>JASFXZ010000037.1:0-5055000 GCA_032209605.1 Mactromeris polynyma
GTTTTAGTTTTTTTACCCCTGCCCTTACCCTTTCTGCTACACGCGGAGCAGAACCATTTGCTGTTTTTGCGTTTGAAAAACGCCTCATCACCAGTGAGACCTACACATGCATAATGAAACCATAGGTTGCATTTATCGCATCCTATACTACACTGCTGGGTGTCCGTCGGATCTTCCTCACAAACACGATCACAAACATTACAAATGAAGATATCTTCTGGTGTTGTATCAGTCTTTTGCCGTTTGCTTTGGCGATCACCTACTGCAGATATTTTTGTGCGCAATGCCTGCTTTTTCCTTCTAGGAATAGCCTGTTTAAACTGTTTTAAAGCATCAACGAGTGCCAGTCTGAGAAAATGCTCAGTTATGTCTTTAAAGAGCTCTGCTACTAGGTCCATTAAAATCTCGTCCTCCAAATTCGTTCCCTGCCCTGACATAAAGAGACTGATCCAGTACGATAATAAATCATTGTCAGTGTCAACTGCTGCCCTACAAATACTGTGAATCTGTTCTAGATGAAGATGCAAATTTTCATGTGTTAAGCGTGATTGTAATAGAATGTTCAAATTTTTGAAGAAAAAAAAAACTTCATCACTAACTACTGTAAGTCCGTGACTTTTGTTTTGTTTTGAACTAATTTCGGCCATCGATGGATCATTTGATCCAACATCATCTTCACTAACCTGAAGTGCTTTAAGCATTTTGTCTTTATAGTAATTTGAGTCTCTTACCGATTTGCTGTTTTTTTTAGTAGAACCCAAACTTCGGTCCACCGAGGCTCTCAATCGTTTTCTAATTTTGTTTACACACGCCCCTGCAATATAGCGGATCTTGGCACTGGCAGCATCTGAAATTTCTTCACTACTGGAAGCTGATGCTCCAGACTGTTTTGCAAGAACAGTTTCTTTTTTATCACGTATTATCCGTTCTAACAGCCAGAACGATAGTTTAGAAGAGAGTTTGTTCTGAAGTTTCGAGATATTTTTTACACCAAACAAAAGGCAAATCGCTTTCGCATGTTCGCCTCCAACCAAAAATTTGTTTAAATGTTTGTAAGTAAGCATCCACTTTTGGTTGGTTTCAGTGCTGTTAGAGACACATGCGTTTACTTTGAAATTGAGGAACTCCAGATGTTGTTTGAAATTATCGGATGCAATAAATTCAGGCGTTAGTAAATTTGCGAATGCGGTCGTTACGTTACCAGATACGAAGTCATTCGCGTCATACTGGCATGGAGTCCTTGGTAAATCTTCCTGTGGTAATTCAGGGTCACTACCGTCGTCACTCGAAGAAATGTAACACTCAGTCGCAATAGAGTTTTCAATGAGACCTTGAATTAGCTTGCTGCAACAATTCATATCTTCATGTACAGTCTTAAATGGTTTACTGTAAAAGTCGTAAACGCCAACGGGATGTTTCATTTCCGCAGCTTGCATATTAAAGTTACAAATTCTAAGTCCCTGCTTTGAAACAGCTCTGCCAACTGCTACACCAAACTGACCAGGTGCAAAGAATGACGCACAGTCCACTTCCAGGTTATCGATGGTTTGACCTTGTGCCCTGTGTACTGTTATGGCAAAACTTAATATTACGGGAATTTGTATTCGAGAAGCTAAAGTCCGGTTAGTATTCACGTCAAAAATGTCAAACCTTTCCGGCTGTAGCTGGTGCAATCTTCCGTTAAAGTTTATGATTGGATTACAACCAAACTCTAGCTTTTCGACAAACCCTCGCTGACCGTTGAACAGATTACCACTTAGGTTCTTTAACAGAATGACTGGCGCCCTTTCCTTCAAAACCAAGGTCTTCGGAACGGCACTACCCAACAGAAGGTTTCGGTTACCTGAAACATAATTTTCCTGAATATAATACATGTATTTGCTAAGCGTACCTTCATTTATTGAAGTTTACACAACCGTTATGGTCATTATGTCTCGCAGTTGAGAATTCAGGATTTTCAATTAAACTGGGGCACGTCACTTAGTAGAAATGAGAAATGGAAGTATGTATTGACTTTTTAAAAGTACTTTTATAATAAAGCTATATTGTAAATCTATAAGTAGTATTGGTGTTTTAGCGGGGGTACGCGCCTGGTGGGCCCCCATCTTGATACGCCCATGACGTGTTGCGCTATTGAAATTTTATAGTTCAGCATAATACGGTGACAATATTTATCCTCATACAGTTAGTTATTTAAAAATAAAGACTGAATGGAGATGATCAAATTTAGCACCATTTCGAGATTGAAAATTAAATATAGAACTTGACCTTCGTCCGTTGCCCTGAATGTGAGACTATTCCCTTCAAACGTGTCTAGCATTTGATCGTTAACAACACGAACATCGAAGTTTGTGCCATGGAGTCTGGTAACTTGGTCGTCAGGGACACCCAATGGTTCGTTCAAACCCCGGAGTAATTGCACTGTTTCCGATGAGGGTGAGCCGTCACACAGCTCTTGTACAGCCACTGCTAGGTCTGCGTCCTTTTGTCGCATCACCTGTAACAAAAATATTATATTAAATCAATATTCACACGATAGCCTTTCGAGTTTCTACAACACTCCATTGTTAGAAATAGCTTATTACAATAGTACTACAAGAAAACCATTGATGCAAAGCATCAAAGGGCGACGCAAAGTGAATGTTATGAAATTGTGATTGATATAATTAATGTTTAGATGAAACAATAGGTGTTGCAAGTTGTGATAGTGATTTTTTAAGAATACATTTATATGAAATTTCAAGCATCTTATGTTGATCAATTGCTTAATTGTACACCTGTACTGTACCTTTCGAAGTTGTAAGTGGTGCGGAAATGCTATATCAAACAACGGACTTTTGAAACAGTGCTCTCCCTCATCACCCAAGTATCTATTCGGAACAGGGGGAAGCTGTTTGAAGTCTCCGCTACCAATGACCTGGATTTTAAAATGAAACATTAACTACAGTTTTACCATTAATAGAATGGACTTGTATATGTTTATTCAAACGTACTATTGAGCAAACATTACATCTTATTCTTCGGTTACTTGAGCAAATATACACTGAGTAACATATTGTTGTACAGTTAAGTCTCATATCTAAATACATGCTTTTTCAAAACTGTCTTTGGTTTCTTGTGAATCCTTGAATATCTTTTATTGTTACCTTCTTAAATAAAGATTGTATTATTATAATCATTATCATTGTATCTGTTACCTGAACACCGCCAAAACAAAGATCGTTTTTCTTGACGTGACGACAAGCGAATTCCAACATCTCGAATGTTTTCTGTGACAACATGCTGATTTCATCGATAACGAGACAATCTGACGATGCTATCCTCTGTTTGGCTGATGCGAACATGTCATCATGATCGTACATCTCCATCAACTTCTCATGACTAAAACGTCCATCCCTAATCCCTGACCAATGATGTAGGGTAGTTGCGTTCATTCCTAGCTGCATGCTAGCCATCCCAGTTGTGGCAGTGACGGAAACTGATTTTATTTTCGACAATGTGCGAATTATTTCCCTAAAAAAAACACATCAAGAGCTTATACAACAACTGTATAATTAAACGATTGATAAACTTTTAAGGGCATTTTTTTCAAATAGATAGTTTTAACTTATCATCTGCCATGGAATAAGGAAGTAGTCAAATGTAATCGTTTAAAAAAGTAGTTTGATTTTTGTTGTTGCTTTAATCTAAATTAGCATTGTAAGATTTGTCAGAATCGAAATAGTTTCGCTTTATGTTGTTTATCAGCCCATAGAAGAAACGATTTATCGTTCATGTGCGTATATATAAAAGCTTGAGGTCGTTAGGACATTCTAATTTTAATATCGATATCTCTATTGTTACAGGTTGGCAGTAAACGTTCAACAAAAGATTGGGTGTGTAAGCTCGATAGGTGAATTGCACGAAAAGTGCAAAACGTTAAGACCGCAGCCTACGAGAGATGTGGTTGCCAAGATGATTAAAGCCTTATTCAATGTGGAATCATTTATACATTATCAAGGCGGTGAAAAACAGATTGTGTATAACAACCTTACAATAAACAAAAACATTAGCCTATCTAACTCTGGTGTACTACTCCCATCTTTTTGCAATATATCCGTCCAGACAGACTGTAGATACCAGTTTCAGTGCCCAGTAAATTACTTTGTTAATGGAAACCAACTCATGGGCACGGTTTCCTTTACGGACATGACGACTATGATAAAAATCGCAAAGCAAATAATGGTATTGGAGTATGCGCTTCCTATTTGCCAGGATGTCATCGATGGCATTGTATTGGCACTCCAAACTTTAAGGTTGTGTAATGGTGTACCCGCTGATGGGAAGCTACCCAAAACTTTCCAAGTGGAGAATGTGTCTTTTTTGGACCAAACGTCTGTGAGTAAAATTGGCCGTTCAGCACGTTGCAAAATGATACTTCCATTTCTTGGTAAGACGGACACATGTACCACCTGTAACGACTCATTCACACAGTTCAGAAAACGCTCCCGATCATCTGAGAATTCAATATGTACTGAACATTCTCAGTTGCGTGTCTTTGAATCCGCTACCAATGGCGACCAACCGGCAAAACGGGCTCTAAGGGACATAACTTCAGAGATCAACACTCAGCTGGAAGATTCTTCTGATACTGCAATTAACTTGTCATCAGAATCACATTCAGATATGGACACTATATTGAACAATATTATCCTAGACGGAAGCGCGGGACAATTTAAATTGTTGTTAGAGTCCCAATTAAGAAACAACAAAAGGGATATTGACGCCCGTCAAAGGCGATGGGATCCAAAAGTCATTAGTATTTGTTTGGGGATACTTCTTCGGTCCCCACAAGCATACCAAACATTGAAAGACTCACAACTTTTTACACTACCATCAAGGAGAACGCTCCAATATTATAAAAATGTGATTAAACAAAAGCCCGGTTTCAATGCAGAAAACATTGATTGGATGAAAAGGCAAGCCGTGGCAGAGAACATTCCTGCTTTTGGGCTTCATGGTGGGCTGTTGATAGACGAGATGACAATTCAGGACGACTTAGTTATATCAAAAGATGGAGATAATTGGAATATTATTGGCCTTATTGACATGGGCGAGACTAATAATAATATAAAAGTGATCACTGGGGGGAAGAAGAAAGTGGAAATGGCGACTCACGCTCTCCAATATGTATTTCATGGATTTACTGGATTTAGGTAAGTCAATTTGTCCTACACGGTTGAACACTGTTTGCCGAATGTGTTCAAATGAGTTGATAGTTTGTGACTATAGATAGACGACGACAGAGACAGCACAGTGTGATGATGAAAGATATTTCATGATAACAATACCTGTTATTGTTTCCATTGTCTTGATTATTGCAATATCTATGATGATGCTGACGACGACGGTGATGATGGTTTGCTTACGTTATTGGGTTTTAAGCTTGTTTTTTAAATAGTATTTCCGTCGTTATAGGCGGACCATCTTTCCTGGGAAGAACCAGTATTGAAAACCTTTCACCGTATGCAACTGCATACTATGATGATGTTGATGATGATGATGGTTGCCATACACACTACCTCGTCGAAATTGCATTTTATAAATTCTAATATACGTAAAATGCGTATGACATGATATTTATACGAGTTTTATTTCAATTTATATTTTAGAAAAACTCGATTAGAAACGAAAAACGTTATAAATTTGAATATGTCATTTGCAGGTGGCCTGTGGTATATTTCGGCTCCAGCACAGCCACAGCCCATGAACTGTACACCACGTTTTGGGAGTGTGTCGATCAATTGGATGAGGTGGGATTCACGATTGACTACGTTATGCTTGACGGAGCTTCAACCAACCGATCTTTCATGAAAATGATGATGGAAACACCAAGGTCTATGAATTACATGTTTCCAAATGTGTTCGATAAAAAACACTCTATATGTGCAATTCAAGACATTATGCATGTGTTGAAAAAACTGAGGAATAACTTAGAATCTAGTTGCTCGGACAATCGCTCGAAAGCCGGTAGATACCTAGTGCTTAATGAGGTTCCAGTTCTCTGGGAGCACTGGATCGAATGTTGGAGATTCAATTTCCAGCATGGATTCTCCATACATCGAAAATTAACTGAGGAACATTTTTCATTAACACCTGCCTCAAAAATGAGAAACCATTTGGCGATACAAGTTCTTGATAAGGATATGTTGTTTCTTATGAAAAGTTACCAAAGTACTCTAAATCACCCAGACAGGCTGTCGTCATCAGTGGCCTTATTGGAGCACACTGCTCAATTAACTTCAATATTTTGTGACCACAACAGGCCTATATCAAATATGTCGGACGAACGACTAAAAATATTAGGAAAGATTCTTACATTTTTTAATGCATGGGAAGCGCAGGTATTGGAATCAACCAGTTTTACAGTGAAGAAAAATCTTATGACTGAAGAAACGAGGGATGATTTAAATTCAGCAGTCTCCGGTTTTCGGTCGCTTTGTAGTATTCATGTTAAAGGTGGTAATTCAATTAACCCTGGGTATCTTAATTCCGATCTGATTGAAAATTTCTTTTGCCAGCAAAGAGGCATTCGCAATGGTTTAAATACCAATCCGACACTTGCACAATATGGACCGTCAAAGACAGCTATTATACTTGGTCAGCATAGCATAAGCAGTAAAGCTAACTCCGGAACATCTACTTCAATGTATGCCGCGCTTAAGCCATGTCCACTTAATCCTCAGAGAAACAAAGCCCAGGTGATAAAGAGGCGTAGCATACGCATTTAATCTTTCATTGAAAAAGCGGTAAATCCTATTTCTACTGTTTAGTTTTAGCATATAGACAAACACCGCCGAAACAAATAATGGTTAATATAATTGAATAAAATTGCAAATGTTCACTTACCTCAGTGTGTGTGTTTTTCCTGTGCCACATGAACCTGTCAGTAGAAAACTGTGCCCTTTTGAGGCAACAGATATTGCTTCGAATTGCTCCATTTGTCATGTGTCCGTAAAGACAAAAATAACTATCTCAGTGTTGTGCAACCCTATATGAGAGATTTACAACTACGTCAGTGTTATCCCATTAGAGAGTCTTTCTACATAAGAAACTGATGTAACAGGTGCATAGATTTCCCTTTATTTTACAAAATCATTATACACTATTACAAAATTCATAAAATCATTTTATTTATTTTTACTGTACACCATTTATACCGGAACACATGGTCAGTTGTGAATAATAATTAAAAAAAGGTCCGATGTGATGTTGGTCGAATAGTGCGTGGTCCGAATCCACTGTATTCACCTCTGAGATAAACTGTGACGTCACGGAATGGCTCCACCGATGAAAGTTGACAGCTTGAAAATCAGCGTAAATGGTGAATAGCTCCACGGAAACGTTGCGGACTTGTATGTTACCGATATCATCAGGTACACAAATTAGTTTTCAATCGTTTTGCCAAAGAATTTTGTGATCAGACTTCGTTACGTTGTGAAATGAAGTGGGGTGGGCAATTTCGTGTGTACGATGCGTTGCATTCCTGGTGTTTTTATATACATATGAGAGAGCTACTATGGGTATTTCATCAATTTTTGTACTTTTTTGATAGAATTTCAAGTTCCTGTGGTACAATGTACCAGACATGGGATGTGAAATAATTTCAAATATTGTATGAAACCTTAATTGGATAACAAAAGGATGTAATTGACAAGTAAGAATAAATAAACGTAAACTATTGAGGTAACATCATTTGATGGGACCGCCGATTGTAAATTTGAGAAATTACGGACCAAACTGCAGACTAATTTGCACAAATCAGGGCTAGTACATACCGGGTTATGAATCAACTTTACAACTTTAATAGATGGCCCTGTGGCTCAGTGGTTAACGCTGCTCACTACGAATCCGAAGGTCGTGGGTTCGATCCCTCGTCTCGCCGGATAAAACAGAAATGCTTTTCAGTGTTTCCCACCTTACATAGTACTGGCATGTAACCAGGAAAGTACTTGGTAGATTCCAGGAAAGTATTGGGTAGATTCCAGGAAAGTATTGGGTTGGTGCCAGGAAAATGGTAACTGTACGATAGGTCTAATTGACACTATAATTGGAAAACTCGCGTTGAAGTGAGTGTAACATTTCCTTGTATATAAGTTCATAATTTGAAGTTTAAGATGACACTTATTTACGGTTTACACAAGGCAACAATTTGAAGCTCTAAATCTTCATCTTGCATATATGGGAACATCTGCTTCACCATTCCTACGGGTACCGCAACTACTGTGTCATCTATTGTTAAGAAGTAGAACTCATCTTCTTTCTGACATACACTTTCCACCTTATCAATTACTTCTTCTACTCGAGATTCTGTTAAAAAACAACAGTATAGGTATATTGTTAGAAATAAAGTTTTAAAACAGCCATTCAATTTGCTGATCGTGTATCTGAAGACATCAATTTGAAGTTGTCATGAGAAGATTATCTTAATTTAGATTCTCCATCTATCAGTATCATTGGCAGTGTTTTCCGTGGACTTTTAAAATTGAAGGCCATTGCAATTTTATATCCGAGGGTAACTTCCAAATATTGGAGGTCAAAAGGGAATATGCTATATCGAGTCGACGCTTATGTACTTAATCTATGACACATTTAGTCTGCATGTAATAATTTAGTTTTTGTAGCCTACAACAGCAATAATGACGTTACAACGCACAATCGTTCAAATATATGTATATGAAATGGTGGCTTCTGGTGTATTTCAGGGACAACATGTTAAGACTAATTCTCGAGAATGCACTAGTATTATCTTGTAAAAAATACAGAACGTCCAAATCATACAAGTACCAACATTTTAACAAATTTCCAGGGGACAGCCCCTCCTGTACCTACTCCCAGTCAGCCTTCAGTACAAATCCTTGTCACAAGTGAATAAGGGGCTATTTCGTCATAAACTCTGTGAAATAGTGTAGATATTAAAACTTTCGAGTTGATTTGGCAGAAGTTGACTATTTTAATGTCCAAATTGAACGTTAGCACACTTATAAACTGTATTAACTGGTTACCGCCTAAAGTATATACTTAAACTACTAACAGGTTTATGCATGCTCCCTGAAATACAGGGCGAATTTGTTTTGCAAGACCTAGTTAAGGTTTGAGGTTTCAGTTTTGTTGTAGTTTGGTTGAAAAACTTACACCAGTTATGATTAAGATTGGTTTGCAAACAAACAGATGGTTTAGTCGAATAAAAATGACCCATTTGATTTTGATTGTATACGAACTTAGTGTCAGAAGACCATAACGATTTAGTTGACACAGTCGCATCAAATCACATTTCATTTACTGCAGTTTTGTGATTGCAGACAGATTGGTGCTCGATAAGAAAGTCAGAGTTGAGAACTATGTTACTTCTGTTTTGCAACATTACAATGTGGACGATTCTATAGCCAGGTTCCGATTAAGCAGACATACATTTGACCTGTACGTTCGACTGTAGGTTGGTGATTTACAATAACATACATTTACTACATTCAAACCAATCGTTGTAGCTTAATGCGCAAAATATATATACAATGTACATGCATGTTTATGTTTCAAGTGGTGTAACATAACAAAAGGAAAAATGTAATCTCCAGTACATGACTAATTTGTCGTTTTTATGTACGTTAAGGTATTTGTATTAGCTATTTCAATAACGTCTAAGTAGTTATGTTTCAAATTCAAATATCTCTTTCAGAAACATGATACGCCTTATAACAATTGCATTCATTTTGCAATTTGGTTCACTGTGTGCAGTCATTGTGATACGGTGGGCCAGGGATACGAAACAAAACATGAGTGACTGTTAGCCGTAACTGAACGCAGTGTTAGGCTCAAATATTCGCGTGCTACCTCTGAGTTGCGATAGCGAGTGATATGGAACGTGTTTCGCTATCACACCGGTCAATAGCAAAACTCGCACGCTGTTTCGTAACGTTTTGGACTGATAGCCTTTACTGAACGCAAGGCTAGAGGTAGTTCGGTCAGTTTGACTAAACAGTTTAAGATTTGTTATAAACAAATACAGAAACTTGTTTTAGTTGAAACCCAGTTGGTTAAAACAAATGCAAGGTTTGACAAACCAGTTTGGTTTCAAACCGGTTTGGTACAAACAAATTCGCCCACAATAAATGTGTTTTTTATCTCCGACATTCAATAATTGGCTGTGAGCGTAGAAAAATGGCACAGAAATCACAATTGAATTTATTACACGAGCACATTATTTAATTATTTGCCTCTATAAAAAACTTTTTGACATAAAGTTGTGTTCCATAGTTTTCAAGTATAGCGTTTTGAAAAATCACCGTATCATGTGTATGGCTTGTCACGTTTTATGGACGGTAATGTCGAGACCTACCCATAATTAGTGGTGCAAATTCTTAAGAGTCAGAATATTCTCGAATTCTATAATGAAGACTAATAAATAAAAGTTTATGATGATAATTAACATTCATGACCGGATGTAGTTGTGTATTCATGTAATTTGTTTCAATTTAGATTTTCTTGAAACACCTATATCAATTAAACGGTTAAAGGTAGATATTCTTCTTTTTTATCAAAACACACTAAGAAATAATATTGAAAAAGGCACGATAATGCCTTCATACGGACATACTAAAAAATACTGCATTATAACTTTTCTTAGAAGTTTCCTGGAATTGCAAAACAGATATTTCCTATATGCAAGCGCTAACACGGCACGTACGTCGTGATATAAACTCCTGTATCGGACTTGTGTATTTGTGGTTTTGGGAACATGTGGACAAACTGTACGTAGGCATTTGCTAATGTTTATGACTAAGCTAACTCCAAAAAGACCTTCAATATATTTACCTTTAAAAATACAGAAACTGATGATAAATTATCATAATTCGTGCTTTTATGTAGATTCTGGATTAGAGCGATACATGTATTCAAATAGGCTACCAACCAACATTTAACACAGTGTATTTTGCATATCACATTGCAAAACTTGCTTGTATGAAAGGACCACAATTATGATGGTGTCTTATTACTCAATCTTTTGAATTAATTTAATTTTCCTTATGATTCGGTAAAGTTTAAATGTATTAAGAAAGCATACAGGTATAGTGTTTCGTCGCGGTAATGCGAACGTATTCAACATACAAAGAAAAGCCTTATAAGCGTGTTTAAGTTTGAATGCAAATTCTTTATACTACGAGGAAAATGTAATTTAAAGATTAAGGCATTTTGAAATGCAATTCTTATAAGGAAAATGTGAAAATATGAAGTAGGCTTGCTTGTTCTAAAAAACAAAATTATTTTATTTTGCAAAACTTTAGGCCCAAGTATTACATTCCATTCCATAAATTATTGAATTGTTTAAAATTATTTAAGTACTTTTATTTTCACTACTTCACACTAAAACAACACCACGACAGATCTCTGTCTCTGTTACGTATGGTGCTCAATAATCTGTGTTTACAGGAATTTGAAAGCGCCTGTCTGATGTAGAGTGAAAAGCATACGATTCTTCTAGACGGTCTCAAAGCCGACGAGAACAACAGGGGGCCAATTGTTATTGCACTTGCTTCCGCTATACTGGTAGTATACTGTAAACAAGAGGTAATCGACCATAAATCAATGTACTGTTAAAAGAATAGTAACCTTAACACCTTATTAGTGGGTATAATTTTATATTAGCAATACAGAAAAAGGTCACTCCAAAGCCGACTGGGGGGCCAGGGCCCCCCGGTGGATCCGGGCCTGGATTTTCTATTGTTAACGATTTTGCATAATATATTGATAAAATATGATAGAATATATACCTTTAAAAGATTACTATTAATTTGGCTACTATGTTGTGCATTGATGTGTATCTATATCACAGGCCTCTGAAATTTTGGTCGGATGGGTTGGTGCTATCGATTCACAATTAGTTTAGGAATACAGTTATTGTGTATGCAATGTCGATTATTATTTTGCAAAACTTTTCATCGGCTGACCTCTTCAACGATTGTTGACATACTGGCCTCTGTTATTTATTTCTTTGTACTAACAATAAATGAAACATACTATAACATATTAAATAGGTGTATTGAAATGTTCGTGTTTTTCCTTAAGGTTGTCGGAGAAAAGGCCGCGGTTCTGTTTGAAAGAAAAAGTAATCCAAACAGCAGATATAGCTTTGCGCACGAGAACCTTTTCAACCTAAATTGGCATGGATCGGTCCTGAAAGTTAATACACCTGTTCGCGGTCAATCTAACAGCACTATACCTGATTTATAAATCTTCACACCTTAGCGAATGTAAGGCCAGTATTCCATAGCTGTGGGTTACGTGGTCAGAGTGTACGTGCGTTTGCGTGCCCGCTTCCGCGCCTGTGCATCCGGGAAGCACTATTGCATTCATCCGTGAAATGAAAAATTATAAAAGGTCTTGCTATGTTTATATACGTACTATGCTTTAAAGCCAAGATCGTCAGTTTTATAATATGTTCTGTAACTTGTTACATTTGTATGTAAATTTTATGTAACTTGTTTGTATTTGTATAGATGTGTATGGTTTGTTTTTGCATATACAGGTAGCTTGTTTGGGTTTGTGCTTATACATGTGGCAGGTTTGTGTTTGAGCTAGTTTGTTTTTGTGCATATGAGTGTGGTTCTGGCATGCTTGTATTTGTGGGTGGGCATGTATCTTGTCTATATTTGTATGGTTATATGTAAGTTGGTAGTGTTTGAACGTGTATGAAGCATGTTTGTATTTATATGTGTCCTGTCATGTGGCTTGTTTGTATTTGTATGAACATTAATGAGCACTGCTATGGGATTTACAACCTCTTCCGTAAGTGACGTCATTTCAAGAAAACGCAACATGTGATGTCACCATTTGCAAGCCAAAAAAGACACCTCGAACTATAATATACACAAGGCTTACTTTTTGTGGCACAAAATATTGTTTACATCAAAAGTTGTGAGTTTATGTTGCACGCACCAGTAACTCTTCCTATTATATTTATTACCGTCGTCTTATTTGTCCACAAAATGTTAATGTTGACGAACTTGCCATAGCCAAACTACTTCATCCATTGGTATTTCTTTCATGAATGGTGTCTAAAATATGATAATTTTCGATTTCAAGGCTTATGTTCATTCAATTTTGACATCAGTGAATGTGGATTTACTCACTTTAATATTCTTATAGCGTTGATCCTGCGCCATAATTAAATGAAATCGAAGGACACCAGATCAATATATGAGAGCTGCTGTGGGATTTACAACCTCTTCTGCAAGTCACGTCATTTCAAGAAAACGCAACATGTGATGTCAGTATTTGCAAGCAGGAAACAATATTTACTCCATATGGTCACTTCGTTTTCATATTGCCATGTGGGTCAAATATTGCTTTAATACTGTCAGTACATGGTGACGTCACATGTTTTCAGTTTCCAGTTTTTTGGAAATGACGTCACTTAAAGAAGAGGTCGGAAATCGTACAGCGGCACTCATATTATCTTAAATTAGTCCTGTGATGTATTCCATCCATTTAAGTCCCCCCTGTTTGTCCTCATTAATTCTCATTTGTTGTCCTTTATGGTCGGCCAAGCTATTCCTTGCGCCCATGCTCCCTTGCGTATTTACCCTTGCACCTCCTCAAATGCCTAATGTTTTATGGAATGTTGTTTTCCCGCAGGTCTGTGTGGGGAGGCATTGTGTTACGTAGGTGGCGTTCCTAGTAGCAACTTATTCTCACTTTTATTATCTTACAGTTTACTATGTGCATTTTACTGTGTGCGTAATGGAATCGCTATGTTTTTAATATTTCCATTGATGTTTTAGATAGGTATTAAGGTTTCTCTCTTGCTTTATACGATTGATTTCTTGGCCTGCTATAATATACGTGTTCAACTCCCCCCTCCCCCCCCCGGTTTCTGTCCGTGGCCAATTCGATTTCTTATCTTATACCTTAAAGGATTCCTCCCTTTTTTCCCCTTCTACTCTCGTTGGTCGTTTTTTGATAATCAACCAGACAATTCCTTATTGTCCCATCCCCGTAGATGTAGTCCCTCACACTTCCTCAACTCCTATATGTTTTCCATGCTGATGTTTCGCTGAGATCTTTGAAGAGAGGCATTGTCTTGTGAATCTGATGTTCCCAGTTACAACTTAATCCCTTCTTTATCGAGGCTGTTTTGTGCTCAGGAACTTTTAAATTGTAAATAGATGTCGTCAGTGTCTTTTTTTGGTACCTTGTTAGGTGGATAGTTGTTCGTGAACTTTCGACGATCGTGAAAAATTGTAAAACAATGTGCAATACGCCACACAGAGACGGAAGCGAACTGGTCACGTCGATATGGAATACACTCAAAGTTTACTGTGTTTAACTATATTTCGCGGTCTTGCACACGCCTTATTAACCGATGTTCCGTTGTTGCGCGATGAAAGGTCTTTGCTTGCTGAATTAAGAAATACCTTTAATCCTTATAATTCCAAATCGACTTTTCAAACGACTCTCAATGATGTTTATGTAGTCCGAATACACATCGTGACCTCACTCTGCATTTACCTAATGCACGAATGAATACAACAAAGTACCTAGTTAAACAGGAAATATTCCCTAAAAAAATAAGTTTTCAAATCACAATAGGAACCATATTGGACATTTATTTAAAATGAAATTTGTGTATGACAATTATTATACATGTACCACGTTAATAAGATTAAACAGTGTTGTGATAGAGTTCAATGTCGCACTAGAATGATACAAATGTCCGGTGAGCTCACATAGGATGAAATTATCACTTCTAAAACCGCGATGAATGAAACTCAAAGAATCAAAAACTCGGATGGATAAACTGGTAAACATACCAGATTCCGTATAAACATGAAGTACGTGATTCTAAGAGAATATTACATGCTGTTGATAACACGTTTTGTGAAACCGAAAACAATGGGCGTGTAATCATATGACTCAGATAAGATTAAATACTAGCTTAATTACGTAATGCTTATATACCATTTATTTTACGTTACAAATGGTATGCAGATATTAATCACTTTACAAAATGTATATTCAATTTTATAAGCATGTATTTAAGTTCTGATTAAGTAATTATCCAATGTAACTTTATGAAATATGTGTATTTGTTTATAAATTTTGATATTTATTAATTCATACTATTAATTAGTTCATGAAATGCGTAAAACTATCGCGTTCATAATTGTATCTCATTTTAAATTTCCATTCTAATCATATACACTGTAAGAATTAAGTGTACACCATTACGTTACTTAACACCATTAAATGCAGTAAAAGTTAACTAAATTAAACGTTCTTCGATAAATACTATATAAAAGAATTAATGCAAAATTCAAAATCATTACATTTTTGACTTTATTTCCAGTTTGGATCGACTGTTATAAAACCACTCAACAGAAATACCCTAAATAGTACAAAGAGAGACAACAAGAGACATAAATTCCCGTCCTGTAGCTGGCGACAATACTGTCCGTATACAGCTTGTAGAAAACAATGCCGTCTGAAAACATTTCAAGATCAAAAGGGGTCATTGTGGTTTTATGTGCTATGGTTATCTTCCTGACTTACGCTTTGATTCAAGTTTCAATGTCAAATATTGACAGAGGAAGGCTTGAAACAACATTTCAAAGTGAGTCTGATGGTGATATTCTTATAAGCAAAGCAGAATACTCAAATGAAAACAAACAACAGCCACTTGGGGAACATAGAGAAGCAACCACTAGTGCCATAGCAATTGAAGACTTAAGGACAACACTTAATTTGAAGAGGAAAACAAACGAAAGATGTGAGAAAAGATTACCAAAAATAATTTTGGTCGGAAGTCAGAAATCTGGAACTTCAGCCTTAATTCAGTTTACTAGCTACCATCCAAAGATTGCTGCTTGTAGAAAGCCTGACGAACCACGCTATTTCAGTCGATACTACGATGACCATTCCTTAGAATGGTACCGACAGATGATGCCTTGCAGTTTTTCCGATCAGATAACTATGGAAAAAACTCCCGGTTATTTTTATGGAAATATCTCAGCATTGCGGATCAAACAAATGAACGAACAGACTAAAATTCTCATGATCTTCAAAGATCCTGTCGAAGTTGCTATTTCGATTTTTGCCATGTGGAGAGCACACAAGGATCCTCGAGTTCGGGGTAAAGAGTTTGAAGACATGGTAACCGTTTTGGACAGTGATAACAAGCGGATAGTGAATACAACATCGAAAATAATTTGGTACTGTAAATTCATATTACACGCACAAACATGGGTAGATTCATTTGGAAAAAAACAGGTTTACGCTGTCGATGGATCAGCATTTGAAAAAAACCCGTACAGAGAATTACAAAAATTAGAATCAGTTTTGGGACTCGACAATTTTTTCAAAAAAGAACAGTTTGTGTTCAGTGAGAAAAAGAAGAAGTACTGCTTTGCCTTTAAGTCTAAGTCGATTCGATGTTTACCCTCTGGTAAAGGACGAGAGCACCCGGCAGTATCTGAAGAAGTGATTGCATTGTTACGGACTTATTTCAAACCTTTTAACGATAAGATATCGAAGATGTTGAGCCGGTCTTTTATTTGGCAATAGTACATGGTTATTTGAGACTCCTGTGATGAACTTACTTTGGTAAATTCTTCTTCTTTGTATGCACTTAATTTTAGTGATTTTATTGTTGACGTGACTTATCACGAAATAACAAAAGTGTAAAGACTTTGGTGGGCATCGGTCATACCTCGCATCCATTTAGGAGCATTCTATCTTTTCTTCAAGTACTAAGTAAATATAAAAACCTCTTTTAAAAGCCACCTTGAAATTAAGACCATCTCACCCTGTAAGACGGTTATGCCAAGGACCAGATTTTAGATTATCTTCGATATGTTAACTCGACAGTCAGTCCACCTCACTAGTATGACTGATTTCCTTCAGACTCATTGGTGGTATTTTTATTGATGTTTAGGTTATTGTGATCACGGCGTCACTTAAATTGGCACCGGGCTAAGTGAAGCCGAGTTCTGTTTTTCTGATGAATCTCTATTCACACTCAGACATGCAGATGATAGGATACGCCTATACATACGTAAAAACGAGAGACTATTGAGTTGTTGAGAGAGACTGGTCCGGGGGAGGTAGAGTACTGATGTGGGGTAAGATCATGGGGAACCGTAAGAATAAGGTGATGGTTATACAGGGAAACCTTAATGCACAGCGTTACATTACTGAGGTACTTAATCCTCATGTAATTCCTTTCATTCGCCATCACGACCTCGGTGTAACATTGCCACAGGACCATGCCCGTCAGCACACAGCGAGAATCACAACCAAATAACTGGCTCAAAGCAACGTCTACGTCATGCCATGGCTTGCGGTTTTCCCTGATAGGGCATATCTAGGATGAACAGGGACGTAAAGCGAGGGCCAACCACTAAATTCACAATATCTAAGATCTCTCACGGGCATTGTAGCAAGAATGGAGGAATCTGCCTAATGGACAAATTCAACATGTCGCGAATTCGTTCAAATGGGGATTACACACATTATCAATTTTAATTAATAAGCAGATTTAAAACAAACACTTTTATCCCTTAAGATTTTTTGAGATTTTGACCCTATCCGAATTCGCCATGATCTTACTCAAAAACTGTTTATTGTAACACAATTATGTCAACTGATTTGTATGCACAAATGAATACACTTTATTTTCTGTATAGGTTCCAGCAACATAAACGTAATATATTTCCACAATCTTTACTTGAACATGGGGGGACTTTATACCCTTGTGAAATTAGGTGACCTTTATTAATACTCGGTAGAATCTAGATATATTATACCAATTTTGATATCACTTTAATTGTATCTTCAAAGATATCGGGACTTTTAATAAGCCAATTATTGCTGTCAAAAGGTGAAAATTGGTCATTTGAAAAAAATTATATCTAGAGTTGAAAATAATCTCTATGGTCGTGTTGGTTTGCTAGGTAGGGTCATGGTCTCGTTCCATAGTCAGTATCTTAGTTAAGATACAAGTTTGAACTTGCTAAAACATCGATATTTCATGCGAAACAAGCTAACTTTGGTCAAATGTATTGAGTATACCAGTGAATAATTAAAAGTGGAAATTTCCATTTAGTCATAGCAAAGATGATTAGTTCACTTAGCTTACATAATGACTATGAAACGGGCCACTTGTATGGTTTACAATCAACAAGCGGTAATGAGATAAAGCGTGGATAAACTAAAAGTGGACGGACGCACAGACGCAGAAGAAAGTATCACTCTCGAAAACCACATGAAGCTTTTTATGACACAGTTATTAGATTGTAGAGTCTTTACAGATAAATTGTAATTGGATTTTCCTTTGGATGAGCTGATATTAGACTAAAGTCAACATACTTGGTATATTTCAAAGAATGTAAGGATGTGCAGCATAATTATAGATACATATGTCTACACTTCAAACAATTATTTAGAAAACGTCCATTCTTATTTGAATTTAATAATTCCAGGCCAACGTCCAGTTTTAAACATATCAGCGTCAAGTTTACAGTTGAGATATAATTGATGGATAATACGTTCGCTCAAGATTAAGACCAGTGCCAACTTCAAATGGATTTTATCCCGAAAACTACATTAAAACTGTTATGGTTTTTAATGGTAATGACAACAACATATTAATACCATTCATTCATCATCCTTGATTTGACCATATAATAGTCTGTATGTTAAATAAACCAGTTTAGGAAAATTGAATTTTAAGGACAAGTGTAAGATTTTACTTAAGATGTTTCTGCAATACTGCCCCTTGAGACGTCAGGGTGTGAGTATATCTAATTAGTTACAGCATGGAGCCAACATCGATCAGATCTGGGGTATTTTGCAATGTGCCAGAATGTTGGACATGATTGGTGATATGTTGAATGGAACTTGATACCAACTATTACCAAACAGTGAACTGTAAATGTAAAACATCAAAATCACGTCGTCACGTACACAGTCATGAATTTCACTGATTGTGAAATTGTCATTCACGATTTCAGAATTCTCTTCATTATGTCTTGTACCTCTCTTGTACTTCTTTCTGTCTGTATATTCTCTGAATCCATGATCACATCGTTTGGGTAGATCTTCCCGGATATCTTTGTTTCCAGTCTGTAAAATAAGGGCGGTGTTATAGCATTGCGGTCCCAGGTGTTTGGTAACCATTTATGTGTAAATATTTATGCATCGGACACACACGCGTAAGTGAAACAAGGTTTTATATACATTGTGTAATGCCTGGTTAATGATTTTATCGCATATAGTATCTTCCTATATACCATCTACTACCAATTGAACGTTACTAGAGCATTAAACTTACAAAACTAAATTTTAAGGTAAAGATTAGTTGTGCAACATAAAGAATGTCGAGATGTTACGAATGCTGGTCAATCCAGATCCATAATGGATTTTGGAAAATTCACCGAAATTGAATGGATTTCGACAAGGTAACGTACCCTATATCATAAGGTTAACCAATCCGCGGCAAGGTTACAAACATTGTTGGGTTGAAGAGAAATTGCCTTGGTTGTTAACGTAAGGTTTGATTGGTTTACACAACACTGATTTGCAAATAGCAAAACCATATTAGTACGTCTGCGCCGAAAAATACAATACCCACATTATTTTACTCAGGAGATTTGCACTACACAATTAATAAATAATTTATCTTTCCGTACAGTATATTTGTTACCAGTTTAACATCTGTAGAGAAATCACTCACCAAGAAGGTTGATGCGAGAGATGGAAAGAGTTGGGAGAGAGGGAGAGAGGACATTTTAACAAATGTTTAAGACTTCTGAAAGGTTAGATTTTCGATAGCAGTATAGTATGCCAGTTATTGCTTATGTATACTTGTGGACTATTATCAAATTATTTTAAATCACATTATGAGGAATCACTCATGCTCGGGGTCACCACCACTTATCAGTATGTATAATTAATATTTCTGTCAGTTTTGTGAATGAAGCATTATAATTCAATACATTACTAATACAAACATGATATACCATTGAGATAAACCACACAGTGGAATTAAACATTTTCTTTATGTATAGGATTAGTTTATTTCAAAATCATGATTATTTTTTTTGAAATTTTGTAGATTTTGAACGGCTTCCACATTTTAAGTATTAATACAGTTCAACTTATCTGAAGTTAGCCTCTCTTCAGCAAAAAGAGAGACACAGTGGGTGAGGGGGTAGAGAGCATGACTCATGGTCCGCAAGTCGTGAGTTCAAGCCCCGACATGAGCGAGGTTGAACCGCAAACTTCACAATCCGTGGATTTGGCGCGAGTACTGGTCAGTATAGTGAGTAAGCAATGAATCAGTCGTTGGACGTGCTTTGTTGTAAGTTTTAAGAACTTGTTTCACAAAATAAATAAGTTTAACTAAAATGAAAAATTCTAAATGTAGGAAAGTATCGGTTAAAACATGTTACATACGGAGAAAAGAAAACTGCTGTTCAAAACACAAATAATTCTAAAAATAGTAAAAGTATCACAATATCTGTTCAACACACAAATACATGTACTTCTAAGAATAGAAAAGTATCTGTTCAAAACACAAATAGTTCTAAGAATAGAAAAGTATCTGTTCAAAACACAAATAGTTCTAAGAATAGAAAAGTATCTGTTCAAAACACAAATAGTTCTAAGAATAGAAAAGTATGTGTTCAAAACACAAATAGTTCTAAGAATAGAAAAGTATCTGTTCAAAAAACAAATAAATCTAAAGATAGAAAAGCATCTGTTCAAAACACAAATAATTCAAAAAGTAGAAAAGTATCTGTTCAAAACAAACAATTCTAAAAAAGGAAAGGTACCTGAAAGTTTTAATCCTGTCGTATTCGCCACAAACTGCTAACAATTTGTCTTTTTTTCTGAAACAGACGACGTCCGGCGTAAATCCTAAATGTCGCCATGACAACAGACTTTTGACCTTTTGACCTCTAATTGTAAGTTGATGAAGCACATCAATGGCGCCCTTTTCGTTACCTTAAATGTATGTATGTAAGAAAAAATAATGAAATTATTATTTTACGAAGAACTTAATAAGCAACGTGTGTCCCAAAATAGGTCAATTATAAGCATTCGTCGTTGTTAATGACGTCGGAGAAAAATGTTGGAGGCCGTCACGTGTCTTGCCGTTTATCACGTGATTGTAAAATGTACTTAATGAAATGGATTGATGGAATAATATCAAGGTAACTTAATGTTAATGTGAGTTTTATCGGATTGAAGCAATACTTATACAATGATTATATTTAAAGTGAATTAGTATTCAGTAGACCCGAAAAAGGACGAAATCCGAGGAGTACTTTTTTGTATTTGCGTTGATTTATCGTCGCCACCGGTTTCCCACATGGGCGACGCCTCCGGTAGAATGTTAGTCATTTTAGATTTTGGAGGATAGTGCATGATACAGTTCCAGAAGCACCCCTGTTAGTATTGTAAGTAAGTGATGGAGCGGGGAATCGAACCTGCGATCCCTGGATTACTAGTCCAGCGCGTTACCACTGGACTACGGAATACCAAAATGAACGTGCGTGTTATGGGGAGTGGTCTTGAGACGTGATCGACACAAACGTAACAAGAAGTCCCCCTTTTTGATGCTGTTCATTTGACTTTATTTCCCGTAGTGCGAAGTACGCATTTAACTACTCGGAGAGTTAGTAGTTCAGCCCATGCCACTTTACATTGCATAATTAATTTACTTTATTGAGAGGTACCCAGCACTAATATTTGTTCTAGAACAGAGAGAATACGTAACTACGGGGAACGCCACATACACAAGACAATACCTCCCCACGCAGACCTCAGGAAAAACAACAATCCACAAAACATAACGCACCTAAGGAGGTCAAACGTTACACATATTAAGGAACAGAGGCACAAGGAACGGCCCAACAGACCATAAGGAATAATTAAGAGTATCAAAGTGGACAGTAAAAGGAGGGGAGGGGGGAATTAATGGATGGAAAAGCTCACAGGACAATTCAAGACAACTGGCCACAATAGGCCAACATTGGGCAGGAAACACTCTGAACACTGTATAAAGTGACAGTATTGCATAGGGGAAAGGGAAACATAAAACATTCATAACACAAACAGAAACAACAATCATATAGCGAATTACAGCCTAGAGAACGACACACTGATATTCTGTTAACCGGGTATTCTAATGTTAACATGCTAAATTGAAACCATTAGTATACAGTCAAACCTGTGTTAAAGACCACCTGCGAACAAAGACCACTATTGCAAAACCTGTCTGCAAAAACCACCATTTTTTTCTCCCATCATACCATTTTCAATGATATTTAATCTGTTAATAGAGACCACCTGTAAACAAAGACCACATTTTGCTGTTCCCATGGATGGTCTTTACAGACAGGTTTGATCGTATACCGAAAAATAAACAAACAGTGGTATGTAAAATCTATGAAAACCGGATAATCTTTTATCGACTGCTGGAAAAACAAATACAAATGTGTACACGTATTTACTTTGGAATTGTTGTAACAAATTGTGATTTGATCGGCCTATGAAAACATGTTTTGTAAAATATTAGTCATAACGATATTGAGCACAATACACACTTATACATTTTCGTAACGGGTCAATAAAAAACGTTTTAATTTGTATCTACTATATATACAAAACTTAAAGTTGTATCTGGCACATCTGAACCTAAATTATTTTAATGGGCTTCATCCAGTATTGTTGTTACATAGTCTAAAACACTTTTAATAAGAAACATTGCCATAAATAACCGTTTAAAACAATATTGTTAAATCATATTACTAACAGACAAAACTAGTACAACTTTTATGATAATACAAACGTCATTTTTCGACAAATACAGATAAGTACATTATAAATGTATTCTGTGATAATGCGTATTTAGAGAAGTTTTAGCTAGAAATGTTTGCTTAGGTCAACAATATATCTTAAAATCGGATTTTGATTATTTTCACAATGATTTTGAAAACTATACTATGTAACACATCTTTAAGCAATTTCCACTTTACCTTAATGTCTATCGGTTACTGCAATGTGTGTGAATATATAGTCGATTACATAAATTTTCGGAGATGGAGGACACATGACTATGTATTATATTTTGTAAAATTGTCAAGCAGAACATACCAGATTTCCTGGCATTAAGTATCAACCAGTACTGACAACTTCTCCATATGTGAAGTACATGACCGTAGCAAATATCAAGTAAGATCATAACCTGCCCAACCCGGGAATCGAACCCGGAACTACCGGGCGACAGTTCTACCAACCGAGCCAACCGGGCGAGTTTCTGGATAGGAGAATGTTTTCATGACAACAAGCTTAACTATACTGAGTGCATTTAAAACACATACTTTTTGGCCTGTTGATTGTAGTTGGATATAGCATAAATGTTGCACAAATATGAAAAAATATCGTCCTTATCTTTTATTCCTATGTAAGTCCACGAATCTTGAGAAAATTGGGCATTTCTAAATGTACTGAATAGGCCAATATATTGTATACTGTACAGACGAGTATACACGTTTCACTTTCCGCGCGGTAGGAGAACATGATAACTTACCACAAATGTAGACATTGTCCTCCCTGTCTTTAATCACACCATGGGGTATTGTAATTTTTTCATACCTGCAAAAAAATACTTTTTAAAAATCGAGATGAAAACCTTTCATAAATAACCTTTCATAAATAACGGCACTTGATACCGCGTATCATGTTCGCTCCGACTCAAATTAGTCGAAGTCAAGTTTATCTACAAGATTTCACGCTCTAACACATTGTGTATACTAGTATTTGCGTTCAATGATTCATTGTCGCAATAACTATAATAATTATAATAATAATAGCTAAACTATTTTCAAAAGGCGAAACACAAAATATAGTAAACTTTAACTTGAACATTATAATGACAAATACAAAGCACGTCTTATTTATATGTGGCCTTCTATAAATCATAAAGCGTCTAAAAACTGGACAGAAATTAATTCATTCAAACGGAAATTTATCCAAAGGGGAAAAAATGTTTACACGTCAAAACATATCCTAGGGGCGGGGCAAAAATAGGGTAGATCGGGAAACCTGAAACAAAAATATTTTTCTTTTACGCCTAAGTAACGGTTAGTCAAATTACTTATTGAACATAGCATGTACTTGAGTAATCTCCCTTGATGTGACCAGGAAGAATAAGGGAGATTAACATTACTGATTTAACTTCAACCTTTACTTGAGTAATCTCCCTTGATGTGACCAGAGGAAGACTAAGGGAGATTAACATTACTGATTTAACTTAAACCTTCACTTAAATTGTCTCCCTTGGTGTAACCAGGAAGAAAAAGGGAGACCAACATTCCTGATTAAGCTTCAACCTATTAAGTTTTCTCCCTTGATTAGACCAAAAAACATTCGCTCAAAAATACACAATATATTCAGGAATTTCGAGAGAGAAACAAACTTGCTAACTGACCTAAATATTTCTTCTCCGTCCGGTGTTATACAGAGTACCCTCCCTTTGTATGAATCTGACACCAATATATTATTAGCTTCTGTAACTGCCAAGTGAAACGGTGTTCCAAATTTGGATGTTCCTCCAGGAGCATATTGTAATGTTTTTATCACGTGACCATCAGTGTCAATGAATTCTATTTTTGTACCAACTCCCAGAACGAGGCCATATTTGTATGGAGCTATCCCGTAACAGAAACCGTCGGTTTGAATTTTCTGACCAGGAATTATATTTTTGCCATCAACAAAGAATTCCATAACAGTTCTTTCTTTTGGAATTGTAACATACACATCAGACCCGTCCCTGTTAGACGAATGAAGGCACAAAGTGTGAGGCGATCCTGAAAACAAAAAAGTGATATCAAGACTGTAATACAAAGTTTACCAAATTTACCTCCCTTGTTCTAATGTGTTGGCCATTTTGATAGGCAAAACTAATAAGCTCTTATAGGACTAATTTCCAAATATGTGATAATTGAGAAAATCCCAATATAACTTTTTCTTCAACTTTCTGAGCCAAATGCCCACATGAGCATAATGAATAAGTTATTTTGTATATATCGGATCAGTTAATCATCGTTTACATTTGGCTTACTGAATTGCGATAAATTATCTATTATAATCCCCATAAACTTGAGCCTATCAAAATGCTCGTCAATTCCGAACAAGGGAGGTAAATATTGTAGATGTGAGAACTATGTGTATTCATGTTTCCGCAGACACCCTATACCAAGACACAAATAACAAGAATCACAGTATCGACAGTTTTTGATACCCAAACGCTTCGAAGAATGGCGAAGGGGCATACATCGTTTACCCTGTCCGTCCGTATGTCTGCGGAGAAATTGTTTTCCGATCAATAACTTTTGAAAGATGGATAGATTCAATTTATATTTAAGTATATGATAATACATTACTGGCCAAGTACGATTTCAGTTTACAGTCCACTATTTTTGAAAGAGTTATGTCCCTTTTTCGACTTAAAAAGTTTGTTTCTGATCAGTAAACGCTTGAAAATCTCATTGCTTGGGAATCCGTGTCCTATGGACACAACTTGTTTTAATATGATTCCAATCAAACTTCTTCATAGGGAAGACCCTTGGTACCTTGAACAACTGTTCCTTATATCAGTTGATCGCTTTAACCATATTTTTTTTAATGTGAAATATGCGTTCTTTATATCAGTTGATCGCTATAACCATATTTGCTTAAATGTGAAATGTGCGTTCTTTATATCAGTTGATCGCTATAACCATATTTGTTTAAATGTGAAATGTGCGTTCTTTATATCAGTTGATCGCTATAACCATACTTTTTTTTAATGTGAAATATGCGTTCTTCATATCAGTTGATCGCTATAACCATATTTGTTTAAATGTGAAATGTGCGTTCTTTATATCAGTTGATCGCTATAACCATACTTTTTTTTAATGTGAAATATGCGTTCTTCATATCAGTTGATCGCTATAACCATACTTTTAATGTGAAACGTGCGTTCTTTATATCAGTTGATCGCTATAACCATACTTTTTAAATGTGAAATGTGCAATTAGGAATTATAATTTGTTCATAATATACATCAGTTCTTTATCAGTGCTCTTTATAAGCAAAGTTTACTGAATATGATGTTGTTGTTTTTTTTAAATACTTAGAATAACTTAATATTGGAATCTGTAGAATATGTATACCTGGTAAGTCATAATGTGACAAATATTGAAATGTTGAACTCCATAATTTTATCTTCTCATTCGGTTGGTCACAGACAATCAAATTTCCGTTGGGAAGAAATTCAGCTCCTCGGATCCGACAATCCTTCCGGTCAGCATAATGGACTTTTATATTGTAAATACCGGTATAAACAGCTTGTTTGAATGAAGTACGAGGCGGCAGCTTCACTGGTTGTTCTGTCTGTATAATATACAATACGAATACACATGTATACTGTATTTATTATCATACAAACTGTATTAAAAAAACTTATTAAATTATATTGCACTGTGAAACATGGGGCCTTACTCTCAACCATTTTAAAACTGAAACTCAGACTTAGACTTTAAATTTGCAAATATTAAATTTACTAGCCTTTCGTTGTCATTTAATATAGACGGAAACAATTTTGTCCAAGTTTTATAAATATCTATGGTGCTATAACAACGCAGGAGAAAAATAAACATTTAATATTTTAAAGTCTAATTCTGAGTTTCAGTCTTAAAATATTTGTGAATAATGCCCCTGTATTATAAGGGCAATATTGATCATGAAGAATGTTGGTTTAGTTGTGAGCCCGGGTTTTCTGATCATCAGGTTAAGATATGGAAGAAAATATGCAAACAGGACGATATATATATATATTTTTTTTTTTTTGGAGGGGAGATATTTTTTTTTTTCTCGTGAATAAGTATGTGTGGGTCGATGAACTCCCTCTCCATACTTTACAAAATAGCAGTTAGTGTACATAAGAACAAATTTAGAAAGGTTAGTATTTCATATTTAAGATTTAATCACCTAAGAAATACAAGGCTATATTACACTAACGTAGAAATAAACTATTAACATATGTTTGATTTGTACATGTATAATATTCATAGTAATGAAGTATCACTACGATATCAATTTTTTATAAAATATGATTAATATCCCCCTCCAAAAAGTAAATGATGAATACTACTACTGGTGGTTGTTGATAATATAGAAATTTGTAAATCAAAACCTGTTAAAGCATACAGGAGATGACAATATAATCGATATCCAGAGTTGTCGTTCTTGCTACTCTCTCTCATACACCTCTATTAACGTCTAAAATACTAGAATCTTGTAAAATATCTAAGTAAAATACAGTTCGGACAATCTCGATTTGAATTTCGAAAAGTAAAACAATAGGCCTTACCCATTGTTTAATTGAACTAAGAAATAAAGAATTAAACAAGCAAACAAAAAATTCTTACAACTTGATCAATGCATTCCGAACGATAGTTTTTGTCCGGAGCCGCAGAAAACGATTCCATATCCGCTTGGTAGACTGGTTCGTTTGGAGCTAACTGCCGTTTTAGCTGCATTTCTTTTGACTCCAAAACGTCGTGCCTGTTCTTTCTCCTTTTACGTCGTTTCCGGCGTGTTGTTCGAGTCGGGGTTGACTGGGAACAACCCATTGGTGCTAACCTATATCTTGATCAGGTTCCGTGATATTAATGAAGTACCTTTAATTCTAGTCCCAATGTTTTAAACTTTATAGCCTATTAAAAAATCGCATCATGATCACCAGTGTTGAATCCTAAATGAATTGAACGCAATTATACGATATGATAACTATACGATACTCCAAGTCTATAGTATTTTGTTACATATAGCTATACATTCGTTCACACTGTTTTTTTAAAATGCATACTACTAAATTGACTTACTTTTGAAAAACAATTAACCGTATTATTTGAATACTAGTACACACGTAATTAAATAAGACATTGGGTTCAGTGAAAGGCAGTTTTCATATACATGTGTGGCTTAAATAGTGTTGTCATTAGGCCAAAAAATCTTTGTTTCCGCAAACGTCTTCATAACAATAAGTTGTTTAGGTAGATATAAATTATTTTCGATTTTTTCCAACTTATGATATTATATGTGTAGCTAATTATGCTGAAAGCTGACAAAATGTTCTATAAAAAGCTATTTTAACAATACTTTCGTTCTGAGCACCGTAAAGAACGACAGTTGACGAACATACATGCTCGGCACTTTTGAACGAAAACGTAGCTGTGGTGTGAGAAAAAAGGTTTGGTAAGAGTAAACAAATCTTTTTTTCGTGACAGAAGTGGCACGGCCTTTCATTCATGATTCTATTGTCTGATTTGCTTTTTGTGTTATATTTAAACTTCAGTTGTTTCGTATTGTGTTTAATGATTCGTTAAACCAATAAGACAAAGCGATTCAAACATATCATTAGTTGGGGTACTTTGGTACTTTCAATATTACTTCGTAGTTTACATACATATACAGTGAGACGTATCCGGAACGTATCCTTAATACAGCGGTAACGTGCTGGACTAGTAAACCAGGGATCTCAGGTCCGATCCTCCGCTCCATCACTGACAGTGCTAACAGTCTTTCGGACGAGTCTTTAAAAACCGAGGTCCAGTGTATGATGAGTTACATCGAGCACGTAAAAGAGCCAGAGGTGCTTCTGGAACTGGGGCATCTCCTGTATCATGCACTATCCTACCAAAAATCTAAAATGACTATAACATTTTTCCGGAGGCGTCGCCCATATGGGAAACCGGTAGCGACGATAAATAAACGCAAATACAAACAAACAGAACGGCTCTTTCTTAATCTACAACGTCTCGTCAATAAAGTTATAAGTTTTCACGTAGTAGAAATTTATTACAACCAAACTATCAACAACAGCCACATGTTGCGTCTTACAATTCCTGTTGTTCCGGTGAGATTGCATCGTGCTAGAAGATAACTTATTTTGGCGATATTAATAGACACATCATTAATAGAATCGTGCACTTTAAACTTATTTATTTTACATTGATCGTAAAACAAACTTATACTAATCACTCTCGATGACTGCTTCCTAACTACAAACCAATACTCGCGCCAAATATAGGAATAGTGAAGCTCGTGGTGAAACCCCGCTCATCATGGGGCTCGAGCTCACGACCTTTGGATCAGGAGTCAGGCGCTGAACCCCTTCACCATTGCGCCTCCCCAACTCTGCACTGATGCATGGATAGAATTATTACAGTTATGAGGAATTAGCTGGTTCCGTGTTTTCCGGTTAAATTCCATCGGGACTGTTCATGCGTCCTTGCGTACTTAAACTACATGCTTTCTTGAGTTAATTACCCAATGTGAGACGAACTGTGTGGTTTTAACGGAAATAGCATCTCTTGTTATCAGGATTTTGACCATCACAAATATTATCAGCGAATACCGCACGAGTCGTAAACACAATAGTGAAATTCGATCTAATTTCAATTAACTTGGGCCATCCTTGTCGAGTATAGAAGGATTAACCGTCTTAACTTCAAAGGTGGAGTTAGGAATGTACGTACGTCAGATGCCTTTAAGCAAATACATGTTGTCGTATTGTATATAGATCGTAGCGATGTGTAGCGTTGTGTATACATTTGTGACATATCAACCGTGGCCATACTTCATTCAACCTGACATTTTACATTTAAGTTCATCTTGATTTGCAGCATACTTATTACAATCGTCGATGGCTTTATGACCTTTTTTATGAAACTAATCGGACTTTTATTGGTGTTTGGAATGAACGTTGGAGATAAAACCTGGAGAGAGGCTGTGTATAATCAAACCCTCAAACTTTAGTGGGCTGTTTACACTGTCGCTTATTGTTTTAGAAAATCAGCTGTGATGTGTTGTCATAAAAGTGAAATCAGACTTAATCGATGATACAGGTGTATTGGACACAGTGATTGACTATTTATATTGGATAAGGAAGCAATCGTGTTAATTCAACGTAGGTGTATGTGTACATCAGGATGTTTCGGTTTACTTCATAAATGAAACTATCTTATTCAACAGTATATGTACATAGCTGGCGTATGTATGAGGGATGGTTGAATTTCTTGGTTGACAGTTGTATACATATAATGTCATACACATTGTTGGCTTACTGAAGAAAACGGTGAAATCGAGAGCACAGATCTAGCAACAACAATAAAAGCAACACTGATGACAACAACAGAAGCAGCAGCAACAACAACACGTGCCAATATTCTTCGTCAGCATGGTTCCCTTAGCCTTTCTGTGATAACAGGTAACAGAATCAAGCAGGCGGTGCTCGGTATACAATTGGACCTCGTTTATTCGACAACCTTCTATCCGAATACTCGGTAATAAAAGGTAAGTCACGATGTAGCTTAAATAACGTCGAATGAGATGAGTTATTCGAAACTATGTATTATTTGAACGAAAATTTCGGACACGATGAATTTGAATGAACGAGGTTCGACTGTACTTTGTAAGGTGTAATTTTCACACTACATGTATTAGTATTAGCAAATTGTACATGACTATAAAACACCTGATGCTTATGGTTTTGAACATTGACACTATAAATGAATGTATAAACAATTTGTAATTGACATTTACCACATGGTAGGAATTTTGAACTTATAGAAATCTTTATCATAATGATTTTATGTCACTACCGTTGCGTGTATTATCTCATTATAGGATTTTAAACATAGAAATCACATGATACCTTCATGATTTTTGGTAAACAAATGTTTATAATTATACCTGTGATCTTTGTTAAACCTGGGTGGCTAGTACGGATATTGAGTCAAGTAATTATGAGCAATCAATCAAATTTATTGAATATCCACGCGCCATCGATCAGAGGGTCAAACTACGCTAGGCAAAGACACATATACATTAAGTCTTACAAAATTATGCAAAAAAGTTTATAAATATAAATATGTGGGCGTGAGTTTGTGTACGTTGAATCAGACTGTGAAATGTTACTTACCTCATTGTGGTTAACAAAATATTTTCCGTAAGGGAGAAATGTATTAGCGTCTTGCTTTCTAATTTAATTATATAAAAGGTTTAATGTTTCCTAAAATATCCACTTCCTTGATATGTGAGTGTGCAGTAAATGATTTCATGTCAATGGAATGCTACGTTAAACTTCCATGAAGCACAAAGGTTTACATTTGATAGAATTTCAATCAATGAAACGGTAATGTTTTACTTTTTGTAGAATTTATTTTATTATGCAAAGTTTTACAGAAATGTTATATGTTTTTGTCAATTTCAAGCATTCATTTAGAATTACAGTCGTACCGCGTTCATTCGAATTCATCTGGTCCGAAATTTTAGTTCGATTAATACATGGTTTGGAATAAACCATTTCACTTCCACGTGGGCCTGTATTCATAAAGCTCCTAAGATTTTAAGTCACGACTTTCCTTATCTTTATAAAACTTCATTAAAATAGCACTAACGATTTTTTTCAATATTCAAGAATGATTCTATAAAATCTACGGAAAATATATGAAACTAAGGGAAATTTATGAAACTAAGGGAAATTTATAAAACTAAGGGAAATTTTCTCCTTAGGAGCTTTATGAAAACGGGCCCTGGACATTTATTTCGGATGATACCAAGTATTCGGATGACAGGTTTTCGAATAAACGTGGTTCGACTGATTATGTACTTTCGTAACTCCCTGCATGTGTTTGCACTTTGTTTGTGAAATTCCCTACTCGATTTCTTTATTCATTTATTTCTAAATGGAACAAAATTTTGGTGTTTTAGCCTGCATGAAAATTTCAAGATTGTTCCTGACATTTCTTTACAAATGTACAACAATGTACTGGACTGAGAAGTGTACATTATTTTAAGAAGTCGGAGACATAAAATGGACCACTGTAATGTTTAAGTCATGAATGTGTGCTCAACATAGAACAATCAAAGCGCTGAAAGCACTGAAGTTGTTCTGTATTGAACACTGGTTTTTACCTGTTATTCTTGCGCCACTTCCGGAAAAAAGTAGTTTTCGTATTAATTCGTATGTCGAAAATTGCCATATAACTACTTGTTCAACCGAACAACTAAAAACGTAAGTAAAACAAGTTTATGCGATGTATATGTTACTTTGTATGAACAAAACATTCATTATCCAATTACGCTTGACACATACACTGACCTGAGCTTGTAAGATATTTAATTATTTCTATTGTTTCTGACAGGTGATGTTAACACTTGACAACTATGTGCGGTGTATCCCCAAGTTAATTGACAAAAAACAAGATCACTAAAACAATACAATGGCTGGAGACAGTTATATCCTCTTGGAAGACCTTGGAGAGACGAAACTGGAGAAGTTCCTCGGTGATGTCTATATTAACGAGACAGCGAAGGATATTGATCGATGTGATATGAACTTTATCCAGTCAGGGGTAGAATATGTGGTTGAACATTTGACTGACACAGTTCTTAAAAGATTAGGAGGAGAGATTGATGAAGAAGTTGAGACGTTTAAGAGATATTTTCCTAAATTAAAACACATTGGTGACACTAATTCAAGCGTTAGTGAAAATGTTGTTAAGATTGGAAGTTTTTACGAAGAAGCTACACTAGGTTCACCAGATGACTTTCATTGTATATTAATCATTGGGGCGTTTCAATGTGATTCAGATATTCATTCCTGTGCCAGTTATCCAACCTTTGGTCAAAAGGCCATCACAAAATCTATTAGAAATGTGCTCCATCAGATAACGGTGCAACATCACGATACGCAAAGTGAAGCAAAAAAGCAGTTCTTCAAGCGACATTTTCAACATAGTGATAGCGACAATAAGCAACATATTGTGTTTAATAAAGTTGACATGGAAGACAGGGGTAGGTGTAAACTAACGTTTTTGTACAGTAGCCGGAAAAATAACGAACATATATTGAAATGTATAAACGTGACTTTAACCACAGCTTTCAGAGTATATTTGAGTGACAACGCGGAATGTTTAGGTCTGGATTCATTTATGAACGGCGCAGCTAACATATCGACCCCAAAAGAACTTCTAAACCCCAAAGAGATATTAATATCAAAGGGAAATGTGTCCATAGTTGAGAATGAGCATTATTTCATTCGACACGTGTTATCACCGAAACATAAGAAAGTTTACACATTATTGCAACACATATTGAAATTAAATGAACGCATTAAACCAGATGCGTGGACTGACGATAGAAAACGAGAATCTCGCGCATATCACGTGACTTTATGTGAACTGAAACGCTGTTTATTGTATCATCATCATTTATGTGAAAACAATAACAGTTCTGGAATAGGAACTTGTGTTTTGGATATTCTCAGAGATATTTATGACGGTGACTACTTACCACAGCAGCATTTGAGCATGCGCAAACGGACGAGGAAGCGGTTGAGGAAATTGTTGGAGATTCTGAAGTCATTGGAACAGTCATCTACTGTTTACAGTTTTGAAGACGTTACTAAGTTAGTTGCATCAGTAGAAAAGTCACGAAATGTGGTAAAAACGCTACGACACGTTACGCAAGACCACAACGACAGTTTGCAGTATTTCAAATGCTTTCTTCTAGTTGGAAAGTATATTGTTGTGATAAGTGTTGGTGCAATAATAGTGTATTTCATGTTTCATTCAATAGTTAACCCCAGGTAACTAAATTGTATTATCTTTAAATAAATGACATTATTGTATTTCTTACTTCTCTCTCAATTCTGTTACAAAGAACCCCATCCGGTTATTTCAGTCGCTAGAACACTCGACTCCCAATCTGGAGAGGTCTAAGGTTCGAACAAAATCAAGGCGTGTATTCTCCGTGCCAATTTGGCAGCAGACAAACAACGACAGGTCATTTATCCACTGCCTCTGATATACGAGGCCAAGTTGTCAGAGGCTTGCGCGTGAACGGGTTAATTCATATCTAAACTTATGATACTGTAGAAAAAGCGACATTAAACGCTTAACACGACTTTCAGGTCTGATACGAAAATTGACCGTGGCGTTACGATTTAATATATATAAATATGCACAGTATAGACATTTTATGTTTAAGATTCGGTCACGATTTAATTAAAACCTTTCCGTACGTCCAATGGCAAATGTCAATAAGATTCAGATAACAGAAATTTGTTTGAAGTCAGGAATCAAAAGACGGACGGTTTGTTTATGATCCAAGTATTTATTGAAATGAACATTGATACGATGTTTTGTCGACGCGAATTTGAAACGTATACGTGAAGCAAAAACACGAACGTGTTTTAGTGTCTGTTGAAATTGTTCAAATTCGAATACACTTTGTTTTACTTGTACGACTAATTTCAGTTGAAAGCTAAGTACTTTCATAGAAAGGTCATGAGCACATATGTCATCGGTAGATCAGTATTAATTTGAATTGCGTTTAATGAATATTACCAGCAGCAATATATAGTTCATCATATACTGGTTATTGAAGATGAGTATCCGATGTATTTTTCAAATGTTCTAGATGCAACGATATTCGTAAACATTATTTGTTTACTTGATATACTGGAAATACAGACATGGTACATTTCTGTAATCGTATGGCATTGTAGTGCCACATATAGTCCGTGTCGCATATAGTTCTTGACGAGGCGAGCTGTATGCGGCGGAAATACATGGTCATGCCGCATATAATTATTTCATGTCTTGTCCTATTTAAAGCATACTTTAAAGAAAAATTGTGTTTCCTCAAATTGCCATATACCCATTCAAAAAATATATAACTTTATGTCACTTGACATATTATCCACAAATCAGACAGTTACAATTAATGTCATGGCCCAATATGGGATATGTTTTAATAAAATAACCGAAAATATATGTTAAAACGAAATAAATATTTTGGTTTAGTGTTACTTGATTAAAACCCTATCAACAGTTTCGAGTAGTAAAACGCAAATAACCTTTAACATATTACAGCGCCACAGCCTTCGACGGACGGACACGGGATCTAACCCGCGACATTCAGACTGGTAATTGAGTGCGACATCATCGTCGTCGTCATTTCAACAGATAACGCCAATGTGCGTACATGCCTTTGTCGTTATTAATGCAAAACAAAATGGTTAAAAATGGTCATGTATGCCTAAAATAGTGTATTTGTACATAAAAGGGGCATAACTCATGAGGAAATCATTCGACCGACAGTGGTTAAGGAACATTGGTTATGATACATAAATCAGTTCATCTCATTTTCATATATTTTTTGATGTTGCTTGCTTATTCAAATATTCGTTTCAGTAGAACATCTTAAAGAGAAGTGAGCTAAATGCGGCATCGAGGCACATGTCCGCCGCACGAAGTTAACGTGAACTAAATGCGGTACGCGGATTGTACGCGAACTATATGCGGCACGGTCTATATGTGGCACTACATGGCATCTGAAAATGTAACTTATATTAAATCTTTTGCTGTATATTTCATAAAATCATGCTAGTCATAGAGAAAAGCTGAATTTGAAAATCAGAGGACACAACTCTCATACATGATTTTTGTAAAAATTAATTTGCTTTGTAACATGTATTATGGGCCGGAGGCCTTTTATTGAAATAAACATTTCGTTTGTTCGTTCGAATCGATGATAACCGAAGCATTCCGCTCAAAGTGTCAACATTTTTTTAAACATGCAAGAAAGACTTTCGTCTCAGCTGATAGACAAGTTCTTTACTTGAAAGCTTAAACAATAAATTACATCATGTAGTCGTCCACTTCAAAATCCTTGACACAAAAACACGTCATTATCTCAGGCGGTCGATATATAACTGCATGAAACCGGCCTTAAAAAGCACAGGTTAGGTGAAATTAACTAATTATCTTAAAGAAATCGTCCAATGAAAGGTAAAGCCCATACACTATAGGTTTAAGGCGTTTTTCAATATTTAATATACGTTAGATGGAGAACATACGGCTTACCCATGGTTCGTGGCGATTGAGCTAGCCGGGTAATCTTCGCATACAAGGTGCCTGTGTAATATCAAAGTGTAATAATATTTAATCAATTAATGAAAAGTAAAACACAACTCTAAAAGAATATCAAACCTTTGTTTATCAAGACGAAAACACAATAAATTAAACAATAAAATCGTGATCATTATAAATCCTGTAACATAATTATAATACTGAATACTTCTTGTCCCGTGTATTCACACAGAAATGTAACTGTTCCATTGTACGCAAGCCAGGGGCCTACTCTAGGAACTTGATTGATTCGATTTGCTAGATAATCGTTCGACAAAATCGTTCCATCCAGCGTAATTCAGTTATGTTATTAAACATATATCAAGGTTCAAAATCACTGGAAGGGCATCGTTTGAGCATTCGCAAACGGAAGTAGAAGTGACTGAACTCCGTTAAATATCAAATCAGTATAAAATAAAGTAATGTTTTGTGGAACACGAAAAATCGGTCAATGGCGCTACCGGGATACGAATGATCGACCCATTGCAAGAAACCTTTTGTTTCAAATGCAGTATACATGTATAAAAATGGTAAAAATGTTGGCGAGCAAATCTATATATGTTTGGAAAATTGAAAAAGAGATGCCACTTTTGTCATGTAGAAACTTATTTAAAAGGTATTCATTTGACATTGATGTAGCTTTTTCATGCTTTTGCAATCATTTTTTTGAAAAAAATATCTGAACCGTGATATAACTTTGCACATAACACACTCAACTGTATTATATTCAGAGATTTACCCAGTGCATAAATAACAGGTCACCACTGTAATAGTTGAAGTTATTTCCAAATAAACAGAAGAGTTCGGAGATTTGTCAATATCTTTTCAAATGTCTTCCACTGAATTATCTCATCAGAAACTGCTTTGGAACTTGGCGTCTGTTCCGATTCATTTCATTAATCAGATAAGGCAGCAGGTTTTCAAATGTAAATTCTAATTTTTGTTCACGATGTTTCCCAAAACCACCAAACTCTCCGTTATGCGCAATTGAATCGAATACAGCCCTTTTGGTATGGCGTCGATGTATTACGTCTCCACGGCGACGATTTTTCTTTGTCACAAGACCATTAAGAACTGTCCAGATATGATCATCGTACAAAGGCATGTCGGGAAATGAAATTTCATCTCTATCGTCGGCTTTATATAAATCAACAGCTAGACGGAGAATGTCTCGTGTTCTTCCGTTCTCTTCATTGAACAAAAAATCCTGAACAGACTGTTTAATGATATCGTCTTCGAAATCCTTGACGTATGGAAAATGGTTGACCCCATGGTGGCGCTATAAGAAAAAAGTGAGTTGTTAGAAAAGTGAAGATTAAGTTGTTACAAGGAACGCCACACACACCTGTCTATGGCTCCCCGCAGATCTCAGGGAAACATTAATGTATGAAACATTAGGAGTTGATGTGATGTAAGGGCAACCATCTTTGGTAATGGGGAAGTAAAGAATAGTATGATTTATCAAAAACAACAATGGGCAATTGAAGGGGACAGTGGAGGATAAGGGTGTGATGGATGGAATACACCACAGCTAAGAAAACAAGCGACCACATGCCAAAAGGTGTTGGGAGGCGGTTACACGAATATTATAAGTCAAAGAACATACAAGGGGAAGAAGATTTTAACATTCATCTGAAACATGAAAATAAATTATAAACATATAGCGGTTTACAGCATTGGGTCTGTCAATACAACATCGATTTACGAACTAGCTAACCACACACGTAACCGCTATATGGTCATTGATTTGCAACACATAAACATTAACTGACTCAGTAAGCAAAACTAAAACATAAAAGCTATTAACCATTACGTACACAATAAGATACCCACGGTAAATATACTATACCAAATAATCTAACCGCCTCAGGAGCAGACGACAGGAGCTTGAAATGCAATGCAACCATATTTACTTTACTTTGATATATTTTACCACATGTACGAGTACAATACTATAAAAAATAATTTTCAACAATGGGATCTACTTTTCAGTGAAATAAAAATGAGAAACAGTAGCGGAGGAAATGCCCCTACTCATTCACAAAACAAATGCCCATATCTAGAAGGTACTAGATCAAATTGAATAAATAGGAAAGGGAAACAACATAATACAACAGACATGAAGAGATTCCAGACAACACAACTACACAGTTTTGAAACTGACGATATAAGCAAGTGAGGCGGGTTTAAGTCCCAACAAAAACAGACTTCCGGAAAGAAATAACTGGTCATATTGGTAATGAAACTTCGAATTTGAAAACTACATATTTTTATAAAATTCACACCCATACCATTGTAACATTTGTATCCGTGAACGAAGGTGTAAAAGTGTCACAATAAGAAAACAAAATGTACGTTTTAAAGTTCTGATATGCTTCTACCAAGACAACACTCATCAGGAAATGACACACGCATTAACTGAGCCTCCCAATAGACAAAATAAAAGCTACGAATAGCGAGAGGGAATCTTCGATAAAATGAAACAGAAAACACAAACAAAGCAGGAACAAACACTAACACAACAGGCGAGTCTATCTGATTAAATCCATTTCCACGAAAACGACTGTGTACTTAAGTCAGGCGGAAGGCGAATTGGCAAAACATCAAATAAAACTGATGTAATGTGGAGAATGGGAAACACTAAAACTATTAACAAATAAACAGAAACAGGGAAATGAGGAGCAACATTGGACTACATATACCAATTAAATGTTGAGACAGTCCACATTAATACTATATTATAAGGACTAAACCCAGTTAAAATAACACATGCTAGTATCAGTGATATAAGAAAATAGCCTACGTGATCTCATGGAATTGAACATTTTCCTGCGTACTTTTCTACTCGTATATAAGAAATTCCCTTAATTTTCCTTTGTTGAAAGATAACTTTTCTGATAAAAAATGAATAAGACTTACATTTCTGCTTGCAGGTAAAGTCAACGTCGAGTTAAACAGAATCGTCCCCGTCAATACTACTTGAATCCATAGTCTTGTTGTGTCCGTCATCTTCATGTATCATGTATTATGAAACGTGAACATACTTGTCAGCATCTTTTATACCACCGAGCAGTAATGAAGTTAATTACCCGCTTAGTGCTATGATATCAAATGTACGATGATTAACTAAGGTTCGCTGAACGTGTGGGTGCGTGTTTGAAAATTACCGGAAAAACAATTATTGCCCATGATTTAAATTTATTACAGGACATTACCGCAGGAATGTGTATATGAACAAAATATACTACATCATCTTGCAATTAAAACAAATATCCGTAACGTCATGTCCTGTATGGTACACCCGTATGTACTTTTGTAGTTCATGCCGGGTACACCGATAACAATTGATTTGAGGACATTTTTTGTACGGCTATTTCGCATGTTTATAGTGTGTTATTACTAAACATGTATTAGTGCTCAACTCAATTTAAAATATTAATGAGAGATAAAGTTGCTATAAATATCATTTCTGTAACCAAATTTGTATTATTTGTAATCCAAATGCCCTTCCTATCGGTGACAAATTGTTTACGAAATGTTCGCGTAAATGAGCTAAAATATAATCAAGATACACCAGATCCGTAGCTTGACAGTAACAAAGCCACCCCACACCCATGGTTGACTTAAACATCCGTCTATATGAAACTTGAGACAGTACATGAGTAAGTTATAATTGTCACTATTATTGCAAAGCTATCGTGGCTATATCCGTATGTGGCTTAATTTTAAATTGATTATTTGTATGAAAAGGTAGTAATCACACATTTTGGGCGATAGTTTACATTCAGGCATAGGCACTTTGAACGTTGAACCACAGTACGAGACCCGGAGAAATGCAAATTCTCCTAGCATGCCCGTATGTTTATAAAAACGAGTGCTTTTGTTCGAAGGTAATAAATCACTAGGAGGCCTGTTATCGTTCATATACACCTCTCAGTCATATATTTGACATGAGTTAATACATGTTGTTTCTCCAGGGCCCAGAGTTATCAAAGTTACGCACCACTCGGCATTTACAGCTCAGCTGTTAAATGTTAGTCCGCTGTGTCTGAGTTTGAACATGTTAAGCTCCCGACGATTGCTTAATAGTCTTCATGTCCATTTTCTTTGAGGTTTATTGTGAATCTGAGCACTGAATGTGAGCATTTTATAACCATTATGCCCTGCACACGTTTCTGAGTTATTACACTGAGTCAAACTCAAGTCCTTAAGAAACTATCTCACCAACAGTAGTCAGTCCTAGGTTAGCACTGTTATACACGTATTTCTCTCAAATCTCCAAACTTAGGCTCATCAGAGTAGTTGAACAACAAAGTGCGGACTGCAGACTGACGAGAAACGGTAATAACGGTCCGGTTTCTGTTTCTACTATCAATACGTCTGAGTGTTTCAGCTTCGTTTAAAATTCCACGTCCGATTAGTAAGAATTCAGACCTGACATCAATTTTCCAGATTTAGTTATAAAAAAATGACACCACGGCGTATGTAAAAACCTTCTAATGACCGAAGCAGATACTAGCTGGTATTTGCTTACACAAGTAGGACATTGTCTTAATACAAACACTTGAGATAAAAAAAAGGATAATCAAAAACTTTTGTTATTATATCTTTAATAATGTAACACATGCTGGTCAAGCATCAATACATACAACATGCCGTGGTAAATACATAGCTGTAAACATTTACGCGAAATTGTTCTGCGCCACTTTCGGGCTAGGCCAGTCGAAAAGACACCGTTAACGAAGGTGAGTGTCTTTCTTTGATCGTGTATTGTCATCGAACATCAAAAATCGGGCAAAACTATGCATTGTATCATGTAACATTTCAAACGACGTACGTCGCGACAAAATACAAATGGCCAAAGCCTCTCTAAGAAGTGCCTAGCTGTGTAGTTTTCCCGGCGTGCAAAAGTGAGAAAGAGTAGCAAATGGCAGAAATGTTTAAGAATTTTACTTGATAATCTCCCTTGATTATCCCCGATTCTCCAAGGTGCGAGACTAATTGAATTGTCTCCCTTAGACATTGATCGCGGGGAATGCGTCACGGATAAAAAATCAATACTGGGTCGATATTCGTTCGCGCCTTGATTAGCCACCCCACTGTGTTTAGTCAGCATAATGAAATTGCCCCGAGCTGTACTAATTTATCAGAATGTATTATACATTGATGATACTTATATTTCGAAACAAATCAATTTAATTATGCACCATAAGGTTCTGTCTTGTTTTTTTGCAGATGGTAGCTACTTAGCTTTTTAGCATCGCAAAGCTACATTTGTCTTTTTTCAACAGAAATTATAATGACACTGACACAATACAACTACTTATTTTGTATGTTACATTTAAAAACATGATCTCGTATTTTTGACGATGGAATGCAATTATTTATACCGTCATCATATGTGCATTGGTGATAATATCTAATTGAAATAATTGTGATATATTATGTACAAGTGTGTACGCCGGACAATAAGTATAACATTTACGCCTGTAGTTTGAATAAAGTATTATGTTCTGTTCTATGTAGTTTTGCATTGTTTATATTCGGGTATTTGTTTAATATATTGCAAACAAAATTTCAATTAAAATGCACGTTTTGAGCACTATAATGGGATCCTGACTAGTCTATGATTAAGGAATAAAATCTGGATGCATTAATTTTCAAATTTTACCCCAAAGTCATAAGTGATAAGATTTATCATTTTTGCAAAAAAAAATCAAGCTACGTTGTTTTACTATTGAAGTGAAAGTATGCATACGAAAAGTATTTAGTGTATACTTTTCATTGAAGGATCTCTCTTTCGTCTCTTTTCTCGAAAAACGATATAAAACTTATAAAACGAATATCAAACCTAGTGGTTTTAAATTTACATTACATAAGTTATGCAGGCTATTTGTCTAAATATTTGTAACATCTGTATTACAATATTAATATCAAATTTTCACTTTTAAATATCAAGTTAAACAATATCATTATAAAAAAATATATTTATTGTAATCGTGTTATACTATTTTAAATTTTACACCTTTACAGATTAAAAAGTCAATTTATAATTGACCACTCCAATATTTCATTTCAAGGCTATTCTATTAAATGTCACATTTCCCCCCAAATGTTTCTCTATAAAGAGCGCTAATTGTTAATTAACACCTTGTATAATCGCTGCATCCGGCTTGATCACTTCAGTTAGATGTCATGCTGCGCACGCACTGTTGGATACTGATCACGCGTACACCGCGATATATTGTGTATTCAAAATTATTGGAAAAAATCGAGATTTTGTATTTTCAGTTTTTTTTCAAATACATTGCTAATTTAAATCAAACAGGGAAGCATGAAGATCACATTTAATTCAAATTTTAAAAACACCATTAAAATATTTATATTTCGTAGTTTATGCACATATGTGAATACATATTGTACTTTAAATATAAATACTTTTAATGTGTATCTAAAAATGGGATATTTTATAAAATTACAGTTTTTCGTGTGTTTTTCAGTTAAAGGTATAAGGATCAATAGTAACAATTTTAGATCAAACAGGGAAGCATGAAGATAATAATCAATCATAAAATAATTTATATCATTTTAAGAAGGAAATATTGAAGTTTGTGCTCATATGTAAATAAATTATGTGAATTAAATAACAACAAAATTATGATAATCTAAAAAACTGTTTACTCTATATTTCTATAGCGACAAATTGAGGCGGCCTGACAAATAGTTCCACCGAGACCGTTTTTTCATGGGAGACAATATTATCAATAAGCCAGCGATTCGCTTGGGATTTCTGGCAATGTTAGGCTTCCTAACAGTTGGGGAGGGTATAAAACAAACACGAAGAGTAATGAGGAGCAATCATGAAGGTATAAAGGAGACAATCAATGATGTAACGAAAGTTTCAATAGAAAAAAACCTACACTTAAAAAGCATGTTCCTTGTTAAAAATAAAGAATCACAAATGTTTTCCAGTGAACATTTTGTAAGACTATTTTTTACTAAAATAGACAAGTAAGATTCGAAAAAGGCAGCTAATGGATCGAATGATAATTAATTCTGAATTTGAAATCTTCACAAACTTTTCACAAAACACTGAGATCAAAGGCTCAAAATTACACGAATCTGCATATACCGTAATTTTCCAAACACTAACACTTCTCACATCACGTTTCGCCCCATGTAGTACGTGAACCACTATCTTCACAAATATCAAGTGACGACGAAAATTTGAGTAAAATGATTGTTATATTCGAGGAATCACCTTATTTCTATAAAATATACCCAAACAACTGTCAATATCGGATAAATCTAAAATCGAAAGAGAGAGAATAAGTTGATACAGGAAACGCCGCATACATACGACAATGCCTGTCCACACAGTCCTCCGGGAAAACATGAGTCCATTAAACGTAAGGCATTTTAGGAAGCGCAAGGGTAAATACGAAATAACAGATTACTGTTTAAATGATTGTGATGGCAGAGGTATTTATATATTATAAAGGGAGACCACTGTGTAGGAGATAAACACCCACTGTCATACACTTATCGGTAAAGAGGTTGTGGTAAATTAGGGCAAATAAATGCGAGGTGTAGATTTGATATTATTACGCACAGACATGAGGCGATACATGTGGACTATTTCATGTATATAACTGGTTAATTAAGACCTCCATTCAGTCCTCGATTTTGTTATCTACTCAAAGTGGAACGCTATAAAGAAATGATATAAAAACTTAAGCTTTCAAAACATATTCAGTTAAAGGGTCGGTAAGATAGATCAATTTAAGGCAAGATGTATTCCCTAAGTTACATTAAGCAGGAGGAAACATGTGTCGACAATGGACTTACAACTGTGACAGAGTGTCTAAGAAAGTACGCAGAACTTTTGGGAGATCATGAATCAGTTATTTTTGCGTCCTATACAGGACGAAGAGAAGCTGTTACCTGGAATGAACTGCTTGATAAATCTGTTGCTGTGGCAACGTCGTTGGTGCAGCTTGGTTTTAAACCTGGAGAGTTTGTTGCTATAAATTTGAGATGTTGTCCAGAATGGTTGTACATCGCATTCGGAACGATATTTGCTGGAGGGTGTGTGACAAGCCTTTCTTTTACTTATAAAGATGGGAGTGATCTCGTTGCGAGCATGAAGAAGTTGGACAAGTGTTCCATGTTGGTTATGGACTCCGGAGAAGACGGTGACAACTGGAATATAGTCAAATCTTTACTTGATGATTATGCCACTAATGGAACGGCTTCGTCCAAGAAGATGCCTTATTTAAGATATATCATTGGATACGAGAAAGGACATAGTGACTTTCTGGATGGAGTCAAGCCATTTTATGACCTAATAAACCCATCACATCCAGATATTAATCTACCGGAGGTAAATGAAGATGCATTGGCAGTTATTCTCCAAACGTCAGGAAGCACGGGTGTCCCAAAGCTTATTGCACTCTCCCAACGCAACATGATGTTTGCCAACAAGCCAACCACTGGTGCTGGTGGATTTCTTGATCAATCAAACGTACAGTTCAATGATCGCCCATTTACTTGGATAGGAGGATTTCCGTGGTCGGTTATATGCGGACAAAAGAGGGTGACCATAAACGGATTTGATCCAGCGCCGAAAGACAAAGTAGCTGGCATTATCGATATGGTGGTGAGAGAAAAATGCAATTTGATGACCGCTTTGCCACCAATGGTGCATGCCTTAATGGAAAGAAAGGTAAACATGAGTTCATTCAAATAATTAATTGTTCTCATAAGACATCTTCGGCCTATTTCAAAGAATATATTGCGAAATAAATGCCAATAAATGTATTACATTGCATTTCATAGCGCATCCAGTTAGCTGTAGTTGAAGATATATAGATCACTAATTAAAAATAGCATTGGTTATTCCGGCCAAAACATGAGGTTATTCTAATAAGTTATTGTTCTCATAAGAAACATCATTATCGACATATGTCAAGGAACATAACTGCGAAATAAATGTCAAGAAAATGCCAATAATTTTATTAAATTGGTATATATATAAACATATATCACTTATTAACATTCCATTGAGACGATTCCGGTCGAATAATGTCCTTGTGTTTTCGTTAATGATTCAAAGGTCGTGTTTGAATCTTGCGTAAGTTATTCGTAACAATAAAAGATTGGTTTCAGTAAACTAACATTTAAATAGTAAATTGTAAAATTCATCGACCTATTTCCATCACGGAATATTGATAATACCGGTGTCAAATCAAATGACTCATAGTCGGACGCGTTAAACCATAGGACTGAGAGTATTTTTAAGACTGGTCTGTCTAACATCACGAGTACGAAGCATTGCGACAATTCACAGTCCTTTATCTGACACATGGATTCACTAATGGGTGATTATGATTGCCAGTAAACAGATGTATTTAAGACTGAAAACTGGCGAATGAGTTGATAGGAACAGTAAGAAACAAAGGCGCGGTTATCAGTGTCACAGTGTCATAGAAAACGGGCACAGTGCTTATCTAGATTTGATTAAAGACATAGTAAGTAAATGAAAAAAATTCCACTACCCGAAATTGAATTATGTTTACGTTAATCTACTATCAATTTTCACAAATGTTCTGTGTTATGTCATGTTCATTTTTCCACTGTCTTCATGTTGGACGGTTAATATGCTGTTAAACCACACATGCTATATGACATATATATTTCTGGATAAATATCAAATATCTGACAATAAGTGTCTATATTTCAGGATGAGATACCCAAGGATTGGCCCGTACAATCCTTACTTACGGGTGGTCAACCGCTGACAAAAAGTATTTCAAAGGCTATCGGATCGATTGCGCAAAATGTTGTCACGGGTTATGGTGGATCGGAATGCTTTGTTGTGTCTGTTGGAATTTCCAATGACGACAGTGGTTTTAAGGAGTACTGGTGTGGTCAAGTTATTGCAGGGCCCGCAATTGAAGTTAAAGTGGTTGATTAAAATGAAGACATTGTGCCGGTGAATACCAAAGGTGAATTGTATGTAAAATCAGAGGCAGTCTTTCGGGAATACTACAATGATCCAATCAAAACAGCGGCTGTAAAAACTCCTGACGGTTGGTACAAAACAGACGACATTGGCATGATGACAGAAAATGGCGAATTTTACGTCTATGGGAGAAAATCTAATATGATTATTTCTGGTGGAATGAATGTCACCCCTGAAATATTAGAACATTCCATCAAATCGTGTCCCGGCATCGCCACTGTAGTTGTCGTTCCTATACCGGATGAAGTCTACTACCAAGTATTATGCGCATGTCTGATCCGTGAGAAGGGAAGTGACGTAACAGAAGAACAGGTGCGCGCCTTCTGTGAAGACATCCATAATGATAAACCAAGATTGTTCACAGTTCTTCCAAACTATTATATTTTTCTGGACAGTTTTCCTGAAACGCACAACGGAAAACTCTCTCGTCCTGCACTTACGGAAATAGCGAAAAGATTGTGCGGAACTTCTCAGACATAAATTAATCATGCTTTTAATCAGAATTCGACATTCTGAACATTTTTAAATCACTTGTAAAATGATTATGCTGTGTTAGGATGTGTAACATTTGTTTTGTATTCTTATACTTCCAAAGATGACTTAATTTATCTAATCAAATACATGTAGTCGGGAAATCGGCGAATTTAGCGGGTCAGCGTTAAACCAACCGATACAAATTTATTGCGAGAGCTCCAGAATTACAATTTTGATACTATCAGAACACTGTTAAATGTTTCATGAACATTGGATATTTTACTATGGAATAACTATTGATGACTGATTTATTTCTTACCAATAAAACATACGCAGGAATTGATAAGCTTTATTTTTAATTTTTTTTTTAATTTTATGAAATGATAAACCAATTTCTGTGCAACACAGACAGACCGTAGCCCGAACACATAGCCATTGTTTACTTGGCAAAGCAAATAATGCAAAACAATATGTTTTAATTTTTTGATAATTATCATTTTGCATATAATAAATATAGGCAAAATAAATAAAAGCACCGGAAGTCCTGAATGTGGCATGCATTGTGGTTCCGGAGAACTGTCGACCATTTTCAAAGGCGGTGGCCAATTTCTTGTTCCACTTGTGAGTCAATTACACCATTTGATCAATAAGAATATTTTATGGACTATTACTTGTGGTAAAACAGGTGAAATAAATTAAATTTGGAAAGTTCCTATGTAAGTGTTTCGCAGACATCTTAGTACAGTATACTTTTACTGTAGGCGCCGGAAACAGGATATATTACTTCACTTGGATTTAAATTATGTCGGCCATTTTGAATGTACATAACTAAATCGCCCATGTATTTACCATGCGGTTAGACATGGGTGCAAAGGTAATCATGTATGGAAATAATGCGGCAAGGAATGATCTGGCCGACAAACAACAACTGAGGAAACTTTAGGGGGACAACCAGGGGATAAATATTTAATAGATGGAATACTTCACGTAACAAGTTGTGATGTTTTTTATCTAGCCTGATAATACAAACAGCATTTCTGTTACCGAATGTTACTTATCTGTAGTTTGATAGTAACAAAGTCACCCACTCGCACTTACAGTCGACTTAAAAAACCTACACTTAAAAAGCATGTTCCTTGTTGAAAATAAAGAATCACAAATGTTTTCCAGTGAACATTTTGTAAGACTATTTTTTGACTAAAATAGACAAGTAAGATTCGAAAAAGGCAGCTCTAATGATAATTACTTCTGAATTTGAAATCTTCACAAACTTTTCACAAAACACTGAGATTAAAGGCTCAAAATTACACGAATCTGCATATACCGTAATTTTCCAAACACTAACACTTCTCACATCACGTTTCGCCCCATGTAGTACGTTAACCACTATCTTCACAAATATCATGTGGCGTCGAATATTTGAGTAAAATGATTGTTACATTCGTGGAATCACCTTATTTCTATAAAATGTACCCAAGAAACTGTCAATATCGGATAAATCTAAAATCGAAAGAGAGAGAATATGTTGATACAGGAAGCGCTGCATACATACGACAATGCCTGTTCACACAGTCCTCCGGGAAAACAAGAGTCCATTAAACGTAAGGCATTTGAGGAAGCGCAAGGGTAAATACGAAATAACAGATTACTGTTTAAATGATTGTGATGACAGAGGTATTTATACATTATAAAGGGAGACCACTGTGTAGGAGATAAACACCCACTGGCATACGCTTATCGGTAAAGAGGTTGTGGTAAATTAGGGCAGATAAATGCAAAAATAGTTTCAAAGTTAGCATACGACAAGTCGCGAGGTGTAGATTTGATATTATTATGCACCGACATGAGGCGATAAATGTGGACTATTTCATGCATATAACATTAATTAAGACCTCCATTCAGTCCAAGAATTTTTATCAAATCAAAGTGGAACGCTATAAGGAAATGCTATAAAAACTTAAGCTTTCAAAACATATTCAGTTAAAGGGTCGGTAAGATAGATCAATTTAAGGCAAGATGTATTCCCTAAGTTACATTAAGCAGGAGGAAACGTTCGTCGACAATGGACTTACAACTGTGACAGAGTGTCTTAGAAAGTACGCAGAACTTTTGGGAGATCACGAATCAGTTGTTTTTGCGTCTTATACAGGACGAAGAGAAGCTGTTACCTGGACTGAACTGCTTGATAAATCTGTTGCTGTGGCAACGTCGTTGGTGCAGCTTGGTTTTAAACCTGGAGAGTTTGTTGCTATAAATTTGAGATGTTGTCCAGAATGGTTGTACATCGCATTTGGAACGATATTTGCTGGAGGGTGTGTGACAAGCCTCTCTTTTACTTATAAAGATGGGAGTGATCTCGTTGCGAGCATGAAGAAGTTGGACAAGTGTTCCATGTTGGTTATGGACCCCGGAGAAGACGGTGACAACTGGAATATAGTCAAATCTTTACTTGATGATTATTCCACTAATGGAACGGCTTCGTCCAAGAAGATGCCTTATTTAAGATATATCATTGGATACGAGAAAGGAGATAGTGATTTTATGGATGGTGTCAAGCCATTTTATGACCTAATAAACCCATCACATCCAGATATTAATCTACCGGAGGTAAATGAAGATTCATTGGCAGTTGTTCTCCAAACGTCAGGAAGCACGGGTGTCCCAAAGCTCATTGCACTCTCCCAACGCAACATAATGTTTGTCAACAAGCCAACCACTGGTGCTGGAGGAGTTCTTGATCAATCAAACGTACATTTCAATGATCGCCCATTTACCTGGATGGGAGGATTTCCGTGGTCGGTTATATGCGGACAAAAGAGGGTGACCATAAACGGATTTGATCCAGCGCCGAACGACAAAGTAGCTGGCATTATCGATATGGTGGTGAGAGAAAAATGCAATTTGATGACCGCTTTGCCACCAATGTTGCATGCCTTAATTGAAAGAAAGGTAAACATGAGTTCATTAAAATAATCAGTTGTTCTCATTAGACATCTTCGGCCTATTTCAAAGAATATATTGCGAAATGAATGCCAATAAATTTATTACATTGCATTTCATAGCGCATCCAGTTAGTTGTAGTTGAATATATATAGATCACTAATTAAAATAGCATTGGTTATTCCGGCCAAATCATGAGTTTATTCTTATAAGTTATTGTTCTCATAAGAAACATCATTATCGACATATGTCAAGGAACATAACTGCGAAGTAAATGTCAAGAAAATGCCAATAATTTTATTAAATTGCTGTTGATAGCTCATCCAGTAAGCTGTAGTTGCATATACATGGATATATATATAAACATATATCACTTATTAACATTCCATTAAGACGATTCCGGTCGAATAATGTCCTTGTGTTTTCGTTAATGATTTAAAGGTCGTGTTTGAATCTTGCGTATGTTATTCGTAAAAATAAAGGATTGGTTTCAGTAACCTAAAATTTAAATAGTAAATTGTAAAATTCATCGACCGATTTCCATCACGGAATATTGATAATACCGGTGTCAAATCAAATGACTCATAGTCGGACTCGTTAAATCAAAGGACTGAGAGTATTTTTAAGACTGGCCTGTCTAACATCACGTGTACGAAGCATTGCGATAATTCACAGTCTTTTATCGGACACATGGATTCACTAATGGGTGATTATGATTGCCAGTAAACAGATGTATTAAAGACTGAAAGTATGGCGAGTGAGTTGATAGGAACAGTTAGAAACAAAGACGCGGTTATCAGCGTCAGAGTGTCATAGAAAACGGGCACAGTGCTTATCTAAATTTGATTAAAGATATTAAGTAAATGAAAAAAATTCCACTACCCGAAATTGAATTATGTTTACGTTATCAAACGATCAATTATCACAAACGTTCTGTGTGATGTCATGTTCATTTTTCCGCTGTCTAAATGTTAGACGGTTAATATGCTGTTAAACCACACATACTATATGACATATATATTAAATATCAAATATCTGACAATAAGTGTCTATATTTCAGGATGAGATACCCAAGGATTGGCCCCTACAAACCTTACTTACGGGTGGTCAACCGCTGACAAAAAGTATTTCAAAGGCTATCGGATCGATTACGCAAAATGTTGTCACGGCTTATGGTGGATCGGAATTCTTTGGTGTGTCTGTTGGAATTTCCAACGACGACAGTGGTTTTAAGGAGTATTGGTGTGGTAAAGTTATTGAAGGGCCCGCAATTGAAGTTAAAGTGGTTGATGAAAGTGAAGAAATCGTGCCGGTGAATACCAAAGGTGAATTGTATGTAAAATCAGAGGGAGTCTTTCAAGAATACTACAATGATCCAATCAAAACAGCGGCTGTTAAAACGCCAGACGGTTGGTACAAAACTGACGACATCGGCATGATGACAGAAAATGGCGAATTTTTCGTCTATGGGAGAAAATCTAATATGATTATTTCTGGTGGAATGAATGTTGCTCCTGAAATATTAGAACATTCCATCAAATCGTGTCCCGGCATCGCCACTGTAGTTGTCGTTCCTATACCGGATGAAGTATACTACCAAGTATTATGCGCATGTCTGATCCGTGAGAAGGGAAGTGACGTAACAGAAGAACAGGTGCGCGCCTTCTGTGAAGACATCCATAATGATAAACCAAGATTGTTCACAGTTCTTCCAAACTATTATATTTTTTTGGACAGTTTTCCTGAAACGCACAGCGGAAAACTCTCTCGTCCTGCACTTACGGAAATAGCGAAAAGATTGTGCGGAACTTCTCAGACATAAAAATACTCCATTCCTACAGATTCATCTATTATTCGGATTACGACGCATAGACCCTTCTTAATTAGTTGTAACATATTCATACTATTTAAGGATTTGTAACACTTGTTTTGTACTCCCTGATTACCAAAAATGAGATATTAAGTTATCCAATCAAACAGTCGGAAAATGGACAAAGTAAGCGGATCAGTGTAATGCGAGAGCTCCAGAAACTCCGTTTTGTCACTATCGGAACACTGTTAAAATGTTCATGATATTTGGATATTTTACGATTTAATTTATATTGATAACTTATTGATATCTTACAAATAAACAAATGCACACAAATAAAAATAGAGATGTTTTGGTGGTTTTATTTCGTCTTGCATATTTTCTTTGTAACACATAGAGACTGTACCACAAACACTTGACCGTTGTTAACATAGCATAGCAAATAATACAAAACAATAGGTTTCATTTTTAAAAATTCATATTTTTGTTTGTAAAATAAAACAAAATTACCTGGCAGAAACTTTTATGTATGCAAGTACAAAAATATTTTGCGGTTTCGGGAAGCTGTCGACCATTTGCACAGGCGGTAGACAAAATCTGGTTTCATCTCGGTGTCCTGAGCCAACCAATTAAATAAGTCAATAACAAATGAGTGTATATATATGTTATTGAGTGTTGCTTGTGTTAAAACTTGATTGATGATGTAAATTTTTTTTTCAGTTTTGATGTGCTGATCATATTTAAAACACTGAATAGCTTAGTATACATGCACATAAAACAGCCAAAATACAGAATATATTTTTAAGGAAAACTGCGGTATTTGATCTCAGTAGTGTTTAACATAGCTGTTGATAGGATCACCGGGAAAATTCATATACGTGTAGTCACTCTGGTAGCGTTAAGTTCCTCAACAAACTTTATTTTCGCATCGATGGAATGACAAAAAAATAACATATTTTGAATTGAAGGTCTGTTAATTGAAGAATGAAATATTCACTTGGAACGAACAAATACTTCTCTGACCATGGTGTAAAACAAGCCATAAAACATAAGGCATTTGAGGAGACTCAAGGGTACTCCTACCTTTTTCCCCGCCTCTTAAGTTTCTCTTGTATCCCTGTTGCTTTTGAAATTATTAACATGTACGCATGCTTTCTAGACTCTTTGTCTTTCGTGGTGGCTATGCCATTTGTATGCGGCAATTCCATTCATAATTCATTTTATTATTTTTTTCATTTCAACAAGTTACAACTAGACAAGGGGCCCTATTTACAAATTTCTAAATTGATGACATTTCATCAGAATAATTGTTGTTACCCTCTCTTAAATTCTGCCAAGTTTTAATAAATTATCTATATTGTTTTGACAACATTATGAGTTTTTTAAGTTTCTGTTTTATATTTATTTTTATAAATAAAATGTAATTGTTTTGTCAGTTAAACCCAGATGTAATTATTTTGTCAGTTCTATCCAGATGTTATTGTTATGTAAGTTATACGCAGATGTAATGGTTTTGTTATGTCAGTTATACCCAGATGTAATTGTTTTGTCAGTTATACAGATGTAATTGTTTTGTCAATGTAATCGTTTTGCCAGTTATACCAAGATGTAATTGTTTTGTCATCTCTACCCAGATTATAATGTATTGTCAGTTCTATCCAGTTGTTATTGTTTTGTCGGTTATACAAAGATGTTATTGTTTCGTCAGTTATATCCATATGTTATTATTATGTCAGTTATATCTAAATATTATTGTTTTGTCAGTTATATCCAGATTTGACTGTTTTGTCAGTTATATCCAGATTTTACTGTTTTGTCAGTTATATCTGGATGTAATTGTTTTGTCCAGTTGTAATTGTTTTGTCAGTTCTATCCAGATGTTAGTATCTTAGCCAGATGTAATTGTAAATAAAAAATGAAAAAAAAATGGTTGGACCAAAATTTAATGCAGTGTGGATTGACATATTCAAAAATACTTGTATTTTGATTATTCGTACACATATTTCCAGCATTTTTTAACAGTTAAAGTATGATTCAAGCATCAGTTTCATTCAGTTGGATTTCTTCAAAAAATATTTTTTACTGAAAAGCTGATATGAGCGCTACTATGGGATTTTACAACCTATTCTGTAATTGACGTCATTTCAAAAAACGCAACATGTGATGTCGCTATTTGTTGGCAGGAAACAATATTTACTGTCATATGGTCACTTTGTTTTCATATTGCCATATGGGGCAAATATTGCTTACTGGCAGTACATGGTGACGTCACATTTGACGTTTTATTAAAATGAAACAAGTGGTTGGAAATCGTTCAGAGGCGCTCATATACTGTTGTAAAACGATTTGAAACGCTGACACAGCATTAAACGATTATTCTCAAGGGTCGTATTGTATTACCTAAGAGACATTTATGTATTAAAATGATTTACTGTATATCATTACTTCTTTCGTGATAAAGAATCAAGAATTTATTTTACTTAATGCTGAAAACCTTGCAGTTCACCCAAGGATCATATATGTGATATTTTGAATGCTCAACTATCTTTGTAGATTATGAATCAGACTATTTGTCTTTATCGTGGTTTACAATAATTGAGCAGTTGTAGTTTTAGTAACTGGGAAAACACCAAGATAACATCTGCTGTTCAATGCAAAAACTAAAATTGTTAATAAGACAGCTTATAATTTATAGACATGTCCAGAAATTCATTTGTTCACCATTATTGAATGCTTAGATTTGCAGTCTATGTAATCATAATTATACATTTCATATATCTAGTTAAATGTAATGTAAACTTTCCATACACGTAGTAAAACAGAGAACAATATTTGATGGTGACTGTTCATGTATGGGTAAATGAACCAAATGTATAGTTTTACTATATAACTTAAATATATATTCGCGCTCAAGATAAAGATAGTTAGAGGTGGACCGGAGGACTACTGGTTACCTTCTATTGAATCATACTCCCAGTTTCCATCATTAGCCCATCCGTTTTTTGCCTTTATTTTAGTTCGCGATTTTGTTTTCAAAGTTTTCTTTTGAAAGTATTACGTTATTATGCATGCAACTTTGTTTCTTTGGTTACATTATAAAACATTGCCTGTTGTATATTTGACAGTGCTCCAAATATGTGATAGTCTGAAAAAGATTGTATTTCTAGCTAAAATCATTGGCCTTCAGTCGACTCCAATAAACATATGATAAACATGCAAAAAAAAGAAAAAGAAAAAAAGTCTGCCCTCGAGTAAGTATCCATTTCAGCGTGCTAACCAATAGGAATTGTTTTACCTCTGCAAAGTAATAAGCATAGCCATTATTTGAGAATTAACATAGTTCAGTGAGGAGAACCACTATGTAACATATGTCTCATGTCATTAATTAATGGTTATATTTACACGAATGTTGGTGTCTGTAAAAAGTGTGCCAGAATTTACATTAAATAAATGCTGTTATCATATCATCCATTAGGGACTTCTAAATTCATAATTCTTATTCCTCCCCACTCATATCTGTCACTATGTTATATCTGTGTCGGGGCATTATCTTACGTATCTGGCGTTCCCTGTAACATCTTAATCTTTCTTTCGCAAAAACAATAAGCATTGCTCTCTCGCAAAAAAGTACAAAGGTCGAAATACTAATCGTTCACACTTCACTTCACGCTCGTCATTCCCGTTTTTCAGAAATGACATCATTAATTTTACAAATCTTTCTACATGGACATCTTTTTATTTGAATCCTTCATATCGATACTGAGGGGGGGTCGGCATTATAAAACTTTCTTTGTCGAACCGAGTTAATCCATGCAATTAAACCACATAGCGTTTTATATTATATGTCCGTGTATTTCGTGGAAAATGTATATGTAAAGTTAGGCAATTTTCCACTCGAAACAGAATCTCATTATCAGCTCATAGTAAATGATACAAAACAGTTCATATTCTTGTAAAGGAATGATTAAGTTGGTTCAGGAAACGCCACATTCACAAGACAATGAAAATCTGTCTAACCTTTTTGTTAGCAATTGTAAGAAAGTATATGTAGAATTTCGCACTTAATTACAAAAAAATAAGTCATGTTTGCATTTTTTAAAAGCGAATAACGTGCAATAAATTTTAAACCATCTTGTTGACCTATATTTTCGATGACACAACTGCTTAGTTGTACATATAAACAAAGTGCAAAACTTTGTCCGCTTGAAAAAGACTTGCGCACTTAAAAGATTTGTTTCTGTTTGATAAATTTTAAACCATCTTGTTGACCTATAATTTCTATGGTTATCTTGACTGCTCAAGGTTTACATATAAATAAAGTGCAAAAATGTTACTACTTGAAAAAAAACTGTGCCCTTGAAAGATATATTTCTGTTTTAAATATTATTGTTCAGCGGTGGCCTGTACAATCTGAGTTCCGTGACTTGAATAATTCATTGCATCATACGAGTTTTAGTAACCAACTTCGTGTGTTACCAAATATTGAATTATTCACATGCTTATGAAATATCGTGCATTAAAGTACATATTTTATTTACGCCTTTGATTCAATGACAATAGTATTAGACCATGTTAAGTCGATCTCGCGCCGAAAAGATATTAACAGTTGACTAGACATTTACAGAACTGACATTTAGGTGATTGTATAGCATTTTAAATAAATTGTTAGCTCTATATTATATGCATTTATAATAACTGTTTTTCGAAATAAAGTCTATATAGTCTCATTTTGCATTTTGTGCATTTTGATAAATTGTATAATTCGGATGGTCATGAACATTTTATCTCGTGTTACTGTTGTATGCATGGGATAAAGTCAGAAATAAACCAGAAAACTGTAAAAAAATGAACATTTTTCAATCTTTGCCTTTAATTAACGACAGCGTTCTTTTTACCAGTCAGTTAAACGGGTCTAGGTTAGAAATGATAATAATGTCGTGATATACCAATTGATATTTATCTTGTAACAATTAGTAATTAATGTAATTTGATTTTCTTATGTCCAAGCTAATTTAAAAAGTAGATAACTATTGATATCAATACACATCGGGCGACATTAATTGGCAAAAATATAAACCAATTAACTAGTGGATGAGTTTACACTATACATTTTAATGTGCAAGCATTTCAATTCACTGAATGGGTTAAAAATACTAGTAGAACAAATAATAGAAATGATACCCGAAAATGAATACTGAGAAAAAGTGTTAAAAGAAAGAGAATAAGTTGCCACTGGTAACGCCACATACATAAGTCAGTACCTCTCCACACATTCCCCCGCGCGAACAACAATCCGAAAGTGGGGAGAAAATAACATGAACACTATATAAAGCGAACGAATTGCACAGGGGAAAGAGAAATTTAACATACATCTAAAACACAACTATAAATAATAACCATACAGCGATTTACAGCATTGGAACTGACAGTAAACATACTGGGGTTTAAATCGATTTAACAGCTAGATAACCTCACACTTAATCGCTAAATGGTCATTAATTTCTTACATGTATATCTACACACAATGCGACTAAGTCAACAGTAACTAATCAATAAAAACCAACAACCATGTTTTCCTTAAATGATAACATGTAAAATGAAATTAAATAATTAGACAAAAAGTGACAAAATTATAATCAATACAAGGAAAAGCAAATTAAATAAGGAAGCACGATGTAGAGACGATGCTAAAAATACAAAATGGCGGGTTAACGCTTTGACCACTGTATAACCGGATGATCAAATTCATTAGATTGTGGTACTATAACTCTAATCCAAGCGGAAGAGCCTATATGTGTCGAAGCCAATTTCGGAGATTCAAACGACGTACCACAACGTAACAGTCATTATATTGACACACACTATGCTAATACATAGAAACGTTCATTAACTGTCTGCTAACTTATCATCATTTTTCTGCAATCGTTCGTAACTGACAATGAGTGATATGTCTGTGTAACGCTTGATGTTCGTGAAATAATTAGAAGGAACACTTTGTCTTTGCTTGGATTCTCTTGTACAGCCTGAACACAACTTAAAACTGCCTACCGACAATTGAAATTAACGTATAAACATTCCTACAAAAATATGTGAATCTACCAGTACTAAACTTTTTGTTAAACGCGCTGTTTGTGATTTCGATGTAGTTGTCAAAGTTCGAACATTTGTAATGGCTGGCTTTATCATCGTTGATGTGAAAAACAGAAAAATTGTGTTGATCGGTGTGGCGGCTTCTATTATTTTCTTCGCCGTCGGGATAATTATCGGCTACGCTTCTGGTACAAGTAAAGAACCTGAAAAGAAGTCGGGCTATAATTTAGCAGACAACACGTTATATTTTAAAAAGGGACTTCGTACACTACTCCCAGTTTTACCCCCTGTTTTAAGACTTTTTCACGGTGTATTATGCATATAAAAAATGAAAATACAGACAAAAAAGTACAAATGGTTGTCATACTCTCTTTATTTTCAAAATATGTTCAATAAAATTACACATAATTGCATTATCAAAACACACAAGCAGGCAATATCTTAGAACGTTCTAAGAGAAAATTGCCAAAAACCTTAGAACGTTCTAAGAGAATATGACCCAGAAACCTTAGAACGTTCTAAGAGAAATTGACCCATCAACCTTAGAACGTTCTAAGAGAAATTTACCAAATATCTGAGATCGTTCTAAGAGAAAATGATCAAAAACCTTATAACGTTCTAAGAGAAATTGGCCCAAAACCCTTAGAACGTTCTAAGAGAAATTGACCCAAAAACCTTAGAACGTTCTAAGAGAAATTGACCAAATATCTGAGATCGTTCTAAGAGAAAATATTCAAAAACCTTAGAACGTTCTAAGAGAAATTGGCCCAAAAACCTTAGAACGTTCGAAGAGAAAGTGACCCAAAAACCTTAGAACGTTCTAAGAGAAATTGACCCAAAAACCTTAGAACGTTCTAAGAGAAATTGACCAAATATCTGAGATCGTTCTAAGAGAAAATATTCAAAAACCTTAGAACGTTCTAAGAGAAATTGGCCCAAAAACCTTAGAACGTTCTAAGAGAAATTGACCCAAAAACCTTAGAACGTTCTAAGAGAAATTGACCAAATATCTGAGATCGTTCTAAGAGAAAATATTCAAAAACCTTAGAACGTTCTAAGAGAAATTGGCCCAAAAACCTTAGAACGTTCTAAGAGAAATTGACCCAAAAACCTTAGAACGTTCTAAGAGAAATTAGCCCAAAAACCTTAGAACGTTCTAAGAGAAATTGACCAAATATCTGAGATCGTTCTAAGAGAAAATGATCAAAAACCTTAGAACGTTCTAAGAGAAAATGACCCAAAAACCTTAGAACGTTCTAAGAGAAATTGACCCAAAAACCTTAGAACGTTCTAAGAGAAATTGACCAAATATCTGAGAAAATGATCAAAAACCTTAGAACGTTCTAAGAGAAAATGACCCAAAAACCTTAGAACGTTCTAAGAGAAATTGACCCAAAAACCTTAGATCGTTCTAAGAGAAAATATTCAAAAACCTTAGAACGTTCTAAGAGAAATTGACCCAAAAACCTTAGAACGTTCTAAGAGAAATTGCCCCAAAAACCTTAGAACGTTCTAAGAGAAATTGGCTCAAAAACCTTAGAACGTTCTAAGAGAAAATGATCAAAAACCTTAGGACGTTCTAAGAAAAAATGACCCAAAAACCTTAGAACGTTCTAAGAGAAATTGACCCAAAAACCTTAGATCGTTCTAAGAGAAAATATTCAAAAACCTTAGAACGTTCTAAGAGAAATTGGCTCAAAAACCTTAGAACGTTCTAAGAGAAAATGATCAAAAACCTTAGAACGTTCTAAGAGAAAATGACCCAAAAACCTTAGAACGTTCTAAGAGAAATTGACACAAAAACCTTAGAACGTTCTAAGAGAAATTGACCAAATATCTGAGATCGTTCTAAGAGAAATTGACCCAAAAACCTTAGAACGTTCTAAGAGAAATTGACCAAATCTCTAAGATCGTTCTAAGAGAAATTGACCAAAAAACCTTAGAACGTTCTAAGAGAATTTGACCAAATATCTGAGATCGTTCTAAGAGAATTTGACCAAATATCTATTTATACAGAAACTGTTTGATCACATCTCTTATGTCACAACATATTCATCATTTAAACAAATGGAACACTGGACTGGTAGATACTATTCTACATTTGAACAATTACTGTATATAATATTAAATGTTGTAGCTGATGCCGTACTTCTTTTCGTTCAAAGTCATTGCACTATGTAACAAACGCCATTCGTCGAATTATGAGCTAAGTCCCACTGTAGTGAGGAGCATAGCCAATTCCAGTGCAGTTTACTGATGAACAACACTGACATTTTTCCTCCGTGGTTTTTAATCTGACTCTGTCAAAATCAAACTCCACATGATACACTGAAAAAATCATCGAAGTGCTATACAAATATATTTTCTTAGATTACAAATTACGAATACATAGGCACATTAGTGTTTGTGGTAGACATAAGGATCAAATGGTAGAACACTATACTCATGAGTTGTATATTTTAACCACGAATCATGCCTGTGGTGAGCTTTAACTCTGAACTTCACAATCAAAGAATTAGAAGCCAGTGTCACATTGATGTAAAACGATAGAGTAAAACTCCATTGTGCAAAGCCCAGTACTTCGTCCAAATAGTAGTTAACCTTAATCAACTTTATTTAAGTTAAATTTACACGGAAATAACGTCAGGTCGTTGTGGTGTAGTGGTTAGCATAACCGACCGGAAATCCGTAGACCCGTGTTCGACTCCCGGTAGCGCCATTGACCGATTTTTCTTGTTCCACAAACATGACTTCATTTTAATGTACTTGATCGTATTACGAAGACGTATTAGGAGAGTCTGCAGAGAAAAATAGCATAGGCATCTTTTAATAATGTTTTTTGGTTTCTTCAGATGTTCATTTGTAATTGTTTTGTAAGTAACATGAAAAACAAAATAGGTCCTACACTTCAAGACATACATTACTGTGATTAGAAATGTGGTTACAGAACAAAACAGACATGATGCAGTACCTTAGCTGACTTCATTGTAATCAAATTACTGAAAACATATCATTTTATTACCAATTAGATAAAAGTACAATAAATTATACATAGAAATGAATTTCATTTATATATGTTATCACTGAATAAATTAACCGCAACTCCCCCCCCCCCCACGATTCAACTATTATGTGCACTCACATAGTGAATAATACATTATAGAAATTAAAACATGAACGATACATACTCATTTCAATTATTTAACGATTGCCTAATAAGCACCCTCCAATCAACCACTTTGCATCCACACCGTTACCAACTTGAATCTAAAAAAAAAAAAATATTTCAAGAGGATTATCAGCAGCAAATAATGTTTTATTCGTTGTCATAATACTTTTAAGGCATTGAGTATAATATTAGTAGATATAGACCTCAAACAGGAAGTGCTGTAAACAATGCGTGCTCCCGAAAAGCTGGAGACATGAAAATATAAACGTACACAACTATGTCGCTCATCAGATAAATGCAGCCGATGCAAATCGATATCGATGGGGCTACTGGTCAGTAGACGATTTGTCTGTCGGTAGTTTCCGTAAGTGATCGTAAATTTTCCGATGATCACCGACTGATAACTGGTATAACACAATAACATGTAGCCACGGGCTATCTTAGATCTATGTATCCGATAAACGCTTAAAACATTATGTTGTATGTACTTAAAGAGAAAACAAATGGAGTTCGATTTTGTTGATGAAACACGAGATTATTCTATTATTGAAAACGAACTATGTGATAGGCAATTTTTTTGCTCAGGAAATAAAATAGAGAAACAAAACAACGAATTCGTTTCACTTAGCATTTTAGCAAATACCACGCAATATATATATACATTGTATTACTATTCCACATCGTGGATTTGAATAATAATTTAGATTTTCATTAACATATAAGGTTTTTTATCTATGTAATACATCAACCATTATTGACATTTTAACAACAATACAATAAATAGTATTTATCTTCATGGTTGTCTTTGATTTGTGTAGCAATACATACTTTTGTTTTGTTTTAAGACGTTTTTACGCTTTGGATCGGGTCAGCAGGACAAACCTTAAAAAAAAGATTATACTCGTGTCATCTACGATCCCTTTCAAGGCCTGGTTCCACCGGGTGTGACGGGTGCACTGGTCCCCAAATCGACTATGAAGTGACCAGATTATGTCTCAAGGTTACTAATTCTTGTAGCACTGTAAATGCTACACATCAATTTATTATCGATTTCCCCATTACTAAAGTATAAGCGGAAGCAAGTGCAATAAAAGTTGACCCCCTGTTGTGCACCTTAGCCTTTTGTGACCGTCCAGTAATCCGACAAATTATAATCGCCGACATGTTCAGAGTATGGACAACTACAGTCGGATCATCTTAGCTATTTCAAAAGTACATTTCCGCAAGTTCGCAAATAGAACTCTTTAAAAAATGTTATCGAGGTGTTCCGACTGGAAACTATGTTGCAATGTAGATATTAAATGATATCGTTGTCGTCATAATTAAAGAAATTCACATCTTATTCCACAATATAAAATGAATCTAATTCCGTCAATTGTGAACAAAAATGGTGACAGATATAGAAGTCTACATCATGATTAATTTGTCAAAATCGAACAGTTCTTTTTTGTTTGCGATAAGCAACGTGACATTTTAAGATACGTATGCGCACTTACACCGTAAACTGTTCCGGTTATGGCAACAAATGTTAAAACAATTAGTGTCGGTTACATGGACATATAAAGTGTATATGTCTGTGATAATCAATTTTTCAGCAAGAAAAGCAAAAGTTATCGTATTAATAGCCATTGCGTATAAATACAATATAATTCATCCATTTGATAATTACATTAAAATTGTATTAAAAGTATATTAATCCATTACACACAAAAAAGTTTTAATGAACAACAACCCATTAAGCAATGGTGACAAAGAAGTACAATATTTTAAAATGTTATTAGCAACAGTTACATATAAAATTATGATGTATGATGCATATATGTATGTAACATATCATTTTAACCAAAATATCTTAGATTAGTAAAACAGTTGACACGTGTCTGTGTAATATAACTCAAAGAGTGCGAAATTTCGACTACAACTTGTTAGTTTTATACGGAAGTAAAACAAAAAAAACATGTATGGTACTTACCGCTAATACATGGAACGCAGATGATGGTGAACGTTTTTTAACAATTATCTTCTTGCCTTCCGCATGAACAAATATTTTGTCTCTATCCTTAGGTGGTGTCTATTTATGATTCACCAAGTGTCTTAATCCCTCAAAATATTCTATTAAACTAAACACGCGCCAAATTGTAAGGAAGAAAACAGAAGGACTCCGAGCGTATATTTCGCGCCAACTATCCACTGGACTGTGACAGATAGCGGACATCAACCGAGATAAGGATCGGAAGGACCAAACACATCAAAGGAAGGGTCGCCGACACAGACAATTCTCAATGATAAACATAAGTGTAAGTATCTTAATGAGTGTCATTGTTCAATATTCAGTTTGCAGATGTGTTAGCGAATGACTAGGTAGATTTATTTGCCGACCAGATTCCTTAACATGATTATGTTGGAAATCTCTGTGGCTTGCTAAGATCTTCATTGCACGTAAGTTGTTTCGCAATACTTAAAACTATGTTTCCATTAAAATAATAATGAATTATCTGTGTAATAATCTAATGTTAACCCGATCGGTGTATGGATCTTACTAATACTTTCTCATATGTCTTGTCATATCTTTCATAAGTACATTCTTATATATGCTGAATAGTTTAGCATATTTAAACAAGTGTGAATCAAATACTTAATGTAATTGATGATATTATGTGACTGCATGAACGGACAATACAACGTATAGACTTATATTGTATACGTAACGCTTTGCTATAACATTGTATTGGTGTGACAATAACTTTTTAGTTCGTAAAGGTGTGAAATTTACCGCAGTAAAACTTCTTTACAATAGACATGATTTATGAAATCACTTTGTTTAAATGTATACTTATACCTGAAAATTATAATGCTATTAATTACAGATGTTACGATTTTTTGGACAAATAACCTACACAACTTGTATCACGGAACTATATAGGTCCGTGCTAGTATGATATAATTGTGAAAGTTTGAGGGTTGATATACGAAGTACATATTATAAGTATAATAAGTATTACATTGTTTTTCTGCACAGGAGAAGTCATTCAGCGACTAATAACATGCAATACTTTTAGTATGCATAAATCTTCCAAGTAAGATGGCGTGGCTTGTTTTTTGGTAAAATTGATAAAACTTCTTACATGTATCTACGACTCTGATAATATTTGAAAATGAATGCATCGAGATTGTATTCCTTGCGTTTTTTAAAGTATAGACAAAATAAGTACTTTTGTCGGTCAATGTCATTATTGAAAAGCAACAGGGACAAATGTATGTCTGCATTGCTAGAAAGCTATGTAGCCACCATTATACAACCTACCTTGCCGAAACGAAATACAAGGCAAATGTAATGGTGCATAATTACATAAATCGATATCATTTTTTAGATAGATGTTACAATAAGTACTATGACTGTAAAATACATACTGATAAATCAGTACAGCCCGGGGCAATTTCAGCATGCTTGCTAAACACAGCGGGGATGGCTTATTTAGTCGCGATCGATAATGATCAGGAGACGTTAAAGTAGAGTATATATAATTGGTTATATCATAATGATAGCCAATATCGAGCAGATCTGGAGTATCTTGCGACGAGCAAGAAAGTTGGACATGTTTAAATACAAAGAAAAATCAGGCAATTTGTATTGCTTTCATAACCTGATTCATGTTGTTAAATTTGCACTCAAGCTCATTTATCTCAATGATTCATGCAATTTGTCGATATATGTTTGCGAATATTTTGGCAAGACCGTTAATCTTATAGGTCCCGAATTTATTTTAGATTTTGTTTTTCACCATGTCGTAAATAACTAGTATTTACACCTTAACATTATAAGGTAAATTTGGTCCCCTTACAGGTACACGTGATTATAACAATGTAATATCAAAAGTGTGGTCAGTATCGATATATTATATATAGTGTAAATGTCACTTTGATAAATATCTGGCTCAGTGTACATAAAACAATGCTGTTAAAATGATTTGTCACCGATTACCACACGCATAAAAATGTAATTCAATAAAATCCTGATAATTTAGAAACTTTTGTATTTTTCATTATTCTACATAAGGCAAAATAACAATCAATATGATCATGTGTTAAAGGCATTGATTCCATCTTAAATACGATTCAAAAATCAACAATATAATAATTGAATAAATGACAGGCTCTCTATAATCCGAATTTAATTGTAATCGATATAAATGCTTTTACACATATTAATCTTATCGTATCAGTGTTTGCGTAATAGTTGTTAATTGTGGGGGTAATTATCACAGCAGGGCGTAGTAGGTCACATTGATGCAGTGGTTATATTACACCACTGTATTGAATAATTAATCTATAATGCAGTGTTGCAAGAAATTATAACATCTATTTCATAAACTATAGAGATACGCTGGTGAATCTTTATTTTCAAAACGTGTAGTGTATTTCTACAGCTGATTGTATATATACAATAAAACTTGCATTTAAGTACAGTCAAATTGTTTAACTATCTTGCATGTATTTTAATTTTGATTGCAGGTGTATTAAAATGCAACTTATTGAAGGAACGTTTATTAAATATATCACTTGCCTATACTTCTTGCCAAATTATACTTTACACGCGTTTGTCAGATTTATATGTGTTCAGAAGACATTTGTGACTTGGCAGGATGACATCACATTAACTAGACGTAATGTTGTACATGTTGTATTTGATTCGATTAATATTAATCTACAAATTGACTGTGAGTAAATAACTATACTACTAATTTGAAGAATCGGTACTCTATGAAAATCAAATAATTACGTCTTATGTATGTGGCGTTCCTTGTAGCAACGTACTCTCTCTTTCCGAGATGATGTTGAATGATCATTTTATTTTATTTCAGGTCATAAACAAGAAGACGAAAACAACATTGATGCAAGTTCCACCAAGAGAAAGAGAAGAATAGTATAAACTAGAAATTAACTTGCTACAGGGAACGCTACATACGCAAGACAATGCCTCCCCACACAGACCTCTGGGAAAACTAAGGAATACATGTACTGTTTACACGTAATCTCGTTTTATAAAGAAGTTTTAAGTTTAAATAAATAAGTCAAATACACAGCCTGGGTAACGTAGAAACTATTCCAGTTATCAGGGTGATGGAAACTCCAGGCGGACTCCTGAGTAGAACCATCGACCTTCCGTTCCCCTGCTAGATGGCTAGATGGGATTCGAACCCGCAGCTGCCAGGGGCATGCGTTATGAAGTTAGCGTCCATATACTCTCGACTATGGAGGCCACTACGTAATTTGTATACCATATATGATAATATACGTATGTCACCGTAATGTGACTGTGCATAAATAATGTGCTGTACAAAAATGTTTCGGCAACCGAAAAATATAAGATGATATTGTTTGTGATATAAATCTCACAAAAGTCAAGCGTAGCAAATGGTCAACTACAGATTAGTGAATTTGGCTGAACTGATACAGATACAACTAACGGAAACAATGTAGGCATGTTGTGTTCATGTTTGATATGATATTATTTAGATTATCAATCGACGTCGCGGTGGGGAATTCTCAATTTCAAATGCGAGAAATTCACGAGTTCAACTTCATGAAGATGGAATCGTGAATTAGCGGAGTTGAAATTATGAATTATTGTAATCTTGAATTCAAGAAGTTAAATTCGCGAATTCACGAATTTGAAATCGTGAAGTTGAAATCGTGAATTCATTAAGTTGAATTCGCGAATTATTGAAGCTAAATGTCACCACCAGGCTTTCGTACCCTTGCATTTGAAGTGACCGAAATTTTAATGACATTTAATTTCTCTGTTTTGTATGTTTATTACGATGACCATACCAGTACTTTACAGTGCTGTTTGACATACATATGTACATTTCTGATGAAACACGTCAGCCACAACTGGGTGCTAACAAATTATATAATATTTTATGCATAACGCACATTTAGTGAGAACTTAATGCCAATTGTTGAAATTGTGATATATAATAGCACACTTGTGGTTGCTTGCGTACTTCTGCATAAACGTATTCATTTTTTGTTGGGTCAATTTCTCTTAGAACGTTATAAGATATGTTGGTCAATTTCTCTAAGATCATTTTAAGATTGTTGGGTCAATTTCTCTTAGAACGTTCTAAGGATTTTAGCCAATTTCTCTTAGAACGTTCTAAGTTTTTTACCCGTTTTCTCTTAGAACGTTCTAAGGTTTTTTGTCATTTTCTCTTAGAACGTTCTAGGGTGTTTGGGTCATTTTCTCTTAGAACGTTCTAAGGTTTTGTAGTCAGTTTCTCTCAGCTCGTTCTATGTGTTTTGGTCAAATTCTCTTAGAACGTTCTAAGGTTTTTGGTCAAACTCTCTTAGAACGTTCTAAGGTTTTGTAGTCAGTTTCTCTCAGCTCGTTCTATGTGTTTTGGTCAAATTCTCTTAGAACATTCTAAGGTTTTTGGTCAAACTCTCTTAGAACGTTCTAAGGTTTTTGAGTCAATTTCTTTTAGAACGTTCTATGTTTTTTGGTCAAATTCTCTTAGAACGTTCTAAGGTTTTTGAGTCAATTTCTCTTAGATAGTTGTATGTTTTTTTGTCAAATTCTCTTAGAACGTTCTAAGGTTTTTGAGTCAATTTCTCTTGGATAGTTCTATGTTTTTTTATCAAATTCTCTTAGAACGTTCTAAGGTTTTTGGGTCAATTTCTCTTAGATAGTTGTATGTTATTTTTGTCACATTCTCTTAGAACGGTCTAAGGTTTTTGAGTCAATTTCTCTTAGATAGTTGTATGTTTTTTTGTCAAATTTTCTTAGAACGTTCTAAGGTTTTTGAGTCAATTTCTCTTAGATAGTTCTATGTTTTTTGGTCAAATTCTCTTAGAACGTTCTAAGGTTTTTGAGTCAATTTCTCTTAGATAGTTGTATGTTATTTTTGTCACATTCTCTTAGAACGTTCTAAGGTTTTTGAGTCAATTTCTCTTAGATAGTTGTATGTTATTTTCGTCAAATTCTCTTAGAACGTTCTAAGGTTTTTGTTCAAATTCTCTTAGAACGTTCTAAGGTTTTTGGTCTAATAAACTTAGAACGTTCTAAGGTTTTTGAGTCAATTTCTCTTAGATAGTGTATGTTATTTTTGTCAAATTCTCTTAGAACGTTCTAAGGTTTTTGAGTCAATTTCTCTAAGATAGTTATATGTTATTTTTTTCAAATTCTCTTAGAACGTTCTAAGGTTTTTGGTCAAATTCTCTTAGAACGTTCTAAGGTTTTTGAGTCAATTTTTCTCAGCTCGTCCTATGTTTTTTTGAGTCAATTTCTCTTAGAAGGTTGTATTTTATTTTGGTAAAATTCTCTTAGAACGTTCTAAGGTTTGTTGTCAAACTCTCTTAGAACGTTCAAAGGTTTTTGAGTGAATATCTCTTAGACAGTTCTATGTTTTTTGGTCAAATTCTCTTAGAACGTTCTATATGTTTTTGTCAAATTCACTTAGAACGTTCTAAGGTTTTTGAGTCAATTTCTCTCAGCTCGTCCTATGTTTTTTTGTCAAATTCTCTTAGATCGTTCTAAGGTTTTTGAGTCAGTTTCTCTCAGCTCGTCCTATGTTTTTTGGTCAATTTCTCTTAGAACGTTCTAAGGTTTTTGAGTCAAATTCTCTTAGAACGTTCTAATGTTTCTGATCAATTTCTCTTAGAACGTTCTAAGGTTTTTGGTCATTTTCTCTTAGAACGTTCTAATGTTTTTGAGTCCATTTGTCTCAGCTCGTTTTATGTTTTTTGGTCAAATTCTCTTAGAACGTTCTAAGGTTTTTAGTCAATTTCTCTTACCTCGTTCTATGTATTTTGGTCAAATTCTCTTAGAACGTTCTAAGGTTTTTAGTCAATTTCTCTGACCTCGTTCAATGTATTTTGGTCAAATTCTCTTAGAACGTTCTAAGGTTTTTAGTCAATTTCTCTTACGTCGTTCTATGTTTTTCAGTCAAATTCTCTTAGAACGTTCTAAGGATTTTAGTCGAATTCTCTTAGAACGTTCTAAGGTTTTTGGTCAATTTCTCTTAGAACGTTCTAAGGTTTTTAGTCAATTTCTCTTACCTCGTTCTATGTTTTTCAGTCAAATTCTCTTAGAACGTTCTAAGGTTTTTAGTCGAATTCTCTTAGAACGTTCTAAGGTTTTTGGTCAATTTCTCTTAGAACGTTCTAAGGTTTTTAGTCAATTTCTCTTAGAACGTTCTAAGGTTTTTAGTCAATTTCTCTTACCTCGTTCTATGTTTTTTGGTCAAATTCTCTTAGAACGTTCTAAGGTTTTTGATCATTTTCTCTTAGAACGTTCTAAGGTTTTCAGTCAATTTCTCTTAGAACGTTCTAAGATATTGCATGTTTTCGTGGTTTGCTAATGAAATTATGTGTAATTTTATTAAAAAAATTATGAAAATAAAGAGAGTTTGTACACCATTCGTACTTTTTCGTCTTCATTTCCATTTTTAATGTGCATTATACGCATTAAAAAAGCCTTAAAACAGGGGGTAAAACTGGGAGTAGTGTACGAAGTCCCTTTTTAAAATATGACGTGTTACATGTATATATTAGTCCCAGCTTAAACGTTGAAACTATATTAGCCATACCGGATACATAATCTATGTGACTGCTTGTCATAATTTTTGTTTCTTCAAATTGCCAACTTTCTGGTCAGTAGTGATTGCAGTGAAAGACAGATTGTGAATGTTCTTATAATGTTATTATAATCACGAACATATAAACCAGGGTTAGGGTTATAACTGATGCACAAGATACACCGACTTGTATAGCCTGCACAAAACAACTAATGGAAAAAATACTGGTAACATGATAAGGAAATCAGTAGTTAATATGATAATGTCACTAGATCTACACAGGGCAAGCACATACACAATTCAGATATCTGCAGCCCCAGGCCTTCAGCACTAACAGCGCTTTGATTAAACATGGCCCCACATTTGAGTGGCACGGTCACCCGCCATAAAATCAGTCCACCATTTTGTTTAACTAGTGTACGATTATTCGGATAAATCAAACCAGACAAACCACAACTGGAGGTGGTTTGGTCAGTTTGATTAACCAGTTTAAGATTTGTTATAAGCAAATACAGAAACTTGTTTTAGTTGAAACCCAGTTGGTTAAAACAAATGAAAGGCTTGACAAACTTTCCGCTGCACAGCTCCGTATACAGCCGCTCGGCTATACCCGCTCCGACACTAGTCGAGTGAGTAACAGTTTAATAGATGTTATCAATATTTTAGGACACCCCTATTTCGCTAAATTGAACCTGTCAGTCTAATGTTTATAAACAAATACTTATCCTGGGCGGACTGCAGTTGTACAGGTGTATTCATAATGCCTTCATACAGACATAAACAAACTGCAATATAACTTTTCTTAGAAGTTTCCCCGGAATTGCGAAGCAGATATTTCCTACAGTAAAACTTCGAAACCTCGAACAGTTTTGGCTCGAACACAGTAGATACCTCGAACAGGTTCTTAAGTCCCGGCGAAACCCCTTCTTATTTCATATTATCTAACAGTAGATCACTCGAACAGAGATAGGTCGAACACTCGAACAGGATTTGGGGTCCCTAGCTATCATTTCATTCATTGTTCACTATAGATAGGTCGAACAATACAATAATTCACACCTTTCAATGACCGCTTAATATACTAGTATACTCATGTTATTCGCACTTCGTGATAATTACTTGCCAGTTGTACATGTGGAAACTCCCTAATCCGAACACCCCTCGGACAAACTTTAAAGGTCGGATTAGTGGAGAGTCCGGACTGGATAGAATTCCTCTATTGAATGTCCGTAGGCAAGACATTCTTTCAGTAATTTGAATATATTCGCTAGAGCAAAGACCTAAATACCATTTGGCTAGAGGTTGTTTGCGTTATCGCGATGTAATATATAATGTCTGAATGCATTCTTTTATTTGACTTTGCAGACTAATTTAAGCTACAAAATGTATATAAACTTGAAAATTCAATTTATAGCCCAAAATCATAAGTTATAAGAGACCAACATATTTATGCAACGTTCATAAGAGGAAGATTTGCAATGCGATATGCAAAATACATGATGTGTGAAATATTGGTTGATATTTGAATTATTCCATAAATTATGTAAATTATCATTATAATGTGCAAGTATTTCAATGAATCATTTTACAGTCAAATGATTTTAAACATAGATGAAATTAACTATGGGTATTTTGCGACATTTTACCGTCCATAAAACCTGACAAGCTATGCACTTAGTACGATGTATTATCAAAACACCATACCTGAAAACTATGCACCATAGCTTCATTTCAAAAGATTTTTCGTAGAGGAAAAAAAATAATCTAGGGTAATAATTTTGAATTGTGATTTGTGTACCTAATGGGCCTTTTTCTGCGCTCACATCCAATGTTTTCCAATTGTTTACAAAATAAGTACATCTCGTACCCGGTCTTACCTTGTTTCCATCAAAACTTAATGCATACGATGATAACGTCTAATGGTATGTATTCATAGAGATAATTAAATTATTATGCCTTCTCTCAATTCTCAGTCATTATACGATCTGACGTATTTTTGCGGAAAATTATCGTCCGGTTTTGGGAGATTTATTTTACCTGTAAAATAACAATCCGGACAGAAAAATTCGGACTGTGGGGGATTTTTTATATGTTGTACTGGAGGAACTAAACCGAGAAAATTGTCCGGTTGCAGGAAGTTTCCGGATCGGAGAGTTTCCGGATTAGGGAGTTTCCACAGTACATGTACTATGTGACAGACAATTCATGCGTATAAGAATAAACGAGAGAGAATAAGGTGCCACAGGGTATTTTTGCTTTGCTTTCATTTCTTTTTTAATTTTATTATTATGAATAATGCTGCGACTATTGATCGACGTGCATTCAGTATGAAAACCGGCGACTGTCAATTAGGAAATATATTCGTATACCGTAGATGCCTCGAACAGTAGATGGCTCGAACTAATTGCTAGGTCCGATGGCAGTTCGAGGTTTCGAAGTTTTACTGTATATGCAAGCGCTAACACGGCACGTACGTCGTAATAGAAACTCCTGTATCGGACTTGTGTATTTGTGGTTTTGGGAACAATTGTGTACAAACTGTATGTAGGCATTTGCTCATGTTTATGACTAAGCTAATTTAAAAAAGACCTTCAATATATTTACCTTTAAAAATACAGAAACTGATGATAAATTATCATAATTTGTGATTTTATGGTAGATTCTAGGTTAGAGCGATACATGTTTTCAAATACCAACCAACATTTAACGCAGTGTATTTTGCATATCACATTGCAAAACTTGCTTGTATGAAAGGACCACAATTATGATGGTGTCTTATTACTCAATGTTTTGAATTAATTTAATTTCCTTATGATTCGGTAAAGTTTAAATATGTAAAGAAAGCATGCAGGTATAATGTTTCTTCGCGGTAATGCAAACGTATTCAACATATACAAATAACCCTCATAAATGTGTTTTAAATTGAATGCAAATTCTTTATACGATGAGGAAAATGTAATTTAAAGATTAAGTCATTTTGAAATGCAATTCTAATAAGGAAATTGTGAAATATGAAAGTATGCTTGTTCTAAAAAAACAAAATTATTTTACTTTGCAAAACTTTAGGCCTAAGTATTACATTCCCTCCATAAATTATTGAATTGTTTAAACTTATTTTAAGAAATTTTATTTTCACTATTTCACACTAAAACAACACCACGACATCTGTATCTGTTACGTATGGTGCTCAATAATCTGTGTTTACAGAAGCTTTCAACATGATAAGGAAATTGAAAGCGCCTGTCTGATGTAGAGTGAAAAGCATACGATTCTTATAGACGGTCTCAAGGCCGATGATAACAACAGGGGGCCAACTTTTATTGCACTTGCTTCAACTATACTGGTAGTATATAAGAGGAAATCGACCATAAATCAATGTATTGTATATAAAGTGCTAAAAGAATAGTAACCATAACACCTAATCAGTGGGTATAATTTTGTATTGGGAAAACAGAAAAAGGTCACTCCACAGCCAACTGGGGGTCCATATTTATTCAAAACGTCTGTAGACTTTATGCCCAAGTAAAGGTTTATACTGGAATGTTCAAACGTTGTATGGCAATATTTTACAAATTCATCTTTAATAGCTGTTAAACAACTATTGACAAGTTTAGAAAGTTGTGTAGTAGTAATGAAGCTCGCAGTTGCAATAAATCTAGTTTTATATATTGTTTGTGTAGTTTACGTAACCAATACATAGTTGGTAACTTATTCCATTTGTAGGTGACATCTAAATTAAATCCAGACATTTCTGAGCTGTGGGTGTCTATTGTAGTCGATGGAATACGATTGTATTTTGCAGTACAGTTTAGTTCATGTTTTAGAACTTCCGTATAACATAATGACTGTGTGTTTGGAAGCTTTATCGGCTGACACAAGTACACAACTTTGTAGCATAATTTTATTTTTCAAACTGCGGAAGGACACTTTCGAATCTTTAGGCAAGAGAGCTGGATTTGATGGATAAAACTTTATTCTTTGATCCATGAATGTTATAATTTGGTTCTTCCGGGAAGTAAAGGCACTGGCTTCTGCGTGTTCCCTTTTACACCATTTATTTGCGTAATTGTTAAGAGAGTCAATAATACGTTCTTTACATTTGTAAAAATCTATCTTGTTAGGGTATCTGTATTTAAAGTTGTCTGTGATTATATGTCCTGCAGAGTTGTATAGCTGTTTAGATGTACCCCTTGTTTGTCCTCTTTGATTCTCCTAGTTATCCCTAATGGTCGGCCAGGCCATTCCTTGTGCCCCTGTGTTTTTACAGCTGACACATGGGGCAACTTAGTGACCAGTAGGACTAATCTTCTGTCTAGGCCATTCCCTGTGCATCTATTCCTTAACATATGTACCCTTTAACCTGCTTAAGTGCCTTCAGTTTTATGGACTGCTGTTTTCCCGGAGATCTGTGTGGAGAGGCACTGTCGTCTTATGTATGTGATGTTCCCTAAAGCAACTTATTCTCTCTCTTTTATTGTATTTATAAGAAATGATAGGTAGATCTGAATTTTTAAAGTATATAGGTATCAAAGATTTTTCAGTGTTATGTCTTAATTTGCTTTGCATATCAATAAAATCAGCTGCAACTAAATATAGGTATGTCGCGATGTTACCGTCCATATAACCTGACCAGCTGTTCACATGGTACGGTGTTTTCTCAAAACGCCTTGTTTGAAAACTATGCAACTTAGTTTCATTTCAAACTGTTTTTTCATAGATGGAAATTACTTAATAAATAATTATAACAAAAAGTTCTTCAGTAAAAAACTTGAATTGTGATTTTTCTGCCCAATGGCTATTTTTTCTGCGCTCAAACCTTAAGGTTTGTAAGTTCACGATTTTTGTATATTCATGTATTTTTATTCGACAAGGCAGTCGAAAACCTACTTACACGAATGCACTAAACATAAATCCAATTTGGAATGGCCTTATAAAATCAGATCTTACAGAACTTCGTTTTGGTGCGTTTATGCCAAGGTCAATGGCTTTAAATTTTGAGATATTTTCTCGTAGCAGGCAATAAAATAGCATATATGCACGTTATGTATCTTTGTATCTTTCTGTTGTCGTGAAACTGTCTTTGCCTGTGTTCCTCTTTCTCACATTTCTTACTTTAATATTGTCATATTTTAGCGACGCTGGACGTTGACGATGAAGCGGATGTGGAGGAAACATTCGATATTATACGACCTACGGTGTTACAACAGATAAGAGAGATATTAGAACAGTACAGAAATGATGTGCAGATCATCAAGGTAACTCTATCATAGTATACCTTTGGTTTGAGTACGATATCTTTATAAAATAAAAAGGAATTCGAATTTACTATACCCATTAAATATATGATGAATTAGGATGACAGGGTAGAACGTGTTTTGGCTGGGTGTGTATTTTTTGTCCTCCGCGATTTCATGCGTAAATATGCAATTATTAGCACCTTTAAAAGTGTTGAACGTAGAGCCTATGCCGACATAGCGACGCAAATTATTACATATATATGTAAAAAATATATAAGTGCGTGCAATAATACATGTGTAATGGCTTAATATTTTCTACAGTAGTTGGCCAGAATTAAAACCCCTGATTTTTAAATGAATTTTCAGCTATATTGAAGCGTCCTGTAACGTATATCATCAAGTACAGTTATGAACATTTAAAAGGTAAAACCTCTTTTTAAGAAGAATGTTTTTTTTTACAAAATTGAAGTTGATATTCATTGACCAGTCAGTATGTTAAGTATTGTATTAAAAATTTACATAAAGCCATTTATTCACAATTAGAATAATTTCTGGTTAGAAATAATTGGTTATAATATATTAACTACAATCTGGTTTTAGAAATTCCTATTCCACAGACATATGTCTTATTCATTTTTTAGATTATGTTAGAATCAAAATGTTCAGGGTTTATATACTTGTATGGTTTTGTTGGACTTTGATACTGTTGATCATGTGGTGAGATTAATTTAATGGGGATTGAAAGTATAAAACGGTTTATTTCTTATCTCAAGGATAGAACACAGACAGTTTGTGTCAACAATGTATTTTCCTATATAGATCATATTGATCGTGGTGTACCTAGATCAGGGTACGATATTTGGCCCACGTTTGGTTTGTTCTTGTGTTTTATCAGCGATGTGATTATAATCATTGATTCCTATTGTAAACCTAGTTTATATGCAGATGACAGTGCAATATTTTCACTAAAAATGCTGAATTATTTCTACAAAATTAAGACATGTTTCGGATTCTTGCTCTGCATGGCTTGCAGCTAGCATACTTCAGTTCATTATGCGAAAACGGAACATAACTGTTAAACAATTATTTGTAGACTATAATACAAGAAAATATATAATTAGGCTAGGTTCTGATAAATGTCATTTTGATTATACATATTCAGGACATTTCTATCACAACACTGGTTTAAGTAAATATAACATAATTATAAAAAGCTGTATCATATCTTAATTAACGATAATTAACACGAACAGTCAACATCTTATTATAAGCGGTAAAGTTAATAAACTTGCTATTTTATCATTTTCTGTAACAGTTTTCGGACGTTTGCTCGAGCCCTGAAGCGGACGATAAAATGTTAGATGAAATCAATACAAAGTAGCGCATAGACAAAAATCACTACGTAAAATGGATGTTCTGTGTTTTATCTGAACATTCAATCTGATTTTATTGGCTATATTGACAAAACAAATGTTAAAAAACAAAGGTTCTTTAATGTATGTACCTGGTCTTAACTTGTCTTCCATAACCTTTACGTGAACGTGATGTTTGCAAAACAGACCTTTCAAAATCGACAAATATTATACAGTAAAACTTCGAAATCTCGAACTGCCGTCGGATCCAGCAATTAGTTCGAGCCATCTATTGTTCGATGTATCTAGTGGGTAATAATACATTTCGGGTCGAGTTTATACCAATTTTGACACTTCGACGGAATTTACGCAATAATGTTTTACACTTTTGTTTAAGAAATGGATGAAATGGTATCTAGGGTCAGCAAATCATTTTCGAGGGCTCGACCTATCTCTGTTCGAGAGATCTACTGTTAGATACTATGAAATAATAAGGAATTTCACCGGGACTTAATAACCTGGTCGATGTATCTACTGTGTTCGAGCCAAACTGTTCGAGGTTTCGAAGTTCTATTGTAGTAGGATATTTGTTAGTTTAGGTGCAGCCTTGAATCTGGTTTAACAGCCACACAATGACGTTTTTGCCACTAGTTGATTCATGAGGGTACTCCTGTCTTTGGCCGCCATTTGTGTTTCTCTTTGTCCCGTCTGTTCCTATAGTTGTTTACATGTATATTTGCATTTTTCATGTCCATGTTTGCTTCCTTTGCATTTCCTGCTCGACTTCTTCATTCATTTTTGTCTGTTCCATGCGCTGCCTTAATTTCCATAGTGGATTCAATACATCACCGATGTTCTATTTGATTTCATCTTTTAGTTTGATAACGGTAGAGTCTATACGTTTTCTAATAAATACATTAAATTTGAATAATCTTGGTACAAAATTGTGGTTTTTAATCAACTTGTGACAAAATTGTAACATATCGGCACTCAAATGCATATGAAGTGATTTGTGTGAATCAGGTTATATTTGCTTTGATAGTGAAGGTCAAATTGCACAAGCCTTTATGTTAGATGCATGTTTTTTAAATGATTATGTAGTAGACACGGTTATTACTTCGATAGCGGTAGTCTTGATAAGATTTAAGTAGCGGCCGTTACATTTTATATTAAACAGCTTGTATTTTACATCGTATTTATAAACAAAATAGTGTTTACCACTCTGTACTGACGTAACCCTCTTTTCTCCCTAACAACCAATTTATTTAACTTATCCGATCTATCCTGACAATCAATTTATCATTAACGTTAAGCTGATTTACTGACATATGAGTTCAAGTCGGTTTATATGTTAATATGCCGTCTCATATATTGATAAGTAACCAAGAGGGGATATTCTTATGTACACCTTTTAATGATGGTAGGATAAATGTTAGGTTGGGTATACCCTGAAACCAGGTTTCCCACTGACCGTTCCAACGTCATCATTTGTATTGTCATGTGTCCCAGCGTATGTATGCGCGAGCGTCCTTTCTGCCATTTATTGTGGGAATTTCGATTTACTTGGCACTAATGTTCACCGTGATGAGACGGTGTGTCGCACGTAAGAACCGCGTCCGTAGTTCAAAAAGTCCAGGTGACACTTAGAGGGCAAACGTCAAAAAGAGTCTATAACATATTGTCCGGAATATTCTACTGTCATTTATTTGGGGGGTCTAATTACTTGGCACTTATGTTCACCATGTTTAGACTATGTGCCGCGTGAAAGACCCATGTCCGTAGCTCTAAAGTCAAGGCCCCACTAAGAGATCAAATGTCAAACATCGGTCTTAAACGTCTTGTCATGAATATATTAAGGGATTTTCAAATACGTGACACTTGCCTATATTTACTATGATCAGCATACTATAGATATGCACTATATAGCATTATGCAACCCTAGTTGGATTCTTGCTCTGCATGGCTGGCGGATAGCAAACTTTTAGTCCATTATGGGAAAACGGACAATATATTGTTTGGGTCTGAAATAATGTTAAACAAGTATTTTTAGATAATAGTACAAGAACAAATATAATTATGCTAGGCTCTGATAAATGTTATTTTGATTATACATGTTCAGGTAATTTCTATCACAACCTTGGTGTAAGTAAATATAATATAATTAAAAATAGCAGTATTATATCTTCAGTAACGACATCAGATAATGTTTCAACATTCGTCAACATCTTATCACAAGCGGTTAAATTGATTAACTTTCATCAGTTTCTGTAAACGTATTTGGATGTTTGCTCGAAACCTGTAGCGAACGATAAAATGTTAGATGAAACAATAGAAAGTAGTGCATGGGCGAAGACGTAAAATGGATGTACTCTTTGTTATCTGAACGTTCAGTCTTATTCTATTGTCAAAAAGGGGAAAAACAAACGTTCTTTAATGTACATGGTCTTGTCTCCTACTACATTTACGTGAACGTGATGTTGGTCCGCACAACATATACAGGCACGGATCCACCGGGGGACCAAGGGCCCTGGAAATGGATATTCGTCAAAAATGGCCGTAATTGCGACGTTGGACAGACGTCGGTTGTCTGACGTCGATCCAATTTGCAAAACCAACCAAAGTCCAACGTTAAGCCAACGTCGGGGTCCAACGTCTATGCAACGTTGAGCCGACGTCAAATGTTTGCTGGGTTTTCATGAATATATTAGTGGATTTTCAAATACGTGGGACTTACGTATATTTACTATGATCAGATAGTGTATCGCATGGAAGACCCGTGTCCGTAGTGCAAAGGTCAAATGTAACAAAGGCGTGTAATAGATATGCACTACATAGCATTATGCAACCCTAGTCCCTTCATCTCTTGACATTTAGCGGATTCGACATGTTGCCCTTGAGCATGTAGTTATGGGTTATTGACGATGTATCTGCATTACAGGAGCTCATTCAAAATGCAGATGACGCTGGTGCCACAGAAATGAAAATTTTGTATGAAGGTAATACAATTAATGAAGAAATACCAAATGAGAAACATTTCAGAAAGTTCCTTCGGGTAAGTTATTCTTATGATGCTGATCTTACCCTAACCAATCATTTATGTTTATGTTTTGTGTCCATTTTCGTCTTTATATTTGTTTACTTTTAAATTGTCATACCTACTAATGCTTTTTGGAGTGGTTGTGAACCTTGTATGTGTTAACTCCAGCTCGACTTCAGTATCTATTCTTATCAGTCATTGGCAAATGGGAATTAATGTTAATTATTGACTTTAATTATCATGTATCGATTTAAAGAAACATTTCATGTTATTTATGTAATTTATGAACGAACAAAGGCTTTCAATATGTTTAACGAGAAATAAAGTCATTTCCAAAGAAAACACTTCGCATCTCGGTATATGATATTGACTGTGACAAATTCTAAATGTACGTTTGTAACTTAAATGTACATGTCAGCGTTATGTCATACCTTATGTCCTTCCCTGGTCATAGAAATTCCTCTCAAATTAGTAGAATTTCTAATAAAGGTCACTGAAAATTACTAATTTCGTTTTGATGTCTGAATATGGGTTACTTTCAGAAACGCGCCGATATCAGACTGATAAAACGTTTCATGAAATGAAATGCAATTTAGGAGCCAATTATATAAAAATATGATAACTTTAACCTGAGGTTACATGTAATTTTAATCAATTTGATTGGCTCATTACTTGGCCAAACCACATTTCAACCAATCAAATCAAGTTTTGATTACCTTTTAACCAAGCCAAATGGTTATCCATTTTTATACATTTGGCTTGTACTATACAGCCAGCTGTCATTGACGAGAAGGAAAACAAAGTTATGCCACTTATCATAACAATATTGAACACGACGAGACACTAATTCGATATAGAATCAATCAATTTGTTTTGTCATTAATGTCATGATTATGTATGACCGTTTGAGATATCAAAAACCATATCCCAGTTAAAAATATGTCACTGCTTATTGGGCTTCATGTATCACCTGTATCGCCCAACGAAGGCATGTGAATATCGATACTAAAACTGAAGCGCTGTCGTTCTCTTGAGCCTCAACGCATGTGGGTTTGAAACAGTTGTTGGCTTCTAACCCATCGGAGATTTAGAGTACATGTATATCAAATCAGTACAAAAGTATCATTCGGTTAGCATTTAGAAACATCTTCACCCAGACGAATGCAATCAGTCGTATAATCTTCTGACGATAGATCTTGAGCAAGAGCTTGAATCTGCGCTGAGCTTGCCACGTGGGTTTGAAATTGGCTTGTGGCGTTCTCTCCTTACTTTGGTATTTAGTCGCTTAATGTAGGATCCTACGCACATTTAGCCATGATTTGTTTCTGACAGGCACCAGCATTTGTATTTTATAATAATGCCGTATTCAATGACGATGACTGGAAAGGTGTACGGTCTATCTACACAAGCGAAAAAGCCAGAGATGCACTTAAAGTTGGACGCTTTGGCCTGGGTTTCAAATCCATATTTCATCTTACAGGTATTATTTGGTTTGTATTGTTTTATTGTCAGTTTAAATTCTTTATTTCTATTTCATGTAATGTCAATTAGGTATACCAGGAATAAACACAATGACATACTCTGATATTACTTATTTTCACCCAAATTGTTTTCACTTTTATTAATTTAGTTTAGACCGTTTAATGCCGATTTTACAAAAGTTTAATCTCTTAAGATTAGAAAATATGCTTATTTGAAACAAAATAACTCTTATTGCATTTAATCTTATGATTTTTATTTATCAACCCGTCCCCCAAAAAAATATGAAAAACGTTGCTGATTTTAGTAATCATTTTGGTTTTTATTGACGACTGAGTACAAACGATTTTCAAGAATTTGTCCTTGACAATTGCCATTAAGGTATCACGATTTCTAATTTGGATGTGTGATATGCTTTTGATTATTTCATGCATGTAATTATCGGAATTATTTCTCGGAGTATTATTTCATTGAAGTTCTCGTAAACGCAAATAATTATAAAAAACAACAACATGATTCCCTGAAATTCACGATAAGAATTAATCAAATTAATGCATCTATTCTTCGAAATAAGTACTACAAACACAATTCATATAATACCTATTTGTATTCAATGCCAGAAAATGTTAATGCCACGAACGACAGAATGTATTTCATAGCTATGCATAACGACTGTTTTACTTTTTGTATGTACCGACTGGGAAAAAAGAAGACCTCGTATTTCATCAATGGGATAGAAAATGTCACCATTCGTTCAAATCTTGGTTAATAGAAAGAATGTTATGACTAAAAAGAGGTTAAGTGAAGCGCCCTTCTGAAACATTTTTCACAAAGAATGGTGTCTGCAGTTCCATGAGTAACCATACATATGTGACACTATGTGTTTTATTGATACCAAAATTCTTCTTCAAACTTGCTACAATACCATTTTGCACAACTTTTATTTCTCTATCTTAGATTGTCCTTGTATCGTAAGCGGTGACAAAGTTATGTTCATTGATCCGCAACTACAAGAAGAAAACAAAATATGCACGGTGATCAAACTAAAAAATCTGAAGAAATCCAAACGAGTTCATATCGACGAATTCTTAAACGCCTTCTGCGGAACATTTGACTTTAATCAACAAGATGTAGAGCGTGGTATTTATTCACATACTATATTTTGGTTTCCTTTACGAAAAGGCGTTTCCTTACTTTCTGATGTCATTTATTCAGAAATAGAAGTGAAAACATTGTTGGATTCATTTTTGGAAAAACCTGAATGGAATATGATATTCACCAAAACGTTGAGTCAGATAGATGTTTTTGTCGATATTAATGCTGAAGAAATCGTTTATCATCGGTCACAAGGTTCCAAAGAAGTAGACCAAATTTCGTTAGAGCTGAGGCAAATGTCACAAGGTAAGGAAATACCATGCTTTTCGGTTATATGTGAAACTGACGATGGCGAATCAATTTGTGAAAAGAAGCTTGATATTTCAAAAAGTCTTGGTGAAATAGGAAGAAACGTCCCATCTACATCTCTACATTGGTCTTTAGAAATGCAAATAAAGAGTATTAGTGTGGATCCAATTGTTGGAGAAACTACAACAATTTCTCGATGGTTAATAATACACTTTCTTAAAGGCGGTCAACTGTCCAAAAACACGCAAATGCTTCTAAAGGATACTAACTTGTGCTACCATCATCTTGTTGGTTGTGCAGTACAACTAGATATAGCTGCGGACTCCAATTTCAACGACGCCGATGGAGACGGTCATTTGTTTTGTTTTCAGCCACTGCCAAAAGAAAGTCATTACAGTACTACAGGACTTCCTGTGCATTTAAATGCATACTTTGCACTCGGAAACAATCGACGGGAAGTGAAATGGGAAGATAGTAATAGTACGTTTTTATTACACACAGATCACGCAATAGCTTGGAACCACGCTCTTCTCGGGGAGATATTTCCATACGCCTTTCGACAGCTTATTCTAGAAGCTGTAGATCAGTGTGACAAGAAGGATAACTTAGATTTTAAGATGGTGTACAACATTTTTCCAGAGTACGAAAAAGTTGCACAAAGGTGGAAACCGTTGGTTGAAAGCTTCTATGATATCACAAAAGATGAAAACATAGTTTATACTATAAATGGTGGGGGTAAGTGGCTACCAATCAATGACGTAGTATTGCAGCCAGAATCAGAGAAAGAGTGGTTTCCTAGCGTGAATAGCCTGTTGTTAATTGACAACGTAAATATAGCTGTTTTATCTGAACGTCTTTTGAAAACCTTTCAAGATAAAGCTTTATCTTCTTTGACAACGGTCTCTTCAAGCTATCTTGCACATCATATGTTGCAATATAACAGCTACATGGGAATGTCATTCGAACAGAAGTTGCAACTTCTACATTTTGTAACGACAGACCTCTGGTGTGATAACTATGGGGATCTTGAAATTTTACCACTTAATGACGATAGATTCACGACAATTGGTACCATAGAAGACATACCTGTTTTCTTTGAAGAGAAAGAAGTAGTCGAACTGTTTCCATCAAAGTCTTCCAGATTTGTATCTTCAAGACTACCGATACAGACGAAACTCCTGCTGGAAGACTTAATGAAGAGAGGTTTGTGTTAAAACTCATATATCAAAATATTTTGGACTGTAAACGAACTGTTGGACATGCTTTAACCACATTCATAAAGTAATTCTTAGGGCATTACACATGTAAACAATGCTTATCACAATGAAAATTGTCTTACTGACAACAATTTAAATATCATTTAAACTACTAAATTGAATTGCAAAAATACTTATAGTAATATATCATTTCAGGTTATGGACGTCTGAAGCGACTCGATTCACTGACTACTTCAGAGATGATAAGAAGTATAATTACAAAGAATTTTGGCACAGATAATGTGTTGCAAATAGACCCATCGACATTCGTACTCTGGAAGCAATGGTTTCAAAGTATTTGGAAATTCATACAGTCCATGGATAAGAATGCATTTGATGACTTCAAAGATTTGCCATTATTTCCCCTATATATGGAAGGAGATCCAGGTCCTGTTGAAATTTACATGCTATCAGATCATATGATACACGTTACATCTCCTGCAAACCACGATGCAAGAATTTGCGAAGCATTTCGGTTACTTTCTGTTCCAGTAGTGAGTTGCATTCCAGACTATTTGAGAGTTGATATTGTTGAGAAATACTTACATGAAGAATCGATGTATGACATGAATCGCTTATTTGAGAATATCAAACCACGGCAGATAGATAACTATAATGATAATGTGGACAAAGTTCAGCAGACCGCTTTAGTTGAATACGTATCAAACATACTACATGGTGAATTATCGTCTGTATGCATTTCCAATCTTAAGAAACTTAAACTTTTTCAACAGTATGAATCAGTGTTTGATATGAATGGTTGTTTAGTCGGCATAAATGAAGATTCTGTGGTCTTCAATGAAGATTCATATCCGATAAAGTTTCCAAGGCCTGTCATAAGAACATTCTCGAGCAACGAACTAAATCTGACAAAGAGTCTAGGTACTGCTATTTATGGCAAAGTTGAGATGGCGATTTCTACTCTACATGATTTCAACTGCAAGAAATATAATGCAAACGTTCGTCAAACATTTATGTTTTGGTTGCTACGAGACCCCACTTGCTTCGATAATTTCGAAATCAAAAATAGTTTATTTAGCGTAAGAATTGGATATATCGAAACTATGGATGGTTCGTTAAAGCTACCAAGTGAGCTTTTTGATCCATCGGATACCTTACTAGAGAGGATGTTCAAACTTGAAGACAGATTTCCGGTTGGAGAATGGAAATCAGATGTCACAGTACTTCATAATTTGCGTACATTGGGATTACTGACGAGGGCTGGTGTAGAAATGACACATTTGGAAGACTCGTGTAATATGATTCATAAAAGTGCAGAAGAACAAGTTAACGAGGAGATGTTTGATAAAGCCGAAGCTCTACTAGAATTAGTGAACCTAAAACCACACCTCTATGGACGATTTATGGACAACAAACGGATAGTTCCAGTAAAGCCGGTACATAACGATACTTTCCCCGAATGTCTGGAATTGAAAAATGGCGAGTTTCGATCTCTGCAATGCATATCGGATGTTACTTCGTCTGAACATATATTTGTTACTGGTACTACACGTTACATGATGAATTGCGCTTTCATTCCTCATTTAGCAGGAGATTTCGGGTGGAATAAACCACCGTTTGAATCAGTCGTGGAGCATTTCGGCAACATTGTCAGCATATATGCGGACCGATATAAGCCACAGTTCGTCGTTCTGATCACGAAGATTTACGAATGGTTATCTGAAGAAAGCGCTAAACATGAGGGCACTGTTGTTAAGTATGTACAGACGCATTTTAACGGGAAGCCTTTTGTGTGGAATGGCGCTGCTTTTGCGAAAAGCACGGAAGTTTACACTCGGTATTCAGATAGTGATATTGCATTGTCACCATTTGTATCTCGATTACCAAAAGAATTGGAACATTTGAAATATTTTTTTGAGGTAATTGGATGCACAAAATATCAAAATGCCGACATGTATTATGCAACATTGATGCAAATAAAATCAGCGTCAGAGAACTCAGAATTCATAAACGAGTCATTACTATTACGTGTTACAATTGACATATTAAAGAAAATTGTTCATGACTATGATCCATCGGAAGAGTTTGAGTACATTCCTGTGCTAAAAGCTTCAAAGCTGTCATTCGAACGAATATCAAACTGTGTGTATCGCGAGGCCAATGATCCACTTATTATTAGTGGTTGTAATGACATTTATCAAGTTCATTCAGCCCTTCCCAGTGAAACTGCTAAAGCGTTAGGCGTACGAAGTTTTAGACAACAAACGCTGTCTGAAACATATTCCTTTGAGGAATGGGGACAAGAAGAACCACTCACTACGAAAATTAGAACTCTAATAAAACATGGCTACACAGACGGATTTTCAGTCATAAAAGAGATGTTCCAAAATGCCGAAGATGCAAAGGCGAGTACATTTTTCATTTTGTTTGATTATCGAGAAAACTTGGATGCTCGTTCTAGCTTGCTTTGTGACAAATTGGATGCTTTTCAAGGACCAGCTTTGTGGATTTATAATGATGCCACATTTTCTGAAAGCGATTTTCAAAACATAAGACGACTTGGAGAACGCACGAAAGAAAACGATGCTGAGAGCATAGGGAAGTTTGGTTTGGGATTTTGTTCGGTATACAATATAACGGATCTACCGAGTTTATTGTCGGGTTCCAGTATGATCATTTTCGATCCACACTCAACAAATTTGCAAAATGATTCACCGGGACTTCGTATAGATTTTAAGAATGGAAGGAATAAACAAGTAAAAGAAAGATATATTGACCAATTTAAACCTTTTGAAAACGTCTTTCGCTGTAACATCAGCTCACAAAATCAGCCATATTTTAACGGAACTTTGTTTCGTCTACCTTTTAGGACACAATCAAGCACACTGAGTGATACCGTTTACTCAAAAGATCGTATAGAAACTTTCCTTGATACAATTGCTGGAAATCTCTCTAATTTATTATTGTTCAACGAGAACGTAACACATATCTGCGTGTATACTTTGCCAAACGATTGTTCAAACCCATTGAACGCCAGATTGAAACTGGAGGTAAACAAACAATGCTCAAGATTAAACGCAAACTATGATAACGAAGTTTCAGTTATGAAAGAGATTACAAATCGAAAAAAAGAGTCAGAAACAACTGATGTTCTTACTCTCTTAGAAAAAGTTACCATCAAATCAACCACAGAAGGTTCCCATGAAGAAAGTGTCTGGCTAGTTGCAACAGCTTCTTGCACTAAAACAGAATGCACTGTAAATGAATTGCCCATAGCTTCTGTAGCAATACCTGTGTGTACTAGCTTAAATACTGGCGACGCACCAGTGTATAATGCTATCCCGATGAAACCGCATGGTCGCTACTTTTGCACACTGCCACTCGGCGAACAGTTTCATCATTTTGCATTTCATATCAATGGTCACTTTAAAGTGTCATTGGACCGCCTACACATAATTAAATGCAAGTCAGACGAGCGATTGGATAACACAGATGCAAATTGGAATAATATATTGATTGGAGATTGTGTGGTTACTGCTCTTGTAAATTTACTTTCTGTGACAAACATTGACAATGCCTATAACATATGGCCTGATTCCCGTGAAGATGATTTCGAAAACAGTTTTGTTACATCATTTTACGACCGAATCTCTGGAGAGTGTTGTTGTGATTATCGAGTATTCAAAAACAACGAAACTAGATTGAACTTTTCCAAGTCTCGTTTCCTGTGTCCTAGAGCGTTAGAAAAAATGGAAGATCATCATATTTCAGTTAGTACAATTACTGTATTAGCTAATGATCCATCATTAATCGTAAATATACCACCTTATATATTTGAACATTTAAAGCAGTCTGCAGAAGAATCCATGAAAAGTAGAGTCATTTCTGCTGAATCTTTTATACTGAATTATTTTCTTCCGAAGTCGAAGATGTTTCTTGATGTCATTTCTGAGAAAGACAGGAACAATATATTGAATTTCGCTATCGCATTAAGAAATGAAGATATCAAAAGAATATTGCAAACTACTCCTTGTATTCCATCGGACAATGGTAGCCTGAAACTTCTCAGTGATATGATTGATGAGGAATCAGAAGTAAGCAAATTGTTTCCTTCGAGGATGGGATTCTTTCCACAACATGAATTTGTTGACGAGTCAATTAAAGATGAATTGCTGAAGTTAGGTTTGCGTTCGGATATATTATCAGATGCCATGGTTATTGAAAGAGTACGCAGCATTTTACCGACATATTTAGAATGCGCAGAGTGTGCAAAAGTGTTATGTCGGCGTCTGTTTAAATATTTGTCTACGCATATTGCGAGAGAACACATGGCAATAGTAAATACACTTGCCACTATACCATTTCTGCCAGTGATGCGAAAACCTCAGACATGGCCATTCAAGTGGTATGCTGATTCATTTACAAAGAATTTGCCTATAGTGAATCTTTGCAATGACCATTTAAAATCAAACGCAGTGTCAGTTCTTTGGAGACAACCTTGTAATTTATTTGCTCCGACATGCCGGAATCTTTTAGGATGCAATCAGTTTATTGTCGATACCGATCTGCTTAACTCAGTCAAAAAAACTCTTCAAGTCGTGGACAGTGATTTCTATGACATATTTGAGGTTGTTGGAATAAGGCAAACACTTGCTCAATTGACTGTTTCCTCGCTTGTAGATAATTTATTGATAGCTTCAGACAGTGTTTACACCGCGGACACTACAATGGAATACATTGCATTAATTTTCCGAGATATATATGACTGTATAGAAAGAAAGGACAATCTTACCGAAGTACAGTCTCTAAAAGATAAGAAAATTGTTTGGATATTAGACAGACTTGTGAGTCCTAGGTATGTTTCGCGAAATGACTTTGACCAACGACGTCTGTGTTATCCGTTTCTATTCTGTTTGGTCGATTCTCCAATGAAAAGATGTCCTCTTCTTTGCGATGCTCTCCAAATAAGAGACACATTTTCTGCAAAATACATTGCTGCTGTGGTTCAAGAACTAAAAATTAAATACAGTGATTATGTTATGAATGAGGAAACAACATCATCAGTTATTGCCTTGTTGAAACTCCTAAAGTCGTGCTTTGAAAAAGAAAATATTACGCAACTGGACAATTTTTTAAGAGAAAATAACTTAAGTGCTATTAATGCTCCTGATGAAAACATGAACATGCGGAGTTGCCCTGAAATGTGTTTCGACGATTCTGCAATTGAAAAAACAGACACCATGATGTATGTACATAGAGATGTACCCCACGAAATTGCAATAAAATTTGGTGTTGTAAGCAAATATCTTCATCAATTGAATGAATGCTCTGAAGATATAGTAGATTTTTACCAGAATGAACCTCTTGTGACTAGGCTTCGGAGGTTAATCGATGGTTATCCATGTGATTCGGGACTTTTTAAAGAACTGCTTCAAAATGCGGACGATGCAGGAGCAAGCGAAGTTATATTTATGCTTGACTTCGATACTCATAGTGTTGATAAAATATTTAACGAAGAGTCTGAACCTCTTCAGGGTCCTGCACTTTGTGTCTTCAATGACTGTCCATTTTCAATGGAAGATCTTGAAGGAATTCAACATCTTGGCCATGGTGGGAAATTTGGTACTGTTGGAACCATAGGAAGATACGGGGTCGGTTTTAACTCAGTATATAATCTGACAGATATCCCATCACTATTAACGAAGGGTAAGGATACAGAATATGGAGAAACCCTGTGTATTTTCGACCCACTTGCGAAACATCTTCCTGGCATAAACGCAGACAAACCCGGAAAACGCTTCAAAAGAATGAGTTATATTCGTGAAAATTGTGCAGATTTGCTCCTTGGGTATCATGAACAGAGATTTTTTAAACACAGTGAAGGAACAGTATTTCGGTTTCCATTAAGACAAGATGTTTCAGACATCAAACCACACTCGATTGTTAAAATCGACGAATTAGAACAACTACTAAATTGTTTTGCGAAGGAACTGTCTCACACAGTAATATTCCTACGAAATATAGAAAATGTAAGAATACTTCACCATCGCGATGGGAACTATATTGATCAATGTAACTTGCGCATCAATGTAACCGGTTCCAATGTAGAAGAAAGAAAGTCATTATGTAAAGCTCATGCACAATTGTGCGCAGCCTTTAGCAATGATAGAGATAGTATTTTTAAATTTGACCAAACCTCGTTTCAGTATGAAATCGAGACAGAGATGGCAGACTACTCGGGAATTCAGACTATTCAGTCTTTCCAGGTTATCCAGACGCTTGGTTTCGGACGTGAGGATGATGTTCCATCTTTTGTCAGACACAATTATGTTAAGGAAAATAATGGTCGGCTACCGCAAGGAGGTGTTGTTAGGCCTACTCATACAGGTGGTCTTAAAGGAAAAGCTTACTGTTTTTTGCCTCTACCTATTGAGACTGGCTTACCGTTTCATGTAAATGGACATTTCGCTCTGAATCACGAAACAAGGCGGATAATTTGGAAAGCGGAAAATACCGACGAGTGTTTCAAAACACAATGGAACATTGCCTTACTACATCATGTGATTTCGAAGGCCTATATACTGTTATTGCAATCACTGATTCAGCAGTGTTCCAATCATTATCCAGAGAATGTCAGAGAATTATATGATATTCTCAGTTGCTTTCCAATATATACAAAAGCAGACGGCTTCTATTGGAAAGAACTTACTGCGTCAATTTACAAAAGACTCTTTCATGATGATCTACGTTTTTTACCATGTCAGAATATAAATTTGTACAAGAACAAAATAAGCAATGTAAATATTACATGGGAACGACCTACTACCAATTGTATTCATTGCCCCGTGTATATTTTGCATGAACAGGGAAAATCTCTTTTGCAAACACAATCGTTTGAAATTATGAAACAGACTCCGCTTTCTACATTTCTGAAATATCTAGGGATAAAAGTTATTGACGTTCCAGATGTCATCCTCGAATCAATAGAATCCAGTAAATGTATGTTAACGAAACTCTCTCCGAAGTATGTAATCGAGTTTTTGTGCTCCCATGACGATCCGTCGTGTGACTGTTGTGAATTAGAAATGGGTCAAGTTGTTGAGAAAACAAAGTTCAAGACATGCGAACATGTTAAAGAGGTAATGAGCTTTTGTGCTCAAGACGTTGAGAGCCTATTCCAGAACCTTGATAGTGTACCCCTTTTTCTCACAGCAGACAAAGTTTTAAGAACTTTAAGTAGAGCGCAAACAGTGTTTGTCACGAACTTTACAGACTTATTTCCTTCCAATCAATTGCATAATTTCTTACATAAATGCTTGTTACAGTGTATTTGTTCCATGGAGTATGAGAGTCCTAACTACGAGGTCTTGTCACAAGGATTATTAAAGCATTTAACTATTTCGGAATTTCTAAGTTTTGCAACAAAAAAGCAAACTTATCTGGCCATTTCAGACGAAACATATTTACCTTTGGGAGAATATGATCATTCTTACGTTCCTCGGTTTTGGAGTTTTTTTACTGATGAGATTTGTTATCAAATCAAGCAGATGGATGTCGAATCTACAGACAAGGCGCAACTGAAACAACTCACATCGGAAGGTTTGATGGAAATGGCATCACTATGTGTAATACCGGCTACATGTCGCGAAGGAAACGACCAAATTCTGGTCTCGTTCAAGGAAATAGACATGCTTATAGAGATCGATTCGTTTGCAGAAGGTACAGATCTTCATCAAGCTATATCCAAATTTGATATTCATCATTTGAACAAACCTTTGCTACAAGATGTGTCCTCCAGTATGCTGTATGCTTCTGATATACTCCTTGAACATATCCCTAGATTGGATACACCGGCAAAGATATTAAAATGTTTTATAAAAAACATAGAAAAGATCAAGACCTCAAACCTCGACTCTGTCCTCGCAAAAGCAGTTCTTAAGTACTTCAATGACCACGTTAGTTTACTGAAAGACCATAATGATGTGCAGATGATGAGACGATTTCCATTTTTTGAGACACGCAATAATCACTTGATAATCATTGAAGGTTCCAATGACGTTTTTGTTTTGTCGGATGAGATTCCTGCCACTGGACTGGATCTCATAAGCCGTGACGATAACATTATATTTCTTAAGGACATACAAGTGAAACATTTGTACCAACGAATCGGTATACCGACTGTCACGGTAGAAGACACGTACGTTAATTTGATATTTCCTAGGCATGAACAGATGACAATAGACGACTTTTGTTGTCATATTGAATTTGTGTGCAGATATTTATTTTCCAAGCAATCCCGGTGCAGTTCTTTATTGGATGCTTTGAAAAATATTGCGTTCATTGACGTTGGTAACGAAGCCCCAAGAAAACGAATACAGGACACATTTTATGATGATCCTGAAAAATTTAATAATGAAAATGGTCCTTTCTTCAGTCGAATGTGCCAAAGGCATGAAATGTTGCCTGAAATGTACAACCGGAAACACGTGGTAGATATATTCAAACAAATTGGCTTACAATGGAAAATGACCACTCAATTGTTTGTAAGATTTGCAAATGAAATAGAGCACGATTCGTCACAGTCTAATAGGGGGCGTATAGAAAGGTCTAAATTGTTAGTGGACAGACTGTTAAACAAGAAATCATCTTTAGAAGATATCGATCTGTTCACCATACAAACTATCAAATTCATATTTCCGAAACGAATTAAAAGTAAATTAATAAATATTCATGACCAGTTCAGCATAAATAACCCTGTGTCGTTTTCGGAGTCTGTCTCTCCAACTAAAAAGAACATACATTCATGCTGGACCACATTACCAATATTGCCAGATTATGTCACACCAAGACCGGGATTAATGTCTCAACTGGGTGTTATTCAAAAGCCTTCCTTGATAGACGTATTTGACCATTGCATAAATATTGGGAGAAGTTTGGAAAGAAGATTACCACAATTGCTGACCTCAAACTATTGCGAACTTCTGAAAATGATCATGGAAAATATATATGAAACACTTGAATCCTACGACTTTTCACAGAGCTCCATCCCCTCTGAGCTAAGACGACTTCCATTTATATATTTTCCAGAGTATGGTTTAACACGGCGCGCGGCGAATGTTGTTTTAAGGTGTAACTCAGATGACGAGATTTCGCCTTACCTCATAAAAGCTCCTTCGTACTTTGGAAGGTTTGAAGAGTTATTCATCAAGCTAGGTGCTTCGGAAACAGTGACAATTAAGCATTATGTTGACATTCTAGCGGAAATGTTTCAAGACTTTGGTTCACGCACGCTTGCAGAGGAGGTGAAATTAAATGCTTTACAAGCTATGATGAATGTATTTGTCCGGGTTAAACGTGAATATTTAACAGATTGCCAGTTTGACTCTCCTGTTTATCTCCTGAATGAACAGAACTGTTTGAGAAATGGAAAGGATCTGGTGATATGTGACAATGTTTATTTGCGTGAGCGAGTACAGAGGGGTACTTGTCTAGATTTTATGATAGACTGTGGACAATTTCCGCGTGATGAAATAAAAATGAATGGAATTTTAGACGTTGTAAAAGCATTCCCAACAAGTAGCAAACCACAAATTCTATCTGAAATAGTGAAAGAGGAAGTAGACTTATCTAATTTAGGAACCGAAATACAGCAAACAGAAGCAAACAATCTTCAATGTTGTCTTCATGACGATAATTACATAGTTAGTTTTTGTCGACTTACACGCCATGCAATGAGGAAAGCAAATTTAGAATGGAATGACACAGTGGAAGAAAAAATTAAATCTTGTATCAAGAACATGACATGCAAACAAGCTGTAGGAATTAAAACACGTTTAGTCAGGAATGAGACAAACCGTAGCGAACCGATAGAAAACACACTTGAACCAAAACTAGTGCATATATATACGGAAAATTCAACAACGGTTGTGCTTTTCGAAACTAATGATTCTGATGATTGGCAAAAAGAAGTAAACGAAAGTATAACGATTCATTTGAACAGTTTAGTGAACAATTGCTTGCAAAATGAACAGTTATTCTTAGCGTTCAAACTATTGTGCTGTGAACGTCCATCGGATTGTTCTTCGAAACTCGATAGAAAATATATCGAAGCTTATGGGGATACTCCTATGAATAGCTGTGTTATCCGCCATGACTATTCCGAAGCTACAAGGTGGCAACGTCAGGCAAGATCAGACCTTGAATCTGCGAGGGTTTCGTTGGATGTTTATTCTCGGATATCGAGTAATTGGGTGTGTTACCAGGCTCACCAGGTAATCATTCTTTCATCCAATTTTCCAGCTCGTTTTGTATTCAATATGTCCAGTTTAAAGAATCATGCATTCAAGACGAATTTCAATCACTATATAATTAGATGCAGAACATTACATCTGTTTAAGGAATTCAATCGCCATGGAGTTCATTGAATGATATGAGTATTTCATTTATGATACAATAAACGTATCAAATGCTTCTACTTATATAAATGTGATGTAGTGATTCAAATGATCTGATAAAAGTATTTGACATTTCTTGTTTGACATTTTTTATGTATTATTTGAATTCCATTCGATGTAGCTACCTTCAGTAATATACAATATAGTATAAGAAGTTATTTTTTGAAATCAGTCCGTGTTTATGTTTTCGAAACTAGTAGGAATTTAATGTTCAAATTGGTAGACATGTGGGTTTAATTATAACTCACATTCGCCATTTTTGGAAAAATAATTGTTTGTACGTCTACCATTATGTGATTCTCCCTCAAACATTCGGGAAGTGAAATTCTGGAGTGTATATCAATATCCGATCCAGAGCAGTTGATATACAGAAGCGAGAGGAATAATACACATAGAGCACATGATTTAAACTTTCCCCGTTACAACATCCTTTGCATCCTTTGACTGAAACAAGTATTGTTTGTTTGTAAAATGCAGGCAGCTGAGAAGTCATTGAAAGCAGCGTGGTTCGCCAATGATGCTAATAAAGCAGCTCATATCCAGTGCACCCATTTCTTAACATTGTTAGCGCAAGGTAAGTGGCTATAATCATGGCTGTTATTCATATCCTGTATCATATGAAACGTTGAGATAGAAGCAGAAGAGAGAATAAGTTGCTACAGGGAACGCCACACACACAAGACAATGCCTCCTTACACATACCTCAGGGTAAAACAACAGTCCACAAAACATCAGGCATTGAGGCGCATGCATTGAACAGACTCTTATTAAAGACGACAAGAAATGATATTCAATACCAGCATTGAACATTGAGTGAATGTGTTGAATGTATTTATGCACGACAAGCACCTCTACTGTAAACATTCCCGTTTGCCCTAGCAGTATCTATTATCGTGCCATTAATCTCCTGCGTTCTACCCGTGAGACCATTCGGCCCTTTACATTGTACTGACATGACAGAGTGTTCGGTTCTGCGCGTCCCTGCAGTATGTCAAACATTTCTGCATATGTATTTGAAACAACCTTCTTTGGGGAAAACACGTGTACAAGAGTTTATGACGGACGGACGAACAGATTGACCGACAAGCGGACGGCCGGACCGAAAGATGATAAACCTCACCACAATTTGGAGGAGATATTATCAATATCACATGTAACATTATACAAATATAAGCCGAGAGGGGTGACGGCACGGGAAAATATGTAATAAGGGTTTTCTCATACCTGACAAACTAATTACATTAAATTTTGTTTAATGTAACCTAACAAAATAACAACAATGATTTATTATTACAATGAACATGTGCATGCATTTTGGACGCGAAATTTAGTTTTTAAAAATGATAAAGAAACTGATGGGTTCTGCAAACGGCTATGATGGTGTATTGTGAATATCACTACAAATTATAACATTCGAAATCAGTTCTAGACATTGTAAACACAAATTTTAGGCCATGACTCAAGTTCGTGTGATACATAAAGAAATGGACAATAGTTTTTATATAAATTCTTTCTTTTATTGCCATGTAGATCTATTTTACAAAAGGATATACGTCTACCTTACGGAAATTTCAAAAAAACTTTCAGATTACTCTAACGTACATTAATTTTGATGATGTTAAGTTGGTGCATCATTGTTGGGATAGCATTTAAGAGCGTTTTATTAAGTAACATCATTATATAGCAGGTTAACAATCAATTATGAAAATCAAATGTTAATTGTTACTTAAAAAAGTCTAAAATGTCAATTTTAAATTCATATATCAGTACAAACGCCAATCAAATACTTAGATAGGCAGCCATTTACAAAACGTCAACATTGGAGGTCACACATTGTCTAAAGTTGACATTATCCAACGAAAACTCGAATGAGGCAATACAATGTGGTAAATTTGTATTACCACAAAATTATCCAAATTATGACAATATATCGCAATACAAAAGTCAATATCCACCCTAGATGCATGCAGTGACTTTCTAACCGCTAAAGCTACATATGATGTGGACACGAAGACAAAGAGACGGGGGTTGGAGGCGGCTTTGTGTTTGTTTCATTTAACTTATTTTATCGATCTTAGCCTTATTGTACATAGTGGTTGCAAGTTTCTACATTTTGTTATGTTCTCTTATATATTTTCAGACTTGAATGCAAACCTTGTTACGTTAACCCAGCGCCTAAATGATTTTACAAGAGAACATACCCGTATGAGATACCCCGACACAATGTCAGCACCTCAAATACCTGCCGAATATTATTCGCACGAAGATGCTACAACATGTGTACAAATTGCAACAGAAATTCTGGACAAAGTAGAGGAAGACTTTTTGACACACGAATGAGTGTGTTTCAGGACCGGTTTCAATAGACTTGCTTTATGGTGTTTCAGGATTAACGACATAAAATGTTAAAAACTATTTGAAACGTTTGGTACATTTGTGGAACGATTAGGTAGATTTTCCCTTTAAAAGAGTGTTACATTTCCTTGTTGTATCGGGTGATTGTATATATGATGATGTTATTAATCAGAACAAAGTATATATATGAACGGTTACATTTGTGTGTTTTGTTATGTAGATTTGCCCTTGTTGTAAATGCACATTTGTTTTTTATTCAGAATTTGCCATAAACAGTGCTCATATGTTTTGTATTCTTATTATTCCATTTAACAATAAAATGTCAAATGTATCATGTTTTCTTTGGATAAAATGTTCATACTTGCACAATTGTAATTTCCTTTGGTTTCTTCGCAATGTATATAAACTCCATACTATGCTATGCTTAAGTACGTTAGGACGTGTACGATATGTGGATATGAGTGTATTTCTGTATGACATATGTGTATAATGTATATTCAATGTTCACAACTATGAAATATCATGTTTATGGAGTGAGAGTAATGTATATGAAATATCATGTTTATATATTTATGATCTTGGAATATCATATTCATGTCGTGTTTGTAATGTATATTGATCGCATAGATCATTGGATATTATGTTTGTGGCTTGTGTGTAATGTATATATATCAAATAGTTCCTTGGAATTATAGTACTATACGAGCATATATATGTATACAATGTCATATTTACAGTGTAGGTGTGTTGACTTATTATTAGCATAAAGATATAGTATGCTTATGTTTTGTTCATTTGTTTACCTAAAGAAACAGGAAAAATGTATTTTATCTAGTTAAAGCTTCAATAAACATGCAGAATAAATTTGTAACGTTTTCTCTGTATTTGTCAAAAAAGACGCTTGTATTATCATAAAATTCGAAAAAAATCCAGTTTTTAACAAGCGATGTTTATTGGTCTGTACGAGGAGCTCCGTAAACTGTTCTATGTCGGATTACTTTTTCTACTTCGGCAAATGTGTGATTGTTATAGATTTTTTGTTTTCTTTCTTGTAGTTAGTTTTAATCTGTTTTGTTTTGATCTCGCTCAATGTCGGTTTTCAATATGTATTCAGTTATATATGGCGGTGTTTTTCATCTATATATATCCGGTTATTTTTATTATGTTACTGCTATTTGATGATTACTTGTTATGATTTTGTTCAATACACGCATGTACAATGTATATTTGAGCAGGCTGTCAAGCGGTCCTTATTTTTCCTACATTTTCCTTATTTTCCTTATTTTTTTTTATTTCTTCCTACTTTTTCATACTTTTTTGTCTAAAATTCCTGAAATTTCCTATTTTTTTATCAAGTTGTGTACTTTGCAGAGACCTTACATTGATAGTTAGAAAAAAAGTAGTATATGTGTAGGATCTTTTCAATTGGGAGGTCATAGATTACTGGAATTATCTTGATGAGACTGTACAGACTTGGGGGCGCAGACTGTGGACCTGTGGCTGCTTACTTAATGTTAATATGTATAAGAGTCAACAGACCTGTCTATGCAGTCTCGTCAAAATGTAGTTTAGTTAGCAATTTGTGTCTGTGAGTAATGCAAATTTCTGTACAAAGGTATGTAAAAACTCCTACCTTTTCAGTACAAATTTCTTATGTTTCCTTCTTTCCTCCTACTTTTTGGTAAATTTTATTCCTGCTTTTTCCTACTTTTTGAAAGAAGTTCGCTTGACAGCCTGTGTAAGGTGTTATGTTAATCATGGAGGATTAAACTCATGGTGATTAGAAATACCAGTACATACAAATTTGTATGTATTTGTACCTGATTGTTTGAGGTGGCTTCCTTATAATTTATTTAACTGTATTTTTTGGTGAGAATCTTAAAGGTGGGAATGTATGTACATATGTAGTGTATGTTGATGCATAAGCGAATGGTATTCATGTTGAATTAACTAGAATTGATAAGTCCTATCAGTACGTGCATGTACACAATTTTTATGAGGAGACTTACATCTAGTTAAGTTAAATGGATTACTTTGCTTGGTCGAATACTGACTGTGCATTCACCGAAGGAAGTTGGGTACATGTACTCGTTTTGTATTTATTTATTTATATAGGAATAATAGATAAGCACGCGTTTTCATGAAACAATAGCAGACAGGGCATGTAACCGAGGAAGGATATCAACATGTATTCCCGAAGTTTCTTGTACAAAAAGAGGTTGAGAGTACATATTTTTGTACGAATTGCATAAATTTGCATGCGTAAATGAGCTACGCTGTACGATTTCCAACCTCTTGGAAACATCACATGTTACGTTTTCTTGAAATGATGTCACTTACAGAAGTGGTTGGAAATCCCACAGCAGAGCTCATTAATGATAATGCTGTATTGTAATTTATCTAAATAATATGTTATTATATATGCTATCATGACATAATATTTGTTTTTATTTAAAACAAATATATTTTGTTTTATTATTGATCCGTTTATATTGTTGTTAGTTATTGTTATTATTGTTGTTTCTGATTAGAAGGTCGTGAATAAGATATATGTTGATTTTCTTTGTATGTCTTAACATGTAACCTTCTTGAAAGGAAGATTTATTATTTGATAAATTATTCTAATAATAAACGGGGTAAGTTAATCATAGAACGTGGTATTAAGATACATGTGATATATTGTGATACTGGAAACCATATGTTATGTTGGTTACATGCTATATAATCTCAATAATAAGACCACCATTGGAACCCTTCTTCTGATCTTCTTATTGAAGAGGTCATATTATTGAGGTGTCCTATTATAGAGGTGGTCTTTAAGTGAGGTTTTACTGTTCATGTAGTTACGTTTGATGATTATATAGTTGGTTCAACGATGACTGATAAATATACACAGTAATGACTTGCCGATTGCTGCTACCAAATACCTAATTTTCCATGTTAAAGTAAAGCGTTATGCATGTATTTAGGTTTTTGCTGCAATATGTATGGGATTGTAACGAATAAATATGAACAAGACAAAATCGTTTGTTTATAAATGTGTTTGCTAAATACGTGAATTCAGTATTCAACAGTGATAAAGAATGTATGTGGTATAGTTTTAATTGCGATCTTCAGAGGATAGAAATGCCTTTAACTTTCAGATTCACACTCAAATCTGAGAGTCACTTTAACTTTCAGATTCACACTCATATCTGTGATTCGGACCTAAATCTGAGATTCACTCTTAAATGTCATATTCACACTCAAACCTTATATTCACACTCAAATCTCAGATTCGCTCTCAATAACAAAGAAATGCCGCGGCCGTGGTCCAGTGGCTAGTGCGCTGGACTTGGAACCCGGCGATCCGGGTTCGATTCCCGGTCGCGGCAGGTCATACCCTTCCATGAAAATTTGACTAAAATGTCGATTTTCCTCCACATGTGGAGAAGTTGCCGGCTCCTTGTGGAAGGGTAAGTTAGTACTGGTTAGAATTCAAACAATAACAAAGACTTTATCACAAAGAAGAATCCTCGGTGCATAGTTTATTGTAAGAAATGGCTACATGCCAACAATTCAATCCATGGTCCTTGTGTTAATGAATATAAAACTTAAGTGTTTTAGATATTTAAATAAAACCAGATCGGCACTTATGCATTAACAACAGATTCCCCTTGATCATTTTGTCATTATTTGTTATATCGTAAAAAAAATATGGCCATTTTATTATTAGCCAGCTTTTACTGGATGTCAAACGCCTCTCCTCATTTATTCTCGTGCGTTCTGTTGCACGCCTGGATTTCTAAATGGTGATCAAAGAACATATTACCCAATAATGTCAATAAAAAAGCTTATTAATATAAGAACTTATTGAATATCTGTCTCTTAACATGAACACCAGCGATCTAAGCTTGTTAGTCTGACCTGTTACGGTTACTTCTGTCAGACATCATGAAAGTGTAAGTATTGGCAGGAACGACAACTGTTGACAAAGATTAGTGCTTTTCATAAATAAGCAAATTTAACGCTGACGCCGTTTTATATCAACAAGTGCATCAGCTGTCTTGTAGAAATAAACATAGCGATTTCCCATTAACTTTTTTTCATTCGTTGTCATTTTGTATGTCTCGTGGTGGATGAATTGAGCAGAAAAGCAATCGCGTGATTTTCTGTGACAGTTAATTGTCAAATTTATGACAAAAGTGTAAAATATACGTTTATCTCGCCTGTAATAAAAACAGGTAAACAACAATTTGTTTCGATGTCATTTTAAACGATACGCTATAAGGTTATAATATGATGTGACTGTACACGTATAATATTCAATACCGTGTTTTATCGTCAAAGTTTGGTTTAAAACGAATAAATACTAATGGTTTAGATTTAGAATTAAACAACATTTTGTAATAATAATGTCAAGTCTTATTAAAATGCATTCTGTATACAGGTCGCTACTTACTTGTATAACAAGATAATATACATACTCGTGCAATAAATAAACGTGTACAACTTTATTCTAGATAAATTGCCAATTAAGAATACCGAATATATACTCATTTAGTAAGGCACGGTTTGTAAATTTTCATCGAATGACTTTTCGGATGCAAGAAAAGAACTTGACTCGATATTATTGCAAGTAACACGAATGCTACATTTCATGATAATTGTCAAGCTTTTTAATAAACAATGAGTTTCAAAAGTATTGAAATGAATTTTAAAGAAGTATGGTTTGTAAAAAATGTGCGTGTTTAAATGTACTGAGTATATATTTACGATACACTTGCAAATATATTAAAATGTACAAAATGAATAATAACATATTATGTAACAAAAACATTCACAGTATTAACAAAGACCAAAAAACAAGTATTTTAGGTCTTTGGTAACAACCAATAGGTAACTAAAGAATGAATACAAATTTCAATCAAAATGTATGTACATGTATATGTTTTTGCTATTGTAACAAATTTCACAATATAACAAACCAACAGTTACAAAAATAACAAGGCAAACATAATTACAATGTGGATATTATGTATTTTAAGTACATACTGGAGATATTCATGTGAGGTTTGCGTGGAACAATTTTTTTCATAAATACACTGATCGACATTTTGGCTTTATTTGGCACAGCCGCACTAACATGGTTTTGCTATTTGCATATCAGTATTGCGTAAACCAATCAAATCTAACGTTAACCATCAAGGCAATTTCTCTTCAAACGATTAACGTTTGTAACCTTGACGCGGATTGGTTAACCTTTATATTAAGGGTACGTCCACCACTGAATTTCGGTGAATTTACCGAATCCATTTTGGATCAGGAGTGACCAACAGTCATTACATCTTGGCATTTTTTTATGTGAACAACACATATTAACCTTCAAATTTCGCCGACCATCTTTTCTCAAGACATTTCTTGCTTAATTTTATTAGTCATTTTAGTAATATCCGCTGACGATCTCCAATGTACGTACATATGTGTCTATGATTTTTAAACTTAGAATCTATGTTGTTTAATAGCATGTACATTTCAATTTGCTTAAAGCTATGCTGGTGTCCAAATTCAGTATTTAAACTCATTGTAGACTTGCCCGAGTGATACACTAAATTAATACGTTTGTAAAACTACAGTAAAACCTCAATAATAAGACAACACTTGGGACCCTTGAAAACTGGTCTTAATATTGAGTTTAAAGGAGCAAAATAGCCCAAATGGACTTGAAAGTTGTGTTCTTAATTTTGAGGTGGTCTAAAAGTGAGGATTAATTGTACCTATATTCATTACTTTTAAAGGTGAGCAAGCGTCACAGAAACCATGAGAGACTCGTTTATTTTACGTCATCTTTAGGACCAGTTTGCAGGGGTCCAAATGGTGGTCTTTTTTGTAACGTTTTATTTTCTTACGGCATAGCAAATTTAAACATTTGTGCAATCATATTTTTCCAAGTACTAGTAGTAGTAACACCACATTGAATAACCAATAATAGGACAATTTAATTGTTTGGCTGAAGTACAAAGTTTGGCAACAAATATTGAAATTTGGTTGGCTTCTATTGACAACTACTTTTTAAGAGGATTGTTCAATGTAAATTGAATGTTTATTAGGTTAACATGAAAATACAGTACCGTTGTAAAATATTACAATATATTATTAATGTATATTGAGGACTTTGGTATTGCTATATGTATCATATAGTGGTTTAAATTGTGATTACTAACATGTCAGACCATAGTTTATGCGAATAGTAATTTTAGTAAATCAGTTAACTGTATGTCAGACCAAAGATTTTTCATAGTAAACTATATGTGAAGTACAAGATAGAATGTAAAAGAACAATATATAGTGCCAAATGTGACAACATGATTAAACATTATACAATTCACAAGAATTATACTGTCTTAATTAAAAGTGTTATTTTGTAATTTCCTTATCAGTAACAATATTCTATTTCATTACCATAAAAAAAACAAGAATAGCATAAAGTATGGTGTTTAAAAAGGGAGGTAAGTATGTTATTAATTGGATTATGACAGTTCCTTCCCTTGAACAATGTTGGCTGTACTGCAAAAAGAAAATTACATTGTTTTACAAATGTTAAGTTAAGCATTGCTGTACAAATGAAACATTTTACATGTTCATAAAAAATAGATAGGAGATGAGAAAGAAAAGCAGCTGGTAAAGAGAAAAAAAACTAAAAAGAAGGAGAAAATGAAAGAAAACATAGGTAAAAGGTGTGTTCGTGTCGATGTTCCATCAGCAAAGAATGGGGAACAGAGATTGAATAGATTGACATTTTAGTGTAAAAATATGTTTTAAACTTTTTCTTAATTGTTTCTATATATGGAAGAGATTTATATAGTATACGTTTGTATATATGTTGTTTTGCAACTAAAACATAACATTTAAAGCAGTTTGAAGTCTCATATTTCCTAGAATAATATCACACTTAGACCAGACTGTAAAGATATCATTAAAGTTTTGGTTTATCCAAACTTTCAGTTGGCCCCAAAAGGTGTATGTCTACACTCCCAAAAAAAATGTAACATACTCTCTGAGTGGTTATGGCAGAATGTACACTCTTCAGAAATGACTAGTCCCATTTTTTATAGAAGGCGGTTTGTACCAAGAATTCTGTGATTAATTCTATACTGCAGCCATTGGAGTGATGAGTCTTTAGAGCAGCCAAATGGTACTTCATTATAGAACTTCCAATTAAAGTGTTGAGATATGTCAAGCTCTGTTCTCCATTTGGTCTGAGATTTTAATTCTAACATTTTGTTATTGAGTGTATCATAAATATGTCGACATCCTTTGTTTGCACTACAAATGAGTTTATCTGAGGGTGGTTGGATTGGGTATGCTTTGTGGCATTTTAATATATTTAACCTCAAAAGTTCTTTAATACAAATAATCAAACTGTTATAATGTAGAAAGTGAGTTCTGACCTGCCATTTTTCTAAGAAAACCTCATATGTTAAGAATGATCCATTATTGCAACAAATCTGATTCATTTAACCAAATAATTATTAAAAAATAAATTTTGTGCTGCTATTTTAAATAAGTTGTTATACCAAATGGGTACTGTCTGACAGTTGTTATTATTCACTGAGATATTATCTGACACCATAATGTAACCTTCAAACACATCTTTCCAGAATTCATTTGAGATTAATAGAAGCTTACTTTTAATGAAATCACTACCAAATGAGCTAAAGAGTGTTATACATGGATACATATGTATAACTGAGTTTTGATATTTTGAGCTTTTGGATAATTATTTCCTCAGCCAAGTTGTTTTACATGAGCTCATAAACTAGTTTATGTCCAACATTCTTAGTCCCCCTGTGCTATATGGTTGAACAATACATTTTCTCTTAATCTTGTCTGGAACACCATTCCAGAGGAAATTAAAACACATATTTTGTAAACGATTAATCACTTCTTCACTTGGGTCCATTTTATTATGTTATCCCCAAAGTTGAAGAACCGTAATACGTTGAACATAAAATCCCATGAAATTGAATCGAATGCAGTAGCAAAATCAAGCAATAAAATCATTCCTGGAGTATAAAACAAAGTAGCATACATTAGTCGGATGTTATCCCCCATAAATCGGCCCGGCAAGAATCCACTTTGGTCTTCACTGATCAGGTTATTCAAAACTGACTTTAAACGTGCCGCAATAGTTGCAGACGTAATTTTATAAGACACATTAAGCAGGGAGATTGGTCGCCAACTTTTCAGAAACATTTGATCTTTATCCCCTTTTGGAATACACGTTATAACTCCTTGCTTGAATGTAACTGACAATTCTCCTGCATTCAAAGCATGGTTAACAGATCGAACTAAAAAATCGCCTATATCATTCCAGAAAATTTTATAAAAGGAGGTTGTGAAGCCATTGTTACCTGGGGCAGAATTCCTATTAATTTTCTTTAAACATCAATTAGAAGCACGCTTTTACTTTCACTATTTTTGATATTGAACATTTACTTCACAACGTTTTTAATTATGTATGTTAGATCAGGTTTAAAACTGAATGTTTCGCCGATTTAATGTATTTTCCAACCAAAAACCTTTTCCTACAAGCTATTCCTTTTGGAATACACGTTATAACTCCTTGCTTGAATGTTACTGACAATTCTCCTGCATTAAAAGCATGGTTAACAGACCGAACTAAAAAATCGCCTATATCATTCCAGAAAAAAATATAAAAGGCGGTTGTGAAGCCACTGTTACCTAGCTTGGGCAGAATTCTTATTCATTTTCTTTAAACATCAATTAGAAGCACGCTTATACTTTCACTATTTTTGATATTGAACATTTACTCCACAACGTTGATAATTATGTAAGTTAGATCAGGTTTAAAACTGAATGTTTCGCCAATTTAATGTCTTTTCCAACCAAGGACTTGTTCCTACAAGCTTGTTCGTTGAACTTGCAGATTTATTTTGACTTCAAGCTGCATTGTAAGCATACATGCCTTTAATTTTATTCTTCGTGAATTCTTAAATTCATTAGGGAAGTATTGCTGTTTTTTCTAAGTCAACACGATGCGTAGTCTTCTGTTATTTCTGTGTAGCGTGGCGTTATACAGGGCAGTAGAGTCGCACGATTGTTCCGTGACAAACTCATGGAACGGCGGGTTCCAGGGCAAATTGGTTATACACGCAGACGCGGCAGTACACGGATGGAAATGTACCGTACACTTTGGAAGTGCTGTAGATAACATTGAGGTTAGTGCCGTTGGTCTTTATTGTTGGCTGTTCCGGTTATCGAGTTAAACTATGGATAAAAAAACACTGAAAACAAAATAGGACCATTAAAATATATACAGTAAAACCTCAATAATGAGACCACCTTTTGGACTCTTGAAAACTGGTCTTCTTATTGAGGTGGTCTAAGTATTGTGGTCGAATAAAGAACAAAACAATGAAAATGGACTTAAAAAGTGTGGTCGTTTTGAGATGTTTTTTTTATTGAGGTGGTCTTTAGGTGAGGTTTTACTGTACATGTATTTTTTGTTATAAAAGTGAGGTTTACTGTACATCAATATATAATATACTGTGCAACATGTCCAGAGCGGCCCTCTTTGGACAAATATTTTCTTTAGATGGAAATTACAGTGAAGTTCTACCTATAGAGTAACAACCTGTTTTTATCAACATTACAGTAAAACCTCAATAATAAGACCGCCCTTGGTACCCTTGAAAACTGTTATTCTTATTGAGATGGTCTTAACATTGAGGTTGAATAAAGAGCAAAACAGGGAAAATGAACTTGTAAATTGTGTTCTTAATATCAAGGTGGTCTTATTATTGATGTGGTTTCTAAGTGAGGTTTTACTGTTTATCATTTTTCCCGTAGTTAGAATTTACAGTGACTTTCTACCTATAGGGCAACAACCTGTCTCAACAATATCAATAGTACCTGTTATTATAATTTACAGTTTACGCATTTAAATTAAACCTGGAGTCAACAACAACCATACTTTGCACCTCCGAAAGTGGTTTTGTTCTGAAAAGGGTGCATCGTAACTCAATTATGAACACTTGTAAATTCAGGTAATGTTGCCTTTGTCGCTACACTGGCTGCTAAGTATGGATTGAGTCCAGATGAATACAAGCAGTGGGCACTGTCACAGATCAACAAATTACATATCACCTACGAGATCGGATTCGGAAGCAACTACCCTCAACATCCCCATCATCGTGGCAGGTGTGTTTTGTTTAAGTTTATTTCCTATATAAAACAAAAATATGATAAAAAAATCTGGATAATCATGGACGTAGTAGCTGCCAGAAGGTCACGTCACAATTACATTTAAACAATACAACTAATAAAATTACGAGGACTGGTTAGAAAGTTCTGAGACGCTATCTATGATGTGTATATTCGAGTATGTTCAGTCATTAAAGTAAAATGCATGTACGTAAAACTTATTTTCTGTTATAAGGCGAGACTATATAAAGGAATACATCTCTACCTGCTGTGATTAGATTTTGTTACCTGCATGCACATTTTAGATAGTTTCTTTAATACTTTTAAAAAAATATAATATCGACCATCTCAACAGTTTTTGATCAGCCCTCATATAAATTGATTTTTAAAGATGTGAAAAACGGTTAGTTTGCCATACAACAGAAGAACTGTGCCTTTTGAAATATTTTATGTCATTTTATTTCTCTGTATGTCCTCTAGCCAACCTCTTCGAAAATATGTGAACATATTGTGATTTGTCACATTTGCCGTCATTCGACCAGTTAGCATAGTGGGTAGAGCACTCGACCATTTAGCATAGTGGGATAGAGCACTCGTCCAGTTAGCATATTGGGTAGAGCACTCGACCAGTTAACATAGTGGGAAGAGCACTCGTCCAGTTAGCATATTGGGTAGAGCACTCGACCACTTAACATAGTGGGAAAACACTCGACCAGTTACCATAGTGGATAGAGCACTCGACCATTTAGCATAGTGGGATAGAGCACTCGACCAGTCAGCATAGTGGGTAGAGCACTCGACCATTTAGCATAGTGGGATAGAGCACTCGTCCAGTTAGCATATTGGGTAGAGCACTCGACCAGTTAACATAGTGGGAAGAGCACTCGTCCAGTTAGCATATTTGGTAGAGCACTCGACCACTTAACATTGTGGGAAAAACACTCGACCAGTTACCATAGTGGGTAGAGCACTCGACCAGTTAGCATAGTGGGGTAGAGCACTCGTCCAGTTACCATAGTTGTCTCAGTCTGTGACATACGGAGAGACAGGTTAGACCAAGTCCATAGCTTAGGAACACTGGTAAGGTCAATCGTTGAAAAACGACGTAAACCAGATTAACACAAACGCACACATGTGTTGCCTTAGTCGGCTAAAATGTGTCTAAGAAGAAAGTTTGTTTAGTGATAATATAAAATCTTTAGTTATACATTTAGAGGGCCTGAGTCCCGGTACAAAGTTCGAGAGGTCGAAGCGCGCCTTAGGCTAGGTTGAACCTTAACTTCACAGCCTTGACTAAGGCGCGGGTACGGGTTAGTAAATATGGAAGCAGTCATCGATATTGATTTAAAGAGGCTTAGTTTAAGCTAATCACAGTGACACCTCCATAATTCGACCACCATTGGGACCCTTGAAAACTGGTTTTAATATTGAGGCGGCCTAATATTGAGGTTGAATAAAGAGTAAAACAGTGAACAAGGACTCTTATTATTGAGGTTTTTATTTTTTAAATCGACCGTGGAACCAGATAACAATGTATGGTTATTGATGTTTTCTTACTCGGTTACCTACCGGTACTGGCACCAAATTCAGAGGTAATGTGGCTCGCGGTCCAACATGTCCAAGTCTGAATTCAAACCCATGACGTCAGATCAGGAGTCCGCCGCTCCATCCGTAGACCATCGATGTAAACATAAAAGGTTTAAACTAAAGTGACAGTAAATGGCGCTATATTGTTTAAAAATCAGACAGTAGTATAATCAGAAGTCGTCTTTCAACGGATCATATATACTAACAAGGATTACTGGTACGTGAAGCAATAAACACACAACTTAAGATGTAAACAAACGGAATATTTCATGCCCATGTAAACAAAGAACGAACAATGAATTAGTTCAATATTGAGCAATCCGTACATATTCTAAGATAAGTTATTCTGTGTTGTTTTCCTTATAAGGTATTTAATTAAATTACGGCGTAAATGATTATGCTGATTTTGTTGAGTTGCCAGTCTATTATATTTACATGAGATAATGGTCTTTGTTATATAAATCTTCATGCAATGAGTGCTTAAGTACATGTAAACTCTCACGAGGGTCTCCATATAGAAAACCATTTGCATGACGGTATTTTGGAGAAATAAGCATCTTATTGAAAGCATTATACAAACACGTTGCAAAGTATGATAGTATTCCAATGAAAGATCCATTGTTTTGCTTAGTCTTGGCGAAGCTTGACTAAGAATAGTCCGACCAAGTGACGTGATAATGCAAACACTATCAGGCACCCATTTATCGGAAGTAACCGGATAAATACGGCGACCAGTTGACGTAACCCGTGTTCCTGCTTTACCGGCCAGTAAAACCTTTCAAGTGTTATAATCAACAGAAAAAACATAATAATACGACCACCCTTGAGACCCATGAAAACAGGTCTTATTATTAAGGTGGTCGTAATCTTGAGGATGAAGAAAGAGCGAAATAGAGACTCAAAATGGTATTGAATATTGTGTTCTTAATTTTGAGGTGTTCTTATTATTGAGGTGGTCTTTAAGTGAAGTTTTACTGTAAAAGAATCCCTACATGAATCAGAGGTAAAGGATATATTACTTCGAATGTATTATTTTCAGACAATTTGCAACGGAGACAAACGCTTCTACCTCAATATTGGCAGTCAAGTGCTCTACCGACTGAGCTAGCCAGGCAAACTTCAGGTAATCGGCATGTTTTTATAATTGCAAAGAAATAATGCTTTGCACTTATATAGTGAATGTTGATTAATTCCATTTAGTAACTATAACTGCTTGCTGAAATATACAGAAGGGCATCTTTTAATTTTACTCTTTTATTCTATAAACGGCGGCCGTCTTGGACGCCATCTTGGATTTTGGGGCCCGCACCATTTTTAGAAAATGTATGCCGGTGGTCTTTTAAACTACAGACCCTGACAAACATTTTGGTAGATGACATTGTTTGTTTTACTCTTGTGGTCTCCTCACCTTGATTTTAGCCTGTAAAGTCACCCAACTATTAAGCGTTATTCAGGAGCACAGATATGGTAAATCTGAATTTGTACACAATCATATAGCAGTTCGTCGATGTATCGGTTAAATGTTAAAGTTTGATCGAAAAGCTTATCATGCTATATTTTTGTAGGTTTTGACTGCAAACAAACACATGTATACTATATTATATCAAATTTTTGAGATAACGACTACTTCTTCAGATATCAAGAGTTTTGCGAATTTATCAAGTCTTCGATTGTGTCACTTGCTTTGTGACAAATTGAACTTCCTCATGACATTAGATATTTGCAAAAGGCCTGTATCGCTCGCCTGTATATTTCATTTTTGAATTCAATTAAAAATAAATTCAAATAATGTGTATGGAGGACAATGGGTAAATGTATCCAGTTAAGAATTCTCCAGTCAAATTTTAAAATATGACTGGATTGCCAGAAACCAGTCTGAGGATTGCTATAAAATGATACTTCCAGCCATAAAGCTACGTAACTCTGTCTGAAGGTTAATATTCAGAATTAATATTAACACATTAACAAAGCATGAATTTATCATTTAAAACATTTCGGAAGATATTTCCAATTCAGCGGTACTTATAGAGTTCTAATTTTGGGTCAAATTATGGTCTGTGTTTTATGAAGCGTTATATAGATATACAGAAAATTTAAAAAAATTAACTTCTTGAAACTGCAGGACAGCTTTCACCAGATTCGGGATGAAGCATCATAATATGAGAATCTTTCATCTTTTCGATTCATAACGTCGAGTATATAAGCGTCCCCGCCAAAAGGGCTTGACGATTTATTTAGAATGGTTATTAGGTAGAAATTTTACAAAGGTGACATTTCTACAGAAAGTGCTAAATCATGTTGATCCATTAACACATGGCCGCCAGGACCGGAGCTGGTTGTTGGTTAATTTATCGATCAGAAACATTGAAATAGTTTTCTCTGAAATCAGCGATCAGAGTTGAACTGATTTGAGAGAAAGGGTGTACGGTTGTCCGCTCAAAATAAATGTAAAAGTTGCTACAGGGAACGCTACATACATAAGACAGTGCCTCCCTACACAGACCTCCGGGAAAACAACAATCCACAAAACATAAGGCACTTGAGGAGGCTCAATGTACATGTATACGTAAGGGAACAGCTAGGGGCGCTAGGAATGGTCTGGCCGACCATACGGAATAACTAGGAGAATCAAACATGGATGGAAAAGATCATAGGACAAGTCAAGACAGCTGGCAACAATATAAGCAGAAGCTTGGGAGAAAATAACATGCACACTATATAAAGTGAAACAATAGCACAGGGGGGGGGGGAATTTAACATAGGCAGGGCTAGTAAATACCGGGTTATGAATCGGACGGTGCACAGTAGTTTATCATGCCTCGGATGATCACGTGACTCACTACACATCGGGTGCCATTTGCAAATTAATGTTTTATTATAGCGAAGACAAAATGTAAAATCAACTAATTAAAACGCATTCTTTTGCAACATTATTGATTTTTCTGGATGAGGTATGTATTGCTTCGTTGATATGTATATATTTAAGACCTCGCTATGCATAATTAATTCTTTATTTACGATTCGACTGTGAGCGACCAGACTTGTGAAAAACAATGGACGACGGTCAATTTTCTTTTATGTAGTATTTTGTAAGTGTTATAATGGTACATGTATAATTAAGCAATTAAAACTGTTCAATTACTAGATAACACAAATATCATATTTAATTTTGTGCATTGCACTAGGTCATAAGTGCTCAAATTGTCCAGATATTTAGAAAGAATCAGTGCATTTGGCCAATTTTCGCGTAATGCGAAAAAAATGGCTTCCAATTTGAAAATTACGTCCATAATTATGTGAAGAATAGCAGTCTAGTACGCCTTGTATCACGTAAGATGTTAGTGTTTTTATGCAAAATAAAGACAGTTTGGTGCTCTGCAGGCAACATAAATCGTGTAATAGTACTTTTACGTGCTTTTTTATTTGTCTGAAAACTGATATTTTTTCTTTTGAAAGTTCACTGAACTTGTCAATTGGGATTTGATTAGTTCAGTCTTATAATAGTTATTGTAGGCTGTAATACTGTTTTATTGTAAATATTGGTACATAACTTAAGTTAAGCATAATTATGGACTACCAATTTAGCCATTTGTGAGAATGAAATGATTAGATTATTTACCTAATTTGTTATAAACTACAAGTTAAGTTTAACAAAAATGCTGTTATTTAAACGGTCAGAATTTCAGATGTGTATTGCTTTACCTTCCATGCCAAAGTTCTACTAATGGAGCTATTAGATCAATTCATAGGAATATAAATTTTAATAAAATATATGAAAATGCATGATTTTTTTCCGCCATTAAGGCTCATTGCTTGTTATTTATTGAACATGATTACCTTGGGATTTTTTTTTCTTCAGATAATGGGTCATACTTTGATGCTTTTATGAAGAGATGCTTTGCTGGTAACCAAGTAGATAGCAGCTACTCCCCAAATAATTCCACATTGGAGACTACAGACAGTGATGGCTGCTCAGAGAATGAATTTTATGTGATTTTAGACAAACCATACCGATACTTAATAAATAAACATAAAAGAATACACACATTTGTTGTCAATGCATTAAATGCTGCAAAGGAAAGTACCTTTTTATTGTAGCAGACTTCTATGGAAGACTCGTATCGACCTCAATGGATAAGTCATGGCAGTTGAAAGAAAGTAAATAGTGTGGTTTCACATGTAGACACAGTTTCACGTGCAGACACAGGGCTGCAATCTCTATTTTGGGGACTGGGATTGAGAGCCCTGGACAGGGAAATTTTGGATTTCTAATGTAATACATATTAATTTTATATTGAAGGTTGACTAATAAAATGACAACTCGCAACTCATAAGCACTGTAAGCATGAAACGGTATTTTTGCGGAACATCTCTAGCTAATTACTTAATCAATGTAATTGAAAAATGTCAAACAACAAGTAGAGATCGATCGAGTATAATTGCTGACACAGACATCGTATTAAATGACGAAGTTGTATAAAGGCTTGGAATTTATATAGAAACGATTATGATTCACACAAAATAATATGACAAATTACATATTATTTGATATCTAGGTTCGGACACATCTTTAGTAAATTATTTTTCATTTAATGTGGTAGTCAGTGTGATAAAAAATTAAGATCTGTTTAGAAATGAATTCCAAATTGTTCATTATTTCGCGGGTAGCATACCAATTTGCAATTGTTCTTTTTAATATTTTTTTACGAACCTTTATGATATGCGAACGGTAATTTACGAGCTGATGCGGTGCTTGATTTTAATTGTTAAAGACATTACATGATATTTTAAAGACTGACACTAGTCTAGTAATGGGCCATATGCCATAATAGACGTTACCTGTGAATGCCATTAACATGTGATAATTTAAATAACATTATATTGTCTTATTTAAGATGATGTATTTCCTAAATCATCATTTCTTTGTTATACAAATATAAAATATAGCAATTAATGGTCAGTATACAAATATTTACTCATAAAAACGAAGTGAAACGCGTCGTCTACTTAGAGCGTGTTATCTACCATATCGTGAAATTTACGCATAGGTAAAATCGCGAGCCGAGACAGGATACATCGATAAGAGATAGGCTGATTCATAACCCGGTATGTACTAGCCCTGACATAGGCTTACATTTAAACACAAAAAGAAATAATAACCATACAGCGATAAAGAGCCTTGAAAATGTCTGTAAAGATACATGGTTTTAATTCATGATAGAGTTTGGTATCATATATACAGCATACAGAAGCCTCTACACTTTATTAATAAGGTGAGCGATCCAAGTACAGGGGCGTGGCTATGCCTTTTTGAAGTGTACGCACAATTGGGGTTTAAAGGGGCTGTTGGTGTTTTTATAGGAGAGAAACCTATTTTGTATTGAAAAATGAGTCTTTGTATACTGCAGGGAATAAAAAGCGTTCGATCAAATATGAGGTAAACGAGGCTCTATCTTTTCCCACTTATTGAACTGTTGTTATCGTCGCACGAATTCAAAATATACGGTCTGCAAACGCTTCACCTTCATTAACCCTCAGTCTTAATTTAGTGTTTAGCCCCTAATATTTTATTTCCGATGACGAATTGTACGCACGGGCGTATTGTGTGTAATGGCAGATACGCCACTGAAGTACAACCACAAAAACATGTCTCACAATTAAATCTACGTCAGGGACCATCTCTCGAGTGCTATCGTTATTTTCGAAATTAAAATCTTTCACATACATATTCAAACTACGCGTTAAATATCTATCCCTAAATACTATTGTAAAAAGCCGTCAATGTTCAAATATCTTGAGTTGCTCAAATGTAAAAACAAAGTCACGATATGTAACGTAGCTAAGTTTATAAAAGATGCTTTAAAACAAAGATATTTAACATTACCATAATTCGATTGTCACCTTCAAACAATATTTGCCATTTTTTTCATATTTTCTCTTTTCTCCTTAATAACGTCATATGATTTGTTTGTCCTCTAAAACTTGTTGTAATCCCCCTGTTTTATTTTTCTCTTCCGTTCGTTTCATGTTCTCATGTGATGTATTGTATATTTGTATGTTGTATGTGTTTTATGACGATGTACCATGTACAAGTCAAAACAAATAAAAAATGTTCTGTTCTGTTTCAAGATAACTATTTATAAAGATAGTCTTCTATAAAATGCTAAAATAATTTTTTAGATAACACATAAATAAAGAAGTTGTTAATGGATAGGGCCGAATAGGCTATTTTGGCCGTAATTTTGATTAAAAAACGGTCCGACTTTTAGACCAAAATTTATAAACTTCTAATTTAAATAATTTCAATTTAAAATTGTTTAGGAAAGCCACGAGGTTGCCCTCTAATATGCAAAAAGAGTTTTTAAGATATCTTAAATATTAAAGAAGCTAAGGGGGCTGACCGTGTTTTCCATTTTGGCCGTAATTTTGATCAAAAAACGGTCCGACGTTTAGACCAAAATTTTATAAACTTCTAATTCAAATAATTTCTATTTAAAACTTGTTTAGAAAAGCCACGAGGGTGCCCTCTAATATGCAAAAAATATTATTTAAGATATCTTTAATATTAAAGAAGTTAAAGTGCTTTCCTTTCTATTTTGGCACTAATTTACGGCCTGGCCGTGTTTTAAACCTGTCTGGTTATGAGCTCATTTTCCGAAAATAGATTTATGAGCCAAGCGGTACCGGACGCAGAAACACTCGGATATCAGATTTATAATCAAGCATAGACTTTGCACTGACATTGCAAACGGAATGGGATGTTAACTTAACAGGTGCAATGCAATGGGTAAGTTGTATTCAGTATTTGTCTTTATAATGTTTATTCTACATACATGTATCACAGTGTAGAAACCAAACTGTATCATTCCGGATTTTGCAATGTGATTTCAAGGCTATTTAAACACATCTAATGTCACAGACTCACAAGTCTTTCAAGAACGGGAACTTGTTATCTCTTTTTGTCATTTTATTTGGTAATCAAACGGTAAATAGTATTCACGAGTGAATGAATATTCCTCGTGCATACTATTGCGCCTTGTACATAAGGCTGGTAATGACTTATTTCCATCTCCATGACTAGGCTATACGCACACTCAATAACCCGGTGCGTGCGCAGTTTTTCTGTTCGACCGTTTCGCCCGGATGAATTATCCGGCTTGTTTTATAGCAGATTATTAAACATTTTTAAATTGTAATTATTGCGCCTCGAAGTAAAGTTTAACAGTTAAATTGATGCTATGCGAATGCAATATCATATGAGGTAACGATAACATTGATCGATATCAAAAATCCATGGTTTATAGGTCCGTGGTTATATATACGCATATAAAAAGGAAATGATAATTATACAAAACATATCGGACAGTGATTCGCAAATGTACAGATGTATATTTTGAGGAGACACTCCTAATATACAATAATTAAACCTTGTACAATATGGGAGCTTATGACTACATGTACACGAAGCGTGTGGATAGCCACAGTAAATTATAACAAGAACTTCTCTGATATATAAGGTATTGAGTATATATGTAGCTTGGGGATAGCCACAGTAAATTACAACAAGAACGTCTCTGATATACCAGGTATTGAGTATATATGTAGCTTGGGGATAGCCACAGTAAATTAAAACAAGAACATCTCTGATATATAAGGAATTGAGTATATATGCAGCTTGGGGATAGCCACAGTAAATTGCAACAACAACTTTTCATACGGATAAGGTATTAAATATAAATGTAGATTGTGAATAGCCACAGTAAATTACAACAACAACTTTTCGTATATATCAGGTATTGAGAATGTATGCAGCTTGGGGATAGCCACAGTAAATTACAAAAACAACTTCTCGTATATAATTATAAGGTATTGAGAATGTATGCAGCTTGGGGATAGCCACAGTAAATTACAGCAAAAACGTCTCTGATATATCAGGTATTGAGCATATATGCAGCTTGGAGATAGCCACAGTAAATTAAGACAAGAACATCTCTGATATATTAGGTATTGAAAAAATGTGTAGCTTTTGGATAGCCACAGTAAATTACAAAAACAACTTTTCGTATATATAAGGTATTGAGTATATGTATAGCTCGTGGATAGCTATAGTAAATTACAACAACAAATTTTCGTATAAGGTATTGAGTATATATGGAGCTTGGGGATAGCCACAGTAACTTAAATAAGAACTTTTCTGATATATAAGGTATTGAGTATATATGCAGCTTGGGGATAGCCATATTAAATTATAACATCAACTATTTGTATATATAAGATATTGAGTATATATGCAGCTTGAGGACAGCAAGACTAAATTACAACAACAACTTTTCGTATATATACGGTATTGAGTATATGTGTAGCTTGCGGATAGCCACAGTAAATTACAACAAGAACGTCTCTGATATATAAGGAATTGAGTATATATGCAGCTTGGGGATAGCCACAGTAAGTTGCAACAACAACTTTTCATACGGATAAGGTATTAAGAATATATGTAGCTTTTGAATAGCCACAGTAAATTACAACAACAACTTTTCGTATATATAAGGTATTGAGAATGTATGCACCTTGGGGATAGCCACAGTAAATTACAAAAACAACTTCTCGTATATATAAGGTATTGAGAATGTATGCAGCTTGGGGATAGCCACAGTAAATTACAACAAAAACGTCTCTGATATATCAGGTATTGAGCATTTATGCAGCTTGGGGATAGCCACAGTAAATTACAACAAGAACTTCTCTGATATATCAGGTATTGAGCATATGTGCAGCTTGGGGATAGCCACAGTAAATTACAACAAGAACTTCTCTGATATATCAGGTATTGAGCATATATGCAGCTTGGGGATAGCCACAGTAAATTACAACAAGAACTTCTCTGATATATCAGGTATTGAGCATTAATGCAGCTTGGGGATAGCCACAGTAAATTAAAACAAGAACATCTCTGATATATAAGGTTTAGAGTATATCTGCAGCTTGGGGATAGCCACAGTAAATTACAACAACAACTTTGCGTATATATGAGGTATTGAGAATGTGTACAGCTTGGGGATATCCACAGTAAATTAAAACAAGAACTTCTCTGATATATAAGGTATTGAGTATATATGCAGCTTGGTGATAGCCACAGTAAATTACAACAACAACTTTGCGTATATATAAGGTATTGAGAATGTATGCAGCTTGGGGATAGCCACAGTAAATTAAAACAAGAACTTCTCTGATATATAAGGTATTGAGTATATATGCAGCTTGGGGATAGCCACAGTAAATTACAAAATTAACTTTACGAATATATAAGGTATTGAGAATGCATGCAACTTGGGGATAGCCACAGTAAATTACAACAACAACTTTGCGTATATACAAGGTATTTAGTATTTATGCAGCTTGGGGATAATCACAGTAAATTAAAACAAGATCTTCGCTGATATGTAAGGTATTGAGTATATATGTATCTTTCTGTTTCCAGTCTAAGAGGTGAAACAATCATATGTTCATCAGCTCCAAGTAGAAAACCATGTACTGATCTTATGCAATCTACTAGGATCACATCATACGATAATTAACCGAGTGTCTAACGCGAATTTCGTTATATATTTATGTCATACCCAAAGAACATTAATTGTATACTCAATACCTTATTTGTAACAGAAGCATTAGGTATAATTTACTGTACCTATCTCCAAGCTCAATATATACTCAATACATCATATATCAGAGAAGGTTTTGTTCTAATTAACTGTACCTATTCCCAAGCTACATATATACTCAATACATTATATGTCAGATTCGGTTTTGTTGTAATTTACTGTACCTATACCCAAGCTACATATATACTCAATACCTTATATATCAGAGAAGGTTTTGTTGTAATTTACTGTAGCTATCCCCAAGCTAAACATAAAGTCAATACATTATATATCAGAGAAGGTTTTGTTGTAATCTACTGTGGCTATCCACAAAATATCTATATAAACAATACATTATGTATCAGAGAAGGTTTTACTGAAATTTACTGTAGCTATCCCCTAGCTAAACATATACTCATTACCTAATAAATCAGAAAACCTTATGTTGTAATTTACTGTAGCTATTCTCAAGCTACATATATACATAATACATTATATATTAGTGAAGGTTTTGTTGTAACTTACTGTAGCTATCCACAAGCTACATATATACACAATACATTATATATCAGAGAAGGTTTTATTGTAATTAAATGTAGCTATCCAGAAGCTGCATATATACACACTACAGTATTTATCAGAGAAGGTCTTGTTTTAACTTACTGTAGTTATCCACCAGCTACACATATACACAGTACATTATATATCAGAGAAAATTGTGTTGTAATTTACTGTAGCTATCCACCAGCTATATACTCTTATATACACAATACATTATATATCAGATAAGGTTTTATTGTAATTTACTGTAGCTATCCCCAAGCTAAACATGTACTCAATACCTTATATACCAGAAAAGGTTTAGTTGTAATTTCCTGTAGCTATCTCCAAGCTAAATATATGCTCAACGCCTCGGGTTATATGGCACACAGACAGGTTATATTTCCCCCATATACCCTGTCAACAACCTGTATAACTAATAATATATCAGAGAAGGTTTTATTGTAATTAAATGTAGCTATCCAGAAACTACATATATACACACTACAGTATATATCAAAGAAGGTCTTGTTTTAACTTACTGTAGTTATCCACCAGCTACACATATACACAGTACATTATATATCACAGAACATGTTGTTGTAATTTACTGTAGCTATCCACTACAATACATTATATATCAGATAAGGTTTTATTGTAATTTACTGTAGCTATCCCCAAGCTAAACATGTACTCAATACCGTATATATCAGAAAAGGTTTAGTTGTAATTTCCTGTAGCTATCTCCAAGCTAAATATATACTCAAAACATTATATATCAGTGAAGGTTTTGTTGTAATTTACTGTAGATATCCACAAGCTATAAATATGCATACTACATTATATATCAGTGAAGGTTTTGTTGTAATTTACGGTGGCTATCCCTAAGCAACATATAAACTCAATACCTGATATATCAGTGAAGGTTTTGGTGTAATTTACTGTGGCTATCCCCAAGTTACACATATACTCAATAGCTTAGATATAAGATAAGTCCATGTTATAATTTTATATGGCTATCCCCAAGCTACATATACACTCTATACCTGATATATCAGAGAAGTTATTGTTATCATTGACTGTGGCAATCCACAAGCTACATATAATTATACTCAAGTTCTTGTTATTATTGAATGTGGCTATCCCCAAGCTACAAATAAAAAGCATTACCATATATATCAGAGAAGTTCTTGTTATAGTTAACTGTTACACATGCTGCTTTAATCTCAATACCTGATGTATGAGAGAAGTTCTTGTTATAATTTACTGCGGATTTCTCCAAGCTACGATTGTAATCAATACCATATATATCAGAGAAGATCTTAATATACTTGACTGTGACTATCCCCAAGCTACATATAAGCTCAATTTCTTATATATCTGAAACGCTCTTGTCACAATTTACTTTGGCTATCCCCAAGCTACATATATATTCAATTCCTGATATATCAGAGAGGTTCATGTTATAATTTTCTGTGGCTATCCCCAAACAACATATATACTCAATACCTGATATATCAGAGAAGTTCTTTTCATACATGACTGTGGCTATCCCCAAGCTACATATATTCTCTATACATTTTATAGAAGGTCATGTTGTTATTAACTGCGGCTATCCCCAGACTACGATTGTACACAATACATCATGTATCTTGTTGTAATTTACTGTGGCTATCCCCAAGCAGCATATATACTCTATACCTTATATATCAGAGACGTTCGTGTGGTAATTTACTGTGGCTATCCCCAAGCAGCATATATACTCAAAACCAAATATATCCGAGAAGTTCTTGTTATCATTGACAGTGACTATCACGAAGCTACATATGTACTCAATACCTGATATATCAGAGACGTTTATGTTATAATTTACTGTGGCTATATCCAAGCTACATATGTACTCAATACCTGATATATCAGAGACGTTTATGTTATAATTTACTGTGGCTATATCCAAGCTACATATGTACTCAATACCTGATATATCAGAGACGTTTATGTTATAATTTACTGTGGCTATATCCAAGCTACATATGTACTCAATACCTGATATATCAGAGACGTTTATGTTATAATTTACTGTGGCTATATCCAAGCTACATATGTACTCAATACCTGATATATCAGAGACGTTTATGTTATAATTTACTGTGGCTATATCCAAGCTACATATGTACTCAATACCTTATATATCGGATAGGTTATTGTTATAATTTACTGTGGATATCGACAAGCTACATATTAACTCAATACCTTATATATACGGAAAGTTGTTGTTGTAATTTACTGTGGCTATCCCCAAGCTGCATATATACTCAATACCTTATCCGTACGAAAGGTTGTTGTTGTAATTTAGTATGGCTATCCTCAAGTTGCATATATACTGAATACCTGATATATCAGAGACGTTCTTGTTGCAATTTACTACAGCTATCCCCAAGCTGCGTACATTCTCAATACCTTATATATACGAAAAGTTGTTGTTGTCATGTACTGTGGCTATCCCCAAGCTACATATATACTCAATACCTAATGTATCAGAGACTTTCTTTTCGAAATTTACTGTGGCTATCTCTAAGCAGCATATATACGCAATACCTTATTTATCAGAGACGTTCTCCTGTAATTTATTGTGGCTATCCCCAAGCTGCATATATACTGAATACCTGATATATCAGAGACGTTCTCTTGTAATTTACTACGGCTATCCCCAAGCTGCGTACATTCTCAATAACTTATATATACGAAAGGTTGTTGTTCTAATTTACTGTGGCTATCCCCAAGCTGCATATATACTGAATACCTGATATATCAGAGACGTTCTTGTTGTAATTTACTGTGGCTATCCCCAAGGTGCACACATTCTCAATACCTTATATAACGAAAGTTGTTGTTATAATTTGATATATCAGAGATGTTCTTGTTGTAATTTACTGTGGCTGTCCCATAGCTGCATGCATTCTCAATACCTGATATATACGAAACGTTGTTGTTGTAATTTACTGTGGCTATCCCCAAGCTGCATATATACTCAGATCATTATATGTACGAAAAGATGTTGTTATAATTGACTGTGGCTATCCCCAAGCTGCATATTTACGGATGTTTATATGCCTCGTAGTACACATGATAAAGGTCGCACTAATCGATATGGTACAATGTTATTGGATATGTGCAAACAGACGGGATTACGTATTTTAAACGGACGAGTTTGTAATGATAAATGTGGGCGTTTTACGCATGTTGGTAGTAGAGGCTCCAGTGTAGTTGATTATGTAATTGCTTCACATACTTTATTTAGATATGTAAACAGTTTTAATGTTCACGATCCGAACATATTGTCTGACCATTGTGTAGTTGATTTTTCGTTTACGTTTGATAAACTTGTTGAGTCAAATACAAGTATTCACAAACCAAATACTATACAGTATAAATACGTGTGGAATAAGGATAAGAAATCTAGATTTATAGAGCAGTTATCATGTGATGAGGTTTTAAACATGTTGGAAAGTTTTAACTCTTGTATAACGCTTGCACAAAATAATACTGATATTGATTGTTGTATTTCGGAATTTTCTAATATTATTGACGATGTAGCATCTTCTGACTTTAAGAAGAAACTGCGAGTAGCTGATGATAGTGGTGTAAAAACTGGTCAGGGAAATGAGTGGTACACCCCAGAATGTCTTAGTCTAAGGGACGAATTTTATGCCATGCTAAATATATTTCGTCAAGATAAAAGTAATGAAAATCGTCAGAAAATGGTACTAGCTAGATCTCGTTACAAAAATCTGGTACAAAAATGTAAGTATGATCATGATAATAAAGAAACTGAAAAACTTGTTGCAGCCAGATTTAAGAATGCTAAACTATATTGGAACATGTTAAAAAAGTCCTCTGGAATATGTAATTCAAATATTGACATAGATTCTTTTCAGCGTTATTTCAAGTGTGTAAATAATCCGGGCGATAGATTTTTCCAGCCTGATGATGAAGTATTGTACTTTTTAGAAAGGTTTGAGCAAGAGGAATTTCGTGTGATGTTCGAAGAATTGAATTTTAACTTTACGGAAAAAGAGCTATCCACTGCTATAAGGCAGCTTAAAACAAATAAAAGTGGTGGTCCTGATTTGTATATAAATGAGTTTTTCATTCACGGTCAAAGTGTTTTATCACCATTCCTTCTAAATCTCTTTAATACAATTTTTGAGACTGGTTATTTTCCGGAAGAATGGTCGGAGGGTTTTGTTGTTCCGCTCCATAAGAAAGGCAATATTAATGATGTATACAATTATCGGGGTATAACATTATTGAGTGCACTAGGGAAACTTTTTACTAGAATGATTAATAATAGACTGAGCAAGTGGGCTGAAGAATATAATGTTTATATTGAAGCTCAGGCAGGATTTAGATCAAAAATGGGTACTGTAGACAATATTTTCGTGCTGCATGGGGTTATCACGCATTTACTAAATATTGGCAAGGTTTTATACTGCGCATTTATAGATTTTACCAAGGCCTTTGATTATGTTGTAAGGGACAATTTATGGTTAAAACTAATTAAATCTGGTTTAAGGGGTAAAATTCTAAACATTATGCGATCAATGTATACTACTGTAAAATCAAGGGTTAAATATTACAACGAACTTAGTGACCAATTTGATTGCATGATAGGTGTTAGACAAGGCGAATGTTTATCGCCATTTCTATTTTCCATGTTTTTAAATGACTTAGAAGAGACTTATGTATTAAATGGCTTAGATGGAATTGATATCGGCACTTTTAAACTATTTATGATATTATATGCAGATGACATAGTAATTTTTGCTACGTCAAAAAATGAACTACAGCGTAGCCTAGATGTTTTATCCGAATATTGTACAAAATGGAAACTAATAGTAAATGTTAACAAAACAAAAATATTAATTTTTAGAAAAGCGGGTAGATTACCGCAAAACATTAATTTCTTATTCAATAATAGTCCCATTGAAATTGTTAGAAATTTAGTTATTTAGGCATAGTGTTCACTCCTAGCGGTTCATTTTCTGAGGCTCAGAGCACTTTAGCGGGTCAAGCTTTAAAAGCAATATTTACTATGAAAAAGCATTTATCAAAATTCACTAATATCTCAATTACACATAAACTTGACCTGTTCGATAAACTAATCACTCCAATTGTGAATTACGGAAGTGAAGTATGGGGTTTTACTGCAGCTGATGCTATTGAACGTTTACATTTAAATTTTTGTAAAAATATACTTGGTGTTAAGAAATCTACACAAAATAATTTTGTATACGGTGAACTGGGTCGAATACCGCTAAAACTTAACAGATATATTAATATTTTAAAATTCTGGATAAAATGTATAGAACTTGATAATAATAAATATGCGAAAAAGATATATTTACACCTTATCAATGATATAGATAACCACCCGAATCACAAGAATTGGTGTTCATTAACACGAGACCTACTATGCTCTCTAGGTTTCCACGATACATGGATTTTTCAAACTGTTGGAGATTCAAAAAAATTTCTAAGATATGTTAAACAAAGGATTAGAGATCAATTTATTCAAAAATGGACTGGTGATATAAACGATTCTAGCAGAGCGAATTTATACAAACATGTTTCTCATTTTCAATTTCAACCATATCTTGATATTTTAAACATTAACAAATTTCGTATCAGCTTAACTCGATTGAGAGTTTCATCTCACAGACTGAGCAAAGAAACAGGTAGATGGTCTAAACCACATATTACTCCTATATCGGAACGACTTTGTAATCAATGCTCATTATTAGAAGATGAATATCATTTTGTTTTAGAATGCAGACGGTTCACTTATATACGTAGACAATACTTACCAAGTTATTACTGGAGGCGTCCTAATATGTTGAAATTCATTGAACTATTAACAACAGAAAATAAGAAATTTTGATTAAGCTAAGCACCTTTATTCATGAAGCATTCCTATATCGACATCAGCAAATTTAAGAATCACACAATTGACACTATTTTACCATTTGAATTGTTTTATATTGTAAATGTATAACCGGTACTATGACATTACCGTTTTGTATGTAATCCCTGTCCATTATATCCTACATTTCGTTTTCGGTAGGATGTGTTATACATGGGGATTAATTTGTAATGGTTCATTATGTTGATATAAACGTGTATAGATATGTCTTGTACTATGAATATTTGATTGTTGATATGTTGATAATTACTGTTGTGTTTCATTGTACATAGTATGTGTACCAAATAGATATCTTAGATTATGTATACATAACTTTTTGTATAAGTATACCATGAAAATTATTTATCTGATTGAAACTTTCTAACGTGTTTTGACATACATAGTATGTGTACATCTTTGTTTATATAAACATGAATATGTAATTTATGAACATGTGTTTATCTGTTGATACATAGTATGTAGAAAGAGATAGAGAGAGACAGAGAGAGTGGTGGTAGCGAGTAAGATAGATATAGAAAGAGAGATGCATATAGATAGATAGACAGATAGGTAGAGCTAGAAAGTATATGTGAGCATGTGTGTGTGTGTGTGAGTGTGTGTAGGTATATGTTTATATGCATATATGCATGTGTATATATATTGTATTTTGTATTTCCTCATGGGTCTATGACCTTCTGGATTCTTGAAATAAATTCTTCTATATACTCAATACCTTATAAATCAGGGATGTTCTTGTTTTAATTTACTGTGGCTATCCCCAAGCCACATATATACTCAATACCTGATATATCAAAGACGTTCTTATTGTAATTTACTGTGGCTATCCACAGGCTACACATATACCCAATACCTTACATATACGAAAAGTTGTTGTTGTAATTTACTGTGGCTATCCTCAAGCTGCATATATACTCAATACCTTATATATACGAAAAGTTGTTGTTATAAAGTACTGTGGCTATCCACAAGCTACATATACACTTAATACCTTATCCGTACGAAAAGTTGTTGTTGTAATTTACTGTGGCTATCCCCAAGCAGCATAATTTATATACTCAACACTTAATATATCCGGGAAGTTCTTGTTGTCATTTACTGTGGCTATCCCAAAGCTACATATATACTCAATACCCGATATATCAGAGAAGTTTATGTTATAATTTACTGTGGCTCTATCTAAATTGTTATATACCTAAAAACGTATATTTCAGAGAAGTATTGGATTTATTTGACTGAGGCTATCCCGAAGCTACTTGATAACTCAATATCGTATACCAAAGACATTTCTTTTATAATTTACTGTGGCTATACCTATGCTACATGTTGACTGCGGTTATCTCCAAACTACATACAAACAGTTAACACCTGCATCCCATAAGTTTACGTTACAGTACACTAGGATTATCTTCAAATGTCTTACGTACACAAAAAGAGTCAGTCATTTGTTTATTATAAGATCACTTTTGAACAACTTTAATTCTTACTATATAATTAACATATGTACAATGCGATAGCCTTGTACGTAATACATCTGAATCATGGGTTGGAACGGCTCTAGGACTGCATTGATCTGACCATGTTACATCAATTTGTTTACTTTTGGAAGCCAAAGTACGGTAGATTCACGAACATGATGAACATAATGGTCACACTCGTATAAATTGTTAGGAAACAAAAACTGTGTGCATGTATAGATCTATATAGTGCTTCAATAATTTCATTACAAACTCTTAAAACGACCAAGTCAACATATCATGTGATGTATTCTTCTTAAACTGCGAGGTGGTATAAAAAATAAAGAATTATATCTAGCCTGATCATTGTGCATCTTGTTATGTGAATATGATTTACCACATTTCATATGTTATTCTACTTTCACTTTCAATTTGACTTTACTTTTAAATATATAGTAATTGAAACATTATGTCGTAAGATGTTGACGGGATATGCTATCTACATGAACAAACCGTAATACGATATAACACGACAATGTATTAATTAATTACTGTAAGTTACGAGCCAAATGAATTGATTGCTTAGCAACAAGCAAGGGATGTCACAACTGGTGGTATTTTATGGTTACACCGGTAAGCGTGAGGATAGCTTTCAGTAAACCGTGCGTATGGAAAAAAGGGCAAACCGAAATATGCCACTGATCACTAAACATCGCAAGAAATTTTCCTAAACTCATGTTTAAACCTATGCAGCATTGAAGTTTAACAAATAACGAGAACTTTTTATGCACTAGATGTTAGGTTATAAATGTGTATGTTAATACATGAAAAGTTATTTTTCCAGGGAATGTTGTTTTACATGAGAACATGCATAGTTAACAGATACAATATTTACCTCGCTTGTTCTGAAATGTCGGCCATTTTGATAGGCAAATTTCCTTAAAGTTTATGGAGAATATAATGTCAACGATGATTAACTAATCCGATATATAAAAATAACATATTCATTATGCTCATGTGGGCATTTGGCTCAGTATGTTAAAGAAAAATTGGTTGTCACATGCAAATTATCTTGGTATTTTCTCAATTATCACATATTTGGAAATTACTCCTATAAGCAGGCCCGGATCCAGAAATCCCAGACTGAAGGGGAGGGGGGGGGCAAACATGAGGACAAATGACCCCTCCCTGAAAAATTGAGCAATATAGGTATGAAATGGTGGCTTCTGGTGCATTTCGGGGTCTAAAATTTGAGGATTCATTCATGAGAATTGCACTAGAATTTTTTGTTAAAAATACAGAACGACCAATTCATACAAACACCAACATTTAACAAAATTTCCAGGGGACACCACTTCCTGTACCAACCCCAGTCAGATCTCCACCGGATGTTTTTTACAATATAGGTATGAAAGCGTTGCTTTTAGTGCATTTCGGGGTCTTAAATTTGAGGACTCATTCAGGAGAGTTCCACTAGTATTATCTTGTTGAAAATGCAAAACGACCAATTCATACAAGTACTAATATGTTTCACCAATGTCCACTTGTTGGCGATCCATCGTTAACAACATTGACAGACGACATAAAATGCCACCAAAAGGCTAAGTTTTTGAAAACAAAAGAACCGTACACTAGTCATAAACACTTATTGTGACTGGTTGAAAGATTTAAACAACATTAATTTTGATGACGGCTGCGCGGAAGCGGACAATTAAAGATAAAAAAAAGAAAATTCGTGTGATGTCAAATTATCATTATTGTACCTTTACTAGTATTACATGATAGTTATTTTTAAATAAATTTTCAAGAAAATGTGAAAATTAATATGACGGGAGGCTTATTCGGGAACACATAAATTTCTTTTATTTTGCAGAACTTTAGACCCAAGTATTACATTCCCTTCCATAAATATTGAATTGATTAAAATTATTTTAAGAAAACTTTAATGAATTCAGTAGAGCTAATATCAGGTGTCAAATTTTCACTACTCCCCATCTAATCGTTATCACTAAAACACCACCACGACAGTTCTCTGTTACGTATTATGTTCAATAATATGTGTTTTACAGACGCTTTCGACTTATGTATATATATGCATGATAAGGATAATTGAAAGCGTCTGGCTGATGTAGAGTGAGCATACGATTCTTCTTGGCCAATGAACACAACAGGGGGGCAAATTTTACGGCACTTGCTTCGACTATACTGGTAGTATACAAGAGGAAATCGACTATAAATCAATGCATGTATTTAAAATAGTAGTAACCTTAAGACCTAATCAGTGGATATAATTTTGTATTAGGAATAGAAAAATGCCCCCTTAGCCCCCCCCCCCCGAAGGATCCGGGCCTGTATAAGGGCTTATCAGTTTTGCCTATCAAAATGGCCGACAGTTAAGAATGTGGGAACTATGTATACTGAACACATGCAATTCGCACTGTATCACTTATTGCACATACTGATCTACTCATTTGTATGTTTATGGCGAATTTCTGCATTCGTTATTACGATTTTCATTATGTCATTTCTGATGACAATATTGTTATTTTTTCTTTCTAAATGTGTTAATCACATTATCACGGACATATAAACCATGTCCGTGACATTATAAATCATCAGCAAGAATGAAAAAGACCCTCTGTCATTTCAAAATATTTCATTTAGAACACATAAATGTGCGTTTTCAGGAGCAATATCGAAAACAAAATAACGTATATATGAATAATTTAATGGAAACAAAACATTTAAGCATACAGATTTTCTCTGGTGCAATCGTTTTCTTCTGTTTACTCAATTTAAGTTCTTTTATATGTCTACCCAATAGTGTCGAAATTTCTTTTCCTGATTCAATCAGCTGCTCTTTGACATATTTATTAGTTTTGCTAATTTCATGAACATCTCTATGTTTTTTCACGAATTTTGGAATTAATCTAAATAAAAATCACCGTACTTGTTGTTCTGTCTTCAAAATTGACCTTCTTACCATCTACAAACAATTTAAATGTTTTCATTTGACCAGGATCCTACTCTTTGATCAACTCCATCATATATTCTAAAACAACGAGATGACTATTTTTATCTACTGAATAAGATATTGCTCTTCAAGACTAGTTCTCGACACAAGGCAAATTTACTAAGGACACCTCATGTTTGTAATTTTGCCATGTCTGTCCTAACCTTGATTTTTCAACCAGTCATGAACCTGAGAAATTTCCCATTAAAAGTTTAAGTCCTATCTGCCAAAACTGCTTCATATCCTCAGAATATAGCATTTCACAAATGCTGTCTAAGGAAAACCATTCAATAAAATCAACACACAGTAAGAAATGCAATGTAGGCCAGCGGTAATTTTTGTACGGATAGAAGGGTTGTAAATTTGACATAGATTTTAACTTGATGTTTTATTTCAGAAAATCTAACGCAGATTCAAATTGCTGAATTACGAATTCATTTTTTTCCATGTCATGTTCGTCAGTGGCATCTGTCTTTATCACGAGACATGGTTCTATTTGCTTTAGGGTTGATGTTTTCAACATTGACATGTCTTCACAGTAACCATTCAAGTTATGATCAGCTTCATCTTTAATCTCCATTTCACTGGTTTTCTCAAAAGTTTGATAGAAATAGTTAACTGGTGTTGCCGGCTTCTGAATCTTTTACCATATTGGTACATGATCAAGTTTTGAAATTTGCATAGAATTTCTCATTATTTGGAACAATTTATTTAAGTTTTTAATTCTTGTTGGTCTTTTTAATATGACGATAATTGTTTATCAGTAGCACAGCATATTGATATATTTATTTCAAGGTACCTATCTTTATGCTTTAACGTACAGTGATTAATGGTCTGGCCCAGATATTTTGTTGAAAAATCACAGTAGATACACCGAAATTCTTCAATTGTACCTGAAATAAAGGAAAAACAAGGTTTAATCAAGTATTGTTTATAACAATAAATGATACAAATTGTGGGAAATCAGTATAAACCAGTGGTTACCAATCGCAAAAAATTATACAGAATGCATATGTGTAATCACAATAAGTGATACAGCATCAATGCAATAAATGATAGTCATTACGAAACACCACCTTGTGAATTTGAAGCAATTTCGTAGCATATTGCAAAATGCTGGTGGAAATATGTATCAAAGCTTTGATCTGACCTTTTTGTCGACATATTATTTACAAATTATGTATCGTACGAACCATAATTCAGAAGAAAAGGGGATATTAACCCTTTACTTCATAGGCCCCTAACCCATGTACCTACTGTATCATGATAAGAGTCTGGTCACATAGCCTACACTATCTTCATACAGGTTATTGGAAAATAATTGGTGATTGACACCTATATACTTCAACATGAAATCACAGTATAAAGTATTGGTTTAATCATTTATACATGAATGTAAAAATTGTAGGGAATTAAATTTTCTGTATAATGATGTAAATTATATTATTTAGGGCTAAAAATCGTTGAAGATATAAACATAATAATTTAAGATATACATACATTTGGCACATTTCTAAAAAAAGTTGATGGTGAAATTGGGATTATAATCCAAATTGAACATATTAATTGGCTATTACAATTATTTATATACGAAAACAATTTATACTCCAGTCACAATTTCAGTCAATATTTCTAATTATTTAATTTAAAATGAATTTAAACGGAGTGTGGTATTGGCAGTTTTCATCATGAATAGCGCCGGCGAAAATGAAAGAAGATGAAATATTTGAAAGATCTTCTGATCTACCAAAGTCCTTGAAATGTTGCAGAAAATGGAAAATTAGGATGTTTTTAGACTATTTGTATATTTGTAGAAATATTAATGCACAAATTAATTTAAAATTGCAGTTTAGAATAAAAAAAACACATTGCATGTTTGAAAATACGTAGTTACTTTTAATTCCAGAATGTCCTATGTAGGTAAAACAATATAGAATTATATATCATGTTCTTGTGAGCTTAACACTATGTTCTATGTAGTATCAACAGCAGTTTGAGTAATGTAATTATATGCTGCCAATGTTAATTTGAAATGAATAAAATGTTACTTAAGCCTAAGAAATTTAAGATTCCACACCTGTCAGAGCTTAGGCTTGTGTAAATTTCTTTTTTGAACAATATTGGTTGAGTTTTGTTGGGTTTAATGCCCTACCAACAGCTTTGGTCATTTTAAGGCGTTGTCAGTCTATAAAGGGTCTACTTAGGCTGCACAACTTCTTCTTTCCCACTTTCATCAGCAGAGGGAAATAAGTTCTTTGTGCACACTGTTAATTTTTAAAAAGCTTTGTAACAATCATTATGGTCAATCAAAGTTTGTTTAGCTTTTACAGAGTTCTTGATTCAAATGTTAGAAACTGATAATGCATGTGAGTCAGCAATAAGGGTGAATAAAATAATAGTCTGCATCTAAGAAAGAGGGAATATGTGAAAAAGCCGCCAGTGTACCGCTAAAAAAAGGAAGGCGACTTCGGTGACTCTCCCCATGCAACACCAACCGGCCAAAACCCTAACCATTCAACACTGACCCTAATCCCTTAACCTAAACCTCTATCCCCAACCCCACGTCGTATTCAGTCGCTGGCAAATTGCGACAAACTGCGATTTTCCGCTTATTTATATACTTTATCCCTAGTTCTGTATACCATATAATTATGGGATAGCTATATGCACATAATTACATAGTGTACCTACCCACAAGGTTATTATTAATTTTCTAAGTATAAATTAGCTTCTATGCAGGGAAAGATATATAACAATAGATGCCACTGTGTGCGGGATTAATTCACTTGATGATGTAGGAAAATTCCCCAGAAGGACCGATATTTAAAGAATTCAATCAGTATATATGCAACTGTGGGTTAGGCTTTTGTTTTGGAGATGGATAATGTGTGTAACCGGCAATGTTCGATTTTTTGCGCATTCCCGTCGATTATTTTAAACTGTATTTCCCGTACTTAACTTTTCTATACGTTGCCTGATATACCAATTTTTTAAATTTTAGTCAAAGTTTAAACTCGCTACCCGATAATATTAGGTTATAGTTTTTTTAAATTGTGATAAAGTACTAACCGACTCTTCGTATATGAAATGTTGCCATATTAGGCCGGAAATTAAAATGTAAAAATGTTTTGAAGACATCTTTAGTCTTATGTTTAAGATTTTTGATAAAAAACTGTATGAAAGAGAGAGAATAAGTTGAATTAATTACAACAGACAATAGTCATGTGATTATATATACTCTGAAAGGGGGGGGATATAGATTTGCCCTTGTCCGTCTGTCCATCTGTCCATCCTTCCGTCCGTCACAAAATCTTGTGTCACTCATACCTACAAAAGCATATGAGCCAGAGTCATAAAACTTTACAGGAATAATCACCAGCATGTGAAGTTGTGCACCTGGTGTTTCATGTTTGGCTGTGCCCAGTAAATGCACATCTATGGCCCTTGACTTAGTTAAAATATAGCCTATTATGCAATCTTGTGTCACTCTTATCTCCAAAATAATTTTAGTCAGAGGCATAAGACTTTACAGGAATGTTCACCTACCTGTATAGTTGTGCAACTGGGGTTTCATGTATGGTTATGCCCAGTAAGTGCAAAGTTATGGCCCTTGGCTTATCACCATAATCAGTACAATTGTTCACTTGGTAATTTTGATACCCATTTACAAACTAAGAGTAGAATAATAGCAGTTGCTTTTGTGACAAAGGCTGCAAGTGGGGGCATCTGTGTCCTATGGACACATTTCTAGTTTGTATGGCAATGTTCATGGCAGCCTTCAAATGTACAATAGCTGTTATATTTACACCTGTCCACCAGTCACTATATTTCATTCATTTACACTGAGTTGCATTTGATCATCATCAGATCCTCAATGGTTTGAGGTTTCAATGAACATCTCTCAGGCCTAAAACTACTTAGTTTTCGTGTGCCCAGATATTGCTGTATGGCAGTTTGTGCATGTATCTTTAACAGGTCCATTGGCATTTTCATGCAAAATGAAGTGTTTCAATACAGGTGCTGCCATAACTAAACATCAAACCAGAAATGACAAATATTTCACATTCACAAAGAAATCATATTCAGTAACTGTTTACTTGCTATAATGATAATAAATTCTAGATTTTATTCAGGTATATATAGTTATGTGCAATGTATATATATTTTGACACTCCACGGAGTTTACTCAATAAAGTTTACACCTTTGTTTAAGAATTTTATGAAATGGTTGATAGTGACAGCAAATCGTGTTCTTTTGTTCGACTTATCTCTGTTTGAGTGATCTACTGTTAGATACTGTAATATGACATAGAAGGATTTTCGCCGGGACTTAAGAACCTGTTTGAGGTATCTACTGTGTTCGAGCTAAAACTGTTCGAGGTTTCGAAGTTCTAATGTATGTTGTTTTTGTTCGACAAGGCAGTCAAAAACCTACCCACCCGAGGGCACTAAACATGAATCCAAATTGGTATTGCCTTATAAAATCAGATCTTTCCGGACGCCGCTTTTGGCGTTAATGCCAATGACAACGGTATTACAAAATGATATATGTTCTCGTATCAGGCAATAAATAGCACATATGCACGTCCTGTATCTTTGTACCTTTCTGTCCTTTGCTTTCTGTTATACATGTATAGCGTATATATTGTTTGGGGAAGGTCTGTTATTAAAACTTTCTTTGCATGTGTTCCACTTTCTAACATCTCTTACTATGATATTGTCATATTTTAGCGACTCCGGACGTTGAAGAGGAACCAGATGTGGAGGAAACATTTGATATTATTCGACCTACGGTGTTACAACAGATAAAAGGGATATTAGAACAGTACAGAAATGATGTGCAGATCATCAAGGTAACTCTATCATAGTATTCCTTTGGTTTAGGTACGATATCTTTATAAAATAAAACAGGAATTTGAATTCATTATATCCATTAAATATTTGATGAATTAGGATGACTGGGTAGAAAATGTGTCGTTCGGGTACTTTTTTGTCCTGCGAGATTCCATGCGTAAGTAAATAACAACTTTGAAAAACATTGAACGAAGAGCCTATGCCGACCTAGCAACGCAAGCCGTTACATTCATTGTAAGCGATCGTAACGTATATGCATACGTGCAAAGGTACACGGGTGATAACTTAATTGTTTCTACAGTTGGCACTCACGCGAGTTGAGTGTACAGGTTGGATAGTGTAAAGTGGATTAAAATGCTTTCTAGCCCTGTGTTCAGTTACGTTTATCCATTGCGAACGTTACGAAACCGTTTTGTTTTGTAACCCTGGCACACCATATCACATTCAGTGCACACGGGAAACCAAATTGCAAACGTTACAAAATGTTAGCCGCATTCACCTTTACTGAATGCAGGGCAGGTACTTACATAATGACATGTCTACTTTGAACGATGTTAAAATGAAAATCTCGGCTATAGGGAAGCTTCCTGTAACGTATATCATCAATATGTCTTTTTCTGGAGTACAGTTCCCTGAGATATGAAAATGTCAAAGGTATAATCTTTAGAACGAATCTGTTTGCATTATAAAAGTTGGTTATAAATAACCAGTCAGTATGTTGTATCTACAATATAAAAAAGCAATTTATAATTCACAAGTAGAACATTTTCTGGTAAGAAACAATTAATCTGTTTTAATATATGAATTACATTCTAGTTTTAGAAATTGCTATTCCACATAAACTCGTATATGTCTTTTTCAATTATAAGATAATTTAGAAATCAAAATGTTCAGGGTTTATACATGTATACAGGTATGGTTATGTTGGACTTTTATAACAGCTTTTGATAATGTTGATCATACTACTTTATGTGGCAAGTTAAAATTAATGGGGATTGAAAGCACATAATGGTTTATGTCTTATCTCAAGGGTACGAACTCAGACAGTTTGTGAACAATGTATTTTCCAATATATAACATATTGGTCGTGGTGTACCTCGATCAGGGCAGGAAATTTGGCCCACGTTTGGTCTGTTCTTGTGTTATATCAACGATATGATTATAATCATTGAGTGATTGATTCTTATTGTTGACCTATTTTGTATGCAGATGACAGTGCATTTTTGTTCATACATAAAAATGCTGAAGTTTGTTCTACACAATTAAGACATGTTTTGGATTCTTGCTCTGCATGGCTGGCGGATAGCAAACTTTTAGTCCATTATGGGAAAACGAAAAATATATTGTTTGGGTCAGAAATAATGTTAAACAAGTATTTTTAGATTATAGTACAAGAACATATATAATTATGCTAGGCTCTGATAAATGTTATTTTGATTATACATTTTCAGGTAATTTCTATCACAACCTTGGTGTAAGTAAATATAATATAATTTAAAATAGCAGTATTATATCTTCAGTAACGACATCAGATAATGTTTCAACATTCGTCAACATCTTATCACAAGCGGTTAAATTGATTAACTTTCATCAGTTTCTGTAAACGTATTTGGATGTTTGCTCGAAACCTGTAGCGAACGATAAAATGTTAGATGAAACAATAGAAAGTAGTGCATGGGCGAAGACGTAAAATGGATGTACTCCTTGTTATCTGAACGTTCAGTCTTATTCTATTGTCAAAAAGGGGGAAAATAAAAGTTCTTTAATGTACCTGGTCTTGACTTCTACTACATTTACGTGAACGTGATGTTGGTCCGCACAACATATACAGGCACGGATCCACCGAGGGACCAAGGGCCCTGGAAATGGATATTCGTCAAAAATGGCCGTAATTGCGACGTTGGACAGACGTCGGTTGTCTGACGTCGATCCAATTTGCAAAACCAACTAAAGTCCAACGTTAAGCCAACGTCGGGGTCCAACATCTATGCAACGTTGAGCCGACGTCAAATGTTTGCTGGGTTGTCATGAATATATTAGTGGATTTTCAAATACGTGGGACTTACGTATATTTACTATGATCAGATAGTGTATAGCATGGAAGACCCGTGTCCGTAGTGCAAAGGTCAAATGTAACAAAGGCGTGTAATAGATATGCACTACATAGCATTATACAACCCTAGTCCCTTCATCTCTTGACATTTAGCGGGTTTGACATGTTGCCCTTGGGCATGTTGTTATGGGTTATTGACGATGGATCTGTATTACAGGAGCTCATCCAAAATGCAGATGACGCTGGTGCCACAGAAATGAAAATTTTGTATGAAGGTAATACAATTAATGAAGAAATACCAAATGAGAAACATTTCAGAAAGTTCCTTCGGGTAAGTTATTTTCATGATGCTGATCTTACCCTAACCAATCATTTATATTTATATCTATGTTTATCAGTCGTTGGCAAATGGGGCTTAATGTTAATTTAAAAATCATGTATGGATTTAAGCAACATTTTATTTTATTAATGTAATTAAGGAATGCAAAAGGCTTTCTACATATTTAATGAGAAATAAAGTCCTTTCCAACAAAAAACACGTCGCATTTTATTAACTTTGGCCTGTAATGCAAAAACGACACATTAAATTCTCAACGATTTCCGGAATGCTCTTTTGTCTCGGTTTATGCTATTGACTGTCGCAAATTCTGAATGTACGTTTGAAAAACTACTTTAATGTACACGTATGCGTAATGTCATACCTAATGTCCTTCCCTGGTCATATAATTAAATTTCTCCCCAGTTAGTCGAAATTTCTAATACAGGTCACTGACAATTACTTATTTCGTTTTGATGTCTGAATATATGTTACTTTCGATTTAGAAACGTTTTATCAGACTGATGAAACGAAATGAAATTCAATAGCAAATTGTATAAAAATAGGCTCACTTTAACCGGAGGTTACCTGTAATTTCAATCAATTTGATTGGCCTATTACTTGACCAAACCACATTTCAACCAATGAAATCAACTTTTGGTTATCTTCAACCAAACCCAATGGTTATCCAGTTTTATACAAATGGCTGGTGGTGGTTTAAAACACTATACAGCTGTCAGTGATGAGAAGGAAAACAATGATATGCCGCTTTATACTTCTCTTAACAATATTGAAAACGATGAGACACTGATTCGATTTAGAGTAAATCAGTTTGTTCCATCATGAATGTCATGATTATGAATGACTGTTTGAGATATCAAATACCATATCCCAGTTAACAATACAATACCGCTTATTGGGCTATATCGTATCACATGTATCGCCCAGTGAAGGCATGTGAATATCAGTACTAAAACTGTAGCGCTGCCGTTCTCTTAAGCCTCAACGCAAGACTGCTTTAAACAGTATTTGGTACTAAACCCTGTGTTATTTAGTGTATATTTTAAATCAGTACAAAAGTATTATTCGATTAGCATTTTCATCCAAACGAATGCAATCAGTTGTATAATCTTCTGTCGATAGACTAGAAAACACAAGAGCTTGAATCTACGTTGAGCTTCTCACGTGGGTTTGAAATTGGCTTGTGAATGTGGCATCCTCTCCTTACTTTGGTATTTAGAAGCTTAATGTAGGAACCAACTCACATTTAGCCACGATTTGTTTCTGACAGGCACCAGCATTTGTGTTTTATAATAATGCCGTATTGAATGACGATGACTGGAAAGGTATACGGTCTATCTACACAAGCGAAAAAGCCAGAGATGCACTTAAAGTTGGACGCTTTGGACTGGGTTTCAAATCCATATTTCACCTTACAGGTATTAAATTTATATTGTTTTATTTTCAATTTTAATTCTTTATTTCTATCACATGTAATGTCAACTAGTTGTAATTAAATACATGTAACACAATGGCAAACGCTGATTTTAATTATATTCACACAAATCCGATTTTCCACTTTAATTAACTTAGTTTAGAACATTTAAATGACGATTATACAAAAGTTTAATCTCTTAAGATAAGAAAATATGCTTATTTGATACAAAATAACTCTCATTGCATTAAATCTAAGGATTTTTTATTTATCAACCTGTTCCCAAAACGAACAAACGAACACGTGAAAGGTTTTACTTAAATGCATGAAACAATTACCTTGTCAGTAATTAAATATTATGGCTTCTAAGTAGCTACATATAACCATGCGGTTGAAGATATGAAAAGATGAAACTGGTAAAACTGTAATTTCCGTCTTTATTCGCAGTTACGTCGCTAATGTGTCAGTCGTCGTAAAACTGTCTTAGTGAGCGTTCAGTGAAAACGTTTCAATTAATGTATCACAAATTATTCATTCATGGATGGACATTATACAACAAGCAGGCTACTGGACCACACCAAGTTACCTGAGAATAATGGACATTTAGTTAATATCATATGTTGGTGTCGTCCATTACAAATAGGAGAATTATTCTTCAATAATTTAAATATAATTTACGTTTTAAGTAAATCTATCACCAAAACTAATACTAGACTTTAAGTGAAGAATTTTCTGTATGCTGTTAATTGAGCTTAAACATCGGCGAATCTGCGTCACAATCTCGACCGTTTTCGTCGCAGTCATCAAATATCAAGCATAATAAATTATACCACATACAGTACAAGAGTATAGAAATATAAATGTTTTCGATGCAACATCGATGAATACGCGTTAAATGGCACAACATGCACATTACGAAAGACTTTATGCGCGTAGGGCGTGAATAGTGATTAACAAACAATAATTTCGCCGAGTGTGTGTTTTATGGATTGTTGTTTTCCTGGAGGTCTGTGTGGAGAAGCACTGTCTTATGTATGTGTCTCTCCCTGTAGCAACTAATATCTCTCTCATATTTTTTGTCAATGAAGCCGCGAGTAGCCAGTCTTCGTCGGATGTCTTTTGACGATATCGCAGGGTTTAATGAAGACAAAGTTAATACGCGAAATTGCTTTTTTCCATTCCCGATTTATATTACTGAATGGTGGAAACGTCTGTTATCCACTGCTTCTAGTAAATCACATTCGATAAATTACTGACTTGTGTTTGGGGTGCGGTTAAGATATGGCAATTTCAACGAATGTAACGTTCATCATAGGGTTTGGATTTTATTTACACTCCTTTATTTAACGTTTGTCAATAACAGCAATGTTTAGCTTTGAATGTGGATATAAATATTTCAATCGCTGATTATATGCATAGGACTTATATGAATGATATTTGATTGTCAACGCAAGATTATTTCTCCGACTTACTATTAATTCAATTCTCTGAACAACATGGAACGCATATGTCCCCATTTTCGCTGTATCAATGAAGTTTGATAAAAGATCCAAACGTTTTTACTACAAGAAATGGATCAATCAAATAACAGGCAACGGCAAAAATATTTTTTTTAAGATGTGTCTTGTTTATATTATTTCCCCACAGTTTCATAAAAGTATTATTTTTGAAAAAAAACCGGAATGTTGCTATTTTAGTAATTATTTTGGTGTTTATTGACGTCTGATTTCTAATGATATGTAAAAAATTGTCCTAGACAATTTCCGTAAAGGAATCACAATTTCGATTTTGGATGTTTGATCTGCCATTGATTATTACATGCATTTATTATCGGAATTATTTCTCGAAGTATAATTTCATTTAAAGTTCTTATAAAAAAAACATACAGACACGGTTCCCTGAACTTCACGCTAAGAAGTATATCAATCAAATTAATGAACCTGTTCTTCGAAATAAGTGCTTTAAACACAATCTATATAATCGCTATTGGTATTCAATGCTAGAACATATAATGCAACGAACGACTGCATATATTGCGTAGTTTTGCATAACGACTGTTTAACTTGTGTATGTACCGATTGTTAGTAATAAATAAGACCTCTTATTTCATCAAGGGTTGTTATGACTTATAAGCGGTTAAGTCAAGCGCCCTTCTTAAACATTTTTCACAGTGTCCTTTTGCTAGGAAGGGTGTCTGCAGTACCATGAGTAACCATACGTATGTGACATTATGTGTTTTATTGATACCAAAATTCTTCTTCAACTTGCTACAATATTGTTTTGCACCACTTTTATTTTCTCTCTCTTTAAGATTATCCTTGTGTCGTAAGCGGTGACAAAGTTATGTTCATTGATCCACAACTTCAAGAAGAAAACAAAATATGCACGGTGATCAAACTGAAAAATCTGAAGAAATCCAATCGAGTTCATATTGACGAATTCTTTAACGCCTTCTGCGGAACATTTGACTTCAATCAACAAGATGTAGAGTGTGGTTTTTATTCGCACACTATATTTTGGTTTCCATTACGAAAAGGCGCTTCCTTACTTTCTGATGTCATATATTCAGAAATAGAAGTGAAAACATTATTGGATTCAATTTTGGAAAAACCTGAATGGAATGTGATATTCACCAAAACGTTGAGTCAGATAGATGTTTTCGTCGATATTAACGCAAAAGCAATCGTTTATGTTCGGGCACAAGGTTCCAAAGAAGTAGACCAAGTTCCAGCGTCAAGAAACTTTTCCTTAGAGCTGAGGCAAATGTCACAGGGTAAGAAAATACCATGCTTCTCGGTCATATGTGAAACTTACGATGGCGAATCAATTTGTGAAAAGAAGCTTGATATTTCAACTAGGCTTGGTGAAATAGGACGAAACGTTCCCACTACATCTCTATATTGGTCATTAGAAATGCAAATACAGAGTATTAGAACGGACTCAATTGCTGGAGAAACTTCGACAATTTCTCGATGGTTGATCATACACTTTCTTAAAGGCGGTCAACTGTCCAAAAACACTCAAATGCTTCTAAAGGATACTAACTTGCGCTACCATCATCTTGTTGGTTGTGCAGCACAACTAGATATAGCTGCGGACTCCAATTTCAACGACTCCGATGGAGACGGTCATGTGTTTTGTTTTCAGCCACTGCCAAAAGAAAGTCATTACAGTACTACAGGACTTCCTGTGCATTTAAATGCATACTTTGCACTCGGAAACAATCGACGGGAAGTGAAATGGGAAGATAGTAATAGTACGTTTTTATTACACACAGATCACGCAATAGCTTGGAACCACGCTCTTCTCATGGAGATATTTCCATACGCCTACCGACAGCTTATTCTAGAAGCAGTACATCAGTGTGCCAAGAACGATAACTTAGATTTTAAGAAGGTGTACAACATTTTTCCAGAATACGAAAAAGTTGCACAAAGGTGGAAACCGTTGGTTGAAAGCTTCTATGATATCACAAAAGATGAAAACATAGCTTATACTATAAATGGTGGGGGGAAGTGGCTACCAATCAGTGACGTAGTATTGCAGCCAGAATCAGAGAAAGTGTGGTTTCCGAGCGTGAATAGCCTGTTGTTAACTGACAACGTAAATGTAGCTGTTTTACCTGAACAACTTTTGAAAACCTTTCAAGATATAGCTTTACCTTCTTTGACAACGGTCTCTTCAAGGTATCTTGCACATCATATGTTGCAATATAACAGCTACATGGGAATGTCATTCGAACAAAAGTTGCAACTTCTACATTTTGTAACGACAGACCTCTGGTGTGATAACTATGGTGATCTTGAAATTTTACCACTTAATGACGATAGCTTCACGACAATTGGTACCATAGAAGACATACCTGTTTTCTTTGAAGAGAAATATGTAGTCGAAATGTTTCCGTCAAAGTCTTCCAGATTTGTATCTTCAAGACTACCGATACAGACGAAACCCCATCTGGAAGACTTAATGAAGAGAGGTTTGTGTTAAAACTCAAATATCAAAATATTTTGGACTGTAAACTAACTCTTAGACATGCTTTAACCACATTCATAAAGTCATTCTTACGGCATTACATATGTAAACATTGCTTATCACAATGAATATTGTCTTACTGACAACAAAACAAATATTAATTGAACTACTAAATTGACTTGCAAAAATACTTATAGTAATATATAATTTCAGGTAATGGACGTCTGAAGCGACTTGACTCACTGAATACTTCAGAGATGATAAGAAGTATAATAACAAGGAATTTGGGCACAGATAATGTGTTGAAAATAGACCCATCGACATTCGTACTATGGAAGCAATGGTTTCAAAGTATTTGGAAATTCATACAGTCCATGGATAAGAATGCATTTGATGACTTCAAAGATTTGCCATTATTTCCCCTATATATGGAAGGAGATCCAGGCCCTGTTGAACTTCACATGCTATCAGATCATATGATTCACGTTACCTCTCCTGCAAACGACGATGCAAGAATTTGTGAAGCATTCCGTTTACTTTCTGTTCCAGTAGTGAGTTGCATTCCAGACTATTTGAGAGTTGATATTGTGGAGAAATACTTACATGAAGAATCGATGTATGACATGAATCGCTTATTTGAGAATATCAAACAACGGCAGATAGATAACTATAATGATGATGTGGACAAAGTTCAGCAGACCGCTTTTGTTGAATACCTATCAAACATACTACATGGTGAGTTATCGTCTGTATGCATTTCCAATCTTAAGAAACTTAAACTTTTTCAACAGTATGAATCAGTGTTTGATATGAATGATTGTTTAGTCGGCATAAATGAAGATTCCGTAGCCTTCAATGGAGATTCATATCCAATTAAGTTTCCGATGCCTGTCGTAAGAACATTCTCGAGCAACGAACTAAATCTGACAAAGAGTCTAGGTGCCACTATTTATGGCAAAGTTGAGATGGCAATTGCTACTCTACACGATTTCAACTGCAAGACATATAATGCAAACGATCGTCAAACATTTATGTTTTGGTTGCTACGAGACCCTACTTGCTTCGATAATTTCGAAATCAAAAATAGTTTATTGAGCATAAAAATTGGATATATCGAAACTATGGATGGTTCGTTAAAGCTACCAAGTCAGCTTTTCGATCCATCGGATACCTTACTAGAGAGGATGTTCAAACTTGAAAACAGATTTCCGGTTGGAAAATGGAAGTCAGATGTCACAGTACTTCAGACTTTGCGTACATTGGGATTACTGACGAGGGCTGGTGTAGAAATGACACATTTAAAAGACTCGTGTAATATGATTCATAAAAGTGCAGAAGAACAAATTAACGAGGAGATGTTTGATAAAGCCGAAGCTCTACTAGAATTAGTGAACCTAAAACCACACCTCTATGGACGATTTATGGACAACAAACGGATAGTTCCAGTAAAGCCGGTAGATAACGATACTTTCCCTGAATGTCTGGAATTGAAAAATGGCGAGTTTCGATCTCTGCAATGCATATCGGATGTTACTTCGTCTGAACATACATGTGTTACAGGTACTACACGTTACATGATGAATTGCGTTTTCATTCCTCATTTAGCAGGAGATTTCGGGTGGAATAAACCACCGTTTAAATCAGTCTTGGAGCATTTTGGCAACATTGTCAGCATGTATGCGGACCGATATAAGCCACAGTTCGTCGTTCTGATCACGAAGATTTACGAATGGCTATCTGAAGAAAGCGCTAAACATGAGGACAATGTCGTGAAGTATGTACAGGCGCATTTTAGTGGGAAGCCATTTGTGTGGAATGGCGCTGCTTTTGCGAAAACCACGGAAGTTTACACTCGGTATTCAGACAGTGATATTGACTTGTTACCATTTGTATCTCGATTACCAAAAGAATTGGAACATTTGAATATTTTTTTTGAAGATATTGGATGCACGAAATATCAAAACGCCGACATGTATTATACAACATTGATGCAAATAAAATCAGCGACAGAGAACTCAGAATTCATAAACGAGTCATTACTATTACGTGTTACAATTGACATTTTGAAGAAAATTGTTCATGACTATGTTCCGTCGGAAGAGTTAAAGTACATTCCTGTGCTAAAAGCTTCAAAGCTGTCATTCGAACCAATATCGAACTGTGTGTATCGCGACGACAATGATCCACTTATTATAAGTGGTTGTAATGACATTTATCAAGTTCATTCAGCCCTTCCAAGTGAAACTGCTAAAGCGTTAGGCGTACCAAGTTTTAGACAACAAACGCTGTCTGAAACATATTCCTTTGAGGAATGGGGACAAGAAGAACCACTCACTACGAAAATAAGAAATCTAATAAAACATGGCTATACAGACGGATTTGCAGTTATAAAAGAGATGTTCCAAAATGCCGAAGATGCAAAGGCGAGTAAATTTTTCGTTTTGTTTGATTATCGGGAAAACTTGGATGCTCGTTCTGGCTTGCTTTGCGACAAATTGGATGCTTTTCAAGGACCAGCTTTGTGGATTTATAATGACGTCACATTTTCTGAAAGCGATTTTCAAAACATAAGACGACTTGGAGAACGCACGAAAGAAAACGATGCTGAGAGCATTGGAAAGTTTGGTTTGGGATTTTGTTCGGTATACAATATAACGGATCTACCGAGTTTATTGTCGGGTTCCAGTATGATCATTTTCGATCCACACTCTACAAATTTGCAAAATGATAAACCAGGACTTCGGATAGACTTTGAGAATGGAAGGAATAAACAAGTAAAAGAAAGATATATTGACCAATTTAAACCTTTTGAAGATGTCTTTGGCTGTAAAATATGCTCTCAAAATCAGCCATATTTTACAGGAACTTTGTTTCGTCTACCTTTTAGGACACAATCAAGCAAACTGAGTGATACCGTTTACTCAAAAGATCGTATAGAAACTTTCCTTGATACAATTGCTGGAAACATGTCTAATTTATTATTGTTCAACGAGAACGTAACACATATCCGCGTGTATACTTTGCCAAGCGATTGTTCAAACCCATTGAACGCCAGATTGAAACTGGAGGTAAACAAACAATGCACAAGATTAAACGCAAACTATGATAACGAAGTTTCAGTTATGAAAGAGATTGCATACTCAAATCGAAAAAAAGAGTCAGAAACAACTGATGTTCTTACTCACTTAGAAAAAGTTACTATCAAAGCAAGCACAGAAGGTTCCCATGAAGAAAGCGTATGGCTAGTTGCAACAGCTTCTTGCACTAAAATAGAATGCACTGTAAACGAATTGCCCATAGCTTCTGTAGCAATACCTGTGTGTATTAGCTTAAATACTGGCGACGAACCAGTGTTTACTGCTATTCCGATGAAAACGCAAGGTCGCTATTTTTGCACACTGCCTCTCGACCAACAGTTTCATCATTTTGCATTTCATATCAATGGTCACTTTAAAGTGTCATTGGACCGCCTACACATTATTAAATGCAAGTCAGACGAGCGGTTGGATAACACAGATGCAAGATGGAATATGATGTTGATGGGAGATTGTGTGGTTACTGCTCTTGTAAATTTACTTTCATTGACAAACATTGACAATGCCTATGACATATGGCCTGATTCCCGTGAAGATGATTTTGATAATAGTTTTGTTACCTCATTTTACGACCGAATCTCTCGAGAGGAGCCTTGTTCGGAGTATCGCGTATTCAAAAACAAAGCAACTAGATTGAACTTTTCCCAGTCTCTGTTCCTGTGTCCTCAAGCGTTAGAAAAAATGAAAGATCATCAGATTTCAGTTAGTACAATTACTGTGTTAGCTAATGATCCATCATTAATCGTAAATATACCACCTTATATATTTGAACATTTGAAGCAGTCTGCAATAGAATCCATGAAAAGTAGAGTCAGTTTTGCTGAATCATTCATACTGAATTATTTTCTTCCGAAGTCGAAGATGTTTCTAGATGTTATTTCTGAGACAGACAGGAACAAATTATTGAAATTTGCTATCGCATTAAGAAATGAAGATATCAAAAGTATATTGCAAACAACTCCGTGTATTCCATCAGACAATGGTAGCCTGAAACTTCCCAGCGATATGATTGATGAGGAATCAGAAGTAAGCAAATTATTTCCTTCGGGGATGGGATTCTTTCCACAACTTGATTTTGTTGACGAGTCAATTAAAGAAGAATTGTTGAAGATAGGTTTGCGTTCGGGTATATTATCAGATGCCATGGTTATTGATAGAGCGCGCAGAATTTTACCGACATACTCAGAATGCGCGGAGTGTGCAAAAGTATTATGTCGGGGTCTGTTTAAATATTTGTCTTCGCATGATGCGAGAGAACACATGGCAATAGTAAATACACTTGCCACTATACCATTTCTGCCAGTGATGCGAAAACCTCAGACATGGCCATTCAAGTGGTATGCTGATTCATTTACAAAGAATTTGCCTGTAGTGAATCTTTGCAATGACCATTTAGAATCAAACGAAGTGTCAATTCTTTTGAGACAACCTTGTAATTTATTTGCTCCGACATGCCTGAATCTTTTAGGATGCAATCAGTTTATTGTCGATACCGATCTGCTTAACTCAGTCAAACGAACTCTTCAAGGCGTGGGCAGTGATTTCTATGACATATTTGAGTTTGTTGGAATAAGGCAAACCCCTGCTCAATTGACTGTTTCCTTGCTTGTAGATAATTTATTGATAGCTTCAGATAGTGTTAACACCGCGGAAACTACAGTGGAACAAATCGCATTAATTTTCGGAGATATTTACGACTGTATAGAAAGAACGGACAATCCTACAGAAGTACAGTCTCTAAAAGATAAGAAAGTTGTTTGGATATTAGACAGACTTGTGAGTCCTAGGTATGTTTTGCGAAATGACTTTGACCAACGACGTCTGTGTTATCCCTGTTATCCATTTCTATTCTGTTTGGTCGATTCTCCAATGAATAGATGTCCTCTTCTTTGCGATGCTCTCCAAATTAGAGATACATTTTCTGCGAAACACATTGCTGCTGTGATTCAAGAACTAAAAATTAAATACTGTGATTCTGTTATGAATGAGGAAACGACATCATCAGTTATTGCCTTGTTGAAACTCCTAAAGTCGTGCTTTGAAAAAGAACATATTGCGCAACTGGACAAGTTCTTAAGAGAAAATAACTTAAATGCTATTTATGCTCCTGATGAAAACATGAAAATGCGGAGTTGCCCTGAAATGTGTTATGACGATTCTGCAATTGAAAAAACAGACACAATGACGTATGTACATCGAGATGTACCCCACGAAATTGCAAAAGAATTTGGTGTTGAAAGCAAATATCTTCATCAATTGAATGAATGCTCTGAAGATGTAGTAGATTTTTACCAGAATGAACCGCTTGTGACTAGGCTTCAGAGGTTAATCGATGGTTATCCATGTGATTCGGGACTTTTTAAGGAACTGCTTCAAAATGCGGACGATGCAGGAGCACGCGAAGTTATATTTATGCTTGATTTTGATACTCATAGTGTTGATAAAATATTTAACGAAGAGTCTGAACCTCTGCAGGGTCCTGCACTTTGTGTCTTCAATGACTGTCCATTTTCAATGGAAGATCTTGAAGGAATTCAACATCTTGGCCACGGTGGGAAATTCGGTACTATTGAAACCATAGGAAGATACGGGGTCGGTTTTAACTCAGTATATAATCTGACAGATATCCCATCATTATTAACGAAGGGTAGGGATATAGAAAATGGAGAAACGCTGTGTATTTTCGACCCACTTGCGAAACATCTTCCGGGCATAAAAGCAACCAAACCAGGAAAACGCTACAAAAGTATGAGTTATATTCGTGATAATTGTGCAGATGTGCTCCTTGGTTATCATGAACAGAGATTTTTTAAACACAGTGAAGGAACAGTATTTCGCTTTCCATTAAGACAAGATGTTTCAGACATCAAACCACACTCGATTGTTAAAATCGACGAATTAGAACAACTGCTGAATTGTTTTGCGAAGGAACTGTCTCACACAGTTATATTCCTAAGAAATATAGAAAATGTAAGAATACTTCACCATCGCGATGGGAACTATATTGATCAATGTAACTTGCGCATCAATGTAACTGGTTCCAATGTAGAAGAAAGAACGTCATTATGTAAAGCTCATGCACAATTGTGCGCAGCATTTTGCAATGATAGAGATAGTATTTTTAAATTTGACCAAACCTCGTTTAAGTATGAAATCGAGACAGAGATGGCAGACTACACGGGAATTCAGACTGTTCAGTCGTTCCAGGTCATCCAGACACTGGGTTTCGGACGTGAAGATAATGTTTCATCTTTTGTCAGAAACAATTATGTAAATAATGGTTGGCTACCACAAGGAGGTGTTGTTAGGCCTACTCATACAGGTGGTTTTCAAGGAAAAGCTTACTGTTTTTTGCCTCTACCTATTGAAACTGGCTTACCGCTTCATGTCAATGGACATTTCGCACTGAATCACGAAACGAGGCGAATAATTTGGAAAGCGGAAAATACCGACGAGTGTTTCAAAACACAATGGAACATTGCCTTACTACATCATGTGATTTCGAAGGCCTATATACTGTTATTGCAATCACTGATTCAGCAGTGTTCCAATCATTATCCAGAGAATGTGAAAGAATTATATGATATTCTCAGTTGTTTTCCAATTTATACAAAAGCAGACGGCTTTTATTGGAAAGAACTTACAGCGTCAATTTACAAAAGCCTCTTTCATGATGAAGTACGTTTTTTACCATGTCAGAATATCAACTTGTACAAGAACAAAATAAGTAATGTAGATATTACATGGGAACGACCTACTACCAATTGTATTCATTGCCCCGTGTATATTTTGCATGAACAGGGGAAATCTCTTTTGCAAACACAATCGTATGAAATTATGAAACAGACTCCGCTTTCTTCATTTCTGAAATATCTAGGGATAAAAGTTATTGACGTTCCAGATGTCATTCTGGAATCAATAGAATCCAGTAAATGTATGTTAACGAAACTCTCTACGAAGTATGTAATCGAGTTTTTGTGCTCCCATGACGATCCGTCGTGTGACTGTTGTGATTTGGAAGTGGGTCAAGTTGTTGAGAAAACAAAGTTCAAGACATGCGAACATGTTAAGGAGGTAATGAGCTTTTGTGCTCAAGACGCTGAGAGCCTGTTCCGGAACCCGGATAGAGTACCCCTATTTCTCACAGCAGACAAAGTTTTGAGAACGTTAGGTAGATCTGAAACAGTGTTTGTCACGAACTTTGCAGACTTATTTCCTTCCGATCAATGGCATAATTTCTTACATACATGCTTGTTACAGTGTATTTGTTCCATGGAGTATGAGAATCCTAATTACGAGGTATTATCACAAGGATTATTAAAGCATTTAACTATTTCTGATTTTCTAAGTTTTGCAACAAAAAAGCAAACGAATTTGGCCATTTCAGACGAAACATATTTACCTTTGGGAGTATATGGTCAATCTCACATCCGTCGGTTTTGGAGTTTTTTTACTGATGAAATTTGTCATCAAATCAAGCGGATGGATGTCGAATCGACAGACAAGGCGCAACTACAACACCTCACATCGGCAGGTTTGAAGGAAATGGCATCATTATGTGTAATACCGGCTACATTACGCGAAGGAAACGACCAAATTCTGGTCTCGTTCAAGGAAATAGACATGCTTATAGAGATCAATTCGTTTGCAGAGGGTACAGATCTTCATCAAGCTATATCCAAATTTGATATTTATCATTTGAACAAACCTTTGCTACAAGATGTGTCCTCCGATTTGCTATATGCTTCTGATATACTCCTTGAACATATCCCTAGATTGGATACACCGGAAAAGATATTAAAATGTTTTCTAAAAAACATAGAAAAGATCAAGACCTCAAACCTAGAGTCTGTCCACGCAAAAGCAGTTCTTAAGTACTTCAATGACCACGTAAGGTTACTGATAGACCATAATGATGTGCAGATGATGAGACTATTTCCATTTTTTGAGACACGCAATAATCACTTGATAAGCATTGAAGCCTCCAAAGAAGTTTTTGTTTTGTCGGATGAGATTCCCGACACCGGACTGGATCTTATCAGCCATGTCGATAACATCTTATTTCTTAAGGACTTACAAGTGGAAGATTTATACCAACGAATCGGTATACTAACACTTACTGTAGAAGATACCTACGTTGAATTGATATTTCCTAGGCATGAAAAGATGGCAATAGACGACTTTTGTTCGCATATTGAATTTGTGTGCAGATATTTATGTTCCAAGCAAGACCGTTCTTTATTGATGGCTTTGAAAAATCTTGCTTTCATTCACGTTGGTAATGAAAACCCAAGAAAACGAATACAGGACCAATGTTATGATGAACATTATCCTTTCTTCAGTCGAATGTGCCAAAAGCATGAAATGTTGCCTGAAATATACAACCGGAAACACGTGATAGATATATTCAAAAATATTGGCTTGCGATGGCAAATGACGTCTCAATTGTTTGTAAGATTTGCAAATGAAATAGAGCACGATTCGTCACAGTCTAATAGGGGGCGTATAGAAAGGTCTAAATTGTTAGTGGGCCGACTGTTCAACAAGAATTCATCTTTAGAATATATGGATCTGATCCACATAAAAACTATCAGATTCATATTTCCGAAACAAATTAAAGGTAAATTAATAAATATTCATGCCCAGTACAGCGTAACTAACCCTGTATCATTTTCGGAGTATGTCTATCCATCCGAAAAGAACATACATTCATGCTGGACCACATTACCCATATTGCCAGATTATGCCATACCAAAACACGGAGTTGAAACTCAACTTGGGGTTAATCAAAAGCCTTCATTGGAAGATGTATTTAACCATTGCATAAATATTGGGAGAAGTTTGGAAAGAAAATTACCACATTTGCTGACCTCAGACAATTGCGAAGATCTGAAAAAGATCATGGGACATATATATGAAACACTTGAATCCTACGACTTTTCTCAAATCCCCTCTGAGCTAAGACGTCTTCCATTTATATATTTTCCAGAGTGTTGTTTAACCCGGCGCGCAGAGAATGTTGTTGTAAGGTGTAACCCAGATGACGAGATTTCGCCTTACCTCATAAAAGCTCCTTCGTACTTTGGAAGGTTTGAAGAGCTATTCATCAAGCTAGGTGCTTCGGAAACAGTGACAATGAAGCATTATGTTGACATTCTAGCGGAAATGTTCCAAGACTTTGGTTCACGCGCGCTTGCAGAGAAGGCAAAATTAAATGCTTTAAAAGCTATGATGAATTTATTTGTCCGGGTTAAACGTGAATATTTGACAGATTGTCAGTTTAACTCTCCTGTTTATCTCCTGAATGAACAAAGCTGTTTGAGAAATGGAAAGGATCTGGTGATATGTGACAATGTATATTTGCGTGAGCGAGTAAAGAGGGGTACTTGTCTAGATTTTATGATAGACTGTGGACAATTTCCGCGTGATGAAATAAAAATGAATGAAATTTTAGACGTTGTAAAAGCATTCCCAACAAGCAGCAAACCACAAATTCTATCTAAAATAGTAACAGAAGAAGTTGACTTATCTAATTTAGGAACCGAAATACGGCAAACAGAAGCAAACAATCTTCAATGTTATCTTCATGACGATAATTACATAATTAGTTTTTGTCGACTTACACGCCATGCAATGAGGAAAGCAAATTTAGAATGGAACGACACAGTGGAAGAAGAAATTAAATCTTGTATCAAGAACATGCGATGCAAACAAGCCGTAGGCATTAAAACACATTTAGTAAGGAATGAGACAAACCGTAGCGAACCGATAGAAAACACACTTGAACCAAAACTAGTGCATATATATACGGAAAATTCAACAACGGTTGTGCTTTTCGAAACTAATGATTCTGATGATTGGCAAAAAGAAGTAAACGAAAGTATAACGATTCATTTGAACAGTTTAGTGAACAATTGCTTGCAAAATGAACAGTTATTCTTAGCGTTCAAACTATTGTGCTGTGAAAGTCCATCGGATTGTACTTCGAAACTCGATAGAAAATATATCGAAGCTTATGGGGATACTCCTATGAATAGCTGTGTTATCCGCCATGACTATTCCGAAGCTACTAGGTGGCAACGCCAGGCGAGATCAGACCTTGAATCTGGGAGGGTTTCGTTGGATGCTTATTCTCAGATATCGAGTAATTGGGTTTGTTACCAGGCTCACCAGGTAATCATTCTTTCATCCTATTTTCCAGCTCGTCTTATATTGAATATGCCTGATGTCCAATTTAAAGAATCATGCATTCAAGACGAATTTCAATCACATGTAATATAATTAGATCATAACATTCCATCTGTTTAAGGAATTCAATTGCCACGGAGTTCATTGAATGATATGAGTATTTTATTTATGATACAATAAACGTATCAAATTCTTCTTCTTATATAAATGTGACGTAGTGATTAAAATGATCTGATAAAAGTATTTGACATGTTTTGTTTGACATTATTTATGTATTATTTGAATTCCATTCAATGTAGCTATCCTTCAATATCCTAATATACAATATAGTATAAGAAGTTATTTTAACCCACATTCGCCATTATTGGAAAAAGAATTGTTTTTACGTATACCATTATGTGATTCTCCCTCTAAAATTCGGGAAGTGAAATTCTGGAGTGTATATCAAAATCCGATCCAGAGCAGGTGATATACAGAAGCGAGAGGAAGTATACACATAGAGCACATATGATTAAAACTGTCCCCGTATTAACAGCCTTGGACTGAAACAAGTATTGTTTTTGTAAAATACAGGCAGCTGAGAAGTCTTTGAAAGCAGCGTGGTACGCCAATGATGCGAATAAAGCAGTTCATATCAAGTGCACCCATTGCTTAACGTCGTTAGCGCAAGGTAAGTGGCTATTATCATGGCTGTTATTCATATCCTGTATCATATAAAACGTTGAGATAGTAGCAGGAGAGAGAATAAGTTGCTACAGGGAACGCCACATACACAAAACAATGCCTCCTTACACATACATCCGGGTAAAACAACAGTCCACAAAACATACACATATTAAAGATGTCAAGAAAATGTTTTTTAAATACCAGCTTTGAACATTAAGTGAATGCGTTGAATGCATTTATGCACGACAAGCACCTCTATTGTAAACATTCCCGTTTGCCCTGGCAGTAACAGTGTTCTATTATCTTGCCAGTTAATAGCCTGCTTTCTACCAGTAAGACCATTCGGGTGTTCGGTTCTGCGCGTTGCTGCAGTATGTCAAACATTTCTGCTTATGTATTTGAAACAACCTTCTTTTGGGAAGACACGTGTACAAGAGTTTATGACGGACGGATGAAAAGATAGACCGACAAGCGGACGTCCGGACCGAAAGATGAATTTGGTCACTAGAATTTGGAGGAGATATTATCACTATCACGTGTAACATTATACAAATATAAGTCGAGAGGGTGACGGCACGGGAAATTATGTAATAAGGTTTTTCTCATACCTAACAAACTAATTACATTAAATTGTGATTAATGTAACCTTACAAAACACCAACAATGATTTATTATTACAATGAAGAAGTGCATGCACTTTGGACGCGAAATTTAGTTTTTAAAAATAATAAAGAAACTAATGGGTTCTGCAAAAGGCTTTGATGGTGATTATTACTACAAATTATAACATTCAAAGTCCGTTTAAGACATTGAATCAAGTTTGTTTGATATGTAAAGATATGGACAAAACGTTTTTTATAGAAATTGTTGACTTCAAATAAATCTTCTTTTATTTCCATGTAGATCTACTTTACAAAATGATATACGTTCACAAATGAGGTTATCGACAACTATGAGATCAATAAAATTTACTAGTCTGTTAAGAAATGCCATGATTTTATCTAAAAAAATAAAAGTATTTATACGTAAGATCATTTCTAAAAAAACAGACCTACAGATACATTAGGTGTGTTTTAACCTTAGACCTAAAACAAGACAGAAGATTGGTGTCTCTTACTTCGTGTGGTAAGCTATTCCAAAGAGAACAACCATTGTATGCGAAAGAATTTTTACCAAATGTGTTAACCTTAGGAAGTTTAAACCTCTTGTTGTCAGAAAATGAATACCTATCAGTGCATAAGAACAGTTGGCATTTGACCCTGAACCTTGTCGGACAATTATGAACTGTACTGACCGGAATAACATGATATAGCTGGGAGATGTGTTGTTACTTATTTAAAAGACATGAACAGTGTTGTTTGTTAAACCCTTCTGGAGACTGGTAACCAATATAAGTGCAGAAAATGTTCTTCCATTCAAGAACATTTCCCTGTAGCTACTTATTCTCTCTCTTTTACCAATGTTGTTTCTATGTTCTAGATTCAATGTAAATCTGATCCGTTTATTTTGAGTAGTTTGTAATTTGTTTTTAATTGTTGGGTTAAGCCCCAGTACCAAACTGTAGATGCATAGTCGAAGTGACACTGAATAAGGGACATTATAAGTAATTTCTTTGTATACTGAGTGAGAAAAGTTCGCTTTCGACATAAGAATTTCAACCTGGAGTTTGCTTTCTTTATGACAGATTTGACCATGGACTCAAATGACAAATATTGATCGATGGTTGTACCAAGGTATTTCACAGAGGACTTAGGTTCAATGACTTGACCTTTACATGAGATTTCAAGATTAGACTTTAACTTTTGTTTTGACACAAACCAGATTGACTCTGTTTTACCCAAATGTAAAGAAAGTGTGTTACAAATAAGCCATTCACTGATTGTGTTTAAATCATTACTTAACAGACACTCAATGTCATGTTAATTTTTACCTGAGATTAAAAAAGCGAAATCAAATGTTAAATTGTTACCAAAAAAGTCTAAAAGTTCAATTATAAATGACCTACAATCTGCTGTCCAGGCGGATTGATTAATGGAGTCTTAATTAAAATTACACACGCCAATTAAATACTTCGATAGGCAGCTATTTGCAAAATGTCAAAATAGGAGGTCACAAATTGTCTAAAGTTGGCATTATCCAACGAAAACTCGAATGAGGCAATATAATGTGGTAAATTTGTAATACCACACAATTATCCAAATTATGACAATATATCGCAATACAAAATCTGGAGTCAATATCCACCCTAGATGTATGCAGTGACTTTCTGACCGCTAAAGCTACATATGATGTGGACACGGAGACAAAGAGACGGGTTTTGGAGACGGGTTTTGGAGACGGCTTCGAGTTTGTATCATTTAGCTTATTTTATCGATCTTAATTTTGTATGTTGATTGCAAGTTAATACATTTTGGTTATGTTCTCTTATACATTTTCAGACTTGAATGAAAACCTTGTTACGTTAACTCAGCGTCTAGGTTATTTGACAGGAGGCCATACCCGTATGAGATACCCCGACACAATGTCAGCACCTCAAATACCTGCCGAATATTATTCGCACGAGGATGCTGCAAAATGTGTACAAATTGCAACAGAAATTTTGGACATAGTAGAGGAAGACTTTGTGACACACGAATGAGTGTGTTTAAGGACCGGTTTCGATAGACTTGCTTAATGGTGTATCAGGATTAACGATACATACATTAATAACAATTTGAAACGTTTGGTACATTTGTGGAAGGATTGGGTAGATTTGCCCATTTTAAAGAGTGTTACATTTCCTTATTGTATCGTGTGACTTTATCTATATGATGTTATTAATCAGAACAAAGTATATACATGAACAGTTACATGTGTGTGTTTTGTTATGTATATTTGCCCTTGTTGTAAAGCATTTAATGCACTTTTGTTATTTATTCAGAATTTGTTGTTTTTTTGCCATAAACAGTGCTTATATTTTTTGTATTCTTATTATTCCATTTAACAATAAAATGTCAAATGTATCATGTTTTCTTTGGATAAAATGTGCATACTCGCGTAATTGTAATTTCCATTGGTTTCTGCGCAATGTATATAAACTCCATACAATGCTATGCTTAAGTACGTTAGGACGTGTGTACGATATGTGGATATGAGTGTATTTCTGTATGATATATGTGTATAATGTATATTTAATGTTCACAACTATGAAATATCTTGTTTATGGAGTGAGTGTAATGTATATTTAATGTATACAACTATGAAATATCTTGATTATGGAGTGAGTGTCATGTATATTTAATGTATACATCTATAAATATCATGTTATGGAGTGAGTGTAATGTATATTTAATGTATACATCTAAGAAATATCTTGTTTATGGAGTAAGTGTAGAGTATATTTAATGTATACATCCATGCAATATCTTGTTTATACATGTATATTTATGATCTTAGAATATTATGTTCATGTCGTGTTTTGTAATGTATTTTGATCGCATAGATCACTGGATATTATGTTTGTGGCTTGTGTGTAATGTATATATATCAAATAGATCCTTGGAATTATAGTAATATACAAGCATATATATGTATGCAATGTCTTATTTACAGCTAGGTGTATTGACTTATTATAAGCATAAAGATATATTATGCTCATGTTTTGTTCATTTGTTTACCTAAACAAACAGGAAAAATATATTTCATCTAGTTAAAACTTCAATAAATATGCAGAATAATTGTATAACGTTTTCTCTGTATTTGTCAAAAAAGACGTTAGCAATATCATAAAATTTTAAAAAATCCAGTTTTAAACAAGCGGGTGTTACTATTTTTGTCCGTCAGTAATATGATTAAACAAGATTGTTATACATGGCAATGGTTCTCATTACTTTTGTTGTAGACTATGTAACAACAATACTGAATGAAGCCCATTAAAAGAATTAGGTTCAGATGAGCCAGATACATCTTTAAATGATAGTTGGACGTTTGTAAAATGTATGACAAAAAGTTCTCGTGATTATTTACTGTTTTCGTTTATTAGTATGTACGATGAGCTCCGCAAAATGTTCTATATCGGATTGCTTTGTCTACTTCGGCACATGTGTGATTGTTATAGGAAAAAGATTTCTTCCTTGTATTTAGTTTTTATCTGTTTTGTTTTGATCCCGCTCAATGCCAGTTTTCAATATGTACATGTATTCAGTTATATACGGCGGAGTTTTTTTATCTGTATATATCCGGTTATGTTTATTATGTTATTGCTATTTAATGATTACTTGTTGTGAGTTTGCTCAATACACGCATGTAAAATGTATATCGGAGGTGTTATGTTAATCGTGGAGGATTAAACTCATGGTGATTAGAACTACCAGTACATACAAGTATGTATGTATTTGTACCTGATTGTGTGAGGTGGCTTCCTTATATTTTATTTAACTGGATTTTTTGTGAGAATCTATGCGAATAAAGGTGGGAATTTATGTACATATGTAGTGTCTGTTGATGAATAAGCGAATGGTATTCATGTTGAATTAACTAGAATTGATAAGTCCTATCAGTACGTGCATGTACATGTGAAGAGACTTACATCTAGTTACGTTAACTGGATTACTTTGATTTTGTTTTATTATTGATCAGTTTATATTGTTGTAAGTTATTTGTTATTATTGTTGTTTCTGGACAGAAGGTCGTGAACAAGACATACGTTGAGTTTCTTTGTATGTCTTAACATGTAACCTTCTTGAAAGGAAGATTTATTATTTGATAAATTATTGTGATAATAAACGGGATAAGTAAGTCATAGAACGTGGTATTAAGATATCAGTGATATATTGTGATACTGGAAACCATATGATATGTTGGTTACATACAGTAAAATCTCAATAATAAGACCACCATTGGGACCTTTCTTCTGATCTTCTTATTGAAGAGGTCATATTATTGAGGTGTCCTATTATTGAGATGGTCTTTAAGTGAGGTTTTACTGTACATGTATTTACGTTTGATGTTTATATAGTTGTTTGTGACAGATATATATACACAGTAATGACTTGTCGATTGCTGCTACCAAAGACCTAATTTTCCATGTTAAAATAAAACGTAATACATGTATTTAGGTATTTGCTGCAGCATTGTATGGGACTTAAACGAATAAATTTGAACAAGACTAAATCGTTTGTTTATATATTTCATATTTGTTTACCAAGTACGTGAATTCCATATTCAACAGTGATATAGAATGTATGTGGAATAGTTTTTAATTTCGATCTTCAGAGGACAGAAATGCCATTAACTTTCAGATTCACCCTCAATTCTGGGATTCGGACCTAAGTCTGAGATTCACTATTTAATGTCCTACTCACACTCAAACCTCAAATTCACACTCAAATCTCAGATTCACACTCAACTCTCATATTCACACTCAAATCTCAGATTCACACTCAACCCTCATATTCACACTCAACCCTCATATTCACACTCAACTCTCATATTCACACTCAAACCTCATATTCACACTCAAACCTCATATTCACACTCAACTCTCATATTCACACTCAACCCTCATATTCACACTCAAATCTCAGATTCACACTCAACCCTTATATTCACACTCAGCCCTCATATTCCCACTCAAACCTCATATTCACACTCAACCCTCGTATTCACACTCAAATCTCAGATTCACACTCGATAACGAAGACATTTGCTCACAAAGAAGAAAACTCAGTGCTGTGTCCATTGTAAATAATGGCTACATGCTTACAATTTAATCGGCATGGTCCTTGTGTGCATGAATATAAAGTTTTAGTGTTTTAGATATTTAAATAAAACAGATCGGGACTTATGCATAAACTACAGATTCCCCTTGATTCATTTTGTCATTTTTATTATATCGTAAAAATATATGACCAAGAGAAAAGAAAAGAGAAGAGGGGAGAGAGGGAGGGAGCAAAGTGTAATGTTTAACAAGGAAGTTGTTACACGTGTTCGACTTATAGCGTAAAACGTTTGGTGTCTTCTATGTATTTGTAAACTGATCTAAAAATAAGTACATTGGTTTCATGTTTATACCTTGGGCAACCGAAAAGTAAGACTTTTGTGTCATGACGAGTTTTGTTGCACGCCTGGATTTCTAAAAAGTGATCAAAGAACATATATTACTAGTACCCAATAATGTCAATTAAAAGCTTATTAATATAAGAACTTATTGAATATATGTCTCTTAACAAGAACACCAGCTATCTAAGCTTGTTAGTCTGAACTGTTACGGTTATTCGGTCAGACGTCACCAAAGTGTAAATATTGGCAGGAACGACAACTGTTGACAAAGATGAGTGCTTTTCACGAATAAGCGAATTTAACTGTGACACCGTTTTGAGTATCAACAAATGGATCAGCTGTCATGTAGAAATAAACATAGCGATTTCCCAATAACGTTTTTTTCATTCGTTGTCATTTCATATGTCTCATGGGGGTGATTTTAGCAGAGAACTAATCACGTGATTTTCTGTGACAGTTAATTGTCAAAACTAAGACAAAAGTGTGCAGTATACTTTTATTTCACCATTAATAATCGCAGGTAAATAACAACTTGTCCCGATGTCACCTTGAAAACGATACGCTATAAGGTTATAATACATACTGATGTCACTGTACACGTATCATATTCGATACCATGTTTTATCGTAACAGTTTTGTTTTAAACGAATAAATACTAATGGTTTAGATTTAAAATCATTTTATTATAGTAATGTCAAGTCTTATGAAAATGCATTAGTCGCTTTTTACCTGCTTAACAAGATACAATACATGCTCGTACAATAAATAAACTTGTACCACTTAATTATAGATAAATTTCCAATGAAGAATATCGAATATATATTCACCACATTTAATACGGCACGGTTTCTAAATTTTCATCGAATGACTTATAGGATATAAGAAAAGAACTTGACACGATATTATTGCATGTGTACGCAACATGTATGCTAAATTTCATGATAAACGTCAAGCTTTTTAATAAACAATGAGTTTCAAAAGGAACGAAATTAAATTTAAAGAAGTATGGTTTGTAAACAAATGTGCGTTTTTAAATGTACTGAGTATATATTTACGATACACTTGCAAATATATTCAAATTAACGATATGAATAATAATATTTTATCTAAAAACAACATACACAGTATCAACAAAGACCTAAATACAAGTAGTTTAGGTCTTTGGTAACAACGAATAGATATTTAAAGAATGAACACAATTTTCAATCAACATTTATTTATATGTTTTTGTTATTGTAACAAATTCTACAATATAACAAACCAAACAGTATACAAAAATAACATGACAAACATAATTACAATGTGGATATTATGTATTTTAAGTACTGGAGATATTCATGTGAGGTTTGCGTGGAACAATTTTTTTTACACTGATCGAAATTTTGGCTTTATTTTGCGCAGCCGTACAACATGGTTTTGCTATTTGCATAGCAGTGTTGTGTAAACCAATCTAATCTTACGTTAACCACCAAGGCAATTTCTCTTCAACCGAACAACGTTTGTAGCCTTGACGCGGATTGGTTAACCTTTCGATAAAGGGTACATCCACTACTGAATTTCGGTGAATATTTTTGATCAGGAGTGACCAGCAATCATTACATTTTGGCATTTTTTTATGTGAACAACAAATGTAAACCTTCAAATTGCGCCGACCATCTTTTCTTGATTAATTGTATGAGTCATATTTTTGTAATTTGAGAGTAATATCCGCTGACGATCTGCGATGTACGTACATAATGTATCTATCATTTTTAAACTTAGCACCTTTGTTGTTTAATGGCATGTACATTTCAGTTTGCTTAAAGCTATGTTTGTGTCCAAATTCAGTATTTAAATTCATTGAAGACTTGCCCGAGTGTGACACTGAATAAATACGTTAATAACTACAGTAAAACCTCAATAATAAGATCACACTTGGGACCCTTGAAAACTGGTCTTAATATTGAGGTGGTCTTACTATTGAGGTTTAAATGAGCAATATAGTGAAAATGGACTTGAATGTTGTGTGCTTAATTTTGAGATGGTCTATAGGTGATGTTTAATTGTACCTATATCCATTACTTTTAAAGGTGAGCAAGCGCCGTAGGAAACCAGGAGAGACCCATTCATTTTACGTCAATTTTAAGACCAGTTTTCAGGGGTCCAAATGGTGGTCTTATTATCGAGGTTTACTGTAATTTACTCCGATATTCTAACACTCGTCTATCTTTCGCCGCGTTATTCGCGCTCCGACATTCTGCTTGGTGTGAAATTGACTGTATACGCTTATATGGTAGTCGATAGTCAAACTAACATGTAGCAACTATCAATAATCCGACAGTATGACCGAAGTAAAACGATAATGGTCGATGATACCTCTGAACAACTATAACGCGAAATGGAATATACAATACAGCATGCATTTCGATACCGGAATTAAAATGACGTGACTATTATGGCAAAATTTGTGTCTTTAAGAAGATCTAGAAGTGAACATGATATTTCTGAAGTGCCGTCGGCTGAATTGGAAGAAAAGACTAAAAATGGTAAGATGCTTGTATCAGGAAATGTTTATATACATGTTTATCTGTAAGGTCTTGGTTATATTGAGTGTTTGGTGCAAAAGCATCGTAATTGTTGCTTTACCAAATCTGGGTTACACGATTTTTTCACCAAACTGGTGACGTAGTGATTTATATGTGGTATTGTTAACTAGTACACATTTACATACCTTATATGTTTACATTATCGTATTAATGGCTTAACCTTTCAAAGTCACGCGCTGATAGAGTGTACAAGTGTTAAATATTGGAATGAACATTATATTTATAAAAACATATTTTATTTCTTATCATGTAATGCTTTTTCGATGTGTTCGAAACATAGGTGACTCCTTCGTATCATAATCGAAGACATTTTTAATATTTTGCCAGGTTTTTGTAAGCCATGATCATAGAAGCGATTTATCAACGTAAACTTTAAAATATCAGTTAATGAACAAATACTACATGACTTGTATCAAAATCCCATGCATTGTCGGAAGATGATTGGCCGGCAAAATCAATTCGTGGTCAGGGAGATTGGTTTCATTTAAAATACAGATAATGACCGGTTTGATTTGATTAGTTTCCACTTCACTGTGTTTGAATTAATTTAATGTAGCTCTACATTATTTTCGATTTTGATGGACAATTTACATTACAAACATGAACACTCGGTTGGATATCCCGTTGAAAGTATCTCGATATGTCCGATCGTAGGTGCTTGACACCATATATATCTACACTCGAGTGTTTTTCACGCTTAAGGGAAATTTACTGAATCTTAAGTCACCAATAAATACATGACCATTGCTTATTCACCGAGTGAACTGTATGATGGTCGCGGTGATATGGCTTAGAAGCCTTTATCACAAGCAGATCACCCCCCCCCTAAACTTTCCCAACCTTACATCTATGTCTGAGTATAAATACGAAAATATACAGAGATCTTTAATCATAAGATTATAAAATATGCGATTCTGATTTATTGAAGCATTATATGTTATCATAATGATGTTTATTCACAGTCATAGCCGTTGTATAAGGCTTGAGCAAAACCAAAAAATGACCAAAAAGTTACGCCCCCCCCCCCCAAGACCGAATCCTATATCCGCCACGTTTATTGTCCGTTGCTAATTCATACAAACCTTGTCATATACATGAAAGTTTGGTTATGTTGGTTTCTTATAGTATACATGTACATTTATAATGGTTTATGCAAATACAGAATTTTTGATAACCTTAAGTAATTATATTTGACAGTAAATATGGGTATACATCAATTGTACTTCGGTCAAGTGCAGTCGGTTGATATTGTTACTCGGTCAAGTTTAACATACAACGTGTATGATACGGCGTTGCCATGGTAACCTATTGAGAGGGTCGATAATAAGTTGAATACCCTGAAATAAATTATACATTGCGACTGTTCGCATCAATGAACCTATAACTTTTGCATCGTTGTGGCACACAGTTGAGCTTTTTACAGGGCCGTTGAGACCATTTTTTAACGTGAGTTTTCGTCCCGTTCCATGGAAAATGACATCTTGTTTCCGATATCGTCGTGTTTAAGTCCATTCGACACCTCCAACCATGAAGAGCTAAACCAGGGTTGGAGATTTAGACTACACATTATGTAGTGTATCTTCATCCCTTGATCTATGCTCCGCCACGATTTCGAGGAATACACCTTTGTACGATGTGTTTGATTTTACAAATATACAAAATATTTATATTGGGTACTGGCGTTGTATTTGTTTACCATTTTTATTGAAGTACAGTAAAACCTCACTTAAGGATCACCTCAATGATAAGACTACCTCGAAATTAAGGACACAATTTTCAAGCCCATTTTCACTGTTTTGCTCTTTATTCAACCTCAATATTAACATCACCTCAATAAGAAGACCCGTTTTCAAGGGTTCCAATGGGTGGTCATATTATCGGGGTTTTACTGTAGGATTATTATACAGTTTGATAATATACCTTGGTAATCTAGTGGACTTAATACTGAATGCCCCGATGTTGACCCCAAATTGTGGTTACAGGACCACCGGATGATGAGTCGATGACATCCGGATAATATATCTACCACTTGTTGGCAATATTTCTTATTTCATCGCTCTTCTTGAATGCTTTTGGGAGAAACATTTCATATGCAAGGTGAAAGGAATTGTATATTTATTTGATAATCAATAAAGTATTTTCTGCCTGTCTGGTAAAACTTGGCAATTATTTTGCCTTTTGATAAAGTCTGCAATATACGCCCACATAGTTGGTGAAGTCTTGTTTGTAGCCTTCCATTGTATTCAATTAATGTCTCTCTCAGAAAGCGACTGTCTCGCCAACTTGCGATCAATATATTCAAGTCAAAATTTCATTCGATATAATAGTAATTTACATTTTTAATCTACATAAGTTTAAACTGTCCTATTTTAATAAGATTTTGAAACAGCCCTGCGTTCAGTAAAGGTGTTTGCGGTTAACGTTTCGTATCGTTTGCAATTTGGTTCCTCGTGTACAGTGAAAGCGATACGGTGGGTCAGGGATACAAAACAAAACAGTTTCGTAACGTGAGCAACTGTTAGCCTTAACTGAACGCAAGACATGTGAACAGCTTATAGTAATCAGTCTCGATGACAGCTTCTATGACAGCTAACCTACGCGCCTAAATCAGGAATTGTATAGTACGCGGTACAACCTGGCCCTAGGCGGGGTTCGAACGAACGATCTTCGGTACCCAGGCACTCTACCTCCCTTCCTCCCAACCATGTGCTTCACATCTTTTTTCGTATTGTCTCAGATTGCGACCTCCACATCCACCTTCTTTCGCTTCGTGTCATCGTATTTTGTCATGAAATTAAAAAAATGTCATTGGATGTACGTACTTGTTAATATATGCTTGAACATTCAAATATATCCAGAACTTAAATCAATACTCATGCATACATGTTTGTGGAAAGTTACACATTTGTATATTGTGCTCGAGGGAGGTAGGGCACCTGACTCCCGAGCCAAAGGTCGATGGCAAGGTTGAACCGAGAAGCCTATATTATGTCCGATTACCGATTGGTAATCCAGGATCCAATTATCGGGAGTGATTATTATAAGTTGTTACACATTGTTTCATAATTAATGTAAAATTATAAGTTTATACTATCGGTGTCTTTGTTTATTATATACAAAAGTTGTTGTTTTATTAATTTCTTATTCAAACTATTGTGGACAACACACAAACTGTCCTTGGTAAACAAGAAAGGGGGTGATGTATTACACACATAAATGGAATGTCTATAGCAGTAGATGTATCTATAGTTTTAGTTGAAAGAGTTATGAGTAATATTTCGCGTACATGAGGATGTCACAGCTGGTTGTTATCGCATACTTAACAAGACCATAAATACTGGCCATTTACCAATCCACATTATAAGCGTGTATTGAATGGTATTGATAGCAATGTTTGTTTTGCACTTCATCATTGTTGTTTTTTCGGCGCAGCCGTACGAACATGGTTTTACTATTTGCATATCAGTGTTGTGTAAACCAATCCAATCTTACGTTAACCCCAAAAGCAAGTTCTCTTCAACCGAACAACGTTTGTAACCTTGACGCAGATTGGTAAATCTTTCGATAAAGGGTATGTTACCTCACCGAAATGCACTGAATTTCGATGAAATTACCGAAATCCATTTTGGATCTGAAGTGACCAGCAATTATCTCGGCATTTTTTATGTTGCACAACAAATCTTAACCTTCAAATTGCACCGACCATCTTTTTTCAAGATATTTCTTGTTGTACCTGTCATGTGGTTCCACTTTAAAGGTACATGTACATAGTCGCATCAAGAAAAATGTACCCTTGTCAGAATTGAATAAACTACATTTGAGTTCTTTGAACTGTCATTGTTGAACCGTAAGCTTTAAATGCCGTGCTTAACTTAAAATGAAGTCATGTTTTGAGGAACACGTAAAAACCGGTCAATGGCGCTACCGGGATTCGAACCCGAGTCTACGGATTGCCGGTCCGTTATTCTAACCACTACACCACAGCGACCTAACCTCATTTTTGTGTAAATTTAACTTAAGCCCTACTAACAGGCCACGCCTCAACTTTGCTGTGTACTTCAGGCTACGAAACATCACCACCTTAGATACATCATTTCTGTGTATTATGATTTTACGTAAGCTAACCAGCAGTATTTCCAGTCATACTTGTTGCTGATATAGTGCTGCCACATTGAGATACCACGCCCTAGACATGTGACATGATACCACACTGATGCCGGACCAATCAATCCTATCACCACCCTAATAATACAGTGTAGACAAGAGAGCTACTATTATTACTTTAACGACTTTAATTTGTCACTATCGGTAATCGAACTAGCGACTTCCCATATCCGAGTCTAACCCTTTACAACCGAGCTGTTTCTCTCAAAGTACATGTAAGCTATCTATTTTCAAATAACTGTTGTGTCAAAACAGTATCCGATATTCGATGCATATGAAGTCGCGGTTAATATGTTATTTGGTATTGTGATAAATTATCTGTTATTCTGTGTTAGATTGAAATGATATGACTTTATAGAGTTAATTAAGTCAGACCGATCGATCAATACAATTCATAATTCAGTTAATTTACCGTAGTTATTGATTGGACGCTTGAACGCTTGATAACAGCGATGAAATACAAGTATACACACAATATATACATCGACCTAATACGAGGCTCTAGCTAGATAACATGATGTAATATTGACAATGGTTGTTGCAAAAGTAATATTTACTTGTTTGAAATTATACGCCTAAATGTACATTTTTTGTTCATTATTTGGCTGTGCATTGGTTCGATGTTTGAATAGATGAGTATTTTGCGCCTTATTGTCATGTCTTGGTGTTGAAAGCGTACTTATTTGAAGTATATCTCTTATAAGTGACTCGATATGTTCTAGTACATTTAACGTCAAATTCTCACATGTACCTGTCAGAGCACCGGACTCTGGGGATCCTGAGGTCTTGGATTCGAATCCTGCTATAATTAAGGTTCTTTCATGATCCTTCTTGTCCCTGAGTACGTGCGTTTGTAACCCATGCGTATGTCGTATTACAATCGATGCAATAGATAGGTTTATACCAGTTCTAATCATTAACAAGTTGTTGATGTATTTTTTCCAGTACGTGTATTGTGTCAGGTTTTGATAAATGATAAACTGTTTGTTTCATCGGGTTTAACAATATTTCAGTTATATACGGCGGCCGGTTCACCTAACCGGTTTTTCCTGGACTGAATTCTTACCAGTACTAACTTACCCTTTCACAAGGAGTCGGCTACTTCTCCACATGTGGAGGAAAATCGACATTTTTAAAAATTGGATTTTTTTTTTAATGTTTTGATTGTCAAATTTTCATGGAAGGGTATGACCTGCCGCGACCGGGAATCGAACCCAGATCGCCGGATTACAAGTCCAGCGCACTAACCACTGGACCACGGCCGCGGCAATGATAAACTGTCATTCGTGTACAAAGTTGATTAACAAAACTCCATTAGTCTAAAAAGCAATTTATTGCTTCATGTACATGTATGTATATACATTGTATATGTATAAAAAGAGCGGAACACCGTTATATATCATGAAATTACTCGAGCGTGGTAGTATTCTCGTTTCATAATTATCTTGTCAGAAGTTGTGGCTTAATTAATTAAATTATACTAATTTAGGCGTGTAGCATGTTAGCAATAGGGTCGTTCTGAATAAATTGTATGTTTATGTCCGGGTTGACACTATTAAGACAGAGCTGGGATCTTATTCATAAACATAATCAGATTGAAGCTTTGTTACTGTTTGCTCATACGTTATTATAACAATATAGAATTTGATAAACAAAACGACAAAAGTATATAGTGTGTAGCAACATTATTTAAACAAAATTTCATTAATTTTAGATGTAATGAACACGGAAGACTGGTATATATCACTTATGCAAATTTAAGAGAGATCTTAAACTGTTTGTGAATAAGGCCCCAGGCTTGTATTGGTTGGTAACTCAGGAACACAGTGAATGTCAACTCAACGCCGTACATAACAACAATATTATTGAAAATCTGCGTAAAACACCAACTCAACAACAACCACTCTATTTGGAATGGGTCGATATATTGATTATTTGAGACTTGTTCTGTACCCATCTTGGGTACAAGTTAAATGGCACGGAACTATCCTCCGCAGGAGAGCCAAACAAATCGTCCGTCCATTACCGTGGGTCGGACGGCGTACCATAAACAAACGAAATTTTAGGCCTTCAAACAGTAATCATGGAGTATAATGTATCTATTTAGTGAGACATTTCTGACATAATTATGTCGTATGGAACAAAGTAAGATTTATTTTGTAGAAGGAGCATCGTAGGTGATTTGTTGATGTTGTTTCATTACGCGAATGTGTACATTTCAGCATTATTCAATTGCTGTACAATCAGAGCATTATTATATTACATTGTAATGGTGTGTAAACACTTTGGACTTGAGCTTGCAGAAAGAGCGCCGGACTTCTGATCCGGAGGTCGTCAGTTTAAATACTGACATTTGCGAGATTCTTTTGCTACCACGATAGTACCTTAGTAAGGCTCCAGTGGTCGATGGTTGGAGGGCATGATAAAAGAAGTCGTGAGTTCGAGCGGTGTTCGATCAGGAACTTCATAATCCCTAAATTTAGCGCGAGTATTGGATAATAACCCTGTGAAATGTAGTCGAGAGCGTCAAGTATGTAACTGAATAAGTAAGTTCAAATTAAGGCGCGAAAACTGGTTAGTAACCCAGGAAAATGTCATCGAGAGTAATTATTGCATGTTGTGAGAACTTTTTTAACAATCGATGTAAAATACAATACAATATAACTTATTGCTTAATGCATTGTACAATGCTTATAGCAAAGAAAACATTACAACATAATATAACACAATATAATTACAATGCGGATGAAATACGTGGATTTACATAGGGCATCATATAGCTTACGTCACTCCCATACGCTGCGTTGTTTTCTACACAAATTGCCAAAGTCAATAAATATTCAAATACATTACATAAATAATATATTTTCGCAAAGATTTTTATGTACGACCAGGTTTAGTAATATCGTTTTAAATATTTGATTCTAAAATTTCTTTTTTACAAATCAGTAGAAAAGTGATATTCATTATCTATTATGTCTGTGTGACATGTATTACAAATTCTCCAATATAAGTCTGATTTTGATTATTTTACCCGATACCAGACAAATTCTATGCGTAGGTTGTACGTTATGGCGTAATTTTTTATCTGTCAGGAACATGCTGGATATATATACGTCATTCAGTTTACAATATTCATATAGCCGCAAGCAACATACTCCGGGGCGGATCCAGGATTTGGTCTAAGGGGTGGGGGCGTAACTTTTTGGTCATTGTTTTGGTTTTGCTTAAGCTGAATAAGTATTACATAGCATAGGTATAAACATCATCGTTATAGAATATAAAGCTACACTAAATCAGAATCGCTTAATGTTAAATCTTATACTTAAAGATCTCAGTATATTTTCGTATTTATACTCAGACATACATGTAAATTTGGGGAATTTTAGTGAGGCACGTCACGTTTTCATATATATTTTTCATTTCAGGAGTAAAACTACTTGTGCAATTGGCGGAGGGGGATGTTCCCGTTCTTGAGTTCCTCAACGACTATATACAGGAATTTTTAGACGGCAGTTACCATGGAAACACAGAATTTTACTTACGTTCACACCAATTCGTCTCAAGATTGGAACAATTCTATCGACGAAAGAACTCGCAGTGTCCCTATTATCTTATATCGTTTTTCAGGCACTTAATAACATTAATATCCGAAACATTGTTTCTATCAGCTACTACTGATGTCTGTAAAATTGCCATAGACTCAATCGTTGTGACTTCGCCAAAGGTCAAGGTCAAATTAAGAGATTTAGTGTCAAATGTGTCCGCGATACAAGATCGGACTATAAAACTAGAGATTGCTGTAGTAAAACATTTGCAAGATTCGAAAAACTTTCAATTAAATGAGTTTGATTCGAAATCGGTGATGACCCAAACAGAACAAATATGGCGCTTGTTACGGAGATGTGAGTCGCCATTGAAGGCCGTTACCGCGGCAGTGGAACAAAAAGCTTCTTCTGATCGAGACTTCTTTCAGCGAGCATCTATGGGCGTCGGAGCTGTTTGTGCGGGTATAATCTCTAATTTTCGATGGTATAACGGTGACATGTGAGGGAAAGAAAAATTTGTTATGGCAACAACATAATTTTGCAGACAGAATGGTTGTTAAAATCGAGTTTTCTGAATGACTACATTTATGTTAAAATTAGTGGGTTGTAACCACGCGCCACGTGGCAAGAACTTTTTGCAACGACATAAAAGCTTCCTTCTCATGTCATCTCTATGCTACTATACTACGTAATCAATTGTAATCCTTATATAACATACAGTAAAACCTAACTTAAAGACCACCTCAATAATAAGACCACCTCAATAATAAGAACTCAATTTTCAAGTCCATTTTCACTGCTTTGCTCTTTCTTCTACCTCAATATAACGACCACCTCAATAAAAATACCAGTTTTCAAGGGTCCCAAGGGTGGTCGTATTACAGAGGGTTTACTGTACATGTACATGCAACATTTCATTATGTATAAAGGTTGACAGTAAAATATGCGCGAATAGCTATGTATAGATACCTATATACTACTATGGAAATGTACTTACTGATAACATGCAGCATTATCATTGAAATGTTTTACACACTATTTGCTTTTATGTACAGTACAACTTCAATAATAAGACCACCAGTCCGACCCTTGAAAACTGATCTCATAATTGAAGTGGTCTTGATATTGAGGTTGAATAAAGAGCAAAACTGGACTTGAAAATTGTGTTCTTAATTTTTAGGTGGTCTTAATATTGAGATGGTCTTAAAGTGAGCGTTTACTGTATTTCAAAAGTAAAACGAAGATACAGACTCGTTTGGATGTATACTACGCTCCCACAAAGCGCTTTGATTCCAGTACCGTTACATTCATTATGAAGATATCGGAATAAGCGCCCGGTGCTAAAGGAGAGTAGATGTATACATATAATCAGCTCGCCTGGCAAGCCCAATTGGAAGAGCACTGTACTGTATACAGTTCCAAATGATTGAATCATGGCGACACGATTTTAGTAAGCTGAACGCCGTGTATAGGTCACTCATTCAATAATTCGTTTTCTGTCTGTTTTGTAAATGATTATTTTTTTAAGTTAATGATTACAGGTCGTTTTCTATGGTCACTATGGTCTGGGGACAGCAATGAACTGGTTACTGATGCTGCATTGTGGTCAGTTGGCACGGGGTTGACCGGAGCTGTTCTACAAATTCCTCGCGCGCGGGCGTCGCGATTGTTGGAAGAGCTTGCACGACAAAAAGGCAAAAAAGAAGAACTTCAAGACATTTTGAAACATTGGTTGATTGAATCGGACGGTATATGTGCCAAACTGGTTCTGTTTTCTTCGTCAAACGGGACGAAGTTTTAGACATTACTCATGATTTCAGTGTAAACACCGCGAGACAAGCCTAGCATACGTGTTTAATTGACTACTGTTTTATCAGGAGGTAGTACGATCAGCAACTATAGTGACTATGGTTGGATGATAAAACTCAGTCTAGTTCATCTATGGTCTAGTTACTCTGGTCACTCTTAGAATTTGTAAAGTTGAAAACCCTATAGATTACGCATATTATACCGGTGTTTTGCGTTGTCATTTCATAAATGAGACATTTACTTAATATTCTTGTACGTGATGACAACGTGATGGCGATCTCGTACTTCAGTTTAACACATGTATAATTGAAAAACTACGAAGGATTGGAAAGGAGACACAGTGTTTGTTTTCTACTACGTTGTATGCATATGAAGCAAAATAGGTCGCGTGTTCCTTTGGTACCGTAGAGCACAGAACATTTTAGTGTATTGTTTAATTCTTAGTAAATACATGTACATGTTTGTCAAACGATGCAGACTGAACGCTAATGATAGTAAGAGACAAATAAGTCTTACAAGTTTTCTCTGTCCGTCCGTCCATTTGCCAGAACTTTAGTTGGATTATGTCAGTTTTATCTATGAATATTCAGAATATTTTAAAATTATGGTCTACTAAGCCTTATGCACAAATAAAATGAAATGATATGTGTACTTGCCCAGTATAAGTAGCAATATTGGTTACTATATTTATTTTTTTATTACCCATTGATATTTTCTTAAATTGTTGCAATTTTGTATTGAGACGTTTTCTCCTGATAAACAACTGACGCATGATATACAGTATCGTATAGTGCATAAATTATCATACTTTCATGGAAAACATATCATATCTTTCGGATTTTTGTTTATGTACCTCGAAGCTCAGTCACTCGCTCAATTGTCAAATCGTTGTTGACGAATTCATTACGAACCGCCATTTGTTGTATTGTTGTATAAGTTTGTTGTTGTATACGTACGTAAGTGATTTAGATGTTAATTCACAGTTTTGTCTTTCAATTTCACATTTCAAGTTCATACTTGTTGCACTGTGGTTACAAAATTACACCTGTATCTACTTTTAAGCTTATTTGCATAAATTTCTTTTTATTTATTCACTTATTGGTTATAGTTTACTTATGCCTTTATTGAATAAAAAGCTATGTTTCATCTGTTGGCCTTATTTACCCACAGAAAACAATCGGATATTCGCAAATGCGAAAATCAACATGAAATGAAACAGTTATAGAACGAATTATATTGTCTGTCACTGCAAGGATGGGAGTTGTTAGAGCTATCCTACTGCACCTTGCATTTTCCTGGTACAGTGTACTGAATGTATGTCAATTCATATGTGTGCGGTTGGTGGTGATAGCATATTGTCAGTAGCAATATCACTGCTCATACTGTAAACAATACTGACCCTAATACGGCTGTAATGCTAGCGCAATGAACAATATCACTGTTCTTTCTGTTATTAGTAGCAGTATCATTTCTATAAACGCTAGCAGTGCTATACATAAATAATACGGATGTTACTGTTGTTTCTGTTGCTTATGCTATCTTGACATCTAGATGCTCATTGCGCTAGCCGTATTTCTATTAGTACTGTTTACAGTATGCAGGTTTACCAGCATTGCTAGTTTTCCTAGTTTTTCATAGTTTATTTTAAGATGTTCCTATTTTTTCTTATTTTTCCAAAAACGCTCCTAGTGTTCCTACTTTTCTATAAGCAGAGTAGTATATTGGATAAGGTCTAGAAGTTTTTAAACATTGTTTGGGAGATTTTCTTGCTGAAGAAGACAAGAGGATGTTTGTTGACAGACTCCTTTGCTGAAAGTGTGATCTGGTAGTCTGGTATCACTGGTGAATAGTCCAACCTTCTCAACTGATGACTGAAAAGGTTGGCATATGCTTCAATGATACCTGCAAGTGGCTGTGGAAAAAACCTGTCAACTAAATTATCCAATTGCCTTGGAGTATGGTATCAAATAAAAAAAGATGCAAAGATAACATATTTCCTTTCAATAATTCCTTTTTATCATTGACTTCCTATTCTTTCCTACTTTTTACCTAGTTTTCTGTGACTTTCATTCCTAGTTTTCTCCTAGTTTTTTTTGGTATATACTGGTGGAAAGCCAGTCGTATGAGCAATGCTAGTGCTACTGACAATACACTGCACACCGATGTATTGTCATACATTCAGTACACTGTAGTATTGATCGACGTTGCTCTAATGTGGATCATGTGCATTACAGGAAGAAGAAAGGTGTGTGTTTTATATACATAGGTATTTCTTTGTTTCAATTATTGCTCTTACTCTGCCTATGCCTTCATATTTTTGCACATGTAGATTTATTCATTGGAGTAAATGAATCAACCAGCAGTGGAAATGTATGCATAATTTAGCCATGCTTGTGGTCACAGCCTTGCCGTTCAAGTTTCTATTTGGTATTATTGCATTTATATTTTGTCTTTATATTATCATTTTTACAAAATATGTTATGTCTATAGGTATTTTTATATTATGGTCATTTACAAAAGTGTTCACCAATACATTATTGGAAAGCATTATTGAATACCATAACATCTGTTGTTATTTTTGTAAATAAGGGGCTATTTGTATAACTCTGTTAGGGCCATTTTAAGTAGAATGATAATGCTAAGATAATTATTACTATACCTCTTTTTCGAGATTTTCATGTGTTAATGGTTTTATTCATTCCTGTTATATTGTGAGATTGTATTTGCATGTATGATATTTTAAGCACATTTTCGCGCTTGCATAAATAATTTTACATACTCCTTTCGCCGATTTTTCTATTATTTTTATCGAAGTATCGAACCTTATTTTTCCTAATTTGCCTCTAGTTTTAATGAAATTATCTTAAATATTTTTCTACATTTTAAATGTTACATAAATGACAGTGTCATAATATATATTTGAGATTTTTTGTTCGTGCTTAATGAGATTGTATGTCTTAACCTCATATCGAGATGTGTCCTGTGCTTGATAAAATTGTATGTTTAACATCAAGTCGATATTTCTATCGTGCTTAATGAAATTGTATGTCTTAACCCTAATGTCGAGACTTTACTTTGCTTAATGAAATTGTCAACGCTCATTTCTAGATTCTCCATGAGCTTAATGAAATGGTCAAGCCTTTTAAGAGATTTTTCTTGTGTTTAATGAAATTGTCTTATCCACATTTCGAGAGTGTCTTCTGTGCTTAATGAACTTATCTTACCTCAGTTCGAGATTCGTCTTGTGCTTTATGTAATTGTCAAACCTTTATTGAGATTTTGTTTGTTTTAATGATATTAAGAATTATTTAAATTGCTAGTGATGTTTGCGTCACGTGGTGGTGTGAAATACTGCGAACGCTTTTATACATGTATTATGATACAATACTGATTGTTTATTTTGATTTGTTGAAATCTTAATCACAAATTAAGAAAACAATTCAAGGTAAGAGTGAGCTAGTCAGCAGTTCCTTCCACTATGTTATCGGGCCAGGTACTGTCTGCATAGTCAGTACGACGGGCACCAGACTAAGCGTGAGCGAGCGAGCAAATGATGTATAGAGACATAGCATTTCTGAGGTACTGTCTCAAAGCTTGCACTTTGTTTGATTCAGCACATACTCATGCCTTTTTCAATATTCTGTAAGCGCATGCATGGTGTCTCCTTAATTATTCAAGTATTGTTGTAGTTAACAGTTCTCATTACGCTGTGATTGTTTTGAATTGTTACATTCATTTTCATGTCATTTTCTGCCAATTGTTATGTTGTTGATTGTTATATTTGTTCATACATCCTTACTCGGAGAAAATAAAGGAAAATGCCATAAACATGAGATGTTTTGTGTATAGTTTATCCCCATTTTTACCAATGTTGAGTCATACACACTATCATAATGCATTCTTTAGTTCTATTATAATGAAATTCGGCTCATAAAAACAAACATGAAACGCCTCAAACTGGGATCTGTCAGTAGAGGTCCTATATTTCTGGGAATTTTGTCAGATATCTAGAGGACTATATCTACCATTTCCTACAGTTAAGTTAAATATTTAGAAGAATAGATCCTCCAGTAAATACCACATTGTTCTAATTAAAAATTATAAGGAGAAGGTCTATTCTTTCAAGGATCAATTTAGTGCTGCTGATCAATTAAGTGCAGCTTGAAAAGAAGCACTTACTATTGCCAAAATTGTATTTTACTATGGGAAGTGATACTATTGATGCGGAGATGACTGTCGAAACCACTTGCAATGGGATTGGTCTCCGTTGACGCCTCCCACTTGGAACCACCAATTAGTGTTGAGGACATGTGGTAAGTATGAAGTTTAATAAGCTCAAGAAAAATGACCACACATGTAAGACCCCTTAAAAGAAGTCGTAATCTGAAATCGCTGCAGCAGTACACGTACTCCCCATTGTCGCGTAACCATGTAACCATATGCGTCGGCGGCACCACTCACTTGGAGCTGTCAATTAGTATCCTAAAAGTAGTGGATATGTTGTAAGTACGAAGTTTACCGAGTAAAGTTGCTCCTCTGCCACTACTGCAAGAACATCACGCTCAATTTTCACACTAGGTTTTCTCACTATGTATATAGCCAAGTAAATATAAATTCATATGAACACTGGCAAATTTGATCACGCTGTCAAAGTAATGTAGGCCCGCTCTGTTAGCTCATGCGGTAGAGCATTCGACTGCTTATCGCTTATCAAGAGGTTGTGGGTTTTAAATCCGAGCGAGGCGTTTGTTCTTCCGTGATGATTTGACTAAAGATAATAATTGTAACGTCGTCTTGAGAAATGGGGCCAAATGCGGCAAACGTCATTTTCGAGAAATCGCGTCGTTTTATTTACGTTCAAATGAAACTACACAAACCGTCAAGTTGAACTTTTTAATCTCTATCTTATGTCATTCATTCAAAACTATTCATAATAAAGGGTTATCTCTCAATTGTGTTTTCGTAATAATAGTTTGGTAAGTTCGCCGATAATTAAACAGTTTGGTGACACTTCTTAGACAGGAAATCCTGGATTAAAGTAATAATTTGCTACAGATTTCTAAATCATTTCCATGCGCCACATGATAAAATAAGATTTTTAGCCGATGTAGCAAACAACTCTAGATGTAGGCCGTTCAAATATTTTATGTAACTGTAGACTTGCCAGACACAAACATGTATTTAAGCAATAAAGAATGTATATCTTTACCTCTGCTGTACACAGCTACTCTGCAATGTACACTTACAAACAAGACAATTTTCGTGACATGTACCTAATAACGAATTTACACTCAAAATGATAAACATTAATACTCAAATTACGGAACTCCATTATTTTAATTAAACTTGAGTACTTGACTGAAGTCGTGTTCAGTTCCCTATAAATGAAAATTGACCTCTGAAGTACGCAAACACGAACTGGCGAAATCAAGTTAAGCCGGACATTTTCCTTGGTTCCAAGTTTATCCGGTTCAGAGGGGGGTCCAGTTTGTTCGTTGGTAGCTTTACTATACAGTCACGTGACAGATGACAAATAACGTTATTGTAATTTATTTTGTCAACATACTTTCGTGAGATTGAGATATGATTATATATCCACATGCTAAGTAAATACTCTGTCCCAACAGTACGTTACTCATATTCAGAAGAACCTGGACTGTTATTTGTATGTTCAAACCAAGTTCTAAATACTGTGTAAACATATTTATGTTATGTCCGTATATTGTTATTATGATGTTCCTCTGAACTTATAATTTGACATTTGTTTTAAATATTTTATATAGATACAGCTTTATATCATCTTATTACGTTATGTGCATCCTATATTATATTATATTTATATTATTGTGTGTCCTAATCTTCAAACATAGCACAGATGTACACAAATATCTTAATCTTCAAACATAGCATAATCTTCAAACATAGCATAATCTTCAAACATAGCATAATCTTCAAACATAGCATCATCTTCAAACATAGCTAAATCTTCAAACATGGCATAATCTTCAAACATATTATAATCTTCAAACATAGCATAATCTTCAAACATAGCATAATCTTCAAACATAGCTAAATCTTCAAACATAGCTTAATATTCAAACATAGCAAAATATTCAAACATAGCAAAATCTTCAAACATAGCACAGATATACACAAATGTCTTAATCTAAATCACCAACTAAATGTTATGTTGTTAAATCATGCAAAAGTGAAATCTCTAATATTCAAACAATATCTATATTAAGTACATATGTGGACTTACATAGAGAAAGTAGCACATAACGATACATTGTATTATTTCATGTTTATATCCAACATATACGATTGCAAATATTGGATATTTTCATATAAAATAAGTTTCAAAATGCAGTAAAATAACGCTTTTCAAATAGTTCGCAGGTCTCAAACTCTGCGTTGTAAATGTACTGAGTATATTTACAATGCAATACATGTTATCTATTTTAAAATAACACAAACTGCAGTTACTGTAAGCCGTTATAACAAAACAGCATTAAAATTGCTAAAATTGCACTGAAAAGATATACATGTATTATACATAAATTGTAACTGCAATTTATGTTTATCTATCAAATTATGTGTACTCACGTGTCTGTTGACTGTATGCCAAAATCAATCTGTTTGACCATTAGCACCAATGAAGTCACACAATTCGAAATAGATAATAACTGCCACAATCTTTACCAGATTCATTCGTCAACTATCCTAATCTTCAAACATTGCACGCAAATACACAAATGTCCTAATCTTCAAGCATTGCACGGATGTACACAACTGTCCTAATCTTCAAACATTGCACGTAAATACACAAATGTCATAATCTTCAAACATTACACGGACCTACAAGAATGTCTTAATCTTTAATCGTTTGTTCATGGGCTGATTACCTCAAAATTTGTGTATAACCGTTCGAAGGTAAATATAACATATAAAAGGACTATACTGGACAATATGACCACTTCATAATTTATTTTTGTAGCCGTTCTCTGGTAAATATACTGACGAGAAAAAGAAACGCCTCATCGAAAATTGGCGTTAATTTCGTTACTAATTTTAACTTTGGGGGGAAACGTCAGAAATGTACATGTACTCTGACCGACAAATCTAACCAGCCGATACTCGTACGATTTTATTCAGCCCTATTCATGTACCTGCTCACTATTTACTCGTGTAATCCGTGCATGTCAACCATGTGGTTTTATCGAGTGAATTTTACACAGGTACACGTGTTAATCGACATACCGACATATTTTCAGAGTTTTTCTGACAATTATCTAGTATCTGATAATGCCGAGGCTAAATTTTGAAGAGAGGGGCCGCGTTTTGGCCATGCTTGAATTTGGGCGAACACAAGAACAAGTCGCTAGACGTTTTTGCGTCTCTCGTCCACAATATTACGTCTCATTCGACGTGTCAGAGACACAGGAACGTTTGCCGATAGACCACGTTCAGGTAGACCGCGTGTAACGTCAGTACGGCAGGATAATTACATACGTCAACGCCATCTGCGTGACATATGTGTGACGTTTAGTGGTAGGTAATCGTGGACGCCCTGTAAGTCGACATACAGTCTGAAATCGGCTTAGAGGATAGGGAATTAGCTGTCGCATGCCCTACCGCGGTCTAGTTCATACGCGACGTCATCGTCACCAACGTCTTATTTGGGCCCGCAACCATCGCAGTCAGCGTTGGCAGAACGAAGTGTTTAGTGATGAGTCACGTTTCAACTTGTCAAGATTTGAAGCATAATGTGACCATGAAATGCTGTCTAATTAATAATCAATTCTCTTAAAAGATCAAATTTGCGAATGGAATTGTTCTTTTCTAATTTTGAATCACAGTTAACAAAATATTGTACAATGAGTTAGAATGAGGCGATTCTTATTCTCGTCAGTATATAAAAAGTCGCTTCAAAATTACTTGAGAATATCATTAGTGTGCACACAATGTTTATTGGCCAATTTTTATTCCTCAAAATGTGTTAACAACCCTTCTCAAGTAAATAAAAAACGGACTCTATATACTTTTATACTACCAATGAGCGTCAATGTGTATCGGTTAAAGGTATGTCAAGATAAGATTTACACCTCCAGCAAATCTAATAACATCGTTTCAGAGTCAGACTATATTGCAAACCGAATATTACTCAAATAATAACTTAAAATATGAGGATAAAAAAAGATCTCGAATGACAAAGCAGCGAACATTTATAAAGAAAGAAGATAATTGGCTCTTTTTTCATAAAACTATCTCAAAAGCGACTTTCAGCTCGGCATTTTCCAATTTTTTAAAATTTAAATGGAAGAACTGTTGTTTGAAAGATAAGTTTACAGACAGGAAAGATTGGAAATACATAACAGAATACCGCCACCAACTAAATGTGATGTTAGTATGATTATGCAAACGTGAACTCTCTAATATTCTAATTATATACAGTCGAACCTCGTTCATTCGAATTAATCAGGTCCGGAATAATACATGGTTTCGAATAACACATTTCCATTCGACGAATATAATAAGATACATCGGGACTTATATTTATTTAGGATAATACCAAGTTTTCGGATAGAAGGTTGTCGAATAAACGAGGTCCGACTGAATATACAATGAAATATATGTTATCCATTTATAATTAACACAAACTGCAGTTACTGTAAGCAATTATAACAAAATAACATTACAATTGCTACAGTTGCACTAAAAACATGTACGAGTATTATGCATAAATTGTAACTGGAGTTTATGTTTATCTATCAATATATGTGTACTCACGTGTCTGTTGACTGTTTGGCAATATCAATCTGTCTGACCATCAGCACCAATGAAATCACATAATTCAAAATAAATAATTACAGTCACAATGTTTACCAAATTTTACTCGAAAACTCTCCTATTCAAATATTGCACGTATTTACACAAATGTCCTAATCTGCAAACATTACACACATGTACACAACTGTCCTAAACTTCAAAAAAGAATTCCTCTTCCTCTGAAACTTTCTCACGTTCTTCAACTGGCCATGTATGTAGGAGCAGTAGGTTCGATCCTCAAATTATCTGTGTATATGTATATATATAAAAAGTTAGATCCACGTAGAACGACCAAGTTTGTCCGCACATGCAGTACAAATCTTACCCCAATATTCACACACTTATTTACATACTATATGACACGATTCATAGAATAGCAGAGTTCATAGAATTACGTTTACTGGCTCATATGTAACATAGCATTACACAGTTCATAGAATTCCGCAGTTTACAGGCTTACGTGGCTCACAAGTTTATACCCTGAAAGTACAAAAAAAAGATATTTTAATATAGGTACTAGCCAGCATTACATGATTTTATATAATATATAACTGTGATCTTGAACGTCGCGGAACATATAACCGTGACATTGGAACCTTTAACTGTGACCTTGAACTTCGCGGAACCTACACCTGTGACATTGGAACCTTTAACTGTGACATTGAACGTCACGAAACCTCAAGTGTTGCATCTTTCTTTAAAGGCGTATCCTACAATAATAACGCCATTTTTTTCTAACGTTTTCCTTTAAACTTTGTTTATTTGATCAGTGTAAATGTATCTATCCAAAATATGTTTATAAAAAGTGGTCAATAATACAAATATAATATATTTTTATAATTATTTTCCAAATTCTATTTGAATTTATAAAGTTAGTCATACCTGTCGAATCGGAGTCAGCATCAATCATACAGACGGTCCTCGCGCGTTCTTCAGTGGTCATTCTCGCTATCTTTTCTGTTTTTCGTGTTGGACATACAACGTGGATTGCAGTGAAATGAAATATACCGCTTACTACACAGTGCACGTGATCCTTGAGCCAAAAGTTGATAATCGTACTCACCGTCACGCGTGGTCAACCATGACGATATTAGGTATTTTCTTTGTGAACGTCGATATTGTATAATATAAGAATGCCAAAATTTATGTTAAGTCGACATGAAACTTTTTTATTAAATTTGTATTTTATTACATGGACGTTTAGAAAATGTGTTCAGTGTATGTACAAGAATATGACTATTGTTTGTAGGACTTCCATTTAAATTCCTTACATATTAACATGATGGCTTATGACTGCAATATTCTTTACACGGTAAGTAAAAATCCATGAAAATATTCATTGGAGGGTAGGTTCTACTTGCTATTTTTATTTTATAGGTAAGGGTATAAACTTATCTTGGTTTTGGCAAAAATATATTTCAATTTTGGCTGTAGTATTTTTGTTTTCTTTAGAATAAGACCAAGCTGAACAATTTGTAAATTTAAATTTCAACAGTTTTCAGATTGTTTGAAGTCTTGACCGAGATCTAACATTAACATCATGCACCAATTCTCGACAGCTGTCGGATATTTCCGTATCACTTCGTTACTCTACGGACATCCTCTAGTGTACGTCAGGCGGAGCACTATGTGGCAAAATTCAACATTTTGTAGGGTCAAATAAAAGTTCTCGTAAAACGGATTTAAACTTCAATAACTTCGATAACTTCACATAAGAAGAGGATTATCGGTGTCATTTCTAGTTAAAAACACACATATTCCAGTCTTCATATAGCTTAAATATGTGATTCTAATCGCGTTTCATCAGCACTCCGGCGTTCACGCCGCCATATTGTGTACATGATATTCGAATGGTATTTCCAGTAGTGCCTTACGAACATCCGAGGCACTGTACGTAGTTGGCCGAGTGTTTCGGAATGATAATTGCATCATGATAAACATTCCTGGTATGCAACATGCGCTTTATTTCACACTCCAATATGCGCAGGTTAAAAATTGTGAATGTATCAACAGTCTAAACAGGCAGGAATAAAACTATCTCATATATTAAAATTATTATGTTGGTGGTTATAAATGGAATAAAATTCCATGGGTTGGGTGTGTCCTAACATGAATTAAAACGCGATAGGTAGTAAAAGAGAGAGAATACGTAACTACAGTGTATAAGTGCTCTCCCTGATGGATACCCTAAAAATGGCTAGTCAAGCCTATCGCCCTAGGCTTTTTTCCTACAACAACCTTTAGTTGTATCTGGTGTGTGAGGATCAGAAATACTGAACATATGATACATGCTAAAATGTTGAATTGTTTTTATATTTCTATATATAATTTGTAGTTGACAAGTTGAACCTGTACATAGATATTTGATTTGTACAACAACTTTGCATGTAATACAACATCTGTATGGGGTGTTGTATGTATAAGATCAAATAATCTACTGACTGAATGTGCAGTTTTTATGTACATGTATTATCATTTTCTATGCTTAATATCAACAAATAATTGAAAAATTCCTCAAGTTGATTTATTCATTTATTGTGTATGAAATATTACAGTGACTGTAGCGTTTATCAATTTTATGCTATACATTTTCAATCAGACTCAATGTTTCTACTCCTATTTCTAATTAATTGTCACCATAGCAACGATGTTTTTGTAGTTTTTTAGAAGATTTTTAGTCTTATTGATTTATATTGTTGAGATAGGGACACTATACATTAATATGTTTTAGATCATGTTGGTCAGGAAGTGTAATTTGTTACATGTGAAAACTATATTAAAAACAGGTTTTTAAATGAATAAGTGTTGTTATAACTCGCACCCCTACATTACAAAAACATTTTTTACCAAGAAAGGATGGATATAGAACTCCCAAATTGTGTTGGTATGCATTTAAGATATTCTACTTTGAAAATATGCAGAAAACTAAAAAAGTAAATTTTACTCATTTGGCCCCATTTTCTCAGTCACAGTCACATATATCCAAAGCCATTTGTCCGCCACCTCTGAAATCTGATTTATTTCCAGAAGTTGTCAGTTGCTTGCATAGGAACAGGTTAATTAGTCCTGGTTGGTAACCCAGGAGCACTGGCTAGGTCAACTGGCCGTCGTATATAACTGAAAACAATTGCGAAACGTATACCAAAAACAAACAACACTGAAGTTCTGCACTTCAATTTCAAAACATCAATCGATTCAATTGGAGATGTAAATGCGTTGTGATCAGGTTCGTATCACAGAAATATTTTCGTTGATAGTTACCTCCCTTGGGTTTTAACGTGAATATATTCAAGTTCCAAATAACATCACCAAAAATGATGAAATATCTATTGATACTTGAAACGCCTAGCTAATTACTCTAGTACGTAAATGACAGTAATTAGTGACGCAAACGTCAATATCGTGTCTCGTGATTTATGTACCCATTAGAAAGAATGCCAATTAATGTTGTTTGAAATGACACACGTAAAACTCGTACTAATTAACACAATGAAAACATACTGCATTAGAATACTGTCATTCCTATTTAATAAGGTTTTAGTTGATACAGTACGCATGTATTTGTTATAATAAAGAGCTTTATTTCCAACACAAGTGATTGAGCGAATATTTCTTTCCTGTCTTTCGCAAAAATGACTATGAACCAAACAAATTGATATGCAACCACCAAACCTACGCAAGTACCAAGCAAGGTCAATATATCTCATAACAAACTCAAGTTATTAAGCAAACACCATATGTTCTATATTAAGTATTGATGACATAGGCCTCGGCCTAAGCAATATATGCAACTGATTCATCGCCTCCATATAAGCTACGCATGTATTGGAAACAGCCTGTTATTTAATAAAGTAAGCACGTTATATCTCCGTTGTTTACCTGTTCTTTCTTTATACTATTGATTCTGAATGGTTTATATGTATTTATTCATTCATGTGTTTCCTGTTGTGTTATTGAATAAAATGTAAAAATACACGACTTTTTTATGCTTTATTAGCATCCATTATGATTATTCATACGAGAGGTATACATTACTATATGACTAAATACACACATCACTAAGACATACACACCTACATAATGTTAATTACATGTATAACACAACCACATTGACTAGAACAACCATTTACTTGGACAAATTGTGTCAGTCCCGACGAGTTCAAGCCCACGGTAGTCCACAGTATACATAAGATATTTAATTCACGTGAAACATCACAAAGATATACACACCTACATTATGTTGATTACATGTATTACACAACCACGGTAGACTAGAACAACCTTTTACTTGGACAAATTGTGTCATCCCCGACGAGTTCGATCCCACGAGAGTCCACAGTATACATAAGATATTTAATACACGTGAAACATCACAAAGATATACACACCTACATAATGTTGATTACATGTATTACACAACCACGGTTGACTAGAACAACCTTTTACTTGGACAAATTGTGTCAGTCCCGACGAGTTCGATCCCACGAGAGTCCACAGTATACATAAGATATTTAATACACGTGAAACATCATTGCATCACTAGTGCATAAGAAAGCTACAGATCAGAAATGCAACAAAAACAACCAGAAATTATTTTCTGTTTTCCATGACATGACCTTGACAAAGGCTACCAAAAATGCAACCAACCTACGGTATTTATACAATTTACCTGCAAACCAAATTTTCAAAGGTCCCAAGGGTGGTCTTATTATTGAGGTTTTACTATACTATTCTTGGGCAAAGTGGCTTTCTGATTTAAAGTGTTTATTTATGTCGACATCTACAACCATTTAATGTATGTAAATTCATTTTAGTATCAATATAATTGCTTTATTCAAAATGTAGATTAACTGCTGTTTTAGTATTCAAGTTTTTTGTTTTGTTTGTTCAACATTGTTATTTTACCAGATATGTTGTTTGGTGTATGATGCAGATGAATGGTTTTTATTGTTGTAATGAATGTTTGTATCATTTGCATATTCATGCATGTAAGATTGTGACTACGTAAATTGGGGCTTACAGTTGGTTTCAATTTAAATAAGTCCCTGGCTTATGGAGAGTCTATCTTTATATAAAGCCTATTATTATTAATACTAATAAACAAATAGCATTTTAGAGACTAGTTTTAAGTTGCATTGTGTGGTAAAAATCATTGGTAAATGATTTCACACAGATTAATTCTGCAACACTGCATTGTCAGTTTTACTTCCCAAAAACCACAAATACAAAGGCCAATGCATGTATTTTCTATCGTGACTTAGTCGCACCCACAGGTACTTGAAACAAAATATTATAATTTTCTATATATGTGGACTATTACTATAATAAGTATATTCTTATTATAGTAATGGTCCGTACAGAAAAAAAAAAATTTGCTTCAGGTACCTGTGGTCGCACTGAGTTAGCCCTAGCATAAGAAATACCTGTATCGGACTCATGTTTTGCAGTTTAAAGTAACCCTTAAGAAAAATTATGATGCATTGTTTTAGAGTATGTCTGTATGACAGCATTAACCTGTTATTTTCTCCAAATCATTGCTCAGCATATTTTGATTTAAAAAAACGACTATCTACCTTTAAACTTTGTACGAACTTATTAATAGCATGCTATTATAAAATAAAGCATACATTAAGTTAATATTTAAATATTAAATACTCTAATTAGACTTAAGAACTAACCAACAGCTTAGTGAGATAAGCCATTTATTTCAGCAATAAAATATTAGATCTAATACAGAAAGTATAATTTAAAAAAATTAATTTTCATTTAGTAAAAAATCTTCATATATTATGACAGTTCAAAACATACAGGTCTTTAACAATATTCAAACTGCATGTATCACTAAAATAGAATTTTTAGAAGTCTCATACACGGATTAAATACATGTATTTGTACTTTATAAGTAGATTTTTTAAAAATGAAAATGAATGCATGTTTTAGTTGACATTTGTTACTACATGTAGTTTCACTAATAAATCATTGGTACAGACTTTAATGGTCCATATAAAGTAAGGTAGCGGGAGCAAAGTGAAGTTGAGTATTGTTATTATATTTAACATATACTGAAACAGGTACATGTACACTAAAACACATGACTTTTAATGATCAAGTGAAAATATAATCTCAGTAAGTCAGTACATCATTACAAGATACGAACACAAAGTGAACATAGAAATTGTTACAGACCCCTTTGAGTACATCAGGTGAGGCGGGGCCGATCTACATTTTTTTAGGTTTAAAGAATGCAAAATGGTTACAGAAGCATACTGCATTGATTGAAATCCATAAAACAAAACAGAACATGTAAATGTCAACTTTGAAATGAAAAACATCAAAGGCATTTTGAAAATGACCTCAATTTCTAACAATTTTAATATTTCATGCTATTATTTGGTTACACTGACATTTGTTACAATGCAAATTGCGTTTAACGGCATACATATGGAGGGAGATAATCTGCACATTGCTTTGTTGATTAAATGCAATAATATAATGACATATTTAATACAACACCATAAATCCAGGAATGGTCTTTATAACAGAAGCTGACTGTATTATCACATATGGAATGTCAGGAAATTACATGTAAAAAGGTAGGATTGTTTCTGTGTCATTTTCCTATTGGAAACAGGGGCGTAGCGTGACTAATTCTGAGTTTACTCGAAGGGGAGGGTGCTGGAGGGGGACCACTCTTTCGGACACAATTTCTTTTTCTCTATGTATGTTCAACATATTCGAATTCAAGATTGAAGTATATCAACTAAAGGAGTTTCTAATTTATTTTGAAAGAACACCACATGTTAACCCCCTTTCATAAGTTTTTCTTGCATATTATTATGCATATTGATTTTCAAAAGTCTGGATTTCATTTTCAAAGTTTACTCGAACGAGTATTCGAGTATGGCAATGAAGTTCAAAAGCTGAGCAACCAACACACACAAGATATTGTTGCCAAGGGTATAGCAAACAAGCAAGTTATTAAGAATATGGCCTTTAAGTTAAGATATGTATTACAAACATCTCTTGTCATGTTTGTAGTTAAAGTTTAACTACAAACATGACAAGAGATGTTTGTAATACATTATGCCCCCCTGTGACCTTTGACCACAAAATCAATACGGTTCCTCTGCTACCAAAAAATGAATGTGTGGACCAAGTTTGAGGATGATAGGTCAAGGGGTTCTTGAATTATTGATCAGAAACGAAAAGGTTACGACCGACATGTGCAAACCAATATGCGCCCTCTTCTTCGAAGGGGGGCACAAAAATCATAATCAGTATCATGCCTCCCAGTCTAACTTTGGAATCGGTGAATTACAGTTTCCATGGTAAATATTTATAGGTCCATCACAGTCGAAATACAGATCAAAAACATCAGAATATCCATGGTCCCTCCACCATGTGCACAACTGTCTGTTCCATGTACACGGTAAAACATAGAATAAGTCCTCATGGTCAAGAGCAATCAGTGAGTAAAAGTCTTGATCACCAAGATTCCCTTTAAACATGTATTTTGCAGACAGTTCATGTACTACATCAGCGTTAATTAAAGAGTTATAAATGTCAGATTGCCTCATCCTATCAAGGTCTAACAATAAAACACCACTATTAAAACCGGCTAAGCCATCCGGAGGCGGATCTCCGACTCTTGTCCCTTTGTTTTTGTTTCTATACATATGCCAATTGTGTCGGTACACGGGCTGAGCATCGTGAGCAATTCCCATTATATTGGTCTCCTTAAAATCTTCAAATAAGTTGTACAGCTCCTTAACGTCGGCATTAAACTTGAGATCGCAATCCAGCATTATAACACGGTGCATATCTGGCAAGACTTTGTGAGCAACTATTGAGAGAAAGAATAAAGAATCACTGTAGTAAGCTCCAGGCTTGTAACTGAAGAAGGACTGCATCTCCGATATAGTGTCATGGACTTGCTTCACCAGTTCATCGATATTCAGGTGCCTCATCTGTAATAGAAATTATATTTAATGATTACTGCACATGGCAAAGCCTGGTTTACACTGGAAATAGATTGAGGTTGATCAACGGAAACTTTGAGCAGTATGATTATTACCAGGGGTTCGTTCCACAAGTTGCTGAATCTAAAGTGGTAATTTTGATCATTTTTTACCAACTTTTATCATTTCGTATCAAACAAATACCTATAATTTAGAGAAACATTTACTCATTAGCCAGAATCCTGATGGTCAAATGAGGCTTTTTGGAAATTCCAGGGGTCAAAGGGTCAAATCAAGGGTCAAATGGAACCCCTGGTATATAAATCCTGACAGAGTTATCTTGTTTTTACAGGGAGGATCTTGGCTGAGACGTTCAACAACACAAGCAAAAAATGCCTTCAGCCAAATCTTTTAGCAGACCATGGCACCTGTTCTCTAAAGAGCAAAATATATGTAAGCAACCCACATAGCTCATCTGAATTCTGATCAAGTAATCAGCCAGTAACCAGATATATATCCAAAGGTTCAAACTCTTGTCTGAATGCACATTTTTCTGACTCTCCAATGACAGGGGTTCCATTTGACCCTGGTGTTGACCCTTTGATCCCTCGATTTTCCAAATGGGCACATTTTGACTTTGGCTGAAGAGTAAAGTTTTACCTAAATTAAAGGTATTTTGGCTATAAAATAGTAAAAACTGTTTAATAATTATCAAAATGACCCTTAATATTCAGCACCTAGTGGAACCACTGAATGGTATACTAACGTAATGCAATGTGAGACCTTGTTCACTATTGTCTCATAGACTATGATAACTAATGATTTCTTAACTTTCTGAGAATTTAGGACTAGCTAATTCTAAATAAAAGCAGAAATATGCCACAGTGACCAGCTATTCATGAAAAAGCCCAAATTGTTTAAGCTGCCTGGATAGTTCAGTGGGTGAAGCATGCAATATCTTAAAAGGTCTAAACCCCTGAAGTAGTGTGGGGCTAGATGGCCACCCAGTTAGATCAGTCGGTAAAGTGCTGTACTAGTGTCTAAGGGGGTCATGGGTTGAGCCCAACATCGAGCACACTTTTTCCCCTTGATTTACTTCACCCCGTCTGGAATCATTGTTTTGTTGAAACATTTTTTCCACATGCTGTGTACGTAATTAATCCTACCTATAAATTTTAAGCAAACTTACAGTGTATATACGTGCGTCGACAACCTCTTCGAGAATATCTCTTGCCACTTCCTCACTGGCACTATCTCCAAGCAGATAAAAATTGACATGGACGCTGGCAAACTTGAACATGGACGACACTGCGGTTCTGAACTTCGATATCAAATTGTGATTTCGCTCTGCCTTCGTAAAAGTGAACATTACATTAATGGATTCCTGCCCAGTGTCCGGTACGTTGTCCATGTCCTTCTTGGCATCCGATTTTGAAAGTGAAAGTAGCTTTGACTTTTCTTCGGCTTGTTTTTCATTCTTTTGCAAATAATCTGGAGTTGATGGTAACTTACTTCTATTAAGTCCAGATATTTCGGTATTGCTACCATATTTATAGAAAATATAAATGCCAATTAACAACAAAACACTTAATAAACACCTAAGACACTTGGACCTACGTACAGCTCTACCAATTTCCATGATTTTACTGAAATTATGCGCACCGTTTAACGAGAAATTACGGGATAATGAAATAGCCAATCAGAAGGCGTTGCTGGTGTAAACTTTAATGGCGGACGATTGGAACTAAAAACAAACTGTTTCAATAAATTACTGCGTTCTCAACCAAAACTTGCTGGTAAAAGTTCTCTACGAATGGTATTTAATTATATTGGTTAATTTGCATCGAATTTATAAATGCGTTTCCTATCTTTATTTGGCACACATGTATCTTGAGTCTCAAGGAACCTGTCAAAACTTGTTTTAAAACTTTTGGTAAAAGGTCAACTCGGCCCACTTACAATCTCGGCCCGTTTCTACTAAGATACCAAAATACATTTCACAGGGAAATTTCCTCTCCATTGCACCGCGAATCTTCAATGCACAGGGAATATTCAATAATGTTTTGAACTTGCATTTAATTGGTTTTAGATCAATGTATCAAAATTCAACACTTAAAAGGTTCATATATATATCGCCTCAATTATTGGGCCGAGTTGGTAAGTGGGCCGGGTTGACCCTGCATCAAAACTTTTAGTGTTTTGGCAGTTTAGACTCAGAGACTATGATTGAGAGGGAATAGAGAGAACATGGATTGATTAGCTAGTTAAATCGATATTCCTCATTTAGTCATTATATATTATTTACTGATTCAAGGGGAGAAGTGTGCCTGATGTGGAACTCGAACCCATTACCCCAAAACAGTAGTACAGTAGCAATACTATCATATGAGTATGACGCTCTACTGACTGAGCTATCTGGGTGGCCGTCTTACCACACACCATTACACTCCATCCCCCTACCCGCATTTGAGCCAGCGTGGGCAGTCAAACACCGCTGCCACCTTTGAAGTAATTCAAGTGTTATGGCATGTCGTTGTCGTCTTGAAACAGGTTAATATTAAATGATATTGATGGGCAAATTTGAAAATCGTCTGTCTGCATAAATAATAAACCAACAGACGTTTTAGATACAGACTGCATGTTATAATACAGATAATGGATGATAATCTTTCAAAAATTAATTGGGCACAGGGTTTTAGAAATCCAACAGGCTTCCCGAAATACGGCGAACCGCCAAACTTGACCGGTACATATTGACCCGGTCCGGTAAATTTTGAAATGATAAAGGACCAAATGAACGGGGAAAAATATGCTCATATATAAGTATAAGGTGTTAAATCAGCATTGTTTACCTTTATTTTCGCCCTTCACCGGCACCGGTTCACAATTATTTCTTGTGCTAGCTTCAAACTGTTGAATCCAGTGTTGGGGTTGGTGATTAACAGTATAATTAATTCTATACGTATTACGATTGCACAGGATTTATATATGTTCGTTAAATATTTGATTTAATATAGAAAAAGCAAACACGTTTTTACGGTTTTCGCGAGGTGTTATTGTTTTGTACTCAAGGCGTTTCGCCATGTTTATTTCGCCATATGTCATTGCTTAACGGTTACTGGGTTTCCTAATAGACCAATATTATTGAGAATCCAGAAACACAGACAAACCCAGGTAAAAAACCATAGTTGAAACAAGGGACAACATAACACTGACAAAAATACCAACATGAGAAATACAGATATGATACTTTGATCTGCCTGACCGGTGAATCCACTAGCCCGACGTCCTTGACAAGTCTAATTGCTGATACCAACTGTTGAGTTAGACTTAGTTTGGGATAAGTCTGTTATGCATGCCTACTTAACTGTTAATCCGTACCCTTTTCTTTCCATATACTACTAGCCTCCCATGTCGGACAAGTCAAAATTGACGTATACACTAGTTCGGTATTACTGTATTTAAAGAAAATTTCTAAAGACCTGGTGATGATAACGATTAATTTTAGTCAATATTTAATTTCGGTGACCGCATTGCTAAAATATCAATTATTTGCAAACATTAAATACCAGGTAAATTGTCAGTTAAAGAATTGCATTTTACGTTGATTGTCTGCTTGGAGTAATACTGTTATTTACTCCAATAAACTCCTTTAATCATAGTCTATTTTCCCTGTTACTGTAAATTTTGATGACAATAAAATTTCATTTGTCAGTAATGAATTTTTACGGACTGACCACGTTTGCTTATTATGCCCCCGCCATTCAGAGAATGGTGAAAGGGCGTAAAGAGTTTCAACTGTCCTGTCTATCTGTGCACAAATTTGTTTCCGATCAATTGCACTTGAAAGGATGGATGAATTCAATTCATATTTTGCACATATGTATAGGAATTAGGATTATAAAATGCAGTTTAAGTTTGATTTTCTTCATTTTATTTGCTTAAATTAAGGGCATCTTTCTTAATTTCAGGTGATATCTCTGCTCATGTCAGGATGATGTCTGTTGATGTTGATGATGACCTTAGGGAACAAAGCAAACTTCTCTTGCAAAAGTTGAAGGAGAAACAAACTCGATTACAGAGCTTTGTTAATACTGTAGATGGTGAAGGACCACATAACAATGAAATTGCTGCTGGTTATAAACCACGACTAGGAACAACTGTAAAGAAGTCACCTGTAAAACTCCTTAGTCCAAATGGAGAGAGTTCTACCAGTGTCAAGGAAAGACTTGATGTCAGTTTACAAAAATCTGTTTGTACTCCAAGCAGAGAAGGAAGAGTGAGGTATAATCAGTGTTAAACCTTATTGTATCAAATTCAAAAGTTTTAATTTCCAAGTGTAGAGTTTGCTATTACAGATAGTATTGTATTTTGTAGGCGCAGACCCTAATTGTCACCATTGTAATCAAACGTTTTAAAAGTTTGTGATGGATTATATTTAATGTATGAATTCCATTTTACATGTTACCCAAAACCATACACTTATTAAATTTCAAAGTGTATTTCTAGGATGACGCTAGTTTTCAACAGTTGGCGGCCAGAATTGATAAATAAATAATTTATTTTATAAAATAATGTACTTTTGTGATGAAAGTTGGCAAATTCAAGACAGTTATGACAAATTTTAGATGCCAGATTGGATCCAATGGCTAGTTGTCTGTCTACCAGCACTAGTGTTTAATATAGTCATACATGTTAACTTGTAACATTTTTAGATTGCATAGACGGAGAACAAAGTCTCGAGAAGATGCAGAGTTGACAGGTTTGAAGACTAGAAGAGTGGATGATAACAAAGAAAACCTGGAGGAATTGTCACCTAAAAAGTCATTACAAAGTAAACAGATTTATTCAGACAACAAACCAAGTACTGCTAGTTATGAATACCTGAGTAATGGTACTCGAGATACAAATACTGACTTATCTGATATTAGGAAAGAGGTTGAAGAACAGTACATGGAAGATCTAAGAAGTGCTCCTGCGGAAAAGGAAACTACTTCTTATGATAATTCTGCAACTCCTAATGCTGTCCGCAAGAGGCAAATAATCAACAGGAATGTTAAAGTAAATGGAACTATTGACCTGAACGCCAGTGAATTATTGAAAGAATGCGAAGATGATTATACACGTTTGAATTACAGCTATTCTAACATTGAAGATAGTGATTTGAAATATCTTCAAGACAGACTTGGAGGTCCAAGCTCAGGTGCTGAAGATGATGTACCAGTAAGGGATACAAATCCTAGTGATGGGAAGTATTCCAAAAATCTTGACAATCCTGGAAACAGTCGCAGAATTGCCAAGTTTATAAAGGAGACTAAGAAGCCTAAATCTATTTTACTGTCTACAAGCAACAGACAGAATAAGGTAATCACTAGCAGACATGTCAGACTGTCTTAGGCCTAACAAAAATATCTGTGTTTCGGGTAACCCGACCCTACCTGCCGAAAAAACCCGACCCTAGAGGCTAGAGTTTTATATGACCCTGGATAATTTTTATTTCGATTTTTAATTGTTTTTGAAAAAACAAAACAAAAAACTTTGTCCCTACCCTACCTAGCATTTTTGAGACCGTTGCCCTAAACACAGATATATTTTTTTTGGCCTTATATGTCTGAATAAACTTAATTTTGTCTGGTGAAAATTTTACAGTGAACAATGCAGTAGGGCTGGCTTTATATGGCAAACTGTGTAATAGGCTCCTCTTATATTTGTTATATACATGTATATGACCATGCCATGGTAATGGGGAGTAGATATTTTGTTAGGTGGCAGTAAATTTTTCACAAAAAAAGGAGATCATTTGATTGAAAATTGCTTATGGCATTAAAAAAGATATTGAGAAGCAGGTGATTATTTTTGAAAATGTTGGATGAATAGAAAAAGACCAATTTCCTTTTTGTTCTATTTTCAGTCTTATAGTACCACCAGTAACTCCAGTCGAGTAAGTTTCCGGAGTCCTACTAGGGATAGCAGTGGGCATTTATCGCATCAGATGGATTCTTTTTCGAAACAACAGCAGAAAATGCTAGGATATGATTGGATCGCTGCTCTGTTGGAAAATGATTCAAATGCTGTCAATCAGTCTGAGACCTTTTTTGAGGAATTGAAGGAGTTTAGAAAATTGAATCTAGAAGAATGTGTCAATTCTATGTATATGAAGTGAGTTTTTGTCAAATTTTCATTCAGTATTTGCCTCTAGTGGTCTGTAACTGAAAGTTTTAAACACTATCGAGATGTGTTTTCAATGTAAATTCGAAACCAAACAAATTGGCAATTGTCATCGGCAATGTGTCTTATAATGATTTGAATTCTTAATTTCTTTATATAAAATTTGTGTTTCATTATTTCTATGATTAACTTTCAATTACTTTAATACCATGTTTGTCCTAATTAACATGCCCAGCAGGTTGCACAGTGCCAAACTGGCACATGTAGCACAGTGAATGGGTGTTGTCTCAGCTGATATCCAAAAACTGTTTGTTTGGTGCAATTTCTGTAAAATGTATGACATTATCACAACTTCTGTTTATTTAGTATGAAGTACAACTTTTTCTGACTACAGAAAACCTATAAAGTTTCTGAGATTCAGAACAGTTAGGAAAAATATGTGGGTCTGGACTGGAGAGTTTTGTTAATTAGAATAAATACGATATGTCACACTCTTGAAGACGATTCTATGGAGGATTTGAATCATATAGAATGCTTCTTATCTCATAGTTGTAAGTAAATTTACTTGTATCCTGCTTTCAGTCCACCACAAGAACTATGGGAACACCCGGAACGGGAACCATCCCCGGTACAAAGAGCCCTGGAGGAAACCAGTAAGTACTGAAAATAAAATTGTCATTTTAATGTCGATATTTATATAGTAATAACATACAATTTTATTTCTTGGTAATATTTGGTAATATTACAGCAAACTACAGGGGTGTCACTTATTCTTGAATTAGCAGGGAAATCATCAAAAGTAGGCAGAGTCTGTGCGGTACTCCCCATCATTATGATCATTCCAAACAAGAGTAGTAGCCAGGTAGATGACGCTTAAGTTACTGGGTATTTTTACCAGCTCTTATTGACACCTCTGACACTAGACATCATATCATAATTATTTGAATGACATTTTATATTGCATTTATTTTATACAATAACCTGATTTATATCTATACACATAATTTTTCACAGAGCTAATGCACTATGCTGCTAGATTTACTACATTAGCCACAACCCTCCATAAATCAGTATTATCTAACCGTAAGCAAGACAGCTTAGTAGTGCAGCATGACATGGTGCGCTACCCCTAAAATTCCCCAATCTTACATGTATGTCTGAGTATAAATACAAATATATACAGAGATCTTTAATTGTAAGATTTTCAAATAAGCAATTCTGATTAATATTGTAGCATTAAACACAGTCATTGCCATTTTATAAGGCTGTGTAAAACCAAAAAATGACCAAAAAGTTACGCCCCCCTCCCAAGACCAAATCCTGGATCCGAGTGCATATAGCGTTAATTTTGTGACATTGATTGTTTTAAAACTAAAAGATTTCTAAAGTTGTCTTTATTATCTTTTCTTATTTATATTGGATAAAACCTTTCATAAATTTACTGTATGTTTGAAAGAGTTTTGTTTTATCTCTGTATCCTATCTATCCTTAAAGTAATTGATGTGAAGATTCTCTTCTCTTAAAATGTATGTGCAGTTACTAAAGATTGTGTTTATATTGCTTACTATTTAATATTTGTTTATTGATTTTGCAGTTATTAATGTAAATGATCTGTGATTAAGATACTTTATTTATAAGGTGACTTATAGGCCCATTGGGCTGGGCGTTTGTATACTTTTTGTATTTATGTTTATACTGAGATGTCTATACACATGTCACTATAATAAAAGATCTACTTACTTACTGTTTACTTCATTTGTTCATTATCATTTCCTTTTGTTCTTTTATACTGAGGACTTCAAAATCATAACTCATTTGAATCTTTTACTGTCCGGTATACTTCTGAAAGGCTTAAAGAACTTTTTATATCTGAGTTTAATGATAAAAAGGAACTTTTTATATCTGAGTTAAATGATAAAAAAGAACTTTTTATATCTGAGTTTAATGATAAAAAAGAACTTTTTATATCTGAGTTAAATGATAAAAAAGAACTTTTTATATCTGAGTTAAATGATAAAAAAGAACTTTTTATATCTGAGTTTAATGATAAAAAAGAACTTTTTATATCTGAGTTTAATGATAAAAAGAACTTTTTATATCTGAGTTTAATGATAAAAAAGAACTTTTTATATCTGAGTTAAATGATAAAAAAGAACTTTTTATATCTGAGTTAAATGATAAAAAAGAACTTTTTATATCTGAGTTTAATGATAAAAAAGAACTTGCTTTTGTATTATGCTCATGTATCTTTTTGTTTCTTGCATCAAATGATAAGTGTTGTGTGTCCTTATTGTGCTCAATATGCTTATTTAAATCCCACGTTCTTGTTGTTTGTCCTTGTGATCTGAGTATAAACCTTTAATCTGACAGGATTAGAACAGCTCAAGATATCAGGTAGTGTGCTGTTTGATCATTCTGAATGTTTATCCATTTAGTTTTGTTTGACATTTAATCTTTGTATAACGTTTTTACAGTGTAGCTTATCTTGATATTTAATATATATATATAACTTTTATATTACATGTCCAGGTTGTCTTGCTCACCTGAGTCTCGGTGAATTCTTGTCATCATTGTTCGTCTGTCCATAAACTTTTGCTTCCTATGACAATTTTGGTATAAGTGCTTATACTTGGCCCAAATCTCGCTATAATTATTCTGGCAAGGTCATTTACAACAGTCGCTAATATAAAGTTAATGTTATTACCATAGCAACAGAAATGCAATCTTCAAAATTTGAAAGAAAATTATTATAATCTTATCTGATGCTTCATTTACTCCACGTTTGGAAATATCATTACGTGTGATACAAAACATTGATCACTCAGGTGGGCATTGTGCGGTCCTTGTGGTTCTCTGGTATATTAGTTTATAATTACTTATATATTATTATATATGTATACTTATAATGAATATTTTTTAGCACCAAAATGTTATATTAAAATTTCAACTTTATTTCAATTTCATGGATAATTTTATCAAATTGATGAGTAATTATTACGTGAAAAGTTATTTTATATTCTTATTTCTAAAGTAAATAAATGTCCTGAGCCGTTTTATAATATGTGATTGTGTTTGCATTAAGTTATCCTACAACATGATATACCATTTATTTCTACTTAACTGCTTTTTCATGGATAATAAAGTGAACTAAATGCATTGTTAGATATATTACGCTTCATAGTAGAAAGATAACAGGGTTTGGTTTGATATTCACAACTGTTTGAATAGGATTGATTTCTAACTTCGTTTAGATTTGTTGATATAGTTTATTTATGGTTTATTTTTCTGGTTTCCTTTGTTATTAAGATATGCTGATACAATTTATATGTTTGCTGAGATAATGTTTATGATAAATAGACAGCGTTATTGTTTATAAGATATTTTCATGAGCATTAACAAGAGTATATGAGCGCTACTATGGGATTTACAACCTCTTCTGTAAGTGACGTCATTTCAAGAAAACGCAACATGTGATGTCACTTTTTGCAAGTAGGAAACAATATTTACGATATGCGATATGGAGCAAATATTGCTTACTGTCAGTACATGATGACGTCTATATGAAGTTTTCTAGAAATGACGTCACTTAAACAAGAGGTTGGAAATCCTACAGCGGCGCTCATACATTGTATAGACTACCATATGAACTTGTCTTTACGCTATAATCCATTGAAAAAGAGGTCTCTGATTGAACAGATTGATATGAGCATAGTCTAAGTCACATTTTTACGAGTTACAGAAAGCAAAATTATAAAAAAAAGGCATTATTAGGAGTTTTAAAAGGCATTACCTGTATTATACCTTTTTAAACTCTTCATTAACCTAGTATGAACAAATTCATATGCAGCTAATCATGAACTACATCATTCTCTTTTTGCATGAACATAGCATTACAATTTTGAAGGTTTGAAGCATAGCTCAGGTAATTCAATTTTCAGATAGAAGCAGTTAACACAGTTTTGTGTTACCCTCTATATTTTATTAACACTTGTACCTAAACATTTATTTCACATTTTGTATACTGGTGCGCTTATTGTAAGATACATGGTACATGTAAACATTTTCCCTTTTTTCAATTTTTTGTAGTTTTAGTTACCAGAATGAATGTATTGATTTTGATAATAACTTCGAAGTGTATATATTTGTGGTACATTTCTGGACTGGCTTTATTAATTTATGGCTATAACATAATCTATATCAACCATATGTTGTGATACAGTCAGACGCAGTTAAGTATACAGTCAATCTTGCTTATGCGACCACATGTCTTATGCAGCCATTTGCATTTAGGGACCACCTTGAAAACATCCCGACAATTTTCGCTATATCTTTACGTTTTGCTAAGCGACTTTTGTTTAACGCGACCAGCGGTCACTCAAAGTTTGTGCAACATATACGATATATTTCATTGGGGTATTTTCATATAAAAATGGTTCGAAATGCAATAAATGCTTTAGAAACATTTCGCAGGTCTCTAACTGTGCATTTTTAAGTATATTTATCACATTGGATGACTGCTTCAAAGACTTCTTACAATTATTTGTACCTAATTCGTGAATTGTGAAGACTCAAAACATAGACCACCATGCCTCCTGTCTGTAAGTTTTGGTTTACTCTGAAATTAAAAGTCATTGCACAATGCCCTCTCTCAAAATAACACTTAATTTTGAAGAAATTGGATTGCTGTCCATGTGAATCATGTGTAGGGTGGATATTGAATAGTAAGATACTGATAAAATTAGTTCATAGACGAGGGGTGTCAAAAATGTACTCAGAAAAGTTCTATATGTGAGGGATGTTTATAAAGGTGTAGATAGTTACTACCATTTCTCCTTAAAACATCGAAAATTGATAGAACTATCACCTAGAGAAGGGAGACCCTTAATGCTTTGTTCAATGCTGTTGATATTGGTCAGTGTGCAAGTGAAAGCAATCTGTTAAGAAACACATATTTTGTGTTTAAGTTCATTTATTGTTTTTTTTGTCTTTCAGAAGTCAAACCGTATATTGTGAATGATAGACTTTTCCCAGAACCAATTCAGAGAAGCCTGTTTGCAGATTATGATTACCAGGATCAAGAACCTAGAAAGGATGGTGAAAAGGAACCAACCTATGATGAGCCTAGATTTGTGAGGTAAGAAATGATGACCTAGTCACTAGTCTGTGAGGTAACTGATTGGATATTATTTACAACTTGTGCTACTAGTATTTTATGCTGATGTGTAGTTTGTTAGGCCACACCAAATTGGAATTTTGTTAAGCGTCAACTTGAGTTCGCAAAATTAGCTACCTATTAAAAAAACACAAACTCATAATGAAAAAACAAATATCCTCAGATAATAAGTGATGCATAATTTTAGATATTTTAATGAGAGAAACATCATAAAAACAAAACAAAATGGTTTGTTTCAAAACTAGATCTATTCTGACTACCGTAGTTTTCACACAAATTGACTAGTATTCACACAAATTAACGTTAAAAAGGCTTAGAAAAAAATTAATTTTTGGCTCGAGCGCAAAACCTAGGCGCATGCGGACGCTTAACAAAATTCCAATTTGGCATGGCCTTATTTATTAGGTTTCTTCTTCTGTATGCATTACCTTTATACGTATACAGTCTCCCTTAGCCGAGTGGTTAAGGCATCCGCCTTGGGAGCAGGAGGTCGAAGCTTCGTATCCCGGTTGTGGTCCATTCTGATATGGCTGGTTGGTGAGCCACCAGCTAGTTTTATAATGGTTACCAGGTGCCTACATGCTTGGTGCTTGGCATTAAAGGATTGGAATCGGGAAGTAAATGCGCTCAGAAAGCTGTTGTCTCGTAAGTCAGAAATGGCTGTTCCTTTTAGTAAGACTGAAGATTTTGTAGGATATGACAGATTTCTTGATACATCATATCGTCCGTATCATCCTACCCCTAATTTGTTCTGTTTCCAAATTACATGGACATGTAGTTACAAGCAAGTACATTGGTCCGAATATGTTACCGGTGGGGGTATTAACTTAATATCATACTATCCAGTTAGAGTTTTCCTTTTATACCTGTATTACAGGGTTAGCATCCCACGATCGACATTGATGCCCCCACACAGGATCAAACCACACAGAAGAAACAGTTTGGAATCTGCTGATTCTATGGCTCTATCAGAGGTATGTATTTATTCCTGTAAGTAATTCTTTATTCAGAGACAATCATTTCTTTCTCTATTGGCCATATTTTATAAAAGAGAAGGAATAAGTTGCTACAGGGAACGCCACATACATAAGACAGTGCCTCCCACGCAGACCTCCGGGAAAACAACAATCCATAAAACATAAGGCACTTGATGAGGTTATAAAGTGTACATACGCTAGGGAACAGAGTCGCAAGGAATGGCCTGGCAGACCATAAGGAATAACTAGTGGAATCAAAGAGGACAAACAGTGAAGGGAGGGGGGTAATTAATGGAGGGCAAAGATCACAGGACAAGTCAAAGACAGCTGGCAACAATAGGCCGAAACTTGACAAGAAAATAACCAGAACACTATACAAAGTGAAAGAATTGCGCAGGGGAAAGGGAAATATAACATACATTTAAAACACAAAAAGAAATAATAACCATACAGGGAATTACAGCCTTGGAACTGTCAGTAAAAATACTGGGGGTTTAAATCGACTTAACAGCTAGCTAACCTCACACTTTATCGCTACAAGGCAACAATCTTACTTCTAATAAGAAATAGCAACCGGTAGACCAGTCATGCTTTATATCAGTATCGCAATGTGATGTGCAATAAATGGTAGTTCAAAAAAATTGTAGAATGAGCAGTTTAAAAAGAAGCTGTTATTGATACTAAAAGTCCAATATAACAAGATTCTGTTAGTACATCAAGTGTTATTTTGGGATTGCTGGCAAATGTACCCTTTAGTTATGTTATTTTAACATTGCACTTGAAACATATGTAATTTTATTTTGTCTTTTCCAAAGACAACTGAAGACATTTGATCAGAATATAGGAGTTATACAGTATTATATTTCATGTACTCTCTTTAGATATGCTTCATTTGACCCTTCTTATAGTTAAATCCTTGAATGTATCAAACGTAGTAACATATTTTAAGTCTATTCATAGATACTGTTATTTTACAGTACCCTGACCAACTTATTGTAATTAGTCTTCAACTCGTTTTTTGCTCTCTCATGCAAGTTTTTGTTACGATGTAGCTGTATAAGATTGATTTTGACCTACATTTTTGACTAACCAACTGTTGCCCTCAAAGTGGGCTTTTTTAAATCTGACCAATCATATTTTCACCCAAGAGGCACGAAACGGGGTTTTCGTTCACCCAAAAGGCACCAAACAGGGTTTTCGTAAGATGTGCATTCAAAAGCAGTTCGAATTTTGCCGGAAGTAGTTAAAATGACCCTGATAAGACAGGTCCATGATTATAGTATAAATAGATCCGACTTAATTTTTTGTAAGGATTTGTTTTGCAACATGTTGCATAAAACATTATTATAATTACCAGATGACATCATTCTGTCTACGCCAATTAACTTTTTTTAAAGATATTTCTTGTTTCTGATGTTAAGGAATGTTAAGGATAACTTTTGTTGTAGTATTTACATTACACTGTTCATTATTTCTTTATATTCAGCATTGTCAGAAAGGTTGGAACTGCAGCCAGCCTTCAATGGTTCCAGCATCTTCTAATATTGCATTGAGAGATTCTACCAAGGGTATTAAAACAGCCATGAAAACCGTAAGTTAGGGATTGTTTTTTTTGGTGATTTTCATGAAATTTTTCATAACGAAGTTTTTTCAGAGTTGCTTCCCTTTAATTTACATTTTGTTGGAATCGTTTTCATAATCGTGATTATTGTATCCCTATTGTATTCATTTTGTTTATTATACCTTTGTTTTACTTCTACTTTGTTGGTAGTGAATCTCTTATACATGGAGAGCCTGCCTTTAAACTGTTATAACTGTTAATTTTCCAAAACTGAGTTGTAATATTTTTGCTTAAAATCCTCATGTATGTTGCTTTTGATCGCAAGAATTTTTGATAAACACCTAAGACACGCTTGTCTTAAATCATTACTTTTTTAATTGAATTTCAGTTTGTGGCAAAAACCCACTTGCAAGTCCTTTTTTACTTTAAATATAAGCGCATTAACTCGATTTGACTGACTGTTCAGACAGCCTTCTTCAAACATTCATCGCATACTGAAATAACTTGCGTTTTTAATTAAACAGGTTATTTTTTGCTCTTTATTCATATTTTGAAAATCCATTTATGCATTGTACACTTTGCATCTTACAAGTGGCAAGCATTGCTTATCTTTGTTTTTTTTCATTTTCTTGACGATTATCTGGAGTTTAGAAATTTGGTCCAAATACACATATCCCGGACGAGTGTACATGTTAAATTTGACTTGTCCGTCTAGGGACTTTCATGGGCGTCTTTTATATAGCATCGAGTCCAGGCTTTTGAAACAGACTTGTCCTGAACTTCAACTCAACTGTTGGTAGTCCTTATCGGCAATTAGACTTGTCAGAGATGTGGATTTCTAGAGCCTTGATTATGTTAGTATAGTAACAATATTTGATAACCCTCTTGTGATGTTTACAGACTCTGGACGATGCTGAGAAACTTGCTGCCAACTATCCCTATCACTGGGATCCACGAGAGCAGTCGATATGCCGTCCATTGCCGAGGCCAACATATTGTCCGGAGTTGTCTTACGCTGACAGTACATGGCCGACGGCTATGAGAAATAATTCCTCGTCGTTCAACCAATCTTCTGATGGACTTAAGAAAGCTACGGATGATTTGTTAAACTCAACAAATTCTCTAATGTATGAGATGAAAAGACTCAAAATGGAACGTAGTGACGATCCGATTCGGTTGTAATTAACTAGGACATATATAAGCGTTTCCTTGGTACATGTGTATAATTTTGAGTTAGATTTATTTTCTAGAACCTAGGCTTATTTTCTGCTCTGATCTTGTTTGAACGAGTGACTTTGTATTGGATCAATTTGGCTAGAATTTCATAGCATTTCAAGGATTGCATGGGGGAAGTCTCTATGTGCTCAAAAGCAACTTGTCTGTATATTGTGCTATTTATATAAAGTAAATGTATGTTTCAATGTTTGAGGTATTGAAGTGGTTTCAAAAGCGTTTTGAGTTTGATTTGTTGCTCACCTGAACCAAAGGTCAAGGTGAACCTTTTTGATCAGTCTTTATCTGGCGTCCATACGATGTCCATCCTGCAATTATAAGTTGCTTTGAAAAACATATTTTCTAAAACTAAGGAATCAATTTTACTCATGGTTTAATCGAATCATATCGTCCTTGTCCTTACCAAAATTGCAAAATAAGTGAATTTTTTTTATTACAATTGTGGTCACCATGGCAGCCAAATTTGACAACATATAAACATAAAATACAGAAGAACTCCGTTGAGCCATTCAGTGTCATTTTCTCTGGTTTATTTCTGTGATTTGATTTTTTTGCTTGAGTTGAAAATTGTCTTGATATTTTTAAGTGTTAAACATTAACTGTGTCTATTGGTTTTGTTTGGTGGAATCATTTTTATACATTGACATCTAATGAACAAATCAATGATAAATAAATTCCAAGCTTTTATTCATCAGTGCTTCAAAGAAAAATGCAGGAGATTAGCTTGATATTTGATATTTATGTAATGAACTTACAACAGCTAGATAAGAAAATAACATGGTGAACATGTGTTCGATTTGGAGTCGCTCTTTGTTTAAGATGACTTTTAACATTAAAAATCTCGAATGGATTCCCGCCCAAAAATTGAAACATCGGCCGATATCAGTGAATTTCATTGAAGATCGGTCGTTTCTGGTAATGCGGGAAAATATGCGGAAACGACTAATCATCAACGAAATAGTCGCGTAATTTACCGATATTTGTCGATGTTTCATTTGGTTGGGCAGGAATCCATTAGAGGTGTTGTACCTTAAGTATGTACACCACACACGGACAAGAAACTGGGGGAAATGTTGTGAAAAATATACATTCATGCATATGTGTGCACTTTCTATTATTGCAAACGTTATACAATGGTTGCTTGTGTTTAATAAAATACCCATATTCAGGCCAGTATCAGAGGTCAGGGTCACTGGGACCTTTATACTGAAAATAGTGTCTGGTCAGTAATTTATTATTGCATACTTACGCAGATTTCATTAGCAATGAGAATTTGTATTCTATATAGCCTTATGTAAAGATATTTTAGTCTGTGATAAAAGTTTTATCTAGTTTATTTAAATATATTTATGCATTTTAAGACTATTCCAGGAAAATTTGCCTATGGAAGGGTCGGGATGACATTCAAAAGTAAGCGGACAACCCACTGAATTTTGATTGGCTTTTACCCCCCAACTGGATTACCCCCTTATTTTTATTTGGTCGACATTCGACCCCCGTTGCAGGGTTTCCTGGAATAGCCCTTATGTAAATGTCTAGAATTGGACACCAATAAATATAAATTAACATTATGTTTTTGTTGTGATATTTCTAATTATTACTAGTGAGAAATGACATGTGGATATCTTAGGTTCTGCTTTTGCATTCCCAGGTATCATGAATCTGCACCAAAGCATAGTTTAAACTTAATTATTTTACATTGATTGTGAAACAAGTCCTTACAACTTATACTAATCACTCTCGATGACTACTTCCTGGCTACCAACCAGTACTCGCACTAAATTAATGGATTGTGAAGTCATGATATAACCCCGCTCATCACCGGACTCAAGGGGTAGAGTACCTGACTCCTGATCAGAAGGTCATGGGTTTGAATTCATGCCTTGGGGCGATGTTAAACAAAGACATTCACCATCTCTGAATTAGAAGCAAGTAGAGAACTGCTCTGGAGAGGTGGAACCTTATGAATGTTGTGTTTTGATGACATTGATTCTAAATTGGTCTCAACTTCGCGTGTAATATATTCACTTGCATTCACCACAGTGTTCTGTGCTTAGTTTACCCCAAGTGTCTTAGAAAAGAAATTGATCAACACTCTCCTTAAAGCAGAATATATACACAATTCTGACGAGTACAAGGCGTCTCAATATGCACGAAGTGTACCATAATATATTGCAATACAACAGTAGTATATTGCAACATGTACTACAATTTATTGCAATACAACAGTAGTATATTGCAACATGTACCACAATTTATTGCAATACAACAGTAGTATATTGCAACATGTACCACAATTTATTGCAATACAACAGTAGTATATTGCAACATGTACCACAATATATTGCAATACAACAGTAGTATATTGCAACATGTACCACAATATATTGCAAACTCTTCAAATATGAAGCAAAAAAACAACATGCATTCAAGTCAAAACAATACAGTTTGTCGATCTCATTTCAGATTTTGACTGTTAAATTAAGTATAAAATGTTTAAGACTAGAAAGAAATTAGGTAAAACTAAACAGTTATCATTGTCATTTCAGTTTGCGACTAGATTATTTCATGAAAGAGGCAACAGTGGTGTCCATATCACAATACCATACAGTTTGGCTACATATTGCTATATACCGGTATATCGTGACACCCATAATCAACGTATAGTGTTTGCTGGTATTTTCGGTTTCGTGGTACTTTGGTGTTTGGACAACAAAACAAACATTGAAACAATTTGGCATCAAAGGACATTTTCAGAAAAGAGATCATATTGAAAGGATGCAGTTTCTTTAAAATAGTTGAAAGATGAAACTGAACACAAAAGAAAATCGAAGTTTTACTTCCGTTGCAATATTTCGTTAGTACCGCGAAAATACGAGCAAACAGTATAATTATAGTTCACACATTTAAAAGCCATGCAAAATATAAGACTATCGTACAAGTATTAATTCTGAAACTGGTAACTGTTAATGATCTTGGTGTTTCAACAAAAAACATCTATCCATGTTTTCCACCGAGTTATGGGTCCTTAATGTGCCACTGCAAACACTGTGTTCTTGTCAGGAATATATCATGGACACAGAGCTTGAATCCTCCTCATTGTCATCTTTGTAAACCTAGATGAAATACCAAACATTTAATTATACAATAGCATTGGGTCTGAGATTATAATTCTGAGTCGCAAGAATATTCTATTAAAGAAATACGATTACTGAAGAAGACGATGATTGTGTTTGGAAAACGCAAGTCTCTGATTGGTCAAGTATGTGCATAGTCTCAGAATTGACCAATGGCAAGACTGCACTCTGAGAGAAGTCTCCCAAAACAGTTTTATAACAAATTGCCAAAGAAGTTAAAATTGTCTGTTCATTCATATAATATATAGCAACTCGTATCAAACGAGTACATAAAATATGCTTCTCAAATGAAGAACTCGTAGAATATAGATACATACAATTGTTTGCATGTCTCCCTGCGCGGAGAATGGGATATAATGTTCATATTGATCATTTTGTTCGTCATTTGGACGATCAGGGCCAGTATTGCAGAAGCATCTTAAGTGAATCTTAAATATGTTCACTTACGTTCAAAACTTCAAATGGATATAATTCCCAAGCCACATTAAACTGTTAGGCTTTGTAATGATTATGACAACAACATATTAATACTATTCATGTATCACTCCATTTAATAGTTAAATAAACCAAATAAGAAAGATGTAATTTAAGGATAAGGATGAAATTTTACTTAAGATGTTTCTGTTATATTACCCCAGGATTATTGTTGTCGGATGACCACTGCTGTTTTGGTGACAATACAATCTTACGTCAATGTGCAAATAATTATGTTGGATAATTCTTATTTTTGCTGGTTGACCTAGGGCAGTGGATTGTTTAAATGTAGACTATTTGTATGATTCGAGACCTCCCATGTCTCTATTATATTGCAATGGTATTTTACGGTTCGTGTGGTCAGCAGTAATTTTACAATAGTTATCGTGACCATTGAAACATTTTAACTATATCGAACTAATTTGAATGTGTAGTATAGATACCGTATGTATGATCATTTTGTTGATACTCGAGGTAAGCCGGACTTGAAGTTAATTGACTTTAACATACTTTTGCGTCGGAGCCGTACTAACATGGTTTTGCTATTTGCATATTGATCAGTGTTGTGTAAACGAATCAAGTTACGTTAGCCACCAAGGCAATTTCTCTTCAACCGAACATCGTTTGTAACTTGGACGCGGTTTGGTTAACCTTTCGATAAAGGATACGTTACCTTACCGAAATCCACTGAATTTCGGTGAATTTACCGAAATCCATTTGGGATATGGACTCCAACCTTGCGTTCAGTTACGACTAACAGTCGCGAACGTTTTGTATTGTATCCCTGGTTCTCCGTATCACATAGCCTGCACACAGGGAACCAAATTGCAAAACGTTACGAAACGTTACGAAACGATAGCCTCAAATACCTTTACTGAACGCAGGACAGGAGTGACCAGCTATCTTAACATCTCGGCACTGTTTTATGTTGCACAACAAATCTTAACCTTCAAATTGCCCCGAGATATGTCTTGTTTTTAATATTTTGGTAACATTTTAAACTTACTCCGAACCCATTCGTGGGGATTCATAAACTAATGATTAAAATGCTACGTAATTATTACCAAATTAAAACTGAACTCTTTGTTAAAGTGAACTCCGGTCGCTTTGTTGATAGTGTCTTGAAATTTCTGAATAACCTGAAAGGGAAACGAAGAGATCAGTTAGACTTTTGATTCAAGTCGTCTTACATCTTATTAAAAAGAAACAAGTTGGGCTTGTCTTATTTATTATTAGGCCCAACCTGCACGAAGTAATTCTTTATTGCCATGTTTTACAAAAGATTAATATCAGTTGACGAAACAGTTTGCGACGATAGTGGTGTAGACATGGAACTACCTACGGTTCGAAAACGAAAGTAAAGTAGTTGTTTACTAAGTAAAAAGCTATCAAAAGCTGTTGGAGTTTTCTTGTGACATGATGCTTTTTAGATAATATCATATTCTTTATATAATGTTATTGCATATTCAAATACTAGAATTGCTTTAACGACTTTATATAAATGACGCACAATCCTTAATAAAAGCATTTTGCGCTCGCTTCTAACTTCCGATTTCGTTTGTGGGACAAGTTAACATTGGGTATAACGATATTCGGATACAACGACATAAATTTTACGGTCCCCTGAGTATCGTTATAAGCGGAGTTTACTGTATTTATCAATTCATTTGTAGATGGATTGCAAAACTGAATACCGCTGCTGATAATCATTAAATAAAAGCAAGCTGTAATAACATGTTTCTTTGCGGGTAACCAAACTGTCAATAGTGTAATGTGATTGGTATCGATCTAGACCGTTTATATTTACTTGAGAATGTGAACGATTGTAAACAAACATTCAAGTGGCCATCGATTGACCAACAATCATTGTGTACACAATAACGATACAACTGTTATACAAAAATGGTGAAAAAACGAATATCGTTTTCAATTAATTTTCTCAAAATTTTCTAATATAAGATCAAAATATATTAAAAATATTATTACGCATGGTCCACGAAACATTAATTCTCTAATCTTATGACTCGCATTTGCTCACTTTAAGCCAATAAAAAAACAACTCTTGGAGAAGTATGTTAAAGACAACCACATTAACTCAGAAAAAAAACCCCACTAAGTTGGTTAAAACTGTGTTTTTTGTAGGTTTATTTTCCTCTGGAAAACCCACATTTTGCCTAAAAAGAAAACACCTTTTACCCGGTGCCAATACCACCGTGTTTAACTCGGTTTAACCCCGTTTAAAACCGAGTTTTGCTCACTTATTTCGGAAGGGTATGTCACATATTTACTGCATTTGTTAATGTAGTTGTAGTTATATTCCACACTTTCATAAAATTGTGATTCCTAAATCAATGTCTTCTCTAACCTGCTTACTGCCGTCAGTTTCCCGTGCCGCTCCAGTGCAGGCCCTGTGTGCTGGTATAATCAGAAAGCACGTGGGTACATGATCTACTTGAACCATTTGTATTAATGTGCTGAGAAATGGGTCGTTCATCTTGGTGTCACGTGGCAAAGGTTTATTGTTGGTAACTGAACAGAAAATGAAGTATAAAAGCGTTAGTTAGTGAGTATGTACATAGTAGCGAATCCGCATTCCAGTGGTAACGCTTGACTAGTAATCCAGGGATTGCAGGTTCGATTCCCCGCTCCATCACGGACAGCACTAACAGTCTTTCGGACGAGACTTTGATAAAACGAGGTCCCGTGTATGATGCTTTACATCGAGCATGTAAAAGAACCAGGGGTACTTCGGGAACTGGGTCAACTCCTGTATCATGCACTATCTTCCAAAATCTAAAAAATGACTAAAATTCTTCCGGAGGCGTCGCCCATATGGGAAACCGGTAGCGACGATAAATAAACGATAAATAAATAGAAATATGTACACAGAAACACTTTTCTAATTGGTCATCTTATGTGTCTACCGTTGAACAATTTTGATAGTATATCCATATAAGCAGATGTTTAGTACACGTATTTCTATGGAGAAGACAAATTAAACGATGCTGCCATGTTACAACTTTATTTTAAAAAAAAACAGAGAAAAAAGTAAAACAAATATCATTTAAAATCCCACGATCCTTAGAAAATCATTATTGTAAGATGGTAGTTTAAAATCTCAGAGTGGATACATACGTGGTAAATCATTGATAACATTTTCATATAGTTGAGTGTCTTCCTCCGATGCTAAGTCAACTCTTAGTGCACTCAATACAATCAACTTGTCTACACACCTACAAATATAACATAAAATCCGATAATATACAGTTTAAATAACATGCAATGTTAGTTATTATAATACAGTAAAACCTCAATAATAAGACCACCCTTTGGGCTCTTGAAAACTGGTCTTCTTTTCGAGGTGATCCTACTACTGAGGACATATATACAAAACATCAATGAAGTCACCATCGGTCGTTCATGTAAACCGGGAGTGATTACATTACGTTTACACAGAAGTAGTAAAACCACATTGTATAGTCGGACTAGATTTACCTCGCACTCAAGAATATTCGTAGAAATCTGTAAATGTGTCGCCAGCGAAATGAGAATAGCGACTTTCAATATACATGTAAGTGTGACTATCAAGACGAGATCTAAACGACGATTTTGCACGGAGAGAGTAGCGAACATTATTATTAAGAACTTTATCAAGAATATTTTGCCATTATGTACTTACCATTCCGTACATAGATCCAATATTTTACTGCATACGTAGTGACATTTGTCTGCCTTTACTTTTGTGTTCAGTAGAATAACGGAAAACTGTAATAGAAAAAAGAGAGAGAATAAGTCGCTACAGGGAACGCAACATACATAAGACAGTGCCTCTCCACTGACATCCGGGAAAACAACAGTCCACACATCATCACGCTTGCTAAAGTCACCAAATGTGCCCGCGGAGTTGACAAGCATTGATAGCGTTCGGAAAACCTCGGCCAACTACGTCAAGTGCCTCGGATGTATGTTAGGCACTACTTTCGGAATTACCATTCAAATATCATGAAAATAAGATGGCGGCGTGAACGCTGGAGTGCTGATGAATCTAATATTTAAGCTATATAAATACTGAAATATGTGAGTTTTTAACTAGAAATGACAACGATAATCCATCTCTTACGTGAAGTTATCGAAGTTATTGAAATTATAAATTCGTTTTACGAGAACTATTTCTTGACCGCACAAAATGTTGAGTTTTGCTACATAGTGCTCCGCCTTACGTATACTAGAGGGTGTTATCCGAGTAACGAAGTGGTACGGAAATACCCGAGGGCTGTCGAGAATGGCATTGATAGGTGCATTACACACCCTGGGTTTAATATCCAGATGTACATCTACAATATAATTCATTATGTGTTATAGATAGTCTTGAAATAGGTATATAGATACATTTCTAAACTTGTACTTTCTACGGACAGATGGCGAATATTTTTTCAGTTTCTTTATTCACCAGATTGGCGACAAGGGAGGTAACTATGCACAAATATTTTATTTGAATATCAAAACGAATCAAATCAGTTACCAAGATATCATAGCCATGTATTGATGTGTTTAACGTTATCATGTATGTGCTGGGGTTCGTAATGAATAAATATGATCGAACATTGTTAAGTGCTTGTCATTGAGAATAATATATAAAAATAATTTCATTATACATGCTATAAAATATTTCGGTTTCTGTGGGCATTGGCATTTTTGAATATGATAAAAAATTAAATTGGCATGTTTGTCTCACTCAACGGAGAATAAATACGTATTCAGTGTTATCATTGATTTTGACATTGGCTATACGTGCTATGATAAGAATACTTGTAAAACTTGTATATTCCAAACTTCAAATAACCACAGGCTGTAAGATAGTGCCTGTCTTCACCATAGGCTCTCGAAACAACTGATTGTTCAATTACTGTAAACGTCTTTATTTTCGAAGGCACTTTATTTCGCGAATTTCCGATTATTATTTTTTTGCGAGATTTTATTTCGCGAGTTCCTTGGTTGTCACAGTAAATTGTTTTAATTAGGGTTGGATGTCGATAAAATGATTGCTACAAGGAAATACAGTGAAATTGTATATTACCTCTTAATCACAAATTATGGAGTCAAAAATGAATAAAGTTTACCAACTATAAGCAAAGTGTATATGCACAAACCTGTTCGTATTTTAGATTCCAGAGTTGAAAAGGGGCGTAACTCTGCTCCCTCGGATCTAAGGGACCCGCCGTCTCACACGCTAGCTTTGCTGAAGATAATTCTGGAATCTTTATTGTAAGAAACTCTTTCTTCATGTCGATACCCAATAGAGTACGACTGAAAAAATAAGATTTTACATCTGAGAAATTCTTTGCAAATGTAATTTCATTTGATGGCGTTTTTCATCGTTGCTCTCCAGTTCACTTGCCATTGGTTAAATGTAAGTTTTTTAGTTGTTTAAGGATTTCTTCAGCCTCTTGTTCACGAAGAATAAGGACTCTGCAGTGATAGTATGCTGTTAGTCTGATCGTTTTAATCATAACTAATACTTTAAACTAAAACAACGAGGGGACTAGTTTTGTGTCATCTTACCGGGCAATATTAAAACCGAAATGTCTAGCGCATGAAGTACCTATGTATGGTTGCTATATAGACTGATGATGGTATAATTCCTCAACTTGTTCTTGATTTTATGCGAATTTTGCATATTGAAGCGATGAGATATTATGATACAACAATATTTTTGTACAATTTCATAACAAAAAATCTGTACGTTAAGTCCCTAATATAATATTTTCCAAAAACTGAATGATTTTTCGGCAACTTGATAGGATTAGTTTGCTAGAAATGGTTGTTGATATATTTGTGCTTACATGCCACCAGCAGCAACATCTGTATACCCCAGAAATACGGTCTTCTTCAGCTTAAAACTGCCTGTTTCCTCCAATGGTTCTATTTGTGTTACGGTGTTTCTGTATGACATTGTCTGAAATGTATCATAATAATGGTCCCTTAACATTTACAATTGATGCCAGGGGCGCAGCTTTGCCGAATTTGATGTGTAGGCCTAGTATTAGGGGGTCCGCGAGCATGGTCCCTGGACAAAATTGTAAAGCTAGATCGTCAGAGATGCGTTTTGGTGTATACTTTGTTCCGGTAAATATGCTTACAATAACATAAAAGCATACTTTAAATATCTTATTGCAGTTTTGACAATTTTATTTTGTCGATTTTTCGCGGCCTATATGAATTTACGCCCCTGGATGTAATTCACTCTCGATCACTGTTTCCCGAGTCCCTAACAAAGTCCGGGGTTGTTATGACTGTGGAATAATCTTGCCAATAGAGGGAATTGAACCCAACGAACTCCAGATCGGGAACCAGGCGCTGAACTTACTGTAAAACCTTAATAATAAATCCGCCATTGAGACCCTTGAAAAAACGGGTCTTCTTATTGAGGTGGTCTTAATATTGATCTTGAATAAACAGCAAAATAGTGAGGATGGACTTTAACATTTTGTTCTCTATTTTGAGTTGGTCTAATTCTTGAGATGGTCTTTGAGTGAAGTTTTACTGTACATATTTTTTAAGCTAATGGTCAATATTCTTCAACAATTGTTTGCTTTGAAGAATTAAACTTTTTAACATATTTTGATTTATATTAAAACTAGTTTTCTTATATTTGTTTTATTGGATGTCCATTGTTCAGCACTAACCCTGAAAATTTGGAATGCACACCGATTATCGTTCGATTACTTGATTCGGGCTACCAACAGCTGAGTTGAAGCTAGTCCCGGACTACTCTAATGCTGATTCGGGCTACCAACAGCTGACTTGAAGCTAGTCCCGGACTACTGTAATGCTGATTATAGCTACCAACAGCTGGATTGAAGCTAGTCCCGGACAAATCTGTTTTAAAGCTATATCAACTTCAGACAAGCGAATACAAAAGTAGTTTATACAAACCTTATCAAACATTTATCAGGACCCCATAATGTCAAATATAGGTTTCACAAATTCCTCTGGCTATCGTATTGTCATGGTTATAAGTATATTCCAAATTTTTAGCAATGTCTTTTAATGTTGACAGATGTTGAATTATGTACACGGTATGTGTCAGTTTACAAATCAGCAATAGTTCAGTTGTAAGTGAAACCTTAGAATCCCACAAACACATAGAACTGAAGCTATCATTGTGTATGTTTATTTGTTACTTAATTGACTGATAACCTCGGACAACTAGTTTCCTATGTCGGACAAGTCAAATTTCACATTTCCATTAGTCTCGGACAAGTGTCTTTGAAAAACAATGCGAGAGTCCTGCGATGGTGAAACTAAAATTGCCATTATAAAAGTTGTATCTGACTCATCTGAAGATAAACTGATTGAATTGGTTTTATCCAAAATTTCTGTTACATTGGCTGAAACATCTCAAAGAAGAAAACTTGAAATGTATAACCTATAGAAAATAAGTTTTTTAATCATATTATACTAGCAGACAAAAACTTGTAAAATAGTCTGTTGTTAAAATCCTGGATGTTGTTTTTAAATATTATGATGTACACTTCAAAAAATACTGATCAATACATTATGAGTCCATTCTTTGTTAATGCATATTAATTGATGTTTTAACTATAGGGAATATATTTTTTATGTTTGTTAAAGTAAACAAAGGAACAAAACAAGAGCAAAGTATTACTTTAAAGTAGTTTATACAAGAAATAGTGTATATATGTAGCATTACTTATCTTGTCCAATTCGTTCGCATTTCACTAGGAGTCAATAGTCCAACTGTGTTTAACTTTAGCTTGAAACAAAATATTTACTACTTTAACCTGATATCAATTTATTATGAAATGCTTTTAAGTTAATTCAATACACAACTTTTAATAGTCTTTGATTTACTGACCGGAGAGGATTGTATTGATTTGAGCATTATTTTAAAAATAGGTTTATTGAAAGTGACCACGATATATATACAAATTGTTTCATTATGTAGGGTTTAATTTCCGTTATAGTGTTCTGTTTGCATACGTTATGGATTTACAGACAGTCTTAATCTGGTAAAATATAATTTGTTATGAGGCGTACTTATATGTTGTACCAAATACTCTTAGATTTTAATTGTTTGTCAAAGCCTTCATGTACACTTTAGAACCTACATAGCAATATATATATACTAATATTTTCCCTCATAAAGTTACAGATATATTATGCTTATTTTGTGTTCATGTGTTTACCTAAACAAACTTGAAAAATATACTTCTTAGACTTTAATATAGTTTATTTTTATATACTTTTATATAGTTAAAATAACAATAAACATGCATTAACATAACCGATACCATCAAAAACAAAAGGAGGATTTCAGTGATATTTAAAGATATACTATGCTCATTTTGTGTTCAATATTTTACCTAACCAAACATGAAAAACATATGTCCTATAGTTAAAACATCAATCAACATGCATTAACAAAGAATGAACTCATACTGTATTGATCCATATTTGGCGAAAAAAGATGTTTGTTCATCATAAAATTTAAAAAAAACTTCCATTTTTTTTAACAATCAGGCTAATTCACAAGTTTTGTCTGTTCGTAATATGGTCAAACAAATATATTTTCAATTGGTAATACATTGCAATTGTTCTTATTAGAGAGTTTAGCCAATGTAACAACAATACTGGATGAAGCCAATTTAAACATTTTATGATCAGATGAGTCAGATACATCTTTAAATAAACGAAATTCTTCATAGCATGATAAATATAATGTAGATGATAGTGATACTAAACAGATATGTATCATTTCAATTGCATACTGACAAGTTCATTATATGTATCATGCTATGAAGAATTTCGTATTTTATTTCTCTTAAATATCACTTAAATATCACTGAATTCCTACTTTTGTTGTGGATGATATCGGTAATAACAATATCATCAATTACTGTAAATATATTGTATGTTTCGGACATGCAGTTCCACGAATTTTTCAAAATGATTTATTAATACCTAGCAATACAACATACAATAAAATACAAAATACTTTATTTTGGTCATGGTTACATTAGATTATTTTTTAGGTATGCGCAATAGTGCACGAAATTATTCAGTTTCTTACACAAGTTTTTGTTTGATTATTATTTTTAGTAACAATTAACAACTGTTTTTTTTCCAGTTTTATTTGCGTATATGTAATTATTTATTACACACTATTGTATAACGTATCATGCGATATTTTGATGTTTTATCAAACAGGTCAATTATAAGTAATTATTCCTGTTATATCTTCCAGTTTGTATTCTTAATGGATGAACTGATAATCTAATTCTACAAAAGAAAAATCTGAAACTTTTGGGTAATATATCTAAGTAAGATTCATATTCAAATTTTAATTCTTTATATATTCTTTATTAGATCTAGATGCGACTGACACTGTAAGCTCTTGCACAATCAAAATCACGTGGGTAATTTTTCTTTGACCAAGCCATCTGTGTGTTGCAGACCAATCTTAATCATTACTGGTTCAAGCTTTTCAACCAAACTACAATAAAACTGAAATTTCAAACCTGAAATTTGACAGGTTCTGGTTCCGAGCATAGTTCATATCATTAATAAACTACTTCCAAAATCAGTTTGGTCACGACCGCTGCGTGGTTTAGTAGATCTGTTGAGGAATTAGCTATTTTAAATCCAGACAAAATAAATACACATATTACATTTTCACTGAAATGTAAACATTTTAATCGAAAATGTATGCATAAGAATATTTTTCTGTTGTTTTTATTCTGTAAAATCTCACTTATGAAATATTTTAACATCATTTAAAAAAAAGATAGTTCCCACTTCTACAATATTTATCTCCCTTGTTCTTAATCATCAACCATTTTGATAGGCAATACTGATAAGCACTTATAGCAGTAATTCCCAAATATGTGATAATTGAGAAAATTTCCAGAAAATTTGCATGTGACGACCAATTTACTTCAACTTTCTGAGCCATTTGCCCGCATGAGCATAATGAATTATTTATAAATAGCTAATTTTATTTTATCATCCTTCACATTATATTCCCTATAAACGTTAAGGAAATTTTGCCTATCAATATGACTGCCTATTCAGAACAAGGGAGGTAAATGTAGGATATGAATATTTTTTAAGATATACTAAATTGTAGGTTTTAGCGAAGAGAGACTAGATCATTTCAATGTGTGGTTAAAACAGTTGTCGAAAATTCAACGAGGAATGCTTACAGTATAAGCATTGATGTGTTAAGAAAATGGTCGTTATATTTAGAGAGATTAAATGTTAATACATGTACGAGTATATGGGGCCGATGCATAAGATAAAGGTTCGCGTAGAGCGTAAACCACTGGTTTTAGACTTGAGGACAATATTCCGAATATATTTAAGAATATTTGTACCTGTCCAGTGTAATTACATTTTAAGCAGTAATTTTCTTTGTTTAACAATGTTTAGTTGACATCTGCAAGGGCCTCTCCAAGTTAAGAATTTGCCACAGACAAATACGTACGCTTGCTTGCTTGCCAGTGTTAGATACTCACCGGAGTTCTGTAAACACAACGTAATAGAACGAACGTTAATAAACTGAAAACGAAATAAAGATAGGATTTAACGTGTGACTGAACTTCAATGGATCTAAATTTGCATATAAACTGGTATAAACCTCGTACGGTCCAGTATGAAATTGTCTGTTGAGGGAGGAACTTTTCATGCACTCTTATACAGAAAGAATATATAGAGGATAACGCCGTGACGTCACGAGCACCTGTTATACGAATGTAAACATTGCTGGTGGGCAGAAAGTCGATATCCGGTTACAGCGCCATATTGTTTATAACGCTAATTTGCTTTATCTAAATTGTAAATTCTTTAAGTTATGATTCAGTCTTTCATAGTTGTTGGTTGTACACACAAGTGGGGAAAGGGTTCTAAGATTACATGCACAAAATTCCTAATGAGAAGAATTAAGAGCGAATGAAACGGTAGCTATCTGCCATTAACAGGAAAAACTGGACCCGTCGGCTCATCAACCTATGTAATGTCCGTCCCCTTAAGTATACTATTATTAAGTGTGAATAAAAGTCATTTTAGGAAATATTTATGTACATAGACGACCTTTATTTTGTCCAGAAAGAAAGAAAAATCAACTTCATAGTTAATCATCTAACATAATTATTTTATACTACTGCAACTAAAAATGCAAAAAATTGTCATCTTTTTGATAATATAAGGATATTGTGTCTATTATAATCATCCAAAATATTTTATAATATATGACAAAAGTCCATGTGGTAAACTTATTTCTTAAAATTGACAATTACAGTCTTTAAAGCAAATCATTTAGTGTGGGGACGGACATTACAAAATAGGGACAGACAATAATGTACACTAATAGGATTATCTCCGAAATCTTCAACAAATCCTGCAACACATACTTCTCCAGAAATTATACGTATAAGATAGCATGATAAATAAGAAACAGAGGCAGAAACAAGGCCAGTATTGGGTTGGACAACTTATGTAATGTTATGCAATAAACAATAGTGTCCCCTGCGTGCACTACCTAGATATCAATCTTATTCAGACTCCTAATCAGCATTTCACAGTGTCTGGCCCAGTGGGAGTCCAATATGCATCCAATCAGTTTTTGCTGTCACCATCAGTCGCATATATACAAATTAAGTTGAGAAGTGTCAATTAAGATATCACATAAATAAAGAAGTTAATGGATAGGGCCGACTTGGCTATTTAGGCCGTAATTTTGATAAAAAAACTTTTTAAAAACTAAATTAAATAATTTTTTGATTCGAATAATTTTAATTTAAAACTTGTTTAGAACAGCTACGATGGTACCCTCTAAGGTGCAAACAGAATTTTCAAGATATCTAAAAACATTAAAGAAGTTAAGTGGGGTGGCCGTGTTTTCCATTTTGGCCGTAATTTTGATAAAAAAACGGTCATATGAGACTAAATTTTATAAACTTCTAATTCAAATTTAAAACTTGTTTAGGAAAGCCAAGAGGGTGCACTCATATATGCTAAAATTATGTTTAAGATATCTTAAAGAATAAAGAAGTAAAAGGGGGTGGCCGCGTTTTCCTTTCCATTTTGGCCGCAATTTACGGCTTGACCGCGTTTTAAACCTGTCCAATTACTAGTTTTATTATATGCTGATGGACGGAAGTTTACCAATGGGTAACGTCTTATAAAAACATTCAACTGGCTACGTTTATGTTGTTTTTGTATCCCGGTGGCGAGGGTAAACAAACTCAACTCCACACGTTTATGTTTTTGACAGTTTAAAGAAACACAAATATAAGCATACAGCTGTCACAAATATATGTGGGCGAATCTAAAAAACTTGCGATAAATGTGATAATACCTGATGTACAAAGACAAACGAACACATCCGATTGTTGTGTATTTGCCATCGCATATGTTACAGAACTAGTGCATTGTAACTTTAATTGTGAAATCACCAATGTTCGATTTGATATTCCCGCTATGAGGATGCATCTCATAAAATGCTCAGAAAATGACACATTTGAACCGTTTCAAAAAGTTATGAAAATGCCAAAAATGTCTTGTAAAGAAGATAAGTCTCAAACAATAAAATACGTCTGTACATGTAAATTACCAGATGTCATTAAAAATGTTGTAATATTTGTGAAAACAAATCAAGCCGAAATGAGTGGTATCACGTGAGTTGCACAGGAATTTAGTCTAATTTAAAACTAAGTCTTGGCTTTGTAGACATTGTCATTGGTAGAGAAGTTGAATGTGCACAGCCGAACAATGATAATATGCTTTATGTATTACGTAAAAATCTAGGATAGCGCTAGCCAAGAATCCATTAGGCTCCATTCAAACCAATACATTTCGCTAAGATTTATTCCCATACAATTTAATTGTTTATCAAATCTGACTTCCAACCCTTTAAACCTAGCGCCAGCCAAGACAATGTTGATTGACAAACTGTTTAACATGTGATATATGTGTATTTATTTATCTACCGCTATGTCTTAATATGTGTGTGTATGAATGTCACTCAAATAAATGCTGAATATGTTTTAATGCTAAATGTAAATTAAGATAAGGTAAATAAAAGCACAATTAAACATTAAACGTCGTTGTCTTTGTTAGATATGTGTACATGTTAATAATTACTGTTGATGCATTTCACACATAACACATTATTTATGCACATACACATACAGAAAAGTCAAAGTCATATTAAACACAACGTAATAGGACAAACTTTAATAAGCTGAAAACGAAATAAACGCTAAGATAGGATTTAACGTGCGACTGAACTTCAATGGATCTAAAATTTTCATATAAACTGGTATAAACCTCGTACGGTCCATTATGAAATTGTCTGTTGAGGGAGGAACTTTTCATGCACCCTTATACAGAAAGAATATACTGTGGATTGTTCAAAAATCGACGCACGAACAATATTTGTACTATTTAAGTAGAATCCATTGGGACTCGTGAATGCTCACGGCGGACGAAAGTTTACAAAATCTGTTGGATATACTACCTTAGTGTATTGTTTTCGGGGAAAAACAGGTAGGAGTTTCTTACGTTATTTTTGTCAATAAAATAGAATAGCTAAGCATTATTTTTGTTTATTTTATTTATTTATCCGAACAGTTCAAATATTTTTAGCCTTGTCACACGCATATTTAAATGTCTTACTACCTGAAGCCGATTAATGAGAACACACAATAAAATCGTCTCTTGTTAGGTTAAACGTATTATTTTATATCGATTATGAAACCAAAATGTTACAAACATGTATTGGTCACTCTCAATGACTTATTCCTGCGTTACTAACCAGTACTCGTACCCAGTTTAGGGATTGTGAAGTTAGCGGTACGGATACTGGTAAGTTCGGTAACTAAAATAGCAACTTCGGTAAATTGACATAAACGTTCGTGTCTTTCAGAGGTTTCGGTAAAAAGATTGTTTATTTACATTGAACAATGACAGGCTTAATAATAGGATAGTACCGTGTAAAACATCGGACTATTTGCTAATTGACATGTTAATTGGCACTTCGTACTCATTGCATACCACAACATTCGGTAACTGGTCAACTTGTTCCTTAGTCTTATGGCAATATGAAAACAAAGAGACCATATTAAGTAAATATTGTTTCCTGCTGGCAAATAGTGACATCACATGTTGCGTTTTCTCGAAATGATCTTACTTACAGAAGAGGTTGGAAATCCCATAGCATTGCCCAGTCTTAATATAACGAACGTTGCTTTATTTCGTTCCTTTGTTTACAGGTATATACAAAAATACCCTGAGAAATAATTTTTTTAGAGAATGGCTTGTTAATGCCTTTCATACAGATGGTCTCTAAAAGAGAGATACTATACGTAGCTACAGGGAACACAACACACATACAACGCTGCATGTTGGACTCGCGTATTTGTGGTTTTGGAAAACTTGTAAGAAAATTGACAATGTAGTGCTGTAAAGTAGATCTGTATGAAGGTATTTACTACCGATTTGTTTTGTTAACGATTTAGCATGTGTTGATACAAATCTACATTATGTACCTTTACATATTACTATTTATTTTGCTACTATGTTGTGCATTGATGTGTATCTATATGACGGGCCTCAGGCCTACATCTATTGAAAATAAACTTATCTATATTTAAGAACTGAAAGTTTGGTCGGATGTGTTGTGGTATGTTATCGATTCTCAATTAGTGGAGAATACAGTTATTGTGTACACAATGAATGTCGATGGGTCAATATTTTGCAAAACGTTTCCATTGGCTGACCTCTTCAACGTTTGTTAACTTGACATACTGGCTTCTGTTAGTTATTACTTTGTACTAACAAAAAATTAAACATACTATAATATATTAAATGGAGTTATTGACGTATTACAATATAGTTACTTTAAGCGATAGTGTGTTTACCAATTAGTCATTTGATCGAAAAGTAATCTGTTCGAACATATAGAGTAGTAGTGATTTCAGTGAAAAAGTCAGTCGAATTGTAGTAAGAACAACCAATAACACCAAACATCTGAAGTAATCGAGGTAATATCAGATACAAATGTAAACTATTGTATCTTATTATACCTCATGTGATTTATCCATGCAAAATTCACATATACACGCTATAAGCAAATCCGTTATGTTACCCTGTGACGTGACATAACGTTTTTACCCTGTGACATAACTTTTTACCCTGTGACGTTGTGAAATTCACATAGTCCGAGTCGATAGGCCCTTTTTAAAATATGTAACATTAATCAAGCGCGTGTAATGTTTGCGAACGACATTATCTGTCAGCTTTGACAGATTCAGTTCTTTCACAAAAATTGCTTCAAATAATCCAAAGACTTCGCAAGCACTTTATTGTTTCTCTTTCACATTTGACTTTATTGTTTTATACATGTATTTTAATATCAAAATATTTGTTTCGGTATGATAAATTAAATATCAGATCCCATAGAGGGTATCATGTTTACCCTCGAAATGTTAAAGTCAACCACTTCTTACGTCTTGGTTTACAACAATTCTCTCGGGTAAACATTATAATTATACTATAAGTATACCACGATAAGTTGAGAGTGACGTCATGTAATGTTTACATGGTTTGACCACCTTTATTGATCAAAATAGGTAAATCAAATAACAAGCACAACTATTTATTGTGATATCGATTTCATAAACTAGCAGCCGTGATAGCTCAGATGGTACCGAGTCCGCGCTTAACAATGCTAATTAAGCTTTTAAGTTTTGAGTCCGAGTTCGAGACCATCGGGAGGTGGTTTTTTTTCATTAAAATATTATATATTTCGTTGGTCATCTACAGTTGTACTTACACGACTTATACTAATTAATGTTCGCTCGAATATTATTAACTAAAACATTGTATAGCATGTGTAATTATAAGCTATTAACTAATAACGATATGATTTCATGATTTTTAAAGTGCACGATATCATCGTGCTGTAGATTTACATGTACATTTATCGCTACACACTCATATGGAATAAAGTTGATATGGCTACTCCGAAAAACATAAGGGGTTCAAATGAACATTTTAGCGACGACGCTATAGCCATCATTAAACACGTTTGGTTTAACAACAAAGCATTAGACGATAACAAAAAAAACGAAAGGAAATAGACAGAAACGACAAGTAATTGACAAGCAGTGAGTAAGGGATAACATTCATATTGTCCATAAAAAAGGGAAGGCAGGAATGTGTCTCGAACTCACACCCTATCTATTGGTCGAAGTTACTAGTCAGAAGCGCTACCAATTGAGCTATCGTTAATGTCTACTTGAGCGATATTTCATCAACATTTAATACTAATCCTGAAGATAATAGGCATGATAATGACCGTAAGCTGCTTTACATGTATTGGAAATTGGGTATGGTCGTGTTTACTATCGAATTATCCTAACTGAGTTATATCACCCTCCATGGGATCTGGTATCCAACATTATCGAGCTCATTTCATGAAATATTTTTTGTAACTTTTTATTTTCATACAGCATGGCAAATACCATGTGCACATTCTTTTTTAAAGGAAAACAACATTGTATAACCAAAACAACTACCCCCCCCCCCGAAATAATAATAAGAAAAAAATGTTTGGCTGAAGTACAAAGTTCGGCAACAAATATTGAAATTTTGATAGCTTCCATGGGCAACTACCTTTTAAGAGGATTGTTGAATATAAATTGTAAATATAAATTAAATGATTGTTAGGTTTACTTGAAATACAGTACAGTTGCAAATGTAACAATATATTATAAATATATATGTAAAGAGATGTTGAGCACTTTGGTATTGCTATATATATTATACATGTATAGTGCTTTAAATTCTGATTACTAAAATGTCTGATCATAGAAGAGTAATTTTAGAAAATATAAATATACTCATCTTTGTTCTAATGATTAGATTCGTTTTCACTTTTTGAAACAATTAACAGATTTTCATCCTTAGATTGACCGACGCAAGGGATAGACATACAGTGCGGATAATTGTTACGGTGAACATTGTTTGAATACTATTGTTGAAACAATATTTGTTCTGAATTTTTCGGTCCTTTGTTTGACAATGATGAAAATAATAGTCAAAGCGGTTCTTTATTGTAGAACAATTGTTTTGACAGAAACGCTTTCATATGACAATCAATACCAATACAAAGCATCGTTTTTATCATTTTTAGACAACTCGTTTAATAAATTCAATAAAAAATATCCACTCATACAAGATCCTCTATTGACCACATTATGTACTCTCCTTTAGCATCGGGAGCTTATTCCGATACCTTCACATTCACCGTGAATGTAACGGTAGTGGAATCAAAGCGCTGTGTGGAGCGTACACATTATGCAACACAACTATTGATTATAGGCAGGTATAGATATGCAGAAACTATTTGAAGAGAATTTATCGCCATCTGAAGACAGTAAACATAATTTGTTCTAATCACAATGGTAAGAAATATTCATGACGAATGTTTGAAGTAATTTTCTAGAATGTTTCATTTACTTGTCATTTTTGTACGGCTAACTTTTTTCAGAAAGTACGTTTACATAGAAAAACATTTTTTAGAACGGTTAAAATATAAGAAATTTTAAATTTTTACCCGCATTATTGTACAGATTAAATCAATACAAGTTTCATTTGCCTTTGTAGAAATGTCCATTATGGGTGGAATACCTTAAATGCAATCGAAGGACATCAGATCAATACACTCAACACAATTTCTAATTGGTCACTTCATATTTATTGAAAAGACCATACCATATATATCCGTTTCATGACTTTTAATTTTAGGGTTATTAGTGTTGATCTGTCGTAAAATTCACGTAAGAATCAATATGGATTAATGTATTCTGAACAGTTGTACGAAGACAATATTTATGTGATGGTGTTTGCATTGTTGTATTTTCATTCACTGTTAAATACTATCAATAAAATCCAAGTGACCAATTAGAAGTTTGCTGAGTGTATATGAGCGCTGCAGCTATGGGATTTACGACCTCTTCTGTAAGTGACGTCATTACAAGAAAACACCACAAGTGTCGTCCCTATTTGCAAGCAGGACACAATCTTTACTCCAAATGGTCACTTCGTTTTCATAGTGCCATATGGTGCAATTATTGCTTTAATACTGTCAGTACATGGTGACGTCACATGTAACGTTTTCTGGAAATGACGTCACTTAAAGAAGAGGTTGGGAATCATGCAGCTGCGCTCATATTATCTTAAATTGTCCTGTAAAGTATTCCATCCATTAAAGTCCCCCTGGTTGTCCTCATTAATTTTCCTAAGTTGTCCTTTCTGGTCGGTGAAGCCATCCCTTGCGTATTTAACCTTGCACCTCCTGAAATGCCTGAAATTTTATCGACTATTGTTTTCGCGGAGGTCTGTGTGGGGAGACATTGTCTTTCGTATGTGGTGTTCCCTGCAGCAAGAATTTCTCTCTTTTATTATTTCAACATTTACTGAGTGGTTTTCACTGTGGACGTAATGGAATCGCTCTGTTTTATTAATTGTCATTGATGTTTTTAGATAAGTATTAAGTTTCCTCTTTTGACTTATAGAATTTCTTGGTTTGATAGAATATTTATGTTCATCTCCCTCGCTTTCCTGTCCGTGGCCAACTCGATATCTTAGAGTATCCTTTAATGGATCCCCCTTTTTGTTCCCTTCTACCCACATTGGTCGTTTTTGATACTTAGCCAGACAGTTCCTCATTGCCCAATTCCCTTAGACGTTGTACATCACACCTCATAAATCCTATTTTTTTATATTATGTTTCAATGCTGATGTTTCCCTGGGATGTGTAAAGGGAGGCATTGCCTTGTGAATCTGATGTTTCCGGTAATAACGTAATCCCTTCTTTATCGAGGCTGTAATGTGTTCTGAACTTGTACTTTGTACTAAACTACACTATACTACACGTTTATTGGTGCAATATGCACATACAGTGCGTTTGACAATTAAAAAAATAAACATAAATATGAGATGGACAAGCAAACAAATAGACATGTTACAAATACAATATCAAACATTGAATGTTATCAAACACAGAGCAGAACAATGCTATTTGTGTCTATGATTAAATAAGCACCAATGAAGTAGTCTTATGCAATTTTACGCAAAAGTATATATAACTATACTTGTACAGGAGAAGGTCTTAAATGAATACATTGTAAATTGTAAATAGAATACACTTTAGACAATTAAATACACACTGCTTTTGTCGTCAGTGTCTTTTCTTGGCACGTCATTAGGTTGATAGTTGTTCGTGAACTGTCCATGATTGTGAAAAATTGAAATTCTCACGTTCAAAACCTCGATGAATGGAACTCGATGAATCAGAAACTCGGATTTATATAAACAAACTTGTAATCATACCGGATTTCGTAGAAACATGGAATACGTGCTTCTAAGAGAATATTATATGCTGTTGATTATACGTTTTGTGAAACCGAAATAAATGGCAATGAACTCATATGACTGAGATAAGATTAAATACTAGCTTAATTACGTAATGCTTATATACCATTTAATTTACGTTACAAATGGTGTGCAGATATTATTCCCTTTACAAAATGTTTGTTCAATTTTATAAGCATGTATTTAAGTAATAATGAAGTAATTATCCAATGCATCTTTCTGAAATACGTGTATTTATTTATAATTCTTGATTTTTATTACTTCATACTATTAATTAGTTCATGAAATGCGTAAAACTATCGCGTTCATAATTGTATCTCATTTTTAATTTCCATTCTAATCATTTACACTGTAAGAATTAAGTGTACACCATTACGCTACTTGACACCACTAATGCAGTTAGTATTACTTGGAAACTCGGTTTTGCACTTTACATGATTTTTACTGAGTAATGAACTATAATAAACGTACTTCAATCAATACAACATAACAATCGAGGGGTTAGCACCAGAATCTACCATCTCCTTAATAAGTTTATATGGAGGATACAACATGTAGCTGGTAATGGCACCAACACCTCGAAATACCATATTCAAAATCAATATATTTTTTACTTTTTATTTCCAGTTTGGATCGACTGTTATTAAACCACTCAACAGAAAGACCCCAAATAGTACAAAGAGAGACAACAAGAGACATAAATCTCCTTCCTTTAGCTGGCGATAATACTGTCCGTATACAGCTTGTAGAAAACAATGCCGTCTGAAAACATTTCAAGATCAAAAGGGGTCATTGTGGTTTTATGTGCTATGGTTATCTTCCTGACTTACTCTTTGATTCAAGTTTCAATGTCAAATATTGACAGAGGAATGCTTGTAACAACATTTCAAAGTGAGTCTGAGAGTGATATTCTTATAAGCAAATCAGCATACTCAAATGAAAACAAACAACAGCCACTTGGGGAACATAGAGAAGCAACTACTAGTGTCATAGCAATTGAAGACGTAAGGACTGAATCGACTACAGCAACACTTAATTTGAAGAGGAAAACAAACGAGAGATGTGAGAAAAGATTACCAAAAATAATTTTGGTCGGAAGTCAGAAATCTGGAACTTCAGCCTTAACTCAGTTTACTAGCTACCATCCACAGATTGCTGCTTGTAGAAAGCCTGACGAACCACGCTATTTCAGTCGATACTACGATGACCATTCCTTAGAATGGTACCGACAGATGATGCCTTGCAGTTTTTCCGATCAGATAACTATGGAAAAAACTCCCGGTTATTTTTATGGAAATATCTCAGCATTGCGGATCAAACAAATGAACGAACAGACTAAAATTCTCATGATCTTCAAAGATCCTGTCGAAGTTGCTATTTCGATTTTTGCCATGTGGAGAGCACACGAGGATCCTCGAGTTCGGGGTAAAGAGTTTGAAGACATGGTAACCGTACTGGACAGTGATAACAAGCGGATAGTGAATACAACATCGAAAATAATTTGGTACTGTAAATTCATATTACACGCACAAACATGGGTAGATACATTTGGAAAAAAACAAGTTTACGCTGTCGATGGATCAGCATTTGAAAAAAACCCGTACAGAGAATTACAAAAATTAGAATCAGTTTTGGGACTCGACAATTTTTTCAAAAAAGAACAGTTTGTGTTCAGTGAGAAAAAGAAGAAGTACTGCTTTGCCTTTAAGTCTAAGTCGATTCGATGTTTACCCTCTGGTAAAGGACGAGAGCATCCGGCAGTATCTGAAGAAGTGATTGCATTGTTACGGACTTATTTCAAACCTTTTAACGATAAGATATCGAAGATGTTGAGCCGATCTTTTATTTGGCAATAGTACATGGTTATTTGAGACTCCTGTGATGAACTTACTTTGGTAAATTATTCTTCTTTGTATGCACTTAATTTTAGTGATTGCATTGTTGACGTGACTTATCACGAAATAACAAAAGTGTAAAGACTTTGGTGGGCATCGGTCATACCTCGCATCCATTTAGGAGCATTCTATCTTTTCTTCAAGTACAAAGTAAATATATATACTTGTCTTATCAACTTGTCCTATTTGCATTGGGAGGTTGTTGAGATGCTTTGGTTAGTTTGTCTGTTAACTTTAAATGGTATTAAGATCACCGAATTGACTTTACATGGTTAGTAATGAAAACTGTGAACAAGAAAAGAGATTTTGTACGTTCTACGCATTTAAAATTCGAGAGAACAGGTAACTTTTATTGAACTGGCGCCTGGTTGAGAAAGCACTGAATCTGGGGCCAAGTCAAATTATGTTTATAAACGAACATTTCATAACATGTATGTATCTGTTATACAGATGATATATATTTTATGTGGTATATGTTATATTTTATGCCATTAAATAAATCATGTGCAGTAAAACCTCTTTTAAAAGCCACCTAGAAATTAAGACCACCTCACCCTGTAAGACGGTTATGTCAAGGATCAGATTTCAGATTATCTTCTATATTTTAACACGACACTCAGACTGCCTCACTAGTATGACTGATTTCCTTCAGACTCATTGGTGGTATTTTTATTGATGTTTAGGTTATTGTGGTCACGGCGTCACTTAAATTGGCACCGGGCTAAGTGAAGCCGAGTTCTGTTCACTGACGAATCTCTATTCACACTCAGCCATGCAGATGATAGGATATGCCTATACATACGTAAAAGCGAGAGATTCGCCGATTATTGTGTTGTTGAGAGAGACAGGTCCGGGGGAGGTAGAGTACTGGTGTGGGGTGGGATCATGGGGAACCGTAAGACTGTGCTATTGGTTATACAGGGAAACCTTAATGCACAGCGTTACATTACTGAGGTACTAAATCCTCATGTAATTCCTTTCATTCGCCATCACGGCCTCGGTGTAACATTGCCACAGGACCATGCCCGTCAGCACACAGCGAGAATCACAACCAAATAACTGGCTCAAAGCAACGTCTACGTAATGACATGGCATGCGGTTTCCCCTGCTATGGCATATCTGGGATGAACTGGGACGTAAGGCGAGGGCCAACCACTAAATTGACAATATCTAAGACCTCTCACGGGCATTGTAGCAAGAATGGAGGAATCTGCCTAATGGACAAATTCAACATGTCGCGAATTCGTTCAAATGGGGATCACACACATTATCAATTTTAATTAATAAGCAGATTTTAAACAAACACTTTTATCCCTTAAGATTTTTTGAGATTTTGACCCTATCCGAATTCGCCATGATCTTACTCAAAAACTGTTTATTGTAACACAATTATGTCAACTGATTTGTATGCACAAATGAATACACTTTATTTTCTGTATAGGTTCCAGCAACATAAACGTAATATATTTCCACAATCTTTACTTGAACATGGGGGGACTTTATACCTTTGTGAAATTAGGTGACCTTTATTAATACCCGGTAGAAATAGATCTATTATACCAATTTTGAAATCACTTTAATTGTATCTTCAAAGATATCGGGACTTTTAATAAGCCAATTATCGCTGTCAAAAGGTGAAAATTGGTCATTTGAAAAAAATTATATCTAGAGTTGAAAATAATCTCTATGGTCGTGTTGGTTTGCTAGGTAGGGCCATGGACCCGTTTCATAGTCAATAATCTTAGTGAAGATACAAGTTTCAACTTTCTTAAACATCGATATTTCATGCGGAAAAAAGCAAACTTTGGTCAAATGTATTGAGTATACCATTGAATAATTAAAAAGTGGAAATTATAGTTTAGTTATAGCAAGGATGATTAGAAGAAGTTTCACTTATCTTAAATAATGACTATGAAATGGGTCACGGGTTTAGTTTAAAATCAACAAGCGGTGAGAAGATAAAGCGCGGTTATACTTAAAGTGGACGGACGCAGAGACGCAGAAGAAAATAACAGTATAACTTCCGAAAACCACATGAAGCACTTTTTGACACAATTATTAGATTGTAGAGTCTTCACAGATAAATTGGAATTGTACACGCGCTTTTATTGATTTGGAGGATACACTTTTAAACTGAAAAAAACTGACACTTGTAAAATCAGGTGGAAATCGAGGACAGCGATAGAAACTCTGTGTACAATGCAGAAGCTGCGATTATTGTTTGAATAAACCCCTAGTTATTTTCGTTGGTATCCATCATCGGCATAGGCATAAACCTTTAATATCTATTAGCTTCCACAATTTCCTTTGTGTGGTCTGCACAATTATAGATACATACGTCTACATTAAAACCATAATTTAGAAGAAGTTCATTCTTATTTGTTGTGCAGACGAATTTAATAATTCCAGGCCAAAGTGCAGTTTTAAACAAATCAGCGTCAAGTTTACAGTTGAGATATGATTGGCGGATAATACGGTCGCTCAAAATTAAGACCAGGGCCTGTATTATAGAAGCATCTCAAGTGAATCTTAAATATTTTCACAAAAGTTCGAAACTTCAAATGGATTTTATTCCGAAAACTACATTAAAACTGTTACGCTTTTTAATGGTAATGACAACAACATATTAATACCATTTATTCATCATCCTTGAGTTGACCATATAATAGTCTGTATGTTAAATAAACCAGTTTAGGAAAATTGAATGTTAAGGACAAGTGTAAGATTTTACTTAGGATGTTTCTGCAATACTGCGCTTGATACGTCGGGGTGTGAGTATATCTAATTAGTTACAGCATGGAGCCAATATCGATCAGATCTGTGGTATCTTACAATGAGCCAGAATGTTGGACATGATTGGTGATATGTTGAATGGAACTTGATACCAACTATTACCAAACATTGAACTGTAACTGTAAAACACAAAAATCACGTCGTCACGTACTCAGTCATGAATTTCACTGATTGTGAAATTGTCATTCACGATTTCAGAATTCTCTTCATTATGTCTTGTACCTCTCTTGTACCTGTTTCTGTCTGTATATTCTCTGAATCCATGATCACATCGTTTGGGTAGATCTTCCCGGATATCTTTGTTTCCAGTCTGTAAAATAAGGGCGGTGTTATAGCACTGCGGTCCCAGGTGTTTGGTAACCATTTATGTGAAATATGAATGCATCGGACACACACGCGTAAGTGAAACAAGGTCTTATATACATTGTGTTATGCCTGGTTAATGGTTTTATCGCATATAGTATCTTCCTATATACCATCTACTACCGATTGAACGTAACTAGAGCATTAAACTTACAAAACTAGCATAACACAAGAAATATCTTGATAAGATGGTCGGCGTAATTTTTAGGTTAAGATTTGTTGTACAACATAAAAAAAATGCCGAGATGTTACGATTGCTGGTCAATCCAGATCCAAAATGGATTTTGGAAAATTCACCGAAATTGAATGGATTTCGGTAAGGTAACGTACCCTATATCGAAAGGTTAACCAATCATTGGGTAACGTACCCTATATCGAAAGGTTAACCAATCATTGGTAAGGTTACAAACGTTGTTCGGTTGAAGAGAAATTGCCTTGGTTGTTAACGTAAGATTTGATTGGTTTACACAACACTGATTTGCAAATAGCAAAACCATGTTAGTACGTGAGCCGCGGCCGTGGTCCAGTGGTTAGTGCGCTGGACTTGTAACCCGGAGATCTGGGTTCGATTCCTAGTCGCGGCAGGTCATACCCTTCCATGAAAATTTGACAAAAATGTCGATTTTCCTCCACATGTGGAGAAGTTGCCGGCTCCTTGTGGAAGGGTACGTTAGTACTGGTAAGAATTCAGTCCAGGAAAAACTGGTTAGGTGAACCGGCCGCCGTATATAACTGAAATATCGTTGAGAAACGGCGTTAAACCAGATGAAACAAACAAACATGTTAGTACGTCCGCGCCGAAAAATACAATTCCCGCATTTTGTTACTCAGGAGAGTTGCACTATACAAGTAGTAACTTATTAATCTTTCCGTACAGTATATTTGTTACCAGTTTAACATCTGTAGAGAAATCACTCATCAAGAAGGTTGATGCGAAAGATGGAGATAGTTGGGAGAGAGGTGGAGAGAAGGAAATTTTATCAAATGTTTAAGACTTCTGAAAGGGTAGATCATCGATAGCAGTATAGTATGCCAGTTATTGCTTATGTATACTTGTGGACTATTATCAAATTATTTTAAATCACATTATGTGGAATCACTCATGCTCGGGGTCACCACCACTTATCAGTATGTATAATTAATATTTCTGTCAATTTTGTGAATGAAGCATTATAACTCAAATACATTACTTATACAAACATGATAATTATACCATTGAGATAAACCACACAGTGGAATTAAACATTTTCTTTATGTTTAGGATTAGTTTATTTCAAAATCATGATTAATTGTTTTTTTTAATTTTATAGATTTTGAACGGCTTCCACATTTTAAGTATTAATACAGTTCAACCTATCTGAAGTTAGCCTCTCTTCAGCAAAAAGAGAGACACAGTGGGTGAGGGGGTAGAGAGCATGACTCATGGGCCGCAAGTCGTGAGTTCAAGCCCCGACATGAGCGAGGATGAACCGTAAACTTCACACACCGTGGATTTGGCGCGAGTACTGGTCAGTATAGTGATTAAGCAATGAATCAGTCGTTGGAAGTGCTTTGTTGTAAGTTTTAAGAATTTTTGTCACAAAATAAATAAGGTTAACTAAAATGAAAAAAATCTTAACATAGGAAAGTATCGGTTAAAACATGTTACATACGGAAAAAAGAAAAGTGTCTGTTCGAAACACAAATAATTCTAAAAATAGTAAAAGTATCACAATATCTGTTCAAAACACAAATACATGTACTTCTAAAAATAGAAAAGTATCTGTTCAAAACACAAATAGTTCTAAGAATAGAAGAGTATCTGTTCAAAACACAGATAATTCTAAGAATAGAAAAGCATCTGTTCAAAACACAAACAATTCTAAAAATAGAAAAGCATCTGTTCAAAACACAAACAATTCTAAAAATAGAAAAGCATCTGTTCAAAACACAAACAATTCTAAAAATAGAAAAGCATCTGTTCAAAACACAAACAATTCTAAAAAAGGAAAGGTACCTGAAAGTTTTAATCCTGTCGTATTCGCCACAGACTGCTAACAATTTGTCTTTTTTTCTGAAACAGACGACGTCCGGCGTAAATCCTAAATGTCGCCATGATAACAGACTTTTGACCTTTTGACCTCTTATTGTAAGTTGATGAAGCACATCAATGGCGCCCTTTTCGTTACCTTAAATGTATGTATGTAAGAAAAATTGATGAACTTATTATTTTACGAATTACTTAATAAGCAACGTGTGTCCCAAAATAGGTAATTTATAAGCATTCGTCGATGTAAATGACGTCGGAGAAAAATGTTGGATGCCGTCAAGTGTCTTGCCGTTTATCACGTGATTGTAAAATGCACTTAATGAAATGGATTGATAGAATAATATCAGGGTAACTTAATGTTAATGTGTGTTTTATCGGATTGAAGCAATACTTATACAATGATTATATTTAAAGTGAGTTAGTATTCAGTAGACCCGAAAAAGGACGAAATCCGAGGAGCACTTTTTTGTATTTGCGTTGATTTATCGTCGCCACCGGTTTCCCACATGGGCGACGCCTCCGGTAGAATGTTAGTCATTTTAGATTTTTTGGAGGATAGTGCATGATACAGAAGATGTCCCAGTTCCAGAAGCACCCCTGGCTCTTTTACGTGCTCGATGTAAGCATCATACACGGGACCTCGGTTTTTAAAGTCTCGTTCGAAAGACTGTCAGTACTGTCAGTGATGGAGCGGGAAATCGAACCTGCGATCCCTGGATTACTAGTCCAGTGCGTTACCACTGGACTACGGAATACCAAACTGAACGTGTGTGTTATGGGGAGTGGTCTTGAGACTGTAGGGCGCGATCCACACAAACGTAACAAGAAGTCCCCCTTTTTGATGCTGTTCATTTGACTTTATTTCCCGTAGTGCGAAGTACGCATTTAACTACTCGGAGTGTTAGTAGTTCAGCACATGCCATTTTACATTGCATAATTAATTTACTTTATTGAGAGGTACCCAGCACTATTATTTGTTCTAGAGAAAGACACACTGAAATTCTGTTAACCGGGTATTCTAATGTTAACATGCTAAATTGAAACCATTAGTATACAGTCAAACCTGTGTTAAAGACCACCTGCGAACAAAGACCACTATTGCAAAACCTGTCTGCAAAAAACACCAATTTTATCTCCCATCATACCATTTTCAATGATATTTAATATGTTAATAGAGACCACCTGTAAACAAAGACCACATTTTGCTGTTCCCATGGGTGGTCTTTACAGACAGGTTTGACTGTATACCGAAAAATAAACAAACAGTGGTATGTAAAATCTATGAAAACCGGATAATCTTTTATCGACTGCTGGAAAAACAAATACAAATGTGTACACGTATTTACTTTGGAACTGTTGTAACAAATTGTGATTTGATCGGCCAATGAAAACATGTTTTGTAAAATATTAGCCATAACGATATTGAGCACAATACACACTTATACATTTTCGTAACGGATCAATAAAAAACGTTTTAATTTGTATCTACTATATATACAAAACTTAAATTAATTTAATGGGCTTCATCCAGTAGTGTTGTTACATAGTCTAAACACTTTTAATAAGAAACATTGCCATAAATAACCGTTTAAAACAACATTGTTCAATCATATTACTAACAGACAAAACTAGTAAAACTTTTATGCAATCTCATTGAAATCAGCCCCTAACTTTAGCTCCATTATATTCCGCTGTTAGGATCTGACTACACTCCGTAAGAGGTCACGTTCATATAACCTCTCTAAAAATAGATATGCGTAACCAGGTGCTCGTTTGTGGTCCAATGAAATTTCTCCTTACAAAACCGTGTTTGTCGTCTTTCTCAAAATGTCATTATCGTTTATTCGGAGTTTCTATTTTCGGAGTACTTAGAAGTACAAGTCTATTCACATGTTATATCACAAAATATTTTAATTGAACAACAAAAACACCATCTACAACTTTTTAAACCATTCACGGATAAATAAACATCGCTGTCCCCTAAACAAACATAAATGTTTAGCCAACTATCTCTGTTTTGTTTTTACATTGCATACTTATAACTGAATTGTTTGATTACCTATACATGTTATCTGTCTGTCATAACATTGTGTGTTGTTACACAAGTAACCATGACCAAAATAAAGTATTTTGTATTGTATATTGTATTGTATATACTGTTATTTAACGTCCTTCCTGCCGCTTCCGGTTATAAATATTTTCAAAAACGAAACATCACACAAACAACACCAATTAACCAAAGAATGTTGCCGTGTAGGAGTTGCGGTTGTGTCCATGGGCGCAGCCATATTGAAATTGACGAAAATACGTACTCGGAACGTCTTGGTGCGTCGGAGATCGACGAATATTCATAACTCTATACCACAGCACTTTGCAGGCGAGGATTTGATTGGCTACTCAAAGGTCACTTGAACGTGACCTGTATTGGGCAGTCATCAGATCCAGTTAGCGTATAGTTTAGGAGCGTGCGACTGGAGCTGATTTTAATGAGATTGACATTTATGGTAATACAAACGTCATTTTTCGACAAATACAGATAAATACATTATAAATGTATTCTGTAAGAATGCATATTTCGAGAAGTTTTAGCTAGGTATGTTTGCTTAGGTCAACAAATGAACAAAAAAATAAGCACAATATATCTTTAAATCGGATTTTGATCATTTTCCACTTTACCTTCAATTAATTGTAATGTTTATCAGCTACTGCAATGTGTGTGCATATATAGCCGATTACATAAATATTGAGTGCAATGTCACAGAAAGAAAGTGGTTATGACGCAGCGGACTAAATGTAGGCCTATACGAAAAAGCGGTGTTGAACTTTTAAATGCCGTTTTTCAACATAATTTCAGTTGACCTAACTAGTGAACTTAGATCACCAACAAGCACTTATCAGTTCTGTAGTAAGCAACTCACAACTTCTCCTCATGAACCGGAGATGGAGGACATATGACTATACATTATATTTTGTAAAATTGTCAAGCAGAACATACCCCGACCCTTAATCCGAAATTACGACTTCCGAACTGGCTTTGCCAAATGAGCTAACTGGATGGGCGAAACTGACAGGAAATGTATACAAGAAACTGAAAGCATACACTATAGCGCAGTCAGACACAATTTGATTTAGCTGTATTGTACAGACCCCGAGTCACGGTTAGTCACATTTATTGTCAAACCTATCATTGAAATATCACAGTATCCAAAGGTCATGCAGTAAACACTTACACCAGTCACGAAAACATCCTTTTGGTGATGGCCGGCAACATGTTGTTGAGATGTTGTTGGTTAAGACAGGTTAAATTTGTGGTACATATATGACAGGACTTTCGATACTGTTGTTGAAGAGAGTGTGTGGCCCAAGCTTTAGTTCAAACTCAATTATTTTCCATCGATTGTGAGACAAGTTACAACTTGTATCAATCACTCAGTGCCTGCCTTCTGGGTATCTTATCATTACCTGCGCTAATGGATTGCGGTTCACGGTTCAACCTCGCTCTTGGCCTGTACACGAACTTACGACCCTCTACACTCTACCCCTCAACCAATATGCCTTTCTTGTAGCTCAAGAGAGTGTCAATACGGAGAGGTTGCAATGTACATGTATTATTTACTTAAGACATAGAAGCCGTTAAAATCAGCAGAATATCAACATTATTATTTTGTAAAAATCTAATCTGTGAGGAAATACCATAATTATGCTAATTGCTTTGTGGTTGATTTGTTTTGTTTTCATGAGCCATGCAGACCATGAACGACACGACCTAACAGCATATACGTCATACACAGTTCTAGCTATTTGAAAGAGCATCGAATCATAAAATAAGAGCTATAGTTTGTAATGGTCTTACATGTATACAGCCATGGCCATAGTGTGACTATTTCAGCTATAAGGATGAAAGATGACCCCAGGCGGGGGTCTGGCAGGAGTGGAATTCGACCCCACAACGGTGTGGGGCATGTGATTTGAAGTAACACGCGACCACGGAAGCTCCCAAAGTACGGTAGTGTTGTGGATACTCAAGATAGTATTTGTGTTGTTTTCAAGGAAACAGATTTGATAATGATTCATACTCATATTTGATTTATGATGTCATTTAGGGGAGCTCACTCACACATTTTGTCCAAAATTTCTAGATACGATTTGTGTGTTTCTGTTGTCATCGGGTTCTTCCCGTTTCGGTCAGTTGACCTAACCAGTATTCCTGGCATTAATTATCAACCAATACCGAATTGCTCTTTCACAAGAAGTTGAAAACTTCTCCATATGCGAAGTACATGACCGTAGCAATTGTCAAATAAGATCATAAACTGCCCAACCCGGGAATCGAAACCGGAACTGCCGGGTGACAGTTCTACCAACCGAGCCAACCGGGCGAGTTTCTGGAAAGGAGAATGTTTATATCACAACAAGCTTAAATATAGTCAGTGCATTTAAAACACATAATGTTTGCCCTTTGAAATGTTTACAAAGCATCAATTATTGCATTTGAAAATTCTTTTATATGAAAATAACTGTTGCTTGTAATTGGATATAGCATAAATGTTGCTCAAACATGAAATAATATCGTCCTTATCTTTTATTCCTATGTAAGTCCACGAATCTTGAGAAAATTGGGCATTTCTAAATGTACTGAGTAGGCCTTTACAAATACAAAGCACGTCTATATGTGGCCTTCCATCAATCATAAAGCGTCTAAAAACTGGGCAGAAATTAATCTAAAGATGAATTCACTCAAACAGAAATTTAACCATAGAGAAAAAAAAGTTTACTCGTCAAAAAATGTCCTAGGGCCGGGGCAAAAATATGGTAGGTCCGGAAACCTGAAACAATCATATTTTTCTTTTACGCCTTAGTAACGGTAAGTCAAATTACTTATTAAAAATAAATATACTTGAGTTACGAGTTATCTCCCTTGATGTGACCAGGAAGAATAAGGGAGATTAACATAACTGATTTAACTAAAACCTGTACTTGAGTTGTCTCCCTTGATTCGACCAGGAAGAAAATGGGAGACTAACATTACGGTTTTAGCTTAAACCTATACTTGAGTTTTCTCCCTAGATTAGACCGAAACATTCGCTCAAAAATACATGAAATATTCAGGAATTTCGAGAGAGAAACAAACTTGCCAACTGACCTAAATATTTCTTCTCCGTCCGGTGTTATAAGGAGTTAGCTCCCTTTGTATGAATCTGACACCAATATATATGATACGCCCGGCATATGGAATTATGTTAGCCTCGTTGTGCAATGGACTCGGTTTTGAAAAAAATGGGGGGGGGGAATCTAGCAGGCGCTATCGTGCGCATGCGCTAATTTCGCAGACCGGCTGAAATCGATGTCGAGAAACGAACGATTGTGCGTTGTTATGTCATTATTGATGTTGTAGGCTACAAAGGCTAAATCAAGGTATGTGATTTATGTCATTAACTAATCTTTTCAACTGTATTCTTATTACATTTATCGTTTCAACACTGTGGTTGATCCATAGCGTGGTTGACCTTTATTTTATTTGTTATTGTTATGATGCAGCCAGCATTCGTCTCTGTGCTTTGTTTAATATTTTGCAGCATCGTTCAAACATGCGTGATAATTAACATGTTAACGTTTAAACTCGCAGGTTATATTAAATACACCGATCACATGTTTTGTGAGAACAGTTTTCACTGAATCAAACAATCATCCTCCATCTAAGCATTATAATCGATTGATCAGAACAACACATGTCAGAGATTGAAATCACCTCAGGTTGTTTACCTTACAGCGATTTCCGAAAATGTACTTTCAGTTTCATTATTACATGCAGACTAAATGTGTCATAGATTAAGTATATAAGCGTCGATTCGATTAAGCATATTCCTGTATGACCTCCAATATTTGGAAGTTACCCTCGGATATGAAATTGCAATGACCTTCAATTTTAAAAGTCCACGGAAAACACTGCCAATGATAGATGGAGAATCTAAATTAATTAAGATAATTTTCTCACGACAGCTTCAAATAGATGTATTCAGATACACTTATTAGCAAATTGAGTGGCTGTTTTTAAACATTATTTGAGATGAAAGGCAAAATTCATTATTATCTATTGGAAAGTCTAATGCAGTATGTTATTCATTTACCTTTTATTGCAGGAAGAAGCTGTATGTGAGGTACTGAGAATGTCAAAATAATGACAATATATTTTGAAGATGCAACAAACAAATGTAAGGTGGCCTTATGGCGCAAATGTTTGAATGAAACCTTTTAACCTGGAGACTCATCCTAGCAGACAGTGTTACAAAAAATGAAGTTTCCTTTTCAACAACATCCAATACCTTAATCACGGTACGTCAGATGGTTCTCCTACTGTATAATGAACTCACTTTAAACATATAAACAATATTGGCTTTGCAAGCCTTGGAAAACTCGCGTTGAAGTGAGTGTAACATTTCCTTGTATATAAGTTCATAATTTGAAGTTTAATACTTAAATGTTCTTGGAAAAAGTTAATTTGAAAGACTTGTTGAATGAATTAAATAGCAGTACAATGCTGTTTTGGTCCTTGGATTTTGTGAAAATACCCTTGAAAAGTCCTTGAATTTTTTCTTGGAAGAGTGGGAACCATGATTTTTGTTGTGTCTTGAACAACAGACAAATTGTGAGATTAATTATTGCAATTATTAGAAATGATACATTGAAAATCTGCTATAAAAATTTAAATAGTTAGTTCAAATAATTGCAATCCTGTAGCATGTTAACTTGAGCTAAAATAAAATATTGCAAACAAATTCTGAATATACTGTAGTACAGTATTTATATCATCAAAAAAGGCATACAGTTTTTTTTGTCCATTCTGGTAGTTTTAGTTTAATAATCTTAGCAGCTGTCAACCGATTCTTTTGAAATATATTGCTATTGGCTAATGCTTTTTAATACCGTTAAATTTTACATAGAGACATCAATATGTTAGTTCAAATAATTGCAATCCTGTCGCATGTTAACTTGAGCTAAAATAAAATATTTCAAACAAATTCTGAATATACTGTAGTACAGTATTTATATCATAAAAAAGGCATACAGTTCTTTTGTCCTGTCTGGTAGTTTTAGTTTAATAATCTTAGTAGCTGTCAACCGATTCTTTTGAAATATATTGCCAGGGCCGTAAATTGCCTCCCCTGGAAGGGGAGGCATCCTGCGGAGCGGAGCGAGGCGAAAAAAAATTTGGACCCTTTTTAGACAAAAAATGATTTTTTTTTTTTGGGGTCAGCCCGCAATAGGAGGCAACCGCCTACATGCCTCCATGTAATTTACGGCCCTGATTGCTATTGGCTAATGCTTTTTAATACCGTTAAATTTTACATAGATACATCAATATGTTATGGTTATAATAAACATGTAACTAAATCCATTGTTGAAGCAGAAAGGTGAACAATGTTTTATCATAAACATAATTCGGTCACTCATACTTCATCAGAAAGAGTTTTAACACTAGGTGAAAGGTTCAACACCTAAATATAGCAAAACAAAATCAGATATTTCTTAAATATGTTTCATTAATACCCTAACAATATACTTATACTGTTGTATTTTAACAGAAAACAGAATCTCCAGTAGAAGACGTAACTGATAATGTGGAAAGTGTATGTCAGAAAGAAGATGAGTTCTACTTCTTAACGATAGATGACAAAGTAGTTGCGGTTCCTGTAGGAATGGTGAAGCAGATGTTCCCAGATATGCAAGATGAAGATTTAGAGCTTCATAGTGTTGCCTTGTGTAAACCTTAATTAAGTGTCACCTGCTCTTACAAGGGCAGTGAACCCTTATCTATTCGGAACAACTGACACTGCAATCAAAGTTGTGCGAAAAACTAGATACTTCCATTTCTGATATCATTCGGTATTTATTCATATTCCAGTATTGAAGGTGCTAATTTTATAAATTTGAAAACATGAAGGCGAAGGGTAAATATGACAAAATAACCACATGTAAAAAAACAGTCGGCACTCAAAGTTAAAAAGAAACACCCCAGCACTCCCTTATGTTCATTTAATGTTTGCTTAGGCCTCTTACTTGAATATGTTGTGCTCTGTATCAGAATGGACCTCTACCGGGATTCGAACCTTCGACTAGTGATGGATAATAAGACAAATTTCATAATCGATTTTCGGATCAGTTTGAAAACTCATAATCGATAATCGAATTGGAAATAATCGAAATATATAGCTTTTATGTATATTGTTGACAGTTTACTTCATTCATACAAATTCATTTATCCTATTTTAACTACATTTAAAATCGATGGGGTTTTACATTGCTCTTATATCATAAGATCATATTATCATTCAATAAATATTTGACTTATATTAACTAAATGTTTTGTACATGCATTGACTAGATTTAAGATTTGAATGTATTTCCAGGTATTTCTTTAAAATTTGAATATTTATATAAAAAACGCTTCAGTCACAATTTCCGATTATAATCCATTATTGTAGTTCATAATCGAGTGTCGCCGATGTAGGATGCCTAGCGAAGAATTTTTCGATTTATTTCAATAATCGTGCCATCACTACCTTCGACCTCCCGCTCCAAAGGTGCATGTCTTAACTACTCGGCCAAGGGAGACGGTATAATAAAATACCAAACTACACATCAGCATAAAATAGAACAGGTTGTGATTAATATCCAATTAGTTACCTCACAGACTAGTGACTAGGTCATCATTTCTTACCTCACAAATCTAGGCTCATCATAGGTTGGTTCCTTTTCACCATCCTTTCTATGTTCTTGATCCTGGTAATCATAATCTGCAAACAGGCTTCGCTGAATTGGTTCTGGGAAAAGTCTATCATTCACAATATATGGACAGCATTGAACAAAGCATTTAGGCTCTCCCTTCTCTAGGTGAAAGTTCTATCAATTTCGGATGTTTTAAATATAACTGGTTGTACCTATCCACACCTTTATAAAATCCATTACAAATAGAACTTTTCTGAGTACATTTTTGACACCCCTCGTCTATGAGCTATTTTTATCAGTATCTTACTATTCAATATCCACCCTACACAACATTCACATCGACAGCAATCCCTTTTCTTCAAAATTAAGTGTTATTTTGTGGGAGGGCATTGCACAATGACTTTGAATTTCAGGGTAAATGTTAGGCATAGTGGTCTATGTTTTGAATCTTCACAATTCATGAATAAGGTACAAATACTGGTAAGAAGTTCTTGAAGCAGTCATCTAATGTGATAGATATACTCAATACATCTAAGACCTGCAAAATGTTTCTAAAGCATTTATTGCATTTCGAACCATTTTTATATGCAAATATCCCAATGAAATATATCGTATATGTTGCACAAACATGAACTAATACAGTTTGCAGTTCTTTTCTAGTATCCGATATTAGTAAAAAAAATGTACTGAGCATATACATGTAAGTTGTAAGGACTTGTTTCACAATCTATGAAAACAAATACCAGCAAGTAATTAAAAGTGATGTATGAACAACACAATTCTGTGAACAAGATGAGAATCGCTGGAAAAGCCATTTAATACATAGTTCCAAAATCTACAATATCTACCTCCCATGTTCTTAACTGACTGCCTTTTTGATAGGCAAAATTGATAAGCCCTTATAGGAGTAATTTCCAAATATGTGATAATTTCAAGAACACCAAGAGAATTTGCATGTGACAACCGCTTACTGAGCCAAATGCACACATGAGCATAATGCATAAGTAAGTTTATATATATCGTTTACATTATATTCCCCATCAACTTTAAGGAAATTTGCCTATCAAAATGGCCAACAGGGAGGTAAATATTGTAAATGTGAGAACTATGTATATAATTTAACAAAATTAGAAAGGCTATATATCTCTTGTGACACAAGCACAAACTGCGGAACCTCTAAACAGCAACATCCTTTCAGATATACAAATTTCGACTGTTGTTGAGATAGTTGCTCTAAAGAAGTGGAATTGGCCCAGAAAATTTACACTAGAACATTGAAAGTGTTGCTGAAAAGAAATTGTTCCAAAAGATAGAGCCACTCTGGAGAGACGTCACTGTACACACAAGCACTGGAATAAGCACTGAAGTTGTTACATACAATATTAAGAAAGTCGTCATTTCCAGTTTTGAATTTTATTTGGAATACATTAAAACATGTCATACGATAATTAGTAATATCTATAATTAAAGAATTTAAAGATTTGGTTCTAAAGGATTGGTCATAAAGTAACTATTCTCACAGAACAGCCACTAAATACAGTCAATCTAGTATTATGAGACCGCCAAAGGTTCAAACAAAAAGTGGTATCTTAATGAAACGGTCTTTTACTACAAAGCTTGATTCCTGATAAGAAATCGGGTTTCAATATTTTTTAGTCTGCTACTATACATACATTTGTAGTTACAATGTGCTTCAACATGTTAAAAATACAATGTACAAAACAAACAGTTTTATTATTTTATTTTTATAAATTATGTTTTCTAATAAAACATGCATGCACACACTTAATCTTTATAAATTAATTTACGTTCAATTATGAATTAGCGGTCGTTTAAAGGAAAAAATATGACTGAAAAAACCGACTTTGAGTGACCGCTGGTCGCGTTAAACAAAAGTCGCTTAGCAACATGTAAAGATATAGCGACAATTGTCGGGATGTTTTCAAGGTGGTCCCTAACTGCAAATGGCCGCATACGACATGTGGTCGCATATGCAAGATTGCCTGTATACTAAACTGCGTCTGACGGTATCACAACATATGGTTGATATAGATTATATTATAGCCATAAATTAGTAAAGCCAGTCCAGAAATGTACCACAAATATAAACACTTCAAAGTTATTATCAAAATCAATACATTCATACCGGTAACTTAAACTACAAAAACATTAAAATAGGAAAATGTACACAAGTACCATGTATCTTACAATAAGCCCACCAGTATACAAAATGTGAAATAAATATTAAGGTACAAGTGTTAATAAAATATGGAGGGTAACACACAACTGTGTTAACTGCTTCTATCTGCAACTGAATTACACGAGTTCTGCTTCAGTATTGTAATGATATGTTCATGCAAAAAGAGCATGATGTAGTTCATGATTAGCGGTAGTGACAGCGAAAAATCGTCGCTGCACATCCGACGTCGATATCAATAATCGACTGTAATGGGACATTTTGACTGAAGCGTTATTTCAAAAAGATGATATTATATGTATTCAAATTTTAAACCTAGATATATTCAAATTTTACAGTTACATAGAATTCTGTCTGTCGTATTCAGTCAAATACAAAGTAAATATACAAAAACAATACTTAATTGAGTAATAAAATGATCTTATGATATTATTAGAGTAATGTCAAACCCCATTGATGTTAAATGTAGTAAAATGAGATAACTAAAGTTGTATGAATGACATTAACTGTCAGCATTTTAATTACACTAAAAAACTAAATATTTCGATTATTTCCGATTCGATTATCGATTATGCGTTTTCAAACCGATCAGATAATCGATTCTGAAATTTGTCAGATTACCAATCACTAATTAGCGGTAAATGAATTTGTTCATAATAGGTAACGACGATTTTAAAAAGGTATAATAATGCCGTTTAAAACTCCTAATAATGCCTTTTTTTGGATAAATATGCTTTCTGAAACTCGTAAAAATGTGTCCTTCTCGTGAGACTTAGACTATGCTCATATCAATCTTTCCAATCAGAGACCTCTTTTTTAATGGACTATAGCGTACAGACAATACTTGGCCTGTAAAGTTTATGTGGTATGCTCATATCAATCTTTCCAATCAGAGACCTCTTTTTCAATGGACTATAGCGTAAAGACAATACTTGGCCTGTAAAGTTTATGTGGTCTAAGTCAGACAGATCACTCATATGGTAGTCTATACAATATATGAGCGCCGCTGTACGATTTCCCACCTCTTTTTTAAGTGACGTCATTTTCAGAAAACGTCATATGTGACGTCACCATGCACTGACAGTAAGCAATATTTGCTCCATATGGCAATATGAAAACAAAGTGACCGTATGGAGTAAATATTGTTTCCTACTTGCAAATAGTGACATCACATGTTGCCTTTGCTTGAAATGACGTCACTTACAGAAGAGGTTGCAAATCCCATAGCAGCGCTCATATACTCTTGTTAATGCTCATGAAAATATCTTATAAACAATGACACTGTCTTTTTATCATTAACATTATCTCAGCAAACATATAAATTGTATCAGCATATCTTATTAAATAAGGAAACCAGTAAAATAAACCATAAATAAACTATCAACAAATCTAAACGAAGTAAGAAATCAATCCTATTCAAACAGTTGTGAATGTCAAACCAAACCCTGTTATCTTTCTGCTATGAAGCGCAATATATATTACAATGCATTTAGTTCACTTTATTATCCATGAAAAAAGCAGTTAAGTAGGAATAAATTGTATATCATGCTGTAGGCTAACTTACTGCAAACAATATCACATATTATAAAACGTTCTGACGACTCAGGACATTTATTTATTTTAGAAATAAGATTATAAAATAACTTTTTACATAATAATTACTCATTAGTCTGATAAAACTATCCATGAAATTGAAATAAAGTTTAAATATAACATTTTGGTGCTAATAAATATTCAATACATGTATAAGTATACATATATAATAATATATAAGTCATTATGAACAAATATACCAGAGAACCGTATCACTAATAAGCGATTTACACTGTTTTATTATCCGTTAAACAGACCACAGCATATACCCCTGCCTGGCGCCTCTGGCGTTTACAACTGAATTTTATCCCGCCGCGTACCTCCAGAAGTTTATCTACACACGCGTGTCGCTTTGGCAGTTTGTTGATTACGTCGTTTACAGTACATTTTGTACAATCACAGGAACTTGAAATTCTATCAAAAAAGTACAAAAATTGATGAAATACCCATAGTAGCTCTCTCATATGTATATAAAAACACCAGGAATGCAACGCATCGTACACACGAAATTGCCCACCCCACTTCATTTCACAACGTAACGAAGTCTGATCACAAAATTCTTTGGCAAAACGATTGAAAACTAATTTGTGTACCTGATGATATCGGTAACATACAAGTCCGCAACGTTTCCGTGGAGCTATTCACCATTTACGCTGATTTTCAAGCTGTCAACTTTCATCGGTGGAGCCATTCCGTGACGTCACCAAACCAGGAATTATTTATGCACCGGAGTGAATATAAAATTAATAATTGCTGGTGTTTAATTTAGTTGTGTACATCATTCAATACATAATTATTTTAAGAAAGCAACATTTGAATCTATTTGCCGTAATTAATTTTATTAACCATGTATTTTTTATATAGTAACGGGAATTCCCCTACTAAGGGAGGTAACTCGTGTTCGATCTTCATACAGAGTTGTCGTTCGACTCGTGTTTTGTAATGTCAACAAGGCGGCAAATTTTAATGTCTAAATTTTCTTAAGATGTCTCTTCAAATGAACGTAGCGATATGGTAAGTCTTTTAATATAGTTGTGTTTATCTATTGACATATGTGTATATCAAACAGATGTTTGTCACTAATATATATGCTGTGTTTTACAACTGATGAGAAAGTCTTAAACAAGCGGTCTATCCGCCGGCAAATTCATCGCACATTATAATTGATAAATTTCAATTTCCGTAGTCTTGACATGAAATGTACATTCAAAATATTTTCGTGACTGCGTGACCAGAATATTTGTTGAGATCTACTACAGTTTGGAATACATTTTAAAGAATATAAACAATGACTAGGTCCAATATTTGTTTTATTTTCATTATTAATGTACCCTTATCCCTGTCCCAAACATACATGCATGCAGTACATATGTTTATAATAAACAATGTCTATGTTTTAGTTTTTTTACCCCTGCCCTTACCCTTTCTGCTACACGCGGAGCAGAACCATTTGCTGTTTTTGCGTTTGAAAAACGCCTCATCACCAGTGAGACCTACACATGCATAATGAAACCATAGGTTGCATTTATCGCATCCTATACTACACTGCTGGGTGTCCGTCGGATCTTCCTCACAAACACGATCACAAACATTACAAATGAAGATATCTTCTGGTGTTGTATCAGTCTTTTGCCGTTTGCTTTGGCGATCACCTACTGCAGATATTTTTGTGCGCAATGCCTGCTTTTTCCTTCTAGGAATAGCCTGTTTAAACTGTTTTAAAGCATCAACGAGTGCCAGTCTGAGAAAATGCTCAGTTATGTCTTTAAAGAGCTCTGCTACTAGGTCCATTAAAATCTCGTCCTCCAAATTCGTTCCCTGCCCTGACATAAAGAGACTGATCCAGTACGATAATAAATCATTGTCAGTGTCAACTGCTGCCCTACAAATACTGTGAATCTGTTCTAGATGAAGATGCAAATTTTCATGTGTTAAGCGTGATTGTAATAGAATGTTCAAATTTTTGAAGAAAAAAAAAACTTCATCACTAACTACTGTAAGTCCGTGACTTTTGTTTTGTTTTGAACTAATTTCGGCCATCGATGGATCATTTGATCCAACATCATCTTCACTAACCTGAAGTGCTTTAAGCATTTTGTCTTTATAGTAATTTGAGTCTCTTACCGATTTGCTGTTTTTTTTAGTAGAACCCAAACTTCGGTCCACCGAGGCTCTCAATCGTTTTCTAATTTTGTTTACACACGCCCCTGCAATATAGCGGATCTTGGCACTGGCAGCATCTGAAATTTCTTCACTACTGGAAGCTGATGCTCCAGACTGTTTTGCAAGAACAGTTTCTTTTTTATCACGTATTATCCGTTCTAACAGCCAGAACGATAGTTTAGAAGAGAGTTTGTTCTGAAGTTTCGAGATATTTTTTACACCAAACAAAAGGCAAATCGCTTTCGCATGTTCGCCTCCAACCAAAAATTTGTTTAAATGTTTGTAAGTAAGCATCCACTTTTGGTTGGTTTCAGTGCTGTTAGAGACACATGCGTTTACTTTGAAATTGAGGAACTCCAGATGTTGTTTGAAATTATCGGATGCAATAAATTCAGGCGTTAGTAAATTTGCGAATGCGGTCGTTACGTTACCAGATACGAAGTCATTCGCGTCATACTGGCATGGAGTCCTTGGTAAATCTTCCTGTGGTAATTCAGGGTCACTACCGTCGTCACTCGAAGAAATGTAACACTCAGTCGCAATAGAGTTTTCAATGAGACCTTGAATTAGCTTGCTGCAACAATTCATATCTTCATGTACAGTCTTAAATGGTTTACTGTAAAAGTCGTAAACGCCAACGGGATGTTTCATTTCCGCAGCTTGCATATTAAAGTTACAAATTCTAAGTCCCTGCTTTGAAACAGCTCTGCCAACTGCTACACCAAACTGACCAGGTGCAAAGAATGACGCACAGTCCACTTCCAGGTTATCGATGGTTTGACCTTGTGCCCTGTGTACTGTTATGGCAAAACTTAATATTACGGGAATTTGTATTCGAGAAGCTAAAGTCCGGTTAGTATTCACGTCAAAAATGTCAAACCTTTCCGGCTGTAGCTGGTGCAATCTTCCGTTAAAGTTTATGATTGGATTACAACCAAACTCTAGCTTTTCGACAAACCCTCGCTGACCGTTGAACAGATTACCACTTAGGTTCTTTAACAGAATGACTGGCGCCCTTTCCTTCAAAACCAAGGTCTTCGGAACGGCACTACCCAACAGAAGGTTTCGGTTACCTGAAACATAATTTTCCTGAATATAATACATGTATTTGCTAAGCGTACCTTCATTTATTGAAGTTTACACAACCGTTATGGTCATTATGTCTCGCAGTTGAGAATTCAGGATTTTCAATTAAACTGGGGCACGTCACTTAGTAGAAATGAGAAATGGAAGTATGTATTGACTTTTTAAAAGTACTTTTATAATAAAGCTATATTGTAAATCTATAAGTAGTATTGGTGTTTTAGCGGGGGTACGCGCCTGGTGGGCCCCCATCTTGATACGCCCATGACGTGTTGCGCTATTGAAATTTTATAGTTCAGCATAATACGGTGACAATATTTATCCTCATACAGTTAGTTATTTAAAAATAAAGACTGAATGGAGATGATCAAATTTAGCACCATTTCGAGATTGAAAATTAAATATAGAACTTGACCTTCGTCCGTTGCCCTGAATGTGAGACTATTCCCTTCAAACGTGTCTAGCATTTGATCGTTAACAACACGAACATCGAAGTTTGTGCCATGGAGTCTGGTAACTTGGTCGTCAGGGACACCCAATGGTTCGTTCAAACCCCGGAGTAATTGCACTGTTTCCGATGAGGGTGAGCCGTCACACAGCTCTTGTACAGCCACTGCTAGGTCTGCGTCCTTTTGTCGCATCACCTGTAACAAAAATATTATATTAAATCAATATTCACACGATAGCCTTTCGAGTTTCTACAACACTCCATTGTTAGAAATAGCTTATTACAATAGTACTACAAGAAAACCATTGATGCAAAGCATCAAAGGGCGACGCAAAGTGAATGTTATGAAATTGTGATTGATATAATTAATGTTTAGATGAAACAATAGGTGTTGCAAGTTGTGATAGTGATTTTTTAAGAATACATTTATATGAAATTTCAAGCATCTTATGTTGATCAATTGCTTAATTGTACACCTGTACTGTACCTTTCGAAGTTGTAAGTGGTGCGGAAATGCTATATCAAACAACGGACTTTTGAAACAGTGCTCTCCCTCATCACCCAAGTATCTATTCGGAACAGGGGGAAGCTGTTTGAAGTCTCCGCTACCAATGACCTGGATTTTAAAATGAAACATTAACTACAGTTTTACCATTAATAGAATGGACTTGTATATGTTTATTCAAACGTACTATTGAGCAAACATTACATCTTATTCTTCGGTTACTTGAGCAAATATACACTGAGTAACATATTGTTGTACAGTTAAGTCTCATATCTAAATACATGCTTTTTCAAAACTGTCTTTGGTTTCTTGTGAATCCTTGAATATCTTTTATTGTTACCTTCTTAAATAAAGATTGTATTATTATAATCATTATCATTGTATCTGTTACCTGAACACCGCCAAAACAAAGATCGTTTTTCTTGACGTGACGACAAGCGAATTCCAACATCTCGAATGTTTTCTGTGACAACATGCTGATTTCATCGATAACGAGACAATCTGACGATGCTATCCTCTGTTTGGCTGATGCGAACATGTCATCATGATCGTACATCTCCATCAACTTCTCATGACTAAAACGTCCATCCCTAATCCCTGACCAATGATGTAGGGTAGTTGCGTTCATTCCTAGCTGCATGCTAGCCATCCCAGTTGTGGCAGTGACGGAAACTGATTTTATTTTCGACAATGTGCGAATTATTTCCCTAAAAAAAACACATCAAGAGCTTATACAACAACTGTATAATTAAACGATTGATAAACTTTTAAGGGCATTTTTTTCAAATAGATAGTTTTAACTTATCATCTGCCATGGAATAAGGAAGTAGTCAAATGTAATCGTTTAAAAAAGTAGTTTGATTTTTGTTGTTGCTTTAATCTAAATTAGCATTGTAAGATTTGTCAGAATCGAAATAGTTTCGCTTTATGTTGTTTATCAGCCCATAGAAGAAACGATTTATCGTTCATGTGCGTATATATAAAAGCTTGAGGTCGTTAGGACATTCTAATTTTAATATCGATATCTCTATTGTTACAGGTTGGCAGTAAACGTTCAACAAAAGATTGGGTGTGTAAGCTCGATAGGTGAATTGCACGAAAAGTGCAAAACGTTAAGACCGCAGCCTACGAGAGATGTGGTTGCCAAGATGATTAAAGCCTTATTCAATGTGGAATCATTTATACATTATCAAGGCGGTGAAAAACAGATTGTGTATAACAACCTTACAATAAACAAAAACATTAGCCTATCTAACTCTGGTGTACTACTCCCATCTTTTTGCAATATATCCGTCCAGACAGACTGTAGATACCAGTTTCAGTGCCCAGTAAATTACTTTGTTAATGGAAACCAACTCATGGGCACGGTTTCCTTTACGGACATGACGACTATGATAAAAATCGCAAAGCAAATAATGGTATTGGAGTATGCGCTTCCTATTTGCCAGGATGTCATCGATGGCATTGTATTGGCACTCCAAACTTTAAGGTTGTGTAATGGTGTACCCGCTGATGGGAAGCTACCCAAAACTTTCCAAGTGGAGAATGTGTCTTTTTTGGACCAAACGTCTGTGAGTAAAATTGGCCGTTCAGCACGTTGCAAAATGATACTTCCATTTCTTGGTAAGACGGACACATGTACCACCTGTAACGACTCATTCACACAGTTCAGAAAACGCTCCCGATCATCTGAGAATTCAATATGTACTGAACATTCTCAGTTGCGTGTCTTTGAATCCGCTACCAATGGCGACCAACCGGCAAAACGGGCTCTAAGGGACATAACTTCAGAGATCAACACTCAGCTGGAAGATTCTTCTGATACTGCAATTAACTTGTCATCAGAATCACATTCAGATATGGACACTATATTGAACAATATTATCCTAGACGGAAGCGCGGGACAATTTAAATTGTTGTTAGAGTCCCAATTAAGAAACAACAAAAGGGATATTGACGCCCGTCAAAGGCGATGGGATCCAAAAGTCATTAGTATTTGTTTGGGGATACTTCTTCGGTCCCCACAAGCATACCAAACATTGAAAGACTCACAACTTTTTACACTACCATCAAGGAGAACGCTCCAATATTATAAAAATGTGATTAAACAAAAGCCCGGTTTCAATGCAGAAAACATTGATTGGATGAAAAGGCAAGCCGTGGCAGAGAACATTCCTGCTTTTGGGCTTCATGGTGGGCTGTTGATAGACGAGATGACAATTCAGGACGACTTAGTTATATCAAAAGATGGAGATAATTGGAATATTATTGGCCTTATTGACATGGGCGAGACTAATAATAATATAAAAGTGATCACTGGGGGGAAGAAGAAAGTGGAAATGGCGACTCACGCTCTCCAATATGTATTTCATGGATTTACTGGATTTAGGTAAGTCAATTTGTCCTACACGGTTGAACACTGTTTGCCGAATGTGTTCAAATGAGTTGATAGTTTGTGACTATAGATAGACGACGACAGAGACAGCACAGTGTGATGATGAAAGATATTTCATGATAACAATACCTGTTATTGTTTCCATTGTCTTGATTATTGCAATATCTATGATGATGCTGACGACGACGGTGATGATGGTTTGCTTACGTTATTGGGTTTTAAGCTTGTTTTTTAAATAGTATTTCCGTCGTTATAGGCGGACCATCTTTCCTGGGAAGAACCAGTATTGAAAACCTTTCACCGTATGCAACTGCATACTATGATGATGTTGATGATGATGATGGTTGCCATACACACTACCTCGTCGAAATTGCATTTTATAAATTCTAATATACGTAAAATGCGTATGACATGATATTTATACGAGTTTTATTTCAATTTATATTTTAGAAAAACTCGATTAGAAACGAAAAACGTTATAAATTTGAATATGTCATTTGCAGGTGGCCTGTGGTATATTTCGGCTCCAGCACAGCCACAGCCCATGAACTGTACACCACGTTTTGGGAGTGTGTCGATCAATTGGATGAGGTGGGATTCACGATTGACTACGTTATGCTTGACGGAGCTTCAACCAACCGATCTTTCATGAAAATGATGATGGAAACACCAAGGTCTATGAATTACATGTTTCCAAATGTGTTCGATAAAAAACACTCTATATGTGCAATTCAAGACATTATGCATGTGTTGAAAAAACTGAGGAATAACTTAGAATCTAGTTGCTCGGACAATCGCTCGAAAGCCGGTAGATACCTAGTGCTTAATGAGGTTCCAGTTCTCTGGGAGCACTGGATCGAATGTTGGAGATTCAATTTCCAGCATGGATTCTCCATACATCGAAAATTAACTGAGGAACATTTTTCATTAACACCTGCCTCAAAAATGAGAAACCATTTGGCGATACAAGTTCTTGATAAGGATATGTTGTTTCTTATGAAAAGTTACCAAAGTACTCTAAATCACCCAGACAGGCTGTCGTCATCAGTGGCCTTATTGGAGCACACTGCTCAATTAACTTCAATATTTTGTGACCACAACAGGCCTATATCAAATATGTCGGACGAACGACTAAAAATATTAGGAAAGATTCTTACATTTTTTAATGCATGGGAAGCGCAGGTATTGGAATCAACCAGTTTTACAGTGAAGAAAAATCTTATGACTGAAGAAACGAGGGATGATTTAAATTCAGCAGTCTCCGGTTTTCGGTCGCTTTGTAGTATTCATGTTAAAGGTGGTAATTCAATTAACCCTGGGTATCTTAATTCCGATCTGATTGAAAATTTCTTTTGCCAGCAAAGAGGCATTCGCAATGGTTTAAATACCAATCCGACACTTGCACAATATGGACCGTCAAAGACAGCTATTATACTTGGTCAGCATAGCATAAGCAGTAAAGCTAACTCCGGAACATCTACTTCAATGTATGCCGCGCTTAAGCCATGTCCACTTAATCCTCAGAGAAACAAAGCCCAGGTGATAAAGAGGCGTAGCATACGCATTTAATCTTTCATTGAAAAAGCGGTAAATCCTATTTCTACTGTTTAGTTTTAGCATATAGACAAACACCGCCGAAACAAATAATGGTTAATATAATTGAATAAAATTGCAAATGTTCACTTACCTCAGTGTGTGTGTTTTTCCTGTGCCACATGAACCTGTCAGTAGAAAACTGTGCCCTTTTGAGGCAACAGATATTGCTTCGAATTGCTCCATTTGTCATGTGTCCGTAAAGACAAAAATAACTATCTCAGTGTTGTGCAACCCTATATGAGAGATTTACAACTACGTCAGTGTTATCCCATTAGAGAGTCTTTCTACATAAGAAACTGATGTAACAGGTGCATAGATTTCCCTTTATTTTACAAAATCATTATACACTATTACAAAATTCATAAAATCATTTTATTTATTTTTACTGTACACCATTTATACCGGAACACATGGTCAGTTGTGAATAATAATTAAAAAAAGGTCCGATGTGATGTTGGTCGAATAGTGCGTGGTCCGAATCCACTGTATTCACCTCTGAGATAAACTGTGACGTCACGGAATGGCTCCACCGATGAAAGTTGACAGCTTGAAAATCAGCGTAAATGGTGAATAGCTCCACGGAAACGTTGCGGACTTGTATGTTACCGATATCATCAGGTACACAAATTAGTTTTCAATCGTTTTGCCAAAGAATTTTGTGATCAGACTTCGTTACGTTGTGAAATGAAGTGGGGTGGGCAATTTCGTGTGTACGATGCGTTGCATTCCTGGTGTTTTTATATACATATGAGAGAGCTACTATGGGTATTTCATCAATTTTTGTACTTTTTTGATAGAATTTCAAGTTCCTGTGGTTTACCCAACGACAATTTCCGAAACGACCAACTCGAGATGCTACCCATGAAGAAGACTAGTTTCAGCTGTGCTTACGGTTACATATAATGTGTTTCATTAATATGCATATTTAATGAATGTGTTGTGTTGATTTGTATCTGACTGTGCATATTCTGTGTGTACTCACGTTCAAATGTGTAGTTCAAAACTACGCTCCAGTTTAAGTGCTTGGATTAACATTGATTCACCGGATTACGTCTTAGACTGGGTACGGAATGGTGTTCCTATTCCTTTAAAGTGTGATGTAGTTTCATTTGAGTTGGAAAACCATAAACTGTCGAATAAACAGACATCATTTGTACAAGAAGAAATCGAGCGGTTGCTGTCGCTCAGTTACATCGAGGCATGTGATTATAAACCAACTTGTGTGAGTCCATTATCTTGTGTTCCCAAAAAGAATGGCAAACTGAGATTAATTACTGACTTGAGACAACTTAATTCTCATTGCAATGTGCCAAAGTTTCGAAATGACGATATAAGACAAGCAGTTAAAATAATTCAGTGTAATGATAAGTTTGTAAGTGCTGACATTAAGGACGGATTTTTCCACATTCAGGTTGCATCGGATTATAGAGACTTGTTAGGATTCAAGTGGAATAATCAATATTACCATTGGAAGGTTTTACCTTTTGGATTGAGTTGTTCCCCTTATTATTTTAATAAGATTTTGAGACCTGTGATTGCTTATTTGCGTTCTTTAGGTATTCGTGTGACCGTCTTTGTTGATGATTTTTTATTAGCGGACAAGGCAGCCAATATTACAGATAGTTTAGACTTATTTTTACACACACTTTCCGACTTGGGTGTTGTGATTAATTTTGAAAAGTCCCAATTAACTCCTTCATGTCGCATTAAATACCTTGGGTATAACATTTCTAGTGCAGACGGAAAACTTATCGTTAAAGCTCAAAGTGCGCGCGTTTCTAAGTTGAAAAATTCGATACGCAGGGCGCTGACAGCGGTTGTCATTAGTGCGCGTGCACTTGCTAGAATTTGTGGCCTATGTATTTCCGTGGCCTGGGTGGTGACTCCGGGTAAATTGTTTTTGCGCAAATCTTACCAGCTTCTTAGTACAAAAAGATCGTGGACAGACTCTCTTACTATAACAAGTGAAGTAGCGGCGGAGTTGAGCTGGTGGCTTGACTCTGTTGACGCGTGGAACACACGTGAGATATGTTCAGAATCCATTCAGGCACAGGTGGTGACGGACGCATCACACTTAGGTTGGGGTGCAGTGTACGAAGGTCACATAGCATCAGGGGACTGGAACAAACGTATATCATTCCAGTCGTCAAACGAGCGGGAGATGCTCGCTATTCTTATGGCGCTAAAGTCATTTGGTCCTATGCTAACGGGCAAGCGGGTCCAAATATTAACCGACAATATATCGGCAGTCGCCTATATTCGGCACATGGGCGGTCCCAGTCCGAATCTTTCAAAACTAGCAACAGCAATTTGGGCCGAAGCCATGGCGAATGGACTTTGGCTCGAGTCCGCGCATATTGCAGGCAATCTGAACACGGAGGCGGATCATTGGTCTTGAACCCCGGACAAACACAATTGGCGTCTTCATCCGAGCCTGTTTCGTTACATAGACACATTATGGGGACCCCACACGGTCGATCGTTTGCGAACTGTCAGAACACGCAAATAAGTCGGTTCAACAGTCGTTACTGGGAGCCAATGTCAGAGGGTGTCGACGCGTTGGCACAAGTCAATTGGTGCTTAGAGAACAATTACGTAAATCCGCCGTTTTGTCTACTGTCGCGCGTGCTAGATGTAGTAGAGGCACAGTGTGCCATAGCAACGGTAATCGCACCCGTCTGGAAGGCGCAGCCGTGGTATTTGAAACTACGCCAAATGTCCATAGCTCCACCGTTGAAAATTCCAAACAACAGGAACAGTTGTCGCGCGATGGGAATAACGCCAGAACCTTGCAGGAATCGAAAGTGGACTCTATATGCTTGGAGAATATATGGCGGGAAAATCTAACCGCTCAGTAGGGTTGGTCAAATTCTGCGGTTAATAGACTTGTGTATTGTCTAGCACCCACTACTATGCATTCATACAATAGGATTATAAACAAGTTCGCTTTGTTCTGTGAGAATGTAGGCAGTATATTTCCTCCATCCGGCTCTGCTACCGTTGCAGATTTCCTGTGTGATGTCGCGAGCACATCTGACCGTCCGCAGTCAGTTTTACGTACCGCTTCGGCGGCTTTAGGGCACACCTACAAATGCCTAGGCATAAACAATGTACTAGATTCTCCCGAGCTCCAGATGCTAATCACTGGACTGGTTAAATCAGGAACCTCGAGGCCTATGAAGCGTTCAAGGCCTATGCCTGTGCACAAGTTTCACGACATGTTTCGCGAATGGCCTGACAATGACGAACTAAATATTAAGGATCTAAGACTTAAAACAATAGTGCTTCTTGCGCTTACACTCATGCTTAGACCGTCTGATGCCGCTCCAAAGGGTAAAATGCATACTGCAGACGGACCCTCAGATCTTGTGTTTAGTGTAGATCAGGTAGAATTTTCAGGAAACGGTGCAAAATTCACATTGTTCGGAATAAAAAATGACACGTCGCGCACAGGTTTCGAGGTTAAAATTCCGAACGCAAGCATACGTAAACTTGACCCAATTCAAACATTACGAGACTACATATCACGGACAGATTGTAACAGGGGTGTAAACGGTCCGGTTCTCATCTCTCTTAGAGCCCCGTACGCTGCACTAAGCGCATCATCCATAGCACGCATATTACACGAGTCGATAACTCTGGCAGGGTTAGCAGGTCATGGGTTCTCGGCTAAATCATTTAGACCAACAGGGGCTACGTCGGCCATTGAAAACAATATTGACCCTGAAATCGTCAGGAAAGTAGGCCGTTGGAAGAATTCTGAGGTGTTCTTCCAGCATTACGTACATGCGCGCACTCCCAGCGAGTTTACTGATGTCATTCTGACACATGACTGATTGATAGTTATGACATGTACGTGTAGCTACATTAGTTTACTAAGCATAGACTGAAATTTGTTCAATATAACAGTGTGGAATATCTGGTCTTTACATTCAGAGTCTTAATTATATGTTTTGTTCATTGTATTATGTTAAACAGCCATGTTAAATATTATATACATGAAAGTTGTGAGTTTGTAGTTTTGTAGTTAGAGCGATTGTTTGATGAAACTTTGCATACTTTTAGTTTAATATTTTGCTATTGTATTATGTCAAACATCCATGTTAAATATACATGATAGTTGTAAGTCTGTAGTTGTAAAGATAGAGCGATTGTTTGAGGAAACTTAAGTGTTTGTTTTGGGTTGTTGTTTTTTACTTTGTATATTTTAGTTCAATACTTAGCTATTGAATCAGCATCATATTATCCCTTCAGTTACTCATTATAATGGCATGTTGTTTGTTTATTTTAATTACTTATTAAAAGTAAACGAAACACGTATTGTTTTGTTGTCACTGTGACGTAGATTTAACAAAATAGCAGTCACGTGACAACTGAACTACGTCATATTGATACGTCAGTAGCTCTGACGTATCTATAAATTGTTCTCGTCTTGTTCAGTTTGATATGTTAATTCCTTGTTACATTGGTGTATATGTTGAATATTAGTATGTGAGTGAGTAGATGAGTACATGGCATGTTGTTTGTTTATTTTAATTACTTATTAAAAGTAAACGAAACACGTATTGTTTTGTTGTCACTGTGACGTAGATTTAACAAAATGAATGTTCTGCATCAGAATGTGACTTCGAAAATGAGCAAATTTTAAGAACATTTCATTGTGTTTTGTTTCGAAAAACGCAGCGGTGAGTATTAACGTTTATATCCTCTAATTTATGTGTATAAATTTGACTAGCTGAAAGGTAACGCTTTCCAACCATGTAAAAATTGAAAATCGGTGAATTTTATGCATCAGAATTTGACTTTGAAATGTGTAAGTTTCCGAAAATAATTTTGATTTGATTTGACATACAATTCTGCATGAACAAGTCTCTTGAAAATAGTTAATGTAAATATATATACCACATCCAATGATAATAGCGAACTATATTGCCCAATTTGTCAAGAAATTCAAAATAAGAGCAACAATAAGCAAAAGCCGCATTTTCATCAATCTTATTCTACTTCTACCACTTAACGGCCTCCGTCAACAAGTTGACTATTCTGCCGTGTTTGTGGTGTGCGCGTTAAAATCATAAAGAACAAAAGTCACTGGTTATATAAAAACAGTCTGTGCTGTACACATTTACAGTGTCTAGGTTAAAAACAGTTTGTGTCACAGTGTTCACTTAACGTAGCGAGCCTTGAATGCCTCAAGACTCGAGGCGGACACGGTGCCAGTGGGTAAGGTGTTCCAATCCCGGATAGTGCACGGGTAGAAGGACTCTATTCTCACGGCTGTACGGCAGGATGGAATAGCGTAGGCTTGGTTGTTGTTGGTTCTTGATGGTCTTTGATTTGGAATCAGTTGGTAATCAGTTTGAACGTTAACTAGTCCGTTTGCTAGTTTGAGTCGCGCTGTTTTTCTTCTTTCGGTTAGAGAGTTCCATTCAAGATGTTCAACCATATCTGTTACTGATGAGGTGTTGTGGTATCGGATAAGCACGTACCTTGCTGATCTTCTTTGTACCATTTCAAGTTTACGTATGTCATTTACTGAGTATGGGTCCCAGACTGTACATGTAAGCATATTCAAGTGTAGGTCTGACTAGTGATTTGTAAGCTTTCTCTTGTTCTTGTTGCTAATGTTGAGGTTTCTTTTCAAAAATCCTATTGTGCTGTTTGCCTTGCCACAGATATTATTTATGTGATTAGTCCATTTCAGATCTGAGGTTATGGTGACGCCGAGATATTTAGCAGAAGAGACTTGTTCCAGTTTGTGTTGCCGACGATAGTAGGGTTGTTGGATGATGTTTCTGTTTCTGGTGATGGATAAGATGTTGCAGAAACTGGGTGAAATTTCATAAGCCATGTTTCTTCCCAGCTTGCTAGCTTGTCGAGATCTTGTTGTAGCCTTCCACTGTCTGTGCCTGATGTAATTGCCAAATATACAATGGTATCATCTGCAAATAGTCTAACTGTTGATGTTAATCCGACAGGCATGTCGTTGATGTAGAACAGGAACAGACTTGGTCCTAAGACTGAGCCCTGTGGTACTCCTGATGTTACTGGTACAGTGCCAGATGTTTCCCCTTCAACTAATACATGCTGTCTTCTGTCAGAAAGAAAACTTGTCAATCCACTTATTTGTTTTTCCGGTGATCCCATAGTGTTGCAGTTTCTGTACTAAGAGCGAGTGGCTAACTTTATCAAACGCTTTTGAAAAATCCATCACTAAACAGTCGGTTTGTTTGCCTTTGTCCATATTTTTGGATACATCATCTATATTCAATAAGTTTGGTCTCACAAGATAGTCCTCTTCGAAAGCCGTGTTGATATGGGTACAAGATGTTATGTCTATCTGCATGTGACATGATGTGACTTGTCACTATGTGTTCCATAAGTTTACATGATATACAGGTTATGGAAACTGGTTAACAGCTTCAAACTTTTTTCCTTTCTTATAGATCGGGCAAATGTTTGCAGTTTTCCAGATAGCTGGTATTTCTCCAGTTTGGTATGAAAAGTTGAAAATGACTGTCAGTATGGGAGCTATTTGTGGAGCTAGTTCTTTGAGAACCTTAGGCGAAATGTTATCCGGTCCTGGAGCCTTGTTCACCTTCAGGTTTAGTAGACGTTTTAGCACTCTTGTCTCAGTGATGGTTATATCATCGATGTTTCAGTAACTACCCGTCATATTACACCGATTCTTGAGTTCATGTGGTTGAAAGTTTACGTTGTCAGAGAAAGCTTCCTGGAATTGTTTATTTAATATGTTTGCTTTTTCCCTTGACCCAGAGTGTAGTAGTCCTTTCGACTTCAATGGAGGGATGTTGTTTCCATCAGACTTTTAATGTTTTATGAATGTCCAAAACCTTTTGTTAGAGTTACTATTTGGTTCTCCATCTTGATCAGGAGTTACAATACAATCAATATATTTCCAGTAGGCTTTTCTTAGTTCTCTCTAGGTAATTCTCTTAAGATCCTTATACTTTTTTTGGTCTGTTGAATTTCCAGATGTTTTCATACTTTTGTACCATCTGTCTCTTTTTTTAATTAGTTTACGCACATCCAAGGTAACCCAGGGACATTTGTCTTTCGATTTTGCGGTTTTTGTTGGTATATTTCTATTTACGCTCTCTTCAAATGATGTTTGAAAGGTATTCCAGAGTTCATTTACTGACTGATTGGTGTTTTTCAGGTTCTTTATTTCTTCAAATGTTTCTGTAATATATTTTTTCATTTGGTCCCAATTTGTCTTGCTATACAGTGGGATTTTTCTCTGCCTTTGGGTCGTTGTGCACGGGGTTACTCTCATCTCGAGAAAGACTACATCATGATCAGACAATCATGGAAGTACTTCGGTCCTTAAAATGCTTGACGGTCTATTGGTCAGGACAAGATCAAGTAAATTCGTACCTCTTGTAGGCTCGTCTACCACCTGTGTCAACCCAAAGTCCTCGACGGTGTCTACGAAGTATTGATGGATAGTTGATTGTTGATGTCCTGGTTTGACACTTCTGCTTTTCCAATCTATACCTGGCAAGTTGAAGTCTCCTGCTGTCAGGATACATGCATCAGCGACTCTGTTGACTTTTTCGAGACTTTTCCTGAAATTTACATATCCATCATGGTTTGAAGTTCTAGGATTGTAAAAACTGGATAATTATAGAGATTTATGACCTAAGATGTCTAATTTGCACCAGACAATTTCACAGTCCGAATCAAACTCTGGGGCAGCTGTCGTCGAGAGATTGTCATTGACTGCGACAATGACACTTCCGCCTTTCAAGTTCCTGTCTTTCCTGTAAAGCCCGGTGTGAAGATTTGAGAATCTTTGACAGATGAATCCACCCATGTCTCTGTACCAAAAATAATATCTGGTTTGACACTGTCTATCAGGTTATAGAATTCTGCCTGTTTTGTTTTCATAGATTGAAAGTTCACATTTATTATGCGCAGTGATTTTTGTTTCTTGCAGTTTTTACTACGACGTCTATTTTCTGGTGTAGAGGTATGGACCGGTTTCATATGGATGTCTTGGATTGGGTGGTAAATCCTCTAGCATACTGAAAGAGTTTGTTGTACTAAGTACTTGTGTGAAAACAAAATGTACTGTAGTTTGGACAGCCACACATAATACAGTCCCAGGCAGCCGCGGAGTCGTTAACATGGAGATCATACACAGACTCTCTAAGTATTTTAATCATTTCCCAAAAAAGTCTAAGTGCCGAATAAACTAAGTGCCTAAATCAATTCATCAAAAACATTGTAAGTAAAAATCTGGTAAAAAATAAAGTGTCAAATGTTTTTAATAATTAAATAATCAGTCAATATTTAACACTATCCTAGTCAGAGTTCTCGGGGTATCGTTCCTATTACTAAAATGCACTGAAATGTTTTGGGACACTGCGTTACGGGTATACTTTGCATGGTCTGCTGTGTGGTTTGACCAGTTGTCCTTGTTGTAGCTGACTTCTGGTTGCAGTAATGTTGGTGCGGGGGATGTATAAGGTATTGCGTTGTTGTCAATACTTGGCGTGTCTGTGCTTGTCTGCTTGCTGGTAACTCGCGCTGTTTCGGGTCGTTGCGGATGGTTTGGGGAGTTCAGCGGTGCAGTTTCCGGTGGATTTGTGATGACATCACTCGTAACTTCCGTTTGGCTTTGCGGCGGGTTGTTATGAATAATTGACATATGTTGTCTGCTTTGATTGTTTGCCAGTTTTTGCGGGGGTCTAGCGTTGACGTCATCACCGATGAGTGCGGCTAGGCGTTTTGTTAGTAGCGTGTTTGTATTTGACAGGTCTGCGTAGGTCTGTGGTCTTTTCTGATGTGGCTGGGGAGTTGTCGGCTTCAGGCTGGATAGAGTATGCTCTGTAGCACTGCTCGTGCGGAGGGAGTTTGCACTAGATGTCGCAGTTTTAACCTCTGTAGCGTATGATGCTCGCTCATTTGGGATAAACACGCGTGATTCAATAATAGAAAGTCTGTTTCTAGTATTATCAATGTTTTTTGTATCGATGATTCGAAGTCCATTGCTTTCATTGATACTGTCTTTAATGAGTCGCTTGCAGTCATCTAGTTCTTGATTGATCGATGGGATTATTTTTTGATAAGTTTTGTTTTCACTCTTTAGAGTTGATACGTCGTGCATAAGCATTTGCATGTTTGACTTCATTTCAGCAAGTTCCATTTGTAGGCTTGTACTTATAGTCGTGGTGTTTGGGAAGTTATGTCATTTTCTGGGCATTCGGACTTTATCGCTCGCTTTTTCGTGAATATGTCACTATGGCTTTAGCATCTTTGTTATGGATGAATTCATGAAGCGCGAAACAATCTTTGGCATAACGTACACAGCTTTCCTCGATTTTGATGGAGCGTCTTTGGACAAGCTATCCCTTCGAACATCAGTCAATTTTCAAGCACGTTTAAGCAAGATAGACCTGAACAATGACATATCATTTTCATTTCTACGAGTAAGACTGAGTATTTTTTCTATATAAAACTTGCCAGGGACATTCATTAAATAATCATCAAGGGTTGAAAACAGTTCTTGGTTACACTGTGGTTGACTGCTCAAGTCAATCGATTCATACAATGATGTTTCAGCGATCTGTACTTTGGAATTTGCTTTTGTATCTTCAACAACGTATCATGCCAGTCTTCCTCGTAGTAAGCCGTGTCAGTAAGCCTAACGGCCGTAAGCATTTCTACATCTGCATTATCTGACCTTGCGCTAGGTGATACTTATAGATCGCTGTCCCAATTGACGGATCTCTGTCCGGATAGTCGCCATGGAGAGAGCGAAGATCTGCGTTGGTACCGCAGGCCATTATTTAATTGGTTAATCACCGAGACCTACATATGGTCATAGTATAGAGGGGTTCGACCAGGTAATCCGATAATGATCCGATAATACTTGTTATGCCCAAAAGCCCGTCTTGACTATACATATGCAAATATAAGTCAATCACAAATATTACAAAAATATTTGTTATTTGTGTAAATGTGTTTAATTGTGTGAGTGTGTAAAAACATACTTATTTTGGCATTCTATTGTTAAGTTCTTTTAAAATTGTCCATTATTTTTTCACATAATATACTTAATTTTATAATTTCTTTAAGTTATTACTTGAGACTAAGTGTATAAGTTTAAACATACTGGGTCTTTGTCTTGTGTATCTATCGATGTGTTTAATTCTATAATTTTCAAATAATGGACACTTAAATAGGTAATGATAACTTCAGATCGCCTTGTTTGGATATAAATATCTTTTATCTTTTATCTTTTGGCGTGTTGCTTTTTTAAACCATTTGCTACTTATACAACTTTGGCTATACCAAACATCTCACAAAGATATCGTTTTACATTGTTTAACCATTGATATTTAATTTTATTTTGTGACTTTAATTCAAGTTATATTGTGTAAAGTTTGGAAGCCAGTTTAGTGTTATTATTGCCATTGATGCTGTCTATAATTCCAATATGCGATTACTCTATTTGAATATCAATTTTAAGTGGAGTTACTCCTAACTCTCCATAAGCCATATAATATGGTGTAGATTTTTTTAAGTTAATGATGTATTTATAGAATTTGAGTTATATTTTTTCAGGGACCTCAATATTGCCATAGCCCCAAATTTCACTTCCATACAGTTCCATTCAGCATCTCATAAATTGCTTAGGAAATGACAATTTTGAACCGTTTTATGTGTTATGTAAAACATCTAGGCTAGCGCTAGTATGTAGCCAAGTATCAAATTAAACGCCATGCAAACCAAAAGCTTTAGCTAGGAAGTTTTGCACACAATTTAATTATCTATGAAATCTAGCTACCAACTCTTAATTCAAACCTAACGTCAGCCGAGACATCATTGATTGACGAATTCAGCACAAAACCCCAATAATTGTGCAAAATTAGCTAGAGTCGTGTACAATCGTGTACATTTCACTGAATTTACAGAAACCAACATGCCTTCAAAGAGAAAAACAAGATAAAAACAAAATAAATGCAATACTGATTGTGAGCACCAACCACCGCCTACAGCACCCATCGTTCCAGATGCTCCTACTGGAAATACTGACAGTACTGAGAATGAGGAGTCAGCAGCCTCAATCCATAATTCAAATTGACGATCCATAATGTCGAAGTCAAAAACACAAATGAGCATCAAAACATGTATTTATTCATGTAAATACAGATACGAATGCCGTACGAATAATACGATGTATACCGAATTAGTGCACGAACCGGTACGATAGCCACACGAATGTTGTGCGAATGCGCTACGAATAAGAAAGTACTGTACTACGAATCGCTACGACTGTTTTGAGCAGGTTCAAAATTGTCGTACTGACATCACGAACGCTACACGAATATGCCGAATTGATACGACCCACTACGAAGTGTACCGGCTCCAGACTGTAATTGACACCCCTAGTACATTAGATGAGCATATATATTGAATTTATTCCACAGATGACCTAGTTTGTTAACCAACACACCGCGGCACGGGAGAAAATCCACAATCATGTTTTTATTCGATCAAGATGTACATGTTTTTCCGTACAAACCCATTGTTGTAAAATGCAAATTTACAATCAATAATGTCACGATTTGTGGGAGGGGGGTTAATTGACTCACATGATTTTAGCATAAATGGACACGGTAATCCAGAAATAGAACTAGCATTCTAGTATTACATGCGATTCCTACGCCGATCCTGCACCCCTCCCTTCAATATCGAAGCTATTGCTAACGACAACACATTAAGTTTATAGACGCCAGATTTATATCACAGGTCAAAAATCAAATGTTAAGGAATTAAGCTAGAACTCAAATTTTAGTTTCTCTTAGATTCAGTTAATTACACCTTTGGGAAATTGGGTCAAATGCATAGCATCTGAACTGTAGCATTGCTACTATAGCATTGGGTTAAAGCTCCAGCCCAAAAATGGTTTGTAAATATAGCTAAATATCGACAATGTCTAAGTACATACAGAATACATTCACACTCTTCTACTTAATCTTCTTTGCAACGTATCCATGGGTACATTTTAGCTTATCAGATACTTAATTGGTGTACTACGAATGTGAATTCGGTGTGTTTTGAATACAATACATAGGAGCAGAAAAATAAAGCCTGTGGTAAAACAACTATCTACAAATATAAGGTTTAGTATAATGAGATCTCCAAAATGACTATAATAAGTTAGAGTGGACGAATTTTGAAGAAATTATCACGTGTCTATTAGGTAGTTGGCAGTTAATATACCATCACTGCTATAATACTGTCAATAATAACAACAATTTTAAAGCTGGATTTTGTGGAATCATTATATCAAAATATTAGTAAGACATCTGCATCAATATATCAGTAAGACATATGCAGCAAAATACATGTATCCATAAAACATCTGCATCAATAGATCAGACAGACATCTGCATCAATGAATCAGTAAGACATCTGCATCAATATATCAGTAAGACATCTGCATCAATATATCAGTTAGACATCTGCATCAATATATCAGTTAGACATCTGCATCAATAGATCAGTAATACATATGCATCAATAGATCAGTAATACATATGCATCAATAGATCAGTAAGACATCTGCATCAATAGATCAGTAAGACATCTGCATCAAAAGATCAGTAATACATCTGCATCAATAGATCAGTAATACATCGGCATCAATAGATCAGTAATACATCTGCATCAATAGATCAGTAAGACATCTGCATCAATAGATCAGTTAGACATCTGCATCAATAGATCAGTAATACATATGCATCAATAGATCAGTAATACATCTGCATCAATAGATCAGTAATACATCTGCATCAAGAGATCAGTAAGACATCTGCATCAATAGATCAGTAATACATATGCATCAATAGAGCAGTAATACATATGCATCAATAGATCAGTAATACATATGCATCAATATATCAGTTAGACATCTGCATCAATAGATCAGTACTACATATGTATCAATAGATCAGTAATACATCTGCATCAATAGATCAGTAAGACATCTGCATCAATAGATCAGTCAGACATCTGCATCAATAGATCAGTAATACATCTGCATCAATAGATCAGTAAGACATCTGCATCAATAGATCAGTAATACATATGCACCAATAGATCAGTAAGACATCTGCATCAATAGATCAGTAAGACATCTGCATCAATAGATCAGTAATACATCTGCATCAATAGATCAGTAAGATATCTGCATCAATAGATCAGTAATACATATGCACCAATAGATCAGTAAGACATCTGCATCAATAGATCAGTAATACATCTACATCAATAGATCAGTAATACATATGCACCAATAGATCAGTAAGACATCTGCATCAATAGATCAGTAAGACATCTGCATCAACAGATCAGTAATACATATGCATCAATAGATCAGTAATACATATGCATCAATAGATCAGTAAGACATCTACATCAATAGATCAGTAATACATCTGCATCAATAGATCAGTAAGACATTTACATCAATAGATCAGTAAGACATCTGCATCAATAGATCAGTAATACATATGCATCAATAGATCAGTAAGACATTTACATCAACAGATCAGTAAGACATCTGCATCAATAGATCAGTAATACATATGCATCAATAGATCAGTAATACATATGCATCAATAGATAAGTAATACATATGCATCAATAGATCAGTAAGACATCTGCATCAATAGATCAGTAAGACATCTGCATCAATAGATCAGTAATATATATACATCAATAGATCAGTAAGACATCTGCATCAATAGATCAGTAAGATATCTGCATCAATAGATCAGTAATACATATACACCAATAGATCAGTAAGACATCGCATCAATAGATCAGTAATACATATACACCAATAGATCAGTAAGACATCTGCATCAATAGATCAGTAAGACATCTGCATCAATAGATCAGTAAGACATCTGCATCAACAGATCAGTAAGACATCTGCATCAATAAATCAGTAGGACATCTACACCAATAGATCAGACAGACATCTGCATCAATAGATCAGTTAGACATCTACATCAATAGATCAGTAAGACATCTGCATTAATAAATCAGTCAGACATCTGCATCAATGTATCAGTTAGACATCTGCATCAATAAATCAGTAGGACATCTGCATCAATAGATCAGTAAGACATCTGCATCAATAGATTAGTTAGACATCTACATCAATAGATCAGTAAGACATCTGCATTAATAAATCAGTCAGACATCTGCATCAATATATCAGTAAGACATATGATATTGTAAATAATGGATAAGTTCTAACTTAAATAATATGGGAACTTTATTCCAAAGTGAACATAAAACCACACGGTTGACTTGGTCTTATTTAAAATAAGTCATTGAAACGATATAATGCGAGTACTGCTTACTCGTTTTACAAATTAATCTCCCTTCTTGAATAAACATTTACACTGGCGCATAAGCACAAATGTGCCATCAAGTTTTTTATCCTGCACAAATGCACACCTTTGATCGTAATGAGTTTCACATCCGGGTTCTGTGGCAGGACTGCATTTTGACTGATTATACTGTAACAATGACTTGTCCGCATGAGTACCACAGACACACCGTCGGTATAGACGAAAAATATGTCTGCGGTAAATCATAAACCGACGTCTGATGTAGTGACATTCCTTTCGGAAATGTAGTTCACTCCTCGGAAATTCACTGTTCTTCATTTTAATAGTCTTCAGAAAGGGCTGTTACATGTATACATGTTATCCTTATATTTTATAGTGCGATAAACACGTTAATCATTGGTCGTACAGTCGTGGTAATTAACTAGCAGTCACTGAAGATGTATTTTTTATTTAGCAAATGAAAGTATTGACAAACTTTCACGTGAACAAAAAGTATATATTATATCTATATTCACTGCACGAATATCCAAAAAACACGCGAATTTAGATAGAAGTTATTTTGAATTTAACTAACAGTCAAAACATACGACGATTAAAGTCGCACATTTTAGGTTTGAATGGCTATAAGCGCCTGTCACAACCATATATATATATATAGTAATATCTATGTTCTTTGCTCGCCTATATGGGATATCCCGGTGGCGAGGGTAAATAAACTCAAATCCACTTCTATGTTCTAGTCAAGATCGTCAGTTTGTTGACGTTTCAACGTCGTCTCCATATATTTCCTACTGAAATATATACTTCCATATATACAAGTCCAACATTAGAGGAATTAGGTCGCGGTGAACAATTTAAACAATTGAAGTTATACGCACATGCACTGCTAAACCATTTTGTATTGCGGAAACTTAATAGCCTTGTGTCGGTATTGTTTACTCCCGATACCGGTATATATTTAATAAACGAAAGGCTACTATACACTTAATAGTTTTAAATGTTACGTGTTTCAAATGTAGCCATATGGTTTGTTTGATATGAGCGGTATTAAATCGCCCAAACCGACATGCAGACTCGTAAATGTAAATGCACTTTCAAAGATTTTGATCTTTGTCCAGGCATGATGAAATATACAGTAACAAGAGAAAGTTGATGCAAGGCATCAAAGTCGCCGGGAAAATGTTTAGCAAAATAATTATTGTGAAATATTTAAAGGGAATATGTAGAAAAAATAAAACAAAAGTGACGTAATAACACAAACTGAATTTTGCAAATATTGAACACGCAATATTTTTGTGTAATGAAACCATATCGTTATTAGTGAATAGCTTATAAATAGACATGTTATACAATGTTTTTAATTAATGATATTCATGCAAACATTAATTAGTATAAGTCGTGTAAATACAACTGTAGATGACCAATGCATTAAAACTTAAATGTATATGTTATGTCATGTGTACGAGTCAATTCCTTTAAAACAGAATGGTTTGATGTTATTTGTGGTCTACGACAGGGATGTATTTTATCACCGTTACTTTTCAATTTGTTCATCAATGACTTGGCACTGTATCATAAAACCTTTGATTTGGGAATTAACATTGGACATGAGAACATATGCATAATGCTTTACGCTGATGATATTGTTATTTTAGCCGAGAAGTAATATTATTCATTTTCGTCCTAATTCTCTCTTACGGACGGATGCTGTTTTTAGATGCGGGGAAAATGAACTACCCATTGTTGACCGCTATACCTATTTAGGTGTAGTTATACATGAACATCTTGATTATAATGTTACTGTTAAGGCTGTTGCTCAGAGTGCTAGTCATGCATTGGGTTTATTAATCGCTAAATGTAAAAGCTTGGGTGGTGTACCATATGATGTATTTTCTAATTTGTATGATGCCGTTGTCTAGCCTGTTATAAATTATAGTGCACCATTATGGGGTTTCTGTCGATGCAGTACACACCAGGGCTCGACGCTTTTATCTAGGTGACGGAAAATACACACAAAGTAGTTTTTAACAATGCGTTTTACATTCTCTGATGTTGATAAGTTCAAGTTCTTATTTTCTAACCCAGATATGATACGAATCTGTGCCAAAACCTGCAATCAAATTTTCACGTACGCAATGGAGATTTTCACGTACGCAATGGAGATTTTCACTTGCACAATGGATATTTTATCAAAGAAGATTTGTACGTATTCTATTTCACGATTTTAGTCAGGGCAGAAATTTCATACGCATGAAGTTAATAAGTTTTGAGTATTGAGTCACTATACAATTATGCCATGCTACTAAATGTTTATTTTTTAAATTAAAAACAGAACAATTGCTCAATTGTTTTATCGTAAAATCTCGGCATTTGTTATGTTGCACAACAAATCTTAACCTTCAACTGCAGCTTTCAGTAAGTTTAAATTAGGGGTAGTCCAAAATTCGTATTGAGACTGGCCGTTGTGAGGGTTTGAGTGAAGAAAATAGAGTTTGTCCTTTTTGTAATGACACTTCTGTAGATAGTGGTTTAAGTGCATGTGTGTTGATGTTTCTTTTCCTTTTAAACCACTTGCTTTTCATTTTAACTGGTATTGTAAGCCATGATACTGGAACATTGTGCTCAGATTATGTAAAGTGTTCTTTAATATGTTATTGTCCATCTCTTATAATTCCGTTTGGAATGGCATTGCTTTGTTTTAAATGTCATTTTACATTGTATGTGTTATTTTGTATCTGCAATGACAAGATAAAAATAATGACACTTCTGTAGAAAGTGGTTTACGTGAATGTGTGTTGATGTTTCTTTTGGTCAACACCTATTACCTATTTCAAAAATACTAACAGTAACTCTAACAACGTATAGCTCTTTATTGCTAACTTGACCAGGACTTACTCAATTGTTATCATTCAATATCACTGTAAATGTCATAACCCCATGTTGTAACTTGTATACCTAATTGATCATCACAATAAACACAATTAACACATTGTATAGTTTTAAAACACTGTCTGTTTCACAAAAGTATGGACCAAAAATGTAAGCGACGTCATGGTCAGCGACGATTGTCATTTGATATTTGCAACGAGTGACCAGCTGATCCTCATGACAGCGCTCTAGGAAATGGTATCTCGATGGGACGTTCCGTGTTGTGAACAAGCCGTTCGGTGGTCGATCGGTCCATGCTTTCATCCGACAGGGATAGGTGATGAAGCATGTGTTATTGTCTCGACGACGCAAAGAGGATTACGTCGCAGTAAGTATGAACGCGATTTATACACTATTTACATCCAAAGCAAACTAAACAAGTTATAGTTCATGCATGCTGGTGTAAAAACGATTTTAAATTGTCAGAGTGAGTGATTTAATTTTTACGTAGATGTACCGTATTAAGCAATTATTCATATCTCTAGCATCTCTAGGGGATGATGGTGTACAAATTATATTGAAAACATGAATGATTCAAGATTTTGTCTATGCTTGGTTTTTAATATAAATAAAATTATTGTTGACAGGTTTCCTGAAAGATACTTGAAGTCCTGGATGAGGCTGCCATAGGTGAGAGCTTTGCGATTGACTTTGAAGTTGGTAAGTCTATGTATACTCAACCAAAAAAGAAACCTGACACAGTATATTTCACCTATTTTCTAGGAATCAGATAAAGTAACTATATAATTAATGGTTAGGCATTATAATTTGATGTTTTCAGAACACAAACATGCCTTACAATCTTACCCATCCATTTTATCGATGTTTAATGACGTTCTTTTGATGAGAGTGGTGGTAAATGGAATTTCCTGTAACTGTGTCAGTACATTTTTGTGTTTTTTTGCAACTAGAGATATTCATTTTCCTGTACGCGTCTTCTCAACGACTGACGTACCGTTGTATCAGACGGTTTGGCATGTTGTTCCATTCCGTTACGAGGGCATGAGCAAAGACATTAATGTTATTCAGCACATATTGACGGCGTACACGTCTGCCCAGCTCATCCCTAATGTGCTCTATAGGATTCATGTCCGGAGACGTAAGTTTCAGACGCCAGCAGTACAAGCGTCTGGAGTCTGTCTTGTTTGCTAAGGCCATTGCATTACGGTGACGTTGGCGGCGGCTAAATGATTACGAGTGACCAGTGCAACATGCGGATGGGAATTGTCTTGTTGAAAAACAACAGGTGCATTCAATCGAATAAACGGAATTGCATCAGCATCTAAAACTTCATTAATGTACCTAATTAATGAGTATTCAATTTTCCACGAATGACAAGGAGTCTTTTGTCCCTCATGACCCCAACCCACACCATTACACCACCGCCTCTGAATATGTCATGCTGTCTGACACAAACAGGGGAAAATCGCTCACCTTGACGGCGGTAAACGCGATGACGGCCGTCGGCGTGACTGAAATTGAACCTGGACTCGTCTGTAAACAAAATTTTGTTCCAATTTCGGCGACGCCAGTGACGGTGCCTACGTGCACAGTGTAAACGAGCCTGGCAATGGCGTAATGTCAGTATACCCCCTGTAAATGAACGGCGTGCTCTAATCGGGCGATTTTGTTCACGCAATCGGTTGCATATTGTTTGTGAATTGAGAAGTGCGTTAGCTAAGGTACAATGTGACACACTTGTTTACACTTTATCGGACCATGTTTAGTGTGCACAAGGTCCACGTGCAAAACAAGCAATTTTGAGATTAACCGAATTTTAGAGACAGCGTACGATACAAATTTTAAACATGTGTTGTGTAATGCAAGACCATATGTTTGTGGCATGATAATACACATTTTATGTTTAAACAAAAAAAATACGTCACATTATAAAGTGTCAGGTTTCTTTTCGGGCTGAGTATATTTTGAGATCTTTCATGAAAGATTACCTTAAAATGGACGAGAGTGTAGTAAATGTTATGAAGATAGAAAGGGCACATAGAATTGGACCTCCGCGTCAAACTATAGAAAATGGATATACAATAACATGTAATATTGTGTACAAATTCAGCAAATGTGTTATGGACAACAGACAAAGAATCTGAATTGTACTACCTTAACGATATAACAGCGAAGAGAAAACAGCTTTTAAGAGATAAAAAGGACTCTTAAAGAGAAGAAAATATGTATCGCGTACGGCACTGTATATAGATGGCAAACCTGTTAGTATGGCATTGTAATGGACCTATCAACGATAAGCTGAACCATGATTAATTTAGGAACCAGTTAACCAAAAATAATGTTATCATTCTCAGTGAAGCATAGAAAGACCCTTGATTGGTTAAAATGTTTACAGTCCGCAACTGTCACGGAATAATCTACCATTGGATAAGTTGATACAGGGAACGCTTGATACACAAGACAATGCCTACCCACACTGACCCTTCGGGAAATCAACAGTCAACAAAACATCAGACATTGAGGAGGCGCAAGGGAACAGATGCACAAGAAATGGTTTGACCAGCCATAAGGAAAACTAATGCGAATTAAGGAGGACACGCAGGGGTGATTGAATGGATGGAATACACCACGGAGCTAGCAACAATAGGCCGAAAGGGGAAATAATTGCACATGGGGAAAGGGGTATTTAACAAGCATATAAACATAAACAGAAATAATAACCACACTTCGATTTACGGCCTTGGAACTGTCAGTAACCTTACTGATGGGGGCGGGGGTTAAATCCAGCTAACTTAAATAAGCTTAATCGCTATATGGTCATTGATTTCCAACACACACACATTATATATTGACTAAGTAATCGAAAATATTGCATAGACGCATACATCAATAAATTTAACTTTTAAAGTGTTACAAATGTCATCCATTGAGGCCCTGCTATATGTATTATCTGGGATATAATTATCATCATCAATATGAAAATAATGACCATGCCTCCTCAAAATCGCATAGTCTATATTATTTTGAAGAGTATCAAATAAGTCAACATTTATTACATTGTATGCTGGTGTATTTTCAAACCATACATAGACACCACAATTATATACACCATTTCTCTAACGTTAAGCAAATAATTGTATCACACTGTGTTCCTACAATTTTAACACCATTTTGTAAATATTATTTGATATAAAGTGCAACACCGCCATTGCATCTCTATGCCCTTCGGTTTTAGAATTTACGGGAACAATTTTATAAGAGAAGGAATAAGTTCCTACATGGAACGCCACATACAAGCCTTATAATCCGATAGTTCAATATTACTAGACTTTTTAGACCACGTTTCAAACAGAAATATAATGTCATTTGATGCACAATCTGTCTTACACAATCAGACGACAGCAATTTCAGTTCACTCCATCATCCTTGTCTAATTCTACTGGTTTTCCATTAATATACTCAGTCAAGAAATATAGTGTGCACAGAGTTGAGACAATTATAGACGAAAATCCGTAGTTTACACATACGCATATTTGGTATCAAAATAAAGTTTAACTTATGGTCAATATGCTGGAATCAATGTTTTATGTGTTTAGCAGAAAAACGTAAATTTTATGAGTGATTTATAAGGTAGAGGTCAATTGTAAAACTCGCAGATTTGAAAGAAAGTAACCAAAGAACTGTAGGATTTAACACAGCGCTTTTCTCCTATAAATAGCTATTATCTAGTGTGACAACCTCTTCGACGTATAACTGCCAATAAACGAGATCGCATTGACCTGACTTAACGTCTAATGACGTCATTTGGAATCCTGTTCCATTCAAACAGAAGCGCATTTTCAAGATCTTGCAGGTTATTCAAAACGTGAAGCGAGATTCGTCGCTAAAAACACTCTTGCCCACAGAGAACGTGTCCAGCGTAAATAAAGCCTCGCCCAACGCAGACGTAATATGCGATTACGTCCGGTTAGGATTCTTCCAACATATGGTCGCCTGTGTCTAGTCGGAACTATGTCGGATCGCAAACGGTTTAATACTGTTTGCGTACCGACACCAAGCTGAACTGCCGTACTTGACGCCGTTTTAAAACGTTGAATGTAAATGCGTAAGGCCTGTCAGAAATGTCTCCAGTTTGTCGAAATCGAACATTGAGACGTGACATTATATTCATGTGACAGTTAAACTGCCATGCAACGTCATCAACGGAAGTTCCAGACGCCAGCATTAAGCGTCTGGAGTCTGTCTTGTTTGCTAAGGCGTGGCATTGCTATTCGTGATAAACTTTGTTTTCTTGTTAGAACGAACGTCCTGCCTTGCGTTCAGTAAAGGCTATCGTTCCAAAACGTTGCGAAACAGTCTGTCAGTATTGCTATTGACCGGCGTGTTAGCCAAAAACTTCTCTGCTGGATGGTCCAAGCCAGTTAAACGTGTCTATACTGATTTTACTGAAGGGACTGCCCTCTGTTGTATGCTATGGCGCATTGTAACATGTCAGCAAGGTAGACGGATGTTGAGGTTTTGTGGATGTTTTGTATTTATTTTGTTTCAGTAGGCTTTATGTTATAATAACAAATGCATCTAACCTCAACATGCACATGGCCGTATTGAGTTGGGGTTTTCATCTTTAATGTCTGTTACTTATACATAATGCAACAAAAACTTAGTTTTAGAATAATAACGAGATTAAAAAAAATAATTTCATATATAACAGACATAAATGTTGAAAACAACCCTAGTCAAGTTATTGACTGGTTAGCTAGGCAACCGCAGTGCAAGCGGTCCTAGGGGCTCACCATAGCTTTAAACCTTTCTTATTCAATACTGATATGTCATAAATGTTCTTTACACATCATTTATTTCAGAGCTGTTCATAAATAAAGTAAATATACAAACACTTTCATTACAACTTTATAAATTTATTACAAAAACAACAACCAACACAATATTGTATAATTCAACATTTACAAAGATAAGTATCATACACCAAATAAATCACCGTATATAAAAAGAAGAAGTCAACAGGTAAGTCTCATACTTAAGATTTATCTTAATCCAAACACATCCTGTCATCGTTGAATTTTGACATTAACGTCTTATGATATTGTTTAATTTAAATTGAATGTAAGCGCTCAAAATAAAAATCAGCATTTATTGTATATATTTTTTCATATTTGTATTAAATGTATTTGGACTGTAAAAATTTCGTCATATATTTGGCAGTTTGCCAATCAACTTATAACTTTTTATTATCATTAAAGACCATTGAATATTGGTCAACACAACACTGCTATTTATATAACTTGCAGACAGATAGCCTGAAGGCATTACTTACATCTCACTTTGTTAATATTAAATATAACAACATTGTATTAATACTGATTTTTTATAAATTAACAAAACATAAGTTTACTACTATAATATAGAATGAATATTTAAAAGTACACTTGTATGTTATTGTGCAATACTTAGATGTTTTCAAAATTTAATGATCAAGGATAATATTCCAAATTATTTATATACAGAAATGTTGAACTATTCATATGACACATGATTATTTATAAATATACTTGTATTTACTGACAGTCAGTGATATTAAAATTCATCATATAGGACGATTGACAGTTTCAAATGTGTCAACTGACAAAGATTACCAAATTTTAAAATAACAAATGCGATATGTGTATGTTATTTCAATACAGTTATACTTTTCCATTTTACAGACCAAGAAACTATACAGAACATAGCGGATGAATTGGGAAGGGCATATGGTAAAAGTTTTATTTATTGAAAAACTGTATACACATCAAACTGTGTGCAAAATGGGTATATATGAATCCTCATTTCTTTGGTAGGTTTAATTGTCACAATAAATTTGTAGGTATGTCCATCTTTTTAAAAACTATTTAAAAAACTTCTCCTACATGAAGTTATTGTTGTTCATATTTTCAACCCTGACATCACAGTTTCTAAGAAAGTATTGTTTATACATAGCTTTACTTTGTGAAAAAAGCAGTATTGTTCCAAAAAATGTATTCAATGGGACTTTCAATCTATTCGCCAATTGTAACCAATGATTACATGTTTTGCATAGAAAAATGTACTCTCCTTTAGCATCGGGCGCTTTTTCCGATACCTTCATATGTAACAGTAGTGGTATCAAGGCACTGTGTGGGAGCGCAAGAAAAATGATAAATGAGTGAGTGCTAACATTCAACATTACTTTTTAATAATACATTTTTTACAAATATTGTATGATATGTACTGCGAGCTGTTATAATAAATGACATGTATAATAAATACATGTAAACTAGAGCTGAAATATAGTGAAATAAAAAATATATAAACTTGATTCTTTTACTTTCTTTTTAACACTAACATCCTTCTGATTAAGTAAAATAAGAATATTATAGATCTGAATTTTATTATTTGTCATTCAAGGTACACTCATTTGTAATTAGAAATATATATTGGTTTATCAATGATTAAATAATATTGATTTGATTTTGCAGGAGGTAAAACCATTGCATCCATTGTAGTTGATTCAAACACATGTGGTCCAGATAAAAACAATAATGTGATGGTTGGTGGTGAGTATCAAATATATTAAAACAATATAAAAAATTGTTGAATTATTTTTCTCCACAGCATAGTCTATTGCAGTCAAAATTAATACTGCATGCTAATTATTTATAGCATTTAGTTTTCTTATAATAACAGCATTACAGTATGAGGTAAATTTAGGTTTTGTAAAAATAGAATTTTGATTTATTTATGGCTATGCAATTATTGGTATTCGTTTAATCGTAAACATTGATGTATGGTATTTCAATAACATGCTTGATTATGTACAGAGAAAGAGAACCAGGGACGCTCCGTCAAGCCAGCAATCAGATATTGGCGTTAGAAGCAATGATGGTAATTCTACTTGCCTTACATTCAATCTATTTATATTAATAGGCCTACTTAAGTTTTTATAAGTAATGCATATTTCATAAAATAAAAAAATCCATTTATGCAATATCAATTTAAATCAAATGCTATTTTCAAATAAACATGCACATGCATCTAACACTATAAGTATTATTCTCATTTACAATACTGAATTAAAATTTACAGTAATTTTACCATTCCTTTGCAAAATATACTGTTGCCAGTGGCATTAACACAAAGATATATTGAGTATCTGATGCAAATGTTGTCCCATATCCTATATCACTTTCATTTAATTGAACTTAAATTTATTTCTGTGCAATAACATTGTGCTAAATATAATTAACAAAAAAATATTCATTTCGACATAAAAAAAGAAACTGCTGAACTCAATCTTAAAATCCTACTATAAGCTGTTATGAACTTAATTAAAATTTCAAACAAATATTAATTATACCAAATTTATTTGGATCATATTATTATGTTGAATGTCAAATTATCAGTTAAGTCAAAATTAATATTTTATTATTAAACCATAGTAAACATTGATGTGATTTGATATGTCCATGCTTTATTATCTCAGTTCACACCTGGACACATGAAGCAGTGTTGCTCATTATCCAGCTTATCCAGCAGTATGGCGACCACAAAGAGAAGTTTTCTTCATCTGCATACCGCCAAAAGGATGTGTGGCGAATAATCGCAAAAACTATGACGGAAATGGGTCATGACATTGATCAGGTCCAATGCAGCGACAAGTTTCGCACATTGAAGTACCGGTAAATATATTTAAGTGCCATGTTTACAGAAATATATAGATTTGTTAATTGCATTTAATAATAACTTAAACCCAAATTTTGGTGATTTAAATTTTTTATAGATCATAATTTCAAGTAATGTTTGTTTAATTGTATATTAATATATCACCAAAAAATATATAAATGTATAATTGTTAACATTTAAATGTAAATTTAAATAAAACATCATGAGGTGGTTGAATAACATATATTTCAGACACAAAGTAATAACAGACAGCAATGGGAAGAGTGGCAGAGGAAGGAGGACCTGGGCGTTCTTCGAGGCCATGGAGGATGTAATGGCCGGAGACCCAGCAGTTATACCAGTGAAGGTTGTAGCCTCCTCAGAACATCAAGGTGCACATACGCTTTCAAAATATTTTTGTACATGGTTTACATACATCAATTTCAAATTTTCATACATCACTTATGTATTTACCATGATATAGCATCCTAATTGTAATGTTTTTGTTGATGCATATTTGCATAGAAAGTTTTAACTTGGGCAATTTAAGTTTGGCTTATTATTTTTATTTTTAATTGAAAACAATTATTTTTACTTATTAATCATTTCTTCAATTTTTTATATGTAAACATTATAAACATCTAACTAACATGGTCATATGTTTCAATTCTTCAACCCAGATTCTCGTGGAAAACAACAGCTGCCAACTATAGTGAGAAAATCTTCTCAACCATTAACATCACCATCAACCTCTAGACAAAGTAACAGCTATTTACAACCACCACCAACACCATCAACCTCCAGACAAAGTAACAGCTATTTACAACCACCACCAACACCATCAACCTCCAGTCAAATCAGCAGTGATTAATATTTACAACCGCCACCAACACCATCAACCTCCAGATGCCACACTGAACCACAATCCAACCAACAAAATCAAGAACCTATTAGAAAACGAAGGCGCTCTAACCAGGAACCTCCAGAATGGTTCCAGTTGTTCAGGGAGGAACAATAAGAGCGCTTCGATAAATTGGATGCAGACAACAAAAAGTTTATTACAATTGCCAAAGAAAGAAATAATTTATTGACTCGTTTGGTAGAGCATTTGGTGGACAATGATTAATTTGCACCACAGAACATAATTATACTAGGAACAATAATTAAGGGAACCCCCAAATTCAATTAGAAAGAAGCAAAATTTCAATGGCATAAGGAATGTTTATACAGTATCTGGTCCGTGCCCCGCGAGCATTGATGCATGCACGACACCTTCTAGGCATGCTAGCGATTATGCGACGGATTATCTCCCTTGGAATCCGTCGCCATTCCTCTTGTAATGCCCGGCCAAGCTGTTGCAAATTGTTGCAAATTGTTGCAACGCTAGGGTCTGTTGCGCACCCTGCGACCTAACACATCCCAAATGTGCTCAATAGGTGACATATCCGGGGATTTGGCTGGCCACGGCAGTGCTATTACACCTTGCTGTGTCAGAAAGTCGACGGCAACACGGGCTCGGTGTGGGCGCGCGTTGTCGTCCTGGAACTCAAAGTTTCCACCAATGCGCTGGGCAAATGGAACAACCACTGGACGTAAAATTTGATCAACGTAACGTTGGCCGGTCAAGTTACCTTGTACAATCATTAATTCCGTCCTTTGGTTGTACGTGATGCCCTCCCAGACCATGGTACTGCCACCCCCATACCTATCGTGCTGCTGGACTGTTGCAGGATGGTACTCTCCCCAACTCTCCTCCAAACACGTTTTCGACCATCAGTGAAGTTCAAACAGAATCGTGATTCATCCGAGAACATCGTGTATCGCCAATGACGCTGTTGCCGCCCTATATGACGTTGTGCCCACTGATTCCTAAGGCGTTTATGTGCCATTGTCCGATGCATACCTTTGAATGGACGTCTTGCTTTAAGCCCCACCCCACGAAGTTTGTTATGAACAGTTGACTTACAAAGTCGAATTCCCGTGGCACCCCTGAATGTATCCCTCAATTCTGGTGCCGAAATGAATCGGTTCCTTAAGGCAATGATGCGCAGATACCGATCCTGCCGAGGAGATGTCTTTTTAGGCCTCCCCCTCCCATCCCTAATCTTGACCCCACCCGTCTGTCGATACCGTGACACCAGTCGCGAAATTACACTTTTGGATTTACCAAAGTGTCTAGCAATTCAGTTCTGGGATTGCCCAGCTTCCAACATGCCAATTGCACGCCATTTCTCATTTTCCGTCATGTAGACTTTAGGAGGCATTTTCCTTCTTTGCACTTGACAAATAAACCTTTCAGATGTGTTGTCTAACGGCAAGTGTGAGAAACCACAGTTTGTAACCTTGAATAACACGATATGCACGAGAAATGTGTGAAGTTTGAGCACTTTTATTACACGCGTTCGATACCAACGCCCGATTTTAAAACAGCTTTGTATTGTCACGTACTCTGAAAAGTCAAAGGGGTTCCCTTAAATATTGTCCCTAGTATATTTTAACAAATTTAATGTTACTACTTTTTAGTACTGTATAGATTTATTGACCTGTCCAAATTTGCATATCTTCAAAGTCAATCCTCACAATAAATTCGTCTTTATCGAAAGTGACCAATTGATTGTGTGCATTGACCATGAAGATATGCAAATATTGACAGGTCAATAAATTTATACTACACTCAACAAAATTCCTAATCGGTCACTTTATATTGTATTATTATTTTTCTAATAATGCATGTATTCACACAAAATTTCACATACCGATATTTGAACAGGTAATGCAGCGAATTATTGATTTTTTTTAGCCGGCTCGCTATGAAATAAATCGTATTATGCGTATTGACGTTTATAGCACGTTTTGCACGTGCGGGGCATGGACACATATTTGCACGTGTTCGTGTACACTTTTGTCATCGCTGATGAAAATCCTTTTTGAAAAACACAAAACATGGTGAGAATGACTGAAGAAGAACGCGCCCGAGCCGTCGGAATGATACAGGCCGGCACTCATTTACGACAGGTGGGTTTTATTTTTTGAAATTTCATAAGAATATTGACTAATTTGTTTGTAGCCATTATATTGAAGGTTCTTGCCACCTGAAATAAGTTGAAAACGGAAATAACCACCAATATAATGGCTACAAACAAATAATGTCAATATTCTTATGAAATTTCAAAAAATAAAACCCACCTGTCGTAAATGAGTGCCGGACTGTATCATTCCGACGGCTCGGGCGCATTCTTCTTCAGTCATTCTCACCATGTTTTGTGTTTTTCAAAAAGGATTTTCATCAGCGATGACAAAAGTGTACACGAACACGTGCAAATATGTGTCCATGCCCCGCACGTGCAAAACGTGCTATAAACGTCAATACGCATAATACGATTTATTTCATAGCGAGCCGGCTAAAAAAAATCAATAATTCGCTGCATTACCTGTTCAAATATCGGTATGTGAAATTTTGTGTGAATACATGCATTATTAGAAAAATAATAATACAATATAAAGTGACCGATTAGGAATTTTGTTGAGTGTATATGTATTATAATTTTTTCTAAATATAATTTTAGGGTAATTTTGACACAATTTTTTAAAATAACTAAAAGTGGAATTAGCTTGTCCAAAATTAGTGTATTAACAATATTTTTACTTAGTTGTGTTTTTTTGACGCAGCCATACTAACATGGCTTGCAAGATTGATGCAAATTGGTTAACATTTAGTGAAGGCCTATATATTTGTTTACCAAAACTAAAAATATTAACTTGTGTATTATGTACCAGTTACGAATATTTATATTAATATAATCAAAGGGGGTCGGCACGTTGAGGAAATGACCTGAAACAGACATCCAAGTCAAAATCAATCATACCATGTTATATCATACCATGTAATATCATACCATGTAATATCATTATATTACATGATATGATTGATTTTGACTTGGATGTCCGTTTTAGGTCATTTCCTCAACGTGCCGACCCCCTTTGATTATAGTCAGATAAATCGCTATGTATCAAGTTTATTAACATGAGTGTATGATTTCACGACTTATGCATTAAAATAAAGATATTTCTTGTTTTAATTGTACACTTTTTTCATTTTGATAGACGTTGCTTATTAAGAAAGAAGTATCTCATCCAAAAATTATAATACAATTACTTGTATGTTATTTTGGTATTATAAGCAAAATTGTATAAACTTATGTAAATCCACGAGATTCAGGATAATTAATAGCCGTAATATAATATATATTATATAGCTGTATAATGAGAGTAGGGGTATGTTCACATTTTCCAACACAAACGGATCGTCTGTCATTGACTATTTATTGATGAAAGAAAATGATTTTTCACGGTTATGTGATTTTAAAATTGACTCATTTAATGAGTTTAGTGACCACGCCGGATTACTGTTTTCATTGAAATGTAACACAGCTATTGATTGTTCAAGCCATGAATGTGGGACAAAAGTAAAATGGGATAGTCAATTTAAAAATGCTTTTCGAAGCGGCGCATTAACCGACGCACAACACGTTTTAATCTATGTTTTAAGTTTTAAATTTTATCACCGCATTGTGCCTCACAGTTACCTTGTATATATCACCAAGTGCGTCGATGCCCCAGAGTGGGCCCTGTACTTTAATGGGAAGAAGAAGAATATCTCATCTACCACAATTTAATAATTTAACATTAAGTATTGACACCAATAGCAGGGAATCTTTAAATAATGTGTTAAATGGTTTTATACCTTTACTCATAGCAAATCTATTAGCAACACTGCGGTAACATTCTGTGTTCCCCAGTATCCACAATGTGGATACCACTCTTGTTTCTAATAGTATTGACCGTTCTCTAGTGATTTCAGGGGCTAATGTCCGGCACAACACCTGCAAATTGTTTTGCATAATTTATAATTTCCTATATATGCCAGGTCGCCAGGGCAATATAAAACATATTGATCGTTCAATAAAAAATTATACAAATTTAACATAAACATTATTAACTAATTAATTACTTCAATGAATTGTATGTTTTGGTCACTATAAACAGTGACTGCCATAATGCATACAATGATAAAAAGTTAAATGAAATATAATGAAGATAAATTACAAACACAACCAAGCAGTAGTTTAAAGTGGTTGTAAATGTATATATATCTGGTAATTTATGTTCAATATGCAAACAAACTAAATCCCTTAATTATGGAAATTATAACAAACTAAGTAGTTTGTTACCTTAAAGTGTTTCTTGGTGATGAATATTAATTGTACATGTATTAATAAGTATACGATGTATTCTAGTTTGAAGGTCAATTGCTTAAGACTAAAAACAGTTACTTCAAAAGAAGATCTATGCATTCTAAAATGACTGTGAAACTCCATTTCAGAATATAAGCTGACAACATCTTTGACATATCCCTGTATCCTCATAGGTTTGGATGACGTAGTCACGATAGCTGCAGCACCTATGGTAAGAATAAGATAGTTGATATCATAATGACATTTCAAAAAAATACATAACAAAATTTGATTTTACATATACGTTGAAGTATCAAAGTATGTGATATAATAAAAACAATTTTAAATTTGGTTAAAAGACAGCAAAATGACAGCATATACTATAGTTAAGCCGGGAGCAAGATTTACCACACACTACCACAAATTTCATAGTAGTAATTGGTACTGGCATACAGTTGTTTTAATCTTTATTTTAGTTTTAAACTGTCATTTGAATTTGAGTTTGTTGATATTAACACCTTTCAAGACTGGAAATGAGCAGAAATAACAAATACTTGACAGTTGTAATAATAACACACAGTGAGAAGTGCAACTGACTGATAAAAATAGAAACAATGCGTGAATGCGAAAATTGTATGTCTATTGTATGTCTACTTTTAATTTTACATTTAACTTACAAGTCAATTCCTCTAAACCCTGTGTTACAATTGTAATATTGTTGCGCGCACGCTGAATCTGCTCGTCATCGCTCAATTCATCGATAAGAACGGCGAAAAGTCTTGCCTTGTCCGCCATCTTGAAAACGTTTTGGCCTCTACGCACCGTTCAATAAGGACCGATAGCTAAGAAAACGCTAGTGGCGTGTGTTACCTGTAACTGAACGCAAGGCTGGATACTGATACAACATTGAAATCGCAAGAAAAGAATGAAACATGATGTTCACGTGCAAAATATTGCATAAGACATTACGTCAATCTATAGAACAATGGAAATGTCAAAATGACATCAACTGAGTGCAACTGAATAGTGTTAGTGTATTTAGTCTGTGCTGACAATTTGACAAACATTGGTCGACTGGTTACAAAATTACATGAGAAAGAGTCAAGCACACTGTCCTTTTCGACTGAGTATATAAAGGGTATCTTATACTATCCATGTTCTTCTCTTCCCTTTTGCTTCCTTCAGTTTTTGGAAAGAGTTTAATTACGCCTTTTATCGTTGACTTCATTAGAATACTATTCAGTAATGTAATATTCTTTATGCTTCTGTGTTTTCCAATGTTTTCCAATGTTTTCTAACATATTCCCTTTGCTTAAATAATGTTAAGTTTGCTAAAACAACTTTTGTTAAAAGCATTCTACAATGTTTTATTGCACGCACGTTTTGGGTATATAGTGATGTATTGTATCGTATTAAAACGAGATATTTAAGGTTAAAATCAATTGATGCGTATAACTAATGGGCCCACTCGTGAGTAATTCAAGGATCAAATCCTCCACATTTTAATGTTCTCCAATATCACACTGTACAAAAAACCCATCAACATATCATGTTATATCATTTCATAAATATCACGTTTTTGAATACGCTCTTGTGTCAGCATTGTTATCATATTTTCTGGCTACTCTCATATTCTGATCGGTTTTAATCTGAACATTGATTCGTCTGTTTATAAGGTACCTTGTAGGGTACTTGCGAGTGCTTTGTTTCTACTGGATTTACAGACGGCTGATTTGGATTTTTTTAATTTGCAGGTATCCAAGCATCCAGAACATACATTAGTAACATAAATACCTTAAACAAAATATTAACTGCAATTTATGGAAGTAAACTGCTGAAATAGGGCTACATCACAAGCCATTACTAACGAACTATCTAATTAAATAATTCTTACAATAAAAAAGGAAATCTCTTTTATTATTTTTTTTATATTTTACATAGCCCATGCAAGCATTGACGATGAACATATACATTTAGTGTTGTTTTTTTATAAATACATAAATAATGCCAGTTATTTAAATGAAAGAACTTAAACTTTTATAACAAACACTCATGCACAAACATGCAAGTCCACACACACGCTAGCATACACTGATACACATTACAAAATTACATATCCACAAAACAATACCCATTGTCAACATGGTTTTTCCAGGAATAAAGAGTTGTATTATTGGTTATAGTATTGTAGTTAGACGAACGTAGTAAACATGCATTTGCTTAGTTTTAAACGAACAAACATGACAGTACTTTGTGGGTGTTATTTAAAAAGAATTTCATATTTGACAGTGCGCCTCGTTTTTATCATTTTAAGCGCAATTTAAGTCTCCATTTTTAGCTCACACGAGCACTGCTCAAGGTGAGCTATTATGATCGCTCTGTGTCCGTCGTCCGTCGTCCGTCGTCATCAATTTCGCTTCAAATAACTTCTCCTCAGTAACCACTTGACCGATTGCTCAAACTTCACCAAAAGCATCCTGGCATTGGACTCTTTCCAAATTGTTCTGGTACATTGCACATTAGGGACCACAGTGCTGAAATAGAAAAAATACCTTGTTTTTAGTGGTCCTGTACCGAGTTTGTTTAAATGGTGACCTTGGGGTCAAACCTGTCTCCGCCCTAGATGCCACTTGTTTTGTATAGACTTATATAAGGAAACTTTGGAACTCTTCTTCTCATGAACTGCAATGGCTAGAGGTTAGATATTTGGCATACATCATTGTCTAGTGGTCCTCTACCGAGTGTAATCCCATCAAAACTAGCCCCTTTCTTCGGATCACTTCAGTAATTGTCCCATTCTTCACTTTGCAATAAAGCATGTAGTATTCAGGTGAGCGATATAGAGCCACAATGGCCCTCTTGTTTTAATTTTATTATTAAAGAATTTACTAATTCTTGGGATAGTATTTATAATAATTATTAAGAATTGATTTATTTTATCGTTCCTCTCCGCAAGTCTTGCAAAATAATTTTATGTGAAAAGCAGCATGTTCATTGAAAGGTTTCATTTGTCTCATAACATGTAAGAAATGCAAATCGCTGTATGATGGACAAACACTCCAGAAAGTTTCTCAACTAATGGAATAGGACATTTATATATTTTAAATACACATCCTCTAGAGTTTGATTCTATCGTTGCGTGTCATTTTACTGAGACGGGACGGGTATCTCGACATTTCTTTTACCAATTGACAATATTTCCGGCGATACCGATATATTAAAAAAGGAAACTGTTTGGAATAATGCACTTGCAACTCTATCACTGTTAGAAACTGTTTAAAACATTATAGCTTTATTCTGTGTCAATATTTTTATGCGTGCCTTATATTTGAAATTGTAAAACAACACATACAAATAGTTTCTTAATTACCTAAAGTTTGTAATACTATAAACTACAACTACAAATAGTTTAAATCATATTAACATGTTTTATGGCAATTATACAAAATATATGTGACAAAAGACATATATTTTCTAAATAGTAGCTCTTCGAAACCTCGATCTTCCATCGGATCTAGCAATTAGTTCGAGCCATATAATACCATAAACCATTGTTTTGGTTGAGCTAATATTTGGCTTTCACAACTCCAGTATGATCTCATAATGGTAATCATACCAATTATCAATCTAAATAAAGTATTTGAGTGAATAACAAAGTAATGTTGCTACATTTATGAATGAAAACATAGTCATATGTCATTGAAGATATTTTTCATATTTGTATTTTTCATATATTACTTACTACATCATTTTAAATAATTTTTTACCTGATAAGTGACCCGGATTGGGTAACATTTTCTCGTCAAAAAACAATATCATTTGTTCCTTTAGTGAGAACTGCTATATTTGCTAAAATTGCTGTTAAACTAAAAAATAAGCTTTACAATTATTGTTTGTAAAAGTAGCAGTCAGAAAGCCATACTTAAAACCGTAAAGGGTTTCCATTATAAATATCAACCGGACGTGCTGACAGCAAGGGGCTCACCGCAGATCACAGACGTCACTTTGACAATAATTTACCTATCACAATAGTCTATCAAGAACACTTATGTCAGTATTAAATAATAAAGGAGTTGAACACACACATTTGTATACAAAGAATTGGTAAAGACAGTCAGCAGATGGATCATCATCATGTCAAACTCGACACTCTTTCATAGAAATGGCAGGATTACGCGGTTGACAACTGTCACCTAGATACACTTTCTCTACAAGTTACTCGAATCATTAATGCATTATTTTTCATTGTAAAAGGAAGTATTCAGTTTCAATGCGATCGTTCACACACATCTTATTTGCGCACAGTAGCTCACGCATTTTCTCCGGTTTCGTGCATTTTCGTGTACGCCGCCATGGGAAATATTATTTCATCAATTTGTTTTTGTCAAATTGTACATTTTTACCTGTCGTTATTAATATTTCAGTCGCTACTATTTAACAGTCGACGATAAAGCAAAAAGTTTGCGAATTTATTCAAATTACAACAATTTCCGTAACTCTTCGATATTCATGGGAACGATGACTGAACATTGCGTTTCCATGATTTCAATATACGTATAGTTGTTAGTTCAAATCCGTTTTCTAGCTGATATCGCAAAGGCTTACAGCTATTTTTTGTTTGACATGGACTACTGTTTTCAGGAGTATGTATACTTTGGCGGTTCAGAATTACAGACTTGGGATGGCTCATCCAATGAATGTCCGCGGAATTCTTCTACTATAGCAATTGGCTCTGACGACCCCCTTGCTAATAATCACTGAATTTAGTTGTTGTGTAAATTCGCTAATTTGTGTCTTTGTTGTGTAACACCTAAGTTATTTCAAGAAAGATCTTGAACATACAAAATAAAAGTACGTTTGTATCAACATTGTATTTCCTACCTGACTACCTGATAGCTAGAAAAACACGCATATCCAATATAGTGTGACTTGAATGTGTTTCGAATTACATAAAACAAGACGAGCTATATTAGTTATAAGATATAGTATATGAGAATTGATTTCGGTACGAAAATCACCGGACCAAACATTATGCGTCTTCTTGCGTGTGGTATTATTCTGAAATATATCACGCTGAAATGATCGGACAACAAGGGGCGACATACTATAAGAAAATAATGAGACTGTAGATCAGATATACACATAAAAGTCGACCCTCTACTGATCATTTATATGAACAACAGATGGCACGATAAACAAAAACGTAAAATAATGATTTCAGGTTTATTTTTACTTTTGTTCCCGCTACCACGCTACCGAGATCAGGTTCTTGTAGCGAACGTTAGAATGAATGAAAATCGAATTCTGTGATTTTAAATGTCAAATTCATAAACCAACTAGATTAAGGAATGCCATATGGAGAATGCACTTATTCATAAACTCAAGTGGTTTCCCTGCACTGATATATTTTTTATATTGTGAGTTAGTGTTAGTTTCATATCATGGGGCTTACACAGGTTGTACGTTTTACCAAAGCTTGTCCACTTGTTGATACTTCCAGCCGTTTTGTAACTACACACATGGTTTAAAATATAAAACAGAACATTGTAAAACGTTCTGTAATCGTTTAAATTCATTTTAAGGACAAGGTATTTCATATCCTGAACTTACGGTAATGTAAATAACGATCCTCGTAAGATCCTTGGGCAAACGTATTGCCGACGCAATCGATGGGGTAAGGTCGGACCCGGTATCCTCTTCTTGAAGCCGAAATGACCTCTTGTACTCGCCTAATATATATATACACTCGAAATATTCGAACATCGCATGGGCTTCTTGGTGTCGTCTTACGGAGCCGTGCGGAGTCGTACACAGCAGTTCGGAGCCTGGCCTTGCCGTTCGTCAGTTGCACGTCACTTGCACGGGGTTTTACGCTTAACTTGCGTGTACATTTGTAATATGTAAGCGATTCGTGCGGACGCTGCAAGACACTCGCAACGTACGTGCAACAAACCGCACGGCGAGTTGTGACCGAGGCTTAAGATTTCCTTGTGCTTTGGGTGGCTATTGTTTATGGCAACCTGTAAATATACGTTGTATTATCTAATACAGATACATTGAACATAACTATCGAAAATGTTTAATGCTGAATCAATAATATTTCATTATTGCTTTTCCATGTGTCTTATGTGAGGTGTTTGTGGTTGTTTTATTTCAGATTATTGAAACTTTTGTAGCTTTTGAAGATCTCATTTATCATTATAATTATGTTGTGTGAATGAACATTGTGTAGATGTGCAGATATTTTTAATGTTAAATTCTTACATTGTTGTTGTTTGAAGAAGACATTGTAAAAACTTACAACTATAGCTTATTGTGATATCTTCATGAAATAAAGATATTATTATTACCCCTGCCTGTCGTATTTCTATATATTTTCGTAGAGATTTTGGTATACCGTTGCTTCGGCCGATTCTGCGTGTCGGCTAACTTGCGCACATTGATTTACATATTTGTGTACTCGCACTCGGTTGTTTACACTATCCGTTCCGATTAAAGTAAACAAACCTCGTCCACAGCATCTAGTTAGTGTATTTCTAAATGGAATGCTTTAAATTTACCAAAATATAATTGCAGTCATACACTTACACACTGAATACTTAAAATATATGTGAATGAAAGAATGATGCACTTGATGCCTCTTCTTCTGAATGCCTCTTAATGTTTCGTGCATTTAGTACTGTGAAGAAATAAGGGATCCGAATGGATCAGAACTTTGAAACAGACTATATAAGTGACATCTGCGCGTGCGTAGGATAGGCCAAAAACATTGAACCAAATAAACACGTCAGCTGTGGAGGATATTTGACCTAATTCTGATGATGTGAGTTGTTTTTAAGTGTTTATACTTATTGAATAATGTTCTTTCGATGAAAAAATATCCTAGATTGCTGGCATGTATACAAAATCTCAGTTTTTGTGATACAAGGAAGCTATTTGTGAGCAAGATATCCCGGCATCACTGCATGGAATTTGGTACACCTCTGGTGAACAAACTTGAGATACGTTCGTGTATAAGAAGCACTTAAAAAAGCGCGTATTTGGGAGTTCATTGAATAATTTCAGCTTAAGAAAATCGTCCATGATCTACATTGCCACAGACATCGCCGTATATAATTACGTGCCTTGGATGTATCGGTGTTGTTGTGTTTGAAATATTTCGATTAAGTTCAATTTTCGTTTTTATCTACTTAATTCGTGACAGTACGATTAATATGTGCGCTATGCTATATTGGAACAGATCATGTGATTCTACTAACTACTCCATATTCATGTATTCCAATAGACAATACAACCAGTTGCAAAGACTGTTACATTTGGGGGTTAGCGATTGGTTACAATATCGTTAAAATATTAATGTCTCGATATAGGCGGCAATTGTTAGATCTGATGTTGGTCATGAGTTGATATATATAACTTGATTAAAATGCATTTGTCGTTAACGGCGTCTGTGTCAAAGAGGTAAGCGGTCATTTTAATACTTAATACTTTAATACTTTTTACTCTTCGTACGTACCAAATACATTTACCAAGGACTGTTCCAATTGTAGCAGTAGTTAAAATTGCCTAGTTAACATACAATGTACATTGCAATGGCTAAAAGTTTATTGACAAAATACTATTGAATCAATTAATTTACTTTTCTCCGAGTTCAAAAAAGGAAGAATTATATATATACATGTACTTTAAGAAAACAACTGGACGCTTTATGTTGTTGCAAAACAACATGGCTATTCTATAGAATTGAGCATATTGTTTGATGATTATACAATTGCTGATTGTCAATGTTTGCAAATCGATTACATTTTGATGTTTCACATTTATTTCAGAATACTCTTTATCAATATTTAAAATATGAAGCACACTTCGAAGTACATTCTGTTAATTTGGCTAAAGATCGTTTTGACAAACGCAACAAATGTAGCAACCATCCCAAACGAATTTATTGAACTGGGACTGACAGAATGTCCTTTCATTTCCTACTGTATCGCGGGAGGAGTGCAGTATAATGGATCAGTATCAACATGTTGTATGCCTTGCATTTGTAATTCAGAATGTTCTAATTTGAATTTTACGATCAAGTGCAGTCCAGGATATTACAAGAGATCTAAGTTCAGGCCAACGACTCCGGGATGGAAACAGACCGTGCGCAAGTCATTTAATTACTTAATGGTTACATCGTGTCGGGATGGATCAGACTGTGACGTACTTACTCCTGATGATGATAACGTAACGTTATATGACTTTGAACCAGTCTATAGCGCGAAATATAATCTACTTTTCCAGGACAGGAGATGTGCCCAATGTAATGGTATAGAAGAAACATTTGCGTAAGTGTTTGATCTATTGACTACATTGTACCTTTCTTATCACCTGAATAACTAATAGTAGAGAACATGACTCTAGGTAAGTTGTTTTACTGTATATTCATTAGAAATCCGCCGTTTTGTTTTGTTGAGTCAATTTTTGATAACATAGGTATGTATATATCTACACGAGGACCATAAGACCGCTCACCACGTATTTGAGTAGTCCGTATAGGTCACGAAATTTTGAGAGCAAATGTCTTTCTGTGAGTGGTCCGAGTCCAGCCCCCTGGGTCATTTTTGTGTCACTAGACATACCTACTAGAACTTGCCTTTAACACTTAAAGATGTGTAGGTGCGGTTCGCCATACTGAATAGGTACATCACCTAGTTAAATATAAAGTCGATCTAACGACATCCCCATACGTTCCAGATGACACCTTTAATAGGATGTAGAGCGCGGGGTATTCACAGGAGAGGAATTCAATTCTCAACCATACGTCTTTGCTATAAGAGTACTACGAATCGCTGATTTAGAAACATTATACTGCTATAAAGCTATATGGTTAAAACATAATAACAATAACAGAAACACAGTTTACGTGTTTTATTTTATTTATATATTTACAAGCTTTAAATGTATACAGTCATTAAAATACAATTATATAAAATAGTGTATAATAGGGGTATGACATGTAGCCGTCTTTGATTGGGCGGCATCTCGATCACGAACAATTTTGAACTGGTCAGTTACTGTTACCACATCGTCTTTGTCCTCCGTCACCATTCGCCTTAATGTATCAAAATTGATGTCCAGCTAGTTCTTGTAGTTGAGTGTAATGTCCTTGTCAGGGAGAGTCAACTAGTAGCCATACTTTTTAGGACCATCCGTTACGAACACCTTTAATGTATCTCCAGGTATCTTGTCAGTCAAATCACCTAAACAGAATAGCCTCCCAGGTTAGGTACCCATTTTCCCGGCTTTGTCGAAAAGATGACCGAATCAGTGTCTGCTTATAGGACAAGGGGACCAAGCCGCTCCAAATAACGAGTAGTAAACGTGCTTGACCCGTAGTATAGGCAGCTATGACAACGTTTGTTTTCTCTCATGTTTCAATGAACTCTTCTTTATAGTTCCACATTAATTCTACCATGTCCACCGAAACAAAATTCACGCCCAATGTATATGGAAGGGTCGTTAATGTAATCGACCTGAGACCTATTTGGTCAATAACCGAATATCCTTCAGAACGAATTCAACATGATTTGCCCAGAGCACGCATTCCAGGGTTCTTTTTTATGTTGTTATAGTCCGACAAAATACATTCTTTCTCCTGATATATCTGAATGTGTTTATGTTCATCAACTTCCGTTTTACACCAGTCCGGCTAACAGCTGGCTTCCTGTTTGAGTTTAAGAAATGAATTGACATACTGGGTAAACAGATTCCCGCTTTTTGTTTCAGTGTCGCATTGGGATACGCGATTGAAATGCCACACTTCGTATACAGCTACTATACGATATTCCTTTTTAACAGCCTTTTTCAATTCGTCCGTAACCCACGTGCCAATAAACAACGTTTTGTTGACGTGTATCAGCAAATGTCCGACATAAAGCAAACAGTATCTTACCATCATTTTACATGGTAGTACTGGTACGAAGAGACCCGTGGGTGGTAGGACCTTACATTTAATGAAACCTTCATATACTGTGGATTCATTAATTTTCGTTGGTACCAAATTTCGTGGTTTTGTCAAAATGGGCATTTCGTGGGGTACTTGAATTCGTGGTTTTTTGATTTTTGAAGCATAAATTAAAAAAGTAGTCTATAAGTCCAAAACAAATAAAATATATATGTCAATTAGAAAACAGTGACACGGACCCGAAAGATATACAGGTATTTTCTCACCTTTCATTGTTATCGATGTTACATCGTGTGGCCCCGTTCCCTTAGTTAGCCACACTATGCAAGTGTCAATTAACACATTATATTGAGAATTATCTACCTATTGTTTACATCACATGTCATTTAAATATGTCAATTAAGCACCAGTTAATCTGGCGCTAAACGAATTAACAATCAGTCAATAAAAGTTAATGCAAATCATCTTCGAAATCACTCGCTTTTGAGAAACCAAACTATCGTCTACACACAAGCTAAATATAGAATTATGTTGATGTCGTGGCTAAAGTCCGGTAACGTCGTTACACGGTTACCGTCAACTCCGGGGTTACCGAATCCAGAAGATGCTGCATCACCAAGAGAGGCTCGTACATTTCAAGCAGCCAACGACTACGTAGATATACAATCAGAAAGTCAGAAGCAGTCCAGAAAAAGAAAGCGGGGAGATTACGGCCACTACGATGACGAGTCAAGGGCTAAAATTGCAAGATATGCAATTGATAATGGGGTTGCTAAGGCCTCGAGGAAATTCTCCTCTTTGTATTGTCGAAAAGTAAGCGAGACCACCGTGAGAAGTATGAGGGACCAGTATGTGAAAGCAAAGAAGAAGAATGGGGAAGATACCACAACGTTACCCCGTTCACCGAGGGGTCCACCATTAATGACTGACACAATTCACGGGAGGTAACCGCGTGTTAGCGGCGATGTTTATCTGGAGTGTACTAGTTTTCGGACATAGACTTTTCGGATACGATCGTAAGACAAAATTTTCGTTGGGTACTTGAATTCGTGGATAAGCTCAACCACGAAATCCACGAAATTTAATGTTCAACGAAAATTAATGAATCCACAGTATATTGAAACTGTCGAAATCTTCAGTGATGATGATCTAATGCTATTTTCCCGGTTTTATTGATAAACGGGTACAATGACGTGACGTCATAGTAGTTGAGTGTTTCATCAAGACTAGTTTCTTTAAACAAGGTGAAGGTTTCTGTTCTACCTCCGAAGAACGTCTGTGCTTGTAACTGGGACACATATTCAAGACTATTTACAAAGGTGGCCATTTCGTCATTGTTTTTAATTTGTTGTTCAAATTCAGATTCCCAGATGGATTGGTACATGTAGCCTGTCTTCCAGGTATTCTGTTTGTCTAATGTATTTTGATAAAGGTCGCCCATGGTCAATTTACTGACCGGATAGAGTGAAGAGCTGGCCTCCCCACACATACCTCCGGGAAAACAACAATCCATTAAACATAAGGCACTTGGGGAGGTTAAAAGGTACATACGTTAAGATACAGAGGCACAAGGAATGGCATCAAAGCACAGCGTTTTAATATGTCCACGTCTGACATAAGTCGTATGTTTTGTTTTTGTTTCGTCATACCATTGTAAGAATTAGACTCTATCGTCAGCTTTCATAACGTCTGGGCTGTAATAGGTCAAGTCAGATAAATGGTCCTAGACAATAGTCCGATGTTCTTTCTTATTAAACAAATGTGGAAAATACCCTTTGTCTAATTCCGAAAAGCCAAATATCTTTGGGAGTTTCGACAATGCCATTGGCAGAAAGTTTAGAGAATCGATGATCTTAACTTTGTTGATATGCTCAAACAATGACATAATTTTAGCTCCGTTGGGAATGCCACTTGGCAAAATTTCATTATTGTACTAGTATCTTAATATGGGGTAGGAATAATAACCCTGAAAATGTTGGCAAAGCACAATAGCCCCATAGTTGACTTCTGAAAACAACCAATTACAAAAATACATCGTTTGTATAAGCATCAGAAAACATGAATTCATTATGACCACACACATTACATTCACTCGCGCTGGTCACATTTTCATACATATACTCCGAACATACTTTGTGAGATACTCAGAGATTTGGCATGTGTTCATAAGCGCCACAAGTTGTCGTTTTACAATGAACACATTTTCCGTTCTCCACTTGTTCGAAACCGTTTACACATTCCACAATGGCGTATTGGGTACACTCACAATCGAAATATATATATGTTTGTTACGTGTTAAAAACAGTTTGAGAAACCTTCGCCAACAAAGCGTTTCGAAGTGTTTGAAAAGAGAAAGCTCCGTTTAATATATAGATGCTGACCACGGGTAAAACAAACTATGCCACAAACTACCGTAGCAACGACGAAAAAGACAACGCGGTTTACCCACTCTGTTTTAATGTACCTTTTATTTTGATCGTTTGATTTAATTGCCATTACACATGTTTTATACTGATCAGAATGTAAATGACAAATATTTAGAAGCTGTGTAAACAGAGTGCGGTGTAGTTTTCTTAACTACTTTTGAATAATTGATATTCACTCTGAAGGTTGCTGATCTGTAATTTACATCAATCCAAATAAACTAATATTTATTTTACATACCTTATGTTTTTATGTCTATATATATATTTAAAAAAGCAAAACATCAATTTACTGAGGCAGGTTTTCCTCGAAAGTAAAACGGATTATTACATGCAATTCTCAAGAAATCTCTTTCAGGACATTGTTGCATTGTTGCACAACTTATTTGAGGAGTTAAAATTCCTTTTAAAGTAATCGAAAGTCCTGAGTTATCTTCGTTACCAGCGTAGCAGAACATGAAAATAAAATTAATTTTAATTAATTAAAAAAAGTACTTGCCACATTTATTGTAGTATACGAATACGCACACATGTATTTAAAGTACAGAGACATTTACCATAAAGTAGTTGCAAACTTCATAGTCAAACATTGACTTAATTTATTTGATCATAAACAAAATCAATAAGCTATATTTGTGATTCTTCTTCTAAAATTGTATTCTTTTGAGGAAAATACGATACTGCAGTACAATGTTAGAAAATAGACAATTTCCCATAACGCGCATTATCCCAAGGACAAACAGATATGACTATAATATTATGAAGGATTAAGTGTATAACTTTTATCGTCCAAAAAATTATTTATATTTTGTATATCCACTTCTGAAAAACGTGAATGCTTCAAATAAACTGGAAAGTTGTGATTATTTTTTATTTATTTGTCTCAATGTACTTTACACACCAGTAAACTTCAACTTCTATTTGGTATAGATACTTTATCCGAAACTCAGAATGAAGTCTTATTTCGAGAAGTACAAAATTATATAAAAAATAGTAATAGATTCGAAAAATAACTAAGTGTCACTGCTATATGATTTATTAACATAAACGGGGGTGGCGAGGGAGGTAATGGCAGCAATGGAAAAACAGTAGAAAGTTTCTTTGTTTTTTTGTTTGTTTTTTCATGTAGTTAGTTTCATAAATCTAAAATTTCTTATGCACAAATAAAACCATTACTTTTTAGTTAGTTATAATATGCCATATATAGGGAAGGGCCCTAGATAATGTTGTTAAAACTTTTGGCCCAACCCTTTTGTATGTATGTACAAGTTACATGTATGTTTGTGCAATTATGATAGTTATATGTATAAATACAATAAAATATGATTAAACTAAACTTCAACATGTGCAGTTTCTTCATGATATTTAAATGTATTTTCTCAATCATTTTGTTAATGCACACATGATACAAACTATTGGAACACTTTTGGTGCCTGCATAACGGATACATACGCTGATCAAAAATAGTTTCATGATGAATACTTATTAATTCTGCTGAAAAATGTACGTCACCGATTTATGTGCACATGTCTGTAAACAAACAGACGAAAAACAACGTTAAACTCACCGAAAGGTCACGTAGTATATTATGATTACGGTGATTTAAGAGATTATATGTGCGTGCGAGTGTGTAGTATATACAATCGGAGCCCGTTCATTCGAATTCATCGGGTCCGAAATTTTAGTTCAAATAATACATGATTTCGAATAGTACATTTCAAATCGACGTCCATAAGAAGATACATCGGGACCTGATATTGATTTCGGATAATACCGGAAGGTTGTTGAATAAACGAGGTGCAACTGTTTTTCTAACTATTGCAATGGATTATTCTGTGAAATTATATCAAGTTTGTATCAAAGATCTAGCATAGCATTAGCAAACTGTGAAAGGAAAATTCACTTCTTTTTTTCGGCGCAGCCGTACTAACATGGTTTTGCTAATTACATATTCAGTGTCCTGTAAACCAATCAAATCTTACGTTAACCACCAAGGCAATTTCTCTCAATTTAAAAATAGTTGTAACATTGAAGCAGATTGGTTAACATTTTCTATAGTGTATTTCAAGATTTATCCAGTAAATAGCCTTGTTATTCATCACCACGGGGAATTCTCTGGTGTTGGAATTAAGAAGACTTTCTTGGTTTTATGTACCAGTCGCGAACATTTATATTCTTTAATCAGATAAATCGCTATGTTACAAGTTTATTAACATGGATGTGTGAGTTCACGACTTACGCAATAAGTAATGTTGAACTATATTGAAACAGATTGTACTGTGTCTATGATCACACTACGGAGTTATTTATTATGCCGTCTCATTCGGAACACCTCGGCATTATTGTTACGATTGATACAGTCTCAAACGCAGTGATCTCCCCTTACATGTCTCGGAGTATTTGTAGTATATCGTAATTGAATGACATTTAGGCATTTTTTATGTTGTACAACAAAATTTAACATAGAGAGCGTAACCAATTTGCAAACTTCAAGTTGCGCCGACCATCTTTTTTAAAGATATTTCTTGTTTAATTTCCCTTGTTCAATTCTGTGATTTAATTGTCATATATATAGACAACTGCAGACCTAACCGTATTATATGGTTATTTAAGGTGGGAAATGAAAGCATTGGCGTGTGGTTCCACATATCCGAAACAGTTGTATGACTCCGAAAAAAAGCTTCAAGAACATCTCATAAGACACTGCGTATTAGTGGCCCTACCACCGGACGGGACACAATATAAGCATTTCAAATGTGAAATTGCCCCTGGTGTTGTTATAACTAGATGCAATATGTCGGGATTTTGGGACGTATATGACGAACATATACAACATGCATGCGAAGCTCCCATCGGATGTACGTAGTTGATTTTGGAATCGTATAAATAACCATTTACAAAATGAGCACCTTTATCTCCACACTTTATCTAACGGTATTGTAGTTGAACATTTCAGTTACGTGTTGAAGGGTTTAGTCCGTTTTATGAAGCTGTAGTTTTTTGCAATGAGTATATTTAATCATATTCAATAACTATAAATGCGTTTATTATTTTATGTGGCAAACGTTCAACATATCATCTCAAACTTGTACCAACATTTAATAAACTATAAATTTCTTATTTCATTAGCTAGTCTATAGTGCTTGTTTATAGCTAGTCTAAATGCTTGGATTTATATCAATTAACATCCTTTCTTTTGTATGGTTCCTACCTTATGCCTCAGTCACACCGGATCGTACGCTTTCTGGATCATGCGATTGGTGGCAATTTGGCCGAGGTACGACCAATCGGCAATGTTTGCTACGATCTCCATTTGCGATCGTATACTACGATTGCCCTTAAGACTGGTGGAATGTCATCGTACTATCGGTGGTGCGCGTGGTCGTGCGATCACCAACGATTGGAGACGATCAATCGCAATACCAATCTTAGGTAATCGTATGACTAGTGGTGGAGATCAGCGACCGCTCGCACGATCGATAGGCAACCAGAGGTCGTACGATTACATACGTTACAACTCCTATTTGTTTTTCAGGGTCTCCGACTACTGACGGATTTGTTACTTTCAAAAATATCTACTGCTACCTTTGTAACTATAACCCCAATACGTGGGAGGACCAACTGGGTTGTGCGGGATACACAAATGAAAATGCATTAGCAAAGTTTCATCAGATTTTTAGTCTGACGTCAGATTCTAGATCAAAGAGTAATAGACTGGTCGACAAATGCGCCGAGGGTGAAGTTTTTGACTGGTACTATGTAAGTGTTCATCTAATTAATATTATTAATTTGAAAATCAGCCGTATGGTATAGTCGGCCACTCCCTCCTACAGATTGAATTTCAAGCCGTAGATGCGGACGTATTTATGTTTACGGTTGTACGTACTATGTACTATTCTTTGAGTAAAAATGCTCATTTTGTATGAGCTTAAATTTTGTCATTATGTACATGCATAAGCTTCATGAAGCTTATAATTTAAATGCGAAAATTAGTATGTGAATATATATTTCTCTAAGTTTCCTTTGAACTATTTATTTTACATTCGATTATGAAACAAGTTCTTGCAATATACATTAGTCATTCTTGATTACGATGATCCGTTAGGACCATCGTGGTTTCGCGCACTGGGCGATGACACGATGCGATGACACGATGTGTGCCATCATCTCATCGTGCCCTTACTTAGTTGAAATATAGCCCACAGAGTATGCCATCTTTTATCGCGCATATTTCAAAAAGTATATAAGCCATGAGTCATGAAACTTGACAGCTGTGTTAATAAATATGTAAAGCTGTGCACCTGGGGTTCGACCGTCCGTCTGTCTGTACGTCAGTCACAAAAGCTTGTGTCGCGCATATCTTCAAGAGCATATGAGGCAGAGTCACATAACTACACAGGAATGTTAACCAACATAATTATGTAGCTGTGCACCTGGTGTTTCATGATTGGCTATGCCCTGTTAGTGCAAAGTTGATGGCCCTTGACTTATTACAAATATAGCCTTCAATATTGTGTCGCGCATATCTCCAAACGCATACGAGTCCGAGTCACAAACCACACAATAATGTTAACCAGCATATGTTGTTATGCACCTGGGGTTTCATGCTTGACTGCGTCCAGTTAGTGCTACGTTTATGGCCCTTGATTTAGTTGAATAAAGTTGTGACAAAGGCTGGATTTTGGGGCATTTGTGTTCTATGGACACATTTCTAGTTTAATGCATATTCTGCATGGTTCCACTAGGTATGCAATCTTTTGTTGGCAACTTCTCTAACAGTTTTACACTGTTTTCATTCCAATGTTGCAGCATATTCGGGCACAATGTCTAACTGTACATGAATGCAGTATATTGTATTTGCTGAAGGTATTATCCTAGTGACGGCGTTTTTTTTTGGCGTTTTATTACTTTTTTTAACTGTATTGCTCAGATTTATCATGCACTCTTGCTTGCATAACTCCGTGACGGCTTTCTTTTAAACATGACTTAATAAATAGCCTTGATGTGTAGATGTGCATTATGCATCACGTAATTACGGTGTCGATGGCATGATGCGATAGCACGATGACACGATGTGATAGCACGATGTCACGATGCGATAGCACGATGACACGATGCGATAGCACGATGACACTATGCGATAGCACGATGTCACGATACGATAGCACGATGACACGATGCGATAGCAGGGAGGCACGATGCGATGACACGATGACACACGATGCGATAGCACGATGACACGATGCAATAGCACGATGTCACGATGCGATAACACGATGACACCATGCAATAGATGCGATGGCCCGATGAGACGATGATGCGATGGCACGAAGAGACGATGGCACAATAAGACGATGGCACAATGAGACGATGCGATGCCACGATGACACGATGCGATAGCACGATGAGACGATGCGATGCCACGATGACACGATGCGATAGCACGATGACACGATGCGATAGCACGATGAGACGATGCGATGCCACGATGACACGATGCGATAGCACGATGAGACGATGCGAACTGTTATAGTGAAAGGGGGTCGGCACATTAAAATATCCACTACCATTATAATATTATACGTTATATATAATAATTAGATACTGCCTTCTTAGTCAATGTATATGTATACATGTTGGAAAATAATTACTATATAGCGGTAAAGTGTGAGAACAGCTAGCTATTAAGTCGATTGAAACCCTCAGTATATAAACTGACAATACAAAACCTGTTAATTTATATGTGGTCATTATCTTTATTATGTTTTTAGAAGAATGTTAAGTTCCTCTGTGCCCATGTGCAGTTCGTTGGCTTGATACGTTGTCCGTGTTCTTTACACCCCAATTTCTTGACTTGTCCTGTGGTGTATGCCATCCATTCCATTCTTCCTCTCTTGCTGTTCCCTTAAATTGCTTAAGGTGTTTTATGGTGGTCAGCCGCACTATTCCCTACATCTCTATTCTCGAAGATATTTGCCCTTACACCTTAGTCCTTAATATTTCGTGGGCAGGTGTTTCCCGTGAATCTGTGTGGGGAGGGATTGTCTTGTGTACGTGGCGTTCTCTGAAACAGCTTTCTTATGTGATACAAGATTGAAATATCATCATAGCTGCAAAAAATCCATAAAAATATTGATTGCATGAAAAGTGCTCGTTTACATGAATGAAACAATTCTATATTTTCCGGAGTCTTATGAAATTAGATCAGAGGTAATTTGAAATCGATTTTATATTACCCTGGAATAAAACACGCATTCAAAACAAAGTTGAAATATAGTCTCAATTGTGTCATTAAACATTGATTTTTTTCTTGACAGTGTAAGTTTTCAAATTAGGTGGAATCCTTTCGATCTTCTGTGTGTATAAACTTCAGGTGTTTTGAAGTAGGACAAGAGCTATGATTTTGTGACGTTTTTCTGATATTAAGACTTTCTTTTATTTTCGTATATTCCTCGTGTTATAAACACTATTAAATAAACATGCGACTTTGAGTGTGTAGAGTATTGTATCATTGCAGAGGAAATGCAGAGAATTGCACTGTCCACCACTGACGAAAGCTGCGTTCGGTTCCTGCGAGAAGTATTCCGATAATTTCAGTGACGTACATTATGAGGTTTACATCATCTTATTACCGATATCGCCTTATAAAATGGATGGCGACGCAAATTTTCCGAATCATAATCCTTCTGGACAAGTGCAAAAAATAGTGAAGGCCATTGATGGTGCAGAATACGTAGGCTATAACATGCAAGTGTTTATTGACAAATCCACGAGGTTGACGGAATTTGTGTCTGCGCGTTTGTATTTTCAGGCCCCCAACAGCACATACGAACAGTGGCAGAAATTTCTTCAAAGATTATACATCGATGATGATGTCATTATTGTCGGCCCATATTCATTCATTATGAAGCCTTACGCAAAGCCAGGTGTAATAAACGCAGTCTATTCTCACAAAAGCTTATCTAGTTCAAGGACTTTCAGTTGGAACAACTACGAGGAGAAGCAAAACGTGTACTTAGAAATTCAAACTGACAAGTTATATCCCTACATTATAATGAGTCAAGCCGAATATTGCGAATTATCATCAACGGTTTTTATAAAAAGCACAACATTTGGAAAAGATTCATCCTGTCCACTGCTATACGACACGATTTTACACAATTTGACTTGGAGAAACGACATTGGTAATTGTACAGAATGTATTCAATATTTTGTAGAATTAGGCGTATTTGAACAACTTGTTAATAGTTTGGCACCTAGCTATAGTGGAATCAGCGCATATGGTAGTGTGTCGCTCCTATCGTCTTGTTTTTCAATTACATGTATTTTGTATCTGTTGTTACCTTGACAAAACGCAAACATCCCCAATGCTCATATTTGGAATAGCTTTGTGTAATCTATTCCCAGCTCAGGGTGTGTTTCAGTTCGGTAGTGATTAGATAGACTTTAGACTGATATTTCAAATAGGTGTTGTACTAGTTCATTACTTCTCGTTAGCTTCTGTTTTCACTTTAAATGCTTACTGTTTGTTCATCGTTCGGAATCTTCAACCCATCCAAATCCGTGGGGAGGCACCATTTTGTTCCCTGGAACAATTACATCTCTCTTTGGTCATAGGAGCTGTTTATATCAATTGTATACGTATTCCGCGTACCTATTATTTTCGTTTACTCTGCCAATCTCTCTGCTCAGTTATATCGATCGGTTAAGGTTCTATGAAATGTCATACGGACAGTGCATGAATGAGGTATCTGTTATTTGCTGGTCCAATATTTTTCAGTTATATTCATCTGTATCACATACGCGCTTATCATTAAATCAAAGCGCTGAAAGCGTTCAAAGACTGTCGGCATGATCAGCTCCGAATGGGTGACTCGACTAGTTTTTGTTATGACTTACTGTTGCTATTCCCAGGCTACATATACATGTAAATTCTCAATACCTTATATATCAGAGATGTTTTGTTATAATTTACTGTGGTTATCTCCAAGTTACAGACATACTCAATACCTTAAATATCAGCGAAGTTTTTGTTATACATGTAATTTCATACTTCATATGTACTCATATGTTACCATGTATTAGAAGCACCCCCATGTGCCTCTCCCTCTCTTTTCGTGTCGTCTCATTTATTTCCACGATGCTTTTTTCGGCGCAGCCGTACTTACATGATTTTGCTATTTGCATATTCAGTGTTTTGTAAACCAATCAAATCTTACGTTAACCACCAAGACAATTTCGCGCATTTTCTCTTCAATTTAAAAATATGTGTAACCTTGAAGCAGATTGGTTAACATTGTTTATAGTGTATTTCAAGATTTATCCAGTAAGTAGTGTTGTTATTCATCACCACGGGGAATTGTCCGGTGTTGGAATTAAGAAGGTGTTATGTACCAGTCGCGAACATTTATATTGTTTCGCTATGTAACAAGGTTATTAACATGGATGTGTGAGTTCACGACTTACGCAATGAGTAATGATGAACTATATTGAAACAGACTGTGTCTATGACTAACCACACTACGGAGTTATTTGATTCCAGTCCCCCCTGCTTTATAACTCCCGAAAGACTGATATTGTCTATTTTTAAACAGGCGAATCAACATGCGTTCACAGCCTTTCAGCGAGCCGCTTGCAACACTAGCTTATGTCCCAAAAGTAGGACAGTTAACATGTGTAAATAAAGCTTGTGCCAGTGTGCATTGAATAGACAGTTTTCCCCGTCATGGAAATGGCGCTGTGACAATGAAAATTGCTAGAAAAACTAAATAAATCTAACGTAAGTGACTATCGTTTTATCGGTGCAATCCTCGATGAAAGAACGAAACTGCCTTCTGTAAATGCTTAAACCGATTAGCTAGACAGTCAAAATTTCCCGCAACACGAAAGGTATTACATATCGTACACATTTGATTGGTTATAGCACTGGAACATACCCAACTATTATAAACTCAGTAGTCACGTGATCGTACTGACCAATGCAATTTAGTATCAAGAACGAACGGTGATTTCGTAAGGTCACATATGGTTTATATGTCCGTGGTAAGGTCAACTATCAAAATATACTGGGCAATACAGCAGCGTGCGAATGTACCGGCAGTGGAATCAACGCGCTGTGTGGGAGCGTACTACGCAGTGATCTCGGGGTTTCTGTAGTATAGCGTAATTGAAGAATCGGCAGTCGTAACATTAAGCATTGTTTATGTTGTACAATAAATTTTAACCTTCAGGTTGCAACAAATATGCAAACTGCTAGTTGCGCCGACTATCTTTTTTAAAGATATTTCTTGTTTTATATGCATCGTTTTAATGGTAATTAAAGTTTATTACAAACTACTTTATGCGATTCGATCGACATAATTAACGGTTTAATTTCGACTTAAAAGTCAGGGTCGTAAAAACGCGTAATTATCAGGCAACGGGTGAACGCCAAAAAATGCATATCTATCAGGCAATGGGTAAAGGACAAGAAACGCGTATCTATCAGGAGATAGATAGAGGACAACAAGGGCGTAATTATCAGGCGATAGATAGAGGACAACAAGGGCGTAATTATCAGGGAATGGGGTAAGGACAATTATCAATCTGAACTATGTCCCTTGTGATGTATTATAATTATAATATGTAGCTGTGACACCAGCTATCATGCAAATGTCTTTTCACCTAGTTTAATTTCTCTCAGTACAGCTGCATAAAAGGACTTGGGATTCTGAAACCTAAATGTAGAGTTAAGGTACATAATCCTTTTGAATAAATTTGATCTATCCTTCTTTTCAATTGAGTCAGTATCATGGTCAGTAAGTATTTCTAGTTTGCCCGCTACAAACACACTCAAACTTAAATCATCAAATTGTACATGCTTATTAACAAGTTCATATCACAAGTGTACATGCGGGTACCTTTGTGCATTTTTTACTTTAACCGACGACTTAACTTGGATACCAGATTTTTTGGTCTTTTTATTTCTAGTTTTTGGTCTATCTTGAAAATAATCAGATTCGGAATCGGACTCAGAATTATCACTGCTACTGTCCAAACCCATTTGTAATAACTGTTTTCAGACTTGTTCTTTATGAGGATATTTCTAGTAATGAACATTACGTTATTTTGTCCGAATCTGGATTATCCGAATTACTGATAACTTTCCTACCCTTCAAAATTTACACATTTCGTCTCTTCTCCGACAATCTCTGTCGCAACACCTGTTTTTCTTTTTCTTTCTTCAATTTCGTCTCCTCCTCCAACAATCTCAATTCTTCCTGCATCGACTCCATCTCCTCATCGACCGACGACTTCTCCACTTCTTGTTTGACTGGCGACAAAACTGAGGCCCCGACTTCCTCTTACATGCCCTGCTCGTTTAATAACTTGATATTGATCTTCTGTTTCTGTCGCTTATCACTCACAGTTTAAATTCTATTAAATTGTGTGTCCAATCACATGAACAATTGATATGTCCAAGTAAAACAAACACTGTGACTCACTAGCTAAATCTATGAAAATATAAATCCACACTTACAAATGTGTCCATATACTTAAGGACTTTGAAAACGCACGCTTCGGATATGTGTGTTTTCACAACGAAAGCACTTACTATATGCTTATATTCATACACGTTAGTTGTAACCTATTCATTGCCGCCATTTAGACACCAACACATTTAAAATTGATTGAATAATGACGAAATTATCGCATGATAAAGACCGTGCTCCAAAAATCGAAAGTAACACTTTTGCCGGCTACTTGTGATTAGATTGCAACTGTCAACATGACGAAAATTCGTGGTTACTGAAAAAACATCCACTGAAATTTCATGCAAACCATTTCAATTATAAAAACAATTCATTAATATCATTGGTTACACTACTTGTGTAACTTTTATAAACCCCTTTCATAAATCCCTGATCTGATGAATAAATCACTACAATTGGTGCATTGTCATGTTGACAGTTGCAATCTAACTATAAACTCGGAGGTATGTCCATCTCAAATCCACGAACGCACACACAAATACAATTTAAACGTTCCAAACGGAATTCAATAAATGACAAATCCCGAGGGATCGGTCGATCTAGAATCTACAGGTTGTATAGATATTCTGTTACAAATACATTAACACATGAAATTATAATATTAAATAAACGATTGACAATATTTTCGCTACAACAAATGTTTTCACTAGCTGTGACATCAATAGACTGAAAATGATTCTTCCGCGCTGGTCGCTCCTCACCAAGTCCGCAACAAATTGAAACCAATGAAATTACAGGGGTTATTCAGTATTGGATCAGTAAACAGATTACTGAGCTATTTTATCTATTTTAAAATATCACAATTCGGTAAACATGTAATACTTAAACATAGCGTTTCCTATGAATTAAGTATTGAATTAGTGTTGTTCTTTCTCTATTGATCTGTATTATAATGTATGGTGGCATGTTTTTGCCACCAGTTAACTACTTAATTAACTAGATAATTATCTAGTTATCGCGTTAAAGAAACAGATAACTACTTAATTAACTAGATAAGTATGTCTTTAACTAGATAAGTATCGTGATAAATTGTCATACCCGATAAAATCTTGACTCGAAAAATTGTCTGGTAGTGCCCACAAATGCCACCATAATAATGTACTTTAATGTATTGCAATGTTTTGTTTTCGAGGAATGGGTGTGTGCGTGCGTGTTTTTTTTGTATGTGTGTGTGTGTGTTTTAGCTTTTTGTTAATTTATCTTCTGTTGTTCACTATATCTATATTCTGGACCTGGACCAGTATGTTTAAATTATTTTGAATATATATGTTATATTTATATACTCAAACGCAAAAGAAAGTGTGCACTTTTTATTTCTTTATTTTCTGAAAATCCAATGATTGAATATTATCCTGTTTGGTATCATTTTTTAGCTCATTAAATTACCTTTCTAACCAATGTTTTATTGTATTGTTTTGAATTTCGTTAAAAAGTACGACGCGTCTACGTGCAGTAGGGGTCAAAATCAAAAATACACGAATAATCAAAGAGATGTTTTCTTGCGTAGATGCACTGTAAGTTGTTGCAAAATGATGCCAATGTTGCATTAATATCTGGTATGACCGCAATTCCGTCTAATAACTTCTTAAATACGTCGCCGCATGGAATTTACGTAACGTTGTATGACGTCTGCAAGAATAGTATTCCATTCCACCTGCAAAGCGTTGCGTAGCTCATCAAAATTGTTAACGTCATGCCTTGACCTCACCATACGACCAAAAGCATCCTAAATATGCTCAATGGAATGAGATCTGGTGACAGGGCAGGCCAAGGCAACACGTTAACTTCATTCCCATTTAGAAATTGCTGCGTAAGCCTTGTCGCGTGTGGCCATGCATTGTCGTGCTTCAGTGTTGCGGGACCGTGGGACGGCTACAGCTCTCTGCACTTGATTAATGTAACCCTGGGTTTAATATTAAGGTTGCTCTTTCTGTTTCTGTTTGGCATGATTCTCCCCACATTATGACGCTGCCCCCACAAAATATGTTCCTCTAAAGGACACATGCGTACGCAAATCGCTCTCCCCTACGTCCGTACGCTCTAACCCTACCGTCGTGGTGGCCCTAGTTAAAGCGGGATTTGTCAGTAAAGACGAGTTTGTTCCACTGCGCCCTTCGCCAACGATATCGAAGCTGTACCCAGTTCAAACGCGCTGTGTGATGGCGTTGGGACAGTACAGGGCCAATATATGGACGTCTCGGTCGAAAAGGCATACCACATTGACGAAGTCGTCTCAGAACCGTGTCTCGGATTATAACGTTTTACCTCGCTGAAGCGGAGGCGGTTTGGTCCCGACGTCTCAAGTGCGTCAAATCAATTTGACGGTCCAGTCTGACGCCAGTCACGCGTGGTCTGCCGGATCGGGGACGATCGGCAACAGTACCCGTTTGCATAAACCTATCACGTAACTTAATTATAGTGTTTCTATAGCAATTAAGTGCCCGTGAAGCTGCAGTGCCTGACTCACCAGCATCATTTAGGCGTCAATACGCTGACGTTCTGGTAGTCGTGGCATATTCGCTTTTATAAATTTTCAAAATCTACAGTGACATTCGCACTATACAGTAGAGAAGGAATGTAGAGAAAACAGGTTTGGCCATTTTTACTCTTGTATACATGTTCCACGTGGAAATCCTGCAAATTCGCAATTCGGGCTTTTACGTAATAACGGGCCATAGTTTGAATGACTTTTCAATGTGGCTATAAACCGTAACGACCGACATTATTATATTCCAAATTTGACATTTGTATACCTTGTAGAATTAAAATGATCAAAAAATAAAAAGTGCATACTTTCTTTTGCGTTTGAGTATATGTGTATGTACAAGTCAAATAAAATAAACGATATGTTCATCCTATCGCTCAAGCGTATCAATACCGATATAAACGTATGGGAGCGTTTTTCAAACTGTTGTTTGCTAAAGAAGACTATATCTGGGATGGTAGTGTCATGGTCTTGCAGCAACACATACCTGATATTTTAATGCATGACAATGTAACACGTAGCACGTATCACCGAACAGTTTCTGAACAACGTGCTGTCGTGGCCTGCCCTTTCATCAGATTTGAACCCTATTGAACCTAATTATCTGGGACGAGCTAGGTTGCAGGATGATTTCAAGAGGCGAAATCAACAACCTATTTGCTCGGTCCATGCGCTGACACATGATGACATGTATCCAGAGAAAAGGTGGTCACACGCAATATTAAATAGATATCAGCATATCAACTTCAATTCAAATATTTATTATATATATTAATTATATAAATGGCGTCCAGCCCGTACACAAAAATAATACAATTCACAAAACAATAAATCAATTAATGATGATAAACCCACTTATATACATATTTATTTATTGATTAAAGTCTCATCAATGTACACTCATGTAATATATACAATACAATAAAAGTAAATTGCCACTCCATTCTGTAATTACAAGAGACTATATAATAGGGAAGTCAACGAATATTCGAATATTCGAATCCTGTTTCAATATTCGAATATTCCGATTTGTGTAAGATAGTATGAGAGTAATAAAGGATGTTGTTGGTGTTGAAATATACGCGCTTGTAAAAGTGTCATTGTATATATTGGGGGGGGGGGGGGGGGGGGTGCTAATATAATTGTATATCGTCGGGTGATTACGGTTTGTCTCTTTCGATAGTCCGTTAATAACTGACCGTTTGTTAACAGTTTGATAGTCCATAGTCTCAAATAGAAGAAAGTAGGTGTCTAATTGTCGGTAATTTTGTTGTTGACGAAAGGTGTAAAAAGTAGGCAGTTAAAACCACCGACAGGGACTTGAGTTAATGACTCGCTTTTTAATTAAGGAAGATCAAAGATGTAATTGAGAACAGAAACATGTTGAAAAATGGGGTGACGGGAAACAACATAATTTGCATACTAATTGTTCACGTAGGGCATATCATCCAATCAAAATGACTGTTTAAAAACATTTTACTCATAACATAACATATTGGCATAACATATTACATAAATATATGTACAAAGTATAAGTTTAAAAACATTTTACTCAAAATATAAATGCATTTTGTTTGGTTCGATTTTTAATTAAGTACTCAATATTCAAAAATAGTGTACTTAAACAAGATATTTACACTGATATAATATGTAATATTTAATTATGCTCGCCCATATGGGATATCCCGGTGGCGAGGGTAAATAAACTCAACTCCACATGATATAATAAAAATCTCAAAGTTCATGCTAAATTAAACGTATCTATTGTCAAAATGCCGTCTGCCGCTTGGAACTATTTCGCCAGATCGTTGGATAAGAAGTCTGCTTCTTGTAATTTGTGTGGAGTGATCCTATCCTATCAAGGGACCACAACCACTCTCCTTAATCATGTGAAAAATAAACATAACATTCAACCATGGTAACTGCGGAAATGAAGAGGCGACGAACCATTCTTGGTGAAAAAGTGCACGCTCTTATACAGGACGTACCTACACGCTGGAATTCAACCCAGCTCATGCTTCAGAGATTGGTTGAGCAACGTCGCGTGGTGACGGATATTATGTTGGACACTAAGTTCACTTAGAAAAATGACACAGTCCTGCTGCTGAAATATTTTGAGTGGGATGTTGTCAGTGATACGGCAAATTGTCTGAGTGTGCTAACGGACGCTACAACATACATGTGTAGTGAAAGAGACGTTTCGTGCTCTGTCATTTACCCCATGGTTTGTGGACTTATTAACACGTGTCTTACTGAAGACAATACGAACAGTGTTGTGATATTTAAAGTTCAAGCTAATATTAGTGACGAGTTATACTCACGATATCAACCGACATCAATGGACACGGCCAGATCCACCCCAGTACTCGCCTCACTACTTGATCCGCGATACAAGCGCATACCCTTCATATCACGTGCACAGCGTAAGGTAGCAGAAGAAACCCTAGCAAGTCGCATCGACGAGATACCGCTAAAACTACCAGCAAAATCCCATGAAACCATTAGTGAAAGTGAACAAACCCAAAGACGGAGGAAATTGGATGTTTTAGTGTTTAGTTCGAATGAAAAGAATGAAGTCGACGAATTTATTGTTTTCTGATTTCAGCATATTATGGACAGAACATGAAAAAGTGAAATTCATCTTCTATCGTGTCCCTGCAATACTTGCAAAAACGTTGATTACATGGTTAATCTTGATGTCTAACATTTTCTATCATTAAGCAATGAGAAGATGCTCTAAAATGTACAAGGAAACGTCTACAATTCATAAAGTCTATGCAATTAACATATGGTTCCAAGACAAAATTTATTTTAAAGTATATGAAACAATTAGAAAGTTGGGCATTATTAAGACATTATTGTTTCCAAGTGTGTACAAATTGATCTCTTAAACGTTGAGTTTATTTGTCCACATGTAGAAAAGATTTTCACTTCAATATATTGCATTAGACGACTTCAGTCAGAAAATAATCAAAACTATTAAAATACTTATTTCAATGCCACGGATTCAAGAAAAACTACGAGAAAGAGTCATTGGTATGCTGGAGGCAGGACTTCCTAGTGAAGAGGTGGTAGCAAAAGTTCTGCTTTGGTTCAGTATATCATAGGCTTTATAACACATTAATGCTGACCAAATTCGGTAAAAATTAACCATCGGAAATAGATATTGTACTATAACGCACCAATTCACGCGACCAAAAGTGTCGTCACTTTGAATATCATTGGCATACCTTAACGTAGTTGGTGGCATAAAGCTATCGGCCAGCCAGCGCTCTGTATTACAAATACCAAGAAATATGATAATCCCCTTGACATACACTTCTTGATCTGGTAAACCCTCACTTCCAAGATGTAGACATGATGCCTTTAGTATAACCTTGATTTGAAAATATATTCCCACATAATCAAATAAAAGTAGAATGAAATACATGACATCTTCGGTTGTGTGACTAATTGGATGACTGCTTAAGACAGTAATGCTGTCAACAGTTTCAAATATATCAAAACAAATATGACCACAGCCACCAAGAAAAAGCAGGGCAGTATCTACATCAAAACGCTGCATGGGTGGATTTTGTTTTTGTCTGGCTATGAAGTAACCAATGAATGGTACAAACGAAATTATGTAAGTATAAATAGTCTGCAGATAGTAATACCAAACGGTATAAGGTTTCAATTGTTTGTTCCTGACGTCAGTTCCGTTCTTGTTGTTTATATCATACCCTATTTCTACGAGCACATGGAGTACAAACACCGTCGCCGCGAAACCAGAACTGAAAATGATTGAATGCTGAGAAATGAACTGAATGGTCCGGACAATTCTTCCCTGTCTGTGTCGGATGTAACCTGAGACAAACGACAACAGAGGCTGCCTTTCATTTTGTTCCTGCGCATGCTCATGTGTCTCACCAGGCGATGTCGAGACGTCTGTATATATATTACCTGGATTCGTTTGTCTGTGGATATCTATATTCCATAGTGGTACTAATAGTGTTAAACTGAAGAGCAGGAATTCCCCCAACAATGGGTATGTGTATTTATGAACTTGCTTAGTTGTACCGTAATGATCTATAATTTCTGTACCATTCTCACACACCGAGTACACCAACGTATGCGCGAAATAGGATTCGTTTGGAACTGCTCCATTAGGAGATATGTTCTTGTTGTGATTGAAGGGATCTCGACTTGGCTGCGTATTAAATGAACGAATGGCGGTTTTCAGTACACCGTTAGCTAACAATGATGCATTGGCTGAGAGAATAACTACAGTCAATAGTCTTGTAACAACACTTTTGCACCTGTACTTGTAACACAGAAGTGCAAAAATGCTGTGAAAATTGACATAGATACCAATACACAAATAGGATGCAAATTGTAGTGCATGGATTGTTTTATCTTCCACATCCAAACACGTTGATACTTGTTTACATTCATAAAACGGTAAAATTGATGCTAACATACCAAACAAGACGAATATTAGACACCTGGTTACATGTTGTTTTCTGCTAATATCATCTTGGGTCACCATCAGATGCTCATTGTGTTTTCTCAATATGATTATCATAACCATAGCAATGAGAGCAAAACCAAAGATAATGATTTCCCCGACAGACACCATTTGGAATGAGATATGGTATTTGGAATGTTGTGACAGAAATGGTACCATCGTTGATACAATGGTTACAAATGTCAATAGTGCAAATAGGAGTATAGATTCGGTGCGGCCCCGTGGTTCCTCAACGGTATACATCTCGACCATTGTCTTGTACGTTAATTGTATATTTGATTACACAAAATATAGTAGATAATCTATGTAGAAAGCGTCTTCATCATTTCTGTAAAAGAATAATGAATAGTATCAGATTTTCAGATTGAAATTATCAGTATGTATGCACTAATCGTTACGAGACTGGACAACATACGGAGGTTTGCGATTCGTCTGTATGGGTAATTAAGGCGACAACATTGCCAAGTGTTTTGACAAGTTTATGAATATACACATTTATGGATTAATTCTATACACTGTATAGTAAAGTTGTACATGTAGAATGACTTTGATGATGTTTTTATATTCCGGTAAATGCGCGCAAAATTATTTTATGTATTTTATCAAAAAAAGTTTTGGAAAGGAGAGAAAGCACACTAGCTTATGCTATCGATTTGTTTTCAAAATTATATCAATAAAATAATTAAAAAAATAGATTTTTCGTACCCCTTGTTTCTGTTGATATTTTGAAATATTTTATTTAAATATCGAAAGCATTAGGTATATTTGATTTATATTATTGTATATATGTGTTTCTTATGCCAAATAAATGCTTGTGCAATTAGCCTGATTTACCGGTCAACATGTACAATTTGGCAGTACCAAAAGTTCAAATAACTTCATTATTATTCAACATTTTTTCAACATTATAACAGTATTAGTTGAAGGACTGTATAACGATAAAACAGTATACATTTCATCTTGCTATATTAAGTTGTTTCCAAAATATCGCATACAAGCAAATATGGCTATTTTCTAGGGCATATTCGCCTAAAATAAGCATGTAAACGTCTAATATTTTAGACTACACTGACCCAAAATGAAAGTGTATATTTTGTTGATAAATGTATATTCGGGGTTAATTGTTTTTTCATTGAAGCTACAAGTGTTTATGTAATTTACTGGGGAAAAATCAGACAATGCATATTTTTTTATGAACAATTAAGTGGAGAGGGGTCGAAATGAAAATTCACGAAAAATGTAAATTATCACACAACATTTGGAGAGGAGAAAGTACTGACTGAGTGATTTTATAAGAAGTATCAGTAACCAGTGTGACCACCATTTTACGAATGCATTGGAGAATACGTCGCCTCACTGAATTTACGTAACGTTGTATGACCGCGTTTGGAATATGTTGCCATTCTAACACAAGTGCATTTCGGAGGTCATTTATGGTATCAATTTGATGCTCGGACCTGGCTCTCGGACCTGGCTCTCCGACCCAATTCATCCCATATGTGTTCTATTGGGTTCAAGTCTAGGGATACAGCGGGCCAAGGCAAGACGTTAACATTATTTTGAGCAAGGAATTGTGTAGTTATACGCGCCTTGTGAGGCGTTGCATTGTCATGCTGGAAAGTGCCAGGTCCGTTATTTTGCATGAATGGTATCATTGTATTGTTTAAAACATTGAAATAACCTTGAGCATTGAGATTTCCTTGGAAAATGACCAGTTATCAGATATTCCCCATTATCCCACCCCATACCATAATACTGCCACCACCAAATCTGTCTCTCTCCTGAATACAACAATCTGCAAGTCTTTCATTTCTACGGCGATAGATACGTATTCTGCCATCTGCATGGTTGACAGTAAACCGTGACTCATCGCTAAAAAGTATCGATTTCCACTGATTGCGCGTGAAATGCAAATGACGTCGTGCCCATAACAGTCTGGCAGCTCGGTGACGAGCTGTCAAAATCTGTCCAGTATATGGACGACGAGCACGAATAGGAACACGGTTCTGTCTCAAACGGTTTATGATCGTCTGTGCATGAACCCCGTAACGTCGAGCAGTAATGGTTGCTGGTAAAAAACGATCACGTAGGTGAGTCAACGTGATGACGCGATCAGTACGTAACGTTGTAGCACGTACGCGACCGGGTCTTGCACGATCTCTGACAGATCCAGTAGTGTTGTACCGGTTCGCAAGATTATGAATAGTCTGTCTGGAGCAGCCAAAATGACGCGCGACGTTATTAACCATTGACCCCGTAGCCTGGTTTCTCTGATCTTCAGAAAGACGTGGCATCACTAAATGCAATTGATTTTTAAAACAAATTCAATATTTATTATCTGTGCTAAGCAGCAAATGATTACTTGTCAGTGTAAAACCTGTAAGTGAAACCAATGTTGCTGTGCACGTGCTAAGTAAGGAAAACGTTTTTCCTGTTTGGAGGCATGAATATACCGGCGATTTTTAAAACAATTGCATAATCGTTATCCGCAATGAAATCGTGATAAACATGTGTAACACTTACAACAACATATATATACTAAGTAAAATAAGTTTTGCAACAAAATTAAAACTAAGCAATTTTAAAAGTGTCTGATGATTTTATATAACCATGTATGTCTACTGAATGGACGGCCCTTTCCTTCGACAATCACATCGTAATAACACCAAAAAACAGAGATCACATGATTCCCGTGCAACGTTATGGTTTAGTGCACATGAATAGGTATTGTGTACATTGGTCACTTAAATTGGTCAGATTTGATGTACAAATTGTTAAGTGCTGGTAATTAGGTACGAAACCGGCCAAAAAGTTATTGAGAATGGGAAGGCGAAAGGCAATGACGTTAGACCAACGTCACTTAGCTGTCGGTATGTTGCATGGTGGATCGTCAGTTTGGGCGGTTTCTCGGCACTTTGGTGTTAGTGCAAGTACAATATCACGTCTAAATCAACGCTTCCAGGAAACAGGGAGAGTTCAAGATCGTCCACGCCCCGGTAGGCCAAGGAAAACGTCCGCAATTGACGATCGCTACATTGAAGTGACGTCGCGACGTAACCGTTTTATGTCGGCGCCAAGACTTGCGATAGCTTTACTAAGAACATCTAGAATACGTGTATCGGCGCAAACTAACAGGAATAGGCTTCATAACAGAGGTTTAAGTGGCCGACGTCCTTACGTTGGAGTGCCGTTGACTCGCGATAACGCACGCTTGCGATTTACCTGGGCAACGGCACATCGGAGATGGATTCAGCGTGAATGTAACAACGTTCTCTTCAGTGACGAATCACGATTTTGTGTTCAGTTTTCTGATGGCAGGATTCGAGTATGGCGGAAACGTGGAGAACGTTATGATCCAAATAACGTACTGCATCGGGATCGTTTTGGCGAGGGAAGCGTCATGGTTTGGGGTGGGATTTGTAGAAATGGACATACGGACTTAGTCACACACAGCAGTTCGTTACTGTGGCGAAATCATCGAGCCTGTTGTAGTGCCGTTCTTACAACAACGTAACGGCATGCTTTTTCAGCAAGATAACGCGCGTCCACACACGGCAATTTAAGACACACAGTGGGAGTATTACACACAAATAACATTCATACCCTTGACTGGCCGTCACGTTCACCGGACTTATCACCTATTGAGCACATGTGTGATATTCTCGGAAGACAGGTACGTCAACGCGATGACGTTCATACTATGCATGATCTGGAACAGGCATTACACGAGGAATGGACTGCCATACCAGTAGAACGTGTTTACAAACTGATTTCGAGTATGCGGAGACGTTGTGTGGCTGTAATCGAGCGCAATGGATATCACATGAGATACTGACATTTTCTGTGAGTTTTGAGTTGCTACCCCACGTCTTTTGACGCTTATTTAGAAACTGTTAGCACATGTTAACATCATTTTTTGTATACATGTTTCCGACATTTTATATTAAACGTTAAAAAAAACTTACTGGTTCTTCTTTTAAAATAAGTCCCATATTTAGAAATACATCGTGTGTTGCTAAACTATTTTAATAGAGAATACTAACAAAACAAATATTCAAAAATATGAAGTGTAAAGTTTTCATTTTGGGTCAGTGTAGTTACATACTTGAAGGTTTTAATATATAATCCAAACGGTATGATTTGTTTACAGTTTCTAAAATAACGATTAACGTAGTCGGGGTTGAAGATGACTTGGTAAACAGAGTTTGATTCATTCGATGCCACCATAATAGCATACCGTAGAGTGTTTTCACGACGTTTGTAAAGAAATTGCTCAATTGCCTATAAATACATACTCTCAATTCTTGATTGTGATTATTGTCTAACAATTGTAGGTAAGATATTCTTGCACTTAGTTCAGTTTAGATCGAATAAGAACTCTGTGAAGCCTTAACAAAATCTGCGATCTGCACCTCATTTGCACCCTTATTCGTTAATCCAAATTCGTCGGGTCCGAAATTTTATTTCAAATAATACATGCACATGGTTTCGAAAAGCACATTTCAACTTGGATGAATTCCGTATACCTTGTGAGTTAACATAATGTAATGTGTGATAAATAAGATATGAATCAAACGAGGAAATTATTTCGTGATGTCTATTGCTGTATTTTATTTATACGCATATATATATGTATGACAAACACTTAGAAAAACAATACAATTAAATGCATACAAAACACAATATGAGAAGCACACGCTCATGAATCATGATGTGATGCAATAACCAATAAGAAGCATATTTGTCAACAAACGTATAGACAATGTGAAGATGAATACGCAATTCAGGTTAGTTTTGTGATGTATTCCATCCATTAAATCCCCCCTTGTTTGTCCTCTTTGATTCTCCTAGTTATCCATATGGTCGGCTAGGCCATTCCTTGTGTCCCATTTCCTACATATGAACCATTGAGCCTCCTCAAATGCCATATGTTTTATGGATTGTAGTTTTCCCGGAGGTCTGTGTGGAAAGGCACTGTCTTATGTATGTGGCGTTCCCTGATGCAACTTATTCTCTCTCTTTTATAATTAATTACATATTAAAGTACATATTTTTAAAGCACGAATCAATGCACAGACCGAATGGAAAATCGTGTTTTTCTCAGACACAATACGCACATTTAGTCTGGTTTCTGTCGTAATGTTATTACAAATAGTACATCGTGAAAGTGAAAGGAACTCCAAAATATGCACGCATTGTGTTTTCATGCTAATGATTTAACAGACAAGAACATACATATCGTTAACAAACAAGAATTCCTCGGCTAAAATATCTTGTGTTTGAATGTAATTTCCAAACTGGACAAGGTGCAATATTCAATAAAAAAATGTTTTTTTTACACAGATTTTATATCACTTCAATAAAACAGTATAACATAGAATGGTTCTATAGTTGGTCGGGATGGTATTATCTTTCTAGGGATTTGGTATTGCGACAATTATTTCTTCTCTCCAAGTATCGGGGAAATATCGATTTGCTAATAAAGAGATCGCTACTTCGTGCAATGGGATAGGAGAGGTTTTAGATGGACTTCGCCCTCAAGACCGCCTTCTATAGTTGTCGCACTCAGATGCGAATCGGTCTCGCTTCCGCATCATTGACAGACAGATGTTCATTAGTGCTGCAAGGAGTTGCGTTATGACCATAGTTTTGTAACGGATTTGGCCTCTCAAGAGTTCACTCAATGGTAAAAGGCGATAAAGGTTTTTTCGAGGTTGTTTCAGTGTTTTCATTGTTCCGGTCAGATCTAGCTCATTTAAGTTAGTTTAAGTGAACCATAATTAGAAAGATAAAGATGCGTCACCCGCAGCCCCCATCCATCATTGAGCCCAATTATGGAACGCAGCGCAAAGACGGATCCAGCTTTAAGCCCCAGGGTTACCCGGGTGGTATTCTCGCATAAATCGGACCCGAAGTTTTCCCAATCTATCTGATGTAGAACCATAGGGCGTGTTGATGCATTCGATTAACCCGTTTGGCCATCGCTAGAGTAGTCAAATAGATACATTGACTGATTATAGAGAATTACATGAATGTCTCGTGTAACAAAAACAGAATGTTTGCAATGCTAAAATGTTGTTCAGATTCATTCCACTATTTATAAAGACATGCAAATTTGTCAAACCGATATTAACAGACCTTGTGACGTCAGGTGTAAATCAAAAACGAAGGGCAAATAGTGTTGCCTTTTTCAATGTATGCCGATGATGGTGAATTAAGCTTTGAATTTAAATAATTGGAGACCAAAGGTCCAACTATTTACAATCACAAAAAAGGTACAATGTAATTGCTTAATTGCTCATATCTTTTTATGAGTTTGTTTTTTCATTTTGTCAGAAATAAATACTTACTGACATTGTCTTGTAGTAACGTTCGACGGTTTTTAACACTATCATTTTACTTTGACTGAATTCAAGATTACTTTTATCATAGTTGACGCGAATAAGTTGACGTTTTAATGTATAGAATAAATGTATTTTAACTAGATGTGTAAAGAACTTCAACACTTAGTTTTGAAGAAACAGAAACTGTGAAATGTCTCGCAGAAATGTTTGGTCTTTTATTTACGGCGTTAACGTACGCGGAATGTGTGCTTACTTAATAATGAGCAATATTTCTTTAAATAAAGTCACCATAATAACAGTAATGATCATTATTATACCGTTGTTGCTGCGAAAGCTCGACTTTTTAAAGTTTCTAACGCTCACCGACTAACCTGATGTAACACGTTAGTAACTCGCCAAGTGATTCCCTACGTTGATTTATCAATATACATACACGGCCTCCAAACATTCGCTTTGCCTTGAAATCGAGAACAGCGTAAGCGAAGCGCCGAAGTTTTCTGATAGGCAGGTATTTTTGGCTATTTTGAAGGAATTTTATAAATCATGAACCGAACATGCCATTTTCTTTATTTCCGTCATTGAACTGCGAAAGATATAAAAGTTCTTGCGCCTCCCAGCATTCAATTTACAAACTGAAATAAACGACGACACTCGCCTTTTACAATTCATAACTTCTCCCGCGCTGCGTATCGGAAAATGCGATCGCTTCTTTTAAACTGTTCCCATTGTCGAGAAAAAGGGAGTGTTTTGGATTCCGTGATAAACCTACGTTACGTTAACTAGATGAATACCGTGTACAACGTCATGTCCCGGTGTTTGCGCTTTATTTGTAGAATCGGATAGACAATGGTGCTTCTATTATTTCTGAAAATTGTTAGTTCAGGTTTTAGTATTGAAAATGAATATAGCTTTAACATAAGACCATTACTAAAGCTTGCTAGCGTTAAACATTAAGAACTAGCGTTAAGCCATGACTAATTTAACTGTTATATATAGTGCATGAAAATAAACACAAATTTTGAAATCAAAATTACCTTATTTCAACAAGTATCCTAGCAATGCATTAGTTCTCATGTTCTAGATTCATTCAAACGTATGTACCAAGCTGACTTTTAATTTGTTCATACACATGCTATTAGTTAACTCACTTTCATTTAGAAACTACGTATCATTGTTTGATATTGGTTGATAAAATTTCCGCAATAAGTCCAACACTTTCATACAAAACGGAACATTTAGTACCGAGTGCGACAAATGAATACTCTGTATTAAATGCGCAAGTACTTACGTTATTTTGGTTTCAAAAAATGTAAAATCCATTTCCTCCAATTGTTTCTAACTTTTCGTAAAACTAAATCTCACATGCAACATGTATACATGAAGGTTAAGTCAATGTTCAAGTACGTGGATCTGCATTATGGGAGACGTTTAACGTATAACTCGATACCTATGGTATACTTTTGCCACCAATTAACTACAAAATGAACAAGAAAACTATGTGGTTGTCACGTTAAAGAAACGTGTGTATTGATAAAATTGTCATAGCATATGGCAAGGGTATCGCCTTAATAGCCGTGTAATACGAGGGACGGTCGAAAAATCCCCGGAGTTTTCGTGATCCTGTCTTTCCACGTGCAACAAAGTACATATATCGTACATGAGCGGAAACTTATGGTGGCATATTTATGCCACCAGTTAACAACTTAATTAACTAGATAAGTAATTGGTTATTACGTTAAAGAAACTAGATAACTACATAAGTGTCATGATAATTATGTTGTTAACTAAATAAGTATCATGATACATTTTCATACCAGATAAATATCTTAACACAAAAAATTGTTTGATAGTGCCCACATCTGCCACCACCTACCCACTTTACATCCTAGGTTTTCGTAACGGACAATCTATTTTAGATAAGCGTCAAGTGGTTAACGCGATAAATATCCAATTTACTACACCCTTTTTTAGAAAAATGTTAAGTGGTTAAATATAGTATATGTATCGCGTTAACCACATAATTGTTTTGTTAACTATGGAGAACAAGTTAAGTAACGTGATAACTACATCATTTTCTAGTTTATTATCACGTTAATAAGATATATTTAAAGATATTCCTTGTTTCCTACGTCAAACTATGTTGATACTTATAATAACTCATTTAAATAAAGATTTACAGCACAATTCCCATTTCTAATCGTCGGCACACCAGTACAGCATAGCTCCTTACAGCTGGGGAAGGAGGCACACCAGTCCAGCACAGATCCTTACAGCTGGGGAAGGAGGCACACCAGTACAGCACAGATCCTTACAGCTGGGGAAGGAGGCACACCAGTCCAGCACAGATCCTTACAGCTGGGGAAGGAGGCACACCAGTCCAGCACAGATCCTTACAGCTGGGGAAGGAGGCACACCAGTACAGCACAGATCCTTACAGCTGGGGAAGGAGGCACACCAGTCCAGCACAGATCCTTACAGCTGGGGAAGGAGGCACACCAGTCCAGCACAGATCCTTACAGCTGGGGGAGGCACACCAGTGCAGCACAGATCCTTACAGCTGGGGAAGGAGGCACACCAGTCCAGTACAGATCCTTACAGCTGGGGAAGGAGGCACACCAGTCCAGCACAGATCCTTACAGCTGGGGGAGGCACACCAGTGCAGCACAGATCCTTACAGCTGGGGACGGAGGCACACCAGTCCAGTACAGATCCTTACAGCTGGGGAAGGAGGCACACCAGTGCAGCACAGATCCTTACAGCTTGGGAAGGAGGCACACCAGTGCAGCACAGAGCCTTACAGCTGGGGAAGGAGGCACACCAGTGCAACACAAGAGCCTTACAGCTGAGGAAGGAGGCACACCAGTACAGCACTATTCCTTACAGCTGGGGAAGGAGGCACACCAGTACAGCACTATGCCTCACAGCTGGGGAAGGAGGCACACCAGTGCAGCACATATCCTTACAGCTGGGGAAGGAGGCACACCAGTGCAGCACAGAGCCTTACAGCTGGGAAAGGAGGCACACCAGTGCAGCACAGATCCTTACAGCTTGGGAATGAGGCACACCAGTGCAGCACAGATCCTTACAGCGCTTCTCCGGCCGTTGCTCTCCAGACTCCGGTTGCTAATGTCGTTGGCCCGAGGCTCCCGTTGCCCACCAACCACTTCGCAGACCAGACAGAGCACAGTGGGACATGCGATTGTCGTTGCTGCAATGTCGTCCGACTACGGGTGATATTTAGGTAAACATTAAGAATTGTTACCATTATCAGCGTGATTTTAAATTTCAATGTACTTTTCGCATGGATATTTCAATGCTGCAAAGATTGCCTTATACACACGGTAAATTAATATCATAGTTATGATAGTTATAAAACAACTTGCAGAAATAATATATTTTGTAATCATTGAATCTATCACAAAACAATACATACAAAGTTAGGGTTTTACTATACTTATTAAATATTTGACATTTTTATTGCGATTCCGAATTGAAATAACACTGTCAGCAGCAACGGACTCAACGAAGGCGGTTTGAAACCATCCCTTTTTCATCCGCTTTCGTATTTCTAATTGCGTCAACTATTCAGTGTACATGTCTAATACAATGTACAAGGAAAATAATAGTTCGATAGAAAATATTGATGTAACGGAAAGTGATAGCTCATATCCTACAAAGTCTAAGACTAAAAAAGCTAACGGTTTGAATGAAATTAGTCATAAAATGCTGAAAGGAACATCATAAAAAGTGTGTAAACCATTATGCATTTTACTCAATATGTCATTAAATGAAAGAAACGAGACAGAAACTTACATGTAAACCGATTTCGCTGATCAGTTAAGTTGGTAAAGTGATGGAACATGTTATATATAGACACATACACACTTACTTGCGAACCAATAATTGTATCTGCAGTAATCATACTAGCAGGACGATCAACGTTTATCAATTGATATATACCAAATGACGGAACTGAATATAAACCCCGTATGTCCATGAATTTCTGTGCGGATATATCAAAGCTTTTGATAGGGTATGACAATATAGGACTTATATTCAAAATTTAGCAATACGGTATTGATGGAAAAAGATGGTTCTTTCTAACCAAGTACTTAAAATTAAGAAATCGACGAGTATTCAAGAATTCTAGCTATTCAATCTATTTGCTAAACATATGGTGTTCCGCAAGGGTCCTTTATTAGTTTTAATGTATGTGCTCCATATTGTATATAACCTTTAACTATGACACCACTGTTTGCAGACGATAGTTCCCTTGCAGTTACTTCAAATAACATAACGGAAACACTTAAGACTTAACACTTAGTCAAGATAGCGAATGACACGAACTATTTTAATACTATAATTGTATCCTCCTCAAAGTTACTTGGTTCAATAACAGCACTTACACTTAAATTAGCGATAACGTCTTTAAATCAAATTTACTTATCTTGTATCTTTACAACATAGGACAACGATTATGTCGTCTGTGAAGGCTGCACTGTGGTTAGAAAGACTTCAAAATTAAACTGCAACAAACGTCACTGGTTTAACCAAATAAGTCTCCATTAATAAATTCCTTCTATAAAAAATAGGATGAGTGTCTGTATCTGATAGGAGAAAGATTCAGTTCTTACCCCACACTTAACCGCTATATGATTTATTTATTTATTTATATGTGGTTTTATGGCGCATCGACAGCTTCGGTCATTTAGCGCGCAAGTAATGTAAAAAACATGTGAAACTAAAAAGGTTTACGACATATACTTGTATATGTTAAATTGGTGTAAATATAGTGGGTAAAAAATGGGATCATTAGGGTAAGAATATATTTTTATGTACCAGGGTGAGCGTAACCGCTATATGAACATACATACATACTTTGACAAAGTAGGCAGTAACTGCTCGTTATTTAAAAGCATTTAAGCATTACATATACAATAACATGTACACTGTACATATACTCCAGTATGAAGAAGACCTTGCTCTTGGTAACTAAATGCATTTACATCAGAATGCGAAATAACCACAAACTTGTAAGTAAATAATCTTATGTAAAGGCAACCGGCGAAATTTAGTTATTGATAAGACATTATCTTAAAGGAAATGGAACTGAAAACAAAGACAAATAGAAACAAAATATAGAATGATAAATATATATTGAGAAAACTAATATATTAAAGAGGATTATAAAACTGCAAAGCAGAAAGTTTTCCTCGTTTATACAGCCTAATGATGTCATATGTATTAAATGACGTCAAAATAAAGATGCAAAAATCGCAAATTACTGTGTTTATAAGGTCGACATTCGCCGCGCACATTTTTCTGCTGTACTTTATAGTATTTCGATCGATCCGGTATGTCCCCGCACACCATAAATTGACTTTTTGAAGCCGAAGGGGGGGGGGGATTTCCTGCTGTAGAGCGGTATAGGTCAAACAGACACTTTTTGAAACCAAAGACGGTCACTGCATAGTGCCAATGAGACCCATCATACATTTACCATTTTCCTGGCATCTAACCAGTACTTTTCTTGTTACATGCCAGTACTATGTTAGATGGGAAACACTGAAAAGCATTTCCGTTTTACCCGGCTAGACGAGGGATCGAACCCACGACCTTCGGATTCGTAGACAGCAGCGTTAACCACTGAGCCACAGGGTATAATAAAGATGCTTCTAGAAATGTGCTTGATATGCCTCAATGAGAAGTACGATATGCCTCATAGAGAAATGGAATAACTGCCCAACCTGATTAAGAATACTTAACCGGAATATTACCTAATAAAGATCAAGATGTTATAGGGAATGTCGCACCTCACAGATCCCAGGAAAATAACTGCCCACGAAACATTAGTGTTGACAGGGCGTGAGGGCAAATTTATAATTTAAGGGGACAACAAGAGGAAAGGGGTTGAATAGATTGAATACACGTTATATGTTTTTCCTAAATGTTCAGATCCAAGTCTTAATAGTGTTATTTTAATGAACCAGGAAAATGTTTGTTGCAATACTTTGAATTTTAACTGTGACTTAAGTGACATGCACAATATGATTGGTTTTCAGTTCAAACATGATGTACCAAAAGCTACCCAGAAATGGATGTCATATAGAAGTTTAAACAAATTTGATTATGGTGACTTTTTACAGGGTCTTGCTCAGCATGCTTTTAATCACATTCTAAATGACTCGAATGTAAATCAAAACAAGGAATCAAGTAAATAAACCTGCGCCTTTTATTAATTCAATTATAAGAAAAGCTATTTACCAAATTAAGATGTTATTCAATAAATTTCAAAGATATCGCACAACAAAAACTGGAAAAATACAGAAAAACAAGAAATTTTGATACAAAATTCAGTAGGAAATCTGTCAAAACTAATTGTATCGAAATTAAGCCATTTATAACAAATAAGGGTGTGATTACAAAGAACCATTCTCTTTTATTAATAGCTACCTGTCAAATGTTCACAGTAAATAATGTATTTATAATTTGTCAATAATGCTCATTGATTTAGTTGTCTATGTATTCCTTTTTATTTCGTCTGAAGCAACCTTGCTAATCCAACTCACGGTGATGATCAACGTGTTCTGTGATATATTATATATACTTAAGGCCAGAAGTTCTGCACGGTATACAAAAATGTGAAACAAATACAAAATATAAAACAAAGTACCTTTTTTGAAATGTAATATCCAAAACAATTTATTAACACACACACATGTAAAGTTTTAACGATTTTCATTCTCAAATAAAGACTTTAATCACATTATTGTAACACCACTATCAATATCAGATTAACACGCCAATCAACAGTACACTATAACGTAGTCCTCATTACACTCAATACCGTGTGTGTCCACCGTTTGCGTTGACAAGTGCAACACATCTCCTTCTCATAGACGACACTAGTCTCTGTAGGAATCGCTGTGGTAATGCAACCCATTCCCTAACGATAAAGTTCCTTAATTCTGCTACATTTCTAAGATTGTTGTCATGTAACTTCCTTTTCATGTATGCCCAAACGTGCTCTATGGGGTTCATATCTGGACTCATCGACGGCCACGGCAGAATATCAACGTTGTTTTGTTGCAGAAAATTCATAGTCAGCCTTGCCGAATGGGGTCGTGCGTTGTCTTGCTGTAGCACAAGTCCTGGGTTCTGATGCATAAATGGGACGACAACCGGGAGCAAAACATCATCGACGTAACACTGGGCTGTAATACCACGTGCTCTAGCTCCCCTAACATTATCTAAGAAAACTAAGCGTATTTTCCCATGAAATATGAAACCAGCCCAAACCATGGTACTTGGACCACCAAAACGGTCTCGTTCCTTCACACAGGCGTCAGTGAACCTTTCATGACGACGTCGGTACACGTAATGACGTCTATCATTAAAATCAATTTAAATTTACTCTCGTCAGTGAAGAGTACTTGATTCCACCCACGTAATAGCCATCTTTGATGTTGTCTTGCCCAAATTGAACGATTGCGGCGATGAATTTGCCTTAAACGTGCCCCGCAATATGGACGTCTGGCGCGTACTCCAACTTCGCGTAGCCGACGTCTAATAGTACGCGCGCTGACTCGATGACGAGTTCGACCTCGCGTGTTCCTGACAGACTCCTCTGGAACAATAAAACGTCCACGTAAATGAGTAAGAACGATATGCCTGTCCTGTCCGGGCGTTGTTTCACGTGGACGTCCCGTCCTTGGACGATCATGAACTGAACCAGTAGCACCGTAACGATCTCTCAAACGTCTAATAGTGTGCTCATGAACTCCAAAATTCCTTGCAATTTGAGCTGCCGTAATACCAGCTTGCAATTGTCCAACGGCGCGCATACGTTCCTCATTCGTCAGCTTCATACTGACGTCAACGTCATAAAATATTGAAATAAACGGCGGCGAAAATTGTGTTTGGGTTAGCTGAAGAATAATAAACATGTAAAGTGTTAAATAACACGGATTATATACCCGTAGCATATTGCACGGGAAATTCGTGTTCCGCGTGTTCATTGGGGCAAATAATGTCAAGGACGCAAATTTTAGACTGGCCAACATGCAATTACATCCCAGATATGAAATAAACTTGTTTCATGAAAATTTGTAAAAAAATAAAATAAATATTAGAAGTTAAAAAACCGTGCAGAACTTCTGGCCTTAAGTATACATGCATGTTTTAGTTAATGCGCGTTAGTGCTCCTCTCCCCTTTTCAGTATCTTATAATTGTTTTTATGGTAGTTCTTAGTTCTACTGATTAGCAAGGTTTCTCTAGTGTTATTCCATGTTGCTAGATGTGATATATAAGTACATGCACAGTGTACTATATGATATTAATGTTTGGTATATATAGTAAATGTATGAAGATGTTTAATGTGTATACGTAATCTCTTATCACTCAATTTATGAGTGGCAGTGTACTTTTATTAGGTACTCATTCGATTTTTATTGTATGTGATATGTACACTGATGATATTGAAATAAAGATTGAAAATCAGTTCTTTCCAAGTAATAATGAAGGGCGTTCCTCAGGGGTTGAGCTTAGGCTATGACACCTTTGAATTTGTATCAGATTCGAACCTATACAACTACGCAGATGATAATACTCTTTCTTACAATAGTTCCTCACAACAGATCTTGTTCAGTTCTTGAAAATGCTAGCATAAGTCTAATTAGCTGGTTCCATGATAACGAAATACAAGCCTACCCTGAGAAATTCCAGGCAATATCTCGTTGAAAGAAGACCCAAGAATTTTTTTAAATCTTCAATAAAGTGGACCTACTTATGTACATGATTTGGTTGATTTAGTTGATCTTAAACAACATTCCTATTATTTTCGGTACTCTAATATAGCTAAGCTTCACAAGCCAAGAATCAATGAGATAGGGTATAAACTCTTTCAGATTCTCAGCTGCAAAACTTACCAAACCATATTCGTCAAACGTCATTTTCAATACTTTTAAATCCCTTTTAACTTATTGGAATGGATCAGTCTGCTCATGTCCTTCATTTGCAGTGACTTAAAGGTGCGTTCTGAGTCTCTGGACGAGTTTTATATGTTTGTATGTTATGTAACAGTATGAATCTTTTCCATGTACTTGCATTGGTGAAATTGTTTGTTCTGCTTTCGTTTTCTGTATATGTGAAATGTGCCTGTTTGTTATTGACAAATAATGACATTTAAAAACAAAAATACTTAAAATGTTCAGTTTTTTTAGAAATACTTAAAAAAAATAACGACTTTTCAAATAATTTCAACTATTACTTATTTTGATCAATTAAACACTATTCTATGTGACAGAGACAAAAGAAAGTCTAAAACACTTGGATTAACTCTTAAATGTCAACAAACAAAAATGGCGGCGCCCAGTGACAACATTTGAACAAGTTTGACATCAAATTTCTGCTTTGTTGATAAAATCTAGAATAAATAAGTTCTCGTACCATCTTACTATGATAATGGATAATAATTGTTGGTATGTTATTAATCTTAAAATGTTTTCGGATAACAAGTTGGATATATTTTTAGTAAAGGACCCTTTTTTACCTGAAATGTCACATAATTTTAGCCTATACAGTCTGATTAGAGTTAGAACCTGGTAATTGTTTATTTTAATTATTCCAATAATACACCAAAAGAGTAATATACCAGTATGAATTCCTCAGGTAATTGGTCGCTTTTAACAATAACATTAGTACAGAAACAACGTCTATATCAAAGAGGTTTCCAGTTATATTGAGCACTTCAGTAACGTGTATGTCCACCAGCTTCCTGAATGCATTCCCGTAATCTGGATGGCACTGACTGACTGACACAAACGCCTTACGACATGTCTCGGAATACGAGGCAAATTGAGAATAGTCACATTGTTCAAACGTAGGAAGTCCATTGTAACTCTTGCAGTTTGCGGACGGGCGTTGTCTTGCTGAAACGTCAGATGGTCACGTTGTCGTTGCATCAGCGGAAGTACAACAGGGCGCAAAAAATCGTCGATGTACCGTCTAGCGTTTACATTGCCCTCAATAACAATGAGTTCCGATCGGAAGTTATGGTTAATGGCGCCCCACACCATCACACTCCCCCCCCACCAAATCGATCATGTTCCATTATTGTGTTCGCGTTGAAACGTTTACCATGCCGACGGTAGACACGTGCCCGGCCATCAGTGTGATACAACTTGAATCGTGATTCGTCACTGAACAAGACACTATGCCAATCACGTCGTCGAATGTGATTCAGTGCCCAATCACGTCCAGCTCACGAATCTGGTACTCTCGAAGACGTCTGGAGACTGTCCTTCGATGAATTGGCAAGCCTCGCGTTCCAACGATTCTCACGGCTGTTGATTGTGCTGTTAAAAATAGTTCACGCAGATGACGTTGACGTATGTATACGTCTTGATGGGGAGTGGTTTCCATTGGTGCACTGGAACGAGGCCTGTCCGTAACTGTCCCAGTACCCCTCACAAGACGCACAATAGTAGATATGCTAACATTGAACCGAGTTGCAACATCACACTGTGAAATGCCAGCATCTAGGAGGCCTAAAATTCTATTTCGATTTTCAAAATTCAAACATGGCATTTTTAATTTCACCAACTTATGACAAATTTGCAGTGCATATGATTGTAAATTGTTCAAGGAACACATGGGACAGTAAACACATAACATTATGTAAGAAATTATCAAAAAATCCGGACTCGAGCCCCGAGATACCTGTGCACAGCCAACCAATAAATCGGTTGAATAAACAACATTTATCTGGCGTACATGTTTAGACAAGCTGAATTATGGAAATATTTTAACGATTTACACGCATTTGTTGTGGCAAATGGATTTTATATGCAAAATATACATGAGGCGTTTCTTTTGTACTCGAGTATATATACTTTAGTTTTAAATTTTTACCTGTTTCAACAGAAACACTTCAGTTATATGCACAATGTTTAAGCTGAAGCTTTAAATCAGTTAATTCTGTTCAATATTGGCCAAGTGGTGTTAAAGCATAATGAAATACCAGTTAGATGAAATCAATTCCTTTTTGATCAATTTATCCCTGAAAGGTATTGCCAAGCATAAGTTACTGTGTTCAAGAGCTGAACCTATATCCCCAAATATCCTACAAAATATTCATAATGTCTTGTCAGTCTCTTCCTCAGATGACATGGTTTACTGGTGTTTGTTTCTATTTGTCTTTTGTATTGGCAAGAAAGTCAAATTTGGTACCTACAACAGTATCAGAACTAAACAACCCTAATTTTGTGTTAAGCGAAGATGTCAAATTGATTGATTATACGGTGTTAGTGAGTCTCAAATGGACAAAAACTACGCAAACAGGGAAATAAGTGCTAATTATTCCACTGAAACCTATATTGGATTCAGTACTTTGTCCGGTAGCAGCATATACAAATATGATTAAGTTGATACATACACTCAACAAAATTCCTAATCGGTCAGTTTATATTGTATTATTATTTTTCTAATAATGCATGTATTCACACAAAATTTCACATACCGATATTTGAAGAGGTAATGCAGCGAATGATTGATTTTTTTTAGCCGGCTCTCTATGAAATTAATCTACGTAATAAATCACATGCGGCTATCCCCTGAAGTATGGTAACCTTTTCAGGTTCAGGTTCGTCGTCGCTTGATTCAAGTTCAGGTACGTCTGTCGTATGTCTTAAGTCAGTTAGGTCGGAAACAATGTCAGTATCAGTCAGCTGCTGACGGGATGGGAGTTCCAGGTCGATGTTTAAGTAATCGTCCATTTGCGATTGATTACCAACAATCTGAATCAATCTTGACAGTGGTACATCGTCATCCGGATCTTCATCAGACTCGGCTTCTGCAATGTACTCACTGTCCACTACAAAACCAGCATGTTTAAAACAGTGACTTATAGTGCTGGGTTTAACAATGTCCCAGGCCGTTTTTACCATGCGCAATGCATCAAGTACAGTCACTACGAACTCCTGATCAGTGTCAATAGCACGGATTTTCCGTGCGATCAGCTGTTTTCTATACATAACTTTGAGATTCTTTATTACGCCCTGGTCCATAGGCTGGGTAATACTTGTAGTGTTAGGGGGTAAAACACTAGTGTAATGGCCTTTAGACCTTTAATGTCGGGATGTGCTGAACAGTTGTCCACGACAAGCGCAATATTGCGTTTCTTTCTGCACATATTGTCATCCAACTTCCTGACCCATTCAGAGAATAAATTTCCAGTCATCCATGCTTTTTTGTTTGCACGATACTGTGTAGGCAGTGATTTAACACGTTTGAAACAACGAGGGTTTTTTTATCTGCCAATAATCAGGAGTGGAATTTTCTCTGTGCCACTCATGTTAGCACAGACCATGGCAGTGAGTCGTTCTTTACATGTATTGATATGTGCGTTTAGATGATGGCTTACATTTGAATTCGGAATGTTCGAATAGGTTGGCACATTTTTTCTTGAGAGTGATCTCAACACTGTCCTAGAATAATACATTATTAGTTTTTCTGGGGACCTGAACGTATCAATTTCAGTTGCTCTGAAGTGGTAACTGGCGGTTGAGTGTTTATATAGAATGTACATGTGAATTTGTTGATAATGTATAAATATAATGTTTGATTCTATTGTCAAAGTATTGTAGTTATAATGGTATTTATATGATTGATTATTAATATGTTTAACGGTGTTCCTTCTAATTACAGATTAACTGTGACTTTACATGGTAATTATTGATATGGTGTATGAAACTTCATGAATAAGTTGCTTTACATGCATGACATTGTCTAGCTTTATTAGTACGTATTATCTCTCTTTTATTATTATACGTTACATGCAAGGTTCGGATAAACCTGTTGAACGATTCAGTTTGTCTTGTTGATTTATTTATGTTTGTTTCACGTTCATAATTATGCATTACAAAGCTATAAATACAACATGACCTTATCCTGCTTGCTTTATGCTAATTTTGGACTGTGTCTGTTAGATTTCTGAATGGTTTTCATAATCAGACACACGTATGTGCTAGCTTTGTAGTACAGGTGGTATTGTAGTGTGTACTTTGATATGTAATTTATGTACTGTTCAGTTATGTGACTAACCATGTAATTTGTAAATTGTTCAGTTATGTACCTAAATGTGTAATTCGTGTATTGTTAAGTTATGTGTAACTTGTGTATTGTTAATTTATGTGCCTAAATGTGTAATTTGTGCATTGTTAAGTTATGTGCCTAAATATGTTATTTGTGTGTTGTTATTTACATTTGGGTTAGGTGATACACAGTATCTTATATGTGAATTGATGAACTTGATGTGCACATAACAGGATCACTATGTCCTATATATTTATATTGTGAGTGTTGATGCAAGACGTTAATAGTGGGATAACTTTGTCCCTTGTACCAAATTAAAATATGTAGCTGTGACACCACCAAATAATGACTTATTTATACTACATGTAGAATCTGTTGTTGTCTTTGATTGAAAGTTAAGAGAGTAATTTATACACATAAATTCAGTAGGTCGATAAAAGCTATTAACCATAACGTACACAACACAAATTCAATACACATGATAAATAAATTAATAGTTATATACTGTACCATGGCAATGTAATAGGAATAACCATGCCTTACACAACTACACCAATGCCAGCAAAACTCAATTTGTTTCAGTACAGCTTATAAAAATTAAACTGATTCTGACATATACAAGTCGCAGGGTGCAAGGTATGTGCTATATTAGCGAGGATGTGAAAACATTTGCTATTTGAATGAATTGACGACTTCAACTGTAGACGAAGCCGTATGGGAGGGTGTTGTCATGAAGAAGGACATTTTTCTGTGCTACCCTTGAACGCAATTCTCTTAGTTGCTCATGGAGTTTTCTCAGAAGTACTTCAGAAAAGTACGTAGCAGTGACAGTTTGACCTCATGGCATGAAATGAATGAGTATTATTACATGTGCACCCAAGATGGCAACTAATATGACCTTGTCAGCCGAAGGAGACAGTTTAAACTTTTGGGGTGGAGAACCAGCGCGTTTACACTGTATTGATTGAGCTTTTGTCTCGGATTCAGCGTAATGACCCACATTTCATAACTAGTGATAATTCAATTTAAGAACTCATCTCCTTCATGTTTAAAATGTCTCAAATGGTATTTTGATATAGTCACCCTGGATGCCTTTTGGTCTTCTGTCAACTGTCTCCTCACCAACCTAGCACTGACCGTGCTAATAATGTGTTCATGTACAATTTTGTGTGCCGATGCCTTTCCAATTCTAAACCTACTGGCTACCTCCTGGAGTGTTACCCGTCAATCTTACATGATGAAAGCCTCAACATTCGAAGCTATTAATGTGGTCACTGCCTCAGCGAGTCTCGTAGACCTAGGTCTGTTACAGACGCTAGTTCTACCTCCACGAAACTGAGGAACCCAGCAGTAAAATGCAGAACGTGACATGCAGTCAAGCCTAAACCTTATTCTGCAGTCTTTGGAAAATATGGCAAGGCTTTTCACTCAAATAACGTCAAAAATGTGTATACACACTTGTCATTGAAAAATCAACTGATTATCGAAATAATGGCATAGTTCTGCCACCTGTTAACTACTTAATTAACTAGATAATTATGTGGTTGTCACGTTGAAGAAACTAGATAACTATGTGGGGGCACTATCAAACATGTTTCGTGTTAAGATATTTATCTAGTATGAAAATTGATCACGATACTAATCTAGTTAACCACATAATTATCTAGGTAATATTAAGAAGTTATCTAGTTTCTTTAACGTGATAACCACATACTTATCTAGTTAATTAAGTTGTTAACTGGTGGCATAAATATGCCACCATAAGTTTCCGCTCATGTACAATATATGTTATTTGTTGCACGTGGAAAGACAGGATCACGAAAACTCCGGGTATTTCTCAACCGTCCCTCGTATTACACGGCTAATAGACATTTGTTGCTCGCGCTGGACGCGAATAGCGAGGCACGGATAGCGGACTATATTCGGGGGGCATCTCAACATTATTAAGCTCATATGAAAAGTTGTCGTCTGCCAAGCGCGGTTCAATTGGGGTTTCGAAAGTGCGAACCCCTCTCTGTATTTTTGGGACAATGTGACTTTCTTATTTATAAAAAAGTTATATTTAAAGATGTGTTGTCTGATTATCTGATGTTTTACTTATCATTTACACAAATAATGTAGGTAATATTTAATAAACAATGTTGTTTTTGATGCAAAATCCAATGCAAATCGGTTAGACAACGAATCTGTTCAGAGTATATGACTCATACACACAAGAGGTGTCATGCGAGGTCGTCATTCGAACTAATGGCGGCCACACGATATACAAAACCGAGCTAAAACATATATACAGAATAATGTTATTAATTCCTTCTTTAGAAATGTCATGTATTTTCAACGTTCAACTAGCCCTTTGGCAGATGTAGCGTTTATAATTAACGTACCTGTTTTATGTTGTAGTTGTGGTTATTTCGATGTGATCTTAGCCCACCCATTGCTGTTTCGATAGCTAGGGTTTGTTAACATTCGTGTATTGTTTTAATAATTTTAGTTGCTTACACATGTAGTATACCATTTGAAGTAGTAGAGAAATAAAATATGGAAAATATTCCGTTTATGTCTAATAAATACGCTGTTCAATTAATATGTGACTTTTGAAATTGGGGGTAACGTACATTACACTTTTACTGCGAGTGTTTATATATTAAAGCGATCTGTGAAATGATTAATGCAGCAAAAGACAGATACATTAAACTCAATATGTAGACATTTTGATGAAGCTACCTTGAACAGTTTTGGAGGAATTCAGAAAATTCAAAATGTAGCGTTAGAAGGGCCGTTAAGTGTATATGTACAGATATAGCAGACGTGATCTTTGTTGTGTCTAATTTTACAAGAGTTGTCCATTTTATTATATATCACATAGTGATCCAAGCTATAGTGGGGAGGCACCAGTGACATATGGACAACTTTTAGTTTACTATCAAAATTAATAGACTTCAAACTCAATTCAAAATATTTTATTTTTATTCTACAGACTGAACACATTAATATTTATTGGTCATCGTCGTCCGAGCTGTTCAGCCCAATCAGACGTAACAACCTGGGCATTTTCTTGGTTATGAATGTATCATATGCTTCGTGGTTGGATCTAATAAGTGATGCTAACGATCTTTTCCGGGGCCTCTGTTGTCCGTGTGCCCTCCCTGGATGTTGAGGTTGGTCGTGTTGTTCTGAAAGAATCCAAAAAGAAATTAGTACTAAATCAATAGCCATAACTTGGTTTCGACACCATTGGTTATTTTTACCATGATAAAGGTCTAAACTATAAACAATAAATGTGAATATAATGCTGAATGGTAATCGCATTGTGTTTTCAGAAAGCAATAGTTTCAAGACTGACAAGTTAGGTTTATCTGGTATATGAGTAAAAAATCACTTTTTCGAATTATTTATTTGACAACGATACAAATATGATATTATAACGACGTTTAGCCTGGACATCTTTAACGTTATGCGCAGTTTTTTGTATTGACCAAGTACCAGTTTATTATTATATAACATATTTTACTGGTGGTAACCAGTGAATGATATGGAATCTTTTTAGTCACTCATACAATTCTGGATTTTAGTAAGCAGCATGAAATAAAACGATATATTTAACTTACGTTCATTGGCGACACCAGCTGCATTTGCTTGTATGGGTACCTCCTCGTCTGAATCAGACATATTTTGAGCAACAACGTCCCTTCGGTCGATTGCCGGAACTGCGAGTGGTAGGGCAGGACCCGCTACTGGTGGGGCTGGACCAGCAATTGGTGGGGCTGGACCAGCAATTGGTGGGGCTGGACCAGCAATTGGTGGGGCTGGACCAGCAATTGGTGGGGCTGGACCAGCAATTGGTGGGGCTGGACCAGCAATTGGTGGGGCTGGACCAGCAATTGGTGGGGCTGGACCTGCTATAGCTTGATCAGCGTACTGCTGAACTGCGTCCGGGGGACCAGTTCGATGGACTAAGCGTCTCTCGGCTGCTACTATTGTACGTACTTCATTCCTGGAAAATAACATACACACGAACTATTATTAATTTCAAACGTAGTGTCTATATGGTGTCATATTTATGCCACCAGATAACTATATAACTAACTAGTTAATTATCTTGTTAACTAGTTACATAACTAGTTAACCTGTTTTACGTATCCAAAATGTTACTTACTGGTAAGTGGTTAACTAGTTAACTAGTTAACTAGTTAACCTGATAACTAACAATTTAGTTATATAGTAATCTGGTGACAGATATATGCCACCATATATTCACTTATTTCTTATCATTAGTATAATGGAACAATAACATGAAAACTACTAGCCGCCTGTTATAAGCATTGTTCAATCGCTTATGTAAACACAGACCAATGATACAATGATGAATATGTTACCCTAGAGTTCCCTTGACCAAGTAGTTCGAGATATACCCTTGATAACGGTATGATACCAATTATGAATACAGAAAGGAAAGTGTGACTCCTCTTGTTGGGGACCCTCCTTACAGAGGACGACCGTCTTACAATTGTGTGCATTGTAACAGTCCACTAAATTTGTATTAACGTTTGTGTCCTAGTAACTCCTGACCCCAGAAGATTCGATGGTTTGGATTCCATTTGTTATATTTTTGTCTGGATGTAAAGAACACTTGGGACCGATGTCATCTTTCCTGCTAAGCGCCGTATGACCTATTCTGTGGTGGTGAGCCTTAAAACCCAAATTAACAAGCAAATAGAATGCGTCAAATACCGCAGCCATATAAAACTTAATCATATTATGGTATACATTAATGATTAACCAATTGTTTAATTGAAAAGCTTATTGAATTACCTTATCTCCAAATCAGCAATCGCCTCCTGGTCGGAAGAAAGGAGTTTGCCAAACTTCCCTGACATCCGGTCACGCAGCTTCTTCAGGCTTCCTGATTGATATAAATCTTTTGCATCATTCGGCAGAAGGTTCACATTCTGCCGCACGTCCTCCAGAACTTCCGACCAACTTGTTGGGTGCGCCTGATATGCCCTCAATATCAAGAGTGTTTCTGCCTTCCCTATACGCACAGAACGTGTTTTTCTTTGTAGAAGTGTAGCTACAATCAAAATATACATGTATTATCGTTACAGTATAAGTGTGATAACACGAAGCATGAACTTTACTTTTCGTGCTACATACTTCTCTATTTTCACATTCTTTGCTTATAAAATATAATTATACAGTATTACCTCCTCAGAACGGCCCTCCACAGAGCAACAACCTCTCTGAAGCAACGTATTAACTTGTTTCCACAAGTAACCATTTACTATACATTTTACCTCTGTAGAGCAACAACCTCTGTACAACAACCAAATTATGTGTTTCCCAGAGGTTATACTGTATAATAGTGTATATATATATATCTGTTAGGAATAACCCCGCCCATTTTTCGTTTGATCCGCTCCTGCATGCAAAAACTGAGTTCTGTACACGAGTGGTAGACTTAGGACAAACATAATTTTGGATAAAGGGTCGACTCTTACACGGTAAGTTATATTTTGTATAAATTTAACCAGGACAACGCGCTCTTTATGGATAAGTATTTAAAAAATATAAAACACAATAATGTTGGAAAACATAGAAATAACTATTATCTTACCTGTCGCCATTTTATCACTCGGTACGAATCTTCTGGTGTGTCAGAATGCCACGTGCGATGTAGTTTTAATACGCAAAAGGATACACAAAATGTTTACTGTGTATTAGTTATTATAGTTAGCTTAAAGGCATGTATACGACTGATATGTACACATTATCAATTTGACCATTACATGAAATCATACGTACGAGCTAATATTACGTGATTAACAAATTTCGGAAAGCACATTTTGATAAACAAAACTATATTTCCTTTGCAGGAATGGATAGAGCGACCCAAGCGTTCGTTATTTCCCTGCTACCAGCTTTATGTCAGCCTCCCCCAGATGTTGACCTATACATGGAGTTTGTTGTTGGAATTCTTATTTCTCTAATTCGCTTCCCTCCAAGCTCGTCAATGACTCTAATCGACAGGCACTTTTTAGGAGATATTGGTGTTTATCAAGGTAGAGACGTCTTCGCGACCCTCTCTATGAATCGCTTTACTTTTTACCAAAATACTCGAGAGACACCTGAAACATTTGTACAGTTATTGAACACGTTAGACGTTCATGCACGACATGTGCATAAACTTTCTATTCGGAACAGGGTACTGTTGTTTTTGATGTGGTTACGGATATACCCAACTTTCCATACCCTATCAGCAGCATTTAGTGTCAGTATCTCCACAATTAAACAAGAATTAAATTACATGTTAGAAATGTTTGAGCCTGGATTGAATCATTACGTCAGATGGCCATCTGTACAACAATGGAGAAACATGAGCGGTCATTGGTCCAAATTACCATGCGCTGTGGGTGCAATAGACGGTACTTCTCATCAAATTAATAGACCAATCGTAGAACCACAACAACAGTATTATTCTGGTCATCGGAATTATCATGCCATTCATACGCAAATAATAATTGACTGTTCGGGAAGGATTGTTCATGTAGAAAGTGGATTTTTGGGACATATGAACGATGCCCAACAGTTTTCATTCTTAACAAAAATTGGTCCCGGTGAAATTCTAGATTTTCCTGCGGAATTAAACCTATTAGCGGACAAGATATATCCCAACAGGTTCCCACTGATGACGGCCTATACATCGGCACAGTTAGCTAGGAAACGAGGGAATGAGAAAAAAAAATGCCGAAAATTTAACAGACTTTTAAGCGCTTCTCGGGTCGCGGTTGAACATTCAATTTCCGACCTAAAGTCATACAGGGCATCACATGCTGTGTGGAGACATTCTAGGACTAGTCTAGGAAGAATTATTAAAATTATTGCAGGACTTGTATGTAGACGAAAAGATCTTGATTTTTAGTAATTAAAGTGTAACATTTATATTTCATTTGTTCATGTCATAATATGTTTGCATACATGCCTTTAATGTGCGTGGTGTACATACATTGTACCGCCCCTACTTTTATGTCACATGATATAATATAGACTAATTTGAAAAGTGCTGTTTGTGTGAGGGATTATGTGTATCGATAATGTTTTGACAAGATCCCTCCCCCCCCAAAATTTAGTCAACTATCCGTGCCTCGCTATCCGCGTCCAGCGCGAGCAACAAATGTCTATTAAGGCGATACCCTTGACATATGTTACAAGTTTATCAATACACACTGACGGATTAATTGTATACACTGTATAGTAAATTGTACATATAGAATTACTTTCAATGATGTTTTACATTCCGGTATATGCACACACAATTAAAGTGTTTTTTAAATCAAAAGTATTTTTGGAATGGAGAAAACGTATACTAGATCACGCTATCATTTAAACAACACGCGTCACTTTTTCTATATATCTATATGTCATACAGAGTAATTTCAGATACGCGTAAAAAGTCCTCGCAAAGGACTACCCCATAGCTCTTTTACATGGGCAGCCATAATATTGTACATCCAGCGTATATGTCTGCCCTCTGCCTCGTCTGACACCAGCTGCACTTGTAGTGATACCAGCCTTGCCTCCTGCACTAGGAGGCTCAGCAGCATGTACAACTCCAGCGAACCCCGACCAGTCTTGCAATTCAATCGTCAATGCCATACTGGAAGTACACAAATAAATATATACTAGCGGAAAAAAGAAACTGTGCATGTGTATAATATGCTATAACTTAGGAGGTATGTAAGGAATCGCAATAAAAATTTCAACAGGGTTTTATCTTACCTTTATTTAACACCAACTCAATTGATGTGGTTATTGAATCAGCTGCGTCTTAGATAGAGATCAGTTTTCAGAGACGTTCTCTAAACAAAGTTCAGCTCATCAATACCGTGTATGTCCACCATTGTAATCGATGCATGCTTGACAACGACGCCGCATTGATGTGACAAGTGTTCTGAAAAATGCCTGGGGAATACCATTCCAGATTCTGACAAGCGCACGTGATAGGTCAGGTAACGTCAACGGCTGATTTTGGAGGCCACGTAACCGTCGCTGCATCTCATCCCACACGTGTTCTATAGGCGACAAATCCGGTGATATTGCAGGCCAGGGCAGCACATTCACATTGTTCTGGGTCAAAAAGTCGATGACGACCCGCACGACGTGCGGGCGAGCGTTATCCTGTTGCAGCGTGGCGTTACGTTGCTGCACAAACGGAAGGACGTGAGGCCGTATGATTTCGTCATGAAATCTGATGCCTGTAAGTGTGCCGTCTACAACCACAAGTGCTGTTCTACCACGGGATGAGATGCCACCCCACACCATGATACTACCTCCGCCGAATGGACATCGTTCAATCACACAACTGTCATGGAAACGTTCACCAACACTACGGTACACTCTAGAACGGCCGTCGCTGCTGTCGAGATGGAACCTGGACTCATCCGTGAAAAGAATACGTGCCCAGTCATGTTGCGTGAAGTGTATGTGTCTTCTACACCAGGCAAAACGTGCTACACGATGACGTTGCTGCAGAACAGGACGTATGGCAAGACGTCGTGGACGTATGCCTCGTTCACGCAATCGATTACGTACCGTTCGGGGACTGATTCTTCTAAGGCCAGGAATACTTCTAGCCGTCAAAGAAGCAGTTATGAGTCGGTCACGGAGATGAACCACCCGGATGTACGTATCCTGGCGAATAGACGTTACGCGTGGACGTCCTGATCGAGGCCGGTCTCTGGTTGCCCCAAACTGTTGGTACCGTCTCCACAAGGCGTCTACAGTATTTCGGTGAACGCCAAATTGTCTGGCAACGTCAGTAAGACGTACACCAGCTTCAATCATGCCTACGGCGCGGCATCTGTCAGTTTCATTCAACCTTGGCATGGCGTATCAACGAGGTTTTTCAAAATTATCCTGGTTTTGTGTCTTGCGACAAACGTGTTTGCAATTGACTGCTGCACGAAAAAAACGTGAAAAAGAAGACGTTAGCCTGACAGCCAAACTACCCGTGCAACTCTTGCACTGGCCAGTGTAAATGACAGAGAGGGATACACAACTTACCTGTGTCAAGTTTCAAGCTTTAATTTATAAAATTGAAGGATATATGAACATTTTACACATGCACAGTTTCTTTTTTCCGCTAGTATATATCATACCATGTGCCACAGTATATTGCGAATAATTAATAAACTGAACATTGTTGAGGTTCGTAAAATTCTCCAATTTATCTCCGTCCATTAAAAAGATAATGAATCAATGATATAGAAATAATCTACTCTGAATTATAATATTGGATAAATATCCAAAGCCGAACCATCCATATGTGGAATATCATTGGTACTTTTAATCCTGTAACTCAGAGATTTATAACAATTTAAAAAGATAAAATATGATATGACTCTGACAAACCCTCTGTGTCATTGTTGGTCCATACTGGCAGGCGGTAGACAGACCACTCTTCCGTCGATCAGAGGGAGCTGTCGATCTACTGACCATTGACATACTGAAATAGCTGGCGGATTGGCAAAGAGCTTCTACGTGCTCTATCACGTCGCCCACATTTTTGGTCAACTCTTTTGTGAAACAGACAGTGTTAATTGCCCAACTTTACCAATTTATTTATAATTATTTCAATAATTGCACTAAATGTGCTAGATGTGACGCTCAATTATATGCATTTTCATGGTAATTATCTTCTAAACAAAGAACAGAACAGAATTTCTCCCAGGTACAAACGTTACAACATGGGGTTATGACATTTATAGTGATATTGAATGATTATAAATAATAATAAGTATGTCCTAGTCAAGTTAGCAGTTAAGAGCTATATGTTGTTACAGTTACTTTTTGTATTTTTGACAAAGGTAACAAAACATATTAAAAGGAATATAACAAAACAAGTAAAAAAAATTAAGTATACTGACAAATAAACCTCCGAGTGTTAAGCTGGTATCGTAGTTCATTTGTATAGGTGAAGGCAATTCCATTTTACAAATCATTAAATTCAAGTATTTCCTCCATTCGGGAAACGCATACAAGCGAAGGATATATGTCTACATATTTTGTTTATTGGAATTTTCCAGGTCCAACGAAATCTCCACAAGGTTATATATATCATCTTTTCCTATCATTTTTTTCTCGACGGGCTTTGTAAAGATGGTGTTTGACCTGATTGGCATCTCGAACAGTTTTAACCGCAATGTCGATCCCATGTTGAGCTCTACTTTTCAGTTCTTTTTCTACTAAATTGGCGGATGCTTTAACATCATGTGCCCTTCGATCAATCACATGTACCCCTTAACTTGGAGTTTGATTTTTCGAATTACCATGTAGCATCGATTCATATACAGATTCATCCCCAATATAGTTTATGAATGCGTATTTTGAAAACTGGACATGTTCGCAATTCTGTAGAATGACTTTTATCAGGAAGACGAGTTTTACATATTGTTTTGAAAATGGTTGGATTTTTAGTTTGGTACTTTTTTTCTATCGTCCTTAGTCCACATAAATGTATCGTCCCTGACGTCTTTTTTGTTTGCTAGGCATTCAAGGTCAACCACGTACACGTGTCCACCAAGTTGGATTGGATGGAATTGTTGTACATACTTTGTCAACATGCTGACCGCCTTGAAGCTGACTGAATAGGTCGTTGATCTCACTCACTGAATATGCAGTTAGCCGTTCATCGAATACCAGCTCTATCCCACCACCACCGGCGAGTGTAGAGGTGTCGGTCTGGACCCTGAGTTGAGGGTGTGGCTTTTCGTTTTGGTCGTCAATCCACGCAACATTGCGTACTTTAGTCATACCGGTCTTGCTACCGATACCGGCGTTGGGTTGCCTAAAATGCGTAATGTAGCAAAATGTAGCAACATGTTGCGCGATTAAAGAGGAAATGTTGCGACTTTTTGCAAATTTCAATTAATATTATAAACGTAAACATATTAAATTTTGCCCGCAAAAATGTTGCTAAATGTATCAAAATATGCCGATTAAGGGAGCTTAATGTAGAGATTTTTACGAAGTGCCTAAAATATGTAATGTATCAAAATGTAACAAAATGTTGCGATTAAAGGGCAAAAATGTAGCGAGTTTTTGCAAATTTAAATAAAATGTAATATTTTAAACGTTTAAATCGTACATTTTGACCGCAAAATGTTGTTAAATGAAGCAAAATACGTCGGAAATTCGTTTGATATCGATCCTATGACCGTTTGACAACTGGATTTAAGAACAGAACAGAACATAAAGTTTATTAATCGACTTGAGCGATTAAAGCTCATCGTCATATGCAAACATGTACACAAATACATCATCATGTGATGTGGAAAAATAAATAAAAATAAATAAAACCATATAATAACAAATAACATCAATTACATAGTAATATTTGTTCTTAAGTTACATATTTCATACATAAAGATGATTATTACAAGTGATTGTATATTATATAATATATATGATAATAATAAAACAAAAGAAGTGGGAATAAAGGGAATAAACTCAACTAATTTTAACATTAAGCATGACATTTCTCTTGTTAAGTGCGTGTTTAGTGAATAAGGCCAAGTTATATAAAGTTTTGTTCTCATTTGATTGAAGTAATTCTAAACATTTAAACATAGATGGTCTTTTGAAATAATTAGTCTTAAAATATTTCCTACGTAAAAGTTCGAAACAAGGATATATGCATGTAAAGTGAAATTCGTCTTCTAAATCATTAAATTACAACATAAACAATATCTTTCATTACGTTGGATTGGATTTCTGTTATAGCATTCTGTTCGTTTACGGATTGGACAGACAGTCTTAATCTGGTAAAATAAAATCTAGGAGTATTTGATTAAACATTTAAGTACTCTCATAACAAAAAATTGTTTGACACAAGACAAGAGTAGTTACTTAAAATAGAACTATGTTTAATATTAGATGACCAGCCTTGTATATATACATCTAGTACTCTCTGCTTAAATATAACATGAAATGTGTTCAATTCTATAGTATCGTAATTTTCAAATACAACAGTGAATCCATAATTTTTAATAAATTATGACACTATGCCTGCATTACTGACAAGCCTCATTTTTGCCCTCATTACCTGTCCGCTTCTCACCCATATCGTCGCAGTCGCGGTCGACTTCCCAACACTTTGCCGTCTTACCGACCAGCCCCTCACCTATATCGCCGCGGTCCTGACCGACTACCCTCTCAACGAGTTGCCCTCATTACCGGTCAACCTCTCATCGTCCGACTTCCAAAAACGTTGCACTCATTACCGGCAGGCCACTTACCTAAATCACCACGGTCCCAGTAAACTTCCAAAAACTTTGCCCTTATTACCGGCCATCCTCTCACATACTAGTATTTCACCGCAGTCCTAGTCAACTTCCCTACGCTTTGTCCTCATTACCGGTGGGCCTCTCACTTATATCGATGAGGTCCCGGTCGGCTCCTCAAAACTTTGCCCTCGTTACCAATCAGCGTCTCAACTATATCGCCGCGGTCCCGACCAATTTCCCAAAACTTTTCCCTCATCACCAGTCGGCCTCTCACCTAAAATCGCCGAGGTCTCAGTCAATTTCCCAACGCTTTGCTCTCATTACCGGCAAGCCTCTCGCTTATATCGCTGAAGTCGACATCCCAACGCTGTGCCCTCATTACTAGTCGGCCTCTCACCTAAATCGCCGCGGTCCAAGTCAACTTCCAAACACTTTGCTCTCATTACCGACCAGCGTCTCACCTACATTGCCGCGGTCGCGGCCGACTTCCAAACACTTTTCTCTCATTACAGCTGGCCTCTTACCTAAATCACCATGGTCCCATTTAACTTCCAAAAACGTTGCCGTCATTACCGGCCAGCCACTCACCTATTTCGCCGCAGTCCTAGCCAACTTTCCTACGCTTTGCCCTCATTACCGGCGGGCCTCTGACTTATATTGCTGAGGACCCGGCATTCTTCCCTAATCTTTGTCTTCGTTACCGTCCAGCTTCGCACCAGCGTCGAAATTGTATGATGAAATGTACAAAAAATATTTAATTATTTTAGAACTCCAACATCACTATGTTTTTAAGAAATACAAATTACATGTAGTATATTTTAAAGGAGAATTCAGCAATAATTATTTGATTTATTGTTCGCGCGCAACAATTTTCAGAACTCGCTCGTCTTCAAATGAAAAAAATAATTTTGCCAGCATTTTTATCAGCAGGCTATAATTCGTAAGTAAGCGACAGTAATCGGAATTGTTGGCATAAGCTGAAACTCGCATTTACTGAAGTACAATTATCTCATAAATAACAGACTGGTAACTTGAATTCATATTTAATATGGATCTTGAATGTGTGACACGTCATACAAATACTTCAATCAAACATTTACTAATGTAAGTCAATAATATATACATGATATAAGTCTCAACATAAAACAGTATTACTGTCACCACCTTACTGTCTATATATCATATATATATACATGTATATACACATCCCTGGATAATTTCTCTCTGGAACACTTCCCTAATTGCTTGCCAGACAGCTGTAAAGACACAAACATAAAATACGTTAATTACCGAGTTATATTAATAGTTGTTATATGATATTCATCTTAACAAAAATGGAAAATTCATATATACTAGCGGAAAAAAGAAACTGTGCATGTGTATACATGTAATATGCTATAACTTAGGAGGTATGTAAGGAATCGCAATAAAAATTTCAACAAGGTTTTATCTTACCTTTATTTAACACCAGCTCAATTGATATGGTTATTGAATCAGCTGCGTCTTAGATAGAGATCAGTTTTCAGAGACGTTCTCTAAACAAAGTTCAGCTCATCAATACCGTGTATGTCCACCATTGGAATCGATGCATGCTTGACAACGACGCCGCATTGATGTGACAAGTGTTCTGAAAAATGCCTGGGGAATACCATTCCATATTCTGACAAGCGCACGTGATAGGTCAGGTAACGTCAACGGCTGATTTTGGAGGCCACGTAACCGTCGCTGCATCTCATCCCACACGTGTTCTATAGGCGACAAATACGTTGCTGCACAAATGGAAGGACGTGAGGCCGTATGATTTCGTCACGATATCTGATGCCTGTAAGTGCCGTCTGCAACCACAAGTGCTGTTCTACCACGGGATGAGATGCCACCCCACACCATGACACTACCTCCGCCGAATGGACGTCGTTCAATCACACAACTGTCATGGAAACGTTCACCAACACGACGGTACACTCTAGAACGGCCGTCGCTGCTGTCGAGATGGAACCTGGACTCATCCGTGAAAAGAATACGTGCCCAGTCCTGTTGCGTGAAGTGTATGTGTCTTCTACACCATGCAAAACGTGCTACACGATGACGTTGCTGCAGAACAGGACGTATGGCAGGACGTCGTGGACGTATGCCTCGTTCACGCAATCGATTACGTACCGTTCGGGAATGATTCTTCTAAGGCCAGGAATACTTCTAGCCGTCAAAGAAGCAGTTCTGAGTCGGTCACGGAGATGAACCACCCGGATGTACGTATCCTGGCGAATAGACGTTACGCGTGGACGTCCTGATCGAGGCCGGTCTCTGGTTGCCCCAAACTGTTGGTACCGTCTCCACAAGGCGTCTACAGTATTTCGGTGAACGCCAAATTGTCTGGCAACGTCAGTATGACGTACACCAGCTTCAATCATGCCTACGGCGCGGTATCTGTCAGTTTCATTCAACCTTGGCATGGCGTATCAACGACGTTTTTCAAAATTATCCTGGTTTTGTGTCTTACATGTAACAACACTATGTTTTAACACAGGTTTAGGCGACAAACGTGTTTGCAATTGACTGCTGCACGTGAAAAAGAAGACGTTAGCCTGACAGGCAAACTACCCGTGCAACTCATGCACTGGCCAGTGTAAATGACCGAGAGGGATACACAACTTACCTGTGTAAAGTTCCAAGCTTTAATTTATAAAATTGAAGGATATATGAACATTTTACACATGCACAGTTTCTTTTTTCCGCTAGTATATTTCGATTTATACAGAATTCATATAACCAAATACATTGATTTTATAATCGTACAACATCATTATTCACATAAATGTGTTACTCACCAGCCTCGTAGTCTAACATCATCCATTCGTTGACCTCTTCGGTTCCAATCGTCGAATCAAAGCTTGGAAAACCTGAAAAATACAAAATGAATATATTAAATCAAAGTTCGACTTCTTGAATGAAATGATATCGCAGTCCGTTAAATCATATTATACAATATATGTATAGTTCAGTTCATGCATTATTTTACTATATTGAAAAAAACTCGACGTCAGACTTCTTGAATGAAATGATATCGCGATTAATTTCTACTATACAAAAATGTAACTTGTTCGTTCAGTTCATGCATTATTTCACTACACGGAACATAGTACTTACGGCTATGATTGTAGTCTCTCTTCTGACGAGGTGACATCAAAACAAACAACAGAGGGACTTGTTTTACATCCTCGTCCTTTTTCACAAACGCGTGGATTGACATTAATTTGTAAAATGGTCGACTGACCACTTTGAAAGTTCCGTCTATGAACCATCCACAAGCTCTGATCAGATGCTTTAATTGTTCGGGTTTTCCGAGCATCAAATGACGGGATCCGTCAATTCTGACATAATCAATTAGAAAGTCGTCATATTTAAATAATAAAATTAATTATGTACGTAGGTAACGCTTATTAATGGAAAGTACATGTTCTTAATGTATTAATATAAAATGATATGTTACCTTCACAGTATACGAGTATCCCTCACTACTGATAAGCATTTTTGCACCTAGACGGGTTCCTTTTTGGATTATCTCGTACGTCACGGGACCGTTAGGAGTCACACTATCTCCTGGAGGACGATCTGCTAACTCCCTGAATATACCGGCGATTTTAAAAACAATTTCACAATCGTTATACGCAATGAAATCGTGATAAACATGTGTAACACGTTCTCATAAAAACTTAATTACTATCAAAATTGTTTGTTCAAATATGATTATCTTTGTTTGTCAATTTGATATAACGGGTTTTTAGCCGCGCTATAGTGCGTATATACTCGCGCGTCTACGGCGAGCGACTTATTCGCAGAAGGGGATTAGTGTAGGATTTTTCTGGAATAAATAAATTCCACAAATCAGGCTGAAGTTCAAAATCTTTTATTGTGACGAAGCACACGATAAATAGCAAATACGAATGTACTCGATTTGAGCTGCAGCCCCTTTTTATAAGGAAGTCTAATTACGTGTCAGTATGACAAAGAACAAAGAAACAATAAAATATTTAGCCAGAAGATATAAAAATGCTTTTGATGTAATTTTAGAGGGTAATTATCATTTATCATAGATGGCTATCTGGCAGGAGAATAACAGTATTTAAAATTTAAAATTTCTTATTGTCAAAATGTTGGCCCTAAGGTGCACAGTTGAAATTTAATGACACTTTTACTGCGTGCATTTTTAATAACAAAGAAATGTACAGAAAATGAGAATGCAAGTTTATACAAAAATATTAAATATGATTTTGCAAAACTTAATAAAAAATGACTGCAAATTTTGCATTATAACAACTTCCCTGCGGCCCGTTAACTTTGGACCCCAAAGTTGAAACAATAAAAATATACTATATAACTTAACCCTGAGGCAAAATAACAGAATAATACAATAACCTGTTAACTGTTAACTAGTTAACTTGAAAAAAAATACATATACACAAGTAGGCATTGATACATTATAATACAGAGGTACCGATAAGACTCCAAATTGTAGCTTTTATTGGAATGGTTGATTTATGATATAATCTACCCCCACTTGGTCAGTAACAACAGTTTGTAAGAAACCATTATGCTGTATGTATAGTAGGATGGACATAGGGGCAATTTCGTAATTGGTAACAGAACACAATAGTTTCCTGAAGTAATTTCAAGGTGCAAAACTGTTTGGCTTTGGGGATGGTTTTGTTTAAGTAAATTACAAATATATAATAATAGGTGATGTATGCATATAATAGATATGGCATGTTCCCATGTGAACTCAAATCAAGTTTTGGCAACCAGTCATTGTTTTCTTGTTGTGTAGCAGGTGCCTTATAAATAAAAGATGGTACTTCCGAAGCCAAAGCTTTGTTATCTTGCTTAGCTAGGGAAACCATTCTACTTAAATTTAAATGAGCTTGTCGATCATTTGCAAGAATGGAACTTATCTTATGATTATATATTCTAAATGAAGACAGAGACTTATTGACTGGACAATTGTCCTATGAATGGTAGCAGTGATCTCCTTTTCCGATGGCTTATGTGGTCAGTCTCAGGTACCAATCTGTTTATAGTATTGACAGTATCGTTCAAACGAACACTTGTCTCAGTCCTAAAAGTGTTTATTTGTATTAAAATGTGCTTCACCATTGCACATGTTTTATCATCTTTTTGACATCTTTCAAGTGCTGGCAAAGGATATAACTGCGGAATTGGCATTTCAAAAGTATGAAGCCAATATTCCTGTGCAAAGTTGATTTCAGAATGTGGCTGGAACACAATCCCATAGTTCAATCTAGATAGCAGATCCACGCCAGTGCAGGTTGCGGGCCCAATACAACATATAATGAGGATGAAATACCAGAGAAGTTGGTTCAGTGCATTAAGTCTGCCAGCATAACCGATAATGAAACAAACAAAAGTCTTGTACTGAATGCTAGTGTAGATAGTGCATATCCATCAAAGCATATGTAAGCAACAAATTTTCATTTGTTAGGTTTCAACCCACCACAGAAAAAATGAAGTTTGACATGGCTAAATATGTTGATATCAGACTTGCTAGGCTTACTTATGCATCAACCAACCTCTCTACTTAAACCTACATCCTAATTAAATTGCTGCACGTGCTTTACTGCGAGTCATCATAAGATGTTTAGAAGGCTTTCCTTGAGCTTGTCTGATATTGTGTTCATGAACATCATCCCGGTTACATTTATCCAAAGGAATCCAGTCATCACAATCCTTGAATTGGTAATGCATTATACCATTTATTAGCTTCTGTCTAACAATAGTGCCAGAATGTAGATTCCCACTGTCCCCATCAGATGTACCCGAGGTGTTTTCTGAGTTAGCCGGTTTGACTGTATCTGAGGACGTAGGTTGACCAACACAAGTGTCTGCAGGTAGACCTCTAGCCTGTTGACCATCCTTAGCTTTATTCTGTTTAACAGGACCAGGTTTAACATAGCGTTTGATGCGTGAAGCATTGACTAAATCTTTCAGAGGAATCTGAGTTTTACAGTCAATCAAACGATATGTGAAGTTTGGTCCAAGTGCACTGATGTAGTAAGGACCATTGTGCTTATGCATAAGCTTTGGCGATAGTCCTTTCTGCGTCCTTGCGTTCTTCAGGAAAACCCAGTCTCCAACAGCAAATGTTGGTTCCTTGGCTTTGCTATCATGCCTCTTCTTTGATTTCTCCTGAGATACTTTCATGTTATCGCCAGCAATTTCTTTAGCAACTGTCAAGTTTTGAAGCAATTGCTCAAAGTAACGCTGTGCGTCTAAACCCATGCTGGTGCTTGGAATAAGAGAAGTATCTACAGGCAAATTCATCTCTTTACCAAAAAGCATGAAAAAGGGAGAAAATCCTGTTGATTGCGTTGATGGTGACATCCTGATTGCCATCATAGCTGCAGGAAGAATGGAAGGCCAATTCTGCTGATATTCATTAACGTATGCTCTCAAGATCTGTTCAAGGGTGGAGTTTAACCTCTCACAAGTAGAGTTTGTCTGTGGATGATAGGCACTGGTGTGATGTCGTGTAATATCGAACATCTCACACAATGCTTTCACCAACTTTGACATAAAATTCCTACCCCTATCAGAAACAAGCACTCTGGGAGCACCGTACCTGGTGAATACTTCATTAAATAATATAGTTGCAACTGATTTGGCCTCCATGTTGTCCATAGGAAATGCTTCACTCCATCTTGTAAAACTGTCGACCACAAGTAAGATGTACTGATATCCTTCCTTTGATTTTGGCAAGGGTCCTAGTATGTCCATGTGCCATCTTTCAAATGGGTCTGCTATTGGCATGTTTGCAAGTGGAGGTGGATTAGTACGACGAGCCACTTTAATCCGCTGACAACAGTCACAGCTCCTAACATAGTATTTTGGTAATATCCAGGCCAGAAATATTTATGTTTGATAGCAAGGAATGTTCTCTGTATACCAAGGTGGCAACCACCAGCAAGACAATCATGCTAGCTCTTCAAAAGATCCTCTCGTAAGATTTTTGGAAGGGCAAGTTGTAATATCATGTTGTGAGCTGGGACAACCTTTTTAGACCTTGGTTGAAAGAAATGATACAAGACTCCATCCCGCAATACATACGATGAGGATTCACTCACTGTTCTTTCTGCGATTACCTTACTTTCTGGTAGAGTCCTATTAGCCAAATAATTGTAGATATATTTGAAGTCCTCACACTCCTTTTGCAGCTCCATAATTTCATGACTTTCCCAAGGCTGTTCTGGTCCTTTATCTGCTTTATCATCAGGATTGGTGAGATTTTGATCTAAATTATTGGAAATAATTTTGTCTCGGTGTTGAATGTTAACCTCCGATACATTTTGTACATTGCCATATTCAAAATATACCTCTGTAGTTTCCAGGTTATGAAGCTCCTGTTCATCATGGAATGGGAAGTGGTAGTGGTCCTCCTCCAAGTTGTCATCCATGGATTTATGAACCTGATATGGCTTGTCTGACTCATTGATTATATTACAATGAGTCAAAGTAACCATTTCGTGGTTGTTCATGGGCTGAATAACACCTGAAGGGGTACCTTTGCTGTTATACCGAGTACAATGAGTCTCAGTTGCTGAGCATAGTTCATCTTCCAAGGAAGGGACTTTAACCTCAGCCAATGAACTTGAATCGACTGTATATATCCGTCGACTCAAGGCATCACAATTTTGGTTGGAAGTGCCCTTTTTGTGTATAACCTCGAAGTCATAACCCTGTAACTCTAATGACCATCTACCTACGCGACTGGATGTGTCCTTGCTTTTGTGAAGCCACTCTAAAGCCTTGTGGTCAGTGTAAACTTTAAATGCTTGATAGGATAAATAATGTTTGTAACACCTAATACCCTCAACCACAGCTAAACACTCCTTATCAGTCACACCCCATTTGCGCTCATCAGGTCTCAGAGACCTACCCCCATAGCAAATAACCCTTTCCCTACCATCAGTGCCCTTTTGACCAAGAATGTAAGCAATAGACACATCTGAGGCATCAGTTGTAAGAATAAAAGTTTTGTTCATGTCAGGATAAGCAATCATGGGAGCAGTGACTAAGGCATGTTTAAGTGTATCAAAAGACTGTTGATGTTTATCTGTCCATTCAAATTTCACTTCTTTTTGTAATAATGCATTTAATGGAGTTGCTATTTTTGATTCATCAACAGCCTTTGTTTTGTTAGCATCTACCTCTACACCATTTTTAGATAAAATATGACCTAGATATTGTCCTTTCTCAAGAGCAAAGTGACATTTTTTCCGGTTTAAGAGTAAGATTTGCTGCTCTTAGCTTTTCAAAAATGATATTTAAGTGATCCAGATGTTCTTCAAAAGAGTTACTAAAAACTAAAATATCATCGATGTAACATAAAGCATGTTTCCAGTTAATAGAGCCAAGTACTTTAGACATAAGCATTTGGAATGACATTGGAGCATTCTTTAGGCCAAAGGGCATACGAGTAAACTCATAAATGCCTGAAGGTGTGATAAAAGCAGCTTTATGCCTAGATTCTGGATCAAGAGGGATCTGCCAAAAGCCTGAGGCCATGTCTAAAGTAGAAAAATATTGAGCATTTGTATCACCGATGCAGTCAAAAACTGATTCAATGGTCGGTAAAGGGTGAACAATAGTTTGTGTTATCTTTTTTAGTTTTCTGTAATCAACAGCAAATCTAAATGAATTGTCCTTTTTCTTGACCAAAACAACTGGACTATGCCAAATTGAATTAGATTCTTGAATAATTTTACTGTCAAGCATTTTGTTAATTTCTTCCTCAACAGCCTTCCTTTGAATTGGATTCTGCCGATAAAATGGCAATCGGACAGGTCCTGCATTAAATTCAGTCTCAATGGTATGGTGGTACAAATCTGTTTTGCCTAAATCATGTAAAGAGGTAGAGAATACATCATTATTTTGCTGTAAGAATGCGGACATCTTGGCTTTTTGTGTTTCGTTGAGATCCGATTGAGAAAGATCAAAATGTACTTGTTTCATTTGCTCTGGATTTAGTACATTGACATTAGCACATGATGCATTTTCCAAGCTAGGTTCACTAACATCATTCAAAGCAATAACTTCAGAGTCATTAATATCTGACAAGTACCCTACAACAGTATTGTTAGGAACAACAATATTTTCATTTGTAGCATTCATGATGCTTATAGCAATTTTGCCCCTCTGCACTTCAGCAATACATTTCGCACCAGCCAACTGCCTATTGAATAGAGCTTTACTTGGTTCAAATAATACCTGATCACCAGACTTTCTCCTAGATACCCTAACTTGTAAATCAGTCCTAGAATTAGCAGGTATACATGTGGAACTCCCGTTACCAATGAAACGTTTCGACTTTCTGAATTAGCAACATTTAGCTTTTTTATGTAGTCTTTTCGGAACATTAGCAAAATTTTGTTTCCTATGATAACGTTGATGAATTTTAGCACACTTTGAAAACTTCTTGCTTTATGCACCATTTAGAATGTTTTGATTGTTAGCATCTACTTGCTGTTTTCCATTTATGTGCCTACCCACAGTACGATTGCAGATAGGCGCGAGTCCCTATTGGTTATTAAAATTGGACCACCTACTGGCAAGCTACAGCATAATGACCCCTGTTGTTACATGACCAACACTTTGCTAGTTTCCCGGGACATCTTTCATTATGAAAATAGCTACAATTTAAAGCCTTACCGTTGCAATGTCGGCATGTCGCTGCTGGTCGCTGTTGGTTCCTTGGTTGCTGCTGGTGCTGACGTGACTGTACGGTTGCGGTTGGTCATGGGAATTCCTAAGATCTCCCTTATTATTGCTTATTACATTAACTAGTTGTGCAATAGTCTCATTCATTCGCTCCCATGAAAAAACATCAGTAGCCTGGCAAGCAGCCACTGGAGCTTGTTTTTCCACTTTCATGAATGTTTTTCAGCATTTAATGCTGCTTGCCTGGCCTCTTCAATTGTTTTAGGCGTTTGCATGGTTACAAACGGCCTGTAACTCTCCTTGAGACCCTTAATGATTAGGCTCACTTTAAAACCTTCACCAAGTTCGCTGTTCCGCGTTTTTGCCAAGTAGTCGGCAACACTTTCCTCTGAGTACTGGAATAAACTCGGAATGTCGTGTGGGTCTTGCGTGGTAAAACGGTTAACAAATGCCGTTTTTAGCTTGTCATCGTTATTCACTGTTTGGTCCAGGGGCAGTTCCGTCTCAAACCACAGTTGCGCACTCCCTGTCAAACACAGTGGCAATTCTATGAATTTGGCAGCATCGTCGAGGCTGTCTCTCATCGCAAAACGTTCAAACCTAGACAACCAGGCTCTAACATCTACCACTTCATCACCATTGAATGGCTATAGTGCGTATATACTCGCGCGTCTACGGCGAGCGACTTATTCGCAGAAGGGGATTAGTGTAGGATTTTTCTGGAATAAATAAATTCCACAAATCAGGCTGCAATTCAAAATCTTTTATTGTGACGAAGCACACGATAAATAGCAAATACGAATGTACTCGATTTGAGCTGCAGCCCCTTTTTATAAGGAAGTCTAATTACGTGTCAGTATGACAAAGAACAAAGAAACAATAAAATATTTAGCCAGAAGATATAAAAATGCTTTTGATGTAATTTTAGAGGGTAATTATCATTTATCATAGATGGCTATCTGGCAGGAGAATATCAGTATTTAAAATTTAAAATTTCTTATTGTCAAAATGTTGGCCCTAAGGTGCACAGTTGAAATTTAATGACACTTTTACTGCGTGCATTTTTAATAACAAAGAAATGTACAGAAAATGAGAATGCAAGTTTATACAAAAATATTAAATATGATTTTGCAAAACTTAATAAAAACACGGACCTATATAGTGTATATAGGTCCGTGATAAAAAATGACTGCAAATTTTGCATTATAACAAATTATAGAACGTATTAGATTTACCCTTACATGTTACCTGTTCTAATTCTTATACATGTGTTGTTAATTATGAGTTTTAGAATTAAATGCGTTAGTATACCATACTGTAATCATCTTAAATTCTTTGTTTTTATACAGGAATTGTTTTAATTCATTATTTTTTTCATTAAAATTATGTTCTTTACAGTATAAAAATAATTAGTTTTATATTGTTTTGTTTCCCTCTATATGTTATATGTGGTAGGCCTACGCTTCGTCCTGTAAAATGGTACGCTTCGTCCTGGTACGCGTCGTCCGACATTCGCTCGAGACTAAATGTTAGTAGGCCTATTAATGATGCAATGCAAGAGAGAAATGGGAAATGATTAAAAATTGACAAGATCTCGGCTGCGACTAATATGATATATAGCTACAAGCTTCATTTTCAATGAATTGCATTATTTAAAGTGTGGATGAATCTAGATTACATTACTGACCGTTACATTACGCATTTCTGCTATTGCTAAAATTCTCTACATTTTCGGACAGGTTTATTCCCCGGCGCCTACCAAGATTTTACTGAAAATAAGATTGAAAACATGGCGCCCCCTATTTATTTTTTTATGAGCGTTTAGACAATTTATACGGTCTGAAAGGTTATGTCGTCTAGTTTATAAGTATGTAAACTATATTAAAATTGGTCCGTTAAAACTTGTTTTATCCCGTTATGAAGTTGACCAATTTATGCATGTTTATCGCACTCGATAATGCGCTCGGAAAACACGGCGCCTTCTATTTCTTCAAAATGAGCTAGGCAAAATACATATTCTCGCAAATGTGTGAAGTATTCCAGTATGTTTTAATTTTTGCAACTTCATAACTGTACCATCATAATTCACATACTGTGTGTTGTATTATTTCACCGACTACAGTATGGACGTTTAATAAACATAATATCACTATTTTGTGTTGTTTTTTCTCGAAACAAATGTTCAACATATTCTCTTCAATAACGATAACACATTAGAAAAGTAAAGCAAAAATAATGACAATATTATGATATTCACAATTTAATAGACATGTATTTTATTAAATACAATAATCATAATTATGTCACAACAGACACATAATTGATCAATCATGACAAAAGTCAAAGCATGTAAAACAAAATGACGCAACATATCTATGCGACCAAATACAGACATCACATTGAATACTATCAGTAATACAAACAAGAATGTTTTACCATCAGCATATTTTACACAGGAAATTGTCGTCTACACCTAATTTCACACATTGATTGTGGTACCATTTTATTTTACATTTTTGATTGCTGCACCTAATTAGATTATCAATAACGTCTGGAAGTCTACATGAACAATACAATTTTATTGTATTGCATTTTGGATCATTAGTCGGCATCTTGGGCATTTTTAGAACGTTAGGAAATGGCAGAATTTTATCGTTTACAAAACAATTCAGTAAATGTGATCTCATTAATGGAATATCGAAACGAATTTTAGAAATGTCAATATTAAAATCATTAAAAATAAGTTCAGTGAGATATGCAATGGAAAATACATCACAGTCTGAAGAGTTAGTTTGTCGCTGAATGTCTGGAATTAAAATTTCAAGAGATCTAGTATTACTACTATATAGCTGAGCTAACTGAACTGACATACTAGTATTTATTGATCGTGAAGATTTAATGCTGTCTAATACATATATAGGTCCATATTCTAAATTTTGATAAGATATCAGCCAATGATGACTACCATTGTAATGAATTTGTGAGGCTGGTGCTATTTGGCGTTTCCAATTATCATTTATTGTCCAAGTGCCGTTTGCATGCCATTACTCTTAGAGTACGTTTTTAGCAATGATTGCGTAAAATTTATTATTTTGTCATTCAACCACCCTGAACTATTTTCAATAAGATTTTTGTCGTTATTATATAGATTGTATTTACGAATCCACGAGTTCTTATTATCATCATTGATATTACATTCACAGTCAGAATCACTGAGTACAGCCATTTCTTCTTCTAATATGTCTTCCGCGATGGTACTGCAGTTATTAATATTATCTTCGAATTTAATTCTTTTTTTTGCCGTAAGTTGCAATTTTCTTGTTTAAATGTTGTCGGTCGGGTGTATACAGTGATCTCATCAGAGAAGATTTTTTGCGCTAGTTTTTCTAAGAGTTGTTGGTGTTACAGATGTATCTCGATATTCAGATATAGCAGATTGGGTACTGTATTATGAGTTGGTGTAGAACACAAAATAGAATCCGCCGCAGGATTAACCTCAAAATCAGTCTTTTTGGGGCGCTTCTGACCTGTTTTTTTTTTGCAACACGAGGTCGGCTATTTCGTTTTAATACAGATAAAAAAATTAAACTAGTCGTTTTGCAGTCATTGTTTAAATTAAGCGCCATTTTTACAGCAAGTATGTGGTAACAAATGCCACTGGAGGGACAACTGCACGTTTCCTTTGGCTTAATAGTAACAACGCGCTTAGCTCCCTTTATTCCCTCGACCATAAAAGCATTCATTGACGATACATATTTAATTAAATCTTTCTGAATAACTTTTTATGAGATAAAAAAAATTCTATTCCTTTCCGTTCATAATCTTCTTTATCATCTATTGTGGTAATGTTTTTGTCCTTAAAACAATCACTCAAGCCATCAGAATTATCAATTAAATTTATATCAGTATTACCATTTTCGCAATAATTATCTGGAAATGTTGTCAAATGTTCATTAGTTTTACAATTAGAAGATGCGAAAATGTCCAGTTGATCTTTTGCCTGTTGTAAAATACTATCTGGATTTCCTTTGAAACTGGATAATTGTATTTCGGCGGGGTCTATTTTAGCGTATGTAAATTCTTCCTTTAATATGAAATTGCCGAAACCGGCACGTCCACACTGAATTTCGGTATAAATATATTTTTGTAAAAAGAATAAAGTTAAATTTATCATGTCCACAGGCAGCTGTTTTCTTTTTTGTGCAGATTTTATAAGATTATTTAAAGATTCCGCTGCATTTGTTGTTATTCCACTATATATATCATAAATTTTTAATTTTTCCAAAACCCATCTACCAGAATGTTCAATGATAGCCCGTTTAATATGTCTGTGAAAATAAATTCTAAATTCCTCAGACCACTTTTGTTCTAATACGTGTATCTTTTCGACACAAAAACTTTCTGATTCACATTGCAAAATATTACGCACGTCCCTCATATACGCAGATAAATCATCTTGTGTTGCCTTGTGTTTTGTCAACCAGACCTTTACATCATTTTTTATGTGGTTCCAACAGTGAACAATGGGAATGTTTGGCAAAATGTTAGAAATAGCAGATTTAATTTCTGGTTCCCTGTCACAAATAATGGGAAAACTGGTTTTGGAAAAATTGGGGACATTGTCTTTTAAAATATCGAAAACACCTTCATGAAATTTGGCATCTCTCTTATCATGCGTCATAAAAGCGACTGGAATCACGGGCCCCTTCTCAAACAAAATATGCTGGAATGACAAAACACTGACAAAAAGATCTCCTAGTTTATAGATTATTCTTATCATACATTAAAAGTTCATTAAATTCATTTAATATACCGTTCATGGCAGAAATACATACTAAAGATGGATAAATATCAATTTGTTTGTTAAAGTCTTCAAGTTGGTACGAAATTTCACATAAGTTATACACGTCATCTTTACTTAACCTACTTTCTCTTCTAGCTTTATATAAATGATGTTTAACCTGACCTAAACATTTTGCAGTTTTTATCCCTAAGTCTGACCCTTTCTCAGCTGTAGATTTAGAAACTTTTTCGACAAGATTGGCCGATACAGTAACATCTTTAGCATGTTCCTTAATTTTATCAAAAACAGATGGACATGTTCTTCGCATTAACAATTTTTTATTTTTTGCATTGCCGTGGTTGATGGGCTGATAGACCGACGAATTTCCTACATAATGAATCAACACATATTTACTGTTCTCTATCTTTTCATACAAATATTTTTGGAAGTCTGCGGAACATTCATTATTGTGAAGTCTTATTTTATAATTAGTTTTGTAGATTTCAGAAGATTTTTTGGGATACTTTTTTCGTCCAATATTTAACCAAACAAAATTATCAATTCGCACATCTCGAAAGTTAGGGAGAGCTGATAAATCCACTACATACACATTTCCACCAGCTGGATTGGACGGAATACATGTAGAGATCTTGTCGATGTGAAATCCCTCTTCACACTCATTGATCAGTCTAATTGCTTCATTTGTAGAAAGTGGGATAGGTGTGGACGAGAAAACTATATCATTACCACCCCCACCTGACAAAAGTTTTGGTTGCTGAAGATCTGATGTTGTTGTTGTTGTTGCTTTGTGAGCAGGATCATCTATCCATTGGACGATGTCGTCTAATTCTGATGTCTTAATTGTAGGTTTGATTGTCGATTTGCTCGTTCTTTTTCCTTGACGCACATTTCGAAGAACATTCCTTGTTTTCTCCAAACGTAGGCACCCGAATCGATTTTTGGTGTCGACTCCTCCAACATCTTCTGTCCGGCGCTGCTTCGAGAATCTCATTTTCTTTGGCGCTTGTTTCACATGTTTTGCCGGATGATGCACTTTCTTCGTGCAGTCTTTCTCGGCTCTGTCCGTTAGTAGCTTTACGTTAAGTTTGACGATAGACACAACAGCCGGTGGCATCTCTGATACAACCTGACTAAACAACAGTGGTCCAAAATGTTCACGCGGGCCTACATCTGGTACACTAACATGACGCAGTGAAGCTCTAATTGCATGCTCGAACCTGCCTCAGCACCTTCACGACTGAGATGAAGTCCGTCTCGGCTCAGCATTTCTCTGCGGATGGTGCCGTTCTCCAAAAAAAAATCGGGCTGGGGTACAAAGTTGAACCATGGTTCAATATCGTTCAGTCGCATAAGAACGTCATTAATGTCAGCTGCTAGTGTGTTGAAACGTTGCAGAAACTTTGGCGTGATTCTAGACGACGGAAAACGATCTTCAGTCCGAGGCAATATGGCTGACACCAGCACGTTGACACTGAAATGCACAATTATGATAGCCATGTACTTTGTATATAGTATTCTTTAATTGAAACGCATCATGTTTAAATTTCATTACGATGGAATGATTCAACAAACAGTAGTCTAAACACCAGAGAATTGAAAATTTACGTTTCAATTTACGATCACATAAGTTACATTGTATAAATGGGTGCAATAAACAGCAACCAGCCACAAAAATCGGGAAAACTAGTGATTTTGACATGCTCGTGTACGCATACGCAGTAATTACCAAAGGTGTGAAAGATGTTCGTTAATCCTATTAAATCAACACGCACTTAACCAGCGAAATATCATACTTAATGTATCATCATATATTATATAATCTTATTAAACAATTACCTTCAATCAATTGAGAAATTTATTTTATATAAATTGGCCTGATTCACTCAACACGCAATTAACCAGGAGAAATATCATACTTAATGTATTATCTTATATTATATAATACCACGGACCTATGTATATAGGTCCGTGATAATACACAATCACTTATAATATTCATCTACGTATTAAATTTGCAAATGTTGTTAATTTGATTGAATTTGAGGACCTAAGGAATTCAATATAGGCATAAATTGCCAGCATCACTCATTGAAATAATTTCAAACAAGTAAATATCTTGTAAAAAATGTTAAAACCTGTGAAATTAAAACGGTATATCATATATAAGCTTCTTCTCCACATATTATTAGGGAATTATTATTGCTTAAGTCAATAATAAACTTATAGTATGTTCAAATCTGTTCTGTTAAATATGCAACAGAATACATATAGGTTTCGTTCTTTATTTTAATCTATATGGCATGTATATGTTGTGATTTTACCGTTAAGAAACTAAAAAAGTGAAGTACAATTACCTTGGATTCAGATCTCGTAGTTTATAACACAGTGACTGTAGATCGCTCAATATGTCAGGCCCCTCTCTTGATGGGATATCGGATTTTGCTACATTTTGCCCTTTTATTGCTACATTACGCATAAAAAATTTAGGCACTTGCTAAAATTCACTAGATTTAAATTTTGCTCTTTATTAGACGTATTTTCCTCAATTTTGCACCATTTCCCCCCGCAAATGTAATATTCTTATATTTATGATATTTAATTTCATAATATTTGCTAAACCTAACTATATTTTACCTTTTAATCGCAACATTTTGCTACATTTTGCCACAATTTGCTACATTTCGCCACATTTTGCTACATTACGCATTTAAGATACACCGCCGGCATTTAATAATCGTTCATTTATTTACATCCTGTGTATCTGGGTCATCTGTCAGCTGATTGCGTTTTTTCTTGGTGAGTTATTAAATGCACTGCTTTATCATTTGTTTTTTTAATTGTCACACTTTCCGCCGGTTTATTAATCGTGTGGACGATTACTTGTTGTATGAATAACGAATATTAACGATCCAGTATACATGTATACTATATATGCGTCAAAATATCGATGTAAACATCAAAACAAAGAACATTAGGGCACCTATCAATGTTATTGTTAATGTCAGTCCAAAATATTAGACGTGTACATAGCCATTTAACCATCAACATTCATTACTTTCACTTTGCATATAACTACATAACCGGAGAATGTCACAATGTGAAATAAGGTAGATATATATAGGGTCTTATTTATAGGACTAGGTTACTGTGGGCGACTTTGTAATAAAATTTGCGATTTTTATTGTCGTTTGGCGATGGAATTTGGCATTTATGGCAATGTCCGGTTATAGTCCAACCTGGTGTTAAAATGTGCGTTTAACCGAATGAAAACAATTGGTATTATCATTTTTCTGTCAATTCGTTAAATATAATTAAAGAATGTAATACTATGTATACTTCTTTAAAAGATTTAATTTTTTTTTTCATTCCTTAAAAAGCACATTTTAACATCGGATGGACATTTTCGCATTTATTTTATCCAGCCAAAATCCGAGTTATCTGGTTGATAAAATCCATGTTCATGTATCAAGTGGGAGAAACTTCCCGAACAGGAAATTAGGGGATTCCCCTTTCTTACTTCCCGATCAGGAAGTGCGTTTATGTATTTAAAAATTTAAGTTCGGGAAGTAAAAGGTCGATTGTTTTAGAAGACTGCCTGAAGGAAGAATTTATTGTAGAGCTAGTGGCAGCGTTCTAGATCAATTGTTATTCTTATATAATTATATCAATGGTCTACAAGAAAGGAACAAGAGGACCTACATACAACCTACATACTATATGCAGGGCCACATCCTCGATGTTGTTGATTCTGCTAAGTACCTTGGAATTAACATCCATAGAAGCTTGAAGTGGAATTACCATATTAACCAGATCACTTAGAAGGCAAACTCTTCATAGCCTGTCTGCGACGTAACATCCAGCAGTGCCCATGAGAAACAAACACTCTATATGTTACAAGACCCTGATAAGACCACTAACAGAATATGAAAGCGTCATCTGGGATCCACATACTGCAGACAATAATAATTATATCTAAGAGTAAGATAGGGATGGTTCAAAATTGGACTGCCCGTATGGTATTCTGCAACTACAGGACCACAAGCAGTGTATCAGACATGCTTTACCACCTGAACTGGCCACCACTTCAGGAGTGCCAGACCAAAGCTGTCATGATGTATCATATTGTCAACCAGCTGATTGACATTCCATCGACCAAGGGGAAACAAGAACACCACTTGTACCAGAAATATTTCTTCCTGGAAGGCAACATGATCTGGAATTCATTACCATCTATCATTGCTCCATCTGTGGACATCTACAAGACCCAGATTCAGACCATCACACTCAGACCATAAGAACACTGGCTTTTTAAAATGCACTGTATATTAATATAAGACCTTAATGATAAAAAGAAGAAGAATTATGTTTATACTACACTGGAAAGGCATATATCTTAATTCTCAGCATTCAGATTTTTTTCGGCACAGCCGTACTAACATGGTTTTGCTAATTACATATTCAGTGTTCTGTAAACCAATCAAATCTTACGTTAACCACCAAGGCAATTTCGCGCATTTTCTCTTCAATTTAAAAATAGCTGTAACATTGAAGCAGATTGGTTAACATTTTCTATAGTGTATTTCAAGATTTATCCAGTGAGTAGCAGTAGCCTTGTTATTCATTTCCACAGGGAATTCTCTGGTGTTGGATTTGACCTACTTAGTATTGATTTTTCACACATTTGTGATGGGGAAATAGCCGACTTGTCTAGACCACAGGCACAACTTGTCTAGACCACAGGCACTGTGATCTACATCCTTTGTTTAGTGGATCTTTACTCAATTTTAAGATAATTAAATCCAGTTTGTTTTCACAGAATTCTTTTGAAATATATAGTTTACAAGGAAGTGTATTAGTACAATTAAACTAAATGAAAATATCCAAAATGAAATGACCAACATTTTTAGAAATAGTAATGATGCAATCGTGCTCTGAAAATTTTCTGAAAATGGATTGTTTGATCGCCGTTTATGGATTAACTTTTATTATTAATCATATATTTTTGGTGGAATTATAATCTAACAAGATTGCTCTTTGGGTAAGTTAAAATTAAGGTACTTATTATCAGGGGTGATATTCTTCCGGATCAATCCGGAATTCCGGATTTCTGTGACCAAAAAAAAAATTTAAAAAAAAGAAAAGAAACAAAAGCCATTTGCTAGGGGAACTTATGCCCAATTTTTCAACTGATAGTGATACCAACCCCCCCCCCCCCCAATTTCTGGTGTTGCAAAATAAAGCACAGATTGATCAGTTTTGTTAGCCTGAAGGATATTCTAATGTAAGAGTAGACAGTCAAGCATTCCTTGTCAAGGTATAATTTAAAGGCATCCTAAGCCATCTAAAATGCTAAAATCCCAGGAGCTTCAGGGGACCCCCCACCAGGGCTTTGCCCTGGACCCACAAGGAGGCCTAACATGGCCCCCTCGACTCCCCGCGCAAATGTTCAGGATTTTTTTTTTGGGATCAATATCACCCCTGTATTATAAAAATCCGAAAATTTATTGGAAACTTGCCACAAGTATGTGAAGAAATTACACTTCCGCGAGTGCAGCATAAAATCGCTACCTGTGATGTTTTAAATGCAGTTTATGCAAAAACTTTATGTAGTAATACATGTTGGTCAGAAAGTCAGAGGCGTTAAATAAAAGGGGTCTGCATGGAGATACGTTAGAGGCGTTAAAAGGGGTCTGCATGGAGATACGGTAGAGGCGTCAATCGGCATATCTATGGAGTAAAGGGTTAAGAAGACTTTCTTAGTTTTATGTGCCAGTCGCGAACATTTATATTATTTTAATCAGATAAATCGCTATGTTACAAGTTTATTAACATGGATATGTGAGTTCACGACTGACGCAATAAGTAATGTTGAACTATATTGTAACAGACTATACTGTGTCTATGATCACACTACGGAGTTATTTATAATGCCGTCTCATTCGGAACACCTCAGCATTATTGGCTCCGCCAAGAAGTTCGATTGATTACAGTACTCAGAGTATTTGTAGTATATCGTAATTGAATGACATTTAGGCATTTTTTATGTTGTTCAACAAAATTTAACCTAGAAAGTGCAACCAATTTGCAAACTTCAAGTTGCGCCGACCATCTTTTTTAAAGATATTTCTTGTTATTGTCTAATTTATATTTAATCTGTTGGTTAATTACTAATGTTTAAACAAAATTGTAAAAATCAAAAACTTCCTGATTTAGAAACTATTACTTTCCAATCGGGAAAAAATGGCTGTGCTGACTACACACTATTTCATAGACGATTGTGAATTTATATCTCCATATTTTAAGAAAGGTGATGTAAGATGTCCTATTAAATACTGTGGTATTACTGTCATAAATGTAATAGCAAAAATATTTTCATTGTTATTGAGAAATAGAATAATTCAGTGGTGTGAAAATTAACATATTTTTAACAAGTCCCAATTTGGATTTAGTGATCAAAAATCAAACTGTGATCACTATAATGTGTATAAATCATAAAAAATGTCCGTATTCTCCCAATATGTCTATTTTAAACCACATGTGAATGAAAGTTTATGTTTCACATGTCATACAATGAACACATGCTCACAGTTGTACCAGTTGTTAAACTTATGACTAACTTTGTGCTGATTGTTTATCTCAATGACATAAGTGGTTCAATACTGAGAGAAATATCTCCTTGCAAGGTTGCCATAATAATCATAGTTTTACATCTGTCAACTAGGGAAATAATTATATGTCTACCATAGTGTTCCCACAGAGTCTGCTCTGCTGCTACAAATTCAAGAATTGATATACTCAGGATTGGTATAAATAATAATTTCCCTCTAATTCTGCGGTACAGACATTAATGTACAACTTCATGCTCACAGTTGAAACAAAGACAGTAATTAAAGCCTGTCTGAACTTCAATGGATGTAAAATTAAATTTTGTTTGTACTGCCGAAAAAAATCTGTGATTTCGTCTATAACCTAACAGCTATGTGTATACACTGCATGTAAGGAGCATAAGCAACATGTACAGTCCATAATTCGACCATTGTTGTTTCTGAAAAAGTCCATCTTATTTGTAAGGTGTTTGGGTTATCTAGTTAAACTATAGATGAATCATTGAACTGGTCCATGCAAATGCAGTCTAACTCTTATTTACAAGGTGTTGTTAAATTTGAGGTGGTCTGTAAACGAGGTTTTACTGTACATCCTCGCCAGTGTTCCCTTATACAGATTTGATGTGAGAAACAAACATATTTTCTATGTTGCCTTTTATATCATGAGTACATGTATTTGAAAGTCAAACATTTTATATTGCTGTATTTTATCAATAGCCTGTGAAGTTGTTATCTTGTGATTGTATCAATACAGCCTTCTAGTACAATATCGTACATTATTCATGACAAATAAATTTCATGTTTTAAATAGTAATGTTTTTAAGGATTACCACTGATCAGGAACTCATACATACGGATTTCATTTTCATGTAGTCAGGTATTAAAACATACTGACTGTATAATGGTTCAGTTTTTGTTTTGTTTAATATGTTTACACTTGATACACTTTGTATAACTCAAATTCGCTATTTCATTCATTATCGTGTTTACCTAAATCTCGATTATAGGGGTGTTGTATACAACATATTCATCCGTTCATAATTGAAAATATGATTTAAACAACCTTCCCATCCTATACCCAATATAATGGATAAATCTATAATGAAAGCCTTATCGAATTGGATTTATACACATGTATACAGGCTTCTATGGTTGAGTGGTTATTGTCACTGACTTCAACTCACCTGCCCCTCACCGCTTTGGTTCAAATCCCACCTGGGATATCGAATTTAATTGTAAGTGAAGAAACCAATCAGCTGTTTTATGGAAGGTGTGTGAGTAAGTCCAGACCCCAATCTCCCGAAGCACCTCAGCTAAATCTCAGCTCAAATATTGTCTCGAATTGTTGAGATTTTAGAAACAGACTTAAAATCGATATTATTACAAAACAAAAATGATGCGATTAGTTTTTTCTCATAAAATTTGCTAGAGATCCAAAATGAGATTGTCTTTTCCTCCACCTTTATAGCTTGAATACCCGGTAGTCACCATTTGACCCTGGTTGTTTAAAGCCCCATTACAAAATAAATGTATTGAATTAATGGTTATAACAAATCTGTTATACAGGGATGATGATTGTATTATAACACATGTATATGTTATTCCAGTACATGGTATTTCAGGCTTGCTAAATATTATAATGGTGTGAACACTCCAGAATTTTGTAACTGGGATCTATTATATTGTTTCTTATTGTAACAGCATGGTATAAGTATACCACAATAAGTTGAGAGTGACGTCATGCAATGTTTACATGTTTTGACCACCTTTATTGATCAAAATAGGTAAATCAAATAACAAGCAAAACTATTTATTGTGATATCAATTTCATCAATGCTAATTAAGCTTTTTAGTTTTGAGTCCGAGTTCGAGACCATCGGGAGGTACGTTTTTTTCATTACAATATTATATATTTCGTTGGTCATCTACAGTTGTACTTACACGACTTATACTAATTAATGTTCGTTCGAATATCATTAATTAGAACATTGTGTAGCATCTGTATTTATAAGCTATTAACTAATAACGATATGGTTTCATGATTTTTAAAGTGCACGATATCATCGTGCAGTAGATTTACATGTACATTTATCGCTACACATTCATATGGAATAAAGTTCATATGGCTACTCCGAACATTTTAGCGACGACGCTATAGTCATCATCAAACATGTTTGGTTTAACAACAAAGCAATTAGACGATAACAAAAAAACAAAAGTAAACAGACAGAAACGACAAGTAATGGACAAGCAATGAGTAAGGGATGAAATTCATATTGTCCATAAAAAAGGGGAGGCAGGAATGTGTCTCGAACTCACACCCTATCTATTGGTCGAAGTTACTAGTCAGAAGCGCTACCAATTGAGCTATCACTACTGTCTACTTTGAGCGATATTTCATCAACATTTAATACTAATCCTGAAGATAATAGTCATGATAATGACCGTAAGCTGCTTTACATGTATTGGAAAGTGGGTATGGTCGTGTTTACTATCGACTCATCTTAACTGAGTTACTTTTTATTTATTATCATCAGAGTAAGTTTAAGTTATCTGTCATGTGATGAACGTACAGCTAATATTAAAGTTCTGACGTGAATGTGGCCTTCCGTCATGTGATGTACGTACAGCTAATATTAAAGTTCTGATTCGTGAATGTGGCCTTCTGTCATGTGATTGTGATTGCGACATTCTATGTTACCATTTGAGTGTGCTCATTGGGTTAAATTATACAGGGGTTCGATCTGACCCTGGAGTTGACCCTTTGACCCCTGGAATTTCCAAAAAGCCATATTTAGACCCTAAGGAGTCTGGCTGAAGGGTCAGGTTTTCTCTATAGGTATTTTGGCCATAACGTGGTAAAATCCAGTAAAAAACTGACCTTTGAGATTCAGTACCCCTGTTATACGACCAAATAAGGAGCTTTGACTTAAGGAGGGCACAATTATATTTCATCTAGTGTGTTCTATAAATATTGAAATCATTGCCATCCTTGATATGCAACTTGGATGAAAATCCAGTCTGAGTGTTTGCTCAAATTAAGTTGTACGTAAGGTAAACTTTGTCTTAGAAAAGTATTGGTATCTTAAATTTTCATTTTTAAACACCTTCGAATTTTTTGCCATTGTAAATTTTATTTACATCACATCACGAATGGACACATAATTGAAAAACAATTTGCACATATCAGTAAAAACATTTAATCCAAGGTTTTACTCCTTATAGTAGGAATTGGTCAAATTGTGAAAAGGAAAATTATTTCTTAAATACAGTACTGTCCCTCACTCTCTATGCATCATTCTGCATAACATAGTTATAATTATATTTATTGAATCAAACTTTGCATATTTTCTGAAAGTTGAAACAGATTGTATTCTGTCATCCATGAAGATTACCATATTTCTTTATTGTATTGTAACTTAATTCCACTTATTGTGGATACAATATTAGATGAAAATTAAATAAATATCTCATGCGTTTGGTTGACTCATACATGTAGTAGGCCTAGGTCTACATTTACGCGTTGGTGGGTCCAATTTACTCTAACTTAAAATTTAATGTGAATTTCTATGTATAAAATGAAATGAAATGTTCAGCTTAATAAACAGTATTTTCATTCATATTAATAGTTACAATCATTGATGTTTATCTTTTATGCAGTGAAAAAGTCCTTAGAGGCTGGAGGTACCCTTTTTTAAAAGTCTTAAGGGGTCGATATTTTCAGTAAGGGTTGAAATTGGCTTCAGTTTGCCATGACATGTAAGACATGTTGTATGGTAAAACTGAATTTCTTTAGTTTAATAAAAAAAAATTGAAGTTTTATAAAATTGATCCATAGGGTTTGTTCTTACATTTCATTGAAGATGTTTGCCAGAAAATGAAAATAGACTTTACGGGCATTCAAATGTGTTTGAAGGGATTGGTATATAAACCATTTGCTCAAGTACATCATAGGGTCCCAGGACAATGTTGTTGTACCTTCCCAGTTTTATAATTGCAACCAATAACAAAACTTTGACTTTTCATGTTTCAGTTATGGAAAAATGCATCATAGGACATCCACACTTCTCATGAGCCGTTATACTGCTGTGTGATCAATCTATGACTAACAAGCATTCTGTGATATATTCTGGTTGTCTGTGATTAAAACAACTGTGAAAACAAGATGGGATCAAAAGCGCAACATTTCGGTTTGCTGTTATGGAAAAACTTCCTGATTCAAAAACGTAAAGTTGTGACAACAGTGTTTGAGATAGGGTTGCCAACATTTTTTGCATTGATATTGATATTCATAAGATTACGTGTGCATGGAGAGATGAAGCAAACTACGACATGGTCTGAGTGTGAACAATGGGATAAACTCAGCAGCAAACTTCCTCGTCGTCTAGCATTCTGTCCCGATACTGCCGATACAAGGGAGGTAATGAACACCGTCAAGAACAAACTTCAATTAAAGGGTATATTTTGATTTTTATTATCAGATTAAAATGCAATAAAGACTCAATTTGACAAGTTCACCATAGTCCACAATCTGTGACCATTTTATAATGAGATCGTGTCATAAAGTGAGCTGGTCTTTTGTGATTGATATTGGCATAAAAATACCATATAAATATGTATTTGCCAGGGAATTTCCTTGTGTTTGTTAAACATCAGTTTTGACCAAAATAATTGTTCTATATTAACTGTCCTAGTTTCACAATTACCTTTCAGTTCTAAAAGTCTAGTGATACAAGTAAAATGGCCGTAATAATTCAAATTTTTATGCAGTATAATAACTAAGATTAAAGCTTTTATTTCCTGTTGCGATCTTTTACACGGTAGATTTTTCTTCCATATTAAAGAGTTCTATCTTTTATTCTGTACAGGGATTACAGCATTGCGACATGAAGAAGAACTGAAAGATTTCCTGATGTTTGCCAATAAAACAATGAACAATACAAATGACTATCTTGCTGGCGTTGTTTTCGATAACCACATCATTAACGGCTCAGGAGATAACATTGAGTACAAACTAAGATTCAGCTCATACCCTCGCAATTCTCGAAATGGAAAATTTCATGTGAATATTTTCAAAGATGACACAAGATGGTACACTGGACTCATGTTTCCATTATTCCAGAAAGTTGGGCCACGAGAACCAGATGACAAGTGTAATGGAATGCCAGGTATAATGTAACATTATTGTATTAACTGATGACATATGCTCCTTGACCGTGTAAGCGGTGTATTTACTGTAAAAAAAAAATCAAAATTAAAAATAACATTTTTCAACTGCTTACTTTATTGTATTTGATAGATTTTCATTCCGAACACATTACGCAACGTACAAAACAGCTGCAAATTCCGTTTATATTGTAACATTATTGTATTAACTGATACTCTGTCAGGAAATAAAACAACTGGGGTGCATTTTGCATTCTACTGTTACAAACTGAGACAATCATCTAGAGATCTTTAAGTATCAATTTTGTATTGTCTTCTAATAAGAATCTTTGAAATAAGGCATGTGTTCACATTGGAGCTATATCTGATAGAATTATTGTGTTAAAATACAAGTATTTAACCAAAACCAAGTCATAGAACATTAGAACTTAAATGTGTCTTCAAACGGCTTAAAATATTCTATTATCCCAAGCCTGGTGGTGTTATTGAACAACCTTCCTTTCACAGCAGTAACCAAACCAAAATTAGAGGGGTTCAAGCAATCGTTGTGCTGCCCCCTGAACCATTGAACAAGTTGGGAAATGTTTTTTATCTGTTTTTACTTTTGAACTTCATTCTTGTTTAATACTATCATATTTTTATCCTCTCTACTATCTCACTGTACATTCTTATATCACCTCTTTTATCTTTTTCATTGTGCACTGACATGCACCTGTCATTGATACCCGTAAGAGGAGTCCTGACACTATGAGTAGATAGATAGATAGAGCTTTAATGTTAAAAGTGTCAATTTCAAGAAAAGAACAATGATTTACTAGGTGATTGCTGTTTACAAGACATGACTTGGTATCCCTGCATGAGAGTTATGCTTCTGTGATGATACTGAGTATAGTAGTTCATGATAAATAACACATAAAGGATGTTCTAGTATTTTGTTGATCCAGTGACAGATGAAATACATGTATCTTTAATATACTATACAAATTACAATAGTATTGTACACATTAAGTCTAACCACATCACTAATTATTTGGATAAACAACCCAAAAGGGCTGTGAAAATAATGTGGCAGATCTGTGGTGAAAGTCTTGTTATTTGTATTATATTCAGGTTATATACGGGAAGGTTTTACTGCCGTTCAGCATGCAGTGAACTTTGCGGTGTTGAAAAAGTTGGGTATATCAAACAGAACAGAAAGGTTAGATGACATCAAGGTGATGTTGAGACGACACCCATACCCTGCGTACAATGATGATAACTTTGTACTCGTTATACAACAACAGTTTCCACTTATTGTCATGTTGAGCTTTGTTCTGGTAGCTCTCAACATTGTCAAAGATGTCATACATGAGAAGGAACGAAAACTGAAGGTGATCATTTACGATTTATAGACATTTAAATAAAGTGATATTGCACATTGTAATCTTCCATCTTGTATCAAAGGCATTTTATTGGAGATACATTGCAAATGCAACTTTCAAATTATGTAGAATTATTAATTGCATTTACATAAAGGGATATTACAGTTACATTTAATATTTAGGTATCATATGCAGAAGAAATTGTTCATGTATTTATTGTATTCTGATGTATCTTTACTTGCTTTAGGTAAACATAATAAATAGGGATGTCAATATTTGGCTATTTTGCTAACTGGTTAACCATTTAATCTTTCGAACGGTTAACCACCGATGGCATTCTAAGTGTTTTGTATTTTGGCTTGTATAATTTTACCATGACTAGACTTATATTATGACATTATACTAATTTGGTGAGTGTTTTATTTCTGCTTAGTACTGAACATAATTCATAAATGAAATATCAATCACTTCAATTATTTTTAGAAAACATCCTTTTTGTTTCAAACATCATAATACGATAAATTGAAGTATTCCAGATCACATTTAACATAACAGACTGTTTTCAAAAAAAATTAACTGATAACCGCATGTTGAACAGTTGACCGGTTAATCGTTTACATCCCTAATAGTAAAATAAAATGTCCCATTACATATGAGTGTTTACAATAATTCCTTAAAGTGGAAGGTGCATGGAATATGAGGCTGCAACCATAGGATTGCAATGAAACTCTCCAATTCCAGATCTATCGAACATAACATTGTCTACATTATATTCAGCATTTAAATCGCTCCAGTCCACTTACTCTACACAAGCATTACCAGAAAGTGCAGTTTTGAGGTCAGGCAATTAGAATTGTCTGTTCACTTTACATTTTAGATGTGTAAATAGTTTATTGATGTGTTTATTTCTTTCAGGAATCCATGAAAATGATGGGATTAAACAACTGGTTACATTGGTCAGCTTGGTTTGTCAAATATTTCCTGTTTTTGTTGATCACAGTTGCAATTATGACTTTGTTTCTGTGCATCAACACGGAAAGGGGACCAGTCATCGGGAAGACCGATCCGTCCGTAGTTTTCGTATTCTTAATGCTGTATGCAATATGTACCATATCACTTTGTTTTGCTGTAAGCGTGTTCTTCAACAAAGGTATGTTGACCAGAATTTCTGTGATATTACTTATTTTATAATGCCGCGCAACTTAGCCTACCTACTGCAAGATGTTTTTATGCAAGTAGTTTATTTGTTTATTGTTTTATTCTAGGAATATTTAGGCATTTATGTGTATGAAATAAGTCTAGACTTACTTGTCCTAGGAATGGTTTTGTTTTTAACTTCACAATTATATGAACAATGTGTATCCAGCAATTCACATCAGGGGGGGGTCCAGATCTGGTAAGGCAGCGGATCTATGTCAGCCTTTAGGTTTGGGACCCTGCCTTTGTCTAAGATAAGATACGGCAGCCCTGTTTTGCCCATATCTCACTGCCTCAGGTATCAGTTACACTGAGTTATTGTTTGCAGAGAGCATAATGTTTGTATACATTTAACGTTCAATCTCATAAAATGTGCTTGCAAGATGTTAGGGGGCTTTCAAGGTATGGTTAAAAATTACAAGTTTTTTTTGTGTTTTCAGCAAACTCAGGAGCTGCTGCTGGTGGGATTTTATTCTTTATTTGCTACATTCCTTATTTCTTCCTACAACCTCGGTATGAAACATTGACATGGGGACAGAAAATCTTGTCTTGTATCATATCAAACGTTGCCATGGCGTACGGAGGACAGATTATTGGCATGTTTGAAGGCACAGGTAAGATATCTGTAATGATTGTCTTAAATGCAGACATATGATTAACTGCTTCATACTTCGAAGTTTGTGTGGTGAAATTTGTAAATTCTTACTGGTATATTACACTTACTTACAGTTGTTTAACTGGGCATACTGTTACTATAGAGCTGTTCTACATGAATGATAACTGTTTGAAACATTTGATTTGTACTGAATATGATTTCCTTTATAGCCTTCGTTCTTTTCTTGAGACTTGCAATGGCTTACTTTCACTACTGTTATTATTCATCTCACTGTCTATAATTTAAAGGCACCTACATCTTGAATTATGTCCTTATGAGCGCTGCTATGGGATTTACAACCGCCTTTGTAAGTGACATCATTTCAAGAAAACACAACATGTGATGTCACTATTTGCAAGCAGAAAACAATATTTACTTCATATGGTCACTTTGTTTCCATATTGCCATATTGCCATATGGGGCAAATATTGCTTAATGTGAGTTTATGGTGACATCACATGTGAAGTTTTCTGGAAATGATGTCACTTAAAGAAGAGGTTGAAATCGTACAGCGGCGCTCATATATATTTTTTAAGAAACCTTTCCAATTTTACATAAAGTAATGTAAATATAAGATACAGAGAGCTGTGGGATGACCATATAGAAGAAAAACACTTTTGTACATACAGTTATAAATTGTCCAAAACCGCTTTATTTACCATGCTTTGTTATTTCTATACTCATACACATAAAACAAACATTTATGTATGTTAATTGTTGCAAACTAGTTATTTGTTTATCTATATACATGTACTATTATGTAGGTGCTGGTGTTCAGTGGAATAACATAAGTAATGGTATATCAGTAGATGATAACTTCACCATGTTAAATGTGATGATAATGTTGATCATTGATACCTTCCTGTATGGATTCATCACATGGTATGTGGAAGCCGTGTTTCCAGGGGAGTTTGGTGTGCCGCAGAAATGGTACTTTATGTTAACTGTAAGTTACCAAATAACTTTGTATCAGTATCTTCAACACTTACACATTAAAACAATAATGCCAACTGAATAATTTATTCAGTGGTTAAATTGCACAGTCTTCTTGTTTAAAATATCTAGTTGAATGTTGTGACGTAATTATCTATTCCTTAATAGTTAGAAAAATGGTTTGACATTTGGTATATTAGATATTTGTGAATCACATGTTTAAGCACTTTCAAAATGGTTATAATACTAGTATCTTGGTTGCAAACTAAATTTCTTAGTCAATCAAAATTTACCTGCCTGTATCATTTTCTCAAGTAAAGTATTTAATGTTATGTTTCCTACTGTGCCATGAATTTGTAATTTAGACCATCAAACATTTCATACAGTTATATTCTAACCTGGACTTACACCCATATTGTCTGGTTGTGGTCACCTTGACCTAGCAACAACAACTACAACAACTCATCTAATTGTACCATTGCAACAAATACTATAAAGATTACAAGTGCAAAAAGTCTCATACTCCTTATTTTCTTGGCTTAACATAAATAATAGGAATATACATATTGTATATTTTGAAAACCTTCACTGTTTGAACAGGGTGACTTAATTCAGCATTCAGTCTTCAGAAAATGATATTTTATGAGTATTTTGTGTTTGTGAGGTCTCATATTTTTATGTATGATTGATACTCTGCTACCCAGTGTAGTATATGGCTTAATTTAACACCTTCTTTTTTTCAGTCATCTTACTGGTGTGGCACAGTGCCTGACGAAGATGTCCCTTATGATAAGAATATATCCATTGGCCAAGTACCAGAATTCTTTGAACCAGATCCTGTTGGTATAAATGCTGGATTACAAATCAGAAATCTAAGAAAAGTAAGATTAACTGTGTTTTGTTTGGCACTTATCAGTACATTATCCAATATCATAATCTTTGTCTAAATATCAAGGGCTGAAGGTGAAACTGTCCTAAATGCATATATGAATAAAAAAGAAGATGGGACAGTTTCATGGTCAGCCCTCAATATGACATTGTCAGATATTTTTCTTTAAACAATGTCATTGATTGTTCATTTATCATCAAACATGTCTGCTTGATATGTTGAATCTTATGAATATGAAAACATAATTACTTGTATAGATTAGAAGTATGTTGCTTAATTGCACTGTCTCATGATTGTTTTAGATTTATCATATTCAGTCAGTCCTTTCTTATATTTAGTATTACTAGATTGACTGAAAATTCATTATTTAGGTATGCATGACCTGAAAGTGTAATTGAAAGGGGTAGTTTAAGTTATTTATCATTTGATTGATTTTCATGAGGTTTTAAAATTTTCATATACTTAAAAAATGAAATAATCTTCCATCATTATAATCATTCTTTGTATAGGTTTTCAAAAATGGAGACAACAAAAATGTAGCTGTTTGTGGAATGACCTTGGACATGTATGAAGGTCAAATCACTGCTCTTCTAGGACACAATGGAGCAGGAAAAACCACTACAATGTCAATGCTTACAGGTAAATGTTCATATTTCTGCAGACTGGTTTATACAGGGCTTAGAGGTGTAGGATAGTGAGAGTTATTGGCCCTGAGAATGTGATCATTGTCTGAGGGATTTATGACTCATAATCACTTCTTGGCCTTTAATTGTCATGCAAAATAAATCAGTTTTTTTTTGTTTTATATTCTAGAATGAGATTGTTTCTTTTACCATTTTGCATTTTCCCAATTAACTGGAAAATTCTGACTAGGGCCTGGAATTACAATAGATACTTACACTCTGCAATCATAAAATACTCTTATTAGCCTGATAGTGGAAAGTTGGGTGTGCAAAATGCATGAAAATGAGTTTTGAATATTCTTTCTGGTGCATTTTTATGAGATGTCAGTGTGATTATGAGATATGAGTACATATTGAGTTTTAGTGCCACACTTCATATTTCACACTCAGACTTAATAATTACTCCCAGATCTCATTTTACACTCAAAACCACACAGAACATTCAGCTTTCATTCAACAAAATCATACTTTTTTCACACATGATATGAGTCACTATCAGACTGTGTGATTTGAATGCAGTGCTTTAGTATCCATTATAATCCCAGGCTTTGAGTGCAAACAGTTTGTAGACTTGCCCTGTATGTAGACAGTTGCTAGGCTACATGTTAACAATTAATGGCTGCTGATCTAAGCTATATATGTCTTAATTCATAAGTTTTACATCTAGCATTTTGCGTACATGTTGCTTTATATTACTGATATCTCTTAGGATTTATACCACCTTCTGGAGGCACTGCAAGAGTGAATGGATTTGATATCAGAGAAGATATTGCCAATGTAAGGAGTAGTCTGGGACTCTGTCCTCAACATGATGTCTTGTTTGATACTCTCACTGTGGAGGAACATTTGGTATTCTTTGGAAAAGTAAGTTATACTGTTGATGTGAACTATGTACATTTCTGTTGTTGTTGTTGTTTTAGAAAAGTTAATGTCTCCGTAGGCTGATTTTTTCATCACAAGCTTTAGTCAAGAAAGTAACATTACATTAATTTTCACTGGTGAGCATTTTATTTAGGGATTTGCAACAAGCTATTTTGTGGATTGATATTAACTCAGTAGTTTGACATCTGTGTCATTTTTGCATACAAACCGTTAATCCACAGCAAATTTCCACGAGTGTGTTAAATGTGTGCATTTAGGTAATTCATTGAAACATTAACACACACATTCATGTTATATTTATTCTGAAAATCATTATTATGGGTATAAGAACAAGGTAGCTGTTTATCTGTATGAATGTGAACTTTAGACAAACTTGACATACGAGTGTCTTGAAACTATGTATTATTTTGCATTACTTTGATGTCATTCTTGCAGTTGAAAGGTTGCAGTTCCTCAGAAATTGAAGGAGAGGTGACCACCATGCTTCAGTCAATTGATTTAGAGAATAAAAGACATGATCAGGCAAAAACACTATCAGGTGGAATGAAAAGAAAATTATCTGTAGGGATTGCTCTTATTGGTGGTTCTAAGGTAATTTATCACAACTTTTTATTCTTTACATATCAAATATTTCTTTAGACTAGTGCTTGTAGGTATTCAAATTGCCATTGCCTGTTAAAACTCCAATCTTGCTACAAATATTGGCCAAAACTGTTCCAATTATATGATAAAATTGCTTAAGTTCATCAGCCAATTATATGATAAAATTGCTATTTTTTTTAATTTAATTACTTATTAAACAAATTTGGCTTCCATCTTTTGAAAACTATCACCAGCCTAGTTCACTAACATCATATGAAATTCATGCTTTAACATAGTAATTGTTTGATATTTATTTAATGTTTACATTTTAGATCGTCATTCTTGATGAGCCGTCGTCTGGGATGGACCCTGACGCTAGACGTCACATCTGGTCAGTATTACAGAAGAATCGTACAGGTCGTACCATGCTGCTTACCACACATTTCATGGATGAAGCAGATCTATTAGGTGATAGAATTGCTATCATGGCTGAGGGTGTGGTCCAATGTTGTGGTACATCACTGTTCCTGAAAAACAAATATGGTATGTTCCTTTGTTCTACACAATGGAAGTTATTGTTAACAAGTCTTGAATGAATATATAGCATGAGACAGTAGGTGTAATAGTCTTGAGTGAATATATAGCATGAGACAGTAGGTGTAATGTTGGAATATCAATTTGAAATCTACCGAATGTTTCATGTTAAAATTGGTTCAGTACCTACTTAGGCTATTTAATGATATGAAGGTCACGGGTTTGACTCTGGCCTTGTGTGAGATTGAAGTGCAATCTTTGCAATCCTTAATTAGGTGCATATACTAAACTAGTAAGTAACCCAAGAAGCAGTCCTCAAGAGTGATTTATATACCTTGTATACTTTGTTTCACAATCGATGTAAAATAAATAAATTTAAACTTAATGTTCATTTTGTTGAAATCAGTTCCAATTACTTGATGTCTGATTTTGATGCTTAAACAAATGCATGTCTGTTCATTTACCAAATATGTGAATAGGGAATTTGCATTACATGGAGTGTAAACAAAACCACTCTATCTGGAATAGTGGTACATTTCATGAAAAAAATAGTCTCCCATGGCTGAGTGGTTCAAATTCTGGTAGAGGTCTGTTCTGATATGGCCGGTTAGTGAGCTGCCAGCTAGTTAAATAATGATGATTCACAAATGTTTTGTTTCGCAAAAGATATCTGCTTATACATTAACTGCATATAAATAAAGAAGCGCATATACTAGTTCAACTTTCAACCCATGAATATACATGTCTAGTACTGATTTTATAATAGATGCGTTATGTATTTGATATCTTTCTAGGTGCTGGTTATCATTTAACAATGGTGAAGAAGTCACAATGTGATGTATCTAGAATTACCTCCATTATACAGCGTTATATCCCTGATGCAAAGATTGACAGCAATGTTGCTGCTGAACTTTCATACGTTCTTCCTCATGAAATGTCTCAGAACTTTGAGAGTTTATTTTCTGAAATTGACAAAATGTCATCGGAGCTTGGCATTGAGAGTTACAATGTATCCACGACGACTATGGAAGAAGTATTTCTTAGGTGAGAATGTATTTTAAATAGAAAACAATCAATATTCTGTCAGTTTCCATTCCGTCTGCTCCAACTTAATTCCTCTCAATTGATAATGCTTCTCCCCTTGATTCCATCCATGGCTAATGTTATTTACATACCTGTGAACCATACCCAATCCCTTGTTGTGCTTACTTTGCAATACTAGAAATCTGTGTGTATGTGGTAAGACACATTTAGAAAAGTGAACATCTCTTGGTGTGTTCATGGTTTATAACATACTAAGGGGTGACACTTTTTACTTATTTGTCATCAGATTCGAAACAAGGTCTTACACTCTCAATGATCTCTACCTGGGTTACTCACCAGTACTCACGCCTAATTGAGGGATTGTGGAATGCCTAACCTAACTCCACTCAATGTGGGATTTGAACTTATGACCTTCAGATCTAGAGTTAGGCACTCTATCCCTTGACCTTTAAAACTCCCATTGTATATTTATGTGTTGGCTTTTCTTCAGTTCTGTGTGTATGTATATGTTTTATTCATTGTCTATTGTATTACATTCAGGGTTGGAGAACATACTAATGGTTCTATTGACATGAACCTAAAAAAGAAAAAGTCTAGTAAAAAGAAGCAAAAACAAAGTATATCAAAATTGCACAGTAGTAGCTCTGTCAATGATGATGTTTCTAGTTCTGCATCTGGTAAGTATCATTCATGTAGCTTACTGTAAATTGATAAAGTTTTCAATTATCAATAATTTTGATCCAATTTATAAAGGCACCTGCTGTTCAGACAAGGGAAAACAGTAAAATGACCTGCTTTAAATTCCCAGTATTATTTTGTTTATAAACAGAAATACAACATTAAGCTTGTAACCTATTACAAGAATTTACAGAATTCATGTTCTGAAACCATCTGAGTACTTACTTTGTTGAACTGCCTCATTGTCTGGGTTACACAAAGTTGAAGGTATATATGCAATGTGATGTTTAGTATTAAGTAAGTCACCTTTGCATATATGTTGAATAGAAAAAAAGGAAGAATTGAGTATGGTTATTTTGGATATATTAATAGGATGGAAATTATACAACCAGGTCTTAAAATATATCTGCATGTACCGTATCTTGTAAGTACAGTAACTCATTCTTATTTATGTTGTATAGTCTCAGATGAACACACACCTTTGATGAGTGGAAGAAATCCATCCTCGTATGATGAAAGATTTATAGAAGATAGACACATCCATCGATCAGCCAGTTTCACCAGCAATGTGGATAAGAACTCAGGACTTCTATTGTTTTTACAACAGTTCTATGCCATGTTTATAAAGCGTGCTATCCACACAAAAAGGAACAAACTGGTCACTTTGACACAGTTAGCAGTGCCTTTATTTTTCACAATAGCCGCTCTTATTGTTATCAAAACATTCCCAGGACCACAGGATTCACCGCCATTGAACCTTACTATTAAATCTTTGGGTGACAATGTAGTGGTATATTCTACTGGCGTAAACAGCAGCCGACGGATTCAGCCTGGCAGTCTTGAATACTTCTATGCTCATCAATTTAGATTCGATACTCAAACTGATGTTACTTATGTGAACAATGAAACTGGCTTCAAACAGAATGGAGATATGATCAAATATTTACTCAAAAAAGGACATGATGATATTGGTGGATATAATCTAAAATATCTTGTTGGAGCCGACTTTGAAGAAAGTCATGATGACCAGTTAAATATAATTGCTTATTTCAACAATCAGGCGTTTCACACTCCCGCTATTTCTATCTCCACGTTAGCTAATGCATTACTTAGCTACGTGACAAACAGTACATCGAGTTACCTAAAGGTCATAAATCATCCACTTCCACGGACCATTCATGATAAAATCAGGGACGAAATGACTTCAGAAACTACTGGTTTCACAGTAGCATTTAACATTGTGTTCGGAATGTCATTTCTAGCTAGTAGTTTCACTCTGTTTCTGGTAAAAGAGCGAGCAACAAAAGCTAAGCACTTGCAGTTCACAAGTGGCGTGAATTCACTCACATTCTGGCCTGCTACGTTCTGTTGGGATTTGATCAACTACCTAGTACCAGTCATTTGTTTGTTGATAACATTGCTGGCGTTTGATGTGGATGCTTACATTGTGGAAGACCATATAGCTCATGTTGGTCTCTTGTTTCTTCTGTATGGGTTTGCTATGCTTCCTTTCATGTACCTCTGCTCGTTCATATTTACTGTACCATCTACTGGATACGTCTGGCTGACCATGTTCAACATTCTCTCAGGTGAGTACAAATGTTGAAAAGTGTTCTTATTTCTGTAATTTATCGATGGATAAACACACACCTAGGGTTCCCACTGAGGTTTCAAATAGGTGGTCCGAGAATTGTCTGTAAAGCAAATTAGTCATTCTGTGTTATTTTATGAAACAAGTATCTTGAAAGTTGGCGTCCCCAGAACAAATGTAGGACTCCAAATTAGAAGTTCCTAAGAAGTATGGACTGTCCCTATAAATCTATCCTTCTTGGGTAGAAATAGGAACAAAATTATTGCTAAGTATTTTATTCAGCTACCTATTTGATAAGAAACAAGTCTCTGTAGTTCAGAATGTATATTTATGTAGATAACTTTTATTTTATCATTGATTTAGCAATATAGGTATGACTTACTTAGAAGGTGAAACAATTCATATAAATTATAATAAATTGTTTTAGTCATGTGATACTCCTTGTTATCATTAATTTTAGTCACAAGTGTCACAATACTAACAAAAAGCAATTTGTAATGTTTGTATCAAAAATTAAAATTAAATGTAAAACAGTTGTGGTATCATTGTATGAATTCTCTTCCAGGGGTCGCAACAATTTTAGCAGTTGGAATATTGAGCATACCGCAACTTGGATTAGAGAATTTATCTCACATTCTAGAGTGGGTATTCCTGAGCATTCTACCAAACTATTGTCTAGGACAAGGTTTAGAAGATTACTATAGTAACTACAGATTTAAGGCTGTATACCAGGAGTATTGTATAGATCAAAATTTCGCCAAGCTATGTCCGGCAATTCCCAATCCTTGTTGCCGAGGTAAGCTTGTTGAAGATTACAGTGTCTTGATTCAGACAAATGTTTAATCATTTTTTAAAAATGTACTTTTACTACTAGGTATGTGATCATTGTTAATTCTTTATCATTTTAATGGTATATACTGTTACATAACTGCTTCAGCCCGCCATTGTGACCTAATCGCATTCTTAGAATTCTTGAAATCTTTTGAAAACGAAAGTGCCGATGCATAACAGTGGAAACCATACCATACGTTGACCAATTATCAGAGTAGTGTAGTGTCTAATCTACTACATTGGATTACATAACTTAGATAAAGGGCATGCAGTCAGACTGTGAAAAGGGCACTTTTTGACACATGGTGTAAATACACAGATAAAAGGGCAGCATGGTGGGAGGAAATTGTGGCATGGTGGGGCGCCATGCTTAAAGGGCTTGGCGGAAACACTAATCTAGTAGTTCTACTTTATTGTTATTTTAATGCACAACTGTTCAGTAACAATTAATGTTAACAAGTTATGTTTGTCTCACCGACAACCCATTTGACTACAAAGTTTCTGAAAGCATTAAATGGGATACAAACATATTTGGCTATCAGGTTGTTCAGTTTCATTCATGGCCAAATGTTTGCAAACGATTTCCTGTACAGAACACAAGGCTGGTTCACTGGAATCTGTACCTGGATAAATCTCTTCCCTTAACTTTTTCCTATTATTATGCCCCCCTTTGAAGAAGAGAGGGCATATTGGTTTGCACATGTCAGTGGGTTGGTATGTCCGTCCGTAACCTTTTTGTTTCCGATCAATAATACAAGAAGCCCTTGACCTATCATCCTCAAACTTGGTCCACACATTCACCTTGGGTAGCAGAGGAACCCTATTGATTTTGGGGTCAAAGGTCACAGGGGGGCATAATGTTTTTACAAACATCTCTTGTTTTAATTATAATAGTATGATTTTCCATATGCATGTTTTTATTTAATGTGGAACTTTAACAGTTTTCTCCTACAATTTTAAACTGTAGTTACTTTCAAACATACAAGATTAAGTATATTTATTTATTGAGTTTTCTGTAATAGTTTATGCTAAAATGAAAGTTCTAATTCATGCAAACTTTGTTTAGATTTGACAGGTGATTGTGGGACGTTAGGATGTCTGGATTATGATCCAAACCCTCTTGGTTGGGAATCGAATGGGATTGGTAGAATGCTTTTGTTCCTTAGTGTACAAAGTGTCTTCTACTTCATTGTCTTATTTCTCATTGAGTCAGAGGTAATGCATTCCTTATTTCAACGACTTATGAAAAAATCACAGAAGCATGAAGCATACTTGATGATGTCATCAGAAAAGTCGATGGTACAAGAAGATGACGATGTTGCTAGGGAAAGAGCCCGTCTTGCCAACTCTGATCTCCAGTCTTTGTTCCATACTGACAAACTGATTATATCAGAACTGACGAAATATTATGGTAGGAATTTGGCTGTGAATGGTATCAGCGTTGGTATACCTCAAGGTGAATGTTTCGGATTGCTGGGAATAAATGGGGCTGGAAAAACGACAACTTTCAAAATGTTAACAGGAGACGAAACTGTGTCATCTGGTCGAGCGTATCTTAGTGGTTACAGCATTAGCTCCCAGATCTCGGATGTAAGTAATATATTCCTACTTAAAGGCATATTTCGATAGGTTTTATATGACATGACTAAATAACTGAATTGTATCATTCAGTAGTTTTTTTTTGCTTCAGGGGTACCTTACAACCTGTTCAGAGCAACACACTTTCGGAGATGCAAAGTTTGTCCATTGTTGTGAGGTTGTTGCTCTAGAGAGATTAAATTGGTTGTAAAGCTTTACTACAATGTTGTTGAAGAGAGGTTGTTGTTCAAGAGAGGGCCACTCTCGAAAGTTGCACTGTACATATGATATGGTTATACTTGTACTGAAGTTAGTGTGTAAAATAGCATGTGTATGAATAATTATTTGATTACACTTTTTGCAAGTTTCATTTTACAAATATTTCTGTTTATATTAAATTGGTAAAAATGTTACATAGTGCAGTAAAGAAGAAAGACAATTTTCAGTATAAAGTTCTCCTGGTATAATACATTTGAATATTGCTAAATAATCATTAGGTTTGTCCTAACATTGAAATGTTTTCCGTTAATCTAGGTTAGGCAGAAGCTTGGTTACTGTCCTCAGTTTGATGCACTGATTGATCAGATGACTGGACGTGAGACGTTATATATGTATGCTCGTTTACGTGGTATACATAAACATCTGATTGAAGGAGTAGTGAATGATCTGCTTAAAGCTTTGTTGTTGACGGCACATGCCGATAAACTTGTTCAAGCTTATAGGTAAGTTTGAAGTGAAGATATGATACTAGTTGAAATTTCTAAGAATTGCATCTGCTGTTAGAACATTTTATTTCATACAACTACTTGTACTAGGATGTCTCATACTTTATTCAAATCGTCATTATTTGTGCCTGCAAAGAAATGCTTAAATTAATTTAATGCTGTTCATACAACATACAGAGTTATGTTTTTTAGTGGTGGTAATAAACGCAAACTGAGTACAGCTATATCATTGGTTGGTAACCCACCGGTGATATTCCTTGATGAACCAACCACAGGCATGGATCCGGTTGCTAGGCGGTTCCTATGGGACATGCTATGTAGCATACGACAGTCAGGAAGAACTCTAGTACTCACTTCACACAGGTTTGTGAATATACACATATTTATTAACTTTGAAAAGATTTACATGTCGAGGGATAAAAGTGAAACAACTCTCATCTGCTTCTTGTCGGACATGCAGATAGATTTATTTTATTTTCACCTGTCGTTTATAGAGGTGCTAATGGCAGTAATGATCAATCTTTACAAAATGAATAACTTTATACCCCCACTAATTGAAGAGTACATTAAAACTGATATATCAACAGAACAATAGTCTTTTTCAAGGTTATGTATTGAAAAGCAAGTAAATACACTTAGTTGAAGATTAGAAAAGTATTCTGTGCAATAAATGTATGTTACTGTATTATTTTTGTAGTATGGAGGAATGCGAAGCTCTCTGTACAAGGCTAGCTGTGATGGTTAATGGTCAGTTCAAGTGTCTGGGAAGTCCACAACATCTAAAGAGCAGATTTGGTCAAGGTTATTTTCTCATAGCTCGTGTTGGAATGACTAGCGATGGAGGAATTCCCAACATGGAACCTCTGATCAAATTCATTGAACAAAAGTTCCCTGGCTGTATACTTATAGATATTCATCAGAATTATTTGAATTATCATATAACTGACACCAGCATGAGGTTGGCAGAAATATTTGGCGCAATAGAAAAGGCGAAACTTGACTTCAATATTGAAGATTACTCTGTCAGCCAGACAACTCTGGAGCAAATTTTTCTAAATTTTGCCCGTGCCCAAGTGCCTCCATCTGAGTCTGAAAGCAAATGTTGCAGGGGATTATGTTTAGCTTGTGGTGTATTTGGTTATTGTTGTAGATCCAGACGTGGGTCTCTACCATCGGAATTTGATGAAAGTATTACAGTATATTCTGATGCCAATATTCGGGGTAATGTAGTTACTGTTTGATCTCCAAGATTAACATGAAGTGTTTCAAGTTTTATACTCATCATGCATACAGGGTTTAGAGATGTTTTCTCTTAAAATAGAAAAATGTAAAATAGAATGTACAATATGTTTGTACTTTGCTGAAATGAACTTTAGAGTTAATTGTAAATTTCAATATAAACTATGTATAGACACAAACTTATTTAAACGACTCATTAAAATGAACAAGATTTTACATATTTTTGTCTAAACATTTTATTTTAATTGTTTTTGAAGTACGTGTAGCTATGATGTGTTGCGAGCGTATGGTTTGAAATCAAAATTTATATTAGAAGGTTGTTGGTTTTAGCTGTTTATTATCTGAGTATTTTATCGACGCAGCCGTACTTACATGGTTTTGCTATTTGCATATCAGTGTTGTGTAAAACAATCAAGTCCTACATTAACCACCAAAGCAATTTCTCTTCACCCAAACATCATTTGTAACCTTGACACAAATTGGTTAACCTTTCGATAAAGGGTACGTTACTTTACAAATACCACTGAATTTCATTGAATTTATCGAAATCCATTTGGGATCTGGAGTGACCAGCAATGGTAACATCTCGGCATTGTTTTTATGTTCCACAACAAATCTTAACCGTCCAATTTGCGTCGACAATGTTTTTTTAAAGATATTTCTTGTTTACTGTTATAGAATTTTTAGGATATTTTTGTGTGAGGAGTTGCTAAGATTGATGGACTTGGTTATGTGTGAAGTTCAGTTGTGGAATGTGCAATATATCTTATTGTTTTAGAGATTGGTTAGAGTTATTACCGTACTGTAGTAAGGTTATGGTGACTATCTTATGTTACTGGTAAATAATTATTTATCTAAGCCATATATTTATTTTATATCAAAATAACTAACCCTCCGAGTTGTCTCTCATCTTGAATGTTTTTATCAGATTTTATATTGAAATCCGGTGATATGAGAAGATTTCATATGTTTTATATTGCTATTTACTAATACAATATACAATTATGTTTTACATATTTATTGATATGAATATGAGATCCAGTTATTTCTATTTTAGAAAGTAATTTATTTTTTCTTATACATGTATAATTAATTCTGTTTAGAATTAATTGATGTAATTGCAATAAGGTTTAAACAAATATGTTTAATTTTGATAAAGCTTTTTTAGGCGAAATATTAAATAATAAAGAGTTTTAACAGAGGAAATATGTTCAAGTCAGTGAAATATAATTTTACTCCAAAATAGAAGGAGTTAGAATATATATAGGCATTTTGCATATATTTAAATTGATGGTTATTACATGTCTGTTATTATTGTCGCATTATTCATCTAGCGCTAGATTTTCTTTTTTTTCGATAACATGAATTTATGCATGCATGTTATTTGGCTCTAATTCCAATGATTATTTGTGTTTGTTTCAAAAGGGTTCTATAATTTTACACATTCCATGCAATTTACAGCAAACAATCGTCAGCCATGTTTTTAATAATTCTGATTATGCATATACATTTCTTTCATAATTCCATTATTGCACGGTCATAGATGACAAGTAGTAATAGTATGTATAACTCAAATTCGCTATTTCTTTCATTATCGTATTTACCTAAATATCTATTATAGGGGTGTTGTATACAACCTATCCATCCGTTCATAATTGAAAATATGATTTAAACAGCCTTCCCTCCCTATTCCCAATATAATAGATACATCGATAATGAAAGCCCTATCGAATTGGGTTTATACAGGTATAATTGTTTTTTATTGATGGAGCTAGTGAAGGCGTGGAATAACGACTAATCTGTCTGCATATAAATAAAGAGGCAGACAGTTTAGCTATGCGTTCTCTCTCTCAAGTTGAGTCAATGAATTTCTGTGTCAACAGGTCTCGATCAACAATGAGGGAAAAAAATTAATGTCACCTGAAGTATACACTTTATACATGTGATATATACTTAACGCCATTTAAAACACAACCAAAAATTATGCATATACATGTAGATAAAGTAACATTACAAAAGCAAAAATATTATTATTTCTCAACCATGATTTCATAAAATAATTAATAATGAAATAAAATATAATTGGTCTAGAGTTCAATAAAGTTTTGAACAAGAATTAACGCATAGATAACTGTAACACGCTTTTGAAATTTGGTACTACAAAATGATGCCCAGTTCAAATGGTTGCGTTTTTAATGGCATCAAGTATATATGTAAGATATTACATGATTGGGTATTAAGCTTTATTGTTGAAAACAAGATTAATTAATTAATTTCTTAATGAAAATTAATGTAATTCTTTACTTGTATTGTAAAATGCAATAAAATATTTATCGCTGAGCATCAACTTTTTTGCGAGCATTAGAAGCAGGCACCGCTGTAAGGTAATTGTGATGTCCAGTCATTTCTTTCACATGTGAATTATGAGAAATAATAAATAGGTGCTATTACACATCTGCAACAGCATTTATAATATAATACAAAATATATATGTGTATGGTTGTCTACCACGTTTTGTAGTAAACTCAAAATCTCACTGCTTATTACCTATTGTGTTTGTTAAGGTTCTAATGTAGTGCTGTGCTATTGAACTATGTAGACAAACATGATTCAAATGGGTGCATTTGTGACCAATAGTCTCACTTAAAACATCAGAAAAATGTTAATATTGTGTTGTGTATATTTTGTCTCATGTTCTACCAGTTGGTATGAGAGTTTTGTTATCTAAGTTCTATGTTTTAATGTTGTTTACTTTTGTGTTTTTGATTTAATTCAAGTTAATTTGGTTTATATTGTATATATATATTTGAATTTTTTTTTTTTGCAAATGTAGATGTAATGTTTGTAATGTTGAAGGTTTTTTAATAGCATTCTTTTTAAGTTCATCTGTTGTTGTACTGTATATAGTCACAGAAAATTCTAACAAGGTTACCTCCCCTTCTATATAATTTCTTAAGTGTATATATAGGGGCGATAGCCTTGATACCTTCCCCTATGGTAGACAGTATATAAACAAGTGATCACCAAAGAGGGTATAAGTTTAATAATATTCATTTAAATAACGAAGTTGTAAATCGAAGTGGTTGTATTCATTGAATCAGTAACTTGCCTGAAATACTAAAAATACTTCTTGTTGTATCATTTTTATACTGATCATTCCAAATTAATTGTGATACAATTATGTTGACATATCTTGTAATGAAATGTATGTATGGTGTGTACTTATGTTGTTTGTTTGATGATGTATGATGATAATGACAGCTTATTTCTGCATGAATAGAATGTGTTTCACTCATGCCTAATTGATTAGTCCGCGTGATGAAATATTGAAGAATGCAATAAACTTGTTCATGAACTGGTTTTATGTTTATTTCTTAACAAAAATGCTTTATTCAGGGGTATATATTACCAAGCAGTACAATTATCACAACTTCTAAAGTTAAATGTAGCTGCATCTTCTTGACATACTTTATCTTTGCCCAGTTTTGAAAACCATGAAATGAAGGACCTAAAGCAACCTACCATTGCCAATTTTCTAACACATGAGAAAGTTCAAGTCTGCATAAAAATATCATTGACCTGGTTGACATGGCTAAACTGTAGTTACTGTATCAATATACAATGACTTATGTACATGTGACTCCCAATGGCTATGTGTAGCATGTCATTTTCAGATCAGCGAATATGAAACAGTCATTTAACATATAGTGTACTGCACACTGATGTTAATTCATTAAAGTGACATTTGAATCGTGCATAGTCGAACAATACCAAGGGAAAATAGAGTTATGAGTCTTCAATAGGTGAAAATTGGCATTTTCGACTTTATGTCACATGTTAATTGTATAATGTTTGAACAAAATGAACAAAAGTTTTTTAAAGTGTATTAATACAGATCTGATTATCTTCTTCTGGTATGCATGCAATGTTCCTTCACAAATGAGGATAACACAATGTATACATGTATGGAATAATATTATGGAATAATAAATTCTGAAAGTGTTGTATAACATTGGAGCATAGATGTAGTAAGCTATTCTTATAAATATTCAGTATTCGGGGTCAATACAATATGAGCTTGTAGTAGATTCCATTGGAGAATTGTGTAAGTAAAAAATGAATATGTGTGTCTTTTGGTGTTGAGATGTGTCTTCAGGTTAAAGTATTTGATTGGAGTATGATGGTTCTAACACTAATGTTGGAATTGCTACAATGTGATGGATAATTTTATAAACATGATTAGTATGTTTCATAATCTTCTTTCTTTGCGAGATTGCCAGTTAAAAGTGTACCAATCATATTACAACACTACTAGTATGATTCTGGCTGCAGATATATCTGGCATCTTGCATTCGAACAATCTCGATTTAGCAGTTTAATTCCTCTGTGTGTGGATCCCGTACAGTGCATGCATATTCAAGTTTTGGACAGACAAAAGAAAGATATGCTTTATTTTGTAGTTCACATGAGCACAAAATGCTAATTGTGAGCTACTAGGACCAATGTCTGTCTGTCGGCATACATCATCTGTCAACATTTTCTTGCTCAATCTCTGAATGGATTTTGTCCAAACTTCACAGGAATGATCCTTGGGGTGGGTCTCTTCCAAGTTGCTTAAATCGCTCTGGTGTGTTCCATGTGTAAGTCAAAATTTGAAGTGTTTGGAAGGAATTTAAATGAAACTCAGACTTTGGTAGAGGACCTGCAGAGCACAGATTCATACCCCTGGCTTGAGCAGAATTATATGTTACTGTATGATAAGCTATAAAATGTATTGTTTTTTTGGAAGAAATATCAGCACATTAAAGATTTTTCACTTTAATGGTGTCTACTGCTACAAATTAAAAAACTTTACTATTGAACACATAATGTCTATGTAACGGTACGGACCGTACAGTACGAACTTTTACCTCGACTCTTGAATTGCAAATGGCGCCTTGCGGATTTCGTCTGTGCTCTCACAACATAAAGCAGATGATCCACGGTCTGGGACATTATTCTCGGATTGTTTGAATGATGAAGGTGAAAAATTAAAGGTTTGTGAACACCGTTGCATAGTGTCAACTCTCAGATGATGTTGTACTGTGTGTTTTTATTAAATTGCGAACAGCAAAAATCATGACCATGTGCACGTTTTAGAAATGAAGCCGTGTTAGGTGCGTAGGTAGCATCATACGCTTTGTTTTGCAGTAGATAGATAACATATCAGAAATAGAAAGTGAAGAGCACAGGTTAGAATACATTAATGTGTGCAGCAACTCGACTGCCCTCAACATGTGTATGAACAGGTAATCAGTAAAAAACTACTTGGTACTTTTCTTATATATTTATTACAGTTTTTATTTATGAATACAAATGACGAAGTAATCAATCTGTATACATATGTAAGAGGTTGATCTATGAACAGGCATATTTATGTTAACACAATTGGCAAGAAATAACCTTTATATACATATTATATTAACCATAATATTAATTATGTTCCACATTCCAACAGTTTTGCTCCTTTTCCTCCTTTAGAAAGTAATTACACGGTCTTACAGATTGTGTTCTGTTCTTCAAAGTTAGACAGTTGTATTTTTTTCCATTCATTTTCAGTTCGTAATAATTATATTCCCATCCACTCCTCAAAACCATCCGTCACTCCTGTATAGTTTCAATTGACAAAGCCCTGTTGGGGAGCATTTATCGGTTCCACCGATTCCCTTGTTTTCTTTGTTATAAGTCAACTGTTAGTATTTAGCTCCTCCAAGTCAGAGTTATAATTGACTATGAAATACAATAAAACAAGTAAGAGCTATAATAGACTCATGATGAATTACAATAAAACACCAAAATATCACAGGAGATGGTATAACATCAAACATAAAAAGTATTAGGTATTCAAATTTAAACATATTTGTATATAAATCCAAATAAAGTTGTTAATTATTACAAAAAACAACGAAAACAAGCACATGTAAGAAACTGAACTTTAATTTGAAATCCATTCAAAATGTTTTGTCTTAATGTGATTAACAGTTAGTTTTTTTCAGAAGCAATAAAAAATATGACATACTATAAAACAAATATGTGCATTATTTACAAAAAATGAAGTTTGATGCTGTAAACTGTTATGACACGAATTGGACATATTGTAATCATATATAAATTGTTAAGGGGGAATATTAAAAAAGCAACTATGAAATGTAAGGTTATAAATGAACCATACGAATGTGTAAGGCTAGCTTAAGCTGTATCTAACAGAAACTTTTCTTTGTACTTCCCGATGTTGAAATAAACATAGTTAAAGCAACCCTAATTCCTTATGAACCACTGCAGTGTTCAATAAAAAATGCAAGTCACAGTTACATTTAATGAGTTACACATGCAGTTGGTCGTAAAATACATAATGTCTAATTATAGTCAGTATTATAATGTGCAAGTTGGAGGACGTAATGGCTGTATTTTTGGTGGCCTCTGTATTTCCTCACAATTGGTCATATTGTTTAAATTTAGCAAATAGTTTCAGTCTATAGCAAAATGGCATAATATACACATATAATCTATAACAGCAAGCGTTAAGAAAAAAAAAGAAAAAAAAGGTTTACTTATAGATATTAATGTAGAACTAATACTATTAAAATGTGCATTGACAGAAATTTACAAATAAAATCATCCAATGTAGAACAAATACACCTGTTCTGTCATGGTAATGCAGTTCTGCGTGATAAACCGTTTACTGATGTTGTCTCAATATATCAAAGGCTTTAAAACACATTACTGCTGACCAAATTCGGTAAAAAATAACGATTGGAAATAGATCTTGCACTATAATCCACCAATTCACATAACCAAATGTGTCATCACCTTCAATATCATTGGCATACCTTAACACAGTTGGGCGCATAAAGCTATCAGCCAGCCAGCGTTCTGCATTACAAATACCAAGAAATATGATGATCCCCTTGACATGAACTTTTTGATTTGGTAAACCCCCTTGTCCAAGATGTAGACAAAATACTTTTAGGATAAGTTTGATTTGAAAATTTATTCCCACATAATGGAATAAAATTTTAATGAAATACATGACATCTTCGGTCAAGAGACTGCTTGGATGACTGCTTAAGACCGTAATGCTCTCAACAGTTTCAAATATAAGCAAAAGAATATGACCACAGCCACCCACAATGAGCAGGGCAGTATCTACATCGAAACGCCACATGGATGGATTTTGTTCTTGTCTGGCTATGAAGTAACCTATGAATGGTACAAAAGAAATGATATAAGTATAAACAGTCTGCAGATAGTAATAGTCGATGTCATAAGTTGATAAATTCTTGTTCGTGAAATTAGTTCCGGATTTGTCGTGTATCTCATTCCCTATTTCTATGCACACATGGAGTACTAACACCGTCGCCGCGAAAACTGAACTGAAAATGATTGAATGCTGAGAAATGAACCGACTTGTCCCCTTCAATGAATTGACAAATCTTCCCTGTGATGCGTTTATCTCAGATGAGGCAGGCGAAAACAAAAGAGGTTGCATTTCATTTTGTTCCTGCACATACTCAATTGGCTCATAAGAATTTGTTGCGGCATCCATATCATTTATGTTAGCTGGATTCGTTTGTCTGTGGTTAACTATATTCCATAGTGGTATTAAAAGTGATAAAGTGAAGAGCACGAATTCCCACAACAGTGGGTATGTATATTTATAGACTTGCTGAGTAGTACTGGATTGATCTATTATTTCTGTACCATTCTCACATACTGAGTACACCAACGTATCCGCGAAATTGTACCCTGTTGATTTGTTTGCAACTGCTCCATATGTGTTCTTGTCCCAACTGTGGTGAATGAAAGAATCTCGACTTGGCTGCGTATTTAATGAACGAATAGTGTTCAGTACACAATTAGCTAACAACGATGCATTGGCTGAGAGAATAACTACAACCAATAGTCGTGTTACAAAACTTTTGCACCTGTACTTGTAACAGAGAAGTGCAAATATGCTATGAAAATTGATATAGATACCAATACACAGATATGATGCAAATTGTAGTGCATGGATTGTTCTATCTTCCACATCCAAACACGTTGAAACTTTTTTACATTCATAAAACGGTAAAATTGATGCTGACATACCAAAAATGGCTAATATAAGACATCTAGTTACATGTTGTTTTCTGCTTATATCATCCTGGGTCACCATCAGATGCTCTTTGTGTTTTCTCAATATGATTATCAAAACCATAGCAATTAGTGCAAAAACAAAGAGAATGATTTCCCAGACATACACTACCAGGAATGAAATGTGGTATTTGGAATGTTGTGACAGGAATGGTACTATCATTAATACAATGGTATGGAACGTCAATAGTGCAAATAGGAGTATAGCTGAGATGCGGCCCCGTGGTACCTCAACGTTATCCATCTCGATGTACGTCTGAAAGATTGATTGTATTACACACAATATAGTAGAGAATCTATGCAGAAAGCGTCTTCATCATTTCTGTAAAAGAATAATGAATAGTATCAACTTCTAACGTGCTCAAACCAGATGTTCAGATTGAAATTATCAGTATGTATGCACTTGTCGTTACGAGACAGGACAACATACGGAGGTTTGTGATTTGTCTGTATGAGTTATTAATACAGTAGGTCAGTGAAGTTTTCTGTTAGTTGTTAGTTGTTAATTCAGATGTTCGTTCTCGAATAAACAGCTATTAGTTGTTAGTTCAGATATTTATTCGAAAAAACATAGCCAGAAGTTAGATGTGAGTTCGGATATGATGGAATGAATACACAGCTAGTAGTTGTTAGTTCAGATGTTTATTAAAAAAAAAACATAGCCTGAAATTAGATGTGAGTTCGGATATGATGGAATGAATACACAGCTACTAGTTGTGAGTTCAAATCTTTATTCGCATAATATTATGATGTAGCGAATACACAGCTACTAGTTGTTAGTTCAGATGTTTATTCGAAAAAACATTGCCATAAGTTAGATGTGAGTTCAGATATGATGGAATGAATACACAGCTATTTGTTGTTAGTTCAGATGTTTATTAGCTTATGATGCGGCGAATACACATCTAGTAGTTGTTAGTTCAGATGTGTATTCGAAAAAAACATAGCCAGAAGTTAGATGCGAGTTCGGATATGATGGAATGAATACACAGCTATTAGTTGTGAGTTCAGATGTTTATTCGCATAATATTATGCTGTAGCGAATACACAGCTAGTAGTTGTTAGTTCAGATGTTTATTCGAAAAAACATTTCCATAAATTATATGTGAGTTCGGATATGATGGAATGAATACACAGCTATTAGTTGTTAGTTCAGATGTTTATTCGCATATGATGCGGCGAATACACAGCTAGTAGTTGTTAGTTCAGATGTTTAATCATGTCCAAGTTTCTGGCTCATCGCAAGATTCCTCAGATCTGATCGATATTGGCTCCATGCTATAACCGATTATATATACACCACTTTAACGTCTCATGATCATTATCGTTCACGACTTAGTTAGCATCCCCGCTGTGTTAAGCCAGCATAATGAAATTGCCCTGGGCTGTACTAATTTATCAGAATGTATTATACATTCATGATACTTATATTGTAGCCTCTTTCGAAAAAATATGTTGAATTATGCACCATAAGGTTATGCCTTGTATTTTGTTTCGGCAGATGGTAGCTACTTAACGTTCTAGCATCGCAAAGATACATTGTTCTAGTTCAACATAAATTATAATGACACTGGCCAATATAACTTAGTTAAGATAAGTCGACAGTAAATACGAACATACCCACTTTCCAATACATGTAAAGCAGCTTACGGTCATTATCATGACTATTATCTTCAGGATTAGTATTAAATGTTGATGAAATATCGCTCAAAGTAAACAGTAGCGATAGCTCAATTGGAAGCGCTTCTGACTAGTAACTTCGACCAATAGATAGGGTGTGAGTTCGAGGCACATTCCTGCTTCCCCTTTTTTATGGACAATATGAATTTTATACCTTACTCACTGCTTGTCAATTACTTGTCGTTTATGTCTGTTTACTTTTGTTTTTTTGTTATCGTCTAATTGCTTTTTTGTTAAACCAAACGTGTTTAATGATGGCTATAGCGTCGTCACTAAAATGTTCATTTGAACCCCTTAATTATGTTTTTCGGAGTAGCCATATCAACTTTATTCCATATGAGCGATAAATGTACATGTAAATCTACTGCACGATAATATCGTGCACTTTAAAAATCATGAAACCATATCGTTATTAGTTAATAGCTTATAAATACACATGCTATACAATGTTTTAATTAATGATATTCGAGCGAACATTAATTAGTATAAGTCGTGTAAGTACAACTGTCGATGACCAACGAAATATATAATATTGTAATGAAAAAAAACTACCTCCCGATGGTCTCGGACTCTAAACTAAGAAGCTTAATTAGCATTGTAAGGCGCGGACTCGCTACCATCTGAGCTATCATGGCTGTTAGTCTAATGAAATCGATATCACAATAAATAGTTTTGCTTGTTATTTGATTTACCTATTTTGATCAACAAAGGTGGTCAAACCATGTAAACATTGCATGACGTCACTCTCAACTTATCGTGGTATACTTATACAACTACTTATTTTGTCTGTTACATTTAAAAACATGATCTTGTATTTTTAGGATGGAATGCAATTCTTTATACCATCATCATACATTATGTGCATTGGTGATAATATCTAATTGATAGTAAATATAAATTTATTTGTGATATATTATGTACAAGTGTGCGCCGGTCGGACAATAAGTATAACATTTAAGCCTGTATTTTGAATAAAGTTTTCTGTTCTGTTCTATGTAGTATTGCATTGTTTATATTCGGGTATTTGTTTAATATATTTGCAAACAAACTTTCAATTAAAAAGCAGGTTTTGGGCACTGTAATGGGATTCTGACTAGTCTATGATTTAGGAAATAGAATCTCGATGCATTAATTTTTAAATATTACCAGAGTCATAAATGATACGTTCTATTGTTGTTGTTTTTGCAAAAAACATCAAGCTACGCTGTCTTACTATTTAAGTGAATTTATGCATACGAAAAGTATTTAATGTATATTAACCATTGAATGATATCTCTTTTTTATCGAAAAACGATATAAAACTAATATCAAACCTAGTGGTATTAAATCTACATTATATAAGTTATGCAGGCTATTTGTCAAAATAGTTGTAACATCTGTATTACAATATTAATATCATAATTTCACTTTTAAATATCAAGTTAAACAATATCATCATAAGAAGTATAGTTATTGTAATCGAGTTATACTGTTTTGAATGTTATACCTTTACAGATTAAAAAGTCAATCTAAAATTAACCACACCAATAACTTATTTCATGGCTATTCTATAAAGTGTCACATTTCCTCCAAATTCTTCCCTATTAAGAGCACTAATTGTTAATTAACTGCTAGTATAATCGCTGTATCCGGCTTGATCACTTTAATCAGATGACATGCTGCGCGTGCGCTGTTGGATACCGATCACGCGTACACCTCGATATATAGTGTATTCGAAATTATAGAAAAAAACTGGCATTTTGTAACAAAAATCGTTAAAAATGACAGCATAGTAGAGCACCTACACTAAATCTAAAAAGTGCGTTCGAATGTACATATTTTGAACTCTAATATATCTCTGCACACAGTATCTACCTCTATTGGAAAGTATTTAAATTAAGATATTGTTTTAGCCCCTTCTTATTTCAATGTAAAAAAGGGGTCCTTAGAAACCTCAAAAGGGACAGTGATGTAGAAATCACAGAAACGTAATATTTATACTATCATAAAGCAGAAGGTTTGATCTCTAACATTTGTTTGCACACGAAAAATACCTTTAACAAATTTTGATTTATTGCGGTTTTAAGATATTTTCCTTCTATAATTCTATAGCAAGTTTGTCGGACCGCAGTGACACAAAAGTTGGGAACGTTTTTTAAATAGTCTCTTTCCGTCACGGACGTTGCGATTGTAGAAATGTACAGAAATTGCCGAGATCTTGCGATTGGCGCGGAGTGCATGTGCAGTATCATACTATTGGAATGTGTAAACAACACGTTATAGTAAATGCATTTGTATTTCATTAGTTTGGACAGTAACCATTTCATGTCCTTAACGAACTAGATTCCATGCCGCAAGTTTATAATAACCCCAACCCCGATGTGGAATAACACAGTGACGCACAATACACATGGTCGAGGCATGGCGTGTCGTCATTTCCTGATATGCATGGAAAAATGTTTTTCCCGTCTATGCGTTGATTATGCGTTCTTCTTTACGATATTATTAAAGCTTTGTACACACGTATGAATATTACGTATATCCGTCAGTGTTCCGCGATAACCTGACATATACACTGTTTGAATTTCCTGATTTAAGCATTACGTTAGTATCCACATGAATACATAATGGAAAAGTTCAAGTATTAAAGTGCAGAATACTATGTACAAGTGTGTGTTATTAATCCAATGCAAGATTAAAATCAATGGAAGACGACAATAGTGTTGCCATGGTAACATTTACCTGTTAAAACAGCGCCAGAACCAGAGAAAAGTAAGTTCCTTGCATGCGTCTACAAAATTGATTTCCTATAGTTTGCACGCAACATCCCTTTGCATTTGGGGAAAGAACTGATTTGAAATAGGTATGCCTCCCACTTTATAATTTCGTTATCATGCGATATAATCTTAATTGTTATCACGTTGTTACAGCATCCAGCAAGCACATGTTTGGACGGCCGTACGAACTAGGTACATATACATAAGTATTTATCCAAGATATCACGAAAGCTTCTCGAGATCTTGTATTTATTTATATAATAACTATACATAGATATGTTCATACGTTTGTATCACTTAAGTTCGTTATCTTCGTTGCGAAAGATACGGTGTCCCTAAATTTCGGCTGATAACATTTTCGTGTACGCGATACAGGGTGTTAAGAAAGTTTGTTCACACAGTTTGAATGTAGATAAATTGACAATAATGCTTTTTCATGAATATCTGTTTATGTAGAACTCTCACACAGAAGAAAAACTGTTGGTCCATAGCGACATAGATAGAACGAAAAATTTTGAAAAATATTAAATTTCAAAATTTGTGAACGAACTTTGTTAACACCCTGTATATGTGTGTTTCGATTACGTATCCGAGAGCGCATTGTGCATAAAGATATGAGTCTTACGAACAACGCACACAGTCCATAGATTGATCCATTAATACACTATGCGACATACTTTTGTTTCTAAATGCATTTATCGTCACGATTTTAAGTACCGGTATAGATCTAAACAAGAAATTAGCAATATGCAGGTTTAGACGTGGGTTTCGGTAATGGAAAATGGACTTTGGTAAAGTTACCGAAATTCAGTGGATTTTAGTAAGGCAACGTACCCCGTATCCCTTATCAGACGATTAACCAATCCACATCAAGGTTACAAACATTGTTCGGTTAAAGAGATTAACGTAAAACATAATTATGTTCAATATGAACTCCACGATACTTAATTGTTTTATACTGTAGTTGTGATCACATTGGAAAACTTGTTTTTGACAACCATACCAATACAGATGTTTTTGGCAACCATTCGTTTTCCTACTTAAATACTCAGTTGTGTTATTGTAATCATTGGCACTATTTTAAAGCAGTTTTTAAAAGCAATGTATGTGTTTTACTAAATATAATTTAATTTCATATAATTTTATGTCACATAATGTATGATTACACAATAAGGCATTACATGTAACATACAGAATAAGGATGCGAATACGGAACAAACTACAGTAAAACTCAATAATGAGACCACGCTTAAGGGACCCTCGAAAACTGACTGAGGTTGAATAAAGAGCAAAACATTGAAAACGGACTTGGGAATTGTGTTCTTAATTTCGAGGTGGTCTTATTATTGAGGTATAAGTGAGGATTTACTGTACAATTCATAACACATGATCGCAGGATTACAAACTCGCTTGATCAACTTGGTCGTTGACTCGTACAAATTGAAATCTCTATCATATAGTATGCCTGATTTGCATATCTCTACAATTTACATCATGAAATTTAGTATGAGAGCTTCATGGCCAACTTTGTTCGCAGACGGTACGTTACTATCTAGCTCAACAATGTTCGAATTGTTTACGGGTATATAATAGTGTAATTTTTTGCTGGTATGATTGGATACATATTTGTATAAGTTGTTGGACGAAACTCGTCAATCAAAATATCGGGGTCATTTATTTAATAACATTTCACTTGTGGTGAAGTCTCTAAATGATACCAATCTAATCGTTATCAGAGTTGTTGATCAATCTAGATATTGCTTAATGCACTATGGACACACTATTTATGTCAGGGAATTAACTGTTCACCTCCGTTATACTACGATGCAGATTTTGTAAAAATACACACGCAAAAGTTGCAACTCGACGAAAAGACGTACCGACATCAAGTAAATGCGTATAAAAGAGTAAGTCAAAGCGACAATTTTCACCACGGTACGAAATAAAAGTAGACATAGTAAATGGAATGTATCTGCCCTGCGTTCAGTTACGGCTTACAGTCGCGAACGTTTTGTATTGCATCCCTTGCCCACCGTTTTAATAACAGTAAAACTTAATTACAATAAATATAAGTTTTGCGATGATATTGTTGAATTTTATACTTTAAAGTGAAAATTATTAGATTTATACTATTAATAAGTTATGCGATTATTTGTCTAAATAATTACAACATCTGCACTACAATACTAATATTCATTTTATAAGTTTTAGATTGTTTATGTAAAAACAAATTCTGTATTTGAAAGACTGACACCTGCCAATTAGACATTCTGATACCTGGTGTCATATGTGTGAACATCAACATTATCTCTAAGGGTTGACCAATTAACGATTTCTAGCAGGTGGCGTACAATTGACAGTTTGTAATGTACTTTCACTAAATATTAGTTGGCGGTATCTTCCTTTTTCAAATATACTAGTATCATTTTTCTACAAAAATGTACTTTCTACTCATCCGACTGTATGATGACAATTAATGAATTATATTAGTTCATGATATGTGTGGAAGATCAAATATACACCACAAATATTTTAGAACGATTTGTCTGTACTATAATATATGTTATGTTCAATTTTATGGACTAGTATACGCTCAACAAAATTTTTATTTTTTGAAATTTCATAAGAATATTTACATTATTTGTTTATAGCCATCATATTGGTGGTTATTTCCGTTTTCAACTTATTTCAGGTGGCAAGAACCTTAAATCGGCGGCTACAAACAAATAATGTCAATATTCTTATGAAATATCAAAAAACAAAACCCACCTGTCGTAAATGAGTTCCGGCCTGTATCATTCCGACGGCTCGGGCGCGTTCTTCTTCAGTCATTCTCACCATGTTTTGTGTTTTTCAAAAAGAGTTTTCATCAGCAATGACACAAGTGTACACAAACACGTGCAAATATGTGTCCATGCCCCGCACATGCAAAACGTGCTATAAACGTCAATACGCCTAATACGATAAATTTCATAGCGAGCCGGCTAAAAAAAATCAATAATTCGCTGCATTACCTGTTCAAATATCGCTATGTGAAATTTTGTGTGAATACATGCATTATTAGAAAAATAATAATACAATATAAACTGACCGATTAGGAAATTGGTTGAGTGTATATATTTGCTCTGAATTGAAACACAATGTTTATCGCAATTGAAATTAAGTTGCTGCTAAAGAAAATGCGAAATGGTCTTCTAGAATAAATTTAGCGCTACCAGTCTAACTATACACCATAAACAATGGTCCAGCGAACAATTTAGCACGCCAGTTAGATTGAGATAATATCTTAAGTGACCCCATGCGGAGATAGGGCGCTGTGATCGATATACACATGCAGTCATTGTGAAATAGAAAGAAAAAAATGGAAATCATCAGGTTCAAAGTTAAAAAGGACCAAAATGAAATAATTTATTTGTTATCAGGATTGTAAAGCCGCTTGCACAAACTTATATTTCCTTTTATTTACTGAGATATAGGGTTTTAAACCCGACCAGTCTGTTTTTTCCATTCTTTGTTTATATTGCCATGGTTCGTGTCTTCAAAGTTAAAAAGGACCAAAATGTTATTTTACAATCTTTCTGAAAAACGGAATATGTATTGCAGAAATGTTAAATTTTTCAAATCGTTTGCACAATTTTGATATCTCAATTCGTTGTTGAGATATTAACGATTTCCCACAGTTCCCATGTATTTTGCCCACGTTATCGACGGTGGCTGAGCGAGGCGCTATGAAAGTTTGGTATGCGAAAAAACATTGCCAGAAAATAGATGTGAGTTCGGATATCATGTAGGGAATACACAGCTAGTAGTTGTTAGTTAAGATGTTTATTCGAAAAAACATAGTCAAAAGTAGATGCTAGTTCGGATATGGTGGAATGAATACACAGCTATTAGTTGTTCGTTCAAATGTTCGTTCCCGAATTCACAGCTGATAGTTGTTAGTTCTGATGTTTATTCGAAAATGCATAGCCAGAAGTTAGATCATCTTTAAAATAATTAGAGCGTGGTGTTTTCTTTATACATAAGTCATGTTTTGAAGCAGATCGAAGTGAATAGTGTTCATTATTATTGATATCTTCGTAACACTTCATCTCAATTTTGTATCCAATAACAATATTTTCTAGAAAATTTACATATTTACAAATTCCAAGCTTGCTAAATATTCCATTTATAACATCCCAGACTGGAGTTATATATGGACACCTAAATAGGAAGTGATCGATTGTTTCGATATTTTTACAAAACAATCAAAGACGGGTATCATATATTTTCAATGTAAGAAGGTTTTCATTTGTTGCTATGATTTTATGAGTCAGTTTTTATTTAAACTCTTTGACTTTGTTATCTTTTAATACATAATTCAGTAAAAAATACACTGATTTCCAATTGATATGCCTGTTAAAGGTTTTTTCGCAATGTTTGTGTATATAGGGTTTTTCACATATTTTCATAGTTAATAATTGTCTTATTTGTTTATTGTTTAATATGGTTAAATCGACAACATGGGTTAAAGATGTTTTGACAATAGATTGCATTGATCTAGTTGTTTTCAATATATCTTTCCATGCCGATGGGTTTGCTTTTATTAACTTTGAGTATTCCGACATCCAGCAAGTTTTGCAATTTGTTTAGAACAATAAGTTGATTATTTTTTCCATTTTTGGTAAGATCTTCAATAAATATTATGCCGGAATTTATCCATTTTTCATAGATTAAACATTTTCCGTTAAATTTTATAAATTGATTTCCCCATCTAATTTGTGTTCAGATGTCATAGAATTGTTTTGGATTTGGTGGTTTGTTTATATTATATAATTCTATATAATTTTCGATAATTTCACGGTAGAAATGAGGTATATCGGTTTTTGTAGATGGGAGGGATTTGTATGAGTCAATATTCATCTTAAAAATCAATAGATCTTGGCCAAATTGGTTTAAAAACATTTTCGGTATAAGTTTCCAATTAGCATCTTCTTCTGTACTTAGGGACTTAACCCATTTCATTTTTAATGTTTTAATGTATGTAGTTAAGTCTGGCATTTCTATTCCTCCATCACTTCTGTTTGATATTAAGATTGATCTTTTAATTTTCTCTCTTTTGTTGCTCCATAAAAAAATATACAATTCAGAGTTAATTTTATTTATAATATTTTTTGAGGTAATTATTGATTGCATCAAGTATGCAAGTTTTGGTAAGATTAGAGATTTTATGATTGTCAATTTGCCAAAGAATGTTAAATATCTGTTGCTCCATCTATTAATGCACAAACGACTGGAAATGTCTCGACTGCAACCAATCCGGACATAAGAGAGGAGAATGCAACTGTCAGGAAGAACCAACCCTCTCGGAGCCTCTCCATTCACAACATGAATTAACAGAGAACATCGACCACACAATCGCACGTGATAATCACACGGACGACACACCGGTGTCGAGCGATCACGAGGATGACCCAGCAAAACCGAAGAAGAAATCAAATAAAAGCCGACGTAAAAACGCTAAACAACAACAAATCGACGGACAACAACAAATTGATTGTTTTATAAAAGGGTTCTCCAAAACAATGAATCACCAATCAAAGGAAGGAAAAGCATTGTTATCGAACGATCACCCCAGCACCAGCTGAAGTCCTGAACGACGAAACAAAGAAATCTCGTGTAGACGATTCATCATGTCGGTTGTAATACGTACAATCGACAATCATACCATATATGGACTACTATACTATTAAAACTGTATCACGGACTATGATGTTTACTATTGCGATTTGGTTATACATATGAAAATCTAGTTGTGATCAAATATGTTTGATACGACTAATACAGTGCTTATATTTAATATATAAAATTATATACTTATTGATTTATTGGATGAATGCCCAAGTTAAATCAGCAAACACGTGTACACGTGTGATGCCGCGTGTATATATATGTGTGCATATAAACTATACAGCACATATTTTGTACCCACCTATTTATTATGTATACATTTTGTACTCACCTGTCTATTATGTATACATTTCGTACTCACCTGTTTATTATGTATACATTTTGTACTTCCTGATTATTATGTATACATTTTGTACTTCCTGATGATAATGTATACATTTTGTACTCACATGTTTATTATGTATACATTTTGTACTTCCTGTTTATTATGTATACATTTTGTACTTCCTGTTTATTATGTATACATTTTTATACTCACCTGTTTATTATGTATACATTTTGTAGTCACCTGTTTTTATGTATACATTTTGTACTCACATGTTTATTATGTATACATTTTGTACTTCCTGTTTATTATGTATACATTTTGTACTTCCTGTTTATTATGTATACATTTGGTACTCACCTGTTTATTATGTATACATTTTGTACTTACCTGTTTATTATGTATACATTTTGTACTAACCTGTCCAAATGTACATTGCTTGTTATGTACTGTTGATAAGAACATTATTTGCCTTTTGATGTGTAATCATGACGCATATTGATAATAATTTACACCTAATATCACTTAATGTTCAAGGTTTAAGGGATAAATTGAAACGTGCTAGACTTCAACAATGGCTAGTTCAACAAAAAGCAAAAATTGTCGTTTTACAAGAAACTCACTTTACGGATGATTTAATTCAAAACTTAAATAACGACCACTCTAAAAGACAATTCCAAAAGATAATTGGAGGAGATTTTAATGAAACTTATGAGCAATAATGATAGCATTTCGAAATCGAATAATTCGAAAAACTACGGAAGTAATATTATTGGAAACAAACTAGAAAAACTTATCAAGAATAATTATCTTATAGATATATGGAAAGAGCTCAATAACACTAAAAAAATGCAATATACATGGTGACGAAAAAACAATATTGAAAAAAGTCGCATTGACTACTGGCTTATTGATCATAATATATCACCCCTTGTTCTTTCAACAGACATTAGACCGGCAATTATACAAAGTACAGACCATCTTGCTATATCTCTGAAACTGAAAACTCCATGCAAACGTGGACCAGGCTATTGGAAACTAAACAATAAGTATCTAGAAGATACAGAATATTGTAAATTACTTTCATATACGATTGACCGTTGTATGAATTATCATTAGATGCCGTAGTAAAATGGGAAATATGTAAATATGAAATTAAGGAAATTTCTATTAATTATAGTAAAAGACAATCGAAAGAAACACACAAACGATTACATGAACTAGAAAATGAACTCAGTAAGTTGTACACAGAGCAAAATGAAAATCCTAGAATTGTCGAGGTAGAAAATGAAATAAAACAAATTTACGACCTAAAATTAAATGGAGCAAAAGTAAGATGGAAGTTATTGATAACAAAATTTAAGTGAATATATAGCATGAGATAGTAGGTTTAATGTTGAAATATCAATTTGAACTTTACTGAATGTTTCATGTTGATATTGGTTTAGTCACTACTTAGTTTTTTTAATTATGCGTTTGACCCTGGCCTTGTGTGAGATTGAAGTGCAATCTTTGCAATCTTTGCAATCCTTAAATTAGGTGCATATACTTAACTAGTAAGTAACCCAAGAAGCAGTCCTCAAGAGTGATTTATATGCTTTTTTTATAACTTGTTTTACAATCTATGTAAAATAAATAAATTTATTTTTTTGAAATAAGTTCCAAGTACTTGATGTCTGATTTTGATACTTACAAAAATACATGTCTGTTCATTTACCAAATACTTGAAGGGGGAATTTGCATTGCATGGAGTGAAAACAAAAACAGTCTATCTGTGAAAGTGGTATATTTTGTGACATAAAATTCTTGTTCACAGAAGACAAAATATTTTTACTGGACTCTTCAATGTAACAATGCTCTGCTTATACATGTACATTAACTGCATATAAATAAAGAAGCACATATACTAGTTTTACTTTCAACCCATGAATATACATATCTAGTACTGATTTTATAATAGATGCGTTATGTATTTGATATCTTTCTAGGTGCTGGTTATCATTTAACAATGGTGAAGAAGTCACAATGTGATGTATCTAGAATTACCTCCATAATTCAGCGTTTCATCCCTGATGCAAAGATTGACAGCAATGTTGCTGCAGAACTTTCATACGTTCTTCCTCATGAAATGTCTCAGAACTTTGAGAGTTTATTTTCTGAAATTGACAAAATGACATCGGAGCTTGGCATTGAGAGTTACAATGTATCCACGACAGGTGAGAATGTATTTTAAATAGAAAGCAATCAATATTCTGTCAGTTTGCATTCCGTCTGCTCCAACTTAGGTTATGTATTCCTCTCAATTGATAATGCTTCCCCCCTTGATTCCATCCATGGCTCATGTTATTTACATACCTGTGAACCATACCCAATCCTTGCTTACTTTGCAATACTGGAAATCTGTGTGTATGAGGTAGAAAACATTTAGAAAAGTGAACTTCTCGTGGTGTGTTCATGGTTTATATTTAGTTCAAACATACTAAGAGGTGACACTTTTTACATATTTGTCATCATTTGCGAAACACAGTCTTGCACTCTCGATGACCTCTACCTGGGTTACTCACCAGTACTTATACTTAATTGAGGGATTGTGGAATTCCTAACCTAACTCCACTCAATGTGGGATTTGAACTTATGACCTTCAGATCTGGAGTCCGGCATTATATCCCTTGACCTTTAAAACTCCCGATGTATATTTATGTATTGGCTTTTCTAAACTTCTGTGTGTATGTATATGTTTTATTCACTGTCTGTTGTATTACATTCAGGGTTGGAGAAAAAAATACAGGTTCTATTGACATTAACCTGAAGTCTTTGTGCCATACTGACAAGCTGGTTGTATCAGAACTGACAAAATATTATGGTAGGAATTTGGCTGTGAATGGTATCAGCGTTGGTATACCTGAAGGTGAATGTTTCGGATTGCTGGGAATAAATGGGGCTGGAAAGACGACAACTTTCAAAATGTTGACAGACTAAATGTAAAAAGAAATAACTTGATTTTATCATTCAGTATGTTTTTTGCTTCAGGGGTACCATACAACTTCTTCAGAGCAACACAGTTTGGGAGATGCAAACTTTGTCCATTGTTGTGAGGTTGTTGCTCTAGAGAGATTAAATTGGTTGTACAGCTTTACTACAATGATATTGAAGAGAGGTTGTTGTTCAAGAGAGGGCCACTCTCGAAAGTTGCACTGTACATATGATATGGTTATACTTGTACTGAAGTTAGTGTGTAAAATAGCATGTGTATGAATAATTATTTGATTACACTTTTTGCAAGTTTAATTTTACAAATATTTCTGTTTATATGGAATTGGTAAAAATGTTACATAGTGCAGTAAAGAAGAAAGACAATTTTCAGTGTAAAGTTCTCCTGGTATAATACATTTGAATATTGCTAAATAATCATTAGGTTTGTCCTAACATTAAAATGTTTTCCGTTAATCTAGGTTAGGCAGAAGCTTGGTTACTGTCCTCAGTTTGATGCACTGATTGATCAGATGTCTGGACGTGAGACGTTATATATGTATACTCGTTTACGTGGTATACATAAACATCTGATTGAAGGAGTAGTGAATGATCTGCTTAAAGCTTTGTTGTTGACGGTACATGCTGATAAACTTGTTCAAGCTTATAGGTAAGTTTGAAGTGAAGATATGATACTAGTTGAAATTTCTGAGAATTGCATCTGCTGTTAGAACATTTTATTTCATTCAACTAATTGTACTAGGATGTCTCATACTTTATTCAAATCGTCATTATTTGTGCCTGCAAAGAAATGCTTGAATTAATTTAATGCTGTTCATACAACATACAGAGTAATGTTTTCAGTGGTGGTAATAAACGCAAACTGAGTACAGCTATATCATTGGTTGGTAACCCACCGGTGATATTCCTTGATGAACCAACCACAGGCATGGATCCGGTTGCTAGGCGGTTCCTATGGGACATGCTATGTAGCATACGACAGTCAGGAAGAACTCTAGTACTCACTTCACACAGGTTTGTGAATATATTTATAAACTTTGAAAAGATTTACATATCAATGGATAAAAGGGAAACAACTCTCATCTGCTTCTTGACGGACATGCAGATAGATTTCTTTTATTTTCACCTGTCGTTTACAGAGGTGCTAATGGCAGTAATCTTCAATGTTTACAAAATAAATAACTTTATACCCCCACTGATTGAAGAGTACATTAAAGCTGATATATCAACAGAACAATAGTCTTTTTCACTTAGTTGAAGAATAGAAAAGTATTCTGTGCAATAAATGTATGTTACTGTATTATTTTTGTAGTATGGAGGAATGCGAAGCTTTCTGTACAAGGCTTGCTGTGATGGTTAATGGTCAGTTCAAGTGTCTGGAAAGCCCACAACATCTAAAGAGCAGATTTGGTCAAGGTTATTTTCTCATAGCTCGTGTTGGAATGACTAACGATAGAGGAATTCCCAACATGGAACCTCTGATAAAATTCATTGAACAAATGTTCCCTGGCTGTATACTTATAGATATTCATCAGAATTATTTGAATTATCATATAACTGACACCAGCATGAGGTTGGCAGAAATATTTGGCACAACAGAATTTCTCTTACAGATTTTAAAATAGAATATACAATATGTTTGTACTTTGCTGAAATGAATTGAAGAGTTAATTATATATCTCTTGAAATTTCAATATAAACTATGTATAGAGACAAACTTATTTAAACGACTCATTAAAATGAACAAGATTTTACATATTTTTGTCTAAACATTTTATTTTAATTGTTTTTGAAGTACGTGTAGCTATGATAGGTTGCGAGCGTATGGTTTGAAAATCAAAATTTATATTAGAAGGTTGTTGGATTTAGCTGTTTATCATCCGAGTCTTTTTCGGCACAGCCGTACTAACATGGTTTTGCTATTTGTATATCAGTGTTGTGTAAACCAATCAAGTCCTACTTTTACCACCAAGGTAATTTCTCTTCACCCGAACATCGTTTGTAAACTTGATGCGGATTGGTTAACATTTCGATAAAGGGTGCGTTACCTTACCAAAATCCACTGAGTTTCGGTGAATTTACTGAAATTCATTTGGGATCTGGAGTGACCAGCAATCGTAACATCTCGGCATTGTTTTTATGTTGCTCAACAAATCTTAACCTTCAATTTACGCCGACCATCTTTGTTTAAAGATATTTATTGTTTAATGTTATAGATTCTTTAGCATATTTTTGTTTGAGGAGTTGCTAAGATTGATGGACTTTGTAAGGTGACTACCTTATGTTACTGGTAAATTATTATTCTAAGCCAATATATTTACTTTATATCAAAAAAACTAACCCTCCGAGTTGTCTCTCATCTTGAATGTTTTTATCAGATTTTATATTGAAATCCAGTGATATGAGAAGATTCACATGTTTTGTATTGCTATTTACTAATACAATATACAATTATGTTTTACATATTTATTGATATGAATATGGTATCCAGTTATTTCTGTTTTAGAAAGTAATTTATTTTTTCTTATACATGTTAATTAAGTCTGTTTAGAAATAATTGATGTAATTGCAATAAGGTTTAATATAATTGTACTCCAAAAAGAACGGAGTTAGAATATATATAGGCATTTTGGAGGCATGCGCTTTTTAATAGTTTCCATATATTTAAATTGATGGTTATTACATGTCTGTTATTATTATCGCATTATTCATCTAGCGCTAGGTTTTCTTTGTTTTCGATTACATGACTTTATGCATGCATTTTATTTGGCTCTTATGTCACTAATTATTTGTGTTTGATTGTTAAGGGTTCAATAATTTTACACATTTCCATGCAATTTACAGCAAACAATCGTCAGCCATATTTTTAATAATTTTGATTATGCATATACTTTTCTATCATTATTCCATTATTGCACTGTCATACATGACTAGTAATAATAGTATGTCAAGGTATAATTGTTTTTTATTGATGGAGTTATTGAAGGCGTGGAATTACGACTGACCTGTCTGCATATAAATAAAGAGGCAGACAGTTTAGCTTTGCTTTCTCTCTCTCAAGTTGAGTCAATGAATTTCTGTGTCAACAGGTCTCGATCAACAATGAGGGAACTATTTGAATGTCACCTGAAGTAAACACTTGATGCATGTGATATATACTAAACGCCATTTAAAACAGAAACCCAAAATTATGCATATAGATGAAGTAACATTACAAAGGCAAAAATATAATTACTTCTCAACCATGATTTCAAAAATAATTAATAATGAAATAAAATATAATTGGTCTAGAGTTCAATAAAGTTTTGAACAAGAATTAACGCATAGATAACTGTAACACGCTTTTGAAATTTGGTACTACAAAATGATGCCCAGTTCAAATGGTTGCGTTTTTAATGGCATCAAGTATATATGTAAGATATTACATGATTGGGCATTAAGCTTTATTGTTGAAAACAAGATTAATTAATTAATTTCTTAATGAAAATTAATGTAATTCTTTACTTATATTGTAAAATGCAATAAAATATTTATCGCTGAGCATCAACTTTTTGCGAGCTATAGAAGCAGACACCGCTGTACGGTAATTGTGATGTCCAGTAATTTCTTTCACATGTAAATTATGAGAAATATGTGGCGTAGTCCCGTCTCGTCGTTAGCGTTATCATCGTTGTAGTACCTTAAGGACTAATCATACTACAAGAACCACAAACAGCCTTTTACGTTTACATGATTATAACTTTATTTAGTATAGTACTCAAGACAACAGTAGCGTACAGTTCCGAGCCTAAAACCTTTCTCACTTGACATACAGAGCACAATCACTTATATACAGTACATACTACGCAATACAGAACACAGGTGGCCGGAATAGTTCATCCACTGACAGTAGTGGGTCACGCATGAGCCTCCGGCTATTGTAACTGTCACCTGACTGATGTATTCTGTATTTACGCAGTTCAACATACATGTGTCTGTAATATAATAAAATACAATTTAAATGATAAAATCTTTGTTTTGTGTGTATGACTACACCACACAATTTCCTCTCTTTCTTAAAAGAAGATTTGATCATTTAAGCTAACTTAATATCTAGATACTGTACACACGTTTATAAACTATCGTAAAGTAAAATTTCAACAATGTTCAACAAAAAAATCTACGGAACTCTGTGACCATTAACCCATTTAGCAACAACATCTATTATGTTTTTCAACCCATTTTGAATTATTTCAACAACATCTATTATGTTTTTCAACCAATTTTGAATCAACCAATTTTGAATTATTTCGCCGTGTCAAGTTTCTCCAACAACATCTATTATGTTTTTCAACCAATTTTGAATTATTTCGCCGTGTCAAGTTTCTCCAATAAATTTATTTACTTCATTTTCCCTCCCTTTGTAAAAGTTATTTCCAACTATGAAATTTAAAATCATAGTGAACGTGAACAAAAAATCAACAACATTTATAATACAATACAACAATAAAACAAAACATAATGACAATGACTGGACTGCGCCCTGGTGGAGTTAATCGTCGGGGTCTTCAACATACGTCGTCATTGGCAGGGTCTGATGAGTCGTCGGATCCTGTGGTAATCGTTGTGAATACGAGTCGTTGATGTTTCACAGTTAAACTATCTAGTCGTCGGTACTCCAAATACGAACTATAAGTCTTTGCAATTCATGTACAAACTATGTACAACCCGATTATCTGTGGTAATCCGTATGTGGATTATGTCTTCAAATGTCTCTATGAATGCTGGATGTATCATCTTCACGGTCTGAAAGCATGTCTTGGTGCTGTTCATCGACTATGGACGATTTGTAGCCTTGACAGGTTTATGTTTGTTTCCTGTCAATATTTGTATACTCAAGTTCGGAATATGAAAGTTGACTTCGATATTTATCTCCCATGCACAGTTTTCAATGTTCATGTCATAATTTCTCAAGTTCATTGTTGTTACTCACAGTTGTCATCTGCACTACAATCAAACTGTCAAAAATAAACATGTCACTATCTCAGTGGTCACATAGTGTTCTGGTTGAAATACAAAGTATAACATAGCTTTGTATGCTAAGTCCAAAAAACGGAAGTAGTGATGTACCACAATCACTAACACAATCACTGGTAATTATTTTTGTGATATAAGCAATCACATATAATTGTTTATCATCGCCGTCTTCAATTTTGGGTGCTGACTGAATTTGTCATCTGTCAGAGGTGTCAATCGCACTCGCCACATTTCTGGTAGCCACCCGAGTATAACCTGGTAGGTTAGTGCAAGCATAACCCATACCTTATCGGTCTCATTTGACAGATCAGTTTATTGAACAATAACTACATAATAGATGCACATGGCTATGCCTATAGTAATGAAATCCCAATATATAATTGTACCTTCCCCATATATGTTAGATTTACCCAACAGCAGTAATTTTGCAATAAACATTTCAATACGAATCTTGTTCTTACCAAGAGCTCAAAAAGTAAAATTTTATCTGAATATGTCTGATAACTTTGTTATGGGTTCCCAATGGGAATTGACAATATGCAAAACTTGGCTAGATTAATTTAGTAACAATAATGTACCTGTCACGGTTTTTGACAATTATAACTCGTTATATGGTCAAACCAAAGAGATATTGTTTTTCTGTTAAATAGAATGCCTGAGGCATATACATGTATGTCCTATCTACCTGTCATATTTATTGTCATTAGTATCTGAACTTTATTTTTATGCATGTATGGGATATTTGACCTTTAATTGTTTACACCAAATTGACAAATTGCGTCTAATTATTTTCATACAAGGCAGCCGAGCAAGTCAATAATCTATAAAAATATTATTGTTCCGATCAAATCAACAACATAACCAGGAAATACTTGTCCTTTTATGCAAAAGGCTCAAAATATATAAAATGTACACAGATATAGAAACTATATATTTATCTACGCTACGTCACTAGCGGGAATACTTAATGCCATCAACATTTTGTTGTACTTGCATTTATTTACACAAAAATCCCTACTCCTAGCGTAATAATTAACAGTGTTAAAACTGTTTCTCATCAATTTACATTGTAACTATTACGCGTTTCTGGAAGTCATTTTATTAGTATATCAACACTCGCTTGATTACAATAACATTTCAATCATTTGTTTGAATATCTTGTCCTTAACTTTACTCTTAAAGCTTAAAACAGCATCAACTGTCATGTCTTCATGCGTAAGATCACGAGTTTCATCAAAATGCCTCATACTGTTATCGCTTCTCATTTCCCTATTTACGTTCTGTGTATCTGAGTCATCAGATGAAATTTGAGAGTCTGATAGAATAAAGTTTTGGCCTGGATTTGCCCTTAGGCGTTTTTGAAGTTCTGCTAGAGGAATATCATCCTCATCATCAGAGTCATCGCGTTCTTGACGGACTCCACGGTTAAAAGGCGGTAATCTATCACCGGACTGATTTGCGTCTGAATCTGACCTATCGTCGTCAGCTTCACTTACGTCGCTAGGAGGTCTTACTAGGGTGGCCCTCCTGATCGGACGGTTACCAGTTTCAATATTTTGAGATTTCGAATTGGGCATCGGCCATTCATCAATATTTGCGTGCCTGATTTGCTCAGCATGGACTTTAATAACTGCATTATTAAGCTGGTTCTTAATAATATAGGTACTGTGGATTCATTAATTTTCGTTGAACATTAAATTTCGTGGATTTCGTGGTTGAGCTTATCCACGAATTCAAGTACCCAACGAAAATTTTGTCTTACGATCGTATCCGAAAAGTCTATGTCCGAAAACTAGTACACTCCAGATAAACATCGCCGCTAACACGCGGTTACCTCCCGTGAATTGTGTCAGTTTATAAGCATGTTGGTGTATATATAATGTAAATATTTGATAACAATAAACTATTAATGCTTTTACTATTTATGTTTGTTATATATTCTTCGTCATTATTAAGTTGAGTAGTCAGTTCTGTGATGATGTTGTTGATCTGGTGTGCTATATTTAGCAGCTCTACTTCCAAGTACAGTACACGAATATTTTCATATCGTTGTGATCAGTGTGTTGGAAGTATAATCTCAACGTGTGAAATGTATCGTCGTTATAGCGTAATTATACAGTTTGTGACAGTTATAAAATAAGTGATAAAAAATAACAAACAATCACAGAGAGTTATAAGAAATTTAATTTGTTTTTCACATGTTATTAAATAATAATAGCAAAATAATAATATCATTAACGATCAATCATGATGAATGATGGTATCATTTTTACGCTGAATTAACACAATTCCAGTCACACTGTACAGTCACTTGTAATCATCACACAATAACAATCACTTTTAACAAAGTCCGGCTAACTGAAACCCCTTCACAACTAAATCTCGCCGATCTTCAAATTTCCCATGTGTAGTAATGATCCAATTGGCATGAATGGGTTTGAGCGTTGACATCTTCAGATCCACATTAGCCATGGTATCGTCATCTTCGTCAAATGCTGAGATAATCTTGGAAGTATACCAATCATGAAAGCAGTCCTTCAGACAATCCTTGTATTCCTTGTTGAGTGACAAATCTAAGGGCTGTAGACGATCCGTACAGCAAGCTGGAACGAACAATGGCGTAATCCCGTTTTCCTTCAACTTGGCGATAACTGGAGCACACTGATGAGCACGGAAGACATCGAAAATCGCCACGGCTTGCTGGTCACACTGCGACAGGGGTAAAGTGTCTCTGATCCCATTAACGTAAGGCACAATGATGTTATCGATGTATCTTAGCATACTGTCTTCATTACTCCAGTGGTTTTCAGTGCACGTGACATCCCACGATTCTGGAAATTCAACATTCTTCGGGAGGGATTTGTTCGTCTTTCCTGCGTATATCACTTGTGGGGGGAGAAGTTGTCCAGATTTGGTAACAGCTAACAATAAAGTGATCTGGCGTTTGTCATCTAACCCAGCAATGGTCACTTGCTGGGAACCACACTGGTCCATGGTCCACTGTCCACCTGGTACAAGCTGACATCCCGTCTGATCCCAGTTGATAACAAGCGAGTCAGGAATGTTGTGTCCACTTACAACGTTGCTCACTTTCTCCACAAACGCAGACTTAATCTCATCGAAGTCTAAGGGTAGGTTTTTGACGTTCTTGGTCCCCTTCCTCTTAACAAACCCCATCCTCCGAAGTACGGATCTGGCGTAGTACTTCGTAATTTCTACTGAGCCCCCGAACTTCGTTAATTTCTGGCGGGCGATTTTAGTCATTATTCCCTCCGCACCTGCTTGGACAACCCGTGCGTTAATTACCCCTCCGTGAATTCTTACTCTTCGAACCCAGGCCTGTACGTCTTCATCCACGATACCTAGCATTAATGGTGGACCCCTCGGTGAACGGGGTAACGTTGTGGTATCTTCCCCATTCTTCTTCTTTGCTTTCACATACTGGTCCCTCATACTTCTCACGGTGGTCTCGCTTACTTTTCGACAATACAAAGAGGAGAATTTCCTCGAGGCCTTAGCAACCCCATTATCAATTGCATATCTTGCAATTTTAGCCCTTGACTCGTCATCGTAGTGGCCGTAATCTCCCCGCTTTCTTTTTCTGGACTGCTTCTGACTTTCTGATTGTATATCTACGTAGTCGTTGGCTGCTTGAAATGTACGAGCCTCTCTTGGTGATGCAGCATCTTCTGGATTCGGTAACCCCGGAGTTGACGGTAACCGTGTAACGACGTTACCGGACTTTAGCCACGACATCAACATAATTCTATATTTAGCTTGTGTGTAGACGATAGTTTGGTTTCTCAAAAGCGAGTGATTTCGAAGATGATTTGCATTAACTTTTATTGACTGATTGTTAATTCGTTTAGCGCCAGATTAACTGGTGCTTAATTGACATATTTAAATGACATGTGATGTAAACAATAGGTAGATAATTCTCAATATAATGTGTTAATTGACACTTGCATAGTGTGGCTAACTAAGGGAACGGGGCCACACGATGTAACATCGATAACAATGAAAGGTGAGAAAATACCTGTATATCTTTCGGGTCCGTGTCACTGTTTTCTAATTGACATATATATTTTATTTGTTTTGGACTTATAGACTACTTTTTTAATTTATGCTTCAAAAATCAAAAAACCACGAATTCAAGTACCCCACGAAATGCCCATTTTGACAAAACCACGAAATTTGGTACCAACGAAAATTAATGAATCCACAGTAAGTGGAGACTTCTGTTCTATGATTCTGTAATATGGCAACCATTTTGCCTCTAGCTTGTTTTGCCTTCTAAAGTTTTTATAATAAACTGGATCATTAATCTCAAATTTTTATGTCTTTAGCATTTTTGTCAGCATATTGTTTGCGTTTACGTTTAGATTTCTTGAGATGTTTTCTGACATCTAGAAAAGCTCTATGCTGTTCACTTAATATGATTTTGTGACACTCTTCTCCGTGATATTTTCGCCTAGGTTTTAGTAAATTATCAATCGGAAGTACAGGGTCTCTATTATAGAGCAAGAAAAACGGTGTATGTTTCGAGCTCCCTGAAACTGAGGTTCTAATAGCCGCTAGTGCCTGATTTATATATACATCCCAATATTGAACATTATCTTGAACCCGTTTTGACAAAATATTATGTAAGGTGGAATGCATTCTTTCATTTGCCCCATTTGCCGCTGGGTGATACGTTGACGTTGTAATATGATCAATATTTAATTCTTTCATAACCTCTTTAAATGCATGACTCGTAAACTCGGACCCATTGTCTGTTACGCAGCGTATCGGCGCAGTATGCGTAGTCACGATATTGTTTAAAAGCAAGTGAATTATTGTTTCAGAGCATTTATCAGCAGTCGGAAATGCTTCTGGGTAGCCGCTATAGAGATCCATAAAACACACAATATATCTATTTCCGGACAATGTTCTTGGATACGGTCCACAAACATCTATAGAGATACATGCGAAAGGAAACGGAGGTATGCCAGTTTCTTGTTGTGGAGTTCTTATCTTTCTTAAATTTCTTGTATTGCACAATACGCATTTTGAAACGTACTCATATAGTTCTTTAAACATATTTGACCAAAAATATTTCTGTTTAATTGTTGCAAACAGTCTTTGGCAACCCTGGTGGCCATTATCATCATGGTACTGTTTGATAACCATGTCTTTCAATTGTTGCGGGACAAATAATCTCAGCTGTGGCTCATCATCAGCATTAGTGATATAATAGAGTAATTGCTCAATTTCTATGTATCGGGCCTCTTCGGTCTTATTTGGCTGTCCATGCCTTAGTTTCATTTTCAATTCTAAAATTTCTGAATCTTTATCTTGTTCTAATACCATGTCTAATCCCTCAAATTGCTTGATTGGGTCAGTATAAGAATCTTGCTTAATGTAGGCTTTATCTGCTACCTCTTTTAAGTTTAATTCATGGGAATTAATTAAGTGTATCTGCTTTACATTTGAGTTTTTAGTTGCAATTTCAAATGCCTTATCATTTATGTCTGGTTCATAATCTGAAGTTTCCTCTCGACTTTTAGTTTCTGATTGCGGTGGTCTGCTCATAAAGTCACTGACTATATTGAGTTTTCCAGGCAAGTACTCAATTTTACAGTTATAGCCGGCTATACTTAATGCCCAAAGTTGAATCTTTCTATTTTGCATAGGAGACTCTAACAAGTATTTAAGTGGTTTATGGTCAGTGCGTACTGTAAAATCAGCACCATGTAATATATGATGAAGTTTTTGTAGCGAAAAATAAATACCAAAAGCTTCTTTTTCTATGGTACTCCATCTTGTCTGAGTATCACTAAGTTTGTGTGATAGAAAATAAATCGGTTTCTCATTAACAAAATCACCTATTTCACCATCTTCGCATTTCTGAGTAAGACATGCACCAATGCAAAAGTCAGAAGCATCAGTGTATAAAAAGTATGGTTTATTCGGGTCTGGATATGACAGATACGGTATAGCAGTCAGAACATCTTTTAATTTTTGGAAACTATCTTGACATTCACTTGTCCAATCAAACTTTACATTTTTCCTAGTTAGTCTAATTAATGGTGTAACAATTTCAGTATATGACGGACAGAAACGGCGATAAAATCCAGCCATACCTAACAGAGATCTAACATCACGGACACATTTCGGTGCAGGAAGTTTCCTAATACCATCTACCTTGCGTGGATCTGGCCTGATACCACGTTCATCAATGATAAAACCAAGGTAATTAGTTTCAGTTTGTAAGAATTGACACTTCTTTAATTTGAGCTTAAGGCTATGTTGACGTAACCTGTCAAACACTGTTTGAATGTGACTCATATGATCCTCAAATTTTTTACTGAATATTAAAATGTCGTCTAGATAAGCAACTGCGAAATGCCCAAGTCCTTCCAGTACTTTTAAAGCTAATTCTGAGAAAATATTTGGTGCACAGACTAGACCAAATGGCATAACATTAAACTGAAATAATCCTCTAAATCCTGTAGAAAAAGCAGTTTTTTCTTTAGAATCTTCGCTAAGTGGAACTTGAAAGTAACTTTGTCTTAAATCTAGACATGTATAATATGAACTCTCGCCTAGCATAGCCAAAATGTCATCTATATTTGGTAGTGGAAATGAATTTGGTTTCGTTATTTTGTTCAATCGTCTAAAATCAACACAAAATCGTTTAGACCCATCTTTCTTGTCAACTATAACTATGGGAAAACTCCACGGACTTTTAGACGGTTCAATGATTTTTGCCTCAAGCATTTGATCTATGGCTTCATCAATGATCTTTTTCTGAGTCAATGGTGTTCTATATGGCCTTAATTTAATCGGTGGGTTATCACCCGTATCAATTTTCATCTCAATTGATTTTGTGGGAGTCAAATCACAATCATTTTTAGCAAAAATATCTTTATTCTTATGGATAAGTCTAGTAATTCGGTCCATATGTTCGGCCGGTGCATGGATATCCGTTAAAAATTCATCCTCGAAGTCATTGTTTTTACTTCTCAAGGTTTCTTTAACAGAGTTTATATTGTGCACCTCGACTGCCTCAATTTTAGCTATTGCGCAGCCTCTCCTCAATTTAATGGTTTTATGTGTATTGTTAACTATCATTAACGGAAAACGCCGTTCATTTGGCAGGTTCATTACGGAATTTGCAACCATGAGTCCTGGTTCAGAATCAAAAAATGTATTGTTAATGTTTTTCAGTTCATAAGTTGTATTGGAGAGTAACCCATTATTTTTCTTTAATTTTCCTGTCAGCACATTAACAGTTTGAGGTTTAAGAACAGTCTCTTTTTGAAGTCTAACAATTGATGCTATTTGCATATCTTCTTCTAACGGTACGTAACAGTTGTCAATTTTCAAACACTTTAGATCAAAATATAATCTGACACCATGTTTCGATAAAAAATCACGGCCAATAATAACGTTTCTCTTGACATCTGCTACTATAATAAATTCATGTGTTTTAAATGTTTGTCCAATTTTAAATGTAAGATTTACACACCCGTCTACTTGTAAAGAACCCCCATTTACAGATCTTAAATGTATTAACTTATTTGAAATTTTTGGTTTATTCTTTAATGTTGCAAATGCGGCACGAGAAATTAATGAAACCTCAGCACCAGTATCTACTAAACTTCTAAATTTATTTTGTCCTATCTTTATCAAACATGAGTTAGGATTTCCACAAAGTGCAATATTGAATGTTGATATACTATGATTTCTCTTACCATCGACTTCCTTATGATAAGAGCGGTTTAGTTTCCCTGAAACTTCTTATTGTTTGGATTGCTACGGCAATCGCGCATCAAGTGACCAGTTCTGTCACAACTCCAACATTTAATTTTTGATTTCAAAGCAGAATATTTTGTCCGCTTAAATCGTAACTTTTTGCGAATTTTGCCTTGCTCGAAAGCCTGTATGTGTCTCGGCCTAGACTTACAAACTCGGTAAAAATGCCCCGGTTGTTTACAATAATGACATAATTTTTGCTGTCTCAAATTTCTCGGATCTTGTTTATTTAACGACTTATTTCTACACCTCAAATTCAATCTAGCCCTTAAATTTTGCTCATCCATTGCACATTGAACTGCGTCCTCAAAAGTTCTCGGATTATCTCGCATAACCTTAATTTTTAGAAAATCATGTGCCAAGCCATCAATAAAAAAACCAATTAATTGTCTTTCAATGACTGGGAAATTTGCAACTGTTTCTTCACCCATAAAAGCTTCCTCTGCCAAAATAAGAAATTTCTCAGCAAATATTTGTACACTTTCGCCTTCATTTTGCCGAAGTGATTGTAATAAACAAAGTGCGTGTTGTGGGTCATGTATTTCTGCGAACCTATACGTTAAATGCCCTTTAAGGTGTTCCCAAGATTCACGTTGATGTGTCTTAAAATATCTATTAATGTAATCGCTAACAACAAATTTACTAGTTTGATATGCTACCAATTTTAATTTATCCTCATTTATACCCGCTAAAATTCCGTATTTTTCAATACTCTTAATCCAGTGTTTAAATTGTTTAGCATTCCCATCAAAATATGGAACAATCTTAGAAATTTCCTGATTACCTACAACTGCTGTAACATTAGCTAATTGATCCCCTAAATGTTTAAAAATTCGTTCAATATTTTGATCTGTCATCTTTAACCAACAAAATACAGAAAATGCAAAATGCACTTACCAGGTTTTCATCTCTTTCAGATTCTCAAGTCGCGTTGTGTTCTCGCCCAGTTTGTCACGGCGCCATAAAAACGGTCGTGTGGCGTAGTCCCGTCTCGTCGTTAGCGTTATCATCGTTGTAGTACCTTAAGGACTAATCATACTACAAGAACCACAAACAGCCTTTTACGTTTACATGATTATAACTTTATTTAGTATAGTACTCAAGACAACAGTAGCGTACAGTTCCGAGCCTAAAACCTTTCTCACTTGACATACAGAGCACAATCACTTATATACAGTACATACTACGCAATACAGAACACAGGTGGCCGGAATAGTTCATCCACTGACAGTAGTGGGTCACGCATGAGCCTCCGGCTATTGTAACTGTCACCTGACTGATGTATTCTGTATTTACGCAGTTCAACATACATGTGTCTGTAATATAATAAAATACAATTTAAATGATAAAATCTTTGTTTTGTGTGTATGACTACACCACAAATAGTACATAGGTGCTATTACACATCTGCGACAGCATTTATAATATAATACAAAATATATATGTGTATGGGTGTCTACAACGTTTTGCAGTAAACTAAAAATCTTGATTGTGAAAACTAGTGTTGGGCTCACTTCTTATTACCTATTGTATTTGTTAAGGTTCTAATGTAGTGCTGTGCTATTGAACTATGTAGATAAACATGACTCAAATGGGTGCATTTGTGACCTATAGTCTCACTTAAAGCATCAGAAAAATGTTAATATTGTGTTGTGTATATTTTGTTTCATGTTCGACCAGTTGGTATGAGAGTTTTGTTATTTAAGTTCTATGTTTTAATGATGTTTACTTTTGTGTTTTTGATTTAATTCAAGTTAATTTGGTTTATATTGTATATATATATATGAATTTTATTTTGTGCAAATGTAGATGTAATGTTTGTAATGTTGAAGGTTTTTTAATTGCATTCTTTTTAAGTTCATCTGTTGTTGTACTGTATATAGTCACAGAAAATTCTAACAAGGTTACCTCCCCTTCTATATAATTTCTAAAGTGTATATTTCGGGGGCGATAGCCTTGATGCATTCCCCTATGGTAGACAGTATATAAACAAGTGATCACCAAAGAGTGTATCATTTGTAAATCGAAGTGGTTGTATTCATTGAATCGGTAACTTGCCTGAAATACTAAAAGTACTTTTGTTGTGTCATTTTTATACTGATCATTCCAAATTAATTGTGATAAAATTATGTTGACATATGTTGTAATGAAATGTATGTATAGTGTGTACTTCTGTTGTTTGTTTGATGATGTATGATGATAATGACAGCTTATTTCTGCATGAATAGAATGTGTTTCACTCATGCCTATTGATTAGTCCGCATGATGAAATATTGAAGAATGCAATAAACTTGTTCATGAACTGGTTTTATGTTTATTTCTTAACAAACATGCTTTATTCAGGGGTATTTATTACCAAGCAGTACAATTATCACAACTTCTAAAGTTAAATGTAGCTGCATCTTCTTGACATACTTTATCTTTGCCCAGTTTTGAAAACCATGAAATGAAGGACCTAAAGCAACCTACCATTGCCAATTTTCTAACACATGAGAAAGTTCAAGTCTGCATAAAAATATCATTGACCTGGTTGACATGGCTATACTGTAGTTACTGTATAATATACACGATACAATATACGATGACTTATGTACATGTGACTCCCAATGGCTATGTGTAGCATGTCATTTTCAGATCAGCGAATATGAAACAGTCATTTAACATATAGTGTACTGCACACTGATGTTAATTCATTAAAGTGACATTTAAAACGTGCATAGTCGAACAATACCAAGGGAATATAGAGTTATGAGTCTTCAATAGGTGAAAATTGGCATTTTCGACTTTATGTCACATGTTAATTGTATAATGTTTGAACAAAATGAACAAAAGTTTTTTAAAGTGTATTAGTACAGATCTGCTTATCTTCTTCTGGTATGCATGCAGTGTTCCTTCACATATGAGGATAACAGACTGTATACATGGATGGAATTAGATTATGGAATAATGAATTCTGAAAGTGTTGTATAATACAACTGTGTGTACAAACATACAGTTAAAATGACTTATCAACGTTACGGTGAATAAAACTGTGTACAGTTTGCTTGTTCATTTTACAGTTACTGAGTTTAAAAAGCATAGATGTAGTAAGCTATTCTTATAAATATTCAGTATTCGGGGTCAATACAATATGAGCTTGTAGTAGATTCCATTGAAGAATTGTGTAAGTAAAAAATGAATATTTGTGTCTTTTGGTGTTGAGATGTGTAAAGTATTGGATTGGAGTCTGATGGTTCTAACACTACTGTTGGAATTGCTGCAATGTGATGGATAATTTTATAAACATGATTAGTATGTTTCATAATCTTCTTTCTTGGTAAGATTGCCAGTTAAGTGTACCAATCATATTACAACACTACTAGTATGATTCTGTCTGTAGATACAATCTCGATTTAGCAGTTTAATTCCTGTGTGTGTGGATCCCCTACAGTGCATGCATATTCAAGTTTTGGACAGACAAAATAAAGATATGCTTTATTTTGTAGCTCAAATGAGCACAAAATGCTAATTGTGAGCTATTAGGATCAATGTCTGTCTGTCGTCATGCATCATCTGTCATTATTTTCTTGCTTAATCTCTGAATGGATTTTGTCCAAACTTCACAGGAATGATCCTTGGGGTCGGTCTCTTCCAAGTTGCTTAAATCGCTCTGGTGTGTTCCATATGCAGGTCAAAATTGAATTACTCAAAATGTTTGGCAGGGATTTAAATGAAACTCAAACTTTGGATATTATCTGCAAGAGGACATGCAGAGCACAGATTCATACCCCTGGCTTGCAGTATTATCTCAATTATATGTTACTGTATGATAAGCTATCAAATGTATTGTTTTTTGGAAGAAATATCAGCACGTTAAAGATTTTTCTCTTTAATGGTGTCTCCTGCAACAAATTACAAAAACTTTACTATTGAACACATAATGTCTTTGTAACGGTACGCACCGTACGGTACGAACTTTTACCTCGACTCTAGAATTATTGCAAATGGCGCCTTGCGGATTATTCGTCTGTGCTCTCACAACATAAAGCAGATGATCCACGGTCTGGGACATTATTCTCGGATTGTTTGAATGATGAAGGTGAAACACGAAAAGGTTTGTAAACACCGTTGCATAGTGTCAACTCTCAGATGATGTTGTACGGTGTTTTTTTATTGAATTGCAAACAGCAAAAATCATGACCATGTGCACGTTTTAGACATGAAGCCGTGTTAGGTGCGTAGGTAGCATCATAAACTTTGTTTTACAGTAGATAGATAACATATCAGAAATAGAAAGTGTAGAGCACAGGTTAGAATCCATTAATGTGTGCAACTCGACTGCCCTCAACATGTGTATTAACAGGTAATCAGTAAAAACTACTTGGTACTTTTCTTTTATATTTATTACAGTTTTTATTTGTGAATACAAATGACGAAGTAATCAATCTGTATACATATGTAAGTGGTTTATCTATGAACAGGTATATTGATGTTAACACAATTGGCAAGAAATAACCTTTATATACATATTATATTAACCATAATATTAATTATGTTCCACATTCCAACAGTTTTGCTCCTTTTCCTCCTTTAGAAAGTAATTGCACGGTCTTACAGATTGTGTTCTGTTCTTCAAAGTTAGACAGTTGTATTTGTTTTCCATTCATTTTCATTTACTCACAAATAACCATTCGTAATAATTATATTCCCATCAACTCCTCAAAACCATCCGTCACTCCTATGTATAGTTTCAATTGACAAAGCCCTGTTGGGGAGCATCCATTGGTTCCATCGATTCCCTTGTTTTCGTTATAATATGTTATGAGTCAACTGTTAGTATATAGCTACTCAAAGTCAGAGTAATAATTGACTATGAACTACAATAAAGCAAGTAAGAGTTATAATAGACTATGAATTACAATAAAACACCAAAATATCACAGGAGATGGTAGAACATCAAACATAAAAAGTATTAGGTATTCATATTTAAACATATTTGTATATAAATCCAAAAAAGTTGTTAATTATTACAAAAAAAACAACGAAAACAAGCACATGTAAGAAACTGAACTTTAATTTGAAATCCATTCTAATGTTTTGTCTTAATGTGATTAACAGCTGGGATTTTCAGAAGCAATAAAACATATGACATACTATAAAACAAATGTGTGCATTATTTACAACAACAGTGTTTGATGCTGTAAAATGTAACGCCAAATATTTGGACATATTGTAATCATATATGAATTGTTAAAGGGGAATATTAAAAAAGCAACGGTAAAATGTAAGGTTATAAATGAACCATACGAATGTGTAAGGCTAGCACAAGCTGTATCTAACAGAAACCTTTCTTTTTACTTCCCAATGTTGAAATAAACATAGTTAAAGCAACCCTAATTCCTTATGAACCACTGCAGTGTTCAATACAAAATGCAAGTCACAGTTACATTTAATGAGTTACACATGCAGTTGGTCGTAAAATACATAATGTCTAATTATAGTCAGTATTATAATGTGCAAGTTGGAGGACTGTATGTTTGGTGGCCTCTGTATTTCCTCACATGAATTGGTCATATTGTTTAAATTTAGCAAATAGTTTCAGTCTATAGCAAAATGGCATAATATACACATATAATCTATAACAGCAAACGTTAAGAAAATAAAGAAAAAAAGGTTTTACTTAGATATTAATGTAGAACTAATACTATTGAAATGTGCATTTACATAAATTTACAAATAAAATCTTCCAATGTAGAACAAACACACCTGTTCTGTCATGGTTATGCAGTTCTGCGTGATAAACAGTTTACTGATGTTGTCTCAATATATCAAAGGCTTTAAAACACATTACTGCTGACCAAATTCGGTAAAAAATAACGATTGGAAATAGATCGTGTACTATAATCCACCAGTTCACATGACCAAATGTGTCATCACCTTGAATATCATTGGCATACCTTAACACAGATGGGGGCATAAAGCTATCAGCCAGCCAGCGTTCTGCACTACAAATACCAAGAAATATGATGATCCCCTTGACATGCACTTTTTGATTTGGTAAACCCCCTTGTCCAAGATGTAGACACAATGCTTTTAGTATAACTTTGATTTGAAAATATATTCCCACATAATGGAATAAAATTTTAATGAAATACATGACATCTTCGGTCAAGAGACTGCTTGGATGACTGTTTAAGACCGTAATGCTGTCAACAGTTTCAAATATAACCAAAAGAATATGACCACAGCCACTCACAATGAGCAGGGCAGTATCTACATCGAAGCGCCACATGGATGGATTTTGTTCTTGTCTGGCTATGAAGTAACCTATGAATGGTACAAAAGAAATGATATAAGTATAAACAGTCTGCAGATAGTAATAGTCGATGTCATAAGTTGATAAATTCTTGTTCGTGATATTAGTTCCGGATGTGTCGTGTATCTCATTCCATACTTCTATGCACACATGGAGTACTAACACCGTCGCCGCGAAAACTGAACTGAAAATGATTGAATGCTGAGAAATGAACCGACTTGTCCCCTTCAATGAATTGACACATCTTCCCTGTGATGCGTTTATCTCAGATGAGGCAGGCGACACCAAAAGAGGTTGCATTTCATTTTGTTCCTGTATATTCTCAATTGGCTCATAAGAATTTGGTGAGGCATCCATGTCATTTATGTTAGCTGGATTCGTTTGTCTGTGGTTAACTATATTCCATAATGGTACTAGAAGTGATAAAGTGAAGAGCACGAATTCCCCCAACAATGGGTATGTGTATTTATAGACTTGCTGAGTAGTACTGGATTGATCTATTATTTCTGTACCATTCTCACACACCGAGTACACCAACGTATGCGCGAAATAGTACCCTGTTGATTTGTTTTCAACTGCTCCATATGTGTTCTTGTCCCAACTGTGGTGAATGAAAGGATCTCGTCTTGGCTGCGTATTTAATGAGCGAATAGTGTTCAGAACACAGTTAGCTAACAATGATGCATTGGCTGAGAGAATAACTACAACCAATAGTCGTGTAACAAAACTGTTGCACCTGTACTTGTAACAGAGAATTGCAAATATGCTATGAAAATTGGTATAGATACCAATACACAGATATGATGCAAATTGTAGTGCATGGATTGTTCTATCTCTCACATCAAAACACGTTGAAACTTGTTTACATTCATAAAACGGTAAAATTGATGCTGACATACCAAAAATGGCTAATATTAGACATCTGGTTACATGTTGTTTTCTGCTAATATCATCTTGGGTTACAATCAGATGCTCATTGTGTTTTCTCAATATGATTATCAAAACCATAGCAATTAGTGCAGAAACCAAGAGAATGATTTCCCAGACATACACTACCAGGAATGAAATGTGGTATTTGGAATGTTGTGACAGAAATGGTACTGTCATTAATACAATGGTTCCAAACGTCAATAGTGCAAATAGGAGTATAGCTGAGATGCGGCCCCGTGGTACCTCAACGTTATCCATCTCGATGTACGTCTGAAAGATTGATTGTATTACACACAATATAGTAGAGAATCTATGCAGAAAGCGTCTTCGTCATTTCTGTAAACGAAAAATGAATAGTATCAACTTCTAACGTGTTCAAACCAGATGTTCAGATTGAAATTATCAGTATGTATGCACTTATCGTTACGAGACAGGACAACATACGGAGGTTTGTGATTCGTCTGTATGAGTAATTAATACAGTAGATAATCACCAGGTGGTTTATTGCTTATGGATAATCAACTGAGACTTTTATCACAATATTGTTGCCGTACATTACCAACCTTGAAAATATTACGATATTATAAATGTCTTTACTGCGTATTTAATGAACGAATAATGAACGCATCGCGCGCACTTGATGGTGTACATTATCATCCTTGTTTATTGTCATATATCATCCTTGTTTATTGTCATATATTGTGATAAAAGTAGTTACGTATTCTCTCTGTTTGAAAAATCTTCCGTTTCAATATACATGCATTTACATCTCACGTACCAGGACATTTTTAATCATGTGTATATATCTACGTTCTTGCTATTACCGACATTGTTATATAAGATAGACCCTTTATACGAGAACTTCGTAGTAAACTAACCAGTGTTCAATATTGCTTACCAAGTGTATTGAAAGCACGATTTCTTATGTGTAAAGCTTAAGTTTTTAGTGGACATGTATAGTTTGTCAAATGTATTTTAAGCTATATGTGCATAAAGGTTGATTTATATATATATCATTGCATCTTATGTCTCTTCAGTTATTCTCTTCAGTCACCCTACGTTATGAACACTTACACATAAAATTAGCATTCTTAAAGTCTCTTTTTAATTGATCCAAATGTTATATTGTTTACATGTTCTAGTAATGACGGTTTCGTTTCATTTGGAATAAAATGAATATTCAGGTTACTCTGTATTTTAGCATTTCTTGTAGTTCATCCAGTCACCCATTGAAGGCGTCACGAACATTAATGAATGACATATCCTTAACTTATATTCACAGTCTTGGTCATAGATACAGTATAACTATGGTCAAATATTAGCCAAATCACAGTCCAATATTCAACCATTCAGTGAGAGAGAGAGGGACGGGGAGCGAGGGAGAGAGCTAGGGAGGGAGAGATGGAGAGAGGGAGAGAGAGAGGGAGAGAGAGGGGGGAGGCGTGTGTGGCGCACACATGTATACCGATACAAACATGCAAAATGATGAAAAGGCTTAAACGTTATGTTATAATTGAAAATGACACAACGACTGCAATTTACTTGCAAATATACACAAAAGACATGCATCAATAGCGAGCATACATAACTCAAGTGAAACGAAATCTCTTTTCCACATAGCTAATATAAAAATACCATAAAAATCCCTATTTTGTTGGACTGAAAAAAGCTCCACAATCCCTCCCTCTACGTGTATGCATAAGCGGATTTTGATTTTACATGGTTTAAAAAACGACAGAAATCAAAATTACCTTATAGGTAACAAATATCCTTAACTACCTGTATGTAAACACGTCGGTCCAATCTGATAGAGCAATACATTTATTCTTACGTTCTAGATTCATTCAAACATACGTGAACGAGTTTTTCTTAAATACACATACTTGTAAACACACTGCGCGAATGAATGTATTTATCTCTAGAGCGGGTTCCGGTCTGTTCGACATTGCGATCTATAAATATCGTACTTTCGGTTTCAGCAAATTATTTAATATCTAAAAATAGACAGGATTAATTTTGTATTCCTTTTTGGACGGTACGGCTAAGTTACCGTCTATTGTAGTGTGGCAATTTGAGAGGCATACAACAATTGGTTCCCGTTTTCAAAACATAAAAAGACTGAAAGCCGGTAACATGTCAAAAAACGTCCACATCCTAATTACTACGCGAACAAAGTAGATCCAAAGTTCACCGAACAAAATAATATCATAAACGTTTCAATAAAATGAAATGTTGAAAAGGTGACCTGCTAATACCTCGGTCACAAATCCAATCCGGCCGCCGTCCGATGATCGGCCGACGTTTTTTTTCGCTCATCGGGCCGGCGGCCGGCCGATGATCGCACGGACATCGGGGCATTTTGGAGCGTCTCACATAAATTTTACCCGACGTCGGGCCCGGGAAGGAATCGTGCTGAGATCGGATCAAGATCGGACGATCATCGCACGGAGATCGCCCGGTGATCGCCCGACATCGGGGCCATTGTACATGCGCCGAGAAAAATCAAGGTGTGGCTAATGGTGCTGTCACATAGCACCGGCTAAGCCCAACGGGCCCATACCGTTTGATTTAAATGACAAGCGGTGATAATCTCTCCGTCCGCATTTTTTTATTTTTTTCAGCCGTGTACTCAACGTTTTCATACCGTCTCCATACCGGGTCCTTACGCTTACAGCGTCCTCGTACCAGCCAGTGTCACCGTGTTGGCCGTTTTCTTGCCGGGTCTCGCCGGTTCCATGCCGGGTCCTCACCGTGTGGCTACCGGCCCCTTACCGCCCGGAACGCCCCCATACCATTCGCTAAACGTTCGCGCCGCCTTGCTGACGTCACACACGGTATATAAAAGCTGGGAATTCACCCGTCCGGTCACACATCAGTTCACGAATTGTACGTACATGTACTCCTCATAAATTTTCTCAAAAATCCTAACTATAATGCCTAACGTGGAATGAAAGCTGCTGGCAGAGGGGTGGGTAAAGTAAGGAAGCTTCCGGAACCGCAGGATCCTCCAACCAGATCCACAACTTCAAGGGTAAAGAAGCCCAATCCCAAGTATGATTCTTCTGATAATGCGGGTAAGTTTCGCTCCTCTACTGTCCTTCCTCTGCCACCATAAGGTTTCATGAGAGAGGGTTTCAGACCGAATGCATCATCCGCAATGATAAAGTACGGGATATACTGGGTGTCATTGGGGAGTGGAGTGGGGTCGGGGAGGTTCAGAGTACCGTCGTCCATACATTCTTTCAACTCTGACGCATTATAGATTTGAGCATCGGACGCTGCTCCCTTTCCTGAAAATACACAACAACAAAGAATCGTATTAGGAAACATGAAATAAACAGACTAAAATTAAAATGAACGGGTCTATTTAATAAAAATTAAATGATGATGAGATACTTACCACCAATATCTGCCCAGATGAATTTATAGTCCGAGTCGACCAAAGCCATAAGGATGATTGAGTAAAACCCCTTGTAATTATAATACAGAGATCCTGACTTGGCTGGGCAGCGGATGGCGACATGCTTCCCGTCCGCCTATGGTGTGTGGGAAGTCCCACCGCTTCAGAAATCCTTCTGCTATGGCTTGCCATTCTTCAGGTGTCGTCGGAGGGGTCATCACTTATCCATATATTCATCGCAGATTGCCTGGCAGACTTCCCGGACCACTATGGAGATCGTGTTTGGTGGGATGCGCCAGCCATACTGGAGTTCGGTGTACTTTGCACCCGAGGCAAGGTGTCTCAGCGAAACAGCCAACTTGAGTCCTGGGTCGAGTGGCTCCCGATACAACGTATGTTGCTTTGTGAGGCGATGTTCTATACGGGTTAATATTTCATCGTACATCTCGGGAGGCATTCTCATAAAGTTATTGAAAGCCGTGGGATCCTCATGCCGCAGTTCGACCATAAGCTGATGGTACACGCCGAACTGTTTGCGACGACTGATCAATCCCCTGGTCCATGCACATCTCCCCCGTTGGCCGCGGCGAGCCCGTCTTTGCTGCCGTCGGACGTGGAATGCCAGGTCGATATTAAGTTGGTCGCGTTCACGTTGGGCAAGAGCCAACATATACATGTTCCGAAGCCTCTCATGACACTCCATGATGACGACTGGTCCGATTGAGAGCAGGCACTAAATGAAGCTTTGACAATTGTCGTCGTTTTTATACAGTAAACTATGGAGTCACGGTGTCTGGCACGGTTTTTAAACGGGCGCAATAAAAACACACGGCAACAAGCCGGTATGGAGACGTTATGAAGACGGTGGAACGGTAACAGGACGTTATTAGGTCGTTAAGAGACCGGTTAAACGTTAAGAGACCGGTAAGGGGCCGATAGGTAGCCGGTATGTAGCCGGTATGAGACGGTGGGTCAACGTTGAGCAAACGGTGAGAGCCCGGTATGAGGCCGGTATGAACACGGTAACACATCGTCACCGCCCCATGAACGGTTCCATAACGGCCTCGTACCGGCCCACCGTCCTTATACCGTCCTTATACCGTCCTCTTACCGTCCTCATACCGATTTCTTACCGTGTTCCACCGCTTGTACCCACACGGCGAAAGTTTTGGACATGTTCAAAACTTTCGCCGGGTCTCGCCGGCCACTAACGGGCCCCAACCGTGTTCACCGATCGCTCAACGCCCCGCCGTGTGCCCTCACCGTGTTCCACCGCTTGTACCCACACGGCGAAAGTTTTGGACATGTTCAAAACTTTCGCCGGGTCTCGCCGGCCACTAACGGGCCCCAACCGTGTTCACCGGTCGCTCAACGCCCCGCCGTGTGCCCTCACCGTGTTCCACCGTCCGCACGAAATTTACCACACGGTGGCACACGGTAGGCTTACCCGGCACTATGTGACAGCTACATAGCGACATTTAAATCGGCCGGCGACCGTCCGATCGCCGGACGGCCTCCGTCCGATGACTGACGGACGCCGGACGGTGCCCGTCAGGTGTCCGCCCGGAGACCGAAGGACTCCGACCAGTTCTTTGCAGATCACGTGGGAAGGTAGGTCCCGCCCTGCATCTTCAGCTTCTCATTTCCAGTCAAGATGCCGAGAAGGAAAGTCGTTTCACGGCCAGAGACTCTCCCTCAGCCTCGCTATTCTCTGCTGCCGGTACATGAATCGATTACTGGTAAAATCCTGTCTGCGAATGAAAGACTGTGGGATTTATATATTACATTTTCCAGTCGGGCGCAACAGTCACCTCGCGGAGTGCGGCCGGCGCCCGGCCGATGCCCACCAGATTGCTGTCCGGACATCGTACGATTCATTTAAATTTTCCGGCATCCTTGCGGCGCTCGGACGATACCCGGGCGATAGCCGACCGATGATCGGCCGGCCGCCGTCCGATTAATAACCCGATGCTCCACCCAAAAGTTTTCCCGAACTGTCCGATTGCCGGCCGATCATCGGCCGGCGCCCTTTTGTCCAAGCTTTAGTGCCACTCATCGGACGGCGACCGGCTCCGACGTGTACAGTCCGTCCGATGCCTAGAGATCGGACGCATCGGCCGGCGGCCGGGTGATTTGTGACCGAGGCATAAAGTGGTTTGTGAACTAATTAGCTGTTTCTGTGGAGTTCAGATGGGGTTTAAAGCAATGTATTAATTCACACGAGTTTGTTTACATTTTTGGGTGTGCTCATAATAAAATTTAATGAACGAAAAATGTTTGTCTGTTTTATATTTTTTAAAGATGGTTCATTCTTGTACTTCATTCATGAAGTACTTACTAAATATATATCTTGTTTTATTCCTTATTAATTTCATAAATCGTCATCGTTTGGTAAAGTACATATTTTTAGAGCGTCGACTGTTTTCGTTTAGTACAGATTCTTACTTTTCGCCGGTTGGAGAAACTGCGTGACAGAAATGCAATCAGACGGGTACCCTACCATACCGGTTCTCAAGACTTAAAGTGCCAGGTTAGCGTCATAAACGCGACAAATTCGCTAAGCGAACGCACATAGAAGAGTGTTCTCGGGTTCAGACTGTGTGTAAAGGATATATATAAATCGATGACAAGTGATTACTGCTGTTGTTGTTCTTTATTGCGATTTATTGTAGATATGGTCTCGTTGTGCACGACTACGAACATTATCGGTGTCATTTTTCTACGTTCATCACGCTCTGTGCTAGAAAATTAATTGGAAAATACCCCACTACAACAAGATAACTCATAACCTATGGCAAGCTAGTGTTATCATAACTTTATGCCTGGGCATACTGATTTTACTCTAAGTTCGTGCTGATATAATTTAATATGTCATTATATAATTAAATATTCACAAATGTTACATAAAGGGTCTGATATCTTTGTATTTCATTTATTTACGATCGTGACAAACGTGTCACTTGTTTTACGATTTTAAGGTTCTACCATTATTATTGACCATTTGTCTTTATTTCGGTTTGAAAATCTAGCATTTCTAGAACAAGTCGGATTGAAGACCTCTTGGAAAAAATGTTTACTATTTTTTCAATACATTTTTATTCTTTTTCGCATTTCTGTCTTATGTTTTAGTTTTATTCCATATTCCATGCAAACCATCTGACCTTTTTACACATACTTGGCTATTATAAAACTGTTTAGTTACAAAACGGAAACTTGTATGCAACGAGTTGCCAGCTTAGCTACAAAGACGAGTGGTACCGTCCCACAGCACTTTCGTGCTTTGATTCGTTTTGTTCGTGGGAGGAGCCGTTATTGGATCAATGTGGTCAAATCATAACAAGTGACTTTTCACTGATTTAAAAAAAACTCAAAATGATTTTCAAAGTACGTAGGCCTATGCCCAAATATTCAATGAAAATGTATCTTGAAAGTAATATTGCTGTTTGTTTAAATCTTAATTTTGCTAAATTCCGTTTATTTCTAGCCACAGGAGATTGTCACTAGTTCTTTCCCGTTAATTTCCATCTACAGCTCTCTCCATTGGCCGCATGAATATATTACCCGGACAATTCCATTTCAAAATAGGTGTATTCATGTTTGTGTTTGTCCGTTAGCGTGTTGTGTTTGATAGAAAAGTAAACCAAACAGCAGTAACAGTTTTACACACGAGAGCATTTCCTTACCTAAATTGACATGGATCGGTCCTGAAAGTTCAAGCACCTGTTCGCGGTCAATCTAGTTGCACTTTTCTTTTTTTATACAAGGAGTCAAACGCTTTTCACACCTGACCTCTTTTCGCATGTCGCGAAGTACGCGATTGTTTTATTGTTATTGTTAAGACTGTTCCATAACATTTTCTTACGTTATATATTTTGCACCGTTAACGGATATCTGTCTATTAAATATAACTTTATTTGACACCGTATGTTTCATGATTTGTTGAAGTGCCTTAATATGTGACATGTATTTCGTCTTTTGTAACGGTCACCTTTGCAATAGTAATTAGCTGATTTCTCACTAACGGGAGTTTGCATTAAACTTGGTCTCAAAAGATGTACGGATCGTTCAATATTGAACAAATCCTTTGTTAACACGTCCAAGACAAATTCAGTTTGTATCGCGCTGTTAGATTGACCGCGAACAGGTGAATGGCAGGACCGGTCCATGCCAGTTCATGTAAGGAAATGTTCTCGTGCGTAAAACTAAAACTGCTGTTTTGAGTACTTTTATATCAAAACACAACCTCGGCTCTTTCTCTGTCAAGCTTACGGACAAGCACGAACATTTCAATACATCGATTTTGAAATTTGATGGTCCAGATAAAATTTTCATACGTTCGCGGTTAATAAACACGCACTATAGTGTGGCTTATGCTTCACGCACAAGAAACCCTTTCTAGTCTATAAAATCAGCGGAAAGACGACTACTATTTTTCCACCAAGGCAATTTCTCTTCAACCGAACAACGTTTGTAACATTGATGCGGATTGGTTAACCTTTCGATAAAGGGTACGTTACCTTACCAAATTTCTGTGAATTTACCGAAATCCATTTTGGATCTAGAGTGACCAGCAATCGTAACATCTCGGCACTTTTGTATGTTGCTCAACAAATCTTAACCTTCAACTTGCGCCGACCATCTTTTTCAATATATTTATTGTTATTAATATCGTATCTGTATAATACTGTGTAACTACAGTGTGTGTATTGATAATCTCCAGTGTGTAAAAGAGTCTGTGTACTAAGTGTATAAAATTGGTTTAGGGAAACACAATCAAGTTAATTTAATGTCAGTGATTTAACATTGCAAGTTTAATAGTTCAAAAATATATGCAAATATGGCAAAAGTGCATAAATATAATTCGCTGTCATGCCTTTGTTATGTTTCAAATTTTTCACCACTCCATTGGGTGTACTTTGATTTCTTCTTTACTGTCGGACTGTTTTTGTGTGTGTTTATACACACATTTAATCGTGCGAACATTAATGGCAGTCAGGGTCAACGCTCCCGATACAAACACTATCCACCACGGGAATCGATCACCATCTGTCTGGCTCGAGTTCAATTTCTCCACATCTGCAGTAGACAGCATAATTTGGATTTATCAATACATGATAATGATTTGAAACCGATAATTAATTGACACTAGATTTAATATAAGAATAAAGGACTCCTCATGGACATTTCACAACCTCAAGAGGACAATGTATGTGGTAGTGATAACTTTGTTGCATTAGTCTGAGAAGCCAAAGAGCTATACATTCGACTGACTTTGGCAGAGCTCCACATAACTTGGTGATTAACCGATTGTTAAAAGAAGCTCAGTCTTAGTTATCAGATACTCAATTCCAAAGGTGTGTTCATAGGTATTTACAATTATTTAATGGATTTTCGTTGTTTGAAGTGGAAGTCAATGTACCTCCTGGCGTGGACAATACAAAGTTGCGATTATTGACTGAGGCAAATTTTAAAATGCATCAAAAAGGATTCAAATACACTAAAAGCAGAAAAAAAGGAAAGTAATGGTTCATCATTAGCGCCTGAAAAGGGTAGTCAATTTATTTTTGTAGTTACCGGCAGTAAAACATTATTATGCTAAACGTTTGTATTTTGTTCTGTAGCGCAATGCATGACCCTTGATACCGGTTTTGGGTTTTCTTGTAACATCACATAAGCAGTTTGGGACATGCAGTGACTATTTTACCTGTTAGAGTGGATGAAAACCCCTGGAGGACGCCTGGGTAGAGCCACAAATTCTGCGTAACCATCTGGATTGCTTCCTTTCTAACGCTTTCTTTATCATAAGTGATTTAAAGTCATCGACCATTATCGCTCGACAAAGGAGACCCCTTTCTTACCAACCATATATGTGATTAAAATGTAGATCATTAGATTAGCATGGAATACACAATCATTGTATGGTTTGAATCCGAATTTACTCTGTAACAAATTCAACTAAGTTTACTTACTGTTTGAAAAAAGAGAGAAAAATACGTAAATACAGGGAAAGCCACATACATAAGACAATGCCTCCCCACGCAGATCTCCGGAAAAACAACAATCCACAAAACATAAGGCACTAAAGGAGGTCAAACGGTACACATATTAAGGAACTGAGGCGCAAGGAATGGCCCAGCAGACCACAAGGAATAACTAGGAGAATCAAAGTGGACAGTAAGGGAAGGGGAGGTGGGAATTAATGGATGGAAAAGATCACAGGACAAGTCAAAACAACTGGTCTTAATAGGCCAAAAATATCTTGAAAAAACATGGTGGGCGAAATTTGAAGGTTAAGATGTGTTGTGCAACATAAAAAATGCCGAGATGTTACGATTGCTGGTCATTCCAGATCCAAAATGGATTTCGGTAAATTCACCGAAATTCAATGGATTTCGATAAAGTAACGTACCTTTTATAGAAAGGTTAACCAATCCGCGTCAATGTTACAGACGTTGTTCAGTTGAAGAGAAATTGCCAGAGTGGTTTACGTAAGATTTGATTGGTTTACACAACACTAATATGCAAAAGGCAAAACCATGTTAGTACGGCTGCGCCGAAAACCTTGCTTCAGGGAAACTGATAACGTTTTTGAAGAGAGAGTGTTGCTCACGAGAGGGCAGCATAGGAGATGTTGTACTGTAGGTGTGTACATGATCTGATTAACGACAGAAACAGGTCTAACCAGCGTTCCCGGGTCATAAAGCCAAACGAACATGTTATTCAGAAAGTAGTTGAAACCTTCTTCATATGAATCAGAAGTAGAGGACAATGACTTCGGGTGCATTATCGTCAGTTAAACCTACGCCTCATCTGTTGTTCAAACCCAGCAATTCTAAGATGGAAGTCGAGTGCTCTAACGACTGAGCAAAACGGACAGACCAGGGGCGTAGACAGAGCTGGTTGAATGTGTACGCAAGCAATTTAGGGGGTCCAGAGGACATGATACCCATGAAAAAAGCCGTTTTCTAGAAGGTTCGTGGTTTTCAATCTGGTGACAGTTTTTGACAAGCAATAGTTACTTTTCAAGCATTTTATATTCTTAAGACAATATATATCCCAAAATGAATGCAATTGCTCAACTGTTGATTATTGCATTCTTCGTTGTTTTATTTCTTCTGTTTTCTTTTGATAACCATGTGTACGTAACGGCGTATTTTGCGTACAAGTAGCTACGCGCCAGTCGGTCCTTGTATTACTTCCAGTGCTTTACCCATCCTGCTAACAAGATATGTATTACCACACACATATAATTATTACGGAATCATGTTAGTGCCACAAGGAATATCGTGTGTCGAGCTTGGACAACGACACAATATCGCACAAATGTCGTGGAATTGCCGTGCGTCTACCGGTGTAATAGTTTATTTATCACACGGTAAAGTAAAAGAATTATACACGCTGTGTGTTCCGTAACTTATTGTGTTGAAATATAATATCAAACAATTTGGAAACCGATGGATTTGAATTCTGAAACATGGACTGACAGTTTTTGATTGGTATCCAGTGCATATACACCAGGGGAAAAGAAATGTTTGGACGGGTAAAGATAATTAAGCTCTCAAATAGATAACACCTCTTTAAGCTTGGATGCACTTCAGAGATCATATCATTTGGATGAGAATTCAACAACTGATGAGCAATTGTCCTTGGATTTATCTACTGGTGATCTTAGACACTGTCACTTGACATAAATTGAGATCATCTTTTATCATAACAATGCAAATGCTTGTTCGTGTAACAGTAACCCATATTTACTATTTCATGATTTAACAAACGTCTGGACAGGATGATAACCAACAAAGGTTTGTCACGCAGTACCACCTCTCTACAGCCACATCCGGTGTGGGAGGTGTATTAAATAGAGGTGAAATTTATTGTATATAACAATGATAATATTGATAATTCGAGGTTTAAACGCCAGACTATTGCTGTTAAATAGAGGTTGTTGATCTATAGAGCGCCATTCTGGAAAGGTTCCACTGTATTTTACATCGGTTATAAAATTAAGAGCTTATTAACTTTTCCGACAGCCGGAAACTCATAGTTATCCGTTATCAAATGTTCATTAACAACACGCGCATTTAAAGATATATAATGGTCATTTTTATGTTAATGTGTTTACCAAAACAATCATGATCACTATACTTTATCTAGTCAAAACTTCAATAAATATGTATTATCACAGAATACATTTATTATTTATTTCTCTATATTTGTCGAAAAAGGACGTTTGTATTATCATAAATTTAAAAAAAAAGGAAAACAAGCGGGTGTTTTTTACTAGTTTTGTCTGTTAGTTATAAGATTAAACAAGATTGTTTTAAACATTTAAACATGGCAATGGTCCCTATTAATGATGTTTTAAACAGTTATACATGGCAATGGTCCTTATTAATGATGTTTTAAACAGTTATACATGACAATGGTCCTTATTAATGATGTTTTAAACAGTTATACATGACAATGGTCCTTATTAATGATGTTTTAAACAGTTATACATGGCAATGGTCCTTATTAATGATGTTTTAAACAGTTATACATGGCAATGGTCCCTATTAATGATGTTTTAAACAGTTATACATGTCAATGGTCCTTATTGATGATGTTTTAAACAGTTATACATGACAATGGTCCTTATTAATGGTGTTTTAAACAGCTATACATGGCAATGGTCCTTATTAATGATGTTTTAAACAGTTATACATGACAATGGTCCTTATTAATGATGTTTTAAACAGTTATGCATGGCAATGGTCCCTATTAATGATGTTTTAAACAGTTATACATGACAATGGTCCCTATTAATGATGTTTTAAACAGTTATACATTGCAATGGTCCTTATTAATGATGTTTTAAACAGTTATACATGACAATGGTCCCTATTAATGATGTTTTAAACAGTTATACATTGCAATGGTCCTTATTAATGATGAGTAGACTACGTAACAATAATACTGGATGAAGTCCATTAAAACGTTTAAGGTTCAGCTGAGCCAGATACATTCTTTAATACAATGTATTTTTACTTCCAAGTGCTGACAGTAAATGCGCAATGACAAAGTATTTGTGAACAGCTCCAAATGATTTAAAGCAAGTTAACGTTACCATCTTCCTGCAGTACGACAAAAATGGCTGACGCTATAAGAATAGGTCGTGGTGATGCTCCAAATTCATCTAACTTATGGTATAAAATAGTACTTATATGGAGCTAGAACCAAGTGAGGAGTTACAATGATGGCATATATCGATAACATTAACCACTCAATATTATATATGCTATCTTTACACAGGACAATGTTCGCGTATTTTGTGACGTAAAACTATTCGATAATTTTTTATGCGGTTTCAATAAAAACTAAACAAGTACTTGTTTTGTCATGAAATTTCAAACATTTTACAAATAGTCTGTCTTTTATGCGGTTTCTATAAATAACTAAACAAGTACTTGTTTTGTCATGAAATTACAATAATTTTACTATAAAAACTAAACCCGCACTTACTCTTATACTACACTTCTATCGCCGCGCCAGGTTTATTCCGCTGTGTTGTGTTTTGTGAAACTAATATTTCTGCTACAAAATGAAACAGCTTTCGCACCAAAACAACATCGAAACAGGCTAAAATACTATAATATTATGAAAATAAGTACACACAATATATGATTTCATGACAGTACATTCAGCAGTAAACCTTTTGTTTGATTCTTAATGTAGTAAGGCATATTAAGCATATTCACATTGATATGAGAAACAATAATAATTCATATTAGATAAATACGTGATGTAATGTAAAATTTATAAATTGTGATATTAAACAAACAGTTATTTTATATATATAACTAAAGACTTGCATCGTATTTTATTTTAACTTGAGAAAGCATCATTATTTTAAAATAAAGAAGATTAAGACTTTATAATCGACATTGCATATACTTGTAGCTTTGATAGTGTTATGCCAAAGAGTTTTTATCAATATGTGCACAACAAGCAGATTGTATCGTTAATTAATATTGTCATCTTAAAACGTCTGCGCAGAATTCAAGAATTTTCTGTGATACGCCATTTAAATATACTGTGATAATTAAGGCGATATATACCCTAGAAAATAGCCACATTTGCTTTTTAGCAATATTTTTGAAACTACATATTATAGCAAGATGAAATGTACACTGTTGTATCGTTATACCGTCCTTCAACTAATACTGCTATAATTTTGTAAAAATGTTGAAAAATAAGTTAATTCAACTTTTGGAACTGTCAAATTGTACATGTTGTCCGGTAAATCAGTCTAATTTCACAAGCGTTAATTTTGCAAAAGAAACAATGTATACAAAGATAATAATCAAATCTACCTCATACTATCGAGATTTTCCCCCAAAAAGACCCATAAAATTAAGTTTTATTCCAAACTAACAACAACATAAACAAGGGACGAGACTCTATGAGTACAGACAATCTAGTTTTTATTATTTTTATTGATCTAATTTTGAAAAAAACTCGAAAGCATAAGCTAGTATACTTTCTCTGAAAAATACTTAACAGAATGTTGCGTGCATTTACAGGAATGTACAATATCATCAAAAGTCATTCTACATGTACTTTACCATACAGTGTATGGAATTGATCAAATGTGTATATTGATAAACTTGTCAAAACACATGGTGACTTCACCACCTTAACTTTTGTACAAAATGGCCATATGATAAGAATATCAGCTAAGAAATTTAACTCTTGATAGTACTGTCAACATGAAGCAATCACCTCAATAGTTGTCTCCCTTTACCATTAGATAAAACTATAAGTAGAGTAGCCTGAGTTGTCTTTCTTTGTACCCTGTCTAACTTCAGTAATCTTTAAAACAAGAGTTAATTAGTGTTTTTACGATTAAGTTTATTTATTTTTTATAATTATATTCAAAATCTAGTGAGCAGAGCCTAGCGATTTAGAAATCATTTACAATGTATATGAATACATTTAGTCATTAATAAAGATATTTTTTGCTTACATTTCCAAGGCTGTAATTCGCTATGGTTGTTGTTTCTGTTTGTGTTTTGAATGTGTTTTGTATTTCCCTTTCCCCTGTGCAATTCTGTCACTTTATACAGTGTTCAGGTTGTTTCCTACCTATTTTCGGCCTATTGCGGCCAATTGTCTTGACTTGTCCTGTGATCTTTTCCAACAATTAATTCCCCTCTCCCCCTCCCTTCACTGTCCACTTTGATTCTCCTAGTTATTCCTTGTGGTCTGCCGAGCCATTCCTTGTGCCTCTGTTCCTTAACATGTGTACCCTTTGACCTCCTTAAGTGCCTTATATTATGAGGATTGTTGTTTTCCCGGAGGTCTGCGTGGGGAAGCACTGTCTTGTGTATGTGGTGTTCCCTGTAGTTACGTATTCTCTCTCTTTCACAAGCAAAAATCACCGAGGAATCAACGCTAGAAAAGTGACCCATATTCAATTGCTTATGCTTCAACGACAGCAAATTGTCTTCGAATAGCTAAATGTCTTTTTTGCAATTTGCGTCATATTCGGCAATCGTTACAAATAGTTTCGTCGCCAAGAATGGCATTCTTTATCAGACAAGAAAAATCGTTGTTTTACCTTATAGATCTATATTACTTACCTAGAAAGTTAGGCCCTATGTCGACTAGATGGACTAGTCTTTGGTTTGACATATTCTAAACTTACATCAATTAAAATGAGACATTTGACGTGACATCAAAATAATTATATAACTTTATTTCCTCCACATACACCGAGAGACTATAACATATATACAAGATATTACAGTACATGCAATATATGGTAGACTATTAAACATAGCAACCAACATGAATAAAACACAAACACACACACTATACAATTACCTAAAGAAGCTAGTAATAGTATCAAATTAATATTAATTTTGAATGAAAAAATAATTATCAGAACAGTACTCGAGATGTCTCAAATATTGTCTGTTATTCCATAGGTGATGATTGGACATAACACCAGACACTTGTAAACGCTTGAATAGAGAGAATGAACTCTTTAACATGACATAGGTAAAAAAGAGATTGTTTACACATCCGGCCATTGATCAAATTAATGGACACAAAGTTCTGTTACTGAAGGCAGAGACCTAAATACCATTATTACCATGATATTTAGGTCTTTGCTGAAGGCGTTAAAATTGAAGAGCTGATACGGCACACAATATCAAAAGTACATCCTTCAAAATACATGCAACCCAATTATAAATAATGCACAACTGCTGCGATTTGTCAAAAATTAGGTCCTTGGATTTGTGTATAAAAACATGTAGACTTCCGCTGATACAATCCATAGATAGTTCCCACATTTACAATATTTACCTCCCTTGTTCTGAATAGTCGGCCATATTGATAGGCAAATTTCTTAAAGTTTATGGGGAATACAATGTGAACGATAACAAAATGAAATTCAGATATATAAATAACTTATTCATTATGCTCATGTGGGCAGATGGCTCAAATAGGCATTTTTGAAAAAAGTGGTTGTCACACGCAAAGTCCCTTGGTATTATATTCGGGAATTACTCCTATAAGTGTTTATATCAGTTTTGCCAATCAAAATTGCTGATGATTAAGAACAAGGGAGGTAAATATTGTAGATGCGGGAACTATCTATCAAATGATTATTCCAGTACTTTGATTTTATGTGGTTTACTCCGGTGGCCTTCACACTTAACGACGCATGCGCACTCGTGTCGTGGAAGTCTTCATAACAGAGAACGGAAGAGACTACGTAGTTTTAGGTCGACCTTCTTTAGTAGCCATGAAAGTAACATAGCCATCGTAGCTACGAAAGTTTAATGAGGTGGGCGGAGTTTGGTGTAGGCACGAAGACGCTAAATCAGTATCCATAAACTCAAGTGACCTGCGTTTTATACATAATGCCCAGCATGACTACATATACATGCAGAATACTACAAATATCGATTATAATTTGAATTGTGCAAAAAAACAATCAAATAACCGGGGAAATAAAAAACTTAAATTACGCCATGAAAGTATCATAGCCGTCGTAGATACGAAAGTTTAATGAGGTGGGCGGAGTTTGGTGAAGGCACTAAGACGCTAAATCAGTATAATATGGTAGTAGCCACGAAAGTCACATGTCTGTAATATGGTAGTAGCCACGAAAGTCACATGTCTATAATATGGTAGTAGCCACGAAAGTATCTTGTCTATAATATGGTAGTATCCACGAAAGTCCCATGTCTATAATATGACAGTAGCCACGAAATTAACATGTACATGTGTATAATATGGTAGTAGCCACGAAAGTCACATGTCTATAATATGGCAGTAGCCACGAAAGTATATTGTCTATAATATGGTAGTAGCCACGAAAGTCACATGTCTATAATATGTCTATAATATGGTAGTAGCCACGAAAGTCACATGTCTATAATATGGTAGTAGCCACGAAAGTCACATGTCTATAATATGGTAGTAGCCACGAAAGTCACATGTCTATAATATGTCTATAATATGGTAGTAGCCACGAAAGTCACATGTCTATAATATGTCTATAATATGGTAGTAGCCACGAAAGTCACATGTCTATAATATGGTAGTAGCCACGAAAGTCACATGTCTATAATATGTCTATAATATGGTAGTAGCCACGAAAGTCACATGTCTATAATATGTCTATAATATGGTAGTAGCCACGAAAGTCACATGTCTATAATATGGTAGTAGCCACGAAAGTCACATGCCTATAATATGGTAGTAGCCACGAAAGTCACATGTCTATTATATGTCTATAATATGGTAGTAGCCACGAAAGTCACATGTCTATAATATGTCTATAATATGGTAGTAGCCACGAAAGTCACATGTCTATAATATGGTAGTAGCCACGAAAGTCACATGTCTATAATATGGTAGTAGCCACGAAAGTCACATGCCTATAATATGGTAGTAGCCACGAAAGTCACATGTCTATAATATGGTAGTAGCCACGAAAGTCACATGTCTATAATATGGTAGTAGCCACGAAAGTCACATGTCTATAATATGGTAGTAGCCACGAAAGTCACATGCCTAGAATATGGCAGTACCCTCGAAAGTCACATGTCTATAATATGGTAGTAGCCACGAAAGTCACATGTCTATAAAATGGTAGTAGCCACGAAAGTCACATGTCTATAATATGTCTATAATATGGTAGTAGCCACGAAAGTATATTGTCTATAATATGGTAGTAGCCAAGAAAGTCACATGTCTATAAAATGTCTATAATATGGTAGTAGCCACGAAAGTATATTGTCTATAATATAGTAGTAGCCAAGAAAGTCACATGTCTATAATATGTCTATAATATGGTAGTAGCCACGAAAGTCACATGTCTATAATATGTCTATAATATGGTAGTAGCCACGAAAGTCACATGTCTATAATATGGTAGTAGCCACGAAAGTCACATGTCTATAATATGGTAGTAGCCACGAAAGTCACATGTCTATAATATGGTAGTAGCCACGAAAGTCACAAGTCTATAATATGGTAGTAGCCACGAAAGTCACATGTCTATAATATGGTAGTAGCCACGAATGTACGATGCCTATAATATGGTAGTAGCCACGAAAGTCACATGTATATAATATGGCAGTAGCCACGAAAGTACGATGCCTATAATATGGTAGTAGCCACGAAAGTCACATGTATATAATATGGCAGTAGCCACGAAAGTACGATGCCTGTAATATGGTAGTAGCCACGAAAGTACGATGCCTATAATATGGTAGTAGCCACGAAAGTCACATGTCTATAATATGGTAGTAGCCACGAAAGTCACATGCCTATAATATGGCAGTAGCCACGAAAGTCACATGTCTATAATATGGTAGTAGCCACGAAAGTCACATGTCTATAATATGGTAGTAGCCACGAAAGTCACATGTCTATAATATGGTAGTAGCCACGAAAGTCACATGTCTATAATATGGTAGTAGCCACAAAAGTCACATGTCTATAATATGGTAGTAGCCACGAAAGTCACATGTCTATAATATGGTAGTAGCCACGAAAGTCACATGTCTATAATATGTCTATAATATGATAGTAGCCACGAAAGTCACATGCCTATAATATGGTAGTAGCCACGAAAGTACGATGCCTATAATATGGTAGTAGCCACGAAAGTCACATGTCTATAATATGGTAGTAGCCACGAAAGTCACATGCCTATAATATGGCAGTAGCCACGAAAGTCACATGTCTATAATATGGTAGTAGCCACGAAAGTCACATGTCTATAATATGGTAGTAGCCACGAAAGTCACAAGTCTATAATATGGTAGTAGCCACGAAAGTCACATGTCTATAATATGGTAGTAGCCACGAAAGTCACATGTCTATAATATGGTAGTAGCCACGAAAGTCACATGTCTATAATATTGTAGTAGCCACGAAAGTCACATGTCTATAATATGGTAGTAGCCACGAAAGTCACATGTATATAATATGGCAGCAGCCACGAAAGTACGATGCCTGTAATATGGTAGTAGCCACGAAAGTACGATGCCTATAATATGGTAGTAGCCACGAAAGTCACATGTCTATAATATGGTAGTAGCCACGAAAGTCACATGCCTATAATATGGCAGTAGCCACGAAAGTCACATGTCTATAATATGGAAGTAGCCACGAAAGTCACATGTCTATAATATGGTAGTAGCCACGAAAGTCACATGTCTATAATATGGTAGTAGCCACGAAAGTCACATGTCTATAATATGTCTATAATATGGTAGTAGCCACGAAAGTCACATGCCTATAATATGGTAGTAGCCACGAAAGTATATTGTCTATAATATGGTAGTAACCACGAAAGTCACATGTCTATAATATGGTAGTAGCCACGAAAGTCACATGCCTATAATATGACAGTAGCCACGAAAGTCACACGCCTATAATATGGTAGTAGCCACGAAAGTCACATGCCTATAATATGGTAGTAGCCACGAAAGTCACATGTCTATAATATGGTAGTAGCCACGAAAGTCACATGCCTATAATATGGTAGTAGCCACGAAAGTCACATGCCTATAATATGGTAGTAGCCACGAAAGTATATTGTCTATAATATGGTAGTAGCCACGAAAGTCACATGTCTATAATATGGTAGTAGCCACGAAAGTCACATGCCTATAATATGACAGTAGCCACGAAAGTCACATGCCTATAATATGGTAGTAGCCACGAAAGTGACATGCCTATAATATGGTAGTAGCCACGAAAGTCACATGTCTATAATATGGTAGTAGCCACGAAAGTCACATGCCTATAATATGGTAGTAGCCACGAAAGTCACATGCCTATAATATGGTAGTAGCCACGAAAGTCACATGCCTATAATATGGCAGTAGCCACGAAAGTACGATGCCTATAATATGGTAGTAGCCTCGAAAGTACGATGCCTATAATATGGCAGTAGCCACGAAAGTCACATGCCTATAATATGGCAGTAGCCACGAAAGTCACATGTCTATAATATGGTAGTAGCCACGAAAGTACGATGCCTATAATATGGTAGTAGCCACGAAAGTCACATGTATATAATATGGCAGTAGCCACGAAAGTACGATGCCTATAATATGGTAGTAGCCTCGAAAGTACGATGCCTATAATATGGCAGTAGCCACGAAAGTCACATGCCTATAATATGGCAGTAGCCACGAAAGTCACATGTCTATAATATGGCAGTAGCCACGAAAGTCACATGTCTAAAATATGGTAGTAGCCACGAAAGTCACATGTCTATAATATTGTAGTAGCCACGAAAGTCACATGTCTATAATATGGTAGTAGCCACGAAAGTCACATGTCTATAATATGGTAGTAACCACGAAAGTATCTTGTCTATAAAATTGCAGTAGTGACGTAAATATCTTGTCTATAATATGGTAGTAGCCACGAAAGTCACATGTCTATAAAATGGTTGCAGCCACGAAAGTATCATGTCTATAATATGTATATAATATGACAGTTGCCACCAAAGTCACATGTCTATAGTATGGTAGTAGTCACGAAAGTCACATGTCTGTAATATGGTAGTAGCCACGAAAGTATATTGTCTATAATATGGTAGTGGCCACGAAAGTCACATGTCTATAATATGTCTATAATATGGTAGTAGCCACGAAAGTCACATGTCTATAATATGTCTATAATACGGTAGTAGCCACGAAAGTCACATGTCTATAATATGGTAGTAGCCACGAAAGTCACATACAACCAAGCAAGAGTATAAATTGATCGTCGAAATTGATTTGGAACATACAAATCATACTGTTGGTGACGTGAGTACTTGACACATAGGAATGCATGTATGTTTTTACATCTTTATGATATAGAGCGGTGCACGCTTATAACTTATTTCTGGGACCAAGAGATTTACTTCGTTATATCCAAACATTGTTATGTCCATCCAACGAAATTTCGTTATAATTGTATGGATATAACAAATTTCATTATAGCATCCATTAGTGTTGACTTGTTGCTTGTTTACACCTGAACTAGATGTGTGTGTGTAGTGATATAGAACCCGCATTAAACTAAATGTTTATTAATTGATTAAATAAATAATAAAATTGTTGTTGTTGCATTAACATGTTAAGTATATTGAAACAGTGATACTAAACAGACAAAACAATTTATGTTCACTTGTCCAATTCAAACATTAACAAACAATGAGTTAGTGTATTAATGTGTTGTGTCTGGCGCGATAAATTAACGCATTCGTTCACACCTGTTTTCACACCCAAAACAATCGAAATTGTTTATGCAGTCCTACAGTTAATACCAGCTTTCTGGATCTCCCCAGTTTTCAAAGCCTCTCTTCACAGCTTAGTGTTTATTATGCTTGTAATTGATATCACTTATTTCTATCAGCAGGGTCCATTAATCTCTCTGCGCTGGTCAGTCTTGTGGTCAGAACATAGGGATCAAGTTACAAGTTTACAAGTTTATTTTACTAAGCTCAGTTCATATATACATGGAAGCATGAGTATGAAAATATTACAGTAGTAATGAATACAACATGGCATATTATATAATATCAGTGAGATTACAAGAGCAACAGAGAAAATAGTCAATATAAATAGACACAACTTTATGATGTTACAGAGTTGTGTATATGTTACTATAGTTTATAAAATCAGAAGACACACATTTTCATAAGACAGGATAAATGTTATATATACAATAAACAGTGACAAAATAGATCAGATTACACCTCCCATATGATAGAGAAAAGAATGTTCTGCTCATTTTAAAGACATGATAACTATTTAAGTTTACAAAATTCATTGAAATAAAAATACATGTACATGTACTACCAAAATCATACTTTTAAAGGAAGAAACAAAACACTGAAGTACATTAAGAAAATATTTAATTAGTATCGTTTGATCTGCACACATATTTCAAATAGGAATTAGCCTCATACATTGGATTATAATTTAATGCTAATTTAACTATTCATTAAAATAATACAAGCTGTCTTCTAATGCAACTATCCAAGTATAAATATTTATACAACTGTACACATGTATATATGAACGAACGAACGAATATACGAACAAACGAAAAAAAGAAGATTTTGTAACAGCAATATAAATGTATTTTACTGATTTTCATAGGAAGCTTAAGTTGTCCGAGAATATCGGTCAATTTAGTAACAAATAAACATACAGACTGATAGCTCCACAATTTAAAATTATTAATCACATGTATGTGTTTGTGTGATTCTAAGGTTTGACTTACAACTGAACAATTGCTGATGTTGGTTAGCTTTAGAAACAGACCTGTCCAGGACAAACTTCAACTCAACCGTTAGTAGCCCGATTCAGCATCCGGGGCGTCGGGCTAGTGGATTTCAAGAACACTGATACGCTACACACACTGAATGCTAGCTTTCCATCTATTTCTTTTCTATTTGTCTTTTCCTTTTAACCAGCTGAATAAATTGCTGCTTTTTATATAAGTTCGTGTTGTTTTCTGTTCAGTCTTATGTATTCCTTAACAAATTGTGTTAATAATACCCACTGTCCCCCATCATCATCCCTTTTAGCATAGCCAATATTGAATATAGCCATTGTCTCTTCATTTTAACATTCCACTATATGATGTCCTGATACCCAATTCATATTTATTCTTCAAGTAAGCAATAAACTACCAAGAGAAAAATATTTTCACACATCACTAGTCTATAAACTATGGAAAGTGTGCATGTATCTTAAGCAACAACTAAACATGCACCATATGACCCAAATCTCCAGTCCAGCACAGGCTACTGCCATATTATAGACATGTGACTTTCGTGACTACTACCATATAATAGACAGGTGACTTTCGTGGCCTACTGTCATAATATTGACATATGATAGACACGTGACTTTCTACTACTATATTATAGAAATGTGACATTCGTGGTTACTACCATATTATAGACATATCATACATAGACATGTGACTTTCGTGGCTACTACCATTTTATAGGCATGTGACTTTCGTGGCTACTACCATATTACAGACATGTGACTTTCGTGGCTACTACCATATTATAGACATGTGACTTTCGTGGCTTCTACCATATTATAGACATGTGACTTTCGTGGCTACTGCCATATTATAGACATGTGACTTTCGTGGCTACTACCATATTATAGGCATCGTACTTTCGAGGCTACTGCCATATTATAGGCATTGTACTTTCGTGGCTACTACCATATTATAGGCATCGTACTTTCGTGGCTACTACCATATTATAGGCATCGTACTTTCGTGGCTACTACCATATTATAGGCATCGTACTTTCGTGGCTACTACCATATTATAGGCATCGTACTTTCGTGGCTACTACCATATTATAGGAATCGTACTTTCGTGGCTACTACCATATTATAGGCATCGTACTTTCGTGGCTACTACCATATTATAGGCATATTATAGACATGTGACTTTCGTGGCTACTACCATATTATAGACATGTGACTTTCGTGGCTACTGCAATATTATAGGCATGTGACTTTCGTGGCTACTACCATATTATAGACATGTGACTTTCGTGGCTACTACCATATTATAGGCATGTGACTTTCGTGGCTACTACCATATTATAGACATGTGACTTTCGTGGCTTCTACCATATTATAGACATGTGACTTTCGTGGCTACTACCATATTATAGACATGTGACTTTCGTGGCTACTACCATATTATAGGCATGTGACTTTCGTGGCTACTACCATATTATAGACATGTGACTTTCGTGGCTACTACCATATTATAGACATGTGACTTTCGTGGCTACTACCATATTATAGACATATTATAGACATGTGACTTTCGTGGCTACTACCATATTATAGACATATTATAGACATGTGACTTTCGTGGCTACTACCATTTTATAGGCATGTGACTTTCGTGGCTACTACCATATTATAGGCATGTGACTTTCGTGGCTACTACCATATTATAGGCATGTGACTTTCGTGGCTACTACCATATTATAGACATGTGACTTTCGTGGCTACTACCATATTATAGGCATGTGACTTTCGTGGCTACTACCATATTATAGGCATGTGACTTTCGTGGCTACTGTCATATTATAGGCATGTGACTTTCGTGGCTACTACCATATTATATACATGTGACTTTCGTGGCTACTACCATATTATAGACAATATACTTTCGTGGCTACTACCATATTATAGGCATGTGACTTTCGTGGCTACTACCATATTATAGACATGTGACTTTCGTGGCTACTACCATATTATAGACATGTGACTTTCGTGGCTACTACCATATTATAGGCATGTGACTTTCGTGGCTACTACCATATTATAGACATGTGACTTTCGTGGCTACTACCATATTATAGACATGTGACTTTCGTGGCTACCACCATATTATAGACATATTATAGACATGTGACTTTCGTGGCTACTACCATATTATAGACATATTATAGACATGTGACTTTCGTGGCTACTACCATATTATAGGCATGTGACTTTCGTGGCTACTACCATATTATAGACATGTGACTTTCGTGGCTACTACCATATTATAGACATATTATAGACATGTGACTTTCGTGGCTACTACCATATTATAGACATATTATAGACATGTGACTTTCGTGGCTACTACCATATTATAGGCATGTGACTTTCGTGGCTACTACCATATTATAGACATGTGACTTTCGTGGCTTCTACCATATTATAGACATGTGACTTTCGTGGCTACTACCATATTATAGACATGTGACTTTCGTGGCTACTACCATATTATAGGCATGTGACTTTCGTGGCTACTACCATATTATAGACATGTGACTTTCGTGGCTACTACCATATTATAGACATGTGACTTTCGTGGCTACTACCATATTATAGACATATTATAGACATGTGACTTTCGTGGCTACTACCATATTATAGACATATTATAGACATGTGACTTTCGTGGCTACTACCATTTTATAGGCATGTGACTTTCGTGGCTACTACCATATTATAGGCATGTGACTTTCGTGGCTACTACCATATTATAGGCATGTGACTTTCGTGGCTACTACCATATTATAGACATGTGACTTTCGTGGCTACTACCATATTATAGGCATGTGACTTTCGTGGCTACTACCATATTATAGGCATGTGACTTTCGTGGCTACTGTCATATTATAGGCATGTGACTTTCGTGGCTACTACCATATTATATACATGTGACTTTCGTGGCTACTTCCATATTATAGACAATATACTTTCGTGGCTACTACCATATTATAGACAATATACTTTCGTGGCTACTACCATATTATAGGCATGTGACTTTCGTGGCTACTACCATATTATAGACATGTGACTTTCGTGGCTACTACCATATTATAGACATGTGACTTTCGTGGCTACTACCATATTATAGGCATGTGACTTTCGTGGCTACTACCATATTATAGACATGTGACTTTCGTGGCTACTACCATATTATAGACATGTGACTTTCGTGGCTACTACCATATTATAGACATATTATAGACATGTGACTTTCGTGGCTACTACCATATTATAGACATATTATAGACATGTGACTTTCGTGGCTACTACCATATTATAGGCATGTGACTTTCGTGGCTACTACCATATTATAGACATGTGACTTTCGTGGCTACTACCATATTATAGACATATTATAGACATGTGACTTTCGTGGCTACTACCATATTATAGACATATTATAGACATGTGACTTTCGTGGCTACTACCATATTATAGGCATGTGACTTTCGTGGCTACTACCATATTATAGACATGTGACTTTCGTGGCTACTACCATATTATAGACATGTGACTTTCGTGGCTACTACCATATTATAGACATGTGACTTTCGTGGCTACTACCATATTATAGGCATGTGACTTTCGTGGCTACTACCATATTATAGACATGTGACTTTCGTGGCTACTACCATATTATAGACATGTGACTTTCGTGGCTACTACCATATTATAGACATATTATAGACATGTGACTTTCGTGGCTACTACCATATTATAGACATATTATAGACATGTGACTTTCGTGGCTACTACCATTTTATAGGCATGTTACTTTCGTGGCTACTACCATATTATAGGCATGTGACTTTCGTGGCTACTACCATATTATAGGCATGTGACTTTCGTGGCTACTACCATATTATAGACATGTGACTTTCGTGGCTACTACCATATTATAGGCATGTGACTTTCGTGGCTACTACCATATTATAGGCATGTGACTTTCGTGGCTACTGTCATATTATAGGCATGTGACTTTCGTGGCTACTACCATATTATATACATGTGACTTTCGTGGCTACTACCATATTATAGACAATATACTTTCGTGGCTACTACCATATTATAGACAATATACTTTCGTGGCTACTGTCATATTATAGGCATGTGACTTTCGTGGCTACTACCATATTATATACATGTGACTTTCGTGGCTACTACCATATTATAGACAATATACTTTCGTGGCTACTACCATATTATAGACAATATACTTTCGTGGCTACTACCATATTATAGGCATGTGACTTTCGTGGCTACTACCATATTATAGACATGTGACTTTCGTGGCTACTACCATATTATAGACATGTGACTTTCGTGGCTACTACCATATTATAGGCATGTGACTTTCGTGGCTACTACCATATTATAGACATGTGACTTTCGTGGCTACTACCATATTATAGACATGTGACTTTCGTGGCTACTACCATATTATAGACATATTATAGACATGTGACTTTCGTGGCTACTACCATATTATAGACATATTATAGACATGTGACTTTCGTGGCTACTACCATATTATAGGCATGTGACTTTCGTGGCTACTACCATATTATAGACATGTGACTTTCGTGGCTACTACCATATTATAGACATATTATAGACATGTGACTTTCGTGGCTACTACCATATTATAGACATATTATAGACATGTGACTTTCGTGGCTACTACCATATTATAGGCATGTGACTTTCGTGGCTACTACCATATTATAGACATGTGACTTTCGTGGCTACTACCATATTATAGACATGTGACTTTCGTGGTTACTACCATATTATAGACATGTGACTTTCGTGGCTACTACCATATTATAGGCATGTGACTTTCGTGGCTACTACCATATTATAGACATGTGACTTTCGTGGCTACTACCATATTATAGACATGTGACTTTCGTGGCTACTACCATATTATAGACATGTGACTTTCGTGGCTACTACCATATTATAGACATGTGACTTTCGTGGCTACTACCATATTATAGACATATTATAGACATGTGACTTTCGTGGCTACTACCATATTATAGACATATTATAGACATGTGACTTTCGTGGCTACTACCATTTTATAGGCATGTTACTTTCGTGGCTACTACCATATTATAGGCATGTGACTTTCGTGGCTACTACCATATTATAGGCATGTGACTTTCGTGGCTACTACCATATTATAGACATGTGACTTTCGTGGCTACTACCATATTATAGGCATGTGACTTTCGTGGCTACTACCATATTATAGGCATGTGACTTTCGTGGCTACTGTCATATTATAGGCATGTGACTTTCGTGGCTACTACCATATTATATACATGTGACTTTCGTGGCTACTACCATATTATAGACAATATACTTTCGTGGCTACTACCATATTATAGGCATGTGACTTTCGTGGCTACTACCATATTATAGACATATTATAAACAAGATACTTTCGTGGCTACTGCCATATTATAGACATCGTACTTTCGTGGCTACTACCATATTATAGACATGTGACTTTCATGGCTACTACTGTATTATAGACATGTGACTTTCGTGGCTACTACCATATTATAGACATATTACTTTCGTCTCTACTGCCATATTATAGATAAGTGATTTTCGTGGCTACTACCATAATAAAATTACAATGTGTCCGTAGCCACGAAAGTACAAGGCGAAGTCAAATGAATATTCATGAGTTGTAATTTTCACAAAATGGTTTTTTACGGCACATACTAAAAATTCGAGGGTTCAAATAACACCGCATTTAGATACATAAATCTCTCTAACCATATTTCTGTTTCTGAAACAATAATATCCGTTTAAAATACATCTGGTAAAAAAATATATCTGGTAATATTCTTATTAAGACGGCACGTTACGGTCTTTAAATTCTTATGAAGCCGTTCTTCCCGGCACGTTGCGGTATGTGCCGTAAAAAGAGCTATTTTGTGAAAATTACAACTAATGAATATTCATTTTAACTCCGCCTTTGTACTTTCGTGGCTACGGACTTTCATAGCTACGAAAGAAGGTTCATCTTATGAAAGTGGATTTGTATCCAAATTTCATTTCTATTCGTACTGGGATATGAGGTAATTATTCATTTAGTATTAATTAATATCCTTGACCAGTTGTCATTTGTGAAATTACCTGTTTTGATGATAATGTCGAGTTGTTTACATGCTGATCTCACCGATTCCTAGAAAACAATGACCGAATTTATAGTTGTCAACAATGTTACAATGACAGGGGCCTCGTGCTTTATATTATTAGTTATTTAAAAAATACTCCGTACACCGTATTCCATACCTCATTAAACATTACAGTAATTAATTTTGATATGTCATCTGCGTGTTTTGCTTCTATTTTGATAATTAGTTTTTTATTCAATGTGTACAAACGATTGTTTTTATTTGTAAAAATCTTTTCCAACTGCTGTGTGTGCTCAGTATTTTATTCATATCGCGAGAATACTCGGTCTGAGTGATGCGATTACTGAAGATGATGATGATGATGAATTCTATTCAGTTGTATTTGTACTTTAGTGTAAATATGTGTAATCAAACACAATCTTGATAGTTTATCATCGTGCAAGATTGGACGGGTTTGTTATGTAAACATGAATACCCTATAAACTTTAAGGAAATTTGCCTATCAGTTTGGCTGACAATTCAGAACAAGATAAATAAATATTGTACAACGTGGGAACTATCTGTTGGTACGGTACTGTATCATGTATAGTGGTAAAGATAATTTCGACTCTGATTTCAAGTTATTAATTTTATGTTTAACAACTAATTAACAAATTATTCTAAATTTGTGAAGACTGGCTAAAATGATTTCGCAATAAGCTATTTATAGTCTAAATCTATGGGATTTTGTTATTATATTATGAGACAGTTTGCTATTTATAGTCTAAATCTATGGACTTTTGTCACTATATTATATGTGACAGTTTGCTATTTATAGTCTTAATCTATGGACTTTTGTCATAATATTATGTGACAGGTTTTATTGTTTTATATTGAGGGGTTTTATTTGATGATTGATCTTGTTCAAAACTATACCACTATGCTGTTTTAAAATCACCAAAAATCTTATGAATCTTTAATTCTGTTATTATCCGTAGTAGGCTATCAGGAAGTGATATTTTTATGATTTGAAGTAACAATATTTGTACATGGTCCCAGGATGCAATAAAACTTGTATGTGAATAACACAACACCAGGATGCATTAGAATAATACATTTCCATGTATTCTTAGAGGTTTAAACTTTAAATTTATTGTACATTGATTGTGAAACAAGTTCTTACAACTTATACTAATTACTCTCAATCACTGCTTCCTGGCTACCAACCAGTACTCGTGCCAAATTTAGGGATTGTGAAGTTTGTGATCAAACCCTGCTGATGGCGGGGCTCAAACTCAGGAGTCAGACGCTCTACGCCTCGACAACTGCGCCTCCCTTCATTCAGACATATAATTTGATCACAGTTTTAGTTGTAACACATGTAATGATGTCATGTATTTAAAATATTCTTAAATGAGTTCATGTTATTTTTCAGAACCAAGTCATTGTTGGGACTGAAAATTGGGAATAATATAACCGATAATTTACTCATAATGAACCGTAAGTTAGATATTGTAGCCTTTTCCTGGCAGCCAAAGTATATTTGTTGCAAGGAATGCATCTGAGGTATCCTAACAGCAAGTCCGAGCTCCAATCATCGGTTTGAGAGGTCTTGTATACATGTCAGAATTGAATAATTGAATAAGTTTATGTACTGGACTGAACTGATAGCAATCAAGAAGTTGAAGTTTCCATCTCTTCATTTTGTTGGAATCTGATCTTGTAAGACATTAGACTGTTTAAGTAGCATATTATCAGCTGAGGAACTTGATATAATACTGGTTAGAAAAAGGAAGGAAAATCAGCAAAGATGTCATCTGTCGACAGTTGTGACGATTTTGACGGGGAGATAGAGCTGTTTCCTATTACTGACTTCGGTAGTATGGATGACTCTGAAATCGGGTCACACAGCAGTGAGACTGAGTCTACACGTGATGCGTCCGATGAGAGGGACACAGATGAAGAGATTGAAGAAGATCGTCCGAAAAAGCAGGCATTTCTGTCACTCAGACAAAGAAGATTATCACGAGCTCTTGCCTCTTTTGAGGGATTGAAAGTAAATGTAAACAGAGCTCAAAGAAATTGGATCAATGCTATCCGAAAAGCTCGTTACATGAACGATCCATGGGAGCAGTTTCATCTTGATGATTACCAAGTAGAGACATGCTTTAGACACAGATACAGTGCTCTTAGAAAGGCATGGTTGACTGATGAAGTTAGAGTGAAGATGGAGAAAAAGGTGTGTATTCTTACCATCTAGTAGAGTCATTGTTTGTCGTTCTTGCTGCATAGTAAACTGAAAGTGATTTATCACATTTGGGTGTTATTCTATCAATCCAGACATTTTTTCTTCAGGTATAAACAAAATTTGCCTGTATGTGACAGTCTCGGAGATGTTTGGCCCAAATGCACTGAGCCTCGTTTCTGAGAAAAATGCAATAAAGATGACGTCATGTTTACACATTAAGTGCAACAGCTAATTAAAACATTTCAGTAAAGGATTTATGATTCAGCGGCGAGCAGAAGCAAAACAATTATTGGTAAACATTGAGAAGGCCCCTTTTCTTGAGGAAAAGAATAATAAACATATAATTGTAAAATATTATTGTATCTGAAAATATATTTGCGGTATTAAATTTGTGACTCAGAATTTTGTGTACTCTTGATGAACATTTTTAAATGCTGTAATTCCCTGAAAAATGTTGACCTACTAATATCCCTGCATTCAGAAGTGTTAATAAATCAATTTCGCCCAGATATGTCATTTGGGCCAAAAATCTCAAGAGAATACCACATATTGGCTATTATTGTTCAGACTGTTAAACCAATACTGACTCTGATTTCAAACCGTTGCAATCAGGTAAATCTCTGGTGATCATGTTTTGTGAAAGCATTTTGTTTGATTTGACATAAGTGTCACCACAATGTGCACTTAGTATGGATTTTGTATTGTGCTTGTTGACATAAGCAATATAATAATATAAGGTATTGAATTGTTAAAGTTGTTTTCAGAAAACCATTCAGGCTGTGTACTATCTAGATATATTATAACTGTAAAATTGCTGGTCGATAAGCTCAGTAACCTGGACATTGCTATCTTATTTATTTACTTACACTTGGGGCCTATATTAAAATTAAGTTTGTTTGCCCTTTACCCTTTTTTTGAGACCGACCCGAGCGTTTATTAAACACAGTTTATATGCCTGTGATCAAGTCTGGATGATATTGGTTAATCATGGTTAATTATCGATAGTCTAGACGACTATACACCATTATGTCACACTACGATGTGTGCAGTTTGTTCTTCTTAGTTATCAAAAGGCAAAACAATGACTATTTTTGTTTCATTATGTTTGCCTTATGATAATTTCCTCTCGCTAGAAAGACTCTGGAACCCAAAATTAGAAAAAAGTATGACACAAAAATGGTCATAGTTGCCCTTATAATATTTTCATCAACAATTATTGAAGCCTCGTGCTCATACTCACTAAAACAGACAGGCTATATTAAGTATTAAAAATAAGTCCACACAAAGGTGTTGATTTTGCTTTCATTTTACCAACATGAATTTTTTCTGAATTGATCCAAGCTTATGTTAACCATGTTCTTGACAACCACATGTCATTTAACCGTATCTTTTTTAATATTTACCATTATTTTACTGTACCCGCCCACCCAATGTACCCCGTGCCGAAATTACCACGCACGGATAATACATTTCGACTAAAACATATTAAAATTTCCACAATAAAATAAAATATTTTTCCTACCTACCTCCTGCTACCTACCCACCTCTAAAATCTAGGGTCGGTAAAGGGCAAACAAAGACTTTTTTAATTTTGGCCTGGTTTAGAATTTTTTTTAATAGTTTCATATAACTTGAAATAATTTCTGTTTCCAGCATATTTCAGTATTACCTCCAAGATAATGTTATGTGTTTACAAACATATTAGTCATTGGTTATATATAGGACATGTGTTTACAACAATATAAGGTTCTTATTTCTTTATGAACTATAAAAAAACACCTTGTTATATTAATCAATGATGGTTGCTTTTATTGATCTATTTTAGGCATTCAACAAAGGAGCAATGAGGGAATGCTTCAGATTGTAAGTTGAGTTCATACTTCTGATGAAAATACAATTTAAACTTGAATATTTACCCATATAGCAGCTTCCATCATCATTAATTAACAAAAGTCGAAAAAGTCCTAAAAAAGACTGATAGTTATACTGACATACCTGCTTGAAGTTCAGAGTTGTCCTTAAATAGTTTCAATATGAGCCGGTAGCCGGTAAAATTACCTGGTAACTTATGCATCATCACCTGACTACTTTTCTTGTACAAGTGAATATAATTAAGGGGAGTACACCCTCTGACCCCGCCTACTTTTGATGATTTTCCTGCTAGTTCACATATTAGTGACACTCCTGCTTAAATTGATTGACTTCTGCTTTCATACGCCATTAAAGTTTTTTTCTTACTACATTTGGACAGAGTTTGAACTTTATGAATATAAAGTATTCATGGTTTAAACTTTCATTACAGCATGTTTAAAGCCCTATTTATGTGTTATAAGCGTTTTGTCATCCTCATTATGTCAAACGCGATGAAAATTAAATTACTTGAATGATCAATGTATTTTTCACCTATGTGTTCAGTTAAATGATGTAATTATGCATGTACTGTTCTAATAGATATGTTGTTTATGAATTATTCGTTTATGGTATGGTGCAGGTACTCAATATAATCAGATCGTAGCAGTAAAGTTGTGTAAATTCTGTTTTTCTCTGTGTTGCTGTCATTGTATGAAGATTTTAAATGACTGATGTTTCAAGCGTTGACACAGACAGAATATCCTGCCAATGTAAAACTTTTTGTATCTCTCCCAATTTGTGAACTACGATGTGCACAGTTGATGTGACCTTCAATATTAGGATGCTTTTGAAGCTTACATGTTGTATTTTAATGCATGTGAATCATTTCATTTATATTCCAGCTTTAAACTGGTTACAATGCATGTTATGGGTTGTTTCAGTGCTTTGATTTTATCTTGTATTTTCCCAAGTGGAAACAACATAGACTGCAGTATATTGTCATGGAAACATAAATCAGTTCACTTAACACAGTTACCTACAATGTGGTATAATACAAAAACATGGTTACCTTACAAAACAAACTTGTGTATAGTACATTATACTAGATTATTATTTCCATTGTGTATGTTTACCTTAACTAGTATAGACAATTTTATGTGTACTTTAATTTTCAATTTAAGAATATACACAGTTAGCATTGCAATATATTCCCAAGGCAGTTCATAGATGTAGGCAGCTCATTTTGTGTATAAATGCACAAACGCAGAATTAGAACAAAATTTGCATAACCTAAAGTACTTTGTTGATCTAGAGATATTCATCAATATGTTACACTGTGATATCCCAGCTTAGGGTTATATGTTCATTATATGATGGATGACTCAAGGCTGTTACTGCGTTATTAGTTGGCGCCCCGGAAGGGCACCGACTATATTTGATACTGTCAAAGTTATAGCCTAACTTAGGAATCAGTTATTAAAGTAGATGAACATTTGTTTTATGTAAAGAATTTTAGAGCGCTGTTACAAAAAAAAGTTTAGTGATCGTGTCATACGACTATTTTAGTTATGTTGGTAATAGAATCAAAGACTTCATGCATATAACATTGCAAATGGAACTTGCTTGCACATATATGTACTTCATACTTTTTTGTTTCTCATCGTTCGTTTGCATTGAAGCTGTAATTCACCAAACCTAAATTATTGTTTATACTATGTAAAAAAACGTCTAGTTTGATAACGGTTCAATTTGTATTTTTCATTCATGAAGATGGGCTTTGGCTTTCATATACAGGATTTAAAGATGTCTGTCAAAATTCTCTATGGTGAAACACATGTGTATGCATGTATTCATAATTCTTGTACTTGTAATTTATACTCTTTCAAAACCTGTTTTGACAATTATGGTCTGATAAGAAGCTTTCATCTAATTTCCGGCACTCGTCTACAGTATTATAGTAAATCTTATGTCGCTCCAAGATGTTTCATAGCAGAGACAATTAAGCTTTCTTTGTACGATAGGTTCTGCGCTGACTTGATGTTATGCATCAATGTTTTTCTTGTTAATTCTTTCCTTGCTTTCCAGTGTGTTTTTAAGCATTTTTGAACTTTATTCAAAGGTTGTTACCTCTGCTTGACTTACTGTGTTTGCTGTGGAAATCTGTCTGTATGGTTGCATATATTTTGACCTTCAGAAATGTTCTGACCTAGCTTGGGAGACTAATAGTAATATATTGATCTATGATTAATATGTCTGCTTAATACCCTAGTGGGTATGTAGAACTGTATTTAATAAAGATATTGAAATATAACAGGTCTAAACAAGGTTATGTTTCTCTTGTGTTTATGTTTATGATGTACAGGGGTTTTATGTGTTTTTACATCGTTATTTCATTTACGAATGTCGGTCAGTCGTGTTGCTGGGTTACCAACTAGAACTTTAACCCAGGGTTTTTCCTAGGATTTTTCAGCTGGAGGTCCTTAGACCCTCGTGTTTGACAAATTGGAGTCCTTGGTAAATTTGTAGTGTCCCAGATAAGCAGTTTATACTTTACAAAGGTTTATTTTAGGGGTCTGCACAGTAAGTGGAAAATGGGAGTCCCTAGAAAGAAAAGGGAGTGGGGGACTCGAAGATTTCTGTGTCAGAGAAATCCCTGATAACCAGTTAGTCATAAAAGAACTGACTTCTACCCTACTTGATTCCAAGGTTGAGGACTAATGTTTTTGGATACATTTTCTTCTATCCAATTATCACAGAGAACATTAAGCATCATGTTGTCACACGGGTTCGAACCTACAACCTTCAGTGGACTGTTCTACTGGGCACGTTGTTAGGTTGTTGTGTTTTTTTCGTAGTATATATCTTTAACAGTATGTTGAAATAAATATATGGCGGTAATTGGTGTTATATATGGCGGTAATTGGTGTTATATATATAGAATCCTTGATAGGATTCTTTCTCTAATTTCTTGTATAAAGTTTGTCCAATTCATTAAAGAAAATCATCCATGTCATAACAGGATCTATAACATGATATCTTCCTAGTACAAGTTTACTGTCGGTTTTCTATTTCCGCAAGTTCATTGAACGTGACCCGAAAATTCTCTCTGTGCTAGATACAGAATATTTTTCCAGTTTGTTTCTCTGTCCATAAGACAATGCAGTGTCGTAGAAGATTCTCATTGTAATCTGTAAAACAGTTATATTACAGTACCTACCATAATGTATGTATTGGCTGTGTAGTCAGTACCTAGATATGCTGTTATAGTTGCATTCACTGGCACTGCATTCATTATCTGATAGAATTGTTGGATTACGTAAATTCCTAGCTTACCTGTCCCGCCAAAATATTGTAGGAGGTTAGTGCAATTTCACAAATAAATGTGCTTACAATGTGCTTTTGTATCAGACATAAGTATGAGTCAGTCACTGATTGTAAACAACTATCAGATAAAGTAGGTTAGTCTTGTCTATGTTCTGAACTATACGCGAACTATACTCTATACTACACTCATGCTTACTGCTTACGTGCTTACATACAAGGACAGTTTGTTTACTGCTGTGTATATAGAAACCAGTAGGCTGAATGTACTATTACTTTGTTGTTTATTAGTAAATCCATGTGTTGTATGTACTACTTTCTCTTTATTTTCTTCTTTAAATCTTTCTTCGGTTTAAGTGTGAAATAGTTTCTGGTCATTATGTCTCCCCCACAGAGTTGTTCTCCTAAACCAGTGTTTTATAATGTTATTTAAAGCTGCAAGCATACAGTACATATCTTGTGAACTGAATTTTTAAAGATCTTATTACGGTAACCTACATTTAAGTTTTATAATACTGCCGTCACTTTGTGTATTAAGATTAATGTTTGAACTTGTGATTATATGTCTGTATGTTGACAAATTGAGTACTTATAATACATTACCTAGGTTTGAGCAAGATTAAATATACAATGTATTATTAGTTTGGTAAACCAATCCTGACTATGTACAGCGGTACAATCCCATATAAAACACATAAAGACGAAATGTTTAATGAGGCGATAAAATCTGTGGTATTAAAAATTGGTAGAAAAAAGCTGCATAAAATGAGTAATAGAGTGTAATGCTTAACACATGGTGCTAGTTTTTCTCTGGTTATTTTCACTTACATTTATTTTCAAATCTAATTACATCCCCCCTCCAATTTCTTCAATCATGATTTAATGTCTCTAGTGAGTACTCAAAATATGTACAAGATTTGATGTACGGTAGTCAATTTATCTTTTTTTGCTTTTGTTGTACAAGAAACATTTGGCAGACAAATGAAGTATTTAAATGCACATATTTAAGAAATAAGTAAAAGATATGTTGACTTTTTGTATGTTTATTGACACAGTATCTTTGGGTTGTTTGAATTTTAATTTTATTGTATGTATTTAATTTAAACTTAATTTAGGTGAACATTTTCCATAATGTACTATATGATATTAGAGGTATCAAAATATACACTAATCTAATGTATCAGATAGTTTCTAATGTCAACCGTCTGGTAACTTGGTTTACAGTATATTCAGGTAAACATATTTAGTGATGAACAGTTGTAATCATTAAACAGCTACATGCAGAATTATTCATGCATGATTTTCAGCACTGATTGACATATAGACAGATATAGTTGAGGTTAACCACACATTCACTCCTTACTCAAACATCACATAATTGATAGAGTTATAAATGCATTTAGTGATGGAACCTGAAGGCATTTTTTCCAAAAAAGTATAAATCAGGATTACTGCGTATAATTGTTGCCTCTTCCATGCTTCTTTGTTCTGGTGGAGTGATTTTTTGGTCAATTTTACTGCAGAATATAGGCTTTTTTTCCTTACTAAAAAGTGGGCATTTTTCCTCAAAAATCTTCACTTTTTCCAAATTCTTTGTTCAGTTTTCCCCCTCTGGCTGAATTTCTTTTTATTAAGTCAGGTTTTTGTGTATTTAACCTTTTATAAAAACCCATTGCCTTGAATCATTGCTCTTACATCACCTGATATATATAACAAACACCAGCCACAGCTGAAAAGTGTTTTTTTAAGTAAAACAACCAATTCCTTATTTTCCCAAATTTGGGATTTATTGCGCCTATTAATAATTATTATCCCAATTGAAAGGCACAGGCAGTAACATTATGTTCAAATAAAATAACTGGCTCTAGATTACTTATAAATGTTTGTAACATTGCAATATTTGTATCTGGTTTTGCAAGATGATAGTTGATGCTGAAGATTCTGCGAGTCAACAGCGGTCACTATGAATCTATTGCTTTGTGATATTGTGACGTTGTTCACTAAAACTGAGAGTTCCTGAATCTACAAATATCAGTATTGATCTGCTTCATTCTTTGTTCAGTATCATTGTACCAGTGTTTAATGTAATGTCAGCCATTGTTTCAGTTTTTGGGAAGTATGGCGGGTTCTTTTGATAGGGGAAATCTGCATCATGAATCAGCAAATTTAGGTATTTGTAAGGCTAAAATTTTTACTGAAGGAATTTTCTTTTTAGTAGGGGAAAAATATATACTTTTTTCTTTGGGGAATGGGGCCCAATATGTGCCCCAGTTTTGTCATAAAAAAGGGCTGAATGACAAATAATATGATGTGTTCTATAATGTGGTAGGTAAGGTACAGGCCCCTCATTCACTCAAGTCACAGGTTTGAGTACAATCTGCCATGGACTAGCGACCTGCCCTCTTGTTTGTCACTGTTTCCTAGCCTCAGAAATCTACAGACATAACAAGATAAAATCAGTCAGATTTATTCTGTTCCAAACTCTTTAAAGTTGAAGCAGTTCAATTTGAAAAAATGAATGGTATATGGTGGGTAACAGTGCTGAATATCTCCTTGAATTTTGCCATAAGTCCCAAAGCTTAAATATTAATGACCCTCGCTGATAGTATTACAAAATGCATGATTGATAAACTGGAAATGTACCGGTAGATCCTTTTATTGGTAGATCCTTTTATTATCCGACTCGAATTACTTAGACCTTGACAATATGTTTACCAGATAGGTAATCATGTCTTGCTTCAGGGGGTTTGAATTCATGTTTTAATTTTGATCAGTGTATCTGGTGGTGGTAAACAGTTTGTTATGTTCAAGTTTTATGTTCTGGTGAATTATACTTAGAGTTCAATGCTAGGGCACTGTGTGTCTAGCTGGTAAACAAACATTGAACTCTAAATGACTCAACTTCATGGCATCAATTAAATTAGTTGTGTGATGCATTTAATTTTGCTGTTTCCTTATAATGAGTAATTGTTTACATGAAGTTTAAATTTTAGCTGAATATTAAAGTTCAGAAGTTCATATTTAGTATATTTGAAATCCTGTACTTACCGTAATATCCCAACATGTGCTGTGACTTTTTCTATACTCAAATCTCTTGACCCCTAGTCAACCCTTAAAGGGTCCTGTTTTTCTGTCTTGACCATCTCGGTTTTGTTCATATTTGAATTGTGTCCAATATTAGGCTGTAGACTGTTCCAGTTTTAAAGAACAAAATATTTATGACGAGACGTTGAATCTGAAATATTGAAATTTTGTTGGTAAAATTTGAATTGGCTTCAGTGACTACTATTTATTCCAGCCAGGCTGGGCTTATCATATAAAGGTCTGGATTTATTCCAGCCAGGCCGGGCTTATCATGTAAAGGTCTGGATTTATTCCAGCCAGGCTGGGCTTATCATATAAAGGTCTGGATTTAAAATGATGTACAAGCCCTGTGAGATTTAAGATTTGTGAATTTAGTGTCAAATTATGAACCTGTATAATTAATTTTAATAACGTGAAATCTTTGTCAGTGTTTACTGACTATTTGGCTCATAAATACAACATACTGAACAAGCACTTGTGTCGGTTGTATTGTTGTCATGGTTTACTCAGCTAATGCATTGGGTGATACATTATTTGTTAGCTGTTAAAACATTATCTCCTTCTGTTTGATACATCTGAATACCACTATAACAATATGGTCAATCATTGACCACCGTAAGTATTATATCATTTTCAAGACATTTATGATACCCCTGGTTTGTTAGTATACTGCTCATTCTGGATACTGACTCAAACATTGAATGTTCTAATGGTGATATTCTGTGTGTTCTAACTTACAGTGTCAGGAAGACGTTGAGTTTTTGTCTGAAATTTTGCATTGCTAACTTGTGATCCCTTTCTGGCAGACATTGTATTTGTGTCCAGACAAAACATCTGTATGAAAGATAGTACAAGCTGATGTTGAGTTTGTTCATGAGCAAACGCTCTAGTATGTCTTGATGGTGTAATAAGTTGGTCCGCTGATAAAATACAATACATTTCAGACAGATGTCACTTATTTGTCAATACATATGAGTACATCAGTCGATGGTGTGATGATTATTTATTTGGGTTCTTTTTGAAATAATGTCGGTGACCGTATTCAGTTAAGTTGTTTATATCAAGTGTCTGTCATAGTGTAAACAGCTGATTGTCCATTACACTGTGAACAGCTGATTATAGATAAGAGGTCGCCCTAGAAAGTTAACTGGACATAACAGCCCGGTATTGACTACATAATCAGGTAACCTACACCTGATAGTGGCCGGTGGTGTGTCAGTATAGACCGTTTATGTAAATAAATATGTTAACTCCTTAGGTCAAAGTGGACATAAATCAATCACATTTACATGTACTTCCGTTAGGCGACATCTAGATCTCAGTAATTTTAGTTCTTCTAACTGAATAGCAAGTTTGTTAATTGCTCAGCCAGTTAATGCTGATTTTTTTCAATTTAAAATTCAATGTTATGAAGTTAATTAGCTAAATTTTATGCATATCTACACAATTGCTACCCTTCAGATTTGAAATGCTGTTAATAATGAAATAATGGACGATGCTAAGCAGTGCATACAATACGGGGCTAATACTTGCAAATGCTGGGGGTGCTTGCTCACTTAACTATGTGCTCCAGGTTGCCTCGAGTAAAAACAATTTCTACACATTCGTAAACAGAAAATGTATAGCCCAAATATATTGCATTTAGGAATCAGTTGGGAAAAGTATGCTATGCACTTCAGTATGGTTGAGGCATCATCGGGAATCATGTCATACATACAGACTTGTTTTCTTTGTTCGTATGCGTTGTAACACGTAATCACATGACCCTGCTTCTTCAGTATTTCATGTAGTCTGAACTTCTTTAGATGTTATAGGAATCAGCTGTTTGTTTAAGTACTGTAGGTTAAAGCAGGTATAAAGTATGGTTTACGGTCCTATTGTGAGGAATTCAGTGACAGCTGCTTGTGTTTACATCATTTATGTGATGATTCAGTATCATCTGCCGAGGCTTGTGCAAGTTGGTCTATGATGACTCAATGTCTGGACTATTTATCTCGGTGACATTTCCAAAGGTTATCATAAATTTCAGCTGATTATATTTTTTAACCAGGTTTTCGAAAGGTATTAGAATGGTGTGTGTCGTTGGGCAGGCGGGTGTCAAACTGGGGGTTTCCGGCTAATAACTTTAGTTTCATTGATCATATTGACATCAAACTTAGTGTATAGTAAGAACATGTGGACAGCTCGCTGGGGATTGCTATTGGGGTTGTTCCGTAAAAGGTCAAGGTCACCGTTACTAAAAATAGAAGCTTGGTTTAGTTGAATAACTTGATTATATTGACATCAAACTTGAAGTAAAGTAAAAACATGTGAAGAGCTTGCTTGGGAATGCTTTTGGACTTGTTACGTCCAAGGTCAAGGTCACCATTACTAAAATAGAAATTTTGTTTCCGACGAATAACTTCAGTTTCGTTTATCATATTGACATCAAACTTGGTGTCTAGTAAGAACATGGGGAGAGCTCGCTTTGGATGCTATTTGGTTTGTTCCGTCAAGGTCACTGTTACTAAAAATTTAAAAATCTTTCCACTTAATATCTTCGCTATGCGTGGGTGCATTGACATCAAACTTGTTGTATAGTTGTTGCATATATATATGATATATCTAAGTGTGAATGTGTGTATGCAAGTATTACCTATGGCACCTTTGCAGCATTGATGATCATCATGTAGTCATTATACAAATAGAGCCTCAAGAGGTTTTGTGAAACTTTATTCCTACAAATAACTAGGCTGAAAACCTGGTTTGTGGCCATTGCCCATTTCTTGTTTTTAATTTTATATCATAAATGACATCACAGGCATGTATTTGCACCCATGTATTGTTTGATAATACTCTTGTGAACTAGCGAATGCCATGATGTCACACTTGTCTTACTGAGATGGTTGCTGATATTATGGGTGAACAAATATTGCTTACTGATTAGAACTGTTAGTGTTTCGAAAAACTTATTAAAAAATTTAGTATTTTTGACTCTCTTTCATTCTATATTCTGTATTGTTTCAGGAAGAAGTTGTCTACATATGCCGGAGCTGACAACTGGAATCACACACACAATTTTGTTGCTAAGCAATACATGGAAGAAGTTGAAAGAGATGTATATTTTACTGATGTCAAACTGCAAATGGATGCCAAACTGTGGGGTGAGGAATACAGTCGACATAACCCTCCTAAAAAGGTAGATAACTTACTGTAAACTGTGATAAAATCATGATCAAGGTGGATGATAGAGCTACTGACTTGGCCTCTATTGATTTTGCTCATAATTAATTTGATTGAAATAACTAACTATTGATTTTGTGAGTAATGACTGTGTTGTGTTGTGATAACATAAATCTGAGCTTACTTAATTTGTCAACCAGTCTTTGTAGAAACTCTGCTATTAGATCAGATATTTGTCAGATATTTGTCTTCAATACTTCACTCTGTTTCCTCACTGCATTAAGGCACAAATGTCATTGTTATGACTTTCCATTAGTTATTTGTGATTCTGTCCATTGATCTCAGCTTTTGAAGCAGGGTTTAATATACCAAATTTTGGTTTGCTGATATTGCGATTTTGTTAAATTAACAGAGAAGTAATATACTGATGTAATCAATAGCCTTATTCAATTTTCATGAAGACTATTTGTTTAGAAATTAGAAGGGCAACTTAAAGTTATTAACTTATTTTTTTTTCTCGTTTTTTGCTTATTTCAGGTTGACATTTTCCAAATGTATATTCTTGAATTCAAAGACAGAGAAGGATCACCATTATATCATTGTGAACACTACATTGAGGGACATTATATCAAATACAACTCTAATTCAGGATTTGTAGAAGGGAATTTGAGATATACACCACAGGTATACATATAGATTAATGTCCTTTTTATTGTTGTGGAAAGTATTTCTGGGGGGAAGTTATTGACATTTGAATGGAACTTTCCTTGATACTAGAACACTCCAGTTGTATAAGATACAAGGTTCGCACAGGTCCTGATAAGCCCTTGAATTTGATGCCTACTCCTTGAAAGTTACTTGAATTTGTAACAGCCAAAAAATACTTGAATTTGTAACAGCCAAAAAATACTTGAATTTTGAAAAAAAAGAAACAAGGAAAAAACCACTGACTAATGATGATGAAAAAAGGCAAACTAACCGAGAGGTATCTTCCACAGGGCCTACCTCTGAGTAGGCAATAGTATGGTAATACAGTATGGTAATACAGTATGGTATGACAGGTTTTATGCACTCTAAGTTATTCTCATGCTGGGGATAAACTGGAAAAATACACTAGACCCCTTCTTCTCTATACCAAAAATCAACATTTCTAGTCCTTGAAAATGGGGGAAAAGTACTTGAATTTTGTTTGGGAAGTTCTGTATGAACCATGAGATAAAAACCATATTGTCACTGATATGTTGACATCCAGTATTGATTTATTGAACGTAATGTCCTACTTCCAAGAATCTGTCTTCTTGGTGACACTGATAACCTTTTATTTTATTCTCTCAACTAACTCTGTAAACTTCCAAGAAGTGTTGTATATTATTGTTCTGTTTCAAGGTCAGGGATGTCATTTTACTTTTGAATCCTACTCAGAACATTTTATAGGTAGTGTTTATGTACCATAGTACTGAAGTTTATAACTCGTGGTGAAGACATGGTAGTTATTTGTCCTCCACGTTGTGATTCTTGTCCAGAAGTTGTCAGTTGCTTGTCTAAGAACATGTTAACACTGGTTGATATCCTTGAGACTCTGGTTAAAAATTAAGTTGGTCAAATCAAGGTATTTATTGACTGTAACAAGGTCGGTGACATTTCTGAATAAGAATTAACATTAAAAAATATCTGAAGAGGCTGGCTAAATCTTTGAATATATTCCATATTCTATGGATTATTGCGCTATGTCCCATTTTCAGAAGAGATTCCTTTAAATGCTTGTCTAAGAACATGTTAACACTGGTTGATATCCTTGAGTCTCTGGTTAGGTCAACTGACCGCCGTACATAAATGATTGGATACTGTTGAAAAACTGAGTAAAATTCCTACACAACTGAAGAAAACACAGTAATTTACATAATCTAAATTAGTCCACTTATCTAATTAGTCGCTAAAATCTGAACTCCAAAGTATCAAAACCATTCAACAGATATATTGTATAATCACATGCTTGTTCGTTGAATTTGTTTGATTATTGTTAATGTGATTGTTCATTGTAGGCTGTCAGTCATTTCACATTTGAGAGATCTGGTCATCAGTTGATTGTGGTGGACATTCAGGGTGTCGGTGACTTGTATACAGACCCCCAGATACATACCATTGATGGAAAGGAGTACGGTGATGGTAATTTAGGGGCCAAGGGGATGGCCCTGTTCTTCTACTCACATAAGTGTAACGATATCTGCAGAAGTCTTGGACTGTCTGAGTTTGATCTCTCTGAACATGAACTAGAACTCCATAAAGACCATGAGAAGCTGAAGGTTAGTGGGTTAGGTTTATATAACAGTACATGTAGCTACTCTCCTGTTTGAAGGAGAAAGTGGCTTGTTTCTATTGCAAAATAATTCTATAACTGTCACCACAAAATCGAAATAACTTAAAAACACATCTCTATATAAAATGTTTGATTGTTTTAAAGATCATGCTCAACTTTTTGCAAAGGAGTTTTTTTTTAAATAACAATTAAGGATAAACTCCCTATCTTCTGGTTCAACATGAGCTTCACGTCTGTATTGCCATTGATATGAACATTGTGTCACTGTAATCTGATGGTTATGATGTTGGTTATTTGTGCAGTGTTTGAATACGTTTATTTATGGTATTTTATGTAGATTCTCAATGTGTTGTCCTTGTGTGATATTTGTATTGTATGAAGTTGTAAACATTTACGTACATTTAATATTGATAGTTTTTTCATCATTATATCCTGTTCCATCTTTATTATATCATTACATGGAGTAGATACGGTCATGTGATGGGAATAAGGAAGTTAGGACTTCAGTAAACAAGTGATACATTATTGTAGTGTTTTGCATACACTGATGCTATGTACTGACATGGTGAACACATTCAACTTTAGATTATAATGTATGAGAGCATTAGCAGTATATATGAGCGCTGCTATGGGATTTACCACCTCTTCTGTAAGTGAAATCATTTCAAGAAAACGCAACATGTGATGACACTATTTGCAAGCAGGAAACAATATTTTTACTCCATATGGTCACTTGTTTTCATACTGCCATCTGGGGCAAATATTTCTTACTATCAGTTGGTGACGTCACATGATGTTTTCTGGAAATGACGCCACTTAAAGAAGAGGTTGTAAATCCCATAGCAGCAGCGCTCATATGTTGACACTGAATGTGTACCTTGTATTGGGAAAACTTTATTTAGAAGTGAACAGTACAATAATTTGTCTGATACCTGAATAGACCCTTTTATCAAATATAATTATTGTATGCTTTCTTTAACAAGTTATACAAATCATTATTTGGTCTTGTCATATTTTAAGATTAACCTTTACAAAATGAGTGTTCCGGGAAATGTCAGTACCTGGTACTAATAATCCTCCAAAAAACATAGAAACCTTAGAAGTGGTTTATTGCTATGTATTGCTATGTTTGTGATAGATATATGTATAGTGTCATTGTTCCTATTACAGAGTATAGTTGCACACACAATTGCTAGAGGAAGCACCGAGTTATGTGTGAGTCCAACCCCAGGGGAGACAGTGGATGTAAGAATGCTGTTGAAACGTCAGAGATCGACATCAAGCAACGCCAGTGATTCAGGATTCGAGGGAGTTCTGTCCCCTCTTGACGAGGAACCTATGTCCGTGGAGACACAGTCCCCTATTAGCTGCAGTCCCGGCCCCATGTATCATCCCCGATCCAGAGTGAGATATATCAGTGAATCAGAAAGCTCACTAACATCACAACACGTATGTAGATACAATTATTGAAATTGAAATTGTTTTAAATCCAGCATCTAAGCGGCCTTTTCTCAGCAAAACCTAGCAAGTTTTGGCATGAAATATAGTAGCTAGATCTAATGCTAAATTTGCTTTGGTTCTAATGGAAGCCTTTGTATTAAAATCAACAATTTTAATTTACTATGTATTTTATAGTTCTAAGGTTAAACAAAAGGGAATGTAGCCTTGATCTGTCCATCTTATTTCCCCTTCTCATAAGATCCCTACCTTGTGGCTAAATGTGATGACTCTGAGATTGAAACCTCACAAGGTGCTGGGCTTGTTTTTAAAACCTTACCTTTTTATAATTACCTTTCTTAAACTGATTTTTTTGTGGGTGGATATCTAATTAGTTAGAGGTTATTATACAGGGCAGGTGTGCCTTACAGCGCTATTGACATACTAGGAGAGATATTGGCCTGAGGGTTAGTGTCTGTTTAGTATGCCAATATCGCAGAAAGGCACATCAGTCTTGTTTTATTATCTTTTTATTGCATATGTTCGATGTAGTGTACAGTTGCTTAATCTTATCAGAAAACAAGATTAAATATTCAAATGAACAAGTTAAATAATGCATAGGAAATCATTGAAAATTTTAGAAATTACTCAGAATCTATATCATTTTTCTAGAAAATGTATAGATCTTAAGCTCTAGAATAGTTTGTAACAAATGTTTGGAATTCTTAAAAGTCTGTCACACAGATTTGACAAACTTAAATCAGGCACATCAACATCTAAATCCCATCAGGTGGATCAACCATTCCATTGTCTGCCATCCGTTTAATGTTTCATTTCCGAACTTCGGCACACTAAACATTTACGTCACGCCAGAAGTATGCCAAATAGTCAGCACACCAGGTCACATGATCAAAGATATTGTCCTCACGTTGTCCGTTTACGTTCAGTGCAAATTTGTTACTACTTTTAGTAACATGTGCAATAATGTATGTTATGTAAACAGTTATGGATATAGAAGTATAAGATGATGATTACATTGGAAATTATTACAGGCTAGACGTGATTCAACTTTACCTCACGGGGTATGCTTTGTGTGATATTGAAGCTTTTAACCAGCTGTTTTACTCTAATATTCCACTTGCGACTTACTGTTTTATTTGTTCATATCATGCTTATAGAAGATTTCATATTTTTGATATTACATATTACAATGTAGTGATTAATCTATTTTTAATTGGTCAGTTATTCAACTTGTACTCCACCCTAGATGTGATAGTCGTTTTCGAAGTGTCACTCATTAACTGCCAATATCATGATATATTTTTGCACTTACCATGATATCACTTCATATCAAACAATCACTCAGTCGTCCAATGTTATGTATATGTAATGTACAGTTATGACCCTTGTTAACATTTCATCATCTCGTAGTTGAAATAACTCTTACATCAGCGTGGCATTTCAACTTCAGTATCAGTCACGGCGTTAAAGAATCCTTGGATTGGGTCGGAACAGAACAATTGGTGGGATAATCATCAATTTTTTTCAATTTTTCATTGAAGTTTTGTTGATAATCATGCTGCTAATACTCATAGTTCAAGATAACATGCGTTGTTGATCACACTTCCTGGTTCAATGTAGAACCCTACCTATAACATCCTCACCACTTCCTCTGTCTGCTTGCAATTCTCAACAATTCTAGATTTTTACAGTGACATTTGATTGTCCATCAGCAACATCTAAAACTACTTCATCATGATTAGATTATCTTCCTATCATACCGTATTGTTTTATTGAATCTCTGCTGTTCAGACTCTGTAGTGACTTTGTTTTACATTAGTACATTTATTTATCATCTTGCGAAAACGGTTTGTGTCTTATTTGATGAGGTATTGAGGAATTTGGAAAATTCAAAATATTTTAGAAAGCAGTTATTTGTAGTGAAGGAAAGTCGATTAAAATGCAAATGTTAATAAAAAGTATGAGAGTATTTCATTACTTAAAAGAACAGATTTTGGTTAATTTAAATGAGAACTATTGCTTGGATGATTATGTAGAAAAATTGTTAGTAAAAAAAGATGATAACTCAACTATAGCTGTATATACTAGACATTCATAGTGATAATATTACATACTGCACAGTATGCTTAGAATAAAGATGCACGTGTTGATCTTGTAGACGACTGGTACTATATTTTCTACCGTCAAAGTAGGTCTTAGAGCTCTTCCTGATTCAAGAAGAGTGACCCAGTTGATTTTTAGTATTGATGATTCCTGTTTTCCAGGTCAGAAAATGTACATATTTGAAGGCAACGTTGTCTGAGGTATAAGTTACACACAATTTCTTCCTGCAAACAAATCTAAAACTTTTCCTTGCCAAAATAATTGGTAACTTTGAACGTTTGGTGTATGCATCTATATGCAGATGATGCGGCCTTTTTATCCTCTTGCATGAAGTAATGAAACAACTATCCTAGTTTTAGCTCACCTGGGTCCCAAGCATCTTCCTTGGTTTTCCAATCAAGCAGGCTTCCACTAAGTTCCCAAATCAAATTTCATGAAGCAAACTTTCTGTCCTAAAATCCAAAATATATTGCATGGTGAGCTTGATAATAATTTGTAACTTAAATTAATCTTTTCATGATCTCGATACTTAAAAGTTATGCTCATGTTTTTACCTAAACAAACATGGAGGATATACTTCATATAGCTAAAAACATCATTAAATATGCAAAATCAAATTATACACTAATAACGTATTGCTCTGTATAAGTTGAAAAATGAAATTGAAAATTAAAAAAATCAGTATTTTTAACAAGCGGATGTTTTTACCTGTTTTGTCTCAGTAACATGATAAAACAGGATTGTATTCATCAGTAATACATTGTCATGGTTCTTATTAAAGATGTCTTAGCAAAAGTAACAACGATACTGGTTGAAGCCCATTCAAAACATTTACATTCAGATGAGCCAGATACATCTTTAAGTCTGTGAGAGTGTTTAGTTAGTGATTTAAGTTTTATACACGTATTAATGTTAGGATAATAAGAGAATCTATTATGTTCTGGGGTTAAGTAGAATAAGTATGTTGGTTAATTTAAAAAAATGTAATCAGTTACGATAATAGCAAGCAGACTTGTTTGAACCTTGATTTCACCTGAATTACAAATATTGAATTGTGTAATGTATATATAGATGTTCATATTTTACTGGTAATTAATATTATGTCCCATGTTTCAACTGTTCAATATAGTTCTGATGTTAAAATTCTTCAGATTCATTTATTTGAAGTTTTTTTTTGACTTTTATTGAATTTTGTAAATTTAAAATAATGTTTATGTTTGTTGAGAGTTGCTAATACTGTATAATTATATTGATGATCAAATACTATCTTAGGTAAGAATTCTGACTACACAAAAATCTATTTTCGATGCTCTTGTTAATGTAAAGGAATCATTCTCAAATAGCTTGTAGTTGAAATATTTGCTGCCAGACTACATCGTGCTTTTCGCTTCATGGTACATAGGCAATTTGGTAGATGAGGCTTCTTAAATTAGCCTCTACATACAAAAATGTTCAGATGTCTTGGTGAGAAATATGTATAGTTCATACATGATCGACAATAAAATGTAACAATTCAAAAAATAATATCCTACTCGCCTACATTTTGTTGGGTTTGTTTTAACAGGAAAAAAATCTTTAAAATATGACCTCATCTATGTTTCTGCATGACTGTATCTTGTTTTGTCTGTTATTGTCTCACTTTAGATTATATTTATTTTTCTAGGAGGAAGAAATCCGCAACTTTCAGTTACAGATGCAACAAATACACAGACCTTCCTGTGTTGCTATGGAAAAAGATCTCAGAAAAATGAACTTTAATTCAAGAGTAAATGATTCAGCTCTTGGCAAGGTATGTCCCTAGATTATATCGAGAAAATTAGAATATTGCTGTTAATGTAAACTGATTTTTTTCATTTCTCTTCCAGACACCTATTTGCAGCTATTTGACCGATTGGACTCATTTTACATTAAATTTTAGTCTTGTAACATTGGAATTCAAACTGAAGTCTTCACTCGCATGTTGAGTCTGTGATAAACAGTGACAATAGGAATTATTTTTCAACTTACTTTATGTAGTTATAAGCTGTCATTGTCTGTGAATTCTACAGAATGACACCACATAAATTGACAAGCAGATAGATGATGAATTGTTGCCAATAAAGCTGGTGATCAGATAAAATGTGTACAACCGTATGTCTCAAAATGATTTCAGATTCATCATGAGTTATCTAAGTATCATGAAATTGGAAGATTTTGTGATAAGAAAGAAGAAGATATAGACTGGGACTCTGCTTTGTTTCATGAAGTACACGCTGCAGAGCTGGGAGAACTGGAAGCCATTCTAACATTGGCTAGACTGTATCTGGGCATGGAACGAGAAGTACTAATCAACTGTACTGTTGGGGTATGTGTTTATTATGATGATATAATTGGGGTATGTGTTAATTATGATGATGTAATTGGGGTATGTGTTTATCATAAAGATGTTATTTGTAAAACAGGTTCAGTGAGCGGAGTTGTTAGTTCATTTCGTTAATCATGTGACAGTTGTGAAACATTTATCATGTAACATATTGTATAAGCCATCTATTTACATATTTATGGATTGTTTTGTTGTATAAGATAAACATAGATACAGCAGAACCTTTCTAACACAGCACCCTGTGGGATATATATTTCTTGGCTGTTGTTGAGAGTTGTTGCTCTAGAGAGGGCTGCTTTGGAGAGGTTGTTGCTCTAGAGAGGGCTGCTTTGGAGAGGTTGTTGCTCTAGAGAGGGCTGCTTTGGAGAGGTTGTTGCTCTAGAGAGGGCTGCTTTGGAGAGGTTGTTGATCTAGAGAGGGTTGCTTTGGAGAGGTTGTTGCTCTAGAGAGGGCTGCTTTGGAGAGGTTGTTGATCTAGAGAGGGTTGCTTTGGAGAGGTTGTTGCTCTAGAGAGGGCTGCTTTGGAGAGGTTGTTGCTCTAGAGAGGGCTGCTTTGGAGAGGTTGTTGCTCTAGAGAGGGCTGCTTTGGAGAGGTTGTTGCTCTAGAGAGGGCCGCTTGGGAGAGGTTGTTGCTCTAGAGAGGGCTGCTTTGGAGAGGTTGTTGCTCTAGAGAGGGCTGCTTTGGAGAGGTTGTACTACAGTCTGACCTCATTTATTCGATAACCTTCTACCTGAATACTTAGTATCATCCGAAAATAAACATCAGGTCCCAATGTGTCTTCTTAGGCACATCATATCGAAATGAGTAATTCGAAACCATGTATTCCTCGAACTAAATTTTCAGACACGAAATTGAAAGAACGATGTCTGACTGTATTTATAATTAACTAATATAGAGTGTCTTAATTCATCTAGGAGCATGAAGAAAATCTTGATATTGGATTTGATTACATGGTTCAAGCTGCAGAGGCCGGGGACCGTGGTGCTATGATCTATGTCGCTAAAGCTTTTGAAACTAGTGGTGGGCTTGGAAAGAAAAGGTATATTGAAATTACTGCAGGAGTAAAGTTGTCAGTTATCAAACATTTTTGTATGGGCTAAATGGAATGAGAATACCCTTCAGCGCATTATTTGAGTTCATTTCTATTCATTTTTGTTTGCTGTCTTCTCTAACTCCTTTGTGAAGTTGGGTAAGCAGTTGGTGTATTTTTTTTCAATCAACGCTTCATAGTGATTGTTAAAATTCATTCTTCATCTAGACCAAAACAAATTCCATCCAATGGGAAACATATTTTTTGGAGTACATCATGTTTTGGGGATAGATGGGGAGTCACATTATGCATGTTTTTAATTTTGGCCTCATGTAGCATCCAGTATATTGATAGATACATGAACTACTTGAGAATAATATGTTCATGCAATGGTTCCTATATCATACATTTTGTTTATTTCCAGAGAGATGTCATGGGAAGATGCTATATATTGGTTTGATGAAGCGTTGAATTCCGTCGAGGATAATGATGAGGGTGGAGATTATGATGGAACAATGTATGATCCACCTTATAGTCTGATGGCCAGTATGGCAGAAATGTACATGAAAGGAGGACATGGGTTGGATAAAATGCCTGAAAGAGCTGGTAAATCTCTTATGTATACTGTAAAACCTGACTTAAAGACCAACTTGATAATTAAGAACACTATTTCCACCTCAATATTAAGACCATCTCATTAAGAAGATCAGTTTTAAGGGTCCCACGGGTGGTCGTATTATTGACGTTTTGCTGTACTTGATTGAAACTTAATTTAATAGAAAAAAATCTGGTCTTCATATTAAGGGGGTTTTACCAGCTTGTTTCATGATCAGTGTAAAACAAATTTCTGAAAATGGTGTTGTTTCCTTTACTGTTAAAAATAGAAACATATGGATACATTGGTTGGCCTTAATAGCAATAACTTGGGATATTTTACTAGATACCAAGTATTTGTATAAATACTGAATTATTTTACAATACATTTAATTTCTAACACACGCTTTTGTCCTCCTATTTCAGCTGAGATGTTTAACAAAGCTGCAGAATCAGCTATGGAGTCCATGAAGGGACGTCTTGCTAACAAGTATTATGCTCTTGCTGAGGAAGCGGCCGCTGAGATTGAGGAGGAGGAAGAATAAAATGATAAACTTGTTGTCAGCTTCTCTGAGCTTGTCATGAGACATTGTAATAACATCTGTGGAGTCTTACAAGTAATATGTTACTGTCGTCTGCTTATGTTAGCAGTTGTCATGTGACATTGTAATAACATCTGTGGAGTCTTACAAGTAATATGTTACTGTCGTCTGCTTATGTTAGCAGTTGTCATGTGACATTCTGGTGTAATCAGAGTAGTGATCGTGTTTTATGACATTTACCATGACTAGGTGTATGTAAAATACAGGAGATACAAGACATGTCAACCATCTATCGTTAGATTGATCCGAATTTCATCACTCTTTTACTCAACAAGATGCAATGATACATTTTTACTGACATATCTGTTATTTGTTCCTTGCTGAACTGAACAGCAAGCAGTTTTTTGCCAAGTGAAGAATTCTTTCTCTCTGACTATGCATCACAACCATTTTGTTATGTCAACTTTTTTTTAATTTTATATTTTGTTGCACAAAATTGATGTACTAAATACATTCTCTTATGAGATTATGTGCACTTTATGCTAATTTCTGATGCAATTTCTTCATCGTAGCATTTTGTGTAACCTTGCTTATGCTTGATTATTCTGAGAGAAAAAATCATTTTACGTGTGTTATTTGTATTTACCTCATTTGCAGATTATGAAATACTCCGATGAGTTCTCTGTAGTTCTTTCATTTTTGTTTGTTTACTTGTTTGCGTATTGTTTTGTCCTGTTTTATTTGACTTAAGTTTGTGACGGTTCATGTTCGTGTCCAACTTTGATTTATAAGACAGTAATAATAATTGATATATCATGTCGTGTTTTTTTGGGGGATTTGGCAAAATACAATTTAAATGTCTAGTCAGGTATACAAATGTATTAGCAAGAATAGCTGAATAAAGCAATCAGACTGAAAGCTTTAATTACAATTTGATAGTATTTTAATAGAATACAAATCATAATGAGAAATTTTCAAAGTCATTGTAATGATGCACATTATTAATAATTTGTAGTTTTTGCTGGTTAATGGTATAAATATTAATTTAATATTCTTAAGTCTGAATATTATTTCCTTAAACTAAATGAAGATTAGATTAAGTTGATCTATGATTAGGTGATGGTGTATTTTACTGAATTATTTGGCCTCTCCTTTTTGTGTATTACTTATTGTATGAACATTCTGGTGTTCATCGATCTTGCCTCAAATGGCGTATGTATTAAACTTTTTCATTTGTATGGAAAGGAATGACATGTTTTTGTTGAACCATATAAGGTATGTGATTGGTATTGTTTGGGTTGACATATTGTCGTTACAACATGATTACATAACAACAGGGGGTGTTGGCATAATTAGCGAGATGTCACCTCATTCAGATTGAAATAAGCTCAACAAAAATAAGGGCAACTTAGTAGTTTTAGTATTATATTGTACAGCATTTAATCAATCATTAGACTAGTTAACATTGACTTCAGATTTTTTAACTTCATGGTGGATATTCAACTTCATTACGATCATTATTAGAGATAGAAATGTTCAGATTATACATTTGTCTGCATATTAATTGACTGGTTAACTAATAGCAAAAACATCTAGAGGTAGATGAAACAACTTGTTGCTGTTGTTTTTGATTGAATGACTTTGATGTTAGGAATCAGTGATTTTTTTGGGAAAATAAATTAACTGCCTGTGCCTTTTCATTTGGGAAATTAGGCAACATCAATCCCAAATTTGAGAAAATAGGTAATGGTTGTTTGTTTATAAAAATAACTTTTCAGCTGTGGCTGGTGTTTGTTATATATATGAGATGATGTAAGAGCAATGATTCTTTTATAAAAGGTTAAATACACAAAAACCTGACTTAATAAAAGAAATTCACTCATGGTGGGAAATGAAGAAAGAATAGGAAAAAATTATGATTTATTGGGGAAAATAGACACGTTTCGATAAGGGAAAACAGCCTGGATTCTGCAGTAAAATGAACCAGAAAATCACTGAGGATTGAGAACATTTTGTCTATTAAGTTGAACTATGTAAAGAATTTACAATTGTATTTAAGTTGCGCATCAGAGTGAATGTTTGACAATATATTTGATGGCTGTTAGTTATAGAGAATGACTATAAGATATTAAGTGGTATATATGTTGTGATATTTCGTTGTTTGAATTGGCATACTTGATGCATTGTATGTAGTAACATTGTAGCCATATGTTGTCTGTAAGACATTGAAAGAAGTACCATCGGCATCTTTGTCTCTATTGGTTGTGTTTGTATAATAGTGTTTGGTTTCATTTAGTGTAGTTACTTAGTTTGTGTGCACATTTTCTGGTTGTATTGTCTTCGCTGTGACTCACATACATTACTCATTGTCTGTGGTCTGCCGTAGATTGTTCAGGGTCAGGAAGACCATGCTTACGACACGGCCATAAATCTGTATTGTATTGTGAGATTTTACGACTACAATACTAAGACTAGCACTTACCTTCATAGAACTTCATAGTATTTCTGGGAATTTGTGATATTTTTTTTATAAATATGTGATATCATTGTGTCATCATCCTGTCAGCATCTTGTGCCATACATTGCATGATGGGAAATTGTGCATGATTTGATGATGGCTTTTTCCTGAATGTAGTCATGGAGATTTTGGAAAATTCATATGGCAATCTTTATGCTGCATAATATTGAATTGTTTTATTTTAAATGTATTTATAATTGGGTGCAGGCAGTATCATTATATTGAAAACTTATGTATTTTAAAATATGATTTATGTAGACATGATTTATTTTTCTTGCACTGTCAAAAACTGGACAAATCCATGTTGTCAGTTACCTAAATGTTTAACTTGTGTTGCTTTTGTCTTATGCATTACTTTTAGGGAATTCTTTAAAAATATTCCTGAAATAATGTGTATAGGTATCATTTATTTTACCATTTTCAGTTGTATGCAAGTGTTTTTTTCTTGTCTGCAGCATTTAAATGCTTAGCTTAATGATCAGACTTATACTATTTACATAGATACTCATGATAAACCTGGTGATTGAAAACTGTTCTAGTGTCTGTATTGAAGAACCCTCTTTTATTGTCTCTGCTAATTTCTTGTATTTTGCTACTTTTAACAATAAATTGAAGACTGCAATTTTCAAATCTGTGTTGCTATCTGTTTCACTTGTTTCTCTTAACAGGCATGGAACCTTAGAAGTTCAATGATAAAAAGTATTCTCATTCTTGTCATTGTACTCCATGCTGTATTGCAGTGATTTTTGTGCAAAAGAAACTGTTTATGTTGTAGTAATGTTGAATTATCAATATGTGTTTGTTTCGTCAAGAGTTTTGATGTATGTTTTCAATGAAAATGGATCTCAGTGAGCCAGTTCTGTGTTTTGTTGAGGCACTTTAGCGTCTCATTGCTATCATCGTCAACCAGAATAATGATGGTCTATTTAACGTACCGCCATATTCATCGTCTTTAGAAAATAGTACTGTAAAGTCCTCTGATTTTATAATAGATTTGATGAGTAAAATATTTAATATCAATTTAATATTAATATCTAATTCTGCTGCTTTATTTTTATTTTTGGGGGTTATGTGACCTGATACTCTGTATGTTCCGCTTCTATGCCATTCCATGTGATGTTTTAAAAATAATGAGTTGTAATTTTATGTTGCTGTAGTTAGTATCAAAGAGCTCAATGTAGGTAAATATACCTGTCCATGAAAGGCAATATAGTACTTCCAGATTATGGCTTACTTAGCAGCCCTTAGCTTAATGCAATATTTTGGCATGCACGCCAGCCCCTCAGCTCTTCATGCAATAACTTTTTATTCACTGCTGATGCAATTCCATATACTACTTATGCAACTTAGGTGGAATGTACCATGCCTTTTTGCTTATAATTGCTGAGAATTCCACTTTTACCAAGTTTGGAAAAGGCAACTTTTATGCCGAATCTACTTCCTTCACAAAACTAAACCTGAAACATACTGATTTGTCTCTGATTTGTGTCTCTTCATTCTCCAAGTTATTTTTAATTTTCGCATGGTCAGAAATAACCCTGGTGCATAGTTGTCATATTAGATAATGCAAACATTCCTGCTTGTGTTTCAGCTTGTTCTCGGCTCAACGAGTGGACGGAATTCCTCAGGGTTTGTGATTGTATTAAATGGTAGGAATAAATGTAATGATTAATGTGTATCATATGTATCAAATGAGCAGCATTTTTAGTGTGGTTGAAGTGTTGTATTTCATATTGATATTGTTTTCCTAATTGAATTTGTACAAAGATTTTAGGACTTGTATTCTATTGTTTTTACTATATAAAGCATGTATGTTTGGCCTTTTTTCTTACTTATGTTGACTTCACTGGAGTGAAAATGAGTGCTAAATATTATGTGTTGGTGTTGTTTAGTCGAGTGACTTTTTAAGCTATGTATGATTGCCCACATGGTCGGTGTCCTTCCACACTTTTTGGATTGTGAAAGCTTGACCCATGTTGTAGGACCGTTGCATATGTGGTCAGTTACCGCCAACAAATTTACCCCATTTATGCAAAATGTTCTGTATTAACTTTTTATTGTTTTTTACATTTTAATATCATTGTAAATAGATGTTCATTCAACAGTCTCTGTGGTGGTTTTTGATACAATTTTTGATATTATTTTTCATTTAGACGCTTAAATTGAAATATTAACTTTATATTGCTTTGGCGGCCAGAAGTATTTAACTTTAGTTGCTTAATCATCTTTTAAGTTACAAAAATAAGAAAACACTGATACGAATGAAAACTATTTTTTAATGTATGGTGCTCATTAAATTTTGTTTACTGTATCTTTTTTTGAAGAAGTGAATTATTTTGTTGCACAAGCTTAGAGCAGTGTGAGGTTACATTTCATGGCAGTCATGTAATCTCTGTACTTGTCTATTGGTCTCTGGCTTAGCTGTATCAAAATTGGGTTTTGTTATTTATATTCATTAAAAATATTTTCAATAAAGAATCAAACAGGATCATTTTGCTTATGAATTTCTTATATTGGTTCTGGGTCATGGTTCTCGTTATATAAGATGACTGACCAAATCAGAAATGAAGTCATCTTGAATTTCAAATTTGATGTGTTCTACTTTCGCTTTGTGGGAATTTTTACTGTTTTAGTCTCTTAGAGGCTATTATAAATGTTTGTATCATGACTTTATTCTGACTTCTTAATAAAGATTTGTCTGTCACAATTGTTGCTTGTTATGGATCCAACCTTTATAAAACTGCATCCCATTCACACATGATTGTCATGATTTCTTTCCCTTTATCCCTTCTAGAGTTCATTTCATTCATCCCTTCTATAGTTCTAAATACACAAGAACTGTCACAGTAAGTGACAAATGCCGCTGAAGTGGAATTCGAAGAATGATGGAAAAATCAATAATCAGTGAAGGAACTGATGATCAAATGTGGCTGGACACGACCATCTATACTCAGAGAATATATGCAGCATTCCATTATGGTCAAATTCCAAGTGTGACCTTGACTTTTGAGGTAGGGACGTGGGTCTTAACACGTGACATGTTGCCTTTATGTGCCGAACACATGTGCCAAGATATTTTAAAATTCGTCAGTAGATGACAAAGTTACAGCCTGGACATGAAAAATCAGGATGCACAGTCCGATTTGAATATGCCCACCTTTGGGGGCATAATATACTTTAGACAGGATAAAGGGAGAGAACTAGTGACAAACTCCTGCGATACCATTTACACAACCTGAAATGAGGTCTGTTTTTAAGGTTAAGTATTTCTAACACAGTATGGCTTGACTAAGCTTTGCTCTATCTTGCGTTACTAGGGGTGCTCAATCTTGCGTTACTAGGGGTGCTCAATCTTGCGTTACTAGGGCAAGAGGCGAACCTTTCCACTTGGCTCACCACACAAATTCTTTAGGATTGCTGATTTATTACAATGAGGTTCAGTGTTGTTTTTCTGTCCCAAAGAAAAGAAATATGACTTAAGAACAAACTCATTTTGTGATTATTCAAGAAACCAGTGTTGGGGTTGTTCATCGGAAGTTACAGAATTATTCCTTACAAAGTATTGCTTTAGCTGTATAGTATCTCCCAAGACTAATGAAATGTGCTCAGGATTCACAAAATCAAACATCCAGTGTGTATTGACGCAGCAACCATCACAGACATAGACTTGGTCCTGTTTTGTTAAGCACTACAGTCGGCTATATTGGTTAAATTATAAATTATGCCTCCCACCAAATAATTTATTTGAACATTCTGCATCAATATTACAATTACTGACAAACTGCCATGGAGGAGATATGTTTTTATTCCAAAACAACCTTCTAGTTCATATTGGGATCTTGAGACATTTTATATCAACTTTATAAACTGTATCTCATAGCATTTGAAAATGTTATATTTAACTATACATGTATGACAATATAAATGCAACAGTGAAACCATGGGTATAAAACTAGAACACCGAAAACTGATTGAGCAAGATTTTAAATACATTTTTAGAGAATGGGAAAGCATTGTTTGCAAGTACAATTAACAATACAAGTAACAAGACAATAAAAAAATACAATAATATTGAAAGACAGAAATATATACAGGAAATGGTGCCAGCATGCATTTCTCCAACAGCAACAGTATACATAGCACTCGGTAAGAAAGGTGGTAGTATTGTGACTGTGAATAAAACCTCCAAGCAGACAACTTGTAAAAAAGAAACCAAACTTAAACTTCAAAGACATTCTTAATGATGTAAACATTGTCAGCAAATTGTATAAACGACATCGACAGACTTATACAATCAAACTTATCATCTCCTAAAATTTTCGAGAGTTCAGTCCAAGACTATCGTAACTCCTGTATAAATTCATAGGAGTTACAATAGTCTTGCAGTGAACCCTCTAAATGAAGTATTCGATTTGCTGCACATTTTATGAACCAAAATAATCATAAACAAACATTTGTTATGTATTTTGGAAATGGGTATTGCTGTCATAACTTATTTATACTTGTTTGCAAGTTGGTTTTAGGGGCCACAGACCCAATACTATCACTTGTTTGCATACATGTAACAAAGATCGGAATGATTATTGTATATGTTTCAATTATACATACACTGCCATCCAAAAGTTTCTTCACACTTAAATATTTTGAATTTTGTTACTTTTTCTTAGAGAATTTCAAATAAAACATGTATGACCATGAAGTAAAATTATTCATCCTACTGTAATGGATAGTTAAGAATTAATCTCGGCAGCAGCATCAATTGGCAAAATGTCAACTTCTCTTGATTCAGAAACGAGATGGCGTACATTGCCAATTTTTCACTGCTTTTCAGAATATGTCAGTTATTATTACGGATCATTTTCGAAGAGTTGTACGTTATGATCCGATAGTTTGAATTCGGAAAAAAACTCAACGCTCCAGAAAATTCAAACAAGTCTAAATACATATACCAGCCCGTATGGTTTATATGTACCAGTAAAACTTAAACAACTTATTATGCGTGATGTATTTAAAATATTAGTATTACAAGAAAGCAACAGAGATGAAGAAATAAAATTGTCTTACATATAAGTACAGTAGGCAACCTTAGATGACTTAATCGCTATACCATAATATAAACTGTCAAAGAACAGAAAAAGTAATATCAAAAGAGACATAAATATATACATAGGACATGTTAAGAACAACACAAATACTGCTAAACTTCATCCAATTAACAAAAAATACTACATAACAAGTCCTACTCATGAACATGGAATTATGCATAAATACTGATTAAAGGTGCAGCAGAAAATTAAAGAAAAACCAGAGATGTTTGTAAAATATTATGCCCCCCTGTGACCTTGACTCCATGACCCCAAAATCAAAAGGGTTCCTCTGCTACCCAAGATGAATGTGTGGACCAAGTTTGAGGATGATAGAGCAAGGGGTTCTTAAGTTATTGATCGGAAACGAAAAGGTAACGGACCGACCGACGGACCAACATGTGCAAACCAAAATGCCTTCTCTTCTTCGAAGGGCGGCATAAATACTGACAATATATTGTCAATCATGCAGAAGACAACCTCAAATTGAAAAAAAATTGTAAAAGACTACAAAAATGTACATCATGTCAGTGCCAACTCGTTTGATTTTTTATAGCTAGAAATCATTCCTAGGTTTACAGAATGTATAGATATTGTGAAATACCCCATTGGGTCCTCTACATGTAAAATAAATTATGCACAGAAAAGTTTGATGATCATGAAATAATTATGAATAAATAATAAAAAAGACACAAGTAAGATAAATTTAGGAATTTTTACATAGCATAACAACAACATACCCATTGTATTATAATTTAAGTTACGTAGAACTGTGTACTAAAATTGATTATTCAATACCAATAATAATTCAATCAATTGTATGACAATTCTTTCTCAAACCAGTCAATCCATTTCTGAAGACATTTTCCTCATAGTTTTCTTTAATATCAGATGGTGAAATATAATTCCATCACCATGAAAAAATAAGGCACAAACATACAACACTTAGGACAAATCAACAATTCAACAAGCCAGCCCTTTTTTATGGCAAATTTGGTGCCAATATTTGGCGCCATTCCCTAAAGAAAAAGTCAGGGCTCGAGAAATCTGCTAGCTCGACGTCCGGGACAAGTCTAAAGTCGTATTTGGGTTTATCGGCCAGTAAAATTAAGTAAGTCCCGGGCAAGTCTAAATTTGCCTACTTAAATCGGACAAGTGACAAATTACCAGACCAATTAACAGATTTCACTCATGCTCATCTTATCAGAGTTGAATCATGCCACATGTCCACAAATTAGCGTGTAGCAAGCATCGCCCCTTGCCTACTCGACCATAACGGTCATATGACACAGTATCCAATCTGAGCACTCGGCACATTTTATCCAGCTAATCAAATTTTGTGTAGTTGCCTTATTTTCTTATCACACACGCGAGAAAATAAAAGGCAAAACACAGAACCACACATTAACACACAGCTTTCAGTCTATAAATAAATACTCATCACAGTAACACGAATATGCCCGTGAGGTGACGTCATGTATGCAGTGATGACGCAGTATTGACAGCTATTAACCTCAAATACATTCAAAGTGCATATTTGAAACAGGCGGACACTAATTAATTTTATTTTTTCATAAGGCAATGATTTTAAATAGTGTGTTAATAAGGATTACATGTAAACGAAACTAAGTATGTGTTTACACAATTTGAGTGTCACATTCAGAACATAAGTTTTGAACCCAGAGTTAAATTATTCGTTGTTTTTGACTATTTTTATTCTCTCAGTGAGTATAATAAAGTTTATTGACATGGCGACCTTTCAAGTGAAGATAAAGGAGGGCGATTCGGCATAAACATTTTATCTCGCATATTATTTTCCGGTACATGGAAATGTAAAATCTTGCCGATCACAAACATTGTAAGTCACTTAGCACAGACGTTACATGCAATTGATTCTTGTAGAACTTTTGTTGGTTAAGTTAAATCTAGACTTGCGCTCAATCATAACAAGATGTTGTTAAAACAATTATTATTAATTAAATACTCATAACAAACAATTTTGTTGTAATTTGATAGTTATTGAACAACAATATACATATTAGTATTATCTAATAAATTATGAGGTAATGGAAAGACATATAACTTCGGACTACAGTTTCAAAATTCGGACAAGTCTATTTTACAATTTATAAAAATTTCTCGAGCCCTGAAAAAAGTATATATTTTTGCCCTACTTAGAAAGAAAATTCCCCTTCCGTAATTATTTTAAAATCAACAAATATACCCTGCCCCTATTCGAAGAAAAATAAATAATAACCTCATTATTTCATAAACTTATTTATCACATGTTTATTTCATACAGTCAAAGATGAATGTAGATGGTAAGGTAAAACAAAAAATTCTCTCATGAACACAGCTTTCAAATGTGAGCAATCTTGAAGCATCCGATACAAGACTAGAAAGTGTACAAATATGAGGATAATTTATTGCAAAATTTACATTGATTTCAATAAACTGAAAACAATAAATATCAATTACAAAGCCAATTACACTGTGAGGCAACAGTTTGACAGATAATGAACTGGTGTCCCATATCCATGATATGAAAATACCAATCCCTAACCATGGCAATACAACATCATGGAGTACACCAATCTTTAAACATTGCAAAACCATATCATGGAGTACACCAATCGGTAACCATGGCAATACCATATCATTGAGTACACCAATCCGTAACTATAGCAATACCATATCATGGAGTACACCAATCTGTAACCATGGCAATACCATATCATTGAGTAAACCAATCCGTAACCATGGCAATACCATATCATGGAGTACACCAATATGTAACCATGGCAATACCATATCATGGAGTACACCAATATGTAACCATGGCAATACCATATCATGGAGTACACCAATCTGCAATCATGGCAATACAATATCATTGAGTACACCAATCTGTAACCATGGCAATACCATATCATGGAGTACACCAATATGTAACCATGGCAATACCATATCATGGAGTATACCAATATGTAACCATGGCAATACCATATCATGGAGAACACCATTCTGTAACCATGGCAATACCATATCATGGTGTACACCAATCTGTAACCATGGCAATACCATATCATGGAGTACACCAATCCGTAACCATGGCAATACCATATCATGGAGTACACCAATATGTAACCATGGCAATACCATATCATGGAGTACACCAACTTGCAATCATGGCAATACAATATCATTGAGTACACCAATCTGTAACCATGGCAATACCATATCATGGAGTACACCAATATGTAACCATGGCAATACCATATCATGGAGTACACCAATATGTAACCATGGCAATACCATATCATGGAGAACACCATTCTGTAACCATGGCAATATCATAACATGGTGTACACCAATCTGTAACCATGACAATTCTGTCTGCTAAAAATGGTCCTCTTAAATTAAATAAATATACAATATAAAGCACTAACTTCAAGTTTATTCACACAAAATAGGAATGTTTACTTCAACCAATAAAGTTAAATCTTTATTTTGAGACAATTAAACTTTTTACAAAATATCCTAAACATAAAAATAGACTGAAAGTTGCATAACAAAATGCGATTTTAATACATTTTCATTGATTCAAAAGTAAATACTCATATATTAGTTTGCTGATCTCCTACTGACTATTTTGATTAATTCTTACATTAACATTTGATGAGGTCGATTAGTTTCAACAATTTCTATCCAAATTAAATACATGTAGATCATGCAAAACATTCAGAATAATGACACAATTACTGGAAAGCATACAAATTGATTTACTATTATTTATATATTATAACAACCATATTAATTCACAATATTATCACAGGTTGACAACTTATACAGTTAAATTGTGTAAATCCAACACCCAAGATCCCTGATCATATTCAACTTGGTAAATCATCAATCATATTCAATTCAATAGATCCCCACCATATTCAATTCAATAGATCCCAATCATATTCAATTCAATAGATCCCAGCCATATTCAATTCAACAGATCCCCACCATATTCAATTCAATAGACCCCCTTTCATATTCAATTCAATAGATCCCCAGTCTTATTCATTTCAATAGATCCCCAGTCTTATTCATTTCAATAGATCCCCGGTCATATTCAATTTAGTAGATTACCGGTCACACCCCTGCCTTATTCAGAATATCCCTGTCATAATTAATTCAGAACAGTATTGTAATCGGAAGAAGATATGATGTATAGAGTTTGTTATCTTGTCCACTCCTGATATAACTGCTCTCCAGCCTGGTATGGTGAAAAATAAAGAACTACATAGAAGATACAATCACATACAAAAGATGGAACGAAAGGATAGATTAACATAAAAATCAATATAGATGTGTAGCCTTTCAATGTCTTCTTTATTGAAGGGAGTAAGGATCTGAAAAAATAAACACAAATTCATGAATTATTTTACTGAAAATCAGAACAGGAGGGACCTTACTACATGTATGTATAAGTTGATACAGCTTAACCAAAACTTGTCATCCAGCAATTGCAATAAACTGCAAGGACACAGGATCAATTTACATTTATACGGACTAGCCCTATAGGTCACATGGCAAAGAGGACTGGACCAAGTATGGAGGAAGTCTACAAGGAATATTTCACTATGTAAGTCTTACATCTGAATTTTAACAGTAAAATTCCCATTGCTCATTAACAATTAACTAACTATACATAATTTACATATCGGGAAGAATATTTTATAAAACTTAGCTATTACTGTATTTAGCACTTTTATGTACTTGAGTGTTTTTTGCGTTATTTAGTTGATTTTGCAAACAATATCTTTCCATGAAACTAAATAGCTGCAAAAAAACAGCCTTCATAAGTAACTGTAATTTTAATGTAGTTTCAACCTAGTGGCAAGAATGTTGGCTTCAATGAAACATGCAAAATATAACATTTGCTAACATCTTTAGGTTTACAGTACTGAGCTATGACTATATAATACCAAAATTATTCTAACAGCTTTAGCGTATGAATTACGATAGTAGTTATATAAAATTCAAGGAAACCAATCATGAAACTTATTCACAATCAATGCACAATTATATTAACTGTTAAGTAACAATATATATATATATACCTGATGTGCTCTTCTCTCAAACGCGAAACAACTGAATTAACTTCTAACAATGTCATGATCAAACAATTTATCAGTATAAATCTAGATGTCCAATAATGTATGTCTAACCAATCCCAGGTGTATTCTCCTACCAGAAAATATGGGAGAAATAAAAACTTGGGTAGGAATTCTGCCCACTGAACAGCTGTAAGTGCGGGAAGCTGAAATAGATAAACATAAGTCCAGTACTCTAAACTGAAATACAAAACCATAACGCTGAAATCTTTGTATCTGTCTGTCCATCTGTCTGCCTGCCTGTCTATATAAACAAAAGACAATTAAGACTTCAACAACTTAACCATATGATCATGCAATACACTATAATGAGACGCTGTCCAGTCATTTAAGATATGTTTATCAGAGATCTCACATAAACATCAAATCATAAACAATATGTGAAGAAATATGAAGAAAGAAAGTATTGCAGAAGCTTGCAATTATGGAATGCTTGCAAATTCAAAAACTCATCAAAATATCAGTCAGCACATATTTCCTAGTTTACAGAAGTACAGTTTTATATACTTTACTTCTAAATTTAACAATACTCAATTCCATGACTTGCAAAACTTTCTGCCCACAAAACACCTGAAATCGCCAATTCATGAACTTTTTAACTGGCCAAGATATCCACTTACACATGTATACACACAAACAATTATTTTTAAATCAACCAATTATCCATTCAAATGTCAACTACTGAACTGTATTACAAAGATGTAATGAGAGTAGAGAATTGGCGTAGAAACCAGTATAAATTATAAATATGTTAGGATGTACAAAGCAACCTCTCCAGAGTGGCCCTCTCTTGAGAATAACCCTCTTTTCAACATTATCAATATTCCCACAGTAAAATTTTACTACAAATTTAACCTCTTACGGAAAACTCTCAAACACAGTGGAAATACAATTGACTCTCGTTATGTTGATTTTTTTTCGGGACCATAGAAAATAGCTTGTCTTAACGAAAATCGACATAAACGATGGATGGCCGTACTGGCAGAGTTTCGTAAGAATTACAAGTTAGTGAAAATTGCTTAAATTGCAATTTATGTACTACTCATTAAGAACGATGTGAAAGACGACTTGTTTTAATTAATATACATGTATAAGCATTATTAAATCACTCACTTTGGTATGTTTACAAACTCTTGGTTTGACATGTTTGCATTTATAGTCTAACATTTTGCAAACATGTACAAATCCTTTCATTGTGTAAATAATCGATAATTAATGAGCGTAAAGACAGGTAAATCGTTGGTTTCATCTCAGTGATGTGTGAAAACATTTGTAGCCAGCAGGATACGATCCAACTTCGTGTTAAGCAATCTAAGGTGCGAACTTGTACGCGGGACTATGAAAAAACTTTCACACCATGACATAATGGAAAACTTCTTAACCGACAGAATTTCATACAGACAAAGGGGGATAAAATCAAGTTTTTTGAAAAACTTCGAGATGACGTAAAAGTTTGTCTTAAGCATGTTCGTCATAACGAGAGTCGACTGTATGCATTTGCTGAAAGAGGCCTCTCTGGAGAGATTGCGCTGTATATCAATTATACATGTACTTACTGTGTAGGTAAAATCATACTTGGGTCCACTCTCTGATAGTGGACAGACAACATGAGCGAATGGCAGAAACATGGATTCATGTTCAAACATGAATAAATACAACAGCGTGGTACGAGGAAAGTCTTTCATACCATACACCAGAAATATCGCCCAGCCTGGATTTAAAGCCTGCAAAAACATAAAGTATGCAAGATTCGCTTCCATATGGGACGTTTCAACAGCGTTTCCCATGGAATTTACATGAGGAAAACAGCTAAATAAAGCTTTCAAAGCGCACTGGTAAGGTCTAGATACCAAACAGGAATGCACCTCATACTAAATGGTCGTTATCGGAAAATTTGACTTAACATCAACCACTGGTGATTCTGGGATTTACTAATTGAAGTAAAGCAATGTTAGAAGTACAGTTCATATCTTACTGTAGGTCTTACATAGTCATGGTCCTAGGTAGACATAAAATGTAGGCACCATTCACATTATTCTGACTATACATATTTAATCATGATTATACTGAAATTTAATGGGTAAACAATAACGATCACTGAGAGTAACAGAATAGCAAGATTTTTATGTACAACAAAACATTTGAAATCATGCTACAGTAGAACTTCGAAACATCAACAGTTTTGGCTCGAACACAGTAGATATCTCAAACAGGTTTTTAAGCTCCAGCGAAATCCCTTCTTATTTTAGGGTTTGGGTTTCCCAAAAGGGCGACGCCTCCGGAAGAATGTTAGTCATTTTAGATTTTTGGAGGATAGTGCATGATACAGGAGACGCCCCAGTTCCAGAAGCACCCCTGGTTCTTTTACGTGCTCGATGTAAAGCATCATACACGGGACCTCGATTTTTAAAGTCTCGTCTGAAAGACTAAGTTCTGTCAGTGTTGGAACGGGGAATCGAACCTGCGATCCCTGGATTACTAGTCCAGCGTTTTACCACTGGACCATGGATCCGCTACATGATTTGAGGTCCCTAGCTACTACTTCATTCATTTTTCACCATAAATAGGACGAACAATACAGTATTTAACACCTTTGATTGATCAGTTGATATCCTATTGTTAGTTGACAAGTGAGATTGGCAATCATTTTATTCCCACGTCGTGCTAATTACTTGACAGCTGTACTATATACATGTATGTGAGTGACAATTAAATCACATAATAGATCCATTAAATACTTATTGAACAATAGAAGGGAAATTTTAATTGTTAAATTCCTGTGAATAAAACTCTAATACAACACTTTATCATCTTGTATAAAGGGCAAATTTCATTGTAAGATCAGTCATTGCTCGCCCATATGGGATATCCCGGTGGCGAGGGTAAATAAACTCAAATCCACAAGATCAGTCAAAGTGTCAATACAATGTATTGGTATAAATTTGATCCGGGACTTTTCTTCATCATTTTCATGATGCATAATTTATGTTTGGTATTAATCATAAATTGATGTATGCTCTTATTGTATGTCTTCCATGAAGGATATCTGTGTTATTACTGTGGGTCTAAAAATAAAACATTGTCATCATCATTTTGTGATATAAATAAGAATAAATGAATTATTTAATTAAATTTGTCTGTTTTCTTTTATTTCCTTTTTATTTATTATTATCATTTTGGATTATATTATGACTACTGATCGACGTGCATTTATTTATTCAATATGACATCACAAACAATGCACAACTGTCATGATTTCAGCATGCTTAGTACATACACATGCATACCATAGATGCCTCGAACAATAGATTGCTCAAACTTATTGCTCGATTTGATGGCAGTTTGAGGTTTCCAAGTTCTACTGTATCTCAGGAGCCAGTCAGAAAAAGTTGACATAAGTCGCAGGTCACAATATATGGTAATAACATTATGAATTGGACCTACAGGTTGGAGTTTTTGCAAGAAAATGTCAAACAATTGACATTAAAACAAAGAAACATAACATTTGGGTGCAGTAGAATGGGAATCCATACGTCAGTAAATCACTTATATTTTGTAAGCAAAATACTCTTTAATCTGTTTTGGAAGATTAAGCATGGGCTATAACTAGTTAGACAATCACTAGAATGTTTAAAACACTTTGTCAGCAAAGTTTCAATATATTTATTAATCAGCTAGCTTGTCCATTTGCATATATTCACTTAAAGTACTTGATCAACAGTAGATACTCTAAGGCACAAGTCATTTACCTTGAATTCCCAAAGATTTGATGGTCCTTTTACACCTCTTTCTTTCACAACACCAATTGCATTTACCAAGGCTCTCTTATGTAAGGAGTCAGAAATGTTGAAAATATTCACAATATTTGATTCATCCAGTTCGGACATCAAACTTCCCCCTGTAATAAAAATTGCAACATATAAATCACATGAAAACTATGACACATAACATCTTCAGACAATATTTTAAATGATGCTAAACCAATTTCCTTACAATCACATCAATCAAATAATTAATAGCAAAGAAAAATGAGGTGAGATTCATTTTCCATAATATGGATAGCAACATTGAGATTTTTGTATCAAAAGAAAATAGAAAACACAATGTTAAGGAGGACAAATTTTATTACTGCAACGAAAAGCACTACAATTCCCCCACAAAGCATGTTTTAGAGTACCAAAACAGGCCTTAAACTAGTACTTCACTACGATAATAACTATAATTCTTGGATATATAACCCAATAAATAGCTCATGTTTTCACTAACATCCTACTTCAAGGAGGCATTCAAGAACAAAACAATTACAATTTAATGTATATGAACAAATCAATATGTCTCCATATTCAAAAGAATATAAGACAATTTTCAACAGGCTCCCAGTACCTGACGTGCTTGAGAAGATACATCAGAACCCAATAGTTATTTCGGATTATACCAAGTATTCGGATAGAAGGTTGTCAACTGTATATATATATTTAACTATAAAAAACGTACATTTATCACACTGATGAAATAATAACATAAACATGATACCTATATTTCTTTCCCTAATAATTTTTACATAATCCTGCGTCCATAATCCCATGTCAGTAAACCACTGATCCACATCCTCTACTGTCCATCTCACTAATGGTTTGTTTATCAGCAAATCTTCATCAGAATTGCTCCAGTACCATGATAAATATATTACCTGAAACAAAAAAAGTCTATGCCTATTTACATTTCTCCTCCTTGGAGCACAATGAACTGTTACTTCAGTATGTTTTTAACGATTGCAAGGTCAACTTTAAGACTACTTTATTGATGAAGTAAATCAGGGGTCCTGAGAACTACTAAACTGGAGCCCTGGTTTCCTACTTTTGTACTGGGGATTCCTACTATTAAACACTTCTGTTCAAATAACAAAGGACGGATGTATAATTCAGAATCCTGTCTCATGACTCTACTCTGAAATCTGAGAACCCTGGAAATTATGCACCATGTTTCCTACTTCAAATACAAAACCTTGAGCAGAATTATGTAAAATAAGGGGTTATAACCCATGACCCCTATGACTTCAGCACCTAACACTGCAGTGACATTGACCATACCCACAAACCATGCTGCTATGGTCGTCAGGATATAGGGAGTGCTACCACAATATCTTTGATCATTTTCAGCAACTAATGTGTCAGACGGACAAGCCACATGGCTTAGCATTATGTGCTGACATTATAGGGGTCATTGATTCCAACCCTAACTGGTCCACTTCTAAATTTCCAACATTTATTTGAAATCTGCTGTCCCAGGCTTCATACGAGCGAGTGGCAGGACTATTGAAAATTATCAAAGATATAGCACTAACAGAATGATATGGACCAGATCTGAAAGTACTGGTATAGCACCAACAAAATGATAATTGATATGGACCAGATCTGAAAGTACTAATATAGCACCAACAGAATGATATGGACCAGATTTGAAAGTACTGGTACAGCACCAACAGAATGATAATTGATATGGACCAGATCTGAAAGTACTAATATAGCACCAACAGAATGATATGGACCAGATTTGGAAGTACTGGTATAGCACCAACAGATTGATTTGGACCAGATCTGAAAGTACTTGTATAGCACCAACAGAATGATTTGGACCAGATCTGAAAGTTCTGGTATAGCACCAACAGAATGATTTGGACCAGATCTGAAAGTACCGTTATACATGTAGCAACCCTGCTGACATAGAAACAGAACTACAGTCTTTCAGGAAACAATGAATATATATAGCAAATGTAATAGCTGAGCTTCAAATCAGTCGATTAATAAGGAAATTTTATGAGTGATCCTTTGTCAGAACTACTAACATATAATTCATATTACTTAAAAGATTCTTAAGACAGATAACAAATATCACTATATAGTATTAGTACATGCTTTCAGAATGTTCAGTTAAGTTCTCAGACACAGCATGCACTTTTCATTTACAAGTGAAAATCTATGTTCATCAGTATAAACTTTCGTCAAACAAAGGTAATTATAACTTCAATAAAACATTGTTTAACACAATCTTAGATAATTTTCATATTCATAGCATGGAGTAAAAAATACTTGACTACAGTATACTTACAACAATTATTCCTAAGGCAAAACAAAGTCCCCCACAGAAACCTTGACCTTGAGCGGTCTTTGATTCAGACTGGTTATTAGTGGATAGTTCTGAATCAAACTTGGCTATTGTTGCCTTAGCTTCATCTGTCATGATTTCAGCCTCTCTTTCAGCTATGGAGTTGGAATGCATCTTACCAAGAAGATTTCTGAATGAAAGAAATCATTTTACATTTATAATGGTCAAGAGCAAATTGGCCATTTTGCATTTTAAGAATCTTCACTACATAAGGATAAAAGTGAATGTAATAGGTTCAAAAAAGCTTTATACAATGTATAACACATAGACAGATAGAACTTGGAATAAATAAACAAACATATTACAACATGTCTCAAGTAAAACTATACACTACAGCCATACAATAATTTATTATATACAGTAGTTAGATATATGTCATTGTTGACAGTTAAGTAAAACATAACACAAATCTCAACTTTAGACAAAATTACAGAGAATCGCCTGTGGTTCATTCAAGCACATAAAACAGAAATGTCAACATTAAAATAACAGACAGTTATAGGAGATAGTCACAAGTTTGTCTCCCTTTCTATATCCTTCTGTAGTATGTGTATATACAGTTAGTACAATTCAAGTATATAGCTTATTTTTTCCATTCTGTAAAACACCAAATAAATCTAACATATCCAGAAAGTTTTTTTAACATCTTAAGTTAAGAACCATTTTGAATGTTGCTTGGAAAACTTCGAAGTATTCCATCACAAGTTCTTTCCCTTTAGTTCCCATCTGGAGTTCTCTCCCTTTGCTCTTCTATATAATATGAGTGCCGCTGTACAATTTCCAACCTCCTCTTTAAGTGACATTTCCAGAAGACGTCACATGTGACGTCACAATTTTCTGACAGTAAGCAATATTTGCCACATATGGCAATATGAAAATGAAATGAGCATATGGAGTTAATATTGTTTCCTGCTTGCAAATAGTGACATCACTTACATAAGAGGTTGTAAATCCCATAGCAGCACTCATATGTATATAAACTACATTGTAGTATTACAGGGAAAAAACTCGTGACAATTTCCTATGAATTCCATAAGCTAGGAGCAGCATAGACTTAGTGGTATATTAAATAGCACGGATACAGAACTTAGCAATTTTGATAACATTTACAGATTGCTATACATTTATAAGTAAAATTATGTATTGTTCACAGTGATACCTGCACAATCATATCAAATTATTCGATATTTTTATGATACCTAAGTGTAATATTGGTCTGGGGATTTCCTGTCCATGGACTACGACACTGTGGACACTCCATCTTCTTAGATGTGAAATACCAATTGGCTACACATAACCTACAGAAGCTGTGACCACATGTTAGAGTTGTGGGTTTAATCATAAGATCAAAGCAACATCCACAAAGGAAATCATCAGAAGCTGACAGACTTCTCTCTAGTGACATGCGTTCCATCTCCGAGGCATTACTGTTGTTCTGATCTGTTGAATCATCCATCTCAATCCTTACTCTGAAATTATACACACAAAATCTCAGACAGGGTTCACACCTAGCAGAACTTATTAAGAGAAATAAATAAAAACCGGTATATACATAGTCTGACATTTAATATGATAATATAATACTGTGTATTTCCATGAAAGGAAAGGAGTACATCATTATTCATTTTTGAATCATAGATAATTATCATCGGATCGAAAACACTCTTTGGGCCTGAGAAATCATGTTGACATAGCCGAAATTATAAATCATTTTCCTTATACAATATATAGCGACAGAAATCGGGACTTTACATATTATATTTCGACTAAACCGGAATGATGATATAACCAATGTCGACACAATGAGTGTCAACTTTATATAGACAGACTGGAGCAGTATGCGGACATTTTTTACTGCATTTTAGTAACCTGTGTAAATTATGCTGTGTTTCAAATCATCTGGTCTTTGTAGTTTTTAGATAAATCCTTGCTCTAAAAGTTATGGGTAGTCCTGATTGTAAACAACCCACTGCGTACATGCATAGTTTGGCATGGCATATGTTACAGGTGCAGCCAAAATAATTCAAGCTATTTAACCATTACTCGGACACCAACATACACTAAAAAATAAAACCCCTAATGAGGAATCAGCCTCAGAGAAGTTCCATTGATGATTTTATTTCAAGATTTTAAAACCTAAAGAATGATGGTTATATTAAATTCCATTATTTTGGTATAAATAGCCATATGTATAAACATAGAGTGTAGACACGCATGTTCTTCGGAGAACACTACTTGGATACTAAACAAACTTCAAAATAAGCAATTTTTCATAAAATGGAACTATGCACTGGATGGCAAAATAAGTAAAGCATTCGGTGAATAACTGTACAAATTGTGTCACATCCAAATGCCCAAATGATTAGGATGATAGTTCAGGAGTTGTAACGAAACATTTCAGGCTTTGGGTTGAAATTTTGTAAAAAAGGCTTTATAATTGTTAAAACCTTGCAATAGTATTTCTATTTTATTGATTTGAAGATGATTTAAACAGACATTCATAATTTATTTACCAGTTGACTGCAACAACAATGTTTGTTTACGTTTCTCCGAGTTCGTCTGCTTGTCAGTTAAAACCCCGGAAGAGTATGTGTATGTGCGTTTGATACCAAGTACAGGAAGTAGAACAAACGTGTACCATACGAATAATTGTGAGCAATTTCGATGTCAGTCTGTAAAGTCTTTTACAAATCTGTCTACAGTCCGTTTGATAAAAACTTCTATCATGCAAACCCATTGCTTGTTAACTTGTTGAATTCTAGCGTGTCTATAATACTAATTGACAATGTAGACGAAGTATGATGCCCAGTGCCTACATATTTGCAAATGTACATGTGGAGATAGCAATGACTAATGTTAGTGTTAATCATGTGCCGGTAATTAAATTATTAATTTGGAAACGGGCTTTCTAAAAGATTAACCAATTACTCTACCACTCTGTCAACTGTAAACAAATACATACAAAGGTTCAACAATAGTTACCTCTCATAAAATACGACGGTCAAGAAATTAACATCACAATAGCAACAAAACAAACTATAACTTGTCTTTTCTGGAATTCCTTTCACAGTGTATAATGCAACACCTTAGTTCCCAAGTCAATGTAAAAATTGGCGATCTACTCGAAGTTAGATAAACCTATACCATACTGTTTCACAGGGGTCGGTCTAATCACCCCAGGACACCCCAGGACACACCAAGACACACAGGACACCCCCAGGATACACCAGGACTCTTATAATTGGACTAGAATGTGATTTTAAAACATTTTATACAGTTATTTAGACATAATGGAGTAATAATGGATAATTTGCGATCGTGCATAAGGGAAGTAACTCTGAGCATGACACACCAGGACTGCCACAGGGTTCCCCAGGACTACGCAGGAATCGTTTTATTGGACTGAAATGTGATTTTAAAACATTTTATACAGTTAAGAATATTATTTAGATATACATGTAATGGAGTAATAATGGATAATGTGCAATGAATATTATAACGTTCATAAGGGAAGTAACTCAGATCGCGACACACCAGGACACCCCAGGACTCTTTAAACTGAACTGAAATGTGTAAAACAATTGAATTATTTAAGAATATTATTTAGATAATGGCTTAATAATGGGAAATATGTCATATATAATAAGAAAAGTATTTCAACAAAAAAAAGAGCGTTCCGTTATAGCCGCACCTCTGCTGACAAAATGATAAATAGTTTCATATTACAGAATGTTACGTTTTAGTGATATGTTACAAAAATGAATGCGCAACATTATTACCACATTATTTGTGTAATAATGGTTGTTTTGAAAAAACAGAGAGAGGTACAACTACATCCGGGCCACACCACTGGGAGGAACTCTCATCGTGCCCCCCCCCCCCCCCCCCCTAAAAAAAATGCTGAGTATTAGAGTGGTCTTACAAAAAAATATTCAATTGCGTTGTACCATAGTAGAAGGAGTACATAATACATGTATACACATATCATACATTCACACACCTATCGTTGGCGACTGCGCTCACTTTTTGGACGTTTCCGTTGTCCCGGCTTTTTCGCGGTACCAGTGGCCTTATTAACTACAGCGAAATCACCTTCTTTTGAGGTTATGAATGTTACTTTCTGTTTTCTTTTGGTGTCCGTTAAGAATTTCTGGAACAACACACTTTTTTCTGGTTGACTCTTTCACCGCCAGATTGCATCATGCACAAAATAATGTTTTTCCATGGGAGCGAGGATGTATAATTGCACGCAACGCACTTCTGTAATCCAAGTAGTGCAGTTGTACAACATTGTAAATTTTGATGATGAGATCTTTCGTACGTTGCGGTTTCCAATTTACAGCAATTTTTAAAATATTATTGATGGACTCCGCGTTGTTATTAGTCCAGTTTATGTTTTGTTTACTGTGTCTTGTCGGTAGAAAGACATACTTTTCAAGTCTAGGTTTAAGTTGGTCAGTAAAGTATTTATGTAGTTTAGGTTCTGTGTCTTTTATCGAACTCGCGAATACACTAGAGCGTTCCTCAAACTGAAACGTAGTGTCGGCATCGAGGATACCATTAGTCCCAAACATATTGTTCATAGTTTGGCATCGCTCAGTCTCGTCGACACCCACCTTGTTTTGTAGATAAAACTTCATGTTATTCTTTAGATGTTTGGTGCACAAGTATCTGGTTGATTTTGGAAAAACATGTTCTATTGCTTGTGTCAATGCTTTCTCATCGTCGCTGCCAAATTCAAGTTGGTCTGAAATCCTCATTTCAAAGTCTGAAATGTCCGAGTCGAAGGCTGTGGCGACGTGTTCTAAAAAGGATTTGTATGTTGGGTACGTAGCGTCTTTGAGAAGAAGAATTGGTCCAATGAATATTGGTTTAGTGTTAGTGTCTTTTCTGACTACTCTCTGATTTTTATATACTAGAACTGTGACGTAGACATTTCCTAGGTTAAATGTCCTGTCTAAATGTGTAACAAATAATTGATGGAACTTTGTCTTTCTTATGTATAATACTTTGCACATAAGGATGGGTGTTGAGCATTTGTATAGTCTCCAGAATTTCGTCCGCGATATTTCCCTTTCTGGACTGTTGATGAACGCGATCATCCTTGCAGTTTTGTTTTAAGTTTTTTATAAATTTAAAATCGCGAGGACACGCCGTTGAATCGTCTTGTTTAATTTGTCGGTACATGTCTCTAGGTTGATGCGCGATTTTGTCCATCGCTTTTTCCACAGTCTTTGGTTGTGTGCGGGCAAATGTCGTGCCGCTCTTAGCATTACCGTGTGGAATCGATTCAACGGGTTGTTTTTCCTGATACTCGTAGAGCGCTACTTTGCTGAGGTTTAGGTCTTGTTTGCTAAGAAAAAAAAATGTGACGCGCTTCTTGAAACTAGGGTCACGTTTCAAAACAGCATAATATCTGCTCATTACCACAATGGCATGTTCTTCAGGCTGAGGATTTAACGGTTCCCAAACTACTTTCCCCTTCTGTCGTCTTTTCACACAGTATAAAATTGACGTAAGAGAGTTTCCTTTTGACGTGCCCCATACTCCACAATCGTCATAAAATTCACAATGTCGGTGTTTGATGTTTTTTAAATTATCTATTTAAACGAAACTGTTTGACTTATTACCAGACGGCACGTGCGGTTGAATATTTCCGGGTTGTCTTACAATGTGATAGGCTTCATCTGAAGAATGCAATTTTGTTCAGGGTTGAACGGACTCACGAACAGGAAATGTCATGTCACACTGGTTATGGAGAAGAGAGGTATCGTGCGCATTAGGGACACACGTGTTTGCATTTGAACTCGACATATCGCTAGTATCGGATGCGCAAGTAATGTCATAGTCGAAACTCTCACAGGTGTGTGTGACTTCCCTTTCTTCCATTATTGTTGGGGGTTTATTGTTTCTTGTATCGAATACCGAATCACTAGGGCACAGTTCAATATCGCTATCCGCGGTCGGTGCGCAGTGCGCTGCATCCCACAGGGGTTGACTACCGACATGTTCAGTGCGCGGTTTTTTCAGGGTAATTTCAATGTCGCTATCCGCGGTCGGTGCGCAGTGCGCTGCATCCCACAGGGGTTGACTACCGACATGTTCAGTGCGCGGTTTTTTCAGGTTAATTTCAATGTCGCTATCCGCGGTCGGTGCGCAGTGCGCTGCATCCCACAGGGGTTGACTACCGACATGTTCAGTGCGCGGTTTTTTCAGGGTAATTTCAATGTCGCTATCCGCGGTCGGTGCGCAGTGCGCTGCATCCCACAGGGGTTGACTACCGACATGTTCAGTGCGAGGTTTTTTCAGGGTAATTTCAATGTCGCTATCTGCGGTCGGTGCGCAGTGCGCTGCATCCCACAGGGGTTGACTACCGACATGTTCAGTGCGAGGTTTTTTCAGGGTAATTTCAATGTAATTTTTAGAAATATATTACTAATTATATAAATCATTTATGTGATGAATGATATCCAGGCCACACCAACGGGGAGGCGCTCTTATCATGGCCCGTCTTTTTTTTCTTTTTTTGTCGTTTTTTTTGTGAACTAACTGTAATATACATATTTACATATATCTGCGGATATCTATTGCTGAATCAGTCTTCTTTTTGATGATGGAGTCCTAGAACGTTCCGCGCGTTTTCTTTTAACTTGGTTTTTTTTTTTCCTGCAGTCGGTGTTCGGATTCCGCTTCTCATTCCATTGGTTGATGTTACTTCATTTAAATGTTCGCGCCCTTTGTCAGCTCTGAATTTTTTTATTCGTTTAAGTTGTTGTTCACTGTTCATAGTTGCCCACGCAGAAAGTTCAACGACATGATGGTTATGGGATGATGAAAGTTTAAAATTTCCCATGTCTGATGGCGCGTTCTCGTTCTTTAAATTCGTTCTCTACTATTTGTTGCCACAGTTCAATAAATTTCGGTAAATCACACAATTTCCAACCGGTGGCAGATTTTAAAATGTGATTTGCGCTTTCGGCATTATTGGTTGTCCAGTTGAGTTCAATTTTACCGTTTCTTACTGGGGAAATAACGTGCAATTCTAGCAGTGGTAAAAGTCTATTGTTGAAATAAGACAAGAAAGCGCCATTTTTTTCATTCGCAATAATAAGATTTTGAACATTTTCAACGCGAGATTTATATGTGTCATCATCCAGCGTATCCACAATGCCATTTTTATCAAATATCAAGGAACAAATTTGCAATCTCTCTTTGATTGGTATACCCGTGTCCTCCATGTATTTCATAACGTTGTTTTTTAAGTGCCTTGTACAAAGGACATGTGTTGCTTCGGGGAAGCATCTCTTTATCGCAGATTTGAAAGATGCTTCTTCGTCTGATCCAATGACAAGGGCTTTATTTTCTGATTCGTTCAAATTGTCCGCGATTTGGTGTAGAAATGCACAGTATGTTTTTGTAGTGGAACTCGTATGTATAAAAGTCGGTCCGAAACATATTGGGTGACCTAATGATGTTCTTCTCACCACTGAAGTGTCCTTGTACACAGTAGGCGTAACATGAAAATCTCCAAGATTGAACGTTTTATCCATGCTTAAAACTTCACCACCGTCTTTGCAGCAAAAACGTCTAATATCTAAGATCTGTTGAGTATTGAACAATGTTACTACTGGATGGTTAAGGCCTTTTATATGCTGAACATTTGAACAAACTCGTTCGTCTTCGTCATTTCTTCTACGGCGATCACATGATCGGCAGCATTCGAATTTGGACAGTCTTTCTTGTTTAAATTGAACTTAAAATTTCTTAGTTGTTTTTCGTCGCGTTGTTTTTCAAAATCGTCGTCTGTTTTTTTGTTCATGTTTTTTTCAACTTCTTTAACTGAGCAGTTCTTAAGCTGTTCCTTGAGTTTATTTGACACGGCTTCTTTTGTTTTTACATATATCTTATTCCTATCTATGTTCTTAGCATTACCATGAAGTTTCAAACCAGGATACTTGCCAATGTACTCCACACGAGCCAGGTTGCTAGGTAAATAACTATAATCTGCCGGTATGTTGCCAAACCATGTCACTCGACGCTTAAAAGTGTCTATTGATGTGGACGCCTTGAGAGTCTGATATGATCTTTGGAGCTCGAGCACGTCTTCATAACTCGGTTGTGGCTCCAGTGGTATGTATTCGCGTTTACCTTAAACAGCCTTTTCAACGCAATATTTACTATGTCTTACAATAACGGTAATGAGTTTACCGGCTTGATTAAACAATAGTGCTTTCGGGCATGATGATTTTTTCCAGGCGCCGCAATCGTCCCAAATTTTGTTTTCTGACCATTAGTGCGTCTAGTCATATTCTCAGAGTTATCTAATATGTAGAACATACCGTCTTTTCTGCCGGCTGGTATTTCTTTGAGGGCTGTATGTGGAGCGCGAAATATTTCTAGCATTGAAGTGGTGCTTTAAAAACGAATTGCCCAGAGGACCAGGGGAGAACTCAGATTCACTGTCTGTGTCAGTCATATCGCTGTAGTTTGCGTCATCTTCAGATACATCCGGTGCGCTAAGCGCTGGGTCCAGTGTATTTGAGATAGACTGGCCACTACCGTATGCGTTTTCTGCATCTTTAGTGAATACTGACTGAGTATTTGTGATAGATTGGTTAATAGTGGTAGTTGTAATTTCCAGTTCTTCGGTTTTGGTTGACATATTTGGCATATAACTATCGGTATCGATCAATATAACGTGCATAAGGGAAGTAACTCTGAGCATGGCACACCAGGACACCCCAGGACTGCCACAGGATTCCCCAGGACAACGCAGGAATCGTTTTATTGGACTGAAATGTGATTTTAAAACATTTTATACAGTTAAGAATATTATTTAGATATAATGGAGTAATAATGGACAATGTGCAATGAATATTATAACGTTCCTAAGGGAAGTAACTCAGATCGCGACACCCCAGGACTCTTTTAATTGAACTGAAATGTGTAAAACAATTGAATTATTTAAGAATATTATTTAGATAATGGCTTAATAATGGGAAATATGTCATATATAATAAGAAAAGTATTTCAACAAAAAAAGAGAGCGTTCCGTTATAGCCGTACCTCTGCTGACAAAATGATAAATAGTTTCAAATTACAGAATGTTACGTTTTAGTGATATGTTACAAAAATGAATGCGCAACATTATTACCACATTATTTGTGTAATAATGGTTGTTTTGAAAAAACAGAGAGAGGTACAACTACATCCGGGCCACACCACTGGGAGGAACTCTCATCGTGCCCCCCCCCCCCCCCCCCCCCAAATGCTGAGTATTAGAGTGGTCTTACAAAAAAAATATTCAGTGGCGTTGTACCATAGTAGAAGGAGTACATAATACATGTATACACATATCATACATTCACACACCTATCGTTGGCGACTGCGCTCACTTTTTGGACGTTTCCGTTGTCCCGGCTTTTTCGCGGTACCAGTGGCCTTATTAACTACAGCGAAATCACCTTCTTTTGAGGTTATGAATGTTACTTTCTGTTTTCTTTTGGTGTCCGTTAAAATTTCTGGAACAACACACTTTTTTCTGGTTGACTCTTACACCGCCAGATTGCATCATGCACAACATAATGTTTTTCCATGGGAGCGAGGATGTAATTGCACGCAACGCACTTCTGTAATCCAAGTAGTGCAGTTGTACAACATTGTAAATTTTGATGATGAGATCTTTCGTACGTTGCGGTTTCCAATTTACAGCAATTTTTAAAATATTATTGATGGACTCCGCGTTGTTATTAGTCCAGTTTATGTTTTGTTTACTGTGTCTTGTTGGTAGAAAGACATACTTTTCAAGTCTAGGTTTAAGTTGGTCAGTAAAGTATTTATGTAGTTTAGGTTCTGTGTCTTTTATCGAACTCGCGAATACACTGGAGCGTTCCTCAAACTGAAGCGTAGTGTCGGCATCGAGGATACCATTAGTCCCAAATATATTGTTCATAATTTGGCATCACTCAGTCTCGTCGACACCCACCTTGTTTTGTAGATAAAACTTCATGTTATCCTTTAGATGTTTGGTGCACAAGTATCTGGTTGATTTTGGAAAAACATGTTCTATTGCTTTTGTCAAAGCTTTCTCATCGTCGCTGCCAAATTCAAGTTGATCGGAAATCCTCATTTCAAAGTCTGAAATGTCCGAGTCCAAGGCTGTGGCGACGTGTTCTAAAAAGGATTTATATGTTGGGTAAGTAGCGTCTTTGTGAAGAAGAATTGGTCCAATGAATATTGGTTTAGTGTTAGTGTCTTTTCTGACTACTCTCTGATTTTTATATACTAGAACTGTGACGTAGACATTTCCTAGGTTAAATGTCCTGTCTATTCCAATTGGTGATGAATTTTGTTGTTTTTAGAAATGTTTTAAGTCATTAATTTGGTCCGATGTGTAACAAATACTTGATGGAACTTTGTCTTTCTTATGTATAATAATTTGCACATAAGGATGGGTGTTGAGCATTTGTATAGTCTCCAGAATTTCGTCCGCGATATTTCCCTTTCTGGACTGTTGTTGAACGCGATCATCCTTGCAGTTTTGTTTTAAGTTTTTTATAAATTTAAAATCGCGAGGACACGCCGTTGAATCGTCTTGTTTAATTTGTCGGTATATTTCTCTAGGTTGATTCGCGATTTTGTCCATCGCTTTTTCCACAGTCTTTGGGTGTGTGCGGGCAAATGTCGTGCCGCTCTTAGCATTACCGTGTGGAATCGATTCAACGGGTTGTTTTTCCTGATACTCGTAGAGCGCTACTTTGCTGAGGTTTAGGTCTTGTTTGCTAAGAAAAAATGTGACGCGCTTCTTGAAACTAGGGTCACGTTTCAAAACAGCATAATATCTGCTCATTACCACAATGTCATGCTCTTCAGGCTGAGGATTTAACGGTTCCCAAACTACTTTCCCCTTCTGTCGTATTTTCACACAGTATAAAATTGACTTAAGAGAGTTTCCTTTTGACGTGCCCCATACTCCACAATCGTCATAAAATTCACAATGTCGGTTTATATCTAGATTTTTGATGTTTTTTAAATTATCTATTTAAACGAAACTGTTTGACTTATTACCAGACGGCACGTGCGGTTGAATATTTCCGGGTTGTCTTACAATGTGATAGGCTTCATCTGAAGAATGCAATTTTGTTCAGGGTTGAACGGACTCAGGAACAGGAAATGTCATGTCACACTGGTTATGGAGAAGAGAGGTATCGTGCGCATTAGGGACACACGTGTTTGCATTTGAACTCGACATATCGCTAGTATCGGATGCGCAAGTAATGTCATAGTCGAAACTCTCACAGGTGTGTGTGACTTCCCTTTCTTCCATTATTGTTGGGGGTTTATTGTATCGAATACCGAATCACTAGGGCACAGTTCAATATCGCTATCCGCGGTCGGTGCGCAGTGCGTTGCATCCCACAGGGGGTGACTACCGACATGTTCAGTGCGCGTTTTATTCAGGGTAATTTCAATGTCGCTATCCGCGGTCGGTGCGCAGTGCGCTGCATCCCACAGGGGGTGACTACCGACATGTTCAGTGCGCGGTTTTTTCAGGGTAATTTCAATGTCGCTATCCGCGGTCGGTGCGCAGTGCGCTGCATCCCACAGGGGTGACTACCGACATGTTCAGTGCGCGGTTTTTTCAGGGTAATTTCAATGTCGCTATCCGCGGTCGGTGCGCAGTGCGCTGCATCCCACAGGGGTGACTACCGACATGTTCAGTGCGCGGTTTTTTGTTTTGTTGTTTTCTCATTGATGTGTTTTTCGTTTGGGCGTGATTTGCGTAGTAGTTGTGTCTTCAATTTCAATGACTTGTTGTAACTCTTGGAATCTGTTAGGTGTCAAAATAGACGATGTGGTTTTTGTTTGTTTTTGATTCCATAGTGGTGCAAAGAACGTGTTGCCATTGATTGTACATGGTCTTTCTGGATGTTGTCAACTAAGGGGACAATATGATTGGCGACCCATGGTTCATGATGTTGGTGGCGTAGCTGGAAGGCACATACTTGTCCACATCAGACTTAAACTGCCGTTTTCTGGATCGGCGAATGGAGGCCTGAGCAATGTATTTGTCACTTGAACGTTGTAATTCTTGCTGCCATTAACCATAGGTAGGACAATATTTATTGGTAAGTTAAGTAGACGGGACAGACAGGGCTCCTAGACTTTTCGACCCCTAGAAAATTGACCCCACCACACTTCGACCCCTAAGACAGTTCGACCCCTAGGACATCTGGACCCCTCATTTGTATTAGACTATTCGACCCCTGATTTATGTATATAACACAGAACTTTTTATGTTTTATGGATGATAGACATATTGTTTGTGATTATGTGTTTGTATTTTCTTATGATGTGAATAAGGTTTATTGCTTTAAAAGTGTATTGGTATTTTTTGTAGTTTTTAGATTTATGTCGAATAGTTGCCCCATTCAGTGAACATATCACTATCCTTGCTTATCCTCTGTATTAATGGACGCGTTTTTATCGGTGGTGAAATGAACTGTTTTTCTTAATTTAATTGTTTTGTTTTTGTGGTTGATCTGATAATCCAATATAAGGTGCTAATAGATATAATGTACATCAGTGGGTTTGTAAGTCTGTAAATTATTTATATGATTAGATATGACTTCAGAGTATTGTATTAGTAAATCATGTTACATGATATATTGGTGCATTACTCTGATGCCATACCTAATTGTTCACTAATTTTATATTGATATTATTCGTAGGACTAATTAATCTGATCATGGTGACCTATATTTTCACATGTTTGAATATAGTTATATAGTTTCGGATGTGACCGGGTCAAAAGAAGAAGGGGGCTGATAATGTAACAGAAACTTTATAAGAATTTGCTCATTTAAAAAAGGTCAAGATCAGGTTAATTTGTTCGACTGAATTTTTATATGTGTGATCACCATCCCCACCTCGAAATCCTTGTGTTTACGCCCGTCATTGTATACTGAACCAAATTTCCAACGCAACATAGGGCTTTATATTCAATATTTCATTTATTTTTTCACACCTTTTCATCATATTTCATAAGTAACACTACCATGATGTTTTCAACAATATTCAATTAAACTTTTTGTTTGAAAAACATCGTCTCTATGAAATTTCAGTATTTAAAAACGTTAGGGGTCCTAAATTGAAATGACAAACACTAGTATCTGGTGAGACCTCCCCTTGCATCAATTACTGCCAGACATCTGCGACGCATAGAGCGGATGTAGCGCTTTATATTGTTCATAGGAATGTTGTCCCACTCTTCAGCGAGGGCACGGGTCAGTTCTGGTAAAGTTCTAGGCGCTCGCTGCCGACGACGGACACGGCGATCAAGCTCATCCCAGATGTGCTCGATTGGGGACAGATCAGGGGAAAGTGCTGGCCACTGCATTACGTTTACATTGTTGACTTGCAGGAACTGCATTGTTGCGCGTGCCGTATGGGGTCTAGCATTGTCCTGCTGAAAAATAACCGGACCAGGGCGAGTCTGAATATACGGCAGCAGAATGGGGGCGAGAATCTCGTTTTGATACCTTTGAGCGTTCAAATTGCCATCAATCACAATCAACGGCGTTTTGCTGTGGCGACTTATTCCGCCCCATACCATAACGGAACCTCCGCGGAATCTATCCACCTCTGTAACACAGACATTAGTGAATCTCTCACCCCTCCGTCAGTACACATGCGTACGACCATCGGCATTATGTAGGGTAAATCGAGACTCGTCTGTGAATAGTACCTGTCTCCACTGAATGTTCCCCCGCTGATGGGCCCTACACCACTGTAGACGGGCTTGGCGATGCCTTGGCGTTAAAACAGGCCCTTTGTATGGTCGCCTCGCCCGTATACCACGCTCTCGGAGACGGTTGATGACAGTCTGCGATGATATTTGTCTACTGTGGATGCCCCATGTTGCTTCTGCAGTTTTTGTAGCAGGACGCGTGCGATCACGTAAATGCTGCAGGCGAAAAGCGTTATCCTGTTGCGGTGTTGTAACACGACGTTTGCTCTGGCGGTGCCGGTCAGAAACTTGACCTGAAACGAAAAAACGGAAATAAATAAACACTCTAAAGCAATGTTCACTTAGGTACATTCATACTCACTCAATACTTCATTCAACGAATCAACAGATCAATGAGAATAAATCAAATTCATTTCAACAGATTATTTTTCAATTTTGTAATGTACAATTAAATAACGTTAAAATGATAAAACTTAATTTGACGCCTCTATACAGTCGCTGATAAGGTTTATAACAAGGCTGTAAAACTTGGCATACCTGTCTGCTGAAATTTTTGCCACAATCTGTTAACAGTGGATCTGGCACATCGAAGCGTATTGGCGACATGAGTTTGCGAACGCCCGGCTTGCAATAAACCGATCGCTCGCCATCTCGTTCCATCATCGATTCTGGGCATAATGGTAAGAATTTATAAATCTGACTTTTTTTAGCAAGCGTGCCTATAACTTACGAAAGACAGAGACAACTTTGTTTACCGACTTACTCTGCCACTTCCGCGTGCGTTGGACAAATCCCACTTTGCACGTGCACGCCCGTGCCAGCATCCGGTAGTCCGCATTATAGTGAAAGGTGCGAATTTTAATCAATACCAGGGTAAACATTTTACTGTACCAAATATCAATCAAATATTTTGACCCGTTCTATCTATTTTAAATAAAACTTGTGTTGCGTTGGAAATTTGGTTCAGTATATATACACTCAACAAAATTCCTAATCGGTCAGTTTATATTGTATTATTATTTTTCTAATAATGCATGTATTCACACAAAATTTCACATACCGATATTTGAACAGGTAATGCAGCGAATTATTGATTTTTTTAGCCGGCTCGCTATGAAATTAATCGTATTAGCCGTATTGACGTTTATAGCACGTTTTGCACGTGCGGGGCATGGACACATATTTGCACGTGTTCGTGTACACTTTTGTCATTGCTGATGAAAATCCTTTTTGAAAAACACAAAACATGGTGAGAATGACTGAAGAAGAACGCGCCCGAGCCGTCGGAATGATACAGGCCGGAACTCATTTACGACAGGTGGGTTTTATTTTTTGAAATTTCATAAGAATATTGACGTTATTTGTTTGTAGCCATTATATTGAAGGTTCTTGCCACCTGAAATAAATTGAAAACGGAAATAACCACCAATATAATGGCTACAAACAAATAATGTCAATATTCTTATGAAATTTCAAAAAATAAAACCCACCTGTCGTAAATGAGTTCCGGCCTGTATCATTCCGACGGCTCGGGCGCGTTCTTCTTCAGTCATTCTCACCATGTTTTGTGTTTTTCAAAAAGGATTTTCATCAGCAATGACAAAAGTGTACACGAACACGTGCAAATATGTGTCCATGCCCCGCACGTGCAAAACGTGCTATAAACGTCAATACGGCTAATACGATTAATTTCATAGCGAGCCGGCTAAAAAAATCAATAATTCGCTGCATTACCTGTTCAAATATCGGTATGTGAAATTTTGTGTGAATACATGCATTATTAGAAAAATAATAATACAATATAAACTGACCGATTAGGAATTTTGTTGAGTGTACATTAATTGTTATTATTTGTCCACATGTTATTGCAAAACATTTTGTTTTGCAATCTGTGTTTGAAAATTAAAGTATTGTTCTGTACGATTGTGCAATATAACTCATTTATTTCCAAGTATATTTATAGTTTGTAAAAATTAAACTGATTCTGACCTTATGCATGGATGCATTACAATAATATTAAGCAAAATATTATAATCGTAATGTCAAATAAATATGTGATCAATATACACAAGTAGTCAAATGTGAAAATCTGAAAAATCAGACATTGTCAATGCCCACACGAACACAATTAAGACAATATATTCCAATTTAATATTTTATTAATTAAAATCCAATGTACATATAAGTATCACAAAAATGTATCAGAGTAAACACTTCATCAATTAATCCGAATGAAAAAAATGTATCACAAGACACAATCCTTATCCAATGTATTAATTATTACAATGCTCATGAAATATTAATACTATGTGTTTAAAAATATCGAAAAGGATTTTATATACTTTTTATACAATTGTTATGTTTTTAATTATATAACAGCATAATCACATCGTTTTTAATCGAAATATAAATTTCTAAAACAATATATAAAACAACAAACTCAAAACTCAATTGTTATGTTTTTCATTTTATTACAATAAAATCACATCGTTATTAAACAAAATAATTTCTATTTGTATATATATAATTAATTTCAGTACATACTACACTATTATAAAGTAGGAGTCGAAACGTCCAACAGGTAGGGGTCGAAGTGTCTTGAAATCAGGGGTCGAGATGGCAAGGGGTCGAAAAGTCTAACAAATTTACTAGGGTCGAAATGTCTAGGGGTTGAAAAGTCGTGATACCTTTCACAGTATATTAAAAGTGAATACTAAACCCCGTCACCGCCGCTATTTCTTGTACATATTGTGAATGTTAAAACTTAACGATTTGCGATTTCATTCAGTAAAGGAATAAATTCTTATTTATAAGGTTAATTATCGTCAGGACTAGGAACATATTGCAAAAAACATGGTTAAAACATGACATCAAAAAGTCTCTGAAATGACTATGGTGAAATCACAGACCTATAAACCATATACAGGTCCGTGATGAAATAAAGGGTTTTGTTGTGGCAATATGTCCGTGTCAGAACTCAGTTAATTTATATTTATTTATGCTATATTTAAGTTATTATTCACCAGAACAAGGATATGTTGGTACATGTAATTATAATGTTAAGCGTTTTTTTTATCCTTTTTGTTGAAATCTGACAGATTAAGAAAATCTTAATTTTCGCGTGTGATGCATGTATATATTGTCTAGTGTAGCACGTATATTTAATTTTAAGATGTGGTATAGCGCTTTTATTCACTACATTAGGGATAGACAATAATCATAATACAGCGCATAAATGACGACAGTTGTCGTCAAGGATACAACTGGAGTGTTCATTTAAAAGAGAACTACAATAAATTTATGGAAGACACATGTATACTTCCTTTTTGTACAATGTATTCGTATCAAACGATGATGCTTAGATACGTAGTGAGTCTAATATTAAAGTTTATTAACCACCATTCATGTTAAATGTTTATAAAAGGGATGGTGAAATTTGTAACCAGACCCGATCGGATCCTTTCCGGTCTCAAACTCACAACCGTTTGATCAGTATTGAGGCGCACTACCCCTCGACTATGACGCCTCCCAAAGATATTATATGTCATTGTTGAAGTATAAGTTACAACCTGCATTGTATATCGAACACAGAGAGATATCGATCTTTAGTATTGATGCAAGCAGGGAACGTATATGTGTGTTCCAGATGCCAGAGAATAAACCTGCGTTATATATATTGTGCTGACATTTAGTACAAGCATTACAGACATATTGAGCTTTCTTTGTCTTAAGTTTCTATTTGATATGTTAGCATGTATTCATATTTAATTGCAATATCATAAATATATCAGCAGAGTACTTGGCACTTTTGTTAAGTGTATAAATATGTACATTGTGATATCCATAGTAAATATATATACACTATCCAAAAAGATACTTCCGCCATGTTTGAAAGTAGATATATTGAATAATTATATAAATGCAGTCTTATTAGCTTTTATACATCGCAACTGTTCATCAATTAAGTATTTATAACCGAATGGAAACCCGGCATAAATTGTGGCTAGTGACATTTCTCTCATTTCAACGTATTTCATATACATCAGTATGGTTGTGGTTTTAAATTTGAATATACCCTAAAAATAATAATTTAACTTAAAATACTCTTAACTGGATAAATATAATTATATTGTCTGTGGTAATGAAAAAGCCCAAGTATTTTCTACTCAACGCTTAGTGCGAACTGAAATATAGCCATGGAATTAATTCCGTGCAAAATCAGAGCGTTGAGTGCTTGGGCCCATTGATAACGCTGAGTGGTTAGAATCTAATACTAGCATGCGCAACAGACGCTTAACTGAACAATGCAAGCGTTTGTCTGAACGACTCGCTTGCAACATTTATTTTCATTTAGATTGGAATTTTTGTAACATGAATATTGTTTTAAGTAAAAAATTGTTAGAAAACATTTTGAGTAATGTAATGTTTAATTTTCAACTGAATATAAATTTGAAACTTAAATTTGTGGATATAAGCGACTGCCGCGAAATCAAGGGACATAATCGACATGGAAGTCACACGAAAAAGTAAACAAAACATGTGTTCTAATAAAATATCAATCATTAAACTTTTTTGTTGTGTAGCATATAACTCATTTCCATTCTATTTGATTCTTAGAACTTTTCATAATGATTCAATATTGACAATGTTTGCCAAAATTAATTATTACCAGGTGTAATAGTACCCAGACAAATTGTGATTCGGATACGGCATTAAACTAACATAGAAGACGGTAAACTAACCGTTTTATGAGTGTTATTTAACGTATACCAGGTATTCCTCTAAAAGTCTAAAGCTACTGGTACTTTTTTCTGAATTGATGTCTTTAATTGTTTCTTTATAAATTAATATTGATATTCTTCTCAGTAACTTGAGTAAGCATGGTAAGTGCAGGGCCCACTGGGGCATGGTAAGTGCAGGGCCCACTCTGGGGCATTGGCACTTTGTGAATCAAATTGTTTTCCTGTGGTTTTCTCATTAAGTTCAAAGTAATTATTTTCACTGCTACATGCGATGTGCCATTTCAAATGGGCTTTGTACAATGGTTGGCTAGTTTGGACATTTAAGCGGCATTACAATTTACATTATTTGTTCTCTTCTCAGAGAATTGTATTTTATTTCATGAAAGGATCTTCTGTTAGTTATATAATGGGATGTTTTGAATTTAGCTTATTTTGTAACTTCAAGATGAAAGTGTGTATTTTGACAAATCTTACAATACAGTATGTTCTAATTTATCATTTTGATTATACAGGGAATGAAATTAGTTTCCAGTACATCAAGTGTGTTTTCATGTCAAAAATCGTCACTTGCAACAGTTTATACCTTGAGTTATTCAGTGACAGGCAAACATTACGAAGAAGTTAGGAGTTAAATGTCCTATTTATTGCAAATTATTTTGTCAAGTTCAGTATTTCAGTGAAATAAAAATAGTTGACAAGAATGTCATTCCTTCCCAAGCATGTAAACAAATTTTACATACATTAATTACATAAAATTTGTAATGTTGCTTTGAAGTTTGAGTTTCATCCTGTGATCGTCATTTTAAAAATAAGGATTGAACCAACTCGACCTTAGTGCAGCATACATTCGGTTCAACCGTTGAAAAAAAGAATCATGCCCAATTGAATTGACCTTTCTGCAGACGCTTCGTAACCACGCCCCCCTTAGTAACAGGTTCTCGTTGTAACCACGTTAGACAAGCTATGTCCAATATGGCGTCGAACAAAGAACAATAACGGGCTGATGTAGATAGTATTCCATCGGATTTTTCCTTATTATATGATATTTCGACTTTAAACCATATCTTGACAAAATAAATATTACTTAATATAGATTGCTTTGACTAGATTAAGAGTGTCAAGCCTTAGACTGGAAATTGAAACAGGATGAAATAGTCCTTAAATGCTATACCATGATCAGAAAGAAACTACAAATGTATGTAATGTTTTAGAAGACGAATTTCATTTTATATTAGAATGTCCTTTATATCAAATACATTTCGAACCAATTATTATGCAATACATTTACATGAGATCATTATTATTACATGTCAGTCCATGTTTGTAGCTTAGTGCGGGTTTACAGGGGAAGTATTTCCCCCAAAAAACATGAAACGTTATCTGTAATGTCCGTCCCCTTATGTATAATTTTATTTAGTGTGAATGAAAGTCATTTTAGTCATCAAGTTTAGGTATAGTTGTGTTTGTGTACATAAATCAAACTTATTTTGTGTGGAGATGGACATTACAAAAAGGGATGGACATTAGAATATCAGGATTATTTCTCAAATCTTCAAATCCTGCAACATACATTTCTATAAATTCCAGAAATCATACTTTAAAGATACTATGATAAAAATAGAAACAGAGGCAGACACAAGACCTGTATAGGTTGGACAAATTATATAATGCTATGCAATAAACAATAATGTCGCCTGTGTGCACTATCTAGATATAAATCTTATCCAGCCCCATCAGTATTTCACAGTCTGGCCCAGTGGGAGTCCAATATGCATCCAATCAGTTTTTGATGTCACCATCCGACACATATATACAGCAACATTGAGAAATGTAAATTATTTTTTATAGCCTTTAACTAAATGACCATTTATAAAAAATAAATGATCAGGCTTGTGTTGAATGTTAGAAAATAGGTTTATTTATTTAACAAAATCAACATACTCGTAGGTGTGATATTTAAGATGTTAAACCAGATATATTACTAATCTCTATACTTACATAAATTGTAAGCCCCCAATGCAATTGAAATACATGCAATGAAGAAATAAGAACTTTACTGACGTATAAATTACTTCCGAAAGAAATGCTCGACAGTGAGTAACCAATACCGGTATATCACGTATGTTTATAGCAATACATGTTTCAGTCGCATTAATTGCAATAATTATTGATTTTATAATTGATTCTGGTCATATTTAGTTATACAAACTCAGGCTTATTACAAATTTATAAAATTATGTCCGTCCTAAGCAAAACAAAGTCCAAATACTTGCTTGAATGCTGACATAAGTCAGTTATTTTAGTTTAGAAAAATAATATTATGTTCCCTCGACATGCAGATATAACATAGTTAATTCGAAATATTTTCACATAAATAATTGATTGGTTGGAATAACATAATATAGCAACATTTTAGCTAAAAGTATAAATTGTGTAAGATTATGTTATCTCTTGGATAATAGTGTGAAATAAATACATTTTAAGTTGTAAATTTGTGTTTCTTCATGTTTTAAGGCCAGACTTTTCATTAACTTGTAACGTTTGTCCCCTCCCAGTCAAACTGATATTTAAAGGTAAAAGTAACACATACCAAACTAAAAGTTATCTTTTTATCAATGGGGCATATCTGTTTGCGTTAATTTAGACGGATTTAACTCGTGATGCGGTCTGCCGCACAACTTAATCCACTGCATGCATTTGTCTTAGGTTTTGGAAAAGGTAAGAATTTCACGCCACCAATCAGTCTGGACATCTATTGTTACTATCACACAGCCCGAAGCTACACCTTTTCACCATTGTCTTAGATCATTAATAAACACCCTGTAATTTGCTTTCCCGAAAACTATCACTCTTAGACGAATTTGTTGACAACTGTAGCGGTTGTCTAACAAAATGGCGTCGACAAAACAATGCCGGAGGTGTGCTCAAATACTGCAACGCGATTGGCTTACGCGAGCTGTCAATCAATATCTGCAGAAAGGTCAATTATTACAAAATTGCTGGGATTGTGTTGTTAGTGTCCTGATGGATGGCATAACGTTTTTCATTTTCTCTGGTGTGAAGGCCAAATAAAATGTTTGTGGTTCAGGTATCCATGTCTTTCTTAGCTTAATCTGAATTTTTCAATTACATGTAATTATGAAAAACAAAAATTGTTGTAACTTACAATTCCTAAACTGACTTTTAACCACATGAAAGAATAAAAGCAAGTCGGCATCGTTTTACATGTTATGTCAAATTGTGAGAGGGAAGTGAAACAAGTGTGTCTGCTTCTTGTTTTGTTTTGCAGATCGACCAGTTTTGCTTTCATCCCTGGGAATGTTAGTTTTGATTTTCATTGATTGTGTAATATTTTCTTTTAGACTTCAAAGAGTCGCTTGAGTTAATTGAAACTGCAATCAATGAGTGCAGTTTTCTAGCCATTGATGGGGAATTTACTGGTCTCAATCATGCAGGATTGTCTCATGCAGCCATCTTCGACACACCAGAGGAGAGATACTGCAAAATTGTCAAGGTATTATTGTTGAATTTGTATCACAGATTCTTGCCCTGTGGACAGCAATGTCTGTGAAATTATGATTGTTGTCTTACAACAGTCTTTTTTCAGCTGTTACTAGGTCATGATCCCAATGACATAAGATATCTTTTAGCTTTCTTGAAAGTAGAATTTCTAATAGTCATTCTTATGTAAAGAATCCATCCATAAATAATCAGAATGGAAACTTTCTTTCACAGATAACAGTCAAAGCTCCAATAGATACCTAAATGTGCATTTAAAATGTTCTTTTTATTGTAGGTATATTTGCAGCAAATGTCTGCTTTTTCCCCACTTTTGACCAGTTTTGCGTAACATTTCCAATTAAAAGCCACATACTTTATCAAGGACTGTCTTGGCTTAGAGCTTGTTAAAAATAATGTGTTCCTGACCTAATGCATGAATATTTTACTCTGCTAATATTACAAAGAATATATAACATAAGCTATTCATTAATTACCAGTGTCTATACGCTGTCTGAGAAAATATTAACCAATGATGTCATTGTATACCATGTGTATATTCATAATACTTGATACATAGAAATCCATAGACAAATATAGACAATAAGACAGCTGTGTGTTATTATGCTTATTATTAGGGGTCAAGAGGATCAGGTCAGTTTTAACATGCAGGAAAAATCACCATGAAATACAGCAGTTTTTGTTGAAATATTTCTACAGCATTTAGTACATGACATCTCATGATCTGCTGTCCATATCTCCTTTCTTTACAATGTGTTGTCATTTAACTGCAACTTCACTTATTTTTCAGGGGGCAAGTGATTTCCTTTTGAACCAGTTTGGCTTGTGCACTTTCAATTATGATAGAAAAACAAAGCAGTAAGTCAGTAGAATTAAATTATGTTGGATATTCTTCGACTATTTGTGTTGTTCCAGGCCTGTCCGAAAGCAAGTGGCTTATTGAAACTTCATGCAAAGATAGTAAGTTTAAAGATGCTTGTTTATCTGACTTAACGTCATTCCAAAGACATGAGTCAGTCCTGCAGTCCTAAGAGGAAAAATCACACAGGTCTGCTAATATTCGCCTGTCTGTGAGTGTGAGGTCTTGTGACTGGTAAAAGTTTGGTAATATACTCTTTTGAAATTAACACTCTGTTTTCCTTAGTTGGGTTGGTAAAGCTTCATTCAGACTGGTAAACTTTTATGTCTGACTGGCCTGTGCATGTCTGAGGCCTTTGGCATAAACTGGACTTGTATACTGAATATGAGCTAACCGAATTAACACTTTTCCCCTAGTTTTAATAAAGTAATTGAAAGTTTATTTATTAGTACTTCATTTAATCTTTCTTAATCTTACCACATTACAGAAAGTTCTATGCAGCCACAAGTATTCAAATTGTTTTGATTAAACCGTTTCAGTCTCATTATTACATTTCTTGTAATCTTTTGTTGCTCATTAAAGTTCATTTGAATGACAATATATTATATTTTGGACTGACACAATAAAGCTATGTTATTTTATTTCAGATATACAGCTAAACCATTTAACTTCTATATATTTCCAAGACCATTCTCAAGGGCAGCTCCAGATGTTAGGTTTTCTTGCCAGGTATAAAGATGTTGTTTACTTTTGATTTTTTTTACAAATTGTGTCGATTATATTAAGCCTGTTTGGTTTTAGAAGTCTGCTTCAAATGACTCATATAAAAATTGTTTCTATTTATGTAGTACTCTTCATAGGGCATGTGTCAGAGGGGATAAATACAATATTACAAAAGCGTAGTTATGCTAGTTTCACAGTATGAAGTGAATTAGATAAAAGCCACATATTAGAGCTCAGAATTCTGTTAAGATGCTTTGCCTATAGTATCAATATTAAATTACTTGGAACAGAAATACTGAATCTAATTTTTATACCCTATTTCTAAATCTAAGCAGCATGATGAAAGACGTATCTGGCTCATCTGAACCTAAACTTTTTTAATGGGCTTCATCCATTATTGTTATAACATAGTCTAAAACATCATTAATAATGACCATTGCTAAGTATAACTGTTTAAAACAATCTTGTTTAATCATATTACGAACAGACAAAACTAGTAAAAAACACCCGTTTGTTAAAAAACTGGAAGTTTTTTCAATTTATGATAATACAAACATTTTTTCGACAAATACAGAGAAACACATTATAAATGTATTCTGTGTTAATGCATACCTATTGATGTTTTAACTAGGTAAAGTATATTTTTATGCCCCCCTTTGAAGAAGAGGGGGCATATTGTTTTGCACATGTCGGTCGGTCTGTAACCTTTTCGTTTCCGATCAATAACTCAAGAACCCCTTGACCTATCATCCTCAAACTTGGTCCATACATTCATCTTGGGTAGCAGAGGAACCGTATTGAGTTTGGGGTCACATGCTCAAAGGTCAAGGTCACAGGGGTCAATTGTTCTCTAACTATTTCCGATCAATAACTCGAGAACCCCTTGACCTTTCATACTCAAACTTGTTCCATACATTCATCTTGGGTAGCAGAGGAACCCTATTGCTTTTGGGGTCAAAGGTCACGGTCACAGGGGGCATAATGTTTTACAAACATCTCTTGTTCATGTTTGTTTAGGTAAACAAATGAACAAAAAACGAGCATAATATATCTTTAATGGTCATAGATATAAGTGTTGTTTCTATTTTGTTTCAGAGTTCTAGTATTGACTTCCTCATGTCTCAGGGATTTGATTTTAACAAATGGATCAAGGAAGGTATTTCCTATCTCAGACCTGCAGATGAATCCAGTCTGAAAGAACAGATTGTTAAAAAGCATGAGGGCATGGCATCACCAGCTTTTTTTTCACCAGGTTGGGGCTCTCAACCTGCTGGGGTCACGAAGGGGCCAGTTGAAGTACCACCAGAACAGAAGGATTTTGTTGATGATATATGGTATGTCATTATCCCAGAGTATTCTAATACTGAAGCCTAGAAATAGTGGTGAATACTGTGTATTGCATTTTTTGTAAATGCAACATTTTTACTGGTATTAGATCAACGTCTATATGAAGACCAGTGTTTTACTGACTACAGTTGGACCTTTTTTATTCGAAAACCTGATATCCAAATACTAGGTATCATTCGAAATATGTATCAGGTCCGGATGTATCTTCTTATGCATGTCAAATTGAAATTTGCTATTCAAAACTATGTATTATTTGAAATGAAATTTCGGACCTGATGAATTCGAATGAGGGGTTCAACTGTATTTAATTTTATGGAATGATTCCATCTGAAATTTTGTTTAACTTTAATAGTGTGAAATATTGTTAGGTCTACTGTAATGCAGAGTTACATTTCTCCTTCCCAATGGTATCCTCATGTAATATATTTTTTATTAAGGGTTAACATTTTTATCTTGCATGTTAATACTGTAGCTTTGTAATCAGGATGTTTTGTGTGACTGACTCAAGATTTGAATACAGGTGTGTTTGAGTATTCTCCTTACTATTTCAGCAAGAAAGTAGAAAAGTTTATAGAATCCGGGGAACATGAATCATATTCTTTATTACCATGTACTGGATTCCAACGAAAGCTCACTTATCAGTCACTGCAAGCCAAGTAAGTGCAATCTGTTGTATTTTCATATTTTCTTTTACACACAGGGCCCAGTCTTATCTGTTTTGTACAAATCAAAGTATGTTAATGGTGGCATACGTTTAGCAGGAGCAAATGAATGACTTATGTTTTGGATTGTTTGAATTTCCTTTTGGTTGTTTCACATATTCTGATTGTAAGAATCTTGGTGGGAAATGGCATAGTGAATACATTAACTTGTTGCAACTTAAAGTTATCAAGTAATAAAATTGTCAGCCTTAAATAGTTTTTAAATCGAAATTTTAGCAATAAACTGTCAGTTTGTGTTATAGAGAATTGAAATGAAAATGGTTCTAGCAAAAATGTCTGTGAAACAATACATGTGTCTGTTATCTTAAATACTCAGGGATTGCCCTGACGCAGGAATCTTGAGTCCCTGACTCCTATTTTCAACTTACTGTGCATCCCTGGGACCCCTAAGATAAACCTTTGTCAAGTATAAACTGCATATCTGGGACCCTATAAATTTTCTAAGGACCCACAATTTGTCAAACATGAGGGTCCAAGGACCCCTAGCTGAAAAATCCTAGGGAAAACCCTGAATACCTAATACTGAGGTTTAATTTACAGATATGGCAGTGAGATTCACTTGCAGTGTAAAACCAATGATAACAAAGAAAGATATATTGTTGTAACCAAGGTGAAGGACCAAGGTGACGTGAAGAAAATAGAAGAAAGTAAACAAGAACAAGATCTGGTGTGTATTCTTATTTCAAAACTTAAATTTATACTCCAGTTCATTTTGTACTGACAGCTATGGTTGAAACTGGCTTAACTGTAAACCAGCCATTTTTTTCAGTTTTTGGGGAAGAATGGCAGGTCCTTTTAATAGGGGAAATTTGCATCATTGAATCACCAAATTTATAAGGCTAAAATTTTAAATAATTTTACTGAAGGGGAATTTTCTTTCTAACTAGGGGAAAAATATTTACTTCTTCTTTGGAGATTGGGGCCCAATATCGGCCCCAAATTTGCCGTAAAAAAGGGCTGGTAAACATACATAATATTTCATAATACAGAGCTGGGTATCTAACAAAATCTCCTGTAGGGTTAAGTCAATCAGTGTTACATTATGTATGTGAGTTTGGTAAACTATACAGTTACCTTATTTACATAGAGTTGCTCATATTCACTTTTCTTATGAAAGTTTATATTAACTAAACATAGAACTAAGGGCTTGAATGACAGAACAGTATGATTTCTTCATGTTTAACATATATGCTTATATTGCATTGAAGACACATTTATGAACATCTAGTTTGTTGTATTAGAAAGCTATGAAATGTTTCATACTAACTTCAACATGTGATATATTTCAGGCTGAGGTTGATGAAGCTGTTGGCTTTACCAAAGTTATTAAGATGATCTCACAAAGTGTAAGTTGTATAATATCCCAGCTTATCTGATTGGGTTAACCATGATGTTGGCACTCCAAACCTGCCAAATCTATGTAATATTCTAGTTTCTTCATAAACCTAAACTGATGCAGTGTATTTTACCAAACCTGGACACCTAAAGATTGTAGGCTATTGCTTTAAGCCATTAACTGTTTGTTTAACATGCTCACGAAATTGGCCCATACTTTTTTTCTTGAGGGATCTAAATGGGAAAATGTTTTAAGCAGAATATTAATACACAGAATGACCATAAAAATGATTACCTAACCACCTAAATTTTGCTTAGTAGGGTTATGCCAAACAAATATTTTATAAGGACGACCTGTTTGTCGGAATAAAGCATCCTCTAAGATCCTTTTTCATCTCAAAGAACTTTGTCATTTTGTGTAGAGATATCAATGTTCAGTGTCATATTAATTATTTGAAGTTGATCAGGAAAAAGATACTACCGGTACATGTATTCTAGATACACTCCCTCCAAGTGCTTTGATTCCACATCAGTTACATTCCCACAATGCTTGGTAATACTGTCAATTCTTGTGTTTGACTGTCAGACATTTTTTATGTAGCACAGGGCTCTATAATTGTTTTTTCAAAGACATTTGTTCAAGACGAATGGAAATGTAAAATTTGACTTGTACAACATAGGAAGCTAGTTGTCCGAGAATATTGGTCAATTTAGTAACAAATAATCATACACAATGATAGCTCCAAAATCTAAAGTTAATAATCACATACATGTATAAGGTTTGACTTACAACTGTTCAATTGCTGATGTTGGTAAGCTTTAAAATCAGACTTGTCCGGAACAAACTGCACCTCAGCTGTTGGTAGCCAGATTCAGCATTAGACTAGTCCAGGACGTCTGGCTAGTGGATTTCTAGAGCCCTGAGCCAAGAAAGTGTTTTATTGAATTGAATATTAGGTAAATGTAACACTCATGTTTATTGGTGTATAATGTTACATAACAAATATTTGGTCTGGGTTTGTTATGATGTAATTTTTTTTGTTGAATCTTCAAACAATTTCTGATTTACTGAGTTTATGTATGCTTATAATGTTTATGCTGCAGTGCATGTATGGGTGTGTTGTTGTTTCAGGGCAAGCTGATGGTTGGACACAACATGATGTTAGATATTGCTCATATTATCAGTCAGTTCATGTACCCCTTACCTAAGGTATTCAACGTTGTTTTGATTTGTTGGCATTCCATTACTTGACTGTTGCTAAAACATTTTTTATAAAACCAGTTAATGGTAGTTTGATATACATGTATATCATTCGCACTGTTTTCAGCTCGGCCATTTTGAAAAAATGAAAGAGCTATAGCAGGGTCTATGTCTGTATCTACTATAATGTTAAATATTGCATTTAGTTCAATGTTAAGAGTATAAATTCCAGTGATAATAATTATAACAGGCAGACAAACATCTGCTTGCGGTGATCTTGTTTTCTGGTTGAAATTGTTTGATGAAATCATTTAATGGTTGCTAAGATGTGTTCAAATATATTGAAATATTTATTTTATGATTGTTTTCAGGATTATCAGGAGTTTAAATCAATGTGTCGCTGTGTGTTTCCAAGGTAAAATTATATTTATAATTGTACTCTCTGTGGTCATTGCTTAATATTCAAAACAGTAAACTTGTTCTAAATCCTCTTATCAAGACTCAAGCATCTTGTTCTGTAATGGAGAAAAGTGTTATGAAATTCTGTGTCATGTTGTATAGCGTTGACTGCTATTTTCTCAGTGCTTCAGGTTTCGTGATATTTTGGTATCTTGAAAGTATTTGGCATAACAGAAAAAATACGGAAAAGAATTGACATTGTCATCATTAATTCACTGTAAACATTTGAAAGAAAAAACTGAACATGAAAGAAAATCGAAATTAGTTTTTCTTCGGGTTCGTTACTTCATTAGTGCCGCAAAAATACAAGCAAACTGTACTACAAATATTCATTGCTTTGTCACCTGCAGTAGCTGTAGTGTTGTTCAGTGATATTAATATACTGTCTGTGTGTTGTTTTATGGAATAGTTTTAAGACTGCATTTCTCGTTTGAAATTTAAGGATTTATTATATCAGTTAATAATCGTATGATTTCAGATTGATTGATACAAAACTGATGTCAAACACGCAGCCATTTAAGGTAGGAGAGAATTATTTTAATTTATTTTCAATTTTGCAAAATGGCATATCTAACTTCAATGTGTTTAAGTGTTGCAGGCTATTGCTTTGCAGAGGTATCTTATGAATAAGGTCCATGTGTTGTTTTTCAAGCTGGTAATTTTTTATGCCCCACTTCGAAGAAGAGAGGGCATATTGGGTTGCACATGTCGGTCGGTCTGTAACCTTTTTTTTTCCGATCAATAACTCAAGAACCCCTTTACCTATCATCCTCAAACTTGGTCCACACATTCATCTTGGGTAGCAGAGGAACCCTATTGATTTTGGGGTCAAAGGTCAAGGTCACAGGGGTCATAATGTTTTACAAACATCTCTTGTTAAAACAAGTCCTGTACTGTAAAATTGTGTTATTTGAAAATTGCAGTATGTCATGTGCATTTAATTATGATGCCTTTTTTTATTCTCTGAACAGAATTGACATTAAAAGCTGAACCAAGTTCTAATAATTATATCTACTTTATGTTGAACACAGTTGTATAAAGTTGTATATAGATATATATGATCTCTCTTTTCAGGACAGGGTAGATAATTCAGGGTTAAGTTATCTACACACACTTACACAAATGCCACCTTTTGTTAAACCAGAGTTTGGTAGGTGATCTAACAGACTTTACATTGTTATATTGGATAGTAATAAATGTTTATGTTGAATATTTTTGATTCGTCATAGCAAGTCAGGTTATGTAGTATTGTCATTATGAACTGACACATGTCATGTGATAGCAATTTAACATATTGTTCTCATATGTTCCTACAAAAGGCAGTAGATAAGACAGTGGTGATACCGCTATTACTGTTAAAAAGTTTAATACATAAAGCAGTATGTTTGCAAATTGTTCACATATTAATAAGTGATTTGTTTTGAAAACAATTTTACTGCCTGTGCCTTTTCAATTGGGGGAAAAGGCGCGATAAATCCCAAATGTTTTTGCTTATAAAAATAACTTTTCAGCTGTGGCTGGCATTTTTTATATATATTAGGTGATGTAAGAGCAAAGATTCTTTTATAAAAGGTTAAATACACAAAAACCTGACATAATAAAAAGAAATTCAGTCAGTGGGGGAAAATGAACAAAGAATTGGGAAAAAATGGTGATTTTGGGGGGAAAATGGACACTTGTTGATAAGGGGAAACGACATATATTCGGCAGTAAAATTAACCAAAAAATTCACTGTTAATATACGTTAAGTTTTGTTCTCAATGACAACATATGTGTATTATAGTGATACCAGATGATTGGGACAACCAATATAAGACAGAGATGTTACATGAAGCAGGATACGATGCTTACATCACTGGGCAATGTTTTGTTTCATTATCTAATTATTTAGGTATGTATGTTCGTAGAATTTATAAACAATGTCGTGGGTAATGATTTAACATTCATTGACACTAAGGTTGTCTCTGGATAATATTTTGGACTAGGATGTCCGCCATTCCATTTTTATCGGTCATGTTTTTAACATCGAAATATAATTCATTTTTGAGAATATATAAATAGTTGATATGCTCTTTTTTCAATATCGGGATGTCTCATCTGTGTATATATTTGTATCGAACAAATACGTCTGACATCAGTACATTGTAGAAAGATACTGTCAGTGACACTGATGACTGATGGTCCTTCCTAACACTATATTTTAAGGTATATTAAATGTGCAATCATTCATATTCACTTAAATATTAGTTGCCAGTCATTCATACCACGTACATTGCCATCCAAAAGTTACTTCACACTTGAATATATTTCATTACTTTCTCTTACAGAATTTCAAATAAGACATGTATGTTCATGAAGTAAAATTATTCATAACCGATTGATCTGACACAGAAAATAAGATAATTCGTTTCAGTACAAATTTATAAATACTTCTAAAGAACATTATTGCTGTGTTAAAAAGCATTTTTGATGTATTGCATGTGAAATGAATATGAAAATACAATTATTGCAATGAGAAATTGTCAAAGTGTGCAGGAACTTTTGGAGGGCAGCGTAAACTTGTATTTGGTGTAAAGTTTTGGGCGACAATTATGTTCAAAAATGTTTGATGTTAGTTAGTCCAGCCACGGATGTTACGTCTCTATACTGTCGCTGTACAACGTCCTGCTAAACCATTCACAAAAGTAAATAGAAGTTGGACACCGCCGGTCTTTCCACTGCATTTACTCTTATTTTCGTGAACAGATATATTCTTTGTGTGCAATAAAAACTGTACGACATAAAATTGTAGCTTTTCGTTGATTAATTTGTCTTTTCGACACAATATTTTCATGGATACGACTTGTTTTGTAAAAAAAATAGTGAATCAATCACCTGTTAAAATAAGAAGATGGGAGAGTTGCTATGGAGGCGGTGCGCACATAGTTATTACCCTACTAAGATCATTGTCGATATTGCTATTATTTGCTCCTTCTTGAGCCAATACTGAAAGTGATATATATCACGAATTCGATCAAAAGTTGTTTCAACGTTAAAATCCATCCTGTATTGCTACTTTGACGGGCGAAATTGGCGAGAGCGCGAATGTCAACATACAGTTTGTAAGGTGAATAGTTTACTTGCGCACCGTGGGCGGAGTTACGTTTGATTGACAGATATTTTAGCGACAATGTTTGCAGTCATAAACATTTGACCCCTGTCTTCTTGTCGAAGTGATTGTGAGGCACTCAGATGCGCTAGAAATTCGATTTTTGTGTGCTTCTACTCGTGAAAGATTGCTACAGTTTTTCCGCACCCTCAAACGTCTGTTCGGTCGATAATAAAGACGCCATAATAGTGCCGTTAAAATCATGCGGCATAATCCCAGGTTTTTACTATAGGCTTGTGCGTGGCTCTGTTACGAACGACGCGTGTAAAAGTCGGAGTACAGAGACACGTATGCGGGGCTAGATGTTAGTATAAATCTCCTGTATTACAGGTCAGTGCCAAAGTCCACCAGCAGAACATATCCCACCAGCTTCCCCATTGTTAGAACCATTCCTCAACAAGTATGTATTTCTCTTCTCAATTAAATTTAAACTCTTGTTTATTAAAATGTACAAACATGTAATAATTAGTAGTTACACTGCTCCCAAGTTTAATGGGTCAATCATTTGCTATTGTATGATTTATGTTGGATTTACAGACATTTCATGGAGATACTTGGGTAAAAAATATGCTAACAATAATGACTAAAGATTATTCTATTATTAATGGAATTCATGAGTAGCTAAACAAAAGTGCTGGTTATATTCAATGCAATTTCCTGTGGTTGAAATAGTGAAGTTAATGACAATTAATAATAAATTAACATATTAAGTGTATGGTATAAAAATCCATTCATCAAATGCAAAACAAACAAAAAAGATGAGTAGACATACAAACCTATATTATATATAGCTATTGTGAAAAATTGTGTTCTTTGCGCTTGATAAAGGCCCAGAGTGGCCGAAATATTGAGCTTGAGTGAATGTTTACACCAGACATTACATTGATCCCCTTTTTGGGATATTTCAACAACAAGATTTTAACATTCAAAGGTTAACAATAAATTCTTGCTGTACATCTATAACATCTGGCATTTCGACAAAGTAAAGTAAATTTTGAAAAAAAATCCTAATGTGTGTGTGTCATGATATATATGACAAATAGATGGGGGTGTTGGGAGACCTATGTTTTTTTCTTAAAACAAGCTCTATCCTATTTCTTAGTTTTTACTGTTATTTCAGAATTTTCATGATGAGGTCTCTAGATATACCGTACATGGACCTTTGTGCTCAAGATTGTGAGTATATATATATAAAAACTCTTGCCTTATGCCCATTTGATTGCCATACTGCTACCCAAAAGTTTTGTGATCGGTAGTTTAGTTGATCATTTAGTTTTCTTCGATACATATTTGTTATAGAGACATATAAAGTTTGTGGAACTGCTTAAAAAATTGAATCAGGGCGCATCATAAACATTTTTTATGCATGGCCATAAGAACTTTTTTATTTTGCTCTGCCATTCAAAGAATGGTGAAGGGGCATAAAGGGTTAACCCTGTCTGGCCGCATGTCTGTGCCAAGTATTGGTTTCCGATCAATAACTTGAAGGATGGATTAATTCAATTCATATTGGACACATAAGAATAGGATGATAGAATACAGGTCAAGTTTGATTTCTGATACAATCCTCCAATTTTTGAGGAGTTATGCAAGTTAAACAAGAAATACCTTTAAAAAAAGATAAACGGTGTAGATAGAATGATGTCTTCTGATATGTTAAATGGAATAATGTTTTATGCAGCATGTTGAAAAATAAATCCTTGCAAAAATTTATTCTGATCTATGTAGACCTGTCTTATTAGGGTCATTTTATATATGCTGTTTTCTAGTAGATTCATGCCCCTAAGCAGAAAAGACATTGCAAGTTCTTTCAGTTCCCAGTTTACACATCTTACAAAAACCCTGTTTGGTGCCTCTTTGGTGAACAGAAACCCTGTTTGGTGCCTCTTGGGTGAATGAAAACCCCGTTTGGTGCCAACTTGACCAAATTTTGTTCTGATACATATTACATGTACACAGTTAAGCAGGCAATTAGATGGACACTATTTTATGACAACATTTGGTTGGTCAAAAATGTGGGTCAAAATCAATGTTATACAGCTACACCGAAAATGACTATTGAAAGGATAGATTGATTCATCTCATATTAGGCCCATAAGCGTATGATAATAAAATACAAGTTAAGTATAAATTAAACTACAATTCATTCATTTTTGGAGGAGTTATGGCCCTTTACGACTTAAAAAAATTGGTTCTAGATTTCACCAATGTCAACAATGAGCTTTGGAAAGTTATGCAAGTTCTAGACGATCAGGTTTTGGTATTTTGTTCCCAACTTTTACATTTAACATAAGACATGAGCAATCCTATGTGGAACTATATTCCTCAATTTTTTTATTTTACACGTTTAATCCTCTAAAAGGGAAAAAATAAGACCACACTCACCGTTCACATCCATTTCGGACTCATTGGTGTGACAATGGTAGAACCATTGGAACGATTTCAATGCATAACAAAATGTTCTTGTTCCAATAAGACACAGGCGTGTATTCGAAACCATGTATTATTCGAAATAAAACTTTGGATATGATGAATGAGGTCTGATTGTATATATTTTTGTAAGAATATTATAAAGCCAACTTGAATTTAGCTTTATACCCATGTATGTTAGAATGTACATTTATTTTGTCTGCTTGTCTTCTTAATGGTGTAAAATTTGTCATTAGATGGTGTTTATCTTAATTTCAAAGGGAGTTAATCAGTAAAGTCTTGATGTAAGGATAGATGCTATTTCTCTCCCTTTAAACAGTGTTATGTTAGTTTATTGACTTAAAGTACCATTTTCCTGTATATATATGTAATGGAGATTGATTGATTTATCTTGAACAGCTGTTGTGCAGCTCAGGACAGTTCATTTTGTGATCATTATCTGGTGTAACTTTCAACATTTCCCTGTATATTTACTTTGTTTCAACATTAAGCAGGTCTCGAGGAATCCACTAGCCGGGCATCCCGGTCTAGTCTTAATTGCCAATTCGGGCTACCAACAGTTTGGTTGGACTTAGTTCGGGACAAGTCTGTTATGCACGCCTATTGAACTGTTAGTCCATACCATATTCTATGCTCGTACAAATAGACACTCATGTCGGACAAGTCAAAATTAACATGATTGTGCACTAGTCCGGACAACTGTATTTAAAGAAAATTTCTAAAGCCCTGTTAAGTCTGTATTTGTAAAGCCAACTTGACCAAATTTTGTTCTTATACATATTACACAGTTAAGCAGGCAATTAGATGGACACTATTTAATGACTTGAAGCCCTTGAAATCTACCAATTGATTATCCATGATCGATTGAGCCATATTTTAGACCAACAGTTACTCCCTATTGTTGAAACAATGACATTCCACTATTTGCTTCTTGATAAGAAAGGTTAAGTAATCTATTCCTACCATTTATTCCAACCATTATGTCTTTCATGTTGTAGTATTACCAAGCATTTAATGAAATGTCCTGTATTTTAATTGTGTGAAGTGGTTTACATTATCATGCAATTAAATGTATATTACAAGGGCAGTCAGTGCAGGTAATGTTTACTGTAACTGGGTTGATAAAACATTACAACAAGTATTTGGCAATCAAATTCGTTTCAAATGTACTGACAGCTCACTTTTTTCAAGTGGATGCGTGTATAAATCAGGACAGTCTGAGCATGGTGTAAAACGTTTGAGGAGAAATTAAAACACTTGGTTCAAATCACTATGTCAACAGAAAGATCATGATCTATGAATTTGACTTCCTAAACATGTCAATACATTTTACATGCGGTACAAGTGGAGATTTCCCGTACTTGAATACTTTTTCAGGTATAGAACAAACTATGACTAAGTTATTTTTGAATTATATCTTATTTTCCTGTATGCATATTTAGAATATTCATGTTCATGTCAGACAGTGGGTGAGTTTTCAGTTGTATGATATTACGTCGATTTTTACGATATATATTCTGAGTCTTATGGTCCAATAATAGTTCAATGTACAATGCAACCTGGCTATAGCAATCTAGATGTTGGCTGTTCTTGAGAGGTTGTTGCTTCAGAGACGTTTATTTGGTTCACTGTATATATTATATATGACACGTAGAATTGAGTATCCAAGTTATATTTTGTCTGCTCTGTTTTTTGTTAGCTCGACTATTTTAAGAATCTTGTGGCTATTGTACTTGACCCACTTGGGTCCCACTTTAATATCAGCATGTCTTTGAAATGTCTTTGCTATTAGTTGTATTGAAAGTTTACTCAAGCGTTCAGGGTCACAAGAAGGTGTCAAAGCAAGCCCCATACCTCTTGTCCTTCATTTTGATAGAATTATTCCCTTTTTTTGCTAAGAAAATCCATGATAAAGTTTTTTATTTGTTATGTTACATCTGCAACTATGATAGACATTTACTCGAAGCTTCCACACTTTTTGGGGTTGTATACCACTATTAGAGGAACAAGCCCCATATCTCTGACCACCATTTTCAAAGAAATACAATGTATCCCCTTTTTGTACTTAGAAAAAATTAAAGTTGTTAATCAAAACCTTGAGAGTTAAATGTCCTGATTACTGACAAATGGTTGAAAAGTCAAGCCTGCTGTCTAACACAAACACCTACCTCTTGTTTTTGTCATCAATTACAATTACAACCCACACCAAAACTCTCTGCTTTAGTGATTATGTTTTGACTCAAACTGGTCCTGTCGAAGCATTTGAGGAGTTTGGTGAATTAGTACCTCATTTGTAATAATGGAGCATATATAATGGAAATACTGCAGCGACCCTACTCCAATGAAACATTACTGTTGAGTCAGAGCCAACCTAGCTAGCACAGTTGGTAGTGCGCTATTCTATCACCTGGCAGATCCTGGTTCGATTCCTGAGTTTGGCAGGTTATGTTCTTTTGTGTTAAGTGGAGAAGTTGTTAGTTGCTTGTAGAAGAGCAAGTTAGTACTGTTTGATAATAAATTCCAGGTTAGGTCAACTGGACACCATATATGACTGAAAACCTGTTGCAAGTGGCATAAAACCCGTTTAAACAAACTGATGGGCCCGGTTGCCCCATAGCCTAACTTGCGTGCTTGTATCTGTGAATGTGCATATTTTACCTGTATAGGACATTTTACATCAGTTCAGTATTGATATCCTTCTCTCATTATTTGCATTGTATTAACTACCAACATTTACTCTGTAACAGGAGTCTGATATTCAATCTAGTGTGGTTTATGAAAATTTAAAATGTAACATTACATTTATTGTTGTTAACGTTATGAGAATAACTCTGAACTATGTTGCAGTTACAAATCATTGCAACTCAAAAGTCTCATTTTGAGGTTAACGCAAAACTGTTGTAACCAGAAAATATTAACAAATTTATTGCTTTGATGCAAGATAAAGTAAACAAATCTGGATGAATATCCTGTTTTATAGATTGCTTTGAGTGTTTAAGTCAAGGCCCCAATATTTACATTTGGACAAGAAAATAAGACTACTTCTGGGAAATAACTGGTAAAAAGTAATTTTACCGATGGGAAAATTTTGACTAAATCTTTGACTGAGAATGGAATGAGACTGAATATTGGCGCCAAATTTACCATAAAAAGGGCTGTTTTATGCCAAACCTTTGGTCTTGTCTCAAAATGTAGTCACTTTAATTCTAAAAAAATGTCCACCTCTCGTTATGACAAACTAGCTTAAGACGAATTTTCCATTACCTCGAAGTTTTCCCCCGAAATTCTATATGAAATTCTGTCTGTTTAGACGAATTTTCGTCTCGAAGTTTTCCATTATGTCGAAGTATTTTCGAAGTCTCGCTTAACAAGTTCGCACCTTAAATCTTTTGTTTAACACGAAGTCGGATCATATCCTGCTGGCGACGAATGTATTCACTCATCACGGAGATGAAACCAACGATTTACCTGTATTTTTGCACTTTTTATTATTTACACAATGGAAGGATTTGTACATGTTTGCAAAATGTTAGACTATTAATGCAAACATATCAAATTGTTCAAAACTGCGACCAAACCAAGAGTTTGTAAACATACCAAAATGAGTTATGTAATAATGCTTATTCTCTAATTAAAACATGACTGTCATCTTCAACAATTTATTCATGTCTCAGATGATAACACCATATCATGTTTGAATTAAAAGAGGTATTATTATTAAACACATTGTTCATTATGAGTAGAACATTAAGTGCAATTTAAGCAATTACCACAAACTTGTCTTTCTTACGAAACTATGTCTTATGTCGAATTTTCGATAAGACAAACTATTTTCTACAGTCCCGAATAATTCGACATAACAAGAGTTAACTGTACAATACAACCTCGACAGAGCAGTTTACTCATGTACAGCTACCTGTCTCCAAAGCAGTATTGATTTTTCCTATTGTAACAATTTACTCTCAAATTAACCTCTCTAGAGCAACAACCCCTCTAGAGAAACAACCCCTCAGCAACTGCCAACATTTGCATCTCCTATTACTCAACAGTGGTTGCACCGTATGCGTATGTTCCTGGTATCTTTGCACAGGTTTGATTGTATACTATTAGTTATACAGGTTGTTGACAGGGTATATGGGGGAATATAACCAGTTTGTGTGCCATATAACCCGAGGCGTTAGCCGAGGGTTATATGAATCGCAGACTGGTTATATTCCCCCATATACCCTGTCAACAACCTGTATAACGAATTTATAATACTGCAATTCCATGTTTTCATACGAATTTAGTTAAACAAGCAATGTTTCGATGCCTAGCTCTCTATATCTAATAATTAGATCTGTGTATTTTTGGTGTTTTTGGTTCATAAAATTGTTTAGAGTATTTTAGTTTTGTAAAATATCAGTTATTAAAACGTATTCCTTTAAAAATATATCAGGAATTACTTGTTGTAGATCAAATTTCTTTTATTTCACTCACACGTTATAATGCCTGAAAATTAATTGCATTACCCCGTAAGGTACCTCAATACACATGGTTTTTAAAAGCGCGCGCTTGCACTCTAATTTTATTTTCGAGCGTCTGATCTCATGGACTTTATCGAACTGAATTTGGCTCAAACCTTAAAAAATCTATCGTTTTGAATAATAATACTAGCACACATGTACTCTGTTCAATATTTATTGAATCATGTGTGAAAATCAATTGTCAATTTCTAGTAACTTGCGGATATCAAGAGATGAAAGTTTTCGAGTCGAGCTGTCAGCGAAAATTGTTGCGAGGCGCATGAAGGGAAAAACGTCATATACCCTGTCAGGGCCGTGTATATAGAATCCTATACGCGAGCCTTTAACCAATGAAATTACTGGATTTTTCTTTGCAGTATTATAATGTAAGATGTTCTTGCCTTTGTTAAACCAATAATAACCTTGATTTTACGAGTGGATTACAATCTGAATACTTGTGATTATCTCAGATAATCTTGAACAAGATGCTTTATCTTTTATCATGTCAAAATGCTGTCTCATCGGATGATATTAAAGTACAACCATATTACGAAATGCTTGCAATATCTTAGAGCTTGTAAAATGTAAAAAATCAAGGACATACATATCGAGGGTTCAGCGCATGACTAGGCTAACTCCTATGTATTTATATAGGAGTTAGGATAGTCATGCACAGAAACCATAATTATTGTGATTAAGCAGGTTTTCTATGGTGCCAATGCTTTCACTAAGTTTAAGAGATCTGATTATATACTCTATCATCTTTGTTGGTTGTCCACAATTTGTTTGTTCACTCTCTAGTACCGGTAATTGAACTTAGACAATGAATTATGGCTATAAAATTTGGAGGCTGTTTGATTTTAGGTCATCTTGAGTTCAAAACTAGGTCCAACCATAGGAAAACCTTGTTTACGTTTTAGAGGTCACAATTTTGATCCATCCTGGATGAAACTTGGGCAGAAAGTTTGTCCTTATAATATCTAGTTTGAGCTTGATTTTGGGTAATCTGGGGTCCAAAGAAGGTCACTTTGTCATGTAGCAAAACCTTGTTAACACTCTAAGGGTCACAATTTTTGCTCAATCTTCAGGAAATTTGGACAGAATATTTGCTTTATATATTCTACGCCAAGTTCAATACTGGGTTAACTTGGGTTGAAAATTAGGTCACTAGAAAAAAGTTGTTTATGTTGTATCAGTCACAAATTTAGCCCAATTTTAATGAAACCTGGTCAGAATGTTTGTTTTTATAAAATCTAGGTCAAGTTTAATACTGGATCTTACTGGTCCAAAAACTAGGTCACTAGGTCAATCACATTGCCACTTGTCCTGTCGGGCCAATCTGAGAGTAAAATATTTTAACAGGCTTCATCCATTGATGGTACTGAATTAGCTAAGACACTTTTATTACGAACAATTGCAATGTAATACCATTTCAAAGACTTGTTTCATCATGTTTCACAGGAAAAACTTGTGAATATCCAAGCTTTTTGAATTACTGGAAGTCTTTTAAGCTCACCTGAGCACAAAGAGCATCCGTCGTCTTATAACATTTTATTTAATCATCATGTCCTCCTCTACCGCTGAATGGATTTGTCCAAACTTCACAGGAATGATTCTTTGGTGTTATATGAATGGTTCTGATTTGTAGCATAAGTAGGTCACAGGAGCTAAAAATATAGTTTAAAAGTGAAACTTGGAAAATCGTCTTGTCCAAAACCATAAGGCCTAGAGGTTCAGTATTTGGTGTGTAGTATTTTCTAGTGGTCTTCTTTAAAGATTGCATGATTGTTTAGGTTCCGTATAAAAACATGGCTGCCAGGAGGCGGGGGGGGGGGCTATGTTAAAGTGAAAATCTTCTTGTCCAAAACCATAAGGTGTAGAGTTTTGATATTTGGTGTTTGGTCCTTTTCAAAGATTGTATAAATAATTAAGTTCGGTCAAAAACATGGCCGCCAGTGGACATTGCCTTGTTACCTATATGTTTATAATAGAAACTGTTAACGACATCTCCTCCTTAACTGCTGAATGAATTTTTATTGAACCTATACCAATTTATTGGTAAATTCTAATTCAGTCAGAATGACAGTGTAATCAAGTGGGCGATATAGGGCCATCATGGCCATCTTGATAAATTTTAAGATACTACACTTCTGTTTTCAACAAATATAGCAGAATACATTATTATTGTATTCTTTAGTTGGACAATTATTTGTGCAAAACTTATAATTTTGTTAGTGGAAGTTTGGGAATTTTTTTAGTGGTCTGTGAAACTCAATGTTTAGTGCAAACATCTAGAATAGTCATTGAAAAAGTAGTTCAGGTAGTTAGGTTTTGTTGCATTCATGTATTTGAATAGCAAGCATGGAAACATACCATTGATGATGTAAAGTCTTAATTAGGTCTGTACGGTTCGCACCCTGGTGAGGTAGGGCGTATTATTTCTCTGTGACAATTTCACTGAAATTAATAGTTTTTTACATTCTAAGATATTTTTCCTCCACCTCTGCTTTATGACGGGGAATTCAACTCAGAATAGGTAGATATACATTTATCAGAGAGGGGAAACAAGGGGTCAATTAAGCCCCTATTGGACCTGAATATAGGACTATTTTAGGTTGGTTGCAGTTGTGTATTATAGAACTACATGTACTTTAAAATGCAAACAGTCTGCTTGAAGAAATATATAGGTTTTGAACTATGAATTTATGGCATTGAAAAGTTGACAATTAATATTTTTTTGCACAAATGTAACATCAGGGCCATTTTGCTACCATGTATGGTAAACATCACGTATGTTAAGTTGCATTCAAGTTTATTTATTTTACCATTTTCTCTTTACCTGCAAATGGCTTACAGAAACTTTCTTGTCGCCCCTCATTGATTATAAATTACTTGCGGGTTGAAGTGTAAAATACTCAAGGTTAAATTTCATTGGTCCAATAGATTACTAAGTTCTAAAAATAAAGAAATTATCATGCGTTTGTCTATGCGTGGGAAAGTACCGCCAAAATTTAAAGTGTGGTTATCACCAGAGGACGAAATTCACGGTTGAGGTCTATAAATGGAACATGAGGTAAAAAGCTCTGGAATTAACAAATTTTCAAATAAAAACAGGATTTTGCATATTCATAATTTGGCTCATGAATAAACATTTTTCCATTTTCAACAATGGCGCTGCATAATTACAGCAGTATCGGTAGCTGCACCATCGGCGGGTCAGTCCGTCCACTAGTAGATTAATTGGCGAGTAAGAATGTACTTGTGTGTCTGTCCCTACTTGCCGCGGTTTGAAATCAGTTCATTAAATCGTAACTCGAAGCTTTAAAAAATACAACCCTTATCAGATTATGTATTTATAAATGGGTACAGTCAAATGCTGTATTCATGTAGACCACCGACAAGCATTCGGTCAACTAGAATTGCAGATTATTTGGTCGCTAAGGAGAAGTGTGATCGCGGAAAATGTTTGTTTGTTGATAATTCATGATAAGTTTGACCCCGCTTTTGTTTCCTGACTAATTTATTGAGATATTTTGTTTAGAGTATTGTTCAACTTGACAGTCGTGGCAAATTTATTTGATTGATAACATAATAATATCTTGTTTTCAAAAGCAGAAAATATATAATGTGTCGTTTCAAAACCATCAAAATGTAACCTGAACTGTCTGGAGAGTTTTGACACCAAAGTATGTCTGTGGTCATTACTGTCACACGTTTGTGTTAATACTGAAGGATCACTTTGTGTGTGTAACTTGCTTAATGTTTTACAAATTAGAAAATTATGGTTATCATAGAGGCATTTAGTTATTATTCTCCTGTTAACATTTATTTGAAAGTTTATTGATGTGTCTTTAAGATTTTTAAGTTGTTTTACTTAATTAAGCATGTCCTGACTGTGTAACATTAACATATTAATCTCAACAAGAAATATATCTTGAAAAAAGATTGTCACTCCAGATCCAAAATGGATTTCGGTTAATTCACTGAAATTCAGTGGATTTCGGTAAGGTAACATCGATACCCCTTATTGAAAGGTTAACCAATTCATGTCAAGGTTACAAGCGTTTGGTTGAAGAAAAGTTGGTTTAGTGGTTAACATAAGATTTGATTGGTTTACACAACACTGATATGCAAATAGCAAAACCATGTTAGTACGGCTGCGCCAAAAATAGGACAATAGAGGAAAAATATGCTTCTGTAGAAAAATATACAAATGAAGAAAAATTACTACAAAGGAAAGTTATAATGAAGAATAATACATGGAAAAATAGAAAAAATGCAAAACTTTGGAGAACATCAAGTTTAGTTTCCTTAACAAAACTCTCGAGCAACAACTCCTCGCAACAACATTATAAATTTTCCTTTGGTAAATAATTACTACCTATTTAACTCTTTAGAGAAATGACCTCTAAACATTACTGCCAACATTCATATATTCCACATGGTGCTGCTCTGGAGAGGTTTCACTGTATCAGGGATTTCCCAGACTCAGAAATCTTGAGTCCCTGACTCCCATTTTCAACTTACTCTGCATCCCTGGGATCCTTAAAATACACTTTTGTCAAGTATAAGCTGCATATCTGGAACTCCACAAATTTACCAAGGACCCCCAGTTTATCAAACACAAGGGTCCAAGTGACTAATAATAAAAATATATTCAAACATTCCCTGTTTTGTTGGCTGTGATATAGATTGACTTGTCTATGATTGTAAATCTTGCTTAGTATGAAATATTTAATTCAAAATGAGATTATCTCCCTTGTCATTGACATGCCTTGTGGGGCAGACCTTGAAGTTTCCCACAAACCCCCGCATATCTGTCTGTCATATTTAACAATGTCTGCGTTTCCATTCATAATCAGGTGTAATCTGATTGGATTAAACTCATTGTCTGTACGCAGACGTTAAAAAAAATGTGGTTTTGCATTTTTTTCAAAGGAGATCAAAATAGGTAACAATGTACAGATTTAGTCTTCCTGCCAAATAAAAAGATTGCAAAAATGATTCATGATACTGTTATGCAATTTGATTTTATGCAATGATGATAAAGGTTTTTTATCGTCTTTGTGTACGAAGATTTTGGCATTCAATCACGTAATCGTAAATGCTATTTCCTGTGTACATTAACTTTTGTATCTTGAGAAAAATTTAACACCTTTAATCTCATAAATTTTGAGCATGTTTGGGGTCAAATTTTTACAAAATTTACGTAGTTTGCACATTTTTTAAGTCACCGTTGATTGGTAGTTTGTTCCATTCTACTTGATCTATTAAATCTTTGCTATATGACCGTATTGAACCCCTTCCACGTTTTTCTTTATTAAAATCAGACCTTTTTATGGCAAATTTTGGGCCGATATTGGGCCCTATTTCTCAAAGAACAAACATATTTTTTCCCCACTTAGAAAGAAAATTCCACTTCAGTAAAATTATTGAAAATTTTAGCCTTACAAATACCTAAATTTGGTGATTCATGATTCACATGTCCCCTATCAAAAGGACCCGCCATTCTTCCCCAAAAACTGAAAAAAATGGCTGAAAATCCACAAACTAATTTACTTTCCTTGTAAGTGTTTAATATTTGTTATCTACCCAAACTGCTTAGTCCCAAGACTGAAGTGATTTATTAATGTTTTAATATTATTATAGCTAATATAATACGGATATTAATAATAGTAATAATAATGATAGTTTCAAAATATAGTAAAGTAGTTGTCTCCTGTATAATACAAAGAAACTTTAAATTTTGGGTTTGGAAACGGACTAAGTCACAACATGTACATTATACTGAAACCAAAAAAGTCAAAACAACTCTAAATTCCACAGACTGTTCTCCCACCATGCAAATTATCAGGATAGTTTTATAGTTTGATTACAATGACTGTGATTGCAGATCAGCATTGTTACAAGCATGTCTACTGTTTATTAATTTACATTATCATAATTATGTTCTATCTCTAGATAAGAGTTCAGCCAATCATAAAATGAAACCTGTCTGAACAACTTTTTTTGAAGTACACTGGACACTTAATCGAAGACAGACACGCTATAAAAAGAGCGGCAGTTGTCAATTAGTGGCAATTTTTGTAAATTGGGGGAGGCCCTTTAACCCTTTTTATTTGATCACCATATTTGAGTAAACTGTTGTTTTTACCTGTACAAGATTATAAGATTAACCACTGGTATAATTGAATAGGCCAATTAGCGAATCACGCTGGTCATTTTGCGATTTTTTCAACTCTTTAATTTATATGCACCAGCACATGATCACCCAACCTTGCAGCATTAACACGCACTATAGCGCGCAGACACAATCACCAGCACATGATCACCCAACCTTGCAGCATTAACACGCACTATAGCGCGCAGACACAATCACCAGCACATGATCACCCAACCTTGCAGCGTTAACACGCACTATAGCGCGCAGACACAATCACCAGCACATGATCACCCAACCTTGCAGCGTTAACACGCACTATAGCGCGCAGACACAATCACCAGCACATGATCACCCAACCTTGCAGCGTTAACACGCACTATAGCGCGCAGACACAATCACCAGCACATGATCACCCAACCTTGCAGCGTTAACACGCACTATAGCGCGCAGACACAATCACCAGCACATGATCACCCAACCTTGCAGCGTTAACACGCACTATAGCGCGCAGACACAATCACCAGCACATGATCACCCAACCTTGCAGCGTTAACACGCACTATAGCGCGCAGACACAATCACCAGCACATGATCACCCAACCTTGCAGCGTTAACACGCACTATAGCGCGCAGACACAATCACCAGCACATGATCACCCAACCTTGCAGCGTTAACACGCACTATAGCGCGCAGACACAATCACCAGCACATGATCACCCAACCTTGCAGCGTTAACACGCACTATAGCGCGCAGACACAATCACCAGCACATGATCACCCAACCTTGCAGCATTAACACGCACTATAGCGCGCAGACACAATCACCAGCACATGATCACCCAACCTTGCAGCGTTAACACGCACTATAGCGCGCAGACACAATCACCAGCACATGATCACCCAACCTTGCAGCATTAACACGCACTATAGCGCGCAGACACAATCAACATATTGACACATCCGGGTGAAGGTTGGCAAATATACAAACCAAATTTTCCCGTTCAGTATTCTCAGGTAGTGATAAGTGAAAATATTACAAAATTCATCCCTACAACCTTTCGGTGTTCACAGAGTGCAGTATTCTCAGGGTTTTTTTACAAAGAAAGAAAATATCGGGACCGACAAAAATGTTCGGTTTAGACAGTTAATTTTGGTTCGGCTTTGACAGGTTTTACTGTGTTTCTTTAGGCCATCATTCAGATTTTACTTGTAATTAAGATCTGTGAGTTAGTTTTGTTAGGTAGGCATAGTTGCGTATAGGGGTAGAGTACATGACTCCTAATGCGAAGATTGTTGGTTCAAATCTACCCAGTCATGGTTGAAAGTCAAAATCACAAAATTTGAGGAATTACGGCACTCTGGCAAGAAACCCATTTATAGTCATTGATAATTTTTAATTCATGTTGTAAATTTGTTTCACAATCGATGTTAAGTAAATTAGTTTAAATTTTAATTAAATTGAGATTTGTATGGTGGAAATAGACTTATGTGAAGTTTAGTAATTGTCCTTGTAATTTTACAGTTACTGAATCCTAACTTTCTGTCTTCAATATGTCTCACATGTCATTGATATTTCGGGAAGGTGAGGCTGGTGTTAATCTATGATGTATGAATATAAATGCTGAATTTTAGAATTTCAAAATGTCTAACCGCAAACGCGCTGTTGCCATGCTGAGCATTTTAAATTAACTACAATTTGCGGTTAGAAGTTGCGTATTGTGTAATCTCATGCTTGTGTCCTGTTTCTTGACAGCTCAGTGCTGGAAAAATATTTATTACTCCCATGTTTATTGTATATATGCATTAAAATGACTAAGAAACATACGTTGAATGTAGGCGTCAAGTAACCAATCCTTATTACAAATAATTATATATAGCATCGAAAAATTGCAATTTAGGTGTTTCTATCCTTATGTGCTTAGGGGGAAGGTTTGATGTTTTCAGTACCAGTGACTAATCACAGATAATATGATGGAAAAATATTGTAGTAATTAATGTTGTGTATTGAATGCTGGATTCGATGCTCGATCTATTCTAAGGACAGGAGTTCTAAAGTTCCGGATTAATCTGGAAATCCGGATTTAGAGGCTCCAAGGTCACTTTTAGATCAATGTAAATCTGATGATTTTGGGGGGGGGGGGGGGGTAGGGGCCGAATCGTGACTGGTGCGAAACTTTTGTACGAATGCATTTCAATAGTCTAGATCATCAGATGCCTGCATCTGATAACACTGGGTCATTGAAGCTTTGATGAGAGCAGCTGAGTGATTGAGATCATTTGACATGACTTCTGCTCTAACTGCTGTTTTGAAGACAATCCGAGCCCACTACCATTTACGGTAGTTTAGGTTTGTACTGTAATTCCCCCGACCCCGGCAAATGTTCAGGATTGAGATCATTCAGCTGCTAGAACCCCTGTAAGGAGGTGCATAATGGACCAGGGATAGAGCGCCTGAAACAAGGGCCCTGTAAGGAGGTGCATAATGGACCAGGGATAGAGCGCCTGAAACAAGGGCCCTGTAAGGAGGTGCATAATGGACAAGGGATAGAGCACCTGAAACAAGGGCCCTGTAAGGAGTTGCATAATGGACCAGGGATAGAGCGTCTGAAACAAGGGCCCAGCAATGCGAGGGGTTATATCACAAACTTCACAATCCCTAAATTTGACACAAGTACTGGTTAATAAACCAGGAAGCTGTCATTGAGAGCGATAATTATAAATTGTAAAAACATGTTTCACAAACATAATCAAAGGAATAAGTGCATTATGTGTATATAACTATGAGAAAAAATATAATCTTTTAAAGATCTTGTTATAATAGTACTCCATGTTTGTGTCACTACAATGTTATCTAGAGGTCTAAGGTATAGGATGTACCCAGCATCCTTAATGATCTCTTCATGGACACCATGTGTATATACTCGTATTTCTTTATCAAATGGATAAATCCTCCTTTGCACACTGTCCTTGCTCTGTGTCTGGGAGATTGGTGCACAGACAGTCTTCCTGTATCTTTGAGGATACACCATGATCTCTTCTGCAGTCAATGTACTTATCATCATATTGTATAACCACTATCTTGTTTTGGGCCTGTGGCCAAAAACAAATAAACTCATTGTCATTGTCTATATGGGGTAAAATCAATGGTGCTTGTAGGCTCAGCTGAGTAACACCTCAGGGTGAGCTTTTGTGATCACTCACCGCCTGTCGTCTGTCCGTTCGTCTGTACATCTGTCCGTCCTCACTTCTGTTAAATTGCTGCTCCTAAACCAGTAGGCCAACTTTGACCAAAGTTCACAGAAATAATCCTTATGCGGTCCACTTTCGAAATTGTTCAAAGAATTCCATTCCACATAGAATTCTGGTAACCATGGAAGTGAACAGTAAAGACTTAAAAATTCTACTTGTCAAAAACTACTCAATCAATTATTTGGATTCGTCAACATTTCTCACAAGTATTCCTATGGTGACCCTTTTGTAAGATTGTTCAGATTGTGCGTTTCATTAAAAAACATGGCTGCCAGGGTGCAGGTCATTTTCCCAATTTGTATACATTATAATTATGGTGATTACTCTTAACATGCTGAAAACTTTGCACTCTGTGACTCGGGACCATGATACCAGATTTTTCATGCGCCCAGGTGAGCGAGTCGGGGCTATCATGGCCCTCTTGTTTTAAAATTTACTGCAATAAATTAAGTTTCCTTTGTAAACCAGACATGCCTGCTAGGTCAGACTCTAGGACGAGGTGTCGAACTTTGCCTTGTATGAATTACACATAAAGAATTGAATCAGATAATCAACTTGTACAGACTGAGCCCGGTAACTGTAACTTCATACTCCCTGTTGACTGGTTTATATTTAAACAGAGAAATAAATATGACATGTGTCTTTGCCTTACAGTCAATTCTTCAATAGAACTGTTTCAGTCAATAAAGACTTTTAAAGTCTATGTGTACTATCCCGCTATCATGTGCAATCTGACTATCATTTGTTTTATCTTTATGTCATTATGTTTTTTGGGGGTAATCATTGTAGTTGATAATTACGTAATTGTTTAAACTCGTTGGCTATTGAAATAATGAAGTTAAGTGGAAAGGAAAGCTATATCTGATCAAAGGACGTAATCATAATTATTAGGTGTATCTTGTTTTCGCACCTTAGGTTTTCATATTTCATTCATTATATCCATTACTTTGTTCTATCTTTTTGGCAAGGTTTCTTTAACATTCCTGTGCTGGTGTTATAGTGCAAGCTACTAATGAGGCGATGGCGTTTTTATATCGGCTTTTAAAATACCTGTCAGCAATAGTTGAGTATCATTATGTGTTGCCTTTGTGTCAAGTTGTTTAGGCTAATCAGGGGCATTGAATATTGTTAGTGCCATAAATTAGTGTGATTAGTTGTTACAAATCAACGCTCTTGAATGCAGACTACTTAAATGCAAACCTGTTGGTGTTAGGTCGTTGAAAGCTTGTCTTTGAAGTAAATTGTTTACTACACTTTGCCACATATTCGTATGAATATTTATGCAGCTGTCTGCATTGAAGATATCAGTAATATTAAAATTGTCACTGAACAAATTGTTTGTGTATGGTTACTGTTTTAAGGCAGACCAATTAACCTTCATATTGAAAGTATGGTTGCGTATTGTTGAAATGGGTTAAAGAGGAGATATTTTTATAATTAAAAATCTATTTAAAGGCATCTATTTATATTTTGAAATAATTATGATGTAATAGAGAAATATTGTATCCAAGTTATTGTAAAGTATTAAGATCCTTTTAAATTGATGACTTTCAAGAATTTGAGCTACCAGTAACTGATAGTTACTCAGAAATGTATAAACTCAGAATTGGAAAGAAATGCAATTATTTAAATTCATACTAAAAATAAACAAGAAATATCTTGAAAAAAGATGGTCGGCGCAATTTGAAGGTTAAGATTTGTTGTGCAACATAAAAATTGCCAACTGTTACGATTGCAGGTCACTCCAGATCCAAAAAGGAATTCGGTAAATTCACTGAAATTCAGTGGATTTCGGTAAGGCAACGTGCCCTTTATCGAAAGGTTAACCAATCTGCGTCAAGGTTACTTACAATGTTCGGTTGAATAGAAATTGTCTTATTGATGGTCTGCATCTTATCAAAGTTTTCATCTATTCTCTCTACTATTGCCTTAATTTGCTGCCCTGCACCATACAGCCTTCATCTAGATACATGTACCAGTAAATGCCAATATCATTCTGTGCTCCATATTTGTTTGTATTTGCGTTTATTTATCGTCGCCACAGGTTGCCCATATGGGCGACGCCTCCGTAAGAATATTAGTCATATTAGATTTTTGGAGGATAGTGCATGATACAGGAGATGCCCCAGTTCCAGAAGCACCCCTGGTTCTTTTACGTGCTCGGTATAAAGCATCATACACGGGACCTCGGTTTTTAAAGTCTCGTCCGAAAGACTGTGCTTCATTGTATGTGATACCAGTTTTATATGATATACTGAAAGTGACATCACACTATCATGCTTGGAAAGCAAGATTTGTAATTAAACATTGTTTGACTTAACCATTTTACTGTAAATGTTCAGCTTAAATCAGTCACACAGCTTTCTGTAAGCTTATCAATGTCAATTGTTTTACGATGACCTGAAAAATGACTGCCAAATTTAATTTCTTAGGGTCTTCCAAATCATTGAAAACAAAAATATTTCGTTGGTATGTTTACGATTATTGCCATTTTTGTTGTCATCATGATTTTGTTAATTAATTAATTTGATTCTGCATCCAAATAATCATAATCTAGATGGTTAGATCTACTCATGTTGCTGTTATTCAGTACTATAATGAATTTTTTATTTATATTTTCAGTAAATCCTTCGAGGGACCACATCTTTCATTTGACGTTTCCAAAGGACTGGAGAAATTCTGACATCTGTCAACTTTTTGCTCAGTTTGGTGAGTAACCGTGTTCTTGTATCGAAGAATTTTGAGATTATATAAATCTTGATGTTTTAACCACAAGTTGACTGTGACAGGCTGAATTTATAGGTTGTTGTGTTGGTATGAACGACCATCTAATGTAGCTATTGTCTGAAATACAAAAACGCCTCTTAGGTTTTGGGCAATGTTATTGTAGGACAAATTCAGATACAATGTGTTGAAGTTTTGGATCCAGCGTAGATTATATTGTGAATCAGTAATACAATCTGTAGTGTGTATTACAGAGAATGATACAGGAAAACAATTAAGTACAATTAGATTCTATGCTTTCATATTAACTTAATTTAGGTTTTTATTTGAATTTTAATATTTTATCAACAATTGGTTCCAAATTATTTCTGATGACGCTTATCTTCAAACAAATGATGTATGCAATGGTCCCTTGTTGAAAATTATGCTTTCATTATGTGATTAAATTGTCAAATTTGACTATCATGATCGTTTTTTCGACACAAGGGGTTTGATGATTATTATTTGCGGTTGCTGTTATTCATATACAGTAAAACCTCAATAATAAGACCACCATTGGGACCCTTGAATAATGGTAATTTTTTAAGTACTCTTGTTATTGAGGTTGAATAAAGAAAACAACAGCAAAAATGTTTTAAATTTGCGGTGGCCTTATTATTGAGGTGGTCTTTAAGTGAGGTTTGACTGTAAATTGAAGTCGACTTTTAATATGAATCATTTTATGAACTTTTGAATTCTTTTGATATTTCCGCTTTATTTGATTACCATATTTGTACTTGCCCAGGGGGCTTGACCATTTTCCCCATAAAGATTAATGTCATTAAAGATATAATAGAGATTCAACAATACTGGAGTATTATCAAAAATTGATAATTTATTGCTGAGGTCAGTGGCAATCAATTGTCACTACTTAACTGATTCTTTTGGTTCACTGAATGGTTCCAAGGGAAAGATTGCATCTGATCACGTTGCCGATAAAGCAAAATTTTCTGATTTCTTAACCTTCAAATTGCTCCGACCATCTTTTTTCAAGATATCTTTTGTTAAGCATTCTATTCTAAATAAAAAGCATATACATATTTATCAGTGTTACTACGACAACATTTTGGCTATTTTGCTGTTTAATAGCTCACTTAATTCAAGTTAAAATACTTTCATTTTTGTGCAAAATGGTTAAGTATGAAATTTATGATTTAATAAAAACTGGCTGTCCAATTATATCCAATCAATGATGTTGAATGCGAAACATTTATGAAAGCCTTATATAAAGAGATATGTTGTATGCAAAAATTGGTCTGGCACATTGCATATATGTATGTTTTGTTCACTATTTTATGTATATATAAATGCTATAGCATAAAACTTGTACAGTAAAACCTCGCTTAAAGACCACCAATTATGACCAATTTAACCAAAGGTGGTCTTATTATTGAGGTTTCTCTGTACTGCAATGCGATACAGTCATATTTTGAAGCTTGTATACTACTGTATGACATGGTCTTGCTATTTGCATATCAGTGTTGTGTAAACCAATCAAATCTTACGCTTGCCTCCTAGGCAATTTCTTTTCAACCTAACAATGTTTGTAACCTTGACGCAGATTGGTTAACCTTTCGATAAAGGGTACGTTACCTTACCGTAATCCACTAAATTTTGGTGAATTTACCAAAATCCATTTTGGATGTGTAGTGACCAGCAATCCTAACACCTCGGCATGTTTTATGTTGCTCAACAAATATTAACCTTCAAATTGCGCCGGCCGCTTTATTCAAGATATTTATTGTTTATTCATGTCTTCAATTTCAGGAAATGTTCACATTGGTTGGATAGACGATGTCTCAGCATATGTTGCCTTACACAATAAATCTGGAGCTAATTATGGTAATAAGTAAACAATAATTAAATGAACACTCCATCATGAAATCATTAATGCGTATAAATGTCGAATGTTGTTATGAAATATTGCATTACATTGCCAAGTCTCTGTATTCGTTTTAAATTAATGCATTGCCTTCAACCTTCATACAAACAAATATGTTAAGCAATCATGCATTTTTAATTTCTCAATTACTATGAAATTTGATTCAACTTTTTATTAGTTCAAGCTTGTTTTTACTGTTTGAACATTATTACTGTAATTTTTCAAGATTTTAAAATTACTTTGCTCATGTCCGTAGGTCGGTTCCCTTTTTGTTTCTAATCAATAACTCAAAAACTCCTTGACCTACCCTCCTCAAACTTGGTCCACACATTGATCGCCGGTGGAAGAGGAACCCTATTGATTTTGGGGGGTCACTGCCTCAAAGGTCAAGGTCACAGGGGACAATTGTACATAAAATGTTTTTGGCCAATAATCCAAGAATGCCTTTACCTACCCTCTGTAAACTTCGTCCACACGTTGATCGTTGGTAGTAGAGGAACCCTATTGATTTTGGGGGCAATAGGTCAAAGGTCAAGGTCATGGGTAAATTGAACATAAAATGTTTCAATCAATAACTCAATAATGCCTTGACATACCCTCCTCAAACATTGTCAACACAATTATGGCGGGTAGTAGAGGAACCCTATTTATTTGGGGTCACTGGGTCAATGGTCACAGGTGTTGAAAATTTAAATATAATGCGTATTGTCATGTATTTACTTCAGTCAATAACAGAAACTGAAGTAAAACAGCTGCAGTTAATACTATTGATATGATGAACCCATTGTCATCTTGAGTAGTTTGCTTACCTGATCACTCCTCAAGATAACAAGGTTATACTGTATGCAAGGGATGAGAATGATTACTGAAATTAGGTTTGCAAATGTGAAAATATTCAAATATTCAATTTCTTGATGCTCAGTCTGTTATCAGAATTTTTGTATGTCCGAATATTGGCGTTCCAACCAAAGTGGGATTGAGGAGAATATTTATGTACCCCCCAACTCAACCTTCACCCTTTCCTTTGCACATGTTGGTCATAGACCAACCTTTATTCAATGAATATCTTATGAACGTCAAGGCACCTTTCAGGGGGGCATACAAGTTTAACAAACATCTCTTGTAATATTTGATTGTCAAAGCATACCTTTTTGTGCCCCTTCATCATTCTTTGAATGGGGAGAAGGGGCATCAGATGTTGCCCTGATGTGTCTGTGTCTGCGCTGTCTTTTTGAAAAGTTCTAGTATCTGACTATTGTAAAGTCATGTTCTCACAATATATTTATGGCATTGATACTAAGAGTATATTACTTCAGTAATGAAGACACTATGCAAGAAGGGGACTGTGTACAGGGTCATGACTTATAAGGATCATAAGAACCCTAAGTACAAGGACTCCCCTAATCAGTACAAGTGGGTCAAACCGAAGTCTCCTGCTGATGGTAAAACAGGGAACAATGCTGAGTCAAGTGAAGAGAAAAAGGGGGTAAAAAGGGAGCATTCAGGGGAAAATGAAAGTGGAGACTCAGAAGTCGGATCTGCTAAGAAAGCGAAGATGTTAAATGTTGAGTAAGTTTGACTTTCTTGGAATGTTTATGTTGCTGTTAATGATTTTACTACAGCATAATGCAGCTTCATTGAAATGTCATGATTTGATAATTGTATAGTTAACACTGTCGTCTTAGTTTAAGAAGACTTGTCTACACTTGCATTTCAGCCACTTTTCTTTTATGAGTTTGTGGCATATTAATCGTTCAGTTTGTCTTGTTTTTGCAATGCAAGCATTTCGATTTGTTCCTAAATTGATAACTTCAGCTTTGCCAGATTGTTACATTTGGTAGATTTGTTTATAAAATTGAAAACCACATCCTGGATATGTTTCTGTTTCAATCATAATCTGTATATTTTATTGGTATGTACTGGTTCATCTATAAGGAACATTACAGTTTATGTATGCTTAAATTGTCAGTGTTCTCATAAAGGTACATAGAATATTAGTGACTTTTCGGTCAAAATATGAGAATATCGTTGGTAAATGCCATTATACAGATGTACTCTTCAACATTTTCCAACATGTTTCCCTAAACCAAAAATATAGGAATCTGATGCAGGTATTTTCTATCCTAACTTATGTGTGGAGTTAGTACTATTATAGGAAATTACCGGTATCAGACTCGTGTTCTGCACTTCCTGGAAACCTCTAAGCAAAGTTATAATGTAGAGTTTTAGCGTATGTCTGTATGAAGGCATTGACAGGCCACTTTCTCAAAATGATTACTAGGCATATATGGAAAATAATACTATCTACCTTTAAGGTTACATCTTTGAACTATTATTTATATTATTCATATTATATCATTATCTTATTGTATCCAATTTTTACCGCATATCCTTGTTTTCGCATTCGGCAATTTCATCCTTAATCTAATTTTAGCAAACCTAATTATACCGAAAATACTATGAGCTACATTTATTTTTGTAATTTCATAACAAAGAGGAAATTTACATTGACATTATTTTTAAAGGAGAACACACACTCTATGAGTGGGATAAATGCCACTAGCCGGAATCGTACTGTTTTACTTATTATCGATCGGTTTATTGAATTGGTTATGTTACAAGATTGTAGGTCACTTCTAATTAATTGGTAACAATTTTCCAACAAAATAAACCTAGAGACTTTTTAAACCAAAGCTTAGTAATTATGCACAAGTTGTTTTTCACCCCTGTCTTACCAAGCGTTCATCAACTATACTTTGATTCTTTCGACTGTATGTCGCAATGTGTAATTGTTACATCCACACTAGAAGACAAAGACAAAACTTGGAATGTTATTGAACGAACATGAAATGTTTGCATAATTTTTTCTACGATTGTTATTCTAGAGATTTTTTTACTCTGAGATAAAGGGAAATGGATACGTGCGGAAAAACCCATATACAGAATGTAGCAGGCATGGGAATTTTCTGCAGATTTTATGTTCACAAGGGCTGTTTTTGAGACAATTTAAAGCCAGGGGTTTCAGCAGCCCCCTGGACCCCTAGCTGAAATTTCGGCTGATTTTGACATTTTGCATTCTCATCCCTGATGTAGTTGTTGTTGTTGTTTCAGTGCACCAGAGTTTCAATCAAGAATAACGCCAACTTCAACCCCAGAGAAAGACGAAAACTTAGAATGGCCAGAAAACATTAACAGCTCAGAAAAGAAAATAGGTAATTATTTCTGTGTTTCACAAAATATTTTATGTTTGAGTGATTGGAAGTATTTAAAATAGCTTGTATTAAAATGTTCTTATCTATATATTTTCTATGATAGGAAGTAAAAAAGTGAAACCTCAAAACTAGCTGTGTTCTGGCATCAATATCATATAAGATCTCAATTGAAATCTCAAACTCAGATTTTCAAGAAGTGTTATATTTTGGCTATCAGAGTTCATATCCAAACAAATGAGCTTGATTGCGGAATAGATTTAACGGTACTGAATCCGTTATCAACATGTGACATGTGGTTACTGGTAACACCAGGCACCAAGTGGTACAGGATCTCGACAGATAAGCCATACTGGGCGTCAACAAAATCAAACAGAAAAAATGGTTGGTTTTATTAGGGTATCATATATGTTATGAATAGCCTTGGTATAACTTTTTCAGTTTGGGGGCACTGTCTAAAAAAATTAATATTGTGGTCAAAGATCTTTGTGAAATTACCATACAATAGAAAAAGGTCTGCAACCTTTACATGATGTAAAACTGATAATGATCGACTGGATTTTAGTTGTTAATGATCATTATAGAATTAAGCATGAACACACTATTTTACTTAGGCCTAGAAAATATATGTTTCAGGTTTCATGCCCAAAAAAATAGGGTAGGTAGGTTGGGAAAAGGTTTTTTTGGAGATTTTTTATTTTCAAATGAAGCAAACTAAACATAGATCTAAATGAACATATGTTAAAAGACAAATCCCAGTTCCCTTTCAACATGGAAAATGTTCAATTAAGGTGAATATAATGCTCTATAGCCGGAATACTCATAAAGCATCTTATAACTGGGCAGAAATATGAACCTTAAGAAAAATTCAAACAAAGAAATTTTACCGAAAAGAAGAAAATTAACCTAAAAGAAAAAAAAAATTGAAGGGTCGGGGCAAAAAAATAGCGTAAGTCGGGAAACCTGAAACAAACTTTTTTTTACGTCTATCATAATGTTTATTGTCAGGCTTGACAAGGATTGTTTCAGTGTGATGTAAAATTTATTTTCAGTTTGTAAGTATATCATCTTAAAAATGATTGCTTTGCACAATAATATAATGTCAAAGTTTCGATTTTGTAAATATCATAAAAGATGTTTTAAAATTCATGAATTATCATTGAAGGGTTGTTTGAATGAGTAATTAATTTATTTGTTGTGTATATTGATTCATATATGATAGGCCACAGTCTGTGGTTGGGTAAATATTTAATTTCATGTTACTCTATTGAAATAATCTTGAATAAACCATCATTTCAGTTTTTTGTTGTTGAGGATATTAGCATATTTTTCAGTTGTATTAAATAAACATGGTTTTGTTTTCACTGCGTGACAAATGATGATTTGCAAAAGCTATGAGAGAAAAGATGCTTTGACATCATTGTGCATGTAAAGATTAGGACAGAATAGAAACTATTGCCAAGCAATTGTATTTGAATACATCATGAAAAGAGTGGTTAGATAACTGATGTGATGGATATGTTTACAGCATGTGTTTGCATTGACATGTCCTTGTAGTACAAGTTGTATGGCTTTATACATGTGCGCTGGTACCTCCAAACTGTTGTACAAGTAATAGGCTTTATACATGTGCGCTGGTACCTCCAAACTGTAGTACAAGTAATAGGCTTTATACATGTGGGCTGGTACCTCCAAACTGTAGTACAAGTAATAGGCTTCATACATGTGGGCTGGTACCTCCAAACTGCAGTACAAGTAATAGGCTTTATTCATGTGCGCTGGTACCTCCAAACTGTAGTACAAGTAATAGGCTTCATGCATGTGGGCTGGTACCTCCATACAGCAGTACAAGTAATAGGCTTTATACATGTGGGCTGGTACCTCCATACAGCAGTACAAGTAATAGGCTTTATACATGTGGGCTGGTACCTCCAGACAGCAGTACAAGTAATAGGCTTCATGCATGTGGGCTGGTACCTCCAACAGCAGTACAAGTAATAGGCTTTATACATGTGGGCTGGTACCTCCAGACAGCAGTACAAGTAATAGGCTTTATACATGTGGGCTGGTACCTCCAGACAGCAGTACAAGTAATAGGCTTTATACATGTGGGCTGGTACCTCCAAACTGCAGTACAAGTAAATAGGCTTTATACATGTGGGCTGGTACCTCCAGACAGCAGTACAAGTAATAGGCTTTATACATGTGGGCTGGTACCTCCATACAGCAGTACAAGTAATAGGCTTTATACATGTGGGCTGGTATCTCCAAACTGCAGTACAAGTTGTACGGCTTTATACATGTGGGCTGGTACCTCCAAACAGCAGTACAAGTAATAGGCTTTATACATGTGGGCTGGTACCTCCATACAGCAGTACAAGTAATAGGCTTTATACATGTGGGCTGGTACCTCCAGACAGCAGTACAAGTAATAGGCTTCATGCATGTGGGCTGGTACCTCCAACAGCAGTACAAGTAATAGGCTTTATACATGTGGGCTGGTACCTCCAGACAGCAGTACAAGTAATAGGCTTTATACATGTGGGCTGGTACCTCCAGACAGCAGTACAAGTAATAGGCTTTATACATGTGGGCTGGTACCTCCAAACTGCAGTACAAGTAATAGGCTTTATACATGTGGGCTGGTACCTCCAAACTGCAGTACAAGTAATAGGCTTTATACATGTGGGCTGGTACCTCTAAACTGCAGTTCAAGTTATAGGCTTTATACATGAGGACAGGTACCTCCAAACAGCAGTACAAGTAATAGGCTTTATACATGTGGGCTGGTACCTCCAAACTGCAGTACAAGTAATAGGCTTTATACATGTGGGCTGGTACCTCCAAACTGCAGTACAAGTAATAGGCTTTATACATGTGGGCTGGTACCTCTAAACTGCAGTTCAAGTTATAGGCTTTATACATGAGGACAGGTACCTCCAAACAGCAGTACAAGTAATAGGCTTTATACATGTGGGCTGGTACCTCCAAACTGCAGTACAAGTAATAGGCTTTATACATGTGGGCTGGTACCTCCAAACTGCAGTACAAGTAATAGGCTTTATACATGTGGGCTGGTACCTCTAAACTGCAGTTCAAGTTATAGGCTTTATACATGAGGACAGGTACCTCCAAACAGCAGTACAAGTTATGGGCTTTATACATGTGGGCTGGTATCTCCAAACTGCAGTACAAGTAATAGGCTTTATACATGTGGGCTGGTACCTCCAAACAGCAGTACAAGTAATAGGCTTTATACATGTGGGCTGGTACCTCCAGACAGCAGTACAAGTAATAGGCTTTATACATGTGGGCTGGTACCTCCAGACAGCAGTACAAGTAATAGGCTTTATACATGTGGGCTGGTACCTCCAGACAGCAGTACAAGTAATAGGCTTTATACATGTGGGCTGGTACCTCCATACAGCAGTACAAGTAATAGGCTTTATACATGTGGGCTGGTACCTCCAGACAGCAGTACAAGTAATAGGCTTTATACATGTGGGCTGGTACCTCCAAACAGCAGTACAAGTAATAGGCTTTATACATGTGGGCTGGTACCTCCAAACAGCAGTACAAGTAATAGGCTTTATACATGTGGGCTGGTACCTCCAAACTGCAGTACAAGTAATAGGCTTTATACTTGTGGGCTGGTACCTCCAAACAGCAGTACAAGTAATAGGCTTTATACATGTGGGCTGGTACCTCCAGACAGCAGTACAAGTTTTATGACTTTATATATATACTTATGCTTATACATTTTTGTATTCTTTTCATGTTACACATACCACAATGTCTGTGTTTTCTTGAATTTTGAGAGACTAGTAGTACACTTGCTACCAAGCAAACTTACCAATGGAAATGCTCATATTAATAAATTTTGATATGACCTTGGAATATTACCGTCTTAAATGCATCTGACTTTTTGCTCCATAAGTGTTTTAGAAGAAAGCATCTTGCTTTCATCTAGTTGCTAAGCTAAAAGTTTGCAATTTTCTAATAAAACCAACAATTTTTCCTGTTTGACCTTGTTGACACCCAGTATGGCTTATTTGTCAAGATCCTGTACCACTTAGTGCCTGGTGTTACCAGTAACCACATATTTGGAGAGGTATCAGGGTACTTTATAGCTGAGTGGAATATACCTGTAGAGATGTACTGTACATGATTATTGATGATAATGTAGAAGTATGTATAATTTGCGGTTTTCTGACATACGTTGAAGTTTAAAATGAATATACCAATCGTCATCATCGGGTTCCTTAGCTGATTATTATACTATCCATCCATCAAACTAAAGTCCAATACTTCAGACTCTTGATTAAATAATGATCTGGATGAAGCAATGTCATTTGGCTCCTTAAGAATGTCTGTGGACCAATGAAACAGAATGTGCCAGTCTTGGACCAATGAAACAGAATGTGCCAGTCTTGGACCAATGAAACAGAATGTGCCAGTCTGTGGACCAATGAAACAGAATGTGCCAGTCTTGGACCAATGAAACAGTATGTACCAGTCTGTGGATCAATGAAACAGTATGTACCAGTCTGTGGACCAATGAAACAGAATGTGCCAGTCTGTGGACCAATGAAACAGTATGTACCAGTCTGTGGATCAATGAAACAGTATGTACCAGTCTGTAGACCAATGAAACAGTATGTGCCAGTCTGTAGACCAATGAAACAGAATGTGCCAGTCTGTGGACCAATGAAACAGAATGTGCCAGTCTTGGACCAATGAAACAGTATGTACCAGTCTGTGGACCAATGAAACAGTATGTACCAGTCTGTATACCAATGAAACAGTATGTACCAGTCTGTAGACCAATGAAACAGAATGTGCCAGTCTGTGTACCAATGAAACAGAATGTGCCAGTCTGTGGACCAATGAAACAGTATGTACCAGTCTGTGGACCAATGAAATAGTATGTACCAGTCTGTGGCCCAATGAAACAGTATGTACCAGTCTGTGAACCAATGAAACAGTATGTGCCATTATGTGTACCAATGAAATAGAATGTGCCAGTCTGTGTACCAATGAAACAGTGTGTGCCTGTCTGTGGACCAATGAAACAGTGTGTGCCTGTCTGTGGACCAATGAAACAGTATGTGCCAGTCTGTGGACCAATGAAACAGTGCATGCCATACTTCTTTGACATAAACATGAAGATGATATCAAACAAGCTAAACATTACAGAATTTTCCAGGATTTTCAGAATTGATGTGATAAATGTCAGTCTTGCAGTAAAAAGTTTTGAAATATCTGTTTAATGAAGAATATTTAGGATTATTATACCTCACGTGACTGTTTTCCCTATACATTGCATATAAACCTCAGCGGGCGACATTTTTAACTGTCACCCTGCAATGTCGCCCGCTGTTGACATCGTTTAAAAAACTGCAAACAAAATTAGTTATTAGCTTTATTTTTATTTTGTTCGGTATAATAAAATAAATATTGACTGCCTTGAGGGTGACAGTGCATCTCGTCAACCCTCGACAAACACTGTCGACCTCGGCTAAAGCCTCGGTCGACAGTGTTGCCTCGGGTTGACAAGATGCACTGTCACCCTCAAGGCAGTCAATATTTATATACTGTCATAGTGCCTAACTTAAGAGCCGGCTGTCATTTTTTTTCTTATGACATTTTTCATTGGTCAACATGCACACACCTTACTATCTATCAGTATTGACTTATAAGAGAAAAGTCACATTTATTTTCCCCAGGGCATTCATGGAAAACAACACATTGGACACTTTGGTTTCCGCAGAGAAGTTACTATGTGCAATTGAAAATTGTTCCATATCCATATTACTTTGTTTATGATTTAATATTTTAAAGAAGTTCTTCATCTGTCTATGCAAGTTTGTAAAAGTGTTGACATACTTTCTAGACTCTGCATTAAACAGTTTTCACATAAGGAGGGTGAATACTAGACTTAGCAGTATTTATTGTTTAAGAGACTAATTCACTATTTCAATGATATCCCAATGCAGGTGGTGTTTTAAAATTGTCAGTCCTATTTGTGATCATTGAACTGTCTTGGTACCTTTCAATGCAGGAGTTGTGTTAGTATTGTTTCTGTGGTAGAAATAAAAATATCAATGAGACTGATATGGTTATAACTATCATAAAAATGTACTGGAATTCGTTTTACATTTTTGGCCAAAAAACTTAAAGGATAAATAAATGCAAATCACACATCAATTCATGTTGAAGTTAGGGGTACGTTGACCCACACTGTGTCTGCAAACAAACCTTAAGCATACATTATATTAACTCACACTTTGAAACTATTCAAATTTACATTTGCATATAGAAGGACTCTTTTAGCTAAACACATAGAATTTATTTTTTATTGAAGGACTAAGTAAACAGTCTTACAATGGAATGTTTGAAGTTGGGTATGAGTTTACTTGTAATTGGTATCACCAGGTTGTTTGATGTCTACATATTGCTAAATACTACACATGTATAGTATCATACAACTCGATGCTGTACAGAGCAAACTCCTTGGAGTGGCCTTTCATTGAGCAACAAACTCTCTTCAGCAGTATCAATTTGTCATGTTGTAACTCTCTGTATCAATTTGATCTCTCTAGAGCAACAACCTCTCTTCAACAGTATCAATTTGTCATGTTGTAACTCTCTGTATCAATTTACCTTCTCTAGAGCAACAACCTCTCTTCAACAACAGTTTTCATTGTTCCTGTTGGAAAAAGAGAGAATAAGTTGCTACAGTAAATGCCACATACACAATACAGTGCCTTCCCGCTCAGAATCTTTAACATGAATATAGACAGTTGTTTAAATGGGTAAATGTATATTACTCAAAATTTGCTAAGGGTCACCTAAGGCTACTACTAATATGTCCTCGTATAGGCCTTCAAATTCGGCGAAATTGTACACTGGCTATAATGATACAAGGCTAAATTGTCCATTTCAAAAATTAATTATACAAGTTGACTAGGATTGTACCAGAAAATTACTTTAATGTGATTTTCCTTGCATAATGCCAAGGGCTATAACTCAAGAACAACTTCCAATGAGAAGTATGAAACTCCAGTATTTAGCTTGATTTCCAGTCACATTTATGTCTGACTAAGGAATATAAAAATTGAACTGTTTCTTTTTGATATGTGCTATCAAGGAATGTTGATCTTTATATTGACGTCATTTTGACGTCATTATGTGATGTTAACTTTTCTGACAAAATGCTAATATTGTCTCACAATGCCTGGCCACATACTCTTGACAATGATAAGCAGATTTAATTTCTTTTAACAGCTTTATATATTTGAACCAAAATAATAACAGGTGGTCCTTAGTATTAGTTTTGAGTAGTATATATAATATGACCATTTTTTTATTAAGTTCATTTCTTTGTACGTAGTTGATTTCTAGTATTTATTTGATTTTACACAGTTATACTAAAGCGCTCACCTACGAAGTCATCCACCGAGTCTGATGGAATAGTGAAATACAGGGATAATAATAGACATTGCTATGGCAACAAGAATAACTATGGAAATAGAAATGTTAATGGAAATAACAATTTCAACCGAAATGGGCATTTCCATAGAAATCATAATCTGCATTGTCAGAAATATTTCCGTGGAAACCATAATAATTATTATGGAAATAAGAATTATCAAGCAAGGAGAAATTTGAATGGTAACGGAGGAAAAAGGTTGAATGACAAAGGCCAGCAAAAGGGGTCGTCCTATGACAAAAACAGACCCCAATGTGAATATAATCAGTTTGCTATCAGAGAAGAAGACTTTCCTCCATTAGTGTAATACTTTGGAGGCAAGGTATCATTTTCGTTAGGAAATGTTATTTAATACTAATATCACACATTTGAAATAATTTTATATGTCACTTTGTGTAAAACACATTCTTTTATCACCTGGGTTATGATTAAATTCCATCTTCAAAGTTTGCATGAATTGATATTTCATGACAAGACATAAAGACTACTGCTGGTGTATAATTTCCTGGGGATTTGTTTATTTAATTTAAGATGTTTAATTGTGGTGATATAATGAAACCACAATACAAAGCCAAACCATATTGAACTTCAAAGAGAACAAATCTGACTTTGGTGTATGAATTTGTCATTGTTACATTGCATTTTACTCTCAAGTTCAATAAAATTTGCAGAAAAAACATGGCAAAAATATGCTCTTATTGAGTTTACATAGATTGATCAGTCACAATGACAAGATGTTTGTCTAATACCTAATAGTAGTACCAATTTATGTTCAAAGGGAGCTGTACTAAATTCACTCAATTTTATTACTTTTCACAATTTTTAATTATAAAATTAAAATGTAACATGAAATTCCACAGTTTATGTATTAATGACTGCATATTCTTACAGAAGAGAATTGCTGTTGTAAAATGTCTGTTTATGGATGCTGATTATTTCACCTTTGTTCCAAAATCATACACATGTTATAGATTAATGACACTATTTTTGTATAAACAGAACAGAACGGTTTGATTGTAGCATAATGTTGAAAAAACATATTTATCCATAAATATTTTACCACATGAAATTATTCTTATTCATTGAATATTTCTTTTGTAGGATATTCACATGGTAGTTGAAAAATGAATGAATATATATGTGATACTTTTAATATACAGTTAAACTTCGATAACTCAGACAGACGACAACTCGAGAACCCCAGATTTGTCGAGGAAATGGCCGAGTCCCGGACTCTATTTCTTCTATTTTCATATAAAATATACCGCCGATAACTCCAGCAGAAATAATTTAAAAACTCGAGCACCCTTGCCGGTCCCCAGTACACAAACTGTACATAATTGTTAACTGGTAACTCAAGACAATTTCACACATTGTTCAAATGAGCTCCAAATAAACAAGTTATGAAACGGTGTTAACATTTTTGCGAGTTGTACAACTTGCAAAATCACGGTTGAAAAACAATTATCACAGTTTGCACAAAACATACAGATATCAATTAAAAAGGTCATTTTTGATAATGATAAGAAAATGATTCGGAGAATTTAATTATGAGATCGTTGATGAGTAAATAACATGTGATTGCAACTTAGGAGCAATTTCCACGACGCATAAGCATGAAGCAAACATTCAGATTGAACACCTATATTCATGAACTTTACTCTGTCAAACATCAATAAGTAATGCAAGTATAGGCCTACTACTCTTGATAAGAATTTTACTTTACTTTTTTTAATGAGGAAATGTAGTGAATAGAAATATGATATTATGAAACAAATATGAAACAACTGGTACAAGTGTGGAAAACTATGAAAATAAGGCATTTCATAACAAACACTATAAGGACATGATGGAAACTCTGGGTCACTCGAAATAATGGGTAACTCTAGCTTTTCAGATGGACCCCAGCGTCCTCGAGTTATCGAAGTTTAACTGTATGCTGAGAATTATATTGCATGAATGCTCACTGGAAATAAGTATAAACTTAGTAGGATAATTTAATTTTAAATTTGTTTTACTGAATATGTGTATATGTTAAAATTGTCTATTATTCCAAAAAAAAATGTTCATATTGACCACTTCTGATAAGCTTGATTTATGTTTTATATCTTTATTCTGTGAAGAGCAATGTTATTTTTGTTGTGTAGGGTAAAAATGTTAGAACATTGTTATTGTATAAGAAGTCACATTGGATTGTCGTGGTTTGGATTTACTGGTGTCCACTTTGCTTTACTGTGTTTTATAACATGATAATAATACTAGAACTACAGTATCCTTCATGTCTGTTTTCCTGTAGATTTGTGTTCGATATCGTAGTAAATGCACTTGAAATGTCCGTGTTCACATATTCAGCACTCACTGGTTTGTTTGATACTTGCTGGAAATGTGTGTCAGCTTTCTGTATAACATCAAGGAGTAGAAATGAAAAATCACCTATTACTTGTCAGGGTTTATGAACATGTTTACTTATTCTTTTTTCAGTTTTCCCCTTTGAAATTGTGTAACTTGTGTTTTATGCATATAGTAACCATTGACTCGTTGCCTTGTTTTCAGGTTCTAAATCTTCCAGAGTCCAAACGTTTGCTGAACCCGATGATTGGTGATTTACGTGTGATTCTCCTAGATGGTTACTGTATGATGATGTGAGCTGATGATGACTACGGTCTGTGATCATGTCTGACATTCACAACATTTGTGATGATGATGAAGATGATGATGACGATGTGGTTGATGTCTTATGTTGGTGAAAATAAATAAACTACTGAAAACAAGACGATACACTATAACCTAACTTGTACAATGATTAGAAACTGTCTGTGAACTATGCAGTGTGTAAACATACACTGTGCACCCTCTCCATAGTGGCTCTATCTAGAGCAATAACCTCTCTTCAACAACATTATCATTTTTTCCTTCAAATAATCAATTTGACCTCTTTGTAGCGACAACTTCACAACAACAACCACAATCTCCCAGATGACGTTGCTCTGGAGAGGTTGCGTTGCATCATTGGGTTTCAAGTCGCACAATGCATATATGTAGTATCTTACTGTGATATTTTTATTAAAATGAACACAACCATGTCTCTGTTCTATCTGCAGTCTATATGTACATGTAATAGTCGTTCCCTATTACCATAAACCTAGAAAATACTTTATGCCAAGTTATCAGTTTTTGCAGTTTTATCTTTTCATTAGTAGCTGTATAAAGCTGGCCTTATGTAATCAAGATGTTGCTATTGATGTTATTCCTCTTTTTATATTTAATGCAAAAATGTCAGCATAATGGAAAAAAATTAATATTTTGTTTGCCAACATTTCTAAGTGTGTAGAGTATGGTCCTGTTCCGTACTTTACAGTTGTTCTGTAATTATACCATTTAGAATTGTTTGTTCGTCTACTGAAAAAATGTTATGTGTTTGTGAATAATTAAACCGATTGTAGCTAAATACTGGTCTGCAGGTACTTATAATAGTAACTTGGATTTGACTGTATTTTCCAGAATTATTGTAAAACCTTCACTTACAGTGCATAGCTACCATATCTTGTTTAAAACACATTTTTTGCTGTATCATGTATTCCCTGTGTGTTACTGGTCTTTATTGCTGTAACACACTGATCTGTTGGTGCGTGGGTTGTATGTCTGATATATGCATGTCTATCCTGCAGTGTCACCAATAATATGTATAACAAGTGAAGTGTCTTATGTTGTTAAATTAAATAGGATAAAATTACAACAACAATAAATTTATGTGACTAGATGAGGTGTGCAGACAACTGTCATTAAATATTGATCACTTAGTGTTGTACAGAGTGATACAAGTATAAGGTTCAGGATATAGCAGTATTAAAACATTAATCAAACATTAACGGGCGTTGCTGTTTTTCTATTGTTTGTTTGTGCCCTGCCGAGCCCAGGCATGACCTAGCAGTCAGCATGGCCCTCTTGGTTTTAAACACAGGTCCAAATTTTGTAATCCTTCCATTTGGAAGCAGTAAATTGCCATCTATTTTCTAGTTCTCAATTTTACTTATTTGAAATAATATGGTAACAGCCCAAGAAGTGTCTTATTGCAGATTTGTAACAGAAGGGTTGGTGTTTGTTATCTGTACAAATGTATTTACGGTTATGTTTAAATACATTAATGGTGTTAGGATGAAGCTGATGATATTAAGTTTGACAAATCTCTTCAGCATGATGAATTCCTTTTATTTATATCCTGAATAATACATTGTAAATAATAAACCAGTGTATGGTCTCAATGCACATTGTATCAGCATTGTTTAAACATGATATCAGATACTATAGAATATGAAAATTGCTTGTTTTTGATTCAGTGTATTAAATATTCATAGAATATGAATTGTCTGTGCAAAGTTGTTGCTGAAATCTCCAGCCTGTTGGTTGATAGCCATGAATTTAAGCTTGAATGATTTTATGGAATGCATTCAATCATATAAGTCTGCTTCATAGAAAAAGACAGCACAGAAGGGTGTTGTGACTGTGCTGAGATTCAAACCTGCAACCAGACTCCATGACTAGTACTCTGGTTACAAAGGTGAAAGAACTCGTACATGTTGCAAAATTTCTTCTTTTCTAAACATTTTTGACTTCAGGTCTTTAATAAGGAAATGAAATATCTATTTTAAGACACAACTTGAGTGCTTACTCAATTAAGGAAGAAACAAAAAACAACAGTATATGAACAAAATAAGCAAGGAAATTTACTCGAACTACGTATGAGGGCTGATCCATAAGTTTTAGGACATTGAAGAGAACACTATTAAAAATAGAACTGAAAATTATATGATGTCTTACTTTTTTATAATGCAAAGTTTGGATGCAATTTAATGCACCATTAGTATGTACTGTACATCGTCCTGTCTGGTATTACGTTTTTGGTATAATTATGAAGTCATTTATGTTACAAGCAATGAAGTTTAATGCTGGTTGTGTTTTGTCTTGTGTTTATAAACAAGTTATTTTCTGGATCATAATGTTGTTCATTTTTGCTAGGATTTTATTAGTATTTTCTGAGATAGAATTAATTTTGGTCTGTGTAAACCTATGCAGAGTAACCCTTTCTTTGACATCAACCTCTCCAGAGTGTCTCTCTCTAAAACATCAACCTCTCCAGAGTGTCTCTCTCTAAAACATCAACCTCTCCCGAGTGTCTCTCTCTAAAACATCAACCTCTCCCGAGTGTCTCTCTCTAAAACATCAACCTCTCCCGAGTGTCTCTCTCTAAAACATCAACCTCTCCCGAGTGTCTCTCTCTAAAACATCAACCTCTCCAGAGTGTCTCTCTCTAAAACATCAACCTCTCCCGAGTGTCTCTCTCTAAAACATCAACCTCTCCAGAGTGTCTCTCTCTAAAACATCAACCTCTCCAGAGTGTCTCTCTCTAAAACATCAACCTCTCCAGAGTGTCTCTCTCTAAAACATCAAGCTCTCCAGAGTGATCCTTTCTTTAACATCAACCTCTCCAGAGTGTCTCTCTCTAAAACATCAACCTCTCCAGAGTGTCTCTCTCTAAAACATCAACCTCTCCAGAGTGTCTCTCTCTAAAACATCAACCTCTCCAGAGTGATCCTTTCTTTAACATCAACCTCTCCAGAGTGTCTCTCTCTTTAACATCAACATCTCAAGACTGTCCCTCTCTTTAACATCAACCTCTCCAGAGTGTCTCTCTCTTTAACATCAACATCTCAAGACTGTCCCTCTCTTAAACATCAACCTCTCCAGAGTGATCCTTTCTTTAACATCAACCTCTCCAGAGTGTCTCATTTTTTAACGTCAACCTCTCCACAGTGTCCCTCTCTTTAACATCAACCTTTCCTGAGAGTCATCCTCTTTAACATCAACCTCTTCTCGACAACTTGGTCAATTTCCCCCATGTAAACATTTACTACAATGTTAACCTCTCTAGAGCAACAACCTATCGGCAACAGGTGAAATTTGCAAAAATGTTGCGGTGGAACAGGTTGTTCTAGACATTTTACATTAGAATACTTAAGATTAACTGAATGATTTACTTGACATGAAACTTGCTTGTCACCAGTACATTGGATTCTAACTGTAAAATTTCATAATTTGTAAAGTACCAGGTATGTGTAAGTCTGGATTTCATCTTATATGAGACTTTCATCAACTACTTGCTGTTATGTTATAAAAACATCTTAACTGTTACAAGCTGTCCTCATTGGTACGACACAAATAGAAAACATTGAAGATACACACACTACTTGTTGTTTTGAGTCTGTATTGTACATTATATATCTCTTTGATTATCTCAAAACAATTTTGTTCAAACTGATATACAGAGTCTACATATAAATGTCATGTTTAATCAGAGAGCTCTTCACCTTAAGGCAGCTATAGTTGACTTTAAGTTCATACTTTTTGTTCTCATGTTATGTGAAGATTGTGCATGTTGTTGTCATCTTGTCTAGTTATATACAATACATCCAAACTTTGCTGCATATCTGTTGTAACTGCATGTTTTGCCAAATCCTGGTTACAGTTGTTATGTACCAAAATACTTGGTATACCAGTGTGTTCATTTACATTATGATTTATAGATTTGTAAATAAAATGTGAATTTTGTACAATTTCAAACTGACGATGTGACTGTAATTTGTAAATAAACTATTTTTTGTTGGACTTGATTTTTTATTTATTCAAATGAGTTAATAAGACTTTATTCATCTTGTTTTTGGGTGTTTGAGGCCCGCCCAGTTTGCATTGTCTGTAGATCATTCCACTCACATGGACATCCATTCCACTCACATGGACATCGTATGTTGGTACCCAGGATGTGGCAGATCATTCCACTCACATGGACATCATATGTTGGTACCCAGGATGTGGCAGATCATTCCACTCATATGGACATCGTATGTTGGTATCTCGGATGTGGCAGATCATTCCACTCACATGGACATCGTATGTTGGTATCCCGGATGTGGCAGATCATTCCACTCACATGGACATCGTATGTTGGTACCCCGGATGTGGCAGATCATTCCACTCACATGGACATCGTATGTTGGTATCCCGGATGTGGCAGATCATTCCACTCACATGGACATCGTATGTTGGTACCCCGGATGTGGCAGATCATTCCACTCACATGGACATCGTATGGTGGTACCCCGGATGTGGCATTTGTTCTGTGTGACAATTTGTCTGAAGATACTTATCCAGAATAATGTCCTCTACCTGTGATTCATGCTTGTAGAAAAACAGATTTTGTAAAAAAGGATTAACCCCCAACACATTTCTGTGTGTTTGAAGTATCCCAGTTATCACCCTACTGTTTCATTGATACTACATAGTATGTTACAAATTATTTCAGTTAATCTTCCTTCAATTCCCCCTGCAACATTTTATTTCACTTTTGGAATTCCTCAGACACTACATTGAAGACATACTTAACAGTTTCTACCAATATGGTTACATCAGGGTTTTCCCTAGGATTTTTCAGCAAGGGGTCCTTGGACCCTCGTGTTTGACACATTGGGGGTTGGGTCCTTAGTAAATGTGTAGGGTCCCAGATATGCAGTTTACACTGACTAAGGCTTATTTTAGGGGTCCCAGGGATGCACAGTAAGAAAAATAGGAGTTCCTAGAAAGAAAAGGTAGTCGGGGACTCAAGATTACTGCGTCAGGGAAATCCCTGTCAAATACTGATTGCAACAAATTGACCAGAACACGTTTAGAACAATATTCTTATGTCATTAAGAAGGTGTACATGATTGTTGTATCTGTCTGAACTATATAACGGTTTGATACAATATAACATGCTGTCAAGCAGTCCTTTTTTTCTACTTTTTCCTTATTTTCCTTATTTATTATTTCTTCCTACTTTTTCGTTTGAAATTTCCTACTTTTTGGGTTCAAAATGTGTACTTGACAGAGACTTCATATTAATAGGTAGAAAATGGTAGTATATTTGTAGGATCTTTAAAAAATTTATTTTGGGAGTGCATTGAAGACTGGAATCATCTTGATGAGACTGTACAAACTGGGTGTTGCTGACTGTGGGCCTGTGGTTGCCTACATAATGATCATGCCAAGGTAAAAGATGCATAAGAGTCAAAAGACCTGTCCATGCAGTCTCGTCAAGATGTACTCTAGTTAGCAGTTTATGTCTGTGAGTAATGCAGTTCTGCAAAGGTATGTAAAAACTCCTACTTTTTTAGTACAAATTCCTTATTTTTCCTGCTTTTCTCCTACCGTTTGGTAAATTTTTTCCCTACTTTTCTCTGACTTTTTGAAAGAAGTTCACTTGACAGCCTGAATATAAACTACAGGTCCCAATATATCTTCTAATGCGCGACAAATTGAAATGGGCTATTCAAAACCATGTATTATTCGAAATAAAATTCCGGACCCAATGAATTTGCATGACTGAGATCCGACTGTACTACCGGAATCCTTACAGTTATTTATGGTTTTCTTATTGAAGATTTCTTGGTGACAAATTAAACAGCTGTTTTAAATGAGGTTATATATGGAATAAGTGTATGGGGCATAAATCTTAAATGTGTATTTGAATTATTCTAGCATGTTGCTCAAACACTCGCTTAGAATAGAAAATAAATGGTGTGAAGTGTTTCATGTCAATTTATTACAATACAAGTTAATGATTTACAATACATAATCAGATGTGTGTATGTATGTATGAAAATACATTTTATACAATAAATTGAATCTATCTGTGCATTCATTTTAGCTATGAAATCAGAATAAAAACTGAGTAGAACGACAGTTTTTCTTAAAACTCGCAAAATTTGTCCTTGAAAACTTGTTTGTGAATTTCGTAACATAAAAGACGTTGGAAGACCTACAGGACAATGATGGTTTGCGGTTTATGTATTTTACCCCTTTAGTACCTCTTGCTTTCTGATGCGCCAAAGCTTGGCTGTCGATGTTAGCAGGATAGAAATACAGGTAACTTGTACAGGTATGCAAATTTTAAGGAGTGGCTCAAAACTGGAAGAAAATTTAGGGAATTTCCAAAATAACTGAGCGTCCAATGAAAATGTATAAAATCTAACCGGTGACTGATATAATGTAGTAATATGAGCGATATTTGCATGGATTTATTCTTACTGTAATGTGAGTGATGAAGATCAGGATGTTGGTTTTAATTACAAAATGACTGGACGAGTGGTCACAGCCTAACCACAAGTTCCACATTATGTTCAGGGTCGAGTTATTAAGAATTTGGAATCTTGAACCTATACAAATTGTAATGTATAAGTTTTCCACATTAAAGAAACCTACATGTACATAAAACATAGTCTAGCTTTTGGCAAGGAGGCCTAAATATTCATAGACTTCTGATAATATCATACCAATATACAAACTGGCAATATCATGTACATGTATATCATTAATCTAGATGTGATAGATCTTGACACCTAAACAAAAAACTTTAAAAAATAAACTTATGTCCATGTATTTTAGATTTTATTAACCATTAATAGCGCAAAAAGGCTGCTAAAATAGTCGTTTTGAGAAATCAATTTTGTTGCGCCTGTCTTTTCCGAGCAGTGTAGTTGTAAACAGCCAATCATATTGCGAGAATTATTTCTATACTGATAACTATTATCAAGCGCGCAATGTTACTATGTTGTTCACGGTCGTTTTATCAAACGAAACACAAAAAAATTGCTTTAATATTATTTCAACCTGATAAACACTTCTCACTTAACATTAAATAGACGACCTATTGCAGTAGCAGACGTTTTGCACACTACCAGGCGTCTATTTATCTGTATTTGTAATGAATATTAGAAACACCAGCGCTTGTCAATTTTATTAGTAAATACTTATACAATATTTGCCTCACAATATTCTTCAAGGGGATGTAGCTCAGTGGTAGAGCGCTCGCTTCGCATGTGAGAGGCCCCGGGTTCAATCCCCGGCATCTCCACACTTTTTTCATTTTTATATTATAATAATGCCATTTTCAATTATAAGACATTTTGTCATTGTTGGTACTTATCTAATTATATTTATTTGCTAATTTATCTGTATTACATTACTGTTCTATATAATATTATGACTAATTCTACTCACGCCTAAACGGCTAATCTGCTTAAGATACATGTATATCATAAATATCTGTGCAGGCTACGTTTTTTACTATATGTTTTACAACACATTTGAATTGATATGATTAGGTTACCGTGTGATATAATTCATTACCATGGATACTGAAGTACATGTATTCACTTGAAGTGGTCCATATACCCTGATCGTGTTATCTTTGCCCTGTTAGTTGTACATTTATGCTACCAAGTGACATTATATCACCCTGGCGGGTTATATTTGGTCACCTAACTTGGTCAACATACTTTCAAAGACGTGGTTAAATGACAGAGAACTTTGTATAGCGCAGGTGAGTAAGCGTACTGTTTAACCTACGTCCATCGTCTCAATATCTACGTACACTAGCGCGACATGAGATATAACCCTTATCCAGCTGACCATTATATACAGTAAAGCCTCAATAAGAATACCACCCTCGGGACCCTTGAAAACTGGTCTTCTTATTGAGGTGGTCTTAATATTGAGGTTGATTAAAGCACAACGCAGTGAAAATGGACTTGAAAATTGCGTTCTTAATTTTAAGGTGACTTTATTATTGAGGTGTTTTTTAAGTGAAACTTACTCAATGAACAACTCGATATTAAGGCCGTATATACATAAACCAGTTAAATTTTGTCTTCAATATTTTGAATCGATAAACCACCTCACAACTAGGACCGTCTTTCTATCGAACCAATGGTGGCCATAGTCTTTAGGTTCACCTCACAACTAGGACCGTCTTTCTATCGAACCAATGGTGGCCATAGTGTGGAGGTTCACCTCACAACTAGGACCGTCTTTCTATCGAACCCATGGTGGCCATAGTGTGGAGGTTCACCTCACAACTAGGACCGTCTTTCTATCGAACCCATGGTGGCCATAGTGTGGAGGTTCACCTCACAACTAGGACCGTCTTTCTATCGAACCCATGGTGGCCATAGTCTTTAGGTTCACCTCACAGCTAGGACCGTCTTTCTATCGAACCCATGGTGGCCATAGTCTTTAGGTTCACCACACAACTAGGACCGTCTTTCTATCGAACCCATGGTGGCCATAGTCTTTAGGTTCACCACACAACTAGGACCGTCTTTCTATCGAACCCATGGTGGCCATAGTGTGGAGGTTCACCACACAACTAGGACCGTCTTTCTATCGAACCCATGGTGGCCATAGTGTGGAGGTTCACCACACAACTAGGACCGTCTTTCTATCGAACCCATGGTGGCCATAGTCTTTAGGTTCACCACACAACTAGGACCGTCTTTCTATCGAACCCATGGTGGCCATAGTGTGGAGGTTCACCACACAACTAGGACCGTCTTTCTATCGAACCCATGGTGGCCATAGTCTTTAGGTTCACCACACAACTAGGACCGTCTTTCTATCGAACCCATGGTGGCCATAGTCTTTAGGTTCACCACACAACTAGGACCGTCTTTCTATCGAACCCATGGTGGCCATAGTGTGGAGGTTCACCACACAACTAGGACCGTCTTTCTATCGAACCCATGGTGGCCATAGTCTTTAGGTTCACCACACAACTAGGACCGTCTTTCTATCGAACCCATGGTGGCCATAGTCTTTAGGTTCACCACACAACTAGGACCGTCTTTCTATCGAACCCATGGTGGCCATAGTCTTTAGGTTCACCACACAACTAGGACCGTCTTTCTATCGAACCAATGGTGGCCATAGTGTTTAGGTTTTACTGCATTAAACATTCAAGTTTTTGAGACAAATTTTGACCTGCGTTGTATTAACGATATCATAAACTCCAAGCCTTTTACAGAAAACCGAGCATACGTTATTTTGACTCCCGTCATAGTGTCCTAGGTGTGTGGGTGTGTGGGTGTTTGGGCGTGACATGTTTAAATTACCTTGGGGTACTCTTATTATGCATTATGATCAATGATTTTAACTCCGTTGCTATGACGACTCGATTTATAATCGGTTTGGGTTCAAAATAATCTTAATCCGTTAGACCACGTGGCCTTTGTGGAATAATAAAGTATGATGTGTGCTATTTATTATACAAAATGCATAACGCTTACTTTTTCATATGATTCATATTATAATACTTGGGCCTACTAAACATGTATTTAGTCAGTATTTTATTCTTCACGTCATACTTTTGAGTAAAGTGAAAGGTTCCCACCCATTGAGTAATCTAGTCAACTTGAGTAAAGTGATAAAAGGTTCCCACCCATTGAGTAATCTAGTCAACTTGAGTAAAGAATTCATCATACCATGGATAGGTTTTCATTTGTATTACCAATTCAACATATCAGTAGTATTGTTTTCTATTCATTGATTCATACATTTATAACACCACTTACATAACAGTACGTCATACTACGAACTATACATTGGTTATATACATGATATAATATGTTCTATTCGTGTACTCAAGTTGAACCGTTTGGTAAAGCTTTAATTTAAGAGACATAGACAAACTGTGTACGATTCAATAGTAATATACATGTATACAACGACAATAAGTTGAGGAACAGCCCCGTGAAAATGCTATCAGATTCGTTTTAAAACACTGAAGACTGAATCAAGTTCGGTAAAACGCTGGCACGTTTGAAATGGAACGACAGACGTATTTTTACTAACGCCGGGTTAATATTTAGGTCTACTTTAAACTTAATACATTGTGGAAATCGGTTATGAATTAATTTTCGAAATGTGAAGCATCATTAAGGTGATTTAGATTTTCTCAATAAAGAATTACAACTTTAGTTGCACGTTTAGAAATCGTCTACATGACGTGAATTCATGAGATGAACCCGGATATGCACGTAATCAGTCAGATATCAATGTATCGACAACAAATCGGTCATGAGATTGTCCTTGGAAGGCACTGAGATATAAAGCTGCAAATGTTTATTGCATAATTTCATGAATATTTTTTATTACACAAATTTTGGCGCTCAATTCGAGCGCATGTTAAATATAGACAGTAACCAGGTGAAAGTGAGTCACAAGATGACGCGATACGTATTTAATACCGCTTAAAACCTTATGCGTTTTAATGACTTAAACTTACACCAGGGTGCAAGTACGCTGATACGGCTATGTTTATTTTGTAACTTGAAAACTTCTGACTTTATTTTGAAATACTATGTGGAGTGATAAAACATTTCTATTACATTTTGGATATTTAAACATGGTTTGTCCCAGACATGACGTTAAACCAACAAACCGCACTGTTAGTATAAATGTAAATATAAAAAAATACACGGACAGGAAGTTGCATATTGATCTGATTTTTTTTAAATATTCAATTTATATAAAACTCCGTAACTGTGAGATTAAGTAACGGTTATTTCACGGCGTGACAGTGTGCTAATATGGCGGTGCGCAGTGAGCACGTGGTTATGTCGAGGTGTTATATATACCCTTTAGTTGAAAATTGCAAATTGGTTAAATAAGAAATAATTGAACACTCGTGAAGTTAATCATCTATGTAGTTGTGGTTTACGGATATAACCACATATAGTGCTGGGTAGTGTCGGTGACTTCAACGTGAGATTGACGCTTTGATCATTGTTGAGGTAAGAAAACTTTATTTTAATGTTCAAATGATAAAAAACTAACGATCATGAAATCTAGATGATTGTAGCATTCGTACATGTATCATGTTAGTAAGGGTTGCTTTTTTCTTTTTAAACATGTCTTATGATTTTTACCCGAAGTTAAATCTATAAACATTTAACCGATTTTAGACAAACATTGACAAACATACACCGAGACACGTTTCTGTCTCTTCTTAGCTAATGAATTTAAAAACATTAAAATCCACTCTATGTTTTATGTCAGTCATGATATAATCATGTTTATTTCAAAAGTCAACCACCTTTTCTTTCAAACTTGAGCGAGCAAATTAATTTCCTTTTTATCGCCAGCATGACGTTTGCATATTGCGAAAGATAAGACAGAATAAACTGCGCAATTTCTTGTTAAGGGCATATTAAATTTGAATCTATGTTAATGTTTTATTAATGAATATACAAAACAAAAGGTAGGACAATAGATATCAGACACCTATACAGCACTTTTACGACTGGATTGTTGATATTGAAACAATGTGCCTTGAATCACGTGGTTCTCATTTTTGTGTGTTCTGATTTCAAAATGTTGTTTATTCTGTACATTGTAAGTCGACTATAGATATGGTCCAGACAACTTATTTAATTCCTTATAACATCGGTTTGTTTAGAGGAAATCATACATAGCTTAAATGAACTAATTTAGATTTATCAGTAGTAGGAACATATATACAGTAAAACCTCACTTAAAGACCACCTCAATAACAAGACCATCTCAATAACAAGACCACCTCAATAACAATACCACCTCAATAACAAGACCACCTCAATAACAAGACCACCTCAATAACAAGACCACCTCAATATTAAGAACACACTTTTCAAGTCCATTTTAACTGTTTTGTTCTTTATTCAACCTCAATATTAAGACCACTTCAATATTAAGACCAGTTTCCAAAGGTCACAAGGGTGGTATTATTATTGAGGTTTAAATGTACATGTATTACTACAACTATTTAACTTTGTTTTCAATCTTTTCTTCATTGTTGGAATAATACAAATACTGATAAAGTAGACAAGGAAAATAATGCTTATAAATAAATCTATGCACGACACATGTAGGACTTGTTTGTGAGTAAACACATTAACTGTGCGTCACATGATATTGCGTTTTCAATATTACATCGAGATTATTAGTTAACCACACGTGTTTATCAAATGAATGTACTTAGCAAATATTCGACAAGCCACAAAAACATTGTATACAACACTCATGTATCTAATTTGCGAACATTTGTGATAAGAACACAATATGAGCACCGTGAAGGGACAACAACCAGAAAGATCTCCACAGCGTTATTGAATAGATGTTCGTGAACTATTATATCTAGTAATCTTTGACACAAAATGTCTCATTCCTTACAGAAACATAACTGCTATAAAGTGCATTTCTTTATTTTTTATGAATTTAAAATAATGTCATGACTTGTATTTTGCTTCTTTTCGTTTGATGATATCTTGTTTCCTTGACAGCCAAAAATGTACTGCCACTGCCTTGACCTTCAATTAATTGTCCTCATACTGAAAAGCAAATATTGATATTGAAACATATAGAAGAACGATCAACGACCGGAATTTTGTTATCACATTGCACGAGTGATATGTTCAGTATAGTACTAATTGTTATTGTGTTGGACATACTAGAGTAATCCCTCACTTAAAGACCACCTCAATAATAAGACCTCATCAAAATTAAGAACACACTTTTCAAGTCCATTTCCACTGTGTTGCTCTTTATTCAACCGCAATATTAAGACCACATCTATAAGAAGACCAGTTTTCAAGGGTCCCAATGGTGGTCTTATTATTGAGGTTTTACTTACTTTCCTCATTTATCAGCTGTCAAATGCACGCACGTGTTTTTTCCTTGTCTTTCAGACGTTTAAGACTAAGTACCGGAAATGAAATACTTAATTGCAAATTTTCTGTAATAATGTTCCTGTAAATAATATGATCGAATGTTCTCTATTTCTCCAAGAGGTTCCGATATACTATATACATGCTCTAATTTTATAGCATAAAATATAATTTTGATTCACATTTGGTCAAATCTTTACTTACGCTCTCACTATATGATGGTTTATAACGACAAATAAATTACTTGTACACATACATGGACCCATTTATGTTTTGTTACATTCCTTCGTAACAGACTACAACTGATTACAATATCACATTTATTACAGAAAAACCCCACTTAAAGACCACCTCAATAATAAGGCCACTCAAAATTAATACCACACTTTTTAAGTCAATTTTGACTGCTCTGCTCTTCGTTCAACCTCGATATTAAGACCATCTCAATATTAAGACCAGTTTACAAGGGTCCCAATGGTGGTCTTATTATTGAGGTTTTACTGTATCGCATTGTCGTATCCTAGTACCATGCTATACCAACGTTTCCAAATGCTGTTACATGTATAAATGTGTTTCAATAATTGTGAAATAAATTTTGCCATTGGTCAGCGAAAATCGAATTTATCCATGCTGTATTTCTACGCTCTTGGTGGTTGTGAAGTGGGCTGTAATAGCAATAATTGCAGTACAATATTACTGTTCTTACTTATATGCTGACAGAAACACTGATGTTGCTGCTCTATAGTACTAACGTCCCATGGGTACTGTTGTTCTCCGTATGCAGATGTGCAGGCTATTTTGTGTAGTAAAGGAAGTAATGTTAGAGGATTACTAACTCCGCTGTGTTACACCATGCAGGAGACGTACACTGTGGCTGTCGTACATAGGTTGTTGCTTAAGGGACTTCACTGGCTGTAACTTTATACTTTTGATATATGTATATGTACTGTTGTCAGGGAGATGATTGGATTCAAAATAGGGTCACTCTTAAGAGATTGCATTGTATTTTTGTCGTTTTCAAGTTTTTTTTAAATTTAGAAAATAACTGAATGTGTCCATTTACTTTCCTCAATAGCGTCTGTAATGTTGCTGGAATTTCTGTTTGCTGTTTTGAGAAATATATTCAACTGTGTGTATGTTTACTGCTGGTAGAAGTATAGCAGTATTTCTGTTTTGATGATGACTGTCGCTTCATTATTACTGCTGTTACTGCTACTACTGCTAACTTCAAATTATTGTGAAAGGTAAATACTGAATATTATATAACACAGCACTAATGTACAATTTTATAGAAGTAACTGTGTATAAAAGTTAAATGGTAAAATACTCCAGCCGTAGTTTATTTGTCTAAATTAGCACTTAACACGAAATCGAACACCTGCTGATTGGTGGTCTGAGGTATCGTGAGGCGAGAATGGACACAATATATCGTCTGAGATATCATGAGGCGAGAATAGACTAGATATATCGTCTGAGATAGCGTAAGGTGAGAATGGACACATTATATCGTCTGAGGTATCGTGATGCGAGAATGGACACAATATATCGTCTGAGATAGTGTAAGGTGAGAATGGACACAATATATCGTCTGAGATATCGTGAGGCGAGAATGGACACAATATATCGTCTGAATATACGAGTATGATCTTAACTGTTCATTGTATTCCATTTCGTAATTTTAGGGATCTTAGTGCTTTATTTCACATTTGTAACTGAATTAGAAACGTGTGATGTGTCTGTTATTCTAAGTAAATATATATTTTTCGTAACCATTGATCTCTTAAGAATTACTGGTACGTGAATCTAAAACATAGGCGGAAATAATACTTAGTTTGGATGTTGCTCATCTGTGGACTTGAACCAGTGTTTGCCACGTTGTCAGGATGCTGCTTTGTTTCATGACAGGGTGTGGTATGTGACAGTGGTACAACTTGTTCCCTATGTCAGGGTGCTGCTTTGTATCATGACAGGGTGTGGTATGTAACAGTGGTACACAGTGTTCCCTATGTCAGGGTGCTGCTTTGTTTCATGACAGGGTGTGGTATGTAACAGTGGTACACAGTGTTCCCTATGTCAGGGTGCTGCTTTGTTTCATGACAGGGTGTGGTATGTAACAGTGGTACAACGGGTTCCCTATGTCAGGGTGCTGCTTTGTATCATGACAGGGTGTGGTATGTAACAGTGGTACACAGTGTTCTCTATGTCAGGGTGCTGCTTTGTATCATGACAGGGTGTGGTATGTAACAGTGGTACAACGGATTCCCTATGTCAGGGTGCTGCTTTGTATCATGACAGGGTGTGGTATGTAACAGTGGTACTACGGGTTCCCTATGTCAGGGTGCTGCTTTCTATCATGACAGGGTGTGGTATGTAACAGTGGTACACAGTGTTCTCTATGCCAGGGTGCTGCTTTGTATCATGACAGGGTGTGGTATGTAACAGTGGTACACAGTGTTCTCTATGCCAGGGTGCTGCTTTGTATCATGACAGGGTGTGGTATGTAACAGTGGTACACAGTGTTCCCTATGCCAGGGTGCTGCTTTGTATCATGACAGGGTGTGGTATGTAACAGTGGTACACAGTGTTCTCTATGCCAGGGTGCTGCTTTGTATCATGACAGGGTGTGGTATGTAACAGTGGTACAACGGGTTCCCTATGTCAGGGTGCTGCTTTGTATCATGACAGGGTGTGGTATGTAACAGTGGTACACAGTGTTCTCTATGCCAGGGTGCTGCTTTGTATCATGACAGGGTGTGGTATGTAACAGTGGTACAACTTGTTCCCTATGTCAGGGTGCTGCTTTGTATCATGACAGGGTGTGGTATGTAACAGTGGTACAACTTGTTCCCTATGTCAGGTCAGGTATAGGAATTTTTGTCATTTCTTTCTACAACTATTAAGTAATTATATTATTTGAAACATAATGCAAACTCAAATGCTTTTTTAGTTGGTCGCTTATTATATTGTCATAATTATATTTGTCAAAATAAATACAGTGAAATATTAATATTGTGCATTTGTTTTACTTCAATTTTTACACGTACCTCAATCATTTGAAACCTAAATATTACATGATTGTACAATAATTTTCCTAAAAATATATTTCTTTCAAATTTCAAAAAGAACAGAAAAGTAGATTGAACAATTAGACAAGTTCTTCAGTGTATTTCAAACAATGTAACATTTGGATGAAACAAGTCATGAGATACATGTGTGACATAGGATCCGAAGTGAATGTTACTCTAGCCCTAAAAGTCTTCTACAATATACAACTGTATTACGTATATCGTCATTAAAGCTTCATCATTATATGTACTTACTTACACCTGTACGAGTGTATGAAATGAGATAACTTCCTTGTTTTATAAACTTGTTGTGTCAACCTGTTCTATCTCTGTAATGTGTGGACATTTTATACAATGCTTTATATATCTACATTCACGATACAATGTTCATGAAACGAATCCAGTGTTGTGTTTGTCTTGTTTTAGAGGATGTTCATAACTTTGGATTTTGTTCAGGACTTTTATTCTACAGAGAGAAATTATAAATATTAGCGTATGTGAGTTTTCCAACCTTGAAGATTTCTGTTGACAGCATGAGCGTTTATAATTGATTTCAACTTCTAATAGACATCTTTATAGTTACCTGTCCGACCCTTGTTTGTCACTACAGATCTAATTACTCTACTAAACCTCTCAAATTTGATTCAATGAAAAATAAAAAGGATGACTTTAATGGCCTTTTATCAATTGAATAAACTTAATAAAACATATTAAATGGGCGTCGACACGATGAATACAATGTATATACGACGAAGGTACGCTAAATACGTTAAAATGGGTAAAGCATGATGTGGGCATATCATTAGCAAATTATTTGGTAACACGTACTCCATACGGAATGTTTTAAACTTTATACATCACGTTTAAACAAACTCTTGTAAATCCCTCAGCCATAAACGCTTAACATTGATAGCGGATTGTCATGTAAAATTTATTTTCATCTCAAGGACGATTGTGTTTCTTATCAACGATCACGTTTTATTTCGACTTCTTGGAATACCGGAAGCGATGAGGAGCGTCCATTTTACGCGGGAAAATGTTGTAGAGTTTTTCTTACGTTGACGAGTGGGTTTTTTTGGTTCAGAAATTACAGAGATGAGTCAGACGACAGTTTCTAGAACTTGCATGTATTGTTTGTTTTACCGTCACATGTTTAGATCTTGCTGGTGTTTGAATGGATTTAGTTATTTAGGTCTTCTGCGCAACCAAACCGACGCTTCACTAATTTGTTTCAAACACACGTGTTCTCTTCCTGTGATGATAAAGCATTTATTTGCAGCAGATTTGCAGATTTTTTGTACATATTTACCTTGAAATGTTTCGGGGGTTGATTTGTATAGGTTATAGCGGCAGACGACCAACCAACATGTAAGTAAGTTTAAGTGTTTACTACTCCGTATTTATGCTTGTTTTAGATTTCTTATTAGGCGACTGCGTGCAGAATATATGTTTACTGTATCTGCAGTGCTTATAAACTATCTCATCACATCTGCTGTGGTTCGTTAATATTTAGAAATACTTATTATGGGTAGTGTATATTTTTGAAAAATATTTTGGGAAATTATGGTTCAGTTATACTTATTCGTCTTATTTATGTAACAATGTTTTTATGACCGTTTATTTACTTTGTCTGCAAATCTGGCGATTATCAGTCTCGTAAATTTCGTGAGTTTAGTGTCTGTGTTTTTAAACTACAACGCGGTAAAATTTCTACCTATAAAAGAACTCTTCGTAGTTCAACTTATTTTGAAATGTTAGTGTGAAAACAGTCAAGCGATTTCTTTACGATTGGCACTTTACGGTTTATTAAACACAATTATGTACTGCTCATTTTTCACCTCCACTTTAACAATAATTTCACTTGATTAATGTTTGTAAAATATTTGAAAACTATGTCTGTATTTCATTTGTAAGTTGTGATTTCATACTTATATAAAATGCGCCTTTCAGACCAAACATTCGTAAGTTTTGGATATTGTATACAGCATATATAAACATTAATCATTCCTTAAGTATTCCATTGTGTAAACCATACTTTGTTTTCCCTATCATAGTTACAGATATTTTTGAATTGTCATTGTAACTAATTACACACTTCCTTTGTGTCTGCAAGTTCTTTGTTTGAATATGAAGTGTACATGTACATGTCCATGATTGTCCCCGCCAAATCTCTCTCGGTTATTTCCTTCTTTCTTCTTCTGAAAGGTCGAGTAAAAATAAATAATGATAATAGAAAATTGAAATAAGATATTGAACAAGGAATGAACGTTCAGCAAAGGCTCTTTTGCCTTGTTTAAATGACCGACTGATACCTGCTGCATCCACGTCATGACCTTAACAAACGGCTATACTTCTAGCATACATATTTACTCCAAATTGTTCCCAGATCAAAACGGTTCTTTGCTGTTCATCTTATTCAAATGTGACCAAGTGTACATTGCAATGAAATCTAAGTTCGATCCGGTCTGAGAGAGATGGTCGGTCTCTGGTAGTTGAACATTATACAGCGGCTGGCTCTAATCTAAGTTCCATCCTGTCTGAGAGAGATGATCGGTCTCTGGTAGTTGAACATTATACAGGGACTGGCTCTAGTTTTATAAAAGTTTAGACTTTAGATCGGTTTCAAATGAAAAAAAAATTACTCCAAGAATATTTACAACAATTAAACTACTTTTCGTTATATATTGTGATACAATTATTCCTTTTTACCAAACATTTTTGTCCGACCTCACTTTATGACTACAACATGAATATATCTGAAGCATATGTAAGGGCCAGTGAGATCCCTAAATCGATGTCGATGCAGTTTTCGTCATTTATACAATTAGTATTAAGTTTCGTCACTTCAAAATCATTCTACAGCTCGTGTATATCTTTAATTACACCGCATTTTCAGCCATTTACAGCTCGGTTTTTCAACTGTCATCTGCATCTTCAGTTTTATTTTGAACATGTCCAACTTTCTGGCTAATCGCAAGATTCCCCAGATTTGATCGACATTGGCTCCATGCTATAACCGATTATATAGACGCCACTTTAACGTCTCATGATCAGTATCGTTTGCGACTTGATTAGCAACCCCGCTGTGTCTACCATAATGAAATTGCCCCGGGCTGTACTGATTTATCAGAATGTATTATACATTCATGATACTTATATTGTAGCCTCTTTCGAAAACTTTATTGAATTATGCACCATACGGTTTTGTCTTGTATTTTGATTCGGCAGATGGTAGCTACTTAGCTTTCTAGCATCGCAAAGATACATTTGTCTTTTTTCAACAGAAATTATAATGACACTGACCAATACAACTATAACTTCAGTTTTTCGATCGAATGGAAAAACTGAAGTTATATATTTCTATTAGAATTAGAACCACATTGTCAAAGATAATATAGTTTCCTATGTGTGATTTTGTTTAGGTATGTAATGGAAGCGGACACAAATAATATTTCAATTGAGATCTTGTCTATCGTCTGACTTTGTCTAATCAGCGTTTGATTAGAATTTAGTCGGCGGGAAAATTAGCTTGTTTCATATCAGGCAATGACCTTTTAGGGCAACATGGACCAATTCATACCAGTCGGAACGGCACGATTCCTGTCCAATTGTTACCTTTTAGTTTAAGATAAGATTAGGCTACTGAAAGATGTGGTAAATTCAACGCCCGGGTGTAATTTATGCTCGTCAGTTCGAGCCCAATCTAGCAGAATCGAATTAGGGGCGAGTAGTGGTTGGTTACCCATGGGACAATCATCAAGCATGATAAGAAGAAGTTATTGTAACTTGTTTCACAATTAATGTAAATTAAATAAGTTTGAATTAAAAATGTTCAGTCATGTCGGGGGAGGCTATATATTTGTTTCGATATTTTATGAACGCACGCGCTTTATATGTTATCTGCTGCGTTTTGTAATCTTGTTTATTTTTTGGGTTATTTCACCTGTCGTGTAAACATGAATAACGAGCGTGGTTTAATCAGAAAATGCAGACGTTTGTCAATATGTGCATTTTATAGTAATCGTTCAAAGTTATTCGTCAGGTTCGAAACATGTGAAGAATAGAAGGTATTTGCTTATGTCCATTTGTAATGTTACGTGTTATACATATTTGTTGACATGTCGTAACTAAGCACTAGTTAAGAATTTTAAGGAGCGGTAAATGTCGTCTGCAGTGTCAAATTACTATTTTCCTAAACAATACGACGTCTGCTAATTTATTGTAATTAATTGCTATTGTTTAAAAGCATTTATCGTCTGGCCGTTTAACTATTCAATCAGATTGCGAAAAATTATTACCTTTGGTATTAATAATAAATGTTTTAATTGTGAAATATGCGCAGCATGTCGTCTGCATAATATGTTCGACTTATTTTTTTTGGTGTATAAGGAGTCAACCCGGGACTACTATACTACTTGCGATTCCGTACTGATGAATAATTCATTGGCTTGTTAAAATCTCATCAGATGGTAAACGTCGTTTTCTTGGTATATAAATATGTAAATTGGTTGCAAATTGCTTTTACATCACATCATGAAATAATTAAAACATAATCATTTTTGACAGTTAATGAAATAATAACTCGCATTTCATTTGAAAATCCGGGGTTCAGTTAGGTACAGTTTGAGCTTTAATTGATTGTTTTGATCCTAAATAAATTGGAGGTTACTTACTCAAGGTCAGCTACGCGTTCTATGAACGCCTAGAGCACCTAACTTCCGGTGAAACATTTTTGAACGCTTGCCGGATAATACCACGAATAACGAATCGTATTTTGATTGAACAAAATATTCGGTCGCACGTTTATGATGAACACTTTTCAGCAACTAAACTTAATTCACCAGATGAGGTTCTCCGATAAATTTAAAGAATGAAATCGAAATTTCATAAAAAATTTGAAAGACCGGATATATCCCCAAGAATATCCATATTTTACATAATATGCTGAAGTTAAATCGTCAGACGTTGTATAGAGTGCCCGCAGTCTGAAGAAAGTAAAATATGAACTATTAATTGTCCGAGAGATATCAACTCCTTGATGAGAATAAAATAAAAATGCCAATAAATAAATCACCGCATTCTTTAAATAACAATTTGGCGAAATAATAGCTCGCAATTTCTTAGTTAACCACAATTTAGATTTAATAACAATACATTACAAGGCTATAGAGGACTTTTACAATTTGTCTGGCATTTAATGTTTTCTTACGCAAGTCCCCGTCCTGCCACGGACGTCACATCACTTTACTGTCGCTGTACATCTGTTACGAAGACGCGTGTAGCAGTCGGAGTACAGAGACACGTATGCGGGGCTACCCTAGCCCCTGCACCAGTCCTAGCCCTATGTCGTATTTGTTTGGTTGTACATTGTACAATGTACTAAATATTGTTTCAACGTACTAAATAGGGTTTCAATTTACTAAATATTGTTTCACTGCACTAAATATTGTTTCAACGTACTAAATATTGTTTCAATTTACTAAATTTTGTTTCACTGCACTAAATATTGTTTCAATGTACTAAATATTGCTTCAAAGTACTCATTATTGTTTTAATGTACACAATATTATTTCCTCCAAACGTCGATGCTTTTATGTATATTTAAATTAAAAGTACCGTGTATTTTAAGCCCTATGTGTTAAATACATCTGGGTTTCTTTAACAGAACGATATCAGTATTATACATTTGACAGATCACAAACAAGTGTGATAATATGGGAGCATAAACGTATTGCTATGTGTTATAACGTTACAATTGTTTGTCGTGATACTGTCCATTTATCGCTGAAAACAAATAAACATGTAGCGAGTAAAACAGCAGTTTATGCAGGGCGCTGATTTGTCACCTCCATACCCATAGCTTTTTGAACACCCCTCTAAAAATCATTACGAATTACGTTATCTATTTCTGTATAACTACACGCATGAATTTTCAAACATTCATTGACGTTGTAATTGGGAACATGTAAATGTTGTATAATCATGATTATCATAATCTCTCAAGCGAATGGGAGTTGTTAGATTATTGTTAAATTTATTTTCCTTGAGTAGTTTAAAACGAAAAATAAGGGAATATACTTGTAGACTATAAGGACACACGGGGCTTGGAGAGTACCCACAGTGCGCTGTTTAGAGTATATTTGGATATTTTACTTAATTGTGATAAATGCATCTTCTTTATGAGGTAAGATATATAATCAGTATTTAAATGTAATTCTTTAAGAGATGATTTAATTATTCATATATAAAATGAGATAAAACCACAATGTATACGTGCAGCATTATAAAGTGGTTTATATTTGCTGTTGGGTACTTTTCTTTATTATGTGTACTAACTAGCTAAGGAGGCAGGTAGTGGCTACTTGGCTTAAATTTTAGTCTTTGGACTTTTACTTACTATCTTTTGGTCACTTTCATTCATTTACTGTCATTATTGCAGCCTGCATTGAATAATGTATAAACTGAGATAACAATTATATTAATACCGTTCATTTTATTCTATTTGATGGTATACATTTTACCCGATACTCGATTCTATACAGCATCAGAAGTATCATACAAATGAGAATTTTTCAGTTAGTAATGATATTCTTTTGAATTCTAAAACACGAGTTATAAAAAAAGCTGAACCACTTCTTAATTTGTTTTGGCGCGTAACAATGAGTTCGGGGAGGAAGAAGGGTGTGAAGCAGGCGTGGATGTTGGTGTTCATGACAGTATAAGTGAGATGTTTCAATAAATGTGGGCGTCACTGTGTCCTCCTCGTAACATTATCAAATTACATCGCAATATACTTCGCTAATAGATGTCGTCATTTTTTATGTAATTTGTTATTAAACCCACTTCTCATACAGGTAAATTACGGGTATAGAACACACCTTGATAGTTAAGTAAACAAAATTCAAATTACATCCAATCAGAAAGAAGACAGATGGCGCTTTAAAAGTACATCATTATTTTCATGCGTCTTCTCGACCTTGACGCGTCATCTTGATAAAATGATATATCATGGTTATTTAATACGTAAATAAACGTATATTGTTCAGCGATGATGTTATGGGTACCATGTGTTGCTATGTATGTATAGAGATAAATTGCGGTTTTGCACATGTCGTTTAAAAAAGGCGGAAAAATATCGTCTGCCACTTTTTTGTTTCTTGTATAACTTTTGAACGTCTTTGTAATAACATTTATAAAGATGAACAAATTATGTAAATAAATCGTTTTGATGTGAATGATACCTTCCTACTTCAAATTATTCAATAAAGATCTGAATAAGTTTCATGTACAGAGAAAAAAGGGCGGGCGATGTTGTCTGTCAAGTATTATACTTTTCTAAAAGGTCACATTGGATCAGCCTCCAATACTCACCACTTAGGATTCACATAATCATGTTTTATTCCAGAATGACAGAATTTCATGAACATGCTAGTTTTGTAAAAGTTATTTTGAAAGGTTCGTTTCATATTCAGTATCAAGGGTTCAGCGCAAGACTATCCTAAATACTATGTATTTATAAAGGAGTTAGTTTAATATGTACAAATAATATGAAATGGATATTTATGTTACAATGTGACTAATGAACTTGACAACACCCGCATCTTTTTCCTGCACTTGACTGATGGTATATGTGTCTTTATGACTAATTTAACTTCACATGATTTCATCTTTACATATGTATGTACATATACAGTATAACATGTGCCGTGTAGGGACCGCTTAAATAGTATGGTTTTCCTATTTTTACTAAAATATCCCGCGCAAAAGGAAAGATAAACAATTCAAATACGGTTCACATTTTTAAACGAATTAAGACATTTATAAAACTGTTTATTGTCACAATTGTTTAAAATCGTTATAAAAATAAAAATAAAATGTTGATAAAGGTTTGCCTCAAATTCCCCTTTTCGGCTTTTGAAGACATAACATAGCCCCATTTTAGTATGTTTATCAGCCTCCAATACTGACCAGTGCCCTGGCCCTAAATTTATCTTTGATTAAAACACCTAACAACAATAAAGTCTATAGTGACGTGACTGTTATAACTGTATTTCACCAGAAATAATTAACTCTTTTGTATTGCCACCATGTCCCATGGATCAGCGGTCTGAAGTTGAAAACGTAATGAAAACATCACCGGATTGCCATTATAAATATTTTCATTTTGATCTCTACTTCTAATTCAACTTTTTCCATTCTATCGCACATTATAGATAATTTCCTTAAAACATTATACATACAAGGTGAATAGACCCATTGACATGTATTTCAAAATATCAAAGGAAATAAATGCATTATGGGTTGCTAATGATTTGTATCATATATGTACGTAGGGTGGTATCATTACGTGTGTATATACGTAATGGAATGGGTCGTTTGTTTATTGCACCATAGTAATATTGATATTTGAAGTCTAAACTAGCCTTCAATTTGTTCCAAGTTTTAAAAGCGTTTTATTGTTACAAGTGAGTCACAAAGAAATTTAACTACGGCCCTAGTCTTCATATTTAATAATTTATTCAGTTTAAGAAATAATGTTTGAGAATTAAAATACAATTATTTATTTGCATTATTAAAGGCGTGGTGTATATTTGTATTATACAATTAGTAGGTAGGTATGGGGATATACATGTAAGTTTTCTATTTATAGATTGATTTGATCTGTCATGATTTTCTGTTATATTTAGATATGACTTCATAGTATTTAAAATGCAGTATGTATATTCATACGTATATGTAACACGTGGGAGAATTGTATGAGCGTATATCCTATAACTGAGTTAGATCACGAATCAGTAATTACATTTATTAATGGATATTAAATGTTAATGACTGTAAGTTGTTTTCTGTTTTGTTTCCTCAAGTGTTTTATATAAAATATTATAATCTTATAGTTTCCGTAGCATTATTATGTTACTATATATAGATTGTATTTATATATAAAAAGCACGATAGTCTGAGTCAATGTACGCGGTTCGTCCGTCTGTCCGTGACACTGGATGACTGTACAGAACATTGATACTAACACCTGGTGTTTGACATTCGTTTTAAACATTCACATAAAAGTCACGAGCAGACAATCGATTAATATAGACTCGTATTAATGTTGCTATTTTAATTTTAAAAAACTTCTTTTCACTAAAACATAGCGTTTTTTTTGTCATTTTGAAAACTTTCCTTATATACTCAGACTATCGAGCGAACATTCTAGATTTTACCTCGGTATACAATGTGTAGGCCATGTGCGCGTGTCTGACGAATTCATTGTAACTTAATATAACTGCAGATTATTGAGTTGACTTGTTCTTTATATATTTGTCGATAACTCAATGAAATCTGTTAATGTCTGACCTGTTTGTCTACTTCATTGTCTGATTGTCTGGATATCTGTACGTGTGTCTACTTCATTGTCTGATTGTCTGGATATCTGTACGTTTGTCTGACTTCAAGCTGCTAAAAAATGCTTCAATTGGTTACGTTTTGCGTTCTCAATAAATTATATACGTACATTCAATAGTTAAGGATATATTGTTTTGAAAAAACACGTACTATTATTTATTATGTTCTATAATAGTGCACACTTTACAAAAAGTGCATACTTGAACACATGTTGTTTATTAAAACATGTTCGTTTAATTTTCTTCTTTTCTTTTTTATTATTATTAAGTCATATAAACAGCCATGGTCACGTGGTGAGTAGGGTGAAGGGACCCCCCAGACAGTCACCTGGGTAGAACATTTGACCTTTCGTAAGTCAGCTGGATATTTTAGGGTAGTTGTGTACATATCCATTACATTGAATTAAAATACATGAGCTAGTTTTTTCCACGGAACATTAAAATATTGATTTTATTATAATTGAATCTATTTCAAACATTATTCAACATTCTGAAAAGGAACAAACATTTAACAACAATACCTTATACAAACCACGCTTTACCGTGTTTGTACGGAATGGACTAATTTCCCTCGTATTCTCGGTTACCCATTTTGCACGGCTGGGTTTTTTTCTTACCGTCAGTCTTTGTGCCTTTCTTGACTTTGTTGACTTTGTTGACTTTGTCAATATATTTGTTTAATTAACTCGGTTGCGGTCACACTAGATTGGTTTTGGTGACCATTGTTAAAGTTTTTCATTCGTTTTATAGATGAAGGTCATTTCATTGAGCATATCATTTTGCGTAGCAGAAATGTCCATATTTATATAATGTTTCACTGCCAAAATAATAAAATATAGAAAGTGGGGATACTGTTTATTGTTTACTATTATCTATAATCAGGGTCTTAGCCAATATGTACATGAGTATAATACATGTCCGTGGATTTGTTTCTGTTCACCGAGGTATACGCCGGGTACATGTACACAGTGCTATCTCTCAAGAGAAATACCGTATGTGAGTTGTACATTTTGTCTGCCGTTGAGAGGTTGACGTTCTAGAGAGGTGAAATTGGAGATCAATTCTTACTTCAGGAAAATAAAGTGTCGCTGAAGAGATGTGGTTGCTCAAGAGAGGGCCACTCTGGAGTGGTTGCACTGTATTTATTTGTGATTCCTGTTGTTCTGTTAAATGTTAAATGAAGACAAACTAAGTACAGTAAAACCTCAATAATAAGACCACCATTGGGACCCTTGAAAACTGGTCTTAATATTAAGGTAGTCTTAATATCGAGGTTGATCAAGGCGCGAAACAGTAAAAATTGAATTGAAAAGTGTGGTCTTAATTTTGAGGTGGCCTTATAATTGAGGAGGTCTTTAAGTGAGGTTTTACTGTATATGCCTATAAGTCGCGCTAAAATCTCTAATGCACAATTACATATTGTAAGATCGTATCATTTAAACATGACTTCAACGAAATACATGTATGTTCATAAATATGTTAATTATATCGTATATAATATAAATTAAAATTCAGTTTAAATGAATCATGGAGATTATTTGCTATTGACTTTGATTTTTTTTTAAATTTGCATTCATTAAGTAATGATATCATTTTGGACTTGCGTATACATATAGCTAAATTTTCTTTGATCTTTACTTGATACATACTGTACAAATGAGAGTAAAATGGTAAATTTCTGAGGTTCAAGGTCACGAGCGAATTCAAATGTAAATAAGTAATTTCTGACAAGAGTTTGTTAGGTGATCAATATGTTGCGTTTATTGTACATATATGTACGGGACTTTAGAAACCGGGTATTGTATGTTTGAATCCATACCATGTCACGTAAACCAATGTCCTAGCAAAACCATCCCGTGAGTATAACATTGTGAATCTGATATCAGTTTGATACAAAACACGCAGTTCATCATTCACATTTGCATGTGTCACTTTTCAGTACTATTCTGTTGGTATTTAAACATGATGTCGTTGTTATACGGAAGAAAATGTCACATCGCATTGAGATCCGGTTTTGTAAGTATAGTATCTATATTGGGTCTTAGCACGTGGGTTGAATACAATTATACGGATATGATCCGAACTAGGTGCGATCATTATATCTAGAATTGCGTATAAATCGCACCCAGTGGAATAAGGTACGAGATATATTTAAGTTGTGGTTGTAATCAGGAAAATAACTTATTTTAAGGCTAGTAAGATACGGGGTTCAAGCATGGAGGACTCATACTCTATCACGGAAGAAAAACTTGGACGAGCCATGCATTCGATAGCTTTGATGTTTAGGACGATTACAAGTTATTGTGTAATATTTTCCTATTAACATGACAGTGGATGAATCATTTATTCAATGCAGTACGCATCATATTTCACATGCATCATGCGCGAACATTTAATTAAAGATTTATTTGATGTTTACTGATAAATATTAAATTTAATATATTGCTATACGAGTGTGACAAGTTTTGTTGCCACTTGATGTCCTGCTCTGAATGGGTTCTGTTTGCCAGACTTGATGTCCTGCTCTGAATGGGTTATGTTTGCCAGACTTGATGTCCTGCTCTGAATGGGTTCTGTTTGCCAGACTTGATGTCCTGCTCTGAATGGGTTATGTTTGCCAGACTTGAAATTAAATTCTTTGAATGCACAATATAATGTGTAAGTGTAACAAACATGAACTCATAAAACGGTAGTATGTAAATGTAGGCGATGTGTCCATGGTTATATTACGTGTATATTATACTCTGTGATCTCTTTTATCTCCAATATATCTATTTATGTTTCCATCGTTACAATCTCAATATTTTTAACAACATGCATTAATATACATGTACACTATAATACTGGTAGACATCTCAATTGTTACACAGTACTAAATAGAATTCACATCATTGTAAGGGACACTAAGTATGTTCATTTGATATACAGTGAAACCTCAATAATAATAATACCTCATTTGGGACCATAGAGATTGTATACAGAACAGAACGGTGAAAATGAAAAATCTGTTCTTAATTTTGATGAGGTATTATTATTGAGGTGATCCTTAAGTGAGGGTTTAATGTATAAAACATGTACACAATATCATTTCAGAAACACAATACTTCAATAAATTATCTATACATACATATCTACCAATGTAGCCTATTTAAAACTTTCACCAATTCACGATAAATATATGTATGAAGTATTTCTAATTTTAGGCAACTGGTAAAACAACATTAATTTAATTCAAAAACAAAAATTAACTCTAAAAATAGTTAATTCAATTATGTTATACATACAATCATCAATTAACGATACAATAATTAGAAACTAATTGACAAATCTTGTTCTTACAATTTGCTGCGTGTTGGTACACATTATAAGGTATTATATGGTGGCATATTTCTGCCACCAATTAACTAGATAAATATGTAGTTAACTAGATATTTATCGCGTTAACTACTTAACTCTTATCTAAAATAGATTGGTAAGTAAGTGCTGGCAGTTGTGGGCACTGTCAGACAATTTTTCGTGTTAAGATATTTATCTGGTATGAACATTTATCGCATAATTATCTAGTTAATTAAGTAGTTAACTGGTGGCAGAAATATGCCACCATAGTATTGTGCTTGTGATTCATCATTATGTTCATGATACAAAATTCACTGACGTGTGAAAAAGAGATGAAAATTAAATACACACAAGCTATGTGAATATTTTATTGCGTTGAAATCTTTAATCTTTATCACAATGAATTTAGAATTTTTATAAACTTTCATAAGATGTTTGATCATACAAGCGTATCTATATATATTTAGATAGATCTGTTCAGTTTAGATCACATACATATACTAGTTTATACGCTACACGATATCAATTAATTTAAAACCTATATCTTACATAAACAACACATGGAAATAATAATATTATGCCTAAAAAATCTAGGTGTTGTAGTTCAAGTTGTCACAATATAATTTAATTACAGATATCTGGTCATAGGATACAATTCAGTGCTCTAGAAATCCACTAGCCCGACGTCCCGGACTAGTCTAATGCTGTATCGGGCTACCAACATTTGATATGAAGCTAGTCCCGGACTAATCTGTTTTATAGCTAACCAACATCAGCAATTGTTCAGTTGTAAGTTAAACCTTAGAATTTCACAAGCACATACATGTGGTAATTGATTTTATTGAAGCTATCATTGAGAAGGTTTATTTGTTTCTAAATTGACTGACATTCTCGGACATCTAGCTTCCTATTTTGGACAAGTCAAATTTTACATTTCCGTTAGTCCGGGACAATTGTCTTTGAAAATAAATCTAGAGATCTGAGCATGTTTCATTCATTATCCTAAATCAAAATATCGCATTACTAAAATGCTCCATGGGAACTAATGAACAGTCTTAATTGTTGTAATCAAATATGGCAGAAAGAAATACTTAGATTGGAAAGGCCGGCATGCTGGAAGAATGTGATTGCCAATGAAAGCACGAAATGTTATTTTAAATACGATGTATTTCAGTAACAAAATGTTCTTGTCATATCTTTAAACGAGTTGTTGGGACGTTATGGTGGTGCTAATGAGATTCAAGTAATTTCTTCAAACTTTGTAAATGTTTTCTGTTTCGTGTCATTTATTTTGTATGCGATATTCAATCAAGGACGGCTTGAAATCTGTATTCTTATATGTAATTTCTCATTTAACACTAGTCAACTTAAGCCAAAGGTTTAACTTGTCTGGGGACCGGATTAAAACTATAATCTCTAGTATGAAAATGCGACGCGACCCACAACAAACACCCTGCTTGATCTATTGTACTTTTGTTCGTAGTCATTGCGTGAAATGTTGGATATGAAAGACACCCATTGATACGATTACATTGCGGTGCATACTTCAGCCTTGACCTCCAATTGGTCACTGGGTTCTTTGACGTGGATTAACCTCGGATTTGTGTAAGTGAACTTTCGCTGATATAGGAGTTGAAATAATATGTTAGCTGAAACATAGCCATGTCGTTGTGGACAAGCTCGTATTGTCAGGGACAGTTAAATTAAATAAGCCAAAGCAACTTGTCATTGCTTATATAACTTTATCATAACACAGTATGCACTCACATTTTGCCCAAACTTTGTCCGTTTCAAATTTAACTCACTTTAAGTTATACGCCAATTATTGTGATAGAAAACTGTCATTCGTTTATATTTCAATTAATTGTTAGATACCAATTCAATTAAACATAAGCTAATTGCTCATTATCATCCTGGTATCGTTGTGCGGTTTGAGTGTCATTCAGTCTTCATCAGTACTCGAGCATGCCCACATGAACTCATTTAATTTACATCTTTGACTTATTTCTACAATGATAACACAAATACACATGTTTCCGAGGAATGTTGTACGCAGTTGTTTCTCAGTATAGTGTAAAACACATAGAAGACCCTAAATAGCCAAATTAAGTCTCGCGTGGCCGAGATGTTCATCCATTCTTCTTGGGAGCGAGAGATTCGAATGAGAAACCATTTTAATTACATCTAACCGTGTAGACAAGGAATTAACTTGAAGTTAGGGTTGTGTGTTTGTCGCCTTGTTTGAATCCCGTAACTTTTTTGCGGTTTTGAGTATTTGGTATCGTTGAAACCGTCTTTCCAAGTTCTTTCTGTCTGTACTTCCTATATTGTTCTGGAATGCACATAGCATTCCATAACCTCGTATGTAACAATTATCTCAAGAGGGTAAAACTTTTAAGTTGTTTTTCTAAAAAATACGAAAATTAAGTTATGGTGTTGTGGAAATAATGCGACGTTAACAGTTGACTAAAATAGAATCAACTGTTTTTGGGATAGATTTTCATATTGAGCCCAACTTTAGGTAAGTATCGATTGATTTCTATACACATCCAATATCTATATTCTGAGATGTTGTATCAACTACCTGCTTAAAATGAAGGAACACTTACCACGCTAACCGGTTTATTTCTGGAATGTTGGATGTTTTGTGGACTTCAAGAGAACCTCCTGATCACACGGGGCTTTACTGGGCAGTCGTGTTGTAATAATTCATACTGGCCTGTAAAATCCCGAATGAAGGGAGACCGCTACTGGATCACTGAGATATGGACATATGTATGGCACTAACATACCGTGGATACTTATGGATGTACCTGGATGCATGCGTGGCACTAACATACCGTGGATACTTATGGATGTACAAGGATGCATGCGTGGCACTAACATACCGTGGATATTTATGGATGTACCTGGATGCATGCGTGGCACTAACATACCGTGGATACTTATGGATGTACAAGGATGCATGCGTGGCACTAACATACTTAGGATATTTATGGATGTACCTGGATGCATGCGTGGCACTAACATACCGTGGATACTTATGGATGTACAAGGATGCATGCGTGGCACTAACATACTTAGGATATTTATGGATGTACCTGGATGCATGCGTGGCACTAACATACCGTGGATACTTATGGATGTACAAGGATGCATGCGTGGCACTAACATACTTAGGATATTTATGGATGTACCTGGATGCATGCGTGGCACTAACATACCGTGGATACTTATGGATGTACAAGGATGCATGCGTGGCACTAACATACCGTGGATATTTATGGATGTACCTGGATGTATGTATGGCACTTAACTACAGTGGATACTTATGGATGTACCTGGATGTATGTATGGCACTTAACTACGGTGGATACTTATGGATGTACCTGGATGTACGTATGACGCTAACATACAATATATATTTTAGGATGTGCCTGGCTGCATGAATGGCGTTAATTTACACCGGGTAATTAAGGATGCACACGGATATATGTATGGCATTGATATTTACGTGAATGGAATCATCTCCAGACGAGTACAGGCTATTTACATTGAAAGTGAGATTGTGCCATGACGTCTTTCAATCATGCACCTCGGAATCATTAGCAACTGTCCTCATGGTAGCTGTAACTATGGGTTTCTCCGTAGTGACTCTCGTTCCCTAACACCTAGGGACTAGTTTGGACTAGTACAAGCAACAGCATGTATTACATCTCGCATGTAGTCTGTGGATCTGGTTGATATACCCAAATACGGCTGCAACTTAATAACAATTCTGTATAGGTTACAAATCGGACCGAGTGCATGGAAGCGATGTCTGTTGAATAAGGTACTAGTCTTCTGTATGTACGCAATATTCTTATCTACGGGGATTAATATTGACAGACATTGGGTGTTAAATGACCTTAAAATGTTCGTAAATCACATTCAGATCGGTAGTTTTTGATACTCTTACTAATTACTCGTGCCAAGCTGTGATCATAAAGACGCATTTCATGAACATTAGATTGATTTTCCGTAGGAAATTATACCAAAGTGAGGTTTTAGTCAGATCCAAATATCATTCTTTCATCAATACTCAGAAATTATCAGTCTTGATGCTCCAATTTTGCATTAAGTTTCCCGTGGCCACTAGAAGGTATTCGGTGCCAAATCGGGGTAAAAGATTTACGTTTACAACTGCATTACAGCTTTTCGGCAATGGTTGTCTTTTGTGTGTGATAATATATCGTATATATCACGTCTTCAATATTTTGTTGGCCATGCATACATACCAGTTTTGTTTTAAATGGCTTGATATGCTATTGAAGTAAGGAAGAAGGGTCGAACAAATTATATATATTGGAGATAAGTATTTCAAACCCTTAATCATCTATGTGTTATACATTTATATGGTACTATTTATACTTGTATATGCTATAGATTGAATATTTATTCACAAAAAAATAATAACCGTAGTAGATGGTAGATGTTTTCCTGTACTAACTTTGGTTTTGGTATTTGCGTATGAGTGTTATGTAAATCAATCAAATCTTACGTTAACCACCAAGGCAATTTCTCTTCAACCGATCAACGTTTGTAACCTGGACGCGGATTGGTTATAACCTTTCGATAAAGGGTACGTTACTTTTTACCGAAATCCATTTTGGATCTAGAGTGACCAGCAATCGTAACATCTCGGCATTTTTTTTATGTTGCACAACAAATATTAACCTCCAAATTGTGCCGACCATCATTTTCAAGATAGTTCTTGTTTATGTTGTTGTTATTGGGTTAAAGATATAGTATCGTTTACTTTCACTATCAAAGTTACTATAAACTGACACTAGTATTGCACAGATAACAATAGCGTCATCAATCCAATACCTGAAACAAGTCACACCAACAACAACATCAATGTACATGTTGTAGTGTAGAATGGTTATATACTCAGTGACTGGTGTCACCCAACAACAACATCAATGTACATGTTGTAGTGTAGAATGGTTATATACTCAGTGACTGGTGTCACCCAACAACAACATCAATGTACATGTTGTAGTGTAGAATGGTTATATACTCAGTGACTGGTGTCACCCAACAACAACAGCAATGTACATGTCGTAGTGTAGAATGGTTATATACTCAGTGACTGGTGTCACCCACAACAACATCAATGTACATGTTGTAGTGTAGAATGGTTATATACTCAGTGACTGGTGTCACCCAACAACATCAATGTACATGTTGTAGTGTAGAATGGTTATATACTCAGTGACTGGTGTCACCCAACAACAACATCAATGTACATGTTGTAGTGTAGAATGGTTATATACTCAGTGACTAGTGTCACCCACAACAACATCAATGTACATGTTGTAGTGTAGAATGGTTATATACTCAGTGACTGGTGTCACCCAACAACAACATCAATGTACATGTTGTAGTGTAGAATGGTTATATACTCAGTGACTAGTGTCACCCACAACAACATCAATGTACATGTTGTAGTGTAGAATGGTTATATACCCAGTGACTGGTGTCACCCACAACAACATCAATGTACATGTTGTAGTGTAGAATGGTTATATACTCAGTGACTGGTGTCACCCACAACAACATCAATGTACATGTTGTAGTGTAGAATGGTTATATACCCAGTGACTGGTGTCACCCACAACAACATCAATGTACATGTTGTAGTGTAGAATGGTTATATACTCAGTGACTGGTGTCACCCAACAACAGCATCAATGTACATGTTGTAGTGTAGAATGGTTATATACTCAGTGACTGGTGTCACCCAACAACAACATCAATGTACATGTTGTAGTGTAGAATGGTTATATACTCAGTGACTGGTGTCACCCACAACAACATCAATGTACATGTTGTAGTGTAGAATGGTTATATGCTCAGTGACTGGTGTCACCCACAACAACATCAATGTACATGTTGTAGTGTAGAATGGTTATATGCTCAGTGACTGGTGTCACCCAACAACAACATCAATGTACATGTTGTAGTGTAGAATGGTTATATACTCAGTGACTGGTGTCACCCACAACAACATCAATGTACATGTTGTAGTGTAGAATGGTTATATAATCAGTGACTGGTGTCACCCAACAACAACATCAATGTACATGTTGTAGTGTAGAATGGTTATATACTCAGTGACTGGTGTCACCCAACAACAACATCAATGTACATGTTGTAGTGTAGAATGGTTATATACTCAGTGACTGGTGTCACCCACAACAACATCAATGTACATGTTGTAGTGTAGAATGGTTATATGCTCAGTGACTGGTGTCACCCACAACAACATCAATGTACATGTTGTAGTGTAGAATGGTTATATACTCAGTGACTGGTGTCACCCAACAACAACATCAATGTACATGTTGTAGTGTAGAATGGTTATATACTCAGTGACTGGTGTCACCCAACAACAACATCAATGTACATGTTGTAGTGGAGAATGGTTATATACTCAGTGACTGGTGTCACCCAACAACAACATCAATGTACATGTTGTAGTGTAGAATGGTTATATACTCAGGCACTGGTGTCACCCACAACAACATCAATGTACATGTTGTAGTGTAGAATGGTTATATACTCAGTGACTGGTGTCACCCACAACAACATCAATGTACATGTTGTAGTGTAGAATGGTTATATACTCAGTGACTGGTGTCACCCAACAACAACATCAATGTACATGTTGTAGTGTAGAATGGTTATATACTCAGTGACTGGTGTCACCCAACAACAACATCAATGTACATGTTGTAGTGGAGAATGGTTATATACTCAGTGACTGGTGTCACCCAACAACAACATCAATGTACATGTTGTAGTGTAGAATGGTTATATACTCAGGCACTGGTGTCACCCACAACAACATCAATGTACATGTTGTAGTGTAGAATGGTTATATACTCAGTGACTGGTGTCACCCAACAACAACATCAATGTACATGTTGTAGTGTAGAATGGTTATATACTCAGTGACTGGTGTCACACAACAACAACATCAATGTACATGTTGTAGTGGAGAATGGTTATATAATCAGTGACTGGTGTCACCCAACACTTAGCGCTAAAATGTCTGTTTGTATTGGATAATGTAGAACATATAGTAACTTTGACAACATTTGATTGTTTTGCTTGGCATCGGTGCCACGTATTTGTAGATATGTAACAGGGATTTCCCTGACGCAGACATCGGTGCCACGTATGTGTAGATATGTAACAGGGATTTCACTGACGCAGACATCGGTGCCACGTATGTGTAGATATGTAACAGGGATTTCTCTGACGCAGACATCTTGAGTTTCTGACTCCCTTTTCCATTTTCAACGCCTTAAATATTTTTTTGTTTATTAACTGCATATCTGAGACCCTACAAATTTACCAAGGATCCCCAATTTTATCAAACACGAGGGTCCAAGGACCCCTAGCTGAAAATTCCTACGGAAATCCCTGTATAACTCTTCTTATACCCCCACTCTGAAAAGGGGGGTGATATAGATTTGCCCTTGTTCGTCTGTCCTTCTGTCCGTCCGTCCGTCCGTCCGTCCGTCCTTCCGTCCGTCACAAAATCTTGTGTCACTCATATCTCTAAAACAATATGAGCCGGAGTCATTTAACTTTACAGGAATGTTCACCAGCATGTGAAGTTGTGAACCTGGGGTTTCATGTTTGACTGAGCCCAGTAATTGCAAAGTTATGGCCATTGTCTTAGTTAAAATATAGCCTACATAGTATGCAATCTTGTGTCACTCATATCTCCAAAATTTTATGAGCCAGAGTCATTAAACTTTACAGGAATGTTCACCAGCATGTGAAGTTGTGCACCTGGGGTTTCATGTTTTACTGTACTCAGTAAGTGCAAAGTTATGGCCCTTGACTTAGTTAAAATATAGCCTACAGAGTATGCAATATTGTGTAGCACATATCTCCAAAAGTATATGAGCTAGAGTTATAAGACTTTACAGAAATGCTCACATGCATGTGTTATATTGCACCTGGGGATTCATAATTAGTTGAACCCATTACGTGAAAAGTTATGGCCCTTGATTTATTGAAAATATAGCATACATAATGTGCAATTTTGTGTCGCGCATATCTCCAACAGTATATCAGTTACACTCACCAAACTGTACAGGAATGTTCACCAACCTGTATAGTTGTGCACCTGGGGTTTCGTGTTTGCCTGTGTCTAGTAAGTGCAAAGTTATGGCCCTTGACTTATCATCATAATCAGTACAGTTGTTCACTTGGTAATTTTGATATCCATTCACAAACTATGAGCAGAATAATAGCATTTGCTTTTGCTGGAAGTGGGGGCATCTGTGTCCTATGGACGCATTCTAGTTATTTCTTAAATACAATCAGATAATCTGTTTATTTCTCCTCCATATGTGAAGATTTTAACAAACATGACATCATCATGAACGAATTAATATATTATAATAATCACATGACATCATCGAACGTCAATGAACATTATAGGAGAAACAAAACACAAACATAACTGTACACTGAATCAAACAACATATTGAAACAGAAATGTGCATTATCTAGGTATGAAACATATCAGATAGACAAAATGACAGATTAAGTGTTTCATTGTGATTTCATTAACATGGAATACAAAATTGTAACTAGCCGAACATGGATAGGAACTTGCTCGAGTTGTTCAACTACAACTACAGTTTATTGCATTAAAAACATATTAACATGTTTTATGGCAATTATACAAGATATTTATGACAAAATGCTATTGCAAAATGCTAAGATGTTACATTGCATGTATACAAACATATTATATCAAACTATGAGCATAACATTATTAAATTTCTAATAAGATCGGCGTAGAATGTATATTTGGCCAAATTGGTGACAATAATTTTTGATGTTGCTGTCATAAGATTAGACAATTTCTGTTTCGTGGGCCATGTGTAGTAGTATTTTATATATATTTTGATCTTAAATCAGAGAATTTTGAGCAACGTTCTACAGCTAAGTCATGAGATGATGTTCGAAATCTTGCGAGAGCAATTCTAAAAGTTAGATAATTTATTCGTTAATTAACCGATGAAACGTTCACACGCTACAATGTCGTTAATGATTTAAACCGATATCGAAAAGATCATGTTTCTAAATGTTTAAATTAGGGGTTTCTGTAATTGACCCGAGCGAGACAGGGGTGGAAATATTGTTGATAGATTTCATGTTAACTGAAGACAAGAAAACATGAAATTTATCCAACAATATGATTATAACTCTCTAAGCAAGAATTTATGATTTATTCTTCCGGCATCACGTGACAGAATGAAATAACACGTGACAGGTCGCTGGCACAAAGAAAATGAAACATATCCAGGAAAGAAAAGTAATTAGGAAAGAAAAATCATTTCGCGTTATTTTCAATACTTACTGCAAAATTGAGTGACATTTTAGTGAGAACTGGTTTTGTCAGTTTCAGAATGTACATATAACATGAAATTCCCATGAACGGACGTTCATACAAAACAGTTTTTGAAGCCGAACCCTATTGTAATCTAATTCTTCCACCAAGTCATAGGTCGGCTTTAGTAAATTTAGATGTGGTGTTCCGCCAATTAGAATTGAAACTGGCAGATATGAAAATTTAAGTATATCTGATCGTAAATGTCCCTTCTGTGGTGAAATTGAGACAGAAATTCATGTTTTGTTTCATTGCAACTTATATAGTTGTATACGTACACCCCTTGTACAGAAGGCTTTATCTCTTAATCCACATTTTAATAATCTTACTGATGAAGAAAAACTTAAATTTGTTTTTACCAATCAAACAGTCATTAGAATTTGTGCCAAAACCTGTCATGATATTTTAAATAGTAGAAAAATTTACATATGTAAATAATGTCCGAATTTTTTTATTGGCGCCGCCCATGAGGGCGGGGCCTTTAATGGAATCACGAAATGTTTGAGACTATGGTAGGAGCATCTATTTATAACTGAATCTATTTTGTTATTAAGGGTTAAATTGCAGTAAATATTACACGTTACTTTTTGTATTTTTATGATTTAGAAATAAAATATTTTTAATGCATTTGTATTGTCGATTAAATGTCTTTTACAAAGTTAAAACGATATGTTTTTGATAGATACTTGCTGATCCCCGAAAAATAGGACGATTCTACATAAACAGCATGTGTGTTAGGTGTTGAAGATAAAATAATAAAAAAATAATTATAAAAAATCTTCATTTTCACTTTACTTAAATCAATATTAACACAGTGGTACTTGTAACGTGGATATTCATGCAAGTTACGATGTTCAAAAGGAAATACAATCAATGCATTTCTTGTAGTTAATGTGTGAGTTTTATATTCATACAAGGAGCAGTTGTTCATCAGTTCATCTACGGTCTGACCGGGATGATAAATGATATCTTAAGTAATTTTTTAATCGTGCATTAGTACCTGTTTTGAAATTCAGTTTTTTATTATCTGCATTTAATTCGTTTTACAATAAAGATTAACGACTGCTCCTTGGTTTTATATGTGTAGATAGTAGGTACGTGCAATATATTGTATGACATATTTTTATGTTTTTTAAGAGTTATATCATTATTTCAATGGTTAATAATGTGTGTGTTTATTTTTAATGTAGTCTCTTATAACTCAAGTTGAGTAGTGATATACATTTTTACCGAAATAATTGTTGTAGTTAGTATTGATATGTATATTAATGATACTTAAATAAATAAATATATATATACAACGTGGATTGCATTGACATGAAATTAACCGCTTATTAAACAGTACACGTGATCCTCGTGCCAAAAGTTGAAAATCGTATTAATCTTCACGCGTGGTCAACCGTGACGATGAACAGGTATTTTCTTTGTGAAAGTCGATAGAGCACTAAGTATAATACTAGAATGACAAAATTTAAGTTTTCATATAAAACATTTTTCTAAAATTTGTATTTTATTACATGGACGTTTAGAACATTTGTTCAGTGTACATTAACATTAAAATTTGACAAATTCTGGAATTATTCTCGTACCTCTGATGCTTCTGGAAACAAAAAATCAGACATTTGCCCAAAAGAAATTGGTATGACAGTCGGACCTCGTTTATTCGACAACGTTCTATCTGAATACTAGGTATCATCCAAAATAAACATCAGGTCCCGATGTATCATCTTATGCATGTCGAATTGAAATAGGCTATTCGAAACCATGTAAGATTCGAAATAAAATTTCGAACCCGATAAATTCGAATGAACGAGGTCCGACTGTATTTCAATGCAACGAAATATTTATCAAGGTAAAATTAATGACTACTAGGCCAGTGAAAATAAAAAAAAATGTGGAAAAATGCACAGAAATAATTTTGGTGGATTTGTGTCATATAAGGCACCACATTTAATATACTAAAAGTATAGGACAATCACACGGTGCAAAATGTGATTTTTGGGGTAAAATGGTTGAAAATTTAAATAAAAATGGGAATTTCTGGAATTTGTCAATAACCATGTCAAATTTTGCAATAAAACTACCAGAATTACTTTATTTAATAGATATAGTATTACAGTTCAACATACATAAAGAATAAAAACATTCTATCGTGTGAAATGTGATTTTTGAGGTAAGACTTTAACAAAAAATAACCAAAAAATGGGAATTTTTGGAATTTGTCAATTACTATGTCAAATTATGCAATAAAACTACCAAAATTACTGTATTTAATATATATTATATTACAGTACAAAACACTCAAAGTATAGAAACATTGTATCTTGTAAAATGTGATTTTTTGGGGTAAAACTTAAAAATAAATAATAAAATAATGGGAATTTTTGGAATTTGCCAATATCTGTGTCATATTTTGCAATAAAACTACCGGAATTACTTTATTTAATAGATATTATTTACAGTACAAAAAACATAAAGTATAGAAACATTGTTTCGTGTGAAATGTGATTTTTTGGGGTAAAACTATAAAAAATAACAAAAAATGGGAATTTTTGGAATTTGCCCATCACTATGTCAAATTTTGCAAAAAACTACCAGAATTACTGTATTTAATAGATATTATATTACAGTACAAAATACCTAAAGTATAGAAACATTGTTTCTTGTGAAATGTGATTTTGGGGTAAAACTATAAAAAAATGGGAATAGGCAAATTATAAAAATTCCCATTTTTATTTAAATGTTTAACCAATTTACCCAAAACAATAACATTTTGCATCGTGTGACAGTTTTATACTTTAGTATATTAAATGTGGTGCATTATATGACACAAATCCATCAATATTTTGTCTGTGCATATTTTTCCTCCTATTTTTCCACTGGTCTAAATATATTTGGCAAATTCTAGAAATTCTCACTTTCATTTATAGTTTTTACTATTTTACCCAAATAATCACCTTTCTCACTGTATGATATTCTGAACCTAGGGTATGTTGTAGAGCAGTTTAATATCTGTTAAATACAGTTATTAAGGTAAATTTATAGCTAAATTTCGTCGAGTTATTGACAAACTCCAGAAATTCCCACTTTAATTTGTTTATTTTTCAACATTTTACCCAAACAATATCAGTTCACAACATATAATGTGTCTATACTTTAGATATGCTATGGTGCAATATATTGTCTATATTAAATACAGTTATTTTGTTATTTTTATAGCCAAATCTGATTTTGATATAGACAAATTCCAGAAATTCATACTTTTGTTTACCTTTTACTACATTTTACCCCAAAAAAACGCATTTTGCACCGTTGGATTTTCCTATACGTATTTTTCCATACACGGCAGATATTAAACAATACACTTATACCAAAATCATTTCTGTGCATTTTTTTCCTTTATTTGCATTTTTACAGCAGGGGCACTGACTGGACTATATGGAATTGTTGACTGGCGTGGGATGGTCAAATAGTGTGAAGGGTGTTTTTTTCTCCAGATAAACTACTATTTATGAATGCTGATTAACATTTCCCATCGATGATTCTAGCTCGTTTTCCTATTGTTTGAGTTCGTATTTCACTGTTGATAAACGTTCCTCTTAAATACTCGAACTGCAAAGTACTGTAAATAGGTACATATAATTAACGTTCATTTGTATTCTTAACGTTGTGTTACGTTGAACTTTAAATGATCGTGCATTATGTATTCATGTCATACCCACACACGAATAAAGGTCATGATGAAAAGTTTAGTTGTAATTGATACATGATCGAATATATTTCACAATTAACCAATAGCCTTAATTAGTCTGAGTCAGTAATTTATCAATCAGTAAAACAAGTTAATTGTATACATACAGTGAAACCTCAATAATGCAACCACCATTGGGATCCTTGAAAACTGGTCTTCTTATTGAGGTGGTTATAATACTGAGGTTGAATACAGAGTAAAACAGTGAATTTAAATTTGCAAAAGTACTAGACATTTGTTTTCATAACGTCTAAATAAATGAAATTATTATTGTTACCAAATCTACAAATTTGGCCATTTTTATTAAAATTCATACTGTAATAATAACATAGGAGTAAAACGAACATTTAACATTTTAAAATCTATGTCTGAGTTTCAGGCTTTGTGAATAAATCTTGATAGGTGATAGAACTTGAGATTTATCACAAAACTCAATACTCGTTTTGTGATTTTTACCAAAGTTAATTGTGGTAAGACTAAGAAATTTATCGTATATATGTGTTTGAGCAGTTCCATCAGAAAACCTGTATTTGTGACCAAAATCCATTTTTTCTGATTTTTCTAGTTTTATTTGATACTACAACTACTAAAATAGGACGTCGACTTTTCTTTTGATAGCTATTCCAATAACCTTACATCAAATTAAGCGACTAAATGATGACGTCGCCATAGAAATACATGTTTACTAATCTTTTGTTTCCAAATGGAAAATAAACACACGTGACTTATAAACATGTTCACGTTCATTTAATTCTATCAATCAAAAATGAGCCACAACCAAAACATTTGCGAGAAAGTGCTTAGTTTGTGACGTCAAAACTTTCTTTGGGAAATACTTGACATCATAACCAACATCTGTTATACCGGTCTGTGTGGGGAAGCAATGTCGTATGTATGTGGCGTTCCCTGTTGCTACTTATATTCTCTCTCTTGTGTTAAGGAAGAGCTCTGTGTGTGTCCAATATAGTCCAAATAGCTGCTCAACATGTGACGTATTTAACCGAAATAAACTGAAAATTAAAAAAGTAGATTTAAGCATAGATACTAATCTCACGTTTTGTAACATTGGATACGATGACAGACTCGTCAAATCACATATATATATGAATCTAGTACAAATATTGTATCTATGAACTGATTGGCTCCTTTGTTTAAGTGCAAACAAATCATGACACTGGTTCAAACATATACAGGTAAAAAATGCTAACGCACCATTACTATATCAAACAGTTTATGCCATGTTGCTGGATGCATCGTTTGATGAGATCAATAATGAATACAACCAGGACTGATGTATTCAATATTGCTGATAGAAAAACCGAACCAAACGGTTTATGTTACATGCGAATTAAAAATCAATGTAATATAAGCCTGGACCCTTTGACTGAAATGACACAAGGCAAAATCACAACCAGAACAAAATACAGTGCAACCTCTCCACAGAGGCCATCTTTTGAGAAACAACCTCTCTTCAACAACATGATCAATGTTCAGGAGCACCAATTTAACCTCTCTAGTGCAATCAACTCTTAACAACAGCCAAAGGGGGCGCACTGATCGAGGGGGTAGAGCGCCTGCATGACTCCTGATCCGAAGGTCGTGAGTTCGAGCCCCACGATGAGCGTGATTTGATCACACGAACTTCACTATCCCTAGATTTGGCGCGAGTACAGGCTGGTAGCCAGGAAGCAGTGTCCGAGAATGATTAGTATAAGTTGTTAGAACTTGTTTCATAATCGATGTAAAATAAATAAGTTTAAAAACAACAGCAAAAACTGGCATTTCCACAATGGAATGACTCTTGATAGGTTGCATTGAAATGTCCGCGGGGATTGTTCATTCATGGCGACACGGAAGAATACTTGTGAAGTTTTCTGTCAATTTGATATCGACCATAGTCTGATGAAACGTAACACTTTAATATGGTTTCAGTTCTATTTGACAGGAAGTCGTCGAACTAGTTGAACATTGTCATTGTAACTACATGTCACAACTCTCATGTACAAATCAGATACCTACATTGAATGTTCTATGATTAAATAAATATATATACGGTCATGAAAATGAGTTTGAAAACATTTATGTGTTCCTGTTGTCTCTTACTTTTGTAACATCCTTTTATGCAGCCGACATTTCGTAATGGTTACATACACAGAACGGATAAGTGCGTTTGTTTTAAATCCAGAACGTCTGAATTAATAATATCTAAATATTTCTGAAACGCTATGTTAACAAGACGATCGTGAATTATTAAGAACGCATCATGGCGACTATTGGATATTAAATATAATCCAAAACAAATTGAATCTCCATTTAACTACCGCGTGATTGTACAAAAACTTCCATAATATTGCACAACAATTCGTTTATTCCCCTAAAACATCACGGTGTGTTGGCTTTGTGGTTTTACGAGGTTGTAAATAATGACTGTTTAATTTTCGTGGTAATGTTTATTCAAATTATGCAATAAAACATACTATATAGAATACAGCTTACACTGTTAGTTCATGGTTCTGCGGCATGAAGGTCTTATAGTTATGACGTGGTCTGATTATCGAAACATGGAAGAAAAAGATGAAAGTTGGTCTATGAACAAACGGTCTGGATGAATTACGAGGCGGTCTATTCAGTGAGATTTAACTTTCATAGTGAATCGCACTGTCTTTAATTTCAACCTCATATTCACCTCATGGCGATTTTGTAATTTACCTGGCGCATTTCTACATACACAGCTTCTTAATTCAAACATTGACTTTAACTTGATCAGTTCAAAATTAACTACTTGTATTCCTGTTATAAATATAATTTATCACACCAGTGAATCACTGTGAACTTGGGTTTTGTATTTTACTTATAATAGAAAATAAATATCGACCTCTTACAACAAAATATTGCATGCTGATGATGATAAAAATGATGATGTTGATGAAAATGATGATGTTGATGATGTTGATGAAAATGATGAAAATGATGATAATAATGATAATGCTGATGGTGATGATAATGATGATAATGATGATAATGATGATAATGATGATGATAATGACGTGAAGTGTTTGAATAGCATGACTGTGAAGCCCAATCCTTAAATGGTTCTATGTAAAATGTGGGTTGTGATATTATATAGAACATTGCATGCGATGATAGTATAATATATAGAACATATGAAATGATATGCAGTTGTTGTTATCAATCAGTCTTACCACTACTCCTAGGCCAGACACTAGTGCATTTTTTTCATTTTTGGAATGTCGTGACCGGGGCTCGAATTCGCGACCATCCGAACCCAAAGCGAACGGCCTACCACTGAGTCGACGGGTATGTTTGCATATACAGGTATGTAAATGAATTAATTGTCGGGAAATGATTATTATAGAATACACAACGTAATTATGCATAAGTATATACAGACAGACATAAACAAAACTCTATCTTAAATGTGGACCATAATTTCAAATCTTGTCTGCAAATATCCCCGAGTCGTGATAAGTTTCTAAATAAAATATATTTTCCACAGGAAGAAGTTATTGAACCGAAGCTGATGTCAAGCTTATGAATTCATTAATATTTATTCCATACAAATAAACCTCACAGAACGTCTTTATGTTTATATTCATGTTTCATATGCCTTCTTGCACGATTCATTTAAGGCTACTACATTATTCGGTTAATGAAAATTATAACATCTCGTAATAATGCAACAGTTGGCATTAATCAGAAGTTAACACAACATTTCGCCATCAACACACTCACACAACAGTCTGGTTTCATTGTCGTCCATGTGTTCTGTATGTTAGATACATCAATTGACCTTCACCCTCTCAGCTGTACGTACAAGACACGATACATGAAGTAAACGTTTCGTAGTCTGTTCTATTTTATGGACATCCCGATTCAGATTAAAATGTTCACAGTTATTCAGTCATTCAGACACGCGTCGAGTTTACTTGTTTATAAATATTGAATTAAATACTATTTTTTAACAAATATCTACTCTATAACTTAATTTTTGTAAAGAAAAAAAATCATAAAAAGTTCGCTGCGAGCAGGGTTCGAACCTGCGCGGGAAAATCCCATTGGATTTCAAGTCCAACGCCTTAACCACTCGGCCATCACAGCAGACGAATTAAAAAGGTGTATATTCTATACAAATAGGTAGTGTAAAGAAGAAAGACAACTCAATTAAGACATGTTATATTCAATACGACGTTATCTCCCTTCAAAATACATTATGTGGGATTGAATGATTCGTTTATCATATACAAAAACGCGCTTACAGCTGAATTCGTTTAAAATTTAATTGACAACTGAGGTCAATATATATCAATACATGTTACAAATATAGTGTATGTACACATTCATTCATAGAACAGTATTAATTTCACACTGTGAAGTATTTTCAAGCACTTATTGTACAGAAATGGCACATTTCCAAAGCACTGTTTATTAAGAGAAATACTAAAATGGAAACCAGACAATAAATGGCAGTATAAAAATAAAGCTCAACTATATATAGATATCCATAGATGTTGTCCGCAATCAATGTCCTATATATCTATGCATTCAAATATAGCAACAATAACTAGACCAGCAGACGATAAACTTCAAAGTCATACGTACTAGGAATTTCCGGCCTCGTTTTCACTATTTTGTTATATATTGTGTTAAGTTTAAGAGTAATGGTAATAAATGTGATATTCTTTTAGCCTTTTAAAAAGAGAAACTGAAGGCTTGGAAATCGACGTTCATGAACCCAAGCGCATATGTTCAATGCTTAACAAGAAATATCTTGAAAAAAGATGATGGACGCAATTTGAAGGTCAATATTTGTTGTTCAACATAATTTTTTTTAGATTTTACGATTGCTGGTCACTCCAGATCCAAAATGAATTTCAGTAAATTCCCCGAAATTCAGTGGATTTCGGTAAGGCAACGTACAATTTATCGAAATGTTAACCAATCCGCGTCAAGGTTATAAATGGTTGAAGAGAAATTGCCTTGGTGGTTAACGTAAGATTTGATTGGGTTACACAACACTGATATGTAAATAGCAACCATGTGAGTACGGCTGCGCCGAAATATAATGTAAACATAAATATTATATGAATCACTCGCAATATATCATAATGATAATGTATACTCAGAGAACGCAATATCAATATAGAACGAGAAAGCTGCTGTAGATAATACTCATAATGAACATGTCAAACACTAGATATGGCTGCAAATAGAGCTACAATGAAAAGTACACATATTTAATATTTGGCATTGCATATTTTGGTTGAAATCACAGATAGATAGATCTATTAATTGCATAAGGCAATATTGTCCATGAGCGTACATGCAAATATTAACATAGTTATAAATAAATACTTTCGACCAATGTACATGTAAAAAAATACAGTTAAACAGGTAATGCGTCATACATAGTATCTCTTCTTTTAATACTTTTGCATGATAACAAGTTTTGTAATATTCCTTTGTTATCCGACGTAAATCGTTCGGAGAATTTGAGAATATTTGGTCCTCTCCAAAAGTATTTTTTATTATAATTATAGTGGTCTGTATTCATGGTATTAAGGACATTCTAATTTAAAATGAAATTCGTCATACCAGTATCAACAGATCAACAGCGACTATGCTATTTAATGATAATTAAAGATAATTTTAATGATTAAATCGACGGAAATAAGTCACTTTTTGGTCATATTACGCCACATTTCTTGCGTAATGCATATATAGCATTGGTTACTCACATGTATATAATATCGTTTTCAAAGTCTACATTCATAAGAATTGGAGAGAAAATCCCTCGAGTGTGTTTTAATACGGTGACCGCGGATACGTACGAGATGATTCTAACTGGGACAGAAGAAAACGCAGAATATTTATTTCTGAACATAGTTAGATACACAGGAGAGTTCTCCTCCTACATCCCTTTATAAAGAAATAATCATATTTCAATTCTCAAACAATACTTCCTACACTCATAGTTTAATTTCTTTTTGAAGAATGGTTTACTCATTTGTAACAATAAAACGTGTTTAACGCATGGAAAAAATGAAGGCTAAAGTGAAATAGTTGCGTTTTTAATGGCGTTAAGTATATGATAAACCTCCACTTTATCGTCTGTCTGGCCGAAACGATCGAAAATTCGGACTAACCATGCGTTTTTATCATCTTCTGGTGTTAAAGTCAATCGACGAGTTTCTGTCAGGTGCGCCTTTTGTTGAATTTCTGAGGAAAACTTGTTTCACAATTTCTTGAGGATTTACATGTAGTAGGTGATATTAGAAAGACAAATCATTCATACTTCCAATTCGTTGTTTTTCATGGATATATTGTGATGTTTGAAGTGCGATTTCAGCCGCGGAAAGATGTCAGAATTGTGGCGTTAAAGGTGGCATCTTGACACGTCGAAGTGACAGACCACAATGAATGTGCCTTTACAACTTCCCGGTTATACGTCATTTTCTCATCGGAAGCCTCGTTCGCAATGTATTCATGCGGTAATCGTAAGATAACATTGCGACTGCTGCATAGAGATCGTGCGGCTTCCACTGTACCATACAAGTTTATGTGTCTCTCGGGAGACCTAGCCAACGCAAAATCGAAGATGCATGTACGTCGACTGTACGGAGTCCGTAAGGTGACCGCACGACGAGACTATCGCAATAGCATACGCTCGTACTTACGTCTGTTGCAGTCATTGCGGCGTGTCTGCGGTATTGACATCCGCACCGCAAGATGGACGTGCAGCTCCCTGAGATTTAAGTCCTTTGATTTAAAGTAGCTCCCTTACCACGCAATAGTAATGATCCAAAGTTTGATGATTCCTATTTACTAAGTGTGAAGATAAGCATGCATCCATTGCAACATCTTGCAATGGTTTAAGCAAGACAAGAGACATTATATGCATCCATTGCACAAGAGCAAGTCCGTATTGCCAATTTAATATACATTATCCCAATAAATCTTTCTTGAAACCATACGTACGATGATTCATTAGGTTTCCTTCAGATAAATATATTTCTTACGCTTAATGCGAGAATGAAAAACCATTTCTGCCAGTAAGGATGAACGTTTAGCGTATCCTAGTCTATATGTTAGGATAAATGTCACCAAGTAATTGTCATTTAAGTATAACAAATTATTTCTTTGGAAGAATATCACGTACTTTCCTGATGTTTATGCTGGTAACATACGGAAAATGATTCTTGTCACGGACATGTACGTTAAACGTGTTTGAGACAAACTATTTTGATATTTCTCATGACTATAAGAAAGTCTTGATGGTGTTAAATCTATACTGGCAGTTGTGGCTATAATTCGTAAATCAATGTTTAATTCTGAGTCAGTTATTGAACAAATAATGTTATCACTGTTTGTTTAACCATTTTCATTTGTTCATATTTATTAACCGACGATAGAAAAGTGTTACCAAATACGACGCTATCATTCATTGTCAGTCTGCTCTTTGCAGACATCTCATTCATGGAGTCTCTATAACAATATCTTAATTTGATTTTCTTTGGCAAATCGACATTTACAAATATATAATAATTTTCAGTAGTCAATACATGCATGCTTAAGTTTCGTACATTATTATATAATTGTCCAGCAAAAGTAAATACTCGCTCTTACATTCCGGATATACATATCTATGAATACTCGCTCTTACATTCCGGATATACATATCTATGAATACTCGCTCTTACATTCCGGATATACATATCTATGAATACTCGCTCTTACATTCCGGATATACATATCTATGAATACTCGCTCTTACATTCCGGATATACATATCTATGAATACTCGCTCTTACATTCCGGATATACATATCTATGAATACTCGCTCTTACATTCCGGATATACATATCTATGAATACTCGCTCTTACATTCCGGATATACATATGTATGAGTACTCGCTCTTACATTCCGGATATACATATGTATGAGTACTCGTACATGTAGCCAACTAGTTTATGAACTGAATATACATGTACTACTTACAGTGCACACGTTTGGTCATTGTTATGTCCGTTTATGGCTGCTGTTCTCTCACTACAATCATATGCTTTTCCCATATTTCCATTTAAGATCCCCCATTAAGTAAGAAAATTCTCATCAGCTTCGTTACAACTGGTTGCATATTCTTTGGAATAGCTTACCACAGGAAGTAAGAGACACCAATGTTCGGTCTTGTTTTAAGTCAAAGGTTAAAACACACCTAATGTATCTGTAGGTCAATGAGTTGATCAGTATTTGTATTTTATGCAATTCTCTAAACATATTCTAAGTTAAAGATTTAACTCTTTTTTTAAAACATGTCATTTCTTAACAATCCAGTGCATTTTCTTGATTTCATTGTTGTCAACAGTCTAATTTGTCTGTGATATATGTTTTATTATTATTTATTTAATGTCATGTCTTCCTATGTCACAACATGTATATTTGTCAAGGACCACAATGGAAATAAGGGATCAATTATCCCATTTTTGTGATATCCTTTTTCAAAAATGTATATGGCATGGTTTTGTTGTTGTTTATATTGTAATGCCATGTGATTTGTACTGTTTATGTGAACTAAATCTATCTATAAATCTATCTATAGGCGACGATTCCTCATTTGAATCAGTCAAGTGCACTAAATTTACATACATGCATAAATAACTTATTAAGTCCTCAATAAACACACTAATGAGAGTAAGCAGTAAACCACCACACGTATAATGATAATTGTATCATGATATCATAATTAATATTTTTTCAGAAATCGCGATTATTTTATGAGGAAATGTAGTGAATAGAAATATGATACAATGAAACAAATATGAAACAACATATATAAGTGTGAATAACTATGAAAATAAGGCATTTCATAACAAAACACTAAAAGGACATGATGGACACTCTGGTTCACTCGAAACATCGGATAACTCGAGCTTTTCGGATGGATCTCAGCGTCCTCGAGTTATCCAAGTTTAGTTGTATTAACATTAAGAATATTACAAATTTAATCACGATTACTCGTATCGTACCAATATTGTATCAGAAATTGCTATTTAAGAAAATCAACACGCCAGTAATTCACCGCATCGCGAACATTTCAGATCTTATAAAGATGAGAATGTATTGATTCCCAGGATGTCTTGGATAAATACACACTTGTGTGTTCAATGATGTCAAGATTTGAGAGCATCCACAGTTTTATGCGAGGGATGAAATGAACGAAATTTGTCAGCGAATAAATGAATGTTGATCTGGTCATGCTTGTGTGGATATCAAAGTACTCGAAGCTAAGACAATATTTCATGCATTACGGATTAAGAAATAACTGCATAATGAATGACTGTGGTTTGGATGTTTACCTAATGATGTTTTCAGATCATTACCTCGCATGGAAACGCTATCAGTGCATATTTGTATAATAAATATGGAGTTTAATTCCACTACAAACAACTTCGAACATTCAACGTCTTACTCGATTTTCAACACACATTCATGTACAGTTTTAACGACTTAGGAATATTTCAGTACTTTTCATAACTTAACACTTTATAAGGAATTTGACAAAACGTCACTAAACGCACTTTCCGAAATTACATTTTTTTCTATCATTTAGATATCAAGGTAAACATATCCCGGGTGAATGTCTTACATATCATAAACTCTTATTTATAAGATACGTAAATGAATATCCGAAATATTTACATCATCATCAAGTAACTGACTATGACGTGTTAAACGGATGACCAATCAGTAACTAGAATGGCAACACGATGTAAGCAACACAATTATATATGTATTTAGTAAATGTTATTTTCACGCACCAAAGCTGTACACAATGTAACAAGGCAGAGTTTCACTTAATTCACTTCCGATACGGATCACGAGTACCTGCTATATTCCCAAATGATCATTATTGAAAAGTCGCTTTGGCAAACAGTTTTCTGATATAGCATTGAAGGATATCTAAAACTGAAAGTATGAAACCCGATTCAAATTCGTTTTGTTTCCTTCTCTAATTGATCCAAATTTAAGTAACTTCTGTCTGATACTGCAAAAACACAGATACTCGGTTAATTGAATTTCCTTTCCAAAACGAAAACAATTTCATAATTGTCAATAGTTCATTGTCATTATTACTGCGACATCGAGTGGTAAAAACATCATGGAAACGAAAGTTTGATAATCTTTTATCAAATAGCAGTTAGGTGGGGTTTAAATTTGACATTTCAGTTTGACATATTGATAAATGTGTATGCGTTTCTTTGGTAAAAAAACTCTTATCTATTGTGAGAATGAGTTGTTAAGTAACAAGAGCGATTTCGCGACATTTTATAACAGAGTAACATAAGCTCGCCATGAACGTCGCTTACCCAGATAGCTAAACGATAGTTTCCAATACACAAGTCAGCACCTCCACTATGGCCACTGACCATATAGGGAATATATCTTATATAGCAGACTTGTATCGGAAACACTGCTTTCTTAGACAATATTAGGCCTCCTTGTGCAATACTTGGTCATCTGCCAACTGGATTTTATAGAATGATACTGCACAATGAGACATTAATGTGTGAGGGAATACGTGAACATATGGCAAACCTGCTGTGTTTGGAATACTGGTAGTTTCTGGATAACACAATGCTGATTGAATTTGAAATAGAGCAATGTTATTCCTAGAATGGATCACGTCAACATCTGGAAACTAAACGACCTGTCATTAGGGATATAGAATGTATTCCACGTTGTGAACACCTCGTTATGATCGTTGTAAAATACAAGATACATATTTCTGTGTCGGTCAGTTTCGTTGTCTGAGAACCAACGCGCTTGACAACATAACGTGACTTACTTGTATTTGAAGAGATACATAATATGTGCGAGCTATCGTGGATTTGATCAGAAGTTTTAATGTATCACATATAGCTGGATTTGTGTAAGAACTGTGCATGAGATGGACACATACTGACGGACAAACGGGTTGTATTACATAAACACCGATGGGTTGATCAGAGGATTTTGTTCTTATAAATTTACACCGTTTATCTACCTCCAATATACAGATGCTGCTGCTGTTTAATTGTATGTAGTTTTGTTAAGTAGGAATAAGGGAATTTTGTTATAACCATGGCAAAGAATTGGCACGCGCGCCCACCAGATGATAGAGATGACGATGGAGTACAGATGATTCCATATCGAGAATTGGAAACTGATGTAAGTATATGCATGTGTTTAGGATGAAGGAGTAACCATAGGCATTCCTTCCATGTGTCTGCGTATAGACTCTTGATGTATTGAATAATGTCTGGTATTCCATTTGATAAGAGATTGATGATGTATGATGGAGGTGTATATCTCATGCTTGGTGTATTTCTAGTTCTTTTTTTCACACCAATCAGGAATTATAGAATTGTACTTCGATTAAAACTGTTTGAGTCCAATTGAATCAACGTCGAATCAAAGTCACTGTAAGTGACTTGTACGTCCATAGCTAAATAGGGTTTGATAGTTGCAATGCACATTGAATACATGTAGTACATTTTGACGTTAACGAGTGCTACAATGTACTGTAATTCATTCATGTGTGAACAAAATGTTTAATGTGTATCATTAGTTCGTTAGTCACTAGTAACTAATTGCATGCATTACATTTCTTCCAATGCGTGCTTGAACAATTATCACAAGAATGACAGTTCATTGGGTCTAGTTGCAGAGTGCCAGGCACCTGCTTCCGTAGAAAGATTCTACGCACATTCTTCACATCTTCACTTTCCTGCATTTGGCGTGAGTGCTCGTTAGACGTCCAGAAAACAACATTGAAATTGTACAAATTTGTTTCACAATCGATGTGAGATAAACAAGTTTAAAATGTATGTTGAATCCGTTTGACACACAATTATAGAAATGTATTTATTACTGTTGACCTTGTCTGCCTAACGTTACATTAACATAACATTGTTTTATTTTGATGTGTAAAGTACACACAACTGCGACAATAATTCTTCAATTGTCAAAAGTCTAGTTACCGTCCGTAAGGATATGTCGCTTAATCATTGATACGCATGTGTACAAACAAACCATGATGTGGGAAATTCAAGTCCATCGTTTACTACGTGCACACTTGAACAAATCAGTGCCTAGTTTACAAATGAAGTTCAGCTGTCCGAAATTTGCTTCGACGCTCAACTTAATATTTGATTGGCTTAGGCACCACCGTGACTCAAGAACCAAAAGCGAGCATAATACGACTGCGACGGAAATTAATCTTTAGTAATTGCTCATGTATAAGACTACTACATGTTCTGCAACAACCATTCACCTCGGACATTTCGTATAAAACCATTAAGTTTCTGTTGCTTTTAGGCTTTAAGGCGGGACATTATTACGATACATTCTGGTGATTATATGGAAGGTAGAGTTCCTTGCCTGGAATTAGTTTATCCTCCCATGATGCCGACGTATTCCCATTATACACACTAACTCTACCCATATCATAGCTAAGCAAACCGTGAGATGATTTGTTTGAAATGATATTGTATTGATAGACTAGACCAGTTTTCTCTAAAGAATAAGAATGGAGGTTTTCCTATTAATAGTGTAATCCTTATCCCCAGTATGTTATCAAACAATTACACGCGTCTGATGCCATTAGTTTCAAAATTTGAATGAAGCTGAAAGAGACCGTGCTACGCTAGACATTGGTTTATGGAACTGTGCGATACCCCGTGCGTATAAGGAGCGTTGACAAGATAACCTGTGATATTTTAGGCCATATTTAAATCAAGAAATATCTTCAAAAAAGATGATCAACGCAAATTGAAATAAGCAAAGATGTTGTAGTTTTATTAGTTAAGATGTTTGAGTTATTGCACGACCACATACTTATAGAATCAATAATATTGACACAAATGTACATTTGTATTAAATTTAACTTAAGTTAAATGTTAAGTAAATTGTATTGTTCAGATTCAGTTACATACTATACAGATAGAATATTGAACCCCGATTCAATATTAAGCCCAGTTTCGACCTATTGTTGCCAGCTGTCTTGACTTGTCCTGTGATCTTTTCCATCCATTAATTCTTCACTGTTTGACCTCTTTGATTCCCCTAAATATTCCTTATAGTCTGCCAGGCCATTACTTACGCCTCTGTTCCCTAACGTATGTACCCTTTAACCTCATCAAGTGCCTTATGTTTTATGGATTGTTGTTTTCCCGGAGGTCTGTGTGGGGAGTCACTGTATGTATGTGGCGTTCACTGTAGCAACTTCTTCCTTCTCTTTTAAACATCATTCTAGATACACATATACACAAATACTATTTAAAATAAAACAAATGACTGCTCATGAATATTCAAGAATCGATTAGCAACAGAATCAGACATTTTGTCTTAATTTTCTCAATACACATCCTAATACGTTTATAGACAGTCGATAAGATAAATTAGGTACTGTATATAGAAGTTATTGGTTGTTAACTTACTACGATTTCTTCCTGGCAATCACAGTGATTTTATTAAGGGCACACATTGATTGACTTTTCGGCGTAGCCATACTAACATCGTATTGCTATTTGCATATCAGCGTTGTGTAAACCAATCAAATATGACGTTAACCACCAAGACAATTTCTCTTCAACCGTACAACGTTTGTAACCATAACGCGGATTGGTTAACTTTCGTTAAAGGGTACATTACCTTACCGAAATACACTGAATTTCGGTGAATTTACCGAAATCCATTTTGGATCTGGAGTGCCCAGCAATCGTAACATCTCGGCATTGTTTTATGTTGCACAATAAATCTTAACCTTCAAATTGCGCCAACCATCTTTTTCCAAGATATTTATTTTTCCCACTTTCAAGGCATGATTCAGACTGAAGAGTTAACAGACTGTTATGTGGACTTTAATTGTTTGTCATTTGCAAGACTGAAATTTTAGAAATAAATATTGGTTTGAAATATGAAAATACAGGTGAAAATTGAATCATGACTAACCAAGTTCTTACATTTTGTTTAATACTACTAACAAACCGGACTCAGTGAGAAAGAAATAAAACAAAGAACTACCTTGTAAGCTCTACAGAGCTCTCCTCTCTTCAACAATATTATTAATTTTCATTTTAGTTGTAAATATTTACCACCAACAACCTCCGAACAACAGCCAGATATGTTGCTCTGGAGATGTCGCACAGTATACATATATATTTGAATTAATACATTTCCTCAACATGGGCGTGGCCAATAAATAACGCATTGTTCACATAAACAATAAATTCGCGACTGGCTTTAGGGTATCATAAATATATATATATTAATAGTTTGTTGCAACAACTGCACGCTGTGGGACCTGAATCTCTATATAGTCTTCTGTCTTTGTCTCAATCAATCACTTCGCTGTCTGTATGTTGAAGACATATGCAAGTATAATTCTGATGTGGCATTCTGTTGCAAAACCTGCTTATATTCGCAAACGTTTCGCAGACATAGGATACATGCAGCCTGCAGACAAGTTTATGATTTCATCTCTAATGGATACCACTCGTTTAAAACGTGCTCATCACGAAATTTCAGAATTGTCAATAAATGTACTTTCATATTGTATTCGTTGTCTTGAAAGTGTAGTAGTAACATTTGGCACCGCCAGTTGTTTCACTGTTTTGTATTTGTGGTAATTTGTTTGTATATCTCATTTTCATGAACCATTTGTCTGTAATATAGGTTATTAGGATGATCTGGCGGAGACAGTTAATCGATATAAACATAGAGAATGTATGTGTCCTAAAGACTTCTTGATTGCCCATAATGTTGCCATCGCTTCCTTGTTGCAAGACCTACCCTTGTACCTCCTTACTGTCTGATGTTTTGTGGACTGTAACTTTTCCCGGGGGTCTGTGTGGGGAGGCATTGTCTTGTGTATGTGGCGTTCTCTGTAGCAACTTAATCTCTCTTTTACACCTTATCACTTGAATGTTCTGTACGTGTTCGATGCTTCTAATATGGTAGGAACAAGGGCGATATATTAAGCACGACCTTTCAAACAAGACAGACTTTAATCGCTATATCCGAGTTTTATTACACATAGGCTATAGAATACAATTTCATGTCAAATCGCTCAAAGTTATTCTATAGTTTCACAAATAATCATACATGTAGTTGCAAATCCACGATAAGCTGTATTCATTGTTAAATAATAACATAAAATAAATTGATATCATTCAAAAGAAAATAAATGTTTTTTCTTATAACCAAATAACAACAAGCAATTTAATAGAAAAACATCGCATATCAGACAATTTGTCACCAAATAATAAATTCGATTTCATGTACTTGTTCGTGGTGGATGTTATTCCTTTGGTGAAAGGAGTACGCCATTGTGCTTTTATCATTTATCATACTAACTTAAACTCCTAATTTTGTATGTATCCTTGGTTTTCCTGTTACATTGTACAAGCGTTTTGTATTATACAGCTTGTTTGTACACAGGCATGTCTTCGAGTGTAAATGTGACATTTATCGAACGTTTATTGAATATACTTCAGTGTGTGCTTGTTTATTATCAATACATGTAACTGCATTGCCATAACTTCTTTATCTCACTTTGTTGTGTTAAGACAATACGATGTCTATCTATACTGGCATATACAAACACAACCTTGTATTTATAGTTAATGGCTTCTACCTAACACGCCAGCTGTAGACTGAAGCATTATTATCACTACTGGCTTCTATCTAACAAACCAGCTGTAGACAGAAGCATCCTTATCACTACTGGCTTCTATCTAACAAACCAGCTGTAGACTGAAGCATTCTTATCACTACAGGCTTCTATCTAACACGCCAGCTGTAGACTGAAGCATCCTTATCACTACTGGCTTCTATCTAACAAACCAGCTGTAGACTGAAACATTATTATCACTACTGGCTTCTATCTAACAAACCAGCTGTAGACTGAAGCATTCTCATCACTACTGGCTTCTGTCTAACAAACCAGCTGTAGACTGAAGCATTCTTATCATTAGTGGCTTCTATCTAACAAACCAGCTGTATACTGAAGCATTCTCATCACTACTGGATCTATCTAACAAACCAGCTGTAGACTGAAGCATTCTCATCACTACTGGCTTCTATCTAACAAACCAGCTGTAGACTGAAGCATTCTCATCACTACTGGCTTCTATCTAACAAACCAGCTGTAGACTGAAGCATTCTCATCACTACTGGCTTCTGTCTAACAAACCAGCTGTAGACTGAAGCATTCTTATCATTAGTGGCTTCTATCTAACAAACCAGCTGTAGACTGAAGCATTCTCATCACTACTGGATCTATCTAACAAACCAGCTGTAGACTGAAGCATTCTTATCATTAGTGGCTTCTATCTAACAAACCAGCTGTATACTGAAGCATTCTTATCACTACTGGCTTCTGTCTAACAAACCAGCTGTAGACTGAATCATTCTTATCACTACTGGCTTCTATCTAACAAACCAGCTGTAAACTGAATCATTCTTATCACTACTGGCTTCTATCTAACAAACCAGCTGTAGACTGAAGCATCCTTATCACTACTGGCTTCTATCTAACAAGCCAGCTGTAGACTGAAGCATTCTTATCACTACTGGCTTCTATCTAACAAGCCAGCGGTGGACTGAAGCATCCTTATCACTACTGGCTTCTATCTAACAACCCAGCTGTGGACGGAATCATTATTATCACTACTGGCTTCTATCTAACAAACCAGCTGTGGACTAAAGCATCCTTATCACTACTGGCTTCTATCTAACAAGCCAGCGGTGGACTAAAGCATCCTTATCACTACTGGCTTTTATCTAACAAGCCAGCTGTAGACTGAATCATTATCACTACTGGCTTCTATCTAACAAACCAGCTGTAGACTGAATCATTCTTATCACTACTGGCTTCTATCTAACAAACCAGCTGTAGACTGAAGCAATCTTATCACTACTTGCTTCTATCTAACAAACCAGCTGTAGACTGAAGCATCCTTATCACTACAGGCTTCTATCTAACACGCCAGCTGTAGACTGAAGCATCCTTATCACTACAGGCTTCTAACACGCCAGCTGTAGACTGAAGCATTCTTATCACTACTGGCTTCTATCTAACAAACCAGCTGTAGACTGAAGCATCCTTATCACTACTGGCTTCTATCTAATAAACCAGCTGTAGACTGAAACATTATTATCACTACTGGCTTCTATCTAACAAGCCAGCGGTGGACTAAAGCATCCTTATCACTACTGGTTTTTATCTAACAAGCCAGCTGTAGATTGAATCATTATTACTACTGGCTTCTATCTAACAAGCCAGCTGTGGACTGAATCATTCTTATCACTACTGGCTTCTATCTAACAAACCAGCTGTAGACTGAAGCAATCTTATCACTAATTGCTTCTATCTAACAAACCAGCTGTAGACTGAAGCATCCTTATCACTACAGGCTTCTATCTAACACGCCAGCTGTAGACTGAAGCATTCTTATCACTACTGGCTTCTATCTAACAAGCCAGCGGTGGACTGAAGAATTCTTATCACTACTGGCTTCTATCTAACAAGCCAGCTGTAGACTGAAGCATTCTTATCACTACTGGCTTCTATCTAACAAGCCAGCTGTGGACTGAAGCATTATTATCACTACTGGCTTCTATCTAACAAACCAGCTGTAGACTGAATCATTCGTATCACTACTGGCTTCTCTCTAACAAGCCAGCTGTAGACTGAAGCATGCTTATCACTACTGGCTTCTATCTAACAAGCCAGCTGTGGAAAGAAGCATTCTTATCACTACTGGCTTCTATCTAACAAGCCAGCTGTAGACTGAAGCATTCTTATCAGTACTGGCTTCTATCTTACAAGCCAGCTGTGGAGTGAAGCATTCTTATCACACTCTTAGAATCCCCTGATTGTTAGTTTTGTTGGTGTAAGACAAAATGTGTTTTTGTCTTCACTTCGTAAGTATACCATCGTGAGGATTTTAGACATTAACATATTATTCTGAAGATGAGACAGTGCAAAGGATTTTCCTGTGTCATACATTCTATTCATTTACTTGGTAACCCCACTTATACTCATAATTTGTGGTTGAAACATTACAAGGAATAATTTTAATGTTTGCTATAACGACTGGAAAGTCGTGAAGTTAACGAGACTAACTATTAACGTGCCAATTCTCTCCCTTTTGCCAATTTAATGTATAAACAATCTGTATCCTGTGATGTATTCCATTCATTAAGTCCTCTCCCCTCTGTTTGTCTTCATTAATTCTCCTCCTTTGTTGCGTCCCTGTTCCCTTGCTTATTTACCATTGTACCTACTCAAATGCCTGATGTTTTATGGACTGTTGTTTTCGCGGTGGTCTGTTTGGGGAGACATTGTCTTATATATGCGGCGTTCCCAATAGCAACTTATTCTCTCTTTCCACTTGAAATAACCGCGATACTCTCAGTGTCTGCTTATATCACTTCACGTCTGTAATTAGTTTCTGTTTGTACATTTCTGCACGTTATCTACTGGTTCAGTGATTTCATTACTTGAAATTGTCCTGGAAGTTAGAATGATTCTACATAGTCCCTCATAGCTTATTGATACATGCCATGGAAAAAACAACACTATTACATCTATTCTACTTTGCATTTCACCTAAGTCATTATTTCGTTTTCTTCTCAAAATGCTCCGGCTAGTTACAATTCTTGTTTATCTCTTGTCATTGTTTTCTTTTCATGTGAAAAATACGGGAACGACTTGTTCGTTTGTTAGAAACTTTGTATGAGGGTAACAACGCACCTTGTGCTTGTTAACATACACCGATATCGTCCAATTTCTGTATCAATGCCACGTTTGCCTCCCTGTACGAATTGAAGTACTTACTGATTGTCTCTTTACATTTGAATGTACATGTATGCTTGATATTATGACCTGCGTTTACTGACTTTTCTTTTAAACTTTGTTCGGTATGTTTTACTGTGTGTTTTGTAATGGAATTCTATCCTGAGTTTGAAATATGGTATTATTTCCCATATGCTCCCATGTAGCATATTTCTAACATTTGCGATAACGTTTACGACGACTATACTGCAGAATGTGTATTGGGAAGTTATGTTTAACAACTGTCTGGAAAATCTGACAGCAATTAATTGTATTTACACAAACACGTGATTGCTGTTGATCAATGTCTCTACTTCTGCAATGCATGACTTCCTGTTCTTGTAGCGGCAATAGTCAATAGTCCGATTGATGACGATGTCAAGTTACGTTCTTACTAACATAATTTTCAACATTATCCTTGTCGACAAAAGCAACAACTACACCAACAACAAATAAAGCAACGAAAAATGTACACTAAACAAATCTTTTAGCCAAAACAAGCAACATAATAAATTAGTATGTCTCTCCAAATGCAATGTCCTTGACATAAATTCAGAGATTGTATGGAACAATCCTGGAAACAGCATGACAATGATAATGTTTATTAGGTTTGTAATTCAATATATCTTGACAAACGAGACGCTTGAATACATATATACTTGTCATTTACAGTGTGTGCCTGAATCCGTGGAAAAGATGATTGTTAGATGATGATGTCTAAAAACTTGTCCATGAGTTACGAATTTTTCATAACAGAAATTAAATTGTCGTCTGTAAATGTCAAAATGATGATTAAACCAGTTTGGTTTATTAAGTGTTGTGAAGAGCATAACAAGTCATGTTATATGGTGTGTTCAACACAATATGTGCGATTTTCAGCAATGGGCTGCTACGATCGAACTTGTACAACCTGTACAACCATAATCATGTTATCTATAAAACATGCACACAAGAGAGAATTAGTTGCCACAGGGAACGCCACGTAAACAAGACAACGGCTCCCCACACTCACCTTCAGGAAAACAACAGTCCACAAAACATCAGGCTTTGAGGAGGTGCAAGGGTGAATTCACAAGTGAGCATGGACGCAATGCAAGGTGTCGATACGTCTGCGTTAATTATTCAATGTTACATAATTATTCGTCATACCTTGATTCCTAGAATCAACCCCACATTGAAATGTTTGATAACCTAAAATCTAAGGAAGTTACGGAAATGTACTTCATTTCCGGCATGCAGTCTGAAAGTGTATTTTTAATTGACTGCACTACTAGCTGGTGTAAAATAATTGTATTTTAGCCCATATAGTGCTCGTAGAACTAAAAGTAGTGTAGAATATGGTAACCTTGGATCTATTGTCTCATTACTAATGAAGACAGAGTTTGACATCCGCCAAAATTTAATTCCATTAGTCCAAGTTATCGTTCCCATGGCAAGACGTTTATTGTTCAATGAAATGTCACATTGTAGTCTGTACAGGAAATATACGTCTTGTTCATAAAAGAGAGAGAATAAGTTGCTATAGGAAACGCAACATACATAAAACAGACCTCCGGGAAAACAACAATCCATAAAACATGAGGCACTCGAGGAGGCTCAAGTGTACGTACGTAAGTGAACAGAAATATTTTGGTAAATATGACGTTCGAGTCAGTGAAATTTAGATGACGATATGTCCTGGAGATCTGAGAAATGATGATTGCTGGCTTAATTCGATAGAAATAACTTATTGGCCAAATAAGACAATAGTATTTTGGAAAGGTATGAAGAAAATTGTTAAGTGGATTTGGAACAAATACGTTAAGTCGCCCACAGTTTTTAAATGTCGTACAAAGGTGTGTCGAAAATACTTGAACAGATGTTACCCTGAAATCTTAGCAGTAGATGTTTTTAAATGTCCAAATACAATGCAGCATTTCTAGATTATCCCACTAGGCACAACTTCTCAACAACTACAGTATACTTTTTGTTTGTTGTAAGAATTTACTATAAATTTAACCTAAAAATAGGACAACAAGACCTCTTCAACAACAATATCAGTATATTCATGCTGTTCGAATAAAAAATAAATTTAACATATTTAAAGGTCCCCCCCCCTCCTACCCCCTATTAACAGCTAAAAGTTGTATTCAAAAGGGAGCTGCGCTGGAGAGTTTGTACTGCGTTTACAATATTGTATTCATCATGGACATTTATGTCAAAACTGCAAGATGGAACCGTCATTGGATTCAGTGTTTTCATAGTATGTCCATTCCATTTATGTATTAGCCTAATAAGTTGTACTATGATGTTGTTCCCGATGTATTCATGATGTGTGATATTGAGAAAATGACACTATGGAACAATGTAACACCGCTAGCGCAGCAGAACAGAACCAATATAAATAAATAATTGTCAGTAATATCCAACATTGCTGAATTCACATTAATGACTTCCACAATGCTATTGATCGGCAACACATAACTTATCCGGAATAGAACTATAGTGTCGTACCAAGATTCTTTTTTTCGCTTCAGCAACGGGAAAAGGGAATACATGTACTTCAGCGAAAGTCCAACGCTAAATGCACCATTTTCAACAACAGCCGAAATTTGCTTCTTCTATTCCTAATAATGGGGGTGCAATTGCTAATGTCATATACACATGTACAATAACTTTGCGGCTGACTTTGTACATCATATTAGTTTTCTGTTCCAACCAACAACTGATTGAAACGTTTTAAGAACCTGATTCGCTGTTGTATTTTGTCTCAATCAATCACGTGGCTGTCTATATGTTGAAGCAATATGCAAATACAATTCTGATGTGACATTCTGTTGCAATTTTGCTTATATTCGCAAACATTTCTCAGACCTAGGACGCAAACAGCATACAGACAAGTTTATGATTGCATCTCTAATTGATAGGATTCGTTTGAAACGTGCACATTACGAAATCTCAGAATTGTCAATAACCGCACATCTTGTATTCGTTGTCTTGAATTCAACTTTGAATTGGAAATATGTGGAAATATGTGGTAACATTCGGAAATGTCTCACCTTACTTTATCAGCTGTTTGTATTTCAAATATTTGAATTCAATGAAGTAATTTTATATTTCTACCATCTAGTTCTACTATCGAGTCAGGTTGATGTATCTGATGTGGGACAATGTAACGTGTCAACGGCATCACACTGTGGCAGTTCTTTAACTGCTACATGTAGGCACATTCTGAAATGCGTGCTAAAAGATCTAAACAGTAGATGTGCCGTTTAATATTAAAAAATATCTTACTGTCGCACTTAACACATTATACACAAATTGATAACCAATGCAATGTCTGGTTAGCCGTTGATTGGTTTGTGCGTCTGCAATTGGGTATGTTTGCATTTTCATGAACATTTTCCTGCATAGGTTATTCGTATAATCTGGCACGGACAGCAAAAGAGAAATTAAGTTGGTACAGGGAACGCCACGTACACAAGACATTGCCTCCCCCTACACACATCTGGGGGGAAAACAGTTCACAAAGCATCAGGCACTGAGGAGGTGCTAGGGAAAACACGCATGGGAACAGGGGCGCAAGGAACGGCCTGGCCGACCATTCAGAACAACTAAGGAGAACTAAGGAGGACAACCAGTGGGGAAGATTAAATGGATGGAATACATCACGGAACAAGCCAAAAAAACTAGCACAATAGGCCGAAAGGGGGGATAACATACATAAACACCACATCAAGTGAAAGAATTGAATTACAAATGGGGAAAGGGGAATTTAACATACATCTAAAACATAAATAGAAATAATAACCATACAGCGAGTTACAGCCTTGGTAAATTATTATAAACGTAGAGAAAAAATGTGTCCTAATAGTTGTCCATGTTGTTAGTGATGCCTACTTGTGCCAAGCTCACTCCCTTTACTGACTGAATATTCTTTTCTTGTTCGATGCGTTTAACGTGTAAAAACAGTTCCGGTGCTGTTTTATAATATATATTTTATTTATTTATACGTATATTTATTATATCATGCAATTTTATGTAAAATCGCCCCTATTGCTCATTTCTAGGAAAAGGCTGTATCAATGTCAAATAAATACCTTGAAATACCTATCTTTCAGCCAAAAAGCAAATATCTTTCTAATTACCAAAAAAATCTGACATTTTAATCGGAAAGCAGCCACATTTTCCATTTTAATCTTCTCGAAGAGGGTACGACTCGTTTCTTCTAATGGAATGATAATCATGGTTTTATCATTTATTACCCTGCGTGCTGCTAAGTGTTTAAATATTTATAGTTTTGTTCCTGCGATGTTCTACGTATATACTACGGGTTGTTTGTTAAAGGAATGGGTTTACTACTCCAAATGTGACATTTATCGAACGTTTTTTTAAAATACTTCCGTATGGGGTTGTTTGTTTTTAATTATGCTTGTGTCTTACCAATGATTGCCTCGTCATAATTTCTACATCACACGTGTTGGTGCGTGTTAAAATTACATGATATCTAGCTTTACCAGGATTTACAAATTTACTTGATTGAACAGAATAATATTCACATTATGGCATTTATTGTTATTGGCTTATGTCTAACAATAATTGTGAATAGAAACATTCTTAAAACATCTTAATATTCTCTGATTGTTCGTCTCGTTCCTTTTGTACATGAGTTTGTCTTAAAATTCCGTAAATTGTTCTTCGCAAGGATTTCAAATCGAACGTATTATTTTGAAACAGTGCCTGAGCTCAGGATAGTCTTGTTTCATTCTTTCAATTCTTTTCCATCTTTATCTCTCTTTCGGTACTAACATTCTAGTTGAAACCTAAGAAAGAATTATTCTAATGTTACTTGTCACGAATTGTAGGTCATGAAGTTAACGGGAGTAGCTATTATCGTGTTAATTTAATGCCTTTGAATACTTTTGTATGTTTAAAAATCTGTATTTAAAGTTAAAAGTTCGTGATACTGTTACGTTCAAGCCTGTTAACGTCACTTCACGTCGCTCATTATTTTCTTTGTATTCTTCTGGTTGAGTGATGTTAATACTTGAACTTCTCAAGGCGTCTTAAACAATTCTGCATATTTCCTCATTGCTTATTGGTGCTTCCAGTTATTTCCTGAAGTACTAATGTATCCTTTGTACCTAGCTGTTCATTTCTGTTACATCATCTAAGTGATCAGTAAGCTTTTTTTGCTGCTGAAAATGCCTCAGTTATAACTAGTTTTTAGCAAGGGGCTCGTTAGAGCCAATTGCTTTAGTGGGCGAAATCCGCGGACTCTCATCGGATGAGTCATCCCAAGTCTTACATTCTGAACCGCCAAAGGCTACATACTTCTGAAGAAAGTAGTCATTGTCTAACAAAAAATAGCGGTAAGCATTTGCGATATCAGCTATAAAACTAATTTTAGCTGACTTCACTTACGCAAAAGAAAGAGCCCCAAAGAAACTTGCTGATCATATATTGCAAATTACAGAAATGTCTGCCTACCCCGCAGCCGTATCACGCGTGAAGTGCACTGAAAACAAGCTAGCGGACGATAGTATAAGATAGTGTACAGTAGGCAGCGGACGATAGAAGGAGGCAGAGATACGTATACAAGAAAACGGTGCAACATATAATATATCCAACGAACAATTATACGTATATTGAAATGATTGGAAATGCAATTTTCCGTTATCGTTCTGTTGAATATCGACGATTTACGGAAACATACTTTTTGTTTTATTGTCATCCTGTCTGTAGGTCATTCGATTGGTTGTTTTGTCCAATATACAACATATGTAGTTTGTGTAGCACCTTATTCTCTCTCTCTTTAACTACTTATTCAGTTTTCAAGGGATTACAATGCAGTTTGATAATACAAGTACAATGATACATGATTTGTAGATGTGGAAGACATAAATTTTCTATGCATCCATCAACATATTTTAGAATTCTGGCCCTTTGAATTGAAGTCTCCTTTTAGAACACATGTAGCAAAATATTTTAGTTTTCTATGAATTGCATTGAAACTTGGCATGTAATCAACATAAATGTACTGTTTACTTCTTCTCCATCCATCCTTCCGACTGTCTATACCAATTCTTTATATACACTCTTTTGTGTTTAACTCCTATAATATTTTATTTACTGACATAACAAAGTGTTCTTGATAGACTATTGTGATAGGTAAAATATATAAGTCAAAGTGACGTATGTTATGCAGAGCAGTGAGCCCCCTGCTGTCAGCACGTTCGGTGCTTTGATTATGTTTTTTAGGAGTATAATTCGAGACAGTTTTGTTCGATGTTAGAACATTTGTGTACCGTTTGCTTGTAACAAATTCCTTTATTGCGTTTTCTGACCTGTCTTTAAACTTAGTTTGTGATGTTTTACTTATGTTTCTTTACAAGTGTTTTCGATTGTATGTACATGTTTTTGTGATAACGTTTACGACGACTGGGCTGGATAATCTGCATTGGGAAGAAAAGCTAAGCGACTGTCTGGAAAATCTGACAGCAATTTATTGCATTTGCACAAACGCATGATTACTGTGATCAATGTCTGATTTTCGTTTTCTAAAATATATGACTTTCTGCCGTAGTAGTGGTAGTCGACCGATGAGTTACAAGATCGAGATGTGCCTTTTCAATGTTATAACCACTGCAATCAATGTCGACACGAACAGCAACAGCAAAACAAAAACATTTTTAAACAACAATAAAATTGAACACATTGTCTGTACAATGCAGAGGTCATGGAATTTCACTACACAAGTCTTTCAGCCAAATACAAACAGCATGAATGATTAGTTTGACATGCCACATTCAATGTCCTTGACACAAATTCAGATAGTTTATGGAACAATCCTGGAGGCAGCATGACCATGACTATAATTTTGTAATTCAATATATCTTGACAAACGGGACACTTGAATAAATATATACTTGTCATTTACAGTTTGTGTCTGAATCCGTGGAAAGAATGGTTAGATAATGACGATGTCTACAAACTTGTCCATGTGTTACGAGGTTATCATAACAGAAATTAAAATGTCGTCTGCAAATGTCAAAATGATGATCAGATCAGTTTGATTTATAAATTGTTCATATAGGCGAAGAACACAATAATCGAATGTCTAGAATTGTGCTATGTGGTGTATTCGACCGAAGATGTGAGATTCTCAGTCCTGGTATATTATAACTAAACTGTGTTTGCTAGGTATTCGTCATTTTCGTTCTACCACCTAATTATCACATCCACAAATTAATGCGTTCTTATGTAATAATGTTACACGTGCTAAACTTTGTGAAACCTGTAAAGTTATAGTTTATGTTATTCGAGTGATAAAACATTTTAAAGATAATAGAATCAATTTCAGTAAAATTAATGATACAGAATAATTCATCAAAACCTAATTCCTAGAATTAACCATCATCGAAAAATCTCATAACCAAGGCAAATAACGAATGGTATCGGATTGCTGCGATACGGAATTCGATTTTAAATAGATCAATCTGGTAACCGATGTAAAATTACATTGTACGCTTGTACAACTGAAAGTACGGGACTAAAACGCAACATTGAATAATAATATTCATCTCTTACTAATGCAGACCGACTTTAACGTCTGCGAAATTTTAATACTTTCAGTCCAAGTTATCGTTCCCATGGCAATACTTATGTCGCAATGTAACGCCACATGATCTGCTTAGGAAATTCGTCTTGTTCATAGTCTGGTAAATTTGATGCACGAGAACGTGAATGTTACATGAGGTATGTCAAGGAGATCTGAGGAATAGTAACTACTGACTTAATATGATAGAAATAACATATTGACCATAGTAGTAAAGGTATCCCAAAGAAAGTTTACAATAATCAGTCACGTTCATTTGCAAGCGCAAAACGTCGTTATCCACAGAAAGGAGACGAACATATGGGCACAGGACCGCCTAGTGATATACAAGTACAACAACAAAATGTAAATGATGCTGATAATTTGTCATCAAATTCATTTTTTCAATAGCAATCAGGCCGAGGCCCATCAGTTTTTAACATTGACATTCTTTCCTGCTTATGTTGGAATATTGACGGGTTAAAAACAAAATTGTCTGATTCCGACTTTACTAATTACCTTAAGAGTTTTCATACATTTGGTCTACTAGAGTCGTGGGAAAATTCTGCAAATGAGTCTTCAAAGGTATGGCAGTCACATGAAAGTATTTTCTTAACAACTAAACGTGCTAACCATGGTTGATCAATGGGAGGCATAGATGTATATATTTTGAGAAGTTTAATGCAGTACATAACAAGACTAGGTGCAAGCAGTGACTTTACTACTTTTCTAAGAATTGATAAATTCCTACTTGGCGTTAATAAAGATGTCATATTATCATTTATTTATCTGTCTCCTAATGACTCGCCCTTGTACCTTACACAACATGAGAAGGGTATAACGATTTTTCACGGAAGAATTACTTAATTTTAGCCGTTGATTCAAATGAAGTTGATATTGTGTTATTAGGTGACCTTAATGCAAGAACAGGTATCAGGGTTGAAACAGTTGAACACAATATAAATATTCCCACTCTAAATGAATTTGAAGAAATATTTCAACGACCTAACAAACTTGTAGAACGCAGATCGTGTGATGACACTTTGAACACACAGGGTAGAGATTTGCTAATTTTTTGTGCATCCTATTCTTTAGCTGCACTTAATGGCAGGCTAGGTTCTGATAGTACTGTTGGTCATTATACTTACATAGGACCTAACGGTTGTAATTATGAATGCGTTGACATCATTTGTAATTTTAAAGTGGAACAAACAGCATTCGTCGACAGGACAATACATAATTGGTGATATAAGACAATATGAACAGGATTCAAGACAGGACAATATAATATTGGTGATATAAGACAATAGGAACTGGATTCAATACAGGACAATATAATATTGATGATACAACAAAACGGGAACTTGATTCATGACAGGACAATATAATATTGGTGATATAAGACAATATGAACTGGATTCAATACAGGACAATATTATATTTGTGATGTGAGAAAATGGGGACTGGATTCAAGACAGGACAAAAACATTGGTGATGTAAGAAAATGGGAACTGGATTCAAGAGTACAATATAAATAATATTGGTGATATAGGAAAATGGAAAATGGAAACTGGATTCAAGACAGGACAATATAACATTGGTGATATAAGAAATTTGAAACTGGATTCAAGGCAGGACAATATAATACTGGTGATATAAAAAATGGGAACTTGATTCAAGAGAGGACAATATATTGGTGATATAAGAAAATGGGAACTGGATTTAAAAGAGGACAATATAATATTGATGATATAGGAGAATTGGAACTTTATTCAAGAGAGGACAATATAAAATTGATGATATAAGAAAATGGGAACTGGAAACTGGATTCAAGAGAGGACAATATGAAATTGGTGATATAAGAAAATGGGGACTGGATTTAAGACAGGACACTATAATATTGGTGATGTAAGACAATGGGAACTGGATTCAAGACAGGACAATATAATATTGGTGATATGGGAAGAAATGAACTGGATTCAAGAGAGGACAATATAATATTGGTGATATAGGACAATAGGAACTGGATTCAAGAGAGGACAATATAATTTGGTGATATAAGAAAATGGAAAATGGAAACTAGATTCAAGAGAGGACAAAATAAAATTGGTGATATAAGAAAATTGGAACTGGATTCAAGACAGGACAATATAATATTGGTGATATAAGAAATTGGAAACTGGATTCAAGACAGGACAATATAATATTGGTGATATAAAACAATGGGAACTTGTTTCAAGAGAGGACAATATTAAATTGGTGTTTTAAGAAAATGGGACTGGATTCAAGAGAGGACAATATTAAATTGGTGATATAAGAAAATGGAAACTTGATTCAGAACAAAAACGCCAAATTACCCAGAGTTTTTTAACAAAAGGCTGAAAGCACTCATGTTGTTCGGTATTGAACAGTGCTTTTGTATTGGACACTTCCAGATTCACAGAAAGTACGAATCATTATTTCCATTGTTGAACCCATTAGATTTTATTGCGCATGTTATGCAGGTTGCGCTTAGATGTTGAACTTGTTTAATCGATTCACTTAACTGTTATTCTTGCGCCACTTCCGGAAAAAATAGTTTTCGTATTAAGGCGATGCGACTGTTGAAAATTGCCATAGAACTACCGAACAACTACAAACGGCAACACTATCTTCTCATGTTGTACAAAGGTTGGTCGGTAAGATTTGAATATGTATTAATAAACATTTGTACTTCATTCAATTACTAGTATGAATGTCGATAAATAGATTGTAATATATCACATATGCACATTGTATATTGACTGCCAACTATCAATGAGGCTGTTCCTTGAATATTATAGAGAGTGTTTATGCTAGTTTTGTGCTTGAACATATTATCATTTGATAAAATCAGGGACTTTGTGTTATTGTGTGTTCTAGATAAAAAAAGAAAATATAAAATCATGTAGTAAAATGACAATTACATTTTGTAAAATAAACATTCAACCCCTACAATAATATTTTCATTGAAGGTAACTAATAACAAAGTGTTCATGATATGTATGACCTGTGAATATTTAATAAAAAGTGATGAAACCAGCATCTGTGTATATTGTATCATTTCTATGTATATTCTCAAACATTGTCTCAACATCTTACATATTGTCCTTAACATTTGCACCTTGTAACATTTAATTGTCATGGACTGGGTTTAGATCAAAATTAAAGTCAACATCTGGCTTGAGGTAGCTACTGAAATCTCATTATATCAACAAATAAAACAGACAATTAGCTACTTGGAACACATCAACATTGAATTTCATCTCTAGACCAGCCGACAACTTATGGATCAATTTTCAGATTTTTAAAATGAGTTGGAAGAATATGAAAATGAATACACAGACAGCTATTGCAGAAAAGGAAATGAGTTCAGGAATTGTCATATGATACATAATTAGTTTTTTAATTACACAAGCCAATTTCTGTTTTATGGAAAGTATTGTACACACAATTGAGAGTTGAAGCTTATTATGTATATAAAGCATGGTTTCTGCTCAATGGAGAGACACATGCATGCAAGCTCAACTCCTGACCATTACTATATATGACCCATATGAGGCTCATCATGATAAAGTAATATAATCACAAGGGCTGAAATATATTGTTAATGTCAACAATACATGTGTGCATCTATATAATATTCACAGAATGAACTCTAGTGACAGGAATATACCTTTATCTACTTGTGCCTCAACTACCTTGATGCATATACACCTTTTAGACACAATATGCTCCTCTTATTTATATTGATGAATGATTACAACCACTAGTGTTCTTAGTCATGTAAATTACAGTTATATTTTCATCAGAAATATATCGTGAACCGCTTAAGTACATTCACATATCCGTGCTATTCAGATCGGATCCACACAAAAAATAGACATTTTTGAAGTGCTTTGGTTAAAGTGAATCGGCAGTGGTTTTCACGTTTTATTCGCCTATCTGTCGTCATTAACATATTTTTGTTCCATTTGTATGTATTCTGATAACTTTATAAATTTCTCTACCGTCGCTTCTCCGATAATCGCAGATATAAGCGTTTAAACAGTCCGTTTCATGTTAACTATTTACATTGACGACGCGAATTTGACAGGTGCGTGGGAGAATGACGCACCGGAAGTTCCGTATTCTAGACTGCGTCCCGACTTTTACCGTCTTACGACAACATTTTGTCGCAGCTACGACACTCGAGTTACGACACCGTTGATAAAACGGTCTGACGATATCTTATTTATTTGTCGTAAGTTCTGGAGTTAAGATAAGACATGTCGTAGCTACGACATCTTGGTAAAACGGCCCCCTGATTCCTAACGTATGTACCCCTGAGCCTCCTCAAATGCCTTATGTTTTATGGATAATTGTTTTCCCGGAGGTCTGTTTGGAGAGACACTGTGTTGTGTGTGTGGCGTTCCCCGTAACATCGTTTGTGCAACATTCTCTCTTCCTCAGTATCATTACATCCTTCACTAAGAAGTCACTATCTATTTAACCTCTCTTTAGCACATTCTCTTCCACAATAGTATCTTTTCCTCTAATATGATTTAACTATCAAATTGAATTAAACTTTTCTTGAGTAACACTCTCTTTAGAACAATAGACTTTGTGTCTTACATGGGGTCTTGCTTTGGAGACGTTGCATTTGATTAACGGCATTGTATTCGTCGTGTCCAGTTATCGTGTCAACAAGACATAGCAAGTAGAGATGTTGTGTTCATACTTTGTCCATTTCATTGATGTTTTATATATGTAGCATAGCTGATCTATGATATTGTTCCTGATTTGTCTTCACGACGTGTGATATTGTGAAATTTGACTCCATCGAACGGTTTATTCCATGTAACACAATTAGAGTACCGGAACAGAACTAATAAAGATAAAGAATTGTCTGTAATTTCCAGCTGGTAGGATTGACATTATGTACTTCCTCTCAGCTATTGATCGTTGGCAAATAAGTGAACTGGAAAATCATTTGACCATATTTAGTTATTTGTAAAGATTATCATCTCGCACGAGACAGGATGAAAAGTATTACTTCGGTCAAAGACGAATGCTACAATGCAATATTTTCACGTTCAGCAATACGTTGGGTGTTTGTTCAACTCCTTATGTTTTTTGGATAGTTGTTTTCCAGAAGATCTATGTGGGAGGCATTGTCTTATGTATGTGGCGTTCCCTGTAGAAACTTATTCCCTCTCTTCCACTGTTTCATGCAGAAACATAACATCTCAGTGTGCAGAGTTCTGTTGTCAAGCATGATCTACGAATCAATTCAGTGCCTACCAATTCACACATTTTGACGTATTACCATAATTTTATTATATTCCATGCATAGCATTGATAGACATGTGACTATGACGTTATAACTATGATCTTTATATACAGGCGATAATTCATTTTCATTCATATTGCAGAATGCTCACAACACTAAGCTGTTAACTTACTAGCGTTAGCTTATGCAAATGGAGACCGTTCTCTTCGTTTGTTAATAAAAGTACATTTCTTTCTAATGATTTTACTTGGAAGGGGAGGCAATCCTGTCAAAAGGTGGTGTCCCGTTTGAAATGCTGACATTTTATTCATTCCCATTTATCGTCTTCTGCCAACAAAACAATCTGGAGGTGTCGCATTGGAAATGCACACCAAGTTGGAATTGCGAAGATGTCTAAATAATTGTCCCGTCAAGTTTTGTACCATCGATTTTGTCACAACATGTAGTGCAGATGTCACCCTTTCAAATTAACACCACCCAAACTACATGGATTCAATTGATCGAAAGCATCTCTTATTTGGAAATACTAGTACGTACTGGTTAAATAATGTCTGAGTAAATAACAGAGCTCTGTAATCTCCTTGTCTTTGATTTGATGGGCAAGTAGCCAAGGGATTTACTTGTCCAAAGCTAAGTACAGTATACAATATGTCTCCAATACTGAATAGACAGTACTCATTACCATTACACGAGTAGAAGGGATAAACAAACCGTCACGTATGTATAATGGAACACCACCACGTATCTGTCTGGAAAGTCTGACATTGCTTGAGCTGACTGCTTATGGGATTTTGAAGTTTGGTATTATTGTTGCTTCAAGTAGTTGTTTGTTGTATTTGATGTTGTTAAATAATGTACAAGCATTTTCTAAATGACCAAAAACATGTGTCATTCTTAGCCCTTATGACATATTTGGGCGAAATTGAGTAATAAACTTTCTGAATGTAGGAATATTTGTAGGTTACTCCAAAACAATTTATTTTTGCAAAACGACATTTTTTTAGGGAATTACAGCACTTTAAATATGGTCTCGAGACTACAGAAATTTCTGAGATTCACAAATCTAATACAGCAAATATATATTCTTAGATACAATAATATTTTATAAATATATGTTTATTATTCTTTTCCTTACGAAAAGGGGCCGTCTGAATGTTTACTGATCATTGTTTTTTTTTCTGCTCGCCGCTGAATCATACATCTTGAACTGGAATGTTTTAATTAGCTGTTGCAATTCATGTGAAAAACATGACGTCATCTTTATTGCGTTTTTCTCAAAAACGAGACTCGGTGCATTTACCCCAAAAATCTCATACACTGCCACATATAACATGTGCCAAATACACTGAACTACACATTTTTATCTTTTTACTTAATTCAACGGTCTCATGAAAACATTTAACACTAGATGCAGTCTCAGAATAGTTTTGTTTTTCTCAAAAATGATTTTAGAACTTGATAGATGGAGGTTACAGTGGATATTTTAAAACTTCTTGATGCCGGGCAGAATTTACCTCATTACATTAAGAAGTGAGGACGGAGTTTTCAATGTAACTTACTCTCTCTTCTGTCATTTCTAGCTTAAGAATATTGTTTCTCTTCATCTACCCCAGCATTACTCTAAAGGCAGTCGATCTTTAGTTGAAGCATTAATTTCCATGAAACATAGTTATCTCACGTGGAGCGCCTCTGGCCAAGACGGATTCCAAAGTTGTCCCGAATTTTATGACTGTTCTGTGGTGTGAATTGTTTGGGGTGGGGTGGGGGGGGGGTAGAACTACCATTCGCTGTATAAATTATGAACAGAACGGAAACATTACGAATAAACAGTCATTAAAATTAAAGGTAAATTCAGCCACCAACTCTTTAGGTTTCAGATTGAATATTGATATGTATATTGACATTTAGTGTTCCTCATACGCCGCCTTGTTGCCATCGAGAGAACGAGGTTTATTAACACAGGCATAAACATTCTAGTTTTTCTCCCTTTCCACATCAATGGTACCCACAGAGCAACTTGACAATATAATTAACTACTGTGGTCCACTTACAGCACACAAATCACCAGTATGGATCAACGATGAAGAAGAAAAAACAAGAAATAGTGAATGGTTGATGATTATCTGCTTATGGTATTAGATGTAAAATTGCTTCTTTCTGTTCATATTGACCGATAATAAACGGCTTGGTTCATTGGGAAATGTAATTGACTGTTCTATATACTGGTAGGATATCCTTCTCTGGAGTAGACAGTAATGTCGTGTCTGGACTGTTCTATATACTGGTAGGATATCCTTCTCTGGAGTAGACAGTAATGCCGTGTCTGGACTGTTCTATATACTGGTAGGATATCCTTCTCTGGAGTAGACAGTAATGTCGTGTCTGGACTGTTCTATATACTGGTAGGATATCCTTCTCTGGAGTAGACAGTAATGCCGTGTCTGGACTGTTCTATATACTGGTAGGATATCCTTCTCTGGAGTAGACAGTAATGTCGTGTCTGGACTGTTCTATATACTGGTAGGATATCCTTCTCTGGAGTAGACAGTAATGTCGTGTCTGTGCTGTTCTATATACTGGTAGGATATCCTTCTCTGGAGTAGACAGTAATGTCGTGTCTGGACTGTTCTATATACTGGTAGGATATCCTTCTCTGGAGTAGACAGTAATGCCGTGTCTGGACTGTTCTATATACTGGTAGGATATCCTTCTCTGGAGTAGACAGTAATGTCGTGTCTGGACTGTTCTATATACTGGTAGGATATCCTTCTCTGGAGTAGACAGTAATGCCGTGTCTGGACTGTTCTATATACTGGTAGGATATCCTTCTCTGGAGTAGACAGTAATGTCGTGTCTGGACTGTTCTATATACTGGTAGGATATCCTTCTCTGGAGTAGACAGTAATGTCGTGTCTGAGCTGTTCTATATACTGGTAGGATATCCTTCTCTGAAGTAGACAGTAATGTCGTGTCTGGACTGTTCTATATACTGGTAGGATATCCTTCTCTGAAGTAGACAGTAATGTCGTGTCTGGACTGTTCTATATACTGGTAGGATATCCTTCTCTGGAGTAGACAGTAATGTCGTGTCTGGACTGTTCTATATACTGGTAGGATATCCTTCTCTGGAGTAGACAGTAATGTCGTGTCTGGACTGTTCTATATACTGGTAGGATATCCTTCTCTGGAGTAGGCAGTAATGTCGTGTCTGGACTGTTCTATATACTGGTAGGATATCCTTCTCTGAAGTAGACAGTAATGCCGTGTCTGGACTGTTCTATATACTGGTAGGATATCCTTCTCTGAAGTAGACAGTAATGTCGTGTCTGGGGACATAAAGAATACATACCAATCCAACTTGGCTTAATTATGATTGGTTAGTTGATTCGATGTTATTTGTGTCTTTGTTAGACGCTCAAAGTATTTTGAAACTATTCCATTTATTCCAAAACTTGGAGACTCGTGGTATTTAGACGGTGTTCAGGGCTGTCTGTGGCACGTTCATAACTTTCTGTTTTGTGTTTAAAAACATAATTTAAAAAGCAAATGTGACAGATGATACAAAATGTTTACACTCGTACGTTTCTACAACGCGAAATGTATCATGTATTTATTCGTGTTATTTACAATTGTCATAGCATGTGCTGATATAGAGCTACAAACGTGTATATGGGTATAAGTCATTGATTTACTTATTTGTTCGAAATACTTCCATGGTAAATGAATTTATGGACTTCCTCAATATTGTTGCCATGGATACACTATTTCCTCGTCAGGATTTAGATATCATACATCAGATGTATCAACAATTACATGAACACATTAATAACCTTCCCACTGAGAGAATTATTCTTACAATTTCCGTATTCTATTTCAAACTTCAATTTGTGAAACAATGTATTAATAATTATTGATAAGACATGATTTTCCAAATTCCACCAAAGCTCCAACAGTACCACTCTGTTGCTCCACAAACAATTGGCAATTTTCCCACTTGAAAACGAGTTTCTTTGTACTGTTAGTTTTCCCTGTTTTATAAATCTACAGATGTTAGTATTATTTCAGACTATGTATGACATGAATGTACCGTCATAATACTTAATGTCTGTACATGTACGTATGTTTTTTCTTAGTCAAATGTTTCAATTCAAGTATGACGAAAATCAGGTAAACTTAGTCTAGGCACACATAAGTGTGCTAGGATGACAACATCCGGTACACCTACCAGCTCTGTTGTGCTAGGATGACTACATCCGGTACACCTACCAGCTCTGTTGTGCTAGGATGACAACATCCGGTACACCTACCAGCTCTGTTGTGCTAGGATGACTACATCCGGTACACCTACCAGCTCTGTTGTGCTAGGATGACTACATCCGGTACACCTACCACCTCTGTTGTGCTAAGATGACTGCATCCGGTACACCTACCACCTCTGTTGTGCTAGGATGACAACATCCGGTACACCTACCACCTCTGTTGTGCTAGGATGACTACATCCGGTACACCTACCAGCTCTGTTGTGCTAGGATGACTACATCCGGTACACCTACCAGCTCGGTTGTGCTAGGATGACTACATCCGGTACACCTACCAGCTCTGTTGTGCTAGGATGACAACATCCGGTACACCTACCACCTCTGTTGTGCTAGGATGACTACATCCGGTACACCTACCAGCTCTGTTGTGCTAGGATGACAACATCTGGTACACCTACCAGCTCGGTTGTGCTAGGATGACTACATCCGGTACACCTACCAGCTCTGTTGTGCTAGGATGACTACATCCGGTACACCTACCACCTCTGTTGTGCTAAGATGACTGCATCCGGTACACCTACCACCTCTGTTGTGCTAGGATGACAACATCCGGTACACCTACCACCTCTGTTGTGCTAGGATGACAACATCCGGTACACCTACCAGCTATGTTGTGCTAGGATGACTGCATCCGGTACACCTACCACCTCTGTTGTGCTAGGATGACTGCATCCGGTACACCTACCACCTCTGTTGTGCTAGGATGACAACATCCGGTACACCTACCAGCTCTGTTGTGCTAGGATGACTACATCCGGTACACCTACCACCTCTGTTGTGCTAGGATGACTGCATCCGGTACACCTACCAGCTCTGTTGTGCTAAGATGACTTCATCCGGTACACCTACCAGCTCTGTTGTGCTAGGATGACAACATCCGGTACACCTACCAGCTCTGTTGTGCTAGGATGACAACATCCGGTACACCTACCACCTCTGTTGTGCTAGGATGACAACATCCGGTACACCTACCAGCTCTGTTGTGCTAGGATGACTACATCCGGTACACCTACCAGCTCTGTTGTGCTAGGATGACTACATCCGGTACACATAACAGTTCTGTTGTGCTAGGATGACAACATCCGGTACACCTACTAGCTCTGTTGTGCTAGGATGACTACATCCGGTACACCTACCAGCTCTGTTGTGCTTGGATGACTACTATTATATAATGGATCAAATAAAAAGATTACTAGCGGCTTGTAACGAAATTTATTGCATATCTTAGATCTATTTATTTCTATTATTTTCGGTATAATAAAATGAATATCACACAAAATATATCTAATTTTTCGTTGGGCAGAATTATTGTCGACCATCGAATAAATACCATAATCGCCTGCAGTATTACAGTCAGGTTGACGATATTAGTGTCCCATTCAAAGTTATTTGATATGTAGATTCTATGTAACTTGGCTTGTTTCAAACGGGGACAGATGCCGCAGCAGTAAACTATTTGATACAATAACACAGGTAATCGTGATGCCATGATTGTAAACAAATCAGCATCCACTATTCAAGGACCTAAAGTCAACAACATATAAACAACATTACCTTTCATCTATTTCAGAATTGGAGGACCATATTTGACAGGGTATGTAAGTATCACGTTTATATCTGCATTAAGCATTTCAGTAACAAGACATACATTCTGTATTAAATACTTTACTTAACATTTTACTACCAATAAGTATCGCAACAACAGGCATACTATAATAATATCAAGGAGAAATATGTTATTTTGTTTCTAATTGCATTGAACATATACTTACTGGATAGGTTTGGCTGTCCAAGAGCCGTCAATGACGTAGCTTTATGTGTTTTAGGCGTATAAATGTTTCGCAAACTGTCTTATATGTATACATGTATAATGTATCACAGACTGTTTTATATGTATGAATGTATCACAGACTGTTTTATATGTATAATGTATCACAGACTGTTTTATATGTATGAATGTATTACAGACTGTTTTATATGTATGATGTATCACAGACTGTCTTATATGTATAATGTATCACAGACTGTCTTATATGTATAATGTATCACAGACTGTTTTACATGTATAATGTATCACAGACTGTTTTATATGTATAATGTATCACAGACTGTCCTATATGTATAATGTATTACAGACTGTTTTATATGTATGAATGTATTACAGACTGTTTTATATGTATGAATGTATTACAGACTGTCTTATATGTATGAATGTATTACAGACTGTTTAATATGTATAAATGTATCACATACTGTCATATATGTATGAATGTATCACAGACTGTTTTATATGTATGAATGTATCACAGACTGTTTTATATGTATAAATGTATCACAGACTGTCCTATATGTATGAATGTATCACAGACTGTTTTATATGTATGAATGTATCACAGACTGTTTTATATGTATGAATGTATCACAGACTGTTTTATATGTATGAATGTATCACAGACTGTTTTATATGTATGAATGTATCACAGACTGTTTTATATGTATGAATGTATCACAGACTGTTTTATATATATGATGTATCACAGACTGTTTTATATGTATGATGTATCACAGACTGTTGTATATGTATAATGTATCACAGACTGTTTTATATGTATGAATGTATTACAGACTGTTTTATATGTATAAATGTATCACAGACTGTCTTATATGTATGAATGTATTACAGACTGTTTAATATGTATAAATGTATCACATACTGTCATATATGTATGAATGTATCACAGGCTGTCCTATATGTATAAATGTATCACAGACTGTCCTATATGTATGAATGTATCACAGACTGTCCTATATGTATGAATGTATCACAGATTGTCTTATATGTATGAATGTATCACAGACTGTCCTATATGTATGAATGTATCACATACTGTCTTATATGTATGAATGTATCACATACTGTCTTATATGTATAAATGTATCACAGGCTGTCCTATATGTATAGATGTATCACAGACTGTCCTATATGGATGAATGTATCACAGACTGTCCTATATGTATGAATGTATCACAGACTGTCCTATGTGTATGAATGTATCACAGACTGTCCTATATGTATGAATGTATCACAGACTGTCCTATATGTATGAATGTATCAAAGATTGTCCTATATGTATAAATGTATCACAGGCTGTCCTATATGTATGAATGTATCACAGGCTGTCCTATATGTATAAATGTATCACAGGCTGTCATATATGTATAAATGTATCACAGGCTGTCCTATATGTATAAATGTATCACAGACTGTCCTATATGTATGAATGTATCACATATTGTCTTATATGTATGAATGTATCACATATTGTCTTATATGTATGAATGTATTGCAGACTGTCTTATATGTATGAATGTATCACAGACTGTCCTATATGTATGAATGTATCACAGACTGTCCTATATGTATGAATGTATCACAGACTGTCCTATATGTATAAATGTATCACAGACTGTCCTAAATATATGAATGTATTGCAGACTGTCTTATATGTATAAATGTATCACAGACTGTCCTATATGTATGAATGTATCACATACTGTCTTATATGTATGAATGTATCACAGGCTGTCCTATATGTATGAATGTATCACAGACTGTCCTATATGTATGAATGTATCACATACTGTCTTATATGTATGAATGTATCACATACTGTCTTATATGTATGAATGTATCACAGACTGTTCTAAATATATGAATGTATTGCAGACTGTCTTATATGTATGAATGTATCACAGGCTGTCCTATATGTATAGATGTATCACAGACTGTCCTATATGTATAAATGTATCACAGGCTGTCCTAAATGTATGAGTGTATCACGGGCTGTCCTATATGTATAAATGTATCACAGACTGTCCTATATGTATAAATGTATCACCTACTGTCCTATATGTATGAATGTATCACGGGCTGTGTTATATGTATGAATGTATCACAGACTGTCTTATATGTATAAATGTATCACAGACTGTCTTATATGTATAAATGTATCACCTACTGTTTTATATGTATAAATGTATCACAGACTGTCCTATATGTATGAATGTATCACAGGCTGTCCTATATGTATGAATGTATCACAGGCTGTCCTATATGTATGAATGTATCACAGACTGTCCTATATGTATGAATGTATCACAGGCTGTCCTATATGTATGAATGTATCACAGGCTGTCCTATATGTATGAATGTATCACAGGCTGTCCTATATGTATGAATGTATCACAGGCTGTCCTATATGTATGAATGTATCACAGGCTGTCCTATATGTATGAATGTATCACAGGCTGTCCTATATGTATGAATGTATCACAGGCTGTCCTATATGTATGAATGTATCACAGGCTGTCCTATATGTATGAATGTATCACATGCTGTCCTATATGTATGAATGTATCACAGGCTGTCCTATATGTATGAATGTATCACAGGCTGTCCTATATGTATGAATGTATCACAGGCTGTCCTATATGTATGAATGTATCACAGGCTGTCCTATATGTATAAATGTATCACCTACTGTTTTATATGTATAAATGTATCACAGACTGTCCTATATGTATGAATGTATCACAGACTGTCCTATATGTATGAATGTATCACAGGCTGTCCTATATGTATGAATGTATCACGGGCTGTCCTATATGTATGAATGTATCACAGACTGTCCTTTATGTATAAATGTATCACATATAAGAAGGAATGTTTCTCAGGCTGAATGTATCAATTCTAAGCTCTACCTATATAGCGCCGCCTGCTTCATCTTATATAGAAAAGTAGTTCAACAAGGTCATGATTCACTCCAGAAATGGTTCACAATGCTCGACCAGTGGTTATTAATGAATTATGTTAGGTAAGCTTAATGCTGTTTAGATTTCTCTGACACAAGTTATTACCAAATTAATACATCACTGTTTGGTAATATACGTCATGTGGAACAGCTGACCTACATTCTTAGAGCTGTAGCATACAAACAATTCTATCTAATTACTACCACAAATCCCGATGGGTTCGAGAGAGTTATCTCTGTTCGGCATGTAACCCTCTTGAGTAATGGTTGTGACGAGATTTTAAATGGTTTCGTATCATTTCTATATTTATTGTTCCTGAAACACGCGTGCCAGTTGCTACTGATAGTTACTGTAAGCACGTGTGATATACAGATTGGATGACCAAGTCTCCTTAGAGTGATTGTGATAAATATGTGACTTTATTTGTTATTTATGTGCCGGGACGAGTTTTCGCTATTTGAGAAGTCCGTTGCTTGAGTCAAATTATCTTTAAATAATTGTTCCTTCATTCGACGTCTATACCCAAAAGACAATTCTTTGTTTTGACCATGACTTCATTCCCACTTTTGTCGTTTTTGTCAAATTACAGGTCCTTTAAACTGTTTAATAGATATTTATTATTCATAATTCAGCTATTGACAAACGTATGGTATCAACATTAGCGGCTGATATATTCGGCTGATGTATGCAGACACGAGTATACTCGATGACTTAAAAATACCTCATCTATTTAACTTACTATCTTTAAATGCGTGCACATGTGCTAACATTATTAAGCTCTATAAATTGCATTTAAAGTTTATTTAACCCCGAGCAGATCACATACCACTAGTACAGCCACCCCGAACAGATCACATACCACGCGTACAGCCACCCCGAACAGATCAAATACCACTAGTACAGCCACCCCGAACAGATCACATACCACGCGTACAGCCACCCCGAACAGATCAAATACCAGTAGTACAGCCACCCCGAACATATCACATACCACGTGTACAGTCACCCCGAGCAGATCACATACCACGCGTACAGCCACCCCGAACAGATCACATACCACGTGTACAGCCACCCGGAACAGATCACATACCACGCGTACAGCCACCCCGAACAGATCAAATACCACTAGTACAGCCACCCCGAACAGATCACATACCACGCGTACAGCCACCCCGAACAGATCACATACCACGCGTACAGCCACCCCGAGCAGATCACATACCACGCGTACAGCCATCCCGAACAGATCACAAACCACGTGTACAGCCACCCGGAACAGATCACAAACCACGTGTACAGCCACCCGGAACAGATCAAATACCACTAGTACAGCCACCCCGAACAGATCACATACCACGCGTACAGCCACCCCGAACAGATCACATACCACGCGTACAGCCACCCCGAGCAGATCACATACCACGCGTACAGCCATCCCGAACAGATCACAAACCACGTGTACAGCCACCCGGAACAGATCACAAACCACGTGTACAGCCACCCGGAACAGATCAAATACCACTAGTACAGCCACCCCGAACAGATCACATACCACGCGTACAGCCACCCCGAACAGATCACATACCACGTGTACAGCCACCCTGACAAAGGGAGATAAGACACATACATAAATGATGGGTATGGGTGTATACCAAAGTGTTGACTTATTATAGTGTCACCCCTTTTGAAAGGGCCAGCTATTTCTGACTTATGAGACACCTACATTCTGTAGCACATTTACTCCTCGATTCCTATCCTTTAATGCCAGGCACCAGGCAGGTATAGGCGCACGGTAACCATTATTTAACTGGCGGCTCACCAACCGGCCATATCAGAACGGACCCCTAACTGGATTCGAACCTTCGACCTCCCGCTTCCAAGGCGGATGCCTTAACCACTAGGCCACAGGAGACGGTCATACATGTATACATACTACATTGGAATGGTCAGTGGTAAAAAGCAATCAAACAACAAATTTGGCTGAAGTTCTCCTTTGATTATGGGGGAGATGCTTATTAAATTGTATCATCGTTAACAGAAATGTAGGAAAGTTACTTACCATTCCGTGTATTTTAGTACGACGAAATCAAGTGCGGGGAAATCACCGTCTGGGCGCTCAAACAAATGCTGCAGGATCCAGACTTCCGGGAAATGGCGGACCAGCACGTGCAGAATGTTCTACAAATGAAATGTTCATGTAACAGATACACATACGTAACATATCAGGACTTTGTCAACATTGTATGTATTTGTGTGTTGTAACTATTCACTTCTATAAATTATACATTTGTATTCAGTTGGGTGTTTAATTTCTTCCATTCAGTAATGATCGTTAATTAAACCATGCGTGAAATGCCTAGGATTTCAATCGCTTATTACCATTATCTTTTTTTTTACCCTGATTATGAGAAGAAACAAGGCACTTCTATTGGACACTTTCCATTAATGTCATCTTTGAATAGAGTTTCTGTCACATGTAACCCCAAATTTACATCACTTACTTTAGTTTGTAGGCAAAATCATTTCTTATAAGTGTAACAAGGAAAATGTCTTCAAAAATCTATCAAAAATAAACTGGAACATGGTGATGTAATCTTTGAGTAAATTTAACGGAAGACAGTTAAATGATGGTGAAATAGCTGAGAATATGCATACACCACTGGTAGTGTATAACCTAACAATTGAGTGTCTGTAAACTAATTTAAGTGAAACATTTTCTGAAAGTACGACATAAATAATCAACATACAATCTATCAGATGTCGGTTCTAGATGCTATGATTACGTTATAATGATATCTACATAATGGAAGTACTGAATGTAATGACTTACAAATATACTATTGAGTTAGATGACCGACAGTAAAGTAGATCGATATAGAAGATCGTTATGTCTGTATCGTGGGGTGTGAACGCCAAATTTGTTCATATGTATACGTAGACATTTCTTTCTATCTACATAATGATCGTTATCAAGTCATATCTCCTAAAAAGAAATATATGATAAGTACCATAATTATATGACGAAAGTACAGCGACCCGACTCGTACCGTGACCTACAGCAGCCGAGGCCAATGCTCTCCCTCTGCGCTACCGAGTCCATATATTTAGAATAGTTCTGTACACAAATTTGATAAACGAGTTCTACGTTGTGTCGTTTCAAGTACCTAGCCTTGTTGAAACATTACTCAAACGGTAATTGAGTAAGCTCGCATAATTATGTTGATTATTATAAAATGTTGCCTTAAATTGTTTAAACCGAACAGAAATTATGTTGTTTTCTCTTTAAATGGCACGTTAAACATATCTTAATCGAATTAAGAGTTGTATACTTGTAGTGATGTTAGTATGCTACATTTAAAGACTTATACAGACTAGTAGTAACTACCAGCTGTTCACATGCTCAACACGATTGATGGCTCATATTTAATTCAAAATCAAATATGGCTTGATTAATTATATAGAGATTAACATGAATATGATTCTCATCTGTCGTTTTGTCCTTTTTCAGTAAATACCGATGTATCGATTTGTGTCCCTCGGGTAATACTTCAAATCATTTGATTCAATTTTATTGGTATCACCAAAGTGACACGACGCAATGAGAAACAAAACGTGTACAATAAGCCTTCATGTGTGTTGATTAATATTTCATTTACAGAATTCATTATCCGAATTTGTGGTTTAAAACCAACCGGAAGCCGTCGATTTAATGAATCCTACTTAACTTTATAGCCGCGCTAAACTTCCAAACGGTTAAGTTATCGAGACTTCTTGCGTTCAAGTTTTAATTGCGAACGATAAATTTCAGGAAAAACTCACACATAGGGACTTGATTGGAATGTTATTGCTTTTTAATGTGTAAGTAGAAGTCATGTAAGTCATTTTTAAACTTGTATTTAAACCTCGCATTAATAGAGATGAACGGAGTTATCATGAGATACATCGGAGCTCTAATTGTACTGTATAGGACTATTTCAATTTACTCTTATTTAAATGCGACGTCAAAAGTTGGCTGTCTGGTATAATTAGACACACAGAGTATTACTCTTGTTTATGTGTCCGTCATAGATCACGTATTGTTATTCTTTGTTCGGCATAATGATCAGGAAACAAATTATAGTTTTTATGTATATACATTTTTGTCCACCGATAGATGATTATTGCAATAAATGAGTAATACTTCAAATCATTTGATTCAATTTTATTGGTATCATCAAAGTGACAGGACGCAATGAGAAACAAAGCGTGTACAATAAGCCTTCATGTGTGTTGATTAATATTTCATTTACAGAATTCATTATCCGGATTTGTGGTTTAACCTTTGTTTAGGAAATTCTTAAAAATCTTCTTAAATCGAAAATTTAAGATAAGAAAAGAGTTAAGATAAGAATGTTCATGAAACAGGACCCTGTTATTTAAAATGTTCATTTTACATAAAATGTGTTTGTAAGTGAATGATCTAAACTATGTACAGTAAACATTAAATAACTTGTAATGTATGAGTATAAAATTTCTTGCGTAAGAGCAAACGTAAGTGTGATTTAATAAGTTTAAACTGGAGTGGATTGCCTCTTTTTCTTTCCTTACTTTCAACACCTTATAGTTAAGGTATTTTTGTTCTAGATGAGCAATCGGCGAAGTTCGAGTTTCAGACTTGCCGTCGAGAGCGTTGGTCGCCGACCACTGGTTCCCATCGATCATTACCAATACCCCTATAACCCAGAGCAGGAACCAGTACCAACCAACACACTATTCAGGATCATGGTGAAACGTATAGCACGAGAATATCTCACAGACGAGTTAGATAGGGAATACTATGCAGACAACTACACGTGCTGCCCTCCACCTCTCTTCGTGCCTATCATTACATTTGTGGAAGTAAGTATCGTTCATATATTATATACTGGTCAAATGATCCAATTCCTTATTATAATGTGGCATTGACTCTAAAAGGCTACAGAATGCTAATTTTAAAATATGTCAGAGCCTCATTAAAGGACATAGTTTAAGGGTCTCTTTATTACTTGTTTTATTTACGTGCATTTGAAAGCTTCGAATCAGAAAGGGGACGTAATAAAAAAATGTTGGACTTCCGACCCGAGGGTTCGTGGGTTCGAATCCTGCTGTAGGCTATATAGCAATAAATGAAGAAGTCAAGAAAGAAAATGCCACATACAGCGTTCAGTAACCCCAGAACAGGGTTTTGTCAAGTCACAATCGATGTTAAATATTGTACTGGTCAAACACCCAGAAATAAGTCATGGTCAGAGATTTGTGTAAGCCGTAGTAACTTGTTTCGCAATTAATCTAAAAAAAATAAGACTAAATTGATGAATCAGACCATCAATAGAAATCAAATACTCTCTAAATGTCGTTGTCAATGTTTGGTAAATGTATGTTATGTCATATTTGACGAAATGATTCTGAAACTTTGAGTAATAAGTTGCAGCCACAGGTAACTGAAGCAAATTTTTTTTCTGTACGGACCATTACTATAATAAGTCGTTGATATTACAATACAGAAAGTTCGACTAAACATCAAATACATTTACTAGGAATACTACATGTAAATCATCACTCTGTGTTCTCTGCGTTAAATGGTCATACATAGTTAACAGCTTACTCAAGCAAACACATTTCTTGAATTAAAATATGCTCAGTACATTTAAAAAGTTAACGAAAAAAATTGAATTTAAGATTTCTCAAATTTAATGATGCGAGATAAGAAATTAACAAAAATGTGTTTCATTTTACGCAATAATGGATGCTAACATTTGTTTCAATCAAGGGGTATTTTCGTATCAAAATGAGTTTTAAAACACAGTATTGTTTTTAATTTTTGTCACTAACAAGTATTTGTGTTTAGATTGGGTGTTTCCTGTACTATGCCATGGACGATGGAAGGGTTACTATCAATGGTCCACTTCCACTTACTAGTGTGTTCATCTATCGTCCAGACAGACGTATTGAAATCTGGAGATTTGTTTTGTATATGTTTGTACATGCTGGGTAAGTAAGTCATAGCTCAACGTTATACAGTCGTACTAACAATTAATCCTTTGTTGACCACAGAGTGTGCTGACCTATGTCCGAATAGTGGTTTGAATTAAAAATACAATTCAACCTCTCCAAATCGGCACTGTCACACATCAGCAATAACCTCTCTTCAAAAACCCTATCATGATCAATAATTGAAGAAATCATTAACAAATAATCTCCCCAGAGTAACAGAGGAGTTTATCATTTGACGTCAATATAAAGATCAACATTTCTTGATAGCACATATCAAAAATAAACAGTTCAATTTTTATATTCCTTAGTCAGACATAAATGTGACTGGAAATCAAGCTAAATACTGGAGTTTCATACTTCTCATTGGAAGTTGTTCTTGAGTTATAGCCCTTGGCATTATGCAAGGAAACTCACATTAAAGTAATTTTCTGGTACAATCCTAGTCAACTTTTGAAATGGACAATTTAGCCTTGTATCATTATAGCCAGTGTACAGTTTCGCCGAATTTGAAGGCCTATACGAGGACATATTAGTAGTAGCCTTAGGTGACCCTTAGCAAATTTTGAGTAGTATATATAATCATTTTCTGGAAGTCTGAGCTTCTATCTGTTCCTTCCGGCCTGACTACAGTCTGCGGGGAAACTACTCGACATCTTATCCAATTGAACATAATTCGTTGTGCGTTTATGCTGCTCCAAGCGTCCAGACGTTTGTTAATGTCATCGTAACACTATCAGGCTCTATTGTCTGTAATTGTACAACACAAGGGGAACATCCATTTTATATCGACAATATAATTAACTTATATTTGTATTCAGACAAATGTGTAGCTTTGGAATGCTCATTCTCTCATCTCCAGCACTTATTGTCATAATTCCACAATGAGTAAATTTGAAGGATATTCTTTATTTTGGAAAACTGTCTAACGTCAACTCATGCAAATCATTTAATTTTGACTGTACGCAAACACGCCTTTGTATGTTGTATTATGTGTGTTTCAATATGTTAAGACGTATGTTTCGAATGTAGAGAATTGTGAATATCATGTTAAAATGTAGCACTTAAATTACTAAGTCGGTTATAAATATTGGACGGGAACGTGTTTTATTGTTCTGTATAAGTGTTACATGGAACATTTACAGTGAGTGTCTTATTTCAAAGAATAGCAAGATCTTGTCTACAACAATCGTCCATACATTCCGAAAAAGTGTTACTCTAGAGAGGTTGTGTTTTACATTGTTTACTTCGTAAATCAATATTAAGTTGCAATATATATATATACTAAAACCAGTTAAAGTACCATTTCATGACCGTAAATGTAAATATTGTGACAGCTTGGAAGACGAATTTCTCTTTGTTTTAGAATGTCCCGTGTATCATACCTTAAGAAGACAGTGCATTAATTAATATTACTGGAAAATCCAGATGTTTTAAAATTTGCAGAACTCTTAAACAGCGAAAGTAACTGTACAATAAGAAGATTATCATTGTTTGTTAATAAAGTTTTAAAATCGCAAATATATTTCTTATAATAATCCCAATTCTCGCCATTATTACCTATCAACTATCTTCTGTTTTTTATTTATTTATTTATTGAACTACCAATTTAATTAGTAATTAATTTTTAAAAGTAAATACACGTGCATGTTATACATGTATGTACGTAATTATGTTAGTATACTTTACTTATAGAACTAAGAACGATATGTATTGTATATCACCATTGACATGTTGTATTTATTGTATTGTATTTATTCATGTGGAATGATGGGCTCATTGCCTTTTTTTCTGAATAAACGTACATTTGTATTTATCTATATAAATTTTGAACATATAGAATGAATGATACATTACCCTTACAACTGAAAATATGTAGCTCACACTAGACTTTGATTTCCAGCTGGGTTCATTTGTTTTTCAACATGCTCATACAGATTGCTGTCGGCATTCCTCTGGAAATGATTCACGGTTCATGTCGGATTGCTATCGTATATTTCGCCGGTGTTCTTGCAGGTATATAAACCTGGTTTCACAATACAATATACAGTCACATTCATTGCACGCTAATTGGATAACTCATTAGCTATTGTATTGGTGAATTTCCAGTTAATTTTACTTGCAATGTTACCATTCTTAGTGGACTGCTTTGCAAAATGTACGGAACAAACATTCTTTCGAACAAATTGTTTTATACTAGGATTTAATAATTGATGTTATATTGTGTATTATTGTCCGAAACAGAGGCATAGAAAGACGTGTGTATATGCCTACAGAAGTTTGTCTGGCTGTTATATTTCCAATTTAACACCATTAGTAATACTGAGACATAGGTGCTTTAGCATTAAAAGGAAGATAATTTCCGAATGCTGAATGTAGTTTCATCTTAATATGTGTACTGTATTTTTTCCAAAGAAAAAGATGATTTTGCCCAATGTTGTTATTTAAATCAATAAATGTATACGTGCATTTCTTACACAAAAACATTGCATGTTCAATATTTGCAAAATTCAGTTTGTGTTATTACGTCACTTTTGTTTTATTGTTCTACATATTACCTTCAAAAATTCACAATGATTATTTTGCTAAACATTTCCCGGCGATGTTTATGCCTTGCATCAACTGTCTCTTATATTGAAACTATTAAGCAAACACTAACTTTATGACCAGATATTTTACAGTGATCGTTATTATTCAATGCTCATTTCCACGAATCAAACGTTTTCTATAATCTGTCGAAACATTGAACAATTATTTAGATTTTGGTAACTGTTTCTTACCGTATTTTATATACATGTTGAAGGTTCGCTGGGTACATCTATATTTGATATGAATGCCGTTCTGGTTGGAGCATCGGGTGGGGTATATGCTTTGCTAGCGGGACATCTAGCTAATATTGTACTGGTATGTAATCCTTCTAATTCAAAACACGTATACATAAACGCAAAATACTACACAACATGTTTTATCTTAATGCAATAATGTAATATAAAGTGATTCACACTGCTTTGTGAGGTAAATTTACCAAATGACTATTCAATATTATATATGAATTTTATCAATTTCCTACGCAGTGATCTCCCCTTATAGTTATCGGAGATCTCTGCCATCACAAACTTTTTCAAACTCCACGCTGCAGCAAATTCAAAGTCGGCCGTTATTGTTCACACTTGAACCGGTGCGTCGAAAAAAAATGTTAGCAATTATTTTTAAATATTTTTAAACATCGTAATTTTTTTTCTTTTCCTACCACCAAACATCTTATATGTTTGAAATAAAGATATAACTATAAAATTGTCAAACTAAAATTAAATAAATGAAAAACATATTTTATCAAAAATCTTGACAAAAAGCTTGTGATGGCAGAGATCTCCGATAACTGTAAGGGGAGATCACTGCGTAGGATATTAGAATTTTATTGTAAGTAGTCGAATAGAATTCCACGACTGGTTATTCCAAGCGCCTATACTGCTTTACAATGTTAGATTTCATGCACTCCAGTTGTCTCCCTTACATCAATCTTGCACGTGAGGTACTGACAAGTAAAAAATTGCTGCCTGATGCAGCAAAGATGTGTGCACGGCGTGAACAAAATGAAATAGAACAAACTCTTATGTGAACTAACAGTATGTGTTTATTATGCTGTAATGTGCAACTATAAATTAATGTATATGAAGTACATTTGTAGTTTTATTTGTAGTTTATGAGAAATTAAATAAGGAACAGACTAGTTTTTGTATGGACAGTAAAATATAAATAGAAATTGATAGTCTGGAAAACTTTCATGATAAAAAACATCATGCATGTAAATTAAGACAACATTATGCATCTGAAAATGCAAACATTGATTTAAACATATTTATATAAATCACAATCATTATCACGGTAGAAATAAATAATGAAATACCGACAAATTAACATAATTAGTATTTACTAAAAATTAAAAATGACAATAATCACTAAATGATTTTGCATATCATGTCAAAATGTGAGATCACTTCAGTGTAATTACATGTCAGTGGACAAACAGACGTTCAGCATCACACACTGAATTAATCAAGCAATGTGTGAATGTAAAACGAGTTTAGACATTTTGAAAGTTAGAAAAATAGTGTAATTTGATGTAAATGATAGCTAAAAAGTGACACCTGAGATAACTATAAAATGCTACCCGAATGAACAAGTGGTAGGAAGTGTAACCAGGCCATAGTATATGAATGACTATTATAATAAGGCAAAGAACATAGCAAAGATGTTTATGTATGTATGTTTTTATGTTCATAGCTTAAGGCGTTACTTTCAATGAATAAAGTTTATTATTATTATTATTATTATCATTAAAGAGAAATAAAACCATATTTACTTATATCTCAAACATATTTACAGTGGAAAGAAATAATGCAAAAATGACCAAAATGCAACACAATAACACAATACAAAAACATTAATCACTAAATGATATAGCACCTTGTCAAAATGTGAGATCACTTCAGTAGTAACAACTGCATGGTAGCATCACACACTGGATAAGTTATCAAGTAGGTGAATGTATAATGAGTATAAACTTTGTGGATGACTGGATAATGGCTAATTGTGTATGTAAATGAAAACTATAAATGATACCTGAATCTACAAAAGTGATAGGTGTACCAGACTCGTTTAGCAGACTAAGCATATGAATGACTAGTGAAGTAAACAAAAAGAACACATTTACATATATCACATACATATTAACAGTAGAAAGAAATAATGCAATACTGACCAAAAACGATTACTCAATACAATCAAAGCAAACAAATGGGGTGTGGGACGGTACCACTTGTCTATGTAGCCAAGCTGGCAACTCGTTACATATATGTTTCAGTTTTGTTACTGAACAGTTTTATAATATCAAAGTTTGTGTAAATAGGTAAGAAGGTTTGCATGGAATATGGAATTAAACAAAAACATAAGATAGAAATGTGAAAAAATTAAAAGAGATCTTCAATCCGACTTGTTCTAGAAATGCTAGATTTTCAATCCAAAATAAAGAAAAATGGTCAGTAATAATGGTAGAACATTAAGACTATAAAACAAGTGAAATGTTTGTCACGATTGTAAATGAATGAAATACAAAGTTATCAGAGGCTTTATGTAACGTTTGTGAATATTTAATTATGCACAACTTTGATGAAAATCTAACAGTTTTTTTAGAGATGAACAGCAGACAAAGTTTTCAAGTTTCAGACACCTGTGACCTTGACCTTTAACATTATGACCCCAAATTTCAATATGAACTACTAGACTTCATACTGATACTTCCCAGCAAGTTGATGAAAATCTAACGCTGGGTTTTGGAGATAAAGGGAGAACAAGGCAAACTGGACAGACAAAAATACAACATGATGAACACAAATGTACAAGCAATAACAACACTTTTATAATTATACATTGTAGTTAAATATTATTACTAAACTGTTTACTTCATATGCAGCTTAATTGCAAAAACACCATCTTTTATAGTATATACATGAAACCAGATCAAAGCATTCAAGCTTTGTTTTAAAAGAAACTCTTTTGAGTTCAATCTGTAAAAAAATGTTGAAAGTATGTTGAAAGTATGTTCGACCAGTTCTATTAAAAGTTGAAAGTAGATTGGGGACACATCATAGGGCTATCCAAGGAACATTTTTACCAGGTTTGATTTAAACTGGTCTAGCAGCTTTAGATATAATATCCAAAATGTGTCAGCGAATCAGATGTTGGATGTAATTTTGGTACAGTACAATCATGTGCTATGTTCAAAGCAAATCAGCCAAAGGGTAAATAGATTTTTAAGAAAAAATGTCTGGGAATCAGAAGCTCTAGTGACTATTTTGGAATTTGAGTGGGGCTGAGTGGGGCTGAGTGGGACTGTGTGATACAATATTTGAGGACAATCCTCTAATGAACAAATCTACCAAATTTGATTCAAATTGCCCAAGTGGTTTTGGAAATGTAAACGTTTACGACAATGCTGTCGCAGTGGGCAACATATGGTAAGTGATGGCAATAGGTAATTTGGTTCAGGTGAGCAAAAGACATGGAATTCAGCTTACACTTCTGTAAGGTACAATTAAATATTCAAGCAGATTTGTCTGAAAAGTGTTACTAAATCAATATTCTACTAATAAAAGACATGTACATTGATACAGAAAAAACATATACTTACATGTGCACTATAATACTTAATTCAACAAAAACATTGTTCCATTTCTTACATATACACATAAATGTATAATTGCATATGCAGTGTTAAAACGAGAAATGAAGCCTTAATGAGGTTCATATTAATATGAAGAACATTACTGAGATATTGCAATATACATGATAATATTTCAATTGGGATAGTGATATGTCGAAAGTAGTCATGATTTGTCTGGCGGGGGGGGGGGGGGTCATTTCGAATGAGTTAAATAATAAAAAATATCAAAGTGAAACAAACAGCTATAAAACACCGGAAGACTGAGACAAGACATGAATATTGCAAAAGCACATTAACACATTAATCCTAAGACTAGATATCTTACAAACTATCTATATTCAACATATTCAAGTAAGATGCCCCAAGCAAAATCTAAATCAAAATAAGGGAGGGCTGGGTTTTTGTTGTTTAACTTTGAGTGCAAAATGTTTTGTTTACATGTGGTATTTTGTCATATTTAACTTTTGCCATACAGTAAAAAGGCTTATGCACAAATATTATAAAGATTGTCCCTCAAGTACATTTCATTGCACTAAAAACAAGCTGATTTGATAGATTTAAGATTAAAGGTCTGTTCCAGAAAATACTCCACTCCACAGGATGCAATATATTACCCCCATTACCTACAGAAATAAATTTACTGCTAATGGTAAATTTCAATTTGTAAAAGCCACTAATGAAGAAAATAATAAAGTGGCATGTTAGAGGTTGTTGAGGGGAGTTTTTTCTCTCTCTAAAACAGTTGAAAGCAAGAATAAATTCAAAATTTTGTTTCCAGGGTTCCCTCTGCCATTCACCAATAACATCAAATGTGAAAAAAAACAATAAATTGGCAACAGTTTTTCAATTTTGGCAACAAAAATATTCCAAAAGAATACATATTTGTAAGCAACTGCATAAATGTTCATGCTTTTTATCAAAATTGGTGTGTACTTTGAATATGCCACAGGGAATCATGTTTTCAAATTAAAACAAATTAGCACCTTCAATACCGGGATATGAATAAATACCGAATGATATCAGAAATGGAAGTATCTAGTTTTTCACATAACTTTGATTGCAGTGTCAGTTGTTTCGAATAGATAAGGGTTCACTGCCCTTGTAAGTGCAGGTGACACTTATTTACGGTTTACACAAGGCAAAATATGAAGCTCTAAATGTTCATCTTGCATATCTGGGAACATCTGCTTCACCATTCCTACAGGTACTGCAACTATTTTGTCATCTATTGTTAAGAAGGAGAACTCATCTTCTTCCTGACAAACACTATCCACCTGATCAATTACTTCTTCTAGTGGAAATTCTGTTTTCTGTTAAAATACAATAGTATAGGTATATTGTAAGGGTATTAATGAAACATATTTAAGAAATATCTGAACAATGTTTGCTATATTTAGGTGTTGAACCTTTCACCTACTGTATTCTGATGAAGTAAGGATGAGTGACCGATTTATGTTTATGATAAAAAAAAATTATTACTTTAATCTTGCTGCTGCATTAATCGACCCTATGACGGTTTGTCGTCCTTTAATTGTGTATTTCTTTACTTTTCTGCGTTAACAATGGATTTAGTTACATGTTTATTATAACCATGACATATTAATGTCTCCATGTAAAATTTAATGGTATTAAAACGATTAGCTAATAACAATGTATTTCAAAAGAATCAGTTGACAGCTGCTAAAATTATTAAACTAAAACTATCTGAATGGACAAAAAAATCTTTATGCTATTTTTGATGATATAAATACTGTACTACAGTATATTCAGAATTTGTTTACAATATTTTATTTAGCTTAAGTTAACATGCAACAGGATTGCAATAATTTGAACTTGCTATTTAAATTTGAATAGCAGAATATCAATGTATCATTTCCTATAATTGCAATAATTAACCTCACAATTTGTCTCTTGTTCAAGACACAAATCAGGGTTCCCACTCTTCCAAGAAAAAAATCAAGGAGTCTTCAAACGTTTTTTTCCGCAAAATTCAAGGACCAAAACAGCATTGGTACTGCTATTTTATTCATTCAACATGTCTTTTAAATTAACTTTTTCCAAGAAAATTAATTGCAATAATTAACCTCACAATTTGTCTGTTGTTCAAGACACAACAAAAATCAGGGTTCCCACTCTTCCAAGAAAAAATTCAAGGACCCTTCAAAGGGTATTTTTCGCAAAAATCAAGGACCAAAACAGCATTGGTACTGCTATTTTATTCATTCAACATGTCTTTCAAATTAACTTTTTCCAAGAAAATTAATTGCAATAATTAACCTCACAATTTGTCTGTTGTTCAAGACACAACAAAAATCAGGGTTCCCACTCTTCCAAGAAAAAATTCAAGGACTCTTCAAAGGGTATTTTTCGCAAAATTCAAGGACCAAAACAGCATTGGTACTGCTATTTTATTCATTCAACATGTCTTTCAAATTAACTTTTTCCAAGAAAATTTAAGTATTAAACTTCAAATTATGAACTTATATATACAAGGAAATGTTACACTCACTTCACCAAGAGTTTTCCAAGGCTTGCAAACACTATTTTTTATCTGTTTAAAGTGAGTTTATTATACAGTAGGAGAACCATGTGACATACCGTGATTAAGGTCTTGGATGTTGTTGAAAGGGAAACATCATTTCTGTAGGTGTTTGTAACACTGTCTGTTATGACGAGTCTCCAGGTTGAAAGGTTTCATTCACACATTTGCACCATAAGGCCACCTAACATTAGTTTGTTGCGTCTTCAAAATATATTGTCTTTATTTTGACATTCTCAGTACTTCACATACAGCTTCTTCCTGCAATAAAAGGTAAATTAATAAAATACTGCATAAGACTTTCCACTGGATAATGATGAATTTTGCCTTTCATCTCAATTAATGTTTTAAAACAGCCATTAATTTGCTGATCGTGTATCTGAAGACATCAATTTGAAGTTCTCATCAGACAATTATCTTAATTTAGATTCTCCATCTATCATTGGCAGTGTTTTCCGTGGACTTTTAAAATTGAAGGTCATTGCAATTTCATATCCGAGGGTCATTTCCAAATATTGGAAGTCATACAGGAATATGCTAAATCGAGTCGACGCTTATGTACTTAATCAATGAGTGAATGACACATTCAGTATACATGTAATAATGAAAGTGAAAGTTGAAACTGATACATTGTTGGAAAATCGCTGTAAGGTTAGAACATGTGATCGGTGTATTTAATATAACCTGAGAATTTAAACGTTTACATGTTAATTATCACGTATGTTTTAACGAAACATGACTTATTAATGAGGGATAATACTGCAAAATATTAAACAGAGCACAGAGACAAATGCTGGCTGCATCATAACAACACAGGTGGCCGGTGCGTAGCCATGACATTTAAAACCCGCATTGAAAAAAATTATTTTTCAATCTGTTCTTATAGTAAGACACGGACCTATGATATATAGGTCCGTGAGTAAGATAAAGGTGTCCAACTTCATACGTATTTACAATGAAAATATATACACACATTTGCTTTGACGTACTTCTCGAAGCCATTTCTCAACCGATTTTTATCACTGATGTCTTAAAATACACACAAGGGATTTATGTCGACAGTGTATATACTCAAAAAATATTCACAAACAGAATAGACTGTTTTTTTTAACGTCAAACATCAAGAGTGGCTAGGTCGGACAACTTCCTACCGTTAGACCGAGTCGGTATTTTCAGGACAAAACTACTATAAATCGCTATTCACCTGACGAACGACTTCAGATTTCAATAAGAAACATTTAAAAAAGTATATTTCAATATCAAACAACTTACAAATCAACACACAGACGCGGAGATCGCTATTTTTTTCGCTCTCAACTTTCGTTTTACGCGAACGCAGCCATTTTGAAAGGTGGTACCCGGCTCTGAGTAAGAACACATTACGGAAGCCGAAAACCAAAATACTTGGTTTTCGGCTTATAAATGTGTTCCTACGCAGAGCCGGGTACCACCTGTCAAAAAGGCAACATTCGCGTAAAAGGAAAACTACGAGTGAAAAATAACGATCTCCGCGTCTGTATGTCGATTTGTAAGGGGTTTTTTTCAATGCGGGTTTTAAATGTCATGGCTACGCACCGGCCACCTGTGCATAACAATAGACTAACAAATAAAATGTAGGTCAACCACGCTATGGGTCAACCACAACGTTGAAACGATTAGTTAATGACATAAAGCATAATATACAACAAAATCACATACCTTTATTTAGCTTTTGTAGCTTACAACAGCAAAAATTACGTTACAACGCACAATCGTTCGTTTCTCGACATAGATTCCGCCGGTCTGCGCATGCGCACAATAGGCTCTGTTCGATTTTTGTTCCAATTTATTTCAAAACCGAGTCCATTGCAAAACGACGCTAACAGAACTCAATATGCACGGCGTTGACACGCCGTGCAATTAGAAAAATCGTTATGGTCATTATTATAACAATCTTAACACTGCATGTTTTTGAATTACAATTAATAACAGTTTAATGCGAAGTTATCGGTAATGTTTCCAACATATAACCATACCTTATACTAATTATTAGCATTTTATGTGTTAAAAATTGAAATAAATGTTATATTTTATAAGCAAATTGTGTTTGCTGTTTTACAGAATTTCTCCAACATGGAGTTTGGTGTGATCAAATTGGCAGCAATACTTCTTATAGGTAAACTTTCGTATTGTATGGTTGTATGTTAACTGTTGACAATGATGAAATTAACATTTAGATACAATATTGATGTATGTAAATATGTTTGAGATGTTGTGCATTCTATAGTTTTTATCTGTATGTTATCTGTATGTTATCTGTATGACAAAGCGAATAAGCCTGCATTCCATTTATATACTAGTAGGCATGACTACTGCATTATTTTGACATTGACAATACAGGGGCGGAATTCACAAACCATTTAAGTCTGAAACACAGACTTAGACTTTAAATTTGCAAAAAAATATATTTACCAGCATTTGTTTTCATTGAATCTGAACATAAGGAATTTTGCCTAAAGTATTGTTGCTCCGCTATTTTTTAGTAAAATCTATATCGTTATAACAAGGTAAGAGCAAAAAGAATATTGAACAGTTTAGAGTCTTAGTCTGAGTTTCATCTTATGATGTTTATGATTAAGGTCCCAGGTCAACATCTCCATAGCAACCGTCTCTTCAGCTACAACCTCTCTTCAATAGCATTATTCATTTCCTGTAATACTTACTGAAATAACTATTTATCCTCTCTTGAGTAACAACCTCTCAACAACAGACAAAAAGTGCTGCAACAAAACGTGCTGCAACAAAAGATATTGTTCCGGAGAGGGTGCATTGTACTTTCAGAAAGTTTCTTTTATTTAGTTTTTCCCTTATTTATTAGGAAAATGATTTTGACCTTTTGTATAAAGCCGTACATGTCTATGAATAATAATTGTGAAGTTGTTTTGTGTGGATGTTTAAAAGAAATTCATCTCGAGTCTTTAAATTTGATTTATGATGTTTCTTTGTTGAACCATGGTATAATATATATATATATATATATATATCCATTATAATAGGCCACATTGTTTTCATGTTTTTTCAAAATTGCTGTCCGTTTTAGAATCTTTTTATGAAATATTTTCTCAGATTAAATTATCGTTTATTCAGTTCAAAGTACGAAAATGACTGTTTAATTTTGATAGTGACTTCATATTTCGCTACTATTTTTTTCAGCAAGCACAGACGTCGGCTTTGCCGTCTGGGATCGATATACTCGGAAACCCTCACTAGCGCCACCTGTCGGCTATACTGCTCATTTAATGGGTGCTCTTGCTGGTTTGACTATTGGACTTGTCGTCCTGAAAAACTTTGAACAAAAGTTGCATGAACACTACTTATGGTGGATCGCTCTGGCCGCATATCTTGGTTACATTGTATTCGCCATATTTTGGAATATATTCTATTACTGACCTTTCGGTGAGATATGTATAGTTGCTGATGTCTGTTTGAACGTTCATGTTTAATTCTCGCATAATCCACGACTTATCATTTCTTTCATTCAGTCAAACATTCATACACTTAGTCATACGCTGTCTACATTCATACACTTAGTCATACGCTGTCTACATTCATACATTTAGTCATACGCTGTCTACATTCATACACTTAGTCATACGCTGTCTACATTCATACACTTAGTCATACGCTGTCTACATTCATACATTTAGTCATACGCTGTCTACATTCATACACTTAGTCATACGCTGTCTACATTCATACACTTAGTCATACGCTGTCTACATTCATACACTTAGTCATACGCTGTCTACATTCATACACTTAGTCATACACTGTCTACATTCATACACTTAGTCATACGCTGTCTACATTCATACACTTAGTCATACGCTGTCTACATTCATACACTTAGTCATACGCTGTCTACATTCATACACTTAGTCATACAATGTCTACATTCATACACTTAGTCATACGCTGTCTACATTCATACACTTAGTCATACGCTGTCTACATTCATATTTGTTTTGTTCCATGTTTAAATCATTCATTTGTTCCTTCCCATATGCCCCGGTGAATAAATGCATATATATGTAACAATGCTTTTGTTATCATTATGCTTTCATAATATCACGTAAAATATTGTGTCTGAGCACCGGACATTTGTCTGCTTGGTGTGAGTGTGCAGTAGACACTGTTACTGCAGTAACAACGCTTTTACTGCAATATTACGGCTGCCGGTACCAACGGTATTACTGCAATATTACGGCTGCCGGTACCAACGGTATTACTGCAATATTACGGCTGCCGGTACCAACGGTATTACTGCAATACTACGGCTGCCGGTACCAACGGTATTACTGCAATATTAAGGCTGCCGGTACCAACGGTATTACTGCAATACTATGGCTACCGGTACCAACGGTATTACTGCAATATTACGGCTGCCGGTACCAACGGTATTACTGCAATATTACGGCTGCCGGTACCAACGGAATTACTGCAATATTATGACTGCCGGTACCAACGGTATTACTGCAATATTACGGCTGCCGGTACCAACGGAATTACTGCAATATTACGGCTGCCGGTACCAACGGTATTACTGCAATATTACGGCTGCCGGTACCAACGGTATTACTGCAATATTACGGCTGCCGGTACCAACGGAATTACTGCAATATTACGGCTGCCGGTACCAACGGAATTACTGCAATATTACGGCTGCCGGTACCAACGGCATTACTGCAATATTACGGCTGCCGGTACCAACGGTATTACTGCAATATTACGGCTGCCGGTACCAACGGTATTACTGCAATACTACGGCTGCCGGTACCAACGGTATTACTGCAATATTATGGCTGCCGGTACCAACGGTATTACTGCAGTACTACGGCTGCCGGTACCAACGGTATTACTGCAATATTATGACTGCCGGTACCAATGGTATTACTGCAATATTAAGGCTGCCGGTACCAACGGTATTACTGCAATATTATGACTGCCGGTACCAACGGTATTACTGCAATATTATGACTGCCGGTACCAATGGTATTACTGCAATATTAAGGCTGCCGGTACCAACGGTATTACTGCAATATTAAGGCTGCCGGTACCAACGGTATTACTGCAATATTAAGGCTGCCGGTACCAATGGTATTGCTGCAATATTAAGGATGCCGGTACCAACGGTATTACTGCAATATTAAGGCTGCCGGTACCAACGGTATTACTGCAATATTATGACTGCCGGTACCAATGGTATTACTGCAATATTAAGGCTGCCGGTACCAACCGTATTACTGCAATATTAAGGCTGCCGGTACCAACGGTATTACTGCAATACTACGGCTGCCGGTACCAACGGTATTACTGCAATATTACGGCTGCCGGTACCAACGGTATTACTGCAATATTATGGCTGCCGGTACCTACGGTATTACTGCAATATTAAGGCTGCCGGTACCAACGGTATTACTGCAATATTAAGGCTGCCGGTACCAACGGTATTACTGCAATATTATGGCTGCCGGAACAAACGGTATTACTGCAATATTACGGCTGCCGGTACCAACGGTATTACTGCAATATTATGGCTGCCGGTACCAACGGTATTACTGCAATATTACGGCTGCCGGTACCAACGGTATTACTGCAATATTACGGCTGCCGGTACCAACGGTATTACTGCAATATTACGGCTGCCGGTACCAACGGTATTACTGCAATATTAAGGCTGCCGGTACCAACGGTATTACTGCAATACTACGGCTGCCGGTACCAACGGTATTACTGCAATATTACGGCTGCCGGTACCAACGGTATTACTGCAATATTACGGCTGCCGGTACCAACGGTATTACTGCAATACTATGGCTACCGGTACCAACGGAATTACTGCAATATTACGGCTGCCGGTACCAACGGTATTACTGCAATATTAAGGCTGCCGGTACCAACGGTATTACTGCAATACAATGGCTACCGGTACCAACGGAATTACTGCAATATTAAGGCTGCCGGTACCAACGGTATTACTGCAATATTATGGCTGCCGGTACCTACGGTATTACTGCAATATTAAGGCTGCCGGTACCAACGGTATTACTGCAATATTATGGCTGCCGGTACCTACGGTATTACTGCAATAATAAGGCTGCCGGTACCAACGGTATTACTGCAATATTATGGCTGCCGGTACCTACGGTATTACTGCAATATTAAGGCTGCCGGTACCAACGGTATTACTGCAATATTATGGCTGCCGGTACCTACGGTATTACTGCAATATTACGGCTGCCGGTACCAACGGTATTACTGCAATATTAAGGCTGCCGGTACCAACGGTATTACTGCAATATTATGGCTGCCGGTACCTACGGTATTACTGCAATATTAAGGCTGCCGGTACCAACGGTATTACTGCAATATTATGGCTGCCGGTACCTACGGTATTACTGCAATATTAAGGCTGCCGGTACCAACGGTATTACTGCAATATTATGGCTGCCGGTACCTACGGTATTACTGCAATATTAAGGCTGCCGGTACCAACGGTATTACTGCAATATTATGGCTGCCGGTACCTACGGTATTACTGCAATATTAAGGCTGCCGGTACCAACGGTATTACTGCAATATTAAGGCTGCCGGTACCAACGGTATTACTGCAATACTATGGCTGCCGGTACCAACGGTATTACTGCAATATTACGGCTGCCGGTACCAACGGTATTACTGCAATATTACGGCTGCCGGTACCAACGGTATTACTGCAATATTAAGGCTGCCGGTACCAACGGTATTACTGCAATATTAAGGCTGCCGGTACCAACGGTATTACTGCAATACTATGGCTACCGGTACCAACGGAATTACTGCAATATTACGGCTGCCGGTACCAACGGTATTACTGCAATATTAAGGCTGCCGGTACCAACGGTATTACTGCAATATTACGGCTGCCGGTACCTACGGTATTACTGCAATATTACGGCTGCCGGTACCAACGGAATTACTGCAATATTACGGCTGCCGGTACCAACGGTATTACTGCAATATTAAGGCTGCCGGTACCTACGGTATTACTGCAATATTACGGCTGCCGGTACCAACGGTATTACTGCAATATTACGGCTGCCGGTACCAACGGTATTACTGCAATATTATGGCTGCCGGTACCTACGGTATTACTGCAATATTACGGCTGCCGGTACCAACGGAATTACTGCAATATTACGGCTGCCGGTACCAACGGTATTACTGCAATATTAAGGCTGCCGGTACCAACGGTATTACTGCAATACTATGGCTGCCGGTACCAACGGTATTACTGCAATATTACGGCTGCCGGTACCAACGGTATTACTGCAATATTACGGCTGCCGGTACCAACGGTATTACTGCAATATTAAGGCTGCCGGTACCAACGGTATTACTGCAATATTAAGGCTGCCGGTACCAACGGTATTACTGCAATACTATGGCTACCGGTACCAACGGAATTACTGCAATATTACGGCTGCCGGTACCAACGGTATTACTGCAATATTAAGGCTGCCGGTACCAACGGTATTACTGCAATATTAAGGCTGCCGGTACCAACGGTATTACTGCAATATTAAGGATGCCGGTACCAACGGTATTACTGCAATATTAAGGCTGCCGGTACCAACGGTATTACTGCAATACTATGGCTGCCGGTACCAACGGTATTACTGCAATATTACGGCTGCCGGTACCAACGGTATTACTGCAATATTACGGCTGCCGGTACCAACGGTATTACTGCAATATTAAGGCTGCCGGTACCAACGGTATTACTGCAATATTAAGGCTGCCGGTACCAACGGTATTACTGCAATATTAAGGCTGCCGGTACCAACGGTATTACTGCAATATTAAGGCTGCCGGTACCAACGGTATTACTGCAATATTAAGGCTGCCGGTACCAACGGTATTACTGCTATAATACGGCTAACGGTAGTACCAACAGTAATGTCGCTACTTTAATATTGTTTAACAATATGTGAGCAATACTGGAATATACACTTGTCACACCAGGAACAATTGAAATAGCATTACAAGCACTTGTGTAGAAGCCAATCTTTACCAAAGTGTTTGATATTTTCAAAATTAACAGAATGTAGTTATTGTAATGTGCCTGTAAAGTATGCATTGACAGCTGAGAGTTGTTGTATTATTACAACATGTACAGCCAACAGCTTCATAGAAGAAATATGGCTGTTACTGATGCTACTGCTCACTTCACACCGAGTGTTTTGGTGTCTATTAATCTTGAAGCTACCATTGTAGCAAATAAAACTAAAAACGCATGCTGGTGCATTTATCACAATAACTTCTTTAATGTGTGTAAACATTTCTCACTTAAATAATATAACTTGATATTAAAGATGTATATGAGCGCTGCTATAGGATTTACAACCTCTTCTGTAAGTGAAATCTTTTCAAGAAACCGCAACATGTGAAGACACTTTTTGCAAGCAGGAAACAATATTTACTCCATATGGTAACTTCGTTTTCATATTGTCATATGAGGCAAATATTGCTTACTGTCAGCACATGGTGACGTCACATGTGACATTTTCTGGAAATGACATCACTAAAAGAAGAGGTTCGAAATCCAACAGCGGCGCTCATATGTTGTTAAATAAAGGTGTATCTATTATAAGGAACCAACTCATTCTGGTTTATAGTTATAGATATACTGGCGGACCCACTTTGAGAACACAGCTTCTCTTAAGACAAATTACGAGCCACTGATACAACAGAAAATACAAAACAATGAAAGGATGTTGACTTTTATTGTTCGTTTGTTGTACATAATCTGAGTTCAATTTCAACGATCTATAAAATTGCTATAACAGCTTTGTCAAAGTGCAAATAATTTACTACATGTTTACATCGTGCGAATGGAATTTTTGACCACCTTGGAATCATTCACAGTCCGGATTCCTTTAAACTATTTATGTATTGTGTTTTTTATTATAAAAAAGATTAACCTTTATTTTCCTGTACACGCTGAGCGTGGGCGGCGTATTTGGATTGCACCGGGGCTGCAGCATACACCTGTGGATATATTTTAGGGGCTGCGGCATTGCGATACACATATCTTGGTGCAGCGGCATTTTTGGGGTAACCAGCGAAGGCATGAGCATAATAAGCAGGATAAGACGGACCTGGATGTCCTCTTGCTCCATTTACTCCTGTCGATCCTTGGTCGCCCCGCCCTCCTTTGGAACCAGGCACACCATCACCGCCTTGTCTACCAAAAGGCCCTTCATAACCTTTAGGTCCTTGGGATCCAGGATTTCCTCTTCTTCCATGATCACCTTCAATGCCTTGAAGTCCTAATTGGCCCTTAATTCCTTCGTTACCTCGTTCGCCTTTCTGACCAGCATATCCAAACGCTCCCATGAAACCTGGATGGCCCCCATGTCCCTTTTGTCCCACGGTGCCGTCCTGTCCTGGTATTCCCTGAAGACCCTCATCACCCCAGTTGCCTCTACTTCCTGGGTATCCAGTAAAGCCACCCTCTCCATGCAAACCGTTTGGACCATATTTTCCTGGTGGCCCATCAATTCCGGGATTACCAAAGGGACCTGGAGGACCATTTGTTCCAATGGACCCTTTCTGTCCCTTGTCTCCACGTGCACCACGAGGTCCCTGTCTGCCGTTGCGTCCTACTTGGCCTTGGAGTCCTGAAAAAGAAAGTGTCATAGCGATCTTGAACATTGAATCGATTAACGCTCTATGTAATAATCAGACACATTTCGAGTTTGCATAGACTATGCAACGTTTTCGACGATTCATGATCTGAAATATTTGTACATTTCGATAATGTATAATACATGATTGTTCAATTTACATACTGACTAATTGTGATTCTAACGTGTTCTTTTTGCTTATTAGCGCTCTTGTCGCAATAATTGTTAATATATCTACAAAGAATATCTGTTTAATTATTATTGATACGTAGTAAACAACAATTTAAGACAGTTCTATTGGTTTTAGTGAAATGATAATCCTCTAATCAAATTAAATTCCATATAACAATAACCGTAAGTAACTATCAACGGTTATTGAGTTTTAACACCATATCCATAGTATCCAAGTAGACTGTTACAATCGCAAGGCGAAAATCAATGAACGTCAATGCTTAACGGTCTCTACAATAAAGTCGGGTTGACTTTTCAACAGTATTAAAGTTATATATACGACGGTCAGTTGACCTAACAAGTGGTCCTGGGTTCCAACCAGTACTGGCATGCTCCTCCAATGCAAGCAATGACATCTTCCCCACATTAATTCAGGAGGAATACTGACCCTGGAGGAATTATCATCAGTCACATTGCCATGGCGAACACACGTCCAACTCAGTGTTTGAACTTACGGCCACCAAAATGTCAAAACATTGAGCTAATCTAGCGGATAACAAATCACTAACCAGTCTGCACACATATCAAAATTATACAAATAACGCTCCCCACTCATACCAGTAAATGGTCATGTGATTGTTAAGTTTTACCTTTAATTCCAGGTGGACCAGCAGGTACTTCCTGGGTATGTACGATTTTGGCAGCCATCATTGGGGCACCATACACCTTCATACCAGGCGCTGGTGCCATGAATATATGTCGCTTATGACGAGTGTAGAACTCGGCTGTAATATAAACATACTCCCGTTGTAGATTGATTATCATCGTGTTTTATGACAAGAAATGGCAGCATGACTACATATGCTATCATAACATTATATGGAAAAACTCATTAATCAAAACGAGGGTATTTATGCTCCTAGTGACATAAACAAAACGGAAACGAACGAAAATGTGATTGCATACATCTGTTTTTAACTAAAATTCAAAATTATCAATAATGGTTGACCCAAAGCAAAACAAAGCGAACTCCTTACACGTCTGTTATTGATTCAGCCAGTGCTTTATCGCGGCTTTAACATTAACTTTATGACAAATTAAGCATCTTCAGCGTTTAATTGTACTGTTGCTTTTTGATGACGAACGGCAAGACAGAAATTGGTACGGTACAGGAATATTTAACCCAATGCACCATGATATACACGTTGTGAACAATACGCAAGAAGTTAGGAATAAATCATTTGCTTGACACATATTTGCTAACTGTAAGACGATATCAAATTCAAATGAAGTAAAAGTGTACATCTCATGGTTGCTATAAATGTTCATCAAAAGGCGAGCGAAAGATTCCAGAATGAAGTTTTGTATATAACAGTTCGAAATCATGTTACTAACTACATGTATCAAAAAGAACTTACCCAACTCAGAGCGTTCCTGTTGCATGTCTTGTACCTCATGTTCCAGACGATCCACGCGAGCCTGCGACTCCTTCAAGAAGAGTTGCTCTTCAGTTACTTGTTTTTGTAATATTTCAATATTCTCTTTTAATTTCTTTATAGCCCCTTGCACGTCTGTGCCACTCACGTATACAACAACACAAAATAATATTAACAAGCGGCCCGCCATTGTGTGTAAAAATGTTAAATGGAACACAAAACACTGCCGAGAGAATCTGTCTTAGAAATGAAACTTATTCATCTGATATTAAGGTAAAGTCTCGGAGTAGAAATGTGGGCGGAGTTTGTTTCATTTATTATCGAGTAAAACTTACGTTTGAGACTTACAGAAAAATGGGTGGAGCTTTGGAAACAAAACGCTGTGCTAAGAAAATGGGCGGTGCTTTAAAAAAGTATGTAAACTGCTGACTAGTCATTTTTGCTTAGTTCTACTCAAGTTACCATAATGTATATTGAATTAAAATAATTAAACATAGAGTATGTTTCTCTTTACATATGCATTAATAATCTATTGTAATGTTATACAACTGTACTGTATTTTAATGTTAACCTAACAATCATTTAATTTATATTTACAATTTATATTCAACAATCCTCTTAAAAAGTAGTTTTTTTGGTTATACACTGTTATGTTCCTTTAAGAAAGAATGTACAGATGTTATTTGCTATGCTGTATGAAAATCGTACCGCGGCGCTCATATATGCTTATAGTTAGTTATAAACTTTGTATTACATCAATTGAGAAAAACGTTCGAACAACTTATGTTAATCAGCCACTATTACTGCTTCCTAGTTCAGTAACAAGAAGCCAAATTCAGGGAATATGTTCACGATTCATCCTCTCCACATGCGGAATTCAGATCAATGGTGTTTGGATCAGGAACTAGTCGCTTGTCCCCTCAGCCACTAATCCCCGATCATACAGTTAGATATAACATCATGTTTTGAGGAACACGAAAAATTGGACAATGATGCCACCGGGATTCGAACCCGATGCTAACCACTGCACCACAGCGACCTAACGTCATTTTCGTGTAAATTTAACTTATAAAGTGAGATGAAGTTAACTACACTTTGTATGCCATATTATAATGGCGACTCGAGGATAACGTGTGAATGTAATAGAATTTTAAATTCGTACTCTGCAATGAGTTTCTAAGAAGCGGGTGAAAATAAAGTATTGTATATAGGTTTTTATATAAGCATTAACGCGGGAATATTCTACTTTGCTCTGGTTTAAAACATTTGACTGACTTCACGGAACTGTAAGGCGGAGATGTCCAGGGAGGAATTCACAAGTTACACTGTTTGTTTATTTGAGTGATTAAAGAACGAGGCTGCGGGCAACCTTACACTTCCAGTAGTGTGCTTATAACAGTTGTGTTCTACCAATGAGCATTTGAAGTACGTGCCCTTATGTCATCCATAATTTATTTTGACGTCCTTTGCCCCTTTAACATTTGCAACTGTTACATGTATATACATGTTGTTTTCATGTCCCCCTGTGCGCTTTGTATGCGTCCTTTCTTTATCCACTCCTATATTTACTCTAGGTCGGACGAAATGTTCATAAAAACTCAAATAAGCACGTGTTTGATCTATTTTCTTTCCAAGATACGTTTGAATTACGACAAAACACATAAAACTAAATGGACCATTGCAACAGAAGTAGAGTGAACTCCAACAGTATATCATCCAATTAAGTTGAATGTGTTCCTGATTAATCTTATAAAATGATTGTACTAGGTCGACGTTTGGACTTGAAATATAGAACCGTTTACGTCAATCTCTGACATATATATAATAATATTTGCTAATTAAAAGATACTGACATTTCCTTAATTAGAGATGGTTTCCAGTAAATGTTAAATTTATCTCTGATATATCTTTTGTTTTATCACAAAACCTTGATATTTATTTCCGACAGTCACTTCATTATTACTCTCCTAGAAAAGTCACGATTTTAAGGTTTCCAAATTACGAATTCATGATTTCACGATTTCAACTTCATGAACTTACGATTTCAACTTCACGAATTCATAATCTGAATTCATCATAACTGAATTCGTGAAGTTGTAATCTTGAATTCTGGAAGTTGTAATCTTGAATTCGGGAAGTTGTAATCTTGAATTCGGGAAGTTGTAATCTTGAATTCTGGAAGTTGTAATCTTGAATTCGGGAAGTTGTAATCTTGAATTCGGGAAGTTGTAATCTTGAATTCGGGAAGTTGTAATCTTGAATTCTGGAAGTTGTAATCTTGAATTCGGGAAGTTGTAATCTTGAATTCGGGAAGTTGTAATCTTGAATTCGGGAAGTTGTAATCTTGAATTCGGGAAGTTGTAATCTTGAATTCTGGAAGTTGTAATCTTGAATTCGGGAAGTTGAAAGCTTGAACTCGTGACTGACCTAGGAGAGACGTTACTGTCATCTACGGTATTTGGTTTATTGCTTTAGAGTATTTAATATTATTCAAAACAATAAGTTCAAGTGTTTGTTGTATAGATCATCTGAAATGTTGCATAGTGCTGTTCTACTTAAATATCACGCCTGTTCTGTCGGTCAATGTATCCTGGGATATTGGATATATACCGAGCGGCCCTCAAAGGATCAATGACCTCTCTTCAACAACATTATCAACTTTCCCGTAGTTAAAAGTATTACCGATGTGATGATATCTCTGAAGTAACAACCTCTCAACACAAGACAAACTTGGCATACTTGAAGGTTGCTGATATGTCGAGGTTAGGCTGTACTTGTACAGATGTTGAGCAAGTGGTAAACATATAAGTATATATAAGCAAAGTACATTAGGCGTGAGTATATAAGTAAGAAAGTAAATTATTTATTACAGTAAATTGTGTAAACACAAATTACAAACCTATATATATAATAAACATACATGTATATCAAACGACAACCGGCCTACTGGACATATGAGTCATCTGTTCGCCTATAAATTGTAAACAATAAAACAAATAATCATACAAAAAGAAAAATGAACATTTGATGTATATTCGCGGACAAAAACTACAGTCAAATACTGAATATCCAAAGTGTATTGCACAGACTTTCAGTGTCAATCAGGTATATTCATGTATTCAAATCATTTTTAGTGTGGCTTACAACTGACAGTCAAATGGAACTTAAACTTGTCATTACTAAAACTATCTACATGTTCAAATAGACACCTTTTACATGCAGGAACCTTTGTAAATATAGGAGTGTAAAAGGAAAGGTCACACTCAAAGCGCGCAGCCACCTCAAAGGCAAAGAGGGGGATGACAATACATGTATATATATACATGTACATACAATTTGATGGGTCGATATCTGAGCGATCATCGGAATCTACAGTCATGATCCTACATCAAGTCAACACACCTGCTCATTGTGCAACTGCAACGCAGGCTGTGATTTTCAAACGGTCATTTGAAGCGCTTGAGCATCCTCCGTACAGCCAGGATTTAGCTCTGTGCGATTTTTTCTTGATTCCCATGCTGAAGAGTTTTCTAAGAGGACAACACTTCGATGATAGCAGTTCAGTTGACAATTATATCAGAATGTTACCGGAACAGTTAATATTTTGTGAGTAGATTGGTGTAGAAAGTGTATTATGTTCTGTGGGGAGTATTTTGAAAAGGACTGAGCATGTCCATCGATGTAGTATGCATGCTTTTTGAAACGACGTCAAGATGTTGCGATGACGTTGGTCCGTGGTACGGGATATGCCATTTAGTAAACCTTCATATTTTTATGTTTCGATATGTTCGCTTATGAATGTGGTGTCGTATTTTTGCCCAATTATTTGATTTTTTGTTTTAAAATGTCATCAACATAATTATTGGTGACAATTCACCTAAACATGCTTCTTCCATCATTCTATAATTCGGTACGTGTAACACACTGTAAAGTTGAACGTATATGTGAGTCCACCTGGCAATGGATCACACGTCTTTAGTACTGTTACAATCGGTATGGTTTAGTGTTCGGGGATCCCGCACTCCGAACAATGCAATGTTCTTTTATTGTTATAAGTCAAAGAACCAGTCCCTATGTCGGTCTCTTTGTCACTCTCTCCGGTTTAGTTTAATCATATTTTATTTCCTCTTTATGCTATAACAATGTCTACAGTTATAAAAACATGGTATTCTAAATATATGACCATTTCTCAAACTTGCACTGCGTCACTTTCTCATTCTTATCTCCAGGATGTGTACTTATCAACTTAAGTGCATTTGCACTTATCAAATCAACTTATTTTTCAACTGTTGTACAGTGAAAGTACTTTGTGATGTCGTACACAGTTTAGAGCTATCAGTATATATACGCGCTATAATTTAGCAAGGACATTTAACGTAGTCGTGCTCAATTTAAAAAACTGATGTCAAAATTATTTTTAAATCATTTTTCACAAACTTTTCTCACGAACATTTAGATAATTGTGTTTAAACTTCTTAAATGAATTTGGGAATTTAAGAAGAAAATTGTATGAGTATACAAATGAGGTATTGAACAAAATACGTCAACGTGACATAAAATAAGGACCCTACAACTCTAAAGTATTCCAACACCTTTTTCTAGTACCATGTACGGTGGTTTATTGTCGCACCCGACCTATAGGGACCAACGGATCATGGAATAGGCCCCCTATATCTTGAATTGCTCGAAAACGTATATGGTACACATGAGGAACGAACAACCAAATAATAATAATATTATCATTTGAAAGTTCTTATCTAACATCACAAAATACTTTCACTTCAATTTACACGTATATAACAATATAACAACGACGATGTATATTTTATTTTTTTATTGTCGTATACGCCCTCAGCACCGGCCTGATATATCACATGACTTTGGTATCTAACATATAAAATAGTCAACCTAAAGATGAATAAAACTAAATGAGGAACAAAAGAAAACGAAAATAGTTGAACGGAAACTAAAAAGAATACGAATGGCCAGTGTGAATTAATACTGTGCGGTAAAGAATAAACATACTTTGCTGAATACTACGGTGTCAAGAGTACAATCGTGTGAAATAAACAAAACTTAACAAAACTGAAAGAAAAAGAGAAAGAAAATCATAACAACAATGGAATACACTATATAGAGGTATACTTGACGAGAGATAAAATGAAAGATAAATTACTACAGTATACAATACCAATCCGACCGGGCCGGATTAGCTGGAATTAATTGCACTTGCTAATTAATGTTCAAATTAACCCTTCTTTCCCATTGGAGCAGCAACAGCAGCAGCAACATATGGGTAACCTGGGGCACCCTGAGCACCGGGACGTCCTGGGAATCCACGGTCACCCTTGCTTCCTGGTACCCCTGGTGGTCCGTATGGTCCCTGTGGTCCTGGATGGCCCTGAGCTCCGCGCTGTCCTGGCACGCCTGGAGGTCCCTGTTGTCCAGATTCACCTGGTGCCCCCTGTTCACCTTGTGGACCTTGGGCTCCTGATTCACCATTATCTCCCTTAAGTCCGGGTAATCCGGGTGGTCCAAACATACCCTGGTCCCCTTTAGCTCCTTGAGGTCCATCGAGTCCAGATACCCCTGATGGTCCTTGTGGTCCGGATTCTCCCTTCTCTCCTGGAAGACCTGGGGCCCCAAAGTCTCCACGGTCACCTTGTGGTCCTGGAGGTCCGAGTGCTCCCTGTTCTCCCTGAAGACCTTGTGGTCCCACTGGCCCACGTGCACCGACGTCACCCTTGTCTCCACCTTCACCCTGCAGCCCTGGTGGGCCGGATGGACCATTCAATCCTGGGTTTCCTGGCTCGCCTGAAATTATGTGAATTAATACGTTAATGTTTTTAAAATAATTAACTGATTATAAATCAATGCAATAAAAAGCAAACCATTGGATGATGAATGCATAGGGATAACATTATAAAATATTTCATAATCAAGTCGTGTCCTTGTTTGTCATGCGTGGAATTGTCAACGAAACAATTAACACGAATCACTGTAAAATGTCATTTATTTTAAAGATTTGGCTGACACTAGTATAGATATTTCTACGCAAATTTTGTCATTACGTTACACAGGGCGAGTGTGGATTTCAACGAAAATACAACCTCTTCTATTCGCCAAAATTCTAAGTGTTATTGTTTCCCAACAAGAAAAATCATTTGCGAAGAACACCAACGAATACGATTTAAGTTTCGTGTTTTTTTATTACGATGTAAAGACTAATTATAACCATCAATATATTGCAATATTTAACAACTCAAGCTTAAAAGTAATGCTATAAATAGATTTGGAAACGAGTAACATAATATGTCCATACTATCAGATTAAAATTTTCAAAACAACAAAAGCAGATCATCAACATTTAGTAGTCAATTTCTCAAGCTAGCATTATCCATTTTGCTCAATGAAAAAAACTGCAACTGTAAGCAATTTCGATATACATGTAGGAGAGAGCATTCGGTCACTTGTTGAGTTATATCTTTTCTTGGATAATTAAAAAGGTATAAAAAGGCGGACTGATTTTACTTCGGAAAAGCAACAGACACAAAATCGAAGAAAGTGTATGTTGCATTTGTCACTGAATCGATAATTTGAAACTATAACTCAGAGACGACAATGAAGTCACATATACACCTACCTGCTTCTCCAGCGGGACCTGGTGGACCGGCCAAGTAATAACTTCTCTTCTTTCTTATAATTGCTGAAAAAGGAATGCGAAGACAATTACCAGCTGTACCAAATTGTATGTACAAAGAGGAGATAAGTATTATTGAAATTTTGCATACATTTAATTATATAGTAATAACATGGTAACATATTTTATGGTCAAACATCTATGATACTGTTATCAAAGCTATGGTCAAACATCTATGATACTGTTATCAAAGCTATTGTTGTACACAATTTTATAACGGTTAAATTTTTGCGCCAAAACGTTCTCGTTGTATGGTTTCGATATTTTTCATACTACAGAATTGTTAAAAAAATTCTCAGACAATTTACAAAACAAAACAATGTAAAACATTTGAAGTAGTTTGCTGCGATATCAGCAATTAATTCTGGAACATGCTCATAGACCCATAGCAAACATCTAGATACTGATGACCTTAATCAAGTATAATTTTAAACAGATAATTTATTGATAAAAAAATGTAATACAACTATATTTCTCGTATTAATGATGTTAAAATCCTAACAAAATCAGTACTGGTAATATGATGCCGGTATACGCATCATGTTAACCAGAAGCAACATTTCGGTCAAGTGAGGAAAAATACGTGTAGGTCATCTCCTCCATTGTTATAACACTGCATGCTAGTGGTTATACGCCTATCAGTCAAAAATAAAACTCTGACGAAAACATTATGACAAACTGAAACATAACTAAAAATCAACTTACTTGGATCTTCATCTTCCAATTCCTTTTCCAATTCTAGTAATTTATTCTGAATCATTTCCCGAGAAATTCGATTTTCTTCCGCTTGCTCCAAAAGCTTTCCTATCTGGTCCTCGCAACTTCGCATGTCAACAGTAGACATAGCCATGCTGGCGGTGGCCAAAGCCAAAAGGAACACACACTTGCCTATCACCATCGTGGCACTGCAGAGTGTAGAGTTAGCAAAGAGAATGATGGTGAACGATTCGAAACATCGTTTATATACTGGCACCTGTGTTTCGGCCAATTATCATGTTATCAAACAACATTACGGAAACACGATTTTTTAGCTGACTGGCGAAATTGGAGAAGCTTTAACGCCGAATAGATAAAAGAACTCAAATACTTGTACATACGTTTAAGTTAATGAACTTTAATTAGAAATATAACCTTAAAATGCATTAATAATGTATATTGCTTCATTTGGCTGTTTAAGTTGATGGCATATTAGTTTCAAAACATGTACGCAAAAATAAGGTGGCGTAAAATGTTCGTAACATAGAGATTTGAAGTCAACTTAAACTAGTTATTCAGCTGATGAGCTTAAAGTAACGTATTTCAAAAAGATTGTATAATTGTTGCGTTTATGTATTATTGCATCATATATAAAGACACAACATTCAAATATTTTAAATACTCAAGTCAAGTGGTGCTTTAATATTTTTTCACACCTTATCAAAGCAATGGGCAGGAACATTTAACGACAAACAAACATTAACATGACAACAGTACATTAATCGGTAATGCAAATAATTGTTAGAGGAGTATAACAGTAAAAAGACATGATTCGACAAGAAAAGTTAGTCGATATGAATTCATAATAACAGTGTTTTTATTCTGATTATACGAATGTACAAGTTGCTGATGAAATAATTATATATGCACATGTATGGGTACGCTTAAAGATAAATAGTATTCGAAATCATTGTTATTATTAGTAACATTTGTCTCGTCACTTGTTATATCAAGTATCATCTCTATCTTAACAAAACTCGGGTCAATGCTTTTTCATGTCATAATTTTTGTCTGCATTTGTTGAATCTGTTTTTGTATTTGTTAACTACAGTATGAGGTAATTGAACTGTTTTAAGATATTTTAATAAGCATTGTATGCATGTTTTTGTGTTGTTTAAACATTGTATAAATGTATGACATGTATCATGGTGTTTATGTTGTTTGACAGATGCCCTCGAGCGAGATAGCACTCGTAGAGCACTCAAAACGACTATTTCTGTTTGGTAATATGGGTGAATTGAATTTCTTTTTCGCTCGTAAACTTGTTTCAAGTGAATGCAGCTTTTTGTTCAATTTCCAAATATTTTTAAAAGTTCTGAACACAATGATTCGGTTTCATTTAGCTTGACCTGATTTCTTGTTCATCCAGAGAAACATCTTGGGAGGTCGGTAGCACGATGAACTTTACATAATTAATTTATATACTGATTGACAAGTAGGCACCAGAAACGTTTGTTTGATTCTAGTCATTTACACGCAGAACAGCATACTCAAAGTTTCTAACAAATGTATGTAATTTGATACGGCAGACTAAAATGTACTGTTAAAGACCAGGGATCACGTGTTCCGATAAAAGTTAACCTCAAAGATAAACTCGGAATTAAATTCTTCCTCAATGAAACTTAATTCAAACCAGACTTAGAGTTTATACTTGCATTATCTTAACACTTGGTGTAACTGTAAGCAGAAATACTGGCCGCTATTTTACATAAGAAACAACACACACACATATGTACCCTACCGAAATATATATCGGTTAATTAATTTAATGTAATCTGAATTATCTGAGTATTTAAAAAAGTGAAAGTATTAATTTGTTTTAATTCTATTGTTGCGTACTACACAAAAAGTCTTCACCAGGGACAAGATAATTATACCATTGGAAACATTTCTGCCTGATCAAAGTAAACATTGCAAGCGGATACGTAGTGTCGGGTTTTCAAAAAGAACAAAAACTAGTCAGAAGAAGATGTTCTATTGCAGATCTAGAGATATTGTTTTGTAAAACAGGCTTAAAATTGTTGACGTGAGATACGTCTCACCTTAAGGCGTTCCAAGATACCGAAGCCTACGATCCCTTTACTGAAACACCACGTAACCGTACAAATATGCTTCAAATATCTACATCGTGTATGTAGGTATGTGTATGTATTGTTTCTTGTTGTTTACATCCTGAAAGCACATATTTGCATAATCTTGAAACGCAGACCTTAAAAATGTAGGTTAAGTTGATATTATACCAGACACGAGTTAATGGTTATTTGCTCAAAGCGAATCAGCAGACACGATATGTAAGAAAAAGGTCAAGATTTGAAACAATTACCTAAAACTATAAGCTGAAGTGTTTTAGATCATCGGAAACATAAAGTTATGTTAAGTTGTTATACATGCATTTTCTTAACTAGAAAAGTAACTCTTGTTATCCACACATATTGGAGTGAACTGTAGTTTTAAAACTTTTGCGGTCACATACATACTTGAGTTTTTAACTAGTTCAAAACTTGTAGACGCTGTTGAAGGAAGAGCAACAGGTGAAAATGACTTTCATTGAAATCACCTCCGTCAATAGCGAACGTACATAAGGCGGTAGGTCGGCGCATTGCATTGTGTTGCTTCGTCGTGTAGTCCTGTGTCGGTCCATTTTCATATATTTGAGTTCGTGGGTGATGCTGTGTTGTTTGGTCCTTACAACTGTGATAGCGGTCTTGTTTGGTTCATTGCCACTGTGATATCGGTCTTGTTTCGGTCCTTACCACTGTGATTTCGGTCTTGTTTGGTTCCTTGCCACTGTGATATCGGTCTTGTTTGGTTCCTTGTCACTGTGATATCGGTCTTGCTTGGTTCCTTGCCACTGTGATATCGGTCTTGTTTGGTTCCTTACCACTGTGATATCGGTCTTGTTTGGTTCCTTACCACTGTGATATCGGTCTTGTTTGGTTCCTTACCACTGTGATATCGGTCTTGTTTGGTTCCTTACCACTGTGATATCGGTCTTGTTTGGTTCCTTACCACTGTGATATCGGTCTTGTTTGGTTCCTTGCCACTGTGATATCGGTCTTGCTTGGTTCCTTGCCACTGTGATATCGGTCTTGTTTGGTTCCTTACCACTGTGATATCGGTCTTGTTTGGAACATTGCCACTGTGATATCGGTCTTGTTTGGTTCCTTACCACTGTGATATCGGTCTTGTTTGGTTCCTTACCACTGTGATATCGGTCTTGTTTGGTTCCTTACCACTGTGATATCGGTCTTGTTTGGTTCCTTACCACTGTGATATCGGTCTTGTTTGGTTCCTTACCACTGTGATATCGGTCTTGTTTGGTTCCTTACCACTGTGATATCGGTCTTGTTTGGAACATTGCCACTGTAATATCGGTCTTGTTTGGAACATTGCCACTGTAATATCGGTCTTGTTTGGAACATTGCCACTGTGATTTCGGTCTTGTTTGTGTTTCTAGGACCATGCAACTAGTGTTTGGCACAAGTGTTTTGTTATTATAAATCAATAACAATACGTGGCGCTGTGTTGGTAATAACTAAATACTATGAGTTGTGTTATATAGAGATGACGTATTTGTACACGACTTGAAAAAAAATATCGATCATCCTATTAGCTCCGTCAGTACAGCGTCTAACTGCCAGTCGGATGGTCGTAGGTTTGTACCCCATGTGAGGAGGACTTTTTCCTTGACTATTTGACTTAACCATCTTCATTCTCTGTTTCATTTTGTGAAGTTGTCAGTTGTTTTTGGACGATCAGGTTAATACAAGTGGATAACACAGGAACGGCTTATAACTTAAATACTCACGTCGACAGCGGTATCATACACCAACACAAACCCACATGATTCTGAAGATAATGTATCATGAATGAACAACCTGTTCTTCGTCATATATGCAAATTTGATAAGACAATTGACAGTCCTTTATTGTTACACTGGAATACCTAATTGCATCAGCTCCAAACAAAATATGTCTGACCAGGGAAACTATTTGACCTACCCCTAACAATAAGAGCGCTTTTTCTGCTTATCTTATAAAGTGTAAGACTTGTAATACCTCCTTGAATCACGCAATAAACAATAAACACATAATACGAAACTAGTCAGCCAGAAAACCCAGTGTAAGTTTCATTTATATTATTAAATCCACGTCACAACGTCTTTAAAGTGCATAAATCATATTCTTTATGTACTTTATTTATAGTATTTTAGCAACATTTACACGGACCAGTCTGAAGGTGCGGTGTTATAATTTACGACATTCACTTACATTTAACCAGCAAACGTTCGAACAAATAAAAGTAAATTAAAAAAGACTGAATATAATATATAAGACATATACATTATACCATGTGTAATTATACATGTATTTATGAAATATATGAAAGTGGCAGAAATCAAGTGTCAAACAACGACCAAAATTTATGTTACATTAACTTTGTTCAGGGTTCTGTATTCTGACAGGGGCGTAGATTTCTATGAGTCGTGTAGGCCTAGGCCTACACTTGTTGCGAAATATCGAAACAATAAAATGGCCAAAACTGCAAAAAGATAATTAATGTATGTTTTGGGTGTTATTGTAAGCATATTAACCTGAACGATACATACACCAAAAACACATGTAGCTACAAAAAATCCAGGTGACCATGCCCCAGACCCCCTGAAACTAAGTATATTCATATATTTAAGCTAATACACGCCCATGACTTTCCCGGGCTTATTTTCTGCTGGTACTACTATTTATCTACTGAGTTTACATACTGAATAATGTTACATATAGCAACGGAGCTATCAGTATATTTTTGCACGTTTTTTGGTGAAACGAGGCTCTGGATCTGGATTAATACTCTACATGGCCTTTCGATGTACACGCAGCGGGTGAGAGATAGGGGATGTTTAGTCACTATGCTGGAGGGCTTCAGGAAAGCCCTCTACTGTCACTGTGCACACTGTGTCATTATCCAAATTAGTCCAGTCTATAAGTGTTGCAGGGGGGGGGGGGGGGTGAGTCTTTGTATAAATCACTTTTTCAGTTAATTTATTTGAAACATTTTTGATGGTTTGAGCCTTGTCTCTGTATCATATTGTCACTAGCACAGTCATTAAATTGTTTGGGTCGAATGAGTCTTTTACCACGAATGGGGGTCAGATAGTCATTGAAGGGCATTGCTGGCACCAGCCACTCGGCCACCTTAAACAAGAAGACTAGTCTAGCAGACTTTCTGCGATCCTGTAGGGGAGGTAGGTCGAGGTCCTTGAACATTCTCGTTCCAGAGTGTCGATGTCTTTCTGGAGGAGGGGGTCCAATATGATAGACCTGTATTCTAAAGTTGATCTGACCAGTGAAAGGTGTGCGATCTGACCAGTGAAAGGTGTGCGATCTGACCAGTGAAAGGTGTGCGATCTGACCAGTGAAAGGTGTGCGAACTGACCAGTGAAAGGTGTGCGATCTGACCAGTGAAAGGTATGCGATCTGACCAGTGAAAGGTATGCGATCTGACCAGTGAAATGTATGCGATCTGACCAGTGAAATGTATGCGACCTGACCAGTGAAAGGTATGCGATTCTTCTGCTGATGTTGGGCTTCAGGAATCCTAATGTAGAGTTGGTCTGGTTTTCCAAATTTTAGGTTTTCTGCGCAAGTTACTCCTAGGTAAGGATTTTCATCTACTTGTTTAAGAATATGGTTATCTAGCTGGTACAAGTGACTTTTGCTGTTAATACTCATGACATAGCAATTATTTGCATTAAACTGCCGTTAATCTATCTAACCCATGTCCTCCTGCTCTCAAGGCGGACATTGTATCGGTTGGGCTATTAAGCCGGGGTTTATGTTTGTATCAACGTTGTAGTTGACCTGAAATGTGTTCCCAGGTTTCCAGATAATACTGGTTTGCTAAAAAAACAGCTGATATATTCCATACGATTAGGTTGGAAGGATCCTAGTTACATTTTATATTACCTGGTTACTCCTCGTTAAATAGTTCCGTTAGGCTACTAGAATACCAAGTTAGATGACCGGGTGGACTTTTATAGTATAATATGTACACCATAGTACCGTAAAGTAATTATGTTGTTAACAAATGTTACAATGTCGCTGAAATGTTAATACAGTAAAACCTCACTAAAAGACCTTCTCAATAATAAGACCAGTTTTTAAGGCCCTAAGGATGGTCTTATTATTTACTGTATACAGAAAGAAGTGCGTTAGTGCAGACTTTCCGGGTTGAAATAGAAGTCGAATATAGTATAGGATATAGAAATTGATGACTCGAATCATGATGTATGTCCTTGAATCTTTATTTACTCATTGACAGCTTTATCGGGTAGTAAAACTGAAGTCATTATGACCGAATGTCTATTTTGATATAAAGTTATATTTTAGGGTAATCCCTAAAACTCATAGTGGCGATACAATCAATTCCACCTACGCGGTAACGAGTAGACACAGCGCGATTTGATTGGTCGTATGACAGAGGTAGTTTTGAATTACACAGTTCGTGGGAAAAAGTGTGTGAAATATGCAAATTATTACACGTCTAGATGTGTTAGAAACACGAAACTGTATTACATGATCAGCGTGTATAGCAAAGTGGCCTTACTTAGAATTTAAAACAATGAAGATTAATCAAAATGGGACAGGTCCTTATGCTTCAAGCAGTGTCTATGAACTCAGTAATGCTACGTTTACACTATGTTCCCGGCGGCCACGGCAGCCCCGTTTGCCCGAAACGTATTGCACCGTGGGATTTTGGCCATTTTTGTCTCCATGTCCAAGTTTTGTTAGGTTGTGCTAAGTTTCCTCATGGTTTATCACGGTATCCGTGACGGGCCGTTGGGGCGAAGAAGCGGTTCCTCCAAGGCGCACTAAGGTTCGGGCCGCGGTCTACCAGGGATGCATGTATGTTGCTTCCCGGTCCGATGCGTTGTGATGGGATCCCTCACGCTGTTCACGTCTTCATCCAGGTCTGATGCGTTTTTCACGTTCTGTCAAGTCCTCCTATGGATCAAACGTGGACGCCGGAGAGCTTTGGAGCACGTTTGTGCCCATGGTGTAAAGAAAACCTCTCAAGCAACAGCAATCATTGTATCAAGATACTTCGACGAGTAAACCTTGAGTGCCGGCAGATGGGGCGTCTTCTGGAGTCACACACCGGGACGCACCGTAATTGAAACGTTACGAAACGGCTATAGTACACCCTAGCTTGCCGTGAGAACCGTGACAAAACGGAGCACAACGTGACAAAACTGGAAAGGAACTTTAGATGCCGGGGAATACATATGATTCCCGTCCCACTACGGACCACTTCCAAGTTTTGTAACGGCCTATTACGTACTGTCACGTTTTATAGCGTTTACCACGTTTTACTACGGCCTATTACGTTTCATCCGCACCGTGGCTGCCGTGGCAAAATTCTGGCCCGGCATCCACGGCAATTACGGTCTGTAACGTTTGCCTATCCCGTCCCCCCGCGTTATCTCACGTTCATCCCGTTTTCTCCACGGTGGCATGAACCGTGATTGCCGTGGCCGCCGGGAACATAGTGTAAACGTAGCATAAGGGATAACTTAAGCCTAGTTCTCACTGTCCCGGTTCAGGTCCCGGTATCCCTCGGTGAAGACTAGCCGGTATATATTTGTGCCAGAAAAATCAATTGCATTCTCATATTCCCGTCGCTGTCCCGAGTGCTCGCGGTTTAGAAGCCGGATGCCCCCGTTTGATCCCGGATTACCCCGGTTTGGCACGGTGTATTTACGGTGTCGCGCCGGCGTGTTTCCCGGTCCATCCCGGTGTGACCCAGGTCGTGTCCCGGTGCCAACTGGTGAGACCACGATCGTGTTACGGCCCTGCCGGTCCAACCCGGTAGAACCCCGGTCGTGCGCCGATGGTGACACCCGGTGTCCCCCGGTGGTAACCGGATAGTATCGGTATGTATAAACTGAGACAACGCAGATCAGCATCAGTTTTCTATCGTCTGTCGAAGAAGAAGCATAATATCTGATAAGTGGCAACATCGTCAGAAATGCCTAGAAACAAGAACCCTCCGCCTGTTAAAAAACATGTGAGGAAAAATGCACTAGATAGTACCATGCTTTCACCGTCAGATGACGAATCTATTCGTGGGCCAACACATCCGACCTGAGGGAGTCTTCACCTGATCGCCACTCGTCACCATCACCTACGCAGAATCGGCAGAAAATGCGCTTGAAGGTTCTGTTCTTGGGCCAACACATCCACCCCGGAGGGAACTATCACCTGATACGAACCCACACTATCTTCCTTTGATGTCGCCTCGTGTGTCTTCTGTTATGTAAATGAACCCTTGCCATCACTATGGTGCAAGCTGTCTGCCGATTGGCCAACTGTAGCGGACAGTTCACCAACTCGAGTATGTTGCTGCTTGTCTGGATCATATCGTCTTGCTCTCAAATTACACTGATGGGGAACCTAATTGTACACGATACTTTATACACACCGGGAATTTATCCGGGGCTAACCGTACTACAACCTGTCTGGCCGTAACTTCGCCTTCTGTTACCGTCGTGAAAGCGGGATAATCCGGCATAAACCGGGTCAGTCCGTAATGAAACGGGTGTCTACCGGCCTCAACCGGCGGAATGCCGGCATACGCCGTTGTTAACCGTCTGCTAATCCGGCTCAGACCGTATCAGTCCCTAACTCCTTCGGTGCAAAAATGGGCTTTACCGGCATACGCCGGAGCTATGCCGGGTAAACTCCGGGGTTCACCGTATGTCTACCGTGAGTGGAGTATTCCCGACCGCCCCGGATTATTACTGACTATCACGGAAGAGCCACGGTAGAGACCCGGTCCTGTGCCGGTATATACCGGCGTTGTGCCGGATCAGCCCGGTTCTTGATATTTCTCCCGGTGACTCCCGGTTGTGTTAAACATTTTAAAACATCTGGGACGGTCTGCCGGATCGCGCCGGATCAACCCGATTTGCTACGGTGCCACCACGGTTGTCTTCCCGGTTTGACACGGTTTCTCCCGGACCACCATCCGGGACGTACCAGGGCGCCACTCCGGGACAGTAAGAACTAGGCTTTAAGTTAAGTGCTTGACATCTGCCCTGCGTTAAGTAAAGGTATTTGAGGCTAACGTTTCATAACGTTTTGCAATTTGGTTCCCCGTGTGCAGGCAATGTGATACGGTGGGCCAGGGATACAATACAAAACGTTCGCGACTGTTAGCCGTAACTGAATGCAGGCAGGGGACATTTTTGTATGAAGAAATAAGGCACGAGACACTCGACTTAAAAAGGAATTAAAAGTGCTTTTTTGCAAATCTATGAATAGTATGAAATAAAACGGTTGAAATTTGAAGTGGAAAGCGTCGAATACTTTAAAAGACAGACTACCTTGAAACACATTTCTAACTGGTTACCCTACGTTTCTTCTGTCTATTACATCTAGTGGATATCAACACACAGAACACCAGACGTTCAGAGGGTGTAAGGGCAAACATCTTTGGGGATGGGGCATTAAGGAACTGTCTGGTTGATTGCTAAAAAACAAGGAGAGTATGATATGACATAAATTAAGGGGGAATGAAAATCATTACCGGACAAGCTAAGTTGACCATGGACAGAATGGGTAAATATGAACAGGTTCATTATATCAGGCCAAAGATTCATATAAAGGGGGTGAGAGAAACTTAATAAATTGAATTTCACTATATATAAGCAGACTTCTTTACAAAATCATGTGTGAATTTTGAGTTTCGAAAAAATGAAGTTAGACTAAGAATGGAGTACCACAATCTTTGTTCAATACATTGTTTTCATCTTGAAACATATGACGGTATAAGGAGTGACCAGTCAGAAAAGCGTATGAGTGTTGTCAGTAAATGATTTACGATTATAGGTATATATATCGTGTTACGGATACGATTTGTTTCTGTTAGTAGATGATAATAATGAGAAGTGTGTTCGTTATTCAATGCAACACTCAGGTCAGTTTGAGCAACAGTGCTTGTGAACATTAATTTAATATGTCTTTAAGGAATGTTCATAGTTGTTGTGACTGTAGTCAACATACTATTTATTCTTGATCGATAAATTATGTTAATACCTTGTAAATACACTTGTAGTAAACAGTGAGAGGGGGCTTGGATTTGGGTGGGGGTCACTAGAATTTTCGGAACCAGCGTAATTCAGTGGTATCTTTAGTGGTGTCTATCCCTATCCTACAAATAAAGAACACGTTACACAGCTTTTTATTCTAAAATCATTGACTGACCTTCATTTTCTAAACGTGTGCTTTACATCGGCCTAAATAAGGGCACCAGATCTACTCCTGATTGGATATAGTGACTCGTTATACATAAACTGATCTGATGAATTCACCAATCCTATTCAGTTTCTGTGAAAAGTTTATCTACGTAGTGATATATATTATCTGCCCGACATCTCGATGTGGCTGTAATGAAAGCAGAATTCATCGCAAACGCTATTTTCGGAGTCACTCTACTTCAATGTGAACACTATATAGGCCTATATATACCTTTGGTACATGATACATAACCGTCTTGTGTTTCAAATATACAATAACGCTGCAGTCAAAGACCACGTCGAAATTAGGAACAACTAGTAAATATGTCTTGCTTCACAAGCAAAGGTGGTCTTATTATTGAGGGTAATTTTAGAGTCTATAATGCACACGCGTTCATTTTAATTACCACTTTGTCGTGATGATTCGAACGTCTTACTTCTTAATATAATTGCGCAATATCGTAGGAAGCCCAGTGGTCCATGGGTAGAGCACCTGACTATTTTTCCGAAGGTCCTAGGTTCGAGACCCGCGACGAGCGGAGTTTGATCATGAACTTCACATTTCCTAAATTTAGCTCGAGTACTGGTTGGTAGCCAGGAAGCAGTCATCGAGTGTGATTAGTATAAGTTGTTAGAACTTTTTTCAAAATCGATCTAAAATAAATAAGTTTAAAAAACCACAAGCAAACCACACAATTATAAACAAGGTACTAGTCACGTAGGCGCGTAGCTACATGTACGCACAATACGCCGTTGCGTACACTTGATTATCAAAAAATAGAAAAATGTGCGTGCAATAACCAACAGTTGAGTATTTGTATGCAGTTTATGAATATATATAACACTTCTAAAGTTACTGTTTTGCTTGTGAAAATGTTACCAGGTTGCACCACCCACACCTACCATGTTCTAGAAAACGGACCCCCCCCCCTAGATTGTTCTGTGTGTACACACATTCTACCAGTTCTAGCTCCGCCCCTAGGTCTTGACTAAACCTTCACCACTATTTAAACACCGCTCAAGGTCATTAAATGTTATGCACCAATTAATGTGACATTATGTGCTTATAAATGCTTAAATAAAATTAGTAATGTTGTAAAAATACTTATCATGCGATGTACACCTTTTAATATCTTGTTGCATGACCTTGGGTGATTTAGTGCAGTTATTAATAAGTACATGTACTATATACCCGTTCTGTTCTGTTCTATACATTACTGGTCACATTTTGTATGTTTATATACTGTACTGATTATATTGGTGCTTATGAATCAATTTGAACTTTAAACACGTCTTCATTTGACAGCGACATTGAACTCAACACCTAGCTCTGGATCTGAAAGCAGACATGTATATAGTAGTCTGCGCTCGATAGTAAACAAAACACCCTAGACTATTACATACAAAGTGCACCGCGATCTTATTTCATTTGCAACTATAACCTGAAACTAGTTCATGTACGTTTTCGGAAAACCTACAGGACGCTATGTACAGTCGTTTGACATAAATACCAAATAACCTGCGTGACAAAACCGATACCGTATTATTTTCATGTTTTTTTATCAATATGAATATTAAACATTTAACTTTTAAGCATACTTTGTGTTATTTCTGTCTGTCGAATGTTACAACCGTTGTATGAAACACACTCATTATAATTACATGAGTAGGATCGTCAAGGAGCGGCTATTCAAGTTTTCGCGCGCTCGTTGGTTCTATTTTTAGAATGTCTATTTTTACCATATTAAGGCTTAATTTCTAGGAAGTGGAAATATTGAAATTCCATGAATTGCGATATAAAAAGAACATTACCTTGTCCTACATATATCACAAATTCGCCATTAGTACTTGTCATAAGTAAGCGAGCGGGGACTCGGTGGAGATGACTGTCCGTTTTTGTGTCTGTGCTATGGAATTATATACTATAATGATGCGTATGACCGGGGTTCCACGTGGCATAATTTGATTGTTTAATAATAATGCCCCGTGAAATCCTAATTATGCGTGTTGCTTGCTATCAAATTGAAATATAGGATTCTGCATTGACAGGTATGTCGAATCATTATGTCTTCATTCAGTGTCCGTAGCCTAAGTACAGTCGTTGGTTAATAAATGTGCATGTATCGTCGTTGAAAATATTTTGTTGATACTAAATGTTGTAGAGCTATATGTGGTTTACTATTTATCTGTTAAATGTCTGGCGTGTACAACTTGTATACAATCTATACAGTATCAACATGTGTACGTATGTCGGTTCAAATAATCATTTTAAATAATCTGTTGAAAGATTTGGACTTTTTGTTGATATGATTCAGATTTTATAAAAGCATTCATTATGGCGTTTCATTTTAGCGTAATGAGTATCTTTACTTCTTAAAAATATATATTAAGTATAATTGATCAATGCTTGCAAATTAAATATAGTGCCCAGTGCCCACCCTGATATTCATGTAGGAATAGAGATCACGTACACCCGAGTCAGTGTGAGTATTTAGGGTACTAATTTATTTATCAACATACTACTTGATCTGACATAGACGGACACAGAAGCAATCTTATATTCACTTTCTGAAGCATAATTCACTCCGTTTTGCACGATAGGAAAACAAATTTTGATCAATGTTGTCAAATATCAGAAAACAAAGATTTTGTGCTGTTAACTTGTGACCATTAATAAAAAATCTGGACAATGGTAATTGGATAACGATCTGATGAGAACCAGCGATATTTTCATGTTCTTCAGTTAAGCAGACGACTTATTGCAGATTTCTTTCCATTTAGCAAAATAAAATGTTCGTGAAATGCGCTGTTCTTTGTATGACGACAATAAATTATTAAATATTTTGATAATTAAAATCCATAAAATTATTTATCCCTTCCATTTTTTCATATATAGGACTACTATTTTTTCTGGTTGTATTATTGTTATCAATTATTTCTAGAATGTGTTTATCTTCATACTGTATGAATCACAAACTTATTTATTTGTTTTTATCTCAACCAATGTTATTTGTGGTTTCATATGTATAATATAGCATTAATATTCTATATAAATAATATTTTTATTTAAATCTATGTTATTTTCCCATCTGTATGTACATACATAGTACCAATATAATCATTGTTGATTTACCTATGCTGCTTGTTTTTTACGTTTCAAGTTAATAGTATGGATATATTTCTAATAGTCAACAAGCAAAATGTATTTTCCCGAATGATTAATAAAGGAATGTGTGTATATTTTTATTCTACTTTCAATTTCGTCTATCTAAGCTCACGAAAACGCTCGATACAATCTTATACGCCTACGTCATACGTTCAGGCACTTAAACTAGTTGGTGTGATGTTTGAAAACGATAAAATTCAACTCTTCCCGCGGTTTATCAAAATGTTGCCTTAATTCTAGCGAATCTTCGTCAAAAGTTCAAATTTCGCAGTGGACGCGATTTCATTCTTTGTTCGCCTCCTAGTTATTTTTTACGACAACAAACAAAATGAGCATTTACGTGAAACATTTGCTAGATATCTTTATTTAACATGATAAAATGATTTCCTTATGTTTAAATATACATCCGATCATAAATAATTAATAACTCTCGTTCTTCCTGCGACGCAATTTGAAATATTTATCATTAAGATCAATTTGAAATATTTATCATTAAGATCAATTTGAAATATTTATCATTAAGATCAATTTGAAATATTTATCATTAAGATCTATTTGAAATATTTATCATTAAGATCAATTGAAAATAACCGAATTGGTTTGCAATTGTCAGAAGGGAAAAGTGGGTGAAGCTCAAATTGAAAAAAAAATCATGATAGATAAACAGTTTGAGGTTTTATGTTCAAAATTATTATATATGGTCGACGTGACAAAATAATTATATATGGTCGACGTGACAAAATAATTATCTCAACCAGGAAAATGTCTGAATGTCTTCACGAAGGAATAAATTGAAATTACTGTGAATGTTCTCACGAAGGAATAAATTGAAATTATGCTTTGTCTGTTTCCTTGTATTTTTATAATATCGACTTAAAGATGTTCATCAATACTGTAATTATATAAAACTACCAATTAATACATCAGAAATCCTAGCATAATTCACCAAAATGAACTATAAGCAAATTAAGCAGATATCCAAAAGGTCAGAACAAGATTTATTTAAAGATGTATCTGGCTCATCTGAACATAAAATGTTTGTATTGGCTTCATGTAGTATTCTTGTTACATTGGCTAAAATATCTCTAATAAGAATCTTTGAAATGTGTAACTGATTGAAATATCTTTTTTACCATATAACTAACATAATGTTTTTTATAAAATAGCCCGATTGTTAAAAAACTAGGAGTTTATGATGTACAAACATCTTTCTTCAACAAATACGGATCAATACATTATGAGTTCATTTTTGTTAATGCTTGTTCATTTATGTTTTAACTATTGGAAATATATTTTCATGTTTGTTTATATAAACAAATGAACAAAAAATGAGCATAATATTATATTACTTTAAAAATATTGTTTACCATATTAAACTGGCATTACCCTCTGCCCCTAATGTTATGTAGACTGTTGTTTCCTTGGGGTCTGTGTGGAGAGGCATTGTCTGTTTTATGTTGCGTTCTCTGTAACAACATAATCTCTCTTTGTTATAAAACGACCATTAACTCCAATGTTAGATGATACCTTGTAATTCGTATTCAATTGACAAATTCTCTGAAACACAGGGTTGCAGGAGTGGTTATTGGTATACTCAAAATTGCCTGTGGAAATCTGTTTTGATACGTTTTAAGTAAAACTTTTAACGAATCATTTATTCATTTCGATAAAAATTATTTACTTCGTATTTTCTTATCGTGCATATATAATATTTGTGTCTGGCATATTACTATTGCTCGGGTTAGAACAAATCTCCACAATTTATCTTAGTGGATAAATACTAATGTATACCTAGATTTGCCTATATTAAAAACACGACACAGAATTGGCCCTCAATAGTTATCGCTAAACTCATCAAATTTTGGATATAATTATATTGCGTAATTAAATTAATTAATTGGTATCAATACATATATGCTTTACCTTACATAACAATATAATATGTATTATTTATATCGAGGTTGTGTGGGCGAGTTCAGTTTTGAAATACGTGTAAAAATATAAATGTCGAGAACGTAACTAACATAACAGCTTTATTGGTTAGAACGTATACAGTATCATGATTATACCTCTTAGTTTAGATATACGTGGTGGTTCTGCTGTACGTTGTTACGCAGTTTTAGTTTTGTACTGGGTCGCATCGCGTCAAAGATGAATCATAGTGAATATTGTTTCGTCTCATTTGAATATTTTTTGATGATTGCAGAATCTGAACAGGAAATACATTTTACTGGTACAAAGTGTAGTTTTTGTGTATATTTATTATATCATGAGATGGAACCTTTTGCTTATACAACCAGTTGTTCACGTGATCCAAACAAGTAATACGACTCCGAAATTATTCTGAGACATATTTCATCTCTTGGTTTTGCCAAACCTATCATTATTTGGATATCTTATTTGTATTATTTATTTCTTTTATGCGTGATGTTTACTTGTTTAGGTTTCCTTCAGACAATAGCACGTATGCTTCATTGTTTTATACTTTTGTTTGCGAGCTTTCTCGACTTGTTCAGTGATGAATTCCATCCATTAAAGTCCCACTCCCCTGTTTGTCCTCCTTATTTCTCCTTAGTTGTCCTTTATGGTCGACCAGACCTTTCCTTGCGCCCCTGTTCCCTTGCGTATTTACCATTGCACATTCTCAATGACTGATTTGTGGACTGTTGTTTTCCCGAAGGTCTGTGTGGGGAGGCATTGCCTTGTGTATTTGGCATTCCCTGTAGCAAATTATTATCTCTTTTAATAAATTTTAGTGAGTTTGACCGATTATTTTCCAGTGAAAGAAACAACAGAAAAAGCCGAGACTATGTCTATGTGTTTACCTATCTATTGCTGTATATAGCGTTGTTTACTAAATATAACTTATTTGTCGGCGATTACCGTAAGTTGGTTCTCAATAAATAATTTGATTTTTTAAACAACCAATCTTACCATGTTGTCATATTTCGTCTTTGTAAACCGTTTGCAAAAGTGTTTGTATGAAGTTACTGTGTACACGATACTTATTTTTAGTTTATGTCGGCATTGGTACAACAGTTTTAACATTAGTTATGAATAGCTATTGACCGACTACATAATGACAATAATAAAACATTTAATAAACTATAAGACATGGTAACATAGGTCTGGACTACATATAAACATAGCAATGGACATATATAAAGTAATATAAATGTTGCATGGCAGACAATACTAGTATATAACATGTATTAACAATTAAGACAAATGACCGAAATAAGTTAATTGTGTAATACATACGGAAGATAAAAAAATACATTGTGTGAAACTCAAAAAGGTTGTGTCACAAGTTCTGTGTCGATGATTTTAAGAGCCGGAAACTATGTTTTGAGAAGATGAAACATTACAACAGATAAGGCATATGTAACATTGAAACATATTTTTAAGTATATAGTAAAATGCACTAGAAATGACCAATCAGCGGGGATAGAAGGAAGTGAACAGTTAATGGAATTAGTAACCATGGGCTCGTGGGGTGACCTACGTGAGGTGACCTACACCAATCGTAGACAAATAATAAAGAAACTGTTGGGTTTAAGTCAAGAAATTGTATAAAAACTGTCATTTTATTTTTTCCACTAAAGGAAATGGACGGGATAGAGTCAACCAGATTTATACCACATCATTGTTGTCATGTTACGTATCTGCTATCGATATATTATGTTACTGTTATTTGAATCGCCATTGCAACATGAGTTTTTTTGCTGTTTGTTAGTATCAAATTTGAAACTCCTTTTATTGTCAAACAAGGTGGCCTCCACTATGTTTATATCAGCTCCGCACTGCATCTGAACGCCAGTTTTATCATACTCTGCACCTCTTTCACTTGGTTCGTGGTGAAAGCTGTACACTGAACCAGCTTTATAATTGGTCACTTGGTTTTTATTGATATTAATCAAAATGTGAATGTAAATTCAACAATGCAAACACCATTGTATAAGTAATTTCTTCGTTATACTTTTCTGAAATACTTGAATTAAAAGCCGTGAATCAGTAATACAACTGTATATGGTATGATATCTTTAATTAAAACCTGGTGACCATTCAGAAATAATCATATCAATTATGTTAACATTTTTGCAGCGAAAATTCTTTAAAGTAATAGTATGCTCATTTTTTGTTCATTTGTTTACCCAAACGAACATGAAAAATATGTTTCCTATAGTTGAACTATTAATAAGCATGCATTAACAAAGAATGAATTCATTGTATTTTGATCTGTATTTGTTGAAGAAAGATGTTTGTAGAACTACATCATAAAATTACAAACAGGTTATTTTACAAGCTTTGTCTGTTATCGATGAGGGAAAAAATGATGTTTTCAATCGGTTATACATTGTAATGGTTCTTATTAGAGATGTTTTAGCCTATGTAACAACAATACTGGATGCAGCCAATTCAAACATTGTATGGTCAGATGAGCCAGATACTTATCTCTTTAAAGAATAATTCTCACTGTATAATTGCATTCAGTATGTTCTGTAATTGAAGGATTATGCAATAAAATTCGTCACCAACTTAATTCAAATGATGAAACCTGAATAAGGAAAGTTCGTGCAAAACGTGTGCAACATGATTCCTACATTGGTACGCAGTCTGCACGTTGAAATGTTTTATTATTATTTTTGCACGGTCTGTGAACATGCGGTATCGATTATAAACAACTAACAGTATTATAAACATGGTTAGAATTAATTCACATCGTAAAACTTTCAAGGATAACAATTAAATGACGTGGTTCCTCAAGCATACAAATATCTGCATATGTTCTTCAACTGCAAACATTGTTTTGTATTTTCACTTTACAAGGTCGTTTTAAAGTCTCATTTCGTTGCAAATTGGATGTTTTAACAGTCTTTAAGTATTACTATGCTGAATGTTTGTTTGTTTGCGATATAATTCGAGGGAGTTATTGTCAGAAACTAGTTCGAATATCGTCAAGGAGATATGATGATAGTTGTTTATATGGTTGTTTCCATGGGGTATTCAAATGTTCAAGTAAATATGTTGTGTAGTTATACATTTTTTATGGCAAGATTTTCCTGACCGATAAGGAAGTCGGGTTGTTTGTGACTTACGTTTTCTTTTTGTTCTCTTACAACTGGTTCACTGTCTATGTCAGTGTTTGTATTGGTTACCTACATGATATTATCTATAACATGTTGTTCAGTTGCACACTCATCATTGTACGCCGGATATTGACAAATAGTCCACCACAATAATCGTCCAATCAGGTGTCTTCTTTTTACTTAGGAACGCGGAAGTTTTGGATCTAAATTAAACTTCATTTGACAGATTATATACCCATTCAATACACTTTTCGTATACTTGGCTATGCTAAATATGAGTTGAGAACATAATAAGATTATATCGCCCTTATTACCAATACACGTATAGTACGTACAATATTGATTATTAAATGCATTTATATGAACCACTAAAACCTCACTTAAAGACCACCTTATTAATAAGACCACCTCAAAATTAAGACCACGTATTTCAAGTCCATTTTTACTATTCCGCTCTTTATTCAACCCCTATAATAAGACCACCTCAATATTAAGACCACTTTTTAAGGGTCCCAAGGATGGTCTTATTATTAAGGTTTTACTGTATTTGGAAATTAGTATTTACTGTCACTTAATTGTTAAGCGAATTCGGATCAAACTTGCATAGTTAACCAAATGAACTGAATATGTTTTACCTCCTTCAAATTTTTTCATCAATGATTGTGAAATAGCAAACTTATGTTACAGTGCTTAGCTAATATTTCATGTGCAGACCCGCGCTAGTTTTCTGCTATGTAATAATACGTACATGAACATTAAACATTAGAATATAAAAACACACACGTCGACACGTTATCTTACATATTTGACCACCGTTTCATCCATCACGTCTTTTTAATTGTATTTTCATGTTTGAACATATCTCTAGTTTGACACTAAGGTGTATCTAGGTTCAATGTCGATAAGTTATTTTTATCGACAGGATATATGGTTGCGTTCTCTGCATATCGTGCTGTATTTTCGGAAAATGAGGACATGACAGGGCGCGTGTACCCGTGGCCATGAACATGCATTGACGTGTTTTATTATATTAAGCACGATAGTACCGTTTTTCTGTATATGTATCAACATTAATCTGGCACCTATTGATCTTTGACTTTCTCTCTGCGTGCACAATCGGCGTTCTCGTCTAGCGACACGTGATAATTCAGCCATTTTTCAGAATTTGGCGGCCCTTTGATAGGGGAAATTTGCATAATGAATCACCAAATTTGGGTACTTATGAGGAACTTATTGCAAATCTCCTATAGGTTTTTTGACACTGTAAGAACTAGTACTGCTGGGTTTGCACTTTTGATCAGTTTGATAAATATCCAGTACGTAATGTTTATTACTCTGACAAAAGTGAAAGACACGTCATCGCAGGCATTTAAAAAGGCTTCCAATAAATAATCTTCAATATAAGTACAAATCTATTCAGAAGTCACGAACACATTTATTTGTAATGATAGCATATGATATGCTGAGAATTTTAACTCTTTTTACACTACTGTTGCATCAAATCTTGAAGAAAATTTGCCAAACTGTTGTTTTAAATACGGTAAAACTTTTATTAATACTTTTTACTCTGCTCAAGGCATTTTTCCAAATAGTTTTTCATTTTCTATTGTGTCTGAGAACAATAGTCTTAAGCACTTGAATAACCTTAGTGCTAACAAAGCCACCGGATTAGATGGAATCCCCTGTCGGTTCATAAGGGACAGTGCACCTATTATAGCTTATCCCCTTACTCATATTGTAAACATTTCTATTATCCAAGGTGTGGTTCCCGAGGATCTTAAGACTGCCCTAGTTATTCCTTTGTACAAGAAAAATGATAAAACAGAGGTTGGTAATTATCGCCCAGTATCTATTTTGAGTATAGTATCTAGATTTTTGAAAGGGTCATTTATGATCAAGTGGAAGGTTATTTGTATGATAAGAAACTCCTATACAGCTTTCAGTCTGGGTTTAGACATGGTTTTTCTACAGATACCTGTCTCATTCATCTATCAGATTTCATTAAATTTCAGATGGATCAAGGTTATATGGTGGGCATGGTCCTACATGATTTACAGAAGGTGTTCGACACAGTAAACCACAGTTTTTTGTTAATGAAATTGAACGCTATTTGGTCTTAATTCTAATGCTATCAGATGGTTTCAGTCTTATCTTTCTGATAGACATCAGTTAGTTGATGTTTCTGGTGTACATTCCAGCCAGTGTCCAGTCACATGTGGGGTACCTCAAGGGTCTATCCTAGGGCCCCTTTTATTTTTAATCTTTGTAAAAGACATGTCTGCTGTTGTTAGAAACACACTTTTATTATATACTGATGATTCTGGGATCCTTGTCACTGGAAAAAGTATATCCCATATAGAAACTCTTAACTATAGTGAGCTGGAACATGTTAGTGAATGGCTTGTTGATAACAAGCTTTCTTTGCACCTTGGAAAGACTGAGTCAATTCTCTTTGGATCTAAGCCTAGGTTAAGGTATCAGTCTGGTCTGAATGTTACATGCAATGGGGCAAGTATTCATGCTACCAAGTCAGTTAGATCTCTTGTCGACACTCTGGACCAACATCTGTCGTGTGATGAAATTGCAAGCAGTGGTTAAGAAAGCAAATGCTCGATTAATTTTTTTATTTCGTAAAAGTCAATTTCTGACGCTTCAAACTAGGAAATTATTGGTCATGGCTCTAGTCCAATGCCATTTTGATTATGTTTGTTCTTTTTGGTACCCTAGTTTGACCCAGTACTGGAGGAATAGTCTTCAATGTTCTCAGAATAAACTTATTCGTTTTGTTTTAAACTTGGATAGTATGTTCAGTATAGGTCCTGATCAGCTTGAGTCCTTGGAACTGGTTACTAGTATCCAAGAGAGTTGATCAGCTCATACTCTGTCTTGTACGTAAAATCAAGTTGGGCACGGCCCCTGTTTACCTAGGTGAACACTGTGTTCCTCTTAACTCGGTGCACGATCGCTGTACAATGTCTAGAGTGACTGCACACTCTCTAAATTCCAGTATAAATTACACATTTAGTGACACTGGGCGTTACTCGTTGTCCAAGGTCTTTTGTATTCAATGGTGTTGTTTTATGGAACAGAGTCTAAGGAATATTAGGTCTCCTTGTAAGTTTAAACATGCCATCAAAATCCACTTAAAACATATTTTTCTTTTACGCCTAAGTAAAAACACTTATATGATTCGTTTAAGGTTTTAACAAATTAAATACAAGATGCTAGGTTTTCTTCCAAATAAAATACCTGATAAATAAAGTACTGCTTTAATATGGCTACCGTCTGTTTGTAAGCAATTAAGCAAGGTTTTTTTCTCAATAATACCAATTTCCGTCCTGGTCATAAATATACTCGGTACTTGGAATGTAGATTTTGTTGAAGCGTTTTTTCGTGGAAGAAAAGTATGTAATTCACTTATATCAGACGATATACACACTTATCAAGATACATGGGTACTTGTGTTAGTATTGATATAAAACGAGCTTACTTGTAATAAATTTTCCGTTTCGATGAAAAATATTTTTTTTTCGTTATTATATTTCAGACACAATTTGATTTGTTTTCTCCTGAGTTATCTAACTTATCTGATGTATCCGTGATATAATATTAAATGATTATTTGTTCAATATATAGTATATTTAGAATGAGACATCCGTACTCGACAATCATTGGTATTGTGGTAATTTCAAGACAGACGTCGGCGAATACTTCAGTGTTCAACTAGGCCTCCCAGTGAAGCATTTAATACCTGTAATAATCTTGAAAATTGGAAAAATACTTTGAAACCTTTTTTTATGAAAAAAATAAATAAAAACCTTTAATTCACTCTCCAAATCTTTCATGTATTTTTACTTAGTTTGTCGCGTCTTTTTGGACCGATGAATATTATTTTTTTATTGTAAAACTTGTGAAAACTGCATCCTTGGGATACTGCTCGCATATTTCATGATGGCAGTGTCGACTTGACCAGGTAGGATCATGTCGTCCTCTCGGTGGCAGGCGCACTGTCAGCCCGTCTCGGCCGCACCAACCCTTATAAATTGGCCTTTATTTGCTTTAATTGTTTTGACTTTTTTAACTTAAAAAGTTGAGATAACTTAATTTTGCTGAATTTCAACCTTTATAAAAAATACCCAGTATGTGCAGAATGAACCGAAATTCTGTCAAGACGAGTGAAGTAGTGACGTGAGGAGCAGTAAAATGCCTTCACTGTTTGTCCATACACTGGTTTAATAGTCTAACAGTCTGGGATAACACGAAATTGTCATTACAGAAGTGTGAATCAATTGGAATCAAGATGTGTAGATAAATTAATAGTATGAGAAATTCAGTATATGTCTCGAACGCCTTAAAATGTTGCATAGAGACCAATACTGTTATATAAACATTAGAGAAAAATATAAAATGTGGTAAACGTACATACAGGAAAACCTCACTGAGTTTTTTGTTAAAACTGTATATATGTTTTGCTCCCCAACTTGGAGGAAATAAACGATCTATCTACATGTATTTAATTAATTTTAAAATATCATGAAAATCAAACTTATATGTTGGTATTGTAAGCGAACAATATAGTAAAGTCATTTATACTTGTTCTCTTCTAATGAGGAACTGTAGGAAACTTTAAAGTAATGTTATGCTAATTTTGTCTTCATTTGTTTACCTAAACAAACATGAAAAATATGTTTCCTATAGTTGAAATATTAATAAACTTGCATTAACAAAGAATGAACTGATAATGTAGAGATCTGTATTTGTTGAAGAAAGATGTTTGTTACGGGACTAAATCATAAAATTAAAAAAAAACTTCCAGTGGTTTTTTTAACAATCAGGCTATTTACAGGTTTTTACTGTAATATGATAAAAAAAGATTTTTTTCGATCGGTTTTACATTGCAATGGCTCTTATTAGAGATGTTTTAGCCATGTAACAACAATACTGCATGAAGCCAATTCAAACATTTTATGTTCAGATGAGCCAGACACATCTTTAAATAAATATTTTTCTGACCTTTCGGAAATAGTGGACACAATTCTGCATAATTTGCTTATAGTTCATTTTGATGAATTATGCTAGGATTTCTGATGTATTAATTGGTAGTTTTATATCATTACAGTATTGATGAGCTTTATAGAATTGCGACCATTAATCAATTTCTTCCTGATTAATATGGTATAAAGCATAGCGTAGGAACAAGAAATTGTATCATCAATTGTTCGTCCGCCGTTAATTATATTATCTGGTAAGGCGTAAAAGAAAATGTTTGTTTCAGGTTTCCCGACCTCTACCCTATTGTTTGGCCCCGACCCTAGAACATTTTTTCGCGTGTTAACTTATTTTTTCTTTTTTGTTAAATTTCTTTGTGTGAATTTGTCTTTAGAATTAATTTCTGCCCAGTTTTTAGATGCTTCACGAGTATTCCAGCTAAAGAACATTATATTCAACTTGAAAAAACATTATCCATGTTAAAAGGGAAACGGGATTTGTCTTTTAACATATATTCATTTAAATCTATATTTAATTTGCTTCATTTGAAAATAAAAAAATCTCCAAAAACAAAATAATTTCCAACTATTTTGTTGGGGCATGAAACCTGAAACAAAAATATTTTTTATTTAGGCCTAACCATAAATGACACGGTAATTATATATACATATAACCATAGTAGGATTTTATTTATTTCCAGATAATGGTGGTTGAATGGATGATGAGAGGAGGAAGATATGACCGAAACCGGACTTTCTACATATTGTGATTTACATGTTTTCCTAATTTCTTAATAAAATAGGTTTCACAAACTTCTTGCGGTTTTTGGTTATTGTGTGAGAAACTCCCCGCGCGGGAAATCTGGGGATTCCCGATCTGGAAATGTGTTACTATATTTAGATTTTTGTTGTATTGAAACTACTAGTGGTTAGTTGCATTACATCTTCCTGTTGACATTTGAAACATGAACATTTATGATATCCAACGAAATGCTACTGTATCAAGTAAAAGGTAGTTTCAATTTTGACGGAAAATCTTGCCATTAAATGGAAGGATAACAACAAGAACTTGGCCTGGGATAATAACCAATACTTACACTCATCACTCAGGAGTTTAGAAATCTCAAGTTTGGTGGATCACAACGAATACTCAGCACTCTGCACTCCAAGTTTACTTGAAGAGCACTGATTTTGGCCGCTTGCGTTATTAATAAATTGCACTAACGTATGTACATGTACGCGTTGTGATCCGCATAACTCCGCACTCCACATTCAGTGTTAACCTGAGTAAACACCGAGTGCTGAGGACAGAGTGGTAATTATTGGTAATAATCCCGGGGCCCTGGGTTAGAAAAAAAAATTGAAGTCAAGCTGGAAAGGTCGTATAATACAAAGCACACATCCACCCCAAATGCACAACTAGGCATTAAATACATACATAGAACTAAACACTTACAAATATATTTCACAAAATATTTCGGAGTAAAGGAATTAATTATTCACCAGTACAAACACAAGATGTGTGGAGTTCATTTTAAGAAACAAGACAATGAAAACAGACATGATGTGAATGTTGAACTGATAACACACGTGAGCCCCGACATGAAACAAACACTAGACTTACCAAAGTCATGCGCAATGAGGATTACTCAAAATATACAACTAACCATCGTACTCTCTTCATATATATACCTGTTAACTTCTGACAACTTCTGTCAGAATTATCACCATGTAATCATAATAGGTTAAACATCAACGGAGCCTAGCAGATAAAACAGTTTGGGTACGACTTTAAACAAAAATATCAGATACGTGATTTTGAGCTTAAGACTGAATTTCAGATGTAAACATTTTGTAACTGACAAATATAATGAAGAAACAAACATAATTTTCTGGCATGGCACATGACCGTAACGTACAACAACAGAGTCTCACTCGTTCAGTACATGTGGGGCTAGGGGACATACATCAAACAAGTATCTACTACCACACTAGTCTACTCGGGATATGGCCAGCTGTCTTTACCGACTCTCACAAAATAGCAAGAATAACTCGCCAGCAAACAAGAATACGACGCGATACACGATGCGATTGTACACTTTTAATAAGACTGTGTAGAATTTGACCTTTCTAAACATACAAATTCTTACGATCGATTTCACCGGGTCGGTTTCTTATTGTCTACTGTAAATAAACCACATGGAACAAAACATCAAACTGCATTTTGTTGAATAATCATATTAAAGTGGTCATGAGAATAAATTCTGTAAAACTTCATTATGCTACTCCGGCGAAAGTGTTTCGTTGATTCATTATGTTAATAGTGAAAATGTGAGGGTCACTGACCATATCATCTCAGGACGGCGAGAACACGGCGTTCTTTATCACGGTAGTTTACAGTCTCGGTGACCTTTGACACAATGACATTGTATGATGGTAACCACTCTGTTGACATTAAGTATTCATAAAGAATTTTACGCCATAGTTTTAGGCAATTCTGCAATCGACGTGAATCTGTCAGAAACCTTACGTTTCTTTTAGAAGGTTAATATACATCTAACATGCGAAAAAATCACGATTCAATGCATATATTATAAATATTAATATATAAAATTTTGTATTTCGCAATGTCAACTCATCGCGTTGAGCAGAGTCTGATCATGTACTTCACTGTCTCTGAATTTCGCGGGAGTTCCCATCAGTAACTCGGGAAGCAAATATCGAGGATGAATAGCAAAATAAATGTAAGAACTTGTTTCATAATCGATGTAAAATATGTAAGTTAAGGCTTAACGTCCGCGCAGAAAAACAAAACATCGCACAAAAGTTTGATTGGTTTCGATACTGTCCAGCGCCTGGAGTCTTATTCACAAGCATTTACACTGAAACTCGGCCTACGACACTAAATTGTCCACAAAAAAATCCAGCCTTTTGTATCTATTGCACCAAAAACAAATGAAATTCAGTCTGTCTTGGCGTTTTAAAGCGAATTATTTCAGTTAATTAAGCATATAAAAGTATGGTAGCTCAGAAGTCACGTGAAAGAGCACCTAACTGCTGATCCGACAGCCGTTGGTCTAAGACCCACCCGGGAGCTGACATCGTTTGTGAATTATAAAGATCGTAAGGACTAGTTTGGCATCGATGTGAAATAAGTAATTCTAAACGGAACAAAACTGTAGAGTTAAGTTTTATGATACAGCAATGTCGCTGCATGTACGTATATATTGCACTTGAAGAGATATACACCATACGTGTCACTCGATGACAAACTCATGAAGTCAATCAAAACACCAACTATTTAATTTAATTAACGCTCATGCTTCCTGATGACTTTGTCCGTCTATGGAATATTAAAAGAATGCACACACATAGGACAAAGGACATTTAACAGGGCCGTAAATTGCCTCCCCTGGAAGGGGAGGCACCCCGCCGAGCGGAACGAGGCGAAAAATTTTTTAGACCCTTTTTAGACAAAAAATGATTTTTTTTTCAGCCCGCAATAGGAGGCAACTGCCTACATGCCTCCATGTAATTTACGGCCCTGTTTAAGATTTTAAGACAATATGTTGTTTGATAGACACGCAGTGCACCCTCTCCATAGCAACATCCTTTGGGCTATTTCAAGTGTGTCTGTTGCTGTGAGGCTCTTGTGCTAGACTGGTTAAATTGATCCAAAAGTATTACTCCAATAAAAACAAAGAAAGTTGTTAAATAGAGATAGTTTCTCATGAGAGTATGTCTGTCGATGTTGCACCGTATTGATTATGTATTAAGTGAACAATACATCTATCATTTGAAAAATATTAGTAGTTAAAAGTTAATAGTTGTCTATATTGTCTTACCAGAATATGATGACCTATAGTGTATATATCACACAGCAATAAAGTATAATGAAATCACATCCTACTATCTCTATTACCATTGTCTCCTGATGGCAGTATTGTGATTATGTGGGTTTCCATAGCTGTTTGATTTACATTTTATGTTTGGTTTAGGAGTCACTGAACATTTTATACGATGATAGCTGTAATGTAGTATCCACTGAACAGTTTATACGATGATAGCTGTAATTTAGTATCCACTGAACAGTTTATACGATGATAGCTGTAATTTAGTATCCACTGAACAGTTTATACGATGATAGTTGTAAGTAGTATCCACTGAACAGTTTATACGATGATAGCTGTAATGTAGTATCCACTGAACAGTTTATACGATGATAGTTGTAATGTAGTATCCACAGAATAGTTTATACAATGATAGCTGTAATGTAGTATCCACTGAACAGTTTATACGAGTATGATAGCTGTAATGTAGTATCCACTGAATAGTTTATACAATATGATAGCTGTACTGTAGTATCCACTGAATAGTTTATACAATGATAGCTGTAATGTAGTATCCACTGAACAGTTTATACGATGATAGCTGTAATGTAGTATCCACCGAACAGTTTATACGAGTATGATAGCTGTACTGTAGTATCCACTGAACAGTTTATACGATGATAGCTGTACTGTAGTATCCACTGAACAGTTTATACAATGATTGCTGTAATGTAGTATCCACTGAACAGTTTATACAATGATTGCTGTAATGTAGTATCCACTGAACAGTTTATACGATGATAGCTGTAATGTAGTATCCACTGAATAGTTTATACAATGATTGCTGTAATGTAGTATCCACTGAACAGTTTATACGAGTATGATAGCTGTAATGTAGTATCCACTGAACAGTTTATACAATGATTGCTGTAATGTAGTATCCACTGAACAGTTTATACGATGATAGCTGTAATGAAGAATCCACTCAACAGTTTATACAATATGATAGCTGTAATTTAGTATCCACTGAATAGTTTATACAACATGATAGCTGTAATGTAGTATCCACTGAACAGTTTATACAATATGATAGCTGTAATGTAGTATCCACTGAACAGTTTATACAATATGATAGCTGTAATGTAGTATCCACTGAACAGTTTATACAATATGATAGCTGTAATTTAGTATCCACTGAATAGTTTATACAACATGATAGCTGTAATGTAGTATCCACTGAACAGTTTATACAATATGATAGCTGTAATGTAGTATCCACTGAACAGTTTATACAATATGATAGCTGTAATGTAGTATCCACTGAACAGTTTATACAATATGATAGCTGTAATGTAGTATCCACTGAACAGTTTATACAACATGATAGCTGTAATGCAGTATCCACTGAACAGTTTATACAATATGATAGCTGTAATGTAGTATCCACTGAATAGTAGTTTATACAATGATTGCTGTAATGTAGTATCCACTGAACAGTTTATACGATGATAGCTGTAATGTGGTATCCACTGAATAGTTTATACAATGATTGCTGTAATGTAGTATCCACTGAACAGTTTATACAATATGATAGCTGTAATTTAGTATCCACTGAACAGTTTATACAACATGATAGCTGTAATGTAGTATCCACTGAACAGTTTATACAATATGATAGCTGTAATGTAGTATCCACTGAACAGTTTATAAGAGTATGATAGCTGTAATGTAGTATCCACTGAACAGTTTATACAATGATAGATGTACTGTAGTATCCACTGAACAGTTTGTACAACATGATAGCTGTAATGTAGCATCCACTGAATAGTTTATACAAGTATGATAGCTGTACTGTAGTATCCACTGAACAGTTTATACAATGATAGCTGTAATGTAGTATCCACTGAACAGTTTATACAAGTATGATAGCTGTACTGTAGTATCCACTGAACAGTTTATACAATGATAGCTGTAATGTAGTATCCACTGAACAGTTTATACAATGATAGCTGTAATGTAGTATCCACTGAATAGTTTATACAAGTATGATAGCTGTACTGTAGTATCCACTGAACAGTTTATACAATGATAGCTGTAATGTAGTATCCACTGAACAGTTTATACAATATGATAGCTGTAATGTAGTATCCACTGAATAGTTTATACAATATGATAGCTGTAATTTAGTATCCACTGAATAGTTTGTACAATATGATAGCTGTAATGTAGTATCCACTGAATAGTTTGTACAACATGATAGCTGTAATTTAGTATCCACTGAATAGTTTATACAATATGATAGCTGTAATGTAGTATCCACTGAACAGTTTGTACAACATGATAGCTGTAATGTAGTATCCACTGAACAGTTTGTACAACATGATAGCTGTAATGTAGTATCCACTGAATAGTTTATACAAGTATGATAGCTGTAATGTAGTATCCACTGAATAGTTAATACGAGTATGATAGCTGTAATGTAGTATCCACTGAACAGTTTATACGAGTATGATAGATGTACTGTAGTATCCACTGAATAGTTTATACAAGTATGATAGCTGTACTGTAGTATCCACTGAACAGTTTATACGAGTATGATAGATGTACTGTAGTATCCACTGAACAGTTTGTACAACATGATAGCTGTAATGTAGTATCCAATGAACAGTTTATACAAGTATGATAGCTGTAATGTAGTATCCACTGAACAGTTTATATGAGTATGATAGCTGTAATGTAGTATCCACTGAACAGTTTATACAAGTATGATAGCTGTAATGTAGTATCCACTCATTGGTTGTTATATAACACTCAGAATTAGCATAAATGTAACCATTTACTTACAAAATATCAAAAAATAGTGTAATTACCAACTCACGTAAATGCATTGTAAATATTACAACAATTTATCAAGTATCATTGACGGGTGTTTAATGCTATTGTGTGTTTGTATTCTACTCAATGATTTCAGCATGTATATGCTTACACTACATTAACTGTTCTGTTATGATACAAAATCACACAAACATCTATGTGAGAATATAAACAGAAAACCAACATCTGGTCAGCTTTAATATTTAATTATAATGAACTATACAAATGATATAGTCAATAGTTAAAGATGTTAAAACTTCAACACTGCTATATAAACATTCTATATCTAACTGAAACTACGACAGATTTTTCACAGAACTGTTGTCACGGAAACTAAGTATATTATCTAATTAAAATGTTTAATATTCAATGACTACGGCTATATTTGAACAAATATCTTTGTCTCGCAAAATTACTTTTATACTTGACTTGAAATTAATATGAAAATTTAAATGAAATATGCTTTGAAAACTGATTCAAAATCTCTTACGAAAACACACAGATATCATCATTCATACTACTTCTAGTATACTGTAATACATATTATATTTCAATAACTTGCTGTCATTCAAATGGAACATTTCGTCCACAAACTGCAGCATTATACAAGACGTCCTCAGGAGGCCAATAACTTGTCCCAATTTCACTCAAATACTTATGTATTATTGCACTGATGCGCACCTGTCATTAACTTTGAGGAGACCGTGGCGACCGTGGAGATCACTGGAAGATCATTGAGAGACCATGGCGATTGGTTGGTGCTCATTGAAAGATCGTTGAGAGATCTGGCCATTCTTTCAACGCTCAACAGTCTCTCAACGGTCGCCACCTCTGTGTAAAAAGGGGGTTTAGAGGAGTCTGACAGTATGAATGAATATATAGATATTCGTAGCAGTATGCCTAAACCTTTTAATGTGCTTAGCTGATCATTGGTAAAATACATACTGCATTTAGTTACTGATGCAATATCACGTGCTTATCCTTCAATTTAGTTTCGGTACTTTGCATAATATGAATTCCTTGAAGCGAACTAATAAACAAGACAATTTTCGTGAAATTTCCTTAAACAATGAACATAAGCATGACACTAAGCAAATAACCGTGGTTCCGTATATTAATAAACGTAAGTATTTTCATGAAATCGGGACCTGCTGGTGTGTTGCGGGCATACAATGTATACACAAGTATAATACTTCACTGTAGAATTACAACAACAACAAATATACCTGAAGTCGGTATTAGCCTTTGATACATTATGAAGCAATAGTTTTCAATAGTGAACATCACGTTTGCAAACTAATAGGCATTATGTTAGTATAAACTATATATGACCATATCAATATGGATCTATGTTTAGCATCCTCAGGTGGGTAGGTTTATGGGCAGTCTGATCAAAAATCTGAACCTGTCAAAATCCCCGGTAATGACACAACAACACTGGCTGATAACTTCTAACATGTTTGGTAGCCAATGGGTCTTATACCTAAACATTTTAAGTCTGAAACTAAGACTTAGACTTTAAAATGTTACCGTAAATGTTCCTTTTGATGAAACTATTGCTTCTCCCCCCCCCCCCCTGGGGTGAACTAAAACTGATATTATTGGGGGGCTGTGGGACATTGTTCAGGGGCTATGTGACATTGTTTTGGGACATTGTTTAGGGGCTGTGTGACATTGTTTAGGGGCTGTGTGACATTGTTTAGGGGATGTGCGACATGTTTAGGGGCTACGTGACATTGTTAAGGGGCTGTGTGACGTTGTTTAGGGACTGTTTGACATTGATTAGGGACTGTGTGACATTGTTAATGGGCTGTGTGACATTTCTCAGGGTCTGAGAGTCGGGCAAAATAATTAATACTAAAGCATTACTAGGAAGGATTTCAATGTGAAAGGTAAATGCTATGTCTATGATGCATGCTAATAAACCTGGGATATATACAAGTACATATAGGTACGAAACATACATAACACATGGCAATAAATGGCTTAATGAATAAATATATATATATATAACAGCAATAATGTTAACAAGCAAAAAAGACAAAGAAGTGAATATATATACGAAGAACACAAACTTCTATCAAAAATGGTTTACCCTCAGTGACATATATGTATAGAAAATATACCGTACATAAAAACTAGAAAAACAGTAAACATATGACAAGTGATTCCAACAACTAATTACAGTGACCAGTGTATGCTGTACTCTTACCGTGACTCACAAGAACCGGTCAATAAATACAGGATAAATAACCATGACAACGATCCGCAAAATTCACAAAATGAGCGTAAAATAATGAAAAACCCTGGAGATTTGTAAAGAAGAAATGCACAGAGTAGATCTAATGAGTGTGAAGACATGGACAGGCAATGTGAGCTATATATGCTGAAGTCTGCAGCATAAAATGTTTAATATCATACGGTTCCCTAATATATATAATATATATTGATATGATTTGTATGTACAAGAATATCTATTACACAATACATAGAAAGTTAAGGCTAATACGTATCACAAGCTATAGTGTCATTGACAAGTTTTGTAGATAGATAAATAAACTAACAGATAACACATGGTAACAAAATCTATAAAACAGACTACATGGGGATTACCTCGGGAGACTGTCATAAGTTCTCAGGGGCAGATCCAGGATTTGGTCTTAGGCAAGTTAGGGAGAGGGGGAGGGGCGTAACTTTTTGGTCATTATTTTATTTTGCTCAAGCCTTATAAAACAGCAGCGACTGTGTTTTGTTCTTTGTTTTTAAGTTATTGAACATAAAACCAATTCAGAATCGCTTATTTGAAAATCTTATAATTAAAGATCTCTGTATATTTTTGTATTTATACTCAGACATACATGTACGGTTGGATCCGCTAGTGGTTCTCGACCTTCATCTATTCTTGAGTTCTCTCCCTTCATCCCTTCTTGAGTTTTCTCCCTTTATACCTTCTTGAGTTATCTCCCTTTATCCCTTCTTGAGTTCTCTCCCTTTATCCCTTCTATAGTATATGTAATATCTAGTATTGTAATTCAGACCACGCTCCCAGCAATCCGTCCAATCAGCGGCCTCTATTTCAACCGTCTATATCGTGTATACAATGGTCCATGAAGTTCACGTGGTCTAAATCTAAGTCTTGGCATTGTCTATCCTATACTACAGAAGGAATAAAGGGAGAGAACTCTAGAAGGAATGAAGGGAGTGAAATCATGACAATCTCTTGTATGTATAATGCATTGAATATATTGATACAGACATCAAGTTAATGTTACCAGTTTTGTCCAGACAAGTTGTGTTTGGACACATATTTAGAACCAGTCAGTTAGGTTGTGATAGCTATAAGCTTTGTGAAATTAAAGCATCAAAAGTGTTTGGCTGTGTTAGGGTTGTACATCAATTTTCAGCAGTGTTTCAGGAAAGCACTACAGTCAACTGACGTACCCAATGTTGCTGGTTTACCAACCAGTAAGTACTAACCTGTTTTTCAACGAGCAACTGAGCAACTTTCATCACAAGTGTTTGATGTGGAGAGCAATAGTTGTTGGACACATTAAATTGTGTCAACTTGTCATGGAAAACAAAAACCTCATCTGTGTTTCAAACCTTCACCCTCTAAATTGACCATTGAGTGCTCTACTAATTGAGCCAACCTGGGTGTACAGTCGGCAGTAAGATCATAGGATGTGAATAGTGGAGGTATGGAAGCTGATGTATTTCATAATGTTAATGGAATACTTGTTCAAGCATCTTAAGCTGAATGTTGAATGATGTATTACAGAAACATTATAGGCCCTAGACATATACTCCAATATGGATTTCATAAACATATCCTGAAACCATACATTCTATTCTGAATATAGACACTATACAGTCATGTACTACAGTAAAACCTCGATTATTAAAGACCACCTTTGGGATCCTTGAAACTGGTCTTCTTATTGAGGTGGTCTTAAATTGAGGTTGAATAAAGAGCAAAACAGTGAAAATGGTCTTGAAAATTGTGTTCTTAATTTTGAGGTGTTCTTATTATTGAGATGTTCTTATTATTGAGGTGTTCTTATTATTGAGGCGGTCTTTAAGTGAGGTTTTACTGTAGTTGTTTGCACAAGTTTACCAACTATACAGAATGATGTTTTTTTGTTATTTGTCTGCTTTATGAAAAATTTCATCGTAAGTATATTTATACAAAAAAGAGTAATGAATAGCAATAATATGCTGCTTAACAAAATAGCGCGGGTCAAAACAACCGTGCATTTTTAGATGCATTAAATGTTTCAGAATGCATAATGTAGATTTTTCTCATATTAAATAATCTTACATAAGGAAACAAGATAAACTCTAAGCAGTGTCATTTAGTGTTTTCACAACATGTAAGCAAAATGCAATAAGATACCAGGTCAACAACTGTGCATTTTAAAAGTATGCATACATACCCAGATAGTTTCAACAATTACTGGGTATGTTATATAATTCAACATGATCCATAAAATGATTGAAAGTAGCACAGTATGTAAAAATAAACAAAATAGTAAAATATGTTCGAAATAGACACGAGAGATTTGTCAGCATAGTAAAAAATGCATTATGTTCTAGAGATTTAACTTCTAACACTAATTGTTCATTTATACAATGCAATGATACACACTGGAATTACTGTAGTTCATTATTTTCATCTAGTTTTCTATCGCAGTCAACATCAAACATAAACCTGCCAGGGCCACAAAACATGGTAAAGTTAAAAACAAACAAAATTTATATATGCTGAGAAAACCTCCGATTTCACTCCGATCTCAACATATGGTATTCATTTTTGACGCATTAGTTTATGTGATCTATTTAATATTTATCAAGTTGTTTGCCCGCAAATGAAGGTATCTCTTTGTAGCACTAACGCAGGTAACCATGGACAACTGGCAATAACACAAACAGTTATATTCTCGTTTCAATAATACAAGACAATTATAAAACTACCGTATACATAAATTGTATATATTGTAAAAAATCGACCAAATAAAATTGTTATGTCATTAAAAATGTCATTTTGAAGATACAATGTACATCTTTGTTTTGGTAGTATATTATTTGGACCTTTTACATGAAGGCAATAGACTTAGTCAGATTATTAATAGATCCTGGAAGTGGGCAATAAGACATCTCCCACTAAGGGGAATTTAGACAAAATGATTGACTGTAGGGGGGGAATTATATTAAAACAAAGACAAAATGTCTAATTCCCCTGGGTCGGCCCGCAGCTCCCCTCCGTAGCAAAATATTAATAGGTACAATACTAGACCAGGCTAGGTAACGGTCTAGCAGCAAACTTTTTTTATCAGGCAGTGTAAACCAATGATTGGGCATAAAACTTCAGTATGTGTTGTGGGACAAACATAATTATCCACAAAGGGCCATCTACATGTAGGTAACTGAAACTGGTAATGAACAAATCATTCTGAGTGGTGTCCAAGAATAACAGACTTTCACTAGGACTTACAAACTTAAAAAGTGGTTTCAAGAAATGTCATCCAAATCCATGCATGAATAACAAGAAATATCTTGAAAAAAGCAATTTGAAGGTTAAGATTTTTTAAGGCAACATAAAAAATGCGGAGAATTTTGTTACGATTGCTGGACACTCCAGATCCAAAATGAAATTGAGTGGATTTCGGTAAGGTAACATACCCCTTATCTAAAGATTAACCACTCCGCGTCAAGGTCACAAACTTTGTTCGGTTGAAGAGAAATTGCCTTGGTGGTTAACGTAAGATTTGATTGGTTTACACAACACTGATATGCAAATAGCAAAACCACGTTAGTACGGCTGTGCTGAAAAATACTGCCTCAACATTCTGAGATAGAACTTGTAAACAATATGACTTCAGACAAAGAAAACATGTAAAAAATTGTATACATATAAGCAATATTAAAATATGTAACTATACAATGTTAAATATATCAGATAACTTGCTTCTACATATACATCTGGAAAACAGACTTAGTTCAGTCCAGGGAAGTTGTATTGACCACAGGGGCATGTTGAAAATTGTTATGAGTACCTTAATGAATATAAATGGTCGTATTGGAAAACTTTTCAACAGGTCCATGTGGTACTGACTAACATATAGTGGTATTGTTTCTAACAAGTGCCCGTATGACAAAGACACCTCGAAGGTGATTCAGTAAATCAACATTAATGTTTCCAATTGTCTTCAAATAGCCAGTTTTACCAATTATTCCAAAGAACTATTCTCATACTGAAGATTCATGCTTTTTCGAAAATTAAAGATTTTGATAATATAATGAGGGCAGGGCAGTGTTAACTAGGAGACGGGCTCTTGTTAGAAACAATGAACATAACGACGTAAGACACTGTGACATCTGTATCCAGACAGGCGTTGAACAAAAAGGTATATCTGTCTGTCCGTCTTCTTGATTATAAATATCTCACTCAGTGAGAATAAACTCAGTCACACTTGTTTCATACAGTGAGAATATACTCAGGATTAACAAATGAAAAACCTGCAAATTCTGTCTGATCCAGGTTCATTATGAACAATTTATCAGTTGGGGTCAACTTGGGTTGCTCACATGTAAATTCTTTGTCGAAGTTACTAACGTCCTTACGTGTTTTCTGAAATATAATATAGAAAACATTAGTATTGTACAACAAGAAAACCAACGAAACCTTTAATATATTTAGATTACTGCACCCAAAGTTAACCGATAATAACATACACTGCCCTCCAAAAGTTCCTTCACACTTTTACAATTTCCCATTGCAATTAATGTATTTTCATGTTTGTTTCACATGCAATACATTGAAAATGCTTTTTAACACAGCAAACATTTTCTGTAGAAGTATTTATAAAATGGTACTGAAACAAATTATCTTATTTTCTGTGTCAGATCAATCAGTTACCCACATATTGGTTTTGGAAGCAGGCTGATTGATGCTGCTGCCGAGATGAGCAAATTGTTAATTCTAAACTATCCATCACAGAAGTGGGATGATAAATTTCACTTCACGGCCATACATGTTTTATTCAATGATTAAACTGATTGTTTTCATAAAGGGAGATAATTCAGTGACAATATATTGAAATATGTTCAATCATGTTCAGTCTGTAACAAACACCAGTATAAATATATAACCAACTGTCATGTTCAAACATATTCAAACATGTTCATTATTGATTGTGAACAAACAAATAAAAAAATGTAAAGCCTAGAAATGTTCTGACATTTTAAAACATTGATTTAGGGCAATTCTCACAAATGATTATGATTTATGCTATATGAACTATATGATCATGTATTGACAGTCAAACATGTTCATGAAACATGATTAGCCAACACGGTCATTGGCATAAAAAACATGTTAAATATGTATAAACATGTTTGATCATCAAACATGATATTAAGTTTGCCATGGTAATAAGAAATATCTTTAAAAAAAGATGAACAGTGTAAACAGAATGATGTCAAAGAATCGTCCTATTTCAGAACTCCAGAGAGGTAACTCTATGGATAAATGAGTTATCTTTTCGAGACAACCTGTTTGGTACCTCTCCACTTAAAATAGGAACCAATCAAATCGTCTTATTTGTTGCATATTAAAACAACGCGCTTCCTATACAATATTTGATTGGTCTAAAATGTAGGACAAAATCAATATTATACAGCTACGCCGAAAAACCGCACGTAACACATCGGATACAAGTGTCCATATATTTTTTAGAGTGAGAGGGAAACAAGTCCATCTGCCTCTTTGTATACAGATCCACTAGTTTTGCTTTCAACCCTAGATCTGATTCACCGATGGTAACCTAATATGTTACAACACAACACAACACAACACAACACAATACAACACAACACAACAGTGAACCTTCAACAAAATCAAATAAAGATGACAATAAGAGAATGATAAATATATTACAATTGTATAATATGGTACAAACCATACACTTGTATGGACAGGAATGAAGTACACAGAGTATCATGTAACGTTTGTACTCACCTCTGGAATATTATTGCATCCAGGATTTATTGTTGTATTTTCTTAACACAAAAAACTACTTATATGGTTGGATCCCAGGTTGAAAACACCACAGTTATAGAGAGCAGGAATATTTTATCCGATTATTGCTTTTTATCAACCAAAGCTTTTATTCAAATTAATTGTCAAAGTGTGTGGTAATGAAGATTTAACAACAACACAACAGCTGTACATGTTCCAAGTTATTACCAATTCATCTCAGTTATTTGACACTTATTTACAATAATTTTGAAACTAACTTGATGCATATATTAATCACGCTCAATGACTGCATATATTAATCACTCTCACTGACTGTGTCCTAGCTTACATGCTCGTACTTACTTACGCCTAACTCTGGGATTGGGAGTTTGTGGTTAAACCTCAACTAAGGCAGGATTCAAACTCACAATCTACAAATCAGGAACTCCAACCCAAAACCACTCTGTCTCATAAACACTGGTACAATGACTACTGTCTTAATTTGAGTGTTTTAACAGAGGATAACCATCAAGTTTATTATACAACTATGACACACAGTACCATGAAAAGTCAGACATACAACATGTTTGTTGCTTATGTGCTTTTCAACATCCATACCTGAGATATTACCCCAGATTTTCTGTGATACTGGCACCGGGGGAAGTACAAATTCAAATGAATAAAAACAACCTCAAAATGTACAATTTTAATAATATTTTAATAAATCTCTAATACAGTAAGAAAAGTCCATCCATCAATTGAATAGACAAAAAATAATACAAGAAAAAAATGTCAATGAAAAGAAATATGAAACATGTTCAACAATCATAATTACATAGAAAGAGGAGAAGTGATGTTTCTATGGTAACATATGTTATGTTTATACAATCCAACATGCATATATGTAGATAAAATATATATCAAACCTTGCACTATCCGTGTAATTATGTAACAATAGGGCAATGGTGGCCCTACAGCGCTAACCTGTGTAACATTGATCTATGATGCTTTAGTGTGAAGCATACACTTTGGAAACCTTTTCTTTTGCTAAAGAATTCATTAATGGCCCTTTGCATCAAATTATTACAAATTCTGACCGCTTGTTTCAGAGCAGATTTTTTTCTAAATTCCTAATGTGTTATTTAACCATGCAAGCCATTATGCCTAGATAGCCAGATTTTTTGAGCAATCAAAATTTTTCAAACAAACTTTATAGAGCATCCAAGGACCATTTATACCAAATAATTATAAACTCTGTTTTCAGACAAAAAAGATTTAACATGTCATTTTAATTTGGTAACAAAATTATGATTTAAATGCAGTTAATTTTAGCAATATCGTATCATACCATTATCATGTCTACAATTTGGCAAGATTGACCAACCATCTAAAATTTAAAGCAGCAATGTTGATGGACAATGAACGGAAATCACAAGACCGACAAAGACTGATCACAAAAGCTTCGGCTCAGGTGAGCTCAGCACTTCACACAAATGCTGTTTTGATTATGATAACATTGTATTTACATGTAGGTTATAAACCCAATTCGATAAGGCTTTCATTATCGATTTATCCATTATATTGGGAATCGGGTAGGAAGGATGTTTTAATCACATTTTCAATTATGAGCGGATGAATAGATTGTATGCAACACCCCTATAATCCATAATTAGGTAAACACGATAATGAAAGAAATAGCGAATTTGAGTTAAACATTTGATTAATGCAATTCGATGGGAAAATCAACATGTATAACATTTTATATCATCAACAATGCACATGAGCAAGTACAAGTAATTCAAACATATATCATCGACAGACAAAAAAGTACAGATTTTGGTAATAATGGAAAATAAATAGCTTAAACAGGAAAATGTTGAAGTATCATGAGGCGAAAATATGCGTAATGGTTGTAAATGTTGATTTAAAGCTGTGTCATGTAAATTTTCATTAAGTTTTTATGACCAACCCAATTCCACTAATCTTACAAACTCAAGAATATGATACATATAAAATTCTTTCCTTAAACTGAAAGAAATATATGGAATAGCTCAACATTGTAAAATGAAATAAGACTCATGTTTCATAGAAAAAACTTTGACTTATTGTGAAATGATTAGTCATGGACATAAGACTATTTAAAATATGAGCTTTCAACTTATCTTAATCTTCTTTTCAAACTGAGGCAGCTGGCATGATCATGGATTGAAGATGGATATAAAGTTTTTTGTTTTACACAATAAGGTGTAAAAAATATGTTTGTTTCAGGTTTCCCGACCTACCCTATTTTTTGCCCCGACCATAGAACATTTTTTCGCATGTTGACGTTTTCTTTCTTTTGGGTAAAATTTCTGTGTGAAATTTTCTTTAGCTTCAAATTTATGCCCAGTTATTAGACGCTTTATGAGTATTCCAGCTAGAGAGCATTATGTTCACCCTGATTAAACATTATCAATGTTAAATGGGAAAGTGAATTTGTCTTTTAACATAACTATTTCATTTAAATCTATGTTTAATTTACTTCTTTTGAAAATAGAAAAAATCTCAACAAAAAAGTTCCGATCGACCAACCCGATTTTTTTGGGGCATGAAACCTGAAACATTCGTATCTTCTTTAAGGCCTTAACAAAATATAAACACATCCAGATCAGGTACCAGAGTAAACAAGCTTGACTGACTTTATACTTTATGTATTAGTCTCAAATACTCAAGGACACAAGCTCAATATGACAACAAACCAACATTCTAATATAACTAAAATATTTTATCTGATAATTGAAAATGATATTAAAGAGGAAAAACTAAAGATAAGTTACGTATTTATTTCCATCATAACATCAGTGATTACATATGTATCATCGTAACATCAGTGATTACATATGTAGCATCATAACATCAGTGTTTACATATGTATCATCATAACATCAGTGATTACATATGTAGCATCATAACATCAGTGATTACATATGTATCATCATAACATCAGTGTTTACATATGTAGCATCATAACATCAGTGATTACATATGTATCATCATAACATCAGTGATAACATATGTATCACCATAACATCAGTGATTACATATGTAACATCATAACATCAGTGATTACATATGAATCATCATAACATCAGTGATGACATATGTAACATCATAACATCCGTGATTACATATGTAGCATCATAACATCAGTGATTACATATGTAACATCATAACATCAGTGATTACATATGAATCATCATAACATCAGTGATAACATATGTAACATCATAACATCCGTGATTACATATGTAGCATCATAACATCAGTGATTACATATGAATCATCATAACATCAGTGATTACATATGTAACATCATAACATCCGTGATTACATATGTAGCATCATAACATCAGTGATTACATATGTCTCATTATAACATCAGTGATTACATATGTAACATCATAACATCCGTGATTACATATGTATCATCATAACATCCGTGATTACATATGTAACATCATAACATCAGTGATTACATATGTATCATCATAACATCAGTGATTACATAATGTATCATCATAACATCAGTGATTACATATGTAACATCATAACATCAGTGATTACATAATGTATCATCATAACATCAGTGATTACATATGTATCATCATAACATCAGTGATTACATATGTAACATCATAACATCAGTGATTACATATGTAACATCATAACATCAGTGATTACATTTGTATCATCATAACATCAGTGATTACATTTGTATATATTGCAGCAGAAAAAATATTAGTATACATTTAAAGCACTCAGACACTCAAAACAGCATCATCACACAAATATGGTTCACATATGTTTTCACAGCAACATGCTCACTGTAATTGGAATAATTGAAAAAAAAACCAACTCACATTCAAACATTTCATCAGATATTAAAACAAGTATAAACATGCATCATGATATGAATTATATTAACACTAATATAATTATCCTCTACTATATAGCTACTGGTTATTTATTGCAAGATAAAACAAAATATCAAAATCAAGAAAGATTATCATAAACATAAATTTATCCTTTACAGTTTTTCCTTCTAGAGAAATTGAGGCAAGAAAATCTTGCAACACGTGGGGGGGGACTATACAATGCAATTAGTATCCAAATATTTGGGGGAAATTACACTAAAAGTCTTGTTTAGCTAACTTTTGTTGAAAAAAGATTAATCAACTGGTATAGCATTATTTTAATCTCAGACAAAAGTCCATAGTAGGGACAAATAATATGCACTCTGTTTTAACTCTTTATAGCATTGTCGCAAAAAGGATGACAGATATGGAAATAGGGCAAAAATTAATTTTAAATATAATTATATAAATACTACATTTACACCCCAACAAGAGACTGATTAATTAGTAACATTATATACTACCATTCCAACCCTCTCTATGTAATGTCAATTACAGCAATCCTTTTGTCTATTATGAAATATTTGCCAAAAATAAGTTATGATATGAATATAATTATATAATAAACCATATAGACGTATTGACACCAATATTAACAATTTCTCTGCTTACAAGCAATTATTAATAAAGCTAGGAAGCCGATACAGACTGACTAACATCTAAGCAACTAAGGTAATTAAAAATGAAAAAAAAATGTTTTTGATTGATAAAATTTGTTTGCTAATGCTACAGAAAGTCACCCGAATGATGTTTCCTAGTCAGAACTGCTGACAACAATATCGGTCATATACAGTAAAATAGAATAAGCACCACTAATGGTAATCATTTGTTTAGTAATAACTTATAATGATCTGGAACAGTCAAGATATTTTGTTACATGATAACACAAAAATGGTTTCCTGGTAAGTTTTCAATGAGAAGCCAAGATAAGAATGAGGTTTCCAAACTTGTGTTCAAATAAAAAATGTCTATCACACAACAACTTTATTTTTATAAGTCTGCTGTATATATTAAGGGTCTTTATTAACACAATAAGCAGAAAAATTAAACAAACATTGGAAGAATTATAACAAATTAACACAAAAGTGTTAAATATACTTATCAATATATCTTCTAATAACAAGATTGGCACAATTTAATGATTAACAATTAACAGCAAGAATTTTGATTGAACTAATTTAATATATAAGCTACAAAATAAAACCATAGACGTTTTTATATTAAACAAATTGTCTATTAAAGCTAACCTATACATATACTAAGAAACTATAAAACAAACCATTATGTCTAACTCCTTTTTTTTTTACAATAAATTTTGCAAAATCAGCATTATGTCTCTGCTCTTTACAATACATGTATTGAAGTCTCATGGATTCAAGAACCCAATATAATTACATGGCTTAGTTGGTCTACAAGACTACTTTTGTTCAATTAGTGGGGAAAAGCATCATGTTCATTATCCAGGTTTTACCATAAGTTAACTGAGACAATTTCTTCTATCAACCATTGAAAGAATAAACACTGGACAAACAATAGTTTCAGACCGAAGCACTCAATAATTTAAACAATAATAAGGTACATTTAAAAATGCAAACTGTAAGATATCTCAAATTTCATGAACTTACCCAGGGGTGCAAGATAAGAACTTAACATGATGCTTTTTCGTTTTACACAATGATGAACACATAATTTTCTTTTCGTGTATTTTTCATATCAAAATGAGGTTAAAACACACTAAAATGACAATTTAAAGATATATTACAGGTACAAAAATGTGTATATCTGGGGGACAAACTAGAAAACTTCAGACATCCATATCAATATATCATAAACCATTTGATTATGTAAAATACTTTAAGGCAAGAAAGGAAAGACTCATTAGTAAATAGAGAATACAGGAAGACGTAGAGGAAATATATGTGACAAGAGGATAACAGTGTTTATGTCAGCAAAGTATGGAAACTAAATCAAACAAATAACTTCACTAAAATCTCAAACTAGTCACTGAATTTAGAAAATGATTCCAGCTATCAAATTCTCTTCCCAAACAGAAAACATTAAGTAATTAAAATTAAAACAAAGACAAGTTACATTGCAAAGTCATAAATCCTTCAATAATATCAGTAAAATACAGATAAGTCATGTAATAACAGGAACCTGAATTCTGCTTATTGCCACCACAGGTCAGCCTACAAGCCCTGATTGGACAGTCAATGAAACCCCCACAGGTCAGTCTACAAGCCCCGATTGGACAGTCAATGAACACCACCACAGGTCAGTCTACAAGCCCCGATTGGACAGTCAATGAACACCACCACAGGTCAGTCTACAATCCCCGATTGGACAGTCAATGAACACCACCACAGGTCAGTCTACAAGCCCCGATTGGACAGTCAATGAACACCAACACAGGTCAGTCTACAAGCCCCGATTGGACAGTCAATGAACACCAACACAGGTCAGTCTACAAGCCCCGATTGGACAGTCAATGAACACCGATTGGACAGTCTATAAACTTGGCAAGAAATCATGAATACATTTTGATGTTGTAAATTGCATTATTCTAATACACAAAGTAGAACTATATTGCTAGAACAGAACAAGTTGAATAAAGCCAAGTACACAACACAACAAAGAATATTTCTCTGTTGAAAGGAACATTGATAGATAAAAGTATGGCATAAAACTGTAATAGAACACAGGAACCAGACTACCATGAAATGAACACAAACCCAATAAAATCTGGACAATGTGAAAGAACTTAAATGAACGGAACAAGATAAAACACAAGTTTCTAGTGGTCTTGATAAGCAGACAGAAACATGGACAATTGCTATGATAGTTAGGAATAGATTAGATCAGGCAATCATAATGTTTACAATCATTCTGACACATATGGCACGTAAGAATGTAAACCATGAATTTAGGTCAATCAAAAGAAACTGACATGTCTAAATGTTAGAATCTAGGTGAGGCATTAAGACTACCCCTTGGGTTCCAATGCCTAATTTCTTACCAATCTCAGCAGACAGTGCGATTATATAAGAGATTCAAACAAAGGCATTCAAAGAGTCAATCCACAAATAAAAAATATGTCATTGAACATATGCCTTATCTCAATCATAATTGAAGAAATAAATTTCTTGAAACCAATTTTAATACAAATAGCTGTAACGTAGCACCTAATGTTTCATTAATATACTGCTAATTCAACATATAAACAATGATACAACATCAATGTATTCGGTAATTCGAGAAAACTAATTTGGAAAAATAATTAGAAAATATTTCAGACAGGAAATAATTATCAAAATATTGCGAAAAGACTAATAAAAGCAAAGACATATGCAATTTTGTTTGGTCAAAGATGATAATGTAGAACATACAACAGGATTTTTTAATTCTAACAACTAGGATAAAGTACAGTACAACCTCTCTAAAGCAGATCTCTCCTAAGCAACAACCTCTCTTCTACAATATAAGAAATTTCCCCCGAGTAAGATTTGAGTAACAATTTAACCTCTTAGAGCTACTAACACTACATAACTGCAAGATGTGCATTTCCCACAGGTTATGGCAGAGGAACGGTTGTACCGTATTTCAACAGGGTGTCGGTTGTACTGTATTTCCACAGGGCGTCGGTTGTACTGTATTTCCAGCGGGTGAGGCTGTGAAACGGTTCTACTGTATTTCCACTGGCTGTCGGTAGTACCTTATTTCCACAGGGTGTGGATTTGGAAGGGTTGTCAGTATTCCTACAGGGTGTGGCTGTGGATCGGTTGTACTGTATTCCTACAGGGTGTGGCTGTGGATCGGTTGTACCATATTTCCACAGGGTGTGGCTGTGGAACAGATGTACCATATTTCCACAGGGTGTGGCTGTGGAAAGGTTGAACTGTATACCTACAGGGTGTGGTTGTGGAAAGGTTGTACTGTATACCTACAGGGTGTGGTTGTGGAAAGGTAGTACTGTACACCTACAGGGTGTGGCTGTGGAAAGGTTGTACTGTATACCTACAGGGTGTGGTTGTGGAAAGGTAGTACTGTATACCTACAGGGTGTGGCTGTGGAAAGGTTGTACTGTATACCTACAGGGTGTGGTTGTGGAAAGGTTGTACTGTATACCTACAGCGTGTGGCTGTGGAAAGGTTGTACTGTATACCTACAGTGCATGGCTGTGGAAAGGTAGTACTGTATACCTACAGGGTGTGGCTGTGGAAAGGTTGTACTGTATACCTACAGGGTATGTCTGTGGAAAGGTAGTACTGTATACCTACAGGGTGTGGCTGTGGAAAGGTTGTACTGTATATATACAGGGTGTGGCTGTGGATCGGTTGTACCATATTTCCACAGGGTGTGGCTGTGGAACAGATGTACCATATTTCCACAGGGTGTGGCTGTGGAAAGGTTGAACTGTATACCTACAGGGTGTGGTTGTGGAAAGGTTGTACTGTATACCTACAGGGTGTGGTTGTGGAAAGGTAGTACTGTACACCTACAGGGTGTGGCTGTGGAAAGGTTGTACTGTATACCTACAGGGTGTGGTTGTGGAAAGGTAGTACTGTATACCTACAGGGTGTGGCTGTGGAAAGGTTGTACTGTATACCTACAGGGTGTGGCTGTGGAAAGGTTGTACTGTATACCTACAGGGTGTGGTTGTGGAAAGGTTGTACTGTATACCTACAGGGTGTGGCTGTGGAAAGGTTGTACTGTATACCTACAGTGCATGGCTGTGGAAAGGTAGTACTGTATACCTACAGGGTGTGGCTGTGGAAAGGTTGTACTGTATACCTACAGGGTGTAGCTGTGAAAAGGTTGTACTGTATATATACAGGGTGTGGCTGTAGAACGGTTGTACTGTACACCAATGTATATTTATACCATGACAACTGTTTTTTCTAACCATGTTTTGCAACACCAAGTGTCTAGATGGAAAACTGAAGAACATTTTAAATGAAAGGGAAAAACACTGGAAATGATGAAGACATACTTTAAACAATATAAGTGTTACAATAAAACACTTACAGTAAAAAATGAAATGGCAATAAATCATATACACAATAATTATATGTGAGTAGTATATTATTGAGACAAGAATTGCTGGCAAAAGTTAACATAGGCCTTTCAGTGATTTCATTGTTTAAAACAACGTAAAAACAAGTGTTGGTAAAATGACAATTGTTTCATGCATCAAAAGCACTAAGCACCTCAAACAATGAAACTCACTGAAATTCCATCTACTTCAGACACTTGTGAGGAGAATACAAAGCCCAGGGAGAGTTATTCTTGAAAGCATATATATTTTTAAGACACAAGACACTTTCTGTTGACAAATAACAACTTTTTAATATTTCCATGCAAGTAAATCTTTGTTCTATCAATAAATGACTCAAGTCCCCACCAATATACAACCAATCATGAGTCAGCAAAAAAGTACTTGTACTTGCTATCAACTTAAAGATGTTTTGATATCGAGTCTGAACTATGCAAGGCTGTGAGTGATATACTTGGTCACATTAATATGGTCAACACAAAGGTACAAGACATACAAATCACACATAATTAACTATGCTGCATAATTACAAACCTGGAAAACTAGTTCGAGCAAAAGTTTACATTTTATATGTCAGTGTTCAACAACATAAGAATTGCAGATATACTGAACCATTCTGATTGGTGGCAAACAATGTCCGACTTTATAGTTCACAATAACAAAGAACCTGCGGGAGAACGGTCAGGGAAGGCACAGGAAGATAATGTAAAGATATCAGACAGTTTTTATGATTGTCACTCACAATAGTACACTTTGTATCATATTAAAATAGTACTCAAAACAACAATATGAAAGCATGGAATGGTGACAGCTAGGAGACGTGTTTTTCAAGCTTATTAACGATTAAATTGAACTCAATTTCATTTTAAAGAAGGAATAAAAATGTATTTAAATCAAGATACAGTCGACTCTCGTTAAAATTCGAAGTAAACGTCGGGAGGCCATTTTGGTGGTGTTACGTGAGAAAGTCTAGTTCGTGACGACTGCTTTGTGTTTGATCGCCATTTGCATAAAACAAATGTTTAAGATGACGTGTTTTAATTAAAGTACACGCTTAATTAAATCACTCATTTTGGCATGTTTTACAAACTATCGGTTTGATCGCAGTGTTCAACAATTCAAAATGTTTGCATTAACACAATGTAGTCTAACATTTTGCAAACATGTACAAATCCTTCAATTATGTAAACAATCGATAATTAAATGTGCGAAAATACAGGTAAATGATCTCAGTGACGTGTGAAAACATTCGTCGCCAGCAGGATACGATCCGACTTCGTGTTAAACAATAGATTTAAGGTGCAAACTTGTTAAGCGGGACTTCGAAAAAACTTTGACGTAACGAAAAACTTTGAGACAAAAATTCGTCTTAACCGACAGAAATTCATATAGACAAAGAAGGATAAAATCGGGACTTTTGAAAAACTTCGACGTTACGGAAAATTCGCCTTAAGCGAGTTCGTCCCAACAAGAGTCGACTGTATATCAATATCAAGTCTTACACATGCAGATATGCACAATGCATGCATTCAAAACAAATTATTTCTTATAGACTGTGCACTTTTTATATGGCATTTCAGCTCAACATCTCCATTCATTGTTACTTTAATAATAGTCCAAGAAAATAGAAATGTATTGCTGATAAAAGGTTACAGATGCATGTCAAAATACATTAGACGCAAGAATATCATATATCGAAAGTATGCACCCATGAATACAATGATAGATATTCACTAGACCAGTACAGCATTGCAATATATTGAAATTCTAAACACCGCCCATATTTACTTTAGCAACAGTAGTACATCCGAATATAATACTCGGATGACCTTGAAACTTCCTCAAGGCCATGTGTCAAGGTCGTATTACCCACATAAGTAGATTGCTTCCTTGTTTATAGCAACAAAACAAACATATCCAAATATTTCAAGGGCTCAGTGCAAGACAATACTTACTCGTATTTAAATACATAGGAGTTAGGATAGTCTAGCGCTGAACCCTCGATTTTCTCTTAGAAGCAATAAATACAGAGCATGTATAAATGAAATGTGTAAAAAAGTATACAGGTATGTTGTTGTAATGAATGAAATATAAAAGAAGAAAATAAAGCCATTTATTCCTTGATTGCATTTGCAATATGTGACATTGTTGATTAAACACTCAAGCTGGAATTAATAAATCTGATGAATTTTTACCAGATATGAAAAAGTAGAACCATTCCAGTATGCAAATATACAGTTAAACCTCAATAACTCAAGGACGCTGGGGTCCATCCGAAAATCTCGAGTTACCCGATGTTTCGAGTGATCCAGAGTTTCCATCATGTCCTTATAGTGTTTGTTATGAAATGCCTTATTTTCAAAGTTCTTGTACCAGTTATTTCATATTTGTTTCATAGTATCATATTTCTATTCACTACATTTTCTCATAAAATAAAAGTAAAGTCAAATTCTTAACAAGAGTAGAAAACTTGCATTACTTCTTGATCGTTGTTTTACAGACGAAATAAAGTTCATGAATATACGTGTTCAATCCCGATGTTTGTTTCACGTTTGCACCATTATATCTATGCGTCGTGGAAATCGATCCTAAGTTCAAATGTTAACTATCTCATAATTAAATTATCATAATTATTTTCTCATTATTATCGTCTCAAATGGCCTTTTTAATTGATATCTGTATGATTTGTGCAAACTGCGATAATCGTTTTTCACACCTCAATACTTGTCCTTTCATTCGTGATTTTGCAAGTTGTACAACTCACAAAGATTTTAACATTAAAAATTTCATTGTTTGTTTATTTGGAGCTCCCAATCAAACGATGTGTGAAAATGTGTCCTCGAATTACCAGTAAGCTATTGTGTATAGTTTGTGTACTGGGGACCGGCAAGGGTGCTTGAGTTTTCGACTTATTTCTGCTTGAGTTATATGAAAATAAAAGAAATAAAGTCCGGACTCTGCCATTTTCTCGACAAATGCGGGTTCTCGAGTTGTCGCCTGTTTTGAGTTATCGAAGTTTAACTGTATTCTAAAAACAGAACTTAATTCTTGATGTTATCTATAATTCAATATACATATAACTTGAATATACAGCCATCAATTCAGTCCAAAATAAAATAAATTTCAATCCCCTCTTGCATTGTATTTCAATCTTTTTTCATTCTAATAAACTGTACATAAAACTGCACATTAGGAAAAAAGAGAATTCAATCTTCAACCATGCAGACATTCATAGAACAAGTATCAATCAATTTAAATAATGGTATGTACATTGATTCAGACAGTACAATGGCGACACAGCAACAAATACAACAACACAGGCTAGTAGTACTTAATAATAATTATCATGTACACATAAAATAATTGAGAAAATTTGGCTGAATATTGCGACAGTGGCACATTGGATCGATGAAATTAATCTACATGTAAATGTTATATCCATACATGTGAACTCCCTCGATTTCCATGGGAGACTCCCGGACAGGCCACACATGCTTTCCCCACCAGGAGGCAAGATCTCCTGATTTTCAAAGAAAACATCGTAAAATTTAGGATGGGGTATTTTTTAGTTCATTCCGGACTGGTTCATTGAAATTATGTGTCAAACTGATAACCGGATGTGGTAAAATTGGGATATCAGTCTGAAAAATGTATTTACCATGTTTTCAGGGCTATAAAGACGCCCTCAACCATAGAATTAAGGACTTAGCAACACTGATCATAATACGATGCAACCATCACTTGTCATATTGTTTATTGAAGTTTTACATGTTTCTATTGTATTCAGACATGATAATTGGCAATGAAATTGTTAATTGGCGACTTTTTATAGGGATGACCCCCAGATCACGAGTTAACTTGCAGAAAATAACAATTAACAGCTTCATTATGATATCCATATTGACTAACTTTCAGCCCTGGAAAAATATCCCACTTAAGAGTCTCAATATCCGCTTTTTTTCGGGGGGGGGGGAATCTTCCAATTTGCCATTTGAAAAGGTTCACATGTATGTATATCATCTCATTGTAACTAATATGTATGAGATGATTAGCAGAAATTGTCATAAGAAATACAAATAGATAATTAAAAACCTGTTTGAAATTCTATTGGAAACAATATTTTCTGAGCAATTGATTTCATAATGTGTAATAATGTCCTTAATTACTGATTAATAATAATAATAATTATATCAACCATATTATACAATAATTGCCGATAATTATAACATGACAACAAGTGTCATTTACTGAGATAAAATATACACAGTGTCTGGGTATACAGTTGTCTTGTCCAGTCCCAAGAATCCTTCCAGTTTGCAGAACTCCAGCAAGCTTGATTCCAGGAAAAAAAACATCGAACTTTCAGCAGTCATCTTCTCCAAACTCTCTGTTGAAAATCTTTGCAGCAAAATCACAAATAGTCTTTCAAACAAAATTTATTTTTCAGCAAGATGCGTTCAGATGTCTACAACTTTCATTTTCCAGAGAAAAGTCCATGCTTACTAAAAGTGCAGGTGAACCGTAATAACAGCATAAGCATGAAAATTGCTATTACAAGTGTTGCACACTGGTTAATGATAGTGAGCTAGCTAATGGCTGATAATAGGGATTGAAATAAGAGAAGTTAGCAAAGGCACTGTCATCTATGTTCATTATAACGAGGCTATCTGTTGGCGTCATTTTGAACGCTGAACGAGTAAACATCTTGTCAAAATTCTCTGCTTTCTTCGGATCATGCTGTTGAAAGTGAAAGAAAAAGAAAAATAACACCAAATTAAAGACAAATACATAGCAAAACAGAATCATCAACAAAAATAATCAGAAAATTTGGTGACCATCTTCATAACTTGCCTACTTAAATAATAACTAGAACACAAACAAAACAAGGAACCAGTACATCACGTACTTGCATTATTGTTTCATATACAGACATGTTTGTATAATATTGAAAGAAAAAAATTCAGTTGTCATCAAAATGGTCACCAACTAAATCTGACAATGAAGCCTTTCTATTGAAATAAGCCTATATAACGTGATTGATGAAAGCTTGACTAATTGTAGCAAATATGAACTACTCTTATTTAGCTAACTAAGTATAATGTAACAGATTTATTTCAGCAAATTGAAAGTTCCAATAATAAAAATATATAAGTGCAGCGTCATTAAGAAAAGCATTCAAATTTTACATAACTTTTTTTTTGTATTATGAAGCTCACACTTATATTACCCGGATGTTACAGCCTCAATATTTTAAATGACTATTATGTATCTTAGTATAAACATTTAAACATTGTTATGACAATAGCGCATTACATGAACACCTCTTTTATGGTTAAACATTACTGCATTATGAAATTGTTTTATTGTATTATTTTAATGAATTATTTTATTATTTTACTTTCCTTGAAGTCCGTTTTTATTTTGCTATGTTAATTTATTTTATCATGTCATTATCGTTTATTCTTGTTATACATTTTGAAATTGCAATTTGAAACACTAATTTTAGTAAACCTAAATGATTTAATTCAAATTCAGATTTTTACATTGTTAATAGCTAAGATCACATCAACCTAACTTCAATGTATTCATTTAGTTTTTGATCACACAAAAAGAATACTATTTAGCCCATACAGATCTTTGTCTATAAGGGCATTTACTGTGTCATAATACACCCATATTTTGCCTTCTTCACTTCATTTAACTAATTCAAGGCTACACCACATAAACACTGAACAGTACATTAATTGTCATTCAAAATTTGAAAAACAAATTATTTCCATTGATCGGGTAGACAAAAACTATTTCCATGGGTCAACAGAAATGTGCATTCTCCACAAATTATTCAGATATGTCAATGAGGAAAAATATCTATTTCACCAAACTAACATTCCATCCAGACCCATCCTTATTTATAAACCCCAGCCAACCCCCCAAACAAGCAGATATAATCAACTATGGTAAATGATTTAATAGGACATGTTGATACATTGTCGATTCAAGGCCATGCATGTTCACTGTATTTATAAACCTCAACCTACATTGCCAATTTTCAAAAAATCTGATTAGTTCTATACCAGGAATAACTACAACAAGTCTATCCAAATAAGGGTATAATTTTTGTTACGGGTGAAGTGTTATTTTTAAACATTAAGTAATTATGCACATGCAGAAATTATATATGAAGGACATTAATAGACAGAAAAATGAAAGTGCCAATCATTCTGAAACTTTGGTTTCTCCAATCAAAATGTAAGGAAACTAGAAAACTGACCCATACAAACAGATTTCAGTACAAATTCAGCCAAGTGTTATTAAGCTGCTAAAGGGTCATCCACATCCAAGACGAGTTAGAACAAGAATTAAGAAATGTTCCTCGAGACAAATATTAGAGACTTATAACTGATGGGTAAATGAGAGTGAATAGTCTTTGCTATCATAGCAGTACCAGTATAGTGGCTCAGTGGTAATATCAACATCAGGAGTAGGAGGTCACAGTTCCATTCCTGCCACAACATGCCATCATGGTACTAGCAGCTCCCTTGCCAATGCTTGGCATTACTAGGACAGTACTAGGACAGTTGCCCAGTGTTATTTAATGTGATTGGGTGACATATGATGTCCTGTGCCAATAGTGATGAATCATGTCACATGTCAATGGTGTAGCACATGTCATATGTCAATGGTGTGGTATCATGTCATGACGTGTCAATATTATCATGTCACGTGTCAATTGTGAGGTATCATGTCATGTGTCAATGGTGAGGTATCATGTCATGACGTGTCAATATTATCATGTCACGTGTCAATGGTGAGGTATCATGTCATGTGTCAATGGTGAGGTATCATGTCACGTGTCAATATTGTGTACAATGTTTTGGAAGCTGTAAGCCTTTATTCACTGTGTACAATGTTTTGGAAGCTGTAAGCCTTTATTCACTGTGTACAATGTTTTGGAAGCTGTAAGCCTTTATTCACTGTGTACAATGTTTTGGAAGCTGTAAGCCTTTATTCACTGTGTACAATGTTTTGGAAGCTGTAAGCCTTTATTCACTGTGTACAATGTTTTGGAAGCTGTAAGCCTTTATTCACTGTGTACAATGTTTTGGAAGCTGTAAGCCTTTATTCACTGTGTACAATGTTTTGGAAGCTGTAAGCCTTTATTCACTGTGTACAATGTTTTGGAAGCTGTAAGCCTTTATTCACTGTGTACAATGTTTTGGAAGCTGTAAGCCTTTATTCACTGTGTACAATGTTTTGGAAGCTGTAAGCCTTTATTCACTGTGTACAATGTTTTGGAAGCTGTAAGCCTTTATTCACTGTGTACAATGTTTTGGAAGCTGTAAGCCTTTATTCACTGTGTACAATGTTTTGGAAGCTGTAAGCCTTTATTCACTGTGTACAATGTTTTGGAAGCTGTAAGCCTTTATTCATTGTTTACAATCTTTTAGAAGCTGAAAGCTTATATTCAGGTCAATATATCACTACATTATAGAATGGTTACATGTGTAACATCTTAGCCTTCTTGTGCTCCTATTTCTCTGTACAGATGTCCTCTTATTTTGGCGATTTGTTCAAAATTTTACAATTTTATTTACCTGCATACAGTTTACATGTGTAATGAGAGCGTTTGTGGCAGAATGTGATGATTTGTAACACCGTTGTGGTAACAGCTGTGGTCCAGACTCGGGTCTTCTAAATAACAAGTGCTGTACACTCAAGTTTTAAAATTTTCAGTATCGGGAATTTAGATATAAGGATGCATCAAAAAGCTCATTTTACCTTTAGTTAATTTCTATAATTAAAGGACGATAACTCTCCGAGTGACTCGAGCTATATGGTTGGTTATCAAACTTGTCCAAGATATTATACATGATATATTGATTGGACAAATTCTTCTAAAGTTTTCGATCGGACAACTTACTGGATGCCGCCGGCCCAAGAACTGCCCATCCATACAACCTTTTGCCCGTATGCTGGAGGTGAAACTATGATATGTCTCGTTCTATGACTGGGCGTATAAAAATGAGACATGTGCTGTTGAAATGTCTGTTGAATATTTAAGAGCTACTTATTTATATTATACTTCATGACAAATATCAGACCAGAGAAGTTAAATAAATCAAATGCAGTTCGAACTACGTCAACATTATAACAGATGCATCTTCCTGACTCCAATGCTTAAGGCACACTTCTGTTTTTATAGTTTGGCCTTCGAAATGTCAACAAACAGAGTTTACAGTTCCGTATGTCGCACACTATGCCGCTGTCCCAAAATAGCATACAATTGTTGAATATTATACAACCTTTTTGGCGAAATCAGACATTGCTGTGGAACACCAAGTTGTGAAAGATACTGCATTGAGCACAGAATGACTCTAGGTATTGGAATCATCAAAGCAAACAAGTGTTACCAGAGAGTTGACTTATAACTGAAACATGTGTTTGTCAAGCAGATAAAGGAAAAGTGGCATCAAGAAAGACAGGTCATTACTGAGCTGATTAACATGGAAATAGACAAGGTTAGGATGTTATAAATTCAGATAAACCCCACACTGTTACAAGCCAAGTTACTGACATTTTTGTTCAGAGAATTTTAGGAGGCAACTTGTTGCATGTTTGTGCTAGAGGGGTCCAACATTTGTTAATACATTTTTTCAGACAACCCTCATAAACTACAGTCAAAACTCACTATGTCGACATTGTACGGACCAGATTAAAAGCGTTGACATATCATTATAATGTCATTAATTGTCTAAAATGTTGACATTTCCAGTATTGTATCCAACTAGTCATGTCCTTGCTGTACGTGTTGTAAAACTATCCCTGAGTGAAAACTTGTCAAAATTCGCAGTGACAGTAGCCTGTTGGTCTGAAATTTCAACCCCCAAAGCAGCTTTTTAGTACATGTGTACTTTGGGATTGAGCTTAAAACAATCCAACTTTGTATGAGGTGATTGGTTATAGTTATAAAGAACCAAAATGTCGACAAATTGCAAAATAACATCTGAAAGACAGGCGTCAATTGAGGCTTGTGTTCGCTCTGGATTGCGGGGAAGCTTTCTTGTCAATTCAACCCAGCGATTGGTTACTAACATAATGTCAAGGTCATTTAGCCACATTACCTTCATGAAGTCAATTCAGTTAAACACACATGCCTGTAATTCTCTATCACGCCCACACGCTTGCAGATTTAAAGTTCAGTTTAGATCTAATAACGTCATAATGAAGCATTTTCCATACACATGTACAAAACCGGAATGTTGATATTACCGATGCCGATACGAGTTTCAACTGTATATTCCATTTTCAGGACACACCTGGAATATGGGGTCCTGGGGCCTTTTTCACAAAAATTTCGTTAACACTGAAACTCGGACTTAGACTTTCAATATTCAGAAGTTAAATCTATTAGCCTTTTGTTTTCGTTAAATCCAAATGAATGAAGTTCTGTCAGAATAATGTTTGTCAAGTTTTATCAACATTTATAATGTTATAACAACGTAGGAGCAAAAATAACTTTGAAAGTTTTAAAGAGGTCAGTAAGTGAATAAGGCCCTGTTATTTGTGCCAGGATTTCCTTCTCCATTCTTAACAAACTGTCATTTAATTCACCAACTTTCACAAAAGATCATCATAATTTCAAACATGGCTATCTATTACCATTGCAACAGTAGCTCAATATGCATGAATATCAAACACTGACCACTTGTTGTAGAAATTGTATATACCTATATTAGACCTATTATCCATTGATTGCTGTCTTTCTATGCATTTAGCCTGAAGATCATTGGGCAACAAGGAGCAGTTCCCATTTGACAAAGAATAAATGTAATTATTGTGTAAGAATTGACAAACATATTCTGTTTTCATGAACTTTATGTGTGAGCAACCCATTTATCCTTCGAGTAGAACTTACAAGAGTAGAATTTCTACCATTTCAATTCTTCACAAGGCAATATCACGTACTGTCAATCACTTATATATCAGGGGAGGTCACAATTGGGAAGAATAAGGGGGTGCTGTGTTGAAAATGTTCAGTGATTTCAAGGGTCTACAAGAAATATGCCCTTAATGTACATGAAAGGAACCCAAGCGTTTGTCACAAGTGTATAAACTAATCAGGTAGCATAAAGTGTACCACAGTCGGGATAAATATTCCCATAAACAAGTTTCAGATGACCAGAACAAGCTGCAAGCATCTGATATCACTGTTTAAAATGCATTTTCCACTCCGAGTTACGCTATAGTTGACAGCATATACACTTGCCTCAAATACCACAGTACCCTCTCTGTGTATAACAAGGCTTAACTCGGGTTACAAGTGCACATCAATACATACCAAAGCAGGTAAGAAATATAAATTAAATTATTATAAGATGTCTTTTTGATTTCCAAAAATCAGTTATGATAAAAAGGTACTAGAAAGTCTTTTATTTTAACATCAAAACAAAATATTGTTCATATAACGTTTGCCATTTTGTTTGTTCCAATATGTTCTTGCAGCATAATGCATTCACAGAACACTGTTTCCTATATCTGAGCAGAGTATGTTAGAGTACGGTGTAACACCAGTATGTAAAACAAGGCATGGACATATTATTACTTCTCTTATTTACCACAATAACAAATAATAAACAAGAGGGCCATGATGGCCCTAGATTGCTCACATGAGTTTTCACCCAGAAAGTCTAGGGTGTCAAACAATGATTTCATATGGTTTGACCTCGCGAACCTGTTTTTGATTCCAAGTGATTCGGTATGGAACATGACTTGCATCTCATTAAGTCAAATAGTTTTGATGAGATTTCTGGGTGCTCTGGTAGAAAATGTACCTTATAGATCCCACGAGGATTTTTTCGGCACAGCCAAACTAACATGGTTTTGCTTTTTGCATATCAGTGTTGTGTAAACCAATCAAATCTTATGTAAACCACCATGGCAATTTCTATTCAACTGAACAACGAAATGTAACCTTGGCGCGGATTGGTTAACCTTTCGATAAAGGGTGTGTTACCTTAATGTAACCTTGGCGCGGATTGGTTAACCTTTTGATAAAGGGTGTTACCTTAATGTAACCTTGGCGCGGATTGGTTAACCTTTCGATAAAGGGTGTGTTACCTTAACGAAATCTTATTGAATTTCTGTGAATTTACCGAAATACATTTTTGAATCTGGAGTGACCAGCAATCGTTAGATCTCGGCATTTTTTATGTTGCACAACAAAAATTTAATGTTAACCATCAAATTGTGCCGACCATCTTTTTTCAAGATATTTCTTGTTATAAACTGATCTTGTGACATGAACTTTTATCCAAGTTGAGCCAGTAACTCACTAAGACAAACATTCCTGTGAAATAATAAGTTATTGAAATGTAGCCTCTTGAATGTCCATAAGTAGTTTCTATGATTTGACCTTTTGATCTTCGTTTTTACCCCAAATGACCCAGAATCGAGTTTGACCATATTTTGTACAGGTTAACATTCTGAGCAGGTTTCATCAAGATTGGACCAAAATTGTGACCTCTAGAGTGTCAACAAACAAACTGTGGCTGGACACTTTGACTATAGGACGATGGACATCCAAGGATCCTAAAAGTCAAACAAAACATTAACTTGATGCAGTCATATGATGGACATTTAGCAAAAACTCCCATTCAGGTTGAAATGTTCAAGGCTTTAAAAGAGCACAGCACCCACATCAACATCTTACAACATTTTCAGCCTTAAATAACCTGTGACTGGTTACAGACAAAATTAAATAACCTTTTACTGGGTACGGACTAAATTAAATAACCTTTTACTGGTAACGGACTAAATTAAATAACCTTTTACTGGTAACGGACTAAATTAAATAACCTTTTACTGGTAACGGACTAAATTAAATTACCTTTTACTGGTTACGGACTATGTGTCTATAACTTGTTGCCAAAAATACTGCAGGCAAAGACAATAATGTATTACCCCGTATATTGAAATAGGTAGAACAGTGGAGTATAAAACTTGATTTCACACTAAAACAAGACAAAACATCACAAACATATAAATGGTAAGAGTCCTTAGTGCACATGGAAACAATACAGTGCTGGTTGGTTAAAGTTGGTCGGTATCAAAGAATAAAAACACAACACAACTTTCAGAACACTGAAAATGTCATGAGGAAAAATAAATTGGAATATCTGGCTGCTTTAAACAATCATCGTTTGCTGTAAGATAAATTGATCTAAACAATTTAGAAATTGTTTTAAAACTGAGAAAATTATATTTTATTACATTTTGCATTGATTTTGATAACCACTTATTATCAAAATTTGCACAAAATATTTTGTAAGACCAAAATTATGCAAAATATAATATATCAGCATTACTTTCTTCATACATGTGAACTCTCCCGATTTCCAAGGGAGACTCCTGGATTTGACAGGCCACTCCTGCTCTCCCGGCGTGAGCAGCAATCTCACGATCAAAGTAAACATCGTAAATTTTTGTTATGGGGTATTTTTTAGTTCATTCCCGACTGGTTTGCTGAAATTACTTGTCAAATTGATAACTGGTAGTAAAAGAATCGGGATACCAGTCCGAAAATTGTGTATACCACTTTTTTTCTGGGTTATATAGACAGTGGCAACACTGATCAAACAACGACACGACCCCCACTTGTCATGCTGTTTATTCAAGTTTCACACGTTGCTATGGTATTCAGACATGACAATTGGCAATAAAATTGTTAATTGGCGGCTATTTTTATAGGGATGACCCCCAGATTACGAGTTAATTCGCTGAATATTGTGATTAACAGCTTTTTTATGATATGGATAAAGGCATATTCAGCCACAGAAAAATCTCCCACTTCGAGGTCTCAATCTCCTGCTTTTCAGAGCGCAATCTCCCGATTTGCCATCTGAAGAGGTTCACATGTATGTTTCTGCCAAATCATTGTAGTGTTATTATAGTTATGTATAAGCAATCAAATTTATAACAAAGTTGATCAGCAGCCAATTTGACAATAAAATATAATAAAGGACCACAAATGGAACACCACATACACTTGGTACAAAGTAAATAAAACATTTCAGTCACAGTTAAAAAATAAAGATAAAATATGTCAGAGAAAAAAAGTACTGTGTTTAATATAATATTGACTTATACTTATATATACAGTCTATATATCACAGCAGTTAAGATTCAAACACAATTTGAATACAAGAACTCAGCATAAAGGGGTAAAGGTGAAATATACATATTAAAGAGTTAAAATATCATGTTAATAGTTTTACTTATTTCTGTCAGCCACAGTTAATCTTTCAGGAAATCATATTTAAATAATTTTCAAAACAAGTTTCAGCCAAATTGGCGGGGGAAGAGTAAGGCCATGGTTAGATTGCTAAGCAATGCATTAAAACAAATTAAGACATATGACAAAAGTATAATTGCCCCAGGGTCATGATTGGTTAAAGCAATCTGGGTAAAAAATGTAGATGAGCACGTTATTCAACAATGTATTCCAATTTTGGTAAAGAAATTAGTCAATAGGCTCAGCTTATTCAGTCAGCAAATAGACACCTTTTAGACCTAGTTTGATGAATAGTCAAGCAATAGGCCAATAGGATCAGCATATCAATCAATACGTCAATAGGCTCAGCTTATTCAGTCACTAAATTGACACCTTTTAGACATAGTTTGATGAATAGGCAAGCAATGGGCTAATAGGATCAGCTTATCAATCAATATGTCAATAGGCTCAGCTTATTCAGTCTACATTTTAATGACTGTCACACGCAGTATGGTGACAAGTAATATGTCAATAGGCTCGGCTTATTCAGTCTACATTTTAATGGCTGTCACACGCAGTATGGTGACAAGTAATATGTCAATAGGCTCGGCTTATTCAGTCTACATTTTAATGGCTGTCACACGCAGTATGGTGACAAGTAATATGTCAATAGGCTCGGCTTATTCAGTCTACATTTTAATGGCTGTCACACGCAGTATGGTGACAAGTAATATGTCAATAGGCTCGGCTTATTCAGTCTACATTTTAATGGCTGTCACACGCAGTATGGTGACAAGTAATATGTCAATAGGCTCGGCTTATTCAGTCGACATTTTAATGACTGTCACAAGCAGTATGGTGACAAGTAATATGTCAATAGGCTCGGCTTCTTCAGTCTACATTTTAATGGCTGTCACAAGCAGTATGGTGACAAGTAATATGTCAATAGGCTCGGCTTCTTCAGTCTACATTTTAATGGCTGTCACAAGCAGTATGGTGACAAGTAATATGTCAATAGGCTCGGCTTCTTCAGTCTACATTTTAATGACTGTCACAAGCAGTATGGTGACAAGTAATATGTCAATAGGCTCGGCTTCTTCAGTCTACATTTTAATGGCTGTCACAAGCAGTATGGTGACAAGTAATATGTCAATAGGCTCGGCTTCTTCAGTCTACATTTTAATGGCTGTCACACACAGTATGGTGACAAGTAATATGTCAATAGGCTCGGCTTATTCAGTCTACATTTTAATGGCTGTCACAAGCAGTATGGTGACAAGTGATATGTCAATAAGCTCAGCTTATTCAGTCTACATTTTAATGGCTGTCACAAGCAGTATGGTGACAAGTAATATGTCAATAGGCTCGGCTTCTTCAGTCTACATTTTAATGGCTGTCACAAGCAGTATGGTGACAAGTGATATGTCAATAAGCTCAGCTTATTCAGTCTACATTTTAATGACTGTCACAAGCAGTATGGTGACAAGTAATATGTCAATAGGCTCGGCTTATTCAGTCTACATTTTAATGGCTGTCACAAGCAGTATGGTGACAAGTAATATGTCAATAGGCTCGGCTTATTCAGTCTACATTTTAATGACTGTCACAAGCAGTATGGTGACAAGTAATATGTCAATAGGCTCGGCTTCTTCAGTCTACATTTTAATGGCTGTCACACGCAGTATGGTGACAAGTAATATGTCAATAGGCTCGGCTTATTCAGTCTACATTTTAATGGCTGTCACACGCAGTATGGTGACAAGTGATATGTCAATAAGCTCAGCTTATTCAGTCTACATTTTAATGGCTGTCACACGCAGTATGGTGACAAGTAATATGTCAATAGGCTCGGCTTATTCAGTCTACATTTTAATGACTGTCACAAGCAGTATGGTGACAAGTAATATGTCAATAGGCTCGGCTTCTTCAGTCTACATTTTAATGGCTGTCACAAGCAGTATGGTGACAAGTAATATGTCAATAGGCTCGGCTTATTCAGTCTACATTTTAATGGCTGTCACAAGCAGTATGGTGACAAGTAATATGTCAATAGGCTCGGCTTATTCAGTCTACATTTTAATGGCTGTCACAAGCAGTATGGTGACAAGTAATATGTCAATAGGCTCGGCTTATTCAGTCTACATTTTAATGACTGTCACAAGCAGTATGGTGACAAGTGATATGTCAATAAGCTCAGCTTATCCAGTCTACATTTTAATTACTGTCAGACGCAGTATGGTGACAAGTGATATGTCAATAAGCTCAGCTTATCCAGTCTACATTTTAATTACTGTCAGACGCAGTATGGTGACAAGTGATATGTCAATAAGCTCAGCTTATCCAGTCTACATTTTAATTACTGTCAGACATGGTTTGGTGATATGTCCAGCAATGTGTCAATATAGGATAAGCTTATTCATTCTACATTTAATGAAAGTCATAATTTTTGTGGCAAATGTTGATTCATGGGTTTAACATGAGAAATACCCTTGTAGTTACATGTATAAGATAAAAATGTACCTTCTTTAAAACAGCGATTGATAATCAGACATAATCTTACTATGTATGTAAGTGTATCAACATATACCCCAGATGTCTTGATTAAATGAACTGTGTGGGGACAATTTTAGTTCATTTCAATCGACCTAGATTTTTGAACAAGATGAAAATGTTCTGAATTGTTTTGAATTTAAATAACCACATGTTCCAAATATATTACTGATAACAAACAAGAGGGCCATGGTGACCCTATATCGCTCACCTGAGTACATTGTCATGTTGGCTTCAAGAGGATTTTCAATAATTTGAACTTGTGACCTATTTTTTGACTCAACATGACCCAGTACCACACTGGACTTGCATTTTATTAAGACAAATATTCTGATCAAGTTTTATGAAGTTCCTGTAGAATTGTATATGCAGCCCCCAAGAATCCAGGTTTTCAATCATTTGATCTTGTGACCTAGTTTTTTTACCTCAGATGACTCAGTTTCAATCTTGACCTAGATCTTATTAAGGCAAACGTTTTGACCCCAAATGATCCAGTTTCAAACTTGGCCTAGAATTCATTGAGACAAACATTCTGACCATAACTCACATAAATCAAGTAGAAAATGTGACCTCTGGAGTGTTAACAAGGTTTTACTATAATTGGACCTAGTGACCTAGTTTTTGACACCATATGACCCAGTTTCGAACTTGGTCTAGATTTTATTGAGGCAAACACTCTGACCAAGTTTGATGCAGATCAGGTAAAAGATGTTACCTCTAGAGTGTTAACAATCTAAATTGTTGACGACAAAGGACTACGGCCACAGTGCGATCCCAATAGCTCACCACTTTGTGCTCAAGTGAGCTAAAAATAATTTGAGCAAGTACATGATATCAAATGAAAATGTTTCCAAATTTTCCATTGTTTTGCTATCATAAACAGGAAGCAAAACACTGACCCCCCCAGTTATAATTTGTTCCATTTAAAAAAATACCTAATGAGTGAATTGTAAATCAGGACTTGCTAGTAGGTGGACAGAAAATAAAAATGTGTATAATTTTATTTTTTTTGGAAAAAAAATAATCTTGGATATTATGTCTGATTTATGGATGAAAACATCAACCTCAAACAAGGAAATTTAGACTTATGGTTGCAATTTAACAATTGAAGTCTGGAACAGAAATAGATGAAAGCCAGACCCCTGTAAACTGAGTTTAATCAATGCCACTTTAGTAAGCATTCGAGAAAATTACAAAATTGAATTATTAGAACACACACAAGATTTTCATTACTGAAATTATTAGACATAGGAATTATCAAGGTTTAACAGCAAACACTCATGTCCTGTTAATATAATCTGTCTGGCAATTAGGCGTTTCACTCAACTGGTGTTCATTTGTGATAAATGATGTTCTTTACAAGATATGAAAGTGTTCAAAATCACCGACATTTTAACTGACCGACACTGAATATACAATCCATCATTGTCAACCCATAATTCCACCCAGTATAAGATGCATAATTATTATATAAAAATGGTAAAATATTTATTGACTAGTCCAAATTGTTTTCAAATACCCCAAACAGTCTCCTCTTTAAATTTCTACTTCTAATTGGTAATGCAGAAAAGAGATGTTTGTTTTTCACATGTAGACATGTTTTACAGGTTTTTACTTGATACAGATACATCTATGTATTTTCTTTATAATTTTGAACCATAAGCATACAAGGAAGAATGATATGTTTACAGGCTATTACTCCAGACTGGTGTGACCAGAGATATGTTTACAGGCTACTACTCCAGACTGGTGTGACCAGAGATATGTTTACAGGCTACTACTCCAGACTGGTGTGACCAGAGATATGTTTACAGGCTACTACTCCAGACTGGTGTGACCAGAGATATGTTTACAGGCTACTACTCCAGACTGGTGTGACCAGAGATATGTTTACAGGCTATTACTCCAGACTGGTGTGACCAGAGATATGTTTACAGGCTATTACTCCAGACTGGTGTGACCAGAGATACTGTTTACAGGCTACTACTCCAGACTGGTGTGACTAGAGATATGTTTACAGGCTATTACTCCAGACTGGTGTGACCAGAGATATGTTTACAGGCTATTACAGGCTACTCAGACTGGTGTGACCAGAGATATGTTTACAGGCTATCAGACTGGTGTGCCAGAATGTACAGGCTCTGAGGACCAGAGATATGTTTACAGGCTACTACTCCAGACTGGTGTGACCAGAGATATGTTTACAGGCTATTACTCCAGACTGGTGTGACCAGAGATATGTTTACAGGCTATTACTCCACTCCTGGTGTGACCAGAGATTACAGATACCAGATGACAGGTTTACAGGCTACTACTCCAGACTGGTGTGACCAGAGATATGTTTACAGGCTACTACTGACCAGACTGGTGTGACCAGAGATATGTTTACAGGCTATTACTCCAGACTGGTGTGACCAGAGATATGTTTACAGGCTATTACTCAGACTGGTGTGACCAGAGATATGTTTACAGGCCACTACTCCAGACTGGTGTGACCAGAGATATGTTTACAGGCTATTACTCCAGACTGGTGTGACCAGAGATACTGTTTACAGGCTATTACTCCAGACTGGTGTGACCAGAGATATGTTTACAGGCTACTACTCCAGACTGGTGTGACCAGAGATATGTTTACAGGCTACTACTCCAGACTGGTGTGACCAGAGATATGTTTACAGGCTATTACTCCAGACTGGTGTGACCAGAGATATGTTTACAGGCTATTACTCCAGACTGGTGTGACCAGAGATATGTTTACAGGCTATTACTCCAGACTGGTGTGACCAGAGATATGTTTACAGGCTACTACTCCAGACTGGTGTGACCAGAGATATGTTTACAGGCTACTACTCCAGACTGGTGTGACCAGAGATATGTTTACAGGCTATTACTCCAGACTGGTGTGACCAGAGATATGTTTACAGGCCACTACTCCAGACTGGTGTGACCAGAGATATGTTTACAGGCTATTACTCCAGACTGGTGTGACCAGAGATATGTTTACAGGCTATTACTCCAGACTGGTGTGACCAGCGATATGTTTACAGGCTACTACTCCAGACTGGTGTGACCAGAGATATGTTTACAGGCTACTACTCCAGACTGGTGTGACCAGAGATATGTTTACAGGCTACTACTCCAGACTGGTGTGACCAGAGATATGTTTACAGGCTACTACTCCAGACTGGTTGTGACCAGAGATATGTTTACAGGCTACTACTCCAGACTGGTGTGACCAGAGATATGTTTACAGGCTACTACTCCAGACTGGTGTGACCAGAGATATGTTTACAGGCTACTACTCCAGACTGGTGTGACCAGAGATATGTTTACAGGCTACTACTCCAGACTGGTGTGACCAGAGATATGTTTACAGGCTATTACTCCAGACAGGTGTGACCAGAGATATGTTTACAGGCTATTACTCCAGACTGGTGTGACCAGAGATACTGTTTACAGGCTACTACTCCAGACTGGTGTGACCAGAGATATGTTTACAGGCTACTACTCCAGACTGGTGTGATCAGAGATATGTTTACAGGCTATTACTCCAGACTGGTGTGACCAGAGATATGTTTACAGGCTATTACTCCAGACTGGTGTGACTAGAGATATGTTTACAGGCTATTACTCCAGACTGGTGTGACCAGAGATATGTTTACAGGCTATTACTCCAGACTGGTGTGACCAGAGATATGTTTACAGGCCACTACTCCAGACTGGTGTGACCAGAGATATGTTTACAGGCCACTACTCCAGACTGGTGTGACCAGAGATATGTTTACAGGCTATTACTCCAGACTGGTGTGACCAGAGATATGTTTACAGGCCACTACTCCAGACTGGTGTGACCAGAGATATGTTTACAGGCCACTACTCCAGACTGGTGTGACCAGAGATATGTTTACAGGCCACTACTCCAGACTGGTGTGACCAGAGATATGTTTACAGGCTATTACTCCAGACTGGTGTGACCAGAGATATGTTTACAGGCTATTACTCCAGACTGGTGTGACCAGAGATATGTTTACAGGCTATTACTCCAGACTGGTGTGACCAGAGATATGTTTACAGGCTATTACTCCAGACTGGTGTGACCAGGGATACTGTATCAGTCTAGTAGTCCAGTAAATCAATATCCCTGTAAGGCACACCAAACCTGTTTTATAACCTTTTTATTACATATGTTCGACTCCAGTTTAGTGTTGCTTAATGTTAACAGTAAAAAAAAAAGATATACACACAAGTTTAATAAAATATTGGAAATAATTCGACATTTTAAGAAATGATTGAGAAATCTAGGATCTACAATGACATCACATCGGAAGTATGCCAAAAATCAGTATTTGGCACACCCAGAAGTATGCCAAATAACGCTATTAGGCAACCCAGGTCACATGAACATAGATATTGGCCCCATGTAGTCCATGTATGCTTATATATAGGGAACATTTGTTCTTAACAAATGAGAATTTTTTTTCTAAAATAATCAAGCTAATAACTTTTAAAACTTATTTTTACTTCAATTTTTTTTCTAAAATTTGCTAAAACTTGTTTACTACAACATGTATTAATTAATTAATTGTCACATTTTAAATTTAAGTTTACTTACAACACTTTTTCTAAAAAAGATACTGGATCAAATTAATTGCAGTTTGGTTAAGGAGTCATCATAAGTATATATAAGTTATAAATTTGCGATGTAAAAGCAATAAGTTACAACCAGCCTACATCATACAAATTTACCATTTAACTGACCACACAATTATGTGTTAGTGTACAGTCATTATAAATATGGAAAACATTTATTCATGAAAACGGATATTTTAAGAATAAGCTTCATTTTAAGGATTTTTGTTCGGAAGATTTCAGATAAATATTTATGAAATGACAGGAAAATAAATATTTCATTGTTTCACAAGTTAATGGCTTCAGAGTTAGATTTATTTCATATTCATGCAGGAATATATGCAAGCAATCATGCACCAACATAGCAATAGTTAACTCAAATACAATATTGATAAAAACAACATAAATTCTGGAAAGATATACATGTATATAGGAATATGCACAACATTTAATACTCATGCCTTGACAGCTAAATGAATTCAATAGCATTCTTATATCGGCACAAAGATGATGTCACCCACCGGATTCTCTGATCTTATTTCCACTCAATGTTCGCTTTTTACTAACATTTTTTCAGACAAAATTATTTAATTATGCCCATTTGTTACACAAAATATTAGTGCAATAAATGCCTAAAAAGGTTTGTAAATATAATGAGTAAATTCATAGAAAATGAGGATCAAGTCACATTGTGGTTTGTGGTTTTAGAACATTTATATAACCTAAAGCAATAACAAATACTAACATCTCAAATTTCAAGGAAAAATTCAAAAGTAGGTTGTGTAAGGATGTGAAATGTTGATTTTTTTTCAAATTCAGTTAGACAACCAGATACCTTACATTGTATTTCATGCCAAGAATTACCATCAAGGATATCAGAATCAGAGCAAGAACATTAAAACTTTACAAGATAACTCTCTCTGAAGATTATTTGAAGCTCTAACATTAATCAAGAAAAGCAGACATGTTTTGGAAACTTGCACTACAACAAAGAAAAGCCAAATTTCTGGTAGAATTGGTGAAATTACGATAATGTGGAAACCTACATACATATTTTAAGTAACGTGATTTACTCTTTTGAGATAAAACTTACATACAAATTGTATAAGTAAGCAAACCAATGTCTGGTATTAGAGTTTTATGGCAATACATAGCATTTAGAGATGATGTAAATGTGCTCTGTCTTACATTGTGTTCATACTATTTTTTACAACCATGAATCCTATCAAGATTCATTATCTACAAAATACATCATTCTAGTACCATGAATGTTTTGATTCAATCTAGCAATTGATTTATTTATATATAAAACTTGATTTCAAAAGCCTAGAAATAGGAATATTTTGATTCAATTTTACATGAACTTCATATGGGAAATGAATACTGCATATGCAGGAATAAAAAAACTGACTGTCTCGGTATATAAAGTTAAAATAGTTTCCTCATCATTCTGATAAAAAGCTGAAACTGGATATCATTTTCATCACATTGTATCCCAAAACCTAGTTGAAATAATAGTTGTATGAAGTTTAGTCTGTTTGTCAATAAGGATAAAGTCTATCAGATTATTTCCACGAATATTGGAATATTCACTGCATTTTCTTGGAAATTATTCAATGCAATAATGAGAAATAATTACCAGATATGATATTGGATATGTGCAATTATATGAAATAAAAAAAATCAATGGGTGCGACAGCTTTTGTACTTCTGATTTTGTTATCATGTATTTTGCATTGTGCACATAACACGAAACCAAACCTTTCCATGGTTATTTATAAGTTTTGAATAAAGAAACATAAAATATACAGATAGATAGATAAACACATCGTCATTTATTTCGATAATTCATAATACATTTGATCAGTCTGTTATAGTGAGGTAACATATGTTTGTTATGGTGTTAAACTTGTCATCTTTATTGTACAGTTAAATCCAAAATCTTACAATGGCACCAAAATGAGTTAAAAGTCTGACATTAAGTTCACTGATAATCAAGTTATTTTATCACATACTTATCAAGTACCTTTGACCTATATATTTCAAGCTGTGTAATATTATGTACTCTATACACGTACAGATTGACAATATAGAAGAGTATATATGTTTACATATATTTACGGTTTATAATACTGATACTGTATAACACTGGACAATCATGTCTTACCTGAGAAATCCAAGAACATACATCAACGATGGACTAATTAAATCAACTATATACTCTCTGATTTGTCAGAAAAAAGGAACTATAAAATGCCTGACATAGTCATAACTTAAACATTCCATAAGTAACACATACAAAGTTTTGCCAAAAAATATAAAAAGAGTCATAGACTTTTTAAATGAGTTCTTATTTCTGAAATTTGTATGCAGAAGAGATGGGAAGGAATGATTTGTTTCCAAAACAGTGTCCAGAATGCATACATTTTGATAGTGTTTCCGAAAAAATTGTTCTAATCCTCTTCAGATTTCTTTTTTTTATTGTTCAGATTACAGCATAACAATAATGTAAGTATAACTATGTCCGACACTACTGCCAACCATTGAATAAAAGACCCAAAGAAATCCCTCAACAACATGGCCGCTACTTACAATCTTAGGTTTATATGGAGGTTGAACTTCTCGGTTCTCGATCTTGTCCCACATTATACGTTTGAAGAAGGCGTGGTCTTTGAAGTCACGTTCTCCGGTCGGACCACAACCCAATCTCTTCAAAGGGTTCTTTGTCAACAACTGGAAGTGAGAAATTTTACATATAAAGGGAGACAATTCCAACTTAGAAGAACTTACTTATTTACACAAGAACACAGGAGTTGTCACCCTTTGAATTTATTTGCCAAAATTTTCATTAAATCACCGTTTAAAAATAATGAAAAAGCAGGTATACAAAACCACAGTAGCATATAGATACTCCTCGCAATTGTATTCAACTAATTTCTGCACATGTCAATAAAATTATGAATGCTAATTTAACATTACTATAATTCATAATATTTCCTTTATGCATAAAACAAGCAAGAACTTACACACATTTATAACAAAGAAACAGGACCAAATGATGACCGTTATCTAACACAACATTGAAACAAATTTAACATTAATTCTGACTGATACAATTTCACTGGCCGTACAATCTCTTAAATTTGTTCTGGACAATAGAACAAAACTTGCAATTCTAAAATAAAGACAAACATCAAATTTTTACATCAAATTGTTACAATGCATTTCAGCCGTTATATTCCAGACAAGAGACAACTTAATTCATTCCCTAACAGACGCTAGCTAGGCTAGGCGGGCATGTTTTTGACTTGACACTAATGTAAAACACACAACATCACAAATATTAGCAGCAAATCCATAAACTCGGAAAATACACGCTAAAATAAATCATAGGGATTTTATAATTTTACTGTCAAGTGGGCTGCAACGATTGACTGATGTTCCATTCAGTACTGTGTTACTAATATTTGGTTCGGTATGTCTGACAACATTTTTGTTTCTGAAGCAATATTCTAGTCAGGGAACTCGTAAGTTTATACTCATAATCTTTAAGCTACACAGTCAGTAGAAGCGTTTACTTTTATTACTGGACATGAAGTTCTATTTCTAGTAATAGCTCTACTTTATTTTTTATTATAACACATTGTTCTAATTCTATTTACGTAGTCAAATGTTCATGTCTGATCATTACAAGTCATTAAACTATCAGTTATTGAGAATTTTATGTATTTCATATAGTTATATAACCAAACTGAATAACCGAAAACCAACAGGGTAGTAAACGGAACGACAGCTGTATCGTTGCAGCCCTAGTGTTAACATAGATCAGTTATGATGTAATACAGTATCTTACCGCTTTACAGATGGCAACAGCTTCCCGTGACATGGATTTAGGATACGAGACATTATGATCTGTGATTGATGTAAACAATTCTTCCTCGTCTTCTCCATCAAATGGTGGCTGAAAACAGAAACGATATTAAGTAGACATAATCCACTGTAAATATTATAAAAGAGAGAATGAGTTGCTACAGGTAACGTCTCATACATAAGTCAGTGCCTCCCTACACAGACCACCGAGAAAACAACACTCCATAGAACATAAGGCATTTAAGAAGGCTCAAGGATACATATGTAAGGGAACAGGGGTGCAAAGAATGGCCAGGCTGAAGATAAGGGATAACTAGGAGAATCAAAGAGGACAAACAGAGAGGGGGGGGGGGGGAGGGAATTAATGGACTGACTGGTCAAAGAGAACAAACAAGCACAATGGTTTGATAGCTGAAATGTATGCAAGAAACTACCTGTATATCAACGGATACGTACAAAATACCCTTCTATAAGGAAATATAACACACCACTGTAAAAATACCACTAATAGGAACCTTCATTTCTCTGTTTTGATGGATCATTTTGTATCTGATAATGGAATTAAAATGGATTTAATGTTAGGTACATAAGTGACCATTAAGGACTTAATTTAAGTTTCAATCTTTGTATCTTGTCATTTCATGGTTTGATTACATAACATGCTGACATTTTGAAAGGCCTAAATATTCCTATCACACAAAGAATATAATAGATGAACACATTGTACTGCAGTTGGTTGACGTAATACTTAATTTCATGTGTTTTGTGAAAATGTACCAACAGGCAGATGGAATTTATAGTATTACAGACCAACCCCTCCAGAGCAGCCCTCTCTTGAGTAAAAACATAATTATTTTTCTCCATAGTAGAAATGAACTAACAATTTAATATCTCTAGGGTAACAACCCATCAACGACAGCCCACTTTACATTACACAAAGGATAGTGCTTGGAAGAGGTTTCATGGTATTCAACTGAGACAAAAAAATGTATAACTTCAATTAAGCACAATTTAGAAAGTCTGCAACATTTCTTAGTTCACATGTAAATTGGTGTCTTTGTTCTGGAATTTAATATGTCAGAAGAATTCCCATTTCAACAGAGATGATTAAATAAATTGATATAGATAACTATTACGCAATTTGTTTGGCTTACATTTTGTGCAAAATCATCAGAATTTCAAGTTTTTGTCATATTTATTTTCATGAGCTGATCTTTCAATAATATGTGTATATAAATCAATCCTTTTTTGTTGTGTTAAATTGACTTCCTACAACTTTATCCATTAAAGATCCACAGTTTATCAATAACAATCTGCATTTACCAGACCCACGATTTGCTTCCTTCATAGATCATTGTATCTTTTTCTCGGAACTACCAGACCAGATATGTTTCCTACCTGACATGTCATGTTATCAGACACATTTGTGAAACACGACTGTCAATAAGTCTATCAAAAGGAGAGAAGATAATGGACAAACTCATCTAACTTGCCATCTAATGAATCTTCCTAACTGTTACACAATCGCATGTCAATACACAGTTATAAATGACTAATCAAATCATGAACTCCAGCTTGTCATGAGACAACTAATTCTCTCATCATTAACTTATACAGTATTTAAACTAACTGACACTTAATAGCATCACTCATTGGGTATGTAATATATGTCATGCGAGATATGTTCACACCGTTGAATGCATGAAAGTCTGTTTCATATCAGTATACTGACCTTATTTGTGAGTGTAGGACAAATTCCCCTCTGGAAAATATCCCCTTCGCTCATTTTGTAAAAGCTGGACAAAATCCCCTTCGTGAATTTTACAAGTAGGACAAAATCCCCTTCATGAATTTTAGAAGCATACCCTTATTTGCAACCGAGAAGAATTTTCTCAACCAAAATAAATCATTTAACCAACAAAATGTACCTCTGAAGACATATATTATATTATGAAGAGATTGTCAAAGTGTGACACTAACCTGGCCAGCCAACATTTCATACAGTAACACTCCGTACGCCCACCAGTCAACCGACTTGCCGTATGCCTGATATAAAACTATCTGAAATCATATAAAAAATCAATCTTGTAAAATCTTTTAAAACATTGCAGCAATGCACATACATATGAAGGTATTTGTTTTACACACACAGAAATTATAACAATGGATATGAATCACTATCAATGACTGCTTCCCTCTAACCAGTATCTGAACCTAATTCATGAAATAGTCAATTACATGGTACGACTACGCCAGAGGCAGGATTCGTATGAACGACCTTCAGATCACGTGTTCGATCCTCTGACCTATCACCATAATGTCTCCCCAGTATTGTTAAGTAGGTTTCAATCGAGAGTTCACAGCTGGTGAAACAGGATCAAGTACATTGTATTGTATAAACAACAAATCATAGACTTATAATGGGACATCATCTGGTTCATTCTAATTATTGATAATGAAACAAGTCTAGTAATTTCAGACTAATAAATATCAGGGAAATTGTCAATAATTTAAGTTTAACTGGCAATTAAATTCTTGTATGTAACCAGTTAATTAAAACTATCCAAAACACAATTGGAAACTTAACAAGTTATTTTTGCTAAAGTAACCTTGTAGCTCGTTTTAGGTTCTTTGAAACATCATCAACTGTCTTCAGAAATACAAAACATACAAGACAATAATTCAAATCATTCTATCCTCGATAGAATACACAGGTTTTATTGTTGTATATATGATGCTATGGGGAACAATTCAAGAGCTGGAAATAGCTTCGTTACCATAGAAACAGTTGACTAATAATAGCAAAGTTAAGGTTTTTGATTCTGTCATTTATATTCACATGAAATTCTAAATAAATATTTGCAATTGCAAAATTGGTTGCTTTGAGGATGATAAACAGATAAAATAAGCATGATTGTCTTGCATTTTCGAAACAAGTTTTGAATTAAATTATTTTACTGAATTGCAGTATTCCAACAGGTCTTTTTTCATCATTTTGGGAATGTAACCAGCACGGACAGACTTTGAAAATTGGCATGGAAAAATTGTCTTGTCTCAGGAAAATGGATAATGAGCATTTGTAAAGCAAAATGAAAAGTGCAAAACCTACACAAAGCCTATATCTATGTCTAAACGTATATTTTTCTTATTGGCTACACAGAAATGCTGTAGGAATAGCAATATCAGAAAAAATGAGCCATTTGGGAATTTCAATGTCTGAATTGGTAAAAAAAAAAACAGGCCCGTCAAACTGAGCATGTCATACCTCTGGAGCAATATAGTCTGGCGTTCCACAGAATGTTTTAGTAGTTTTTTCACCAAGTATTCCTTCCTTGCACATACCGAAGTCAGCTATCTTAACGTGACCTTCTGCATCAAGCAATACGTTATCTAACTTCAAATCTCTGCAACAAACAATAAATATCTTGAAACAGATGGTCGGCGCAAATTGAAGATGAAGATTTGCTGTGCAACATAAAAAAATGTTACGATTGCTGGTCACTCCAGATCCAAATTGTATTTCGGTAAATTCACCGAAATTCAGTGGATTTTGGTTAGGTAACGTACTCTTTATCGAAAGGTTAACCAATCCACATCAAGGTTACAAACATTGTTGGGTTGAAGATAAATTGCCTTGGTGGTTAACGTAAGATTTGATTGGTTTACACACTGATATGCAAATAGCAAAACAATGTTGGTACAACTGCGCTGAAAAATTGGAAATACATATCAATAGCTGTGCAAATAACTCCAGCACACAATGACTATATATAAGTAGTTATGTGTCTCCTATAGCCAGTTCTCTTCCAGCTCATGTCAGCAAATACAGCTTAGATATAGCAGATTCCAGACACATTAAGTAGCTTTTTCTTCCTATAATCCTAACTATCAACTGTTAGGTAATACAAGCAGAACAACTTGTCCATAAACATGTAAACTACAGACAATCCAGGCTGCTGGCATTTTGTTCTATATTTCATACAAATGTTACAAATGTTGGTGAATTAAAAGAAAAGTAAGAAGTTTACAATCTGTAACAACTCAGTCTATATATGCTTACCTATAAATGATGCCTTTAGAATGTAAATAGAATAGACCTATGGCAATTTCTGCAGCATAAAACCTGAAAAATAATATCATTCAACATAATAAACAATTTGCCAGTAATAACATATTATAAATCTTTAAATGTCACATTCAATTAAACAGAAAGAATACTATACAACGTCCAGCACAAAGTTCTTAAGGGGATACAGGTATGAAAATCATGTTCATAAAGAATAGAACTAAATGATTGCTATAAAAGTGCTTGTATGTTTAGATATAGGTAGTTCGGTCAATTCAAGCATATTTTATATGGTATAGTACAAGTTTTATGAGGTCCGAGACAAGAAATAAGGAAGCTTCCACACCAAGTGAGACAGTCTCTGATCATTATAAATTGTCTGTACCGTATCTCAAAGACAATAAATCAGCAACTCCACTCACCAGAAATTAAGATATACTAATCAGTTAATAGCCAGGCAATCAAAGTTTGGACAAAACATTCTTCACACTACAATAAGTGAACTCCACTCAGAGGAGAAATTGATGCGACACGCATACTTAAACATCATTGGATATTTGCCTCTCATGAAGACATACAGTAATTATGCTATGCGACTGTCCTTATGTTATAAAGTTTGTCCAGGTGAAACTTTTAAATATTTCAAGGGATTCCAATGAAACTTACACACATTTGTAGCATGGTGAGTAGGTGTGTATGGCACAGGTCAATTTTACAGACAAGGGCACTAACTATGGGGACATTGTCAGGATATTTTAATCAGAGACGGGTTCTACTTTTGTACACACTCAAAGACTGGTTTTGCTTTTGAACACAATTATAGACTGGTACTACTTTGTACACAATCAAAGACAAGTTCTACTTTTGTACACAATTATTCACTGGTTATTCTTTTGTACACAATCATAGACTGGTTTTTCTTTTGTACACAATCAAAGACTGGTTCTACTTTTGTACACTATCATAACTGGTTCTACTTTTGTACACTATCATAACTGGTTCTACTTTTGTACACTATCATAACTGGTTCTACTTTTGTACACAATCATAACTGGTTCTACTTTTGTACACAATCATAACTGGTTCTACTTTTGTACACAATCATAACTGGTTCTACTTTTGTACACTATCATAACTGGTTCTACTTTTGTACACAATCATAACTGGTTCTACTTTTGTACACAATCATAACTGGTTCTACTTTTGTACACAATCATAACTGGTTCTACTTTTGTACACTATCATAACTGGTTCTACTTTTGCACACTATCATAACTGGTTCTACTTTTGTACACTATCATAACTGGTTCTACTTTTGTACACTATCATAACTGGTTCTACTTTTGTACACTATCATAACTGGTTCTACTTTTGTACACAATCATAACTGGTTCTACTTTTGTACACTATCATAACTGGTTCTACTTTTGTACACACTAATTGACTTATATATAAACACAGACTGGTTCTACTTTTGTACACAATCAAAGACTGGTTCTACTTTTTTTACACAATCAAAGACTTCATCTCTATTTCTATACATTTATAGACAAATTCTATGATTCAGACGAATTCTATGATTCTACACAATATTAGACTTATTCTATTTTCTGCACAATCAAAGACTGGTTTCATCATTAAACACATTTGTGGCAGTGTCTGAGATTTTAGGCCCAAATGACAAATCTGGGAGAAATTTAGTTATTAACATTTCTGAATGCAGGGATATTTGTAGATCACTACGAAACAAAAATTATTGCAAAAAGACATTTGAAGGGAATTACAGCACTTTTAATATGATCATAAAGACTAATTCTACAAGAGTTTCTGAGTTTCACAAATTTAATACAGCAAATTTGTTTTCAGAGACAATAATACTTAACAAATAAATGTATATTTTTATTTTCCTTTAGAAAAGGGGCCGTCTCAATTTCTACCAATATTTGTTTTGCTTCTGCTCACTGCTGAATCATAAATCTTTTAATGAAATGTTTCAACTAGCTGTTGCAATTAATGTGAAAACGTGACGTCATCTTTATTGCGTTTTTCTCAGAAATGGGGCTCAGTGCATTTGGGCCAAAAATTGCAGAGACTGTCACCTTTACTGACTTGTTCAATCATTCTACCATCTAGTGAACCTAATACTTACACAGCAATCATTCTACCATCTAGTGACCTAATACTTACACAGCAATCATTCTACCATCTAGTGAACCTAATACTTACACAGCAACAGGTTCTTTGAATTTGCCTTCTTGTTGTATTCTAAACATAAGATCACCACCATTTACATACTCCATTACAAAGTATAATCTATCCTGTAAGTATGAAAATATGTACGTGAAAACATTGCATAAAAAGGCCAAATTACAAACTTACAATTCCCTCTGATGTACTCATAGGAAAACATAGAAGACATACCATCTTAAATGACCATGACAAATAACATTGAACACAAAAATGCTGTAACAACAAAAACTATGTAAATGCTATGTTTGTTGTCATATTACACTAGTAACAGGCAAAAAATGGCAAAATAAATAATCTATCCACAGTTTTGTGCATCAATTTTTGGCAAACCATTTGGCATAAGTATCATAGTTTTAATTTTGTTCACAGTATTCTTGTTTTAAGATGTTTTCACATACTGGTAGGTATAACTACAGTATGTTTATGTCTTCCCATTCATGCTCATGGTTCTAGTGTATGTAGAGGGGTGAACAAGAAATTGGTCTGCATATAGGTAAAGAAGCAGACAAACTTGTTTCACTTTTACCCCCTAAAGTCACATCTCAAAATCTACAGAATATTAGTTTAGTAATTCTTGGTTTAGGGGTTCTAAAAGCTGAATGTTCTCAATCCTGAAGACTGCCAGGGATCGGGGAGGAGGGGGGGGGGGGGGGGGGGCTTCAATGACCCAGCTTTATCCGATGCAGGCGTCTGATGATCTAGATTATTGAAAATCATTCTAAAACAAATCGTTTTGTACCAGTCGCGATTCAGCCCCTATCCCCCCCCCCCCAAATCATCAGATTTACATCAATCTAAAAGTGACCCTGGAGCCTCTATATCCGGAACTTTAGAACCCCCGTTTGTTCATAATTTGGCATTTTTCACACCCTGAATTCTCAGATATTTCCGATGGATGTAGGAGGATATATCTAAGACAGATAGCTACAGACAAATGGTTCTTAATACGTCTGCAGACAATATAATCAACATAGTTTTCCACAAAAACCGACAAGATGCCTGATTATTGTATTGATGACATATTATAGGCTCCTACTACAACCAATGATGTGGATAATAAACCATCCAACACTGGAAGATTTACAGCTGGATGGTTTATCAGGAGATGAGAGAGAATCTAGTGGAAGCTCCATGTCTGATATAACTAACACATTAATTGGTGTTTTACAAACAAACCAGGATAAAGTTGGTTTCATTCAAAACAGTTATCAGACCTGTTTACACTCCAACATTTTTTCAGGCAAGCAATTCAAAGAAAATAAACCAATCACAACAGGTAACCAGTACCAAAAATTACTATTGACGATTATAGGTTCAAACTACTCAAACTTCAAGATCATATCTCCAAAATATCACACCAGGCCCTGTGTCCACAAGGGGTCAAGTTGATCCTGATAATGTTTTGTCACTCGTAAAGCAATGAAATACAATATACAGGACTTTCCATACAAAGGCAACAATATCTGAAATGCGTCATGAACATGTTGAAACATTTAAAAATTCATCAGACTCAGTTGAGTAATATGACACCTGAGTGGTGAGTGGTGAGCCATGGTTATCATTCATGGCCATGATAATGTTTCCAAGCTGACTCAAGATTACAAAACAATAAATGCTTTCATCAAAGTCAAGCGCAAAAACACGTTCTGATCTTACCATGGTCTGAAAGCAGGAATGCAACTGTACAAGGAATGGCGGTTTACTCGGCAAGGCTAGCACACGTTTCTCAATCATCGTACACTCTACATCGTCGTCCTGTATTATCACATCTTTCTTGAGAATTTTTATAGCGTACAATTCATCTGTTCCTTTACGTTCTGCTAAAACTACCTGCAATACGTCAACATAGCAACATGTACATGTTCAAGTCTATAAAACATTCCTATTTAATTTAATGGAGTAGAAGATTCAGACACAATTAGCGACAACATTATAGACAAAAATAGGCATCATTAGTTACCCTTCAATTACCAATAGAAAAGCAGAACATACAAGTTGAAAACTATGAAAAAATGTCTGCCATGGTCCTTGCTCCAGATGTAGGAACGTTGTACAAGGAACTTGCTTTTAAGCAATATTTGAGCAAGGATGACAATCATTTCATAATAATCTTTTTTAACAAAAGATGTTTGTAAAACATTATCCCCCCCCCCTGTCACCTTGACATTTAATCCCCTGACCCCAAACTCAATAGGGTCCCTCTTCTATCCATGATGAATGTGTGGACTATGTTCGAGGATGAAAGGTCAAGGGATTCTTGAGTTATTGATCGGAAACGGAAAGGTTACGGACAGACAGACCGACCGACCGACATGCGCAAACCAATAAAAATTTGGCCAACAACTTGAAAGAAATTGACTTTGCTAGAAGAACAAGGATTAAAACCATGAAAAAAAGGTTCAGCAAATTGAAAACGACGAAATTGAGAAGAGTACAAGGAAGGAGACAAGAACTTATATGGTTTCCTACAATGAACATATTATTTTGGCTAGCTACCATCCCAGACTGCAGTAAAACATAATCATCCACACAGCAGAAACAATTTCAGGGGCGGGAAGACATAACAAGGTGAAAACTGATTGATGTAGTCTCACAATGTATCATACAGTGCATGCAAGGAACACATTTAGAGACATCCCCAAAGTGTAGGCAAAATCCTGTCAATTCCCCCATTACTGTCACCAAGCATGCAGCCAACACATTACCAGAAAAATCTCTTAGTATTTCCAAGTGATAGAAACTACAGAATCCTGTTTCCACCTACGACCTGTCAACTTAACAGAAATGCAACAACTTGAAAATGAGCTTTAAATTTCAATCATTCATTGTGTCATGATGTAAATTTCCTATGAAAAGTCCAATTTTTTTACTGGATGATGACTGTACAAATGTCAACTTGATGACCTACAATCTCATACGACAAACTCTAATTAACTAGTTTAAATTTCTAGTTTTAATGCTAAATTATGGGTCGACAAGTTGAAATTTGCTCGATAATTATCAAGTCAAAAACTTCAACTTAACTTTTCCTGGGTAATTTGCACAGTGACAAATTGTAATTTAAAGATTAATTTGAAATTGTCGCTTCTGTTCAGTCAATGGCAGAAACAGGCCTCCATACAAAACGCCAATTCTATTCATCTAGTATAATGATTTATACCCAATCGAATTACCACAGTGATGAACTTTAGACAAGCATGGATACAATTAGAATTATCTCAGAGACCCGGAGTTATTGATACCTTATTAAATTCAATGCTTCAGCGACATCCATGCAACACAATGTAAAAAACATCTTCACTGTAATATTATGCCATGAATTTTCTCATAACTTTCATAGCATGCTGGTATTTCATTTTTTTCATCATTGTAATTAATATCAAACAGGAATGGAAATAAAACATATCATCAATGAAGCCTCAACAATCAATTGTTTGTGATTGTCAGTTACAAAGAGAACAAAGGTATAAATGTTTATGAAATGTCAGTTAATTATCAGCGTCCACTAGGAATAAATGATTGTATGATTTCATTCTTGAATCATATTTGAGAACTCTGCTCTGTAATGCATAAACAGTAAAACCTAAATAAAAGACCGCCCTTGGGTCCCATAAAATTGGTCTTGTTATTGAGGTGGTCTTAATATTGAGGTTGAATACAAAGCAAAAAAGGGAAAATGGACTTGACAATAATTGTGGTCTTACTTTTAAGGTGGTCTTTTTATTGAGGTGGTCTTTAAGTGAGATTTTACTGTACATGTAAATTTTGCACTGATATATACATGTATCTGGGATGCCTTAATGACAATTTAATGCACAACATTCCGAACAAATTTGTAAAAAAATACATAACTTAAGACAGAAGATTGACAATCTAAGCAAGCATCTTCCTAATAAACTGATGTTCTATAATACCGTTATACACAGCTACTCCTTAATATTAATTTTATGCTTAAGGTTCACAACATAAGAAATCTAACACAATAATTGGATAAGGTCGGACACGAGTTAAATTGAGTGAACACAAAGGAGACTTGGACACTTCAATGAGTCCGACTTTTACTCCCAATCCCCCTCCCCCTCTAACCTGCATTTTTATTTAATTCATTTCTCAGATTAAGTATTTCTACATTATGAAAATGTCTATGCGTGTTTGCTTCTTAGAATGGAACATACTTATCATCCCATGAATCTGCTAAACAGAACTTCAAAACAATCTAGAAGCAATGTAGGAACGATTATATGTCCAGCCTATCTCAGAAAACTAGAAATAACTCTCCACAAAGGTAAATTTATTACCAGCAGTGAATGCCAGTAAATGGAGACTTCAGCAATATTTATTACATAATAATAAGACATTATACTATATCTAATAACTTTGCGTTTGATACATAACCAGAAATCAATTGCGGAAACTAACAAGATTATCTAAGCATGAAATATTCTAGAGATACAATTAGCTACAGACAGCACTGCATGCACAATTGAATATATGGAACAATTAGGATGTTGGTCATGGTCAAACCACTTGTCTTTGAGTACAGTAAAACCTCACCTTAAGACCACCTCAATAATAAGACCACCTCAAATTAATAACACCATTTTCAAGTCAATTTTCACTGTTTTGCTCTTTATTCAACCTCAATATTAAGACCACCTCAATAAGACCAGTTTTCAAGGGTCCCGATGGTGGTCTTATTATTGAGGTTTTATGGGTTAAAGAAAAGGAACAGAATTCCTGTCAGTCCAAGTAAAGTTCAAACACCATATTTCTGTCTTTGACAGATTTGGTTGAAATGGTTGTCATACGGAGTTTTATGCCATTCTTCAACAGATATTTCACTTATGTACGATGTTCAGTAGACGTATCCAGTGTTCCTGGGTTACCAGCCAGTACTAACTGAAAACTCCCCCACCCCAATCTATGAGATGGAGGACATATGACTGTGGATGTAGATTCTAGATTGGTATTTGGGTGTTCCATTCTCTGAGATTACCAGGCGGACACATAACCAACGTTCGGGGAAACTCTGATGTATAATTTAACCAACATCACTAAGCTGCAAAACTATTTAGTCATATTGAGGTGATTTAAAGAGAAAACAAGAATCCAAAGCCATATCTTATTTATTGATAGTATTTAAAAAACAATCCATTAACTAGCAATGTGTTGGCAGGTGCCCCCACTTTCCTCAATCAAGGGGCATAACTCTTCTCTTAATAAATGCAATGGACAGTTTCATGTAATGACCAATAATCCTACGAAGTTTTGTTACTCTAGGACACAAGTTGTGTTGGAAGGATAGACAGACAAGGGTAACCCTATGTGTTCCCACCATACAGCTGTGGGGACACAATTACTCTTAAGACAGGGCAGAAAAATCATTATTGGAGGTCATCATATCTCACCTTTCCAAAGCTGCCTTTGCCAAGTACGGTGAGGAAGTTAAAATCGGAGGCCCTGACAATGTCTTGTTTACTCATATTCTGTGGTAAATCAATAGGCGGGGGCCTGTCAATCTTTGTCTCCTGAAGTGATACACATATAAATATACATTGCCTGTAAAATAATAAGGGGATAATGAAGACTTTAAGCTTACAGCAGTATATTACAATATACAGTGGAACGCGCTAGTAACAAACTGAGTTATAACAAAAAATCAGATAGTACGTAGTAATTTTTATTCCCAGACCAAGCTCTTCTATATTTCATTGTATAACTACACAGAATAAATGAATTTGGATATAGCATAATTTTGGATATAACATAGTAATTTGTGGGTCTCAAGAGGCATATTTTAACACAAGGTACTTGGTTATAACATAAATCACAATTCGATTGGTTTAGGTGTGAAATCAGGTGATAATTGATAATTTATCGCGGCAGACACAGCTCATTCACTGACCAACTCGCTGATTTGGTAATGTTTGCATTGGACAAGTGTCGGGTAATTTGTATAGTATTATGTAAACGGGGATTAAATTTGATTACATATAATTTAGTTAGTATTTACTATTAAGCGCTATCTTTCCATATATTTATTTGGGTGGAACTTCTATACTGGCAAAACCAGATTTTACATTGTTTAATTTTGTCAAAACATTCCATGATTGATACATACACAGTTCATGTTTTGACTATACACTAGTAAATGTGGAAAAGAGTAAACGAAAAGCTAGAATGCTTGAAACAAAATATGAATTTTTTTAACTATTTTTCTTGAATGTATATAATGTGTGTATTTTCAGTATGTTTCAATAAATTAAGTACACTAGATGCCAAAGAGCAACATGTTGAGCCTGCAAATTATCAAAAGATGAAAAGAAATGGGTTTTATAATGTAAAGTGCACAGTGCATATCTATTGGACCTATTTTTTTAACCTTTGGCATCTTGCGCACAACACTTTGTCTCTTCATGGAGAACATTTCTGCCAGATAATTTAAACCCCCCCCCCCATAGTGTAATATTCCGGAGATGTTTTATACCCATTTTTTATGTTTGACATCCAAGTGTGACCTTGACCTCTGACATGGATCTGGCGCATGACACTCTGTCTCATTGCGGTGAACTTTTGTGCCAAATAATTTAAAACCCCCCATAAATGACTATGTTATATTTTGGAAAAGATGTTTTAGACCCATTTTTTTATGTTTGACCTCCAAGTGTGACCTTGACCTTCAAGTTACGGACACAAGACTTATGCGCAAAACACCCTCTCATCATTGTTAACATTTGCGCCAAGTAATTTGACAGTTCCCCAATAAATGACAGCGTTATGGACTGGACAAGATGTTTTAGACCCCTATTTGACATTTGACCTCTAGTGGGCACCGCAACTGGGCTTGACAATAACCAACCTTAGATTTGAACTGCAATTAGTTGTTTCTTTATGACCATTATCCTGATGCTCCACTTCCAAGTACTTATATATCGTGTTTGCCACTTGTTCAAAATGTGTATGCGACTGTATTTTTGTATAAGGGTCACTTTCACTTCTCCTCTTAGTGATAATACAGAAGTTTCAACAATTCTAACATATCTATAAATTATTGATATGTCTGTGAAAAAAATATTGTATGGTGAAATATGATGTCAATAACCTGTTGATATTATTATACCCAGACTTATCAAAAATAATCTGCATATTGCAATAAAACTTATGAATATTGAATTGTCTCAATCAATCTGTACAGAATGATGTAGTCATATCATTAATGATTGAATTGTATGCGACATGGTATTGTATTTTCATATACAATGTACCTCATAAAGGTCCAATTACCATAATGGCAAGATTTTAGACATAACACAGCAGGCTCTGTGACTCACGTTACAACCGATGTCCCTAGCCAGCCCAGAAAACCTTGCAAAGAACCACTGGAGAAGATTTATACAGTGTTAGCTTACATCAAGGTCTATGTCACTCAGGAGATAGAAAGATAAAGCATGCCAATGCTCAATCTTCACACAGTGAAAGTATCAAGAATACTGACAAAAATACAGTCAAATATAAATCAAAATACTTTCCATGAATTGAAATAAGTAGGGTCAGAGTGTGCGATTAGGACCCAAAATCTCACTTCGGGGCACATTTATGGCTATAAACCAGAAAATAATGCCAATAGCAACAATAAACAGTTTTTCAAAGAAGCAAATGACTGCAGTAAGATTTATAAATCCCAAATGTCTTTAAGCTACAGCCAATGTCACGCCTTTCACATAGTTTACCTCCATTTTTGCGCGAATCATTTGTATATTTTCTGTTACATCGTCTACGACAGGAATTCCATAAAACTCTCCTTCTTCCTGACTGAGAAGTTTAAACCATCCTTCTGCAGGTTCTTTCATGATTTCAGATATACCGAATGATAATGCTCCCATGAAATCATTACGGGATGTGCGATCCCAGTCCCAGACTTCCAGCGACAATCGTTTAGCAATGTCATCACGACTAAGCTCACTGTAAATATGAAGGTATTTATAGAATTATTTATATCATTAACTTCACTGCCACTAACTGTGGCCACCATCGATGGAAAAAAACGGCATTTAATGTAACATTTTCAAAAATGGCTTATTTGTAATGAAAGTATACATATGTAAAATACCAATGTAGCCAGTATGAGCGTCAGATCATTGCATTTTCTGGTTGTGATGCAAATTTGCCCTGAAATACCACATTTTTCGAATCATTTGAGCAAATGTGTACTTTTAAGATTTTTATCCAAAATGCCATACTTTTCTGAAGACAGTGGCAACAGTGTGCCAGTAAAAATAAATCAAGCAGAAAATTAACAACAGATCATTTCTTCCAGTTACTCGAACTACATATTGCAGGAATATCATTTCACGATCAAACAACTGTAAATTACAAGTAATCTCAAAGAGCACAACACATGATCTGAATGCAACAATTCAGTCACATGATCTGTTTGAAAATCTGAGCCATGAGTCAAACAGATGTAAAAGATATTACCGATCTTAGAAATTAGAGTCGAAATATCCTCAGCCGAGAACAGAAACTGTACAAGGACTCGGCAGTACTGCTGAATCTATTCCACATCATACCTTAACAATTCAAAACGCTGTGCAGTAAAACCTCAATAAAAAGACCACTATTGGAATCCTTAAAAATTGGTCTTATTAGTGAGGTGGTCTTAATATTGAGGTTGAATAAAGAGCAAAAAAGGGGAAAACGGACTTGACAATAATTGTGATCTTAATTTTGAGGTGGTCTTATTATTGAGGTGGTCTTATTATTGAGGTGGTCTTTAAGAGAGATTACTGTAGTAGCAATGGATGTCTATTTCAGGTACTTACAATTCAAAAGTCTGATCCCATGTTGGATTGAGCGTGGCTTTAACTGTCTTAGTTTTTCGTTTATTTTTATTGTCATCGGTAGGTATCAGTTTTACTTTTACATAAGGGTCAGCCAGTCCATTAGGGTCCATAGGAACAAGATTCTTAGCTTCTCGGACTGAAAGAACAAAAAAGTACCAATTAACAACCTGTAATGATAAAAACAATATACAGTGATTTTTTAAAAATAATTTTACTGCCTTTGCCTTTCCATTGGTAAAATTTGCGCTATAAATCTCAAATTTGGAAAAAATAAAGAAATGGTTGTTTTGCTTGTAAAAATAACTCTTCAACTGTGGCTGGTGTTTGTTATATATAAGGTGATGTAAGAGCAAATTTTCAAGGTAATGGTCTTTTATAAAAGGTTAAATACACACAAACCTGACTTAATAAAAAGAAATTCAATCAGAGGGGGGGAAATGAATGAAGAATTGGGAAAAAATGATTTTTTGGGAAAGTTGAACTGTTTTTGGTAAGGGGTCCAAACCGCCTATATTCAGCAGTCAATGTAGTCAATGGCCCCAACGTTTTAGGCAATACAGTAAAGAGAGCTAATGACACTTTAATACCAAAAACCACTGCAAAAACATCGATAAAGTAAGACTTGGTCTTATTTCATGACTTTCAGAAGTCCTCAACTACAGAAATAAGTTATCTCTGCAAATTGTCCCAAACGCACATAATTGTAATATTCATTTCAAAGAGGAATTACATAGCTTAATGTTTGACATAAGGATTTAAAATTTGTATGAAAGGAATAAAATAATGTTTTTCCCTTTCTATATCAAGAACCAGAACTACAGCATCTCCTAAGACTTGTCAGCTCTTTTTTCATAATAGTACAATATTGAATATCCAATCCAATTAATGACAATTGGGATTTCCTATTACCACGAAGGTAACAAACTGGAATATAACACTGATAAGCACTTAGCAATTAACCACCTTGTTCATTTTTGAAGACTTCTTTTAGAAATATATTCAAAAGGCGTGTTAAAAAACCATGCCTTAAAAACGAAAATTAGATACAAACAAAAAAGATTATAGGAAAAAAACATACAGGAAAAACATGAATGAGGCCCCCCACAAAGTTATCATTCAACATTTCTGCATTGCCTTGTTGATTTTCTCACAAATCTGTGATAACAAGCACCATTAATGAGATCTGATCACATAATGAACAGCAAAAACAGCTAATGGTATTTATTTCCTTTTCATTATTAGTTGAAAACTCAACACACAGCTTTACAGTAAACCTCATGATGCGACCAACTCGATTTTGCGACCAACCAGTTATTTCCGCATGGCACTATTTTTACCCATATTGGTGTATAGTGAATTTTGAAAAAAGGCGACGTGTGGGAAAGCAGCACGCAGTCATCAGATTCTGTGTGGAGTGTGGAATGACCCCCCAGAGACACAGAGAAGATGACATGTGTTGAGCAGCACAGTGATGTGTCACAACCCGCACTCGTATTCAAGTGGCATAAGTGATTTTGACATTCTCGGATTTCAGAGCGTGGATCATCCCCCATACTCCCCCGATCTCAAACCCCTGGAATTTGCTTACATTGCGGCTCTTAAGTCTCTTCTGCGAGGGCGAAAGTTTGAAAATCGCAAAGAGATCAAGTATGGAATTCAAGTGTTTATCAGAAGTCTAAATAAGGACTGGTTTAAATCTGTGTTTGCGAGTTTGGTGCAGTGCCATAAAAAATGCGTACAATATGGCGGCAAATATTTCGAGAAAGAGTAAATGTCAGACACATCAAAATCACAAGACGACGTTATGACGTTAATATGTGTGCCGCTTGTCTGTATGTCCTGTTATATATACATTTAATGTTATTTCAACAATTTGTGAGACAGTTCAATATAATTTTGTAAACGTATTGAGAAGATGCTGATAATACACCACTGAACATTTTGCGAGCTTTTGTTAATGTTTTGTTGTTTTAACAGCCATTGTCTACGATTTAATGGGACAACCCTCGTATGTCTCCTTGTGTTTAGGGAAGTCTAGTGCATTAATTGTGTGCAGCATTTCCTGTTCAACTTCTATTATTCAGTTTTCAATGACCATTATAAACATAATAAATTGTTCCGAGGGTGACATCAGACATGAAATAAATCAGGATTCACTTCCAATTTAATTAACTTCGATACAAATGAAACAGTCTGAATCCTTCGACCAGATGCACAATATATTGCAAACAACTGTAGTCAATCAGAGTTCAGAGAGCAATTGACACACAGTTCATTAACCTGAACTTATATCAAACTGGATCTATCAAAACTCGGTGTGTGTTCTTTAATAAATCAAAGACAACATCCCTTGGGTCTTATAAAAACAACTAGAATGTGTCCATAGGACACAGATGCCCCCACTTGCAGCCTTTGTCACAAAAGCAAATGTTATTATTCTGCTCATAGTTTGTGAATAGATATCACAATTACCAAGTGAACAACAATTATGGTGATAAGTCAAGGGCCATAACTGTGCATTTACTGGGAACAGCCAAACATGAAACCCCAGGTGCACAACTACACATGCTGGTGAACATTCATGTAAAGTTTTATGACTCTGGCTCATATACTTCTGGAGATATAAGTGACACAAGATTACATACTCTGTAAGGCAAATTAATGCTGCAAAAAGGAGAGAACTATTTGCAAGATAATTTTCAGCACATAAACTTCGAACAATTGATAAAATATTTATTCATCATTAGTTCATCTTGATCAATTTACCAAATATTTCCAGCAAAACGGTAATAAGTGGAATATGTTTGGAGATAAACAACTAGTTGTTCAGCTCGTTTGTTCATCAAAAAGTGTATTTGACAGAGAACAGAATTATTCTGCTGTCAGTTATTGAAGTTTAGCACAAATAAGTCACATTTGCTGAATAGCATTCTATTCCAATACATGTAAATAATGAGAGAATAAGTTGCTACAGGGAATGCCACATACATAAGACAGTACCTCCCCACACAGACAGACCTCTAGGAAAACAACAATCCATAACACATAAGGCACTTGAGGAGGTTCATGGGTACATATGTAAGGGAAACAGAGGCGCAAGGAATATGGCCTTGGCCAACCATAAGGAATATATCGACATGTAACAGTACGACTGGTGAATATTGTAATCAGATACATAAGCTATTTTGGACACAATTAAGCCCTAAGCAGGAGTTCTCTAGCTGCATTAAGATCCTAATGTTGTTAGATTACTAACTGTATAAAGCCATCACACAAGTTAATGACAACATTGCAGGATCAACAATTTCCAGATTGCCATGATACTTGGAGGAAAGAAATATCACAGATCACACATATGGAAGCCACTGAAACAGTCAAGTTCATAAATATATACATAAAGTAGAATAATAAAATGGCCATCAATTTACATCCAAACCCATGTAACAGTAATGTGAGTTTATGTCTGACACTATGAAACAATGATTCAAGCCAGAAACATTATATTGCTGTATTTTGTATTAAATTGAAAGCCAAATCAAATCCTCAGGGAGAAATTACACAGAAGAAGATAATTCACAAAAGCCAGATAACTTAACTCTCATAAAATACAATATCAAGTCTGGTGCATTTGTAATGAATAGGAAAAAGACTCAATAAATATATGAAATATGCAAGAGGATATGAGGTATTTATTTTTATGACATACAGGGTCAATATGTGTGTAATCGGGATGATGGATTAAATCTGCCCCTTTTGACCTTTTTAAGTCAATTTTACACAGAACTGTCAAATCATTGCCTACATTATGAAATACTTTAAGCATCAAAAGCGGATGTAAGATTTTTTTCAATAATGATAAGTAAACACTTTTTTGACAATTCTGAAAGCTATACATCTTGTGACCAGGGTATTCCCTAGGATTGTTTAGCTTGAGGTCCTTGGACCCTCGCGTTTGACAAATTTGTGGTCCTTATTAAATTTGTAGGGTCTCAGATATGCAGTTAATACTTGACAAAGGTTTATTTTAGGGTCCCAGGGATGCACACTAAGTGGAAAATGGGAGTCCCTAGAAAGAAAAGGGAGTCAGGGAAATCCCTGTGCTGTGATCATACACAAAACAGTAAGAAGATAATGCTTATATTAACAGCAGATTGAAACATTGTACATGATATGATTTTTGTCTATAACTATATACAATATACATATTCTAGGTGTCCAACACATATATGGTTGTTTCATTTATAGACCAGTCTGACAAGTCCATTTTCTCTGTCAGAAGCTGACAAACAAGTAATATGTTTCTGGTTACAGGTGGAAATTAAGTAAGATAAAAATTGGTGTATTAAAATGAAATTGACCTTGACCTATATTGTATTATCCTATACTTATGTGCCAAATATAATTTGAATCCATCCATCCTTTCATGAGTTATTGATCAGAAACCTGATTGATAAGTCAAAAAAGGGCCATAACTCCTCCAAAAATTGGAGGACAGTAATTGAATCAATTAATTAGTATTTTATTATCCTATACTTATGTGCCCAATATGAATTGAATCCATCCATCCTTTCAAGGGTTTATTGATCAGAAACAAGTGTTTTGTATGGATGGACACATGAACAGAAGAACAGGGGTAATACTTACTGCCCCTTCCCAATTCTTCAACTGACAGGGACATAAAATTATGTTTTGCAGAAAAGAGAAAAACTTGCACACTTAAAAATGACACAGAAATGAACTTAAACATATAAATGCATCTGTGGGTGACAAACCTGTCACCTTTTCCCCATAATTGTCGAAATTTCATGACCCTTTTACATATTTACAACTACAGGTCAAGTTGACATGATTTCAAATATGTGTTTACAATATTGTTTGTGGGGACTCCATAACTCAACTTTAGACACTCTATAACCCGGTATATTTCCAAACAATGTCAATATATTTTAAATGGCCATGACCACATGGCGTATTATACCAGCAGTTGACAATTAATCCTATTAATTCATACCTTGATAAATAGTAATCTTATTGAAAATGACTTCAGACATGTTTTCAACACATGTGTTGCAATGACAAGGGCCCGCCAATTGTCGAAAGATTAAGACAATGTGGTTATATAATACTATACAGTGCATATCTATTTTACTCATTTTTTACTACCAATTTTTAAGTGTGATTTAGACCTTTGAGCTATGTACTGGTAGGTTCAGGTCTTGCAAAACACATGAGGTCACCATGGTGAACATTTGTTCCAAGTAATTTGAACCCCCCCCCCATAGATGACAGTGTAATATTTTGGAAAATATGTTTTTGACTTATTTTTTTGACATTTGACATCCAATTGTGAAAAATAAATTATTTTAAAAATCCCCCAATAAATGACAGTTTTATGGTCTGGACAAGATGTTTTAGATCCATTTTTGACATTTGACCTCCAAGTGTGACCTTGAACATTGAGCTACAGATATGATTCTTGCGCGCACCACACTGTCTCATCATGGATAACATTTGTGCCAAGTAATTTGAAGATCCCATGTTTTAGACACATTTTTTTATGTTTGACCTCCAAGTTGGACCTAGACCTTTGAGCTACGGACACGTGTCTTGCATGCAACACGCTGTCTCATCATGGTGAATATTTTTGTCAAGATATTTGAAAATCCCCCAATAAATATCAGAGTAATGGTCCGGACAAAGAAATCTAGACCTAATTTTGACATTTGATCACTAAGTGTGACCTTGACCTTTGAGCAACGGACATGGGTCTTGTGCACAACATGTCGTCTCATCATGGTGAACATTTGTGCCAAGTAATTTGTAAATAAGTGACAGAGTTATACATCGGACCGCCATTGTTGAGACTATGTCGAGCTGACACCGCAAGCGGGCTCAACAACAATAAAATCACAACCTAAGTTTCAGTGGGTATTGTGATGTAAGACTATCATTTGAATTAATGCACCCATCTTGAAAACGGGTTGGTCAAATTAGGTTACAAATCGCAGATTTCTTCTGTATATTTCCCTATTATGACGCTATCAAAAATCACAATAATTCCTGCTGCAAAAAGTCTTACTATTTTGAATCTGAAAAGGTTGGCAGGTATATGCTGTAGGTAAAAGAACATGACATTTTCTGATACATAATAGAGCAAGTGAGGCTCAATATACAGGTAGATCAATTTTATTTCCAATTATGTACAAAAATCCATTGCCTATATTATGTCTTTATTTAAGTTAACACAATCTGTCCTGAATCTTTGGACATCATGACAGCCAAATGTGTTTCAACACCTTACATATCTGGCATGCATTCCTCATATCTGATGGTAACTTTAAGGTAATTGTAATAAACATGGAATCTCTATTTGCAATCAAGCAGTATCATCAGGATGTATAATATTAGATTAACTATAACAAGGTTTCATACGGTGGATCAGCTGACAATAACATGTCCATGAACTGCGTCACATCTATCTGTGGGTGTACAGTAAACACGCTTATACAATATAAACACACATACATCTATTATAATCCCCATGCCAAGACAAGTCTCTATCCTATTAGTGGTATAAGAATATGGAATCAAAAGGATTAAGTTAATGCTGTTGATTACTAACAAGTAATGATTAGGAGATGACGAAGTTCTGACCAGTTACAGCCCAAATAATGTCAAACTTAGCTAAGTATGTACAAACATGATCTGTCTGATAATTACAGTAATAAAAACAGATTTCTACTCCCCAAACTAATTGCTATGGATACATAAAGCACTTTAAATGCAAATTTTCTCCAAGATGGATAGTAAACGGTCATTAATTGATAAAACAGAGTGGACATACAGAGCAAGAAATCAAATTGCTGAGCAATTCCATGGGACATGCCTTAACTAAACCAGTTGAAGATAATTCCCTTGTGTTATAACATTGAAAACGACAGCATATATAGGTATCATTATTATGTAAATAGTAAATACTGTGCATGATCCTATAATGTAGATATCTCAACAGCTCAATGATGAAATATTATGTTGTTTATTTACATCGACTATGACACAAGTTGATGCAACTAAGATTTATCATTCTTGGAGATTGCTACCTCAGGTTGTTAATAAGTGCAGTATATGTACATAATTCAGGGATTGCGAAGACTATGGAAGATTCACGCCTATGGCAGGATTCAAACCGATGACCTTCACATCAGGTATCTGACAAGCACCCCATTTAAGACCACTATGCCTACCATATGCATATCACTGCACACCTGTTCAGAGCAGCCATATCAAAATACATGAATACAGAATATTTGGGATAATTAAATCAGACTTTCACTAATCTTTCAGCCCGCCCATCTAGCTTGGATGGTAGAGCACTAGTCTGTCACCCCGCAGATCCTGGTTCAATTCCTGGGTTGGGCAGGATTTGTCATTGGCTATGCATGTACTGATTGAAAATTAATGCCAAAAAAACTGGTTAAGTCAACTGGCTTCCGTATAAGACTGAAAAATTGTTGAAAACCCGATGAAAAAAACAATACTAATATTTCATACAGCACACTCTACTCAAAACTACAACATCATTGCCTTTAATGTTCAAATTGTGCCGACAATACTGTTGAAGGACTTTTCTTGTGTTCAACATAACCACTGTTTGATCCAGTAATATAATACATCTACCACCAACATACTCTTTAATACATGCATAGCAACAACAGCTCCAAGACAATTTAAATTTCCTAAGTTGGCAACATGTGATAAACATGGAGTCTGATGCAGACAAGAAAATGAAAACATTATTTATAGGAGAAATTTGATGCCACATGAGACTTTGCCATTCATCAATACATTCTTACAGCATGTACCAGTCCATGTAACAGCTTCAAACATTCACAACAATAGAATAGCTGGGCAGACAGACACAATCTAACACAATGTAAACTGTGACTTTTATTGTTCATCAACCAAAACATTAAATGTTGAATTATTGCACTTTCTTGACATAGATTTATGTATATTTAACTAGAATTCCATTTATACTGAAGCGTTTTATCCATAGATGAAATGAGAAATAAATGCTTCATGTCGGTCTTAATTCCACCACAGCACCTTGTTCTGACAATGCATCCATCAAAAACAAACTGAAAGTGTTTATATTTACAGGGTAAAGTTTTGGTAGACTTGTAATCAATACTTTCATAAGACTAATTTAAAAGGTACAGTGACTTGCAACCATGATTACTTTAGGATTTATTAAAACCTGTGCCTTTTATATTCTCAGACGACTATATGGTACAGGCTGTCATCTAACCTCTTTTCAAAAAGTATGCTATTATTTATAGAAAAAGTAGGACAAAAGTAGGGATTGATGGCCTACAAGTAGGGGTAGTAGGGATGATTCCTTATCTTTGGAATACCAAAATTGGTACAAATTCACCGCACCGTACATAAGACCTCTGTCCTTCATGCAGGTGAAATAAATATTTTGAGTTAACGCCTCAGATTTGAAAAAAGGAGAGTTAGTAGGGCTCTTTCCAGAAAAATAGGGAAAGGTAGGGAGCATGTAAAAAAGTAGGGAGCAAGTAAAAAAGTAGGGCAAAGCAGGAACTGTATGAAATGTAGGGCCCACTTGACAGCCAGTGATCATTTCACATAAAGATTTTCTATTGGTTTGACATAAACATGTTTCTAAACCAGAAGACTTTTGACACTAAAAAATGCTATGACATCACTAGAGTGTTGACAGTTCAATTGTTGATGACATTCAACCCATGATGTCAATCAAAAAATCTCTGTGAAAAATTGTGCTCAGAGGAGCTAAGAGACCTAAATAATCAATAATAAATAATAATCAAGTTCCTACTAGAAGAAAAGGAGGCATTTCGTTGGATATGTGGAGTGTGTGCGAGACATTTAAGTCGCTAACTAGAAATGTGTCCATAGGACACCGATGCCCCCACTTACAGCCTTTGTCACAAAAACAAATGCTATTATTTTGCTCATACTTTGTGAATGGGTATCAAAATTACCAAGTGAACAACTGCACTGATTATGGTGATAAGTCAAGGGCCATAACATTGCACTTACTGGGCGTAATCATACATGAAACCCCAGGTGCACAACTATACATGCATTTGAACATTCCTGTAAAGTCTTATGACTCAGGGTCCTTAGTACTTTTGGACATACACACCACACAAGATTGCATACTCTGTATGCTATATTTTGAATAAGTCTAGGGCCATAACTTTGCACTTACTGGGCACAGCCAAACATGAAACCCCAGGTGCACAACTATTCAAGCTGGTGAACATTCCTGTAAAGTTTTATGACTCTGGCTCATATTCTTATGGAGATATGAGTGACACAAGATTCTGTGACGGACGGAAGGACAGACAGACAAGGGCAAATCTATATGCCCCCCATTCAGAGTGGGGGCATAGAAATTATCACAAGAAGTATATATTGAATTCAACAAGGCTAACAACCTTGTACTGAATGCTGAACCCAAGATTAAAACATTATCAGATGAGTCTACCAATCTAATCATTTCAGAAAGTGGGTCAAACATTGAAAGACAAAATACAATTGTATCAGGATCATTCCATTTGAGGAGATGAGAATCTGGCTCCATTTTATCATCAAAGTTCAGATAAAAGGAAGCATCTGATTGAAATATTGAAATAAGATATATTTTGTATGGATAAATTCTGTAGCATAGATTCCTTTTTTGAACATGTTAGATTATAATACTGATGGTACAATGAAATAGAATAAGTTATCCCTAGTGTATAATGGAAATTTAATCATTTGTATAAAAGTTATTCTAATTTCTATCATTTGTATGTAGCAATATAATCATTCAAAAAGAGACAATTCTTTGAAAGTTCTGTGGTTTCTGCATTAATATTCATGGGGTCTTCCTCCAACATAATAGCTGCAAAAGTCACCACATTGACCCTAACTGTTTATGTCACTTAAATCCCAATTTAATACAATAAATTAATATTCATGAACTTTGTGTGCATTTTGTACTCTCATGAACGGGTTAATTATGCGGGAATTTGACACAAACACAATACAAGACAGCCATAGATTCTGACAAGGAAAAACCAATAAGTGAACTCTTTCAAAAAGACATACAAGTACATCACCTCCACTTTCAGGATATATACTTCATTTGGAGAGTATGCACTGCATGCAGTATGCTCCAATAATATTACAAGAGCTGTTCACAAACAGTTGTTACAATGTTATAACAGGATTCTGTGCCAGTCTAACAACTCCTTTGGCATCTATTGTACCCCAGTAAAAAGACAAAAAAATAATAATCTTCGTCCCAAAATTTGTGTATTTTTATAAGAAAAAGGTAATCAATTCATTACTTTCTGCAAATGATTAGGCAACATAATTAAGGCATACAGTCATACAATTGGGGATCACAGACCATGAAAACAACAATTTGCACAATAAATAGCCCAAAAAGTGATAATTAAGTAATCTCAATTCAACAATACATGAGAACTTAAGGCAAATTACCTCTCTATGTCTGACCTGTGTATTTTCTGGTTGTTACATTAATTTAATATTTTTACAATTGGCTGGTACAAACATAATATATAAATATTGACTGCCTTGAGGGTGACAGTGCATCTTGTCAACCCGAGGCAACACTGTCGACCGAGGCTTTAGCCGAGGTCGACAGTGTTTGTCGAGGGTTGACGAGATGCACTGTCACCCTCAAGGCAGTCAATATTTATTTTATTATACCGAACAAAATAAAAATAAAGCGAACCTGGCCATGGCGAACTGTCGTCTGATAATGTAAACAATCCTCTACAAGACACAGACTTTTAAAGCTAAATCCCGTATCATATGCATACCGGGTAACGTTGCGGTTAAACGCTTATCCGCTTACTCCCCTTGTATTAAATAATTTATTTCAAAACTAGAAATAGAAGCTAGCTGGCCTTCCGCACACTCATCATTGCCGTCGGCCATTTTGTTTGCAGTTTTTTAAACGATGTCAACAGCGGGCGACATTGCAGGGTGACAGTTAAAAATGTCGCCCGCTGAGGTTTATATGCAATGTATAGGGAAAACAGTCACGTGAGGTATAATAATAACAATTGTTTACCTATAACTTTGAGTTTATCGCCATTGGAGCCTACTTGGAGTTGTATGCGACCTCTTCTTTCAGTGTGATCTATTCCACATAGTTTTGGAACATTATATTGACATCTTTTATGTACATTCATATCACATGCTGAAAAACAAAAGTAAAGAATAACTAAGCTATGTTCAAATAGAAGTGTTTCTGTAAGACAGGACTGTCAGCAGCATGGTCAGATGGTTCACTGAACATGTACAAGTACATTTGAGTTTCTATTTAAACACTGTAACCAGGGTAAGAATATTTGAGCGCAGCTGTACGGTTTCCAACCTCTTCTTTAAGTGATGTTATATCCAGAAAACATCACAAGTGACGTCACCATGTATTGACAGTAAGCAATAATTGCCCCATATGGAAATATGAAAACAAAGTGACCAGAATGGAGTAAATAGTGTTTCTGCTTGCAAAATTAGTAGTGTCATCACATATTGCATTTTTTTGAAATGACGTCACTTACAGAAGAGGTTGTAAATCCCATAGCTGTGCTCATTTTGAGTCCTAAACATATATTACATTAATTAAAACACCACCACATCCTAAATGAAGGAAATACAAGACTATGATACGACCCAGGTCTTCATGACCCAACAACAAGAGAAGGAAGGTAATAAACCAAGTCTAAAATCTTTGTTAATTCTTATATGACCTGGTGGTCACTGCAACATTATGCTCCAGAAAATGCAAAGATATTGTAACAAATGAGATCTACGAATATATTAAAGCAGCTTCCAAATCATAAACCTGTAAATCAGCTGTGTCATGACAACGGTCCTTTGAGAGCAGTAACAACAATATTAACTGCTAAGTAGTTCCATCAAATTGTAATACAGCATGATCACAAGTGCTGAAGAATGCTATTACAATTGCTATTGATTGAAATTCTTGAAAATTTCAAATACTTTGGTGTCTCATGGGATACAAAATTTGTAGTCAAGATGGCAACAAAATGTTGATCTGGGGAGACAACACTCTGAGTTCGAGACATTATGAATGAATGGTATCCACCCACTAACGTCTTAATGTTCCACTAGAGCTTGATTTATTTCATATCTTACTCGCAATTTTGTTAAACAAATATTTGATGCTTCACGGCTAAAGCGCAATAAATGGCAGATAACTTAAGAGTGGGTCCTCATTTGTTAGAAAACCTTTTGTGAACGTTAAGCATGTTTGCTCCTAGTAGAGATAGAGAGACTGATTACAGCTCACTAGTTTTAACAAATTATTATCATGGGAAGATTTCTTGAACACTAGAGCAATTTCAGGTTCATGTAAAATCATTTAACATAAAAAATATCATTAATTTTGCTAACTGCCACATTGTTTCTGAAATATTTCCAAGCCACATCCCAGAAGACAATCTTTGTTCGAAAGAAGCTTAAGAATTGGCTGACAAAAACTATGATCAATATCACTACAAAATTTCCCAGTGAGTGCATTACACCAGTAAATAGTCGCAATTCACTTCTGCTTTGTAGTATAATCTTGGATTGCAACTGCACTAAATCACCATCTAAGGAAAACTGGTTTTTCATAACTATTTGTGGTGCGATTATGTTTCTAGCTTGAACATCATGCATAATATAATTTCACATACTGACTTAAGTAGCTTTTAACAGAAGAAACAGACATTATGCAATGAAGTCAAATTTGCGTAATAATAAATATAAGTTACAAATTACAATGAATAAAGTGTCACGGATTGTGGAATCCCATTGACAAGAAGTTTGTAAAGTGAGCAATTTACATTATTAAAACTCTAAAGCTAATATACATTGTTGAAGATTTGAGACTTAATGTCAGATAACTGAATTGCCTATGGTTTGAAACAGTGCTTTTTGTACCAACTGTGGAGGCCACTGTACATAGTCGGTGTTACTGTTATTTTGCTGTGACCCCATGTCAAGATTTCAATAAGCAATATTTTTATCCCTTTTTGAAAAGGGTAGCTGCAATATACTCAGCTATAGGTCCGCAGAGCTGTTGTCATAGCAATGTGAGGTTGATGCTAGGTGGCAAGGTTATAAATCAGCTGAAACAATAAAGATTTAACTTAGCAGACCAATTTTTCCCCACATTATATTTTAACATTTAAACATGAGGTTAAACACAAGATTTAACTCCTAAGCAATAATTTCACATCTTGTGGCACACAAGACAATTGAAGTTAAATTTTCTACTACAGCTTTCTTGACAATTTATTGAAGAGAACTTGCATAGATATTCAATCTGTGCAGTTTTCCAGATTATATTAAAGCAATCTTTCTATTCGAACAATCAGATATTTGAACTGGTACATATTAGAAGACAGATTTTCATCAGGAAAACATGATCTGCTAATGTTTCTACAAGTTGATCAAATACAATACGCCCAGTGCAATTCAGAAATTGACCTTATAGTTAAAAATCTTGCACATCTAACATAATAAAGCAGTCAATCCTTTCCTTTACCAGGAAGGCAGCCCAAGGGATGACAACAATTAAGTTAAGAAGACTGAAGCGACTGTGCAGCACACGAAAAACAGATCCGTACACCCGATGTGTTAATCTATGATTACAGACCAGACAGCTTGAATGCACTTGGTATGTTTCCACACCCATTGCAAGTTAGTGGTAAATGTTCCATGTCACACAATGATAATGGAACATTAAAATACCCATTGTGAACGACACAAATAGTAATCACAGGATTTAATCTACCGTATTCATAATCTTCAGGTTTATACTACGGTACCTGATAATCATGTATCAGTACTGAAAAAAAGGAATTTTTAAATAGAACAACCATAAAACAGTAAAAACAACAACTTTAAACCTGATTCTTGCATGCAGCATACAATAAACCTGATTCCAGCAGCATAAGCCAACAACTATAAACTTGATTCCAGCAGCATAAGCCAACAACTATAGACTTGATTCCAGCAGCATAAGCCAACAACTATAAACCTGATTCCAGCAGCATAAGCCAACAACTATAAACCTGATTCCAGCAGCATAAGCCAACAACTATAAACTTGATTCCAGCAGCATAAGCCAACAACTATAAACCTGATTCCAGCAGCATAAGCCAACAACTATAAACTTGATTCCAGCAGCATAAGCCAACAACAATAAACCTGATTCCAGCAGCATAAGCCAACAACTATAAACCTGATTCCAGCAGCATAAGCCAACAACTATAAACTTGATTCCAGCAGCATAAGCCAACAACAATAAACTTGATTCCAGCAGCATAAGCCAACAACTATAAACCTGATTCCAGCAGCATAAGCCAACAACCATAAACCTGATTCCAGCAGCATATGCCAACAACCATAAACCTGATTCCTGCAGCATATGCCAACAACCATAAACTTGATTCCTACAGCATAAGCCAACAACCATAAACCTGATTCCTACAGCATAAGCCAACAACTATAAACCTGATTCCTACAGCATAAGCCAACAACTATAAACCTGATTCCTACAGCATATGCCAACAACCATAAACCTGATTCCTACAGCATAAGCCAACAACTATAAACCTGATTCCTACAGCATAAGCCAACAACTATAAACCTGATTCCTACAGCATAAGCCAACAACTATAAACCTGATTCCTACAGCATATGCCAACAACCATAAACCTGATTCCTACAGCATAAGCCAACAACTATAAACCTGATTCCTACAGCATAAGCCAACAACTATAAACCTGATTCCTACAGCATATGCCAACAACTATAAACCTGATTCCTACAGCATATGCCAACAACCATAAACCTGATTCCTACAGCATAAGCCAACAACTATAAACCTGATTCCTACAGCATAAGCCAACAACTATAAACCTGATTCCTACAGCATAAGCCAACAACTATAAACCTGATTCCTACAGCATAAGCCAACAACTATAAACCTGATTCCTACAGCATAAGCCAACAACTATAAACCTGATTCCTACAGCATATGCCAACAACCATAAACCTGATTCCTACAGCATATGCCAACAACCATAAACCTGATTCCTACAGCATAAGCCAACAACTATAAACCTGATTCCTACAGCATATGCCAACAACCATAAACCTGATTCCTACAGCATATGCCAACAACTATAAACTTGATTCCTACAGCATAAGCGAACAACCATAAACCCCTTGAGGTATTGATATATAGAACATTGCGTGACATATGCCTTTTCATAATGTTTAATAATTTAAAAGTTTGAAAGAGACATGAATTACTCTTTTATGAATGTGCAAGAAAATTGCAAGTGCCCTTACCTTTGTAGAAGCATGTGCCTGACTGCTTAACAATAATGCAGAGTACCTTGCATCATTAACAAGATATAGATGAGACATGCATAACACAATAATTTAATTAATTGATAAATGTACATGGACTATGTCCAGATGCTCTTAGTAATATCTGCCTGTGGCCTAGACCTGAAAAGTAAATGCTTAACATTTGAGAAAAGCTTAATTGAAAATTATTGAATCATATTGCATAACAATTTACAAGTAATAGAATGATGAAGTGTTTATACCACCTAGTAAACTGACATACAGACAGAGTGATAGTACTATTATACTCTTCCTCCCAGGAAAAGAATAGTTTATCACCCCCCCCCCCAACCCTTCCAAAATGGTATAGAATATTTGAAAACAGTGGTTTATTGATTCTAAATGGCATCAAAATATTGACGAAACCTTGCAATTTACTTTCCTTCACGGTCATACCATGAAAATGTGTGACAAAAGTTTTTCCCCAATGCCAAATATTGCTCCTATTTTATATTCATAGGTCTTAGAAACCCAATTAGTGCCAATGTAAATAACAATACATATTCATCAAACTATCAAGTTGTACCAATCCTCACACCTACGCAATTGTTGCCATTGCTTATCAAAGCACTGTAGGCACAAGTGAAGGCACACTGCTGTAGAGAGCTGCTGAAGTTTTGGAAGAGTGAAATGAAGCTCTTTTTCAACAACAACAATGTATGTATCTGTTGTATTCTTACCGTACTAACTTTGATGATATATGCCACTTAATTAGAGGAATGAGTAAGCATATGCAAAACCTTTGATGAAGGGGACCTATAATTTGTGTTGCAAGATTTGAGATGAATATCAGACCCAGTATCTACTCTGTGATTACAATGCTGACTCAGTGTATACAAAAATGTCATCATTGTCTAACACAATATTTTAAGTGTGATATGTACTAGTTTCTTGATTTTCTTGATAAAAAATGCAACATTTCAGGAAGTCATTTTATCCAAAACAGTCACAACCACCATATTTCAGACACATTAAACAATGACTGACAATGAGCAAAGTAAATTACTAATTTTTAAAGATATAATTACTGTGGACTGTTTTTTACACGTGTAGTTACTCTGTCCATGACTTATAATCATGCAAATTCAATACTTCAGCCGTTTCATGACTTAAACATAGATTGGCATCACTATAATATTGTTTCCAGACAACCAGATCATCATCATGGCTGCACATTTTAATATAAATTATCATCTGGCTTCCCACTAAGAATCATTAAGTCTGCACCAACCACCAATTTTGTTCTCTCACTGTCGAAACAGAAAGACACATTACGCAGAACAATTTCTAATAACTTATAGACAAAGTCAGTTTGTAACCACATTAAAATCATGCTTAGATAAGATGTGAAATGGTCAACTATTGTACCATGTCCATATCAGTTGAACATATTTGCAATTGGTAAAGATCATAAAAAAGACACACCAATGTGCAACATATCATGAGTAAGACAAGAGCTGTCCTTCGCTTCTAAACAGATACTAAACTAGCCAGAGGCCTAACTCAGCATTCTCCGACTTAACAATGTCAATTAGCAGTGATAGAATTATCTACCAAATTACCACTTGTTGCCAATAGACCCATTCATATTATCCTAAAAAACATGAATAGCCATTCGCTCACCATAATCTTACAGAATACTCTCTCAAGGCTGAAAGATGTGAATTCTTCCAACCATACATGGAAATTGCTTATCATCAATGCTACCAATTTTCCAGCATTGACAGCTTTACGAATTATGATGCAACAAGTATAGAACACTGTCAGAAACCCATTGAAACTTATTGATGACTAATCAATTGAGAAATGTTCTGTGTGTCTTGGGATCAAAATTGATGATGAATACCAGTCAAAGTGCAAATCACTTTGATAGACATAATTGAAGAAGACTTCATTGGCTTGTGAAAGAACATACAATGATACCTTTCATGACAAATGACCTTCAATCAAAGCAAATGAATGTGACATACTTTGATTACAGACAGCAGCCAAAGAGAAACTTTATCCAACTTAATTACATCTTCTAGTCAGTTGTCTGTGCACTTGTTTAGTTATAATAATCATAGACCACATAATCTATTAACATAACCACAAAATCTGATACAAAATATTAATCAAAAGTCCTGAACCTTCTTGTGACTGATGGTCAATGGCCTACATTAGGGGCAACAGTCATTTGTCTCCATGATAAGAAAGTCTGAATCGGGGTCATTCCTATATCCAATATTAATTGAACTTCAGATTAATGTGAACATTCAAGGATGACCTCCTTCATACAATCGTACCAGAGTCAATAGCATTCATCATATGCAACAGCCAATGGCTTCCATTTTATATGTGTAGTAGGCTAGAAGACTTGTGTTATCAGACAGTCAACAGACTTCGTAGAGTGCAACAGTTTGTGGCCTCCATTATGTGCATCATTCAATGGCTTTCTTTTTATATGTGCATCACGCTCCCATAGCCTTGTTTTGTCAGGCAGTCAATGGACGTGGTAGAAAGCAGCACTTAAGCCGCTATTTTATCTAATAGTTTAATGTTAAATAGTCAATCACCATAATATCATGCAACAGTCAATGGAAAGAATTATATGCATCAATACAATAATTCAGTAATAATTATACAGAAATCATTGAATACAAATGAAAATGTTGAAGGCCTCAATAATGTACAGTCGCTGATGGCCTCATGTATAAGTGTATAAACAATCTCAAATGTGTGCACCATTCAAAGGCCATGTACAAGTGAATTAACAATCTCAAATTTGTTCACCATTCAAAGGCCCAAGAGACTTTGTTTCATGCAAAAACAAATAGCCTCCATTAACATAGGCATCAGAAAAGTCAATGCATCCATAAGTAAATAACCTTGCTATTATGCTGTAGACAATTACCTCCAATATGTGCGACTTAAGTATCAGAGAAAACCTTCCGGATAGTTTTCCACTATAATGAATCTATAGAAAGCATCTGTATCAGCTTTAACAAAAGTTTAATCAATGCAAACAACATATCACAATGAAAATCTGTCACTTTTGTCCTTACCCAACATGAAATATGACAATTATATTTCTTGTATCTTTCCACAGACACGTCCATTTCTAGTATCAATATATCTATAGCCTCTATAAGTCATTACCTGATGAGGTTTGCGAAAGTCATCACTTCCATTTCCATTACAGTTTGAAGAACAGTGTGAAATAAACCAATATGCAAGATTAATCATAACAGCCTTGTCCAAACACAATCTCATAATGGCCTATAACAATAGTTGATCCTGTTTGACAAAAATGATAATCGAATCTTTGAGGCAAAAGCTATGAAATTAGTACTTTCAAGGCTGCAACTATATAAACAGAATTATAACAAAGAACAGTGGGTCCAATGACAATATCCACTGTTCTTCTATGAGCAACTGACAATTTCCCACATGAATCAAAGGTAGAGGGCAAATGGTTTATGATGTATAAATAGTCACAAAAAATATACGCCAGGCCTTTTTCTGTCCATTTTGGGAAAAAGACCCCCAGATAAATTGGTAAAAATTGCATTGTAAAATTAGCCAATTTAGCAAAACTTTTATTGCTTCAACTCCAATTTTCGGAATTTTCATAGTGAAAAGAACAGGCTTTTCATATCTAATTTTTTTTATAAACAAGCATTCTAATCTACATTTCTTATATCAACTGTCAAAAAGACACACAAAATGTCCACAAAGTCCACAAACATTTATGACACAAGAGACAAAAATGGCCACCTGAGTGCTCCAGTAAAGGATTTTTGATAGGTGCTTCTGATTGGGAATTTTTTTTTCTGATCCAAAAAAAAATCATATATTTTGCTTTGGGAATGGGTCAGAGTCTGACCCGTGGGAGCTATAGAAAAGGGCCTGTACGCCTGACCTGGGATTGGAATATAAAGCCTGCAGATAGGGCAGTAAAGTGCTCAGCTAACTGGGCCTACCTTAAAGGCATAGTTCAAGAAAAGTTTTGAAATGGAAACATCTGTAAGTATTCTTTTTACACATTGACAATAAAAAAAAAATTACTTCTTAATATAGAAATGGTTTCCATTGTATATTGCAGCATAAAATAGAAGCAGTATCATCTGCAGTCATAAATATAACATTTGACAGATATGTACATACAGATAGGAACACCAGAAACTTGGGAACAAAATTATTTCCAGACAAATTCAATTAATTCCCAGACAGAATAAAATTTGAAAAATATAATTAAAGTAGAAAGAATGAACGTTGAAAAGCCCTTATATAACAAAACATTAATCTATTTACAAGACACATAACATATGTCACAACACAACACATAGATAATGCCGCATTTGGGTGATAATTCAGACTTTTATACCAAAGCAATTGAATAGAACATAATAATACACCAATCCATCTCTACATACAAAACTCAACAAGAATAAAACCTGTGTAAAGACATCAACTTTCATGTTTCTTGAATAGGCAAGATAAATGAATTGTCGGGTGCTTGCTATTTTACTGTAAAACTTAATGCAAATCATCGCTACTAGTATTAACTTAATTACCTGTAATCTCTATATAAACCTGGCATGTCAGAAAGACTTTTATGTCAGCAACTTAACTACTAAAGAGATGAAGCAAATGTAACAGATCCAGCTGTCAGTACACCTCCAGCAAATATAATATAAAAAATTATAATATTATCTTCAGGGTGTTTTTTTTGGCAAACATTAAAAAAGCTGTCTATGGACTTAACATGGTGAATCAATGAATATATTTAAATATATGGAGTCAATAGTCGGACATTATGAAGTCTTGAGAAATTTTCTCTGACAAAGCAAGCACATTCGGGCATTATTAGTGTCCTCTGATCAATTTCTGTTTGCCATAAGATAAGTCTACCAATCTGATTAATTAACACCAACACAATTTCAGATTAAGGTTCATTTCCATAAAGTTAAGCCATTCCATTTCCAGTGACAACACCAAGCAATTCATTTCTTGCTTCTTTCAAGGTTACAATGAAATTGCTGACCACATACAGACAAGAAGTGAATTATATATATTTATCATAAACAAATCTGTACAAGGAACATAGTACCTGAATGGTGATATAAGCATATTTGCTTTGTGTCAATTTAAATGTCTTAATTATTCCATAAGAGGATAAAATAGTGGATCAAATACACAAAATAGCAGGCATGATGAAATTAGTCTTTCTATAAATGGAAGCCAATTACCACAGTGAATGTATGTCAATCAAGCATTTAAAATGATATAAATGAAATTGTTATTTTAAGACTGTTTCAGATCGTCTGCAGATCATTCTGCTTCAAATCACAAAGAGAGCAAGGACAATCAGGTAAACCTCATGCAGTGATTACAATTAATACACCTATTAACAGTTTTACAGCTGTACAACCTAAATATCAGAAGTGTATGGAGTGTATCAGAGTTACCTTACCCTCACTGCGTGTATAGCCGATGTGTTACACTAAAAGTTTATAGAAAATGCTGTTTTTCAAACTGTCCGTCTGACATGGTTTTTTGTTCGATTTTCTAAAGCAATATAAGTTTATTATCTTAATTAATTATTATATTTTTATGTACCGGTAACCACAAAAATTGATTCTATTGTTAGACCTGACCATGCATATATCTGGAATTTTCAATGCAAGTGACGTGAAGAGATAAGCAGTCAGTATCAAAATAACTAAAGACAATTTTTGTAAAAATAATAGCTTTTTAACTTTCTGCATTTGCGACATGTATATAACAAAACACAAATTGGGTTCAGATAACAGTATATATAAATTTCCTAAAAAAATACTTAAATAGCACAAGAACCTCAAACAAATAGCTGACAAGACAACAATTTACAAAGTAAGTGAGTTTTAAAGCACTTCATTAAATGAGTTTTCGAATAAATCAATCACTGGTAGATTATGTTCAGCATTTGTAGGAAAATTAATGGTTCAACCGATTCAGCAGTATAATTAAACGTCTGTTAACTTTATTTCCACGTTTTTTCTTAATTCTTACACAGCAGATCGTTTAGAAACAGTGCATAGATAAGTTTTATATATTTTCATCTACCTATTTATTAAAACAAATACTAAATTTATGAAAACCTAGTATGAACAACGCTATATTGGGTGGGTGGGGTAAGTTGGTATCCCTTCTCTATGGTTCATATGTCTTCAGATTTTAACGTGGTCGGATATAACGCGATCGCCAGTCTTTGGACCCCCCCCCCCCTGATCGCTTTATAATGGAGTTGCAGTGTAGTCATGTTCATGTATGATGAGGGAAAAATGCACACAAACATTGAAGCAAACATTGTAGCAGATGCAACAGACCCCCCCCCCCCTGAAACAACAAGAGCCTCTTGAGTCAGAAACATTGCAGACAACTTTTTCTGTCTTACAGTATATTATCATTATTTCACTTGTAATATGGATCCGATCCAAGGGGCTGTAATGTCTCTGTAATACATATTACAACTACATGGCTGCTTGAATTGAAGCCAATATTATACGGTACTAACAAATGAAAGATATTGAGACTGGACAAAGGGGTATTTTTACCATACACAAAATAAGGCACGAGAGCACAACTTGCATTAATACTGAAGAAATTCTTGGAAAAAAGGTTTTAACTATAATATAATGGAAGATCGAGTTTCCAAGATGTCAATACATAATTATACCAGCATCAAAATAGAAAAAGCTTTTTATGACAGAAATATGTATGCCATTATTTCCAAAAAACAGTAACAAGTGTGAGGGTACTGTGAATTCTGTGTCCTGACATATCATTTTGACAGAACATTTTTTCCTCAAAGTGGCAGGTTTAATTCATACTGTTCCTCATAAATCCACCCCTGTTTTATAAACTCAAGGAATAACCAAATACTGGCATATTTTAACTGATTTAAGATACAATACTGGTAACACTTTCTAAGAGCTGTTCCGTCAGGCATTCATCAGCCTTGGTTTTACCCCAAAAGTTTAAGTAAAGCATATGCACTATAGATATAAATCCAGATCAACAAGACGGAATAGTCTTAAGAGACAATAATTTACAACAAATGTGCAGCATAATTTCATTTGTGACTGAAGTAGTTGAGAAATCTTTTGCTTGAATCAGTGAAAGTTTCAAGCACTTTAACTGAAGACTTCATAACAACAAAAGATCAGCTTTGGATAATGGTGGATAATTCTCAAAGATGCTTAAATACAGCACCTTTGATGGCAATAAACTCCCATCTCAGAAGTTCATTGAGATAACGATTTCTATATTCAGTGGTACCTGAGCATCTTAAATGTGATGATTTACTGGGTTATGTATCCAATATCTCATGTATAATCTGTCTGGAGAGAGGACAAACACTTTGCTGGAGGCATTCTTCGTCCTCATATTTTCTAAAGAAATTGACAATATTAAACAAGTTTATTATTTCCAGGAAAATGTGATTCTGGTGAAAGTGTAACATAAACAGTGTACCTTCAGTTATCATTTAAACAAATTCTGTACAAACATTTTCCCTCAATGCATTAACTTGCATACTGCTACAGCATGAACACAATGCACGGAAAACCTGCCATCAAATAATGTCAACTGTGTAGCCCTGATAAGTATAATGTCATAATTATCATTATTAATCTTGTGCAGATCCTGAGAGGGCATATCCCCATTCCCCCATGTCTGAGGTTTTGGCAAAAAGGGTTGTTCATATCTAGTGGGTCCTTGTACCATGAGGATTGAAGCTCCCTGATGAAAATTGCTGGGTCCTCTGGTGTAAAAGAGAGGGAATAAGTCGCTACAGGGAACGCCACATACATAAGACAGTGCCTCCTCACACAGACATTCGGGAAAACAACAATACATAAACCATAAGGCATTTGAGGAGGCTTAAGGGTACTACGTAAGGGAACAGGGGCACAAGGAATGGCTTGGCTGGCCATAAGGGATAACTAGGAGAATCGATCAAAGAGGACAATCAGGCAGAGGGGATTAACGGATGGAAGGCCATTTTACTCTTTTTCACATTATCATTTAGAACATTAAGTAATTATGAACCAATGATCTACCCCATCCTGTGAGATCTAATAGTTAGAAAATATTCTGGGGTTAATTAAGGATAAGAATACCATAAAGAAATCTTAAGTACAGTGAATTTTCCCATTTAAAACCCCATGAAAGAAGTGAATAACGTTTTGAGAAATTAATTCTGTCATTTTAAGCAGTATATTACGAGCTCTTACCAAAGCCAAGGTTAAAGATAATGTGTAAGATGCTGAAACAGTAAGGTACGAAGATTTATAGATAAAAAACAGCTAGTGCACTAGTTCAAATATTTGCAAGTCAGATTTTGTACAATCTGCAAAAAAGGAACCATTCTAAACAGGCATTATGAGAGAGTCCCATACTAGCTGGAAATAAATGTCAGTCTTGTATGACAAATACGTTTATGCTTAATACCATTATAATTGGTCGAAGTTCCTTTATGTAGTATTTTAGGTTCCTTTATGCAGCCCCTTGAAATACTATCTTATACAATAATGCATGGTCATCTTTAAGTCATAACAAGAAACTGCTTAAATGAGCCAAGTACAGGATTATCAATAAATCTAGAAAGTAGATTGAACTGCAAAGATTCACACATACGAACCTTAACAATGCAATTAAATGTGCCAAATTCGAACTTACACAACTTACTTTATTCAATGTATTGTATTAGACCCATTATACTAACACTAATAATTAAGGAACGATATATACCAACACAACTGCAGTCTTAAAGGAAACAACAGACAACAGTAATATCATTAAGGAATAGCTTCCTTAAACCTTTGCTCCTAATTAAGCCCCAGGGTTCTTAATTACACATAAGCCTAATAAAATAAACTCTAAAATAAACATTGATATTATGGAAAAAAACAGTTTAACTTCATTAATTGTGGATGATCAAAGGGCTTTTAATGGATGACATAAAAAAATTCAATGTACATTGGATTTATCCAAGATCTAATACCAAATGAAAGTAATTAAGACAGCACGTTTTTGCCATTTCTAGCTTATGGCAACTTTGGTCATATTATTGATTTCCATCCACAGTCTTCCAAGAGTTTTTTTGATTATAATTCACATTGTTCAAAAAAGTTTATTTGGGAATACAAATAAGTTGACAAAAGAACATTTTGAATTGATCTAAATTCTACAGAAAGCAACAACAACAACAAATACACTATGGTGAACACTGACTACAGATCTCATTGGAATATTTATCTGCAACATTTCCAAATATAGTTCAGTGATAAAAAAATGAACACCAATAGCATAGTCTGCAGCCAGCGGAACTTGATGTTAATTTAACATTGTAGTAGACAGTGAACAAACAACCCTAAGGGTAATTTATTTTGCATAGATATAAATACAAGCTGCTTACAGTTAGATTTACCAGTACCATGTCTAATACAGAAAATGACTAAGACAAAAGTAGACATTGGTGTTCTTGGTAATTACTTTGCACCTAAAAAAAGCTTCAATGAGCTTCAAAACAGAAAACATCATGAATATGTAGAGAATTCCAAAGTTGAACACTTTAAATGCTCATGAAGTCTTCATCAATGCATACCCAACATTGAGTCACAGAATTCACAAAATAAATGATGGAGTAAGGAGTTCACAAAATAAATGATGAGTTTAATAAAGGAGTTCACAAAATAACACAGGAAATAAAAAGTTCACAAACCAGGAATCAGACTAGAGAACATTTTCAAAAGAAGTAGGATTCATTAATCAGCAAGGAGTAAAAATAACTATGCTGGTTACTTAATGATTATTCTCCAAAATATCATGATGAATTGCTTTAAAGAAGTATTTAAAGTTGAGCTGCCTGATCAACAATTGTGAAAGAAATTGACAGAGCTCGGACAGCATGCAATATTTGATCAGAACCTTACATTCAATGATAACATTCTAAAGCTGTCCAGTATTGTGTTGCATGACCTGATTTGAATTCAGCAAGTACTTTTGTTAATTAACTTTTTCTATAATCCTTTTTAAGTACATGTTTAACCAGTTTTAATACAGGCAAAGAATAGGTTGTCATATTAAAGTCATCTGCACTTCCCTTTTCTGATAAATATTTCAATTAACATCTTGTGTCGTGATAAAAATATTCAAAGGATACTCTCATGCCTGAGAAATTGTTTAGAAATAGTTATTGATTTGAGTATGGAGATGAATGCTTCGGTCCTCTTGCATAACAGAAGCACAAGTTCTAATTTCCCTGTCTTTCTGAATATTTGCATTATTTCAACATGACAACTGTCCTTGAGAAGCCACAAGTCTTCATCGGAATTACATTAACGAGCTAGAAATGAATCGCAGTTTGAATTCAACGAGAATTTAAGACTCAAGATTTTTGCATCAGTGTACGTGAAGAAATCTGATGATCAATGTCACTTGTAAAGAAAAAATTGAGATATAGACTTGTTGTCCCTTCCTATTCTCCCTGAGTGATTTTGATAATCAGTCAAGTCATTTCCTACCATAGATGTTTGCTGGTATATACACTTCCTCAACTCCTAATGTTTCATATGCTCATGTTTCCCTGGGATCTGTATGGAGAGGCATTGTCTTATAAATGAGGCATACGATCTCTGTATCTCTGTTAAAACTTAATCATTCCTTACTAAAATATTTTCTTATAAGAATAGTATTTTAAGCCCTTGCCAAGTTTATTATTTTTTCAGGTTTGGATTGGTAAAAAAACATGAGTCCCTTTATCAGAACCAACTTTATAAGAAACAAAGAGCCCTCAGATGTCTGGCCCAATTAAATGCACAATGCATGCAGCCATATCAAAAGCAGAAGGAGACATGAAAATATCACATAAGAAACATATAGTTCAGAAAAATAATTATGCAAATTGCAACTGAATTTGCTCTCCCAATTATAATGCAATTAAAGCAAATGTGTAAATACATCAAGACTGCTATAGCAATGATGTACAAACTGATCTTCGCCACAATTTTTTTGCATCTGTTTTATCATAACAAGAATCACTTTAATTGGACATCTGCAAATTGAATTACCACATTGGAATATACAACCTTGGGTTTATAAAGTAACATGTCTATGATGCAGGCATATAGTTAGTGATAAGAAAATGGTAAGTTTTAATTTAAGACTGGAATAGTCCAGCAACTATCACAAAAGGATAGTTACAGTTTCATGCTCGACTTAGATAAACTCCCACAAATTAAGGAGCAGCTGAGTGAAGCAATGCGCTACGGTGCCAACATTATTGAAAGTTGTCTGTCCAAGCAAATGCAAATGGACAAAACCTTCCGACACATGCAGAACAGTTTTTTTAAAAAGTAACCACATGCTAGGCTCTATGATAAATTCAGATAATCTTGCTTTTGTTGAAATCTAATTTGAATAAATTGTAATAAAACCAAATTCTGCCTGACAAAATGGTGATCAAGTAACTGTAGAGGATTCATTAAATATGATAGGAGCTAGGATATCATGGCAGTTTCATTGACAAGTGGCATACATAGTGGTGAGCAAGTACCTGTCAAAATGTAATAAAGGTCAACTTGTCTAGACCGGGGTAAAATATCAACAATCTCATAGACATTCTGTACTTTTAAATTTGTTAGTAGCCTCAGCAATATATTAATGAACAATTCTGCTTCTTGCTATGATCAGTCAATGTACTGTGGAAAAAGACATAAATTGTCTCGTTGACATAAAGTTGGAATTAAAATGATATCAACACTTTTACTGTGATTTCTATCAAGCACAATGATGATAAAATTAGTTTGTGATTTTAGCCAGTAACTTCAGGTTTTCCAGGCAAAAAGTGAAAAGACATAGAGTTAATTGACAGTCACATTCACAAATCAGAATACTCCTTGACTGATCCAGACAATAGCAAAAGGAGAAGATACATGTAGTATGGTGAAACAGAAAAATACCAAATGGACAAGGAGGTACAGGGGACAGAGAAACAAGACCAAATGGACAAGGAGGTACATGCAGAAAGGGGACAGACAAAAACAAGACCAAATGGAAAAAGGAGGTACAAGCAGTAAGGGGACAGAGAAACAATACCAAATGGAAAAGGATATAAATGCAGTAAGGGGACAGAGAAACAAGACCAAATGGAAAAGGAGGTACATGCAGTAAGGGGACAGAGAAACAAGACCAAATGGAAAAGGAGGTACATGCAGTAAGGGGACAGAGAAACAAGACCAAATGGACAAGGAGGTACATGCAGAAAGGGGACAGAGAAACAAGAACAAATGGACAAGGATGTACATGCAGAAAGGGGACAGAGAAACAAGAACAAATGGACAAGGAGGTACATGCAGAAAGGGGACAGAGAAACAAGACCAAATGGACAAGGAGGTACATGCAGAAAGGGGACAGACAAAAACAAGACCAAATGGAAAAAGGAGGTACAAGCAGTAAGGGGACAGAGAAACAATACCAAATGGAAAAGGAGGTACATGCAGTAAGGGGACAGAGAAACAAGACCAAATGGAAAAGGATATAAATGCAGTAAGGGGACAGAGAAACAAGACCAAATGGAAAAGGAGGTACATGCAGTAAGGGGACAGAGAAACAAGACCAAATGGAAAAGGATATAAATGCAGTAAGGGGACAGAGAAACAAGACCAAATGGAAAAGGAGGTACATGCAGTAAGGGGACAGAGAAACAAGACCAAATGGAAAAGGAGGTACATGCAGAAAGGGGACAGAGAAACAAGACCAAATGGAAAAGGAGGTACATGCAGAAAGTGGACAGAGAAACAATACCAAATGGAAAAGGAGGTACACACAGTAAGGGGACAGAGAAACAAGAACAAATGGACAAGGAGGTACATGCAGAAAGGGGACAGAGAAACAAGAACAAATGGACAAGGATGTACATGCAGAAAGGGGACAGAGAAACAAGAACAAATGGACAAGGAGGTACATGCAGAAAGGGGACAGAGAAACAAGATCAAATGGAAAAGGAGGTACATGCAGTAAGGGGACAGAGAAACAAGACCAAATGGAAAAGGAGGTACATGCAGAAAGGGGACAGAGAAACAAGAACAACTGGATAAGAAGGTACATGAAGTAAGGAGACAGAGAAACAAGACCAAATGGAAAAGGAGGTACATGCAAAAAGGGGACAGAGAAACAAGACCAAATGGAAAAGGAGGTACATGCAGAAAGGGGACAGAGAAACAAGACCAAATGGAAAAGGAGGTACACGCAGTATGGGAAAAGAGAAACAAGAACAAATGGACAAGGAGGTACATGCAGAAAGGGGACAGAGACACAAGAACAAATGGACAAGGAGGTACATGCAGAAAGGGGACAGAGAAACAAGACCAAATGGAAAAGGAGGTACAGTCAGAAAGGGGACAGAGAAACAAGACCAAATGGAAAAGGAGGTACAGTCAGAAAGGGGACAGAGAAACAAGACCAAATGGAAAAGGAGGTACATGCAGAAAGGGGAAAGGGAAACAAGAACAAATGGACAAGGAGGTACATACAGAAAGGGGACAGAGAAACAAGACCAAATGGAAAAGGAGGTACATGCAGAAAGGGGACAGAGAAACAAGAACAAATGGACAAGGAGGTAAATACAGAAAGGGGACAGAGAAACAAGACCAAATGGAAAAGGAGGTACATGCAGAAAGGGGACAGAGAAACAAGACCAAGTGGACAAGGAGGTACATACAGAAAGGGGACAGAGAAACAAGACCAAATGGAAAAGGAGGTACAAGCAGTAAGGGGACAGAGAAACAAGACCAAGTGGAAAAGGAGGTACATGCAGTAAGGGGACAGAGAAACAAGACCAAATGGAAAAGGAGGTACATGCAGTAAGGGGACAGAGAAACAAGACCAAGTGGAAAAGGAGGTACAGTCAGAAAGGGGACAGACAAACAAGACCAAATGGAAAATGAGGTACATGCAGTAAGGGGACACAGAAACAAGACAAAATGGACAAGGAGGTACATACAGTGATGAGGAAACAGAAACAATACCAAATGTACAAGGAGGTACATTCAGTATGGTGAAACAGAAAGACCAAATGGACAAGGAGGTACATGCAGTAAGGGGACACAGAAACAAGACAAAATGGACAAGGAGGTACATACAGTGATGAGGAAACAAAAACAAGACCAAATGTACAAGGAGGTACATGTAGTGATGAGGAAACAGAGAAACAAGACCAAATTGACAAGGAGGTACATGCAATATGAAGAAACTGAGACAAGACCAAATGTACAAGGAGGTACATGTAGTGATGAGGAAACAGAGAAACAAGACCAAATTGACAAGGAGGTACATGCAGTATGAAGAAACTGAGACAAGACCAAATGGACAAGGAGGTACATCCAGGGAGGGTGCAAAACAAAAATAGCCAGCACCCTATGATTAAGCTTTAAATATCTGCCAAAAACTATAAAATATCTGTTTGAAACTTTTTCCAGGAAGCAACAAAACGTTAATGACATAAGAACTATAAAGACACAAAACTGTGACAATACTTAGTGCTTAAAAACAGTATAGACAAATTTGTACCACTGGATGTCTAACATACTGCATTCCATTATAGTCTCATCAATGTAGTGATCTCAAGGGAATGTCTGGTCTACCTTATCATACAGTGTCTCAATTTGTACCATCAGAATGTAATCAGAGAACACAACTAAATCCCAGTGTTTATGGTACTTACCAGTAACATATACCAGAGCTGTAGGTTGAGTGTAGATCTCAACCAAAACAAAGGTGCTTAAAAAAGCAATATTTTAAGGCAATCATCTGCAATCGAGTTAATACTTGCCAACAAATAGTTAACCAGAATCTGCTTCCAGTAATTTGTGTTGACTTTCACATACATACATGGTCTTGTTTTGCCTGGCAATTTCACATGTCATTTACATTGTTTCTTGTGTCTTTTATGGCTTTGTAAATGCTTACTTGCATGTATATGTTTTAAAACTCCTTTTTCTGTGTGGATGTGCACTTATGTTGTAGGTCCTGCTCGACACCATCATTCATTTTCGAACAATTATTTAAGTCCTTCATAAAATTAGCTTATGATAATAATTTATGAATGATATAATGTTTTTTTTTAATGAAAACTGATCTTTTCAGAAGACAATAAATTGGTTTTAGTGGTTTCTTAATAGTTCATATATTTTGAGTTGATCAGTACTAGAAACACTTTTTTGTCTACAATTAAACATCATGATGATCATTTATTTGCAGACACAGCAAGACAGAGTAAGGTCATAATACACAAAATCTGATACATTATAAAAAAGATTTAATGTAGAACATTGTGGGTTCTCATCCTATCAGATGTCTGATAAATAACGTCTATTTACCGGGCTCAAATTTATATGATTCGTATAAAGAATACTATAATGTAGTATTGAATCATACACATTACAGTTTATGCTAATTGAACCTGCATGATCCTTTTATTGGCTCATGATGGGTTTATAATAGATGTCACTCCTAAAACTTGACCTTGCTTTAGTATGGCTGTTGAAATCGGACTAATTCACATGACTCATTTAAACACTACTGCACGTATGCATTGGGACACAATTTCAGCATTTTCGTCACTGGAACACTGTCAATTATGTAACAATTAGACCAATTCACACCTGGAATCATCAACTTACATATATAGCAATATGTGACCATGGATAAATTCAAGCACTCTCATCAATTATGACAAGCCAGAATGAAAGAGGGAATAATAAGCCAAACAGAATATGAGGTAAAATAAATCACCACATTTACATAAATTTCCATCATTTTTCCTGACATCTCTATACATCAGTTTAGAATTATTCAAACCAAGTTATCTATTGGCATTTTATTATACAACCTTGTGATGAATGAACACCAGTTCCACTAATGAATTGTTTACAAGTCCCATGCTAACTTTCAAGCAGGATTGGTAAACTTATCTACCTGAGAGTTAATCTAAAATCATTTCTCAAATTTGCAGCCGAAAATTCCCTAATCATCAAAGACAATATCCTTGAAAATATAGTAACTCTATATGAGTAATTAAACAGGACATACTGGCTTTGAATATGACGTTCAAACAGATGAGTAGTAATACATTTTCATAGTTTAGTTTTTTTTATCTTGACCATAGTTATAAGCAGTTTACTTTTAAGAATGCATTCTTCCCTCAGTAAAATGATTTTTCGGCTCCATGCACTCAAATAAAGCAACTCAGCAGTGAAGTTTTGGTAAAATTCACTTTATTTCAGTAATATTTGTCATTATTTTACTGAACTACCAGCTAGAAAAAGGTACAAAACCCCACTGAAATACCAGTGAAATTTTAGTAGGAATCTCAACAGAAGTTCTAGAGAACCCAAAAGGATTTTCCATGTGTTGACCCTGTAACCAATGTTTTACCCCATGTGATCCAGTACTAAACTTTCATTTTATTAAGACAAACATTCAAATGAAATATCAAGTAGTTCAGGTTGAAAATGCAGCCTGAAGATTGTTCACAAGGATTTTATATGATTTAGTCATGTGACCCAGAATTAAACATGACATTCCATTTAGATAAACAACCTGACCAAGTTTCAAGTAGTTCAGGTTGAAAATGTAGACTGCGGAGTGCTCACAAGGACTTTCTATGATTTACCATTTTTACGTACTTTCTACCCTAAATGACCATGTATCAAATTTGACCAATACAGTAGAACTTCAAAACCTCGAAATGTTTTGGCTCGAACATAGTAGATACCTTGAACTGATTTTTAAGTTCCGGTGAAATCGCTTCTTATTTTATATTATCTAACAGTAGATCACTCTAACAGAGATGGGTTGAACACTCGAACATGATTTGTGGTCCCTGGCTACCATTTTATTCTAGGTGAACAATGCAGTACTTAACACCTTTGATTGATCACTTGAAATCCTTTTGTTTGTTGAGGGTGAGATTTGCGAAACATTTTATTCCCATGTCACGTTAAATACTTGACTATTGTACCATATGCATGTAATTATGTGAGAAATAAATCATTTAATAGATCTATTAAATATTAAAATTTTAATTGTAAATTATCGATTAAATTGCACAGTTAATAAATTCTAAAACAACAATTTATCGTCTTTTATAAATATCTTAAACAAAAGTGCAAATTATATTGAGTAAAATCTGCTGAAGTTTCAAAATTGGTATAAATTTGACCCAAAATTTATTATCCTAGTAATTTTCATAAGTAAATTATGCAGCCATTGTACACTTGTCCCGGGAACAGTCAGTTTGTACATACATGCCATAGACGCCTTGAACAATATATGGCTCGACCTAATTGCTAGATCTGATGGCAGTTCAAGGTTTCTACTGTATTTGACCACTAGAGAGTCAACAAACAAAATTACGGACAGATGCCTGGACATTTTAGCTCAGCCTTAACCCTTCACGGCACCATTCCGTTTAATCAAACTAACAAAAAACTGACATCTATAAAACATTGATTTTTAACAGAAAACTTCAGTCTACATCTACACCACTTTCACTCTTAATGTGCACAACATCATCTTCTAAAGAAGCAATCAGTCACCAGGCAGGAGTAACATCATTGCTTATTCATAAATACAAGTTTGTAGTGCATTTCAGGCATCAAAAGTTGTCTGCATATAATTTGTTTCCAGGGACATCAAGCTAAAGTACAAGGATTTTAAGTCAATAGCTCGGGACACATACATAATTCTTCCACTAAAGAAGGTATGTGAGGATGCACAATGACAAATATTTGCCATGAGTTCCCAAAGGAGTAGTGAGAAAGTATGGAAACACCTGGGTTCACAGAACAGTGGCACAAATTATGGTAATTGGATACAGAAAGCAACTAAAATAATTTGAGCAAGACAAAGTATCAGGAATCAATATAATATCAGCACTTAAAGATGTATCTGGCTCATCTGAACATAAAATGTTTGAATTGACTTCATCCAATATTGTTGTTACATTGGTTAAACATCTCTTATAAGAACCATTGCAATGTATAACTGTTTGAAAATATTATTGTTTACCATATTACTAATAGACAAAACTTGTAAAATAGCCCGAGTGTTAAAAAAAATGAAAGTTTTTATCTTTCTTAAACAAATACAAATCAATACATTATGAGTTCATTCTTTGTTAATGCATGTTTATTGATATTTTAACAATAGGAAATATATTTTTCATGTTTGTTTAGGTAAACAAATTAACCAAAAAGAGCATTATATTACTTTTATCTTTCTTTATAGCTATGTACCTTCTGTCTGTTATAACTAAAATCAAAACTATCATGATCTTGATCTAGAATTGAATTGCATGAAGAGAATTACAAAATGTAACAAGTTACATAGCATATAGCACGCAATAATCAAAATTCAAACAAAACAGAAATATTGTGAATTGAAAAAGTAAAACTCATCAATTCAGGTCTAAATAAAAGTTCCAGTGAACTTCAGTAAGTTTAGCTGTACGTCTGTACAAAAGAGGACCCGGGGGGGGGGGGTTCACCCTTCAATGAGCATGAATCACCCAGCGGTGTGTGTTTTTCAACTGACAATGCCAAGGAGCTGGTACTCCTATTTTCACCAATGGTTTATGTTAACTTTGTGTCTTAATTGTTCCTATGTCTTTGTATAATTATGCTTGCTTGTGCTTTGTGTTGGCTATTCACTATATATGTGGTATTTCATTCTGAACTTCTGTTTCCATTTCAATATCCAGAGTTTTACAGTGATGTAATTTGTTAACTGCTGAAGATTCTTGGACATACATATTTCCAATCTTTGTTTATAAAAGAAGTTTAATAATGAGAGATTGCAATACTGTTATTCTTCAATGCACTGTATGTTTAGTGGGCCATCAAGCTTCTCTCATGGCTTGTGCAATCGCAGGACGGATTTCATACACTATGATCCATTCCAAACCCAGAATGAAGAAGGCAGCCGATGTTTGTCCAACTTTTCCTGCTCTTAACAGCTTCTCTTCATAGCTTCTGATAAGTCATTGAGTACAAATTTGACTGGCTTCATAAGTACAATGTATTATACCCATTTATAATTTATTTTATCTTAATGATTGTTGGATACCAGGCTGCAGGTTTGGTGCACCTTTCTGTCACTGACCATTTCAAGAAGGTTCTCCTAATTTCCCCCCATTATTTATGTCTTAGTCTTGTGTTGTTTTTCCATTGCCATGCAAGAATTTATTTCATGCCTTCTTGCACTTCAAGAGTGACTGCAAGTGGCATTTCTTGCTCGTCTTCTTTATAATTTAAGTCATTTCCATTACAAAATACTGCTTGATTATAAATGATCCTTTCAAGGGGACTCAGCCGTTCTACAACAGATTCCCTTTATGACAACAATTCAACAGTGTAACTATGTAGATTTATAATCTTCCTACATCAAGAACTTCCATCTAAGCTGATAAAGTGTAATCCTTCAATAATTATCTTATAAAGTAAAGCAAACAGCACTTTAGAAGACCACAACTTGGTGCCAAAATGCATACAGACGCTTGTAATCATTATGAGTCAATTCAAGTAATTCAATGTTATTTATTCAAGAGGCGCACACAAGGCAGACATTAAACTGCTTCATGTTTGTTTGGTCTGTCTGCCAGAATCTTGTAGGAGTATAATAAAACTTTAACGGAGAAATGCTGGTGCCAACACAATAAGGCACATAGACGTCTGTAATTATATGTGTCAATTCAGCTTTGGGGTATTTCTGTAATTTCTCCAAAATTGCTGGATATCTAGTAAGATCTATAACAATTTCTTCTTCTTTAAGGAGTCTGTTTGCTATAAAATGCAGTGAATGCTCTCTAAAATAAGCAAATAATGATCAGGATAATTATAGGAGACTTTCTTGCCAGGACAATAGATGATGTTACACTCCATATAAACTGTCTGCAAACAAAGCAAGGTTCATCCAAGCTATCCAGTATTAAATCTGTAAAGCTTATCACAAAAATGTGTGCACTGATATCAGTTTGCAATGAAAACAGAAATCTGCTCCCTGTGAAATTCCTGCACTCAGCTGTTCAATATTTTAATATGGCATGCACACAAATCATGTGAAACCAGTCTTTTATTTATTTTAAATGCCCTTACCAACTAATTCAATATAAAAAATAAGGTAGCAGGTTTTACTGAAATTGATAATTTTTTTCTAATTTCCCGGCTGTATTTAATGCAAACATCATGACTTGGTAATTATAAATCAATAAGCCGGTATTTTGAGGACTATTCTCTGTAAAACAATACAAAACAGCAGATGAAAATGCTAGACTTGCATAGGATGTGGATATTGATTCATACCATTACATTGCATTATTTTGCTTTAGTTCAGGAAGAGTGTAGATGGCATAAAACAGATGACATTTTATTACGTTATTGTGTAATACATAAAATACTGCATAACACGGATTTATACCTCATCTGTAAAGATTGAAGCAGAACTTTAATTAACAGCAATTTATAGCTATATATTAGTTGCGTACCTAGATTTTATGACAGAAACATCTGTTTTTATTAAATGTCATGTTTGTATTATAATTATGTAATATTTTTGCATCTAACATCGCATATATCACAAGTCAATTATCCCTTTGCACATCTACCAAGCATTCAGCAGCAAAACCAACATCAGAGTCAAGAAAAACCACATGAAGGCCAAAAACATCATGAATATATATTCATTCATTACTATAGAAAACCCTCTTTAAGTCACTACCTCAATTAAAAGACCACCTTGAAATTAAGAACATAACTTTAAAGTCCCCTTTTACTGTTTTGCTCTTTATTCAACCTCATTATTAAGACCAACTCAGTAAGAACACAGATAATCTCTGATACAACATGAACTCTAACAATGGGAAGATGACCATAGCACATCAGCTAAACATCAATAATCTCTCTGATACAACATGAACTCCAACAATGGGAAGATGACCAAAGCACATCAGCTAAATATCAATAATCTCTCTGATACAACATGCACTCCAACAATGGGAAGATGACCATAGCACATCAGCTAAACATCATTAATCTCTGAAACAACATGCACTCCAACAATGGGAAGATGACCATAGCACATCTGCTAAACATCATTAATCTCTGAAACAACATGCACTCCAACAATGGGAAGATGACCATAGCACATCAGCTAAACATCATTAATCTCTGAAACAACATGCACTCCAACAATGGGAAGATGACCATAGCACATCAGCTAAACATCAATAATCTCTGAAACAACATGCACTCCAACAATGGGAAGATGACCATAGCAGATCAGCTAAACATCAATAATCTCTCTGAAACAACATGCACTCCAACAATGGGAAGATGACCATAGCACATCAGCTAAACATCAATAATCTCTGAAACAACATGAACTCCAACAATGGGAAGATGACCATAGCACATCAGCTAAACATCAATAATCTCTCTGAAACAACATGCACTCCAACAATGGGAAGATGACCATAGCACATCAGCTAAACATCAATAATCTCTGAAACAACATGAACTCCAACAATGGGAAGATGACCATAGCACATCAGCTAAACATCAATAATCGCTCTGAAACAACATGCACTCCAACAATTGGAAGATGACCATAGCACATCAGCTAAACATTAATAATCTCTGAACTAACATGAACTCCAACAATGGGAAGATGACCATAGCACATCAGCTAAACATCAATAATCTCTGAAACAACATGCACTCCAACAATGGGAAGATGACCATAGCACATCAGCTAAACATCAATAATCTCTGATACAACATGCACTCCAACAATGGGAAGATGACCATAGCACATCAGCTAAACATCAATAATCTCTGAAACAATATGAACTCCAACAATGGGAAGATGACCATAGCACATCAGCTAAACATCAATAATCGCTCTGAAACAACATGAACTCCAACAATGGGAAGATGACCATAGCACATCAGCTAAACATCAATAATCTCTGAAACAACATGCACTCCAACAATGGGAAGATGACCATAGCACATCAGCTAAACATCAATAATCTCTGAAACAACATGCACTCCAACAATGGGAAGATGACCATAGCACATCAGCTAAACATCAATAATCTCTGAAACAACATGCACTCCAACAATGGGAAGATGACCATAGCACATCAGCTAAACATCAATAATCTCTGAAACAACATGCACTCCAACAATGGGAAGATGACCATAGCACATCAGCTAAACATCAATAATCGCTCTGAAACAACATGCACTCCAACAATGGGAAGATGACCATAGCACATCAGCTAAACATCAATAATCTCTGAAACAACATGCACTCCAACAATGGGAAGATGACCATAGCACATCAGCTAAACATCAATAATCTCTGATACAACATGAACTCCAACAATGGGAAGATGACCATAGCACATCTGCTAAACACCAATAATCTCTGAAACAACATGCACTCCAACAATGGGAAGATGACCATAGCACATCAGCTAAACATCAATAATCTCTGAAACAACATGCACTCCAACAATGGGAAGATGACCATAGCACATCAGCTAAACATCAATAATCTCTGATACAACATGCACTCCAACAATGGGAAGATGACCATAGCACATCAGCTAAACATCAATAATCTCTGAAACAACATGCACTCCAACAATGGGAAGATGACCATAGCACATCAGCTAAACATCAATAATCTCTCTGAAACAACATGAACTCCAACAATGGGAAGATGACCATAGCACATCTGCTAAACATCAATAATCTCTGAAACAACATGCACTCCAACAATGGGAAGATGACCATAGCACATCAGCTAAACATCAATAATCTCTGAAACAACATGCACTCCAACAATGGGAAGATGACCATAGCACATCAGCTAAACATCAATAATATCTGAAACAACATGCACTCCAACAATGGGAAGATGACCATAGCACATCAGCTAAACATCAATAATCTCTGAAACAACATGCACTCCAACAATGGGAAGATGACCATAGCACATCAGCTAAACACCAATAATCTCTGAAACAACATGAACTCCAACAATGGGAAGATGACCATAGCACATCAGCTAAACATCAATAATCTCTGAAACAACATGCACTCCAACAATGGGAAGATGACCATAGCACATCAGCTAAACATCAATAATCGCTCTGAAACAACATGAACTCCAACAATGGGAAGATGACCATAGCACATCAGCTAAACATCAATAATCTCTCTGAAACAACATGAACTCCAACAATGGGAAGATGACCATAGCACATCAGCTAAACATCAATAATCGCTCTGAAACAACATGAACTCCAACAATGGGAAGATGACCATAGCACATCAGCTAAACATCAATAATCTCTCTGAAACAACATGAACTCCAACAATGGGAAGATGACCATAGCACATCTGCTAAACATCAATAATCTCTGAAACAACATGCACTCCAACAATGGGAAGATGACCATAGCACATCAGCTAAACATCAATAATCTCTGAAACAACATGCACTCCAACAATGGGAAGATGACCATAGCACATCAGCTAAACATCAATAATCTCTGAAACAACATGCACTCCAACAATGGGAAGATGACCATAGCACATCAGCTAAACATCAATAATCTCTGAAACAACATGCACTCCAACAATGGGAAGATGACCATAGCACATCAGCTAAACACCAATAATCTCTGAAACAACATGCACTCCAACAATGGGAAGATGACCATAGCACATCAGCTAAACATCAATAATCTCTGAAACAACATGCACTCCAACAATGGGAAGATGACCATAGCACATCAGCTAAACATCAATAATCTCTGAAACAACATGCACTCCAACAATGGGAAGATGACCATAGCACATCAGCTAAACATCAATAATCTCTGAAACAACATGCACTCCAACAATGGGAAGATGACCATAGCACATCAGCTAAACATCAATAATCTCTGATACAACATGAACTCCAACAATGGGAAGATGACCATAGCACATCTGCTAAACACCAATAATCTCTGAAACAACATGCACTCCAACAATGGGAAGATGACCATAGCACATCAGCTAAACATCAATAATCTCTGAAACAACATGCACTCCAACAATGGGAAGATGACCATAGCACATCAGCTAAACATCAATAATCTCTGATACAACATGCACTCCAACAATGGGAAGATGACCATAGCACATCAGCTAAACATCAATAATCGCTCTGAAACAACATGAACTCCAACAATTGGAAGATGACCATAGCACATCAGCTAAACATCAATAATCTCTCTGAAACAACATGAACTCCAACAATGGGAAGATGACCATAGCACATCTGCTAAACACCAATAATCTCTGAAACAACATGCACTCCAACAATGGGAAGATGACCATAGCACATCAGCTAAACATCAATAATCTCTGAAACAACATGCACTCCAACAATGGGAAGATGACCATAGCACATCAGCTAAACATCAATAATCTCTGAAACAACATGCACTCCAACAATGGGAAGATGACCATAGCACATCAGCTAAACATCAATAATCTCTGAAACAACATGCACTCCAACAATGGGAAGATGACCATAGCACATCAGCTAAACACCAATAATCTCTGAAACAACATGAACTCCAACAATGGGAAGATGACCATAGCACATCAGCTAAACATCAATAATCTCTGAAACAACATGCACTCCAACAATGGGAAGATGACCATAGCACATCAGCTAAACATCAATAATCGCTCTGAAACAACATGAACTCCAACAATGGGAAGATGACCATAGCACATCAGCTAAACATCAATAATCTCTCTGAAACAACATGAACTCCAACAATGGGAAGATGACCATAGCACATCAGCTAAACATCAATAATCTCTGAAACAACATGCACTCCCAACAATGGGAAGATGACCATAGCACATCAGCTAAACATCAATAATCTCTCTGAAACAACATGCACTCCAACAATGGGAAGATGACCATAGCACATCAGCTAAACATCAATAATCTCTCTGATACAACATGAACTCCAACAATGGGAAGATGATCATAGCACATCAGCTAAACATCAATAATCTCTCTGATACAACATGCACTCCAACAATGGGAAGATGACCATAGCACATCAGCTAAGCATCAATAATCTCTCTGATACAACATGAACTCCAACAATGGGAAGATGACCATAGCACATCAGCTAAACATCAATAATCTCTCTGATACAACATGCACTCCAACAATGGGAAGATGATCATAGCACATCAGCTAAACATTAATAATCTCTCTGAAACAACATGCACTCCAACAATGGGAAGATGACCATAGCACATCAGCTAAACATCAATAATCTCTGAAACAACATGAACTCCAACAATGGGAAGATGACCATAGCACATCAGCTAAACATCAATAATCTCTGAAACAACATGCACTCCAACAATGGGAAGATGACCATAGCACATCAGCTAAACATCATTAATCTCTGAAACAACATGCACTCCAACAATGGGAAGATGACCATAGCACATCAGCTAAACATCAATAATCTCTGAAACAACATGAACTCCAACAATGGGAAGATGACCATAGCACATCAGCTAAACATCATTAATCTCTGAAACAACATGCACTCCAACAATGGGAAGATGACCATAGCACATCAGCTAAACATCAATAATCTCTGAAACAACATGCACTCCAACAATGGGAAGATGACCATAGCACATCAGCTAAACATCAATAATCTCTGAAACAACATGCACTCCAACAATGGGAAGATGACCATAGCACATCAGCTAAACATCAATAATCTCTGAAACAACATGCACTCCAACAATGGGAAGATGACCATAGCACATCAGCTAAACATCAATAATCTCTGATACAACATGAACTCCAACAATGGGAAGATGACCATAGCACATCAGCTAAACATCAATAATCTCTGAAACAACATGCACTCCAACAATGGGAAGATGACCATAGCACATCAGCTAAACATCAATAATCTCTGAAACAACATGCACTCCAACAATGGGAAGATGACCATAGCACATCAGCTAAACATCAATAATCTCTGAAACAACATGCACTCCAACAATGGGAAGATGACCATAGCACATCAGCTAAACATCAATAATCTCTGATACAACATGAACTCCAACAATGGGAAGATGACCATAGCACATCAGCTAAACATCAATAATCTCTGAAACAACATGCACTCCAACAATGGGAAGATGACCATAGCACATCAGCTAAACATCAATAATCGCTCTGAAACAACATGAACTCCAACAATGGGAAGATGACCATAGCACATCAGCTAAACATCAATAATCTCTCTGAAACAACATGCACTCTAACAATGGGAAGATGACCATAGCACATCTGCAAAACATCTATAATCTCTGAAACAACATGTTCAACTGCATCCATTAATCCCCCCCCCTTCACTGTTTGTCCTCTTTGATTCTCCTAGTTTTTCCTTATGGTCGGCCAGGCCATTCCTTGTGCCACTGTTCCCTGATGTGTACCCTTGGGCCTCCTCAAGTGCCTTATGTTTTATGGATTGATGTTTTCCCGGAGGTTTGTGTGGAGAGGCACTGTCTTTTGTATGTGGCATTAACCCTGTAGCAACTTATTCTCTCTATTTGCAACAATTTAAGGACAGAGAATTTCATTTGACAACCAAATTGATTACCATCTGCATGAACAGCTGCAGCAACAACAACGACAACAAACCATACAATGCAACACATAAAGAACAGGAGAAAACATGGTCAATCATTTTACTGACTAACAATTAAACTGAAATCAAAACTGACCCAGACACATCAAGAATGTTAATTATATCAACACAGCGTGAAACTGCATTGAACAAATCAAATTTACATATCACCAGTGCTTAATTATGAGTATCAAAATGATCAAGTCTAATATGTGAAACATTATTTCTTACATTCGATATAAATTATAATTTTCATTTCCTAAAAAAGTAATAATTCTGGTTTTGATGTCAATCACTTCAAAGAAATAGTGCATTTAGTATGACACTGAATAGCTTGATACAGATGATACCTATTAACTACAGGAGTAATCAATCAATATCCCAATACCTATAATTGCCATTCATATGTTTCCAATCACTTGTTACATGATCAGCAAACCTCTTAAGGCTTCTGTAATCTAAGAAAACTGTCAATGCCTAATTTTTCAGTGTAGAAGCAATCTTCAATGTGCCCAGTCCAAACCACCAAGCCAAGATCTCCATGTAATATACTTGTGCCATATTGTTAAGAACTGCATTCTCAAATGTTATACAATTGAATTTGGAATATACATTGCTCAACATCAAAGAAAACCTGTATGACAATAGCTCAGCTGTTTTATATCTTAGAACAACCATATAATACTTACAGAAAACAGGGACATATACTACAGAATACAGGGACATATACTACAGAATACAGGGACATAATTACTACAGAAAACAGGCATATAAGGAACGACACAATACATTTATAAATTCAAACACATCTCTACAATGGAACCAAATTCAGTTAAGGACATAATAACCCAGTCTGTATTGTTCATGAGGCTGACATAGGACATAATAACCCAGTCTGTATCGTTCATGAGGCTGACATAGAAGAGTCAGTTACGGACATAATAACCCAGTCTGTATCGTTCATGAGGCTGACATAGGACATAATAACCCAGTCTGTATCATTCATGAGGCTGACATAGAAGAGTCAGTTACGGACATAATAACCCAGTCTGTATTGTTCATGAGGCTGACATAGAAGAGTTTCAGGATATTAATTACTACTACCAATAATCAGGGGAAATTCACTACACAGATAAAGACATCGGTACAACTAAAGCTTGATTTTCCACAACTATATTGAATGAAGATATGTTTGAGCTGCCTGCAGGAGTGAATCCCATCCATACTGTAATGAGTTATTTCAAAATCGATTTTTTTCTTGAAATATATTGGTGACACTTACGAGGACCCATGGTGCAATGTCTGAAGTTAAAATGACATACAACTCGAACATTCAGATGTTTCATAATGAAAATAAATTTCTTATGAAAAATGCAAACATCAGTACAGTATATATCCAGGGATTTACTAATATTATTTATTTCACATAAAAGCTCTGTAAAGAAATTAGACAAAAGGTTTGTATCAATAACAAATTCTCAAGGGGGGGGGGGGGGGGGGGGGGGGCATTATATAAAACTACATAAAAACTCTACTTCATGTAACCTGTAGCACTATTACACAACATTATTTAACAAAATTCGAGCATTCTTAAATATCTGAAATGTTCAAAGCTTTTTAAGTGTACAGCAAGTGAGGCATAATCATATTGACAGGCATACATAGGCTTCATTCTATCAATCCACAGATGGATCTAATTCCATGAATCAGTGAATTTTTATTTACTGATTGCTACAGACTGTCTGACTGTGTCAATATCAATAGCAATGCTTATGTCATTACTTATTCAATACTGCCAAATCTATGCCATCAATGTCAGATGCAAGAGGTGAAGTTCTGACAAGTACGCAAACATGAGGGATACCTTTTGAGTGGGTGTATGGACAGTGCAATATAAATGAAGAGTGATGTCATTACCTTAGCCTCACTGTGCAACACTGATGGCAACACATTAACACTCATCTCCCCCTTGATACTTGATTTCAAAAACATGAAGACACCAATCATATTGATTTGAGTTGCATGACGTTTATACACAAGAAAGGCCGACATAAAATAACAAAAAATATCTTGGAAAAAGATGGTCAGCACAATTTGAAGGTTAAGATTTGTTGTGCAACATAAAAAATGTAGAGATATTACGATTGCTGGTCACTCAAGATCCAAAATGGATTACTGTAAATTCACCGAAAGTCAGGGGATTTTGGTAAGGCAATGTACTCTTTATTGAAAGGTTAACCAATCCACGTCAAGGTTAAAAACATTGTTTGGTTGTAGAGAAATTGCCTTGGTGGTTAACGTAAGATTTGATTGGTTTACACAACACTGATATGCAAATAGCAAAACCATGTTAGTACTGCTGCGCCGAAAAACTAAACTGTAATATTGCTGGACAAAATTCCCTTGAATGTACAATATGAATGGGTGTTAAAGACCTCTTATGTATAACCCTGTAAACCGCACCCTCTGACTGTGCTATTCATACACCAATATATTCCCTGAAGAATGATACAAGTTCTGACACAAGATCTGATTAGTTCCCCTTGGTTGATTTCAGGCAAGAAAAGAAATTTTTCAATCCAGAACATTTTCATAAACTGAAAGCATCAATATAAAATTGGCTTCATTTATGACTTATCATAACTACAAGTAGCCATGTTATGTACAGAATATTACTGTATGAAGTTTCAATAACAAAAGATGCAAAAATCCAAAAATAGAATGACTGAGGTAGAAGATAATTGCCAATTCACAGAAAAAACATTTATGGAATATTTCAGAAAAAATGCATACTTCAATACCACTGAATATGAAGAAATAATTCAGTTTCAAGAGAATTTGACATAAAACATGCATATATAATCCATATCTAACTCATTCAACAGAAAACATTTAAATCTTTATGAAGCAAAGAATAAAGATTACAGGAAACAATATAACTCGATACAATATTCACAGACTTATATGTTTACCACAATATTGATAAACTATTTTTCAATTTTCAAACTTTTAGAAAAATGACCAAAAAAATGATTTCTGACTGAGATCAAAGTATTTAAATTTGTTCACCAGCAGTTCATGCCTCATGTTGACAAGTTGGCAAGGAAGCATATTTAAAGAAAATCACTATTTTTCACTGTAACACAACATGTTTTATTGTGGGGATTCATTCTGAAATATATTAAGTAGTTTGCTTTTGGCACAGAACATTTGACTGAACCATGGCCAATATCATAAGAAATTCCAAGACACAGCAGGTGATTCAGATGATAAATTTATAATACCGTTATCTACAAATGTCTGCAAGTAACATGCAAACCGTTGTATTAACACTGCAGATCATGATCAAGGAGTATCAGTCAACAATCAATCATATGAAATATAACATACTGTGAAGACATTGCCACATATCATAGAATTCTCAGAATGAATCAAGAAGGATATAAACGTAACATTTGATCAGCTTGTATTCTGGCATTTATTGAGTATCCATTGAGTACAATATTTGTGATTCCAATAAAATAGGACCAGTGATTAATGGCAATAATGAGAATATCGAATATCCAATCAATTAAATGAACCTTACAAAGACAATTTGAAATATAGCCTTCATGAAAAAATCAAATTAATTAGTTTGCTATAGATACATCACCAGAAATAACCCAAAACACAAGGTGACCATGCTGGCCTAGAATAGCTCACCTTAACATCGAGTATGAGACTGCAACAAACACATCAATCAGAGAAGAGCAAAAGGGTTCATGGTATCGAAGAGAAAATAAGATGCTACAGCAGAACGCCACATACATAAGACAGTGCCTCCCCACACAGACCTCCGGGAAAACAACAGTCATTTGAGGCGGTGCAAGGGTAAATACGCAAGGGAACAGGGGCGCAAGGAATGGCGTGGCCGACCAAAACTATAACAATAATGACTGGTGTCTTTGAACATCACGTCCTAATAAACTGTTAGTAGATATGTTCAAGGAAAGCCATATAGAGAGTTCCCACATTTACAATATTTACCTCCCTTGTTCTGATTATAGGCAAAGTTCCTTAAAGTTTATAGGGAATATAATATACACGATGATTAAATAATCAAAAATTACTTATTCATTATGCTCATGAGAGGAGATGGTTCAGAAAGTTGAAAAAAAAGTGATTGTCACATGCAAATTCTCTTGGTATTTTTTGCATATCTGTCTTGTGTCTACCAATCAAATCTTACGTTAACCTGACAGACCATTAGGCAATTTCTCTTCAACCGACCATCGTTTGTAACCTGACGCTACCTTGAATTTATTTTATGATGCAAAACAAATCTTAACCTTCAAATTGTGACGGCCATCGTTTTCAAGATACTTGTTTCAATTATCACATATTTTGGAAATACTCCTATAAGTGCTTATCAGTTTTGACTATCAAAATGGCTGGTGATTAAGAACAAGGGAGGTAAAAAATTTATATGTGGGAACTATCCATTAGTGTAGTTCATGGTTTTTAAGGTGCAAGATCCATTTTATAATGAACCATTCTTGTGTAGAATCTCATACAAATGTAGCACTTCAGGAACTGGTAAACAAACAAAGGTCATGTTTACAAGGAAAAACAACAGGTTTAAAAAAAATAGTTAAGTTACTAGTTTCAGGAAGCCAATCAGTTTTCTAAATATGGTAAACTGTCATTTGAAACACTTCCCTAATCAATACCAAAGTTTATTAAAATCCTGTTTGTAGAGACTGGGAGTTCCATTTATAGCCAATAGTACACAAGATATATGTGACACCAGATAAAGAGATTTATACATTCTACATTGCATTGTGTTCGTAGAATTAATGCTTTCTGTTCACCACTGTCTGTACATGACGCACATTGGAGAACAAATATAGATTGAATTAAAAATCATCAGGGGAAACAACCTGATTGACTCTGTATACTGTAGTTAGTTGTAAACTCTTCCAATCTGCATAAAATTCTTTTGCAAAACAGAAGAACACCACTGGAATAATCTATAAATACTATATGACTTAAGTATCGCTTCTTATCAACAGTAACAGTTCAGGAAAGCAAATCAAGTTGTCCAATTTCTAAATAGCCTTCATAAAGTGCCTACAAAGTTACACATAAAGAATCTGGTTGTCTCTGGGAAAGGACACACTTAACAATAAATAAAGAATATCAAATTGTCATCGAATTTTTATAAATCCAGAAGAATTTGTCACAACAGAACATTGCAATTAGCTAAACCTACTGCCACCATAGAAGTAATGTCTATCATAATGATGATGTGATGATACTATAAAGGACAAAGTACTGTTGTTTCATCAACAAAACTTGAAGTCACCATGAACACACACAGGAACAATATGGACTAGCAACAGGATTAACTGTGAAGAATCTGAACACAACAAGGAATCTTACAATGGATCTACTGATACTAATGGTGAACTTTCCAACAACAACTTATGATTCAATGCCAACAAGACTGTCTGCTTGTGATTCCATCAACAACACTACACATTTCGCATCAGATTAATGACACATTGGCACTTAAATGGCACATAATATCACACCTACACAACTAACATATGGAAATGTGTTGATATAAGATTGAATTATGCAAGGAAGTCAAACTGGTTTGTAAAACAGTCTTCAAGTGACACTACAGGTTTTCGTCCAAATACAAATTAACACTTGGCACAACACACTCAGACAAACTGTCACTCATCAACCAAACTTGACATTAATGCTATACAAAGCAAATCTAAATGATTTTTCGAATTATGAAAACTAGATTTGTGTATTTTGCATAATCTGAACAAAACAAATAAGTCAACCGACATTACCAACTCAGACAAAGGATGGTGTCGACCTGACATCCTCCACACAGGACTTATGAAGCATGTACTTACCCTCACACTTGAGGCCTTGGTGCAAAAGTCCATATAACAATGAACCACATTGGTCACAGAAGGTAGGACTTCCATACGAGTGCGGCTTGAACTTATGGAGGTTGGTAGCCTGAAACAAGGTAAGATAAACATGATAAATTTAGACATCAGCAAGACATTAACTCAATTATCTCATTTGTGAGATAAACCTTATAGGCTTATCAAGCATCCATGTTAAAAAAAGTATTATTATAAACATGGAAACATTAGCTGTGTAAGCTTTAGAACTGACTTTGCAAGATATAATGAGCTTTCAAACTGACACCATCAAACAATATCAACAAATAGCACTGATGAATATGAGGCATTTCAAAAGCATTTCTTATTCATATGAGTGAAAAGTCAGCCAGTTTTGTAGTTGAATTGTATCTGTATGACCTAACTGATCCATCTCAGGTTACTTCACTGAAATAGAGGACAGCATCAGCTGCTATGTGAAGTTTGAGGTTAAAGATCATGAAAACCATATACATATACCATGTACTACACCATACCATAAGGTACACACATAATGTAATATACTATGCAACTACTGCATGTACATACAATAAACTCCAACCTATATAAATACATAGGAGTTAGGATAGTCTTGCAATGTACCCTCAAAATGAAAATCATATTTTACAAAAGTATCACAATACTGAGGATTACAATATGATAAGTGTAAGATTTCATGATCTTACAATCTTTGATATCTGAAGTTGTCATAATCTGATGGTTGGATCTGAATGTAAAAATGTAGTGATCTTCTTCGAGAATCATTTTTGAAAAGTTTAAACAAGTAAAACTACTGTAATCTTTTGTAGCTATGTTTAAACAGTTAAATACCAGATATTATGATAAAAGTTATGATGTATTCAAGACATAGCTAGCTATACTGATATTATATCTATGTTCAAGCTTCAATATTGCTATTAATATGAAATACATCATAAATAGATCTTATAATCACATCATTATAAAGTACAGTTAATTTTACATTTGTTATAATGTTTGTAAATAAGTAGCTCAAATGGCAAACATTGAAGAGAATATAATGCTCTGCACAGCTAAATATATACCAGTATCTTTGTATGCAATATGTTATGTGGACACACAGTTTCACATCATCCTGTCATATCAAACATTGGATTTTTCAATTATAAACATATTTATTCAGACATTCAGAGAACAAAAAGGTCCAACTTATAAAATAATAGATTAGACTAGCAGAGATCAATCTTATAGAAACCTCAGAACCAGTTAACATCTACCGTATGCTTACATCAGGGAGACCAAGGAGAGTTATCTACCCCTATCTCTCCTCAACTTGTTACAATCATGGAGCCATGAACAGAGACAACGTATTGCACAGTGTCCCGTGATTGTCTCGTCTGAATTCTTCTGTCTGATATCCAAAGGTCATTTTCAAATACAAACTCAAGTCAACATAATTATGAGATAATGATCGATGTCGAATTATGATTCAGAAAATCACACTGTCAATCAGGAAATATTCCAAGAAAATATACATATAAACTCATGGGACACTTGTAGAACCAGAGGCAATAGTCTTCAGCTATCAGTATCCTGGGAGTACTTTGAAGAGACATAAAAATTTAGGGATGGGTGAGACAGCATGAACGTCGATTTAAGAGTACTTGGTAAAATACACGGCAGTTGTGAGTCTAATGTAGTCAGAATTTTAAGGAGCAGCTTTTGGCTTGAATTTTTGTTTTAATGGACTGTACATCACATTCAAGCAAACACTGACAGACATAAGAAGTGATATGTTAGCTTGATTGGTGATTGCATTCAGAAAATATGAAGCTGTCATTGCTGCATCTGTGGACAGCGTCAAGACCCAGATCCAGACCATCACACTGGGAACTTAAGAAGACCGGCTTTTTTTTTAAATTTTAAATGCACTGTATATATAAGACTATTTGAAACTTTATCACTGTAAAGACGTCCTCACATCACTTTTGCACCGGTTCTTTGAGTGTGTGGTACCTTAATATACAGGAAGAAGAAGACTAATGATACTATAAGTATGATATTATTTAAATGATCCCACTCCATTGTCTTGTGAGTTCAGTGTAGATATATAATCATGAGGACATCCTTATGTACTTCAAATTGCACTACAAAGTTGCCTTAACAATACTGTAAGAGGAACCTATGATAGATAGAGCTGTAGATGTGATAGAAATAATATTGATGTATCATTGACATTCTCCCATCAATTGATTATAGATAAATATATATTAAACAACAGGGTCTTGATGGCCCTATATTGCTCAACTGAGTATACTGCCATTCTGACTGCATTAGCCTATGTGCCAATAAATTGGTAGGTTCAATTAAAATCTATTCTGCAGTTTAGGGAAGATGTCATCAATAGTTTCCACCATAAACATGTAGACAACAAAGCAATGTTTTTTGACAGAACTTAATTATACATACAATCTTGGAAGAGGACCACACACCAAATATCAAAACTCTACACCTTATGGTTTTCGACAAGAGGATTTTTTAAGTTTTCACTTTAACTAGGCCCTGCCTCCTGGTGACCATAATTTTCGATGGAACTTAATAATTTATGCATTCTTGTAAGAGGACCATTAGACAATGCTACACACCAAATACCAAGCCTCTAAAGCCGGGTTTCCATGAAGCCTACTATTTCGGCGCCGAAATGCGCGCCGAGTAAGCGCCGAAAAACTGTTTCCATGAAGCTGAAACCCGACGCGGTTTTCGGATAAAAACACATATGCGTTTTAGTTTTATTGACCTTTTATTGACCTCCAAGAAAATGGCCGTTTCCAAGTTAAAACAAACACTACATTTGCACGTTTTCCTTGCCCATTTGGAAGAGCTTGAGGTCGAGGATATGATGCTTGCGCTTGCGCTTAAACAAAAGTTGCTGCTTCACAAACGCGTTTTCGATTTTGGATCCACAACATAATAAAAAGAAGAAAGACGTTTGGTGCCTTCTATCATCTACTAAAACACCTGGAGCTAGACCCGGAAATCGAGGAAATGACGTCATTTTTCCTATCCACGACACCTCAATACGTCAATATTCAGCGCCGAAAAACGCGTCAATGGAAACGTCATCATGCAATATAGACTGAAGCGAATTATTTTTAATCGGCGCGTGTTTGGCGCCAAATAAAGCCGCGCCGAAAACGCGTATGTTTTCCGCTTCATGGAAACGGGGCTTTAGTCTTATGGTTTTGGACAAAAAGATTTTTCAAATTTTACTTTAAAAAATTATTTTTAGCTCCTGTGACCTTTAGCAACATACCGGAACAATCTATTCAACTTTAAAAGAGGCCCATCCACAAAGTGCTCAGGTGAGCTAAAAATCGATACTTACGAATACTAAATACATGCCCAAAAATGACGAAAATTCACCAAAAACAAAAGGCTGTGGATTTTAATTTATATCCACATTATAGTACATATTGAATCAATAAAAGTTTCATTTATCTTTGGAGAAATGTCCATCATGGATACCTTAAATAGCACCAATGAAAAATGTTTGGTTTTGCAAATTACTATTATTCAACAATGTACCTAATTCCAGGACACCTTGAGTTTATATTACAAAGCTGAACAGAGTTACCAGACTTCAACAATAAATTGCAAATTCCAATAATGCAAAACATTCAACATCTCTGAAATAACATTTCTCTGAAGATATTTCAAATGCATACAGAGTTATTTAACACGTTGGTGTGAATAGACAATTGATATAGCTTCAACAGCACTACACATAATTTTGTCAGAGATCAATATACCTATTGCCAAGATCTGCAATGCCTTAGATTCCTGAATGAAAGACCCATCTTTAACATATTTTGAATATAAAAAAACTAATAATAATGGGTTGTTTCAGCATGCTGTAAAATGCTACCAAATCAAGTGAAGTTTTTCTCCTCTAAAGAATGTTTTCAACATAATTGACATAAACAGCAATTTCTCAGAATTGGCCAAGACAGAAAGAAAATTTCTTCAGTCAAGGAAGAATTCATGCTGTGAAAGATGAAACCGATTTGCTACACAAATTCCTAACCAGGAATTAGATTTGATACAAAATGATTAATCTCCTATATTTATTAGGAGCAAATAATCAAACTGAAACACACAGCTCATAGCATATGGGTTGGAGAATTAGTAGACACAGATTTCCTATTAACTGATATTGGTCTGACAATTTCAAGCTCACATTTAGTGAATACTGACTTTGTATGGCTTTACCCCCTCTCTTCCCTCGCTCTATCTCTGAGTGATCATACAGTCAGATTTCCTGACATTCTGTCACCTTGCAGGCAATAAACCCATTTAGATAGTTATTGTCAGCTGTCAAGTAATTTCTAATTTCCATGGCAACCATTTTAGTTTTCAAGAAAACATACCCCCTTTGGGATAGAGTAAAGGATGTGACACAAATATATTGTGATTTATAAGGTGACACAAGACAAAGCTATACTGGCATGTTAGAAGATTCTGCAGAAAATGGTTTACATTCTTATTGTTACAGATTCAGGCTAAAAAATGTTTATAATTAATTTACTGGAAACAAGAGAAATACCATAAAAACCAGGTTTTCAACCCACCTTCGTGATTTTCTTCCTAAATCAAATGAATAATGACCATAAATTAATTACCCTCTAATCAATCCTGATTACTGTCACTAACCTACCTCTATCTTATAATGTCAAACCTGATACATCCACATTTGGTAGTACTCATGTATTTCTCCACTTTACTGTATTGAGTATACTGTTACACTGACCTTGACACTAGCAACTCGGATGAGTAATCCCAAACTTCTCCCCCAATATGAGCATTCAATGAAAATTACACCAAGGCAATACCTCATTCTATTAAGTTGTTAAAACCAAAATCATTTTTCAGTTTCCTATAACAACGACCTTGATATCGAACATTGTGACCTAAAAAAGCAATATCAACTTTTGCCTGCACACAAGCTATATAATAATGTACCAAGTTTCATTACAATGTCTTGTTTCTGGCTAACTTAAGTAATAGAGTGATAACTTGTTTACTATTTTGTAACAGTAACCTTGACCTGAGCAATCCCAAAGCAATCCCAATCTCCATATAAGCTATCTTGTACCAAGTGTCGTTTCAATACTTCATTCCTAACTAAAATTAATGAGCACCATTATTTTTAGGAAACAATTTTAGAGAAGCATGATGGTCTTTAATCACTTATTTGGTTGAGCAGACATGGTAAGATTGAGAATCAATTTGATTGTTTTCAGGGATAAAAAAGCATAATATGCTGATACATGGGTAAATGATATACAAGTTGCAGCAAGTGTGATGGATGTCGCTACATAGATTTATCATCTCATTCAAATCATCCAACAATAAGGGTTTTTTTTAATATCAGCTAAAAGCAAATAATTCTCAGATAAACAATGAGTCTGAATCAATATAATTGTTAACATTCAAACATGAGAGAATGACAGAAATATTAGTGCACTGATAACATGTGGTCCCAAATCTAGGACGTTGGGTTGGAATAGGGGAAGAAACTTTGTTTTCACCTTTAAATGTACATAGCATAGTCCTATTTTTTTGGACAAAATATCCTTAGTCATAAATATAAGAATATCTGTGGTAATTGCCTTCATTATGTACTCTACAACACTGCATTGTCACTTTTCTTACATACCAGTATTGTCTTTCCTGACCTACGTGACAAATTAGCACTTAAACGTTGAAAATACCTTTGTCAGACTCCTGTTTTGTAGTTCGAGCTGGACACTTTTAAGATAAGTTACAATGCAATGTTTCAGAGTATAATTATGTCTGTATAAAGGCTAAATTAACATGCCATTTGCCAAAATTCATTACTTTGCATATCTTTATAGAAAATCAGTCTATCTACCTTTAATGTTTACACTTAATGGTACATGATAAGATTAAATGTACAACTGTTTGCAAGAGGAGCAAGTGGAAACCTTTTTAACATGGCTTGTTGTGTAACCCAATCAAATATAACCAACTTCTCTTCAACAGAACAATGTTTGTAACCTTGACGCAGATTGGTTAACCTTTCACTAATGGGTACGTACATTACAGTAACCTTTCGGTGAATTTACCGAAATCCATTTTGGATCTGGAGTGACCAGCAATCGCAACATCTCGGCAATTTTTTATGTTGCACAACAAATCTTTACCTTCAAATTGTGCCGACCATTATTTTTAAAAATATTTCTTGTTATGTATTAACTTTTAGTATCATAGAAAATAAATATTTCTGCGAGTCAGATTTCAAGGGGCACAAGTCAGGTATGTCCCCTCACCTTCATCTGCACATATGCTATAAATAAAGCTTTCAGATCATGTGATGCGCAAACATAAAAGCAAATCTTCCATTTCGTATGCAAAGATTGCCCCAAATAACATTATAAAGATTTATACCAATCTCTTTGAGGCAACATCTATTTATTGGTGTAACAAGAACAAATCATAACTATGAAGATAAGATGTCTGCCAATCAAACCTTAAAAGCAACCATCAAGTTAACATAGCTTTGTACATTGTAATTACTGTCATAATAAAAGGGAAATTGAACCAACATTTCCATTGAGAGCATGAGGAGAGGCAAAAACAGTATAAATGCACAGAAATATAAGAGCTAATTTCTTTTTTCAGCATTCATTTCTCAAATGACAGAATGTCAACTAAAATTGATCATCAGAAAGATTGAATTATGATACTGCTTTTCCTCAATCATCACGCAATCGCACTAAAAACACCGTTCATAATACCCTGTCCTTCCTGAAACTTCCCCAGTCGCTTCATCTATTATACAAGAAATATACACGTCCTAGATCAGAGTTAATATCTTCCTATAATGAGGGGATTATTCCAAAGAGTTGGTGCTTACTATCTCTGGGTTATGAACACATAATAACAACCTTTGTAATCACAAAATCTTTCCGACCATTATGTAGTATATGGCAGACATTAAGTATACTCATCATAAAAAGTTTTGCAAATAAGTTTGGGAGTTCTAAATATAATAGTACAAAGAACTGTAGCTCTGCCAATTGAATTGTGATTTGAACTGAACTGAACACAAAACTGGAGACAAATATTTTGGTTTTACAAACATTTCAATTTTCACAATAACAAACCATATTATGGGACCTATGAATGATAATGGTAAAACAATGATTACCTTAAAAGATTGAACTACATCATCAAATGCTTAAGTTTAGTTTCTTCAAATTACCTCCCTTTATAATAAAATTCGATTAATTTGTTATGTTGAATAAGTTTCAACATCATATTGTTTGATAACATCCGCATTTTACAAAAGATATTTTGACTACAGATATGGAATATGGATGCATGGGCTGGATGCATTACTGCCATTTCGGGATTTGTATTGATGGCAGTGGATTCGATCAAAATGTTTATTTATTATGGCATTCCAGATTCAAACATGATGAAACCTTTCAAGAAGGGCTCAGACTAGAACGTAAATAAAGAGTAGATATACAGGATATATGTGTTTTTCAGTGTAAGACTTAAAAGTTATTTATATCCTGTTTTATGTTTACTTGTTAAATACATCAAATTTCACCATTGAATTACCTCAACAGTTTACATGACAATTCATTTATATGACATAATTATCACATTGATGATTTTCACTGTGAGATTGTCCGATAATAATTCAACCTTATTCCATGGTAAACCAACAGAAAGCATGAAATAAAACTGCATAAATTTCTTCATCAAGACAAAAAAAAATTTGGACCAATAAAATATTATGCACAGCATTTTCAGCAGGTAGGTAGGGAGAAAATAACCATACCATACACATTTTGTTTGCATTTTTTGGCCTTCAATTATACTTGACCAATATTGTTCAATCATTATATAATTATGTCACCCCTCTGTCACATTTATAACTATTAGGTGACCATCACCAAACTCAACTTAAAATGTCACATTATGACCAAATGGCACAGCCAGCATATCAGACTGAGCTTGTTTCAAGACCATAGCATTCAGAATACCCCCCACAAAATGTTGCAAGATTACTGTGACACCATCATCATACCCCCCTAAAATTGTCACAATATTACCATGGTAACAGTCATTTTACATTGTGTCTAATCCATTATAATCAGAGAAAAACAGAAACACCATAAATATTACCAGTAAATGATTCAAACAGCTATTCCCCCAATGAATTTCGAGGGAGAGGAGAAAATCAGAGTGGTTATATTGCTGAGTCTCAATGCATAGTAGACTTCCAATGCTGGAGAAATGATCAGATTCTATCAAACCTTATTCATTCATACAGAAGTTAATCTTCAGGAAATGCTTATAGCCAGATACATTTTTTCCTGTCAATAATCAAGCTCACTATCACATCAAGTGCAAAGATTACCATACAAATCACCGATACATTGTTTTTACATACTGGGTGATATTTTTGCATGTAACTGTGACATATGGAAAATACATCCAATATGGGTGATATTTTTGCATGTAACTGTGACATATGGAAAATACATCCAATCTGATCAAAGTTGACAACAAGAAAACTAGATGTCCAAGGGCAACATGTCAGGCCAGCCAATTGTCAAGAGAATGTGGTTATAATAATGCTTATATACAGTGCATATCTATTATACCCATATTTTACTTTTGACCTCCCAAGTGTGGTCTTGACCTTGGAGCTACGTCCAGGTAGGGTACAGGTCTTGCATGTTACACACCATCTCTTCATGGTGAGCATTTGTGCAAAGTAATTTAAATAATCCAAGATAAATGACAGTGTCATATTCTGGAAAAGATGTTTAAGACCCTTTTTTTACATTTGACAACTAAGTGTGACCTTGACCTTTGCGCTACGTACATAGGACTTATGTGCGACATACAATATCTTCATGGAGAAACTTAATGTCTAGTAATTTGATAATATCCCAATAAATGACAGTGTTATATTCCAGACAAGATGTTTAGATCCGTTTTTCATGTCTGACCTGTAAGTGTGACTTTGACCTTTTCGCTACACGACACAGGTTTTGCAAGACATGCATGGAGAACATTTATAAAATTCCCCCCAATAAATGACAGAGTAATATTCTGGAAAAGATGCTTTAGACCCTTCTTTGACATTTGACCTCCAAGTGTGACCTTGACCTTTGAGCTACGGCATGAGACTTATGCTCAAAACACGTCTCATCATGGTGAACATTATACGGACATGGTTTTTATGCGTGACACGCCGCCTCATCATTGTGACCATTTGTGCCAATTTAAGTTATTTGAAAATGACAGTTTTAGGGTTAGGACAAGATGTTTTAGACCCACTTTGGACATTTGACCTCCAAGTATTACCATGACCTTTGAGCTACGAACATGGTGCATCCGCATGAAAATCCAGCTCATCATAGTGAACATTTCAGCCAAGTTATTTGAAAATCTCCCAATATATTATATAAAGTGACAGAGTAATGGTCGGGGGAAAAAGCAAATCTGGACGGACACATGCACGCAAACACACACATATACCAAACCACTTAATTCAAAGCTATTTTTACACAAAGGATTGCAACATTGCTTGTTGTCTACGAACCATCTTATATTATAGTTCTAAGCTGGATTATATTGCATGAATAAACTACATTAATGTAGAAACATATATCCAGAAGATCAAAAGGGAAATCCGTAGACAAAACATTTGAAAATGATTTATTGGCAGTCTGAACTAAATCAAGTGTCCCTCTATAAGGTTACAACAAGAAAGATAAACTTTTCACAGGCTAGACAGAGGATATAGCTTCCTATTAGACATGAGAGAAAAATCTAATTTACACACAACTAGTCATTTTGTTAAATGTAATTCTCTTTAACTTTGAAAGAGAAAACAAATATGCTATTTGCCTCTGATATTGTTGTTGTTCTAACCCCATCAGCCGAACCAGGTGTCCAATCGTTAGTTTAAAGCCAATATAGAGTGAACTATGTTTATAAATTGGCTATTCTAATCATATCTGGTAGTCATTTCCAGCAGCAATTGGCAATTCAACACACTTTTATCAACTAAAGTATAAAATATTAGACATATAGTGTTAAAAGTAATAGTTATGCTCAATTTGTGTTCATTTGTTTACCTACACAAACATGAAAAATGTATTTCCTACAGTTAAAACATCTTTAAACATGCATTAACAAAGAATTTACTCATAATGTATTGACCCATATTTGTTGAAGAATGATTTTTGTACCTTCCAGTATTTTTAATAATCAGGCTATTTTACAAGTTTTATCTGTTAGTAATATGGTAAAAATAGATATTTCTTTAATTGGCTATACGTTGCAATGGTTCCTATAAGAGATGTTTAAGCCAATGTAACAAGAATACTGGCTGAAGCCAATTCAAACATTTTATGTTCAGATGAGCCAGATACATCTTTAAGCAGGGTAATTAATCTAATGATTACAAACTAAATAGCTGTTTGAAATGCAGCATAATATTTCGTCAAACTATTTCCTTCAAGTATCAATGAAGCATACCAAAATTATGCAATTGCTAACATATTTATCAACTTAATAATAATGAAAGTGAACTAAGGCCACACCAAATTGATTTATAGTTCGTCGGATTTACCGCTCCTTTAAAATGCAAAAGTAGAAAAAAAAAAAAAAAATTACCCGCTCGCACCTCCGTCAAAAATCAAATTTTATTTGTTGCTGTGCGCGAAATTCGGCGCTATTAAAGGCTACTTTTCGCATTTGAATGTACTCTCATTCATTTAATTACGTTTCGGAACAAATGCTACCGCTTGCTGAAGCGTTCGGGAGATCCCACGATTTCCGAAAATCGTCTGTCTAATATTTAAAGCTTTCAAGAGTAGTCGTTCTTGAATGTCGTTCGTAACATCTTTTCATTAAATAAATCGCTTTGCATTTCACACATGGTGTCGTGATAATATTACGGACAGTTAGCTCCTCTAAACTGGCCCACAATTAACATCGATGATATAATATGTCATTAAAATCACATCTGTACATCATTAAAGACGACAACGATATTAAATATATGCCTAGCAACCTAGTTAACACTCCCACAATGCATTGTAAACATGGGAGTACCTACAAGGATCGTAGACAATGTGTAGGAAATTTACATTCAATGCATCAAAACTTAGGCTAAATAAACGTTGATACACACACAGACATTAAAAGGTTTGTGATACTTGTGTAACATGAAATACTTGTGACAAGCTTGGACAATCATACGAATACTGGAAAATTCATGCAGTCGCGAAAACAGATGACAATAGAAAATGTAAACGAATTCGGATAGAATAAAGCGAGCATGGAGCTGTGTAATATGTGTTTGGTCAGTCTATAATTCTGATCAACACACATGTGTACGATTCGATGCTTCGTTATAAACATCTTGATTGGAAAAATGCATTAATCTAGGATAGCATGGAAGGAAAGCCTCACAACTAGAAATTAGAAAACAAAATGGTAAGCCCCCTTACTCTGAGCCTTTACAATATAACCATTATTTTGTCCAAAACAGAGGAAATCAGATGGAACTGAAATTCTGAAGTTGGCTGTTGAAATTCAGCCAAGACTAACATGGTGCTATTGAACATAATACATGTAATTTTAAACTTGAAATGCCATAAGAAACCTAGCTATACAGTTTTCACATGGTTAAGAATCGCCCTGTCAGTCAGTGTGTCCAGGTATTTAATATTTAGTTTAAGGCAAGAAATACTCAGTTCTCAAGGAAAAGTAACTTGGCAAACATAGCAATCAGATGTGTGGATGTGTAAGACATCTAATGCATATTATCCATGAAGGTATTTTTAAGGAGAATGTATGACCCATTAACAGAAACTAGTTGTGCATCTCATGGTAACATTCAAGTCGAAGTGGGTAGCTCACATACGCACAAGGTGCTTAATGCAAGCTTATGTAGTTGCCTGATGTCTAGTTTTAAGTTTGCAACCAGCATTGCCCAATGTTTTTGTATTTGCTACTCATTAAAAAGAATGGAATTGGAAAAAAACGCTGTCAGTAAAATATTGAGAAATATAAGAAAAATAAAATTTTAAAAAAAACCTCGCCGCCTGTGAAATTCTGAAAAGTAAAAAATAAAATTAAAAATAAAATTTCGCTCGCTCGCCCCATCTTTTTCTTAAAAAAATCCGAAGAACTACTGATCAATTTGGTGTGGCCTAAGCATCAAATATCATTTCATTTAGTCATTGTAAGAAATAGTACAAAATAAAGTGACAACTTCTGACTTAAATTTCAATAAATTTGAGAATTTATAACTAACTTAATTGAAACAAATCTGTGAAAGATATCAGTGAAATTTCAGTAAGATTCAAATATTTTATAAAATTATTTTAGAAACATTAAGTGAAATATTGGTAAGAGTGAAGTATTAGCGACATGTTTTGTACTGACAATTTAATGGCATTTCAAAGAAATATTAATGGCTCTCTGCCCAATGCTTTCTATGGTATTCCAGTATGAGAAATGCACAATTTCATTGGCATACACATCTCTAGATGAGAATAAAATATTTCAATCCAATGTAACATTTTGAATTCACTGCCATCAATACAAATCCTGTAACCAGCTAACAACATGAAAGTCAGTAAAAATAACACCTATTTGACATTCTTGAAATCAAAAAGTTGAGCACTGAATTATTTGATAACCCATACTGATGATTATTGAAGTCATCTTGCATCGAATATTTTCTCATTCTCCTCATCTGCATGATCACTGCAGTCCACAATATGAGCCAAGGGGCTTCTAACCCCGGAAACAGAAGGAAAGCATCTGATGTTTCTTATTTCAACAATCTTGTCCTTCCCTTAATGGTATTCAATTACAAGTCTTCAATTGCTCTGGCTTCTGATGTTAATACACATTTATGAACAAGTGTGCATCCATTGGACCCACAAGTGTCTGATTAGCCCATTTCAACAAACTGACACTTTTCCTTATTTACTTAAATGCCTTTGTGGTTATTAAAGTAACTTTCACCCAGTATCACCTCAGTGCTTGCACCATACAAGCAATTCGGTAGAGCATGATCACAACTGGCTGATGAATAAAGGTCACAGCCAAACATCTACTCTAAGGACACCCAACATTTATCAGGGATTCCCATATTTGCAAATGTGAGATTGCCTCTCCGAGGACCCCCAGTAAAGGTTAGTTGCAAGGTTGGGTGCATTTTGTATGTGGTCTTTCCTGCGGGTCTACTGCATTCATTTTAGTAAGGTGGTGTACACTACATTAATGCTATCTTATGGCCCTGTCACACTACAACGTATGGACTTAACGTATGCCGAACGAATGATTTTTTTTTGAAAAAGTGTCCATACGCCGGCATACGTAGACCCGGGTACCTAAAAATCAAATTTGTTGTGGATTGGTCGCATACATAACGTATACACAACGAATCTAACGTATACAGAACGTATGTCCAACGTATGTCCAACGTATGTATAGCGTATCTTTAACTTATACATAACTTATGGGAGCGTATCTGGGCGTATTTTCAACGAGTGTCTGACGTTCTCGACGAATGTCCAGCGTATGGGTAGCCTATGAGTAGCGCATGCACAACGTGCTTGGTGTGTCTAACACTCACGTGACATAACAGTACAAATACCTCGCCGCTTTTTAGGAATTTCCTCATTCAGTCAGCATCTACGTACCATGCCATCCAAACGGTCTAAGGCACTTTCCAGAGGGAGAGGGAGAGGGAAACTCAGTATGCATCAACCTTCCAAACCATCACCACCACCTGAAGAACAGCAAGACCAGCTTGATCAGCATGTCCAGTCAAACCAGCCTGACCAGTGCAACCAACCTGCCAATGACTCTCCTCCTACCAGCCGATCGCAATCGAGAGAACCTCGCTCACAGACTCCTCCATCCCGTGAAGGCTCTGTCGATTCTGTTGCCTCCAACTCCACCAGCCAGCCTAATCAGCTGCAGGCAAAGAAGAGGGCTAAGAAGATTGTTTTTTCACTCAACGCAGAACAGGAGGAGAGTATGCTGGAGTTCTTGCAAGTACATCCAATGATCTGGGACTGCAAATTAAGTGGGTACAGGCGAACTGACCTTAAGGCCAAGCTTTGGGAAGACCAGGGTGCTAGTATGGAACCACCAATAAAATGTAAGTACAACATTTGATACATATTTTTTCTTGAATATTTAACCTTTTCACATTCAAAATGAATACTAGTATTGTGTTTATGTAAAATGTGCCTACGAGTATGTTGAGAAATGTGTCGTTATGTTGAAACATGTAAATGTAGACTAAGAAATTAATTTGCGACCAACATGGACTTGCCTAATTTGGCATCGTAATTGTTAATGTTTTCATTGGACTCATATCAATCCCTATTTGTATTTTCAGCTCAACATCTTCAAGGATGGTTCAAGTCACTCCGGGATACACATACCAGGCTGCACAAGAAGAAGAGTGGTGACGGCGCTCCTGTTGAGCTGACCGAGAGGGAGCTATGGATCAAAAACAACTTCGATTTCCTGAATTCCGTCATCAGACACCGTCCGGAGCCTTGTAAATCTGTAAGTTTCGCTTAAAAATCACACTCGTTACAATTTAAATAATTAATTATCTTTCTGCCAGGCTTGTGACCTCACGACGTTTAGGCCTTAAAGGCCCACACTACCTTTGTATATTAATGTTACATAATATATAGGTGATTTTTTTCTTTCTGCCAAAAAGTTGGTTAAAATCAATTCACAACTAATCAAACTAGACCATTTTAAACGAAAAATGTGCAGCACAGCGTCATTTGTTATGGGTTTTCGCGATAATTATGTCAAAGATATAAAACGCTAATTTGAACGATACGCTGTTTACATTTTTGTTTACAATAGGTGTATTGTGTGCTAAAATCATAAATCAAAATCATTATACATTCAATGCAAGCTTAGAATCTCGGACTGCATAGTCAAAGATCATGATTTCAATACCAAATTCACTTTTTTTTAACAATATGATAAAGGTGTATCGATCAAAATATCGTTTGGGATTTATACATTAGTATTCATACCAGATAAAGTTGATCAACAGACCAGCTTGTTTTGTTAAATATAATAGCTTATTGGTCAATTGAACAAAATAAAAGTATTTTGTGACTTTAAGGGGTTTCTCTCCTGTATACACCATCATATCTCAAGATATGTGAGGTAACGTGATTATCCTACTTTTTAAAGTAATTAAAACTGATTGAATGGTAAAAGTTAATGTAACTTCAGCCTAATGATATGTTTTTTCAAGGAAGGTCAGAAAAAACGGATAAAGTTATTCTCCTTACCGTAAACGCCACCATTTGCAATGAAAATATGAGTTTTCTTTCAAACCCAAGACAGAATCAATTACAAGGAATTACACATTCCTACTAATGTATTATGATAGCCAGTATGCCAATTAAGGGCAACGAAGACGAAAACTCGTAAATTATTATGTTATTTGCATGGAATTAAATGATTAATTCAATATTTTGCCAATTTGTGCAGGAAAAAAATGTTTTTTTCAAAAAAAAAATTCAATATTGTAAAAGTTATATAATCTTTTATGAATGTTCGTCTTCCTTGCCCTCAATTAACATACTGCGTTTTAAATTAAACGTGTGTGTATTTAATATTCTTCGTATTTAAGACTGCCTTGGGTTTGAAAAACGGTTAATTTTTATCAGTATACTTTGGCTTATAAAAGCATCTTTTTACACATTATATTAAATATTGACATTGTTTTTTGTGTTGCATGCTTTTTTCTTTTGTTGAAAATCAATTACACTTTTATCAATAAGTTTTAATACATAAAATAACTCATTCTCACATGCTCTTACTGTTTTACTTCAAATTTTTATCCACCTTGTAAATGTGTATATTGGAACCACCTTAAGTATGTTTTATAATCTGATTTTTTTTAATGTTCCTAAAATTTATTATTTTGTCTTTGCAGGTGAAGGCCACAATTGAAGAACACCAGGGGGACTTGTGTGCTGCAGAGACTGCCTGTGTCGAGGTTGGTGTTGCCTTGGATGACGAAAACATGCCAACAGTGACCAAGGGCAAGGGCAAGCGTTTGCAGGAAGACCGTGAAGATGCGTTGTTGACCTCCCTCCAGAAGAGAGTCCAGCAAAGTGGAGAGCTTCTCGCAAGTCTGCAGCCTGCAGCCCAGCAGCCAGTCACCACCAGGACAGCCTTCGCCAACTATGTTCGTGACAGCCTCATCAGCATGGGCAAGCCAAAGTTCAAGAAGGCGAGATCGGCCATTAACTGTTTACTATCTGAATTGATGGCCGAGGACAGCGAAGATGACATTCCAAGTGCTGGTCCCTCCATGCCAAGCGCCAATATGGGCTTCATTGTTCCTCAAGTTCGTCCGAGGTATGGCTCTTACTCCAGTTCATCCCGTGCCTCAAAATCCCCCTACCCGTCATCAGGTGATCAGTACCAGCCAGCTCCACAGATGTGGAAACCACAACCCCCTCAAGCTTCTGTATGGGCATCACAGTCCCAAGAGTACATGGATTCCTACTGGCAAGAGCAACCGCAACAACAGCAACATACCTCTACCTCGGTTGCTAGTGCTATTGGCTCAGCTTCCCAGACACTGACACCCCTGGACACGAGTTTGGTAGGGAGTTTGAACCAATCAAACACTTCAAACATTTCTGGTTCATCTGATTTATCGGACATGATTGTCACAAATACTGAATTAAACACGCGACGCTAAATGAACAGTGATAGAGACCAGGAACACAACTCGTAGAGACCAGTAGGAGTTGTTATTTTTGTGAATTTTAGTCTTTGTGTCATTACTATCGTTTTTCATTATTATTTCATGCATTATAGTTGATCAGTTGATCAGTTGAACATTTGAAGTTTATAAATTTAACAAGGTACACAACTAAAAGAGACAAGTAGGATTTGTGATTGTTGTGACATTTACAATGTACCATTACTATCATGCGCCATTATTATTATTGTTGATCAGTTGATCAGTTGAAGTTTAATAAAAAAATTGTGAAGTACTAAAGTATTTAAAAATGTATCCATGTGTACAGTAGATCCTCCATTACCCAACCACCTATTAATTGACAAGTAATGATATGAGTATAGTAGACACTCAGTTATATGATGTCATTACTTAGGGATTACTTTTTTTGTCCGGCGTCTGTCCGTCCGTCCGTCCGTCACACTTTTTGCGTCATATGTCTTTCGTCACGTTTTATTGCCCCTTTTCTATCAAAAATACATTTAATCGAATAACTTCTTTTCTACGTGAAGGATTTAATTGAAACTTCAGACAAATGTTTATATCAATATGTGTGATGGGTACACAAAAGAGGGGTAATCCAAATATTTTTGTGACAAGGCGACGGCATGCGAGATCACTCCATTCTAGTAATCATAGATTAAACAAACCAATGTGGAGGAAGCGTTGTCCAGGGGTAGAGTGTACAACCTTGGATCCGAAGATCGTAGGTTCGAATCCCATCTGCGCCGAGATTGGACTTCATGTATTTTACAACCCACAAAATGGGCACGAGTACTGGTCGATTTGTTCACCCAGGACGCAGTCATCGAGAATGACTTAGCTAAGTTGTAAGAACTTGTTCCTAATCGATGTAAAATAAATACGGTAGGTTTAAACAAAACAAACCAAGGGTTTATTTTAAAACACACACATTTATTACGATAGACATATGTAATGTGATAATAACACTATAATTCAACCATGTGGGAGTTCAACAAGACCAGTGAAATGTTCCTTTTTTACCACACATTTAGATCATACTGTCTTGCCACGGAACTGCACCGGCTGGAGAGTTGACCCAGTGCTTGATCAGATTTCTCTGTTTCTTTCCTTCCCTTGAAGAGGTGTTGGGGGCAGTCACTGTTTGGGTGTCCTCCAAGTTACGGTCCGCTCTCCATTCTCCTGGGACGAAATTACGGTTCTCATTCTCTGCACGGTCAAGCTGCTGATTCTGGAGTTGTGGATACCGGATCCTCATCAGATTATGCAAAACCATGCATGCTTTGACGATGAGCTTGACGGTGGAAGGGTCATGCTGCATTGTAGTCAGTAGAATCTGGAATCGGTTTGCCAGGATACCGAAGGCATTCTCTACTACTCTTCTGCTTCGAGAAAGCCTGTAGTTGAAGATCCTTTCATCGTTTGTCAAACCCCGGTGACCGTACGGTTTCATCATGGTCGTTCGGAGGGCGAAGGCATCGTCGCCGATGAAGAAGTAGGGCACATCCTGGGTGTCGTTGGGGAGAGGTTCTGGGTCCGGGAAACCTATGGTACCAGCTTCAGCGCATTCCTTCAGCTCACAGTCATTGTAAATCTGAGCGTCTGATGCTGATCCCATACCACCGACATCTGCCCAGATGAATTTGTAGTCTGCATCTACAAGCGCCATAAGTACAATGGAGTAGAATCCTTTGTAGTTGTAGTACATGGATCCACTCTTTGGAGGACTCCGGCAGGCAACATGCTTCCCATCAAGTGCTCCACATGTATGAGGCAAGTTCCATTTTTGAAAAAACTGGTCAGCAATGGCACGCCATCCATCAGAATGGGTGGGGCAATTCATCACCTCGCTAAGGTATTCATCAATGATGGCCTGACAGACTTCTCGGACGAGGAGTGACTGCGTGTTGTGAGGTACTCTCCACCCGAACTTCATCGATGCATACTTGCTCCCACAGGCAAGGTGACGCAGAGTCAGGGCAAGCTTCATGCCAGGCTCGATGGGTTCCCTGTAACTAGTATGTCCTTTGGTTATCCGGGGACCCACTCTGGTTAGCAGTTCGTCAAACATTTCTGGAGGCATACGCATGAAGTTGTGGAAGGATGCCCTGTCCTCGTTACGGAGTTCCACAAGAAGCTGGTCATATATGCCAAACTGACGTCGTCTACCGATCCATGGTCTGATCCAGAACCTCCTCCTTCTAGCTCTTCGCCTCCTCCTTTTAATAATGGCACGGACCTGTGCGAGTTCTAATTGATTGATGTCATGCTGATGTTGGAGAACGGCTAGTTGGTATGTATCCATCCTCTCTGGTTGAACTGCTCAATGGTAGTACCGATTGAGTTACACATGGACCCTATATATATACACTATATTGTTGTAACATATGTGTTGGCTATAAACACGCAAGTTGTTGTTGTTGTTATATACCCCGCCTGTAAAACGCTCATTGTACGCCAAAGGAACGCTAGCTATACGGTAGATATACGTTACATACGTTACTCAATCGCCTAGCATACGTACAATACGTTTGAATACGTCAATACACGTTTCAAATACGCCAACATACGTTATAAACACGTTAGAAATACGTTAGAAATAAGTTACTCAATCGTTGTCAATAAGTTAGCTGTACGATACACCCTCCGCTGACGTATGCCTAACATACCAGCAACGTACCTCTAGCGAGTTTCAACGTATGTCTAACGTACCTCCAACGTATCTATAACGTATGCTTAACCTATGAAATATACGTTGTCATACGCTCAAAAGTTTTGAACATACCCAAAACATTTTTTTTGTCTCGGCGTTCATGAACGTATGACAGCGTATGACAGCGTGCTGATAACGAACACCTAACGTACCCCTAACCTATATCAACGTACACCAACGTATTGGCAAAAAATCTCATACGCTGGCATACGTTAAGGCCATACGTTGTAGTGTGACAGGGCCATTAAATACAGTACAATAATGTAACAAAAATTAGAAAGCTGTTTTTTTCTATTCCAACAAATGTGATTTGAACAAGCCATTAATTTAAGGCTTTACAAAATCAATCTATATTTGGGATCAGGTTTAATTTTCAAAACTTTCCTACCAGGCAGGAAAAAACAAAGTGTCAATACCAGTAGACAAAACAACAAAGTGTACCAAGTAAATGACTAGATTTTTCATAAAAATAACTATTTGTGAGGCTTTTCTAAACATTTTCTAAATGACAGCTGTAAGACTCATGAAAACTCTAACCAAGTTTTAGTTACAATTGTATTATATGCAAATGCACTGTTTATAAAGTGGAAAGTTCTTCAAACTAATGCACCAGGGGATTGATCTTAACAGAAAGAATACAAATGTGAAAAAAACCTTAAAAGGCGGAATGAATACTACATTTTACTTTCCATCATATTATGCCCTGGTCACATCCACGCTACAAGCTCGTACATGTAGGTTTTCAGTCGAAATTTTGCAAAATCGCACAGAGTCCATACTAGCATCGTACAGATTTTTTGAACTCGTAGAGCTCCCGAATTCTTACAGAGCTCGTAGAATTTTCGAAGTCTGGAGCAGCTCGCAAGGGCCCGTAAGAGCTTACCAGTGCTCACACAACTATCGCAGGGGAGTTGTACGGACACAGTGCGGACACCGTACGAGCGTCGTACGAACACACATGCATCGTACGAGGTACGTGCGAGCTCCGCACGACTTGTCTGCGATGTCTGTATGGATATCCTCCAAAAGATAGAAAGGGGCCTGTAGGCATGTGACCGGAAGTTACGATTGCACGGAGACGGTACAGATTTTAAAAGTTGGTGGAATCGTACGGATATGTGACCGAGGCATTAGTGTCCATACAAGCAAAGACATTTATGTAAACATGATGTTGTATTTCAAGTACACTTGGTTTAGATGCATAATAGAATCTACAGGGAAAAAAGTATTACATCCTATAAAAATATTAAAACACTATTTACAATGTCAATCTTGACCGAGATCATAATTATGCAACAGTGAAAGAGATAAAAACAAGAAATGGGCAATGCCCACAAACCAGGTTTTCAACCTAGTTATTTGTAACCAAGGCTCAATTTGTATAATGTATACATGATGATCATCAATGCAACAACTATACACCAAGTTTGATGTCCATACACCCACTCCTAGCGAAGATATTAAGAGGAAACTGTTTTTTAATTTTAAGTGACCTTTACCTTTGACAGAACAAGTCCAAAAGCAATCCCAAGCGCGCTCTCCACATGTTCTTACTATACACCATGTTTGATGTCAATATGATCACTGAAACTAAAGTTATTTGCCGGAAACCAAATTTCAATTTTTAATAATGGTGACCTTGACCTTTGGCCGAACTAACCCAAAAGCAATCCCGAGCGAGCTCTCAAAATGTTCTAATTATACGCCAAGTTTGATGACAAAATGATCAACGAAACTAAAGTTATTAGCGGAAACCAAATTTCTATTTTTATTAATGGTGACCTTGACCTTTTGCGGATCGAACCCAAAAGCAATCTAAGCGAGCTGTCTACATATTCTTACTATACATCAAGTTTGGTTACAATATGATCAATGGAACTCAAGTTATTCGCCAGAAACCAAATTGCTATATTTAGTAACGGTTACCTTGATCTTTGATGGAACGAGTCCAAAAAAAACCCCAAGCGAGCTCTCCACATGTTCTTACTATACACCATATTTGCTGCCAATATGATCAACGAAAATCAAGTTATTTGCCGGAAACCAAAGCAATTCCAAGCGAGCTTTCCATATGTTCTTACTATACCCCAAGTTTGGTTACAATATGATCAACGGAACTCAAGTTATTCGCCTGAAACCCCCAGTTTGACACCCGCCAGCCTGGCCGCCCAACGACACACACCATTCTAATAACCTGGATTTCTTTGAAAACCTGGTTAAAAATAAAGAAAATAAGAGACTAAACTTCAGAAACTTCAATATTTCAGAACCCTAATCAGTCCAAAAATTAAGAGGTTGACTTCACTTATAAACAGCCTCAAGTTTAGTAAGTTCACCATTTTTGGCCCCTCTCAGGTTCTTTCAGGTTTTTATCTTTCGATCAAACAGTCAAACATCGACCCACCCAGGACCCTAAATATAGATTCAATTTGGTATATGGCCTTACTGTATGTAAACTGTCAATGAACCGGAATCCTATTACAATATGACAACCACATATCCAACTCAAATTGACATAAATAGTAATTGACTTGATTACATTATGTTAGGCACTTATTTTCAAGGGTGTGGTAATACCACTTCAACTGTGAAACAGAGACTTTAAACACAATAATTTCTGTGAATGATTCGCCTAGGAATCATTAGACAAATTACTTTAGTCTGCAAAACTGATCTAGGATATCACCTATAGCAGACAAATGAAAAATTAAGTAGAAGGTCCTAGGAAAGCATCCCAGAAGTTTTTCTATGATGACAGACCCGACCACCTGCTATTCATGCCCTAGTAATTAAACTGTCTGCCCAAGTGGCAAGAGATTGGAATTGTATGCATAACTGATAACTTAAGGAATCCAGCCAATACTTTTCTTGATTGTATAATTAACAATAGTACAAGATCACCAAGTCTCAAATACCTAGTATTTCTTTGGTATTCTAAATCTTGAATTTTGTGAGCATTCAAAACCTTTGCAGTATTGACAGCTTCCACAATTCATGCTGATCTGTAGTTGAAAGAGCTACAAGGCACAACCTTAGCAAGAGATGATGCATTTAAATTTTGAATAAGCATGTTGACAAAAGGAGTTGGAGTCCAAAACTGTTAGTAAATTACAAACATTTTATTTATAATCTTATCATCATTGGTTGTTGCAAAAACATTGCTTGAGGTGCTGCTGAAGTATGCAAAAGTATGTAAATATAAGAGGTTGAAAGCATTTCCTTAAATGTTTCGCAGGAATTTCAGAAAAAAACATAATGCCCATGGACTAAGCTTATTTGTCTCCATTTTATCAATATATCATCTAGTATTTTTATTTGTTCATAGAAAACACTAATAGCATTTACCCAAGAGAGGAAGACAATTTACCATAACTGATAACAACAGTGAAACAATAAAGTAATGGCAAATGACATTTGTAAAATGAATACTTAATACACACATAAATGTATAATGGCTTGTCCCAATAAACCAATGGATGAAATAGATGCATCAGTACTCAGGTTAGTAACCCAGGAAGCAGACATCAAGTGTGACATCAATCTGAATGGTATAATAACTTGGTTCACGATTTATGTAAACAAGTATTTTCTTGTGTCTTTTTATAAAGGCAGTTGAATGCAATGATGCCATAGTGGTTGACAAAAACTTCAATTGACACAATTTCAGCAAACATACAATAAATTGGAGTCAATAATAGCAAAGCAACTGAAAAATCTGAAGACCTAACGATGCAAGAATCCCCTGCATTCATCACCAGATAATTGTTTTGGATTGGTAATAGTTGACAAATGAGAAAAACATTAAATGTGCCATAAAATTGTCTCCGCTCCAAATATACCTAAACAAACCTATAGAACTGGATTTATACAGGAAACAATAAGCTGGAATATCAGTACACTGAAGAATGAAGCATATGATGTCATTGTTCATTAAGTTAAACAGAAAAACAGAAGTACACTGAAGCTTATAATCATAACAGTAACAAGTGTGACCCACTATTTCGTCACAGAAAAATTTTGTAACGCACGATCACCTAGGAGAATTTGTGAATATCTAAGCTGAGAATAAGATTGGTACCAGTATGCTCCGAATCTGGTATTGCCGAAGTGAAATGTGATTTATTTGTCTCAGAGAAAAACTTTTATTAAGCCAACAACAATAAATTGGAAACAATGCATCACCAATGAGCAGCTTGGTTCAAATATTCAGTTTGGAACAGTGGCTTTACCAGACAGGATTTAACAAGTTGCCTTGCATTATTAAATTTCTTTGATTTATGGTTAATCAATTGCAAGTTAATCAACACCAGAAACGATGATACATGGTATGAAGCAAATACAAACTAAAAATTGCTTTTACTAAAAGGGAGCACCTCCCCACTTTCCAATATTGTATCTACTAAAGCCAAACCAGCAGTTGAGCAAAGGCAGTCTTTGTGACCTAATGATGAACAGGAAATGTGACCCTTATTTTCAAGGTAGTCACTTGATTTTGCATGAAATATTATTCCATCTATAGAGGACAGTTTAAGCCCTGCGCTCCCTGACAACCATGTTTTTGACAGAACATATCATTTGAACAAAGAGGATCACTAGAGACCAATACAAACTAAATAATCAAAGCTCCAGGCCTTGTGGTTTTGGACAAGATTTTCGAATGTTCACATTTTAAAATCTAATTTTAGCTCCTGTGACGTTCTTATGCAGCAGACCAGAGCGATTTATACAACTTTAAAAGAGGCCCACTCAAGGATCATTCCGTTAGGATTGGACAAAATGCTATCAGTGGTAATATAGGAGATGTTTTTTTTAAATATAACATTGACAGATGATGCAAAATGACACAAAAACTATAACTACTATCAAAAAGCCATTATAGTGTTAAGTTTAAGTTAAAAGGAAAGTCCTGCAACACAAGCGTTATTCAGAAAAGTAGTGTTTTTATAAGGGTTTCATAATGTGCCACCACAGAAATATCTTGAAAAAAGATGGTCGGCGAAATCGAAGGTTAATTAAGACTTGTTGTGCAACATAAAATAATGCCGAGATATTACGATTGCGGGTCACTCCAGATCCAAGTTTGATTTAGGTAAATTCACTGTAATTCAGTGGATTTTGGTAAGGTAACCTTTGTAAAAAGGTTAACCAATCCACGCCAATGTTACAAACATTGTTCGGTTGAAGAGAAATTGCCTTGTGTTAACATAATATTTGGTTTACACAACACCGATGTTTTCACAAAGATTTTTTACTGATTTTATTGTTTCAGTTGTTGTTTTATATGTTTGATGATTTTTAACAGTTTTTGTATATATATGTATTATAAAAGATTGTTTTATGTATTTTGTTCAATTATTTATATAAAGTTAATTTGATGCGTACATTGCTAAGTTCATCTAAAATGTTTTAAAATTTATCTCCTGCATTAATCCTTAAAGATTATCATTTACAATGCAAGTATTAAACACCTTATATACAAGAAAGTTTCTTGTTCATCATATCTTTTATTAAGCTTTTAATCCGAGATCATCTGCCTGTAACAAGTTTGTTCGAATCCTGCAAGCAAGTTACTATGTAATTTAAACATAGTAACCAGGTTGGAAACCAAGGGTGACTGGTTAACAACCTGAGGATATATAAGGGACCACAAAATTGTGTCTTCACTTACACTTTATATCCTTTGCTTCACGAAATAAAAATTGATTGAAAACGAACAACTCTGTTACAGGTAAGAACTTATTTTCTATTTACTAAAATTTACCTTAAACTATGTTTCTTTAATTTAAATAGTCATTCTAATATTTATTTTCCAAATCTGTCTTTATCCTTGTCATTTGATTAAGTACAAGTATTTGGTTTCATTAAGTGTTAATGTTCTCATTTAGGTACCTCCGCACAAGCGAGTTTTATATTTATATTCCCATGATGTTTTTATGTATGTAAAATGTTTGAAATTGTTAGTATTCATATATGTTACACTTACACTTTATATCCTTTGCTTCACGAAATAAAAATTGATTGAAAACGAACAACTCTGTTACAGTTATATCCTGGAAAATTTATTTATACCACTTCAAGAGAAACGCAACTACTTTCAAAACGAAAAAGGAACCAATACTAAATACAAATGGACAATTACTAACCAAGACGATTATATACAGTAACAAATTGAAAAAGACTATAACACAAGAATACACAACGCCGAGCCTTGTGAAAATATGCAAATAGCAAAACCATGTTAGTACGGCTGTGCTGAAAAAAATTATTAAGCAAGTCCTGTACTACATATATTAGGAGTATCTATACCTCAACATTTATACTTGTGGGAATTATAAAACATTTCAGAAAGCTCTCCAATTTCAGTAATTCTACATTTAAGAGAGTTTTTAAGTCTTTATAATATAAAATCAAAATTTGTTTGCCACTTCTCCAGGGTAATTTAATAACTATATTTTCACAACTCATGCCCACTTTGTGTCTCCCTTGAGAATCCCTCATTAAGAGTGTCGAGTGACAGCTCAGAGGATGAGAGAATATACTGAAAATGTTCTTGATCTTGGAAAATCTCCTTTCAACTTCTTCCTAATACCACTGCTTCATCCATTTCACAGTTATTGTGTGTTGTCATTCCAGCTTTACATCATTATCTTGAATTAAATTATGGTAGGCCTTACTGCAAAACCTTTGCAAAATTCCCTGTTTTTGATACATGGTGCTGAGGGGCCATCCAGTTTTTATCAATCTCTGCAATACTCTACAACTTGTATTTGAAGTCTATTCTATTCTAATGCCACCTTGAACTTGTTAACCTGACAGTATGAGTATCAGACATGAGGTGATCTGAGCACAAAATTTCCAATTTGCAATCTATGTAAAAGTACAAGAGACAGAACTGTCTAGAGGACTGCTAGGTACCTTGAGTCACAATCAATGATCCAAAATAGAGAAAATAACAGGGACATATGGAAATATTATGCAGGATAAATCCATAAAGGCAAACCCCATTTTGGTAGAGAGACAAATTACATTTGGTAATTTTACCTTAAATAACCATGTTATGCCAGAAACAATATTGGTACATTCGAATATGATGTCATTTCCAATAACGGAACATTGCTAAGACAAGGGGCATTTTGTATGACAATGAGTAGAAATTTAATCAAATAAACAGAAGTTATTAAACTTTATGACATGTATAAATGATCATCAGATTATTAACCATGACAGAAATACAGCTGTTGCCATCAATCAAATTTCATATTAAGAGAAACTTCCTCAGCAATCAGAGTAAAAATATTTACAATGTGGAATTAAACAGAAAATATCAGCCAATATTAAACATTGTAACCATTGCTGATAATGCAGTCAATACGTAAGGAAGAGAAACATGCCATGTGATTCAAACAAACCATCAGTTTTTGTCTCTTTTCAACCTATATACAATTCTGATTATGTGCCAATAACAAGAAGATTGTTACACATTTTAAAGTATCAAAACCATATAAGACAAACTACACACTGACTGCCAAGCAAAAGACTGATGTTACAGCAAAGCTTTAAACAGCTCTCATTGTCTGATTTAGAGACTTTGGTTAATTGGTTTTATATCCCAAAGCATATGAAACAGTCTTTCAAAAATCTCCAGCATATTACTGGGAAAAGTAATAAATTCACTCCTAAAGGCATTTCCATATGATTCCCATAAAAATATATCAAATCTTTCTGCTCAATAATTCCATATAATGTATGTAATTACTATGACATTTCATTTCCCCGAGTATTTTTGCAAAAATCTTATCATAAATATTCTACAGAAGAAAGACGAAATCAAGACTCATTCCATTACCTCTTCAAAATCACAATAGGCTTAAAATTAACAGCAAGTGTGTGAAAGTGTATGTTTCATTGACATACTTCAGGTATGGTATGGGTGTTTGTCTCAAATATTTTATATTCAGAATAAATTTTATATAAAATCTCCTTTCTTTCAAAAAATCATGTGATTAAGTGTTAAATAATACTAACATAAAGCTGTAAACAGTTTCCAGCGTTAACAAAAATGTTCAACAAACTATAAATTTGGACATTTAAGGAACTGAAACCACGAACAAATGTCAGTAAAAATTTGCTAATTAACTCTTTGTATCAGACAGAAAACGTCTCAAACACAATAATTTCATATAAGTGGCAAGCAGAGCAGGCCACATTTTATAGAAATTGTCATATGTTTCAGAGACAGTAATAACTCCTATATTGTTCCACATAATGGTCCTAAAGAACAGAAGATTTCCATTACTATGTAACCAAGCATTGTCAGTCTCAGATAAGTGTGAGATATGAGAGAATTGTCACAATAAGGAATATGCTTAAAAGCTTATAGATACAGAATGCCACAGAGATATCCCTAGCAGCACTTCATACACAGTCTGGTATTGGGCCCCTTTCCCCGAAGAAAGAAGTATATATTTTTCCCCTACTTAGAAAGAAAATTCCCCAAAAATGATTTAATATTTAAACCCTATAAATACCCAAATTTGGTGATTCATGATGCAAATTTCCCCTATCAAAAGGACCCGCCACTAATCGTGTGATTGTATTAATATTCACCAAAAAGTTCCAAATTGGTTGATTACTGAGTGTAGCCTCAGTACAATAGTTCCAGGGATTGCCTAAAACAATTCTAACTTTTCCTGTCTTTTTTGTTATTTATGGTATCAAATATGAGACCTTGAGCTCACAGGGAATATTGTCTGCGTTTCTTACATCAATGTTCACTGTAGCTTTTTGTAAATAGATCTTTTGAAACACCTCAAGGATGAAATCAAAGTCTCCATTATCAGCATTTCAAAAACTTGTCAGATTGGAATATTATTGAAATTATACTTCAGATTTCAGATTTGTTGGCTGCTGCCTTAAGTCTACAGCTTTTGGTGCTTACTACATGAACCTGGTCACACCTGATAACTACAAAATTTAGACTGGCCCTATGAGAGAATTTGCCACAATCAACACAAACCTATATCTATCAAATATATGGCTACATGATGCTGAAACCACTAAATAGTCCAGTAGAGAGTACTTTTTCACCCAATTAAAGAATTGATTCTTCTAATCTAGTGTATTGAATTCTTTGCTCACCACTACAGAATGTCCAGAAACCAACAAGATTTTGTTTACTATACTGAGGAGCAAACAGACGTCTGGTATGTAACAGACATGTACAATAATGCATGGCCTTTTTTTCAACGCAGCCGTACTAACGTGGTTTTGCTATTTGCATTTCAGTATTGTGTAAACCAATCAAATCTTACGTTAACCACCAAGGCAATTTCTCTTCAACCTAGCTATATTTAAAAAACGTTTTTAATCTTGATGCGGATTGGTTAATTATTATCTTTCGATAAAGGGTATGTTTCCTTACCGAAATCCACTGAATTTTGGTAAATTTACCGAAATCCATTTTGGATCTGGAATGACCAGCAATAGTAATATCTCTGCATTTTTTTATGTTGCACAACAAATCTTAACCTTCAAATTGCGCAAACCATCTTTTTTCAAGATATTTCTTGTTTAAACGTGGACTGGGCTCTTTGAAGATCTTGCGATTTAAGCTTGCACAAAACATAATCAATCACAGCATTTGCTGTATGAGGCAAACACTTCTTTCATTTGCCTGGCTGTCTGCAGGCCAGTTCCATTGAACTCTACACTAAAGCAGCAACTAGGCAATTATAAAAGGCTTGAGTACATTTTGAGGGGCTAAAGGCAATTTTTTTCTCTCCACATATAAATAAAGGAAAAGACATGTTTCACATTCAGCTCACAACTTTTATGTTTAATCTTGAGCCGGATGCCAATGACAAGGAGGATGACATTTAGTGTGTGATTCCGGAGACAGATTGTTTCCAGGTTGAGTGTCCAAGAAAATCAGTCTTACACTCAATCAATGCTTTTAATACACTCTTTGCTGTATCAAAATAAGGAAAAAATCTCTCTAAACAATAAAAAATGTTAGAGTATATATACAAAGGCAGAACATGTACTTCTTTCCCATACAGTAAAACTTCGAAACCTCAAACAGTTTTGGCTCGAACACAGTAGATACCTCGAACAGGTTCTTAAGTCCCGGCAAATTCCCTTCTTATTTCATATAATCTAACAGTAGATCACTTGAACAGAGATAGGTCGAACACTCGAACAGGATTTTCGGTCACTAGCTATGATTTCATACATTGTTCACCATAGATAGGTCAAACAATACAACTATTCACACCTTTCATTGACCACTTATTATTTTATTGTTTGTTGACGGGTAAGACTAGCGACACATGTTATTTGCACATCGTGATAAGTGCTTGGTGGTTGTACATTATACATGTACTATGTGGCAAACAATTCATGTGTATAAGAATGAACAAATCATTTATTTAAATCAGTTTTTGTTTTTCTTTCACTTCTTTTTTCGGCGCAGCCGTACTAACATGGTTTTGCTAATTGCATATTCAGTGTTTTGTAAACCAATCAAATCTGACGTTAACCACAAAGGCAATTTTGCGCCATTTCTCTTCAATTTAAAAATACGTGTAACCCTGAAGCAGATTGGTTAACATTTTCTATAGTGTATTTCGAGATTTATCCAGCAAGTAGTGTTGTTATTCATCACAACGGGGAATTGTCCGGTGTTGGATTTAAGAAGACTTTCTTGGTTTTATGTACCAGTCGCGAACATTTATATTGCTTTAATCAGATAAATCGCTATGTAACAAGTTTATGAACATGGATGTGTGAGTTATTTAATAACTTATGCGATAAGTAACGAGGAACTACATATATTGAAACGGACTATACTGTGTCTATGACTGATCACACTACAGAGTTATTTGTATCCTGTCTCCTTCGTAGTATTTTGTATATTTAGACAGGCGAGTCGACATGCGTCCACAGACATTCAGCGAGACGCTTGCATCGACTCACTAATGACCCAAATGTAGGATAGTAAACATGCGTAAAGAAAGCTTATGCAAGTGCGCACTGAATAAACAGCTTTCACTGTCATAGAAATGCCGCTGTGATTATGGAAATTGCTAGAAAAACTAAATAATTCGAACATAAGTGACTATCGCTTCGTTGGCATGCCAACAAAATTTCCGATGCCTGTAAATGTGTAGTGATTTAAGGTCATTTAAACAGCTGTCTATGCGGAATCTGCGTATATTTTAAATTGCGTCATATCGTTACTTGACATCTTGTGACTCGAATTTGCCACGCTAATAAATATTGTAATACGTATCTGTACAATCCTCGATGTAAGAACGAAAAATTGCCTTTTGTAAATGCTAAAATTTTATTGACATGAAATAAAACCGATTAGCTAGATAGTCAAAATTTCCTTCTACACGAAAGGCTGTACCTTGTTTACACATTTGATTTGTCTTAGCGCATGAAAATACCCTTCTACATTTTAGTAATAAAATGTTACGTGATCATGCCGACCAATGAATTTAGTATAAGGAACGAACGGTGATTTTGTTCACTGCGACTAAATCATTGGTTATAGCAGTAAGGTTAAAAAGGTCAAATATAAAAATATACTGGGTAATACAGCAGCGTGTGAATGTAACGATAGTGGAATCGAAGTGCTGTGTGGGAGCGTACTACGCAGTGATCTCGGGGTTTCTGTATAGCGTAATTGAATGACCGGCAGTAGTAACATTAAGCATTCTTTTTGTTGAACCACAAATTTTAATCCCAGATTGCAACACATGTGCAAACTTCAAGTTGCGCCGACCATCTTTTTTAAAGATATTTCTTGTTAATTAATAATATTATGAATAATGCTGCGACTATTAATCGACGTGCATTCAGTATGAAAACACATGACATGCGTTCAACATATTTAGTACACTTGCACTGGCGACAGTCATTTTGTACATATACACGTATGCTCAAACTAATTGCTAGGTCCAACAGCAGTTCCAGGTTTTAAAGTTTTACTGTACATCTATTTATGAGTTCATATTTTAACCACATCACCAACTTAACCAATAACTCTTAACTCAAACGGTTTGTTAAATTGTACATTTACAAATGTCAAGTAGATTTTATATGCAGAATAAAATTATCTCTTTATACACAAATCTGCTCAAAACACTTGAAACCACACTAACGAAATCAATTTGAAGTATCCTGAAGCACCAATCATGTAAAGACTATTATTGTTCACATTTTCAAGGTTATATCAGTAACAACATTTAAAATCTATCAGGATGCATTCAACCATTTAAACAAAATTTCACATTTCAAATCTGTGAAAAATTTGCTAAAATATTCAAGTAACAATATGATTGACAAAAAACGAAATATCTGAACACAAGTGTGAAAGAAATAATATAAAAGAAAATAACTCAGTATGCCAAAGGTATATTATAGATGTAAAATAACACAATGTCATTCCAACATATTGAAAGAATGGAGTACAAACATATAACAAATATATTACATGAAGAAATTATAGATGGTAAAATAAAATAAAGTAATTATAGATGGTAAAATAAAATAAAGTAATTAAAGATGGTAGAATAAAGTAATAATAGATGGTAAAATAAAGTAATGAGAGATTGTAAAATGAAATTAAGTTATTATAGATGGAAAAATAAAGTAATTATAGATGGTAGAATAGAATAAAGTCACAATAATAGATAGTAAAATAAATATCCTAATGATTTTGACAAAAAGAATAATTAAACACAGGATATTAAAATTAACAAAACAGAAGATCCATAAAGAAGAATAAAGTTGAATTTAAAAGTGTATTTAAGGTACAACTTTGGTATTAAGTAATTAAACAGGCTTAGGAGGATGTAAGGTTGAAAAGAGGAAGAATGATGGAAACTGTCGAAAAAGGAAAACATACCAAAGACTGAAACTGAAGCAGACATTGGATGAGAAGGTCACATAATGAGGATAAAGTGAAATGGATATGGAATAGAGAAGGAAAAAGGCTTAAAAGCATAAGTGTTATATACATGCTAATAAGTTGACTAAAATATCACAGTGAAGATACAGCAAAATCTCATTATCACTAGTTCTTCCACGTCATTCAGGCTACGGTCATGTCCTCCACATGTGGAGAAGTTGTCAGTTGCTAGCGAAAGAGCAATTTACAACTAGTTGATAATTATTTCCAGGAATACTGATAAGGTCAACTGGCTGCACTATATGACTGAAAATTGTTGAAAACCAGACTTATACCCAATGAAAAACAAAAAATGGGCAATACCCACAAACCAGGTTTTAAACCTAAATATTTGTAACCAAAGCTCTATTTGTATAATGAATACATGATGATCATCTATGCTGCAAAGGTGCCAGAGGTGATACATGTATACACACACTCACACTTAGATATATTATATATATATGCAACAACTATACACCAAGTTTGATGTCAATACACCCAAGCATAGCAAAGATATTAAGTGGAAACTGATTTTTAAATTTTAAGTGACCTTGACCTTAGACGGAACAAACCCAAAAGCAATCCCAAGCGAGCTATCAACATGTTCTTACTACACAAGTTTGATGTCAATATGATCAACAAAACTAAAGTTATTAGCCGGAAATTGCTATTTTTAGTAACGGTGACATTGACCTTTGATGAAACCAGTCCAAAAGCAATCCCAAGCGAGCTCTCTACATGTTCTTACTATACACCAAGTTTGCTGTCAATATGATCAACGAAATTCAAGTTATTCGCCGGAAACCAAATTTCTATTTTTAGTAACCGTGACCTTGACCTTTGGCGGAACGAACCCAAAAGCAATTCCAAGCGAGCTCCCCATATGGTCTTACTACAACCCAAGTTCTGTTACAATATGATGTACAGAACATAAGTTATTTGCCGGAAACCACCAGTTTGACGCCCGCACACCCTCCCGACCGACCGCTCGCCTGCCCAACGACACACACCATTCTAATAACCTGGTTTTCTTTGAAAACCTCATGGTTAAAAACACGATCGATATCTCCAGGAGGTTTTAATCTGTGTGTTTTACACCTTTGGCTCAGGTGTGCTAAAATTGCTGGTCATCCCACCATGATCCTGACACTTACTTGAAAGGATCATTTCAATATATTTATATATCTACCTCTCCAGGATAATTCACAAAATGTACTATATCTGTAGCACAGTAATTAGGTATTTGAACTTGTATCAATAGAACACACACATAGAATAGCCAAGCTCTAGGTCAGGAATGAGCATAGCAGTTTTAATAATTTATTTGGGTTACGATAAATGATGGTAAGATAATTAATTGCCTAATACAATTGATTCCCTAATGCTATTGACAGTAAGTAATTTCAGGACCATATGTAAATTAATCCAATGAGTAGGGTAAATATACCAGCAATCAATTAACAACATATGGTGCTACATGTTATCACAGATTGCATAAAAATATATAAATTTAATACCAGTTTAGTATTTATAGACAATACTGTGAAAGAACCTTAAATGTTCAGGGTGGGTGAACATGTGACTTGTTTGTTAACTACACGGCACGTAAAGCTGGCGGCCGATCTCAAAACGGTACGTATTTTGGCAACCAGATTTTGGATGACCAGTTTTTGGCTATTAAAAACTATTTGAGATCAGCCACCAGATTTACGTGCCTCATAGTAAACAAAAAAGTCACATGTTCACCCACCCTGATGTTCTGAGAAGAGAAAGGTTGTTATACCAAAGACTTCAGAATTCATAATTACAGAGTAAAGCTTATACAGAATGCAGCCTTTAAGGTTTGCCATAAGGATGGTAACAAGCTACCACAACTGGTATTTCTCTACTAATCTATCGCCTAATTGAGTATGGGATTACTGTGAGAAAAGTTACATAAATTATGCCAGTCTTCAGTGCCTTAGGATTAAATATAATCTGCAATACAAACTTGAACAGACACCCAATGGTAACAAAATTGTTGTTAAACTAAAGCATAATTTAAACATAGTTATTGATGGCAAAACAATCAATATTAAACTGAGAATATTTGTCTCTTGTGCTTTAAAATGAATCAGTGTATGTAATATTGACATGCTTTGACACAAGCATTAATTTTACCCCTAAGATTTCTACCACACCTTGGTAATGAAGTAAGCATAATAAGAGATCTCTTCACCCAATAAGGAGCAAAATGAAATATTTACGTGAAGAGTTAACATTGCAGTTAAAAATTAAGAGTAAGTCACAGAGCCCATCAGTTTTATGTTGAATATGAGACTGGTGTCCCTCCACAACTACCGCCCCATAAAGGGAAACATTTCCAAACAGTGCTACCAATACATGTAAAAGCTGGTACAGACTGAACAAGATAAGACATAATACTTGATCCCCAAGTGTGACCATGTCATTTGAGATATGGACCAAGGTCATGCAACTGACTTGCCATCTCAATGAAACAAATCTTTCTGACAAAAACGTTCAATATAGCCCCATATATTATGTTCAAGTTACATTAAGACATGATGGTTGAACCAAAATATGACCTTGACCTTTGAGTCTAGCACTTGACTCATTGTCTGACTGACTCAATGATTTCTGCCATTTGCTTCAGTTTGGTCCATATGTAACCTGATGGCTTCCCACAAACATGTCTGAATCTGGCAAGTAACATTTCTGCCAGTCATGCCTAAGAATATTTGCTCAATGCATGTCAAAGCTAAAGTTTGAACAAGATCAGTTAACACTCTCATAGATTGACATGCGACCATGGCATTCAGGATGTCATTTGTGACAAGCATTCTCTTTTGACAAAACAATTACTTTCAATATTACTCAGTACATGCTGATATGTACTGTCCTCACAAGATTGGATCAATGCAAACAATAATGCTCAAATTTAAACCAAAAGCATTTGAGTCCTGCTATGAGATTTACAACATCTTACGTAAGTGACGTCATTTCAAGAAAACACAACATGTGATGTCACTATTTGCAAGCATGAAACTATATTTACTCCATAAATTATGGTCAGTTCGTTTTCATATTGCCATACAGGGTAAATATTGTTTACTGTCAGTATATGGCGACTTCACATGTGACATTTTCTGGAAATAAAGTCACTTAAAGAAGAGATTGGAAATGGTAAAGCGGCACTCATTTACACATTTAGAACAGCCTTATGATGTCTAACTTATTGCATGAGACCTCAACAAAAATAAATAAGAAAAAACTGATAAAATCAAACATTTTTATTTTGTTAACAAGTTTGTAAAATATTCTGTGTTTTAAAGGCAATTTCACTGCCTCAACAAGCATGAAGAAGTGTATCTCTATAATTACTTACAAAGTCAAGTTAAAAGTAGAACAGTCCAAAGATAACTGCTCATAGACTTCAGAGGCGCCAAATCTATAGATCATTTATAAGTCAATCTGTGTTGATATTGATTCTCAATGTGCACTGAACGTTTAATATTTGTCATGCACATATGAAAATATATATAAATATTTCTTCTCAGGCAATGGTGATTAATTTATTATGAAACTGATGGGATGTTAATGTAACAACCTGTTGCAGTGTGTAAAGAACTCATCACCACATGTTTCATGCCTAATCAATCCAATTAACTGTTTGACATATCAGATTATTGTTAGTGTGTCAAATGATTAACCTGATGTCCATAACTGGGTCAGAGAAGCATTGAACAAACAAACGATTATAAAAACAAGAAATGAGTTGAAAAAAGATAGTTGGTGCAATTTGAAGGTTAAGATTGGTTGTGCAACATAAAAAATGCCAAGATGATATGATTGCTGGTCACTTCAGATCCAAAATGGATTTCAGTAAATTGACTGAAATTCAATGGATTTCGGTAAAGTTATGTACCCTTTATTGCAAGGTTAACCAATCCGCGTCACGGTTGAAGAGAAGTTGGTTTAGTTGTTAACGTAAGATTTGATTGGTTAACACAACACTGATATGCAAATAGCAAAGCCATGTAAGTATGGCTGTGCCAAATAAGAACATGTGATAATGAATACAAGACTCTTACTTCACGTTTTAATGCACTTATTGTGAGAGAGTGACATTGTAGTTGCAGATGTTGCAGACTGGCTTAGTAACATGTTCTTAATTATGATCCAATTGTGTTTTGTTTATAGGTCAGCTCATGGGGTATTTCTGTACTCAAAGTTGTATTACTTGATACTGACTCAAATGACACCAGACAAAGGTGCTTAAACACTCTAAACCATCCCCTAATATAAGCGTTTAGAAATGACATTAAGCTGTCGATATTGCCTCCCGGTCACCTTTACAGACAGTCAAGTGTTACATTGACCTTTATCATACAGGATAATTACTTTATTGTTTTATTTAGTATCCCCAATGGCAGACAATATAGGCAACTCTTTCACATGTGTGTTAATACTGTCAAACATGTTGTGGTATAGTCTATGGTGTCAGACATTTTACTTCCAACAATTTATCTCAATCTTAAAGTAATGTTTGTTTAGGTTACTGTTCATTCATTAACCTAAACAAACATGAACAATAATATATCATAGAGTTAAAACATCACTAAACATGCATTAACAAAGAATGAACTCATAATGAATTGATTTGTATTTGTTGAAGAAAGATGTTTGTACATCATTTTATTTTTAAACTAGAATGGGTCCATAGGACACAGATGCCCCCACTTGCAGCCTTTGTCACAAAAGCAAATGCTATTATTCTGCTCATAGTTTGTGAATGGATATCAAAATTACCAAGTGAACAACTGTACTGATTATGGTGATTAGTCAAGGGCCATAACTTTGCACTTACTGGACACAGGCAAACACGAAACCCCAGGTGCACAACTATACAGGTTGGTGAACATTCCTGTACAGTTTGGTGAGTGTAGCTGATAATACTGTTGGAGATGTGCGCGACACAAAATTGCACGCTCTGTATGCTATATTTTCAATAAAAAGGGCCATAACTTTGCACTTACTGGGCTCACCGAATTATGAATCCCCATATGCTGGTGAACATTCCTGCAAAGTTTAATGACTCTGGCTCATATACTTTTGGAGATATGTGCGACACAATATTGCATACTCTCTAGGCTATATTTTAACTAAGTCAAGGACCATAACTCTGCACTTACTGGGCACAGCCAACCATGAAACACCAGGTGCACAACTTCACATGCTGGTGAAAATTCCTGTAAAGTTTAATGACTCTGGCTCATATTGTTTTAGAGATATGAGTGACACAAGATTTTGTGACGGACGGAAGGACGGACGGACAGACAGACGGACAAGGGCAAATCTATATGCCCCCCTTTTCAGAGTGGGGGCATAAAAAACAATCAGGCTATGTTACAAGTTTTGTCTGTTAGCAATATGGTAAAAATATATTTTTTCGATCAGTGATACATTGCAATTCACTCATTTTATGTTCAGATGTGCCATGCAGATACAGCTACACAAGAGAACAGACAGTGAACAAACGATTGAATCACAAAACGATGATTAATTTATTATGCTAGGGAATCCTTCTTATTTCTGATGACCATAATGAACCTCAATCTTTATTTTGACTAATTTCACATCTGACTAAGTTTAAAATTAGTTCAAAACATTTTCAATTTCAACACATTTCGTTTTTATATCAAACTTTTATTACACTACAGAAACATTGACCCAATGGAGACAGAAAGTATGTGGCTGAGGGGCAAGGTGAATCTACACACAATCTCATAAATTTCAATTTTTGCAGCACAAAAGATTTTCTGCGGAGCAAAATCTACTGTTTAAAACCCTATACACTCAGATTATCTGCAGAGTTAAATTCTATTTTTAAATCTCAGTAGCAATATGGCGGATTTTCCCTGAATACCGATCCAATGTTTTCCCTTGGCATGGTACATGATTAAGGAATTAATTGAAATGTATGGGGAGCCCTGAATATCATAAATGAAGATGTACATCTCCTAGTATCTTCCCAATGTGATCAATACTGTATTTATTCCCAAATGATCTGTCATTTGTAGGAAACAAAAGGCTGTGATACTGCCAAATATTTTCAATACTATGACATAAATTGAATACCTAGTCTATACTTGATGAGGAAATGGCCTTAAGGCAGATGATCTTGGTCAGCCAGACTAGTAGACTAATAACATAGACATTAAATCAGGGTTATTTTTAATGACACTGATTCAGAGATATAGCAAAGATAAAAGCAACTTACTGCAATTTCAGTACTGTATAAGGCCATGCCGTTTTATATTTTTGTTTAGCTTCCGTGTGCGCCTAGGTTTTGAGCTCTTTGAGCCCAAAAAAACATTTTCGTAAGTTAGACAAATCATCAAGGGAAGTAACTGCTGCATCATATTTACGTATGTTTTTGTAAATATTTTCTTAACTTGCATGTTTGAAAGTAGTGAGTGAAAACTCTAGTCAACGGGCCTTGTGAATTGAAGGGTAACATTATAAACAGGTCAGATAGTTGTACTAAGATCAGAACAGTTTTACATTTAAAGTGCAGTGAAGACACAAATCACAATAAAAGTCACGAGAATCTTCTTGGGATGTAAGAAAGAATCAAGACATATAAAATAGAGATTTTATGTGACTGTAATAAGTGTTTATGTGACACAAATTACATTACAAGACCTATATGGAAACAGTACAAAGGGGATTAGTTTTCAGTCAGCAATCTCTTGATTCTGGAAATACTCAATGGATTAGTTTACACTGAAACTGTTTTACGTTCAGCCATTTGCTTGCTCCATAGACAACAGAAGCACAAGCAATGTTTCAGCGGTAATGAAATCAGCAGAGTTGTGTTACCATGCAAGCATGTAGTGAAATATCAATCAAGAAATCAACAAGAGCAGTGTACCCCATACAGTACAAGTTTGTTAAATCAACTCTAATCAAGTGTTTTCCGTCACACCTATACGTTAGTCAGCTACTTGAAATGTTTAAATGTGCGGGCATCTAATGTTTACATATAAGGACTTACATCTGAATCTGGTCCCGCATCAGCACCTGGACATTGGAATGACACATACACATGGCATCTCTTATGTACTGCAAAACTGCATACTGAAAATATACACAATTTACATATGTATAAGAAGGAACAATAAACTTGCATAATTACTCTATAGTATAGTCATGTTATTTATTAATTTTTTAACATCACGTTCAGGCTCTACAGCATGTATACCCAAAAACTAGAGGAAAACTAGGAATAAAAGTCACAGAAAACTAGGAAAAAATAGGAAGTCAATGATAAAATTAGGAATTATTGAAAGGATATATGTAACCATAGCAGTTTTTTCTATTTGATTACCATACTCCAAGACAATTAATTGGATTGTTTAGTTGACAGGTTTTTTGTTTCCACAGACACTTCTATAGGCATCACTGAAGCATAGGCAAACCTATGTCAGTTGAGAAGGCTGGACCATGCACCAGTGATACCACTGACTACCAGACCACACTCAGCAAAGAAGCCTGTCATCTAAACGATATCCTCTCATCTACTTCTGCAAGAAAATCTCCAAAAACACATTAAAAAAAATTTAAGACCTTATCCAATCTGCTGATGAAACAGTAGGAGTACTTAATGAGCATTTACGGAAAACTCGCAAAAACTAGGAGCACTTTAAAAAAAAAGGGAAAAAACAGGAAAACTGGGAAATACTATAGGAACGCTGGAGAGCTTGTATAGTCAGTAAAGATGTTGCAGATATGATAAACAACATTATACAAAGGCAGTGCTTAAATTGTTCTAGAATCTTTACAAAAACCATTCACTACCTCAGCAGCTATTCCAACTTAAAGTCTCAAGACTGAAGAATGCATTTTCTATTTTTTATGACGAAACTATCTCAAAGAAACATTTGCATAATTCGTTATCAAGAAATTTCACAGGAAGTAATTGCCTGTTTAATGTTTCAACACAAAAAACTGACATAATAATGGTTTGGTTTTTCAGAGTATAAGACTTTGTTCTAGTATGAAAAAACATCTTCACTGACTTCATCACTCAGAAATAATTATTCATTCAGAAAAATTGCCATGACGATTTCAAACAAGAAAATAATCCAAATTTAAAGCATTCTCAAAATCAACCATTTCAATAAATATACCAAGATCATCTCACAGACAATGTGTTGTATTTCAAAATGGAAGCATCCCTGAATTCCAATTATTTCATTCAATCTTTTGTACACAAGCCAAGATCATCATGCCAATATATCAAACAGAAACAGGAACAGTCTATCAAAGCCTGAACCTATAAGCTATGTCAGTACATCCAAATTCTTATATAATGATTTATTGTCTATCATAAACTACAATTACTGCTTCCACAGGATTTATTTCATCAAATAAAGGTAATATTTGTGCCATGAAAGCAACTGGTGGATGAAGACCAAATAAAGGATCATAACTTTAGCAAAAATATATAATAACAACAATATTTATTTAGTATTCAGCAAATTTACATTGCTTCTAGCCAATATTTTGTTCAAGTAAATAAAGGGTCTTTGTCCACTGTGATTGTTAGCTTGAAAAGTCACCACATGTCTAACCACATGTCTATGTGACTGTGATTTGATTGATTGATTGATAATTAAAAAACTGATAGGCCCAGAAGGATGATGATATTATCAAACACAACACAATGCAAACATTATGTAACCTCCCCTTTAAAAGTACCAAATTCCATCATTTGATTCTTCATCATTCCAAAGGCAAGCAAAAAAGATGGTAATAACCAACAAAGAATGTAATTGAACAACACAAATATACGAACCAAACAATAATTACAGAAATAATTACAGAGAAAACATCTTTACTCAAAGTGTAAGGAACAAGAGGGCCAAGATGAAGCAATATTGCTCGCCTTCAAAGAGGGCCAAGATGAAGCAATATTGCTCGCCTTCAAAGAGGGCCAAGATGAAGCAATATTGCTCGCCTTCAAAGAGGGCCAAGATGAAGCAATATTGCTCCCCTTCAACGAGGGCCAAGATGAAGCAATATTGCTCGCCTTCAAAGAGGGCCAAGATGAAGCAATATTGCTCGCCTTCAACGAGGGCCAAGATGAAGTAATATTGCTTGCCTTCAAAGAGGGCCAAGATGAAGCAATATTGCTTGCCTTCAAAGAGGGCCAAGATGAAGCAATATTGCTCGCCTTCAACGAGGGCCAAGATGAAGCAATATTGCTTGCCTTCAAAGAGGGCCAAGATGAAGCAATATTGCTCCCCTTCAACGAGGGCCAAGATGAAGCAATATTGCTTGCCTTCAACGAGGGCCAAGATGAAGTAATATTGCTTGCCTTCAACGAGGGCCAAGATGAAGTAATATTGCTCGCCTTCAACGAGGGCCAAGATGAAGCAATATTGCTCGCCTTCAACGAGGGCCAAGATGAAGCAATATTGCTTGCCTTCAACGAGGGCCAAGATGAAGCAATATTGCTCGCCTTCAAAGAGGGCCAAGATGAAGCAATATTGCTCGCCTTCAACGAGGGCCAAGATGAAGCAATATTGCTTGCCTTCAACGAGGGCCAAGATGAAGCAATATTGCTCGCCTTCAAAGAGGGCCAAGATGAAGTAATATTGTTGCCTTCAACGAGGGCCAAGATGAAGTAATATTGCTCGCCTTCAACGAGGGCCAAGATGAAGCAATATTGCTCGCCTTCAACGAGGGCCAAGATGAAGTAATATTGCTCGCCTTCAACGAGGGCCAAGATGAAGCAATATTGCTCGCCTTCAACGAGGGCCAAGATGAAGTAATATTGCTCGCCTTCAACGAGGGCCAAGATGAAGTAATATTGCTTGCCTTCAACGAGGGCCAAGATGAAGTAATATTGCCTGCCTTCAACGAGGGCCAAGATGAAGCAATATTGCTCGCCTTCAACGAGGGCCAAGATGAAGTAATATTGCTCACCTTCAACGAGGGCCAAGATGAAGCAATATTGCTCGCATTCAACGAGGGCCAAGATGAAGCAATATTGCTCCCCTTCAAAGAGGGCCAAGATGAAGCAATATTGCTCCCCTTCAAAGAGGGCCAAGATGAAGCAATATTGCTCCCCTTCAAAGAGGGCCAAGATGAAGCAATATTGCTCCCCTTCAAAGAGGGCCAAGATGAAGCAATATTGCTCCCCTTCAAAGAGGGCCAAGATGAAGCAATATTGCTCCCCTTCAAAGAGGGCCAAGATGAAGCAATATTGCTCGCCTTCAAAGAGGGCCAAGATGAAGCAATATTGCTCCCCTTCAAAGAGGGCCAAGATGAAGCAATATTGCTCCCCTTCAAAGAGGGCCAAGATGAAGCAATATTGCTCCCCTTCAAAGAGGGCCAAGATGAAGCAATATTGCTCCCCTTCAAAGAGGGCCAAGATGAAGCAACATTGCTCCCCTTCAACGAGGGCCAAGATGAAGCAATATTGCTCGCCTTCAACGAGGGCCAAGATGAAGCAATATTGCTCCCCTTCAAAGAGGGCCAAGATGAAGCAATATATTGCTCGCCTTCAACGAGGGCCAAGATGAAGTAATATTGCTTGCCTTCAAAGAGGGCCAAGATGAAGTAATATTGCTCGCCTTCAACGAGGGCCAAGATGAAGCAATATTGCTCGCCTTCAACGAGGGCCAAGATGAAGCAATATTGCTCCCCTTCAAAGAGGGCCAAGATGAAGCAATATTGCTCCCCTTCAAAGAGGGCCAAGATGAAGCAATATTGCTCCCCTTCAAAGAGGGCCAAGATGAAGCAATATTGCTCCCCTTCAACGAGGGCCAAGATGAAGCAATATTGCTCGCCTTCCACAAGTTAAACAAGAAGAAACAGTAGAAATGTTGCCTTAAAGCTGCCTCCTTGGTAACAAACATACAAGCATCATTATTTAATAAGAGTAAAATGTAGGCATTATTGAGTATTCACATTGTTTCTGTAATATAACCCAAAACAATGACCAAATATTTTAACTTAGATGACCCAAACTTCACCTAGATTTGTTTATGACCAAGATTCACTGTTTGTAAAAGAGCTAAGCCTATACATAGTGTTCACAAGATGTCTTTAGGTAGTTTGGGATGATTGACCAAGGTTTTCCAAAGATAAATGATGCTTACACTTTTATTATATTCATATGTCTTTTCTACGCTTTTCTGACATTTGACCGTGTGACCCAATTGTTCATACAACTTGATCTGACAGGGGTAACACATACATCTCCTAGATTATACGAGCGCTGCTATGAGATTTTACAACCTCTTCTGTAAGTGACCTCATTTCAAGAAACTGCAACATGTGATGTCACTTTTTGCAAGCAGGAAACAATATTTACTCCATTAAGGTCATTTCGTCTTCATATTGCCTAAATGGGGCAAATATTGCTTACTGTCAATACACGGTGACAACACCTGTGACTTTATCTGGACTAACTTCACTTAAAGAAGAGGTTAAAAATCCTACAGCAGCACTCATATAGAAATAAAGATTCTGAAGAAATTTCACAAAGATAAGATGAAAATTAAATTAGCTTCATTTGTGTATTGACCTCATGGTGACCTTGCTTCTGCCACAAAATGACCTATATTAAAACTTGACCTGGATTTCATATGAAATATCTTTCTAAGCAAGATTTACAATGATCATTAAAAATGATTGAATATTGTTAAATGGATTTATCAGATCTAAATGACCTTTTGTAGATGCAAAACAACCTAGATTTCATGGAGACAACCAATCTGAGTGAGTTTCTCTATCATTGAATGAGAATAATTCTGTAAAGGTCTGCACAGAGACTCATTAAAGTGACCTTATACCAGGTATAGCGTAATATCCTTATTATGTATAAGCCAAAAAAGTTCAATGGCAATTATCACTAATCAAGAGCAATGGCAATTGACAGCATGACTACACCAATACACTAATGTGACATAAATCACATTGGTACATATAAATATAGGAGATTAAATGATATTCTAACAATGACCTGTGAAAATGACCACAGCATTTGTTTCTGCCCTGCGTTCAGTAAAGGTTTTTTCGGCTCATGTTTCATAACATTTTGCAATTTGGTTCCCTGTGTGCAGTCAATGTGATACGGTGGGCCAGGGTTACAATATACAACAATCGCGACTGTTAGCCATAACTGAACGCAGGGCTCAGGTATAGTGCTGTTAGGTTGACTGCGAGCAGGCGTGTGATCGTTCAGGACCGATACATTTAGGTAAGGAAATGCTCAGAAATGCTGCCCTTTCTCTGTCAAGCTTACTGAAAAAGACGAACATTTCAATACACCTATTTTGAAATGTACTGGTCCAGATTATAATATATTCATACTTTCGTGTTTAAGAAAATCGCACCATAATTAGGGTAAAAAATCTCAGACTAAAATCTTTATAAATTATTCCTTCTAAAGTTTAAACATTTAAGTAATTTTAACCATTCTGATTCGACTCATCCATCACTACATTGTATTTCACAATTTAACATTTGTATATATAACAATTTGCCTCTAGCTAGACAAACCTCTGCCGACACAGGTTTTTACATTTTCCTTAGATTATATTAATCAAAATCAAACATAAATAACTGAAAACAGAACAGACATATGAAGGGTTTATAGAAATAGAAGACTGGTGGTGCCACACTATTGTAACTGAATGTTTGGTACAGGAGTCATTACAATAGTGATGCACAGAACCCTAGAAATATTTACATACCGTATTCATTATTTAAAAGATAAGAACAGGAAGTATATCACTAGGACCTATCAAGAAGCCTACAACAGTAAGATTGAATGCTGACTTGTATTCCAAACAATAACTCATAACCATCATGAAAAAGAGTTTTACTATCATAATATCCATGGTTCATACAGAACTGCCCGAAAAAATAAAGTACTTTTCAAGGAATTTTCAAGCACTTTTTCCCAATTTTCAAGTACTAGAAATGTTAATTTTTTCGGTATAGCTAGAAAAGAAGGGATCAAGTGTAATTTTCAAGTTTAAACCCTCCCCCCCCCCATCACTGCAGCAAAGATAACAAATTACACAATTAGAGAATTACTTTAAGAGGGTTAAGAGGACATAAAGCTCATCAAGTACCTTACTGTACTAACATACTATAGGCCCTATATACATATAGGCCTTGTCGAAGATAGCTATTGTCATTTTTTCATCATTGTTAGTCTGCTTGTTATTTTTTATTCCTTTGTCCATTTGCAGCAGAAGGATTCAAGGGCAATTTACAAAACAAAATGTTAGATATTTTCAAAATTCAAGTACTTTTCAAAGAGTTTTGCCTGTTACAAATTCAAGTAGTTTTCAAGGAGTATATAGGCATCAAATTCAAGGACTTTTCAAGACTGTGAGAACCTTGATATCTAATCAAAAAGTTGCAGAAAATTATTTTCAATTACTGTTGAATAATTCAAGTCTCACCGACACAAGCATGAATCTGTGATGAAGAAGTTATCAGGAAAAGGTGCAATTTTTGACACATACATTCATATGATTTACTTTTGAAGATTTCAATGTTGCCAAGCGATGGAGATATTGTTCTCTCTGGAATCAACAATCCAAGTAGAACATTTATCAGCTGCCAACAAGGACTGAAAGAAGACATCAAGTAATTCCCATCGAATCATGTAAAGTTTTACAACAGGAAAGGCATGACTTAAATCTTAGACAACAACTTTAGTAACATACATGGTTGATGTGCTTAGATATGCAAGCCCAGAATAACTGATGACATTTACATCCAGGACTAAATGAGAACTTACGTTCTACAAGTAGTATTACAGTATACACTGCCCATAACGACACCTGTTTATGATGAATCATAATGTCAACCTGCCTTATCCCACATGAACAGGCTGTTAATTAATACTTACAACTAGTGATGTCAACGAATGGCAATTTTGGTATTGGAATATTCGGTCAACCTTCTGATCGACTATTGGAATATTCGAACATTCGACCTTCTTATTTAATAATAGTACATTTGAATTTCAAAGTTTAACTTTATGCTTATCAATTTTGTGTTTTAAACTGATAACTTCAGTTGTAAAAATCCCCATGATTGCTAAATTTTCAGGGCCTAAGTGTCATCACCAGAGTGTTTTATCTTTCTTGCCCCCAAATATACAACATGACATGTCAAATTTACACCTGTAGATATCATTTTTACGCATAAAATGTCATTCAATGCGATTATGCCCATCATTGAAATTTAATACACACTTGCATTCAGTTTTTATATTGAAAATATATAATTTATCAAATATTATTCAAATGCCAAATCAGTATTCGAATAATCGGATGTATATAACCAATATTCGAATATCTGAATATTCGTCAGCATCCCTACTAACAACTCAAATTTAAGCATGCCATCAAAAACCCACGAAGTAGTCTTTCTTAAGACATGTACACTAAAATATAAACACACCTAGGTTCTCCCAAGTAATTTAAATGATGATGAAGTTGAAAAGTGTTTTGAAGAAATAACAAGTTCGTTAACATGTATTTTGTCGTCCTGTTGAAGATAATTAAAATTCCATGCTATGCTGTACAGCAGTATACATCAGTAGTCATCTTGCACACATTCTGTTAAATATTCAATGGAGAATGAAAGCTGCGACATCTGACAACCTGCGACATCTGACAACCTGCATTATCCGACATGTCGGCACCGGTGTGTGTCGTTACGGGCAGGTTATACTGTAGTACATGTACATATAGGATATTTTAAGTTTCTACCATTTTTCCAGTCCTCACCGAGTCAGTGTTAGCATTCCTAGATTCAACTACTGTCATTTCAGGGTTTTTTTAACAAAATTTTATATCTGCCATTATTTAACAAGAAATATCTTCAAAAAAGATGGTCGGCACAATTTGAAGGTTAAGTTTTGTTGTGCAACATAAAAAATGCTGTGATGTTACAATTGCTGGTCACTCCAGGTCCAAAATGGATTTCAGACATTTCAGATTTCAGTGGAGTTCGGTAAGGTAACATACCCCTTATCGAAAGGTTTACCAATCCGTGTCAATGTTGCAAACGTTGTTCGATTGAACAGAAATTGCCTTGGTGGTTAACATAAGATTTGATTGGTTCATAATTATGCAAATAGCAAAACCTTGTTAGTAAAAAAAATCTCACATATTTATGTAAACCAAGGTATAAATGTACCAGAAAAAAATCAAAGAATTTGAGTGCAATACTTCTGAAAAGTTATCTGAACAGGATAAGTGTAATTGAAATAAAATAGAATGAAGTATACCAGAGGGATCATGCAATTGATGAGAACACTTCTGATAATAGACCTCAACTCTTCAATCCATCATTTTGTTCAAACAAACTACATGCAGTAAAACCATTTAGTAGTATCACACTAAAAGGAAAAGTATTGTCTTATCTATCAAATACAAGTTTCACTTGTAACAAGAAAATTGCGGATAACAGCACAAAACAGCATCTTCATTGCTGAAGGTAAGTGCCAAAATCAACAGTGTCAAGTTTATGGATCAGTCTCTAAAACAATAATTGATAGTAAACATTGTGAGGAACGACAAAAGCCTAAGCAAACAGCAATAACCAAACTTCATACAACAATAAAAGGAAACAGTGTGGTTGAGTTTGTTTATCCTCGCCACTGGGATATCTCATATGGGCGAGCAGAAAAAGGAAACATTAAATATTTAATGTTGTTATACACCGAGCTATCATATAGATGTCAATATTCACATCAAACACATTCAATGATAAGGGAGAGGCATGATTACATTGGTACAGTATCGACAGTTTGGTAACATAATGCTTAACAATGCTTTAATCCAATTCAATGAAAAATGACAATCATCGAACCATATTTGTTATCATATGTGAAGCTGACAAACAGTTAATTGGCCAACACATCATTAATTAGTGAGCAATTAATTGTGTGGTTAATAACAAAATCCTAAAGATGGACATCACAGTGAACAGGATCAATGAAAACAGAATGCTATATTCACTTCATAAAATCACTTACCAATCAGATGTTTTCATATAACTCTGTATAATGAGGTTAATGAGCTCAGTCATTATACTAGCTAGAATACACACAACTTATTTGTTCACAGCATTCACAAGTCAGAGGGATGTATCTCATACAAACATTAAACACTAAATTATTCAAATCAAAGGTCCATGTTCAAAGATATGGTGCATTAATGGAGTTTTATTCATCCCTAAAACATGCTTTTCACAAAATGTGGAATTTTGTAATCATTTTCATGTGTTTAGTTCCATCTATGATACTTCGTAATATTTTAACTATGTTGAAGTACAAAGAACAGTGCCTTTTAGATATTCTGTGATATTGTGTTAATTCGTCAGTGTCTAGTAAGCCAAGTTTGGCTGGGCATAAAATATTTTTTATGTTTTCACTTTGTAAGTTGTACTGCAATATTTTATGTTTGACATTATAATAAACTACAAGATTCCAACCTACAAATGTTCAATCATTTAGAGATGGTGTCTATTTGTAGGAGATGTAGAGTCTTGACACGCAGCCACACTGTAATACCAAGTCAAAGTCATGTGACATGATACCACACCCAGTCACAATGACCTCATATTGGGCCAACCTGTGCCCAACTACTGCCCCTTCCAAAGGGCTCACACCCAGTCACAATAACCTCACAATTGGGTCAGACCTGCCCAACTACTAGTTGCCCCTTCCAAAGGTATCAGAGCCTAACAATGTTGAGCATAAGTAAGAAAGTTACCTAGTACCATTTATACAACACTGGAATGTTGAAGGGACAAGAACACACAACCAAGGCTGAACCACATTTATAACCATCGGGTCAGGTTTCTCAAATAAGAAATTAATAGGGGTTCTAACAGCTGAAAGTTCTCAAACCTGAAGATTTGCCGGGGGGTCAGAAGTCATGTCAAAAAATCTCAATCACTCAGCTGCTTTGCTCGAAGCTTCAATGACCCAGCATAATCAGATGCAAGCGTCTGATGATCTAGACTATTGAAACGCATTCATACACAAAAACGTTTTGTACCAGTCGCGATTCCGCCCCTACCCCCCCCCCCCCCCCCCGAAATCATCAGATTTATAGTGTGATTTTATTAACCGCAAACATATGAATATATTACCTGGACCATTACATTTCAAAATAGGCGTATTGAAATGTTCCTGTTTGTCCATAAGCTTGATGAAAACAAAGTCGCTTCACACACGAGAGCATTTCCTTACCTAAATCGGTCCTGAAAGTTCATACACCTGTTCGCGGTCAATCTAACAGCATTATACATAAAAGTGACCCTGGAGCCTCTAAATCCGGATTAATCCGGAACTTTAGAAACCCTGATAAACCAAGTAAAACATTACCAAAACTAAAGTAGAAATCACTACACAGCTTTTCTTGCAATGTGAATAAGCTCAGTGGTATTGTTGGAGGTATTCAGACATTAATACTTTTATGTTCACATTATCACCAGTATTTGTCTTGCCCTTATAGCTTCGGTAAAGCTATTAGTATAAATCAGTATTGTTTTGTCATCTGGAGCATAGTGGTGCGAGAAGCAGAGTGTTTTGTATTAGATTCAATGTAACAAACTGCATTTATACACACAAATTAGACAAAACAGAACATACTAGATAGGACCTGAATTAATATAACAACCCACAGCAAACATTAGAGAAAATCCCAAATGGACAAGTCAGAAATAAGTGTAACAATACAGTAGCCACATAATTACTTTATTTACAAATCACTCACATTACACTGCCAATGTTTTTTGATGGACAGACAGTGTAATTAAGCATTAGTTTATTCAATAATATGTCTGCCAATGACCAGAAACGGTCTTCAATATAAAATGAAAATGGATCAGGTTCACACATCAGCAATGTTATCACAATAGGGGTTGTAATTATTAAACCAAGATTTGTCTGTATATTCAATGTTTATCCCTCAGTAATCAATTTCATCACAGGACCATTAGTAACTATAGTCCTGTGAACAATATGAGCTTAACTATTGAAAGGTGCTTAGTCCTGTGAACAATATGAGCTTAACTATTGAAAGGTGCTATCAACAAGAGGCCAAAGAGGGGCTGATGCTCTAATGGCTTTATTGTGCGAATGTCTAATTCGATGTCAGAAATCTTACGTGCAGAGCAAGTTTGATTCAAACATGTTCATCGGTTCATGAGAAGAAGTCAAATGAAAGTTTTCTATTTTTAGCTCTGGCAGCCATATTGAGCAATCAATCAAAACTGTTTGAACAATATTGAGAAAGGGTCATGCCAGGATGCTACAGAGGAAGTTTGATGCAAATCTTTCATCGATTTATGATAAGATGTTTGATGGTTCAAAGTCAAACTGCTATCAAAGGCATTGTATGGCTCAGAGATTAACATTCTGTTTTATTTTCCCATTAAATGTCGATTTAAATAAAAATGCCTCAATTAATTATTGTATCATAAAATAAATGGGTTTAAAATATCAAGGAGTAATTCCAAAAACATACCATTAAATATACTTGCGCAATGACCGTGAGGTCAGTTTCCATCAAGTCACTCAAAACATGTGGACTTGATTGACAAATACATCAGTCATGCTTCATACAGAACTTCCCGAAAATGTCAAGAACTTTTCAAGTACTTTTCCTACCATTTTCAAGGATAGGTTTTGTCTTATGACAATGTCCCTTTTTTCTATAGCATAGGACTTCGTTTTTCACCGTAATCCTTTTTAGTGTTTCTTTGAAATTACTTAAGGCTACAAATCATTTGTAATTAGAACTTTTAGGATGATTTACGACAGCACTGCTATTTTATTTCTTGATATTAAAGTTAAACTTACTTCATTCTGTTATTTAAGTTTAAACAATACGTTTCATTATCAATCATTCAAATTGAAAAATGAAGATAATTCCAAACACAAGTCGATCACATGCAAGCAGCAATGCATGTTTAAAACAGGTGGCTGTACACAAAAATAGGCCAAAAATGAAACATAAACTAAACATTCAGTGAGGTAAATTATATGTGAATAGTCATAACACAGACTATGAGACATAAATCAATAATATTCAGACAACAAAATATTAATCTGAATTGACTACGGTATATAAATTTTGATTCCTTGTAAAATACGGAGTGGGACTGCATTACGGACCGATTTTATCGTAAACTAGACCTGAAATAGAAAGTGACTAAATGGTTATTTGATTGATAATTGTGGCATAAACGTGCATTTTGAATTTTTCTCGGCAATGTCTTGCGTACGCTCACACACAGCGCTTTGATTCCACTAGCGTTACATTCACACGCTGCTGCCAGTATATTTTGATATTTGACCTTACGAAATCACCGTTCGTTCCTGATACTAAATTTCATTGGTCGGCACGATCACGTGACAACTGAGCTTAAAATAGATGGATATTTTCCAGTGCTATAACCAATCAAATGTGTACACAATGTAATACCTTACGTGTCAAAGGAAATTTTGACTATCAAGCTAATCGGATTAAGCATTTACAGAAGGCAGTGTTTTGTTCTTTCATCGGGGATTGTACCGATACATATTACAAACTGTGGCGAATTTGAGTAACAAGATGCTGAGTAATGAGATGACGCAATTTAAAATATACGCATAATCCACATGGACAGCTGTTTAAATGACCTTAAATCACTACACATATACAGGCATCGGTATAATATTGGCATTCCGACAAAGCGATAGTCACTTACGTTAGATTTATTTAGTTTTTCTAGCAATTTTCATTGTCACAGCGCAATTTCAAGAAAAATCGAATTGGCTCAAATCGTCAAAAAGTATGACTTTCCAAATTTGGCAAATAATTAACTGTTAGCCAATGTTTTATTCCACTCAATTTCGATGATAAATGTGGTTAATAGCCGCTCAGACCGCAATCAAATCTGGCAACCAAGTTTTGAAAACTAGAATCAGTAATTTGTAGTATAATAACAATTCCTTCAATGCTAATTGTAGGTGATCTTCACTTTATTCTTAATGAAACTACAATCTATAATTATTTTAATGCTAAATGTTTACGAATACTTAGTTCTGTGTATCTCATTAAAACATTAACAGAAACACAAATCATTAAAGAATGGTTAATTAATCAGTAATACTCCAGTCACAAAAGTTTGTAACAGAAATCAATGAAATATTCAGATGTTGAATCATAAAAGATAACTAGTGAGAGAGTAAATCAACAGGTAGAAATTGATCTTCAGAAGTTTGTTTGAAAATTGAAAAAAGTAATATGAAATACAGGTGATAGTGCCAAAATAATTAACTTATAAAACAGCTTCAGACAGAAACAAAAACCATATGGCCTAGAAAATTGAAGAAATATCAGCTTGAGTTAAGTCTCATCGTAAATCAGGCACTATTATAAGTTCACTACCATTGTGCACAATCTTGCAGTATTGATCAAAATGATAAACTTCCATTAATAATAAATATGAAAGCAATTGTGGAGCTTAACTTCGGCTTCAATAATTGAAAGTGATTTTTTGCTTAAAATGGCTGCTTCAGAAGCCTCTTTATGATTCAACTCAATGAATATAATTCAAATGGTGTACTGCCACTTTACAGTCAGTTTTACTAACATTTTGATATCAAATATAAAGCATTTGTCAGGGCTCAACACTAACGGCAACCAATTTCTAAAACTACTTGCCCGATGTGACCAGTGACTTTCAATGGATGAAATTGTGTCCAAGTTACCTGATGGGCTAAAATCAATTCAGCTAAACAGTTTACAAAAATGGGCTCAAGAAAAATCGTATTGACTCAAAATTTGGCGAAAAATTTACTGTTGTGAATATATTATAATGACATGATTATTTACATCCTTGCCAAAACAATCGCTTGTCACCAAAACCACTTTCAGCCAATCAGATCACGTCCCACGTACCCGACACATGTGATAGACCTATGAAACGCGTAATAATAACACTCCAGAGAACTAAATTGGTCAATCACGAAAGTGTGCAAAATAAAGAAGGTTGATGAAACAATAATATTTCACTGTTTGCAGTGTTTGATACTCCGAAATAACAATTGATTAGACCGACAATAGAAAAAGTTGCAAACTGTTGTTTACACGTCGAAAGGTGACTTTCGATTGAAATAAGGTTACGGTTCATTAATAAACATTATTTCTTGAGCCAACGGCTGATTTTTTACAGGAATTAAATAATTATTATTCTAATTAATATCGCTGAAAACGCTGTCTCATATTAAAATTGCCGACGACGAACAAAACATGTATTTATTCAGCAACCCACATTTAATTCTTTAACTTAATTTACTCCAGCATCGCAATACATTAACTAAGACGGGTTTTCACGCGAATAACCATGCACTCACTTTCGTTTTCGGGTCTAGTATACGATAAAATCCGCACAGTACGGTTCGTTATGACGCCCACTCCGTATTTTACGAGGAATGAAAATTATTATAGTAAATTCCGATTACTATTATTTTTGCCTGTATATACTGAAGATTAATGTCTCCTAGTCTGTGCCATGACTATTCACAAAGAATTTACCTCACTGTTTGTTTAGTTTATTTGGGGCCTAGTTTTTATGTACATGTATTACTTCTTGCACGTGATTGACTTGTGTTTGGGAGTATACATTGTCTTCATCTTTCAATTTGAATAATGAATAATTGATAATGAGATGTATTGTTTGAACTTTAATACCAATAATAAAATAAACAAGATATAAAATAACAGTGCTACAGTGAATCATCCTACAAGCTTTATTAGAAATCAAATAAGGAACCAAACGGAAAAAAAGTACGACAGAAACCAAAACAAAGTATGAATCAAAGCGCTGAAGGCCAGGCGCTGCAGATAGCTGAATCATGGATTTGCTTGCCCTGTGTATAACTAAGTCAAGATAAGTTGATAGTAAACACGACCCTCCCACAATCTCATTAAAATGTTCATTTGAACCCCTTACATTTTTCAAAGTAGCCATATCAACATTGTTCCATATACTGTGTGTGTGTAGCGATAAATGTACACGTTAATCTACTGCAGGATGATATTGTGCAATCATGAAAACCATATCGTTATTAATTAATAGCTTATAAATACACATGTTATACGATGTTTTTAATTAATGATAATCAAGCGAACATTAATTAGTATAAGTCGTGTTAGTACAACTGTAGATGACCAACGAAATTTATAATATTGTAATGTCAAAAAACAACTACCTCCCGATGGTCTCTAACTCGGACCCAAAACTAAAAAGCTTAATTAGCATTGTAAGGCGCGGACTCGCTACCATATATATCTGAGCTATCACGGCTGTTAGTGTAATGAAATCAATGTCACAATAAATAGTTTTGGTTGTTATTTGATTTACCTATTTTGATCAATAAAGGTGGTCAAACCATGTAAACATCGCATGACGTCACTCTCAACTTATCTTGGTATACTTATACATCTAGCTACTTGTTTGTAAACAAATTATCATATTTACTACTGTATTTCCATATTAAGTTACCAGTATTTTTCCATTAGCTATTTTGTGCAATAACTATACAAGTCAGTTAATATCTTGTGCATCAGTGATAACCCTAACCCAGGTTTAAATGTCCAGAAAGTTGGCAATTTGAAGAAACAAAAATTATGACAAGCAGTCACACATGTATCCGATATGGCTAATAGTTATGCAAATCTTAGACTTAGGTTGCAAGTACCTAAAATAAGACTTTGTTCGTACCGCTGGTAAAAAACCCTTCTTAGCGAATTTCGGATTACATGTATTAACGTGATTGACAGGCGATAGACTCCGACTACCAATAGTGCCAATTGTATACACATGTACTACAAGTGTATCGAAATTTACGCAGCTGCTGAAGGGGCAGTCAATGTAATTAATTTTTACGTTTTTATAATGCGATGTAAAGTGGCATATGCTGAACTACTAACTCCCCGCGCATGGAAGTGTGTTCTTCGGACTTCGGGAAATAAGGTCAAATGGACAGCATCTGAAATGTGGCATAAGTACATGGCCTTGGGCTATTGCCCCAGGCCAAAGAACTTAAGCGAAAATGGACTTTTGTAAATGCTTGGCTGAGCCAGTTTGCCTGGCTACGATATGACAAGGATGGCGATAAAATGTTCTGTTCCCATGGCAGGAAATACACAGACATTTTGCTGCCTTAGTCCAGCAGCAGCTCTTTGTCCAGCAGCAGCTCTTTGTCCAGCAGCAGCTCTTTGTCCAGCAGCAGCTCTTTGTCAATGTGACACTTATAATTGGAATTACATGTGAATAAGCCAGTTTATGTTTTAATTGGATTGTTCATGTATTAAAGCCTGCATATTGATGCTGTATTCCTTCATTTGTCACAACTCCTGCATTTTCACTCGACATTTTCTTGTTTAAGGTCAGGACAAGTGAACATTTGGTCAGTACAAGTAATTTTTAAATCTACTTGTCCTACTTGTCCAGTAGTACAAAAAGTTAACGTTGAGCTCTGATTTGTGTTCCATTTTTAGGCCTTAAACCTGTTAACCTATAATTTCTTTAATTCCTGAATCTAATGAAATAGTGGGTATGCCATGCATGTTTCAAATACAGGCACCTCTTGCAGTGAAATAATGTTAACACATTAGCCATGTCTATAAGATATTATAGTTTGGTGAAATGAAAAAAATAAATGAATGCACATGCAAACTTATCTTTGGGCTATATTTGTTGCATTTAATCTTTCCTTTCATTTTGTTAAAATTGGATCCACAAAGAATGAATGCCAATTACCAGCAGTTCCAGGAAACACTTGTCTCTCCACACATAGCCTGTTTTATATTATTCAATTAAGTTCCAACTTATCTATTTTACATCGATTATCAAACAACTGTTATCAGCTTATATGAATCACTCTAGATGACTGCATCCTGGGTAACTGACAACTCGCACAAAATTGAAGAATTTAGAAGTTTTCAGTACAACCTCGCCAAAAGCAGTATTTTAACCTGCCACCTTGGGATCAAGAGTCAAATACATAGTTTTGAATAGCCCATTTCACTTCCACATGCCTTTGAAGAAACACCCAGACCCGATATTTATTTCAGATGATACCAAGTATTGAGATAGAAGGTTGTGGAATAACAAGGTCTGACTGTAGTTTATTCAAGAGAACATTTACCGGGAAGAAATTACTGCTTCTTTACATCCTGACACAAAATTAGCTTTCTGTTTCAATAAACCTTAGTATCATAAGGAATTGTAATGAACAATGCTTCACAGATATCACAATGGTACCACCACATTTAACATTTACTGTATTCCAGCAGACATACAGGTACAAGGTACATTTCATAAACCTTTTATTGTTGCCATATAACTTTCCCCCCAACAGATGTACAGGGATTTCCCTGACACAGAAGTCCCTGACTCCCTTTTCTTTCTAAGGACTCCCATTTTCAACTTACTCAGCAACCCTCGGATCCCCTAAAATAAACTTTTGTCAAGTATAAACTGCATACCTGGGACTCTACAAATTTACTAAGGACCCCCAATTTGTCAAACAAGAGGGTCCAAAGACCCTTAGCTGAACAAGAGGGCCGTCATGGCCCTATATCGCTCACCTGAATACACTGCACTTAATAATTTATGCAATCTTTTAAGACGACAACTAGACAATGCTTAACACCAAATATCAAAGCTCTAGACCTTATGGTTTTTGCACAAAAATCTTTTTTTAGCTTCCGTGACCTACTTATGAACAGACCAAAATTAGCTATGTATCTTTGGATGAGGACCACCTAAGGATCATTCCTGTAAAGTTTGGTCAAAATCCATTCAGGGGTTTAAGAGGAGATGAAGTTTATAGTTTCCACTATATACATATAGGGAACATGATCCCGCCCCTGGTGGCCATGTTTTTTGACGGAACTTAATAATTTATGCAAACATGAAAGAGGACCACTAGACAATGCTACACACTAAATATCAAAGCTCTAGACCTTAGGGTTTTAGACAAGAATATTTTCAAAGTTTACACTTTTAAAATCTATTTTTAGCTCCTGTGACCTACTTATGCAGCAGACCGGAACAATTTATGCAACTTTGAAAGAGGTCCACACAATGATCATTCCTGTGAAGTTTGGACAAAATCCATTCAGTAGTACAGGTGTTGTTCAAAGAAAATGTTGATGCATGACGCACAATTCACGATGACGGACGATGGACATCCAAGGATCCTAAAAGCTCACCATGAGCACAAAGAGCTAAAAAAAACTGGATGTATGTAGTATTTTTAATAGAAACATGGTCAACTCCATAAGAGGGAAATGTCACCTAATGCCATGGCTATATAAATGATTTTATCATTAAGTATCAAATGTCAACATCTAGTTTTAGGTACATACAACGATCATACTAATTCAGATCTTATATTACAGCTTGAATGGCAATTAGAAAGCTGGTGGGGGGCAAGAAAGTCTCTCTCAAATTCTACTATGCCACTAGCAATTTAGATATGTACATGTCACTTATGTTCCAACATCCTGTAAGGTATATACAGCACCTGCCCTACAAATTGTTCACTTTGTAAACTTGATCATATTCAGACCACCAATTATATGAAATCCATATAGAGACTCATAAAACATACGGTCCATTTTATCCTTGTCTTTAAAAAAATCAATGCATTAAAAATATCTTAAAGTCAGTTTTGTTCATCTTATTTACTGCATCAGCCACTTAAACAGAAGATTCAGTAATCAACCTAATCAACCTAATCAACCTAATATGTCCAATTAGGTCTGTCCATATAGATGGGATGGAGGTCCTGGTGAAGGTTAAGTTCTCTAGGACAACTTGACTGAATATAATACATCCAACATCATTTGAGCGCTGCTTTACGATTTCCAACCTCTTCTTGAAGTGACGTCATTTCTAGAAAACTTCACATGTGACGTCACCATGTACTGACGGTAAGCAATATTTGCCGCATATAGCAATATGAAAACAAAGTGACCGTATGGAGTAAATATTGTTTCCTGCTTGTAAATAGAGACATCATATGTTGTGTTTTCTTGAAATGACGTCACTTACAGAAGAGGTTGTAAATCCCATTGCAGCGCTCATTTGTTCTCCTCTAATGATTCATGTAGATTGATTGATTGCAGTAAGATAGGTTTATCACTGGCTGGTAACCCAGATGGTTAAGACCACCAATTGACCACTGTCCATAACAGAAATATTGCTGAAAAATGGCATAAAACGCCCAACATATATTCAACCATAAGTCAAAGCAACACAAATAATCTGCCTTGTACACAATCATATCATAACTTGTAGAAGAATAAAAATACACGAGATTTCATGTGGCCTCGTACATAGCTTGATAACAATACACCTTTTAGTACTTCAATCTAGTTTAATACAAGTTTTACAAGAGGCGTATTGTTCAAGTTGGACATTAAAGATACAAAAACATGACAAGTCTTTACACACCATTCAACGATGAATTGAGAGAAAGGAGAGAAAAACATGACATTTATATTGCATGCATTCTTTAGTTGTTTTCATGATGTTACACATCATAAGCAATTTTCATCAAATGATGTTACCTGTTATGATGTTTATTGTTATTATTTGAAAAGTTAAATGCATGAATGCGTGTAAAATATGATGAAAATGGTTGTCATATATATTATAGAGTAAAATATAGAGCATTATCAGTGAATTGTAAGGGTGTTCTAATGTACAGTAAAACCTCATGATGTGACCAACTCGATTTTGCCACCAACTCATTATTACGACAGTTTCCCCCCCCCCCCCCCGAATTTTTCTCTATATAATTCAATGGTTGCGCAACTCGAAATTGCGGGCAACTCGATATTGCTTAATGCGACCGCTTATTCAGGTCCCGATCAATAATGAAGACCAAAACGGGCAGTGTGGATTTTCGTCACACCGACAGCCAAGGTTGTTTATTCGGATTTGTTTACGATAATTGATGACACTTCAATCCATCCAGGTGTCATAAACACACCAAGAGGTGGGTATTTTATTGTTTGGCCCTTTGTGAGACCCTTAATTGAGCAGTTAGCAGTCACATGTTTTGATTCTACGCTCATTAATATGTTATACTGTACTCGTTAATTGACGGACAAACAACAAATCGTATAAACTTCCGTAATTATCTGACCAGATTTATCAATCATATCTGAATTTGATTTTCATCAGGGACATATAAACTGTTTATATGTCCGTTTATATGTCCATGTTTTCATTGATAAAGACCTACTTGAACTTAGCTCATTAAATTTGTTTAAAAGTTCTGAAATGAGTAGAGAAAGAGAAAGAGAAAATTGATTTGATCAAAGACAGTCCAGGAAAAAGTCAGAGGCAACTGGCTGATAAATATGACATTGGAAAGACTCAGGTGCTTCACAAACTATGTTTATAGGACAAAATAAATGTAATGACAATTTGCTGAGGAAGCAGTTGTAAAATTTACAGTCGTTGGCTATGAAAATTGAAATTAACATGTTAAAATTACATTCTTGAAGAACAGATACCGCTCAAGCCAGTAATTTCAGTGATAGAACTGTCCTGTCTGTAACATTACCTGTTATTATTATCATTACACACTTATTATTTATAATCCCACACATTTATGGGACACGGAAGTGTTTAAATAACACAAATATCATGGAAAAACATAACATTACTAGTACTGATACGCACAATATGACTAAACTCAATAATGAGACCAATTCGATATTAAGACCACTTTATGGCGGACCCATTGGTGGTCTCATTATCGAGTTTTTACTGTAGTACTAACAAAACAAGTATGCCAAGATGGCCCATACTGCTCCCCAGTAAACAATCAACATGACTTGAAGGAATTCAGAAGAGGGTCACCCAAGAAACATTTCTGTGAAATTGTATTTACAGCAAAAATAAAGTTTTATTATGATTTGACCTGTTGACCTGCTTTTTGACCCTAAATGACCCAGTTTCAAACTTGACCTGGATTACAAAGAAACATACCAGATTTCATCAAGATTAGTTAAAAAATGTGGCCGCAACAGCTTAACAAGACTAAAGTGTAAATAAAGTCAAACACAGCATTTTTTGACAACTCAAGGGCACATAACTTTAGATTTGCTAATCTGATCTGGCCCAAAATATAACTTGATCCAACACAATACAGGTGTAAACATTCTGTACAAATATAATTAGGATTGATAAAGAAATGAAGGAACTAGAGAGTGAACATACAATGCAGTTTTATAAAGCAATGTTTGATAAATAAAGGGTCATAACTCTTAATCTATTATACTTTGTATTCAAGTTTGGTTAGGATTGCTCAAGAAATAGGGATGCAAGAGTGTAAACAATCAAATAGTGGACAACGGACCCAAACCAAAATACTAGCTCGATAAATTTGGCTTATCCTCTTTCTTTCAAATTATGTAGTGCTTTATAACAGCAGAGATATTGTGGCGAATTATGATTTATTTTTTCCATTTATGGAAAGCCAATACTTCTATGATATTTCATAAAAAATGCTATCACACAGATTTCCTCAGAGCTAAATAATGGAGTAAGAGTTATTCCTAACCATCAAATGGAATACCTAGAATTAAATAAGCATTGAATATAAAGCAAAGTCTTATTGCAAATACAGTTACAATACAACTGTATGCACACCCAAGCATATGACTAATGTCACAGAAGCCATTACTACAATACATGTATAAGTAATAATTCATTACTGAACATCCGGGAGAATTTAAATCCAATGGACCGAAGCAGTCAACAAGGATATTGCAGATATTTATCTGCATGTATTTATGGTTTAAAATGAATACCATTACTCGATCCCATCCTCTGTACCCAGGCTATTCATTACATATATGATACCCTGGACAAATTGGCTAGCGAAACTTCGTAATGCATGAATATTCATAAGCATTTCTCGACCAAGGAAATGGACGGTAACGAAAAAGAAGGAATCTCCTTTGTGAAGAGCTATGGCTCAGAACCATGATTTTGTCCGTAACTCCTCGGCAATTTCTGTGTGTCATGCGGCCAATCAAGTGGCTGGATTTCACCTGATTAATTATTCATAAGTACGAGATTTTTACAGTAAGTTTGCCCAGGGTATCATAGATGTTATGAATAACCTAGGTACCGAGGATGCATTACTCCTGGTATACCAACTTTTATCAGCTCTACAGAACAGTCTGCAATAAATGCATAATATCTAAAATTTCACATGCTTGGTCCAATAATGATTTACTCCCTTTCCAGAACCTGCATGGCCCCTTAAGAAATACCTAGTACTTCATATTAATGACAACACATCATGTAGGTGATCTTTGATGAAAAGTTTAAGGACTCAAACTTGAAAGTGTCATCTAGCCATTGGCACCTAATCTCCATTATAACTATCAATAAAATTTAATGTAAGAATTATTCATTAGAACAGCATGCAGTATAAATGAGGATAAATCATATGAAGACACAGACTACAGTAACAATATCATAATATAGAAAGTGACAAGGTAAAAATGTATACAATATATTTTTGCAACTACTGCAAAGCATTAATTAATAGCATCATATTCGTGCTAAGAACAATACTACTATAATGCAATCAGCAATTAAATGACAATTAACCCAGTATTGCAAGAGAACATCACACCATTCATTCATTCTGTTTTATAACAGTCTCTGGCACCCAAAATTATTCTTCGTCATATTGCACAAGAGGACCAAGATGATCCTATATCGCTTACCTGAGTATCAACAAGTAACTCAGCAATAATCTGACCTCACCAAATCTTGGCCATGGTTCATACACAACTTCCCAAACAAAATTCAAGTACTTTTCGAGGACACTTTTTCACCATTATCAAGGACTATAAATGTTTATTTTTCCAGTATAGAGAATAGGGTAACAGTGTATTTTACATGTTTAACCCCTGAGATGACCATCACTGCAGCACGGATAAATAACACAGTGCGAGAAGTACTTTAAGAAGGCATAAAACCAGTTGAGTACTGTACCATACTGTATTACTATACTATTGCGTATACGGCGGCAGGCCCTGTCAAAGATAGCTCTGTCATTTTTTTGCCTATTTCGTCATTGTTGGTATATATTGGTTATTTTGGGTTCTTTTTCTATCCACAGCAGAATTCAAGGGCAATTTACCAAAATGTATTCATTTTTTTCAAAATTCAAATACTTTTCAAGAAGTTTTTGGCTGTTACAAATTCAAGCAGTTTTCAAGGAGTAGGCATCAATTTCAAAGACTTTTCAAGACCTGGGGTACCTTGTTGACTTAGATCACATAGGTACACACATTCACAATATGATCAACATTGGAACAGGCAATGTCTTATCAGTGGAATTGTTATGTAATAGAGCAACTTGTAATAAATCAAGGGCTATTACGCTTTACCATAAGGTCCAATCTAGCAAATAATCTAACTTGGAGCTCTCATGGCCATACATACTGTGTCAATTGTGTGTAAGTTTGCGTAAGACAGCTTCAGATGAATTGAAGCTAGAAAATAAAGAACCAACTGCAGACAATTTAAGACAACAGATGACATTTACAGACAAGCTGACATCCAATGGTCCTAAATGCTCACCATCAGCACTTAGTGAACGGGAGAGCTAAAAACCAATGTATACATTATAGTTCTGGCAATGGCAAGAATCAACATTATTCACTGATACAACACTTTACAGGAGCTGCAAGTATACTGGCTAGAAACAGTCTTTAAAACCACATCATATCTTCTTATCAAATAGATGCTAGGCAATGACAATAGTTGTATATCTAATCAGGGTTTTCCCTAGGATTTTTCAGCTTGGGGTCCTTGGACCCTAGTGTTTGATAAATTGGGAGTTCTTATTAAATTTGTAGGATCCCAGATATGTAGTTTATACTTGACAATAGTTTATTTAAGGGGTCTCAGGGATGTACACAGTAAGTGGAAAATTGGAGTCCTTAGAATGAAAAGTGAGTCAGGGACTCGAGATTTTTGTGTTAGGGAAATCCCTGTTTATTGATATTTGTTTGTCTAAATTGCCGTTTGAGCCAGTTGATCAAATTTCTGTTCATACTGCAACCAAAGGGAAAGTGGAAAACTACGGTTCTCATTTGATCACAAATGGTTACAACAGTTTATACTGCGACAAATATGGCTTTACAACCTTAACACTCACTGAACAAGCAAGAAAGCCATGATGGCCCTGCATGAAGCACACACCCAAGTATTTGATTTTGTTTTGAGTTGGAGTTATGTGCGTTTATTCAGCAGTATTTGAGCAGAGGGACAAATGACCTTTGTGTATATTATTTTCAGTCATTGTGACCAAGATTTCATTCATCAAGACAAATATTTATGACAGGTTTCAGGTAGATCAGGTAGAAAATATGATCTCAAATTGTGACCAAGGTTGTTCTATGATTTAACCATATGGTCTATTTTGGTACTATATGATTAACTTCACCATACATTCATAAATACAAATATTCTGACCAAGCTAAACATAGATTATGTAGATAATGTGACCTCTGGACTGTTAAAATAGTTTTCTTTCAACATGAATAATATCACCAAAGGGACACTTCTGGTGAAATTTGGTCACATTCCTGTGAGTCATGAATGGGAGAACTAGATCATGTCATTTCCGACAATTATACCAACCACAAGTCTATGGACCAAGCAGATTTCTTAGGACAACTTGTGTGCAAATCTATGCCATGAGGCTTTTGATTAAAGTTCTGGCCATTGTGTTTGGCTGACATCAGATGACAAATGGAAGACATTGGGTGCTGGGAAAAGCTCATCATAAATTTAAGCACATGTTCATGTGACCTTACAATTAACTTGCACAGATATATTCCAAGCACTGTGCTCAGTTTTTACAGCTTCAGCTAGTAGGTCATGATACGTTATTGGCCATACCTAAACCCTAATTAACCCAAGAGGAAACCTAGTTAGATACACTCTGTATACTTAAGTTGATACAAGCTATAATTTTCCAGCTATGCCATGGGTGGTTGGGAGTTAAGACATTGCTTTATGATAGAGTGATCTTTGTGAGCACTGATATCAGACGTTCAGATTATGCATATGAGCATGTTTTTATCACCATGTATATGGATCTGCCTTCCATCATTTTTATTTCTTGGAAAACAAAATTCAAAATTTCTGCTGTTTCTATTCCTTTATCCTGATTTGCAGAAAGAATTGAAATAAGATGTCTCAGATGTAACTAAACAAATGACAAATATTAAATGGAAATCCTCTCTTATCTACAGATAGATCTAACATGAAGGATGTATGGAAATTGTCAATAATGTCACACAAAATCGGAAAGGAGTGAAACTGTAATAAATGAGGAAGAAAAACATTAAAAAGCCTGTTTCAATATATCTCCACATGGAAGTGTTTGAACAGTAGAGGATTTAAACCAACAAAACCAGTGTGATCAAGTACACAACACAGTGTAAAAGTCACTGACAGATGACTGTTAATGTGACAATCCAGCTGTCATTGTAAGGTAAAATTTCCAGGGAAATACAAAAACCCATCTCACATTACAAATGCATAATGCTTATGGTATCAATAGTATCTGTCATAATTATACCTCTGTCATAAGTATACCAGTATATAAGTACAGATTATATGTTTCATACAAAGAATGCATGTATGGATATAATCAAGCACAAAACAGAACTTAATTTAATACTACAAATACAACACTACAAAGTGTTACAATGACGGGTATTCACACCATAACAAGGGGCTCCGGTTACATGGACAGTTTCTCACACTACAAAGTGTTACAATGACGGGTATTCACACCATAACAAGGGGCTCCGGTTACATGGACAGTTTCTCACACTACAAAGTGTTACAATGACGGGTATTTACACCATAACAAGGGGCTCCGGTTACATGGACAGTGTCTCACACTACAAAGTGTTACAATGACGGGTATTCACACCATAACAAGGGGCTCCGGTTACATGGACAGTTTCTCACACTACAAAGTGTTACAATGACGGGTATTCACACCATAACAAGGGGCTCCGGTTACATGGACAGTTTCTCACACTACAAAGTGTTACAATGACGGGTATTTACACCATAACAAGGGCAGTCATGGCGAATACCCATCGGTCAGTCGGACCTGACCGATAAAAACCGACCAGGTCCGATACAGAATGCCTGTGCGTCGGTCCGTATGTCCGACACGGAACGGTACGGGTCGTACGGGTTTTATAACATCCATTGCTGTTTACACAATGCAGTCTTCTTACGCGCACCAATTGTCTGTACTTTCGCTTGTCTTTCGGACATTTGAACTTTGATTGTGTCGTCTAAAAGGCATTTCAGGAGTGAATGTGAAAGTCAATAATAATTTTTAACTGTTATTTAACGAAATACGCCAATTATTTGCACATTTGTGTTTGATTTGTTTACTTTCACTTTGAAATGAGCGGTAATTTTCGGCCCGTAATTTTTAACAACATGTTTTCGGACCGACAAGTTTGCATTCGGTCCGACAAGTTTTCCAAGGTTGTCAGACCAAATGACTGACAAGTCTTGGAAGTCATTCGCCATGACTGCAAGGGGCTCCGGTTACATGGACAGTTTCTCACACTACAAAGTGTTACAATGACGGGTATTCACACCATAACAAGGGGCTCCGGTTACATGGACAGTTTCTCACACTACCAAGTGTTACAATGACGGGTATTCACACCATAACAAGGGGCTCCGGTTACATTGGACAGTTTCTCACATTACAAATAGAACACATTACATGGGTAAAGTGGCACATCCATTTAGGTAGATCACATCTACAGTTAAAGACCTTAATAGTAAGACCATCATATATGTTCTGAAGAAAGTTGGTTTTGCTAATGACCATGTTTCTTCAAAAACTAGTGTGTAACCTTATAGAATAATTACAACAGATCTTATCTTTTACTTAAGCCCTTATTATTAATCATACATGGGGAAAACGAGAAACGTTTAACGAAAACAAGTGCAAGCATTGTCTGGGTGGTCGCCTACAAAGCACACCCCTTGTACTGCAGTCCTGTCTGGATCAAGCAGTATATATATAGCAACTAATCATCTAAGCAATGTTAATGCACTATTACTGATCAATGCATTTACAGAGTATTATATCACAATACATATCTTCCAGGGTATAAATATAATGAACAATGAAAGCATAGGTTGAAGTAGTTGGTTAGAATTGTACATCAGTGTATTGTAAGACAAAACAATAGGAAACATCTGGAGAATATATAAGAATTGACTTCAGGTAACAGAGTTATCTACTACAGGCCCAGAAAAATACGAGAGAAAAATCAGTTTGCCAATATTGTTTACGGTCTTATTCCAGTGTAAGGCCGCTACTTTTTAATTTATGGGATTGCAAAACGGGCAGGTGTATTTTTTGCTAAAATGGAAAAAAACGAATTTTAACCTTTTTTTAAATATTTCGTTTCTGACCGTATCGATCGTGAACGAAAATAAAGAAAATACAAACGAAAATGAATACGAATCCATTTTTAGACCGGTGTAAGAAAAATTGTATAATAGAGTAAACGGCTGCCCACATGTTAACCCGTCGAAACTCTCATGGCAGCATGCATGTGAAGCATGGCGAGCTATTTCAAAGTAAGTTTTTGGAGTTTCAGACTTTTTCTGTTGCATGTTTGATAATTATACAATATAATTAAGTGGCTGTATTTTCAATGTTGTGAGTTATTTTTTGTTGTTGTTTTTTCGACCAGCCAGTTGACATTTTTTAAAAAAGATTTTGTAATCCTATCAATAAAAAAAGAGTGGCATAACAATGAATGTTTGGGGATTATTCTTCGACAAATATATCGCAGCCTTGTATCAAAAACTGTGTTTTGTTGATTCAAAAACAAAACTATTATACTGAGTAATTGGAAACAAAATTCCGTAACTTGTGGCAATAGCTAAGTCTTTTAGTAAAATTGCCAAGAAACTGGATCACAAAAATACAAGGTATGTGTCAAAAGGATTATAACACAGTCTAGACTATAACACAGTCTAGACTATCTGAATCAAGAGAGTAACACAGGTGCAATGTGCATTGTCATTCAAGGCCAAATATAATTGGAGCTTAAAATATTTTAACTTCCAATTAGGTCATGCCAAATTGGAATTTTGTTAAGCGTCAACCTTAGTTCGCGAAACCTAGTTACCTATTCAAAAAAAACACAAAACGAAAAAACAAATATCCTCAGATAATAAGTGATGCATAATTTTAGATATGTTAATGAAAGAAACAATATGGTTAGTTTCCAAACTAGAGCTATATACATGAATAAAGCTAATTTAAAACTGACTCGTTTTCACACAAATTGACTAGTTTTCACACAATAATCACATCGTTGTCGGATCTCAAATAAAATTAACGTTGTCGAATCATGGACATCGAAAATATTTGAGAAATTTTAGCTTTGAATTTTTTTTTTTTTGGCTCAAGGAGCACAAAACTTAGGCGCACGCGGACACTTAACAAAATTCCAATTTGGCATGGCCTTACTAAATATTTACAACTTGAAGCATTCAAAAGAGGACAATTAGAGAATAATACATTTAAAATGCTAAGTTAGATGGTATAGACGGATATCAACAGGATCAACTGTATTGGACTAATTTATACATCCCTAAGTAGTATACATGTACCCACAGTGTATCATGTTACATTGAAGCAATCAGTATGTAAATAGCTTAAACATTTGTATATGTTCATAAGACATGAAGATTTGTGCTTTGATCTTCAATTGCATAATACAGACAACAAGGAAAATAAATGTTCTTATTATGTTAAACAACATCAGACACAGCTATCCCTGTGTAAGAAAATCTGTCACTTACAAATCTATTCACAGCCTATTTACAGTCTGGTCAAACAGAGCACAGCATCCCGTATGAGACACAGAGCACAGCGTCCCGTATGAGACACAGAGCACAGCGTCCCGTATGAGACACAGAGCACAGCGTCCCGTATGAGACCCAGAGCACAGCGTCCCGTATGAGACCCAGAGCACAGCGTCCCGTATGAGACCCAGAGCACAGCGTCCCGTATGAGACCCAGAGCACAGCGTCCCGTATGAGACCCAGAGCACAGCGTCCCGTATGAGACCCAGAGCACAGCGTCCCGTATGAGACACAGAGCACAGCGTCCCGTATGAGACACAGAGCACAGCGTCCCGTATGAGACACAGAGCACAGCGTCCCGTATGAGACACAGAGCACAGCGTCCCGTATGAGACACAGAGCACAGCGTCCCGTATGAGACACAGAGCACAGCGTCCCGTATGAGACACAGAGCACAGCGTCCCGTATGAGACACAGAGCACAGCGTCCCGTATGAGACACAGAGCACAGCGTCCCGTATGAGACACAGAGCACAGCGTCCCGTATGAGACACAGAGCACAGCGTCCCGTATGAGACACAGAGCACAGCGTCCCGTATGAGACACAGAGCACAGCGTCCCGTATGAGACACAGAGCACAGCGTCCCGTATGAGACACAGAGCACAGCGTCCCGTATGAGACACAGAGCACAGCGTCCCGTATGAGACCCAGAGCACAGCGTCCCGTATGAGACCCAGAGCACAGCGTCCCGTATGAGACCCAGAGCACAGCGTCCCGTATGAGACCCAGAGCACAGCGTCCCGTATGAGACCCAGAGCACAGCGTCCCGTATGAGACACAGAGCACAGCGTCCCGTATGAGACACAGAGCACAGCGTCCCGTATGAGACACAGAGCACAGCGTCCCGTATGAGACACAGAGCACAGCGTCCCGTATGAGACACAGAGCACAGCGTCCCGTATGAGACACAGAGCACAGCGTCCCGTATGAGACACAGAGCACAGCGTCCCGTATGAGACACAGAGCACAGCGTCCCGTATGAGACACAGAGCACAGCGTCCCGTATGAGACACAGAGCACAGCGTCCCGTATGAGACACAGAGCACAGCGTCCCGTATGAGACACAGAGCACAGCGTCCCGTATGAGACACAGAGCACAGCGTCCCGTATGAGACACAGAGCACAGCGTCCCGTATGAGACACAGAGCACAGCGTCCCGTATGAGACACAGAGCACAGCGTCCCGTATGAGACACAGAGCACAGCGTCCCGTATGAGACACAGAGCACAGCGTCCCGTATGAGACACAGAGCACAGCGTCCCGTATGAGACACAGAGCACAGCGTCCCGTATGAGACACAGAGCACAGCGTCCCGTATGAGACACAGAGCACAGCGTCCCGTATGAGACACAGAGCACAGCGTCCCGTATGAGACACAGAGCACAGCATCCCGTATGAGACACAGAGCACAGCGTCCCGTATGAGACACAGAGCACAGCATCCCGTATGAGACACAGAGCACAGCATCCCGTATGAGACACAGCATCCCGTATGAGACACAGAGCACAGCATCCCGTATGAGACACAGCATCCCGTATGAGACACAGAGCATAGCATCCCGTATGAGACACAGAGCATAGCATCCCGTATGAGACACAGAGCATAGCATCCTGTATGAGACACAGAGCACAGCATCCCGTATGAGACACAGCATCCCGTATGAGACACAGAGCACAGCATCCCGTATGAGACACAGCATCCCGTATGAGACACAGAGCACAGCATCCCGTATGAGACACAGCATCCCGTATGAGACACAGAGCACAGCATCCCGTATGAGACACAGCATCCCGTAGAAGGTTGGCGGTTCTACTCAGGTGTCTACGTTGTTTCCACCCTGACAGCTCGAAGATTCACTACATGCATGACTCTGATTAATATGCGACTTAAAGCCCAATTACATTAGAGATATTGTCATCACAGCTCATAGCATTTGGGTGGATTCCAACTTGTGTATGATCATTTTACAATTCAAACACAAAACTGAGCCTCTGAGACCGCTTTTAATCTGCATTTTAAATTAAAATCACACGCTTCTTGATCAAATTTTACGATCACATCTTTCTAGACAGATTTCCTCAGATTTCCTTACATAACGGCAATTCTTCAGAATCAAGGAAGAAATCTTCAATACTGATAAGTCTATAAATTAATGAGGTCAGTAATCCTTACCTTGGCGTTACTGACTCTATAGAAGGTTACAATAAATCCCCAGTCAGTCTATACAGACAGCAGGATACCGATGAAGAGCACCTAGGTATTAGCAAGAAATAAAACTGTGATACCTCATGCTCCAAGATTTTCCCCCAGAGAGATAAGTTTGAAAGTGTTCAAGTTTCTGCGCACTTGAATATTTTGAATTTCGTTACTTTTTCTTACAGAATTTCATATAAAACATGTATGACCATGAAATAAAATTATTCATTCCACTTTTGAGATGGATCATAGTTAAGAATTAACAATTTTCACATCTCGGCAGCAGCATAAATCGGCCTGCATCCGAAACCAATATGTGCACATGTGTAACTGATTGATCTGACACAAAAAATAAGATAATTTGATTCAGTACAAATTTATAAAAATACTTCTACAGAAAATTAATGCTGTGTTAAAAAGCATTGTCGATTAATTGCATGCGAAACAAATATGAAAATACTTGTACATTAATTGCAATGGGAATTGTCGAAGTGTCAATTAAGGAACTTTTGGAGGGCAGTGTGTATGATCAAATGAACACGACAGACAGATTAATGTTTTTTCGAGCCCTTAAGAAATTATTGTATAGACCATTATATTCAATCATGATAATTTATACACATAAAATAAATATAGCTTAAAAATTCTACATTAATGTGCTTCATGAGAAGAACTGTCATTTAACGAAGAGTTTTCAGACAGACGGACGAGAAACATAACAGCACTTATTCATGCATTATGTCAGCCCACATATATAATATTTAACATTCATCACATGTAAAATGTCCCATGAGTGTCATTGCATCACAGAATATTGCTCTTAGTACACTCTGGTGTGCAGTTGTAATAACTTATTCTGTACATATTGAACCAGTGTTAACACCCTGAAAGGTCTGCAGGTCATTGTATGAAATATAGAAGAGGTACCACACTTAGACAACAGACAATTACTAAAGAAATGACAATTATTTTCAATGAAACTGATAATCCACAAACATACAAACTGTTCATATACATACAGTCAGACCTCTGAATCCGACAACCTTCCATCCCAATACTTGATATCATCTGACAACCTTCCATCCCAATACTTGATATCATCCGACAACCTTCCATCCCAATACTTGATATCATCCTACAACCTTCCATCCCAATACTTGATATCATCCGACAACCTTCCATCCCAATACTTGATATCATCCGACAACCTTCCATCCCAATACTTGATATCATCCGACAACCTACCATCCCAATACTTGATATCATCCGACAACCTTCCATCCCAATACTTGATATCATCCGACAACCTTCCATCCCAATACTTGATATCATCCGACAACCTTCCATCCCAATACTTGATATCATCCGACAACCTTCCATCCCAATACTTGATATCATCCGACAACCTTCCATCCCAATACTTGATATCATCCGACAACCTTCCATCCTAATACTTGATATCATCCGACAACCTTCCATCCCAATACTTGATATCATCCGACAACCTTCCATCCCAATACTTGATATCATCCGACAACCTTCCATCCCAATACTTGATATCATCCGACAACCTTCCATCCCAATACTTGATATCATCCGACAACCTTCCATCCCAATACTTGATATCATCCGACAACCTTCCATCCCAATACTTGATATCATCCGACAACCTTCCATCCCAATACTTGATATCATCCGACAACCTTCCATCCCAATACTTGATATCATCCGACAACCTTCCATCCTAATACTTGATATCATCCGACAACCTTCCATCCCAATACTTGATATCATCCGACAACCTTCCATCCCAATACTTGATATCATCCGACAACCTTCCATCCCAATACTTGATATCATCCGACAACCTTCCATCCCAATACTTGATATCATCCGACAACCTTCAATCCCAATACTTGATATCATCCAAAATAAATATCAGATCTGGATGTTATAATAATCTTTTTAAGCATGTCAAATTGTAATGGCCTATTTGAAACTATGTATAATTTGAAATAAAACATTTTCGGACCCAATGAATTCAAATGACCATTTAGGTCGGACTGCATACCAACAGTCATACATAAAGCCTGATCGTGCCAATTATTCATACATGTATTTTATATAAACTAAAGGTGCACGCTGGTATTAATGCATGCAGGCCTTAGTTTGAGTCGGCACATGTTAGACTGATCAATAACTGATTCCTTCAAATTTTAATTCTATAATTTGAATAATTTATCTATATGATGAGCAATTACTGCTTGTCGGACATGGTTAATGGAATGTTACATATTGCTAATTAAATAGGTATTCCAATAGGATTAGGGGCATAAATGTAGGACTTGAATGTGATAACATCAATCAGTGGCATTATAGCAGTTACCAATAATCAAACTGACATCTGCATAATTCGATATCCACATGGTGAGCTGCAATTAAATGCTCATTTTACTGGCATAAGCTCTCATTTTGAAATAAATCATCAAAGTTATGAATTATTTTTCTTTCACACGTAACTAAATTGATCATTTTAAGATATATGATTGTTAATATCAAAATGAAAAAAGTGTTTTATGAACATTAAAGCCTTGACCACAGACGTTCCACTCACTTGAGTTGATTAAACACATACACTTAACTAAACTTATAATCGAGTGGAGGTATAAATATGACCATATCTTGGTCAATATTAGTCTGATCTTGCTGAAATTTTCAACAAATATAGCCTAGATACCTCGCATAACATGTAATTTATTTCATGCCATAAATCCTTAGATTGAAAAAATAAAATCAATAAATGTGTGATGATGCAGAAAAAGTCAGTACTGCAGCTCCCACTTAAAGATGATCTGGTGGATGGAAAGAGTCTAATAGCGTGTGTGCCCACCCGGACTCGACTCAACATGATATTTAAATCGATAAAACACTTAAAATGAAATGTTGATGATGTCATTGAAAAAAGTTTGATCAAAACTGTTCACAAGGAGTTTCATGTGCTCAAGTGAGCTAAAAAATGACTTGTGTTTTGTAACTATATTAAACAGACAGTACGAAAAACCAGTTAATGCAATCAATAGTGGTAAAATGTATTGGCACATTTGAAACTACATGCAGATGTGTTCAAAGGACACGGATGCCCCTTTTCAAGCATTACTGTAACCAAAATCAAACTTAAGCTGTATTTATTATCCTATGTTTATGTGCCCAATATGAATTGAATCCAACCCATCTTTCAGGAGTTTTTGATTGGACAATTTTCCCACAGACAGGGGCAACACTTTATGCCCCTTTGCAACGGCAGGGGCATATAGGGGCATAAAAAAGGTTTATGCAATATAACTTGCAAGTTACACCATGCCCTAAATTTTTATGGTGCTGAAAATCATTGTACAAATTTACCATTAAATACATCGAGAAATCCTTCGCAGTGCTTTTTTACGATAAACTGCACATTTCTCAATTAATCCCAAAGTCTCTATTTCCCCTGCGCCATTTGTATTTTTCCAATGGAATGTCTAAAATTTACCAGTGATCTACACAGTTGGTTGATTGGAATGCATAATACAATTTGCAGTTTATGAGATTTAATCCCTTTGATTGTTCAGACAATACTGTCCTGTGTCTCACTCATCAGAATACATTTCTGGGTGAACAAAATACTTCGGATTTTTTAATTTAACTTTGGAGGATCAATAAAAACTGCAGATGTTAGAAAATAATATTCAACACTAGCATTTACTCTTCAATAAATTCACCATCATAAGCACTCAATTGGTTCTGAATGCTATATGGTAAAGTCTATAGTACATTTCTAAAAAACATTATGGCCAATTAAAGTAAATGGGTTAAAGCAGTTAAAACAGAAATGGGATCGAGACACATTAAAGGTCTAATCAAGTGTGCAAGTCAAACAATAACATTCTATAGAAGCATATAACATACATTAATTTGATTGCAATGATCCCATATGATACCAGTATAAAACATTACAGCATAATTATAGTTCATGACATATAATAATGTGTTAATATCAGTATCATAAAATGTCTAGCACCATTATTGTGATTATATATTCATATTACTGATGTAATACAATATAATATCCATGCATTACCCGGTGACAGACTTGTCATAAAACGAGGTACATATACATTAACATCTTGATATGGATATTATACCAAGCAGGTATTGTATTATATATCAGTCATGCGGACACTGTAACAATACAAACAGGAAACTACATACTTAACATTGACTCAAATGAAACAGGACATAAATGTACAACAATATCACGAATTACGAATTCAACACTTTACTCATTTAAATATACCACATTAAGTATTGAAATGTGTTTGCCTAAATTAAAATATGCTTCTGTTCCCTCTCTACGTATCCCACCCACAAAAATTGCTCCTTCCAAAATATTGTATTAAATGCTTCAAAAAGAATTTATTTTGGGGAAATATGATTCATTTTAAAAAAGAATCTTATCACTTAAATTTTGTTTCCAGGGCAATCTGAGGTTATATAACAGAGTGTAAGGGCCAGTCTCAAAACTTGTGCCTGTGATTGGTTGTTCTATAGTTGGGAGAAGACTAAAGATTGACCACTTGTAAGGATGCAATTCGAGAACAGTCCCCAAACTCAGTTTATGTCTAAGATCCCTTTTAAAAATGTAATTTTTCATTTTATACAATTATTTCAGGGGTTCAATTTTAGCATGGAGTTATACCCTTTGACCCCTGGAATTTGGGACAACCCAATTTTGCATGTGGGCCTCTTGTAAAAATGACACTTGACTTGAGATTCAGCACCTAGTGGAACCCTTGCCTGGTATTTCCATGTATCTTCATGTTTTTCAGGTGTGTTACGTCCCGCTAGACTTATATACTCAGATCCATACTCTCAAGTCCAATAGTTTTCTCCTCGATGCTTAACAATAATGATTCAAACAAATACTGATTACTTCCTTCATAAAGTAGAGTTATTTCTATAGCGTGATAGCGGGGCGCCGCGCCCTGCCCCTTTTTGGCCCCGCCCCGCTGCCCTAATTAGCGCCCCTAATGCCCTATTTGCAATAATCTGTCAACTGTGTAATCTACATCCTGTAAAATGCCCCCGAGCGTCACAGCATGTGCCTTTGTTTACAATACATCGACAATCGTCTACACTGCATATAACTGGCTGGTTCCCGTTACGCGTGCGGTCCGTACGATTAACTGATAGAGGCCGGGTTAAACCGTTGTACATGTAAACACGCGTGAATGGTTAGTGAGTTTGTTGAAAACATTGCACCTTTTAAGCGATTGCGTTGTTTGTTTTAATCGACAATGGTAATGCGGAACGAATTAAACAATTACTATTTGCTAATTAGAAAAAAAAATAACTGCAGAAGACGAGGGATTTCGACGAAAAATTGAAAATTTTAGTTACGGCTTTTTACTTTTCTGAGGCGAGTTCGCTGGATTCTTTGGTGTATTTATAAGCATATCAGTATTCTAAAACATTCTGGTCCATTTTTGTACGAAATCACCCGGAATATATAGAATATTAGACCACTTTCATTTCCTCTCACATGTAAACAAAAATTCAAGATGGCGGCCGCTCCGTCATGTGCTGTTTCGTTTTCGTGAGAATTTCGATGGAAAATCCACACGACAGTTGCTTACAGCTTTTGACTATCAATGTCAATTATGTAAATATGCCTTAACTTAACAAAATCATATGTTTCTTCTATTATCAAGTTTGAAACAAAGCCATGTAATATTTGTCACTTTGTGTTCGTCCCCAGAACGTTCGTACCGTTTGGTACTATGAAAGTTTACTGAATTAATTTGTGACATCAATATTTAGTGTATAGTCCTGGTCTAGGGTATAATTTATATATTTTTTAACAACAAAATGTTATTTATGAATGGAGAATTTAAGATTTTTAACTTTTATGTACATGTATGGTGCTGCTAATGTCCATGCAATTAATTTAGAATTAAACAAGAAATGTTTTCATAAACCAGAGACGCCCCCACTTCCAGCCTTTGTCACAATAGCAAATGCTATTATACTGCTCATAGTTTGTGAATATAGGGAGTCATCGACACACTTCATATACACACAATATAGTCCAATAACATTTACTCAAATATGTGGAACATTCACATTTTAACTATGATTTTGTCCCTTTGGAACGAATTTGCAACGACCGAAGTGCCCTTTTTTTGCCAGCACCCTGCCCTTTTCAAATTCTAGAAATAACACTATAAAGGATTGAACTTGAACTATTGATAGATATACAGCTATTTTTAAAACAGCTTGCTACACTTCAAAATTTGATAATGATCATTTTCCAGATCGTTCATGCTTGTTTGAATACCTTACTTAATTACAACGACTAGTTCAATGTTAACCCTTGAGAGTCATATATGTATTTGGTTTTAAACAAGTTTAGTTAACAAAATACCTACTTCTGAGCACTAGGGAAGTCTACATGTATATAAAATTATTTGAGTCAGAATGTCCAGTACAGTAACATCAGGTGACCCAGAAATCCAACTATAAATCAAATGGTAGGTACTGTGATTTATAAGTAATATAGTATTTACCTGCTGAAAGTACAATACATAACAAATACATTAGAAGCTTGTAAATTCATTCAAGAAAAGCTATCATTTGGACTTGGTTAACTCAATTAGCTGTTACCTTCACAGCTAATTAGTTCGACAACAGCTTCCAATAGCAAAACATTAGGTTAGATATATATATCATGGTGATGCCATTTTTCAGTTCACTGCCTTCATTTTACATAATTGAATAGTTTTGTCTCCATTGAGCGAGTGGTTAAGGCATACGCCTTGGGAGTGGGAGGTTGAAGGTTCAAATCCTGTTAGGGGTCTGTTCTGATATGGCTGGTTGGTGAGCAGCCAACTAGTTAAATAATGGTTACCATGTGCCTACCTGCCAGGTGCCTAGCATAAATGATAGGAATCAGGAGGTAAATGTGCTCAGAAAGTAGGTGTCTCATATGTCGGAAATGGCTGGCCCTTTAAAAAGAGGTGACACTATAATAAATTAACACTCTACACTTTTTATACATACCACAACATTAAGTCTGGTGCTAAGGTCTTTCATTTATAAAGCTATCAGCTGATCATTTGTATTGACATTATGTATAGTGATAGATTGACAAGTCTCGACAACAACATCATATTATAATAACCAATACTTGATGGATATAATTATATGCATAGACAAGTTGACTGTACTCATATGTATGAAAAGATAACACTAGAAACAAATGCATACTGACAGCTACCTCATATAATGTGAGGTAACATTTAATGATTTCTTCATTTAACTAGCAAAGGTCAAGGTCACAAAAGTGAAGTTTCTTCCATTGGTTATTTGTACCATGACTGCTCACCATGGCTCCACTTCCAGTTTTTAGCTCGATGCAATTGCTAATTTTATGCCGTTGAAATTTGTTACGCAAGACTATATTATGCTTTGTTTTGAAATAACAAGAGAACATAAATGATACTTTCGAACATTTTTGGATGTTTAAGGCCGTTCAATTGTTAGAAAGTGACATGCAGAAAGATTCCCATGAAGTACACCGAACAGCAAAATAAACGCAACGGTTTGGGAAACACAGTCATTTAATTCGAAAATAAACTATTCAAATGATGAATAACGAGTTTATTTCATTTCATTGGTACCAATTACCTACATACTGTGTAAATTTCATTAAAGTATATCAACAAATAACGCTGATTTCATTATGTCAAAGTTCATTATAACCCACAAGTTCAATTTTCACACATTGTCAATATCTCGTGTATCCTCCATTGGCCTGAATACAAGCAACGCTTGTTTTTTTAATATTTCCACCGTCAATATATTTTACTAACCCAAACGTATTTGAATATTATTTATACATGTAAAGTATTACTATGCCACTCAAATTTATTGAAATCAACATACCGTGACACCTGACTGTCAACAATACGAAAAGCACGTTTTGCACGTGCGCGCTGAAAGAAAGTAAATGATTTTTAAAAAATCGCTAATTTCGTGACCTGTTGCTATGTTACAATTAAAAAAACACCCCAAAAGATTTTTAGATGACATAAATAGTCTTTTGCAATGCCACGACTTCCGGATAATTTGCGAAATCAGGCTGTTGGAATGCTACATGCCGGAATGTCCACGAGACGTATAGCTGCAGCATTAGGTTGTCATGCTTCTACGATTGTAAGACTCCATCAACGTGTATTACAAACTGGTAATGTTCAGGATCGACCAAGGACAGGACGTCCCAAAGTGACAACACTGGCACAAGACGCACAGGTGCAAGCTGCCCACCGTCAGGACAGATTCCTCAAAGCCACTACCGCCAGGAATAATATTGGGATTAATGGGTGAGTCTCATATACATGTACAAAACATTAACATTGCAATCATTCTTTATTTTAAATAAATAACCAGTTATATGTATCAACCTTGTTGGTATCAATTAAACAAATAACGCAATGAAGGCATATTAATAATATTTCATATGCGATTCGGTGCACTACTTCATACAATGATACAAATAACGTAATGTGCATGTACTTGTACTAATTGCATATTTGTTCATTGTAGACGTAACGTCGGCTATATGCTATTGGTTTCAAGGCTAGACGCCCGAAGAAAGGATTGATTCTCACTACTAGACATCGGCAGGGGCGTTTAAACTGGGCTACGAGACATCTACGATTTACCCGCAGGCAATTGGGTCAAGTGCTATTTTCGGACGAATCCAAGGTCAACGTCAACCGGCTGGATGGACGTGTACGTGTATGGCGCGCACGTGGTGAGCGAGTAGCAGATCAGTGTGTACAGAGGTATGACCGGTGGGGTGGTGGAAGCGTGCACATCTAGGCTGGTATGTCCCAATTTGGACGTACTAATCTTTTAATTCTCAACGTCAACGCCCATAGATACGTAAATGACGTTCGCCAACCGGAAGTGATCCCGTATATGTGATAGAACCTACGCGGTGGCATATACCAGCATGATAATGCAAGGCCTCACACGGCGAATCTAACAACTAACTTTCTAGGAAACAATAATGTTAATGTCCTGGACTGGCCGTCCTTGTCGCCAGACCTGGCACCGATAGAGAACATCTGGGCGGAGCTCAAAACACGCGTGTATGCACGTCAACCACAACCGGACAACCTTCAACAGTTACGTCAGGCTCTTATCCAATAGTGGAACAATATTCCACAGAACGATATCGCGAAGGTAATTGGCTCCATGAGACGTAGATGCGTTGCTTGTATTCAGGCCAATGGAGGATACACGAAATATGGACAATGTGTGAAAATTGAACTTGTGGGTAATGAACTTTGACATAATGTTATTTGTTGATATATTTTAATGAAATTTACACAGTATGTAGGTAAGGTACCAATGAAATGAAATAAACTCGTTATTCATCATTTGAATTGTTTATTTTCGAATTATATGTGTTTCCCCAACCGTTGCGTTTATATTGCTGTTTGGTGTACAATGTAAAGTGTTCTTGTTAGCAACTTAGCAATTGTTTACAAATAAAAGTTGTGATCTGAATTCAACTGTAACAGAATAATAAGCATGCAAAAAATAAAATAAAAATAGTAAGGAGTTTTGAACACAACTGCTGGAAGATCATTGAGAGACCATATTGCAATTGCTGGGCGCTCATTGAAAGATCTTTGAGAGATCAGGCCATTTTTTCATCACTAAACAGTCGCCACCTGTGTAAAGGGGGTTTAATATATGACAAAAAAATAACTGAGGTCATAATACATTCCATCATTTTCCCTATGAAAATAGATATTTTTAGCAAGAAAATAAATATTGAAACAGGATAAAAGTGAAACTACTTCACAATTTAATGCTTATTTTGACGACACATCAGTTATGCATGGAAAGGCATGTGATTTAAAATAAAATTTTACATACAAGTGATAGTATAAATTCATATGCTTCAATGCTTTGGATTATCATAATTAAGTATTGTATAATTTTATTGACCTGTCAAAATTTGCATATCTTCATGATCAATGCACATGATAAATAAGTATTTATCGAAAGTGGCCCGATTACTAATTTATAGCGTGCATTGACCATGAAGATATGCAAATTTTGACAGGTCAATAAAATTATACAACACCTCAAAATTACTTCAGTCAATGCATGGGCTGGACAACAATACTGTTGTGTAACAGGAAACTTACAATCTAATTAGCACAGTTTGATTTCTAGGTCATAGATGTTATTGTACTTTTAATTCAAACTCAAAACATTTTAATGGTAATTTTTACACAGTACTACAGTGAGTTTTGTTTTGACACTATTAAAGAGACTCATTTATAGATTAAATCAATCACACTGGACTACAAAAAGAATAAATGTCTCTTATATCAGGACAGTAGGGTGATTTGCTGGTTGAGTGGAAGTTTCTCTGGACTGGTAATCCACAGGACTCATTCCTAGTAGAAATGGAAAGTTTGGGGGGGCTCACAATCTACCGAGGATGTTGCCTCACACTCTACCGAGGATGTCAAGGGCATGGCCTTGCACTCATTGAGGGTGACACCTCACACCGTACCAAAAAGGTCGAGGATGTTGCCTGACACTCTACCAAGGTATCAAGGGCATGGCCTTGCACTCATTGAGGGTGACACCTCACACCGTACCAAAAATGTCTACTGAGGGTGTCGCTTATTAGGACTTCTGGCAACGATTAACATGTAAAACATTAGACAGGGAATTAGGTTTATTAAATGGAATTGTCACAGTAAAACATACAATTTTAAAGAGACAGTAAAAGAGATGATCGAGGAAAGAATGAACCAAGAAATAAAATTCAGAAACAAAATCGGAAATAACAACGGAAACAACACCGACGTGGGAAACAATGTCAGAAACAACGGCGGACACAATATTGGAATAAAAATGCACTACCTTTTTAAACAAAATGTCATCACTGTAGCTAAATACTGATACCACAAGACAAAAATAGACAATTAATAAATAAGTAGTTGACTCAGCAAGGATATCATTACTGCAGGAAAATTGCAGCACCATGTCTATGTTTTATATCCACCAGAACTTCCGCCTGGTATTGATTAGAAAGTATAATAATGAAATAAATTACTCACCATGCCATCTCTCATTAAAAACAAGGGAACATCACAAGTTATCAGCCATAAATCAGACTGCCTTTATTTCTTCCTCCATGCATGAAGAGTATTCAGATTCCTATGAAATAGCTTGCATGATAGCAAAATAAGTAAGTGTGTTTCTGAGTAAATTGGATTTTTTCATATCTTAACTTAAAATCAGTACAACTGATAACAATCTACAGGTAATTAGAAGCAATACATAGTGTTAACACAGCTCTATGTCAATAGTATGTGTTTGTTTCCATTTAATGACTGTTTGATAGCTGAACAATTTTCTCCTTATCATAAGTTAGCCAATGTGTTGGTACTCATAGATCATCCTGCCAATTTTAACAGGAAATATTATAACAGAGTATTGCATGGAGTCTGTTTAAATCTAAGAACACACAACGCTTTACCTAATCAATACATGGGCAAATATGCTGAAAGCAGAACTGGCAAGGGTTGACTCCAGTTGAAAGTTGCCAGGTCTGGGCATTTCGTACAAGGACGTCAGTGTATTTTGTGCATTCCTGAATTCCTACTGTTAGAAGGATGATTCCAGCCAAGTTTGATTGAATTCCATCATACAGTTCTAGAGCAGTTATTAAAACAAAACTTTTATAACCATATCCCGGGGCCATCCCCTGACCGTCAGTGGGTCAAAGTAATCATATATGTATAATTTTGTAACTCTATGCTTGATACAACTTGCCAAATTTGGTTAAATTCAATCAGGCATCAAGAAGAAGCTGTTTGAAAGAACATTAACAAATGGAAAAAAGATCCCCAACATAATCCCAATACCTCATAGGGGGGTGTTGCGATATACCGCTATATTGGTATATTGCAATAAATGATGCAGCCAAGCTGTATTACATACATGTGCTGTAAACCTCAAATTAGTCAAAACTGAAATGAGAATGATGACTGGTTAGTTTTAGCTTATTACTCTTTTTATTTTTAGTCATGAAAACCTTATATTAAATTAACAGTCAAAATCTGAATAAGATGAATAACTGCTTTGTTTCTGCAAAATTATGCATGTTTATGCACATTTAAACAGTTGTGGTACTAAGCATGTACAAGTTAAGAAAAACATGTACATTCTTATATATATATATAGTACATTAGTGAAACGATATATTGAGGTATATATTGTGGTTCGCTGTTAATGCCTAGGTCACAGGAAACTACCGAACAGCTCACTTGCCCTGTAAACGCCAATACCCTGAGACTGTGAGCCCCTAGGTAACCGCACGGCATGCCCTTGAGGTCTGCACAAATTTTAGAAGATCTTGGACCCAAAGGGGTGCCACTTAGCCCGAAACTTTCTGTCACTGTCAGATGAGACCTAAGTAGGACTGGGGAACCTATATGGGCCTATAGTTCGTCAGAAGTCCATACATCCGCAAGCATCATGTGACCAAGGCATATGTATCGCAATATTACGTGGTACACTTCAGACATATTGCAACAGCCCTCATACCTCACCAAGAGCCTTCCCACCCAGGGGAACTAGTGAAATATTATGTAGCAACTCTATTTCAGCATTGATTTACATCAAGGTTATGAGATAAGATTACTACTTCTTCCACATTTTCCTACATTATCTTTTAGGATGTTAATTGTAAACACCCACACAAAGTGTTAGGTTACCTGCAAGTTAGATTGTTATAATACAGGATATGAAGATGTCTACAATGAAATCCACTGTAATTATACACAAATATTTCAGAATAATATATGCACCCTGTTTCAGTTGTTTTGGACACACATAGCCTTCCCTTGACATCAGGAAAAATAGGGAATGGGTCCCCTGATGGGAAATTGTATGACATTCACAAGAAAAGAGACACTATAAAGTAAGTTAAGAATTTACAGTAATAATTTAAATACCACAAAAGTTAAACTTCTTTTTTTTTGGTAAGACTTTAAGGAATAAGGCAAACTTGGCCCCATCCCCTAAAAAAAAGGGGGACCTAAGATCATGATTTCAAATGGAATATTAATACATTTGTGATGACAGAAAAAATTAACCTGAAGAAACCAATTCTAAAGATCTTTATCAACTATGTTGCTATACCTTAAGGAATTGTATACTTCTTAAAAAAATACTTAAAACATACAGCAAAACATCACTTAAAGACCACCTCAATACATGTAGTAGCAAGACCACCTCAAAATTAAAAAACAATGTTCAAGTCCATTTTCACTGTTTCGCTCTTTATTCAACCTCAATTTTAAGACCACCTCAATAAGAAGACAAGTTTTCAAGGGTCTTATTATCGAGGTTTTACTGTAGTTTTCTTTGTTAAAAGCAATTGACCTTTCATTACAACCAGTAGTGCCTAAATTTTTATAACAAAAGAGTCTAGAATTTGTAAACAACCGTATTGTTCATGAATACTTTCATTTACACTGAAAATCCTGATCACTTCATTGGTATTTGTAAGCTTAATGTTAAACTCGAACGAAATCCTTAGATGATTATAAATTAAACACACACTGCACGAAACTTAAAATAGCATCGCAAAAAGTTCATTAGAGCAATTCTTAAAACTAACAGTACAAATTTCAGGAAAATTAAAGTGGTGTTTAGAAAGAAGGTTTTGTTTCACTGATCTACAAATGCCAAAGGATCAAATTCTCCCCACAATTCACTAAGTACAACAGTGAAATCAATATAACTAGGAGGCACAATATTGCAAGATAAATTAAAAATACCCTCAGTCAAAGCAGCTTTCCAGTTCATTTTACCACATAATAAAGGCAGCCAGGCTACTCACACAAACTGCTATTGAATAACAAACCATCTTGATTAAATACACTAAAAAGTAAGTAGTAAAGAGTGTAATGTGGAAATACTATTGAATTTTGCGAATTCGAGAAATTTGTGAAAATAATTGTACATTTTACAGACCTTTATTATTCAATGTAACAATACTTGTTTTAGGGGTCTGCATACATTTTAACTTAGGTCGGCAATCTGCCATTGTGATGTAGAAAAATATCCATTCTAGGAATTTTCTGCTAGGGGTCCTTGGACCTTCATGTTTGACAAATTAGGGGTCCTTAGTAAATTTGTAGGGTCCCAGTTATGCAGTTTATACTTGACGAAATTTCATTTTATTGGTCCCAGGGACGCGCAATAAGTTGAAAATGGGAGTCCCTAGAAAGAAAAAGGGAGTCAGGGACTCAAGATTTCTGCGTCAGTGAAATCCATGCATCTATATATAAAGTATGCAAACAAGATCTATTCACGTACAAGAGAGAACGTAAGCAATGAAATCTTTCTACATCTAGGCAAATTTACCGGTAGCATAAATAATCAAAAACAAATGACCATCTATCAAAATGTGTCATTTGAGAATACTTTGAGGTAATACTGAGAAATCTGAAACCGCCTGAAACTGGAATGTTGGAAACATTTCCGTGGAGTTTAATATGAAAATATTTTTACCACCATTAGCCCTGAACATTTATAAGTTATCATGAAACAATAATGTTTCTAGAATGTTCAAAGCATTACTTTATAAAACATAACAAAAAAATTTAATCTGGGAAAGATCCTGAAGATACAGAATTTACAGTTCTCTTGCTATGGGATTTTAAGGACTTTAAACAAACAAGACGGATGAACAGCTTTTGTTTATGAGGGGGATTTCAATAAAGAATTAAGTCAGCAGAATGGTGATATTTCAAATTTTTTGAGGACAGAACAATTACAACATGAGTTTATGATTGCAGGATTCTGTTTGTTGAATAGTGATGAATAAAATGAACAATAGTTGAATGGGCTGCACTGAACCTGTTGTATGAGATTCCATCTTGATGGATATATAAAGAATGTTTCTTTGTGGATTATCCTATGAACAAACTGGGATGGTTAAGTCACAATACAATAAGATATATTAGACAACTCCATCATGATGTATAATAGATACATATCAATGTTGTGTATAAGCAGATTAGCCGAGACAATTATGTGATAATACCAGATACTACACGACTGTTTGACCTGTGTCCTACTCGCTATTCATGAGTTTTTTTACAGACTTTGTCTAGGGGTGGAAGCAAAGCAAGTCTGTTACTTCATGTATGCAGATGGACTAGCAGGGTTTTCCCTAGGATTTTTCAGCAAGGGGTCCTTGAACCCTCATGTTTGACAAATTGGGGGTCCTTAGTAAATTTGTAGGGTCCCAGACATGCAGTTTATGATAGACAAAGGGTTATTTTAGGGGCCCCAGGGATGCACAGTAAGTGGAAAATTGGAGTCCCTAGAAAGAAAAGGGAGTCAGGGACTCAAGAGTTTTGCCTCGCATTTATCTATGGATATAGCCCATCATTTGCCTGAGGTTCCTAAGATTTGTGAAAACATCAATTTGTACAGCTAGTGACATATATATCAATGATTCAATCTTGTCCAACAATGCTAGGTATTTAGAGATTAAGCTGCTCAACATCAACCTAGAGGTCCTGGGTTTGAACCTTGAAAGTTACAATCAGGACACTTCTTCATAAGACACTATTTATAGAAGTTTTCCAAGGAAGTGCACTTGATTTAAAATGCTTTAAATAAGCTTAAAATTCATTCATCACAACTGAACTAAAATATAATGGTAAAAAGTAAATAAAATTTCAAAATCATTAAACCAATACTATAATTTAGCAGAATCAGTTATGGAATTTGCCATCAGTATTGTTATCGTTAGGTGTTACTCATTTGATGGCTTACGTCTCGGATTACCCAATTCCACAATCACTTTTCCTAAGAGACAGAATAACAAGTGTGAATTCCACCTGACCAAACACAATCTATTCACACTGACAACACAATAATCACCTATAGTAACAATAAAGGGGCTTATCCTATTAACTTTAGCAATGAAGGAATGAGACTTAAGTTAACAGTTCCATAAAAGTCATAATCCTCTAGTCCAAATATAATGACCTGGGTTCAATCAATAACAGTGAAAATGAGAGAGAGAGACGAATAGACATAGGGGTGAATGAGAAAAGTAGATTGCGTGAGAGACACAGAGAGAGTGAGCATCACGAAATTAGAGGTTGACAAATATTTAAAATCTGTGAGAAACAATGTCAAGACAGAAGCGTGCCATCAGTGCACAATGTCACGAGTGTGTATATACAGTGCACAATGTCACGAGTGTGTATACAGTGCACAATGTCACGAGTGTGTATACAGTGCACAATGTCACGAGTGTGTATACAGTGCACAATGCCACGAGTGTGTATACAGTGCACAATGTCACGAGTGTGTATACAGTGCACAATGCCACGAGTGTGTATACAGTGCACAATGCCACGAGTGTGTATACAGTGCACAATGCCACGAGTGTGTATACAGTGCACAATGTCACGAGTGTGTATACAGTGCACAATGTCACGAGTGTGTATACAGTGCACAATGTCACGAGTGTGTATACAGTGCACAATGTCACGAGTGTGTATACAGTGCACAATGTCACGAGTGTGTATACAGTGCACAATGTCACGAGTGTGTATACAGTGCACAATGTCACGAGTGTGTATACAGTGCACAATGTCACGAGTGTGTATACAGTGCACAATGCCACGAGTGTGTATATACCAATAACATCCAATCAAATAACAGTTTGCTGAACAAGTTCACCAGATGGAAATTTTTTTGTGTTTATTATAAAATTTCCGACATTTTGACTCAGATGAGTTTTTACCATACATACAGGGCACTCGTTCTACAATTTATGGGTATCATTCTCTTACTAAACTATCATGTTTTTCCTTTTTTCCACTTGAAATTCCCATCACAACAAAACCTCAACTGGGACAAGTGTGATATCAGTTGGAGTGCATCCACATTCTTTTTATATAAACAATTAATCGAGGCATTGCTCTATTTATCATGTCATATTATGAATATGTCCCACTCAGGGTTTTCCCTAGGATTTTTTAGCTAGGGGTCCTTGGACCTTCATGTTTGACAAATTAGGGGTCCTTAGTAAATGTTTAGGGTCCCAGTTCTATGAATTTTACACTTGACAAAAACTTATTTTAGGGGTCCCAGGGATGCACAGTAAGAGGAAAATGGGAGTCCCTAGAAAGAAAAGGGAGTCAGGGACTCAAGATTTCTGTGTCAGGGAAATCCCTGCCCAATTCATTGAACATATCTAGTATAAATAAGTATGGTGGAAATTCCCCGTTTTATCTCGAGCACAAATTTCCTGCTGGTGCATGTATGGGTACCAGTCTCCAAATGCTGTCTGGTGCCCTGCATGACATGTCAGGTGGTCAGATGCAATTGGAAAACCCTGTGTCTGATTATCACTAAGTACTTAAGAATGCAGTGTATACCAATTAATTATTCATGTTTACCAAATGGAGTAATTAGCATTGAAAATAAAGCACACCCAAAAAATTAGGAATGAAATTAACAAAATGTAAGAATTTGTAGTTTACCAATAAACTCATGCATTCAGTACTACAATCTTAATTACAACTTAAATTGAAAAATATCCAAACTTGGATTTATTGACAAAACCTCGAACTAGAAGATAATCATTATAAATTGCCATTAATAAATAATAGTGATAAATGCCTAGTACAGGAACCTCGGGATATTTGTGTTAAACTGATTTATTTAAATTCTCAAGTTAAAACACTAATTTTCATTACAAGCCAAGTCTTCAAAATGGTGTTAGTTTGCTCTCATTCAGAGAAAATATTGTATAAAACTATTAATAATCATTACAGTTTATAGGAAGAACATGTATTTTTATGAAAACAAACTTAATTAACTACTGCACAGTAAAGATCCATAAATGTCCATATTCTAAGTTCTAACCTCAGATCTGTTTCACAGTAGGTTATGCTATGTCTTTGATTTCAAGGTATTTGCATACAAGCTGGTGTACAGTTTTAATACACTTATCACATGAAGAATTATAAGTATATTACAGCTTTCTATTGGCAAGAACTAGGAAGCCCTCATGAGGGAGCTAGTGCCCCCCCCCCTTGCTTGTTTGGCCATCCAATTGTTCCCGAGATATTTATAGCCCTTCATACCACTGAAATTTAAAAACGGCCCCTTTTCAAATTTTTTAGGCGTTTTAGGCCGTTTGAGTGGGAATTTCTTTTGGGCTGCATATTGATAGTTGTAATAATTTAAAAAAAAACAACATCTACATACTTATCTAAATTATGATAGAAAAAGTTTGCCAACCAAAGCCTTGATGACTTAACACCATGTTACATTATACTGAGATCTTCCAAACTAAAGAGAGAACATCTAAGTAGCTACATTCATCGACAATCTCAACTCATCAAGTTTGTTTATAGATCTAATATGACCATATATATGCCAAAACATATGTGAAAATTTCCATGTTTTAATAACTATATTCTCATTATTTTATTGCATTTATTAATTTTGGTGTTAATAATTTCTTCTTCGAACTTTTAAATTAAAATTAGAAGATCTTATAATCTAAACAAAAACTACCAATTCAAAACTTTCCAAGTTCAATACAACCACAATAACAGTGACCTGATGACACAGTTTTTGTTGAAAATAAACAGTAGAATCTACACAGTCAAAACTGTACGAAAATCACATATGAATATTACACACCCACGCAGATAGATAAACACTACCTCCGGCTAACGGTTAACCAGCAGTCACGAACTAATGCAGGAAAAACTTGAGAAAAGTATTTAATAACTTACCTTGGCACTGAAATCCCTGCTTTCCGAATCCCCTGAAAAAAATAATGTAAATTCCATTTAACTATATCCAGACGTCACGAAAATTGACGGTAAAACAAGCTGTCAAGCTGAAAAATACAAGAAGTAATATCGCGAAAACAAGTGAATTTTCAAAGATATCAACGGAATGCGTACATTTACTTCCACAATGCATGAGAAGTCTTACCATATAAAATCCTTACAATGACCACAAAATGTTGGTTGCTTGAAAAATCTCTGAACCATTTTATGATCCTTAACAACGGCGACATTTTTCTGCCTTAAAGCTCCCCTACGATGCACACCCTTACTAACTGGTTCGGCCATTTTTGCTGGCTGTCAGCTCGCGATGCGAACGCTGAGTGCTGAATAGTGTATTGGTTTTCTTTATGCGCGTAACGGGGCCGTAACTTGAAAACCGAAAGTAGACTCACTCGAGGAGAATCGATATCAATCTATTTTGTGACCATTTAACCTAATTTTACCTATATAATGAAGCATTATTGTATTTATTTACTTTTATTTACCAAGTAGATACCAATAATGAATCAATACATACTGGTAGTCATTTGCTAATTTAACTTGCAAGTTAACTGTTTGAATTGGGAGAAATGTAGGGCTAAATTCGCGATTATATCACAATTTATATGTCCGTGATTATATGAAACTGGAGTATATACAATGCGAAATCAATATTTGTAGTTAATTTAGTAATACAGTATTCTTTTGCATTGTAAAACAGTCTTGAAATATAATTGTTTAATAGGGTTATAATTTTATTCAATATTAGAAAAGGGCTACTGAAATTAATTACAGTGTCGGTAAAACTGGCGTTTTATATTGATCGGGAAGAACAAATCAAAATGGTTAAAGATAGATAGTCTTCTTTTCTTTCAAAATATGCTAAGTAATAATTTTGAGAAAATGTCATGCCAATGCTTTCATACATAGCCTACACACTCAACACAGTAGAACTGTAACTTTTCTTAAATGTTTGCTAGAACTGCAAAATACGAGTCTGATACAGATATTTGTACGGGACTATGAACACTTATATTAAAGCAGCATGACTTTTCTTCTCTTCTCTGATGACTGAATTATAGTTTTAAACAATCCGAACGATGCATTTCATTTCACAAAACAACTTTGTGTTAGTTTGGTATTGATGTGTTTCTGAACCGAACGTAGATTATGTTAGACGGCATCAAAACGAAAGTAGATTATTTTAGACGGCATAAAAACGAAAGTAGATTATTTTAGACGCATCAAAACGAAAGTAGATTATTTTAGACGGCATCAAAACGAAAGTAGATTATTTTAGACGGCATCAAAACGAAAGTAGATTATTTTAGACGGCATCAAAACGAAAGTAGATTATTTTAGACGGCATCAAAACGAAAGTAGATTATTTTAGACGGCATCAAAACGAAAGTAAGGAATGACTCGTTCCCAGCTGTAACCTTAATTTGAAATTCTGATAAATTGGGGAGTATCTTGTAATGTATCGTTTGGATTACGAACTTGGGATGACATCGGAGGTCATTAAGCATACACTCACATTAAAAAAACGTTTTCATACGAGGTTCATTTCAGAAAGCGTCACATTCCATACCCTTTGTCTCGGGTTCTTCAGTGGACTTGTCTTCCGGAAAACCAAAAAATAAAGTCTTATTTCTTGCAAAATATGCCAAATTGGTGAAACAAGAATATTTTCGTCAGCAAGGATGTCCTTCATCATTAAATGTGTAAACTTACATGCGTAGCATAACATCATTCAACGATTTTGAAGCACATACAGACTGAGATAACCGAGTATCAGTGATCCCAGGGAAATACTCTTTTCATGTAACTGTCTTCTACTCAAAATTGCTGGATTTCACGGCGCGTGTTTTGTGACCTGCTTCCTGTTGCCAATTTCACAACGATGTTACGGTTAGCCGAGGGTGGTGTAAAACAGTACGAGTTCGAAGCATGGAATCTAGTCAATTCAGGCCATGGAAAAACCCACACTCTCCTCCCCGATAAAAAGGTTACATAGGCGAATTCTGTGTATGGCTACTTGAATATCTTTAACAGAACTATGAACAATACTCTACATTGCATACAAGTAAAACATGGTTGCTGTGATAGGATACTTTCTGAAACAACCATCGCCACTTTCATCATCGGATTTCATGTATCCCTGTAAATGGACACATGTGCCCTGCGCGAGTTTGAATTTTGCCAATGTGCTTGCATAAACGCACTTGCAAGGTCTTTGAATATTGATTATGTTGTTTTGATGCTTGCTTCATTAATACCCACAAAATATATGCCATGCAATGACAAAGCAGTATATAGACATTAAGAGTTCACAATTAAGGACAGATTGAGATGTTGTTACCAACTCAATATAATGCCATGTCCAGAGTCAAAGACTTCTATGTTTGATACTAGGTAAAGGAAATTTAAGAACTATCTACAATCAACTTATTCTGGAGATGGCAAACATTTGACTAAAATGTCGATTTTCCTCCACATGTGGAGAAGTTGCCGGCTCCTTGTGGAAGGGTAAGTTAGTACTGGTTAGAATTCAGTCCAGGAAAAACTGGTTAGGTGAACCGGCCGCCGTATATAACTGAAATATCGTTGAGAAACGGCGTTAAACCCGATGAAACAACAATCCGGAGATGGCATGTACTATAGAACCACAGGGGCCAGTTTCAAGCTTTGTTTTAGAAAAATGGGCTATATATGCTATATTACAATAAAAGGGAACTTCAGAAAGTGAACACATATCTTACAATCAGACACATTTATTTGTACTTGCGAAAACACAGCAGAATAAGATCTCAGATGTATTCTGAAAATGTTGACAGGTAAATTTGCGAAAGATTACTTTGGACATACTGCAATAATAATTGTGTTATTGGTGTTTACAAGTGTAGAACAAATATAATAATGCACATGTACCCAGAGACTTTCACATGACCCCGATTTAACGCTAACGGAAGTGTATTTTTGAGTGGATAGGCTTAGCTATATCGAACTTTTTACGTCAGATTTCGTCATTTCACCGGCTGGGTACAATGTCTGGTTGAACTGACACACAACGTATTTGTTTTATGTGAGAGATCATTTATTTGATGACATACTGGTACACAAAATATATGATTTAAAATAGAAATGTAAAACAATGAATCTGCTCATTAGTTATAATTAAAACTTCGAAACTCCTCTGTTTTACGATATAATATGTACAGGCAAGTTTTTTTTTCTACAAAGAGTAATAAACTGGCCCTGCAAGTTGATCCCCGGTCCAATTGTACACTCACCTCTTCTTACACTGACATCCATTACAACAGAATATTCATTTAGACAAGAAATTTTAAGGTTAAGATTTGTTGTGCAACATAAAAAATGCCGAGATGTTACGAATGCTGGTCACTCCAGATCCAAAATGGATTTGGGTAAATTCACCATAGCATAGATAATAAGGCCTTGCGCTAAAGCCCCGGGCCAAAAACGACACAAATCCGGTAAGAACAATTGTTTTTATTCAGTCATTGATCAATTTCATTGTATTAAACTATCTATTACTATTGCAGATGCTATTTCTACAGCGATATCATGGTTTAGATTTTAATCAAACTTGATAATCTATGAAAAAGCTGCACCAATGTCAGGCAACTAAGACTTAAAACACACATGCACATGGAACTCTCTATATCACATTACTAAAATAAAAGTAGTCATCTTAAGCGGAAAGCATTTAAAAAGCGAAAATATTTTAAAGAATGGAAATGATTTTAAAAATATAAATATTTAACTAGTTTCTGTGTATACAGGTATCTCGTAGTGGACGGGATTTCTTTTTTGTAATGATTCAGCAATGATGGTTTTATTATATAGTCAATGTCGTGCTCAGGTAAGTCCACAATAATTGTAATAATGAGTTTTGAATACTAAGATAATTTTAAACAATCATTCACATACTGATATGAAAGGACCATCTTGGAATATAAAACTGTATATATACCACGTGATCTGTGTCAGCTGTTTTGCACAAGGGATTAAAACTTGCAAAATCGGTATATCAATTAATTATTACAGTAAGACCTCACTTAAAGACCACCTCAATAATAAGACCACTTCAAATTAATAACACAATTTGCAAGTCCATTTTCACTGTTTTAATCGTTATTCAACCTCAATATTAAGACCACCTCAATAAGAAGACCAGTTTTTAAGGGTCCCAATGATGGTCTCATTATTGAGATTTTACTGTATGTGTATGGCAGCTGTACATTTTAATCAGAATATTGTGGGTGAATAATATCCCTGGTTAAGTGATTTAATTTGTTGCACTAATTAAGATAGCTTGAAACCACAAGTGAAGTATCATATTTCTATTGAATGCACATAATTATCTCCTCCGAATAATGATTTCAACCCACCGTATGGTACAATGTAGGTTAACTCTCGGGTAACAAGGTAATTCAAATTTTAATAACACTGGAACTTGTATAAAAACTATATTGTAACGTGATAGTTTCCACGTGGGTGGTTCCGATAATGTTACAAGGTGATGCATTACACAGATAAAACACTTGATACTAATGCAATTCATGGACTTCCGTACCAAACACCAGCTGATGTCGTGGGTTTTTGTTAGCGTTCCGAATAGTGTAACTTACCAAAGAGACATGGAATCATGTCTTTCCAGACCACGGAGAAAACCCGCTACCTATATATCATTTACGTAGCTTGAGAAATTTATGGAAAGCTGTCGAAGAGAACATTATCTAAGATCATATGGGCACTCAAATTTCATCACACAGGTGAGGTAGTTTTCAGGTCCTGTAAGTTTTCTGTTTCCAGATAACATCGAAATTATACAAAGTATCGTGTTTTAGCATAGTGACCAATCTGCGAACAAAATTCAATACCTTATTTCAGTATATTTGTACCAAGAGAGCATTCAACTTGTTTGACAATTCTATCACGCCAAAATTGGCCTCATAATATGGACAACATTCTATTGAGAACTAGTACAAAACATGTCATGTATTCTTATACATGATTCAAATATTTGATTTTAAACGTGTGCATTAAAGAAAACCCCGATGCATCCAACACCTTGTACATTGATTTAGCAAATCTGAAAGTGAATAGCCTGTATAGAGTTCGAACGGAAATGTCACATTCAAAGCAGACAGCCACCTCAAAAAGAGACATGAATATACAGGTACCTAAACAACTATTTGATTACAATTAATTAATAAGGGCAAAAGCGAAACGAGATACAAACATATATGAAAGATAAAATATGAGTTCCGCCTTGGAGCGGCCAGTTTGGTACCCACTTGCTGCAATAATTGACAAGGTGAACGACCCCCATAACTTAAACTTTTTTTCGGAGCAGCCGTACTGACATAGTTTTACTATTTGCATATCAGTGTTGTTTACACCAATGAAATCTTACGTTAACCACTAAACCAAATTTTCATCAACCGCACATCATTTGTAACGGCGCAATTTGAAGGTTTATATGTGTTGTGCAACATAAAAAAATGCCGAGATGTTACGATTGCTGGTCACTCCAGAGCCTAAATGCATTTAGGTAAATTCACCGAAATTCAGTGGATTTCGGCAAGGTAGCCTTAATCGAAAGGTTCACCCATCCGCGTCAATGTTTCAAACGTTGTTCTGTTGAAGAGAAATCGCCTTGGTGGGTAACGTAAGATTTGATTGGTTTACACAACACTGATATGCAAATAGCAAAACCATGTTTATATGGCCGTGCCGAAAAATAGTTGTGCGAGATTCATCTTCCACCCAACATTACTAGTATATCATTCTAAATGGTTTAATACTAAGGGAACTAGATCGGTAAACTTTTATTGATTTATAAGTTGCTATTTCGGATTGTGTGATATATAGCGCCGCTTGAAGCAGTGTTACCGATTGGACGATCAATCATCACAGGTTGCAGACGACAGACAGTTCACGTAACACACGTGTTTATTGTCCTTCCTACCAGTGCCAACCGTTTATTCTCCATTGAGGACTGAAATACGATCAGGTGTTCACAGGGGGCATGTGAGTCGAACGCCAAACATGTTGAGTGGCAATCTAGTCCCCTCACAAAATAACCTAACCCGTCCGCTGTCGGCAGAGCATTTGACTGTCACACTGGAGGAGGTCTCAGGTTCGAACCCTGGGTGAGGCAATTGTTCTCCTTGACGATTTGACTGAAGATGATACATCAAACGTCATTTGTCCACCACCTCTGGTTTTCCGGAAGTCAGCAGATTGTTGCAGGAGAACAGATTGGTGCTGCTTAGTAACCGAGGAACGCTGGTTAGGTCAGGTGACCGCCGTAAATATCTGGAATGCTGTTGAAAAACAGCGTCAAACTTCAACCTCAAGCAAACAAAACAAATAAATATCATAATGTTAACAGCAAAGCTAAATGTAAAACTCTTGTTGTCTGCTGGTAAGGAACGGCAAATGGAAAGCACATACTTTGATGATTTGAAAGTACACTGTATATAAGAAGACAGTAAATGGACGGATGTCATTGTTAGTATTCACCGAATGTAATGAAGTATTATTCAATATTTCATCGTAGATTAACCAAATCCAATCGGCGAACAGCAGTCATCTGAGAAAATGTCTCGCTTATAATCAGGAAATATTTCATCAACATGTTCACATATATTGTGAAACCTCGAGGGGGGCAACGTGAACAATTGTTTTTTGGAATATGAGATAAAGGTATAAAACCATTCATTGTAAACAGCTGGAAATGCTAATCAGTATTTTACACTCCCAATTCTTAGTTCGATAGTTCATAATTCCAAATGGGAATACAGTTTTATGAGAAATATTTCAATTCACTTAAAGGTCACAACAATAGGAGTGGCAAACAAAACTGGGAATGGCAAGCGAATGGTAACACTAGATGCAGAACTCAATAACAGCATGACATCTCTGTTACAATTATGAAAGTAAGTTTATATACTGTTCAAAATAGGTTTGCCGTCTATGATCAACGTCTTAAAACATCGTGACAAGCTGCCAACTAAACTCCGACTTCAAATGTGCATATTTGAGTTACCTCTCACAATATATTTTATTTTAATAGAAATGGCCGAATGTTAACATGTATATATATCTTGTTCAAGCTGGGGAAGTGTTTGAGGTTTGGGTTCAAGTCGATGAGCTGTACGGTCAAGTTCGTCCCACACTTACTCTACCAGGGACATATTTGGTGAAAGTGGCTGTCACTGCCTATCATTTACATTATATGTTTAAAGAAGTTGTATTGTGATGAGAACTGCATGCTGACGAGCGTTGTTTTGTTGGGACAATTACCTTACCATGCTAAGCATTGATGTAAGAAATAATCGCTGATGTTAAAATGTTGACAAGCCGAGTCAAACTTCATTTATTGTCGGATAGTTTACAAAATGAATAACATTAGCTATTGTTAACTGTTTACCGATATGTCACTGTACCCGAGCATTTAGGATTCTTCTGACAATAATGCGGACTATTTTTCCCCTGTGACTAATTCCACACCAACTAGTATTGAACCACGTTAAATCTGTCTACTAGGGAGAAACAAATGTCAGATATGTGCTTCCTGACGCGTCAGCAGTGACGTGTCCATCTGTCCATAAAATGTTTTGTAAAGCGGGACCCATCAAACAATATCACGTGATTGCAATGTCTGACCATTACTGCTGATGAACCTGCTATCACTTCACACGTGTCTGTCTGTGACACGATGTCGGATATGGTATCTGACAATAGGTTTGATTTTAAATCAAATATCCCTCACAAGAGTGTTGCTATACTTGTGGAGCACGTGGAACTCGAAAGAAATATATTTTGCGCACAACATTCATGCTCTGTATCGTGTGAGTAATCGCAAACTGATGTACACATGTTTAGCACTAAGTTGTTTCAAGCATAAAACACACACATATATTGTAAGAGCAGACATGTTGATCATACAAATAGAGCTGCACAAATTAAGTTTTCTGTTGATTGTTTTATGCAGTATATAGATCTATTAACTACTTTTTGTATATTTGTTGAAACGATGATTGGCTTGAAATAGAGGAAAACAATCAGGTTTATATGGTGGCATATTACTGCCACCAGTTAGCATGATAGCGTTCGCGAATTGTTTCATGTTAACCACTTAATTATTATGATAATTATCTAGCTATCTAGTTAATATTCGTGATACATTTTCGGTAAGATAAATATCATAAACTAGAAACAGGCTTGAAAGTGCCCAGAACTGCCACCTCTTACCTTTTTATGATGTATTACACTAGATGTAAGTGGTAACACGAATTTTATCTAGTTGACCACTTATTGTGTTACTTAATAACTCAAATTCGCGAACCATAACTAGATAAATAGTAACACAAATCTTAAGTGAAATTCGCGAATTTGAGTTATTAAGTAACATAATAAGTGGATAACAGTTTTTTTGGCTTTTATTGGCGTTGTTCTGGTTGAGTTTTAAAGAGAAATGTCATGCTAAAACGTGTTCATGTATTTGAATTATTAGCATAACATCCCCTGGAACCAGAATAATGCACCACATGTTAAGAGGAAAGTGTTTTTTTTAGAGATGTAATACATATTTCTGGACAGCATATTTTGGATCATATATTTATTGAAGGTGTGTGTAGCAATGGTGGTTGTATACTGATGTCTGTTTTCACACAGCAATTGTTGTCAGTTTAATGCCAATGTATTTGCTACAAGTCTGGCTATCAGCTAAATAAACAGCTTCAAATTACGATATTATCTTTCAGTATAGAATAATACACTAAGTGACAGCAGATATTTCTGTCTGTATGTTAGAATACACTGTCTGCTTTATTGACACTGTCTTAACAGTCTACGGGTTAGTGATAGTGTTTTCTACTATGAAGCACTTATGGTATTGTCAAGGCAGAAACATACTTGAAGTGGTTCTTTCATGATAACTCCATAACAAAGCTTGAAGGGAACTACATCTATTGATGAAAGTGAAACAAGTCTATCTGGTTCTTGTATGCAGGTTGACTCATTATACTTTCACACTCTGACATAATGCCACATACCTCCATGCGTATAAGTATACACTAGTATCTAAGCATAAGCATTCACCTCCCTAAGCATTAGTTAATACCTCTCTAAGTATATATATGCATCCATCCAAGCACATGCGTCTTAAACATACATATTTGCATTTCTCCATAAGCATTAGTATTTATCCCTAAGCACAAGTGTCTTGTAACCTCTCTCTTAACACAAGTGTCTACCTCTCTCTAAGCACAAGTATCTACCTCTCTCTAAGCACAAGTGTCTACCACCCTCTAAGCACAAGTGTCTATCTCTCTCTAAGCACAAGTGTCTATCTCTCTCTTAACACAAGTATATACCTCTCTCTAAGCACAAGTGTCTACCTCTCTCAAAGCACAAGTGTATATCTCTCTCTAAGCATAAGTGTCTACCTCTCTCTAAGCACAAGTGCCTATCTCTCTCTAAGCACAAGTGCCTATCTCTATCTATGTGCAAGTGTCCACCTCTCTCTAAGCACAAGTGTCTACCTCTCTCTAAGCACAAGTGTCTATCTCTCTCTATGTACAAGTGTCTACCTCTCTCTAAGCACAAGTGTCTACCTCTCTCTAAGCACAAGTATCTACCTCTCTCTAAGCACAAGTGTCTATCTCTCTCTATGTACAAGTGTCTACCTCTCTCTAAGCACAAGTGTCTACCTCTCTCTTAACACAAGTATAAACCTCTCGCTAAGCAAAAGTGTCTACCTCTCTCTAAGCACAAGTGTCTACCTCTCTCTAAGCACAAGTATCTACCTCTCTCTAAACACAAGTGTCTACCTCTCTCTAAGCACAAATGCCTACCTCTCTTTAAGCACAAGCGTCTATCTCTCTCTATGTACAAGTGTTTACCTCTCTCTTAGCACAAGTGTCGCACAAGTGTCTACCTCTCTCTAAGCACAAGTGTCTACCTCTCTCTAAGCACAAGTGTCTACATCACTCTTCACACAAGTGTCTACATCTCTCTTCACACAAGTGTCAACCTCAAGTGGCTTACCATGCTTGAAATAATTCACATTTCATCCCAATAGATACATCCAGACATACAAAAACATTGCATTACAATTTGTTACAAGAAACTGAACATTTTCTCTGAAACAAGTGCAATGTACTTTCTTTTTTTCCCTACCACTATCTAAAGTTAACATAAAAATCTGTGCATATCTTGACATATGTCAAACATTACAAGTCATTGCTGCGCAATTAAAATTCCAAGTCAATATGCAAACGATTAGAGATTATCTTGATTCAAATTGACAACACTAATTTGTGGAATGGATGAACAAATATACAGGTTGTGCGTCAAATGCCAATTTCTTTTTTCATGTTTGGCACATCTAATCAGACTTGAAGGCTGGAGGCATATGATTGTTGACTTCAAGTATAAAACCGGAGCTATTTAAATGATGTAAGTTTACATTCTTGTTAGCTACAATAAACAGGTAAGATGGTAATTAAAGAAACGAAAAGACCTAAAAGTACAGAACAAACAATGTATATAATATTATTGTCATGTTATATTTGTATAATTTACAATTGTATTATACATCTGTTAAAATAAGTAATGCTGTTCAATTCATGTTAACTGTATTCAGATCAGGCATATTGGTTGAGGGGTAAAGCGCCCAACTCCGGATCTGAAGGTCATGGGTTGGAACACTGATTGGTAGGGTTGAACCACAAACTTCCCATTCCCTGAAATAGGCGCGAGTTCTGGTAACCTGGGAAACAGTCATTGAGAGTGGTTCATTTTCATGGTAAGCATGTTGCTTTTTAATGAAAAATGAATATAAACCTGTTTAAACTGAACTATTGCATGCATTATTTTATGTGTACATCTGACAGGCAATCAATCGTTCTTATATTACAGACATCACCTTTGCATAAGTCATGGTATATTCTCCACACATGGTTGACACCTTGATAGACAGTTTATTATAAGGCATACTACCCATGATTTCACATAATATGATACATGTACAATGTACTCATATATAATTCCTATGTGTCACATTTTGTAATTGGAGACAATTAAGTATTGATAAGTTGAGTTGCACAGAGTAGAAACAGCAATATGTCAGGCACACAACAATAAACAACCTTTCATTTATGTACCAATCATATTGAAGCGATTGCCAATGAAACACAAACAAGAAATATCTTGAAAAAAGATCGTCGGCACAATTTGAAGGTTAAGATTTGTTGTGCAACATAAAAAATGCCGAGATGTTACGATTGCTGGTCATTCCAGATCCAAAATGGATTTTAATAAATTCACCGAATACCCTTTATCAAAAGGTTAACCAATCCGTGTCAAGGTTACAAACGTTGTTCAGTTGAAGAGCAAGCGCCTTGGTGGTTAAGATTTGATTGGTTTACACAACACTGATATGCAAATAGCACAATGTTAAAAATTGCCGAAAAACCTCAAAGAAAATAGATTATAACAAACATTACATATATCATCAATTTATTCACATATTTTTTACAAAGTTATTTACAAAATAATACAATGTATTTACAAACGTGCAGCTTACAACAGAGGTAGAATACTATATTTCAAAAATAAATGAACGTCAAACAAATTGTTCTAATATAAAGCTGCAATAAAATAAACATATAAATTACATTCATCTACGAACTTATCTGCAAATAAGTTGTCATTTTAAGCTAGATATTTGCTCATTGCCTAACACACACAAATGTGTTTTTTGTTCTTACGTATATGTGGTGTAAACATAAAGTTTGACGTGTCTATTTATTGCCATTTTCATGCTAGGAAGTGGCTTATTGCCTTGCACACAAAAACATTCTTTTGTTTATTTAATAAATATGGGGCCTAAATTAAAAATTTCTATCTTAGCCCTAACACTACCCAGGTTTGTCAAAGAGGGTTAGCAGGTAGGGAAATGTATTTTGATGGAAGAGGATTGATGGTCTTATATGAAATGAAAATATGTGATGAAAATGATCAGTCACTGAAACATCAATATGCGGATGCAGACTGGCACAAACCTGCAGAATGTGGATGCAGACTGGCACAAACCTGCAGAATATGGATGCAGACTGGCACAAACCTGCAATACGTGGATGCAGACTGGCACAAACCTGCAGAATGTGGATGCAGACTGGCACAAACCTGCAATATGTGGATGCAGACTGGCACAAACCTGCCATATGTGGATGCAGACTGGCACAAACCTGCAGAATGTGGATGCAGACTGGCACAAACCTGCAGAATGTGGATGCAGACTGGCACAAACCTGCAATATGTGAATGCGGACTGGCACAAACCTGCAGAATGTGGATGCAGACTGGCACAAACCTGCAATATGAGGATGCAGACTGGCACAAACCTGCAGAATGTGGATGCAGACTGGCACAAACCTGCAGAATGTGGATGCAGACTGGCACAAACCTGCAGAATTTTAGGGTTGCAGAATTTTTTCTGGTGAAAATGAAGCATGAAGTGAATTTCAACTTGTTGCCATTTTTTACTTTCCATACAAACCTAGATTAAGGTACTATTCCAGCGATTATGTAACCTATAATTTGCATGCAATACCATGTAATGTCAGAATGCCACAGTTCTCTGCCCCCACCTTTATCTCTAACTTATACATTCTGAAATATGTCTGTATTACATACAGGTACAATGTAATTCCTAGGAGAATATCTTCATGACAAAGTACCATAATGTAGTTATTTAATAGCTAAATTATACAGCATATCCTTCATCTTAAAATAATATACACTGCCATCCAAAAGTTTCTTCACACTTGAATATTTTGAATTTTGATACTTTTTCTTACAGAATTTCAAATAAAACTATTCATCCTACTTCTGTGATGGACAGTTAAGAAATAACAATTTGCACATCGCGGCAGCAGCAGCATAAATTGGCCTGCATCCGAAACCAATGTATTATGTAACTGATTGATCTGATCAGAAAATAAGATACAAATACAAATTTATAAATACTTCTACAGAAAATTATTGCTGTGTTAAAAAGCATTTTCGATTTATTGCATGTGAAACAAATATGAAAATACATTAATTGTGATTGGAATTGACAAAGTGTGAAGGAACTTTTGGAGGACAGTGTATATGCACCTTTAGAATCACAAGTAATGGCAGGACATTATAAATAGTAACTGTATAGGCATGCATCATACTATGTTAGAAATTCATAAAAAGGAGAATATACAAATGTCAATAATAGGTGGGAATTGATCGGTAATAATATTGCGGACATTATCTAGAAAATTAGCCTAGACTGCAGCAGCCACATTATAATTGGAACTAAACATCGTCCGAATAAAGACACAAGTAAATAGTATGAACCTGAATGCCATCAATGCGTGCTATCAGATTTAACAACCAAATCTGACATAAAAGAGTAGACCAATACATATTGTATCAACTAGCGATTCAAACCTTACAATGGCACTACCACAGTTCTGTGTATTGTCAAATCACAAATATTCATGAATGATCAAAGTTCCCTATCTCTCGCATAAATAGACAACCCTAGCCTTAGATCTTCTTCATTATTCATAATATTCTCATTATTCAAAATTAAACATTTATGAAATTTTCTCCCAGCAAAAATACTTTTGTTAATTTCAAGAATTTTGATTTTTAGAGCAGAGAGTTCCATCATAATGTCTTAAAGTCAACCATGCGTATAACATGAAAAACCTATCTTTGCAAAAACAAAATATAAAAGATCTCACAATTTTACTTTATAAAAAACACCAAATACATAATCTTTTACTAGTAATTAAATTAAAAATGCCATACAGATTAAGTTTATGTGTTCGACAAAATGATAAAAAATACTTATGAAAACAACAGCCTCGCTTAACACAATTTATATGGCCAGCAAGATATAAAACATTCATAAGTTTTCTGGTTACCTGATTGTATAGTGTTTTAGCACATACTGTAAAATAAATACACTAACAAGTATCTATATACAACAACTAGAAACATGTCCTCAGGACACAGGTGCCCCCACTTAATCACCAATTAAAGGTCCATAATTCTATTTTTCCTTTGTGAAGAGGGACATGAAACCCCAGGTGCAAAACTTCACATGCTGTTGTACATTCCTATAAAGTTGGAAAACTGTAGGTCCACAGGTCCGGGGATATAATAAGACACAAGTCTTGTGGGAAGGACTGACAGACAAGGGTAAATCTAAGTGCCACCCCACAAATGTACGGGGGTGGGGCACAAAAAATGTCATATAATGTCACACAATAGCAATGCCTCTTTCTAGTAAATTAATATTTATTAATCTTATACCATTTTAACTTTTAAATAGAAAAGAAGGTAGCTGCGTCCACATAGTTTTTCCAAGTTCTCTGTAAGTGAATAAATAACACTAATTGTAATGTCATTTATTTGAAAAAAAGTGAAGCATGTGACACTCCTTGGTTTTCTTCATTATAAATTGTTAAGAGCTTACAAATAATTTGCTAGGTAAGACTAGATGCGTTCATAGGACACAGATACCCCCGCAATGGGCTTTTCAGTAGAATGCAAATACTTCTTTTGTAAAGGCTGAATAATTTTGAAGCAATATTAAGTGAAAAAACATCAAACTACAATAAGGGCCATAACTCATCCAAAAATAGATAGACTGTAACCGTAACCAAACTTATCCTATGCAGACTATGTGCCCAATATGAATTGAATACATCCATCTGTCCAATTGTTTAAGTCGTAAAGGGCCATGACTTGACTTGACTTTTATTTATTTATGCCCCTACACCATTAAAAAAACCTGGTGTATTTTAGTAAACTTAACTTAAGTGACATTTGTTTTTCATTATGCATTGCTACAGATACAAATTATGACCATATTTACAATAAATGAGTCCTAAATTAGAAAAAGATGAGAGAAAACACACATGTAGAACAGCAATATTTTATGCAAAATATTTTAAAAATCTAACCTCACACGGCTAAAATTGCAAATAAAACAAAAAGCCTTTTTACAGTTTAAACTGAAAGAATCTTAAGTGAATTCTGGTTGCTGGTCCAAAATAAACTATTCCTTGTACCAAGCATTTTAAATAAAATCACCTGGTACCCAGCATGATGAATTAAGTATACCTGGTACCCAGCATGATGAATTAAGTATACCTGGTACCCAGCTGCTGGCAATGATAGTCCAGCAATGTAACCACTTGACCAACATGATGGTCCAGCAATGTAACCACTTGACCAACATGATAGTCCAGCAATGTAACCACTTGACCAACACGATAGTCCAGCAATGTAACCACTTGACCAACATGATGGTCCAGCAATGTAACCACTTGACCAACACGATAGTCCAGCAATGTAACCACTTGACCAACATGATGGTCCAGCAATGTAACCACTTGACCAACATGATAGTCCAGCAATGTAACCACTTGACCAACATGATGGTCCAGCAATGTAACCACTTGACCACATGATAGTCCAGCAATCTAACCACATGACCAACATGATAGTCCAGCAATGTAACCACTTGACCAACATGATGGTCCAGCAATGTAACCACTTGACCAACATGATAGTCCAGGAATCTAACCACTTGACCAACAAGGTATGTCTTATCATTTGTATTTTAATAACAGACAAAGTATACAAGTGGAATATATAGATAATACCGGTAATACAACAATAGATTTGTCAATCTGTGTGTGTACATATTGAACATAAATATACTCAAAATTGAGTACTACACGCCATATCTGTGAAATATCATGCATATTTCATAAGCAATGAAGAATCATTCCATACACTGAAATGATCAATAACTGAATCCCCAAGTAATACAAAAAAATGATGTCAAATTTATACAGTTTTCACATAATTCCGGTGGGATAACAAAAATACTACTCGACATCTGATTTAAACAAAACAATTATTAAACTTCAGGCATTGGGCAAATGAACTTCATGAGAATCAGTTGACGCAGACAAAATTTGCTGAAAAACTCTTGGAAATTTTGAAAAAATATGAATGATCATAAGTCGTGATAAGGCAAAATGTTAAACATTAGTTCAACCAGCCTCTAATTAGTCAACATTCCGGCATTTCTTTTTTACAACTGGTAAATTTACCAAGTTCTAAATCAGTAATGAGTTGCCATTTAATATGATGCCACAAACTAATCTGGTATAATAACAATATCATAACGAAAACTCAATACATCTAATTTGCAAACCAATTAATTATTCAGCAAAATGAACAATACTGTATAATGTTATATCAATATTTGGAAAGAAATATGATCACTTTTTTGTTAACAGAGCAGTCATAGTGCTGATTTATTGAATACGGCGTAACATAATTCTAATTGTGAGTGGCAATAAATGCTAATTGTTACTGAAAATATAAACTCCTTTTGAATAACAAAACAAAGATAATTGTCACTTAATATCATATCACAACAGAGGCTGCGTTGATTTAATCAATCAATTAATACATCACAATTTCAGTCCCATAATTCACAACTTCAATATCCATATTTCCATAAAAAATTCATCAAGTCGGCTGTTTTTTTATTAACTGATAAATACTATGTATTTTACAACAGAGATTTAGGACCAGAACACATTCAATTGGATTCAACAGGCCTTTATTTAACCAAGTTTGTAATGTAAATGGTAAGATGTGCCATTTTAATTGTATTATGATAAAACCTATTAAATACATGTATACACTGGTATAGTGATTCTGACTGGTATAATTGGGCTTTCTGTACTGTGATAAACAAATTTAGGATACCGAGCTCAAATAAAAAAATACTCTCATGTCTTTACAATGTCCTAAGTTGGAGGCCTTAACTTCGAGGCGTGTTCTTGGGACTTCTACTTTTCACCTTTGTTCTGCTATAAGTACAAAGAAGGACTTTTTCCCAGATTATTTCTCAGAACTGTACAAATCCCAACAAGAAGCCTGCTTTTATAATGAGATTTAAACACACTTGTATATACATCACTTGAAGATCACAATGTCTCCCGTCAGCTTTGATAAAACTATGATTTTTAAATTCAAACAGTTTATTCAAATGTTCTTTGTGCAGACAAAATATTGATTTCGACTTTCATTGCAAGTCACAATGAAACCAGTGACAGGCATTTAGTTACACAGACAATTTTCTCAAGGAATAAAATTAATTCTCAAAACAATCAGACAAATATTGTTCATTAAAACAAAGCAATAAGAATACTAATAAGAAAAAGCCATTTCTTGTCACTGATATTGAAACAACATATGAACGTAATAATATCTGCATCGTAAAAAGTGTCTGTTAGTGGTTGTCGGAAATAGAAGACAAGTATCATTGAAGTAACCATGGACTCTAAAACATCATGTTCAATCTTCAGAAGAAATCATAATTACATGTTTACCGTCATGCAAAAATATTAAGGATGACTTATTCCACTACCATGTTTAATGTACAGATATTAAGTAGGGATGTCAATGAATATTCGGATATTTGAATATTCGTTTGTATGTCTGACTATTTGCATACTGATTCGGCATTCGAATATTCGATAAAAAAATTTTTTAATATAAAAGATGTATGCAAGTGTATTAAATTTCAATGATGGGCATTATCACATTGAATGACATTTTACGCGGAAAATTATATTTACAGGTGTTAATTGACATGTAATATTGTATATTTGGGGACAAGAGAGATATAACACTCTAGTGATGACATTTAGGCCCTGAAATTATAAGTTATCGCAGGAGCTAATCAGTTTAAAACACAAAATTGAGCATAAACTAAAAGTTAAACTTTGAATTTCAAATGTATTATCATTCAATAAGAAGGTCAAATGTTCGAATATTCGTTTGGAACGTTGACTGAATATTCTAATACCAAAATTGCCATTCATTGACATTCCTAATATCAAGTGATGATGCAAATTTATACCACAAAAACAGACATAATGTTTACGAATAACAGTTCTTAGCAAACCATACACTGAATTCTATAATAAATTACCAATTCTAAAAGTCTGCCAACACAAGAAAGATACTTAAAATGCAGACAATGCTCGTTTTCTGACTTTTAAAAAAGGCAGACAAAGAAAAATCGTAAAAAGCAATCAGCAGGGGACACGACCCTGTCTAGAATACCATATAAAACTGTCACAATATGCCAGAACATGAAGTCAGTACAGATGACAATAATTATAACCTTCTGTGTTAGTATAAAATGTGAAAACCATACACTGAGATCACTTTGTCTATACAAACTCAAGACAACAATTAAAAATTAACATAGCACCAATTAACTGTTCCACCAATGTAAAAATTATAAAAGAGCTGTAAACATTTAAAATCGTGTAAAATGTTCTCAAAACAAAACTATGCCAAAAATAGATAGCAAGGACATAAAAAGGTTTAAAAATTCTTTTATCGAGGCCATTTACCATTTAAGATGGGACTCAAATGGTGAAGAAAAGGGATAAGCAGAACATGCCATTTTATCATATCTTAAATAATTAAAATTTCAAGCTAAAAATCTGCAGTTATATTTATACATTGCCATTTGCCTGAACAGACAACATTTCCATGCAATGTATCAAAAACTCAAGCTCTTTTTTACACAAGTCAAAATGCGCCATTTAATTTGCAACAGTACATTTTATGCCATACTAGTCAAAATCATCAGATAAAGTCAAAATCATCAGATAAAGTCATTAGAAAAGAACAACTTATCAATAAGCGTAACACAGTATTTTTGTGCCAGTTACAAAGAATGCCAAAGATACCAATAGAAGTACTAAATGCCTTTAAGTTTGTCCATTCAAAATGCACCAAAAAACCAAGGAAAACAAAAACTGACCATAAGGCAATGCTATGTAAAGCTATTCATATATCTATTTGTGTTTTGCTTTCTCAGGTTGATATTTCTGCCGCATTGAATTTGTTGAAGAAAATTAAGAATTACACAAACATTGTATTATACAACCTACACTTCTTAAAAAAATTAAATACAAAACTTTATGCATGTTAAAACACAATTCTCTCCACAATTCACAAAAATTAAACCAAGAGAGCAAAGGGACATAACTCAATTACAACCATTTCAAACAAAACTTATCAGTGACAGACAAGGGAGACAACCGACCACATTGTTTATGTCTTGAATGAGAAATTAGAAAGATATCAGCAGAAAGAAACAAGAAAGAATGTCGACTTTTACACCTAAATGGCTTTGTGAGTTAAAATTATTTCCCCTGAAAGTAAAAAGGCTTACAGTACTTGATGCTACAGTCTGATTACTGGCTCACATTTTTCCGCAACAAAAATCAAAGGATATATTATATATCATACATAAAATAACAAATATAAAATCAGTAAAAAACAGAACCATATTAACACGAAATAACAGTTATATATCAGCTTTGATACATACAGAATAGAACATTTGTTTCGATTACATGAAACATTTGTAAATACACATCACATATAATGTTTCTATGATGTCAAACAGCTGTTTCGATGATTAGTTATGAACCTAACACAGTATCACACTAGTTCTGTATGATTATATGACAATGTACAAATACTGAACAAAGGAATATCATGTTTCGCAAAAACCACAAATAAAAAGGAAACCATTTTCTAAAATATAACAGCAATTCATGGACTGACTTACAAGTGTGACACGAAGAAGCAGAATTATTGCATTTCAAATAAGATAGAGACTGTTACCATAGTAACGAAAGGCAGGTTGTGATAATATGTATACCATTGTAGTTTAAGTAACCTGAAGTCATTGTCAAACACAAAGTACGGATGGCAAAATGTGATTTTTTCGCACAGAAACATAATATTCCTACATTATACACGAACTTGAGAAACACATTGTCACGGCTGAATAGACTGTAATTTGGCAATTTTTTCACAAGCTTCCATGATTTCACCCAATTTAGCAAGTGTTTTCTTCACTCTTAAAGATGTTAATCTAGCTGCAGGATTTGAACTCCAACATTCCATCATTAACTTTGTCATAACTTTCATGTACTGAAAAAATCAAGTTAATAAGATATTTTACAATGTATTAACCATGTTTAGTTTATTCAAGTATTTTTACATCAGCTTGTAACTAGACCTGTTGAGGAAAACAACAGGTCCAGTCCTGAAATTCCTATTTTTCAATGCCTGAAACCTGATTATAAAACTGAGTTATTACCCAGTATTAGCCACAAGCTCAGGGATTGGGAAGTTTATAATCAAACCCTGCTCGACACCAGACTTGAACTCAAAGGCTTCAGATAAGGAGTCAGGCCTTTCGCTCCTCAACCACTAAGCCTCCCATAATATGACTGACAAGAAATTGACACATGAAAATTACATTACAAGTATTGAATAGCAAAAGTGATGATATGAAACCTCCAATGCAAGATAACCGACAGTTCATCTACGGTGTTTTAATTTCATCTACAATGTTAACAGTAATATAATTTAGCACGTTATTACTTCAACTATGACAGTGATTTCATGACAGATTCACTGCATGCATCCTGGCTTCTAAAGTGTTTCCATTTTGATCGGGAATTGTGTCCCTTAGTAACCCTTAATTTTTCAAGAGTAATTCGCACACTGAGCCAGTCCAAGTCAGTAAACATCTTAAGTCTGTACATCAAATACTTTTTTCTCATTACAAAGTGATTGTTTCTGTTAAAGAAGCTTACCTTACGTAGTACACAAAAAAGACAGCAATACAACATAACAAGATTGTACACATAAATACTTACATCATCTCTTTGCCAGCGACTTGGTATTGGTGGTCGTAATTTTTGAGAACAAACAATATCCTTCATATTATCAAAACTGGGGTCAGATGGCACCAAATCTTGATATGGTATAGTCTGCTCCTCAACAGCCCCTAAAATAATGAACATAAGGGTCTCAGGATTGAATAATACTTCATCCCTAATAAAATGACATCACATGGCACATGAAATTTCATTATTAATCTATTTTACACAACACAACCTACATGTGTTTTCTTACATTGCAGGACAATATGCCATGGATATGTAAAATGAACTGCAGCTGCCAATCCTTTCTGCTAGTACTTCCACCATCTAAACGTCCACGGAGAGGGATTCACATATAGTAGAGGGTACTTAGTGACTTCAGTTAAACTTAAGTTTTACACTGATTGTGGACTATATCAATCACTCTCCTTCTTATAAACAAGTACTAGCGCCAATTCAGTGGTTGAGAAGTTCTAGTTTCATTCTTGCCGGGATTCTAACACATGACCTTCGGATCAGGAGTTGGGCACTCTACCCCCTAATACTATGCCTCCCCATGAGTGAAAGTTTGAAGACACACAATGAAGAAAGTGAGAGAGGGAGTTACCAATATTAATCTATCAATACAATACAGTACATTAAGTTCATTGATGACTTAGGGCTCCAGCCCATAACATAACATATTACAATTTATATGTTATGTTATAATTGTGAGTAAACAAGTAAGTACTGTGACAAGATCAAAATCTGCAAATGCAATGAGTATAAACATAACTGTACAATTGCAATGTACAGATAAGCAGTGATATCATAAACATAATAACAGTCCATACTAAAACAAATACTATAATATGTGTTCTTTCTTTTTGTATCTACTAGAGGAAAGTATAGTAGAGACAAAACATTTTCAACTTATTTCCAACAATAACCATATTTAAACAAATATAAAGGTTTGTTAAACAGTAACATTTATGAATTACATAGAAGCACAAGTTGAAGTCTATTCATATCTTATATCACAAAATATTTGAATTAAATAACAAAACACTATCAACAATTATATACTTATTGTACTATCTCCAAGTCGTCAATGAAATTCCACAGATAAATAAACATCGCTGACCCCTAAATACATGTAAATATCAATCAACTATTTCTGTTTTGTTTATACATTGTATACGTATAACTGAATTGTTAGATTATCCATACACATTATTTGTCTGTTATAACACTGTCTGTTGTTACAAATGTAACCATGACCAAAATAAAGTATAAATGTGGCAGTCTCTGAGATTTTTGGTCTAAATGCACTGAGCCTTGTTTATGAGAAAAACGCAATAAAGATGATGTCAGGTTTTCACATTATGACGTCATGTTTTCATATTAATTACTATAGCTAGCTGAAACATTTCAGTAAAGGATTTAATGATTCAGCTGCTAGCAGAAGCAAAACATTTATTGTAAACACTGAGACGGCCCCTTTTCTTAAGGAAAAGAATAATATACAATTATTTGTAAAATTATATTGTATTTGAAACCACATTATTTTGCTGCATTAAATTTGTGAAACTCCGAAATTTTGTAGATCTTGTATTGATGACCATATTAAAAATGCTGTAATTCCCTAAAAATATGTAGTTTGGCAATAATGTTTGTCTTGTCTTACCTACAAATATCCCTGCATTAAGAAATGTTAATGACTCAATTTTGCCAAGATATGTCATTTGGGCCAAAAATCTCAGAGAATGACACATATAAGAACACGAATAAACATTCTGCACATATCAAAGGTGTACATAGAAGATAGAATCAATGATATGTTACATATATGTATATAATAAAACAATTACCTCCAACAATTGTTCTTTTGGAAATCTCCCACAAGCACAGACCAAAAGAATACATATCACCCTGTTTATATGCATCAAAGGAGAATCTACTGATTGACTCATCCAGTACCTCAGGTGGCATGTAACGTTTTGTTCCCTGTCGTGTGTTGGGTGCTATATCAACTTCGTTTGTTTCACTGTGAAATAAAATATAAGAGTCTAAACTATTGTTCCATGAAAGAGCTCATGTTGGGCATATCATTTTCCTAGATAAGGCATGAGAATGCAAAATTAAAAAATTCGGCAAGGGGTCTAGCTTTTAAGCAACTAAGATGGCTTAAATTGTCTCAAAAACGGCCCTTGCTAGTGCCAAATCCTCGGGTTTCCGCGAATATGCGGAAAATTCTCATGCCTGAAAGATGTTGAAACAAGCTTTGAAATACCTTTACAGTTTATATAGCAATCATTCTCGATGACTGTTTCCTATGCCATTAACTAGTATGTGCGCTTTGATCACAGCTAGTGTAGATAAAATATTTGATGTTCGTTTCCTGATAGTTTTTTATAAAATGCCAGGTTTTAAGTTGAAGATCACATATCACTGGTTACTGGTACGACAAATCAATGAGTAAATATGGCATACAATGTCAAATACTCTTTGATATATTCAGACTCTGGTCATGAAAGGAAGAAAACTTATATATATATATATATATATACAATATATATAAACAATTATCAATGAATGAGACTATAAATAAAGAAAACAAAGAACATTGCAAGTGAATGCAGACACTTCAGTGAGTTACATTATCATTGGGACTATCACTGAAGCTGTGCTTAATGCAATACTTGATACTGTTGTTGGCATAGACAATGACATTTAACCTAAGACAATGACGTTCAAGCTAAGACAATAGCTTTTCCATTGTTTCAAAATAGACCAACTAAAAATGTAGCTCAAGCCAAAACTAAGACCTTGCAGGAACACAAACAATGATTGAATGAAGCACAAGGTATGAATGATTCCATAACAAACTATATGACTGACTGACCTGATGTATTTGACAGCCAAACCTAAATCAGCTATACAGCAAGAACCATCTTTCTTTACAAGAATGTTTTTTGTTTTTATGTCTCTATGAGCAATTGCTGGTTTTCCTGAAAATAAAACATACATTTAAGCATTAAATATATTGATAACGAACCTTACACATGGTTCAACCAGATTATCTGAGACAAAATTGAAAATCTTTCAAGGACCTTTTTCAAATTCTCCAAGATTATGGAAACTGAAATACATATATACACCAACAACCTTGTAATGGCTTTAAAAATAAATGAATTAAAAATATCCAAATAACAAACTAAGGTTCAATATTTAGCAAAAACATACTGAAAGCAAGTTTTTCTCTAGTTTTTGCTTCTTTTGTTACTGCAATATTTAGTCAACAAATTCATATGTTGAATTTGATTTAAATTCCACCGAACCATATGGCATCATAAATCATATCAAGATACAGTACACACCACTGTAACCTGATCCTGACCAGTAGGCATGAATGTATTATATAACAATTACACCAAACGTCTAAATTTGTTATCTACCCCTTTTTTTAATAATGATGAAAGCAGTAACATACTCTGCCATTTTAGTCAGCGGTGCAATGATATAACATCAATAGAATCAGCAAGATCTCGGGCCGTAATCACAAACACATTAAGACTGAAACTCAGACTTAGACTTAAAATTTGCCAAAGTTATAGTTACCGGCCTTTCGTTATTGTTCAGTCTGAACGAATGAAATTTTGTCAGAATACTTGGTGTTCCCCATTCTACATATTTGCCAATTTTAATTAAAATCGATATATTGGAATAAAAACATAGGCGCAAAAAGAACTTTTTACATTTTAAAGTCCGAGTTTCAGTCTTAAAGTGTTTGTGAATACGGGCCCAGGTTAATGAGTGTGGGGAACATTTCTAGCTAAACTTTGTAGCATCACAGTTTTATACAATGTATTGTCATCAATTTATGACAATAAGTAGATAGCACTCTTACCTCTAGTACCGAATATTTCGGTATGTAAATGTGACAAGCCACTGGCAATGGAATGGGCTATTTTTAGCATGTCATGATGATCTAGTGTGTTATCAGTGAGGTAATCGTACAAGGATCCGTTATCATGATAGTCTGTGATCAAAAATAACTGGGTCCAGGAGCCGGTGCCTTTAATATCTGACGCAATAAAACCTGAAAGGGAAAGGTACGTTGATACATGTACAATAATTTATCTTCATATACAATTCATGTACAACAACATCAGGGATCACCACAAGCACCAGTATATTCAGAGGCATTATAACCACATCAAATCTATTCAAGGAGATCATGACATCAGTATGTAAGACAATCTCTTAAGTCCAACTGACTTCCTTGTCCACTCAAGTGGAATTGTTAGACCTTTTTCTGGTATGTAACTTGTAAGAACATTTGTATGAATTCTACAACTTCTGAAGAAAAAATTGTGTTTTTTACACATAATTAGTTCAACAGGGAAGTATGAACATCATACACTGCCCTCAACACTTCACACTTAGACAATTTCACATTGCAATTTTTTGTATTTGTTTCACATGCAATAAATCAAAAATGCTTTTTAACACAGCAATAATTTGAGTAGAAGTATTTATAAAGTTGTACTGAAACAAATCATCTTATTTTCTGTGTCAGATCAATCAGTAACACTCATATTGATTTTGCAGGCCGATTGATGCTGCTGCCGAGATGTGCAAATAATTAGTTCTTAACTATCCATCACAGAAGTGGGATGAATAATTTTCTTCATGGTCATACATGTTTTATTTGAAATTCTGTAAGAAAACGGAACGAAATTCAAAATATTCGGGGGAAATCACGATACAATAAATCATAATAAATGATGCCTATTACCAAGACATTTATTCAAAAGTATAGTTTCTATCTTACCAAGAATATTATCATGTCTCAATAAAACAGTTTGATATAATTCTGTTTCTCGGATCCAACTAGCTTCCTCTGTAGTTAGGAATATTTTTACAGCAACATTTTCTCCTCTCCATTTAGCTTTGTAAACATCACCGTATCTTCCTTTACCAATAGACCTTGTTAACTGTATTTGTTTGGCAATTGTTCGCTGTACCTGTGAAAATGTAATTAAAGGAATAGAGTATAATCTTGAGAAAACTAAAAAAAGCATTCAGACTGCAAATTTGGTATGACTTCCACTGAGGTCCTGTATTAAACAAATCAGGCTCAATTTCTGGTGAGAATACACATGTTAACAGTTTCAACACTGTACATCGCAAATATCAAAAGCGTATCAAGTGAAACAAAGAGTTACCTAACCTGAATTGCGAGTAAAGCCGATGTGCTTTGCTAAACATTTATAGAAAATGCTGTTTTTTAAACTGTCTGTATAAAATTGTTTCTTGTTGGATTTTCTAGTTTACTATCTAAATTTTACAAAAATATACAATCCCATGTATTTGATGTAACCACAAGCATGGAAACAAATACTTGACCACATATCGGGAAATTAGCATACAAGTTATAAGACGAGATAAGCAGTCAAAAATATTTACTCGTAAAAAATGGATAAAAATGGGTGAGTCTTGTGCCATTTGAAACTGTTAATTGGTGTATTGTTTTTGGATAAGCCTTTATAATCACTATTTAAATAATTGATCACTAGCACGAATTGCGCAATGACTAGATAATGACAACATCATTGACCAATACAAAACACATGACAAGATAAATGTATAAGAAAAGGGAAACATTCTCAGTGACGATTTAACTCATGATGATAGATCTGGTCACATGTCCTTAGATCCGGTCATATGTCCTTAGATCCGGTCATATGTCCTTAGATCCGGTCATATGTCCTTAGATCTGGTCATATGTCCTTAGATCTGGTCATATGTCCTTAGATACGGTCATATGTCCTTAGATCTGGTCAAATGTCCTTAGATCTGGTCATATGTCCTTAGATCGGGTCATATGTCCTTAGATCTAGTCATATGTCCTTAGATCTGGTCAAATGTCCTTAGATCCGGTCATATGTCCTTAGATCCGGTCATATGTCCTTAGATCTGGTCATATGTCCTTAGATCTGGTTATATGTCCTTAGATACGGTCATATGTCCTTAGATCCGGTCATATGTCCTTAGATCTGGTCATATGTTCATAACCTCTGAGACAGACAAGGAAGTAGTCAGCTGAACAACAAGTTAGTATAGTCTGGTACACTATTTAGGACAACCAAATATGTGATAATTGAGAAAATACCAAGATAATTTGCATGTGATATATAATGTAACATACCAATAATGGCAATCCTGATCCACTCCCGGAAGAATGTTCTATCATCTCAGATAATGTCTCGTCTTGAGGTAAAATCACTTCTTTCTCGATATCATTGAGCATCTCTTGTTGCTCTATCTCTCGTTTTCTATACCTGTCAATTATATTAACATACCATGTACGAAAAAATGCAGACAGTATTAAGTCTTAACACTGGGTATTCTATTGGTAGGAAATTGAAAAGCAACTAAAGTAGGAATTATAAGAATGTATAACTGACACAGTGACTGGTCTTCATGGCCTCAGGAAATCACTCATACACAAGTTTAAAAGGACTGATAATAAATCTGCAAAGTATGAGTTAAACTATTTTTCTCCTAATGAGAAATTGGATAAACATTTTACCACTTACCATTTATTGATAGCAATTCAGCATATAAGTACGCCTTTAGCCATTTACAATATCCGAAAAAAACATACAATTCTAACATATTGTTACGTATTACAAAAATAACAAGATACATATGTCATTAAAGAATATTCAATATCAAATGTAACAGGTAGCATTTACGAAGCAGCAAAGCGTGACAGTTTCTCCTGTCGAAGGTAGAATAAACCCATCCTCGGTACCCAGACTATTCATAACATATGTGATTCCCTGGGCAAACTGACTGTAAATATCTTGTACTCATGAATAATTAATGAGGTGAAATCCAGCCGCTTCATTGGCCACATGACACACACCTCAACGATACGGAAATAGCTGAGGACTTACAGATGAAATCGCGGTTCTGAGTGATCCAATGAGATCGCGGCTTTGGAATCGTGTACAGCAGGACGTCAATAGCTCTGTACCAAGGAGATTCCTTCTTTTTTTGTTATCGTCTATTTCATAGGTCGAAAATAGCTAATGAAAATTAATGCATTACGAAGTTTTGCTAGCCAATTTGCCTAGGGTATCATATATGTTATGAATAGCCTGGGTTCCGAAGATGAATAAACCGAGAGTATAACTTACCTTAAATACACAACTGAAGCAGTGACTATAAGAATAATCAGACACAAGGAAACAGAAACCAATAGAGCAATGTGTGTCAAATTCTCATAACTTGTATACTCCTTTGGTTCATAGTCTGAAATATAACATACATGTATATAGACATGAACTGACATGATAGTTAACAAATGAGTGACATGTGTTGAAAAGAAATGCAGCAAGAGACTGCTTGTTATTCGAAACTATTTGAAGGTTGTTAAAACAGTAGACTCCTGTTGGCTCGAACTTGTCGGGACTGATAAAAGTAGTTTGAGTAAAGCACGGTTTATGTATCAGAAGAGATCTAAAACTGAACAAGAAGACAATTCCTGAAAGTTCTAAGTCACAAAATACAGATATACTGACAGTTGCAGAATTTCAGTGTTGTTTTGAAAGAAAAGAAAATGTAATGAAATATTTCCTACCCACCATAAAAACAGGTATACTCTTTTCAGCTACTATTACTGGTATTAATCAGCCATTTTGTACAAAGAATTACGACAGAAACAGATAAATCAATCATATAAGCTATTAAATCAACTCACAAATAAATTATTGATAATTACCTTGAAATCTACAAGTATAATACGGTTTATAATACCAAAATTAACAATTGAAAGATCAGCCATATAGGGAATACTTAACTAATAGAGGGAATGAGTTTATTCTAGGAAGAGACAAGTAGGACCACATATCAGCCCCAAGAAGACTAAAATGAGGGATCTGTTGACATAAACTGTAAACGGAATGAGATTATTTAAACTTTAAATACCTGGTCTTTGAGTAGTTGATCTTTCTGTATAGATAGGTACAACACCTTTATTACACTGGTCCTCATTGTCACAACATTCTATAGCTGTAGGTGCGCGATGAGGGACCAAATTGGCCATACACTGAAATAAATGTAAGGGTTTATTTCAATAAGTACTGGAAATTTAAAACAACGGACCAAAATCATGAAACTATCAATGTTTATCAATATAAAATTGAGTACTTAGCAGGGGTTCCATTTGACCCTTGATTTGACCCAGGGCTGGAATTTCCAAAAAGCCATATTTTGACCCTCAGGATTCTGGCTGAAGGGTAAATTTTTCTCTCAATTTGGCTATAAAATGGTTAAATCTGATAAAAAATTATCAAAATGACCCTTGAGAATCAGCAACTAGAGGAACTCCTGACTTAGCAACATACATAATCAAACTACTTAAGTCATCTCCATATTTTTAAATTTGCAGGACCCACTGTGGAGAACATAACAAAATAAAGTAATTTAAATGCATGTTTTTATAAATTCTAGGCATAATAGTAAATTTAAATACTGAAGAAAAATCATTTTAAATTGAGACAAGGGAACAACGACATTTGAATTTGAGTTCACGATGTACTTCCAAAACTGTCAATTATAATTTATATGTTAAAGGTTTAACTCACAATCCAACTACATTCTTACAAAATGATATGTTGCTATTACTTACTTGCATCGTTGTTCCACCCTCAAAACTAGGCAAACACCCATATGCCAACTCATGTATTCTTTCCCCATTTTCAATAACAGCTCTTATAGATGCAAAGCACATGCTGTTTTCTGGGGCAAAGCATGTGCCATTAATATCCAGACCTTCATGGCATGGACTACAATAGCACCTCAGACTTTCACCTGAAAGTAAACAGTAAGTATTTAAGTTACCAAAAGAAAACTTTCAATTTAGTCCAGGCTTCCACAACTTAATGGGTTGCATATTTTTCCGACAGGTCAACAATGTTGGATGTATGGATAACTATAGCCCCGCATACATGTCTCTGTACTCAAACTTTTACACGCGTCGTTCGTAACAGAGCCACGCACAAGCCTATAGTAAAAACCTGGGATTATGCCGCATGATTTTAACGGCACTATTATGACGTCTTTATTATCGACCGAACAGACTTTTGAGGGTGCGGAAAAACTGTAGCAATCTTTCACGAGTAGAAGCACACAAAAATCGAATTTCTAGCGCATCTGAGTGCCTCACAATCACTTCGACAAGAAGACAGGGGTCAAATGTTTATGACTGCAACATTGTCGCTAAAATATCTGTCAATCAAACGTAACTCCGCCCACGGTGCGCAAGTAAACTATTCACCTTACAAACTGTATGTTGACATTCGCGCTCTCGCCAATTTCGCCCGTCAAAGTAGCAATACAAGATGGATTTTAACGTTGAAACAACTTTTGATCGAATTCGTGATATATATCACTTTCAGTATGGCTCAAGAAGGAGCAAATAATAGCAATATCGACAATGATCTTAGTAGGGTAATAACTATGTGCGCACCGCCTCCATAGCAACTCTCCCATCTTCTTATTTAACAGGTGATTGATTCACTATTTTTTTTACAAAACAAGTCGTATCTATGAAAATATTGTGTCGAAAAGACAAATAAATCAACGAAAAGCTACAATTTTATGTCGTACAGTTTTTTATTGCACGCAAACCATATATCTGTTCACGAAAATAAGAGTAAATGCAGTGGAAAGACCGGCGGTGTCCAACTTCTATTTACTTTTATGAATGGTTTAGCAGGACGTTGTACAGCGACAGTATAGAGATGTGACGTCCGTGGCTGGACTACGATAACTAAAACATTTTATTTCTAACATAATCAGCATAACCATAGAGCAGATGATCCTCATATCATGGTCCACCCAGTTTTCGTGGTACTTATGATATTGGCCGATATTTTGAATTATCAAAGTAAGACTGACATAAAAAAAATTAAAAAGCATACAAAATTTAAATTGTCTGTAATAATCATTATCAGCCAGTTTCGATGTGAAATTCTTCTTTTTCAAGTCTGTGATGCCTCTTATTTACAACTAGGTAACTGGTGCGTATGTAAAAAATTACTACCAAGTTAGTTTTCGTGGGGATCGTTTCAAACATGTATATCATCATGCAGTTTTAATGGCATTTTGTGTTAATATTTCAAGATAATCAATTAATTTTGGAAACAGTCTCTCTTGTAACGTATGATTATAGCTCTGCCTATCTAAAAGTAAAGAATACACGACTGCCGTCTGCTGAATCACGAATGGAAATTATCATAGAAAGTAAATTTAGTGCATTTATGACTGCCTTTATTTTTAGAAGAAAATTTTAAACCTGTTTAGAGAATATTTCTTCAAATCTATCATGCTCATGTGCAAACGGTGCTTATGAATGCATACCATGAAAACTTGTTGGTCGACCATATTTACGGGAGAGTCAATTTCATTTCAAACAAGATGGAAATTTCCAAAATCCAAGGTAATAAAATTGTAACATTTCACATCTTTAATCAACAGACACAAAATTCAAACAACAATGCAGGATTTCTTCTATTCGTGAGATTTAGTGTGGTTTACAGTGGACATGTGAGGAGCAACTACATGAACTTGCAGTCAACTCAACTCTGAACAAGTTTCGACATCACGACCATGCATACAAGATAGGAAAACACAACTGTAAACAGGATACCCTGCACTGCATTTGCAAATAGCATGTTTCAGAAATATAAATAAAATAGCATCTAGATCATGTGGACTAAAAACACATTAAGATCACAAAGACAAGACATTGGACCAACGATCAGTGTAAACACAATATCAACATGCGTCTATTTCTGCTTTTAGAGGAGTTTACGGATTGAATGACCGGTAAAATTGTGGCATGATATATATTCATACAATAAGGTATATACTTACAGCAATCAAATGAAATATAAACGAGAAATAATATAAAAATCATGCTGGAGAAATTCAGATTTCGACGACATTCTGTCGCCATTTTGTCTTATTGTTGTGCTGTACGTCATCAGTTTTGTGTTGTTCACATTCGGCTGTCTCCGTACTGAGGCAAGTTTACGGAGTTTACCGAACCGGATGAAAAGAAGCGGATATATTCGAGTAGAGCCGTAAATAGTCCCGTACAGCAAACTCGTTGCAGCAGTCACTTCCCCTGGAGGTTAAATCCGCCTGTGCTCGGAACCACACAAATGGTGCGGAAGTTGACCGTACAAATCTGAATCGGTAGTTGCGATACATTGTTACCCCTGATGGAGAACCCTACCCTTCAATGCCGGACATCAACATCACCACAGAAGGAGTTTTTAAACTCCTAAGTAAGATAAACCCTAGCAAAGCATGTGGTCCAGACATGATTCCAGCCAGGATTCTGAAACAGCTAGCGGAAGAACTGGCACCAATTCTAACTGCCTTTTTCAAGAAGACACTGGAATGTGGGAAAGTTCCGAATGATTGGCGGCAGGCTAATGTGTCAGCCATCTTCAAAAAAGGGGAAAGGTTCAAAGCCAGTAATTACAGACCTGTCTCATTGACCAGCATTTGTTGTAAGCTCCAAGAACATATACTTACAAGCCATATCATGAAACATCTGAACCAGCACTCCATCCTAACTGATTGTCAACACGGTTTCAGAGCCAGAAGGGGATGTGAAACTCAGCTCCTCACTCTAACACAAGAATTAGCAACAAGTCTGGACAAGAAGAAACAGGTAGACATGGTAATCCTCGACTTCTCCAAGGCATTCGACCGTGTCCCACACCAACGACTAATCCTTAAGCTTCACCATTATGGTATACGAGGTAATCAACTAGAGTGGATAAAGTCCTTCTTGACCAACCGTATACAGAGAGTTGTTGTTGATGGAGCCATTTCAGATGACGCCCCTGTAGTGAGCGGTGTCCCTCAAGGAACGGTCCTCGGACCACTACTTTTTCTGGTCTTCATCAACGACTTACCCGACTGTGTCCAGTCAAACACCAGACTGTTTGCTGATGATTGTGCAGTGTACAAAGAAATCACCAGTAAAACAGATGCAGAACAACTCCAACAAGATTTGAACGCATTGGCCAGCTGGGAGAAGAGATGGGGTATGTTGTTTCATCCAGATAAATGTAACACCCTTCGACTTACAAGATCCAAGAGCCCCATTATCACCGATTATTCTCTCAAAGGTCAAGCTTTACAGGAGGTAGATACAGCACGGTACCTGGGAGTAGACCTGACCTCCAACCTATCCTGGAATACCCACATAAACAGGGTTGTAAAAAAGGGCAATAGCATGCTGGGATTTCTTCAAAGGAACCTACGCATCAACAACCAGCAAACCAAAACGTCCGCTTACTACGCCTTGGTGAGGTCTGGACTCGAGTACAGTGCTAGTATCTGGAACCCATACACGGCAACAGCAACAAGAAAAGTGGAAATGGTCCAACGACGTGCAGCGAGATATGCGACCAACAGATATCGCAACACAAGCAGTGTGAGTGACATGTTATATCATCTTGGATGGGAGTCGCTGGAATCCAGGAGAACAAAACAACAACTAACCATGTTCTACAAGATTGTTAACAACCATGTCGACATCCCAGCGGATTCATTCCTCACACCAGCACCTACACGTACTAGGAAGAATCACTCAAAATGCTACAGGCACATTTCCTCTACAACTGACACTCTCAAGCATAGCTTTTTTCCTCGGACAGTGGCATCTTGGAACAGTCTACCGGCAACCATAGCCGAGGCCCCAGATCTGGTACATTTCAGACAGGGGCTTGCAACACTCAAATTCTAAATTGATTAGCCCTAATTGTTAGTACAAGTACCGATGATTGCTGGAGCTGCGCCGGTCGGGTGAATACCCGGGGACCGCTACGGTAGCCGGATTGGTCTGACATGAGGGAAGGAAAACAGTTGGGCAACCTTTTCTACTTTCTGCCTTTGATCTGACTCTCTCTACCTATCCTATTATTTCTGCTATTTCTTAATCACTCTAAGCCGAAACATAAAAGTCAATCTTGACGGTGTTTTGTATGAAGAAGAAGAAGATAATGTTTTACTTTGGCGAACTAGCTATCGAATACAAGATATTAATGTTGTTATACTAAAAGTAAATATTGTCCCTTCCGTCGAGAAAATATTGCCGCCATTTCTGATTGTTACTATGAATGGTGTAACACAATGATATTGCAGGTAGCAGTTTCATCGCTGTTGAATCTCTTAATGATAAATAATAATCTTGATTAGCTAACAAACAGGTGTTTTTGTCTTCGGAAGCAAATCGAATTATTCTTAGAAGGTACCTATTACTTTGTTTACCAGCTATATTGATATTTGCTACTTTAAATAGCACGTGTATAATAGTGCTCTGATTAATCAAAATAAGTTTGACCTTAATTATGTTGTTTACATTTATAGTGGTCAGATAATACGGAATATTCATTAGGAAATCAGTTCATTCATGGACCTATATACCATAGGTCCGTGGTTCATTTAAAGTTAATTGCTTTGTTGTTTTTCCAGTATAGCACATTGAGTCGTACTAGAATGGTATATCTATTAAAATTTACCCTAATAGTTTTGTTTTCTCCAATATTAATAACTTAATTACAGACTCTGCATATAAGTGAAGGTTGTAACATCTGCTAGGGACAGTTTTGATTATTTTTAGCGGTTTGCATATACCTAATGATTATTTTGGTTGACTTGTTTTGAAGTAAACTGTAAATATGGAATACTAATTATAAACATGTTATTGCGACGCAGTTCTAGGGAAAGTTATAAATACCCAGTGGAAAAATTAAGTCAGTGGAGAGTTCTTTGAGCTTTGGCTTTTAAGTAAGGAGATTTTTAGTTCTGGGTTTTAAGTTAAGAGTTCTGGACAGCGAGTTTTGGACAGCGAGTTTATTTGGTTTTAACAATGAGTTCACGAAGCTAGAGAGTGGGAGTCAAAGAGTGAGAATTGAAAAAGGGGTATTTTAGTTTGACGGGATTTAGATTAAATAAATAGCTACGAAATTAGACATTGGGCATTGGCGATTTAAAGGGGAGCGGGTCAGTTCGTCCTAAAAGTTATGTTCGACCCGGGTTAATTCGTCCCGGGTCAATTAGGCACTATTTTATAACGTAGTCAATTCGGCCCACGTTTAAATGGGAGAAGTTGTGATGTTTAATTATATTTGTATGAATTTGTATGGCTTTTTTTTATGAAAATTGTACGCTTTCAAATAAATAAAAATATTTATACATATGCATAGTTGCGTTATTCATAGCCTTTGTTATTTCGTGTTTGTTCATTGTTGTATGTCTTATAAATAATTAAAACAGTTTGTTGCATAGATATTCATGTACCTATATGTGTGAGTTAAACGGCGTTATTTTCAAGTAGAAACATCAAAGAAGCAGGCGGTGTATACACGTGCACCACGACCTAAACTGTGACATTGTTGGCAATTATATATAAAGAAGCGGATGTTTGTTAATTGCAATTAATAAATTAAATAATAACATTTTTCATTAATCGGCGGCGCAATTAAAATGTTTTACGCGAAAAACATAGTACCAAATGCACGCGTCCATGGGTCAAACTGTTATCAGGTTTAGAATAAAATATAGATGCCACACAAATGTTTCTCATATTACTATGTTTATTTAGTTTGTCTGTGTTAAAATAGTCATCTAAATTAGCAAATACATATAAATACATGTGTGTGTTATTGGATTAAGTAATTGAAATTAAATACAGTACAATATCATTTTATAGCATAAAACATGTTACAATGTTTATAGGGAACAAAAATCAATACTACTGTAAATTATGTAGAAGAAATATATGGATTTTCAAAGAGCATATCAAAGTTTGTAATATGCAAAGATGAAAGACATTTTTTAATCGTAACCTATTTTATGATTATATATAAGAAATAATTATTGACATCATTTCAGAAAGTTACTAATATTTGTCTGCAGAAATTAAACTTCAAATGAGATAGTTGCATTTATATACATGATAATCCACATATTATACTATTATATATGATTTGAATGAAAATGATCGGTTATTTTACTTTAATATTATTCACGAATATTTGATTATACTAAATTCGGATAAAAAAAGAAAAGTCATATAGTAAGTTGTAAGAATCTGCGCACTAGATTGAATATAGTACAATTGTATCGATTTTGCTTCACATTTTTGTTAGATACATTACACTTATATACACTCAAATATACAAATTTTAAAGGAATTCTCCACGTTAATCAACAAATATGTTGACATATTGTGTATTCTTAACAGCTTGACATGTCGATTAAAATCTATGCATTTTGTCACAAATATTTTGTATAATTGCCATAAATCACGTTAATATGTTTTTAATGCAATGAACTATTTGTATTTGTAGTAGTTATAGAGTCACTTTTAATCCGTTGATTATGTTTAAGATTAGATTATTATTGAATATTCCTACTAAACAGGGTTGGCATGGTAATTCCCGTATTTAATACTCCAGGGATCAGTAATTGAATGTGCATTTCACCAAAGATAGATTTATTTCAACTTACGTACAATTTACATGACAATATGAAATAAAGACATATATTAAGTAACAACACTATGTATGAATCAATAAAACCATATCAATGCAAGTGCGCTTGAGGAGCCTGTGGGATAGATATATATCTAAGGAACTATCCACAACTGGTTTCCTCAAGGCATGTGGTGGTCTTTACGGGGTAAAGACCTAAGCTAGTGATAGTGAATGACTATATGTGTCCATATGTGTTTATTTGTGCTGTGTTAGGTTTGTTATATTTATTTGTGCTGTGTTATATGTTTAGTTGTGCTGTTGGATGTATATGTTTAGTTGTGCTGTTTTATATGTTTAGTTGTGTATGTTATAATGTGCTGTTTTATATGTGTATGTTATAATGTGCTGTAAATTGTTGTAATCATGAAATGTGCTTTTTTAAATTTTGTGTATTTATGTGTTAGGTGTATATATTTATGTGTGTATATTATAATGTGCTGTAATTTGTTGTAATAAATGAGTTATTAAACTGTTAATAATAGTATAATAAGTAAAACATGTGTTTGTTATGTTTGGTAGACTCAATCCAACGTTATAAGACACATAAACCACTTCAATTGAATGATTAATACTATAAAGAGTTACTGCACGTTTGGTCTAAATACATATCGAATTCAGATGAACATGGTAATATATCTAGTCTAAAGGTCGGGTCTTTATTAACAATAGAACTGAAGTATCGGAGATGTACACTCGTACACGTTCGGTAACAGGTACTGTAAACATCAGACAGACAGACGATCGTCACAAAATGTTTATATTAATAGCAATAAAATTCATTATCAATTACCTCTGCATGATTTATCCCACGTTTCTTCGTAGCAAAAACGCCTAAATATTCATAATATTCATATCACTTGGTATGCATAATTCCGATAAAAATGCCGATTTTAAGCCGAAAATTCACTGACGAGTGGTAAAAAACATAAATAAATCTTGATTCATCAATTTATCACAAACAATAATACTTAACAATCGCAATAAAACATGTTCAAAATATTTTTAAAAAGTGTGCCGAATTAACCCATGACAAACATAAAATCGTGCCGAATTAACCCGGGACGAACATAACTTTTAGGACGAACTGACCCGTATCCATTTAAAGAGCTGGCGTATTTATACCTTGATTTGTTCAACATGTGGTTGGCGGAATAGAATTGTAAAATAAAATTGTGTTGAACCAAAAAAGCAAGACATCATTATCTATGAAAGACGCAAGAGGCGTGTGGTGTTACATTGGTTCCTCGTCCGAAATTGTAATACGGGCATCAAAACCACAATACACTGATAGTCGCTATGGTCTAATAGGTACAGAGATTGAGCCCGTATCGTTGGACCATATGTCCCTATGACGAAATATCGATAAAATCATTTATTAAAGTGTATGACTGATTTCAGGCAAGGACTCGGTTCTAAACAAATAAACAGACACTGCCGAGACTTTGCAGATACTATTGTACCAAAGAAAACGCTAGCCTGTGTTAGAAATGGATGTTGATACTAGTCGAATATTTCTAAAGCAAAGTTTTATTCAGCCAAGGGACTTAACTCTGAGAAATGAATTAAAGTAACATTCATCTACTCTCCCTTTCATTTTACCTGTCTTAATGTATCAAGAACGAAAACAACCTTTCCACATAAAATAATTACTGAAACGGTACATAAAACTATATGTGAATAAAATACCAAGGAATTTCTTGAAATATATCTTTAATTGAAGCTATGTTGCAACGGGCCTTGCATTGATATTCACTCGGGGTGGGCAAGAAAGTTGGAGTATACTGGGAGAGCATGGGTAGTACATTGAGTGCGAGGGTAACTGGAAAGTGCAGAGATGCTCATCGTTGATCAAAGGGTCCCAATATTCGACAAAATATTTTAGATGTACTTTCCACTGAGTGCAAAAATAGCACATCAAGGTTTGTAAGGCAAGTGTCCCATTCATTAAAACACCCTGTATCTCGAGCAATTGTCACATTTATAAAAACATCCGGTACCTCGAGCGATTGTCACATTTAAAAATACCCGGTACCTCGAGCAATTGTTACATTCATAAAAAACACCCGGTACCTCGAGCAATCGTTTCATTCATAAAAACACCCGGTACCTCGAGCAATTGTCACATTCATAAAACCACCCGGTACCTCGAACAATTGTCACATTCACAAAAACACCCGGTACCTCGAGCAATTGTCACATTCATAAAAACACCCGATACCTCGAACATTTGTCACATTCACAAAAACACCCGGTACCTCGAACAATTGTCACATTCACAAAAACACCCGGTACCTCGAACAATTGTCACATTCACAAAACCACCCGGTACCTCGAACAATTGTCACATTCACAAAAACACCCGGTACCTCGAGCAATTGTCACATTCATAAAACCACCCGGTACCTCGAACAATTGTCACATTCACAAAAACACCCGGTACCTCGAGCAATTGTCACATTCATAAAACCACCCGGTACCTCGAACAATTGTCACATTCACAAAAACACCCGGTACCTCGAGCAATTGTCACATTCATAAAAACACCCGATACCTCGAACAATTGTCACATTCACAAAAACACCCGGTACCTCGAGCCATTTGTGTACCCAACAACATGGTAAAAATGCACTTCGCTGTCGATTTCTTTTTACACCTCACATTGTATGCTATGTACAGTATATTCCCATAAAACATGTCATGTGTTAAAGCCAGGGGGCGGCGTTGAGTATTTGGAATACGAGTTGCCGAGTTACGAAACGAAAGGTATGAACAGTATAGAGTGAACGAATAGTTTCGCTGAATCACACTAAATATATTTTCATCATACATTGACACTCAAAATGAATAGACGTACTTACAGATTGTAATTATACTATTTTTTTACAAATTTATGTCTCCCAGTATTTTACTGACAGTTCCAAGGCTGTATATCGCTGTATGGTTATTATTTCTTTGTGTGTTTTAAGTGCATATTAGATTTCCCTCCCACCGTGTAATTCTTTCACTTTATATAGTGTTCATGTTATTTTCTCCCCAGTTTCGGCCTATAATTGCTAACTGTCTTGACTTGTCCTGTGATCTTTTCCATCAATTAATTTCCCCCTGTTTGTCCTCTTTGATTCTCCTAGTTATTCCTTATGGTCGACCAGGCCATTCCTTGCGCATCTGTTACCTTACGTATGCTCCCTTTAACATCACCAAGTGACTTATGTTTATGGATTGCTGTTTCCCCGGAGGTCTGGGTGGGGAGGCACTGTCTTATGTCTCGTTCCCTGTTGCAACTTACTCTCTCTCTTAGTTTAAAATAGAAGTTTTCCAAATGAACAACCTTAAAGTTCAAACATACAAAATCTAAACAGAATGTTCAATCTGTCATGTTTTCTGTAATTCCAATACTGATTGCAACCATACTGAACATAATTGACTGTAATGTTATGCTTTTGAAACACAAATTACACTAAATCATCAACAAGTTACAGTGTCTGGTTTTTATACCTTTTATATACCACTCCAGTTCTGACTTCCACCCAACATTGAACATAGTTGATGGTATCTTATGATTTTAAGCACGTTTTAAGAAATACTAAACCACCTACATGTACACAAAAACATCAAGATTAAATCTTTAGTAAAATGCATTTAATAGCGCAAGACATGCTAACTTTCAAGTTGAGTTAACACGAAGACACATTTCAACTATATCACGACATTCATCTTATTCAACCATGTTGAATGACTCAATATACTATTAAATGATCTAACAACCAGAAAAAATACTATTTTAACACATACCACTACATGTTGAAACCAAATTTTCTTTACTTTTCACTAACACATAATGTTGCATTTTACAGACATATCCGAGCTTTTACATTTTGTTATCCCGAAGATTTTTAAAAAGTCTAGTCTCAATGATGCCGCAGTTTCCGCATAAGGCAGTCACAATCCTAACATAGTAAAAGTCTAACTAGATAGTAATGCAATATGCTTTGATATGCATTCAAGCAATACAAATAATTCTAATACATGTAATAAAGTTTTTATACTCTATATACACTACATATGGTGACAGATAGTCAGTATGAGCTAATGAACACAAACAATGTACATGCAAATACACATAAATACATATACACAAACAATGTATATGTGAATACACATAAATACACATACACAAACAATGTACATGTAAATACACATACACAAACAATGTACATGCAAATACACATTTATACACATACACAAACAATGTACATGTAAATACACATAAATACACATACACAAACAATGTACATGTAAATACACATACATACACATACACAAACAATGTACATGTAAATACACATACATACACAAACAATGTACATGTGACTACACATAAATACACATACACAAACAATGTACATGTAAATACACATAAATACACATACACAAACAATGTACATGTAAATACACATAAATACACATACACAAACAATGTACATGTAAATACACATACATACACATACAAAAACAATGTACATGTAAATACACATAAATACACATACACAAACAATGTACATGTAAATACACATACATACACATACACAAACAATGTACATGTAAATACACATAAATACACAAACAATGTACATGTAAATACACATAAATACACATACACAAACAATGTACATGTAAATACACATAAATACACATAAATACACATACACAAACAATGTACATGTGATTACACATAAATACACATACACAAACAATGTACATGTAAATACACATAAATACGTTTGCACAAACAATGTCCAACATAAATACACAAACAATGTAACAATGTACATGTGAATACACATAAATACATAATTATGCACAAACAATGTACATATAAATACACATAAATACACACGCACAAACACTGTAAAATAACATTCAGGATAGACACTATAGAAATAAACATAGACACTGGACATGAACATTTCCTCAAGACAATATGCAAATACACATACACGATCACAAACAATGTACGAGAGCATTTGTTTAAGACAATACACAAACATTTTAACATATAATACCAATAATGCCCTGCATACATGTGCGCATACAATATTGTAATACCCAAATGGAACAAAATAACAAATATTTTGTTTAATATTATATAAATATCAGATCCCATGTAGGGTGGTAGCATTTAATGTTAAGCCGAGAAAGTTAATGTAAACCGAGGTGTAGGCCGAGGTTGACATTAACATTTCGAGGGTAAACATTATGCTATCACCCTACATGGGATCTGATATATATTTTATTATACCTAACAAATATTTTGATATAAAACTTTAAAGTCATCGTGAAACAGAAACAATAAAGAGCTTGCAGAGTCTTTTGATTTTTTGACAGATAATGTCGTTTGCAAACATTACAAGCGCTTGGTTGTTACCTATTTTAATAAGCGCCTATCAACTCGAACTATGGAAATTTCCAGTAGTCTAATTTTAGACCCGCGCGAGGGTAAAGACGTTATGTCACAGCGTAAGAACGTTATGTCACATCGTCATAGGGTAAAACGTTATGTCACAGGGTAACATTGCGGATTTGCTTATAGCGTGTATATGGAAATTTTGCATGGATAAATCACGTGAGGTATAATAAAATAAATTACATTGCAGTCGGAAAATAACCCCAATGTATTCTTTTTGATAATTCACTAACTATTGTATAATAACAGTGACGTGACGTCACAAATGCCTTACAGTGATGGCTGCTTCTATTATGAGTCAGAGTCTTATTTTGCCAGTAAATGTTTATTTTCTATTTATGATATTGCAAGTATTCCAAAATACAGTAAAACTTCACTTAAAGACCACCTCAATAATTAGCTCAACTTAAAATTAATAACACAATTTTCAAGCTCATTTTCACCGTTTTGCTCTTTATTCTATCTCAATATTAAGACCACCTTAATTACATAAACACTAGGGTGCTCTTATTATTGAGATTTTAGTTAGAGTGAATACCAGGTTACATCCAGTTTTATGGTTTATTGATGAAACACCTGTCACTAATCATGTAAAAATGTCAAATCATCCCATTAATGCTAAGAATGTAACCGCTTTTTTTTGGTTAGAAAATGTATTGTTAGTTGAATTTGATATAATATTGTTTTTCGGCGCAGCCATACTAACATGGTTTTGCTATTTGCATATCAGTGTTGTGTAAACCAATCAAATCTTACCTTAACCACCAAGGCAATTTATCTTCAACCGAACAAAGTTTGTAACCTTGACGCGGATTGGTTTACCTGTCGATAAAGGGTACGTTACCTTACCGAAATCCATTTTGGATCTGGAGTGACCACCAATCGTAACATCTCGGCATTTTTATGTTGCACAACAAATATTAAACATGAAATTGCGCCGACCACCTTTTTTTAAAGATGTTTCTTGTTTAACACATTCAACAAATCCGCTATGATTTGAAAGATACACGGTTGTCATATTTGAAATTATGAATTAATAAAACATACTATAGGCTTACATATAACTATCCAATGAATGATCACTACATGTACTAAATATCAAGTAAACAAAGTGGTAAACAGTTTCACCGATTGTACAAGAAAACTGAATTGAACATTCGATAAGTAAATGCTATGTTTATCATGTGTTGATGTACGGTGAAACCTCACATAAAGACCTCCTCGAAATTATGCTCACTTCATTAATAAGACCGTAATTTCATGAGCCGGTTTGAATTTTTTCTTCCACATGTTAACTCATTAAGACCGTCTTTCTTCACAACTAATGGTGGTCTTATTGTTGAGGTGTCACTGTATACTAGGTATATGTGATATCTTCACAACTAATGGTGGTCTTATTGTTGAGGTTTCACTGTATACTAGGTATATGTGATATCTTCACACAACTAATGGTGGTCTTATTGTTGAGGTTTCACTGTATACTAGGTATATGTGATATCTTCACACAACTAATGGTGGTCTTATTGTTGAGGGTTCACTGTATACTAGGTACATGTGATATCTTCACACAACTAATGGTGGTCTTATTGTTGAGGTTTCACTGTATACTAGGTATATGTGATATCTTCACACAACTAATGGTGGTCTTATTGTTGAGGGTTCACTGTATACTAGGTACATGTGATATCTTCACACAACTAATGGTGGTCTTATTGTTGAGGTGTCACTGTATACTAGGTATGTGTGATATCTTCACACAACTAATGGTGGTCTTATTGTTGAGGTTTCACTGTATACTAGGTATATGTGATATCTTCACACAACTAATGGTGGTCTTATTGTTGAGGGTTCACTGTATACTAGGTACATGTGATATCTTCACACAACTAATGGTGGTCTTATTATTGTGGTTTCACTGAATACTAGGTACATGTGATATCTTCACACAACTAATGGTGGTCTTATTGTTGAGGGTTTACTGTATACTAGGTATATGTGATATCTTCACACAACTAGTGGTGGTCTTATTGTTGAGGTTTCACTGTATACTAGGTATATGTGATATCTTCACACAACTAGTGGTGGTCTTATTGTTGAGGGTTCACTGTATACTAGGTATATGTGATATCTTCACACAACTAATGGTGGTCTTATTGTTGAGGTTTCACTGTATACTAGGTATATGTGATATCTTCACACAACTAATGGTGGTCTTATTGTTGAGGGTTCACTGTATACTAGGTACATGTGATATCTTCACACAACTAATGGTGGTCTTATTGTTGAGGTGTCACTGTATACTAGGTATATGTGATATCTTCACACAACTAATGGTGGTCTTATTGTTGAGGGTTCACTGTATACTAGGTACATGTGATATCTTCACAACTAATGGTGGTCTTATTGTTGAGGTGTCACTGTATACTAGGTATATGTGATATCTTCACAACTAGTGGTGGTCTTATTGTTGAGGTTTCACTGTATACTAGGTATATGTGATATCTCCACAACTAATGGTGGTCTTATTGTTGAGGTTTCACTGTATACTAGGTATGTGTGATATATTCACAACTAATGGTGGTCTTATTGTTGAGATTTCACTGTATACTAGGTATATGTGATATCTTCACACAACTAATGGTGGTCTTATTATTGAGGTTTCACTGTATACTAGGTATATGTGATATCTTCACACAACTAATGGTGTCTTATTGTTGGGGTTTACTGTATACTAGGTATATGTGATATCTTCACACAACTAATGGTGGTCTTATTGTTGAGGGTTTACTGTATACTAGGTACATGTGATATATTCACACAACTAATGGTGGTCTTATTGTTGAGGGTTTACTGTATACTAGGTATATGTGATATCTTCACACAACTAATGGTGGTCTTATTATTGTGGTTTCACTGTATACTAGGTATATGTGATATCTTCACACAACTAGTGGTGGTCTTATTGTTGAGGGTTCACTGTATACTAGGTATATGTGATATCTTCACACAACTAATGGTGGTCTTATTGTTGAGGGTTCACTGTATACTAGGTATGTGTGATATCTTCACACAACTAATGGTTGTCTTATTGTTGAGGTGTCACTGTATACTAGGTATATGTGATATCTTCACACAACTAATGGTGGTCTTATTGTTGAGGGTTCACTGTATACTAGGTATATGTGATATCTTCACACAACTAATGGTGGTCTTATTGTTGAGGGTTCACTGTATACTAGGTATATGTGATATCTTCACACAACTAATGGTGGTCTTATTATTGTGGTTTCACTGAATACTAGGTACATGTGATATGTAAAAACAAGACCGGGCGACAATAAGAGTTATCACATACATATACGAGATATAGACTAGTTTTACTATAAGGTGGGATTTGTAATTTATTGACATTTCGGTATTGCGCGTTAATAAAACTGATGTGTACGGTAATTTTTGTCAGTAATTAACATCCACATTGTCACAATAAATACTTAAACGTTATGTGTAACATGTATCGTATGGATATATGTATTATAATATGGAATATTCAAGGATAGGTGGTATAGTATATCGCAGTACTTCAACTTTGCGACAGTAATTTGATACTTATCGTGGGTATAGTGTTTGAAAAGTTTGTTAAAAATTGCTGAATGACTGTCCGGTGGTTTTACGAGGGGTGATTTTAATGGAGTTTATTTCTTTTCACAGTTGGTGATCCGTAGAGAATGTGCCATCTATGTAGTTGTTAAAGAAATTAAATACTTGGTTGACCCGTATAAGGTGTCTATAAAAATCCGTTACGCGTAATAAAATTCTAAAACTGTCCCAATTCCCTTAACTTTTATTATTTAGCTTTTAAAGTGAAGTTTGCAAAGTTAAACACAGACAAACTTGTTTGATGAAATAGTCGAAAACTTTCATAGTGTCGATGGCAAAAACCTTACACTTCACGGTTGGTTTGAAATCTTAGAGGTGCGATCGGTTTATATACAACACCTACTGTGAATATAATAAAACTAAAAATATCTTTCGTAAAACAGCGAGTTTTGGAGAGAAATTTCGTCACTTTAATTTGTGCGTGAAACATGTCACGGGCTGGTATGGAACCGAACATCTATGTCGTCCAAGCGACAACGACAGCGTCGACAACAAACAAGGTATGCAGTTTTATCTTATTTACTTATGTACCAAATAATAATTCTAAAAATAACTAAATTGAATTATACATGTTATTGCACATAATGTGCAATATAAGACACAAAAGATGTCTTCCGAACGTAAAAAGTTCACGTCCGATAGATGACGTCCGCCGAAATGTACAAAGATCAATGATCAAGGAGTTTTTCGGGAACCTGATTAACACTTTTCAGAGAATATAATCTTTGTTGGTATCTTTCAATAACGATTTGTTAATTTGCATAAACCGAGCACAGAACAATAAAATGCATGTACTGTTTTCGACCAAAACATTCACGTATGTATGCGTACCGCCTTGCACTGAAGCACAGACATTGAGTTTTAGAAGGAGGACTACGCGAACAATGTCGAATTTCTCCTTTTATGTACAGTTCAGCTGTGTATAGCTATTGTCATTTCATTCCGAATTGTCTGCTTACTTATGTCAATACCAGACACCCTCACACGGTAGTGAAAATCATAAGTTGACACCGAATATAAGAAACGCACGAATGCATTTGTAAAGTGAGATAAGTTAAGGTAGTTATGAATATTGAAGACATTTTGGAGTACAGTTGTTTTGAAAAGAATATAATTAAAATTCAAGAGCTGCAGTTTTCAAATATGTATGAATGACTAGATATAGGCCTAAATATGTGAGAAACCGCGGTATGAGGGTGACAGTATGAATTATCAACACTAGGAAAATAATATCAACCAATGCGCTACGCTAGCCAAGGTTGATATAGGTTTTTAGTTTGCTGTATTTTTAGTATAAATGATGTATAAATACCAACTGTGGCTGTTATGCGTTTCCGTAGTATGCACGTTAAATTGTGACGGTTGAGCAGATGAGGTTTATTCTGAAAGTATTACTCGAACTGAACACACTTAATATAGATAGGTGAGTGGCACGATTCAGTCAGGGTTTGTATATCTATTCAATGTTAAAATTATTCATAAGCATAACGAAATATTTTCTATGAAGAAGAGGGTTAACGATGCATCTTATAAGATGTTTAGATGACAGTTAATATATATATTGGGTAGTGTAAAACGAAGGACAAAAGCTCAAACACGGCATTGAGCGAGGTCTGATCAAGCACGGCATTGAGCGAGATCTGATCAAACATGGCATTGAGCGAGGTCTGATCAAGCACGGCATTGAGCGAGATCTGATCAAACATGGCATTGAGCGAGGTCTGATCAAGCACGGCATTGAGCGAGGTCTGATCAAGCATGGCATTGAGCGAGGTCTGATCAAACATGGCATTGAGCGAGGTCTGATCAAGCATGGCATTGAGCGAGGTCTGATCAAGCATGGCATTGAGCGAGGTCTGATCAAGCATGGCATTGAGCGAGGTCTGATCAAACACGGCATTGAGCGAGGTCTGATCAAGCATGGCATTGAGCGAGGTCTGATCAAACATGGCATTGAGCGAGGTCTGATCAAGCATGGCATTGAGCGAGGTCTGATCAAGCATGGCATTGAGCGAGGTCTGATCAAGCATGGCATTGAGCGAGGTCTGATCAAGAACGTGTTTTATATTCATATTTAAATTTGAGACATTACACGTTTAATAAATTATTTAGTACAATTATTTTCTTACCAGTTGAACAACGTTTAAATCTTATCATGTTAACCCAGCCAAGCCTTTTAGAAAAATTTCTTGTACAAGCCTATATGACCAGACGAAAAAGTCTGTACTCTTAAAGATGTATCTGGCTCATCTGAACCTTAAACGTTTTAATGGGCTTTATCCAGTATTGTTGTTACATAGTCTAAAACATCATTAATAAAAACATTGCTATGTATAACTGTTTATAACAAACTTGTTTTATCATATTATTAACAGACACAACTTGTAAAAACACCCGCTTGTTATAAAACTTAAAAACGTTTTTTAACTTTATGATAATACAAACGTCTTTTTTTGACAAATACAGATTAATACATTATAAATGTATTCTGTGATTTATTGATGTTTTAACTAGATAAAGTATATTTATGTTTGTTTACTTAAAAATGAGCATAATATATCTTAAAAATGTAGATGCATTTACTAAAAAATGTATTTATATGGTTTACTATTTACATTTGTTTATTTATTCATACAGTTATTTATATAAATGATCGGTTTTAAGATGCTATAATTATAAGGTGACTTATAAGTCCATTGGGCCGGGTGTTTGTATACTTTTTGTGTTTATGTTTATACTTAGATGTATAATTATACACATGTCACTATAATAAAATATCTACTTATTTACTTACTTACTAATTCGATACAAGTCATATAATTTAAAAAAAAAACCATACCGATACGTATATCAATGAGAATACAAAAATATACCAATAACTTACCACCTACGTACATATATTACGAATTAATTGGGATGTTATTATGCATTGTCATAACGATACGTGCTCTCAATCATAATTCAGTCATAAAACGCATATCCTGACTATTCATTGCCTTGACCACCAATAAAGAGAACAGCATGGCCCCAAGATTGGTACAGAATGTATAAAACCCGACCTGCTCTGTTTTCTTACTCCGGTATTTAGCGCCGACTCGGAAGTATCACTGGCTCCTACTTCAAATGAGATGGTACCAGTGTTAATAAAATGAGCATTATGAAAATAACGACGCGATTCCACTTCAGAATTAATTGTATATAAGATGGTACACGTGGTGTTAGTCTTTCGTATACTTATAATGTCTGCGATTGAGCGAGTCTACTTAGTGCGAACTCTCCATAGCAACACTTATTTGGGAGAGGCACATTTGAGATGTTGTTACTAGAAAGAGGGAAGCTCGAGAGAGATTGCACTTTATTCGGAATCACTTGGTCGATACCATGTATCAAATCTTTGCTGTATATAAATTATATACTTTCTATTTTCATGTATTTCATTGGGTAATTGGTTGAACTTTTTTAAAGGTGACAATGCTAATGGTCAGTGGGGTTTGGCAATTAGGCAATTACCTGAGCGGTACCGTCCCAAAATAGCCCGGAGCTTTCCAAGATAATGACAAAAGAACAAATGATCACTGCAATAGGATTTACAACCTCTTCCGTAAGTGACGTCATTTCAAGAAAACGCAACATGTGATGTCACTAATTACAAGCAGGAAACACTATTTATGGCTACTTCGTTATCATATTGCCATTTGGGGAAAATTGTACTTACTGTACAATTTCCAATCTCTTCTTTAAGTGACACCATTTCCAGAAAACGCCACATGTGACGTCAACACGTACTGACAGTAAGCAATATTTGCCCCATATGACAATATGAAAATAAAGTGACCATATGGAGTAAATGACGCCACTTACAGAAGAGGTTGTAAATCCCATAACAGCAATTATAAAAATAGAAAATATGCAGAAAGAAATAACTACTTGATGCACATCAGACAGGAGGTCCGAATAAAAGTACGTGCTGATGGAAAAGCTCACCGCTTTACATGTTTAAGAGTCATGGAACGCAAAAATAATGATAGATGTGTCTACATCCAGCATGCTCCAGGGTAGAACTGCTTCTGTTTCAGTTCTAAATCAATGGGGGTTGCCTGCTGCTGTTTAGCCCAGTGTGCGTCTATTTACTGATGACTGTATTCCCGTAAGTTACTGTTGCCATGATTGAGGACAATAACTCTACTGCTACATCGTGTGTTTCAGTTCTAAATAAATGGGGGTTGCCTGCTGCTGTTTAGCCCAGTGTGCGTCTATTTACTGATGACTGTATTCCCGTAAGTTACTGTTGCCATGATTGAGGACAATAACTCTACTGCTACATCGTGTGTTTCAGTTCTAAATCAATGGGGGTTGCCTGCTGCTGTTTAGCCCAATGTGCGTCTATTTACTGATGACGGTATTCCCGTAAGTTACTGTTGCCATGATTGAGGACAATAACTCTACTGCTACATCGTGTGTTTCAGTTCTAAATAAATGGGGGTTGCCTGCTGCTGTTTAGCCCAATGTGCGTCTATTTACTGATGACGGTATTCCCGTAAGTTACTGTTGCCATGATTGAGGACTCTACTGCTACATCTTGTCTAATTCATGCAGGGTGACCCAGTGGCGATATATGACCCACTGCCCTCTAGTTTCAAAGTAATGAATGATGATTGCTCGAGCTATAAATCGGCATTAATTTGTCTTCCTCGCGTACTTTTGACTTGGCACTGTCTTAAACTGATGTAAAACTTCTGGAGAGCAGATTAGAAGGTTACTTTATTTGAAGAATGCTTCAACAAATCAATAAAGCCGTTTAAAAGTCGAATATGTCGTCTAGATGTTTTGTACTTAACAATAATAACGTATATTAGGGATGCGTAGTGGTCGATGGATAGTTTGCAGATTTCCTGATTCAAAGGTCGCGAGTTCGGGCTTCTCGTGCTTTGATTACGAACTGCACAATCCCTGAATTACATCCCTGAATTACATGGATTTGACGCGAGTACTAGTTAGTTACCCAGGAAACAGTAATGGAGAGTGATATTTGTACATTAAAATTACTTGTTTCACAATCTATGTAAAATAAATACGTTAAAACTAAGAATTCAACACAATTTTGACATGTTTACTGGAAACAGAGTATTTCGATTTTTTGTAGCGCCTGTGTTTCCAGCGCTAAATACTGGTCTTGCTTTCTCTTATCTTTTATTTGAAATTGAATAATAGTCTTGTTGTCAGGAGTTCCACTATGATTTACTGATTTGTTTTTGCTTTCTGTCTATTTATCGTCCAATTACTAGTATCATAATTATGATAAATTTCAATATATTACGTTGATGACGCGACATTCACTACTGCTAGAGAAAATCTTAAGTAACGAAGGCTATCATTGTCATTGATGTCGTAAAATTGCCGGAAATAACGAGATATTATGTTTCACTTTGATTGTTCAGCTCGACTGCTGCTATGCCACTGTCTAGGACACATTCATATCGATTCCTCGTTCGACGCTTTATAATTGGTTAAATTTTCTCCCTTCAAATTAAGAGATAGACAGAAATAATTATTTTGAATAAGGAAAATTTCATAATGTTGTTCTTGTGTGGATGTCACATGTTGTTTGTTATACAACATTCGAATTAAATGTGAACTTGGTGAAGGTAAAAGAAAGAAATGTCACTAAGTTATATGAAGTAAAACCAAACAATGTCGTTTGCAAATGTAACATGACAGTCTAAATGAGGACAATAGAAGAAAAACGTTATGATGGTAACGTTTTGCATTTTGAATAATATTCTTTGAATACAAACAGGCCACAGTCACGCTTCATACATGTTCAGACACTACCAAAGTACATATAACCATACAAATATAGACAAGTTACATGTCCACCCACAAATACAATCATGCCACAACCACACTCACATGTACAAAAACAAACTAGCTACATGCATACCCACAAACACAACCAAGTTCCATGTATACACACTGAAACACTAACCAGCCACATGTATATGCAAAAACAAACCTCACACTTCATACAAATACAAACATGGTACATAGAATTTACATACAAAGATAAAAGCAGTGACTACTAAATCTAAAGAGTCATGAAATCGTGTTGTAGTGGTCGGCCAGTCCAGTCCATGTGTCACTGTTCCCTTACGTATGTACCCTTGAACCTCCTCAAGTACCCTATGTTTTATGGAGTGTTGTTTTCCCGGAGGTCTGTGTGGGGAGGCACTGTCTTATGTGTGTGGCGTTTGTAGCAACTCTTTATAAAGAATGTTAGGCTGCAGAGACCGTCTTTACCGGGATAGGTTTAAATTAGATCGACTTAACGTAACAAGATCACGACTTGTGCGTAGAATAGAAAACAGTAGAACATGGAAAAACAATCAGCGACTACATAAAAGAGAAAACTTGCCACAATTACTTTATATGAGTGAGGAGTTTCTGACTGAATGTACGAAAATTAAAGCAAACAACGCAGCATCGAGGACGGACAATGGTTGCAATGAATACATGGAATCCACGGCTATAGACATAGATAAGCACGAATTCCACTGAAAATGTAACTGGTGACCAATGCTTTAGTTCAGTCTTCTTTTCTTAAAACTTGTACAAATTGTACAGCTGTTAAAATCACCGTGTATGCCTTTGCTATTCTCCAAGCTTTCTACAAAAGGACCGCAGGAAATATCCTGGGAATAAAAATGCGTGTTTAGGATTTTTGGTGACCTGACACAGGTTGCATTTTCAAGGTATACTGTCCCAGTCAGATGTTATGTCAATGTGTACCAGATCAACTTGAAACAACTAGTTCATGGAATTATAATACACCATTGTTTATTTCGTGACATAATCGCTATCTTGCTCCGGAATGTTGAGAGATTTTCTGTCGACACTGAGGGGTAACCCTATTATTACTGTGAGGTTCAGCTACATTATCTAATACATTATTAGTGGTATTATACAACTTTGAAATAAAATAAATCAGTCACAAGTACAGGCTTTGTGTGGAATAATGGGAACAGCTTTTTTGCTTTTAGGATAACGCATTTTCTAGAAAAGTTAAAATCATACGATGAGAATTAATGAATTTTAGTCAAGCTTAAAGGTAGATTATCAAAATATGCTACGCAATACTTTTTAGAAAATTGCATGTTAATGCCTTCACACAGACATACTCTAAAATATAGCATTGTATCTTGTCTTTAAATATTCATAGAACTGCCAAACATGAGTCCGATACAGGTAACTCGGCGCGTTGGCCAGGATAGAAAATATTGGTATCGGGCCATTGTCTTTGTGGTTTTGGTACACATGTAAGAACAGTGACAATACAGTGTTGTAGAGTACATATACACGAAATACATTACCACCAATTTTCTCGAATTCATCACTAAGGGTTTTCGTCAAAAAAGTAAGATTATGTACCTTTAATGCCAGTCACAATTTATAGAAACAATAACGACAGCTTTCGATCGCAGCAACTTCAATCGATCATTACGCTGCAAAATGCAAAATTCATTTTGAAGATAGTCATTATTGATGACGCCATCCGTGGTTCATAGTTTGATAAAATAATCCAATTGCAATAGGTGTAATATTGTCAATAAAGACAAAGTGAAGACCGCCCGGATAGATAGGTTGTAGGTCCAAACCCTGGGTGTTTTTTATTATGTTCTCATTGACAACGTGACTTAAGATTGTCAGACGATGTTACCGTATAGTAATCCTAAGTAGCGATGGAAGGCAGTTCAAAATTGGAATTTTGTTAGGGTTTTACCTTTCCATCTAGCTATCAGGAAAATCTTTGTTAAGTCTTTAAAAATGCAATATTGCAGGAGCTTCCGCCCACTGGACCTTCAGCCAAGGCTTTGCCCAGGACCTACCTGGCTACTACAGATAGCTTTAAACTACCACACTCCTGGCTCAATCTGACCTTTGACAGCTATGCATACCTTCATAAATGAAATGCTGTTGGGGAAATAATTAGGGTACAATTCGAAGGAAAATGATAATATTATGGTAGCACGATCTTACATACTATACAACGATGATCAGAATTATGCGGAAAGTCAATAAAGAGGATTTAGACAAAGTGATGGCCGCTAGGTTAGATGAGGTGTATGTTTGCAGTATTGCCAGTCACACACATGTTGTTAGCAACCTTCAGTCCAGAGGTTGCCAAGTACACATAGTTCATTATAAAATCAACTACATGTTCGCTATAAGTCCTGACATCTTCATCTACACCAAAAGGAAATCAGGTGATAATTATATCGATAAACCCAGCAATTGTCGCAATTATTCCATTGTTATGTTATTTTGGCGGAAATGTTTCTCTTTTCCCTCGGCGTTTCATCAACGTTGTAATATGTTTTTTGTCAGATACGACAACAGCTATATGATTTGAACGATTTTGTAATTATGTGTATAAATCGAACTACGTGTGATATGATAAAGAGGATAAACACCAAACCCTAGGTCAAAAGTTTAGAGACACACTCTTTCACAGCCAATTTTGAAGCGACACTAATGTACTGGCGATTTCTGCATTGACCTATATTTGTTATTGCAACACGTATTGCTTGCGGTTTAAAATTAACATTGCCCTCGATAATCAAAGCACAAAAGTGCTATGGGACGGTACCATTCTTCTCTGTAGCTAAGCTGGCAACTCGTTGCATGCATACAAGTTTCCGTTTTGTAACTAAACAGTATGTGTAAATATGTCAGATGGTTTGCATGGAATATGGAATAAAACTAAAACCACGGACATATAAACCATTTATAAATGCGAAAAAGAATATAATAGTAAACATTTTTTCCAAGAGATCTTCAATCCGACTTGTTCTAGAAATGCTAACTTTTCAAACCGAAATAAAGAAAAATGGTCAGTAATAATGGTAGAATTTTAAAATTGTAAAACAAGTGAAATGTTTGTCACGATTGTAAATAAATGAAATACAAAGATATCCGACCCTTTATGTAACGTTTGTGAATATTTAATTATACATGTAAAATGACAAATTAAATTATATCAGCACTAAATTAGAGTAAAATCAGTGTGCCCCGGCATTAAGTTATGATAACACTAGCTTGTCATAGGTTATGAGTTATCTTGTTGTAGTGGGGTATTTTCCAAAAAAAAAATCCAAGCACGGAGTGAGATGTATATAGAAAGATGACGCCTATAATTTTCGTAGTCGTGCACAACGAGACCATATCTACGATAAATAGCAATAAAGAACAACAATAGTAATCACATGTCATCTATTTATATACATTCTTTAAACGCAGTCTGAACCCGAGTACACTCTTCTATGTGCGTTCGCTTAGCGAATTTACCGCGTTTATAGCGCTAACCTGGCATTTTAAGTCTTGATAACCGGTATGGTAGGGTACCCGTCTGATTGCATTTCTGTCACGCAGTTTCACCAACCGGCAAAAAGTAAGAATATGTACTAAACGAAAACAGTCGACGATCAAAAAATATGCACTTTACTGAACGATGACGATTTACGAAATTAATAAGGAATAAAACAAGATATACATTTAGTAAGCACTTCATGATTAAAGTACAAGAAAGAACCATCTTTAAAATATATAAAAGAGACAAACATTTTTCGTGCATTAAATTTTATTATGAGCACACCCTAATCTGTAAACAAACTCGTGTGCATTAATACATTGCTTTAAAACCCATCTGAACTCTACAGAAACAGCTAAATAGTTCACAAACCACTTTAGTAGGTCACTCACCTTTTCAAAATTTCATTTTATTGAAACCTTTATGATATTATTTCGTTGGGTGAACTTTGGAACTACTTCGTTGCGGAGTAATTAGGATGTGGACGTTTTTGACTTGTTATCGGCTTTCAGTCTTTTTTTCTGTTTTGAAAACATGAACTAATTGTTGTATGCCTCTCAAATTGCCACACTACTATACGTGCGCTACCGGTCCATTAAATATATAAATGGATGAGTGCGTCTGTGGCACGACTAGCTCAGTTATTCTGGCGTGGATAAAATATATAGAAGAATACAGATATTCACTGTCAATACATGTATTGTATAATCCTGCTGATTGTAGATATAAGAATAGAGGTGAGAACACGAAGATGTATAACAGCAAGATGGGATGCACGATGAAATAATACAGTCCTGAGAAGACATAAATACGCATACTTATAATCGGTACAAATAACAATAAAAAATGAACCCGTACATGTTTAGATATAATTAAATGATACTTTTATGTTCATAGCAAATGAAATTAACTTTACGTAACGTTCGTCTGTATTGTATCTAGTGGCCATTATATAATCTTACTGAGATAACACCTTCTAACGCAGGAATGTACAAAAATGCATAATATCATAACAGTTTCACATAACCTACCGATTGTGGATCAAACTGCACACACCGATCACTCCACACAGCGTTCAGTCTCACGTGGTGGTTACTGCAATATTAATAGGTGAATAGAGTAATGATAAGGTGAATACTTTTGAGTTTCTGCATAGAAATAAACATGCTGCCATTTAGAATATCGAACACCATGCACAGCACATGGTGTGCGTTCATTATAAAATAACAACTAGCAATGCACGACACAACTGCATACGACCATAGACAGTATTGCAATAAGAAATACTGACCTTCCCAAAACTCTCAATGAAGAAATAAATAATTAAAGCTAAACAGCTAGATAAAGTTTAGAAAACCCATATAAGATAAACAGGTCTTCTCAGGTAACGCCTGAGCAGTGGTCAAACATACGAGTTTAGGTCATGTGACATCAATTAACGGATAATAATCCCTGAAGCGCGGGAAGAACTGGATTTCACTAGAATATGCGCCAAGGGAAATAACTGAATATATGAAAAGGTAGATAATCAGCTATTGAAGTATATGCTACAGACCACTAAATCAGATGGAACAATATGACCCGGTTACAGTAACACAAATGTTGTTTTTTCTGGTCAAACTTATGGTTTATTTAAGAAATAAATAGTGAAAATGTTGAGAGAACTTATTAATTCAGTCACACGTTATGTACAGTCACACCGAGGTAATGTTTTCCCTGGTTAATTTATTTTGCACTTTTTACCTAATGGTTCTCTAATTGTGAATAACATATCAGAAATATTTTACCCAAGAGTCTCATTGTTTGTTATCATTTTACGTTACATAACATTCGGTTCTGACCCTCTGGGGACTCATTTATTGCAGTTGTATTCTCCTCCAGTTTTCGGTGCAGCCGTACTAACAATGGCTTCGCTATTTGCATATCAGTATTGTGTTAACAAATCACATCTTACGTTAACCACTAAGCTAACTTCTCTTCAACCGAACAACGTTTGTAACCTTTACGCGGATTGGTTAATATTTCGATTAGTGTTACGTTACATTACCGAAATCCACTGGATTACGGTTAATTACCGAAATCAATTTTCTAAAAGTAGATCTACATGTATAGTATACATCAAGATTTGTCTAGTGAGTAGTGTTTTTAGTCAACCCTTCGGGAAATTGTCCGGCCTTTGAAATTAAGAAGTTTCAAGGTTGTATGTACCAGTCACGAATATTTGCATTGTTTTAATCAGATAAATCGGCATGTGACAAGTTTATTGACATGAATGTGTGATTTAACGACACAGTAAGTACAAATGTACTGATGAAATTTATTGAAACAGACTATACTATCTATGACTTATCTCACTATGGAGTATTTTTTTATCCTATCTCCTACGAAGTCATCTCCCCTTACATGTATCGGAGTTATTATAGTGTAACATAATCGAGAGACCAGCAATCATAAAATTTCGGCAATTACCTTCAGATTGCAACTAATTTGCTGCTTCAGATTGCGCCGACCATCTTTTTTCAAGATATTTTTGTTTTTAAATAGTTTGTAGACTTTGTAGTATTTTTATATTATGTAAACATTACCTCTAAACTGGTTTGTGCAATGTTTAAAAGAAAAAAACCCATTGCTTACATCAAGATCTTACATCACAAAAAAAGTTGCATACCGTCTCACCAACATGTATGGAATACGTGTACCCGGTTTTACTAAGTCCTAGCTATTGTTTTGTTTCGTTTGGGTCTGCTCTCTGCTAATCCTGAGACATCACATCCCAACAATAGTTTGTTGGAAAAGGCTGCCGTACACAACAACTTCCTCAAATTTACTTTCGACGCTAATTGCGCTTTGGTGGTCATGCTACGGTTTAGAATGTTAGAACAGTTGCTATAATATACTTTGTTGTGAATTTAGGAAAAAGATTCAATGTTGTTAATTAAATACCAAAAATACATGTCAACAAGTGACAAATGTCCTTTCTAAAGTATCTCATAAATAAAGACATTTGAAAGGAAAGCGTCGAGACTAAACATGGAGAACTAGTCAGTCAATATTTTCCAATTTCAAATATAATTAACTCAATACATGCGATTTGTTTTTTAAAACTGGTCAATTATGTCGCGATTATCATTTCTTTAATCCAAAATGTCAGGTTTTAATTTTTTGACAGTGATTTTGAATTCTAATAAACATGATATTTGTTCTGTTCTGAATTGTATTGCCTTCATCTATGTCTCACGTGTTACACTGTCATAATACAAACCGGTGGTTTGTAAATCCCTTATACATCTTAAGAGTCTCTGGTCGCCTTTTTTCCAATGCAAGAAATGGTTGCAGCTAAACCATTAGTATTGTTTTCTTTATCTATGGACAACCGGTTGTATACTGTGTTTGGAGTCTCTTGTGTTAGGGAGTTGTTCAGCTGGGATGTTCTTGTTACATTGTTCGTTTCATTGTTGCTGATTGAGGGATACGTGTTAGGTTGGGTGTACCCTTAACAAAGTTTAAGCCATCAATGGCGTTTTTTTGCTAACTGTTCCGAGGCGGTACTCCTATTTTCACCCATATTCATTTTTATGTCTAGTCCCATTTGATTTTATTATTACTTACATGTTTGTATACATTTTATATCTCCTTGTGATCTAGAGTGGCTGTGTTCTTTGTTTGTGGTATTTCCTGCTCGACTTCTTGATTCATTTTCATTTATGTGTCTGAATTATCTCGTATGTGTACAACATGGTTTGTGTCTGGAGAAAAAAGTGAACTGTAAATATTAGCTGACTGACATTTGCGAAGCTGTTCTTAGATGAAACGACCGATAATGGACATAAATTTGTCTGCAGAAAGACTTTCATTTTACACAATGTTCAAAGACTATTGTGATAATTGTTTTAAAATGATTTGTGTGCGTGATAGATCACGTTGTCTGGTAATATGTTCTGATTTTAAAGTGTCTGGTGTTTTTGTCGCAACCACGTGATTTACTTTACGTTACGACATGTGTTGTCGTAAAATCACACGTATAGACGTTATAGTTCTTGATAATTTACGACATTGGTTCCCACGGTTTAGGACAGATTACATTTAGTCACGGAAGTTATAACGATATAAATTTTGTTGTATGAGAACACGCATGCAAAAAATGTAATAAGTAATTTGATAATTGTGTTCTAAGTGGTTAAACCATCACCTAATTAGATGCGAGTACTGGACAGTAACCCAGGAAACCGTCATCAATAAATATTAATATAAGTTGTTAACTTGTTTCACAAAACCATTATAAAATAATTAAGTTTAAACTAATCTATTGGTGAAATTGTTGGAATAATGACACAAGAGGCAGTATATTCAATCGTTTATTTGCAATCATTGTAGTCTACATAATTTGTCGGCGCAGCCGTACTAACTTGGTTTTGCTATTTGCATATCACTGTTTTGAAAACCAATCAAATCTTACGTTAACCACCAAGGCAATTACTTGATTGGTTAACATTGTGAATAGTGTATTTCAAGATTTATCCAGTAAGTAGTGTTGTTAGTCATCACCACGGGGAATTGTCCGGTGTTGGAATAAAGAATACTTTCTTGGTTTTATGTACCAGTCGCGAAAATTTGTATTGTTTTAATGAGATAAATCGCTATGTAACACGTTTATTAACATGAATGTGTGAGTTCACGACTTATGCAATAAGTAATGATGAACTAGATTGAAACAGACTATGACTTATCACACTAAGGAGTTATTTTTATCCAGTCTCCTACGCATTGATCTCCCCTTACATGTATCGGAGTTTCTGTACTATAGCGTAATTGAAGACAGGCACTCGTAACATTTAGGCATATTTAATGTTGTACAACAAATTTTAACCTTCAGATTGCTACAACTTTGAATACTTCAAGTTACGCCGATAATCTTTTTTAAAGATGTTTCTTGTTTATTTGTAACTTTGCGAAATATTGCGAACCTTCGTCTGTGTACGTGACTTTGACTTAGGATTTACGGACAGAGCGCAATTATCATAGACGCACCGAGTTCTGTGAAGTTGGTCTATGTATTCTGATGGATGATTTCGGGTCATTTGTAATGAAGACGGAATATATTTGCATAGCAGGACAACTTAACATTCTCCGCAACATTATACTGGTTCGTTAATATTTAAAAGTCGATGGTACAGAATAACCGGATCAGTGTTTGCCACAGTTTTCTTGAAAATGAGTACGATTTTTATGCTAATGTAATTCGTCTGTTGGATATAAATGAGACTATCAATATCTTATAATGTAAGAAGAAAAAATCTTCGTTAAAAAGCAAAAGTCATCATACTTCATCATATGCAACTAAATATCCACTTTGTAAGTGAATGAGCCATCTGATGCTCATTCAACCAGTTGTACAAATATCAATGTTCGCTTTAATTTATCTATCCATCATATGTGTCAGACTTTAATACATATTTTTCTCACCGCGTTGTTTACTTCAAATCAAATATTATATGTACTTTGAATCAGAACTTATCTTTTCAATCAAATTTGTTTATGACTCTCATTACGAATATCTTGTTATGATAAATGTAGCTATGCAGACGATACAGGAGATTATTTCTCTGGATTAATTTATGAAAGTATTAACTTTATTTCATATGGTGAGAGTTTAAGACTTAATAACCAACTATTATGTCAAACGTTTAAACAGCATGCAAAATGCATGTTTTATAAATGTCTTTGATATTATGTAAATTTTTAAAAGAAATCTGCGGGACAGAAATGTTATAGATAGCTCCCGCCTTAACAATGTTTACCTCCCTTGTTCTGAATAATCAGCCATTTTGATAGGCAAACTTACTTAAAGTTACTAACTTAAACGATGATAACATAAAATCAGACATATACAAATAATATATTCATTTTACTCATGAGGGCACATGGCTCTGAAAGTTGAAGAAAAAGTGGTTGTCACATACACATTCTCTTGGTACGTTCTCAAGTATCACATATTTAGGAATTACTCCTATAAAGTGCTTATCATTTTGCCTATCAAACTGGCAGGTGATTAATAACACGCCAGGTAAATATTATAGATGTGGGAACTATCTATTGCCAACCTGAGGAAAATAGTATTGACAGTATTTATTCGGAGGTTGACATCATAACTGTCCCACATAAGCAGTTTGTCAATTGAGCATAATTACACACAGAGCACCCATCATTTATGTTGTTGTAAGTTTCTTTTTTCGGCGCAGCCGTACTAACATGACTTTGCTATTTGCATATCAGTGTTGTGTAAACCAATCAAATCTTACGTTAACCTCTAAACCAACTTCTCTTCAACCGAACAACGTTTGTAATCTTGACGCGGATTGGTTAACCTTTCGATAAATTGTACGTTACAGAATTTCAGTGAATTTACCGAAATCCATTTTGGATCTGGAGTGACCAGCAATCGTAATATCTCGGCATTTTTTATGTTGCACGACAAATCTTAACCTTCAAATTGCACCGAACATCTTTTTTCAAGATATTTCTTGTTGCTAATGTAATTGTTTACATATACGTTAGTAGGGTAGTGTCTCTGGTAGTGATATCGGCGGTGGCGGGGGTTGGGTGGCAGTGCACTTTGTATGTCACATTTCCTGCTTGAGTTCATTCAGTCATTATTTTCTACATTTGTCATTTGCTCTGTCGGTGTGACCTCTATGACATATGATAAAATTAATGCCCACTACATCGTTTGATTCTTAAAATATATTCTAAGTATCCCGGACTTCAAACGCCGTATATTATGGTCTGGTGTCAATACTGCTTGAAAACGATATAAGTTTTTGTCTATGTTAGTGTTAATCTTATTTGCACCTTTTATGTCGACACGAGGCGCTGTTTCATTGCTCTTCCCACACCATAACGGGATGCTTTGATCGAGAAGGAACATTTTGATTTATTGCTGAGTATGTAGCATTTTCTGGGAGGAACAATGGAAATAACATGATATATTTGTGTCACACAAAACCAATCAGAGCCTACTAACCTCAAAAAACATACAGGCCGGGTCTTTATGTCACCTCTGCAATATATGTAAACGTTACTTGTACACTTCTGTATTTATTTGCGAAGAAATGCATGCATACTACTTAAGCGATCAGGGACATAGCCGGAGCTGGCAGAATGTGAACGCATGCAATCTATGGGGTCTAGGAGCATGATACCCCGGACAAACAATGTTCTCTAGAACGTTCGTGATGCATGCTGGTGACATTTTCAATAGAGTATATTTTGAAGCGTTTTATATTCAGAAAAAGTATAACCCAAAGTCCATACAAATGCTCACCTGTTGATTATTGCATTCTTCGTGTTTTTATATTTCTTTCTTTCTACTATGTGTAGTCAACGGGGTTTTTTTGCATACAGGTGGCTACACGCATGGTGACTGTTTAATATCTGTTGCTTTCTGTTGCTAAATAAATTCCACAGCTAGCAGGACAATGACACATTTTAGAAGTAGACACGTTTTACAAACAAACATGTAAAATGTACTTAATACGCAATGAAATCGGAATAAGTTTTCACAAAATCTGCTTTTTGACATTAAGTCTCACAAACCGGCATTGACCTTGGTCTGACACGGCTTGAAATGTCATCATATACTCATTATGCTGGATTGTGTCAGAAAGTCCATACACGGGTAACACAATATGGAGTGGATATGTGACGGTCGGACGGACGGACAGACTGACTCAAACTTGATATGTCTCCTTATAGCTTGTTGATTTTAAATATATTTCATCATTACAGAAGGAATAATGTTTTGTAAAGGTATATTTAAATTGAGTATCACACGACTGTACAAGGATTGCTGTTAGATTTCATTGGTTACTACCTATTATGACGTAGTTTGTTCAGTCTTCGATACTTAAATCAAACTGTGTTTCATCATCATTTTGGATCGTTTTTTCAGTCTGTTTCCTCTTGAAGTAAAAATACCTTAAGCTCGGACGATACTTATCCGTCATCGTAGCTAAAGGTATATTGTAATGCACACTTATGTAACTCATGTTCAATTCATATCCAATCTTCTAATTGCACTACTGCTTGTTTACTTTAGTTGAATCCTTTTGCATTTTGTAAAAACACCTAATCATCAACAGGTGTTTGTCTCAACGCAGTCAACAGCATATGGTGCCCACAATTAGGAGAACTTCGAAGGCGGAAGTAGATCTTCACTGGGGAGGATCTACATTCTATACGTCATTCAAATTAACAACTGATAATTTTGAGACTGTGATCAAATTTAAACAGAAAAATGAGCACTCCTGACCTCGGAAGAAAAATGTACGTCTCTTATTGTCGAGTTGTAACAAATTGAAGAATGCCACGAAAAGAGAAAATGGCAGCTTGTACTATCAGACGATATGTACATGTGGACGTATGTTAATTTCGCGCGGTAAAGCATTTAAAGCCAAGTCTCTCTGGTCCCCGGCATTGTATTCGATAACTGTTCAAGACGCTACATGGCGTGTGGCTAGTGGTTTTGTAAAACCAGAATATTGTAATTATTTTAGACTAAAGCTGCGTGCTTGTATAATGTCATCTCCCATTGGAACTTTCACTCGTGCAAGCACACGGATGTATTGCTGAACAAACCAGTGATGGATACAGTCAGCTATGGTAATCGACTTCTCATGCGACGTTCTTGATTAAACTGTCATGACTAAGAGTCGAGAGCTTTATTTACTGCCTTAGATATCCTAATTGACGGACAAATTTATGAGCAGTTTTATGATGCGCTGTCATAATAATTAGATTTCTAAGGTTTGTAACTCTAGAAGTGACGGACCTTCGTTGTTAAGGTAACGTAGTAGACAGAACAGCTGTTTACGTTGGACTAGAAATCTAGGTAGTTTGTTCAAGATAAGGATTTTCTTACAGTGAAGTGAAGGATTGACATCGTTTTTTATGCTTCATACAAAGTTTTTAAAAATTGAGATAACATTGTGGTAGAACATGATATATTTGTACTGTATATTAACGTTTATGTGCATATATCGGTATGAGTATTAGTTACGTATGTATAATTACATTAATTAATTAAAATGAACCCTCGGAATTCATAGATATTTATATATAACTGGATATAATGACGGAAAAATATAAAGAAGACAGTTCTTGTTTTATTGGATGTATCAAGGTAAGTACTGTATAATTTTAGGACAAATTTCCAAATACAACATGTACGTGTAGGCCTATACTCAACGTCATTAAGTAATAGTAAATAGCTTAAAAACTGTGGCTTGTAAACAGGGTAACAGGAATGGTAAGAGAAATCGTAAGTGTAAGACATACAATCAAGAATTCCATTTTTAAAGAAGAAGATTTGATGTTCATATAGATATCAATAATTGTTAGCTGTAATTATTTTATGGAGTTCTATGTTCATTCATATATTCAATAACGAATACTTTTTAAACAATAACAATTTGAAAAACGTCTCATTTCAGACAAATCTAGCGTTTGTTCTGGTTTTTATTATTTGTTGACTTTAAACAGTAATGTAATAATCAGGGGATTCAGTGAAAGAAAGAACGATAAATTTATGATAAAAATTCCATGACAACACGTCTTCGAGAACATGCTAGTTTTTAAAATTAAGTCCATTTTACACAAACAATTTCAGGCAAAACTCTATTACATTTAGAGCGTTGATGAATAAGTAGTTAAACTTGAGCAGGCAGTTAAACTATAACTGAATATCCAGACAGTTAAACTATAACTGAATATCCAGACAGTTAAACTATAACTGAATATCCAGACAGTTAAACTATAACTGAATATCCAGACAGTTAAACTATAACTGAATATCCAGACAGTTAAACTATAACTGAATATCCAGACAGTTAAACTATAACTGAATATCCAGACAGTTAAACTATAACTGAATATCCAGACAGTTAAACTATAACTGAATATCCAGACAGTTAAACTATAACTGAATATCCAGACAGTTAAACTATAACTGAATATCCAGACAGTTAAACATAACTATAACGCAGAGTTTAACGTTTTATGTAAATGAATTAACATCAGAAAAATTAATAGAAACTGTGGCAAATCAATTTAGTTTTAAAATAGATTTTGGAAATGTCGGGTAAATCAATACGACCACACGGGTTTTCGTTCTTCGGAAAAGTAGACCATGCATCAACCAACATTGTATGAATTAACCTATTTACGTGTTTCTGTATTTAAATGTTGCGTGACTGTTGTAAGTACAACGGGCTGGAATTTAAGCAGAAATAAATGATAAAACAATGAGGCTCTGTGGTTTTTATGTCATCCAAAAACAAAGGGGAGACAGACAGGTAAGGCAATGAGTCAACCCAGAGAACTAAACACATGTTGATAGTGTTACATGATTACCACTAACGGTTAACCTGTCATCGTTTGACATGGTCATTATGATCTTATGATATGTTGTATTAGTACGTATAAGTTTATCATTAATTGTAAACATATTGACACATTTGTCATCAACAAAGATCAACCGACCATTGATCGGACACCTATATATCGTCCACCTAAATGCTTGTGTTGATTTATATAACTGCATGTCATAGTAATAGCCATTGTGTATTCATGGGCGATATACTCTGTGGTATATAGTACATATTCCGAAGCTAAAAAGAAAGATAAAATTTGGCCCGTACGGTTTATAAGATCAAAAACACGACTCAACCTGTTACATTTAGAGATAAATTGTGATTCATGAACATGCCCAACATATTATTGGAGAGACATAATACTTCGATGTATGAAATGACAAATATTCAATTTAGTCAAATATTGTCATACCTCGGTTACATGAAGCAACCGGGGTTCGGACTTTCCCCGGGCCGTAGGCGCGTACGGTACCCCAAGTCGTACATCCCGAGACCACATGTAAGTCTCATCAGCTCGATGTACGAACGTTGTGCATGGTCAACTTTCAGCCACGGTTTACACGGCGCCCCTTCGGTTCCAAAAATCTTCGAATTTCGCGCGGACCCGCACGGAATGCCGTGCGATTACCCATGGGCTCTCAAAGTTTTGGCCCTATCGGGGCCTGTAATCTGTCCGAGAGCTTCATTTAACCTAGGCATAACATAACAACCCACCAAGCAACGCAAAGTATCATCAATACTCTTATAAGAAAAAATATTTATTTTATATAATTCGTGAATGCACAAAAACATACATGAAGAAAATGAGTGTGGCCAAACTTTGAATTAAAGCAATCATGACAACGTAATCAATTAACGGCCAATAATGAATTCAGCTAGAAGATTATCAGAGAAATGATATGTTGTGTAAAGCCCGAATGACTTCATTGATTTCAGGCGAAGATTCATTTCTAATAAACGAGTATCTAGGAGAAAAAGATTACAACTGATGTTTATATTTCTATCTAATTACCAATATCTCTCATTATCAAGGAATCCAAAACAAACAATCAACGCATCGGTATGAAATATAACCTGTGGTATAGTGTAGCAACCATGTAATGGTGCCGAGGTCAACGTGGTCAATATATAATTATAGTGCTGTTAGTGACCGCGAACAGGGGTATGAACTTCCAGGACCGATCCATGACAGTATTTGTGAGGAAATGCTCTCGTGCGTAACACTTTAACTGTAGTTTGGTTTACTCTTTTATCAAAACGCAACCGCGGCTCTTTCTCCGACTAGCTTACAGACAAACAGGAACATTTCAATACACCTATTTTGAAATATAGTGGTCCGGGTAATATATTTATATGTTCGCGGTTGATAAAATCGCACAATATAATCGGACAATATTTACTTGGGAACTCATGAATATTCGTTCAAGTCCGTAAATTATCGCCGGCAAACTACGGAGAGCGACTTTCAATATCTGTACAATTGTCACGTGACCACAGGATATGAGAACGGCGATTGTGGCCGAAGAGAGTGACGAAGATTAACGAGTGTCAGTTTACTATTGTCTATTAATACAACTTTTAAATCGTGAGTTGCTTTGCTGATTTTTCTGTTGCCTGTTCTCTCGTTTTCGTAACATTCATTTATATAGTTACCACAATGCATAAGCGTAATAAGTAAGACTTTTCTAAGACTCGAATATTGTTAAAAATGCAACGTCTGTTGAATGGGATTTGATAGTCATATAATAATATTGTGGATATCATTCAGATCAGTGATAATGAGAAAGCTTGAAAATACAGTAAAACCTCAATAAAACGGCCACCCTTGTGTGATCCTTGAAATCTGGTCTTCTTATTGAGGTGGTCTTAATATTGAGGTTGAATAAAGTACAAAATAGTGAAAATGGAATTGTGCTCTTAATTTTGAGGTGGTCTTATTATTGAGGTGGTCTCATTATTGACGTGGTCGTTCAGTGAGGTTCAACTGTACACAATACGATACGAATTCATTTACTTTATTGTAAAAAAATTGAACAGGTGGTCGGGAAAGTGTCATTTCTTATGAATGAAAAATGTTTGGTTTTAACGAACGAACTACCTTAACATCCAGCCTAGGAATAATTACACTCATCCGTTCAAATCTAACAAAGGCAAAACAGTCACATATTTTCGGCAATAACATTGATTTGGACCTACATTTTTGACCAATCAAATGTTGTCCTCGAAGCGGGCTTTTTTAAACCTGAACAATCATATGTTCACCAAAGAGGCACCAAACGGGGTTTTCGTTCACACAAGAGGCACCAAACGGGGTTTTCGTTAGATGTGCATTCGTTAGCAGTTCAAATTTTGCCGGAAGAAGTTAATATGTTAAAATGAACCTGATAGGTCCATGATTATAGTATATATAGATCCGAGTTAATTTTTTGTAAGGATTTATTTTTCAACATGTTGCAAAAACATTATTTCATTTAACATACCGGAAGACATCATTCTATCTACGCTGTTTATCTTTTTTTAAAGATATTTCTTGTTTTCATTGAGATAGGTTCAAATTATCCGCCCATATGGTTTTCTAATATCGTGATAAATTTCTCAGACATAAGGTATTTATAGCAATAAATTAGCCTTACATATGTAAAAGCCTGACACGTTTGTTGACATTTTGCGGAAGAAAACAAATGGAATTTCGTCATTGATAGTAATTTGTACGGATACAGCAATTGTAGAACTATTCAGTGTTGATATTTGATGCGTTGTGAGGACTCTCAGGTGCAAAATTTCAATTTATGTGAGTTTGTGAAGTTTAAATCTGTACACTTGAAATCTATTTATAGCATCGATAAATCTAAATAGTAGGCGGTATACCGCTCGTGATTGGAATTTCGTCACGCTTGACCAAATCGCTTTGTGTAAAGTGTATTGACCATAGTATATTAATGTCCACGTTGAATAAAACTATGGAGGCTCAGGCGGACCTTTCGGTAGACGCCCATGAATTTGTTGATTCAGTAATGAACTCCCAACGTATTACTAGAGTTGATACGCCTCTAAACCCTAGTAGGAAGCGGCACGCTTCGGACCCTTGTGACCAAGAATCAACGGTGAAGAAGTCACGTATTACAGCAAAGGCTAGGCGGAATCTCTATGACTGTAATAAATCCCCATCTGACTCAAATGTTGTCGTAACAAGTGCGGATGTCCACGTTGACTCAAATCCTTCTGTGGAACAATTAATAGGTAAACTTTCTGCGGATATGCACATGATGTTTTCAGCAATGACAGAGCGTATGGATAAGCTAGAGTCAGGGTTGGAACATCGTATTTCTAGTAAGGTAGCACAACTTCTTGATAAACGTGTGAATACGGAAATGGGTCGCATAAGGAAGGATGTTGACGCACGTCTGGAGACATTCAAAGATTCCTTGAAAGCGGAGGTGGTAGCAGACCTTAACGACATGAACTCTAAAATACAACAAGTGGCTTCCAAAGCCCCTGCACAACCAACTCATAATATAGCTCTTAATGTGGTGATAAGAGACCTGCCTGAAACTAGAAATGAAAATACCGAGCATAAGGTTAATGCCTTAATTAAAGATGGTCTGCGTATCTGTGATGTGTCATGTGCTAGTGCCGAGCGAAAACCGTCAAACGGTAGTAAACCGGGTGTTGTGATTGCTCGTTTTAAGTGTCATGATGATAAAAGCAAGGTTATGTTAAAGAAAAATAACCTAAAGTCAAGACAACAATACCAGCAGGTGTATATCAACCATGACCTTTCGCATGCTGATCGTACCATGAACAACAACTTCAGGACCATTCTCAGTGCTCTAAAGAACTCCAACTTATCGTTACATGGGTCAAGAATTGTGCGTAACAACACTAACAACGAGAGAAGAGGCGACAGACGAGATCACCAACATAACACTCGTGTCAATAGTGACTCTGATAACGGTCCCCGTGGTAGTGAAAGAGTAGCTTCCGGTAATACAAATTCTGGTTGGTCGCGTGTTGGTGGAAGAGGCCGTAATTACGGCCAACGTCGTGGTGGACAACAGTATCGACGTAACTAGGTTACAGCGGGTTTTTGGAATGTTCGGGGATGGAATGCCGATTCCGAATCCGATAGTTCTATTTTACGAACTGCGTGTGCTACTATGAGTGGCTGTGATATTTTAGCTGTAGCTGAAACACATCTTTTATCTGACTCTGTTTTAAATATTGATGGTTTTAAATGGTTTGGGTTAAACCGAACAATGATTCATAAACATGCAAAATCCGGCTCCGGTGGAGTTGGCTTTTTGATTAAAAACAGTATATGTGATGAATATGACATAACGATATTAGAAAGTTCTTTTGAAGGTATTTTATGGTTAGAAATGTGTCATAAATTTGATGAGTATGTATTGTTTCCGTGTGTTTGTTATTTGCCTCCCGAAAATTCATCACGATACGTTGATGTAAATGCTTTTTACGATAATTTATTAACAGATATATATAAATACCAGCATAATGGTCTTTTATACATTTGTGGTGATTTCAATAGTAGATGTGGTCAACTAGAAGACTTTATAAGTGGTGTAGATTATGTATCTCCACGTCATATTGTTGATTTTAAAACGAACAGTTATGGTGAAATTTTTATTGAGTTCTTAATAAATGTGAGTATGTGTATTGTAAATGGTAGAAACTACTCAAATAACGACTTTACATCTGTATCAGTTAAAGGTCTATCTGTAGTTGACTATTGTGTAACTAGTTATGAAAATTTGTCACTTTTTACAGAGTTCTCAGTCGTTACAACTGCTGATCTTATAAATCAATGCGGACAGATAAACAGTTTACTGTCAGGCAACTTACCAGATCACTCTTTGTTAAGATGGAATATTAACCTTGAGTCTTTAAGGTCTGCAAGCAATTCTGATAAAGTGTCTGATGAGTCTGGCCAATTTGAATCTTTCGATAAATTTGACTGTTCTAAAATGCCGGATTATTTTATGCTTAGTGCGGAGGTTCTTGCTAAAGTTAATAATACCATTGACGATATAGAACAGGGTTTTAGAACGCAAAATGATATTGACTCAGCATACAATTCTTGGTGCACTATTTTAAAGGATAATATGTATAGATCGCTTTCATATAAAACCATTAATCCTGGTTCGAATAAGAAAGGTTTTCGACCCGGCAAGCCATGGTGGAATGATGGGCTTGGAACATTATGGAATGATGTAAGCAATGCTGAGCGGAAATGGCTTAATTGTTATAATATTACTGTTAAAAAGAAATTGAAATGTGATTATATTTCTGTTCGTAAGCGCTTTGATCGTGAAGTACAACGTTCTAAACGTTTATACTGGTACTCATTTCAAGATGATTTGATGAAAGAGTGTAATGTTGATCAGACGAAGTTCTGGAAATCTATCGGGAAGGTAGGCGTTGGTAATGCCAGTCGCAAACTTATCCCCATGGAAATTCAGTTACCAGATGGCTCTACCTCTCAGTGTGTCACAAGTGTACTTGACAAATGGAAATCTGATTTTAGTTCTTTATTAAATAAAACGCACGTAAACAATCATACCAGTCAGAATGATGAAAATTTTGTTGAACCTAATCATGAATCTTTTAATGATAATATATCTTTATTAGAAGTTAAAAAGGCTTTGGATAATGCTAAGAGAGGTAAAGCTTGCGGTATTGATGGTATTCCTAGTGAAGTGTTAAAAACTGATACCTCAGTCCTATTCTTACATTCATTGTTTAATGTTTGTTTTACTACTGGGGTTGTTCCTTCAAGTTGGGGAAAATCTATCATTAATCCAATACCTAAATCGTCTTCGGCTGATCCTAGAGACCCACTCTCATATAGAGGCATATCATTAGCATCATCAATGTATAAGATTTACTGTAGTGTTCTCAATTCTAGGCTTAGTAAATGGGCTGAATCTAATGAGAAAATTGTCGATGAACAAAACGGTTTCCGTAAACATCGCAGTACAACTGACCATATTTTGTCTTTAACAAGCATTATAGATTGTAGAAAGAAGAAGAAATTATCAACATTTTGCGCTTTTATTGATTTTAGTAAAGCTTACGATTTTATTAACAGGCAAAAATTGTGGATAAAGATCAAGGCTGCAGGTATCTCAGGAAACATGTTCTGTGCAATCAAAAGTCTATATTCATCTGTAGCATCATGTATTAGAGTCAATCATTATAAAACGGAGTGGTTTGATATCCATTGTGGATTGAGACAAGGTTGTATATTGTCTCCAATATTGTTTAATTTATATATCAATGATTTGGCCATTTACTTAAAGTCTTTTAATATTGGTATAGATTTAGATGATAGTCGTATTTGTATACTTTTATATGCAGATGACATAGTATTGTTGGCGGAAACTAGTACTGACCTACAACGTTTGCTTAATGCTTTAAATGACTGGTGTAATATGAATGATATGTCTATCAATTGCAAGAAAAGTAATGTTGTACATTTTCGCCCAAAGTCTTGTTTAAAAACTGATGTCATTTTTACATGTGGAAATAATTTGTTAAGTGTTGTTGAGAAGTACACGTATCTTGGTATAGTTCTTAATGAACATTTAAACTTTGATATTACTGCTAGAGTTGTTGCTCAGAGTGCACATCGGGCTCTAGGCTTGGTTATTGCTAAATGTAAGTTTTTGGGTGGAGTCCCTTATAATGTTTTTACCAAATTGTATGATTCAATTGTTTGGCCTGTTATAGCGTATGGTGCAGCTATTTGGGGACAAAAAGCGTTTTCGTGTATTGAAGCTATTCAAAATAAAGCTATGCGCTACTTCTTAGGAGTAGGCAAGTATACTCCGAATTCGGCCGTTATTGGTGAAATGGCATGGAAGCCACCTATAGTTCGGCAGTGGAACTGTATTACAACCTGTTGGACGAGGTTAAATTCATTACATGCTTCTCGTCTCACTAAACACATAGCACTCTGGGCAAACTCTCTAGCAAATAATTCTTGTAAAAACTGGTATTACAATGTTAAAAGAAAATTATTTGAACTTGATCTACATCAATATTGTGATATTAATAGTGTTATACCGAAACATAGCTTTAAACGCTATGTAGAAGAACGTATGCTAGATATTTATAAAATAGAATGGCTTAATTCAGTGCAACAGGTTTCTAGCCGTAACGGTAGAGGTGGAAATAAATTACGCACCTATGCTTCATTTAAACATCACTTTACTGCTGAAAATTATTGTAAAATGATCATACCTTTTAATCATCGATCTGCTTTTTGTAAATTCAGATGTGGAGTTGCGCCCATTAGGCTTGAAACCGGTAGATATGAAAGGCTACCTATACATGAAAGAACTTGTCCTTTTTGTAATGTCTTTGTTGAAGATGAATGCCATACAATACTTAACTGCAGTTTATATGATGACATACGTTTTAATTTGTTACAACGAGCTACAGAAGTGTGTGATGTTTTTCATAATTTGTCAGATAACGATAAACTGGGTGTGTTATTTACTCACCCAGATTTGATTCGTATAAGTGCCAAAACCTGCTATAATATTTTAAATCGTAGAAGTTCTTATTTATGTAGATAAGATTTTTTATATGTAATTAAAATAATATATTAATTTTATCTGTATATAATACTGGGCATTATTTATTATCATATATGTGTGTTTTACTTCCTTCTAAGAGGCTGTTGTTAATCAGTTCATCTACGGTCTGACCGGGGTGATAATTGGTATTTTAAGATGTTTTTTAATCAACGCAGTAGTGCCTTCTTTACAAATGTCAGTGTCTTATAATAATTATTACTTAACAACCTTTTAAAACAACGTATTAACAGCAGTCTCTTAGTTTTATGTATGTAAATATTGCTTATATGTATTGATGTGATATTGTATTTAAGATTTTAGAAAGTGTCAATTGTCTCTTATAATTCAAAGTTGAATGGTTATGTACATTTTATTGGTTTTGATATTTGTAAATGTTTTATGCATGTACATAAATGAGACTGAAATAAAGAATATATATATATATGTAATTATTTCTTTATGTACACGTATCAGTTGTCACATCGTGTATTTTACTGCTCAATGTGATATTTAGTTTTTAATTGCCATCATTTACCGTCATAATTGATTTTGTGACGTATTGTCTGCTGCTGAAGGGCAACATCAAGGCTTAATGTTAACTTGATAACAAATTCCAACTTCGACGCCCTTAGATGCCAATCTGTGTCAATAATTCCAAATACATCAGTCAACAGTTTGATTTTTAATGCGTTTTCAATACAGTTCTACATACTATAGGTCAGACTTTTGAAGATGTATCTGGCTCATCTGAACCAAAATTATTTTAATGGGCTTCAGTTAGTATTGTTGTAACATTGTCTAAAACATCATTAATAAGAACTACTGCCATGCATAACCGTTTAAAACAATATTGTTTACTCAAATTACTAACAGACACAACTAGTAAAAAGCATCAGGTTGTTAAAAAAACTGGATTTTGTTTTAATTTTATGATAATACAAACGTCTTTTTTGGACAAATACAGAGAAATACATTATAAATGTATTCTGTGATAATGCATATTTATTGAAGTTTTAACTATGTGAAGTATATTTTTCATAGGTAAACAAATGAACAAAAAAAGCATAATATATCTTTAAAAGTTGCTTTAGTTTCTAACAGAACAGAATATAATAACAATAAGAGTGTACGTATATTTCGGCGCAGTCGTACTCGCATAGTTTGTGTAAACCAATCAAATCTTACGTTAACCACGAAGGCAATTTCTCTTCAACCGAACAACGTTTGTAACCTTGACGCGGATTGGTTAAGTTTTTTGAAAAAGGGTATGTTACCTTACCGAAATCCACTGAATTTCGCTGAATTTACCGAAATCAATTTTGGACCAGGAGAGACCCGAGCAATCGTAACATCACGACCTTTTTTCATGTTACACAACAATTCTTAACCTTCAAATTTCGTTGACTATCTTTTTTTAAAATATTTCTTGTTTCAAATAAAGTTGTATTTATCACAAATTAAAATAAAGTGAAATTTGTCTTCTATGTCATATTTAGGAGAACTAAATGTTCTCTTCTATTCTGATGTTTCTGGCTTAGTGATTTACACAGTAATACATATATCTTTAAGTAAGATCTATAAATAAACTACTATGGCATTCACAGACATTCAGTTTATCTTCTTATCTAAATGTTATCTTCTTTCTACGCCTTTTGACCATTTTTGAACACAAGAGCAGTTATCGAGGACCTGGGATTGTATTTGGAAAATTCACGCCTTTGGGAGAAATAATCGAGATTTGTAACTACGAAATTTTATCACTGAGTTACCTCCCCTACATTATAACAGAATTCATGCGAATTTATTGTTCGAGAAATGACGGTTACGTATCAATAGCCGCCCTTGATTATGAGTAAACAAAAATGTGGTTAAAATTGTGCATGCTTATTGGTAGGTTTTACGGGAATGCAAACATAATTCATATCTTGTTGAAAGTTTGAAGAACTGACAGCGGAATTTGGTTATACGTCTTATCAAGTTTTTCTTGAACAAACTGTGGCCACATATTGTAAATAGCAATTTACTATTTTCTCCGGTGTATAAATACCTAACATACGTTCTTTATACGTAAATAGTATGATAAAAACTAGTTGGACCATTCATGTACGGTCATATACATGTATGTACTTAATATGGTTACTTTGAATATATCAGTCAATTATTTGTCTAATCACCAAAATAAATACTTAGATAAACGCAATAACCTTCAGCACCGAATATATCATTGGGTCGATTTTGTTCTACAGGTTATTGTGCCAAATTTGTGATAACAGCTAAACAAAGTGACGTCAACAGGTTGATATTTTGCATAATCACATGACACTTTGTCGTGTCGCATATTTGAACGATACTGCATGCCAAAAGATATGTTCATTAATAAATAGACAGATTGATATCGCTTTCATTTATATTTATTAACTGGTGTAATATCAAGTAAGACATTGAAATAAACGCAATATCACAGTTTTTATCCAGGCTAGTAGTCCAAAATCTCTTGTGATTTAATTGACACTAATTGAAGGTTGTACAGGATAATATACATACAATGAGATTTTAAATAGTAGAACAATTTACCTCTGTACAAATGTCCGAATTATTTTATAGTTGATGTGTGATAAGTTTTATTTTCATACAAGGAGCAGTTGTTAATCAGTTCATCTACGGTCTGACCGGGATGATACGTGATTTTTTCAGTTATTTTTTAATAGTGCATTAGTACCCGTTTTGAAATTCAGTTTTTTATTATCTTCGTTTAATTTATTTTTACAATTAAGATTAACGACTGCTCCATGGTTTTATATGTGTATATAGAGTGTACGTGCAGTAAATATATATTATTTTTTAAAGAGTTATGTCATTATTCCAATGTTTAAATAATGTGTGTATTTTTTCAAATTATTAATGTATAGTCTCTTATAACTCAATTTGAGTAGTGATATACATTACGATATAATTGTTATAGTAAGTATTATGTACAATGTGTATATGAGAGTTTGATAAATAAATACAATATAACGTTACAAGTTAAAACGAGTCAGTACAAAATTGTTGTAACTGTACGAGTGTCATGTATATAATTACATCACTATGGTTCGAACATTTGATATACTAAGTATTATCCAAGTATGTAAAATGCCGACATATAAATCTCGGTAAGGTGTCTTTGTTTATATTCCGATGAACGTTATCGTCTCCACAGTGCGTGAAAGATTATAAAATGTAAATACCCAAGTCTGAGACTCAATTCTTAAATCATTTATTCTAATTAATTTTATCTGACAATTCCATTACGTGGGGGGTTTTATGGATGCTTTTAGAAATATCTTAGAGTGCATCAAATCATCACTGGATCTTAAAGTGGAAATGAAAACCAACGCTACATCGTAAACGTGTCTGATTCCGCGTTCTTTGCATTCAATCTCGTAATTGTCAACAAATCTTTGACAGAAAATAAAACCGTTTCAAATACATTTATATCGTTTCTATGACGACTCTATGGACCCAGTGTTGTTTCTTACATTGTGCACAGATTTGGAGAGCGAGTTTCTTAAGTAAATGTGATGGAGAGATATTGTACAGAGAGGATGATAGCACAAATTATTCGAGTAAGTCTTTTTTCTGTCGTTAATATTTAATAATTAGATCAATAATTACACTACACTGCTCTGTATTTCTGACACTTGGCAGAATATTAATTTCTTGCCCTAACAATAGTAATATACAAACCATTGTATAACTATATCCGACAGGTGAATGAAAAACACCTTTATTCTCATAGCGACCTACTAGATTTACTTCTACCCGTTGATTTGGTACAAATACGCTTTGCAAAGCTTGCCTTGTTTGTTTATTAAGTCTTAACAACACTATACTAATATGTGAACTTGTTACTAGACACTGGCATCATATGTCGTGGTAATGGTTATGTGGTCCACTTAAATTAAGTCGTATTGACAGAGTATATAATAAGGTACTATGGCTTTAAACGAAATGTTAAAATATGTTTCATTGAATTGAACTTCGCTGATATATTCAGGGGCGTACCTCTGACATACGCACGTAGATATGTGTGTACGACTAGCATATAACACGAGAAATAGCGAAGTGTGAAATACTACTATTAAAATGTAGGTAAAAGGGGATAACGGGTAGAGTCTTGTGACAAGTTTACAAGTTTATTTTAATTAAACTCATTAAAGTTCATGTATACATGAAAGCATGAGTATGAGAAACTTAAAGTATGTAGTACATACAACAAGGTATATACTATATAATATCAGTGAGGTACAAGTATATAAATCTTACAGTATGTAGTACATACAACAAGGTATATACTTTATAATATCAGTGAGGTACAAGTATATAAATCTTACAGTATGTAGTACATACAACAAGGTATATACTATATAATATCAGTGAGGTACAAGTATATAAATCTTACAGTATGTAGTACATACAACAAGGTATATACTATATAATATCAGTGAGGTACAAGTATATAAATCTTACAGTATGTAGTACCTACAACAAGGTATATACTATATAATATCAGTGAGGTACAAGTATATAAATCTTACAGTATGTAGTACATACAACAAGGTATATACTATATAATATCAGTGAGGTACAAGTATATAAATCTTACAGTATGTAGTACATACAACAAGGTATATACTATATAATATCAGTGAGGTACAAGTATATAAATCTTACAGTATGTAGTACATACAACAAGGTATATACTATATAATATCAGTGAGGTACAAGTATATAAATCTTACAGTATGTAGTACATACAACAAGGTATATACTATATAATATCAGTGAGGTACAAGTAGAACGATAATAGCAACAGAGAAAATAGAGAATATAAATAAACACAACTTTTTGATATTACAAAGTTGTGTACAGTAAAACCTCACTTTAAGACCACCTCAATAATAAGACCACCTCGACAACATCTTGCCTCGGAAATACTTATGATGAATGTTTAGTATGTTTTATTATCATTCCAGTTTGCCTGGCACATATTTTATATTTTGTTTACACAAAGTTCCAAAGTTGGCAAATACTTCATGAACATACTGAGGTATATTGGTGCAAGATTTTTTTATCTTATTTCATTTGAAATATTTCATCACGGTAGCTATAATAAGAAATGATATATTTATCTTCATTGAAATGTCATTGAAATACTTCGTTGTATCTGACCGATATTATTTCTGAAGTTTTAGTTGATGTGTGAATTTCAAGATTACTTATTTTTTATTAAAGGCGAATTCTGTTAAATGTACTAGTGTGCTTTTTATACAGTAGAAAACAACTTGTTCTTAAAATATCTGAAAAGGCAACGTTTATAATCATACCAGAGGTTAACACGAATATAACCTCCAACAATATGTATTATTTGCGAGTCTTTTATTTTCGTAAATATACGCGCTCGTGAACTAACTCGAGTTTTATTAATTCCAGCGACAATAGCATACAAGTAATTCCCAAACTTTAAATTACAGTCTCTCGGTTATTTCATATTTTGCTAATGATTTACATACGTGGTAATTCGTGATAAATGTCCATCGAAATGAGTGATCACTGAGTGATTCATTGGATTGTTTTCTTTCTTAGAATATAAGCCACTGTTATATGTTATCAATATAATGTACAATAGGTGCCTTGTTCTTGCATTTATTTCTCACCTCCCCTTGTTCCTACACATTACGCAGACACATCAGTCTAGATCTTAGATGTTCTAGAATACAGTGCACCACTTTCATAACAGTATAACCGAGCGAAATGAACATGCATACAGATGTAAATCGTTCATTAGCTGAGAGGAAATTCTGAATTTGAATTATACAGATAAATTATCAGCACCACCCGTAAAGTTATAACAAACATAGGCGTTCTATATCTACTTTAAATTAAATAACCATCCATTGAGTATTAGAAACACCACTCGTAATTCAGTGGTTACAACATTAAATAGTAAAACTGATACTGTTTACACTTATGTTCTTACTATCAGACAAATTCGATTTGTAGACGATTTAGGAGCATGCTGCTTTGTTCTGGAATTATAGGTACACTTGGTGGAAATGTTTGAATACTTTTTATTACTCTTCAGTTTCACATCCAAGCAACAGTTGATAGCTATCATATTTTCATTATTGTCATCAAGCGTACGACTCTGTCTAGATCACAACATTGGCGATACAGATGTTACTACAGTTTCCTCCAAGATCCATTCATTTTGAATTTAAAGCCCCAAATAAGCTTGCTACATAATAATTTTTTGTTGGTTCAAGTCCCATCCACAATATTTTACTTATTTGAGATGGTAGCTTCTTACAGCAGATCTATTGCTGCGGCACTGATTCCACGCTGCAGGCACGTGACATGATACAACACCCAGTCGTATAAAGCCTACACCGAGCCAACCAGTCCTAGTATTACCGGTAGAATGCCGAACGGAGACAAGGGGGCTTCTAGCACAATTTTCTTACGGCTTTGGTATGTCTCGGCCGGATTCGAACCAGCGACCTTCATAGCAGCATCCCCACATCCGAGGCCAATCTCCTCCAACTGACCTACCGCACCGGTCAATTGCAATAGAGCATTTATACCTAATGATAACATATGGTATACAATTCAGTACGATAACTTTAATACAACTCATAGATATTGTTTGACCACGCCCCAAGTGGCACTCGCTATATCCAGGCAATATCTAGATCAGTTACTTATATTATCATTGAACAGTATACATGTATGAGCAAACTGTTTCGAATTCGATTTAAATATCTATTTCGAATGCCAAAAATCTATCATAGGCCGAAGATAAGTCGAGGTCATTGAATACGAATGTTCGGTTTGAAAAAAAACCCGGAATGACATAACCACAGCATGCATGGATTGGGTGAGATAGCTATTTATCAAATAAATCCGTTTCTCAGTTATGTCTGTCAATCTTTATCTAATTTGAGTTTGTTATCAATTTATCAGGTGAGAAACATTCGCTGATAGTTTGCCAAAATAGAACTTTCACTCGTTCCGATTTCTCATTATGTTTGATAACCTACTTGGCAACCAAAATACAAACAAGAAAAGTATTTCACGCAATATTTTATTCATGTGTTTTCGATTAAATTTCGCACATTTAAGCCATCGATGTTAGATACGAGTGCGCCAACAGAACATATCGCATTTTATCGAGTTGTTGTAATTTTACGCTAACTGCAGTAAGTCTGCCAAGTTCTTGCAGCGAAAAATATACATATGTATGTATGTGTCAGACTATTTGTTTACCCAAGTGATTAATACGATCTAATGTCTGATGTCTCTACATGGTTAACACAATGTTGTCTTGTTCTACACTTATACAAACTTATACAGTCATCTTGTATAAGTTATAATGACCTTATCCAAAATATGAAGACTTTCTTAAAATGTAGCATGACTTTAAAGTCAAGCTTGTTCTTGCGACATGAAGAATTATCAACACTAAACCATCAATCAAATAAAATTTGAATATTCTCGTATGATTTGAAATAATTCGAGCGCATTATGGACCCATGCTTGAAATTAAAATGTCATGTCCGAGCATTGTATGTCAAATATTGATAATTATATCCGTAACCGCTCTTGAGCATTTATTTGTTCGTTACAGGATTCCCTGGTTTGTACCGTCATTGTGTCCTCATTGCAAACAGTTACTTTGTAACAACAACGTTCATAGTATAGTATTGTGGTAGACAGAGTAATTGACATACTCCATTGATTGTCTTTTAAGTTAAGGATTCATCGGCAACGAAAATGTGCTGACGTGACATCCTAGACCCACAGAAAGCGAAAAATTGCAAGGAATTAAAACTTACTGAAAATATCGGTATAAGGCCTGAGCTAACACTGTTTATCCAGCATCAAACTTGGGGCGCATACTTTATATAATGTATATAAAGTATGCGCTCCATATATATTATATTATGGTAGGTAACACTCTCGAGTACGGAAAACGACCTTTAGTCGAGACAAAGTCGATCTGAATTTAATGGTTCGTTATAGTGATCATTTTAGTGTTGTTCGGAGCTATAAACTTGTTTGAAATGTGTTACTTTGACAATTATCTTGTCTGCTGTAACATCTTCGACAGCAGATGAAAGAACTAGGGCGATTTATTACTTTGACAATACATAGCTTTCTAGCAATGCCGTCATCAAGTCTCGCAGTTGCACAAGGTACACTGTAATTGGCACAGAAAAAGTTATTGAGCTTCTAAGAAACCTTTGTTTTTCACATATAATGACACACTCCTGTGTTTGAAATATGAGATTTCCTTAGAACAATTTGTATGCATAGTACTGTCGATAATTACCAAGACAACCATAAATTTCTATCGTTATATATTTTTTATAATTAAGATACTTGTATGGTCCATATTTCATTTCTGCTGACTAAGGTTTGAAGTAGAATACTGAATCTTCTTGCGCTATAATCATGCATTTACTGTCGCCACCAGACCATTTATACCGTCACTAAATTGTCATTTATCATTGATTCAACAGCACTTCGTTGACATTCATTTGAGGCTCAGCTAGTTAAATATCAGTAAGCTTCTGTCAGATATTAGTCATTGTATTCAAAAAATTCATATAGAAATCATACATGACTTCATTGCGTACTCATTTTCGTAACATCTGTGTTCTCCATCGTAAACATGGTACTAATCTTTAGACTGGTGCATAAATAGAAATAACAATTTGTTGTTGTCAAGGATGACAGAGTTAAGCGTATCCCTTGGCAATGCATTAAGGTTTTCATTTACGTTGTCTTATGAATTTTGATCAATGAATTCACCGAACTCTGCGATATTTGATAACCGCAAATTCTAAAGAAGAAGAATGAATGTATAACATCCCTTTTACTAATTCACACTGAGAGGAAAGGTGCATTTAATTGAAGATGTATCATAATCTATCGGTTCTTCTCCGTCTGAAATCTCCGTTATATTCACTGATATGTTATTGTCACAGTTTTTTTGAATATGTATATTTAAACTAAAATGTATTGTTTCTGTTATAATATTATTGTTCACCCGCCTTTCTGTCCTTGGCCTTCTTGCCTTGGCTTGTTCTGTGAAATATTATATTCTTCTTTTCCTCCCTCTTGTGTTCCCCTCCAATTGTCCGAGGTTGGTTTTGAAAGTTTTTGAGACAATTCCCTAATTCCCTATTTCCATAGATGTTTGCCCCTACACCTCCACACCTCCTAATTTGTCTCCCCATTCCCATAGATGTTTGCCCCTACACTTCCACAACTCCTAATGTGTCTCCCCATTCCCATAGATGTTTGCCCCTACAGCTCCACAACTCCTAATGTGTCTCCCCATTCCCATAGATGTTTGCCCCAACACCTCCACAACTCCTAATGTGTCTCCCCATTCCCATAGATGTTTGCCCCAACACCTCCACAACTCCTAATGTGTCTCCCCATTCCCATAGATGTTTGCCCCTACACCTCCACAACTCCTAATGTGTCTCCCCATTCCCATAGATGTTTGCCCCAACACCTCCACAACTCCTTATGTGTCTCCCCATTCCCATAGATGTTTGCCCCAACACCTCCACAACTCCTTATGTGTCTCCCCATTCCCATAGATGTTTGCCCCTACACCTCCACAACTCCTTATGTGTCTCCCCATTCCCATAGATGTTTGCCCCAACACCTCCACAACTCCTAATTTGTCTCCCCATTCCCATAGATGTTTGCCCCAACACCTCCACAACTCCTAATTTGTCTCCCCATTCCCATAGATGTTTGCCCCAACACCTCCACAACTCCTTATGTGTCTCCCCATTCCCATAGATGTTTGCCCCAACACCTCCACAACTCCTAATGTGTCTCCCCATTCCCATAGATGTTTGCCCCAACACCTCCACAACTCCTAATGCATCGTATGCTGATGATTTCCTGAGATCTATGTGGGAAGGCATTGACTGCTGAATGTTGCATTCCTAATCCTCCCTGCAGTACGTAAACATGGAGTAGATAAACCACGTTTTTAATCATATAATCAAATGACAAATGATATATCAGTGTGCTTTCAAAATAACAAAACTTTGACTTCTCAGTTTGTTTGCAGTTTGATGTTAAATCATGAACATATGTAATAGTTGTAAGAAAAATCTTTGATATGGGGTAATGTGGTAACATTGCACCTCGATTTCCGAAATGTGTGATTTAAAATGAAATAGTCGAGGTTAAATGTAAAATGTTTTTAGAATTCTCTCTTGTTTCCGACCCAAAATATTTTTCAAGTCATGGAATAATATATCTATCTTCTAGTTAAAATATAATAGTATGTTTTGGCACTACTCTTTCCCTATCTAAATTGGCAAAAATCAAAAATAATTTTCTCTGGTTCCATTAATGCTGGGGAATTCTGAGCAGTATTAATCACTTGCTGAACAAGATTTCTTTTTAGATCGTTGTATACAACACAATGCAGCATTGATCTGCTTTGGGATTCCCATCCTCTTCTGTCATTTCAAGAAAACGCAACATGTAATTTCACTATTTGCAAGCAGGAAACAATATTTAGAATACAGCCTACATTTTCAGTCAATGAAATGACAGAACGGCTCCCGTTAAGTACTACGCTTATTCATTAAGAATTTCGACTTTTCGCGGGCTTTGCATGAAATTTGCATGCGTATCGGCCAATCAAAATGTAGGTTACATTCTAAGTTAGTTAGTTGATATTAAGTAAAATCTTATTGGTTAAGAAGAGGGCTCGCTCGCTACGCTCGCTCCGCCCCTTCTTAATCAATAAGATTTTACTTAAAATCTACTAACTATTACATACTCCACAGTCATTTCGGTTTAATATTTCCATATAGGGCAAATATTGGTTACTGTCAGTACATGGTGACGTCACATGTGACATTTTGTGGAAAAGATATCACCTAAAGAAGAGGTTGGAAATCGTACAGCGGTGCTCATTTGGAAATGGACTGATGGTAGTTTGATGCATTTTAGTTTGACCATTTACTATTGTTCAAGAAGGTTCTTTAATTGCGTTCTGTTTTATTCTGAATTAAAACATAGTATGAAGATGATCTACTATTTACATTGTAAACACTGACTGCCTAGCTGAAACTGACAGCACAACGTCTATCACTTTCTAAATTTCGAACAAAATTTCGTTTGTTTTGTACGAACCTATCTCTGTTACACTGGTCAGTCATTTGAGTATTGACCAAGTAAGCGATTTGTTTGTGGAAGTTAGCGCTTGTAGTAAATTTGATGTCCAGATTTCATGCTGTCCAAGATAGGATTTATCAATATATTACATAAGGTGTGTGCGGAGAATATTGAGTATATAATTCAATGTAAATTAAGTGTCTTTCTAAGCAAAGTCTGCTTTCATAAGTGTTGTTCGTCAAATTGATTGTAACGTTCACAAAACGGTTTGTATTTATTTCTTCAGTAAGAAATGCAAATTTCAGTGCCGTGATGTAGCTTCTACGGTCATCAGAGCCTTTGTAAACGTGTGATATTAAACACTAACTTGACCTTATTTTATCCTGAAAAGCATCCAGTCCAGGTGTCATGTGCAATGCCTTCATTAAGATTTATTTTATGAATTGCATGCAGTGCTTTGCTTAATGTTTTGCGAAAACATACTTGGACTGTATAGCAAAACATTTGAAGCGAACATACTCATTCTTCCACCTCCCTTACACGTCAGTCATACATATTTAAATAACTTAACACTGCTTTCAGCTATTTTGGAGCCAACTTTCCAAATATGGTCAATATTCGTATAAATAGTATTTAGTTGAAGGCACAGCATGGTTGTTATACTGACCTTGAGCAAGTAACTTTCACATTAAGACTTAAGAGACAATATGAGTTTGCTTCAAATGAGTAACTCTCTTTTGTTTCAGAAGAAAACACATACATGCATATCTCATGGAAAAACTTGGAATATTTAACTGTTGAATACTGGATTAAAATGTTACATATTGTGAACGTGGTAAATATCTTTCATAGTTATCTGTACGGTATGTGATAATGAACTCACTCAGTTACATGTACTGAATGTGGTAATTATGTCTCCCCCCATATAATGGATGGGAGTCATTGTTTTGCTCGTGTTGTCTGCAAGTCTGTCCGCCCGTCTGTCAGAAGTCGTGTCTGCTAAATAAATTTTGAACCGCTTCAAGAATTTTGAAATACCTTGCCACAAATGTTCATCATATTGAGAGGATGTGCAGAACGTACGATTGTAGCGGCTCTGTTGAGGCCAAAAACAAATGACGTGTCCGCGCCATGTCTCTTGAATAGTTTTAAACAACTTGGCACAAATGTTCATGATATCGAGACGATGTGCAGAGCTCATGTTTCAATGTCAAGATCACACTTACAGACAATATGTCAAGTGGCAATATATTCTTGTTTGCTCCATATAAAATTATATTATTACATTTTACTTATCCTCCATACCTGTTTTATCCGAAAACTCTGAATCAGTATTACAATTACTGACAAAAACTGCCATGGGCGAGATATATGATTTTGTTTCAAAAATAACCATCTAGTTATCTTACGTAGTTCTCTATATGGGATATGCGGTAATTAGCACTTTAACAGTTATCAGCACGGGCTGTGGTAATTGACTTACAAAATTATCTTTAGTTCTTATTCTCCTAGTTATTCCTTATGGTCTGCCAGGCCATTCCTTGTGCCTCTGTTCCTTAACGTATGAACCCTTTAACTTCCTCAAGTGCCTTATGTTGTATATGGATTGTTGTTTTCCCGGAGGTCTGCGTGGGAATGCACTGTCTTATGTATGTGGCGTTCCCTGTTGCTTCTTACTCTCTCTCTTTTACACCATTTAGTGATCAATGTTAATATGCAAAAGTTTCATATTCACAAATTGAGTGTTCATCAAACTTGACTGGCCTTTTGTCAAGGCGATCGTAATTTGTGACACCATGCCATATCAGAATTGCTATAACTTGCAGGTTGCAATCGTGCAAATAAAACAACTAAATATATCCGTACCTACGTTGTAATCTCTTTATTATGAGACAAACATTGCTCTGGGATAGAGCAATCGATATATCCTGGCCTTATTATTTTCCAATTAGCATTAACCTAATGACAGCCTAAGACCCAATACATGTGTAAGAAAGGCAACACGCTTAGTGATCCATTATTGCAATGCGTGTGTTCGTTGATGGTTTAAATAGCCTAAGATTGACGGAATGTTAATAAACGAAACATGTCACCTAACGTTTATTTGTTGATTGTTTCAATACTGTTTCCGGTTTTAGAATTTCCGAGAAAAACTTGAAGAAATTTTAAATCTGTCATCTAATGAATTGACAGATTAATTTGACGTCAGTATGCCCGCTTTGATTCCGTGTTGGAGGGAAAATGCTCATTTTCATTTGCACGTAACGGGAACGAAAATAATCAAGGAAAGAATTGAGGTTACTCAAAAGTTAATTGATTTTCCTTTCTTTTGAAATACCAGCTGCTAGAATGTCTGCTGGTGGCGCATACTGCCCATTCGTGGTATCAGTAAACATGAAGGAATACCAGTAATCCTTTTGTAGTTGTTACAAAGCTTGCGTTAATTGGTTATGCATAGTGTGGTATTAAATATAGAAAAACGAGAAATAGTACCTCAGGGAGGGTCACAGTCTCGTGACAAGATCTCCCGCACGAAGGTCGTCAGGGTATAGAAAATAAAGTCAAGTTTGAGAAACACGAAAAATCGGTCAATGGCGCTACCGGGAATCGAACACAGGTCTACGGATTACCGGTCCGTTATGCTAACCACTACACCTAAGCGACCTGACATCATTGTGTAAATTTATCATATATAATTTTATGATTAAGGTAAACTACACTTTGGACGAAGTACGGGGCGAATTTTTACATCCGCCACACAGCACTTAACACCAGCTGTAGTAAATAGTGAAATAAAGTCAAGTTTGAGAAACACGAAAAATCGGTCAATGGCGCTACCGGGAATCGAACCCATGTCTACGGATTGCCGGTCCGTTATGCTAACCACTACACCACAGCGACCTGACGTCATTTTCGTGTAACATAGAGTAACATTTAAAACGGTGGGAGGGGTCTTAATAAAAGAACACTGAAAAGTACGGGAACGGAACAGCAAATCTTAGTGAAGGGCAGGTATGTCAGGGCTAACTCGGAGGGGGCAATGGAAACATTGTTGTACAAGACGTGTCCGCGTTTAGCATTTGGTTCGTACAATCAAATGTTGTGTGTTTTATTTGATGAAATGCAATAACTCAAAGAAATTAAATTTCGAACAATACACGTATGAAATTGTTTAGATAATTAATAATTTGGCGGATGGAACTGATACATTATTAACTTCGCTTCTTTGAAGTTTTTGCATATTCGTAAAATTTTCTATTATTTATAATGAAATATTGTCTGTAAAAAAATGGCTGATGTAGAATTGTCTGCGTGATTTTGGTGATGTTTCTTGTGTGAGCTGACACATTGTCGTTTAGTTCTTACGTATTTCGAAATAATCGAGGTGTCCTGTTCATGGAAGTTCTAAAATACAAGTAATACACCTGCTTCCATAATGTTAACGTGGCTACAACTGCAATGTAAAGGTAGAAACGATGGTGCTCTTGGCACAACAAGGGAACGCACTTCTAGCAGGCCACTTGTGAATTGTTCAATTACATTACCAGCCACCACGAAGTACATAGTAATTTGACAGTGCTCTGAAATCTAGTCACCGTATTGGACCGGTATGAATCATTTTGATTCAAATGTCTTGTAAAAGTTTATCTTACGGCGGCGATAGTTTGCTAACAACGGACATAATTAAGATTTGCAGCATGTTGTCATTTGGTTGCCAGTTTGGTTAACAGTAGGGATGTCACGATACGCATAAAGAGTACCAGGATATACCGCAATACATCAGCAACATATCGCAACATGTAACACCATATGTAAAAGTTTTCGTACTTGAACAATTTTAACCAGCTGCAACCTTTCTGAATGTGTTGCAAGAATTAAACATACATGAGCTACAAAAGCTATCATTCTCATTTCGGTTTTGGTCGGTAATTAACATGAGGAAGTAACACGCTAAAATTAAACAGCTTTCATTGCCATTTCTGTTTTAAAATATATACTTGAATGTCACGAGTTATCTCCCATTATCCATTCTATAGTTCTCTCCATTTTCCTCTTCTATCTGAACATGTGTGAAATACAGGCTCCGATCAGTGTTCACCATTTTGATAACCACCTACGGGCTATCCGACCTACAAGGTCGGTAATGCAAGATCACATGGGACCTTATCAGTGAGACAGTACATACTTCAGAACATCCCCACCACTCCTCTGGTCACTATAAATCTAGATCTGACTTGAGCACACGTGGAACATCATGGTCCGCACACTACATATGCTGAACTTATCAGTGACACAATGCAAACATCAGAACGCCCCACCACTCCTCTGGTCACTATAAATCTAGATCTGACTAGAGCACACGTGGAACATCATGGTCCGCACACTACATAATGCTGAACTGTAAAATTGTTAAAAGCTTTGCACGAGCTCTTCATCGGGAATGGAAAAATAACTCAGTGCCATATCCCGTGTTTCTGGTAATATTACTTTGAATTTGATGCTGTTATCCGTGTATCACAGGATATTCCGGTTGGGGTGATAGCTGTCATAATTGATAAATCGTTCTGTGCTTGAAACACGACAGTGCGGAACTTATTAAAACAATATTTTTAAAATCAACGCTTGAACATGTTGTTCTACATTATGATAAGACGTGCACTCCATTGGTAACTGTTTCGGTTTTTGGACTGTTGAAGGGTTTTCGCTTCACATTTCAACAGCGTAATGGCTCAATTTGTGGGTAATGTTTTGACAAGGCTTGCTATGTCAAATGTGCGGGGATGTTTAACCTTTTCTAGTTATACAAATGCATTGGTTTAATGTTTATATATGTTATTGGTTGGTAATTAGTGTAAATGCATTCATTATCTATTGCGAAATGTTTGTGTAACGTAATGATAAAAACACGACCCAGAAGATTCACACAGAGAGTATGTTACCAATGCCTACATTATGCAATCATTTTCTGTCTATCTTGTCGAGATTAATAGACAGCAGTCTTAAGTAATTATCAGTATTTACCTTCAGTTAATTAGGCTCCATTTATGCTAGTTGTAATCTTAAGATAAATGCCATATTTCTAATAATTACCAATCAATAAAGAAAGTATTATTTACCCTGCGTCATTAAGTACAACGTTGGTACTTTTTTCGGTCGTTGTTTCCGTGAATATTTCACTGTGTTTAATTAGAGACATTTAGAAAAATATTGCCGAATCCTATCACATCAAAGTCTGATTTGTCGATTTGATGGAACTACGCGATTTTATTTGTTATGTATTGTAATAATTCGTTTGACTTTGTTGTATGTATAAATGTACATTTAGTTAACTTTTCTGATATCAATATTATTATTTTAGAAATTGTATACAATGGATGGTAAGTATTATACTTAAATCCAAAAATTATTTAAGCATTCTATTCAATTCTAAACGAAGGTTTATGCATGGCAGCATTTGGCTTCCCACGTGATTGATTACTGGTAGCATACTAGTTTAAGATTGATGGTTCGAATCGAAATGAGGACGTGTAATTGTTTATACACGAATCTACAATTACGAAGAATGCTGACAATAATTATGATAATAATGCGTACAATAGTACAATATCCGATTTTAGAAATTTCAAGGAAATGATTATAATTTGTTAAATTTCCAAATTAATTGATTGAGGGAAAATGCGCGATAATATTCCAGCTGATGTCATATGGTTTAAATTGTCCATGCTAAGTCTCCTCGTCAATATTTCATGTGACAAAAGAATTTTCCTTAAAAATTCTTAAACTTTAATTGCAGGCATCACTTTCTACATGCAGTATTCAAAAGAATTCCGACGGATGAAGCCGCTTTGTAATTGTCACCACATGATTTTTATCCAACCAATCATAAATCAACATGCATTATCCTGTGTTCGCCATCTCTGATATGCAGCGAGGGTTTTGGTATTTACACTGTTTGAAACGTATAGGATATTTGTGAGGTTGGATACATGTATAAACCATGTATAAACGCCCAGTGGTGTTTTGTTTGTCACTGAATGTTGGACGATGATACTCCCAATTTCACCAATTACCCAATCATTTACATTATTTTTCTTTGAGTTTGTAGTTGTTTACATACGAGAAATGCTATGGGATTTACAACCTCTTCTGTAAGTGACGTCATTTCAAGAAAACGCAACATGTTATGTCACTATCTGCAAGCAGGAAACAATATTTACTCTACATATTCACTTCATTTTCATATAACCATATGGGGCAAATATTGCTTACTGTCAGTACATGGTGACGTCACATGTTTCGTTTTCTAGAAATAACGTCACTTCAAGAAGAGGTTGGAAATCGCACAGCGGCGCTCTTATTTTTATTATATGATTAAATATTCATGTTTCCTTGTGTTGTTTTGGGTGGCTGTGCACTGAATAGGCGTCATTTCCTGCTGGACTTCTTCATTCACTTCTACTCGTGTTTTATTAAAAACCTTCCCAATTCATAGCAATTAAATACCACAATGTATATTTACGCATTGTTTACTACATCGAAAAAGAGATTAAGTTGTTATAGGGAACACCACATACATAAGACAATGTCTCCACACTTAGACCACAGGAAAACAACAGTCTACAACATTTGGCACAGATGCGGGGCAAGGGAAAACACGTATGGGAATAATGGTGCAATGAATGGTTTGGCCGACCATACAAACAACTAAGGAGAATTTAGAGGGGGCGACAATGGGAACAAAATAAGGAATGGAATACATCACAGAACAAGTCAACATTGACGAATGTTTTGAAATGACAATCCTTTGGGTATTTTGTACTTCAATGGGAATTGTCGCTCAGATACCTGACGCCATACGTGTCCATAGGCACTGTTCTCTGATTGGTTAACGTTGCTCAGATACCTGACGCCATACGTGTCCATAGGCACTGTTCTCTGATTGGTTAACGTTGCTCAGATACCTGACGCCAGACGTGTCCATAGGCACTGTTCTCTGATTGGTTAACGTTGCTCAGATACCTGACGCCAGACGTGTCCATAGGCACTGTTCTCTGATTGGTTAACGTTATATTTCATCCAGCTTTGTCTTTTGTTGTTTAGATAAATGCTATGAAAGGCAAATATTTTATGTAATCAAATATGGCCACAAAACAAGACGACGTGATATATCGTGTGTATACAGACGTTATTTTAAATAATACTTACGGAAGCACTCATAACAATGTCAGGCGCAAACTTAATTTCTTATCATTGCAAAAATTCGTCCATTTTCATGGATGATTAACAAATACAAGTTTACAATTTATTTACAAGATTGTGAAGTATATGTACACAGTACAAATCGTATTTAGTATAAAATTGCATATTTAAATTATATCAATTATCTCGCTTTTCAAAACTTGTAAGCACTTCAATCAGATTGGTTCGTGGAAGAGATTAATTCAATAAAACGAGGAATGTGCGGTTTATTCCAAAACTCTGTTCTGATTTTAATATACATTTACGCATAGCTCAAATTGACACAAGCCAATTCTCAAACTATCAAAACTGGTGATAGAAATTTGGAAAATTTACAATACCCTATAATCAGTAGATTCAAAGCACATCTTCAACATGCAGACGTTGTCTCACGTTAGATACGACATAAAAGCAGCTCTATGTCTCCTATGATCAATTCCATGGGGGTTTATGATTCCATGTGAGATTAATAGAATATATAATGACCATCTGATGGAGGTGCAATTAATAGTTCAATTATGCCAGATAATTGAGAAACAGAAGAATATGTGAGTGTTTACCGAACAGATATCTGACAAGTGATATGCAGAAACATATTCTCATTGAACAGAATGGCGAAAATAAACTGTTTCTTTGCATGTACTGATGTGTTATATCGGAAGACTTCGCGCGATCCGAGCAACCACGGTCGCGAAAGGTTGCAATGCGTGTCGGTAAATGTCGAACACAATTGCATATCATGTATCAATATATGATGGGCGATTTATCTTTTCGTTTGGACGATTGCCGGCTAGGAAACAAACATAATTATACCAATAATTAACAGTGGGTTGGTTTCTTCTAGTTCCAATCACGTGTGCTATGTATTCTGAGTAAGGCAAATTCTTCAGAGATTGTCGATACTGTTAATTTGGCGTCAAATAGTTTATGATCCACTCGACGGGTTTTTTCCTGTAAATTGTATCAGTACTTTACTTGGCGACTCATTAAAAATAAGACGAGTGTCGAATGTACAGTTTTTTCTCAGTTGTTAGTTTGATACCGTTGATGTATGATGTTTAGAATGCATTTCTAGTTATTTATTCAAGGAATTTCGTGTATGTGTCTTGAATTTGTTATCATTAGAATTTCTCCAGTATTCATGCTGTTGCGTGTGAAGATAAAATCGGCTCAATTAGTTTTAACATATGTGAAGATTTGATCACGTATATTATCAGATCAAATTGAGAAAGTAAAGTGTTCGCTAGTCACATGCCATCTTGTATTTTGTGTCTATATGTATCTTTTCTTGGTTATTGGAATTAGTTGAGCTGACCGGCTCGAGTGAGCATTTGTGATATACGAGTTAAAATTGAATGGCGATATTCTATTACCTAGAATAACTAAGGATAGATCAACAGTGATTTCATTTGAAAAACGGTGACATAAAACGGATATATTTAAATAATGTATGTAACAAAATGAAATGTAGTCAAATATTTCCCCCAGAATATGGAGAACGGGGATGTTGTACCGATCATTGGGAGGAATCAGTCGGTGAGTGCATTCTCATAGTTTTTTTTATCAGGTGTATATAATGACGACATTTCGTGCTGATAATTATATGATTATATAGCTTCATCAAATCATTGCTGATGGTTAATATCTAGTAACGATGATATACATTGTACGAATACGTTATAATATTTATTTTTCAGTTATTACTATTGGGTGTCACCAGTTCATTCAGTTGGCTTGTGTTGCCTTATGATTTAACTTTATTAGAAACTTATGCATACTATATGCTCGATTATATTCTTGTTGGCTTTCGCTTGAACCATACTTTGAATGATAAGTTTTGGTAAGTTTTTATTTTCCATATATCTGTAGGCCGGATTCCCGTGAGATAGAAACATATCAATACACAATATAGTATCAAAATGTGACAACAGCAAAGTATATCAATACAATGTTCTTCACATCACACAGCGGACAATACATCTCAAATTAAAGTAATAGAATATGATCTAATGCTTCGTCTTATTGTTGTATACTTAGTTTGTATATATGTGAAGAGGTCAATAGTCTAAAACTGGGGTAAGGCCGGTGGGATGAAGAAAACGAATTAGTTTTAACGATTTCAGTCAACTTGACTAAATGCAGTGTGCAGAACATTGCATACACTTTGAGTATTCCAAAAAATGAATCAAGTTTAGTCAACCAACTGTTGGTTCTCTGAAAAAAATAAAGCAGCCTTAATGCTAACTTTTGTATCACAAGCTTAATATCAGTATTGTTATAACATTACTTAGTGAGCGTTTGTAACATTTACACGTACATTGTCTGTGGTCAGTACTGCTTCTGTAGTACAATAGTTGGGTATAAGTCATTAGTTACTGTGCCAGATACTCTATGTTTAATTCTCTTAGGGGTAGGGATGTCAACGAATGGCAATTTTGGTATTCGAATATTCGGTCAACCTTCCGAACGAATATTCGACCTTCTTATTTAATAATAATAAGACATTTGAAATTCGAAGTTCAGCTTTATGCTTATCAATTTTGTGTTTTAAACTAATCACTTACGTTGTAAAATCCCCACGATTACTAATACTTTCAGGGCCTAAGTGTTGCCCCTAAATATATAACATGACATGTCAATAAACACCTGTAGATATTTTTTCACTCGTAAAATGTCATTCAATGCGATAATGCCCATCATTGAAATTTAATGTTGTAGTTGTATATGCTTTTATTTATCGTCGCCACCGGTTTCCCACATGGGCGACGCCTCCGGAAGAATGTTAGTCATATTAGATTTGGAGGATAGTGCATGATACAGAAGATGCCCCAGTTCCAGAAGCACCCCTGGTTCTTTTACGTGCTCGATGTAAAGCATCATACACGGGACCTCGGTTTTTAAAGTCTCGTCCGAAAGACTGTTAGTACGGTCAGTGATGGAGCGGGGAATCGAACCAGCGATCCCTGGATTACAAGTCCAGCGTTTTACCACTGGACCACTGATCCGCTACAATTTAATACAATTGCATTCAGCTTTTATATTGAAAATATACATTTGATCGAATATTCGAATGCCAAATCAGTATTCGAATATTCGGACGTACAAACGAATATCCGACTATCTGAATATTCGTTGACATCCCTACTTAAGAGTGAAGGAGATGCAAAGGGAAATGAGCGACACATTCATTAAATAGGAAATTATATCCCTAGACTATGTAATGAAATAAAAAATGAGGAATTGGTATAAAATAAATTGTATGGAAAGGAAATGAAACTTTGGTTTTCAAGAAAAGGGAACTGTTGTTACTATGGTAACTCAAAACTTAAAACAGTGCGTTTCAGAACTGAAGGTAAATTCTACAACAAACGCAGCTGTAAAGAGTTCACATCTTGCTTGCTTGGTTACCGTATCGGAACTTGTTCTAGCTGATTTGAATAAAACCTTGAGTGAAAATATAAACTGGAAAAGGATATGGTAATCAGCAGAGGATTCACAGGAACGCCGGTTGTTGCTGCATCTTTGCTTCAACATTTTATACCATAGCATGTAATGGTTTTCATTTCAAAATATTTAAATATTCTCCCTTCTTGCGTTTCGTCATGTCTGTATTGGCAATGCGTGTGCAGCTGTCTCCATGGGATTGACTGTAAATCTACACCGGATGATGTTTTTCTTATTGAATTGCTTTACGTAATTTAGTTCAAATCTTAAAACTATTGCATTTCAATACAAAATGACTGGAAGACCAGTCGATGCAATTTGTAATGCACGAACTGACAGCATTCGTTAACACTACCAATAAGTCCGTACCGTCGGTATCAAGGTACGTATATCTTGACTCATGCGTAGATTCAAAGGCGTTCACGGACTCATACGTAAATATCCTTACTGATACGTAGATTCTAATGCGCTCTCTTAATCAGACGAAATATCAAGGTGTTCATTGACCAATGCGTGTATTCCAAGGCGTTCTCTGACTAATACGTAGATTTCAAAAGGTCCTTTGACACATTCGTAAACATCAATGTGTTCTCTGAACAATGGTAGGATTCTAAGGAGTTCCCTGACCAAGTTAATATCAGTTTTTCCTGACCAATGCGTGGGTTTCATAGAAGTCTTCACGCTTCAGTCACACGTTTTAAATTGTAAAGGTCGTATTTCTATTTTCAGTCAGAATATCGATCAAACGGTTTGTTCGAAACAATCACAAACTGTACAGCTATTTGTGTCTATTGAAAAAGACATCATTGGCACAAATGTAAAATCTCTAATTAGATTAGCTACACATGCTGAAGATATAATGATATTGATTACTTATTTTCTATGTTTTACAGATGATTAAATGCTGTACAACTGTATTTGATGAAAACGATGTCAGTCTGAGACAAGCATACTAGTTACATTAAACTTACACCATTGCACAATATACTTGTATATGGTATACTAGTGGTTGGATTTGATCATTGACTTTCTAATCAGCTGATTTTAGGATGTGAGATGTTAATTCTTTTGGTATAAAATTGATTAACAAAATCATGACTTATGACGTCATATATTCTGGCAGAATCCTTCAAATTACGAAGACTGAATTATGTAAATTATTTTTAAACAGCAAAAAACAGTCTGGAGCATTTAGGATACACAATAATAGGCCAGTAATGGTGCACACATAAGAATACCCTAGCATTGGATTGCTTCCCGGTCTGGTTAATGTCACGGGGCGGTATATTATGTCACATGTCTGCAGCGTGATGTCAGTGGTATTACTATATCTGCAGCAAGAATATATCTTCTCTGTATGATTGAAAATGTTTGTTAATGGTAAAATCAAGCATGCACGCCCGCCGGCACTCACGCACGAAATGACGGAGGTATCAGTATTCATTCACACGAACCATACTCTGAGAACTAACAGTAAAACACATTAAGTAATTTTATCATGTTAAGAATAGTTAATGACATGATTAATAATTATACAGTTTTATGTAAGGAATGATAATAAAACATCAATGACTTGTAGGACGTAACGAATACGTACACAGTACGGAACACGTACGACTCACAAAAACGTACAGGACCAGGACTTGTCCGAGGCATACGGAAATAACATGACTAAATAACACAACTATAAAACTATGATTGTTAAGACTCGATGTATGCTCTGCTAACATCTGCGTCGGTGAAAGTACAAATGTAGTATTGACATATTCGAGCGTATACAGATTAAATGAAACATATGTGTCGACATAAATAAGTACATTTATTATTATTTCTCTAAAATGTATTTAACCACAAAGAGAAACAATTTTAAATTATTTTATTAAATAGAATAACGACAAAATGCATTGACATTTCACACTAGAAATGATATCAAAACTGAAGTTCTTTCCTTTTCCAGATGTGCCTAGCTTAAAAGAGATTTTAATTATACGAGTATTTAAAATGTACCATATTATGAACCATGTTGAGATCACTTTGAGATTTCACACTGTCAGTTCATAAGTTTATTTCCTTCCTTCGTGAAATCAATGGTGATAATGTACATCTTAATAAAGTGCTCGCGACACGTACGAACAACTAATCGATTCAGTGTATTTTTGTATTTGTTTCATTGGCAATGGACTGATGTGGAAATGATATGTTGTCCATGATACCCGCATGTATTCCTAATTTGTCATAAACGTACACATTTTACAAAGCAGCCATCGGCTTTTGAGAACATTCGAGCACAATCCACGTCTTGGAAGCGCACTCCAATCGGCCTCCCAAACATTAAATGATGGGGGCGAATGTCCTTGGAAATAATATTCAAGGTATCTGTCGAAATTAAGGATAAAGAATACTTCATTAGCAACCAGATACCAAGCTTTATTATCTGAATTTATAGCATATTCGAATTGCATACGAAAACGAACATGTTTAAGGTGTCTCTTAAATCCGTTTGTTTCGCTTTTACTTGATAGTGTATGTTTTATCAACCACCAGTAACACTGCTCACGAAACACATAAACCAAACGTCTTAACATTATGTAATGTAAAAAGAAGCTGTTGATGGGAAGATATTCTGCTTTATATGATACTACGAATCTCTCATACATTGTATTTACAAGTTTATTCTAGAGAATGAAATGAACAGTGAATGTTTGTTCATCACTACTACACTTGAGAGTATTCATAAAATTAAACTATTTGTAAGGAAGCGCAAAGACTGTACTCGTATTGTTACAAATGCTTTAACAATGAAAACATTTCAGATTTCAAAGTAATGAAATTGTCACTTATATTGTTCAAAAGTTGACACAATGAACATTGTGTGATTAATATGCAACATTGTAAGTATGGAGACGTTCATATTGTAATATTGCGATCGAATGCGTTTATCATCAATGGAGTAATAGACCTTTCTACATGGTGACCAATAAGATATTGGCTCAGTGCATATATTGTGAGTTCACAATGTGGCAAGAATTTTACGTGGGCTTCAACGAAATAGCTTGTAATTTAATCAGCGCTGTTACCTTTGACAACGAACATTTTGTACGCTTAACCCAAATGAAATCATTCACACATTGAAACTGGTTGATGATTATCGTGAAAAACACATTAACTGAAAACAATCTACCAACACAACGTGAGGAGATAGTACACGTTATTGAACTTCGCTCAACAGATGATAAAACACATCTGTCATTCAAAAGAGAAAATTGAATTGAAAATAAAATAGAGCCTCAACGACTTTGCTTCGGATTTATAATTTACTTTTCTCTCAAGTTCAGGGAATGTCAAGAAACAATAACGATGAATTATTACGAACATATTTACTGGTTAGAATCTGTATTGACATTCTGAGACTGTTTAATATCGATAGAGTTAAACGTGAACACCATGTTTTTGAAGTGGCGGTGCTCTGTGTATGTGCTATTTTCTGTTCGAGGTCTATATTCAGTTTTTTGAAAGCTATGAATATCGGGGTGGGTGAATACGTGCCTTTTTTGTTTCCTACGCGGCACACATAGCTGGCCGGCCGATCACAAAACGGTACGTATTTTGGCAGTTTTTGTTTGTTAGAAATAGTTTTTAATAGCCTTAAACATGTTTATCCAAAATCTGGTTGTATCGGTGCCCATATCGACACATAGATCTCTGTAGATTTGCCGGAATGCGTGCCACAAAATGTAAGCCAGGCGAAATGTTCTCCGATTTTTTAAAGAGTATTAAAAACTATGTCTAACAAACAAATACTGCCAAAATACGTACCGTGTTCACGCACCCTGAATATCCCTTGAAAAAGTAACTCAGTAAATTACCAGAGTACGAATGTTTGTTCTATGTAGGATTTAAATGTCACGTTTGCTTAATGTATACGTAGATAGAGCTGTCTGTAATGGTTTTTTCTTGACTCTAGAGTTTTATGTGCTGATGTTTCCCTGGGATCTGTGTGGAGGCATTGTCTTGTTAATGCGGCGTTCCATGTAACATTTTAAAATCCTTCCTTTAATTGTTTATGATTATATTTATCAAGGAATAATCCATCATCATTTATAAACTATTAATTTGTTGATAAGCTGATAAATGATCCACCATTGAAATGGTAATCTTAACAACAAACACCCCAGTGTATCTCACTCAGTCCAAGTCACGCTTATAGTCCCTGCTTAGATGTATTTGTTACATAAATATAAAATTCGAACATGCATCATTAATTCAATCCATAAATAAACTCACACTGAGTGATTTTATGACATAAGAGTCTTATCTTATACAACGTTAACATGTTTGCGTCAAACATTCTCCAATGGAAGATTTATTTTCGCTTTGATAACAACCCACGTTTTCCATGTAGTAGAACAAACTTGTTTAATTTTGTATAAATCACTTTCATGTTCCCAGAAAGTTTGGTTATGTCTTACCTGATATTTTCACCCCACGTTAGTTTGTCTCAAGTTTATGTTTTAGTATTTCGTTGTCATCTTAGCATGACTAATTATACACGCCACACGTATTGCTCTATCGGGTTACATTACAATATTCGACAATTTGAAAGAAAAAGAATCTAGTAACAAAATATCATTTGTTTTTTCAGTATATTTGTAAAAACCGTTGAATAACAGATAAAGTACCAGAATTGTAGATGCCAATCAATTTAAAATAAAGACAAAAGGAGAAATATCTTAGAAGATAGGTTAACACCTAATTTCTGAAGAAGCTACTCAAAGTACGCGTGAATTAGTAGTGTTGTATCCAGTATATGACTAGCATGTTCAGCTACTGCTCCCTGAAAATACTACTTCACCAAGATCAGCTAAACACGCCCTACATTCGTTTTGAGCATGAAAATCGTCAAACACCAGGTCCCAATCTCCCAAAGCATATCAAGTAAAAATCTCAACTCAATATTGAAAATTTGCTCAAATCAGAGACTGAGTTTGAGACAAATCTCATTTTGGATCTCTTGAAAAAATTCTGAAAAAAAACTTGTTGTAATACCGATCCTAGTCCAGTCTCAGATGAGAAAAATCTCAACGATTTGAGACAATATTTGAGCTGAGATTTATTTCAGATTGAGATCCTTCCAGGGATCGGAGCCAGTTTTTAACCAACTTAAAAGGTAATAATTGCTGAGTGTCTTCTTCTTGCAGTAAACTCAGACTCGAGTTTAAACGTCAGATCTCTGGTCTTACCACACAGTGACTTTAAATGATTCACTCATTCGAGCACTTTCAGATATCAAAGAGACAAACTAGATCAATAAATGAAGATTAAACGGCTGCATTAGTATACACTACAGTGGTTTAACTCTGGTATCCTACTCACCAGAGACTATTAACTATGTACTTAGAATTAAACCAATCGTCGATTGAGACAAATTGAATTGCCCTTGTAAAGTTATTGCCCAAGAAATATTTTACCCGCAAATGTCGCCAATTTATGGTGGCTAATTGAATAAGCAATTTGTATCGGTCGGAATTATTTGTATTAGCGTCTTCGATATATTACTGCGAACCAATTATACTGTGTTTGCGAACTGTTTATGATATTAACTTGATATTCAAGAACCTTTACATTCATTTTGCAATGCTTGTATAAACAACTCGTACAACTGTGCGTAATGGTGCGTTTACCTGTATGACTTCTGTGCCCTGTGTATACCAAACGGAATCTTTAATCGCCTCATCAGACATAGATAGTTTACGATAGAGAAACATTCATCATAAGATTGTATTGACCTTGATATATCAAATTTAAATAATAATTTTAAACTATCCCAAAAAACATATTCTAAATAATGCATACGTTGCCATTCGCCCCGTCAGTATGTCTACATTCTAGATCAAAAGCCATGTCTCCTCCTCATTATCCCTCTCAAATCCTTCTCTACATAGCTATACTGGGTCCACAATGTGTGATTTAATTGAAGTAAGAAACATTAGAAAACACGTATGAATATTTTCAGTATTTATTGAATTACAGCATTAGGTTACCAATCATATCTCCAGAATATAATCAAGTGGCGGCGCTATATGTTACATTCTCAGATGTTTGGCCCAAATGCACTGAGGATTGTTTCTGAGAAAAACGTAATAAAAATGACGTCATGTTTTAACATTAATTTAAACAGCTAATTGAAACAGTTCAATGAGTTATTATTTAGCGGCGAGCAGAAGCAAAACAATGTATGGTTTATGTATTCATCAAAAAAATAATTATAAACATATATTTGTAAAACTATTGTATCTGAAATCATATTTGTAGTCTTAATGACCATATTAAAAGTAATGTAATTCCCTGAAAAAAAGCCTTTTTGCAGACATTTTTGTATTGTAGTGACCTACATATATTCATGCATTCAGAAATGTTAATAACTCAATTTCGCCCAGATATGTCATTTGGGCCAAAAATCTCACAATTCAGTTTTGTTCAATGAAGATTGATTTGGCCTAAGAGATAATAAAATAACTATGTTACTTTTCTCGTCTGTAAAGTCGTGCTCGAGACCTATAACTGTGGAAGGCAAATTAATTTGATTGTATGGTGTGATAATACACTATTTTCTAGATGATGTATAATTAAGTCAGATTTATGATCGACAGATCTGAAAAAAAGCAAGGAAGAGAAGTCATTAATGAACCATTAAGTGGATTGATTCACTTGAAAAGCTTAGAAGTTTTTAACGATCACCTTTTCGATACTTCGGACTGGACTAATCAGATCTTTTCAGTATGAAAAGTTAGGTGGTCCGTCACAGAAACTGGATACAATGATTCGGACTCTATCATAAAATGGTGTTAAATTGTTATAAAGGTTGCTTTTTACATCTGTTGAATGAAATGAATGTCTATGAATGTTTACCGACACGTTAGCATCAGCACGTACAATTTGTATTATAAAGTGTTGACTAGACTAGCGTTTATATCGTATCTAACACATATAATTCTTAACATTTTCTCATTTTCCTACGTTCGTTCGTTAAACATAGACAATGTGATTTGTAATCAAGTAAATGAGCATTTGCGTTACTTACATTTGCAGTGCACAAATAATCATTTAGATCTGTAATCTGAGTTCAAACTTCCACTACTGTACAAACGCCAATCGTATCTTTAATACATATTATATTCACCACTATCGTCATTATGATCTTCACCAAATCTATCAAAGTTAGCGGAGTAATGGTTATCAATATTGTCTTCATTACCATCAGATGCATTTTCATAATCATTATCACCTTTTGGCACTGACAACATTGAGTTGTTCTATCAACACGCTGCATACTGACTCAATACAACAAAAGTTAACCTTTGTAAGATGATGAGGGTTAACATATCATACAAGCGTCTGTTAATCTTTTTCCACCACATTTCATTTCACTGACTTTTCCCACTTATCCGCTTACACACTGTCTGAACCTTAATATGGCCACACGCTTTTATTCCGTCTGATTGCTCTCCCCGTGGACTTCTGGTTTGTCTATCAACGTTCGGAACTGCAAGTTTCTTTTCTATTATTGATATGAAATAATTCGTCTGGACTTTCGAACGCCACTTTACATGTCTTCAGAATCTATCATGGTATTCTTATTTTGCACAGTGTTTTTTACCTAATTCCTTTATAATCGTATCCTATGTCCTACTGTTTGTCTTTGTGTTAGTTTGCATGTGTGTATAGTTGTTCATACCTCCTTTCGCGTTTTGGATGGATGAGTACTTTGAATGTTGTATTTCCTGATCGACTTCTTCATCCATTTGTATATAATGGCATTTGTTATAGAGGACTTAGTGAAGGAATATTCACATTTCGCAAACATTTACAATTTTTGTTGTAGGTTTCTTTAGGTCGAATGTCCTGAATTTTTTTCGAGACTGCATTACATTCAAGACAAGGTGAATATTATGCCGTTGTTGTGTTTTGAAAACGTTCCTTATGGCCACCCAAGCTACAAATGTATACATTTGAATTGTAACACAAAATTTAATGATGACATGCATTAAAACAATCACATTCATATGACCGATGAATTTGTAACCAACGAGGATTTGAGCATTGGACAATTATTACATTTATCCACGTTGTTGACCTTCAAAACCGTTTGATTAACTCTAAATATAGAACATTCGTGTTGAATGATACATGGTTTGTTCTTTCTCCATGTTGTTCGGGAGGAATTTTACAAAGACTTCCACGTGGTTTGCAAATCAATCAATGTCGTGTCTTTATCTATCCCTAAACAAACTCTTACACAATGTGTGATCTACCTTATTTATTTATTTAAATAGTCATATTTTGAGAAACATGAAATCATATAATATAGACAATCCAAATTATAATAATAAAAGTACATTGCCACTCCTTTCTGGAGACTATATAACAATCAATTTATACACACTTGTACAAAATCAAACACAGTAAAGCTGAAACTATATTTGCTAATCTTGACTTAAAAGTTACCTTGATGTTACCTGTGTTTCTGTGAACTTAAACAATTTCTCGTTAATAACAGTTTGTCAAACATAAGTTCGTTTCACGTCCAGTCCTTAATAGAAATTACGTTTTTAACCGAGTGGGCTAATACAAAACAAATAGCTGTCCAAGCATGGACCATTTCTCTTACACTATGTAAGAATCACTGAACTTATCGTGCGCTTCTAATTTGTTGCGATTCTCGCAAGTACCTTTAACATTAGCGTGTAAAGGTTGAATAATATTGATTTGTACATTCATCTAGTCAATAAGAATGATAAAATCGTTTAATAAATATCTTCGAATAGCAGAAAATGCCAATAATTTGTAATAAATGCGTCTCTCATCAAATACGGTCGTGACGTGATAACTTTGGAAGCATGTGGGAAGAAATTATCACCATAAAGGAAACAACAGACTGTACATAATCATGTATGCTGGTTTTAACTTGGTTCTGCTCAAGTGTTTAAAAGCTTGGCGACTTGGGTCCTAAGTTGAATTAGTGATTAAAATTTTAAAGAATGTTATAATCGAAAATAAATGAAAAAAGCTGCATTGGTGATAAGCAAATACCTTAATACCTGTGTCTACAAGTCAAACTTCGTTGAAATTATATCATTTATACTATAAGAGAAACAAGAGAAAACTAGTTTACTATGACACCTAAGAATATGTTTGTTCTTGTATATTTAACGATAATAAGTGTATTGACCATGAAGCAGCAGATGCCATCGGAGTTAAATTAAGTGTTGCTCCTGATTGCGTAAAGTAATGTTGAACTAATCAATCCGTCTGATCACTTTTTATGAACTGTATACATTAACTGTGATTTGTTTTCGCCATCGCCACAAATCCGTGAAAAAGATGACATTTGTCTCATTCCCCGAACGCATATTGTGGAAAATGAAACACTACTTGTATAACAAGGTGGAATATGATACAATGCTAGTTACTTAAGCCAAAGGCTATCTTGAACTATCGTGTGTAGGTCAATTATAGCTCTAAACTACATTTTCTCCTGACTTTAGCGCTCAAAATCTTCCAAGAATAGTAACAATACATGTTAATACAGGAATAATCTATTTGAAATTACGGTTGCTATCTGAAAAATATGCTTATTTGATCATTGAATAACTCGTAAACGTTGCTAAAATGTACAAACATTTATAATTGGTCAAGAACAGTGAAGTCAGGGGCCAGGACTTGTTACTTATAGACAACTTTAAAACTGTGATCAGAAATGCCAAGCAAACAAAAATTATGGTTGCATTTATAGAGACCTATTGTGGGGAGACCCTAAATGTGAATATTGCCTTTATTTTTTACTCTTTCTTCCTTAGTATCTAACTCGGATGAACCATATTAGGACCTCGCAGGTCTCTTGTTATGTGATACGGTTTGATATTTAAACCGTTGCTAGAAAAGTTCTCAGACGTGTTACATTGCTTGATGGGATACACTCTTTAGGTGTCAATATGCATTTAAGTTAATGTTTGGCGGGAGTTCATGCAAGTCAGTGTACAGTCTGCAGATAGTCATGTTGTGTTATATGGTCTACAGTTGTGACTTATTTCATCTTGATTTGAAAAATAGATTGCTGGGACGAAATTCGAGTCATTTATGCCAAGCTAATTGACCGTACTTTTACCGATGCAGTCAATTAGGTCTCGCTAAATGGCAACGGAGTTACTTTTCAAAATTGAAAGCGATGTGAAGCACGGAGGGCACCATTCACCAATTAGAATCTTCATATACAGATATAGGCAAAAGGAGGAGGTTCTTGCTAGGAGGGGGCAACAGAACGGTCCTGGTGTTTTAATTGTTAACTTTAGCAATCGTCCTACTTATCCAATATATCTTAATAATTTTCGTTTGTTTTAATATGTGTTGAGTTGTTTTGTATAATTCCTGCCATCTTAAAATTTACCGTTTCGATTTATTAAATCTCAAGTTATTAAATATCTATACACTGTGTTTAAAGAACATTATACAGTCAATTACACATGAGTTTTATTTCTAAAACAATTAAAGCATCAAGCAATAAAAACTTTGAAGTCTACACCAATAAAACTGTCACAGACGTTTGTTTAATATGGTTTCAATAAATGTATTTAATATTGCAACATCAAAGAAACGCCAAGATAACTTAATCATTTTCACATTTCGCCAACAGAAAGGTTTGCGCAGAAAATCTAGATCAAACAATTATTCCCCGCTCTATGTACATCGAGTAGGATCATTTTTGGCGACACGTGATACTTCCAGAAGATTGTTATCATTGAGATGTTTTATAACATTTATGCTACAAATTCTCTTGAGCTCAATGTAGCTTTCCGATGTATTGCTTCGACAAATATTAAAAACCCGTTTAATATTTTCCATGTAATTGTCTGGTATGTCTAGTTTATTATGCTTGTTAATGTGTGTTTCCGAATCTGAATATGCTTATTAGCTTATAAATGGCTGTCGTATGAAGAATGTGCTTTCTAAAAAAGACGACGTTTGCCTTCATACGTCTTTTCCTATTTTTATCAAAGTCATTATTTTTATCATCATTGGAAATTCTAAATATGAATTTGCCTTTAGTCGAAAAATAGTACGTTAATGTTGTTGATGCATGGAAATATTTGCAATAATTGTGTTCTGAGATTGGTAAACTGTATTCTTAGCAAGTACTTGAAATTCATAAATATAGTGATCACTTGATCCTCAGTTGATGGGTTTTCTACTATCGTCTTCGTATCACAAGTATGTAGCGACCATCCAACATTTTCGAGCGACAAAGAAAATAAATTGGCTAGAGTTCTGTTAATGAGGCGTTTTGCTTGCATCGATAGCGTCCAACTCGCTGTACTTGAGAGTGTGCGGTTCTGTCGTGTTCCATTGGACGACACGTTGTAGGCAAAGACAACAGATTTAAACAGTTGTCGTCTCGAGAATGGCGTGTTGTTTCACAGAAGGTTTTCAATACATTAATGTCGGACGTAATGCTGAGACATTCAAGATCATAATTCCACATGCTTAAATCTAATTGAGTATTGTGTCTTTCCTGACATCACGCGAGATCTGTATTGCCAAATCGGTGCAGTAACTCAGACAAAATTGTTTTAATTTAGAAATGCCATAATCAATTTGGATATCATACATTTCTATAGCTTGTGGTTAGAAAAGTAACGGAAAACTTTCGGTGTGATATTAAGGACCAGAAAGGGTCTTAGAATGGGATCACGTTTTATAAGTCGGATTATACCATTGCAAACTTTTAAGCAATATACAAGTAGAAACCCATATGCAAATGTTGATGAAAGTGAACATCTTATTCAGGCATGTTACGAAAACCCGCTATTTGACGAGGATGGTACGGTGGTGAATGATACCCAGACAAAGATTCACAGACAGGCGGACGGTCTCCGGGCAAAGCCATATGAACTTCCAAATGCTGCTCAAACCTCAGTTCATTACAAACAGAGCAAACCCCGAAAACGGAAGGGATTATGTATAGTTGGTGTGATTCTAACAGCGATAGTAGTTATAGCTATAATTGCTGCTGTAATGGTGGGACAAAGAGGTAAGATACTGTTCTGATTATGTTATATAATTGAGCGATGTATATTATAATGTATATTGTGCGGGTTGGGATCTGATCTTAATGCAACGGTGAGTTTCAAAACTGCTTCAAATGTAGCTTTGTTTTGAAAGTTCGGCATACCGAACAAAGATATTTAATTAACAAATGTTTCAAAAAGGTGTAACGTCAAATATTGATGTAAATCTCGTAAAAATCTGTCTTCGACATTTTGGCCAATAACCCGAGATTGATAAATTTGAAAACCTTTCTAGTTCCACGTTGGCGTCTTTTCTCCATCTGCATTAGTCGTGTCTTTTATGTTTTCATCTGTGCTACTAGTACAGTAGTATTGTATGATACTTAAAGGAACCTTAAATGATGAGCAATGTTAATATACGAAGTCGTATCTATCAATTGACCTTATAGCGTAAAAAACTGTGAATCGGTTATCATTACCACATTTCATTTGTCTTGGAATGACATGATCAAACTCAAACGCGAGAGACATAGTGATATCTCTTACATTTTGCATGATTAAGAATTAATCAGTACAAACTAATTCTTCTGAAGATTCTATACGTGTATATGTTGGGCACGTTTGCTACTTTTTAAAGAAGATGAAAAATGCAATATATTTGCTCGATATGTTCTAACTACAAATTTTATAACTACCATTAGTGCAACCCCTCCAGATTGGCCCTCTCTTGATCTATTCAGCAATACTACCAATTAACTCGTAGTAAATGTATCTTACAAATTTGAACTCATCAGAGCAAAACCTCTCAACATCACCCAAACTTTGCATCTCCCAAAGGGTGTTGCTCTGGAGAAGTTGGACCTTTCATATGAAAATAAAAAGAAATATAAAATTCAATTTAGTCGATGTGTACTCATTCAAAAATCTGTTTGGATACATATGGAACCCACAACACATTAAACAACTTAGAAACTACAAAAATGCATATTTCATCGACTGCACCTACAGATTTATCAAATGTTAAAATATTCAAATTTATTTTGTGTGTTTTTGTAATTTCTTTAATATTCAGGGTCATGAAACAAATATTCAAGACCTATTCACATAGTTAAATCATGTATCAATGGAATAAATTGTCTTCATTCGATGTGCATATTTAACTTGGTATCACGCTGAATAATTTGATATGGAATATTCATTTTATGGGAAATCAAGTGATTGCTGCTGGCATACTGTTTTGTTTGAACTTTTCCATTTTGCATAGATTGTAAAAAGAACTCCTACATTTTATAATACTTAATAATTGCCATAGACTGTTTCCTGGTATAATAACTAGCCCTTGCACCGATTCAGGGATTGTGGGGTTCGTACTCAAACCCCACTCGATTGAGAGCTGTAATAACAGACACTTACACTTAGCACTCAAATCACAAATTTACTCTTACTGTTCTGATATTAGAAATGTCGGTTTGGAAAATGCATGAAAATATCAAAAGAATGTTGAATATTATTTTTGGTCTACTTTCATTAACAGTTTAGTATGATGAGGATAATTACTCATCAATCTCAGTTTAAACGCAAATCTCTCAGAAAATGGAATACAAAGAATATTCTTCACTCGTTTTACATACCATACATTTTCCACACTCCATATGAGTGTAAGTATCCGTTAAAATCCCGGGCCCAGGAGTCTGGCGTTCAATCGATCGACCACTACGCATCCCACTATCCGTGTTATTTGGTATCCCTTGCTGAATTCCCAATTTGCAATGTGCTGTATCAGCACATTCCTGTATCCATATTTTTGTTGCATATATTATTTAATATAAATCGGAGAGTCTGCATATACCAGGTTTGCAATTGTTTCAATTAGTCATGAACAGAAACAAAACTCCATATAACAGCTGATATTACACCAGCCTAAATCTGATGGCCTTTATTGCTAATATAAGAACTGACGAAGACCTGACTGAGAGACCTGAAACAACCCCGAATGCCACTGCCCATTCCAATGCGGTCCTCTACATTCGTCCATCATTTATGCTTGTGTCTTTAATCTTTTTGATCTTTCTGATTATTTACATTTATGTGTGTATGTTCATGCCTGAATGTGCTTTAAGGATGGCTCTCCACTTGGTATGTTGCTTTCCTCCCCGAACGTCTCGTGTTGCATTTTCTGTGATCCTCATGTAGCACGGATCTCATTTTTGTTTCTTGCCAGGGGGTGCGGATTCGTTTATCGACTTGGTAATGATACTAGGCACCACGAAGGATTATGTAAATCTAATCCATTTTAGCTCAGTTTACCATTGGCAACCTGTTTCATTTTACAGATGTAAAACTCACGGATGGTAAACTGTGCTATAGTATTTGTTCGGCGTATAAAAAGACGTAGACAGAAAGTGTTAGTATCCTTTCTCAGTCTTAAAATGAAAAATGAACCAATATCTCATGGTGTTCTGACTGAATAAGTGTAATTATTGGTCATTTAATGCTTATTACTTTCAAGGAAAGCCTTAGGCAACCCGAAATAATTTTCCAGTCGGGAAGCCTTAGGCGACACAAATAAGTTTCCAGTTGTGTCACTATAACAATACGTGTTGTACGTGATGTGTGAGGTGTGTGATAGTATGCTTGCAGCAATCTGCGTGGGATGTAGATGTGTTGACAAGTCAGTATAATTAATGAATATAGTCATTAAACAAATGTCCAGACAAGCCCCAGGGATAATACTGTATTCTATAATTCTATATATGGTTTCGCTGCATCATCAACTTCAAATCATTCATTCCGACCATTTATTGCGTATGTGCTGACTTAGCATTGCCTAGCAACCGTTGTTGATATGAATGAACAGCTCGGGCACTTGACTGGCTTCTTGACTTCGTCAGAAATACACTCAGATGTTTTAATTGGTCACAGCCATATCGTTATATTTACTCAAATATATTATGGACACAAAATGCGTTGTGATTAACCCAGATCGTTATAATAATCTTAAGAAAAAAATGTACGGCTGCATAATTATCACATAGTGACAGTTTTGATGAAAAATATACTTTCTGTAGAACAACTACATAGGGTGGTCAATTAGAAAAGTGTTAAACAGTGAGTATATAGTGTGTTCATTGTAAAGACATGTGAATATACGAACAATTCTTGTCGAGAACTTCTCGGACTTCTCCTCTGAACTCATCCTCATTGTCGCATTTTATGGACTTCATTTTTGATCTTGACAGTTTTTATTTCAATTTCCACTTTCAAATTGCGTGCATTAAAGCAAGTAGCTTACAATTGGAATGTTTTGTTGTTTAATATCCTTTATATATTTGCAATTCACGGTGTGAAAATCTTTTCGAGGTTACTTCGCGTATAACGATTGGGTAGAACTCAACTGCATTGTGCCAAGATGCTTTCTTCGAATTTTCTTATTCATTATTGCATTTATGGTTCTGGTTTTCATCAAACTTGTTCTCAGCAAGCTATTGAACGTTTGCTGGATTTTCATGTTCTTTAACCATCCGATTGACATTTATAACCATGTTTCTATTGAATAAGCAATAAATATTTCGTGTTGGTGTCCAAAGTCCATTAAATGTTCTGTCCTATTCTTTATTCATTGATATTTCAAGTTTGTTATCAGTTTTTGATGAATATTGTCAGAATGAATTGTGATCGCGTATGATGTGAGCCGTATATTGTTATAATAGAGAGTGTAAAAATGATGTACTTGTTAGTAATAATCATAATGTGTTTCCATGTGTGGTTAGATCATTCCATTTAATGATTGCGATAATATTTTTTATGGTAGTATTGTATGCTAGGAAACAATTAAACATTCCATAGTGTCACATTGCGAAAATTACCCTCACACTACGTGGGATTTTGGGTTCCTGAAAACATCGAAAAATTTACAGCAAATGGCTTTTGACAATTTAAAGGAACGCTCAGATTAGAGCGTGAATACATTTGTCGTAGGTTGAAAGGTAACAGTTGATACATTGAAGTACGAATAAGGATTTCGAACTCTTTTCTTGTTTAAAGCTCATCTTTATTTGCTACCAAGTTTACCTTCCTTATCACGGAATGTTCTAGCATCTGATATTTTTATCATAATTCTGCAAATTTCAAGATCTATTGCAAGTTTCTTTGCAGGCAGTTATGAAACATGTACTAAATTTACGTTAATAACGATAAAATAATTCGATCTTTCAGCATATTCCACTGTTGCTTAAATTTATATATGGTTTGTGAAAAGATTTCTTATGATGTTTTAGTTTTAATATTTGTTTTTGTTTTGTTTCGAGGAATCAATACCTGTCACCTCATTATTGATATTCAAGTCCCCGTCTTAACACGTCAATATAAATTACCTTCTTCGTTGTTTGGTATATCCAGTAAATCGTAGCTGAAGCTTCTTTCTGACCGATGGGATTTTTTTGTTCATTACAGTCGTCAGTTTCATCAACCACATTGTCAAATAAATAACGACTGAAGCCACTGAACTATCAATTAATGTTGTTTATTGTTTCTAATTCCGGATATGTTGATTTCTGTGTTTCAAATGCGTTTATTTTTAACTTCTCTCTTACTGTGGTATTTTGAACGAGAGGATTTTAATTACTAGCCAAAATGTTTGGCGTAATGGATTGGTGTTATAGACCTATTTATCTCTTTCTGACATTTGTAATTTGGATCCTCATTCCATTGAGTGAAATTCTAACCTTGGGACCGATTTACCATTCATTGTAACCAATGCTGTCTAACCTTGAAATATGTAGCGTGTATAGAACAGTTGGTGGTTTATATTTAAAAGCAATTTGCGCAGATTACAGAATGAAAGTACGTTTTGCAGATCATACAAAAACGATATGGTCGCAGGCAATAAGATTTTTAACTTCATACTGCTCCGTATTATCAATGTTGTGGAATTCAGTACGTATTCACATTAGCATTAGTTATCAACATGTTAAAATGTTAGAAGCTAAAACAAAGCATGTCATCTTCGTATACTGGAAGTCTTTACACAACACAATTTCAAGTTGTGCAACCTCTCCCAAACGGCCCTCTCGTGAACTACAACCTCTCTTCAACAATAGTATTATTTTTTTCCTGTATCAATGCAGTATTTTCCATTTAACCTCGCTAGAGCAACAACCTTTCAATTACAGCAACAAAGGTATTTTTGCTAAGGAGAAGTCGCTGTGTTCGTCGATACATGCATCATCATTCGTGTTTGTTGACGATATTGGTACATAACTTCAAAACTTGGTTGCTTAGAGTTAAGTTGTATTTTATACGGTGTGCATTTGTGGAGATGTACCAGTAGTTCTGGCAATCATGCTGTTACTACCACCAGACTGGCAGTTCTTATTGAATGCAAAATGTGGTAGCAGTGTTCTAGTACAAATGAAACCTTTACTACTGGTAGCAGCTACAGCCGTTATAGTATAGGATTTTGTCTATGTCTATTTTTCTATGTCTTAAACATATACAGAGTTGCGATAAACATTTTCCGCTTAAAACAATACTCGATCTATGGCGATACCTGCTATCTACACCAATCACTCATATGTTTCTTGTGTCCATTTTGCTATGTTATTATTTACATACATTTTCATGTCTCTTGGTGCTTAAAGAGTGGCTGTATGCCGCATTTTATGCTCGATTTCATAATTAAGTTTCATATCGTTTTTTACTCCTTTTTAATCATTTTCAACTAAATGAGCTTGTACCACAAATATGGTAAATCGACTAAGGAATATGTTAGATGGTGACAAATCAATAATATATCCATTCCTACATATGATAGAAGTTATTTGTACCCTTGATTATATATAAACATTCTGACGTTATTATTGACGAGTTGTTTCTTCCATTGTTTTACATTGTATTTAAAACGATATGTAGTTACTCGAAATACTATGAGTTAATTTTGTTAATAAACACAATAATGGCAATACAATTTGAGTTATCATTGCCCTTCATTGAGAAACGGTTTTTAACTGGTAAAGTCCCGAATTTAGTTGCAAAGTGAATGGTAGAAAATGTGAGATTGCACGTATACGCAAACATGTTTGCCCAGACCGACAATAATCCAGAATGCACGTGTACACAATTAATGTTTAGTGCTTAATGTTCTAATGCAAAATGTGTGAAACAAACAGTAAAGAAAGTAACAGTAAGTATGTTTAGAATTAACAAATGCAGCTCAATCTCTTCGGAGAAGGCACTGATTTTAGCTGTAGTTGATAGATTGTTGCTCTAGATAGGTTAGGTTGAATGTTTGATTGATAATCAACATTTTTTATTTTATTGAATGGCACGTATTTGTATAGAGGAATAGGAATTGTAATACTATCTGGAAAAACAGTTTTGTTTACAGTCAAGCTTAGACTACGAAACTATTCCAAAAAAGCATTCATGAATAAGTGTTGTATTAATCAGATATTCGTTTTAACTAAATGCTTATAAATTATCACTGATCTTAAAAGTACAGCATCGGTGGCTCGATGCCACACCATTCCGCATGAGAAGTCGGTGTTGGTCCACCAAGACTGCTTAAACTCCGTGGTTCAGAAAGTTCTCCTACTAAATCACTATCTCACTTTTGTTTACACTAATTAGGTAACACTTACTTCTAAACTCGTTACGTAGATTATGTTTACAATTCAAGTCTTATATATTTAAATAAAGTAAAGCATTATATGTTTAAGTGTTTGTGCAATGGGTCCATACTTTACTGCCTGACAAGATGTGAAACAATTAAACATCGCCATCTGGAAAATGTTCTGTAAACTTAGAATGCCAATGATACACAATGTTCCTTTTATAATCCACAGTATTTACCATTAATTAAAACAGTTATGCGGTACAGATTTAGTACTTGACTTTATTTTCTGAATACTCCTCTGCTTGATAGTCTGATACAGTCGGACCTCGTTCTTTCGAATTAATCGGGTCCGAAATTTTATTTCGAATAATACATGGTTGCGAATAGCCCATTTCAATTTTACGTGCGGAAAAAGATACACCGGGACAAACACATTATTTCGGATGATACCAAGTATTCGGATAGGTGATTGTCGAATAAACAAGGTCCGACTGTATTCTATATAAATGTTTTAAAATATAAATATAGTGCAACCTTACCAAACCGGCCTTCTCTTGAGCAATAGACTCTCTTTAAAATGTATTCATTTTCCCCATTGTATGACTTTAATATAAATTTTAATAGCGATGTCCGACGATCGGCGACCGTTCATTTTTTCGTAATACTGTCAATTACTTGGGACTGAATCTGAAAATTATGAATACAAATTGAAATTGTAATATGAACACATTGATGTATGTAAAAGTTATAAGATTTAAGTTTATTTTTCTTTATTAACAAGTTTAATACTAGTCAGATTTATTTATATGTTGTTAAAACAACGGTTACAACCTTGAATCATGCCTGCTGAAAGGCAACCTGCAAAATTTTCCAAGGACATAATAGATTGTATGATAATGTCGATTAATCACATCGGTTGGATTATCCGATAATGCCGATTAATTGATATAAAAAATCTGACCGATTTGCACCTCGGTAGAATTTAACCAATCCGGAGCAACAGCCTCTCTATAACAACCAAATATTGGCGGCTCCCAAATGGTGTTGCATTGGAGGGGTTGTATAGTACTTACGATTCGTCGTCAAGAGATGTTGTAACATTTGCTAGGCAACGATGTGACAGTAATATTAAGTGAGAAACACTTAACATATTTATTCTATGTAAGTAGTTCTCAGACCTGTTTGGACGGTACTTTATTGAGCGCAAGTTTTAAATAGTTTCCGGTTGTTTCGTCTGTGAATATAACTTAGCAAGACACAACGATGCACTATTTCCTAATGTTCCAATGTTCAAATGCCTGGAACCTAATGGTATTAAGCACAGTTCAGCTAAACTGACCAATTTAGGATACAATTTTACGACCTACTAAAACTAAACACTTTACGTTAAGAATATCATTCAAGCGGAAACGCCGTTAAATCGAATTAGCACCCTTTTTGTTGAATAATACATGCAGTAAAGAATTAAATCAGAAAGGACAGAAAATCGTGACCTTATACAGGGCTCTAGAATTTGTTACCAAAGACACTTGTCCGAGATTAATGGAAATATATGTTTTGACTTGTCCGACATTGGAGACTAGTTGTCCGAGAATGTTGGTCAATTTAGTTACAGATAAACATACACAATGACAGCTTCACAATCTAAAATTAATAATCACATGTATGTGTTTGTGGGATTCTAAGGGTTGACTTACAACAGAACCATTGCTGATTGATACTGACACATGTCGTGTTTGTGGGATTCTTAGGGTTGACTTACATCAGAACCATTGCCGATTGATACTGACACATGTTTGTTTGTGAGATTCTAAGGGTTGACTTACAACATAACCATTGCTGATTGATACTGACACATGTCGTGTTTGTGGGATTCTAAGGGTTGACTTACAACAGAACCATTGCTGATTGATACTGACACATGTCGTGTTTGTGGGATTCTAAGGGTTGACTTACATCAGAACCATTGCTGATTGATACTGACACATGTCGTGTTTGTGGGATTCTAAGGGTTGACTTACAACAGAACCATTGCTGATTGATACTGTTTTAAATTTCAACAGCTTTTATCTGTCAAAATTAAAATCCATGAGTAAAATTGGGAATTTATTAATTACAATGACAATACAACAGCTGGTGAAGCTTGTGATTCCATTAATTGTCATCATGGGGTCCTGATTAATGTATGATTAGGCTGGTATAAACGACATTTTTTTAATTTGTATTCACTCGTCTGGTTAGCTTTAAAATCAGACTTATCAAGGACTTACTTCAAATCAACTGTAGCCCGATTCAGCATTAGACTAGACAGGAACTTCGGGCTAGTGGATTTCTAGAGTCCTGATTATATTTTGGTCATTATCAACATCCGCTCAACTGACAATACATTACAACCACTCCTCTCCTTTAGGAGACGGATATGTGTCATTCTCGATTTTTGGCCCAAATTATAAATCTGAGAGAAATTGAGTTATTAACATTTCTGAATTCGGGGATATTTGTTGGTCACTACAGAACAAAAATTTAGGGGATTACAGCACTTTTAATATGGTCATCCATTTCTGAGTTTCACAAATTTAATACAGCAAATATGTTTCATATACAATAATATTTTACAAATAAATGTATTATGATGGACCATCTCAATGTTTACCGATAATTGTTTTGCTTCTGCTCGCCGCTGAATTCTAAATCTTTTACTGAAATGTTTCAACTAGCTGTTGCAATTCTTGTGAAACATGACGTCATAATGTGAAAACATGACGTCATCTTTATTGCGTTTTTTCTCAGAAACGAGGCTCAGTGCATTTGTGCAAAAACTCTCGAAGACTGCCACATATTATGGATGTTGTTCAGAGGTGGTTGCTCCTTAGAGAGACGTTAAATCGATAACCATGTTAAGACAGCAAATATTATTATGATGTTGAAGAGAGGTTGTTGATTAAGAGAGGTCTGCTTTTGAGAAGTCGCAATTTTATAATCGGACGAGTTGATCTATACATGCTTGTAAACCAACTTGAAGATTACCTTGATGATGTTAAGATGTGTAAGAAAATGTCAATAAAATGACGCAGTCGATGATGCTTGAAAGCAAAATAAAGCTTCTTACGGAAAGTTGATGATCAAACACTAAAATAATTTGTCATTTTTGGGGAATTATTGAGCAAACCTCAGCATTACTGTCAACAATAACGTTACAGTGGGAAACTTCAATGATTGCAAGCTCGTATTGGCTGTATTGCAACCTTACAAAACGTATAATTTCAATAAAATGAACCAGATTTTCTTCAAAATCTACAGGAAATACTGGACATGTAGCGTATTATATATCGTATAACTCGTATAGACGTAGCTGTCGTATATATGCGGGGTAGACAGAGGCCACAGTATTAATGCCCCCAGATGAGCAACCTACAGGGGGAACTGAGATGCTGGTGGTGTCACACCCACGCATGTAAACATAGAACAGATTTACTCGTACTAGGATTTAGACCTGTAAATATTTAACGTGACGATAATTCAATCATCTGTAGGAGATATTTCCGTCCACGCCTACCTTGCCACTGCCAGTACTATAATTAAGTAAATTTACAATGAATGTTGCCAGACAATGTTAACTTGGAGAATGACATACTGACACAAGAGTGGAGACAAGATTTGTGGTATAATCAATTTTGCTTCAGTCCAATGGTGCACAAAAGCTTAGTATCCTGAAACGGAATATTTTTGCTTAAACAAGAAAAGAAAAATAAGATATCATATCAATTTATATAGGGTTTAAGGTCTAGTTATTCCACATTTTTCTGCCAATTATTGTTCTTTGTCATATTTTCGCCTCTCTGCCTCTTTGGTTGGACTGATTTATGGACTTTTGTAGTCCAACTTTATGTCCTGTGTTACCAAAAGTACATATCTTTTGGTCATTACTAGTCACTGTTTTTCATTTTGATTTAGTTCCTTTTGTTTTAATGATTCCATGTCAGGCCTTTCCAACTCACACTGTGTTGGTTGTCCTTTTGTTTCATGACATAACTAAAACTGCAGCGGCGGAGAGGCGCAACAATAAATGATCATATAAAAATAAAGCACACTTACTTACTAAAATGGCGATAAATGTTTGTTATGTTTATTTCACCAATATGCATATTAATTATTTTATTTTCATACATAAGATCTCTTGCTTTCATACAACTATGTACAACAACAGTATAAGACATGGTTAAGACAGATAAGCGAAATTACAACATGCGGTACTCCTCATCAAGCTAACAGTGCACACATACATTCTTAGTACTATTATATAGTACATAACTTTCTCATATACATATTTATAAGACAATTTCATACAATAAATTGCGTATCATTACTAAAAAAACTGACTATGCCAACTTATTTCATAGGGTTCGATGAAATATTTAATGAATTCTAGAAGTTGTATATTTTATCCTTCTATTGCATTGACAGTTTTAAATTGTACTAATATTAGTACTGTCATGACTGGAATATAATTATGAAACATTCGTCGATACAATGTACTTCATCCAAAATGTATATATGAAGATCCATGTTGTGTTGTACAGTGCGACTTCTTCTTAGCAACACCCCCTTTGTGAGACTCAAGTGTTTGCTTTTGTTAAGATTGATTGTTGTTCTAGGGAGGTTATGTGGTCATGTCGAACATTGCATATAATATCCATCATCCATCATATATCTAAGTTACAGATATATATAGCTGCATGTATAATGTATAGCCCACATTACGTATGACTAGAGGTTTCGTTTTTTCTTGGACGATCTTCAAAGTGTCAATGTTGAACAAATTTTCATGGACACATTATATGTCTATATGTTATGTACATTTTTCATTATAGAATGATGTTGTTTATATTCTATGTATGTAATTAAGTAATCCCTTTTCATAGCATAAAGTATCAGTTATAATATAATGGTACAAACAGTAGTCTATAAATGTATTTTGTTCTATTTTCAGATGGCTCGACGAACGAAGCGTCCATGCCTGGTAACAAAAGAGGTATGTTCAGTTGTAGATTAATACAGAGATTTAGCGAGTATGCGCAAAATTAAGTTCCATGAAAACATATTATAAGCTAAATATGTAACAAACATGTGGTTTGGTGAGCCAGGCCAGTCAGGGTTATATGTAGGATGTTTTGTTTTACAAATAATGGCAATATCCCTGATTCCCATTTTGATCCTCGTAATTATTGACCTGACTTAAGAGTGGCATGAGACATAAAGCGGTCTGACATAAGCAGTAGTAGCAGTCACACTGGCAACAGTAGTATCATTGATACCACTACTAGATGAACTAGCAATCACACCGGTAACAGTAGTATCATTGATACCACTACTAGATGAACTAGCAGTCACACCGGTAACAGTAGTATCATTGATACCACTAGAAGATGAATTAGCAGTCACACCGGTAACAGTAGTATCATTGAAACCACTACTAGATGAACTAGCAGTCACACCGGTAACAGTAGTATCATTGATGCCACTACTAGATAAACTAGCAGTCACACCGGGAACAGTAGTATCATGGATACCACGACTAGATGTACTAACAGTCCCACCGGGAGCAGTAGTATCATTGATACCACTACTAGATGTACCAGGTGTCACACCGGTAACAGTAGTATCGTTGATACCACAACTAGATGTTATAGTAGGCACACCGGTAACAGTAGTATCATTGATACCACAACTAGATGAACTAGCAATCACACCGGTAACAGTAGTATCATTGATACCACTACTAGATGTACCAGCAGTCACAAAGGTAGTACTGTTATTGCACGGCGTGTCAACGCCGTGCATATTGAGTTCTGTTAGCGTCGTTTTGCAATGGACTCGGTTAAGAACAAAATTGGGCGAAAAATCGAACAGAGCCTAGGGTGGGACTAAAATCCGGGACTTTAAAAAAATCCGGGACTTTGGTGGGAAAATCCGGGATCGATATTTTGGACTATATCGTAGGTATCAACGGTCAATAACGGATAGAGGAACATTCGTTCACACCCTTCAGTTAACATATGTTCCACTCGAACAATTTTTAAAAATCGATCCCGGAGAATCCCGGATCACGGATAACGGGTTTCAGTCCCACCCCAGAGCATATTGTGCGCCTGCGCAGACCGGCGGGAATATATGTCGGGAAGCGAACGATTGTGCGTTGTAACGTCATTATTGATTTTGTAGGCTACAAAAGCTAAATTAAGGTATGTGATTTTGTTGTATATTATGATTGATGTCATTAACTAATATTTTCAACTGTATAATTATTAAATTTATCGTTTCAACATTGTGGTTGACCCATCGCGTGGTTGACCTACATTTTATTTGTTATTGTTATGATGCAGCCAGCATTCGTCTCTGTGCTCTGTTTAATATTTTGCAGTATTTTCCCTCATTCATAAGTCATGTATCGTTCAAACATGCGTGATAATTAACATGTAAACGTTTAAACTCGCAGGTTGTATTAAATACACTGATCACATGTTCTAACCTTACAGCGATTTTCCGAAAATGTACTTTCAGTTTCAACTTTCAATTTCATTATTACATGCAGACTGAATGTGTCTAAGTACATAAGCGTCGACTCGATTTAGCATATTCCTGTATGACCTCCAATACTTGGAAATGACCCTGGCCTCGGATATGAAATTGCAATGACTTTCAATTTTAAAAGTCCACGGAAAACACTGCCAATGATAGATGGAGAATCTCAATTAAGATAATTGTCTGATGACATCTTCAAATTGATGTCTTCAGATACACGATCAGCAAATGAATGGCTGTTCTAAAACATTATTTGAGATGAAAGGCAAAATGCATTATTATCCATTGGAAAGTCTAATGCAGTATTTTATTGATTTACCTTTTATTGCAGCAAGAAGCTGTATGTGAGGTACTGAGAATGTCAAAATAAAGAACATATATTTTGAAGATGCAACAAACAAATGTTAGGTGGCCTTATGGTGCAAATGTGTGAATGAAACCTTTCAACCTGGAGACTTGTCATAACAGACAGTGTTTCAAATACCTACAGAAATGAAGTTTCCCTTTCAACAACATCCCAGACCTTAGTCACGGTATGTCACATGGTTCTCCTACTGTATAATAAACTCACTTTAAACAGATAAAAAATAGTGACTTTGAAAGCCTTGGAAAACTCGCGTTGAAGTGAGTGTAACATTTCCTTGTATATAAGTTCATAATTTGAAGTTTAATACTTAAATGTTCATGGAAAAAGTTAATTTGAAAGACATGTTGAATGAATAAAATAGCAGTACAAAACAAATGCTGTTTTGGTCCTTGAATTTTGTGAAAATACCCTTTGAAGAGTCCTTGAATTTTTTTTGGGAATGGTGGGAAATCTGATTTGTGTTGTGTCTTGAACAACAGACAAATTGTGAGGTTAATTATTGCAATTATAGGAAATGATACATTGATATTCTGCTATACAAATTTAAATAGCAAGTTCAAATTATTGCAATCCTGTCGCCTGTTACCTTAAGCTAAAATAAGATATTGCAAAAAAATTCTGAATGTACTTTAGTACAGTAGTTATATCATCAAAAAGGCATAAAGTTTTTTTTGTCCATTCAGATAGTTTTAGTTTAATAATTTTAGCAGCTGTCAACTGATACTTTTGAAATACATTGTTATTGGCTAATACTTTTTAATACCATTAAATTTTACATGGAGACATTAATATGTCATGGTTATAATAAACATGTAACTAAATCCATTGTTAAAGCAGAAAAGTAAAGAAATACTCAATTAAAGAACAACAAACCGTCAAAGATTATATGCAGCAGCAAGATCAAAGTAATACATTTTTTTTATCATAAACATGATTGGGTCACTTATCCTCACACTCCATCAAAAAGAGCTTTAACACTAGGCGAAAGGTTCAACACCTAAATATAGCAAAAATTGTTCAGATATTTCTTAAATATGTTTCATTAATACCCTTACAATATACCTATACTATTGTATTTTAACAGAAAACAGAATTTCCAGTAGAAGACGTAATTGATGAGGTGGATAGTGTTTGTCAGGAAGAAGATGAGTTCTCCTTCTTAACAATAGATGACAAAGTAGTTGTGGTACCTGTAGGAATGGTGAAGCAGATGTTCCCAGATATGCAAGATGAACATTAGAGCTTCATATTGTTGCCTTGTGTAAACCTTAAATAAGTGTCACTTGCACTTACAAGGACAGTGATCCGTTATCTATTCGGAACAACTGACACTGCAATCAAAGTTATGCGAAAAACTAGATACTTCCATTTCTGATATCATTCGGTATTTATTCATATCCCGGTATTGAAGGTGCTAATTTTTTTTAATTTGAAGACATGATTCCCTGTGGCATATTCAAAGTACACACAAATTTTGATAAAAAGCATGAACAATTATGCAATTGCTTACAAGTATAATTTCTTTTGGAATATTGTTGTTGCCAAAATTGAAAACCTGTTGCCAAATTATTGTCTTTTTCACATTTGATGTTATTGGCGAATGACAGAGGGAACCCTAGAAACAAAAAATGTGGATTTCATTCTTGATTTACGACTGTTTCAGAGAGAGAAAAAAAACTCCCCTCAACAACCTCTAACACACCACTTTATTATTTTCTTCATTTGTGGCTTTTAAAAATTGAAATTTACCATTAGCAGCAACTTTATTTCTGTAGGTAATGGGGTTAATATATTGCATCCTGTGGAGTGCAGTATTTTCTGGCCCTTTATTCTTAAATGTATAAAATCAGCTTGTTAGTGCAATGAAATTTACTTCAGGGACAATATTTATAATATTTGTGCATACGCCTTGGCATGTAACCAGGAAAGTACTGGGTAGATTCCAGGAAAGTACTGGTTAGATGCCAGGAAAATGGTAACTGTACGATGGGTCTCATTGGCACTATGCAGTGACCGTATTTGGCTTCAAAAATTGTCTGTTTGACCTATACTCCTCTACTGGCATCAAAAAAGTATATTTATGGTGTGCGGCAGACATACCGGGTCGACCAAATTACCATAATGTGCATTATAAAATGTGCGCGGCGACGGGCGACCTCATAAACACAGTAATACTATACATACATACCTTTTTACTGTATGGCAAAAGTTAAGTATTTCAAAAAACCACATGTAAAAAAACCCAGTCAGCACTCAAAAGTTTTAAAAAAACCAAGCCCTCCCTTATTTTGATTTAATTTTTGCTTGGGCCTCTTATTTGAATATATTGTACTGTGTTTTGATAGTTGACTTTGCTTGTCTTTGATACTTGTAACAGTTCTTACATTAATGTGCTTTTGCAATATTCATGTCTTGCCTCAGTCTTCAGGTGTTTTATTGCTGTTTGTTTCACTTTGATATTTTTTAATTATTTAACTCATTCGAGATTTGTTCATTGCATGATTGCCTTCAAATATTGTGTCACACAGCCCCACTCAGCCCCACTCGAATTCCAAAATAGCCACTTGGGCTTCTGATTGCCAGACATTTTTTCTAAAAAAAATCTATTTACCCTTTGGCTGATTTGCTATGAACATGGCACATGATTGTACTGTACCAAAATACATCCAACATCTGATTCGCTGACATATTTTGGATATTATATCTAAAGCTGATAGAGCAGTTTAAACCGAACCGGGTAAAAATGTTCCTTGAGTAGCCCTATGCTGTGTCTGCAGTCTACTTTCAACTTTTGATACAACTGGTCTAACATACTTTTTGTTACCTGACTAAGCTCAAAGTAGTTTCCTTTAAAACAAAGCTTGGATGATTTGACCTGGATAATCGATTCATGTATAAACTATATAAAAGATGATGTTTTTGCAATTAAGCTGCATATGAAGTAAACAGTTTAGTACTAATATTTAACTACAATGTATAATTATATAAACTTTGTTATTGCTTGTACAGATGTGTTCATCATCTTGTATTTATTATGTCTCCACATGTTGTATGTTTGTCTGTCCAGTCTGCCTTGTTCTCCCTTTATCTCCAAAATCCAGTGATAGATTTTCATCAACTTGCTGGGAAGTATCAGTATGAAGTCTAGTAGTTCATATTGTAATTTGGGGTCATAATGTTAAAAGTCAAGGTCACAGGTGTCAGAAACTTGAAAACCTTGTCTGCTGTTCATCTCTAAAAAAACCTGTTACATTTTCATCAAAGTTGTGCTTTGAAAATTAATTGGAAAATACCCCACTGCAACAAGATTACTCATAACCTATGGCAAGCTAGTGTTATCATAACTTTATGCCTGGCCATACTGATTTTACTCTAATTTAGCGAGGATAGAATTTAATATGTCATTTCATAATTAAATATTCACAAACGTTACATAAAGGGTCTAATATCTTTGTATTTCATTTATTTACAATCGTGACAAACATTTCACTTGTTTTACAGTCTTAAGGTTCTACCATTATTACTGACCATTTTTCTTTATTTTGGATTGAAAATCTAGCATTTCTAGAACAAGTCGGATTGAAGATCTCTTGGAAAAAATGTTTATTCTTTCTTCAATAATTTTTTATTCTTTTTCACATTTATGTCTTATGTTTTTGTTTTATTCCATATTCCATGCAAACCTTCTTACCTAGTTACACAAACTTTGATATTATAAAACTGGTTACAGTCAAACCTGTCTGTAAAGACCACCCATGGGAACAGCAAAATGTGGTCTTTGTTTACAGGTGGTCTCTATTAACATATTAAATATCATTTAAAATGGTCTGATGGGAGATAAAATTGATGGTCTTTGCAGACAAGTTTTGCAATAGTGGTCTTTGTTCGCAGGTGGTCTTTAACACAGGTTTGACTATAGTTACAAAACAGAAACTTATATGCAACGAGTTGCCAGCTTGGCTACATAGACAAGTGGTACTGTCCCACACCCCATTTGTTTGCTTTGATTGTATTGAGTAATCGTTTTTGCTTTTTGGTCATTATTGCATTATTTCTTTCTACTGTTAATATGTTTGTGATATATGTAAATACGTTTATATTTCTCTTTGCTATGTTCTTTTTGTTTACTTCTCTAGTTATTCATATACTAAGTCTGCTAAATCCGTCTGTGTACACCTCCTATCACTTTTGTAGATTCAGGTATCATTTACAGTTTTCATTTACATATACAATTTCACCATTATCCAGTCCTCCACAAAGTTTATACTCATTATACATTCACACTGCTTGATAACTTATCCAGTGTGTGATGCTAGCATGGGGTTGTTACATACTGAAGTGATATCATATTTTGACAAGGTGCTATATCATTTAGTGATTAATGTTTTTGTATTGCGTTATTGTGTTGCATTTTGGTCACTTTTGCATTATTTCTTTCCACTGTAAATATGTTTGAGATATAAGTAAATACGGTTTTATTTCTCTTAGCTATGTTCTTTGCCTTATTATAATAGTCATTCATATACTACGGCCTGCTTTCACTTCCTACCACTTGTTCATTCAGGAAGCATTTTATAGTTCTCTCATGTGTCACTTTTTAGCTATCATTTACATTAAATTACACTATTTTTCTAACTTTCAAAATGTCTAAACTCATTTTACATTCACACATTGCTTGATTAATTCAGTGTGTGATGCTGGGTGTCTGTTTGTCCACTGACATGTTGTTAATTAAACTGTAGTGCTCTCACATTTTGACAGGATATGCAATATCATTTAGTGATTATCGTTCTTCTTTTTAATTTTTAGTAAATACTAATTATGTAAATTTGTCGTTATTTCATTATTTATTTCTACCGTGATAATGATTGTGATTTATGTTAATATGTTTCAATCAATGTTTTGCATTTTGAGATGTATAATGTTGTCTTAATTTACATGCATGATGTTCATTATCATGAAAGTTTCCCGCACTATCAATTTCTATTTCTGTTTAACTGTCCATACAAAAACTAGTCTGTTCCTTAATAAATTCCTACTACTAAAACTACAAATGTACTTTTTATACATTAATATATAGTTACACATTAAAGCATAATAAACACATACTGTTAGTTCAAATTGCAGTTGTTCTATTTCATTTTGTTTACGCCGTGCACCCACCTTTGCTGCATCAGGCAGCAATTTTTTACTTGTAGTATAGTTACAGTTTTGTTACCTCCACTGGCTGTAACAAAGGTAGTACTGTTATAGTATAATTACAGTTTTGAAACCTCCACTGGTTGTAACAAAGGTAGTACTGTTATAGTATAATTACAGTTTTGAAACCTCCACTGGTTGTAACAAAGGTAGTACTGTTATAGTATAGTTACAGATGTGTTACATCCACTGGTTGTAACAAAGGTAATACTGTTATAGTATAGTTACAGATGTGTTACATCCACTGGCTGTAACAAAGGTAGTACTGTTATAGTATTAAAATTACCACCTAATAAAGCTATTACTGAAGACTTAACAATGAAAATGTACTGATCGATGCATTACACAAATTACAGTTATCAAAGAAAGGCATATGACGTGGCTAGAATATTCACTAGACGTGATTAAATGATGGCAGCCATTTGATAAGGCATATGAACATTAGGAAACATTAGGAAACAGTCAACTAGTCTGTAAATGCCACATCAGGTAATTAATGTGGTATTTGATGACAACATGCAATATTCATTGATTTAACGCGCTTTCGAAACTTATTGCTATGTAAAATTGTTACTAATGTCAAATATCGAGTTTGCAAATTTCTATTGTATTTATATGCCATCGATATTGTCTTTATATTCATCAAATGTTTTAATTGGCTTCATCCAGTATTGTTGTTGCATTGGCTAAAACATCTCTTATATGAACCATTGCAATGTTTAACCGAATAAAGACATTCAATTGTTTCTGATGTGATTGTGCTCTGTTTTGTGGTCCTTGTGCAATGTTGATAGCTGTCTCCGGTTGATGGTTCCTTTGTTTTTCTTATGTCTGCTTGTCTTTTAATGAACGCAACTTCTGTAAGATTGTTATCATAATCAAATTACGTCGATTCCCAATACCACATTTATTTGTTGCTATAGTCAGGCAACAAAAGTGTATTTGACATAAACAAAAGAGAGAGACTGTTGTATATAAAATTGTTACTTTAGGATGTTTTTGCACTTACAATGCAATTGAGAGAAATCAATTATATTAGTCAAAGAACGTTATGATAATGACGGGTAAATTCAGTATGAATATCATGTTAAATAGATAAAAGCTTTTAGTTATGTAACATTCATTCTGACTGCGAATTTATTTGTATTGAGCTATTTTTTGCCATTCATTGGAGTCTTGTACTCTTTTCGATGCAGTCGTACTAACATGGTTTTGCTATTCGCATAACAGTGTTGTGTAAAACAATTAAATATTACATTAACCACCTTACCGAAATCCACTGAATTTCGATGAATTTACCGAAATCGATTTTGGATCTGGAGTGACCAGCAATCGTAACATCTCGGCATTTTTTTTATGTTGCGCAACACATCTTGTTGCATCTGTACTTGTTAACTTGAATGTATATAATTTCATGTCTTCTTGTGCCTTCGGGAGGCTGTACGCTTGTATTTGGCATTTCTTGCTCGAAGTCACAATTCATTTTTCTTTGAATACGTGTGATTCATGTTAGCAACTTGTTGTTTACTGTGTATGTTGACGCTGCAGTACATGCGATGTTTCGACCAGACGCTGCTTAAGTCCCCGGACAACTTTAATGCAATAAACGAAGCCAAACAAAGATGGAAAATTGCCACAACTTGATAGAAAGTTTAATCAACTACAATTTTCTCCCTCTTCCATTTAATTTACGAACGTTGTTATATGATTTCTGACAGCTTTTTCCTCCCCACTGAGCAATCGGAAGAATTAAATGTTTTGTTTTCATTGTTTAACTTTCGTGTTCTTCCGATCCGTCATACGGGTTTCATTAAGACTTCGTGATTTTTCCTAGGTATATTTTGTTTTTTCTGTTTGCTGATTTTGAGAATACAGAGTTTGGGTTTGATAATATGAAACTTTTAAACTATGCAGAGCAACTTCTCCTGAGTGGCCCTTCCTAGGGCAACAACACAGCCTATTAACTCGTAAAAGTTACTACCAATTTTACCTCCATAGTACATAAATCTCTCGAAAACAGCCAAAATCTACATCTCTTAAAAGGGGGGGGGGGGGTTGCTTTGGAGAGGTTGTGATGTTAATGTGATTTTATATAGTACAGGTTAATAACGGATACTTCACTCAAAACTCAAATCTCAAAATTCACTCTTCTATGTTTATTAGTGTAGTGGAAAATAAATGAAAATGACAAATGGGTGTCTATTTCTTTGAGATTTTAGTGTAATTATGAGATCTGTGAGTAATTATTTAGTGCCACTCTCTACACTAAGACTGAATAATTACACCCAAATCTCACATACAACTCAAATCTTTCAGAAAATGGGGACACGAAGAATATTTAGCGCCGATTTAAAATTATTGTAAGAGTAAATTTGTGATTTGAGATTTTGAATGCTTGGTGTAAATATCCATTGTAATCCCGGGCCCTGGTTTCGACCTTTAAGTCCACTGTGACAGCATTATGTAACATAATTCAGAGGTGGCTTGTTGATGAAATTACGTCATTTATGTATTCATTGTGTTTGGTTGCGTCGCATTTATGTGTGTGTACATTTCACATCGATTCATAAATTTTAGACATGTGCTGTATTTTTAACTATTTAGCTTTTTGTGTATATCGCTATACATTTGCAGAATTGTTGTATTTAGTCACTATTTGATTTTCAACATATACTCAGTACATTTAAAAATGCACAGTTCTAGACCTTCAAAATGTTTCTAAAGCGTCATTTTATTGCATTTTGAAGCACAGTGAAATATATCGTATGTTGCATAAACATGAAATAATACAGTGAGCAGTTCATTTCTAGTATCCCTATGTTAGTGAAGAAAAACTTGAGAAAATCTTTCTGCGTGATGCACTGAGTATATTTTGCACATTCATACACTGCCCGTGAAAGACATATTAACCTTTTTTGTTCTCTTTTCTGTTCCAGAGGTTTTGTTTAGAACAAACTACATTGACGGTAGAGTTCGGATAAATCAGGGGCCTTTTTCTACTTATAAACCGGATTACAAAGACAATGCATCAGTGTCATACTCATTATTCTCATCCTCATTCACATATCAGGTAAGATCCTTCTTATACAACTAGTCCTTGGTTATTCAGCTTGAACTTATCTCCAACCTCAAAGCTCATATTCGTGCTCATGTTGTGACTATGTGACTATATTGACTATATAGTACTCTGTACGCGACATAATTAAAAATGTTTTCGTTTGTTTTCATCCTTTTTTCGCCGTTTTTCAAAAATAACTTAGTCATATACGGCGGCCAGTTGATCTAACCGGTTTTCTTGGAATAAATGATCAACCAGTACTAGCTTACTCTTCCGCAAGCAACTGACAACTTGGAGGATATGGTCGTAGCCAGTGTCACGGACGAACATAACCTGCCCTACCCGGGAAATCGAACTCGGATCTGCCGGGTGACAGTTCAGCGCTCTGCCAACTGAGCTAGCCGGGAGGGACAGTTTAAATGCTTATAAACATAAGCGCACTTTTAACCAAAATGAAGTGAGAAGGAATTTCAGCTTTGTACATGAGAACTGATCTCAAGTCTTATAACCTTAGACCCAGACCGCTATATGTACGCCAGTATCTGAGATTGAATTATTTTTTGTTATATCAGCAATCAAACTTAAAGCTAATGCGATCTGTAAGACTGAGGCTTAATATTTTATACTTAATTAAGACATGCATTATATTAAGCATATTACTTAAAATCTCATTATGTTAGTGAACAGCTAATCTTGTAATAGGCAACGGTTATTTCTTAGTTGTCTTCAATGGTTTGTCGACACATTTCATCAAGTCTGATTTCTTATTACATGTATACTGAACAACTTTCCCGTTGAATCTAAATTTTCACAATATAAAAAAAATTATTTTAACTATTTGCTTAAAAATTGTGATGAAGATTGTTAATATGAATGTACATGTATATAGTATATCCCTATTAGCTAAGTGGTTATATATGTGTCATTCTCTGACATTTGTGGCCCAAATGACATATCTGGGAGTTATTAACATTTCTGAAAACAGGGGTATTGAAGGTCACAACAAAGCAAAACATATTGCAAAACGACATTTTAAGGGAATTACAGCACTTTTAATATGGTCATCAAGACAAGATCTACAAAAATGTTTGTTGTTTCACAAATTTAATACAGCACGTATGTTTTTAGATAAAATAATATTTTACAAATAAATGTATATTATTATTTTCCTTTAGAAAAGAGGCCGTCTTAATGTTTACCAGTAAGTTTTGCTTTTGTTCGCCGCTGAATCATAAATTTGTTACTGAAATGTTTCAACTAGCTGTTGCAAGTAATGTGAAAACATGACGTCATAATGTGAAAACATGACGTCATCTTTATTGCGTTTTATTGCGTTTTTTCCCAAAACGAGGCTCAGTGCATTTGGGCCAAAAATCTCAGAGACTGCAACATATTTGCACAAGTTTGCAAGTGCATGAACTGGCGCCTCGGTAAATGTCGGGTCGTATAGAGCAACACGAAGTGGATGATAGAACATATTGTTGTCTGCTCCGAGACAGGCGGTAAACTGTCATATCTCCCTGTCTGATCGTCTCAGCTATGGCACTATCTATGTTTATTTCCCAATCAGCAGAACGAAATGTTCAGAAATACACTGTTGCGGTATTAAATGAACACTCTCTCAGACAAAATTTGTATAAATGGTATATATCAATCATTTTTATCGCCAAGAATCTGTCATCTGATTCTAGCGATTAGTGGAAAAGGGAATAATTAACGACGCGTTTCTTGTCATCTAAATGAATGGTATATCTTGTACGTGAAGGAAAGACTAACACGTGTATGCATTGGCAAGAGTGAACGTAGGTTTGATATTAGTTAGAATATAGTACGTTTAAGGATATTGCTTTTCATGAAATTGGCAATCCTTTAATGGACCCGGATTGACACGAATGATAACCGAAGACTATAATCACAAGAAATTATTACACTTTATTGAAGTTCCATAAAGACGTACTAACGCTCGAAATCATTGTTGAATGTATTGACAACTGATTATGACGTTGAGTTAATAGTTAAAGCATCATTGACGATCCATTACATGACACAGATCGTATAATGTACGTGGAGATGGTAAAACATTAACTGACTAGTATGTCTCTTTGAAATACCCGAGCCTTTCCTCATTAATGTCTACTTTTATTTGACAAGTGGTATTTGACATATAGAAATGTATCCAATGGTTTGTACTTGAAAGTCTCGAGTATTTGCAATATCAGCATGTTTTAAAATTTCTGAACCATAATATCAATTTATATGCGCTGACAACAAATTATTTACCACAACATGAAACAAAACATAAACAAATAACTCTGTTTGCTTCTATTCCATCCAGTATTGGATAGCATCACTACAGGCTAATATGTTGAAACACTAGACGAAATTATGCAAATTTGATACCATTATTTACGTTAAATATATCAATATGCATGAAACATCTTTCGTGTGGAATAACTCCGCGCTAATTTCAACTGTCAAACAAGCAGACGACACATAGTTATCCTATTATACAACCGTATTTACGTAAGGCTTCCATTATCCTTGCATAATGCTCAATTGGTATACAAATATTCCAGGGCCCGTATTCACTAACATTCCTAAGCCTGAAATTGAGACTTATGCTTCAAAATATTATATGTTCATCTTAGCCCCTGGTTGCTAGCACATAATATATGCTATGTGGGTGATAAAGAATGGTAAATTTAAATTTTGCAAATTTAAAGTCTGAGTTTCAGTCTTAAAATGTTAGTGAATACGGGCCCGGATGTTTTCAGCCAGTCGTTATTTCGGACAGTATTTCTGACTGCTGTTTGTACACAGTTTAAGGTTGTTTTCACATTTTCTAGAAATATCAACAGTAAAATAACCTAAAATCCTAAGGCTGTATTGCTAGTAACAAAATCCTTGGCGTTTGTTTGATAATAATGATAATAAATAAAAAAGTAACTCGAGAATGGAATGTTCCTACCACAGATTTTAGTTTACCTACGATTCCGGAATAGTGTACATTTGTAATTGTGTGAACTGCTGACATGTACATCCGGCAATCGAGTTGTTAAATCCCAATTTTCGCCTGAAATCAGACTCAACTATAATTTTTATTTCAGATGAATCTAGTTATTTCCAGTAGTGATTTAAGCTCTTCATATTCCCATACAGAAATTGTAAATATAAGGTAAGTAGCCACTGGAACATATATTATTTACATTGTTGTGATATTATACCTAACGCCATTAAAACGGAATTATTTCACTTAGCCTTCATTTTATTCCAAATGTTAAACGCGTTTTATTGTTACAAATGTGTAAATCATTCTTCAAAAAGATATCAAGCTACTGCACTAGTATTCATATTTCATAATTTATTGAGTTTAGCAAATTATGTTCGAGAATTCAAATATAGTTATTCCTTTATAATGTCATCGTGTTGACGCGAACACTTTTCAGTTGCGTTTTAATGACGTCGAGTATAAGTACATTGCACTCTCCACACGGTCCTACCCTTAGGGATTGCAAGTTTCGGCTGTTGTTGGGAGGTTGCTGCTCTAGACAGGTTTAATTGGAAACGAAGTAAATTTTGTTTCTATCGAAAAATTGATAATGTTGTTGTTGAGCGGTGTTGCTCAAGAGAGGGTCGCTCTGTAGATGTTACTACATTTCACTGTACTTTTCAAGAAAGTTACATTATTTGTGAAGTTCAAGCTTTGGTTGAATGATGTTTGTGAGGTGAAGAACTTGTATGTTAATGTATATCTGGTCAGGGGATATGTGTTATAAGGGACGCGTGTGTTACTGTATGACTGATCTCATATACGTATATTTCATTGAATAGTCTAGACTACAGTTTGTCTTTGTGATATGCGTGGGGATGCCATGCTTTGTGAATTTGGCCGTCTTTATACCTTTCTTTTCCATTTTTTGTCGTTGACCTATACTCAGTACATTTAAAAGCGCAAAATGTAAGATTTCTAAAATTTCATGAACTTATCTAGGGATACAAGATAACAACATAACATGATTGCAATGCATTATACGCAATGATGAAATAATTTTTTTAATAAATGGGCACTTTCATATCAAAATGAGTTTTATAACACACTACAACAACATTTAATAAACACATCACAGGTACAAAAATGTGCGTTTTTAAATGTACTAAGTATATATTGTTAGCAATGTAAGTTGCCAAAAGCAATACTCTTTCCGGAGCAACACACTTTGGGAGACGCACGTTTCGGCTGTTGTAGAGAGGTTGTTGCTATATAGAGGTCCTTTACAACGGGAATATTGATAATGTTGCTGAAAAGAGGTTGTTCCTCAATAGAGGGCCGTTCTTACAAAATTGCACTGAATAATCATTTATTAATATTACACTAAACTAAATATGTAAAATTTCATAATATCACGAACTCATTTATTCCACCCACACTTATTGCTATGACAAGCAAACACAATATTTTGCAAAATTACTCTGTCGATGTAAATCTGCCGGATTATCAGTGACGTAAAGATCCCACGTATGTTGTTTTTCAACCATGCTTATGAAAATTTGCCAAGATATGATTAGTTCCCACAGTTCCGTAATGAAACTATATTGTCGTTATCGGTAGTATCTAATCAACTGAGAAGTTGGACATCTTAATAATTATAGGCCACCAAACTTAATTAAGACTATGCATTCCTCTACAAAACTTTATTTGATGCTACATCGGGTGTTTTCTTTAACATTATGGTTGATATTCCGGCATTAACTGGGAGTGAAATTCGATTAATTGGCTCTTAAACTTTCAAACTGACATTTTGATTTAGCATCTCACATAAAACACACGGAACGTCGATGTTTTAATAGCTCAACTAGTTTAATGACTGCATCAAATGAAATGGCTTTCTGATGAGTTTTACCATTGCACCTCCTCAAATGCCTGATGTTTCATGGACTGTTGTTTCCCCGGATGTCTGTGTGAAGAGGCATTGTCTTATGTATGTGGCGTTCCATGTAGCAACTTATTCTCTCTTTTATCTAAAGGTGCTCGGGAAACAGAAGTCACTGAGTATAAATTTGAGCACACTAACATACAACGCAAAATAACATATCCATCCTTTTTAGATGAAGTCTCTTCTCCATGTTTTTGACATTTTATTTCATTGCCTAGCGGTCTGTATGAGGAGGTCCTGTTTCCTTGTGCGTTCAAATTGTCATGATGGAATAAGTCGTTATAGTGACGTCATTATTTGTACGGTTATGTCCCCTCCACATTATTATTTGATTTCTTAAACTTGTAAGTGAAGAAGGTCTGTTTAGTGGATGTACTTTCTTAGTGAAAATCATTCTCCATTTTACGTGAAACAATGTGCCTATCATATAACATATACGTGTATACAGACAAATTAAAAAGCATCATAGGAACCAGGTCTTTGTTAACTGCAACACTAATGTATTTTAGTAATCCAGACCAAACTCAACCAATTCTTGTATTGATATATTCTAAATTCATAATCACTTTCGCAAAATAGTGTTTCTATTTAACGTACTATGACATGTGTATTTTTATTATTGTGTTTGTTTTTTTCAGCTCAGGAAGCGTTATCGTGGACTTCATCCTTCATTTTCGTACGTTTGTAGATATATATCGTTCTACTGCTATAGATATTGCTAATATAATCATAGATGGCATGGACAGCAGTTTATTTGTAATTGACAAAGCGTCAGTTAGAATTCAACCTAGAGGTAAGACATGAGAGTTTATAGCACCGTTAAATCAAACTTAAATCCAGTTTCGGCCTAATGATGTAGCTGTCTGGACTTGTCCTGTGATATTTTCCATCAATTAATTCCGCCCCACCGTTTGTCCTCTTTGATTCTCCTATTTATTCCTTATGGTCTACCAGGCCATTCCTTACGCATTTGTGTGTTCCCTTGAGCCTCTTCAAGTGCCTTATGAGTTATGGATTGTTGTTTTCCCGGAGATCTGTGTGGGGAGGCACTGTCTTATGTATGTGACATTCTCTGTAGCAACTCTGTCTTCATACCCCAATTGGCGTTTGTGCCACTGAGCATTCCAATACGGTTCTCTTATCTTCAACCATCGTCTAGGTGTGTATCATGTGTCACATTTACTGTTGCCAATTGTTCACATTTATATACATTTAAATGTATCCTGAAGGCTTGTGCTTATGGGTTGGCAATGTACTTTGTATGTGACATTTCATTCTCCGAATCTTCATTCATTTCTATCTCCGCTAATCGGAACTCCTCAGTCATTATTACGGATCAAGGTATTTTGTTTGTTTGATCTCGGAAGAATATCGCACCGCTCGCGAGAGTTCAAACAAGTCTAAATACATATACTAGCCTGTTTCGAATCCATTTAAATAACTAACTGTGAATTACAAATAAATAGTAGATATATATTCTACGGTTGTGTGAAGATAAGTTAAAACATATACACCGGAAATGTTGGGCAGCTGAAATATAAAATAAAATCGAAATAATTTATATATGTATGCATACTCATTTGACTCCTGTCGTAAACTGTATCACACCTCAATGCTTCAATTTTATTCTGAACAATGTTTGTCAAGAGCAAAATAATAGTGTTGGTATTTTTAAAACATCAATGGTCGTATCCAAATTAATTGCTTACATTCTCTTCATTATTGGTTGAATACAACAGAAATTTGTGTTAAAGACACAAACATTGTTTTATGAGCTTGTATGCATCTTGGCTGACTGGAATCCCGAGACGATGTAAAATATTCCATTCAACTATAAACACGCATCATCTCCGACGTATTATCTTTAACATCAAATCATTTCATTCTTTGAAATTTACATAACTGTCTCCTAGTTTTATCAAGGATGCTCTTCAAACGCCCCTTTATTTTCTGTTATCAGATTGTGTTCCTATCTGTTTACATAGAAATAATATTCCTATCAGCAGTTTTAAAACAAGAGATTGTTGCTAGCCTCTTCGTGATTGCAGTTCCTATTTACATGCAAATGTTCTCCTGAATGGGTTTAAGAATTGGCTTTGCTCTGATCGATGTGTCGATTGAATAGCTCGTCATGGCAATGTTTGTGTTTCCGTTTCATGCTTTTATCGGAATCTTTCGTTTTGGTTTGAAATTGAGTTGGCGATCAAGACTTTGTTACAACGTTTTTTTTTCAACGAAATCTGCCAATTAATGGCATGTGAATAAACCGTTCAAAAACCATTATTCCGGTCTGAAAATTAACTTTAGTTTGGACTTAAAAAGCAATTACATTGTCAGTAAAATAGTTTGGTTTTCCATTACATTAACAGGTCTTTCATATGCCAGTGGATCGTGGCAGAGTTTAATATCATCGTCGTGATGTGATTAACGTACTTAATATGGTAAATGTCTCGGATTTTACCTCCTGTATTCAATATTTACGTACTAGCTACACTCATAAAGAGAAACTTACTGCGTGTCCTCGTACTTTTAGTGTAGTTGTGCACTCTGTATGTTACATTTCCTGCCAGATTTATCATTGATTTTGGTTCAGCTACTGTCGATTCAAAATAATTTTAGAAAACCATTATTGTGTAACCTACTTCTATTGGTGAATATTTTCCAAACCATGTTTTCATTGGTTGACCAACTCATTGATTCCAACCGTTCTTAAACAAATATAAACGGACTATATACATTAATACATACGTTCTGGTTGTTATTTGCCTGTATTAACCAGCCTTGCGTTCAGTTACGGCTAACATTCGCGAATGTTTTGAATTGTATCTCTTGCCCATTGTATCACATTGACTGCACACGGGGAACCAAATTGCAAAACGTTACGAAACGTGAGCCGCATATACCTTTACTGAACGCAGGTATGGTATCTATTATTTAATATAAACGGCCGATAATAGTTCTACATTTGTAAGACAATTTCTCAATTAAACATTTTTTAAATTAGTTAATTCGTGTGTATGCTGTGACCTAAACAATGACAAATATATATTTTTTACAGATCCAGCTTTATCTGTGATAACCACACCCACTCCAGGTAAGGATTATATAATTATCTACCCCTCGACCACTATGCCTCCCTCACTCAGTGCTATTCTACTGCTTCCGGTTGCCTTAGCACATGACTCTTGGAGGCGTAAACGACTAAACCTTAAGTACTAGGGGTGTTAATAAAGTAACATATCGATTGGGATAACAATTTGCTAATAATTCATGCCAATGTATATTTAACTTGATATAATGCTTTTCCAGAGCACTACTCTTTTGCAGATGTTGAGACGTTGTTGCTGTAAAGGGATTACAGTTGATGATACTATTTAATTCCGAGAAAATGGTAATGTTGTTGAAGAACAACCCTCACTGAACCACTCCAGAGCGACCCTCTGTTGTTTGCACTGATTCCATTGTTCACACGTTTATTTCCAGGTGTATGTGTACCTCTGCTAATGCCAGATTGTATAAACGTTACTGACTGGTCACAGACTACTTTCCCAAATATTCTTGGCCACACCAGCTCACAAGAAGTAGCCGATGCCTATTTGAATTACCAAGAACTGTTCTTTAATTCATGTGGAAAAGATTTCTGGTGTACCGTATTCAATCCCAAATGTAAAAATAGCAGAGCTTTACCTCCGTGTCGAGAATATTGCAAAGGTGAGAATCACTTAGTATGCAATACGGCTTAATATAATATCATGCTCATAATTATGTTTGTTCAATTTTTACCTTAACAAACAATGTGTATTTCATGTACTCAAAACATCAATAAATATGAAACACCAAAGAATACAGAATAATGTAGTCTTTTGTAGTTGTCGTTGAAAAGAAGTTAGTGATATATTTATTCCAGTTAACAAGTCGTGATATTTACAAGTTTTTTCCGTGCAAAACATGATGAACCAAGATTTGTTTGTATCTATATTACATTGCAATTGTTCGTATAGAAGATGTCTTAGCCAATGTAGAAACAACAGTTGGTGAAGCTTGTTTTATTATTTTACGTTCATGTGGGCGACTGGAGTGCAGCAATATTAAATAAATCAAAGAAATTACCATTGCATTATTTTCAAGAACAAAAAAAAACTCACATACACGTACTAAATCAATTGGACAAAATGCCTCTTTTTTAAAACTCCATAAACAGATTGTTCAAAAATATGTATAAGTAAAGGACTTTATATGATTTAATTAAAGCCATGTATTGACCACAAGTCACTGACAAAAGTATGTCAAGTAAGCATTAAAATTCAGGTTTTTAATGAGATTTGACACAATGTATGCAATATTTTGGCTTAAGCGGCATACCCCGTCTTTGTCATATAAATATTTCTACTTATGATGCCCTATAAACTATTGTATACACTTTCAGTTGTGTATCGGTCCTGTTCGTATGAAAGTTTGGATGCGAACCAAATCCTTAACTGTGATTCCTTGCCGAATTCCAATGACCCTAATGTATGTACACAGGACCCCTTTAAACGTAAGTACTCACCACACTTCTAGTTAGTTACAGCAACATACATCGACATTTTGCATTGCTCAGCGTTCAGTAAAGGTTATTGCAGCTAACGGTTCGTAACTTTTGCAATTTGGTTCCCGTATGTAGTGAATGTGATATGGTGGGTCAGTGATACAATACAAAACAGTTTCGTAATGCTCGCAAGTGTTACCCATTAGTGAATGCATGGTTGAATTCTTATATTGAAAGACACCGCTATAATGTACTGTGCGTCTTGTATTTAGTGCTTTTACACATCATAAGCTATCGCTTGGATTCTCTGAATTTGATACCTGATGTGTTGATATATGTAAGGTTCTGATAATCTGTGGACATTGTAAAGATGTAAGGAGATGCTTTAATGCAAGCTTATCCAATACAACAATTATCATATTTGATTCTCATTTGCTTTTATCGTATTTCTACTGTGCTTCGCAAATACGTAATAATATGTTACTAAATATAGTTCTTCACACGATGTAAAAGTGTTCACCGGAAAGAGTCGTGTTTTATCCTCGGTACCTCCGCATATCTGGATATCTATTATACACTGTATCACCGTGCATTAAAATTATTGTTGTGTTTGCATACTCGTCATTTCCAGAAAACGTCACCTGTGACGTCACCATGTACTGACAGTAAGCAATATTTGCCCCATATGGCAATATGAAAACGAAGTGACTATATGGAGTAAATAGTGTTTTCTGCTTGCAAAGAGTGACATCACATGTTGCGTTTTCTTGAAATTACGTCACTTACAGAAGAGGTTGTAAATCTCATAGCAGCGCTCATATTTAATCTTCCGAAAAAGAAGTATCCACATATTCAGGTCGCTTGAACCTCAAACACTCAATATAAAATTAGACAATTGCATATATATGTAAGTGTACGTGCTGGTCTTAGAAAATATACAATATTTATATTTTATTCAGCTGGAAAGTGTATAACAAACACGGAAGAAAAGTGTCAGTATCCTGGCTTTGATAAGATATCGTTCCCAAATTTCGCCGCCATGAGAAATAAGCACCAAGCGTTCGAGATGATGTCAGTAGTAGAAGGAATTTACCAAGCAACAAAATGTTACAAATATTCGATGTTATTTGCGTGCGCAGCATTTATGCCTAAATGCTCTGGTACAGGAAAAATACCGTCTCATGCGATACCACCTTGTAGAAGTCTTTGCGTTGGTGAGTTCGTGTGTTATATATGTTATGCAGTATTTAGAGCTATAGGCTACCACAAGAACGTAGATACCACTGTATGATACCACTATATAAACGGTGATAATTTACAAGAAGTGTGGGTAATTAAATATGATATAGGTACATGTTCGTTCTTTCGTGCCTATGATATTCGTGCGTTTGCTATTGCACATTTTTGCCAAGACAAGCGGTGTTATGTAATTTAAATGACTATAGTATATTTGAAATAAAACAATTTTTAATGTGGATTTGTAAATAGATGTTTACCTTAGTTGTATAACATGTAACTTTTTACATACATATATAATACATTAGTGGGACGTTAGGTGACGCTGTTTGGTGACAGTGATATAATATTTATACCTACTGCAGTAGGGTAGCTTACTAGAATATCAGCATTCTACATTGTACAATCTCTCTTGCAGCTTACAAGACACGGTGTTCTATATTTATGGATATATTCTGGTATCCCTGGCCGGAACAGTTATTTTGCGACAGTTTCCCAGATGTAGATAATGAAAATGTTTGTATTGGATACAAAGAGGCACATGAAATACCAGAACTGGAAGGTGAAACATGTTTTATCCAATAATGCCCGCCTTTATTTGTATTGTAAAACAGTGTTGTGCCGAACAAGTATTGGCAATTTGATTTATACGCAATTCACTCAAAAACATTGTTAAGTTTGGTCGATTTCAGAGTAATTTTTCAGACATTTATAAAATTACTTTTGCAATGTTTGTGTAATGTACCAACTGCTAGATCACATGATTGACATTAATGAGTACATAAGACTTGCTTTGTCCTTATTTTGCATGAAAGCCTTTCTTACCTACAAGTATAATGTAGCGAATACTCGTAACTCATAAAGCATGTTCTATGTTAGTATTTAAACTGCAATATTTTGAAAAGGTTTATCCATCGATGAGTGGATAGATGAAAAGCTGTTATGATATTATGGTGGTAACATTTCTCTAACAGTTTATATTAAACGACGTTTCCACATGATATTCTCTTACAGCCTGTCCTGCTGGTGAGGATCGGTGTGACAATGACACGTGTATACCGTTGACATGGAAATGTGATGGTTACAATGATTGTGCCGATGGATCTGATGAAGCTGCTTTACAAACAACACTTCCGCTGAGAAAATGCGGTAAATACATATGTAAACCATCATATACATGCACTAGATATAATGTTGATGATTATTGATGCAGTTCAACTAACTGTGTTATCTTAACAGTCTTTTACGGTGGCAAAGAGGTGACAAGTGTGAAATTATGTATATCTTGTTCCCACGACTTACTAACTCGTTTCAACGTCATAGTTTTCTCGTGTCCACTACTTACTAACAAGTTCCCACGAGTTAAAAATAAGTTCACACATGTCACCCCTATGCCACCGTAGTCTTTACTAATGTAAGCGATGGTCATTTAATTTCATAGCAAAACCCCATAGGCCGGTCATTGATAGGAGAAGTATTCGTTTATTGGCATCTTGTAACATATATCGTGTTTGCAAGTAGCATAACCTTTCAGTTTGAAGGCTTATCCTATACAGGAGATTGAAACATTATGTTTGTCTCCGTCTCTTTGTTGAAGTAAATTCGATTCCAATAACCATGGTTGATTTAACTATCAAGGTACTGACTAACTTTCCATCGAACTTGTTAAAACAAGGCTTGGGTATTAAAGAGTTTTGTTCAAAGATTGTATCAAACCGTTTTGTTCGATTCTTTCAGTCGATTGTCCAGACGATATGTTTAGATGTTCCTTTGGCTCGGCCGTATGTATAGAAGGAAGCAGACGGTGTGATGGGAAAGAAGATTGTCCCACTGGAAGTGATGAAAAAGAATGTGGTAAGCCACCATGAATGACAATCACAAAAGACTAGCTCTTAAACAGTTATTAAAACCATAGACACTAAGCGATTGGAGACAATTATACTACAACAAGCATAATAACAAGCTAATACAATAAAAAGGTTGAACGATATCAACGACATAAAAATCCATTATCGTTCCTATTTATTATTACAAATTGTTGAAAATACCCACTCAAATTACATTGTATTTACCATAGTTCCTATAATGCATTCGAGTTTTGAGTACGTCACTATTTAACTCCTACAAATAGCATTCTGCTGCTCAAACATAACTGGTAATTCTACAGAAACACCACAAATGATATATTTGTGTTCTGGTACAAGGTAACTTCATCGTCTAATTAAAATAAAACTATTCAAGAGCATCTGCACGGTTTGTTTTTCTCGTAAGTTATGAGAATCACAATTGCCATTGAAATATCAGTGTGACGTTGGTAGTAGGAGCAGTAATAACTTTAGTAACAGTATTACCACTGTCCCTGCTCACACTCCTGGCAGTAGTACGCCTCTAACTACTCTACGGATAACATTCGCCGGTATTGCTGCAATATACAGTCACTGTGTGTGATAATGAAATTGTTAATGTATGTATTATTTCCTAGAAATTAACACGATGTTACACTTTCCTTACTTCTGTTAGAGCCTGTAATGTGGCTTCCAATTTAAGAGTGTATATATTTAGACAGCAACGTATATGTTTACTGCTGGCACAAAGACCCGTATTACACCTCGCACGTTTGACTGAGTGATATTGCTGACAAGGAGTAGCAGTTATAGCGCTCAGTATCACGTCAGTAACTGTTGTGACCACTATGACTCATAACTTAGCACCGATTATTAATCAACAAATTGCCGCGTGTTTTATAGTGAAACTGGAAGATGGTCGTCATGGATTACTGACTGTATACAATCCGGATGTGAAAGATTGGACCCCTGTTTGCAGTACTGGTTGGGAAACAGATAATTCGAATAACGTCTGCTCTCAATTAGGATACACAAATAGGTATTGACTCAGTTTTATTACATATATTAGATTATATTAGATAAAATTATTGTGTTTCAGGTAGCAGAATAGGCTTATATGATAAAAAAATCGTGATTTGATAGAAAAAAGTGGGAGAACGTATCTATCTTTACTTACAAAACACGTGTGATGCTCATCCAGAAAGCTCAGCTGGCGGTGATCACATAAAAATCAAATTACAATTTCTTTTATTATTGCTTATTAATTCACCAAATTTACATAACAGTTAAATGTAATGTAACATGTCCAGTATTTCTTCTAGATTATAACCTTTTACTTATTCAGCTTCATCTACTCTCCAATTGTATTCTAGTCTAAAAACTCTCGGAAATCCACGGAGAGAAATGGATTATTTGCTGTATAAGTCTGAGAGCTTTCAGTCACTCCACTAACAAGGTGGAAATTGAAATCATTCAAGACAAGTATTACGCGTATAAAATCAATCTGTTAGTAATTAATTATTTGCGATACATGCAGAAATAAGTATTTGTTTGGATAGGAAACTGAACTTACCACTATCCTTGGATCGTAAGTGGTTCTATGTAATAAAGAATCTAATAACATTTGATTTTTTGTAAAGGACATTCTAAATCTGCCCTACATTGACACAAAAATTTGTGTTCATGTAAGATTTAAGGACATCATACAAATGTTGTAGCGGGATAACTATGTGTAATTCCCATGATGCCCTGTACACTCAGTTTGGTAACACTGTCGGTATGGAATAATCGTCGTCTAAGATGACACCCATATCTAAATCATTAGAAGACAGTGTGTGCACTTTGTTTGGGATGGCTGTGCACTTTGTTTGGGGTGGCTGTACACTTTGTTTGGGGTGGCTGTACACTATGTTTGGGGTGGCTGTGTTTGGGATGGCTGTTCACTTTGTTTGGGGGGGGGGGGGCTGTGTACTTTGTTTGGGGTGGCTGTGCACTTTGTGAGGGGGGCTGTGCATTTTGTTTGGGGTGGCTGTACACTTTGTTTGGGATGGCTTTTGTTTGGGATGGCTGTACACTATGTTTGGGGTGGCTGTACACTTTGTTTGGGATGGCTTTTGTTTGGGATGGCTGTACACTATGTTTGGGGTGGCTGTACACTTTGTTTGGGATGGCTGTACACTATATTTGGGGTGGCTGTACACTTTGTTTGGGATGGCTGTACACTTTGTTTGGGATGGCTGTACACTTTGTTTGGGGTGACTGTACACTTGGTTTGGGTTTACTGTGCGCTTTGTATGGGGTGGCTGTACACTTTGTTTGGAGTGGCTGTACACTTTGTTTGGAATGGCTGTACACTATGTTTGGGGTGGCTGTACACTTTGTTTGGGATGGCTGTACACTATATTTGGGGTGGCTGTACACTTTGTTTGGGGTGGTTGTACACTGTTTGGGATGGCTGTACACTTTTTTTAGGGTGACTGTAAACTTCGTTTGGGGTTACTGTGCGCTTTGTGTGGGGTGGCTGTACACTTTGTTTGGGGTGACTGTACACTTCGTTTGGGGTTACTGTGCGCTTTGTTTGGGGTGGCTGTACACTTTGTTTGGGGTGGCTGTACACTTTGTTTGGGATGGCTGTGCACTTTGTTGGCGGCACTTCCTGTTTGGTGTTTGTATATTTTTACTGGTACATATCTACGTTCATTTGTTTAGTATACGCTGTTTCAACATAATTCTTTATAAATTATTATAGTTATAATCAGACAATTAGCGAATTGCTTCTATTGTTATGGTCATCTCTGATAAAAGATGTTTATTTTTACAGAATATCTCAAGATACAGTAAGCATGACTTCACCAAGATATTTCTCTCTTCAAGAATCGCCTAGGAATGGTACTGACTCAAGATTTATTAGCAGTCAGTTGGAATCCAGGTATGTAAAATAATTTAGCCATATATAGTAGACTACGCAATAATGAACAGTTCCAAGTGTCATGAAAATCGGGTTTAACTGACGTACATTGTAAGATGTTAGGTAGTATATGATGTTAGTATTAGCATATGACTGGATTCATTAGAACAATAATTGGATAAAAAATATAAGAATAAACCTGAGTTTGATTAGGAAGTCTTGTAAAGAACTTACTGTATTACGGATAACAATCTTTATCCAGATAGTTCGCAATCAAATAACCATGTCAGCTTTGCCGTTAGTTAGACAACATAGTCATATTAGGAGACATTGCACACTGACGAACACATACGTGTTTTAATAAGTCATTACATTGCCTAAAGTGTAACCTGTGTTATGAATTAATGTTGTAAATGACTTGATTAGTTGGAATGTAAAAGTAATTCATGTCTACTTTTAAATAAGCAATAATTGAATTCTGTCAAAACAGTATAGTTTCCTGGGCACTGACAGTAATGGTTTTATAGTTTTTTATTCAATTTACACACTTTTTATATATTTTTGCTGTTTCAGAAATTCATGTAGTAGCGGTCGCGTGATGAAAATCACGTGTGGACATGCCGGTAATGTATATTATATAGTCTTTCCTCCCTTCATTGCAAAGAGTTTTGATTAGGGAATATCACAACTCGAAATTGCTATTGATTTCTACGTTGTGTTTTGCTTAATTTAAGTATTTCGAGCTAAATATAATGACATTGGTTTATGACAAGTATCGCAGAATATGATCAAATACTTTTAATTCCTTACACGCACGCAAACCCGCTTGCACGCCTGCTCCTACATACATTGTTTCTGGCGAATATGTTTGATCGATTACAGGACATCTTAATGTTAATGGAGAGAACAGAAAATGAATATCAGTGTTGCATATAAGCGAAATAGCTGCATCAATGTCTCGTTAATTTGTTTAATACGTACCTGTATCCAGGTAACAAATTTCTTTCCCATATAACCAAATGACAGGAGACAGCGGAAAACACCAGATATTTAAAACAATATAGAATAGTCACTGACTATTTCTATATCTTTCACGTACATTTCTGAAGTATGGACTGCAACTTTAATATCTGTTGTCAAATGTTTAATATAAGTTAAGAGCAATAGTCGATAGGTTTAGTCTCGTTGAAATGATGCAATTTATTCATAAATTACGAACTTTATACCAAACGTTATGTCATTAAATCAACAGTTTGTGGCATCAGACCAGCATTCGTTCCACAAGCATTACGTGTAGTTGGAGGAGACATTGCGGACCCCAATGCGTGGCCGTGGCATGTCTCCTTCTTTGGTGGCACTGACCAAAAATATTTCTGTGGTGGAACTATCATAGCTGAAAACTGGATCCTCACAGCTGGTCATTGCATCGGAGGGTAATAATTGTCAATGTTTATTCAGACCTTCTTTACAAACCTGAGGAAGTCAGTCTCCTTTCCATTTATGCTTTTGGATAAGTATACAGTTTCCCTTTTGCTCTTATAGAATTCCTTCGCCTGATATGTTTGTGTTCATATAGCCTTTCAGTCCGTAGCCAACTTGTTTTTGTAGCTTTTCCTGTAATGGATTCCCTTCCCCGCTTTTATCCCCACCTACTCTCCTTACTTTGTTTTTGATGGTCAGTCAGACAATTCTTTAATGCAGTATCTCAATAGATGTTTGCCCTTACACCTTCAGAACTCCTAGTTTTTTTGTACGATGAGGTTTCCCTGAGATATGTGTGGGGATGTTTTGTTTTATGAATGCCATGTGCCCTGTATCAACTTAAAACTTATCTTGCATATTCAAAGTAACATATCGTATATATTAGTATATTGATATTAAAACTATTTTCATCCAGTAACAGTGGTATACAACAGTAAGACATGCTTAAATAGTAAATCATAATTATGTTCGCTTGTATGTGCTAACTTCACGTATATTTGTTCTAAATCCATGTTGTTTAGAAATCAATCTGAATGGAATTTATTGTGTACACATTTACTTATCAGACGTAAAACGCCTAAGGATATGCTCCTAAGGGCTGGACAGCCGAGAAGGGATACATACTCAAAATATGAGGTAGAAATTCACCCTACAGAACTTATCCTGCATGAAAACTACGCTGGTGCCACTGTTGATAATGATATTGCTCTGGTACGTCTTGACAAGCCAATCAAGTTCAATGATCATGTAAGACCAGCTTGTTTGCCAAGATCTAATGAACGGCTGAGAACTGGCACAAGATGTATAGTGTATGGCTGGGGAAAACAAGGAGACCTAGGTATAATGCAAGCTTTGGTTTAAGTTGGGTTAATAAATGTCTAATGTGTCGTATTTATCGTCCGAATTTGGTGTACGTGGGCTTGCTTAAAATTGAAGGTTAAGATTTGTGAAAATGTTTTGTATTTACAAAATGTATGCGTGCTGTTTTTTTCATCATTTCTAAAAAGTATTTTAGGACATTGTCTACATCTTTATTTTTGATATCTTCAGTTGTATCAACCTTTTCCTCAAATTTATTTAATGGCCTTTATCCATGTATAATATATTCATACTGTTCTACAGCATTTGATTATGAGAGACAGATACGTGAAGTGAACCTTGAGGTTACAGACTGGGACCAGTGTAATAGTGCTATAGAACAAGCCAAGTTACATACACCTGTGCCGTACAAACTGACGAAACACATGTTCTGTGCCGGAGGTGGTGTTGGTCACGATTCCTGTGCTGTAAGTATTATTGTGTTCTTGTCAGTACGTGTATTTGAATAGCGCTCTAAAGCGGAAGGCATTTCGAAAAGTTACGATCTTTGTAGTTTGATTGTAGATTTTAATTGCGGTTTTGTAATTGAACAAATTGAACCATCGACTATCGAGCACATGGTTCACAACTGTGTAAAATGCTCCTTTATCAAGATGTGAGCTACGAAAACTTTTTGCTAAACACTTCATATAATAAATCTGCATTATTTGTGTTGTTATTTTGTGTTGTTATTTTCCGTAACAGCATATACTTTGATACCATGGTAAAACGTTTGTAATTACTTGGCTACATGTAATACAACTAAAGTAAATAACCCTCAATATATGCTTCATATGGGCCAATGTATCACGCATGCTGCTTACGAAACGATAATATCCAGGGATGTTTGTGATTTTCGCTGATCGCCTACTAGTACTACCTAGAGGCAAACTGAGCTACATTCCAGTTCATAATCTCGAAGTTGCAGAATGTATTTCCAATATGTTGCTGCATGCATTAATGAACATAACTATCGTAGCTGAATCGATGTACCCGTTAAACGTGCTGTATGTAGGTTTAAACCGGTGTTTGAATACTACTTTAATTAACATATATGACGGTAGGTACAAGCACAGTTCTCTCCCTTTATTCATATACGTATATTATAGAAGGGATACAGGGGGAGAACTCTAGAAGGGATAATGGGAGAGAACTGGTGACAACGTCTGTGTGTAAAATGTTTATAACTTCGAAAGTATCTTTCGCATCATTTTCAGGGTGATTCTGGTGGTCCGTTCCTTTGTGCTACTGATAGAACAAAGAGTAAATGGTATGTAGGAGGAATTGTGTCCTGGGGAGTGGCGTGTGCCCTTGATCATGTTCCAGGAATCTATACAAATGTTCCCGGATACCTGGATTGGATTAGAAATAAAACGGGTCTAAACTATTTGTAGTGTTAGAACTATGTGACTTTTAAGTATCTACAAAATCCATGTAATTGTTTCAATATTATTATCTTGCTTTGGTATACCTTGAATGGACATAAATGAAATGCTATATCTACCATACCAGTTGTTGTTACAGCAAGTTATATATGGAGGGACATATTTGGGCTAAATATGTTCTTTCTAATCTGAAGTATTACTACTGAAACGATTTCTTCAGATTCGGAACTGTTTTTTTTATCATATTTGTTAAGTAATCGTATTGGATATATTGTGATAATACAATGTCAAATGGAGCAACAACAAGTGGGGCTTGCGGGTAAAAACAACAGTGGTTTACAACTATCATACCCAATGATATTAATGTCATTGTGGTATTAACTATGGTGACGAGTGATATGAATGTCAAGGTTAAAACGATCACCCCGTGCTATGTGAAGCGCGCCACATTACTGTGTGTGACTTCAGTGTTTCTAGGCTATGCTTATATAAGAAATAGCAAGTGTGGGTATGATGACGATGATATTATGTTTACTTAACGTTTTATATGTAAAGACAAAATGAATATACAGTGTTGTCAAGTATGTGTTATGTTTACATGTTTGCCGAGGACTGATCGGAGAAATATATTATGTATAATACCTCGTCTTTTTGTTGGAATAAATGAAAACATTATATCATATTGTATTCTGTATGGTTGTTGCAAAGAGTCCTGTGTTCCTCCTGGTATCTCATGAATAGCGTTATGTGTTCTGTGTGTAACGTGCTCGATGTTGAGTCAGAGATACAATATAGGCAACCAATCAGTGAGAAGCATAGCAATGACGTAAACCAACCTCTGTATGTGTAACAGTGGTATTCATTTATATTGTGTTAGTTCTAAATATATAACCAGATTTTCGCATTCCTTAAAGTATTTGCTTATATTATAGTTCATTATGTATAAAGCTGTGTTAAAAATGAATTAGTTACTTATATATTCTCCATGGATCATAGTAAAATTGATTCGGAGATCTAGTTGTAGTTTCAAATATAGATTACTTAAGAGGTAAGTGTTGAAATTTGCTATGCAGATTTTTCAAAAATGTTGTGCAGATTTTTAATTGATATGAAAAGAAAACAATGTCATCAGCATTCACCGAAGTTCAATTGTACCATGTACCACGTGACAGTGAACAAAACAATATACCTCTGATAACAGTAGGCTATAGATTTAGCGACATGAGTTCAGACAGTCAGCTGTTTTTACTAACACCGTTTCAATGCGGTGTTCTCTCGGAAATATTTTTTAACCTTCCTTAAAACTGGTAAAACACTACCAAGGAGTGTTTCCTTGGTAACAGTGACGTCATTTGTTTCGTAAAAACTGGTTCTTTATAATCATTTATTGATATCCTATGTTATTGTTTGTATTTTCAAGCCATATTGTGTTACAATGATCATATGTTTTAAAGTTTGTTTTAACAAATCGTTAGTTATATATCATGTATCATGTTATCGCTGTACAAAATTTGAAATAAACACATCTTTTTGTATGTATAGTTTATTTTATATAATAATGATATAATTATGTATTTACAAGGATATGTACACATTCGGATGATATAAAATGAGTTAGTAAATATGTACACATCAATCGTATAATGCAACTAAAACATTGAAATCAAAGTACTGGAAGTGAAGAATGTCTGGGGATTCATGAATAAGAGTGTAACTGATATGTGAAAGTCATTGTTAGGCGTCTACCTCATATACAATTTCTTTGAATATATTTGTCTGCCAACAAAAATCTTGGTCAACAGAGAAATAGGGAAAATGGGCGGTATCTAATTGTCGCTTGATTATCTATCTGAAAACTACAGCCGAATTCCAAACAGCAATTAAGTAATGATGTAACGAAGTACTAAATAGCAAAAAATGTTTTCCAAAATTCTACAATATTGATGAAAACCGACGTTTGCAAACAGTATTCAGTGCTTTGATTTTATACATCGACCATTGGACAGTTTTACTAAGATTCGATGAAAGAATTGAATAGGCGCGTGACTTTTATCTCACAATTGCCTTATGAAATATTTATAGAGGTGAAAAGACGCAGTGAAGGGAATGTCTAATGTACAAAGCAGAACCTCCCTGGACAGACAGGGAGGAGGCGCACGTTCAGTTGTTTCCAAAATGTTTACAGACATATCCTGGTGAGAAAATCCTGACAGACAAACGATTCAGTTAAATTACTTTTTGGTAAGAATGTCATATTCACTTATAGTATGATTCATAACTGATTCATTTATACATATAGGGTGTTTTAGTACTGGGATGACACATTAAGTAGTGTATGCAAGTATTACATAACAAATGTAAAATAATAAAGGTTTGTTTACATGTTAATAAAGAGATGGATTGGTAACAAATACAGCTCATGAATACCGAGATTATTGATTAACATTGAACGACATATATTTATATATAATTATATTTGTTTTATATACATAAACAACAGAATGGAACAATATGTCTAGATTTCCGAATAATAAATTTTAAAATTGTCTTGATTAACATAAGTTGATCATCTTCTCTTCAACATAAAATTATATTCTAAGATGAACTAGAATCTGGTCATTATTAAAGGAATGAGAAAAATGAGAGAAAATTACGCATAGAATATTGCAAAAACATGTTAAAACTAATACTGGGATAATTAACATAACCAGATAGATTAATAACTTGCGCACACTCAAGCAGAAGCATCATAGGAAATGAACACCATTGGATATATTTAATGTTTGGCAAACAAAGCTCACGAAGCTAGATGCGACCATGAGTTTGACAGAAATATATTCGGCTTTTATTTACCAAAACTTTAATATAAGTTTATTAGAAAGCAACATCGTCAGTGGCAACAGAAGATAACGACGACTGGTCTAAAACATGTTTAAGATTCACAGCTATTGGTTGAAAAAAAAATAAGTTCGGGAACAATTACATGCACTTGCACGTTTCCTGTCTAAGATTTGCAGATGAAGGTTTGTTTCTGTGACCAGCTAGTGGCGCGTTTGGTGCTAAAACATTACATACTGCTGTAATTGAACCACAATCCTCTCACAGCGCGTATTTAATTACACAAACATACAAATGTTTCAGATTATGTGTCATTTCTTTACCATAGCGCGATTTTTAAAATTTCGTGCTTTCTATTTTTGTAGGTAATGTTACGGCATGATTGACGCTATCAGGATGTGGGTTAGACAAGTCACCTGATGTCAATGTTTGTAGCTTTGCCGCTAATGGACTTTCTTCCCAAGGGCGGTTATACAATGTTGATGCTGAATCTCTCTCAGATATTTCATCGTAAGGGTGTTCCACTCGTTGTGTACTTGAAAAACTAAGAAATATGAAAATTCAATAAATTAGGTATTGAAGTATCTAAAGCATATGTACAGTAAAACCTCACTTAATGACCAGCTCAATAATAAGAACACCTTGGAAATAAGAACACATTTTCAAGTACATTTCTACTGTTTTGCTCTTTATTTAACCTCAATATTAAGACCACCTCAATAAGAAGACCAGTTTCAAGCATCCCAAAGTGTCTTATTTTTGAGGTTTTACTGTATATAGAATAAACAACAAGCTGGTCAGATTTAGACCTTATGAATCTCATGGACGATGTGTATACGAGACAGAAGCATGACATGAAATTGAAGGAGAAGCTAAGTGTAGAGGACATTCACAATGCTGTGTCTTCCTACACAGGTCACTGGAATGCGAAATAGAATAAAAGATGAAAAGGTACTGTGAAGGAATGAGAGATGTGAGTACGCGTAAGGGAAACAACTGAGAACGGTACAACTAAAAATGAAAAACATGATGTAAACATTGACAGAAAGATGTCTAGTGCTAGGGCGAAATGGAACGAGTCAAAGGTAAGTACTTAATGAAGCGAGAGTAAGAACAAATATACCAATTCAATTTGGAAAACTGTACTGATGATGTTCGGTATGCTTTGTAACATCAGACAACAGATTGTTGAGTCGATGTTTCGAAATAATAAAAATAAAACATCGCAAAAATGACAATTCGAGAGCCGATGCATGCATCCACTTGCATATTACATGGACATAATACCACGTGTTCCGTGACAACTTTGTATTTGTAATACTTTTTGCCATTGCTGATACACACACGAACTGTGTAAACAAACTGAGTGGAAACTTAGAAATATAATTATGTGTTCGAAAAGTAAAGTAAGGCTATAAATACAACATACTCATATGATCGGATTGGCTCTGGCATGATCAATGGCGATCCTGGGTCCTGAAAGACAAAAATACTTTGCTGTATATGTAACGGTATAAATATCCAAACATGTAGTGTAATATTAATAAAAGGAAGAACATTTATGCTACATGGAGAACGGAATTATGGTCTTACGTGAAGAGCAATGATGATAGTCAAACATGCATATTATGCACATTATATCTAAAATAATAAAAAATATCGTGCTTAAATTTGATACTATTGCAATTAAAAAATATGTGATAGAACTGAGTAGTCTACCCAAGACTAGAATACGCGCGTGAAGTACCGGTATTTGCATTGGACTGCTACACACATTTACTTCAATAGTTTATTAAATGGTCACATCTCTACTCTTTTAAAGGTCTTCTATTCTTGAATCATAAAAGTTGTCTTGCAAACAGAGACATACAAACATGTCTGAGTCTCGGTTTCTTCAAATAAAAGAAACTGTTTTTTTTTGTAACGGGGCTATATGTCACATACATAGCAAGGGTATTATAGTGACTTTGTAACGGGGCTATATGTCACATACATAGCACGGGTATTATAGTGACTTTGTAACGGGGCTATATGTCACATACATAGCACGGGTATTATAGTGACTTTGTAACGGGGCTATATGTCACATACATAGCAAGGGTATTATAGTGACTTTGTAACGGGGCTACATGTCACATACATAGCACGGGTATTATAGTGACTTTGTAACGGGGCTACATGTCACATACATAGCACGGGTATTATAGTGACTTTGTAACGGCGCTACATGTCACATACATAGCACGGGTATTATAGTGACTTTGTAACGGGGCTACATGTCACATACATAGCAAGGGTATTATAGTGACTTTGTAACGGGGCTACATGTCACATACATAGCACGGGTATTATAGTGACTTTGTAACGGGGCTACATGTCACATACATAGCACGGGTATTATAGTGACTTTGTAACGGGGCTACATGTCACATACATAGCACGGGTATTATAGTGACTTTGTAACGGGGCTACATGTCACATACATAGCAAGGGTATTATAGTGACTTTGTAACGGGGCTATATGTCACATACATAGCACGGGTATTATAGTGACTTTGTAACGGGGCTATATGTCACATACATAGCACGGGTATTATAGTGACTTTGTAACGGGGCTACATGTCACATACATAGCACGGGTATTATAGTGACTTTGTAACGGGGCTACATGTCACATACATAGCACGGGTATTATAGTGACTTTGTAACGGGGCTATATGTCACATACATAGCACGGGTATTATAGTGACTTTGTAACGGGGCTATATGTCACATACATAGCACGGGTATTATAGTGACTTTGTAACGGGGCTATATGTCACATACATAGCACGGGTATTATAGTGACTTTGTAACGGGGCTATATGTCACATACATAGCACGGGTATTATAGTGACTTTGTAACGGGGCTACATGTCACATACATAGCACGGGTATTATAGTGACTTTGTAACGGCGCTACATGTCACATACATAGCACGGGTATTATAGTGACTTTGTTACGGCGCTACATGTCACATACATAGCAAGGGTATTATAGTGACTTTGTAACGGGGCTATATGTCACATACATAGCACGGGTATTATAGTGACTTTGTAACGGGGCTATATGTCACATACATAGCACGGGTATTATAGTGACTTTGTAACGGCGCTACATGTCACATACATAGCAAGGGTATTATAGTGACTTTGTAACGGCGCTACATGTCACATACATAGCAAGGGTATTATAGTGACTTTGTAACGGCGCTACATGTCACATACATAGCAAGGGTATTATAGTGACTTTGTAAGCTGATTAGATGAATGAAGACACTGGGGATAAACCATTGATCTTCTGTAAGCCAACTGGATATCTTTCTCACTCACAACTCCACGTCTTAGGTGGGAGTCGAACGCCAGCCACCCTTACCAATCGAATTGCATCGATATTTTAGTGTTTAATAATTCGATAAAATCTAAGTTCCATCTGAGGAGTACCTATTTCCATAAGCGAAACACAACAGGGACATTGAGAGTAACTGGTAATAACTTACAGAGGGCAGTCGTTTCTGTTGAGAGCTTTTCCTCAAGGAAGATGTTCCGAACTGAAAGAACATGTAAATTTTCTTTGATTTGATATATGGATCGATATGTTTACACTCAATATTCATATTACATTTCTCTATTTATTTTAACAAACATTTGGTGAGATACATAACTGTGATTCACAGTGCATAACATAAATAATCGGCAAGTCTGTTAAAATAACTTTGGGTAATGAACATGATATTATGCAAACTTTTTAATCTCATGGAAATTGAGAGGAGGAGCTTCATCGACTGAATGAATAAAATGTTGTCAATAATTATACGCGAGTTATACAAGTATATTGGTTGTAACAAAACATCACTTACACTTCCGGAAGACGACCGACCACTGTCTCTATTTCCAGTTTTGAACGAATCTTTAAAAGAAACAAGGAAAATGTATGTATGACACAGATAACATCGTGCTTGCTTTCAGAGAAGTTGTTTTACTGTTAAGAGACATTTATTTATACGAACATATAAGATTCAGGATTTGTTAAACAATTGAATACAAATGTTGTTACAATTTTCTACTTTCAATTAACTGTTTGAACATTAAGAATTTACGAACTCCATAGATTAATCGAAAGTCATGTTCAATACAGGCTTCATACAAATTGATTTTGAATGAATAATTTGATCTATTTATGTAGACTTCATAGATTTGGAGATGCAAGTATATGAGTTCATGGTAACAGTGAGATACATAATAGAGTTTGCCTACTATTTGGCAGGTAAAAAAGGATATTGAGATGCGAATAATTTAAGAAATATCAATTTTCCTTAAATACAACTTGAGGAGAGTGTGATATAATGAGGTTATAGATTATGTTGGGGTAGCAATGTAACATACACCGATTTTGCATATCAGGACATGAAGCCCTCTTGTCGAACGATGTTGAACAAGCTAATGGTTGCCCGCTACCTATAATTGCGGGATAAAAAATAATTTTTCGTGTGGCTATTTTGATCTAAATCGATTCGTGGAGGAAAGAAAAGGTGATGTCTGAAGATATTTTACTCTCAAAAGATATACAAGCAACTATAAAGAAGCAAACATCATTATAAGAATTATGTATGTATAATTATGTGGACTGCTTCATATGGGCCGAGATAAACTCTTCAATTACGATACGAACTTACGGTTAAAGTACATATGTAATTACATTGTTACTTGCAATCAAACCAAATGTTTCTGGAATCTGTAAACGATTTAAGCAAGGAGTAATTGCAGAAAGCAGTCATAATGATACCTTTTTATTCTCGTCATGAACTGCATAAAATTCGTTGTAAACAACCTTAAAACCGCCCGGACGGTCCGCGAAACAGAGAAAAGTCAATCACTTGGAAGTAGCCATGATTGCGTTTGCGAACAAACTAAACACATTAACCGCATACAATACAGGCAAGAACGTATTCGAACAATATTATATTTTTAAGCCAGTGTTCTGTTTCTGAACTTGTGTTTCCAATTTCAGATTCAGTCGTTATAGTTACTTCGAAACTAATTGTAAAAAACTTACCTGAAATTCGAGAACGTTGAGCACATTCCAAATCTGAAAGCAGACACTTCAACTATTGAAATAGGTTAAATGTTTTACGAATTAATCGCAAATTTTATTTTTATCTCAATTTGTAGAATATATTTTTGATATATGAACAGGAATGATACATGTCTTATTGACCTCGTTTTCAAGTATCTCAACTGAAAATTAAGCATTACTAGCTAAATATGTTTAAACATTTGTCAGGAAATAATTTTAAGTCTATTGTCGTAATCAAGAGCCTACATTATGACAGACTATTCCTTTATAAATATGACGCCACTTTGTATTTTCTGTTCAATTTTGATATTTCTAAGCAACGTGAATTCTTTACAAGAAACGAAGAATAAACAATAACAGATGTTAACTGTAAAATGTGGTACACGTGTTAAGATCTACATGTGTTTGGAGCAAGTCATAGGCATTACCTTCGAAAACCGAACCGTCATCCTGAAAGCTCTCGTAGAACTGAAAACAAAAATAGCAGATAATGTCTAGAATATACTACATGTATTTGTCGTCAGTTTACATACGTGACTGTGTTTTTTTTTATAAATGACGTTTGCATTACCATAAATTTAATACATTAAAAGGAAAAAGAGGGATGATGCACATTTTATGACACTTCTGAAGCCGATTCAATAGCCGAAATGTTTGACACAAAGCATGTCATAAAATCTCAAAACATTGGCGAGTCAGGAAAGAAGCAATATTGTAAATAACACGTGCTAACAAGTGGTCTAATGTCTGACAAACACAAAGTCTTAGATTCTTAACAAGTAACTAATTGTTTTTAAACCAATACCTTATCGTCTGGCTGCTCTTCCTTGGCCACTTGTTCTGCCGTTTTACCATTTTTGTCTTCTATGGAAGATTTGCTTTTGCACGATTTCTTTCTTTTACACCAATCTAAGGTTCCATTTAGACCATACCTAGCACAAAGGTGGAGAATTGTGGGGTAGCGGTATCCTGTATATAAAAATGAAAGTCTTTTACCGCCAACATGCCACCCAAAGATATTGATTTTATCTTACAAAGTCACAAGTATCTAATTAAAAGTTAGAGCGATGTAGACAAAAAGAAGTCAGAAAGTCTCTCTTACTAAGTGTACATCTAAATAACCAAAACTCAGTTGGAGCTTCTTGATCAACTTTTACTACTAAAACACACTAAAATACAACATGTTAATTTAGACACTTTATGCATAATGAAGTTGACTCGTCAAATTCGAATTGAATTTTCATTTACCCGTATGATCGCCATACTTTAAAAGATTCTCTACCAGCTGCATGCAACTCGATCCTGCAAGTATGTCGGCAAGGTCAAGGTCAAAGTCGTTTATATTTAGACGGAGCAAATCAGCTAGAAAAGTCCTTGCATCAGTATCTCTAAGCTTGGCAAGTGCTTGTTCAGCAACATGTCTGGTACCCATCACCGTACATTTACTCTGACCAAGATCGTCTTCATCAGCCACGATCCGAAATATCTTCACTCCTGGTTTCATATCTGGATTGAAACATTTTATATCTTGTCAACTAATGATGTTTTGAAGTATACTGTTCAAAATATATAATATGCTTCTGGTGATCATTTAAGAAATGGAAAACTGAACTATACACTCAACACACCTCCATATTTTAGTAGGCAGTAAACCCCATCATACACATTAGGCAGAATTTAGGGAATAAATAATATATAGTTTGTATAATTGAAGAATATTTAACATTTCACTGTCTGTTGAGTTCCTGTATTTTATGATGCTCTTTTTTTTTGTCTGAACTAAACTGCTTTTTTTGCATACTAGTACTTTTAGTCAACAAATATTAACCTCAGATAATTATATTTCACACTCCACTGTAAGTTAACCATTTTTCTAAAATCATAAAATCTTGTACGCAAAATCACGCATTTCTTTATAAAAAAATTCATCATTTACGTTAACAATAGAAGTGTAAAATCAGAGATTGAGAATCATAAAGTACAAGAGTTTCACTCTCTTCAACTTCATAATGTAATTGAGACGAGATTAAATGCAAAGACACCATCGTTCTGTGTAGACAGAGCCAGCCATGATTACCTTCGCCGAAGTTAAACGTCCAAACGTTGGTTTGTTTCTTGACAGCATCAATTTTTCTGCCATGAAAATGTACCGTTACATTTTTTGTCTTTTTGTTAACATCGTCTCCTAGAACAATCATAATCTCTGTCTGAAACATTCAATATTTAGGCAAAATTAGATTGACTGATTGGAAAGGAAGTTGCTGGTACCATAGTGTTATGTCACGGCCCGGGATCGTACCTGCAACCCACCGAACTTAAGGTAGACGCTCTAGATAAACCATTGAGCAACTGCATGGAGTTGTTAGTTTTACTGACAGTTCCAAGGCTGTAATTCGCTGTATGGTTATTTTTTATTTCTTTTCGTGTTTTAAATGTATGTTATATTTCCCTTTCCCTGTGCAATTCTTTCACTTTATATAGTGTTCATGTTATTTTCTGCCCTGTATCGGCCAATTCTTGCCAGCTGTTTTGACTTGTCCTGTGATCTTTTCCTTACGTATGTTCTCTTGAGGCTCATCAAGTGCCTTCTGTTTTATGGATTGCTGTTTTGCCGGAGGTCTGTGTGGGGAGGCACTGTCTTATGTATGTGGCGTTCTCTGTAGCAACTTATTCCCTCTCTTTTGGAATAGACTTGGGAAAAAAGCTAAAAAGTGTACGCAACATGAAGAAGGGGTGTTAAACGTTTATTGTGTCCTTGTGGTGATGGTGACCTGTGAAGCTAGTAATTAAAACAGACACACATGTTGTCGAAAAATGGCTTTATTTATTAAAGCCGAAAACATTGTTTGACATTATATACCATTATAAGTTTTAATTAGAACATATATGGACAAGAAATAGCGCCACTAAAACAAATAGTTCGATCAGCCGCCGGGTGTGGAAGGAGGAGTGGAGGGAGGTAATAAAATTTAAGAGCCAGTCGAAAACATGTTAACTTCGTAAAAACTACATTTATGTGTAATGTTATATACACTGAATGCATACGTGTACTCATAGAATTTTAATACCATTTACAGTTTACATATACTATAGTTGTGGTATATATAATTACAACAATTATTATAGTCTGTTTTTACTTGGTGGAAAATGGCTGTAAAAAATGAGAGGTGATCAGCCAATGAAAACGTGTTTTTTTGCAAACTATCGACCATCAAAACAAATTGAATGTGCAGTAAAGTACATCAAAATCAGGAAGTACACTTATCTATATCATGTCATTGAATTGTATATATTAGATCCGTGTTTTCAACGTATTCACGAACAGGTATTTGTGCAAGGTTTTCTAACGACGCGCAAGATTACCAAAAAAACTTATATATATAATTATGTACTTTACGAAGATTCACCGACATTCGAACATTCAAACAAAGACTTCCGCAATCGAAATCAATGATCCATATATTTATAAAGATAAACTATTAGTTCAAACATCGAAAAATATAAAAAGCTTCCGCGTTAAAATGATCGTGAGATAATGGATGATAATAAAAGAAATATAGACGATGATGATAATGATGACGACAACGATGATGATGATTACGACGACGATGATGATGATGACAACGATGATGCTGATGATGACGAGAACGATGATGACGACAACGATGATGATGACGAAATAGATGATGATGAAGATGACGACAACGATGATGATGACGACAACGATGATGATGATGACGACGACGATGATGATGACGACAACGATGATGATGATGATGATGACGACATAGATGATGATGATGACGACAACGATGATGATGATGAAGATGACGACAACGATGCTGAAGATGACGACAACGTTGATGATGATGAAGATGACGACAACGATGCTGATGATGACGACGACGATGATGATGACGACAACGATGATGATGATGACGGCATAGATGATGATGATGATGACGACATAGATGATGATGATGACGACAACGATGATGATGATGATGACGACAACGATGATGACGACAACGATGATGATGATGATGACGACATAGATGATGATGATGAAGATGACGACATAGATGATGATGACGAAATAGATGATGATGAAGATGACGACAACGATGATGATGATGATGACGACAACGATGATGATGATGACGACAACGATGATGATGATGACGACAACGATGATGATGATGACGACGACGATGATGATGACGACAACGATGATGATGATGATGATGACGACATAGATGATGATGATGACGACAACGATGATGATGATGAAGATGACGACAACGATGTTGAAGATGACGACAACGTTGATGATGATGAAGATGACGACAACGATGCTGATGATGACGACGACGATGATGATGACGACAACGATGATGATGGTGACGGCATAGATGATGATGATGATGACGACAACGATGATGATGATGATGACGACAACGATGATGACGACAACGATGATGATGATGATGACGACATAGATGATGATGATGAAGATGACGACATAGATGATGATGATGACAACATAGATGATGATGATGAAGATGACGACAACGATGCTGAAGATGACGACAACGTTGATGATGATGATGACGACAACGATGATGAAGATGACGACAACGATGATGATGATGACGACAACGATGATGATGTTGAAGACGATGCTCCTAATTTAGGCAAAGCAATATATAATTATATAGGCCTAACCATATTCATTATTCTCAATGCAATCGATATGCAAATTAGTTATAACCTTACCAATCAAACATTGTTCAAAATATGTACAAACTCTATTTATAATTATAGGACAAGCTGATAAAATATTTTATCTAAACAGAATAGCCATAGGGTACAGAATCAATCGGTCGGTTTCTTCACGAATGGAGAAAGGATCTGAGAGAGATTTTTTGGAAACTTTCTTCAAAGTCTCATTTTTACATTTTACGGTTGGAAAAATATCCGCTGTCATTATGAAGCAAAATAGTATTCTTTCATTACATCATTTGATAAGTATATCGGGCAATACTCAAAATCTTCAAACCAAATTGAACAATCTCAGCATTCATCCGAAATTTAACGGTATTCTACTTGTTTATCCCTTTTCAATATGTGTTTACATACTATATATATTACGTTAACTATCGAGTCGTCCGGACACTGTGAAAATATCGATGGTAGATTGGAATGTATGAAATTTGACACTTTCCCGGTGTCTAGTAAATAATATATCAAATATTATGTGATTGAAATGACTGTACATGTACATTACACGCTATTGCTTTGAAATACAGTCGAACATGCTTACACAATACTGCGATTAGGAAACAGTAGGCACTGATAAACATGGTTTAGATACAATAACTACATGTTCCCTTAAGGTTTGACAGGTTTATGAAGTGACTTTTGATGACATCCTTGATCTTAAGCAAATATTTGATTACACATACAATTTATTTGATACGAGCCTTAAAGATGATATATCTGAATATTTATGATACTGTTGAACACAAAAAGCATTTGTATAGAAAAATACATGTTTCAACCACGGAAAAACTTAGTCAACATATATGTAAGTAAAATGTACCCGTACATTAACACACCAACGATTGATATTGTATTTTAGGTATGTTTGGTATGGATCGATTCTTACCTACGTCTTTTTTCCTACTTCGCTTTTTAATGACAGTGTATGTCACGGTACCGGATAAGTCATACGTCAGAATAAGGGGAGATGATGTGTAAGCGGCCGGGTAGCTCAGTCGGTAGAGCATTCGCCCTGTAAGCGAAAGGCCCCAAGTTCGAGTCCCGGTCAGGCTGCACATTTTTCTCACCCTGTGACATTTGGCGCCAAACGTGGGACTTAGTCGGTACCGTGACAACTAGGAGCATTATCAAGGCTCTTACTGTTCACAGTATCATACCGCTGTATGGCAGTTTTACGGCTAGTGCCACAGTATCATACCGCTGTATGGTAGTATTACAGCTAGTGCCACAGTATCATACCGCTGTATGGCAGTATTACAGCTAGTGCCACAGTATCATACCGCTGTATGGTAGTATTACAGCTAGTGCCACAGTATCATACCGCTGTATGGCAGTATTACAACTAGTGCCACAGTATCATACCGCTGTATGGCAGTATTACAGCTAGTGCCACAGTATCATACCGTTGTATGGTAGTATTACAGCTAGTGCCACAGTATCATACCGCTGTATGGCAGTATTACAACTAGTGCCACAGTATCATACCGCTGTATGGTAGTATTACAGCTAGTGCCACAGTATCATACCGCTGTATGGCAGTATTACAACTAGTGCCACAGTATCATACCGCTGTATGGCAGTATTACAGCTAGTGCCACAGTATCATACCGCTGTATGGCAGTATTACAGCTAGTGCCACAGTATCATACCGCTGTATGGCAGTATTACAGCTAGTGCCACAGTATCATACCGCTGTATGGTAGTATTACAGCTAGTGCCACAGTATCATACCGCTGTATGGTAGTATTACAGCTAGTGCCACAGTATCATACCGCTGTATGGCAGTATTACAGCTAGTGTCACAGTATCATACCGCTGTATGGTAGTATTACAGCTAGTGCCACAGTATCATACCGCTGTATGGTAGTATTACAGCTAGTGCCACAGTATCATACCGCTGTATGGCAGTATTACAGCTAGTGCCACAGTATCATACCGCTGTATGGCAGTATTATAACTAGTGCCACAGTATCATACCGCTGTATGGTAGTATTACAGCTAGTGCCACAGTATCATACCGCTGTATGGCAGTATTACAACTAGTGCCACAGTATAATACCGCTGTATGGCAGTATTACAGCTAGTGCCACAGTATCATACCGCTGTATGGTAGTATTACAGCTAGTGCCACAGTATCATACCGCTGTATGGCAGTATTACAGCTAGTGCCACAGTATCATACCGCTGTATGGCAGTATTACAACTAGTGCCACAGTATCATACCGCTGTATGGCAGTATTACAGCTAGTGCCACTAACAATGGTAAGAAGCGGTACTGTTGTTACTTATATGACTACCTCTAATGAGATAATCGGTTCTTGACAAAACGAATGAGTAAGGTTAATAATGCATCAGAACGTTTTCATTGTCTCGATGTATCGTGAATCAAAATTATAGATTACAAACTTGACTACGTTTGTGTAAAGTAAGTTTTAGCCTTTAGTTCGTATTTCAGTTATGTCTTTCGACCTAACCAGTGTTCCTGGGATAACAACCAGTATAAACCTGTTCGTCTGCAATCAACGGACAACTTCCCCGTAATATGTATCCGTGGTGGAGGACAAACGACTGGACGTACATATAAGCGCTGCTATGGGATTTACAACCTCTTCTGTAAGTGACGTCTTTTCAAGAAAACACAACATGTGATGTCACTATTTGCAATCAGGAAACAAATTTTACTCCATATGGTCACTTTGTTTACATATTGCCATATTTCGGAAAATATTGCTTACTGTCAGTACATTATGACGTCACATGTTTCGTTTTCTGGAAATGACGTCACGGAGAGCGTACGTCTCATCCTGGGTGAGAATCTACCACCTTCAGTATGGCAGTCACGCGCTCCACTGACTTCAACGGGGGGAGATTTGCTAATGGGACTATAAACATAATAGACATAACAACCACTAAACGCTAAACAAGCAAACACATGCAAATAAAGTAAACGATTCCTGATAGCTGACTAAGATATTGTTTTGAATATGAGTTGAAGCGCTGTAAGACCCCATAGGGCTCAAGCCATATATTGTGTGAGCGGTTATTCGTTCGCACATAACTCGCACAAAGGTAAACTTTATGCGTGGTGAGGCATGGCCATTCCGCATACACACCAAATGAGCTATAATGTGAACTCTCATCCAAACCGTGTCCAAACTGTTTTAAAATCGAGATCCAATTGTGCAAGTGTATTGGTATTTCAAGCTTAAACATTTTATACGTTACAAATGGCATGTTGAACGTCATTTGATTTGTATATTAAAGAGTCTAAAAAACTTCGGTAATCATGGGCGGATCCAGGATTACAGCTTAGAGGAGGTGTAAAAGTTAGGTCGATATAAGGTTAGCTTGTAGTATCGGTTGCAGAAATGCATTGGCAGGCACAAAAGTCCATTTTCAAGGCACTTATCAAGGCACATATGTCCGCATAAATCTAACGTGAGTTTTAAGCAGTAGACGTTTACGCCAAATACCTATAGCTTACTGGTGATCTATGAGCGCCTTGAACTCTATGCGGTCTTACAGCCTATTCTGGTGATAGTAATCTGATGCATTGATGTTAACAAATTTAGAACAGTAATGAAATCTCTAGAACATACTTTACCTCGAACAAATGTGACACTGTCTCTGGATGTATGAAGTATCGCTGGGAGAAGCTTCTTTCCGCGTTGTGTATTATTTCATTTCTGATATGGTCCTCAGCTTGAAGTATCATGTTGGCATCAAATGTCTTAATGTCTGACCAGTTCTCCACCATTTTAGAAAGTTTATCGTCAACAGAAAAGTCAACAGCAGTGTCATTAATTAACACAGTTATTGATTCATGTGGTTGAAACAATGACTCAACGTCTAGCTTTCCGAGATTCTGAATAATTCCAAGTAATGTTTCAGTTGCGACAAATACTTTGACTAAATATTTAGTCTCCTTACAAGTTCTCACATATAATTCAGGGGTTATTATTTGTATGTCCTCAGTTACATCATGTAATGCCCTCGCTACGTTACACGCCACTTCATCAGTCTTCGAAGCTGTTACTATCGCTACAGACATTTTATTCAAATGTTTAATAAACACATATCACTCTCGCGGTGATTGAAATAAGTCCCAGTGTACACAATACCAGCTATAAGATAAAGTGAAATCAATATAAATAACCGCATATCTCTTATATCTACACTGGTTTTGTTATCATATATGACTAGATAAACTTCTTTATCCTGACCAATGAAATTTACGGTTATCTTGGTATATTTTTACTTCCGCTACTGAATAACAATTAAACACTTTAATTGCGATTTTTTATCTCGGTAGAATTTCACAACAAAATACCCTTTCTACATTAGACACCGTATTATGTTCATGTCACATCCTTCACCCGATCCACAGTGCATTGTATAGCGGTAAGGGGAGGTAACCCAGACGAGTCACTTACCTGACCTGGTCCCCGGTGCATTGTGTAGCGATAAAGGACAGCTACACAGACTAATCACATATCTAGCCTGGTCCCCGGCGCATCGTATGGCGGTAAGTAACAGGTAACCCAGACTTTTCACATACACGTACTTTATGCGTGAAAAAAGGATGAACTTCCTAATTCTTAAGTACAGTATAAATTTCATTAGATATGGTTTGCACATTCCACGCGACACCTTCAGACGATGTAACTCGACTTCGCTCAACTGAGTGAATCACAAAGATATTGATAATTGAGCAGGATATTTTGATACTGGATACATCTTTGTATGTTAAGAACGTAAAATATATGATGGTAGGCCTATAAAATGATTACAACATTGCCAAGAGTGTGTATTTTACTAAAACCTACCCGTACATGTACAAGTGTGAAATTATTTGATACTATGTCATTTACTCATGTTTCCGTCTAGGATGTAACCGTCATGTAATGATTAATTTCTATGTTTGTGTTATCTTATATCTGCTACTTCACTTCGGTACAAAAATAGTCTTATCCAGTTAAACATCGTGTGATTCCGTCGAATCCCGACAATTCAAGATTCAAGATTGTATTTCTAATCAAGTAATAAATTATACTGGCATGTAGTGAAAAAACTGATATGCATCAATGAAACAACGTACAAATATTTAACAAATATGTGTAAGCAACACAACTTAGCATAATCCGTAAATGTAACATATGACAATATTGATATTTAAGTTCTATCAAACGTTCACTATTACTAATAAATGAAGAATGAAATTACTTAAATGTTGACACAATGATCTAACAGACTAAAGTTTGTGAAGTTGACTGTTAGTTGTTAGTTCAGATGTTTATTCGCATATGATGCGGCGAATGCACAGCTAGTAGTTGTTAGTTCAGATGTTTATTCGAAAAAACATAGCCAGAAGTTAGATGTGAATTCGGATATGATGGAATCAATACACAGCTATAAGTTGTGAGTTCAAATGTTTATTCGCATACGATGCGGCGAATGCACAGCTAGTAGTTGTTAGTTCAGATGTTTATTCGCATACGATGCGGCGAATGCACAGCTAGTAGTTGTTAGTTCAGATGTTTATTCGAAAAAACATAGCCATAAGTTAGATGTGAGTTCGGATATGATGGAATCAATACACAGCTATAAGTTGTTAGTTCAAATGCTTATTCGCACATGATGAGGCGAATACACAGCTAGTAGCTGTTAGTTCAGATGTTTATTCGAAAAAACATAGCCACACCAATTTTTTTTATCTCAAGGCTATTCTATAAAATGTCACATTTCCCCCAAATTCTTCCCTATAAAACGCACTAATTGTTAATTAACAGCTTGTATAATAGCTGCATCCGGCAATATCACTTTAATCAGCTGTCATGCTGCGCGGGATAGCATTCAATCTAATCTTAGTTTGAAGACTCTGGCTCTCGATATAGACATCGCGTATTCGCTACCATTTCCTTCCGTGTCAGAACGCCATATGTATCGAGACGAGCTAACGATACCGGCATGGTTGTCAGTTTATAAGTCGGCGCCCTCCCTATATTTGATACTGTCAAAGATATAGCCTAAGTTAGGGGTCAGTTATTAAAGTAGATGAACATTTGATTCATGTAAAGAAGAGCCCTGTTACAAAAGGAAAGGTTTAGTGATCGTGTCATACGACTATTTTAGTAATGTTGGTAATAAATTCAAGGACTTCATGTATAACGTTGCAATTTGGTCGCTGTAATAAAAAAATAAAATTAAAAATAATAACGCCTCACACAATTCTTACGTGTATACCTTTGATAGTGATAGTGCCAATTGCATTGCATGGCTTCCGGCCGGCGACTAATAAAGGGAGAGTACTCAACAGTGGATGAATGGAAAGAACTCGTGACAATCTCGAGTTTTTTTTTTATTACAGATCATCGAAATTGTACCTGTTGTGAAATATTTAGTTCGCGAACACCTTAAGTCTACTTTACGACTCTGTAAATAGTCGGATCTCTGATCTTCGAGCAAGTCTGTGTGTCTGTGCGCGTGTGTTAGGATGACGTCATATCAACGAAGATATACTGCTGACACATTATATGTGTTTGTGAAGGCTGGTAATCACTGGGCACAAGTGTCGACAATATTGTCATTATCATGTTATATAGATTTATTATGAATCTTCAAAATTGTCATATAAATTTCTGTTTGTAATTTTCAGCACAATATTTTGCAATATTTTATTGTTGCTGTAGCCGTTGTTACGTGTACTTTAAATAAAGTAATAAAAACATATTTCTTCTCTAAACACTAACTATCAAATTAACGACTTACGTCACTTCAACAGCAATGCATTCGTGCGTTTAACAATCACAAGTCAAGGGAATTAACTCTTTCTGTCAGACAATTCCGCTGCGTGGGCAAATTATTCTTCCTTGAAATGATACAAAATATTCAATAAACGGACGAGTCGTTATGAACTAACTTACCCGATTTGTAAGAATAGGAAGTTAATAATTTGCGATAATGAAACCTGATGAAAGCATCTACGTACGCAGCTAATCTTAACTTTTATTTTTGGAAAGAAATGAAAATTATTAGGTTAGTGCGCACGTGTGTGCAATGCTTAAATTTCAAAATTATTTATTAATCAGTGATTAAGCAGCGTCCAACGCCAACGCGTCTGTCAATCCTAATACTTTATGAACAAAAATGCGGCAATCAGTTTTTATTTCCATACATATGTTTTACGGGCTAATTTTATTGTACGCTAATTGAGATTTCTGTAAAAACTAACATATATATATTTATAAATGTATACACAATGTACATATATTAAGCGACTTGCATACGTTTAAAATGCCCAAATTTTATCTTTTTTTTTTAAATTTGAGATGTTTACCCTGCTTAAGCGTCTGGTAGAATGACCAATACACCCTCAACTTTACACATGGATGAGGAGTTTTGCTCAAATCAGAAACAAACTGTTATGCGCGTGTGGACATGTACCCAGCAGTTAACTGAGCATGCGCGGAATCGGACTCGTTTGTTTACAAACACAGAGAAATACTAGTTTCAATATCGGCCATAGTCTATGGTACATACCACTAAATTGGGGGAAGCGTAAAAAGCGGCGGCTCCGTACTTTACAACCAATATAGAATGAATCACGGCGGTAGGCAGTAACTTTTTTAATATGTGCACAATAATGAATTTGGTATCAAGTGAAAGTTAATGCTCCCAGCGATAATGTGGTGTAGGTATTTATTATTATCAAATATAGTATTTACTACAACAAAGATATATAAGAAGAAATGATATTTTCTGACTATGTATATATTTATAAAAAAATATTTGTTAATGTTAATGTTTGATTTTAATGTATTGGATTCTAAGAAGTTAATGAAACACGCTACATTATTAAAAATATCCTCATCTTTTGAAAAAAGCAATTGAATTAATTTAAACATGCTTGGTCTTATATAAAAATATGAGTCTATGTATCTTTTTCTAACAAGCCTATATTTATTACAGATGAAAATAAAATGAAATTTGTCTTCAATGTCCAGGTTAAAACATACTTCACAAACGCGTTCGTTTCTTTCAAGTCTATTTTGTCTATATTTAATTTAAACTATAATCGTGTGACTTAAAGGAAACATTCGTTCACGCCCTTCAATTAACACATGTTACATTCTTAAAATAACGTCCCATTAACAATATAAAAAGCATCCACATTATATTTAAAAACCGGGACTTTAAGAAAATCCGGGACTTTGGTGGGACAATCCGGGATCGATATTTTGGACTACATGTATATCGTAGTTATCAACGGTCAATAATAAGTAGCGGATCTGTAGTCCAGCGGTAACGCGCTTGGACTTGTAATCCTGGGATCGCAGGTTCGATTCCCCGCTCCATCACTGACCGTACTAACAGTCTTTCGGACGATACTTTAAAAACCGATGTCCCGTGTATGATGCTTTACATCGAGCACGTAAAAGAACCAGGGGTGCTTCTGGAACTGGGGCATCTTCTGTATCATGCACTATCCTCCAAAAATCTTATATGACTAACAGTCTTCCGGAGGCGTCGCCCATGTGGGAAACCGGTGGCGACGATAAATAAGTGCAAATACAACAACGGTCAATAACCGATAGCCGGGACCCGGAATGTATTATACTAAGTATGTTATAAAGGAAACATTCGTTCACACCCTTCAACTAACATATGTTACAATCTTAAAATAACGTTACGTTGAGCTTTATCTTACTTCAAAACCCGATTGTAGCCTTGATTTTAACAATATAACATTGATTCTACTTCTATATGCAGATGACATGGTCTTTTTTTCAGACTCAATTAAAGATTTACAACAAAAGTTAAATGGCTTATATACCTATTGTAATCATTGGGGTTTAGAAGTGAACACCGAGAAATCAAAAATGATAGTTTTTAGACGGCGTGGACGAAAAATGGACATACAACGGCGTTGAGTTAGAAATAGTTTATGATTTTAATTATCTCGGAACTATTTTCACTTCAAACGGCAAACTGGAAAAAAATAATCAACTGATTGTTGGAAAATCATTGAAAGCAATGAACTTTTTAATGTACAATTTGAAAGAGTTGGATTTTAGCCCGAAGACAATATGTCAATTATTTGATACATTCGTAACTTCCATTCTAAATTATAGCAGTGAGGTATGGGGATACAGAAAATCAAAGGAGATTGAACGAGTACATCTTAAATTTTGTAAAAGAGTGTTGGGGGTTAAACAATCTGCAAGTTATTGTGCTGTATACGGCAAATTGGGTCGTTTCCCCCTGTATATTGGAAGCTATGTAAGATTGTTTAAATATTGGTGCAAAGTGCTTAATACCGAAAATTGTATTATCATGCATTGTTGAATGATCTTGACTTAAATAAGAACAACTGGGTATCTGACATTAAAACCATGTTGTATAGTTACGGTTTTGGGTATTTCTGGGAAAACCAAGCAAGTATTGTAAATCCATGAAACATTATTAGTGATTTTAAACAACGGGAAATTGATTGTTTTATTCAAAACTGGAACTCTGACTTATCTCAAAACAAAGTATTGTGTGTATATAAACATTTGAAACATGTATTTGAATACGAAACTTATCTTAACAAAATTACAAATAAGTCTTGTAGAAAGCTTTTAACTAAATATCGTATTTCTGCACATTGTCTGCGAATGGAATCAAGCAGATACAAAATATCTCGTATAGAGAGAAATGAGCGGATATGCTTAATATGTAACAATGGAGACTTAGAGGACGAGTTTCATTTTATCCTTAATTATTGCAAATATCAAATGTATACTGTATCACACAAGTTGATATATATGGAGAACTCTGTCACTGATTTCTGACTAAACTAAAAGTGCCACTCATGTGTCAGATGCTGTTTTCGAAGCACCCATGTGTGCATTGGTTCGCATACTTGGTGGTGCAGTAGTGCTTAAACAATATGTCCTGTATAAAACATTAGGTTAGAGGTTAAATATCAGGGAAACATCTGCATGCGGTCAGAAGGTAACAAGCCAGAGTACACCATATGATTGCTGAACAAATTGGTGCCTGCCAAGACACTGTATGTCCCTATTGCCACGTTTCTAACAAAATGGAACACTCGGGACAACCGATTGCCTGGACAACTGCGAGTAAGGTCACAACAACTGGATTACCTGTACCACTTTTGACTAATGCATCTCCGCAAACCCGTTCAACCAGCGAAACAGCATTGCTGGACTCTTGCCATTCAAGGCCAGGTCAGTTTGCATCAGTTTGTGCGAGTTTAATACCCATCCATACCGTCCTGCTACCACACAATTTTGAACCAACATCATCATAACACCAGGCTGGTATGTGTTTTATGACATTATGTACGCTGATGAGTCCCGGATTCACATTGGCAGTTCTAACGGGTACACAGGAGAGTGATTGAGTGATGAGGACCCTGGGCAAGAACAGTATGATGATGAAAGGAAGTAGTTCGTCACTTATTGGAAATATAATATGGTGTTATTTGAAGGTCAATTAACTGTGGCTATAGTTCACTTATTGGAAATATAATATGGTGTTATTTGAAGGTCAATTTACTATGGCCATAGTACACTTATCGGAATCATGCATGGTGTTATTTTAACGTTAATTTACTGTGGCCATATTTCACTTATCGGAATTATATATGGTGTTATTTGAAGGTCCATTTACTGTGGCTATAGTTCACTGATCGGAAATATATATGGTGTTATTTGAAGGTCAATTTACTGTGGCTATAGTTCACTGATCGGAAATATATATGGTGTTATTTGAAGGGCAATTTACTGTGGCCTTAGTACACTTATCGGAATCAAATATGGTGTTATTTGAAGGTCAATTTACCGTGGCCATAGTTCACTTATCGGAATGATAGATGGTTTTATTTAAAGGTCGATTTACTGTGGCCATAGTTCACTTATCGGAATGATATATGGTGTTATTTGAAGTTCAATTTACTGTGGCTATAGTTCACTTATCAGAAATATATATGGTGTTATTTGAAGGTCAATTTACTGTGGCCATAGTTCACTTATCTGAATGATATATGGTGTTATTTGAAGGTCAATTTACTGTGGCCATAGTTCACTTATCTGTAACATATATGGAATTTTTTGAAGGTCAATTTACTGTAGCCATAGTTCACTTATCGGAATCATATATGATGTTTTTTGAAGGTCAACGTACTGCGACCATAGTTCACTTATCAAAATCATATATGGTGTTATTTGAAGGTCAATTTACTGTGGCCATAGTTCACTTATCGAAATCATTTATAGAATTATTCGAAGGTCAATTTACTGCGGCCAAAGTTCACTTATCGGAATCATATATATTTGAAGGTCAATTTACTGTGGCCATAGTTCACTTATCGGAATCATATATTGGGTTATTTAAAGGTCAATTTACTGCGGCCATAGTTCACTTATCAAAATCATATATGGTGTTATTTGAAGGTCAATTTACTGTGGCCATAGTTCACTTATCGAAATCATATATGTAATTATTTGAAGGTCAATTTACTGCGGTCATAGGTCTCCTAACGGAATCATATATGGGTTTTTTTGATGGTCCATTTACTGTGGCCATAGTTCACATATCAGAAACACATATTGTGTTATTTGAAGATCAATTTACTGTGGCCATAGTTCATTTATCAGACACATGCATGGTAGGTTTTGAAGGTCAATTTACTGTGGCCATTGTTCACTTATCTGTAACATACACGGAATTATTTGAAGGTCAAATTACTGTGGCCATACTTCACTTATCTGTCACATATATGGAATTATTTGAAGGTCAATTTACTGTGGTTATAGTTGACGTATCGGAATCATGAATATATGGTGTTACTTGAAGGTCAATTTACTGTGGCCGAAGTTCATTTTATCAGAAACAGATATGGTGTTATTTAAAGGTCGATTTACTGTGACCATAGTTTACTGACCGGGAACACATGGCTCTTCTTATTTGTAATTAGTATGTTGTGTTTTACTGACTTTCTTACAAGTATTAGTTGATATTTTTCTGTTTTAACCATGGAAAGTGAATCTGCAGAATATTTTGTAAATTGTTCACTTCGAAAAGTTTGACTTATGTGTTGAATTATGATATCCATTTTTTAATTAATTAATTGCTTTCATTAAAAGCTATATAGAAACAGTCAAGTAAGGACAGCAACACATTTTTGCATATGTTGTTAAGACTGAATTCTAAGTGGAACACACGCATATTGATAAAAATGGCACTAAATTATTTTGAATATAAATCCTGTTCTTAGATTGTAGAATCCAATACATTAAAATCAAACATTAACATTAAAAAAAATTGTTATAAACATATACATAGTCAGAAAATATAATTTGTTCTTATATATCCTTTGTTTCAGTAAATATTAGAAGAAGAAGAAGAACTTTTATTTGTACTAAAACCCATAAAAGGTTATTGACAAAACATCAATATAACATAGAAAATAATACATAGCAATACGTGACAAGAAGATACAATGAAATGGTAAATAAATGCATAGTTATTTACATACTGTTATATATGATAATAGGATGTTATTTTTGTATATTTGAGACGTATATGATTGGATTTGTGATCGGACATTGTATACAATAGTTGTTAAATATGAGATTCATCTCTGTTGGGGGAGGCAGAATAATTTAAATGATAAATACGTGTTAAAAACAAAGCATCCAATTCATGTACCAAGCTTCATATCCACAATTACATAATTATATAAAATAATTTAACGTCAATGGTAACTCCTAGAACATCTAAATGGATCATCAAGGAAATGGCCCTTACAAAGAGCGCATAACCTATAATGATCGAGCAATTTTAAAATGTACAGTCGCCAGTTGCATGTGTGCTCTACCGAAACGAAATTGTAAAGCATCGCACGGTGATCATGTACATGAAACAATCATTAAATATACATATTAGTAGTTTCCATCGACGTTATCACTTATATGAAACAAAGAATTATACATACACATTTACATACATTCACATATATAAATACATTTCTTATATTATAATAATTATACAATTTTAAAGACAGTAGTATATTCAATATCGACAATTTTGCTGTAACCATTTAAACATGTTTAAACCAAATTACTAATACTTTTACAGCTCGTTTTGAAGTTGTTGGCGCTTAATAAATCCATGATGTGCAAATACACTTAAATTTCGTATTTCTGATGCATTGTTTGTCGTCATTAATGGGATGAACTTAAAAGTACTGGGACGGTTCCAATAATATGATTTTATGTATTTTATGCGCAATTATATTTGATAATAATAAACATCGCTGGGAGCATTACCTTTCACTTGATACCAATTTTACTATTGTGTCACATATTAAAAAAGTTAATGCCTACCGCCGTGATTCATTCTATATTTGGTTGTAAAGTACGGTGCCGCCGCCTTTTACACTTCCCCAATTTAGTGGTATGTAACCGATGGAATATGGAAACTAGTTTTTGTGAACTATGGAAACTAGGCTTAACAGTTATTTTGTTGAAACTTCTATGTGACGGGAAATACTAGTTTCCATATTCCATCGGCCATAGTCGAGGTTACATACCACTAAATTGGGAAAGTGTAAAACGCGGCGGCTCCGTAATTTACAACCAATATAGAATGAATCACGGCGGTAGGCTTTAACTGTTTTAATATGTGACACAATAATAATCAAGTGAAAGGTAATGCTCCCAGCGATGTTGTGGTGTACTTGTTTATTATTATCAAATATAATATTTACCGAAACAAAGGTTATATAAGAAGAAATGATATTTTCTGACTATGTAGATCTATATATTTACAAACAAATTGTTTGATGTTAATGTTTGATTTTAAAGTAGTGGATTCTACAATCTAAGACTAGGATTTATATTAGAAATAATTTGGCCACAATAAATTGACCTTTAAATAACACAATATATCATTCCGATAAGTGAACTATGGCCGCAGTAAATTGACCTTCAAATAACAATATATATGATTCCGATAAGTGAACTATGGCCGCAGTAAATTGACCTTCAAATAATTCCATATATGTTGCAAATAAGTGAACTATGGTCACAGTAAATTGACCTTCAAATAATACAATATATCATTCAGATAAGTGAACTATGGCCGCAGTGAATTGACCTTCAAATAACACTATATATGTTACAGATAAGTGAACTATGGCCACAGTAAATTGTCCTTCAAATAAAACAATACATCATTCCGGTAAGTAAACTATGGCCGCAGTAAATTGACCTTCAAATAACACCATATTTGATACCGATAAGTGAACTATGGCCGCAGTAAATTGACCTTCAAATAACACCATATATGATTCCGATAAGTGAACTATGGCCACAGTAAATTGACATTCAAATAATTCCATATATGTTGCAAATAAGTGAACTATGGTCACAGTAAATTGACCTTCAAATAATACAATATATCATTCAGATAAGTGAACTATGGCCGCAGTGAATTGACCTTCAAATAACACCATATATGATACCGATAAGTGAACTATGGCCGCAGTAAATTGACCTTCAAATAATTCCATATATGTTACAGATAAGTGAACTATGGCCGCAGTAAATTGACCTTCAAATACAAATGTAACATCATATATCATTCCGATAAGTGAACTATGGCCGCAGTAAATTGACCTTCAAATAACACCATATGTGTTTCTGATAAGTGAACTATGGTCACAGTAAATTGACCTTGAAAGAACACCATACATGGTTCTGTTAAGTGAACTATGGCCACAGTAAAAGGACATGTTTGTTACTGATAAGTGAACTATTGCCACAGCAAATTGACCTTCAAATAACACCATATATGTCATATTTAACAGCGTCATTAATTACCGAACAATACAGTCTTGTACATAACGAGGTAAATCGGTTAATATTCCTTACATATACTGTAAAACTTAGAAACCTAGAACTGCCGTCTGACCAAGCAATTAGTTCGAGCCATCTACTGTTCGAGGCATCTACGGTATACGTGTGTATGTACGAACTGGCTGTTCCCGGTACAAGTATACTAAGCATGCTGAACACTAGGCATTAGTGTGTTGTTTGTGTTTTCATACTGGATGCACGTCGCTCAATTGTCCTTTCATTAATCAAAGTAATAATAATTAAAACTAAATTAGAGGAAAACAAAAAGTGATTTGAATGCATATAGTACAATGTGAATAACATGCCAATCTTACCCGTCAACAAACAAAAGCATATCAAATGGTCAATGAAAGGTGTGAATTATTGTATTGTTCGGCCTATCTACGGTGAACAATGAATTAAATGGTAGTTAGGGACCGAGAATCGTGTTCGAGTGTTCGACCAATCTCCGTTCGAGTGATCTACTGTTAGATCATATGAATTAAGAAGGGAGTTCGCAGGGACTTAAGAACCTGTTCGAGATATCAACTGTGTTCGAGGCAAAATTGTTCGTGGTTTCGAAGATCTACTGTATCATCAATAATGAATCAAAACTTTATGGGGTGTTTTTTAAAAATATACCAGATATATTTACATTCCTATGATAAATATATCTAAAACAGGTATCGGAAGTTACATTGCATTTATCTTTTGCAAACACCATCGCATGATATAATCGTAAACAAAATACTTGACCATCATGTTACTTCAAACACGCCCTTATCTGTGAATAGTGTCACAAAATAAGCTTTTTCATTAACAACTAGAATGCGTCCTTAGGACACAGATGCCCCCACTTGCAGCCTTTGTCACAAAAGCAAATGCTATAATTCTGCTCATAGTTTGTGAATGGATATCAAAATTACCAAGTGAACAATTGTACTGATTATGGTGATAAGTCAAGGGCCATAACTTTGCACTTACTGGACACAGGCAAACACGAAACCCCAGGTGCACAACTATACAGGTTAGTGAACATTCCTGTACAGTTTGGTGAATGTAGATGATATATTGTTAGAGATATACGCGACACAAAATTGCACGCTCTGTATGCTTTATTTTCAATAAATCAAGGGCTATAACTTTGCACTTACTGGGCTCACCGAATTATGAATCCCCAGGTGCAATATAACACAAGCATGTGAACATTTCTGTGAAGTCTTATAACTCTGGCTCATATACTTTTGGAGATATGTGCAACACAATAGTGCATACTCTGTAGGCTATATTTTAACTAAGTCAAGGGCCATAACTTTGCACTTACTGGGCACAGCCAAACATGAAACCCCAGGTGCACAACTACACATGCTGGCGAACATTCCTGCAAAGTTTAATGACTTCGGCTCATATTGTTTTAGAGGTATGAGTGACACAAGATTTTGTGACAGACGGACGGAAGGACGGACATATACATATGGACGGACAGACAGACGGACAAGGGCAAATCTATATCCCCCTTTCAGAGTGGGGGCATACAGACGGGTACAAACAGACGAAAGTCTGTCTTTAAATTATTAAGGATCGCGAACAATACAGTATAGCGACCATGCCCAGCATTTTACTTGTTTAAAGTAAAGTCACACTGTAATACAGCATGTACTTCATAATTAAAATGTCAACAGTTAGATAACTGTTCTCCCCCAGCATGATATATGACCTGAGGCCAGATAAGATATCAGCATGTGAGGTAAGAAATGAACAGAATGAGATTTTGGGTTTTGTTTGTTAACTTGATTTTATTTTACAGCTAATTAATCGTGGAGACAGCGTACGGAAAAGTCCGGTATTCACAGCATTTAATGCAATATTTAAAAAAAAAGAATGATGGAGCATGTTCACAAAACTTGTGTTACAACATTTGTAGCCCTGTAATACTACACTTTCTCCAAACATTCGAGAAAAAGGTGTAATTTTTATTGTTTTCTCTGATCAATGCGTCTGGTTTCTTGAATGTTTGAAGAAACAGTAGAAATATTTGCCAAAATCGCGTGACTATAAAAAACTTCATTGATACTGCGCTCATACTGGCCATATGACTAATTTTAATATGTATACTTTTAATAAAGTACCCAGGGTTTCTTTCCACACGCAGTGTCCACATTTGAATTTTTTACAGTAAAACATAATAATTAATTAGTAATACTTCAGAAACTACTGTTAAGCCATAATAATGATGCACTTGCATTAATTATTTTTGTGATTATTTATTAAAAGATTGTTTTTAACAAAAAATAATATTACATGTTAACTCTATTATTATGGAGCACAACATGAGTATTATGTACAAATGTGCATCAGTTCAGCCTTAAATGAATTATGCTATTTAAATAATTATAAGACTACGGTTGTTTTATTCAGTGGCGCTTACTACATGTATTATTTTCGCTTTAAATACAATAATTACTGATTAATTATATGACAGTTTAATGGGTTAAACTGCTTCGTTAATGCCATAGGGGCGTCTCAAACTGTTCAAAAAGTTTTTCTTCTTCTGTCCACATTGAGATCACAAATGGGCAACTTTACTTCAAGTAAACCTATATGTATATTGGTTTCTATTTCTGTGAAGAACATGTCACACTTCCTACAGAGGGACATTTTTCCTTTACTCAAGTTCAATATACTGCGGCCATAGTTCACTTATCGGAATGATATATGGTGTTATTTGAAGGTCAATTTACTGCGGCCATAGTTCACTTATCGGAATGATATATGGTGTTATTTGAAGGTCAATTTACTGCGGCCATAGTTCACTTATCGGAATGATATATTGTTTTATTTGAAGGTCAATGTACTGTGGCCATAATTCACTTATCTGTAACATATATGGAATTATTTGAAGGTCAATTTATTGCGGCCATAGTTCACTTATAGGAATCATATATAGTGTTATTTGAAGGTCAATTTACTGCGGCCATAGTTCACTTATCGGTATCATATATTGTGTTATTTAAAGGTCAGTTTACTGTGGCCATAGTTCACTTATCTGAAACATACATGTGTATATGGACTTATTTGAAGGTCAATTTATTGCGGCTATAGTTCACTTATCGGAATCATATATGGTTGTACTAAAGCGTCCATTTGCTGTGGCCATAGTTCACTTAACGGAATCATATATGGTGTTATGTAAAGGTCAATTTACTGCGGCCATAGTTTACTTATCGGAATCATATATGGTGTTATTTGAAGGGCAATTTACTGTGGCCATAGTTCACTTATCTGTAACATAAATGGAATTATTTGAAGTTCAATTTACTGCGGCCATAGTTCACTTATCGGTATCATATATGGTGTTATTTGAAGGTCAATTTATTGCGTCCATAGTTCACTTATTGGAATGATATATTGTTTTAATTGAGCGTCAATTTACTGTGGCCATAGTTCACTTAAAGGAATCATATATGGTGTTATTTGAAGGTCAATTTACTGCGGTCATAGTTCACTTGTCGAAATTATATATGATGTTATTTGAAGGTCAATTTACTGCGGCCATAGTTCACTTATCGGAATCATATATTGTGTTATTTGAAGAGCAATTTACTGTGGCCATAGTTCACTTATCTGTATCATATATGGAATTATTTAAAGGTTAGTTTACTGTGGCCATAGTACACTGATCAAGAAGAAATATAGTGTTACTTGAAGGTCAATTTACTGTGGCCGTAGTTCATTTATCAGAATTAGATATGGTGCTATTTAAATGTCAATTTACTGTGACCATAGTTTACTGATCGGTAACATATGGCTCTTCTCATGTTTTATCAGTATGTCGTGTTTTACTGACTTTCTAACAAGTATTAGTTGATTTTTCTGTTTAAACCATGGAAAGTGAATCTCAAGAATATTTTGTAAATTTTTCACCACTTCGAAACTTTTGACTAATGTGTTGAATTATGAGTTCCATTTTTTAATCAATTAATTGCTTTCATTAAAAACTATATAGAAACAGACAAGTAATTACAGAAACACATAGTAGTTTACTGACTTTTTTATTTTTGCATGTTTTGTTAAGACTGAATTCTAAGCGGAACACACGCATATTTATAAATTGGCATTTAATTATCTCGAAAATAAATCCTGTTCTTAGATTGTAAAATACATGTACAACATCAATACATTAAAATAAAACATTAACATTAAAAAATATTTTTTTTATAAATATATACATAGTCAAAAAATATCATTTCTTCTTATATACCCTTTGTTTCAGTAAATATTATATTTGATAATAATAAAACACCTACGCCACATCATCGCTGGGAGCATTACCTTTCACTTGATACCGAATTTATTATTGTGTCACATATTAAAAAAGTTAATGCCTACCGCCGTGATTCATTCTATATTGGTTGTAAAATACGGAGCCGCCGCCTTTTAAGCTTCCCTAATTTAGTGGTATGTAACCGATGGAATATGGAAACTAGTTTTTGTGAACTATGGAAACTAGACGTACCCTAGTGTGACAGCCTGCTAGGTAAGGTAAATGTGATTTAATTAAATTAATCCATACCTTTTTAAACAGTTGGGTGTGTCTTAAATTTAAACTGTATGTATTTTGTGAGGAATTGTCTTGACCGTTCAAGTGAATTCCATACGTTTCACCCCGAAGTCATTTCCTCCCCAGGCCCAAGACGTTTCGATTCCAAGTCATTTCCTCCCAAGACGTGTTACCCCTTAGTCATTTCCTACCAAGACGTTTCACCTCCAAGTCATTTCCTCCTCAAGACGTTTCACCTCCAAGTCATTTCCTCCTCAAGACGTTTCACCTCCAAGTCATTTCCTCCTCAAGACGTTTCGCCCCAAGTCATTTCCTCCCAAGACGTTTCACCCCAAGTCATTTCGTCCAAATCATTTCCAACCCAGACGTTTCACCCCAAGTCATTTCCTCCCAGAACGTTTCACTCCCAGGTCATTTCCTCCCTTGACGTTTCATCCCCAATTTTAATAGACCCTAGACTTTTCACCCCCCCACACTTTTTGCTATAATCATATTTGTGTGATTTAAATTTGATGTTCGTTTTAAAATTAAATTGTTGTGTTATAGTTTATAAGTCCTTTATCTTCATGTTTAAATAATAACATTAACAGTGTGATTTAATGAACACGCTTTGACTTTGTAGTAATGACGTGATATTAAAATTATTATCATCACCCTTTTCACTGACAGTAATTGAAACTTGTCATGAGCATAAACAAGTACATTTATTTTCAGGACAACATGATAATCAAATTTCAGTTTGTGTTTTCCAGTTTCTTATTTGGGTCAGACAGACTCTATGAGTCTATCTCATTCCAGTGCAGCAGTATCATGTATATTAATTTGCACATACTTTAAAAGGTAAAACATTAAATGGCATACATCTTTCCGTGTTTATAAGTTTATATTCAAATGTTGTATGTTCATATGCTTGCTGTTTTGTATATAACAACAATCATAAGTTGGTTGTAGTCAATTTATTTATCAATTCTTTTAGGCACTGAAAACAAATATAAACTAGTAAATATATGCATAAAACATCATACATGACATAGAAAACAGTAACATATATTATTGAGCTGCACAAATTGATATCATATACAAAATACAAATACTAATAACAAAGTGTAAACTTAATATAATACGGTTACCTAAAGTTTGGCTCTAATGCCTGAATATGCGGTCTGGTTGTCGTGATAAGAAACTTGTAAATGACTGCTAGGTTATATTAAATTATATCGGGAATGTTAGCTATTTCAGTTATTTAACATGTGATTTGGTGTTCACTACTTATATCAACACTAGATATTTAATTGATAGGGATTAAGGATAGGAACTTGAGAACATGAGTGAAACTTATCTGAAAACATGATTTTTACTTGATGAGTATTATTTAATAAAGACCTGACAAACATGTCAATACTACACAAACCTCTTTACTATAGCATTTAGGTGCAAGTTGGCCATGAAGGGATTAACTCAATGAACAATGATCATGGCTTAACAGACCCAAGTGCGACCCCAGCTGGAATATGGCCAAAATTAACTCTTTTTTTCTACATACATGTTTATAGCTATATATGTTTTAGTTTGTTGTCTTTAATCTCAATAATTATTGATGTTATAAGTGATTCTGATCATTTTAGTTAAACGAAATAAGCCTTCATTACCAATTTATGAAGTGAGGTCCGTCCTAAGCAAAGAAAATGTACAAATACTAGCTTGAATGCTGACATAACTAATATGATGTTCTCTCAGCATCCAGATATATTGATGATTTCATATATCTATGTTATATATCAATTGCAACTGTTTAAAACCAGAAGACAAGAAACAGATATTTTGGAGAGAAAAAATCTTGACCGATTTCAAATTATTGGTTGGAATGACATAATTAACTTATTAAGCAAGAATTTTAGCTAAAAAGTATAAATTCTATAAGAGTATGCTATTTCTTGGATAATTATGTAAAACAAATACATTTTAAGTTGTTACTTTGTGTTTCTTCATCTTTTAGAGACAGACTTTTCATTAACTTGTAATGTCCGTCCCCTCCCAGTCAGAGTGATATTTAAAGGTAAAAATAACAAACACCAAACAAAAAGTTATCTTTTTTTCAATGGGACATATTGCTATATGTATCATAGTATCCAAAAAAGTAAATATGATAAAAATACAAGAAACTTTATTTTTTGCCTTAGATGCTAACAAAATTGGGACATTTACTGTGCAACAGGCCATATGAGCTTGAGTCAGTCCAAAGAAGGGCAGCCCACTGGGCTATGTCTGACTTTGGGCGCACATCTAGTGTTACGGAAATGATATATAGTCTGGCGCAGGTTAGATTTCAGATGCATTGACTTATGTACAAAATAATTTGGTTGCAATTCCATCAATGGGTATCTCACCCCTCTAAATAGAGCATCACGCCACTACCATACTTTGCCATACAGGCTAATTCCTGCAATCAAAGACTATTACAAAAACCCGGACGGTACATCAGTGGAACAGTATACCCCCTCATATCCCCTGTCTTCCCACCCTAGTACAATTTGATGTTGCAATTAGCAACATTGAACATACCATACCGTCTTACCATGACTTCATTCCTACCTGTTTTTAAACTGTTATAATAGCATTCCTTCTTCTATGTTTTTTAATTCTTAGCTATACTTTTACTTCTTTTAAGTTTTGTTAGCAGCTGGACACGCAACATTTTCCAAGTCCTTGCAAGAGGTTCGACAACAAAGAAAGATAGATAGAATTAAAATTTAATTACTTATTACAGTCAATGCTAATGAAAAAAAAGGTAAACTCGGCTTATTAAGTTATAACAAGATACAGGGGGCTGTAATATTTATATTATATCCAAATATCGTTATCCAAGGTTGACCTTTTCCCCAAATGAAATTAGAAGTTAAAAGGGAGAGTATAGTATGACAGTCTAAGAAATGAGCTAATTGCAAATTAGTACTGTAGCATTCTAGAATGCAATATTCAATCAACTTTATTACTGAAATTATTCAACGATTATAACATTATTTGTACTTCATCTGATATGTGACAGAGTCAGCTTCTGTCTTCGTTTTCAAACTAGATGCAGTACCATCATTTTCAACAACTGCAGGGCTCGACATTAACTTTTGGGTCCACTTGTCCAGTCGGGCAAGCAGACCGGAAAACTTTTCCTGACCAAAAATGCACTTGTCCTGACCAATCAACCTCCTTTTGCTTAAATGCTTAAGTAAAAATGATTTGTCACAATAGTAAATGTTATAAAACACAAAGCATGTGTTGTTCACAATAATTTATTCTAAAATTTACAAAAAAAGTAAATGACACGCACTGCTTTTAACCTTGCTCTAATTACCAAGTTATATCTAGCACATTTTTTATAATCTACCTATGATGAGGGGGTGTTTAATAAATGTAACAAATCACTGAAAATCACTTATTTTTCAAGTGGTATATGCATATTAGAATAAGGACGGTACCCACTAGCCTTTCTTAAACTTTTGATCTAAGCCTCAGTGTTGAAACTTCCACTCGCTAGCCTAAAATATCTTCTAAACTAACCCCTTTGATCTGCTGGATGGTATTATATCACAGAGAGCACAGTATTACGTCACAGCTAGCAGTATTGCCTGTCTTACATGTGCCTACGTGACCTTTGTCACTTGCCTCAGTTCACCAAATTTTGAAGTTTTAAATACCAATAGTGGACTGTTTTACAGTTCAAGTGCTAAATGTTTATCATTCTATAGAAACAGTTAAAGCTTTTATTGAGTGAACATTGCTTTTTATAGTGTCATTTTGATTCTTTGACATATAGAATATATATACTCCTGATGGATATAAATAGGTGGGGGCGTTAATAAGTGGAGGGGCTTATTCAGTATGATGAAAACAAAATTTACGGCTCATTTTCTTTGACAGTGCACCTGCTTCCCCAACTGTCGTTTAAAACTAAACAAAGTGGACCGATGCAATTATATATTACCTGGATCGTTTTCATTTGATTTTTTTAAGTATCAGTAGTATTTCAGATTTTTAGACTGCTTTTGTTTGAAATCAAGTTGTCCCGTCGGGCTAGTGCTTTCAGATTTTACTTGTCCTGAACACATTTTTGGTTGTCCCGGACAGTCGGACTACCGTTAATGTCGAGCCCTGAACTGTTTAACTTTTGCAAGATGTGGAAAGTAAGAATTACTATATGTGTAGGTGTTACTATTAAAGAAAGGCCCAACTTGTTTTTCCACAAAAGTTGTACACACAACAAGGTGCCCAAATCGGTGTCACCTCAGTACTTAAGAATGTGTGTATTAGAACGTGTTAAGATGGACCGGCATTTAGTATTGCTGGTTGTATATAAAAATTACTAGCTTTTTACACCTTTTGGGCGGCTAGCAACTTGACTTGCATTATCTTCTTCACGTAAAGACCAATTGTGTTAATAAGTTAGCAGGTTCAAATAAGGTGTCACAAATATTATTTTAAGTGTCTACACTTAAGAGTTTGGGACCCTAAAAATATAGTGTTGTATCAGAAATATCGCGTTATGCGCTATCGTCCTATCCAGAGTATAATCAGTATAAAAATAAAGCAGGCTGACATGGACCGTAAGATTGGTATCATTATAAGCATTATATCACAGTAAGACTAAGAGATATCATTACAAGTGGACAACATCAGTAACCCTGATAACAAATAATTAAATAGACAATGCCAAATTGGTCTTAGAATTATCATTTTATTAGCTTACAGAGCTTGTTAATAATTTTGGTAAGGAAGTGGCTATAATTATGGAACCATATTCCTAGACTCACATTTTAGGATAACATGAGTCCCATATGATAATTTAGCTATGAGTTAGTCTACTAAAAAATTACCAAAATTACCTTTGACACTTATACGGTCCACACAGCGCTTTGATTCCACTACCGTTACATTCAAACGCTGCTGTATTACCCAGTATATTCTGATATTTGACCTTCCTGATACTAAATTGCATTGGTCGGCACGATCACGTGACTACTGAGTTTATAATAGATGGGTATTTTCCAGTGTTAAACCAATAACATGTGTACACAATATATAGCCTTCTGCATCAAAAGAAATTTTGACTATGTAGCTAATCGGTTTTATTTCATGTCATTAAAAGTTTATCGTTCTTTCATCGAGGATTGTACTAATACGTATTACAAATTACGTGGCTAATTTGAGTAACAAGATGCCAAGTAACGATATGACGCATTTTAAAATATACACAGATTCCGCATTGACAGTTGTTTAAATGACCTTAAATCACTACATATTTTACAGGCATCGGCATAATTTTGGCAAGCCGACGAAACGATAGTCACGTTCTATTTATTCAGTTTTTGTAGCAATTTCCATAGTCACAGCGGCATTTCAATGACAGTGAAAGCTGTCTATTCAATGCACACTTGCATAAGCTTTATTTACACATGTTTACTGTCCTACATTTGAGATATTAGCGAGACGTTGTAAGCGGCTCGCTGAATGACTGTGGACGCATGTCGACTCGCCTGTCTAAATATAGAAAATATCAGTTGTGCGGGAGTTATTAAGCAGAGGGTGATTATGAAGATATCGGAATAAGCGCCCGATGCTAAAGGAGAGTACGGCACTAAGTGAAAGCCCTGAGTAATCATGTCTCCCCCATATAACACGAGCAATGTCTCCCCCAAATAACACGAGACATGTCTCCCCCATATAACACAAGACATGTCTCCCCCATATAACACGAGACATGTCTCCCACATATAACACGAGACATTTTGTTTTTGCTCTGGTTGTTTGTCTGTCACAAGTCGTGTCTGCTGCATAACTTCTGAAATGCTTGAAGGATTTTGAAAAAACTTGCCACAAATGTTCGCTATATTGAGACGATGTGCCGAATGCACGTTTCTAGCAACTTTCTATCTAGTTGATGGCTCAGCCATGGTCACAATTAGAGGTCAAATGGGTATATTTTATTATAACACACTTATGTACTTGTGTAAAATTTGGCAAATTTAATAGAAATTAATTTCTTTTTCAGGTTTAGTGATTAAAACTATTTCGACTTCGTCATCTTTACGTTTAAGTCCTAAAATGGCTGAGAATTTGGAAAATAATCCTGATGTGGTGGCTGATAATGAGGTTAGACTTAAGGAAATAACAAGAAGACTGAAAGAGCTTGGAGACAGAGAGCAGCAAAAGTTTTATTACAACATAGGTCAACAACTTACTCTAATAGGTGACGAACTAAGCAACACTGAGAAGTCTGAACTTGTAGGACTTCTTGATGAACTTTCATTTGCATCAACAACAGCTGGAAGTGCATCAGTACCCTTTGTACTTTTAATAAGAAAATTTGTACTTCTAGTGGCCAATAAAGCTCGTATTTCAGCTGAAGCTGTGAAAACAACCATAAGATTGTTCCTGCAAATGTGGAATAACAAAGCTCTAAGCAATGAGGTTAAGGAAGTGATAAATTCAGACAGCACAAGGGAAAATATTCCTAGCGAAGTGGAAACTATGGATAGTGAGTTTATTAGTCTTTATCACCAAGCTCTTAGCCAAGGATACCATCGTGTCAAGGATATAAGACTGATGATTGTTGGAATGTTTGGTGTTGGTAAAACATCTCTTTTGAGAAACATTGTAGAGGTAGATGAATGTCAAGGGACTACAGACCAGAATAGAAGGCCCAAAAGTACTGTTGGTATTGATGTGATTCATTGTGAGGTACTAAAAGATGGAAGGTGGCGTGAAACTCACAATACCAGTTCTGCAACTGACAAGTTGCGCCATATTCTTACTCAATGGAAAGTGGAGGATAAAACCGATGGCAGCACTGGTTTAGCTGAACCATTGCCTACTGTACAACTCAACACAGAACAGCCTTCAACAAGTTTGAAGGTTATTCAGGACAGCCAAGGTACAGTCTGTAGCACAGAAGATTCACAATCCACAGTAGATGGACATTTGAACTTGGCTGATTTCAAGAAAAAATTATCATCCAATGATAATCCCAGTTTTGATACATTGATGCATGATGTTATGGAAACGGTGACTGACCCTGAGGTGTCTTTAGTGTCAGACACAAGAGTTGCTGTTTGGGATTTTGCTGGACAAAACATATACTATTCAACCCACCATTTCTTTCTTAATTCGCGTTCAATTTATTTGCTTTTGATGGATGTTTCTAAGCCACTGAACAGTACGGTTGCAGAAATAAAGCAATTTCCTATGGCTGGTTTCATGCATAAAGACTTTACTTGTTTGGAAGCATTCAAGTTTTGGCTTAGATCTATTTATATGTACCACACCACACAAATAAGAGATACTTCAGTTAAACCATATATTATACTTGTGGGTACTCATAAAGATAAGCTTAACGGTACAGATGATGAAAAAGAAAAACAAAAAGAGAACTTTTTCAATGAAGCTTTGAAGTCGGTCTTAGGTTCACCTGTTCTGGAACTTGTGCGTCGTCGGAAGTTTTTAGTGAATAATTGGGACAACAAGGAGGATTATGAAAGTATTCGATTGGAGGTACTGAACACTGCTAAAGAACAGAAGTACTGGAATGAGAAAAGACCGGCTAAATGGATTCCACTTGAACGATCACTTGAAGGCCTTAAAGCAGAGGGTAAAGAAATCATATCATTCGATGATTTGAAGGAAGCAGACCAGAAGAATGAAATGCCTTTAAAACATGAATCTGATTTGAAATTGTTTCTTCGCTTTCAGCATTCTCTTGGCAATGTGCTATTTTTTGAGTCGGAACTACTGCAACAATGTATTATTTTGTCCCCTCAGTGGATAATTGATGCATTTAGATGTTTCATTTCTCACATGCCTGATAAAGACCCAAAACAGCTTCGTCTCTGGGATGATTATGAACAAAGAGCTATTTTATCTTATGAACTAATTGATGAAATCATTGACAAAAATCCGAAAAACAAGTGCTTTAGAGCCTATAAGAACGAGATCGTTGAATACATGGAGCGGTTGGACATGATAGCTAGACAAGTAGATATTCAAGATCATGACCAACTGACAGAGGGATGTGATGGCGATTTGCATTGTGATGAACACAACCAAGCTAATCATGGTGTTAACAATGAGTCTTCTAACCTTCAATCTCGGAAAGACTTTTACATTGTTCCCCTTCTGTTGCACTCACGACCTGAAGAAGAAAAGTTGTCTAAATGGCTGAATCCCGCCAAAGCAAAGTGCAAAACACCTATTCTAGCCATGGTTTTCAATGATGGGTTCTTGCCTCCATCAGTATTCCATCGCCTGTTAGCCATCTGTATCAGAAAGTGGCAAGTAAAGAAGATAGGCGGACAGTTCTTATTGTATAATGGGTTTGCTGGATTTCACATCACAAGTACTTCAACACTCACCATCTGGTTTCAGGACCATATAGTGTATGGAAGAGTCTGCAGCTTTGAGGATGTGACTGACAGTAGACACATTTGTGTTGAAGCCAGACACTTCTTATCAAATAGTCTTAAGAGTATTTTGAGCATAATGCCAAATAAAGGGGGATATGGCAAAGTATCGCCTTTTGATGAATTTATTCAGTGTCATCACATTGCTACATTTAAGCCAGGAGTAGGGCTTATAAAATTGAGAGCCTTGCTTTATGGTCCACAACCGTGTGGAGATTGTGAAGAGGAACATGTCATCACCAAGGATGAGGGCTTAGGACTTTGGTGTAACTTGGAAAGCTTGTCAAAGGATGTGCTTCGTAGATGCCCAACACCTACTGAGTTAGTTCAAATAGCTCTGTCATGTATTGTTACTGATTATATTATGCTTGGTATAGAGCTTGGTGTATGTGATAAGCGCTTAGAACAAATGAGAGAAATGGACAGATTCCATACTCCAACCAGAATATACCACATGCTTTTTGAAGCAAAATGTTTAAAGGAAAGAGATAGTTCAAATGATGAACTAACAGTTGAAATGCTAAGAAATGGAATGATTGCTGTTGGAGCTGATGTTGCTGCATATGATATGTTGTTTGAAAAGTCTGGTACTGAAGATGGTAATACTGTTGATGGAGTAGACATAGAAGATGAGAATGACCGCAAACTAACAAAGCTTACTGAATGTATCGGAGATGAATATTGGTTGCTTGGCATTGTCCTTGGACTGTCTGAAATAAGAATGCAGCAACTGAGAGAGGAATGTAAACAACCTCCTCTCAGAATCCAGAAGATACTTTTAGAATGGAAGAAGCTGAACAACACTGCATGTACATGTACATTATTAAATGCCATGAAGTTAGTGGGCTCCGATTACAAAAAGGCTAAAACCATCTGCTCAACTCCAATGAGTGAATGATACTTGTGGGGGAAACGTTACATAACGTCATGCCGCCAAACGGTGCATGACGTTGTTTTGCGTCACTTCCGACGTTGTTGTTTTGTTTATATTCAGTTTGCAATAAAGGATCGAACCATTCACAGCCCAACATTTGGTGCCGTGAACAAACACCATGAACCTTATGAAACTCAATTCGCTGAGGGAGGGCCACCACCGTATCGTTTCTTTACAATTTCAGAAAATCGCACAATTGTCTCAGTCAGAAACAGCAACCCTCATTGAAATTATCCAAAAGAAGGCAGAACGACAAAATCATCAACCACCAAGACATTGAGGACATCACATCAGTGCTAGTGGAGGGAGAGGAGTATTCCATCGACCTGGAACTAAATTTTCAAACACTGAGGGACGCAAACCTTAGAGCGGCATCAGATTCTACATTATTGAAATTTAGATTTATTCAAGGAATTTTATGATGTTTGGTCAGCAACTGCAAAAAGACTAGTTAACAGTTTCCATCCTGCTTTCCATAGGTGTACTTTTAGGATCCTTGGATGCTCCGTCGTCGTGCATCGTGCGTCAACATTTTATTTATACTACATCTCCTCCTATACCACTGAATAGATTTTGTCCAAATTTCACAGGAATGATCCTTGGGTGGGCCTCTTTCAAGTTGCATAAATCGTTCTGGTCCGCTGCATAATTTGTATATAGTATATGTATATAGTGGGACATATAAATGACTTTTCCTCCTAAACCACTTGATAGATTTTGATCAAATTTTAGGTGGTGCTATGTTTTCGTAAATACAAATTATTATGTCATAAAAACGACTTACTTTTTTGTCAATACGAATTATTATTTTGTAAATACGAAAAGTATTTCGTAAAAACAACATTTTGTTTTGTAAATATGAATTATTATTTCGTAAATACGAATGGCAGTGTCCTCAGGTGAGCGATATAGAGCCATCATGGCCCTCTTGTTTAGGCAACACATGTACCAGCTCTCATCAATATTTGAGTGTCACTTTGTTTTAATGGCTGCTGTTGATTCAAAATCATTTGAGATTACTGTTATTATGTCTATTGTTCAATAGCTAACCACCTGACAGTTTGCACGCCACCTAATGAAATCTTTAATAACATTTATCTTGTGAAAATCCTTTAAAACCTGTATATTACTCTCCAAACCTGAAGATTTTTTCGCTCAATTTGCTGTGATTTTTGGGAGCAAGGAATGTTACGTTTATATTGTATTATTCACTTATGAGCGCTGCAGCCTTATGATATTACCTGCATATGTCATCTTGAGTATTTGTGACAACGGCCTCATTGATCAGGAAGGATTTTTACAAAAATCACGATAAGAAATCTTTATATTGCTAAATTGCAACCTTTGTAAGCTTTGAATGTTTTCTCTCAGATTCTGTTCACTGTAGTACTGACTATATCCTACAAAAAAACGAAAACCAGGTTATTAGAATAGCGCATGTCGTTGGGCGGGCGGGTGGGCGGGCGGGCGTCAAACTGGTGGTTTCCGGCGAATAACTTCAGTTCCGTTCATCGTATTGACATCAAACTTGGTGTATAGTAAGAACATGTGGAGAGCTCGCTTGGGATTGCTTTTGGGCTCGGTCCATCAAAGGTCAAGTTCACCGTTACTAAAAATAGAAATTTGATTTCCGGCGAATAACTTGAGTTCCTTTCATCGTATTGACATCAAACTTTGTGTATAGTAAGAACATGGGGAGAGCTCGCTTGGGATTGCTTTTAGGTTCGGTCCGTTAAAGGTCAAGGTCACCGTTACTAAAAATAGAAATTTGGTTTCCGGCGAATAACTTGATTTTCGTTCATCGTATTGACATCAAAGTTGGTGTATAGTAAGAACATGTGGAGAGCTAGCTTGGGATTGCTTTTGGGTTCGGTCCCTCAAAGGTCAAGGTCACTGTTACTATAAATATCAATTTTGTTTCCGGCGAATTACTTGAGTTTCGTTGGTCATATTTGCATCAAATTTGGTGTATAGTAAGAACATGTGGAGAGCTCGCTTGGGATTGCTTTTGGGTTCGGTCCATCAAAGGTCAAGTTCACCGTTACTAAAAATAGAAATTTGATTTCCGGCGAATAACTTGAGTTCCTTTCATCGTATTGACATCAAACTTTGTGTATAGTAAGAACATGTCGAGAGCTCCCATGGGATTGCTTTTGGGTTCCTTCCGTCCAAGGTCAAGGTCACTTAAAATTTAAAAATCAGTTTCCACTTAATATCTTCGCTATGCACGGGTGTATTGACATCAAACTTGGTGTATAGTTGTTGCATATAAATATAATATATCTAAGTGTGAGTGTGTATATGCATGTATCACCTATGGCACCTTTGCAGCATTGATGATCATCATGTATTCATTATACAAATTGAGCCTTGGTTACAAATAACTACGTACTAAACCTGGTTTGGGGGCATTGCCCATTTCTTGTTAAAACTTAATTTCGAAATTGTGCATAATTGGTTTGGAAGTTTTACTTTCATTTTATAAATGTACAAAAACTGTAGGGGTGCTTATTTTGCTATTCTGCCATCTTGCTGTCTTAGTTTTTTTATATGTGATTTTTCCTTTTATGTATAGAATATCTTCCATTTATATTACATTGCTGAACTATATACTATTTGTCTCCTTGTCCGGAATGATTGTATAATTGACCCTTCCTCATTCGCACTGTAGCCACACCCACCTTAGCAACAGGTGCTCGTTGTAACTACGTTAGACAAGCGCTTTAGACAAAAATAAACGTAATGTAATTTTGAGTGTCTTCCCAGCGATTTTGCGTTGAATTATCTTTGTGATCAAACTTTGACTTTGCATTTTACGCCTGTCTAGTTTCCTGATAAGAAAACAGTACTCAAAACCGACAGACCAACAATGATCAAAGAAAAATCATCATCATAGCTAAGCGTTTTATTAGAATGGCCATATTTTATACTACAGCGACAAAAAATGCACAAAATTGACATTTTTATGCCCCCACTTTGAAAGGGGGGGGGGCATATAGATTTGCCCTTGTCCGTCTGTCCGTCCGTTCGTCCTTGTCCGTCCGCCCGTCCTTCACAAAATCTTGTGTCACTCATATCTCCAATAGAATATGAGCCAGAGTCATAAAACTTTACAGGAATGTTCACCAGCTTGTGTAGTTTTGCAAAATATAGCGTACAGAGTATGCTCTCTTGTGTCACTCATATCTCCAAAAGTATATGAGGCAGATTCATACTTTACAGGAATGTTAACCAGCATGTGAAGTTTTGCACATGAGGTTTCATGTTTGGCTGTGCCCAGTAAGTGCAAAGTTATGGCCCTTGACTTAGTTAAAACATAGCCTACAGAGTATGCAATCTTGTGTCACTTATATCTCCAAAAGTATATGAGCCAGAGTCATAAAACTTTACAAGAATGTTCACCAGCATGTGTAGTTGTGAACCTGGGGTCTCATGTTTGGCTGTGCTCAGTAAATGCACAGTTATGGCTCTTGACTTAGTTAAAACATAGCCTACAGAGTATGTAATCTTGCGTCACTCATATCTCCAAAAATATATTAGCCAGTGTCATAAGACTTTACATGAATGTTCACCAACCTGTATAGTTGTGCACCTGGGGTCTCATGTATGGTTACGCCCAGTAAGTGCAAAGTTATGGCCCTTGACTTATCACCATAATCAGTACAGTTGTTCACTTGGTAATTTTGATATCCATTCACAAACTATGAGCAGAATAATAGCATTTGCTTTTGTGACAAAGGCTGCAAGTGGGGGCATCTGTGTCCTATGGACGCATTCTAGTTTAGATAATATAAGGATATTTTGTAATGTCTATTATAATCTGACATCAAAATTTTTTGTTAAAAGTCCATGCAGTAAATATCTTGTTTTTAAATTGACAAAATAGTCAGTTTAATAAATAATTTAGAGAGTAGACAGACATTACAATATAAGGTTTATTTCTCAAATCATCAATAAATCATTCAACACGTATTTCTAAAAAATCCAGTAATTATGCCGTAAAGTAACAACTGGGACCAATATATGTATATATTGGTCCCAGGTAACAAGGCCAGTTTTGGCTGGGACAAATTATATAATATTACGCAATAAACAATATTATCCCCTTTGTGCACAATCTAGATATCAATCTTGTCCAGACCCCTAATCAGCATTTCTCTTTGTCTGCCTCAGTTGGAATCCAATATACTGTATACATCCAATCAGTGTTTCCTGCCACCGTCTGACACATATATACAGTACAGTTGAGAAGTGTCAAATACTTTTATAGACTTTAACTAAAAGACCACTGATCAGGTCTGTATTCCCTAACTCTTACATACCTTCTATGAATTCATGCCCCTTTATTAATTAAGGCATATCTATTCATCTCCAAGTTACTTTGATATCATTTAATACATATGCATCATTTAGCAATAGCATCAGAAAATTTCTCTCTATTTGAATGTTTTATAACACAATCCTTCCTTAGTTAGTATAGTAATATATTTGCGTTTTTTTCTCAATACATTTATATATTTGTTTCTATTATTCCAGTATTTAAGATAATGTCTAATTATTTAATGTTATTTTCCTGATGCCTTTACATAAGGTTATTTATTTATGAGTTTGTGTTTCTTTCACATTTTGATGTAAATGGTTTAGTTACTGAGAGCAAGATCAGTATAAGGCTGCGTGTTTCTTCCTACTGGATTATATATAATATGGTAGTGTATATATAACGGTTAATTGCTTTTAGTGATTAATTTCTATCTACTTACTCACTTTGTATGTACATGTTGGAAATCAATGACCATATAGCAGTTAATTATAGGATAGTTAAATTTGACTAGTTCTGAGCACATTACAAGTCACGATATATTAAACTGATAAGGGAGATCACCAATGTGGGAAGTTTGATGTCACTTATTATTGTGTTCTAATCAGCTTCTCTTATGTATTGACACAGTCATATAAACCATGGGTTAGAAACTGACTGATGTCGTTGAAACGATAATGAGAATAATAGTTTAAGCAGTTGTTGCAGTGTTAAAATTGTTTCAATTACATTTACATGTAGATATAGCAATGTTATCATGCTCTGTATGTCTTACTTGCTGTCTCTTGTAGTACTGCTCATACCACAGGAGATTGTCACATTGCCATATACTGTATACATGACAAAGGGAGATAATTCTAGAAGGGATAAAGGGAGAGAACTCATGACAATCTCCTGTGCTCATACAATAATTATACTTTACAGATGTAGATAAATTAAGATATTGCATTAGTGGCCATATATTATAATATATACAAATGTATATTAACTTACAAACAAGAATTTATTATTGGTTTACATCATAAATTGCAAATAAACATTTTATTGTTAAAATTAAATTATTTGCCATAAAAGTGTCTATGATCCATTTATGATGTATAAGCCTTTCTAGTATATTCTTTAAATGAAACCGTGCATGTTGTCTGTATAAGTTTGTGTATTTGATGTTGGTTTTGTGATGGTTACTATTGTACTGTAAAAGCTGCTTTTTGTAATTTTTCTGTTTATAAACCTGAAATTGAGGTGCAGCTTATTTTGTGATGTGTTTTAAATTTTTGTTTGTATGATTTACTTGCACTCGTAAATATCTTATACCATGTTTTGTTTGAGTACGACTGTTGTATAAGTGATTTCTGTGTCTGTCAAACTTTGAACTATTGCAATTATATATCTTTGAAATGTGCTAAATTTTAACCGCTATATATAATGGAAGTGCTTCATAAAGTTTTACTTATGTAATGTTCAAATGAGAATGTTTGGTGTATTTGGTTATATTATGATTGCCTACGTGTTGATTCCCCCTTGACCATGATTGCCTACGTGTTGATTCCCCTTTGATTATGATTGCCTACTTGTTGATTCCCCCTTAGTCATGATTGCCTTCGTGTTGATTCCCGTTGATCATGATTGCCTACGTGTTGATTCCCGTTGATCATGATTGCCTACGTGTTGATTCCAGTTGATCATGATTGCCTACGTGTTGATTCCCGTTGATCATGATTGCCTACGTGTTGATTCCCCCTTGGTCATGATTGCCTACGTGTTGATTCCCGTTGATCATGATTGCCTACGTGTCCCGTTGATCATGATTGCCTACGTGTTGATTCCCGTTGATCATGATTGCCTACGTGTGTTGATTCCCCCTTGATCATGATTGCCTACGTGTTGATTCCCCCTTGATCATGATTGCCTACGTGTTGATTCCCCCTTGATCATGATTGCCTACGTGTTGATTCCCGTTAATCGTGATTGCCTACGTGTTGATTCCCGTTAATCATGATTGCCTACGTGTTGATTCCCGTTGATCATGATTGCCTACGTGTTGATTCCCGTTGATCATGATTGCCTACGTGTTGATTCCCCCTTGATCATGATTGCCTACGTGTTGATTCCCCCTTGATCATGATTGCCTAATTGTTGATTATCCTTGATCATGATTGCCTACGTGTTGATTCTCCCTTGATCATGATTGCCTATGTGTTGATTCCCCCTTGATCATGATTGCCTACGTGTTGATTCCCGTTGATCATGATTGCCTACGTGTTGATTCCCGTTGATCATGATTGCCTTCGTGTCCCGTTGATCATGATTGCCTACGTGTTGATTCCCGTTGATCATGATTGCCTACGTGTGTTGATTCCCCCTTGATCATGATTGCCTACATGTTGATTCCCCCTTGATCATGATTGCCTACGTGTTGATTCCCCCTTGATCATTATTGCCTTTGTTGATTATCCTTGATCATGATTGCCTACGTGTTGATTCCCGTTGATCATGATTGCCTACGTGTTGATTCCCCCTTGATCATGATTGCCTACGTGTTGATTCCCGTTGATCATGATTGCCTACGTGTTGATTCCCGTTGATCATGATTGCCTACGTGTTGATTCCCCCTTGATCATGATTGTCTACGTGTTGATTCCCCCTTGATCATGATTGCCTAATTGTTGATTATCCTTGATCATGATTGCCTACGTGTTGATTCTCCCTTGATCATGATTGCCTATGTGTTGATTCCCCCTTGGTCATGATTGCCTACGTGTTGATTCCCGTTGATCATGATTGCCTACGTGTCCCGTTGATCATGATTGCCTACGTGTTGATTCCCCCTTGATCATTATTGCCTAATTGTTGATTATCCTTGATCATGATTGCCTACGTGTTGATTCCCGTTGATCATGATTGCCTACGTGTTGATTCTCCCTTGATCATGATTGACTACGTGTTGATTCCCCCTTGGTCATGATTGCCTACGTGTTGATTCCCGTTGATCATGATTGCCTACGTGTCCCGTTGATCATGATTACCTACGTGTTGATTCCCGTTGATCATGATTGCCTACGTGTGTTGATTCCCCCTTGATCATGATTGCCTACGTGTTGATTCCCCCTTGATTATGATTGCCTACGTGTTGATTCCCCCTTGATCATTATTGCCTAATTGTTGATTATCCTTGATCATGATTGCCTACGTGTTGATTCCCGTTGATCATGATTGCCTACGTGTTGATTCCCCCTTGATCATGATTGCCTACGTGTTGATTCCCGTTGATCATGATTGCCTACGTGTTGATTATCCCTTGATCATGATTGCCTACGTGTTGATTCCCGTTGATCATGATTGCCTACTTGTTGATTCCCGTTGATCATGATTGCCTACGTGTTGATTCCTCCTTGACTTGTGGTACTTGTTGAGATTACTTGTGATCTTTTGCTTATGTGGATGAAATTTTGTTGCTGATTTTAACATACAAACTTATATCATGATTTTGTTTTCTTGAACGAAATATTACTAGAAGCAGTCAGAGAAAGTCGGACAATCTTCTGCTGATAATTCATTCAGAGCTTTTGTTTTGATGAATCACTGACATTGGATAATATACATTGAATATGTCACGAAATTTCAGAGCTGTTACTTGCTATGCTATAGTATACTGTGTTAAATGCTTTTTTTAAATTAAAGAAGATGCTAGTTTGAAACCGCCTGTAGCATATTTTGTTTTCTCTTCTCAAGCTCACATTGAATTGTCTTCATTCTGTTGGGTAATGTTGCAAATTATTATGTGATATATGTTTGCACTGATTATAGAAAATGTAGAAAATATCCTCTGAAAATTGTTGTTCGAATTCGAAAATTATACAATAAGGAATTTTGGTGTTGAAATTGTGTTGAATATAAAATTGAGATTTTCAACACAACGTTAGAATTAGATGGTTAACCTTGTTTTCCTTTGGGTGTGTGTAGACTATTTGTGATGCTTTGTAGGGGAAACTACTCCAAGTGCCTTTGTTAACTATGATCAGGTATTAATGCTAATTTGCTCATTTTCATAGATGTACAGTTAATTACTCAGATACATGTTACAGCGATAAATGTACAAGTTGGTATTAAACAATGTTTTGGAAATATGACAGTTGTACACAAGACAACATAAAAGATTTGTCACTTAATGCTCACACTGTACTTCTATATTTATTTTGATCAATTCAATGACAAATTGTAGAAGCCTTAGAATGGTTAAAGATTTGTTTACACAATATACCAAATAGTATATTTACATGTGAATGATGCATAATGTTAATATAATGTTAGATTTTGTTTAATACTATATGGAAGATTTTGGATATCTGTGTATGTTTTGCATGCATCAATGAATCCACGAATTTATCAATAAATAAATTATTGTCAATATATAAATTAATTTATCAATAAAACCATGATTACTGTTAATATAGTTATTGTTTATTTGAACTGTTTTGCACTGGTTTTGGGTCTGCTTGATTAGCTCAAGTATTACTGCCAATCTGTAAATGGTAGATTCAAACCTTTAGTGAGGCGTGTACTCTCCCTGACAAGTTTGCTGAGGTAACGAAGATAACCCACCCAAAGTCATTTTTCCTCTACGTCCGATTCATTTTAGAGAATCTTAGAAGCGATAAAGGGAGAGAGCTCTAGAAGTGATAAAGTGAGAGAACTCTTGACATTCTCCTGTGTTTGTCAGTTGCTTGCAAAAGAACAGGTTAGTACTGTTCAGTGTCCCTGTAACAGTAGGTAGGTTGACCGACCGCTTGTACATGACTGAAATACTGTTGAAAGGCGACTTAAACTCCTACTCATTACTTCGTATCAGGCTGTGATGTTGAAAAGCTTGGAACTTACATGCATATCATACTTCGATAACTGGAAGTCACTGCTGAAATAAAAGCGCTGATATACACTACATTTCAAGAGGTGCCTAATGATTCAGTGATCTAGTGATCAATCTGTACTCTATATGTAAAGGGAAAGTATAAAGGAACACTGTCATAATAGACATTTATGAGCGGACTTGTATGTGGAGATGGACATCGGAACATGAAATAAAACGGGGAAGTATTTTTGAAAATTGTTTTAGGCCATAATAAACAAAAATGTTACTGATGACAAGTTTTAGTATATTCAACTTGAATGTAATCACAAACTTACCTGTTTTGTTGTCCATTGTTTTGTTCAAACAGCTAGCAGTATACCATGCACAATATACACGATTACACGAATCAAAACCTGGACGATACTTGAAATCAGTCGAGCAATAGTTCCTCGTGCATTTCAATCTTTAGCTATCGTACGGTTCAGTCTTACAAATATGCGATTAAATACAATATACCCGATGTATAATCTGCTTTGAATGTAAGATTTGAATTAGTTCACGTAGACACCATGGATGCTAACTGTAGGCGCCAGCTTCTAAGATGCATAACGTTTCTTGCCCAACCCTCGCCTGACATTCAAGAATTCCGGCGTTACCAAATATATACATGTATTATATTTCTGCTTTCCTACATTCCACCTGAATCTCCACTGAATATCAGGACTAGGTTGTTTCAAGATTATGACGTTGACTTTATCGGTAGAAATGAGTTTGGGTTAGTTGCTTAGCAGAGATACGAGGTTTTTTAAATAACGGGTGAATCACTAGAAACATTTATTGATCTTGTGAATGTGATCATATTTATTCGCAACAGTGCAAGTATGTTATCTAGGAGAAACCCAATTCGGTCAGAATGTGTATGGGCATCATATCTCGGACAAATTCGATAACCAGCCATATCGCTCTAGTCACTCAGGAGTTATTGCCCTTAAATTATAGAAGTGTCCTAAAATTTGTCTAATATATTCCTTTTACACTGATTTGTTCACACTGCTGTGACCTAGTTGCTTAGCAGAGATACGAGGTTTTTTAAATAACGGGTGAATCACTAGAAACATTTATTGATCTTGTGAATGTGATCATATTTATTCGCAACAGTGCAAGTATGTTATCTAGGAGAAACCCAATTCGGTCAGAATGTGTATGGGCATCATATCTCGGACAAATTCGATAACCAGCCATATCGCTCTAGTCACTCAGGAGTTATTGCCCTTAAATTATAGAAGTGTCCTAAAATTTGTCTAATATATTCCTTTTTACACTGATTTGTTCACACTGCTGTGACCTAATCGTAGAACGGGCGTATTTTGCGATAGTCAGCGCCTTTTTAAAATAGTTTTTTGTTTGCTTACTTGTGCTAATTCAACAACATATGAAATAACACAATTGTTTGTATACTCGTATGTAGTTGGTTTCAATTGTATGCTTGTTTTTATGACGATGAAAGAAAAACTTGACATATTTTGCAAAATATTTTATTATAATTTTATAATTATTTTAATAATTTAATATATTTAAACATACATATGGACAATGGTTTGTGAACAGTTGTACAATACACAAAATGGTAAACGTAGGTGCAACCGTGTGTACCATCCAACAATTGTTCTCCATGTGATATACCGTATATACAACCCCATACTGCTGAATTCCTGTACAGAGAAATTTGATTGACCTCAGTTTTATTTTTACAACATGTTTAATACCTTGTATTGGGACATTTGTTGATTTTGTGTATGGCTGTGGACACTTTGGGCATACATTCCAGTCATTATGGCTGTTGACACTTTGGTCATACATTCCAGTCATTATGGCTGTTGACACTTTGGTCATACATTCCAGTCATTATGGCTGTTGACACTTTGGTCATACATTCCAGTCATTATGGCTGTTGACACTTTGGTCATACATTCCAGTCATTATGGCTGTTGACACTTTGGTCATACATTCAAGTCATTATGGCTGTTGACACTTTGGTCATACAATCCAGTCATTACATCATCGGTGACTGTATACTATTTATGTGTGTATTCAGAGGGGGGACAGGGGCCTATGCCCCCGGAGTTGTTTTTGCAGAATATGGTTTTTCCTATGAAATACTAGATCAAGAGACTGTCCTAACAAGGAGATGGACCCCTCTGATGTAGATTGCTGGTAATGTGTATGATATTATTCTGTAGCGTGTGATTATGTAATATCTAACCAATGGCTTAAACAGCATGAGTTACAATAAATATAATCGATTGTCTGTTTCATGGATGGAATGTTCTAGTCTACAAATATAACTGACGGGTCATTAATCTCCCGATATAATCTTCTTACACCACACGGGTTAATCGGTATTGTGCAGCTGTTTGAGTTTTTATTGATATCTTCAATGTCATATTCACCGTTAGGTGCTGAATGTGTCTTCATGTATTGCAATAACACTGTTGCTGCAACCTTAAAAGGTACTGCATCGTCATGGGCTGTGAAATTCCATCTGAAAATAAACAAATAGGTTCCTTGATTGACATATACGAAGTCTTTAATCATTTTAAAATACTTCTTTTAAAATTTATTGTCAGAAAATCATGTAATGGGTTCAATCATTTATTAATTATAGTAAAGAAGGAAATAATATAGTTTGTCAATGTATAACTGCTACATTGTCTTGTGAAAAATATGATAGAATGTCAATGTTAATCAATCGCTTTTCTACATGTATAGACTGTATGTATACACGGGGTAGTTGTTATGACTGTATAAGTGTTATTGTTTTAAGCTAAGAGTAATATAACATTGATTGTATCTTTCTTTACAAAATAATAAATGTGGTTGTTCAATAAATTTATGGACTCATGTCTGCAAAACATGTTTATGTACAATAAGCGTTTATATATAAATGTAATTACAAATTGAAGTGTCATGTATACAATAGATACAGTAAAACTTCGAAACCTCGAACAGTTTTGGGACGTCGAACACAGTAGATACCTCGAACAGGTTCTTAGGTCCCGGCAAAACCCCTTCTTATTTCATATTAACGAACAGTAGATCACTCGAACGGAGATAGGTCGAACACTCGAACAGGTTGTGCGGTCCCTAGATACCATTTCATTCATTGTTCACCCCAGATAGGTCGAGCAATACAATAATTCACACCTTTTATGGACCGAGCGATATTCTATTCTTTGTTGACAGGGAAGATTGGTGACACGTGTTATTCGCACGTAGTGATAATTACTTGATTGTTGCACTATAAACAATACAGTGTACATGTACTTATGTGACAAACAAATCACTTAAGGGATCTATTAAATATTTAATGAAGTCCAAACGGGAAATTTTAATTGTTAATTGTCTATTGATTGTGTGTAAGAATAAACGAATCAATTACTTAAATATGTTTTAGTTTTCTTTCATTTCTTTTTAAATTATTATTATTATGAATAATGCTGTGACTATTGATCGACGTGCATTCAGTATGAAAACACTAACAACACACAAATACCGTGTGTTAAGCATCCTTAGTACACTTGCACCGGTGACAGTTCGTACATATATACGTATACGGTAGATGCCTCGAACAGATAGATGGCTCGAAGTAATTCCTCGGTCCGACGGCAGTTCGAGGTTTCGAAGTTTTACTGTATTATATTTAGAAATTGGGCTTTGGATATGTTTGGTTAAGTCAAGTTGTATTGATGAAAAGCATGTTATTGCTATTTTAAATCAATCGCTTAAAGATCAGTATTGTCAAGAATGGCACTCTTCCATGGTAGATTCGCCAAAACTTATATTTTACTCACACTTTAAATCAAATTTTTGTTATGAAAATTATTTAGCCTGCGTATATATTCGTAAAATAGAAGTGCTATGCATTTTTTCGGTGTTCATCACATAGACTTGAAATTGAAAGTGGCAGACATTTAAATACAGAACGAGATCAAAGGTTTTGTAAATTATGTGAAAATGTAGTAGAAACTGAATATCATTTCTTGCTTTAATGTCCTTTTTATTCTGATATTAGAAAGAAATACTTGCCAAAGAAATACTATGGAAATGCTACCTTTAACAAATGTATTGTCTTGATGTGTACAAAGAAGGAGGATTTGTTAAGGAATATTGCTATGTATATATATGTATATATATTTTGCAATGCAACATAGAAATACGCTACTGAATGCTTCGTAATTAGGATGTAATTGTTAATTATAAATTACTACACATGACGTTTTATAAGAAATAATAGATACGTATATTTATTTTACAATGTAACATCTACTGTATGCTTTGAAGTTATGTTTAAATTATCGATTGATAACTAAAATGTATTATTATTTTACAATGCTACAATTCTTTTGATATCCATATCATATACCGGATTGCATTATCATAATTATACTATTGTGATTTGCATTAGCTTTTGTTCACAATGTATTTTTTTGTTGTGTTGACATTATCATAACATGTACATTATATATATGATAAAAGATATGTTGTCTTGGGCTGGTGGCATATAACAAATAAACTATTGAATTTAATTTATATATATAAGAAATAATATGTTGTCTTGGGCTGGTGGCATCTAACAAAAAAACTATTGAATTGAATATTTCATTTTCTCAGCAATGCAAATTATAGGAGGATGGGGCAGTTATGAAGTAATGTTTTTGTCTTAAACATTTGTGTATTATGAATTTCAAAGCTTTTATATCGGCATGTATATTCATATTTACAAAACGTGGTTATAAATAAACACCTGACTTTCAACAATTGTTTCATGACCCTCAGCAGCTGCCAGATGAAGGGCTGTTCTACCATCATAGTCAGCAAGGGACATGTCCATACCAAGAAGTGCGTATCTGAAATAAGAGGGTTGTGTAGCAATTAACCAGAAATGTTTTACACGCATATAGTTACTATTATTATTGACAGCAGTAGATGATATTCGGTAGTTGTGACACGTGCTTTGATTATCAACAGGGGAACTATAACGTAGGCCAGTGGTACCATGGAGCCCCCCCGCAGTGAAAGTGAATTCCTGTTTAATGATGGAATGTAGAAATTTGGAGGAGGAGCGTACCTCTTGACCAGTCACAAGTTAAAAACGCCCTCAATGTAAATAAAATGATTCGTTGATTGCTAAGGAAATGTCAATTGTTGTACCACATGCGGGTGACATTGCTTAAATATCACTCCTTAGCTTCAGATACAACGTACATTTTATTACGTGTCAGCAAATTAACAAACATAACCAAATAACAATTCTATCAAAGGAAATTGTCACGACTTATTTCCCTTCATAACTTATAGGTAGAGTTCTCTCCCTTTTACCCTTTTATAGTATATGTATGTATAGTTCTATAATAGTATATACATATACTATAGAATGGACAAAGGGAGAGAACTCTAACAGGGATGAAATAAAAAAAAACTCACGATACTCTCCTGTGGCTTAAATTAAGGTGATCGCAATTGTGTGTAAAGAACCATACCTTCTCATAGCAGTGACGTCACCATTGTAAGCACTAAACAACAGATTGACCACATCCTGAGCCTTGGATTCCACGGCTCGACCTCTGGGGTCATATTTCTTGCTAGTGTGTTTGAGATTGTCGTAATTGTGGAACTTGAAATTAGCCACGAGTTCCTGAAATTAGCATAAACGACTACTAGTATATAAAATCACATCAAATTATGAACATGTAATACCAAATCCATGATTTATGCTTGGAGGGCATAACATTTAAGTAATTTATTTGGTTTTGATCAAGTATTATACAATGGCAGGATGATAGTACATAGCGTAATAAATTGTATATATATAAACATCATGATTATAGAAAATAATGCTACAATAAATCAGAATCGCTCATTTGAAAATTGTACATCTCATTATATTTTCGTATCTATGTGTACGGTTGGGGACTTGTAAGGGAGACGCGCCCCGAGTTGCCCACTGTGATCCGCAAGTGAATCTACATTAAGAAACAACTTCGCACACCTTGGCCCTGAATTATAACCGGCACTCACCACTAGGCACTCACCACTCAGCTGTCAAACGTTACCATGCTGAGTCTGAGACGGTACTTGTTTGCTAACTAGCTACATGTCACTATGAATGAAATCATGGATTGTTATCATTAAAATATTCAGTGTACGTTTTGTCTTGAACGTTTCTTGGTACCTCACTATATAGATGACAGGTTCTGATCGCATCCATTTGACGTAAACAATACTGTGCTGATAGTCCATTTAAAAAGGCACAATGTAGGTTTTCTTAATTTTCATTGATTGACTGTTTAGGTTACAAGAAAAAAAATGACACTATATTGTATGTGTATTCAACATGTAATCTAAATTTCATGACAATCGACACGTATTTTCATAAAAAATGAGTTTCAAAAGTAATAAAATGAAAGTTAAAGAAGCATGATTTTAAATGAACTGAGCTTATTTTAAGTCGATTGGGAAATAAGTTCTGATAACTTATGATTTTTCACTTTCGATGAGCTTCGTCGGTTACTAACTGGTACTCACACCAAATGCAGGGATTGTGACGTTCACAATAAAGCCCACTTCCACATGGTCCTCAAACTCGAGACCTTTCGCCAAGGAGTTAGATGCTCTTCCCCTTAACCACTACACCTCCGTAACGATTATTAATAATTTTCCATTTATTGTCACTCCACTTAGAACCCCACATAAAACTGTTGAAAGAGGAAAACGTTTCAAAACTTGTCTATCGTACAGAGTATTAGATATATATATATCAGCCTCCCATCATGATGTCGTGGATTCGGTGTAGTGGAAGTGTTGATATTACGATGATATTACGTTATGACGATGATATTACGATATGACGATGACCCTGACATTGTCTTGAAAAACAGCACCAATTAATCAACTTTAAATCAAGCTAACGTATCTTAAATTTGTTTACGTTAATACTCGACTCCTGTATGTGAACTTCTGATGTGTAATATTGTCAATAACGATGACTAATGTCATTTCAACCACATAGCAACATGCCATAAAAACTTGAAGCATACGTAACATTTGGTGCAAAACCACGAATATATCGAGCATGTTCATTCCAACTGATTATTCTTTTATTGACATGGACTGCGATTGGTATGTTTCATTTTGTCACATTAAGATTTACGGAATGATAAAGGGCGAGGGTGGCAGCAATCACAGCACCGGACTGTGCTGTCACTTCGATTGAACACAGCTGAAAAGATCAATCACTGACACATGAATTTACAATGATGATACGAGAAGCAGTAGTAATACTAGTGTAAACACTTGTGACTCAAATCACGGCGACATCAATAAATCGTGCCAAGTTGTACTGAGAAAGCTGTCGGAGGTGGAAATACATGTAGATGAAACAATAGTTTGTAGTAATGTCTGCAGATAAAGTGGTAGAAGCGAAAACTAAACGTGGCAACACAGCATTGGTCATGAAGGATACCTCTATTACTAGCTCGATTATAATGACAAGTCGTTTAGCAGCCGTACGCTAGCACTGTAATTTAACAACGCTCAGCAATGCAAATGACAATTCATGATGTAATGAGAACAAAGCTTTACACTCAGGATGTCATTCTTGAATGTCTTTGAACACAGTTGTATGGTCAAGCAGCAGCAGCAGTATGTGAGGACATTAGATCCCACATTCCTTTATTGTGATGTCGAGTTTAAGGCTAACATTTCAATATTGTATACGTTTCAAATCAATAAAACAAAGAATGGAGTTGATATAAGAATGTCAGCAAACAAACTAGACCTTTGTACTCGTACATTTAGACGACTTACTTGAAAATAAAACTCCAGGGTTTCCACAAGATCAGCTTCTGGTGGAAAACACTGCAAGAAAGGTTGAAACATGAAAAATAACAACATGAGTCACTAGATGACAATAATAGTGTCTGTGAAACACTTTCTAATATTCCACCACTGCATTTATGTCTCAGCTACCGAATAATATGATAGCCAATCGAAAGGTATATTCTGGCCAGTTGAACAAAAAACATAAAATATGAAATAAATATATACTTGGTGTTCTGTCATGTAATACTCGAGGGCGAAATTTCTGTCAGCCGTAGCTCGTTCGGACAGGTATCTGAAACAGGAAGGAAAATAATACCTTAGTTATAACCGTTTGGTCAAATAATGTTGTATATTCCTTTATAACACACATAATGTAATGTTCTGGACTTTGCGTCATTTTTTACAGGATAGAAACATTACAGTGCATAGTTTCCAAAGCAAGAGGACACGGGTAATAAAAGTCTTCATGGTCATATAGTGTAAATATTGTACAACATTGTGTAATGAATCTCAATGTTACAGTGTCATACTGAGTCAGTTGTACTTGGAGAGCTTGAGTTGTGTGATGTTTATGTTCAGTTATTTTCCATCTTAATTCAGTTATTATATATATATTATTAATGTCAGACCAGTTCTCCACCATTTTGGAAAGTTTATCCTCAACAGAAAAGTCAACAGCAGTGTCATTAATTAACACAGTTATTGATTCACATGATCGAAACAATGACTCAGCGTCTAGCTATCCGAGATTCTGAATAATTTCAAGAAATGTTTCAGTTGCGACAAATACTCTGACTAAATATTTAGTCTCCTTACAATTTCTTAGATACAACTCAGGGGTTATTATTTGTACGTTCTTAGTTACATCATGTAGCAATCTCATTAAAATCAGCTCCAGTCGCACGCTCCTATACTATACGCTAACTGGATCTGATGACGGCACAATACAGGTCACGTTCAAATCAAATCGTCGACTGCAAAATGCTGTGGTATAGAGTTATGAATATTCGTTGATCTCCGACGAGCTCCGTAAATGTCATTTGATATGGTCATTATTACTAATAAATAGAGAATGAAATTACTTAAATTTTGACACGATGATCTTACTGACTAAAGTATGTTTACAGGAGATTGTCGTGGTAAATATACTACTACTCTCTAGAAGAGATAAATGAAAAGAATTCGTGACAATCTCGATGTATTTTTACAGTTCATCGAAATTGAACCGGTTGTGAAATGTTTAGTTCTCGAACACCTACAGTCTACTTTACGGATCTGTAAATAGTCGGACATCTGATCTTCGTGCACGTATGTGTGTCTGTGCGCGTGTGTGAGGGATGACGTCATGTCAACATGAAAGTTTCAGTCATACGAAGTCATTGTATAGTTGTAGAAGATATATTGCTGACACATTGTGAAACCACTCCGTAGACACGCGACTTTATAACACAGCCACACATTCACATTCACCTTTCAACGGGTCAATGATTCCTTAGCTATTTTGTACCACCGTTATAAAAAGAAGCGCAGACAGTGACGCTGTTAGTACCATATTGACGGCGTTGGTAAGTTGCGTCCGGTGATTTAACTTGCAGCCTCTCGCATCCCAGACTGGCGCTCTATCACTGGGTCATCTGATCAGTGACTTAAAACAGTATGAAAGTGGGTAACGCAACATACTATATATGTATAACCCATGCTTTTCAGTGTGTGATATAAGATAATGTCAGAAATATATTACCGTAAAAAAGGCATGGATATAGCCATGTTTCAATATAACCGAGTGTGTTACTCTGTTTCGAAGGTTGACAATAGCCAATATCACCCGAGCAGACATGATTTACTTGTTACATTGAAGACCTCATTGCGAGACTTTTAATTAGATATAAATGTAACATAAGGCTAATGAGTGATTGATACGCATGCATTATCAACAGGCGAATAATGCATGTTTAAGACTGTCCAATATATTAACACTTGATGTACGAAGTAAAAATAAAAGCGCGACGACTCTAAAGAGTCTATGAATATGAGACCATAAAGTGTACACTCGTAGTTTTGTTATACAACGCATCTATTTAAGAAATTTATATTCATGACGTACTTTTGAACATAATACAATAGACTACACAAGACCAAGGAAGAGCCCTTGACTTCAACCATTTTGTGTTAACAGTGTACTAAAACAGTGACTATCACCGCTGTCAAATGTTACGAGGCTTCACTAACATTCATATTAAATGGTTTGTATAAACCTCTTGTTTTGAGTCGCAATGTACACTCAACAAAATTCCCAATCGGTCAGTTTATATTGTATCATTATTTTTCTAATAATGCATGTATTCACACAATATTTCACATACCGATATTTGAACAGGTAATGCAGCGAATTATTGATTTTTTTTAGCCGGCTCGCTATGAAATTAATCGTATTAGGCGTATTGACGTTTATAGCACGTTTTACACGTGCGGAGCATGGACACATATTTGCACTTGTTCGTTTACACTTTTGTCATTGCTGATGAAAATCCTTTTTGAAAAACACAAAACATGGTGAGAATGACTGAAGAAGAACGCGCCCGAGCTGTCGGAATGATACAGGCCGGAACTCATTTACGACAGGTGGGTTTTATTTTTTGAAATTTCATAAGAATATTGACATTGTTTGTTTGTAGCCATTATATTGGTGGTTATTTCCATTTTCAACTTATTTCAGGCGGCAAGAACCTTCAATATAATGGCTACAAACAAATAATGTAAATATTCTTATGAAATTTCAAAAAATAAAACCCAGGGGCAAACAAATCTTAACCGTAGCAACGAATCTATTGAGCGTGAAGGGAATATGGTTGGCGATTATTCTCAAATTAAAGAATGTTAACAGTTGTTAACAATGTTATATAATTGTATTTGCTTGTTCTGATTCTCATTCAGACCTTTCGGAGACTAAAAATAACGAAGTTTCCGATATTTGCCGTACAGTCAATCCATATTGATGAGTGATGATTCGATGGACATCGCCGACGACATTAGCAGGAGGTATACATGTAAGTGAAGCTTGTACAAATCAGTTGATTTACATACCAATTATATATTGACTTATCTATAAATAAACTAATAGCCTCTACATAGCTGTCAGAAAAGATTTGCCATGATTATATTTGGAACTGCTTCTTATTATATGACCTCGAGTAATAAAATTTTATAGGAATATTAATCATCACATGACATTCCGCTCCGGGCGTTTACTATAGCGATAATTTAGAGCTCTATGCCCCTTGATTTAAGTATGCGGGGGCACCTGTGTCTTGTGGATACATTTCTAGTTAAAAATGAACGTGTATCAATATTATCCAAAAATGGAGATGAGAACGTGATACTAATTGTTCCATCTTTTAGAGAGTTTGTGTGATTGTATGTGAGGTGACAGGTCCGGTACCAGCCATAACTTATCACTGCGTCTTTCCGAAAGGTCAGGGTAGATAATCCAGATTATTTGCCCCAAAGACTGAACGGGTTTTATACACGACCATTAAGGGAGTCGGCGAACTTTGACATGTTTGAGCTGTTGTTTTGTTGTAACTTCTATGTGACAGCCTGCTAGGTAAAGTATATGTGATTTTATTAAATTAATCTATACCTTTTTAAACAGTTTCATCCCCAAGTCATTTCCTCCCCAGGCCCAAGACGTTTCGATTCGAAGTCTTTTCCTTCCGAGACGTTTTACCTCCAAGTCATTTCCTACCAAGACGTTTCACCTCCAAGTCATTCTCCTCAAGACGTTTCGCCCTCGAGTCATTTCCTCCCAAGACGTTTCACCCCAAGTCATTTCGTCCCAAGTCATTTCGACCCCCAAGTCATTTCCTCCCAGAACGTTTCACCCCCAGGTCATTTCCTCCCTTGACGTTTCATCCCAAATTTTAATAGACCCTAGACTTTTCACCCCCCCACTTTTTGCTATAATCATATTTGTGTGATTTAAATTTAATGTTCATTTTAAAATTAAATTGTTGTGTTATAGTTTATAAGTCCTTTATCTTCATGTTTTAATAATAACATTAACAGTGTGATTTAATGAACACGCTTTGACTTTGTAGTAATGATGTGATATTAAAATTATTATCATCACCCTTTTCACTGACAGTAATTGAAACTTGCCATGAGCATATACAAGTACATTTATTTTAAGGACAACATGATAATCAAATTTCAGTTTCTGTTTTCCAGTTTCTTATTTGGGTCAGACAGACTCTATCTCATTGCAGTGCAGCAGTGTCATGTATATTAATTTGCACATACTTTAAAAGGTTAAAAATTAAATGGCATACATCTTTCCTTGTTTATAAGTTTATATTTAAACCTCTTTACTATAGCATTTAGGTGCAAGTTGGCCATGAAGGGATTAACTCAATGAACAATTATCATGGCTTAACAGACCCTAGTGCGACCCCAGCTGGAATATGGCTATAAAGTCTGATCCCCCTACTCAAAGTCTCTTATAAATGAGCTTGAGTCAGTCCAAAGAAGGGCAGCCCACTGGGCTATGTCTGACTTTGGGTGCACATCTAGTGTTACGGAAATGCTAGATAGTCTGCACAGGTTAGATTTCAGATACATTGACATTAGACAGACTCTAGACTGTCCCTTATGTACAAAATAACAAATGATTTGGTTGCAACTCCCATCAATGGGTATCTCACCCCTCTAAATAGAGCATCCTCCACTACCATACTTTGCCATACAGGCTAATTCCTGCAATCAAAGACTATTACAAATACCCGGACGGTACATCAGTGGAACAGTATACCCCCTCATATCCCCTGTCTTCCCACCCTAGTACAATTTGATGTTGCAATTAGCAACATTGAACATACCGTCTTACCATGACTTCATTCCTACCTGTTTTTAAACTGTTATAATAGCATTCCTACTTCTATGTTTTTTAATTCTTAGCTATACTTTTACTTCTTTTAACTTTTCTTAGCTGCTGGGCACGCAACATTGTCCAAGTCCTTGCAAGAGGTTCGACAACAAAGAAAGATAGATAGAATTAAAATTTAATTACTTATTACAGTCAATACTACAAAAAAAAAAGGTAAACTCAGCTTATAACAAGATACAGGGGGCTGTAATATTTATATTGTATCCAAATATCGTTATCCAAGGTTGACCTTTTCCCCAAATGAAATTAGAAGTTAAAAGGGAGAGTATAGTATGACAGTCTAAGAAATGAGTTAATTGCAAATTAGTACTGTAGCATTCTAGAATGCGATATTCAATCAACTTTATTACTGAAATTATTCAACGATAATTACATTATTTGTACTTCATCTGTCAGCTTCTGTCTTCGTTTTCAAACTAGATGCAGTACCATGTTGTTTGTCATGGACTGTTTGTCATTTTCAACAACTGCAGGATTCGTCATTAAGTTTTGAGTCCACTTGTCCAGTCGGGCAAGTAGACCAATAAACAAACTTTGTACGTGCCACTGGCTGTCGCCGGTTTATTTTGCAACATTTTCAATCTAATGATGAACTGTCGCTGATTACTTCAATCAATCCATTGTCTTTGTTACACAATAGCACACCATTTAAAACCACTGGTAATCAACCGTGGGGGGTCAATTTAGTGAATTTACGTTGTTGTTCACACCTTCGCCGATACCGTAAAGGGGTCTATTGTATGTCTTTAAATTGTGTAAACAAGTTGACATGCGAGTTAAATGGCCTAATTAGCTGGACCTAAAACTGCAATAGACTGGATATGCTGGACGTATTACGGGATAAATCAATCAAATTTTATATTCAACTTTCAGATTATATGTATTTTAAAGCAGGAAATCGTCCAATTCGCTACTCGCAATTTTTTATCGCCACTTTAAACTAAAATTCGCCAATTGGCTCCGATTGCAAACGACAGCGTGGGCCCTGATAGTGGACTGTTTTACTGTTCAAGTGCTAAAAGTTTAACATTCTATAGTAACAGTTAATGCTTTTATTGAGTGAATATTGCTTTTTTTAGTGTCATTTTGATTCTTTGACACATAGAATATATATACGCCTGATGGATATAAATGCATAAGTAAGAAACTTTCGTTTTATTTTTTATTCAAAATAGGTGGGGGCGTAAATAAGTGGAGGGGCTTATTCAGTATGATGAAAACAAAATTTACGGCTCAGTTTCTTTGACAGCGCACCTGCTTCCCCAACTTTCGGTTAAATCTAAACAAAGTGGACCGATGCAATTATATATTACCTGGATTGTTTTCATTTGATTTTTTTAAGCATTAATAGTATTTCAGATTTTTAGACTGCTTTTGTTTGAAATCAAGTTGTCCCATTGGGCTAGTGCTTTCAGATTTTATTGGCCTGAACAAATTTTTGGTTGTCAGACTACCGTTAATTTCGAGCCCTGAACTGTTTAACTTTTGCAAGATGTGGAAAGTAAGTATTACTATATGTGTAGGTGTTACTATTAAAGAAAGGCCCAACTTGTTTTTCCACAAAAGTTGTACACACAACAAGGTGCCCAAATCGGTGTCACCTCTGTGCTTAGGAATGTGTGTATTAGAAGGTGTTTAGATGGACCGGCATTTAGTATTGACAGTTGTATATAAAAATTACTAGCCTTTTACACCTTTCGGGCTTGCAACTTGACTTGCATTATCTTCTTCACGTAAAGACCAATTGTGTTAATAAGTTAGCAGGTTCAAAATAAGGTGTCACAAATATCATTTTAAGTGTCTACACTTAAGAGTTTGGGACCCGTAAAATATAGTGTTGTATCAGAAATATCGCGTTATGCGCTATCGTCCTATCCAGAGTATAATCAGTATAATCAAAGCGCTGAAAGCGCAGAAAGACTGGGGCAGTCAAAGTTTCTAGTGACCCATAAAGACTTCTCAGGCAGAGATTGTAGAAGCATTGCACTGTCTCGCTCGGGGATGGAAAGAGGGACGACTGGTTCACTTACAAGCAATTTTAATTTCAAAGCGTGCATGTATGACTATACACTCCACACAGCGCTTTGATTCCTCTACCGTTACATTCACCCGCTGCTGTATTACCCAGTATATTTTGATATTTGACCTTACAAAACCACCGTTCGTTCCTGATACTAAATGCCATTGGTCGACACGATCACGTGACTACTGAGTTTATAATAGATGGGTATTTTCCAGTGTTAAACCAATAAAATGTGTACGCAGTGTATGCTGCCTTGCGCGTCGAAGGAAATTTTGACTATCTAGCTAATCGGTTTAAGTTCAAAAGTGTAGCACTTACAGAAGGCAGTGTTTCGTTCATTCATCGAGGTTTGTACTGATACGTTTTAAAAATGGCGTGACGAATCTGATTAACAAGATGCCAAGTAACGATATACACAGATTCCGCCCGTACAGTTGTTTAAATGACCTTTAAATCATTTACAGGCATCGGAAATTTTTTGACATGCTGACGAAACGATAGTCACTTACGTTCGATTTATTTAGTTTTTCTAGCAATTTCCATAGTCTCGGTGGCATTTCTATGACAGTGAAAGCTTATTCAGTGCACACTCGCATAAAGTTTATTTACACATGTTTAATTACTGTCTTACAACGACTCGACTCGCTGAATGGCTCTGAACACATGTCGACTTGCCTGTCTAAATATAGACTAGGATGTGTATTCGAACTGGCTGTGGGGATTGTAAAACCGATCAAATGTGTCTAACTCTGATACGGCTGTTTCCAAAATTACAGTTACTAAAGACATGGGGCTGACGCCCCAGTCTAAAAATAAAGCAGGCTGACATGGACCGTAAGATTGGTATCATTATAAGCATTATATCACAGTATCATTACAAGTGGACAACATCAGTAACCCTGATTACTACTTGTAGTACAAAATGTATTAACAAATAAATAGACAATGCCAAATTGGTCTTAGAATTACCATTTTATTAGCTCACAGAGCTTGTTAATAATTTTGGTAAGGAAGTGGCTATAATTACAGAACCTTATTCCTAGACTCACATTTTAGGATAACATGAGTCCCATATGATAATGGTGGATAATCAACACTGTACAAGCTGGTATTATGGGAGTTTGTTAATTGCTGTACATATGTCATTATTAGAATCATTAACAATTATCTAATCCAAGTATACTCAAAGGCAAAAGAAAGTGTGCACTTTTGATTTTTTGATTATTTTAATTCTACAAGAAAAATCAGTCAAATTATAGCTAGTTATTACGTAATAGCCCGAATTGCGATTTTGCAGAATTTCGACGTGTAACGTGTATTCAAGTACAAGTGGCCAAACTTGTTTTCTCTACATTCTTTCACACATGTATAGTGCGAATATCACTGTAGATTTAGAAACTTGATAACAGAGAATATGCCACGACTATTAGAACGTCAGCGTATTGACGCCTTAATGATGCTGGTCGTAGGTGACTCAGAAACTTCAGTTGCACAGGCTCTTAACTGCCATAGTAACACTATAATCAAGTAACATGATAGGTTTATGCAAACGGGTACTGTTGCCGACCATCCCCGATCCGGTAGGCCATGTGTGACTGCTATTTTTGACAGGGCCTACTGCTGAGTAGGCGATAGTATGGTTATACAGTACGGTGTGATAGTCGACAGGTTTTATGGCCTCTTAAAGTAATTCTCATGCTGTGTAATTTAATCTATGCTGCACTTAACAACTTCACCAGGCCACAGTTCAAGGTTTCAGTCACTTTCACTCCTGTCCCACACATCTTCTTCTTCCATTTACCGATCTGGACTCTTAATAGGATGTATTTTGCTCAACACTCTTAAAGTTATTCTCATGCTGTGTAATTTAATCTATGCTGCACTTAACAATTTCACCAGTTCAAGGTTTCAGTCACTTTCACTCCTGTCCCACACATCTTCTTCTTCCATTTACCGATCTGGACTCTTAATAGGATGTATTCTGCTCAACACTCTTAAAGTAATTCTCATGCTGTGTAATTTAATCTATGCTGCAGTGATGGTCATCTCGGGGCGATAAACTTGTAAAATACACTGGATCCCTTCTATCCTCTATACCAAACAATTTACATTTTTAGTCCATGAAAATTGGGAAAAAGTACTTGATTTTTTTTGGGAATTATTGAATGAACCATGATTTAACTAAGTGTAAGTTATGGATCTTGTGTATTAAGTCTTAAATAACAGAGTTGTGGCCCGTAAGATTCTCTATATGGCCTGCTGCAATGCAGAAAAATGTTTCATGTACATCTCAATAAGTATATATATGTGTATATGTAACTATGTACTGGAAATTTGACCTTGACTTCTAGCAGCAATGGCATGCCACATCTTACACATTTTTAGTTTTGTTATGAAATTACAGGGGTTCAATTTGACCCTTGAGTTGACCCTTTCACCTCAAGAATTTCTAAGATGCCACATTTTGAACCTTAGGATTCTGGCTGAAAAGTAAATTTATAAATAATTTAGCTATGAGTTAGTCTACTAAAAAATTATCAAAATGACCTTTGAGATATAGCACTTATACGGTCCATACAGCGCTTTGATTCCACTACCGTTACATTCAAACGCTGCTGTATTACCCAGTATATTCTGATATTTGACCTTCCTGATACTAAATTTCATTGGTCGGCACGATCACGTGACTACTGAGTTTATAATAGATGGGTTTTTTCCAGTGTTAAACCCATAAAATGTGTACACAATGTATATATCCTTCTGCATCAAAGGAAATTTTGACTCTCTAGCTAATCGGTTTTATTTCATGTCATTAAAAGTTTAGCATTTACAGAAGGCAGTGTTTCGTTCCTTCATCGAGGATTGTACTTATACGTATTACAAATAACGTGGCTAATTTGAGTAACAAGATGACAAGTAACGATATGATGCATTTTAAAATATACAGTTTCAGGGCTCTCACTAGGCTGAAATTTTTGGGAGAAGTGACTTCTCCCTCATGTCAAATTAGGGAGAAGTGGGGAGACTTAAGGAGAAGTGATCATTTTTGGAACGTCAATATGTGCGTCGTTACCAGTTAGTTTGGATACACTTTCTGATTGCAACAAAGATGAATGTTTTCTAATAGGTCCCACGGGTCCGACTATCGGACCCATTCCCCAAGCAAAATATAGCTTTTTTTCCCTATCAGAAAAAAAAATCCCAATTGGAAGTACCTACAAAAAATCTCTATTGGGGCAGCATATAATTACCGGCGAGTCGCGAAATAAACATCAAAACAATGCATTCGGGTATTCTCGGATTTCATCGTTTATTAATATATAACATGTGATGATCGCCGACTTTCGTTTTCTAAACGTTTATCGTGAATGGACACCATCACAAAAATGTCGCAAGTAGTAAATATTACTGCGTCAAAATAAGAAAGACAGATTCTAAGGGATCGAAAACGGTAAATTCCATGTTTGAAACAGCGTCGAGTGCCCCTCTGTCAGAACTTTCTCAGTGAGTCTTATGGTTATTCAACTTATTTATGCTGGTGATGAACATCGCACTGATCAAATCCCTCAATGGAGTGCGGTTTATAAAGTTTGTTTATATTTCGAATCATGTTTGTTTATTTTAAGTTTTGAAGACAAACTTTTCTGGCTATTTGTATTGTTTTGACTGCGGGAATGCTCCGCCCACCACTCGATAATTGACAGCGTCTGTAACTTCGCCAAAATGGTTGGCGAAGTCAATTTCGCTTTGATCTAGCGAATGGGCGAAGTCTCACCATTTTAGGCGACCACTTCGCTCAAGTCGCCCCCTAGTGAGAGTTTCCGCATTGAAGTCAATTTCGCTTTGATCTAGCGAATGGGCGAAGTCTCACCATTTTAGGCGACCACTTCGCTCAAGTCGCCCCCTAGTGAGAGTTTCCGCATTGACAGTTGTTTAAATGACTTTAAATCACTACACATTTTACAGGCATCGAAATAATTTTGGCAAGCCGACGAAACGATAGTCACATTCGATTTATTTAGTTTTGTAGCAATTTCCATAGTCACAGCGGCATTTCTATGACAGTGAAAGCTGTCTATTCAATGCACACTTGCATAAGCTTTATTTACACATGTTTACTGTCCTACATTTGAGACATTAGCAAGTCGTTGTATGCGGCTAGCTGAATGGCTGTGGACACATGTCGACTCGCCTGTCTAAATATAGAAAATATCAGTTGTGCGGGAGTTATTAAGCAGAGGGTGATTACGAAGATATCGGAATAAGATCCGATGCTAAAGGAAAGTACGGCACTAAGTGAAAGCCCTGAGTAATCATGTCTCCCCCATATAACACGAGACATGTCTCCCCTATATAACACGAGACATGTCTCCCCCATATAACACGAGACATGTCTCCCCCATATAACACAAGACATGTCTCCCCCATATAACACGAGACATGTCTCCCCCATATAACACGAGACATTTTGTTTTTGCTCTGGTTGTTTGTCTGTCACAAATCGTGTCTGCTGCATAACTTCTGAAATGCTTGAAGGATTTTGAAATAACTTGCCACAAATGTTCACTATGTTGAGATGATGTGCCGAATGCACGTTTCTAGTAACTTTCTATCTAGTTGATGGCTCAGCCATGGTCACACTTAGAGGTCAAATGGCTATATTTTATTATAACACACTTATGTACTAGTGTAAAATTTGGCAAATTTAATAGAAATTAATTTCTTTTTCAGGTTTAGTGATTAAAACTATTTGGACTTCGTCATCTTTACGTTTAAGTCCTAAAATGGCTGAGAATTTGGAAAATAATCCTGATGTGGTGGCTGATAATGAGGTCAGACTTGAGGAAATAACAAGAAGACTGAATGAGCTTGGAGACAGAGAGCAGCAAAATTTTTATTACAACATAGGTCAACAACTTAGTCTAATAGGTGACGAACTAAGCAACACTGAGAAGTCTGAACTTGTAGGACTTCTTGATGAACTTTCATTTGCATCAACAACAGCTGGAAGTGCATCAGTACCTTTTGTACTTTTAATAAGAAAATTTGTACTTCTAGTGGCCAATAAAGCTCGTATTTCTGCTGAAGCTGTGAAAACAACCATAAGATTGTTCCTGCAAATGTGGAATAACAAAGCTCTAAGCAATGAGGTTAAGGAAGTGATAAATTCAGACAGCACAAGGGAAAATATTCCTAGCGAAGTGGAAACTATGGATAGTGAGTTTATTAGTCTTTATCACCAAGCTCTTAGTCAAGGATACCATCGTGTCAAGGATATAAGACTGATGATTGTTGGAATGTTCGGTGTTGGTAAAACATCTCTTTTGAGAAACATTGTAGAGGTAGATGAATGTCAAGGGACTACATACCAGAATAGAAGCCCTGAAAGTACAGTTGGTATTGATGTGATTCATTGTGAGGTACTTAAAGATGGAAGGTGGCTTCAAACACACAATACCAGTTCTTATGCAACTGACAAGTTGCGCACTATTCTTACTCAAAGGAAATGGGAGGATAATACAGATGGCAGCACTGGCTCAGCTGGACCATTGCCTTCTCTACAAAACAACACAGAACAGCCTTCAACAAGTTCGGAGTTTTCTCAGGACAGCAGTGGTACAATCATATACCAGAGAAGCCCAGTAGATCAACAACATGGACATTTAGACTTGGCTGATTTCAGGAAGAAATTATCATCCAGTGATGATCCAATTTTCGATACATTGATGCATGATGTTATGGAAACGGTGACTGACCCTGACATGTCTTTAGTGTCAGACACAAAAGTTGCTGTTTGGGATTTTGCTGGACAAAACATATACTATTCAACCCACCATTTCTTTCTTAATTCTCGTTCAATTTATTTGCTGTTGATGGATGTTTCAAAGCCACTGGACAGTTTGGTTGAAGAAATAGATGAATTTCCCATATCTGGTTTCTTGCCTAAAGACTTTACTTGTTTGGAAGCATTCAAGTTTTGGCTTAGATCTATTTATATGTACCACACCACACAAATAAGAGATACTTCAGTTAAACCAAGTATTATACTTGTGGGTACTCATAAAGATGAGCTTAACGGTAATGATGATGAAAAAGAGAGACAAAAAGAGAACTTTTTCAATAAAGCTTTGAAGTCATTCTTAGATTCACCTGTTCTGAAACTTGTGCGGCGTCGGAAGTTTTTAGTGAATAATTTGGACAACAAGGAGGATTATGAAAGTATTCGATTGGAGGTACTGAACACTGCTAAAGAACAGAAGTACTGGAATGAGAAAAGACCGGCTAAATGGATTCGACTTGAACAGTCACTTGAAGGCCTTAAAGCAGAGGGTAAAGAAATCATATCATTTGATGATTTGAAGGAAGCAGATCAGAAGAATGAAATGTCTTTAAACAGTGAATCTGATTTGAAATTGTTTCTTCACTTTCACCATTCTCTTGGCAATGTGCTATTTTTTGAGTCGGAACTTCTGCAACGATGTATTATTTTGACCCCTCAGTGGATAATCGATGCATTTAGATGTTTCATTTCTCACATGCCTGATAAAGACCCAGCACAGCTACCTCTCTGGGATGATTATGAACAAAGAGCTATTTTATCTTATGAACTTATTGATGAAATCATTGACAAAAATCCGAAAAACATTTGCTTTAGAGACTATAAGAAAGAGATCGTTGGATACATGGAGCTGTTAGACATGATAGCTAGACCAGTAGATGTTCTAGATCATGACCAACAGAAAGAAGAATGTCATGGCGATTTTCATGGGGATGAACACAACCGAGCTGGTCATGGTGTATGCAATGAGTCTTCTAACCTTCAGTCTGGGAAAGACTTTTACATTGTTCCCCTTCTGTTGCGTTCACGACCTGAAGAAGAGAAGTTGTCTAAATGGCTGAATCCCGCCCAAGCAAAGAGCAAAACACCTATCCTAGCCATGGTTTTCAAGGATGGGTTCTTGCCTCCATCAGTATTCCATCGCCTGTTAGCCATCTGTATCAGAAAGTGGCAAGTACAGAAGACAGGTGGACAGTTCTTATTGTATAATGGGTTTGCTGGATTTCGCATCACAAGAACTTCAACACTCACCATCTGGTTTCAGGACCACATAGTTTATGGAAGAGTCTGCAGCTATAAGGTTGAGACTGATAGTAAACAGATTTGTGTTGAAGCCAGACACTTCTTATCAAATAGTCTTAAGAGTATTTTAAGCATAATGCCTAATACAGGGGGATTTGGTAAAGTATTGCCGTTTGATGAATTCATTCAGTGTCATCACATTGCTACATTTAAGCCAGGAGTAGGGCTTATAAGATTGAGGGACTTTTTGTTTCATGATTCAATAGTCTGTGAAGATTGTGCAGAGGAACATGCCATGTCCAAGGATGAGGGCTTAGGACTTTGGTGTAATGATTTATTACAAAAGCAAAAGTTGGAAAACATCACCTTGTCACATGATGTGCTTCGTAGATGCCCAAAACCTACTGAGTTAGTTCAAATAGCTATGTCATGTATTGGTGATGAATATTTCAGGCTTGGTTTAGAGCTTGGTATAAGTGATAAGCGCTTAGAACAAATTAGAGATGTGGACAGATTCCATCCTCAAACCAGAATATACCACATGCTTTTTGAAGCAAAATGTTTAATGGAAAGAGATAGTTCAGATGATGAACTTACAGTTGAAATGCTAAGAAATGGAATGATTGCTGTTGGAGCTGATGTTACTGCATATGATAAGTTGTTGGAAAAGTCTGGTACTGAAGATGGTAATACTGTTGATGGAGTAGACATAGAAGATGGGAATGAATGTCCAAATGAGTGCACACTCTCAAAGCTTAGTGAATGTATCGGAGATGAATATTGGTTGCTTGGCATTGTCCTTGGACTGTCTGAAATAAGAATGCAGCAACTGAGAGAGGAATGTAAAAAACCTCCTGTCAGAATCAATAATGTACTTTTAGAATGGAAGAAGCTGAACAGCAATGTATCTACATTATTAAATGCCATGAAGTTAGTGGGCTCCGATTACAACAAGGCTATAACCATCTGCTCAACTCCCAATGAGTAAATGATACTTGATTATTAAAATTTAGATTTTTATGATGTTTGGTCAGCAACTGCAAAAAGACTAGTTTACAGTTTCCATCCTGCAAGATAATCGTTTACTTTGATCGGCGATAGACGGCAATCTCCGTTTATTGTGGGTTTGATCTCTGTAGAAAATCTTGCTGCTAACTAGAGTTCAAACAAATCTAAACACACACAATAGGACATTTCCAAACCATGGTTTATTGGCGCCGCCCATGAGGGCGGGGCCTTTAATGGAATCACGAAATTTTTGAGACTATGGTAGGAGCATCTATTTATAACTGAATCTATTTTTTTTATTAAGGGTTAAACTGCAGTAAATATTACACGTTACTTTTTGTATTTTTATGATTTAGAAATAAAATATTTTTAATGCATTTGTATTGTCGAATAAATGTCTTTTACAAAGTTAAAACGATATGTTTATGATAGATACTTGCTGATCCCCGAAAAGTAGGACGATTCTACATAAACAGCATGTGTGTTAGGTGTCGAAGATAAAATAATAAAAAATTAATTATAAAAATCTTCATTTTCACTTTACTTAAATCAATATTAACACAGTGGTACTTGTAACGTGGATATTCATGCAAGTTACGGTGTTAAAAAGGAAATACACACCAATGAAGTGTGAAAATGGACTATTCCAAAACGGACGATTCTACATAAACAGCATGTGTGTTAGGTGTCGAAGATAAAATATAAAATAATTAATTATAAAAAAAATCATTTTCAATTTAGTTATATCAATATTAACACATTGGTACTTGTAACGTGGATATTTATGCAAGTTACGGTGTTTAAAAGGAAATACACGCCAATGATAGTATGAAAATGGACTATTCCAAAACATTTTCCCGCCATTACGCTATTCCAAAACATTGTGCACCAGTTTTACCCGTTTTGCGGCGCCCTTGGATGCTTTGCATCAATGCATTTCTTGTATGTCAATGGTATTGATAAAATAATAATAATGTTATTATGTTATAACCCTTATGTCAATGTAAATATTCAATTAAATGTTTCACCATGATTTGCATTACCTAAAAGTAACATTATTGTCATTTGTAACTCCAGGGTCAAATGGAACCCCTGAATATGTTAGACATTGCATATAGCGAATGAAACAAGGAACTTTCATGCTATGCAGGTACTAATCTATGAAGTCAGTGAATGCTCTCTTCACCTGATTTCCTATTTTTGGACAAATATGAAATAATTTTTGTTAGTTATGTGCAAAAATGGTATTTTTATTAATTTGTGTATGGGATATTTCCGATTTTTGAACATTTGTCTTTTGTTCTGTATGTGGGTTTGATGCCACATTGACATTCCACACCTAGTTTAAGCAGTTGTTGCAGTGTTTAAATTGTTTCAATTACATTTACATGTGGATATAGCAATGTTATCATGCTCTGTATGTCTTACTTGCTGTCTCTTGTAGTACTGCTTATACCACAGGAGTTTGTCACATTGCCATATACTGTAGACGGGGCAAAGGGAGAGAATTCTAGAAGGGAAAAAGGAGAGAACTCGTGACAATCTCCTGTGGCTCATACAATGATTATACTTTACAGATGTAGATAAATAAAGATATTGCATTTAGTGGTCATATGTTATAAAATATACCAATGTATACTAACTTAAAACAAGAATTTATTATTTGTTTACATCATAAATTGCAAATAAACATTGTATTGGTAAAATTAACTTCTTTGCTGATAATTGTGTCTATTATTCATTTATGATGTATATGTATAAGACTTTAAATGAATATTCTTTAAATGAAACCTTGCATGTTGTCTGTATGAGTTTGTGTATTTGATGTTGGTTTTGTGATGGATACCATTATACTGTAAAAGCTGCTCTTTGTAGTTGTTCTGCTTATAAACCAGAAATTGAGGAGCAGTTTATTTTGTGATATGTTTTAAATTTTTGTTTGTTTGATTTATTTGCTCTCATAAATATCTTATACCATGTTTTGTTTGAGTTCTACTTATACTTTGAACAATTGCAATTCGTTAAAAAATGTGATAAATTTTAACAACTATATACACTGCCATCGAAAAGTTTCTTCACACTTGAATATTTTGAATTTCGTTATTATTTCAAATCAAACATGTATGTGCATGAGCATGAAGTATAATTATTCATCCCATTTCTGTGATGTAAAGTTAAGAATTAACCATTTGCACATCTCAGCAGCAGCATCAATCAGCCTGCATCCCATTTCTGTGATGTAAAGTTAAGAATTAACCATTTGCACATCTCAGCAGCAGCATCAGTCGGCCTGCATCCCATTTCTGTGATCTAAAGTTAAGAATTAACCATTTGCTCATCTCGGCAGCAGCATCAATCGGCCTGCATCCCATTTCTGTGATGTAAAGTTAAGAATTAACCATTTGCACATGTCAGCAGCAGCATCAATCGGCCTGCATCCCATTTCTGTGATGTAAAGTTAAGAATTAACCATTTGCACATCTCGGCAGCAGCATCAATCGACCTGCATCCGAAACCAATATGTGTGTAACTGATTGATCTGACACAGAATTAAGATAATTTGGTTCAGTGTTAATTTTTAAATACTTCTACAGAAAAGTGTTGCTGTATTACAAGGTATTTTCGATTTATTGCATGTGAAACAACTATGAAAATACATTAATTGCAATGGAGTATTGTCAAGTGTGAAGAAACTTTTGGAGGGCAGTGTATAATGGAAGTGCTTTATAAAGTTTTACTTATGTAATGTTCAAATGGGAATATTTGGTGTATTTCGTTATGCCTAGTGTTGATTCCCCGTTGATCACGATTGCCTACGTGTTGACCCCCCTTTAGTTGTGGTACTTGTTGAGATGACTTGTGATCTTATGATCATGTGGATGAAAGTGCTGTTGCTGATTTTGACATACAAATTAATATCATGATTTGTTTTCTCGAACGATATATTACTAGCAGCAGTCAGAAAGTCGGACAATCTGCCGATAATACATTCAGAGCTTTTGTTTTTGATGAATCACTGACATTTGATAATTTACATAGAATATGTCACGAAATTTCAGTGTTGTTACTTGCTATAGTATAAATGTATTAAATGCTTTGTTTAAACAAAAGAAGATGCTAGTCTTGAAACATCTTGTAGCTTATTTTGTTTTCTCTCTCAAGCTCGCAGCTTGTGTTGGGTAATGTTCAACGAATTTTTCAAATTATTCTGTAAGATATGTTTGCACTGATTATAGAAAATGTAAAACATATCTTCTGAAAAGTGTTGTCCCAATTTGAAAATTATACAATAACGATCTTTTGGTGTTGAAATTGTGTTGAATTCAAAATTGAGATTTTAAAAACAATGTTAGAATTAGATGGTTAACCTTGTTTTCCTGTGGGTGTGTGTAGACTAGTTGAGATGTTTTGTTGGGGAAACTACTATAAGTGCCTTAGTTAACTATGATCAGGTATTAATGCTAATTTGCTCATTTTCCTAGATGTACAATCCCTTACTCAGGTACTTGTTACAGTGGCAAATGTACAAGTTGGTATTAAACAATGTTTTGGAAATATGACAGTTGTACACAAGACAACATAAACGATTGGCCAATTAATGCTCACACTGTACTTCTATATTTGTTTTAATATCCCTTTATTTTGGTAAATTTTATGACAAATGGTAGAAGCCTTAGAATGGTTAAAGCATTTTTTACACAATATACCAAATAGTATACTTACATGTGAATGACAGCATAATGTTAATATAATGTTAGATTTGTTTAACAGATTTTTTAATACTATCTGGAAGATTTTGTATAAATGTTTCAGATACCATGGAGACCATGACCAGCTGTTCATTGACTTTGTTCTTTCAGTTTGTTCATTACATAAAAAAGTTGAATATGCTCTATATAATTTGATGTAAGTTAACAGTAAAACAATTGTTGAACTATCTTTCTGATGCCTCTTTTTATACACATTATGATGGTTACATTGAAATCGTTTTTTGAGAGTTATGGATATCTGTGTATGTTTTGCATGCATCAATGAATTTATCAATAAATCAATTAATTTATCAATTAAACTATGATAACTGTTAATGGAGTTATTGTTTATTTGAACTGATGTGCACTTGTTTTGGGCCTGCTTGATTAGCTCAAGTTGTATTACTCTACTGCCAATCTGTAAGTGGTAGGTTAAAACCTTTAGTGGTGCATTGGCTCTCCCTGACAAGTTTGCCGAGGTAACGAAGATAACCCACCCAATGTCATGTGTTCTCTACGTCCGATTCATTTTAGAGAACCTTAGAAGGGATAAGGGAGATAACTCAAAAGAACAGGTTAGTACTGTTCAGTGTCCCTGTAACAGTAGATAGGTTGACCGACCGCTTGTACATGACTATAATACTGTTGAAAAGCGACTTAAACTCCTACTCATTACTTCGTATCAGGCTGTGATGTTGAAAAGCTAGGAACTTACATGCATATCATACTTCGATAGCTGGAAGTCACTGCAGAAATAAAAGCTTTGATATACACTACATTTCAAGAGGTGCCTAATGATTCAGTGATCAATCTGTACTCTATATGTAAAGGGAAAGTATACAGGAACACTCATAATAGAAATTTATGAGCGGACTTGTATGTGGAGATGGACATCGGAACATGAAGTAAAATAGGGGTTTTTCTCAAACTATTTTTGAAAATTGTTTTAGGCCATAATAAGAGTTACTGATGGCAAGTTTTAGTATATTCAACTTTAATGTAAAGACACACCAACCTGTTTTGATGTACATTGTTTTGTTCAAATAGCTAGCAATATACCATGTACAATATACACGATTACACGAATTAAAACCTAGACGATACTTGAAATCAGTCGAGCAATAATTCCTCGTGCATTTCAATCTTTAGCTATCGTACGGTTCAGTCTTACAAATATGCGATTAATTACAATATACCCGATGTATAATCTGCTTTGAATGTAAGATTGGAATTAGTTCACGTAGACACCATGGATGCTAACCGTAGGAGCCAGCTTCTAAGATGCATAACGTTTCTTGCCCAACCTCCGCCTGACATTCAAGAATTCCGGCGTTACCAAATATTTATTATATTTCTGCTTTCCTACATTCCACCTGAACCTCCACTGGATATCAGGACAAGGTTCTTTCAAGATTGTAACGTGGACTTTATCGGAAGAAACGTTTTTAGGTTAGTTGCTCAGCAGAGATACGAGTTTTTTTAATAACAAACAAACAAACAACAAACAGGTGAATCGCCAGAAACATGTATTGATCTTGTAAATGTGATCATATTTACTTTCAACAGTGCAAGTATGTTATCTAGAAGAACCAAATTCGGTCAGAATGTGTATGGGCATCATTTTTCTGACAAATTCGATAACCAGCCATATCGCTCTAGTCACTCAGGAGTTATTGCCCTTAAATTATAGAAATGTCCTAAAATTTGTCTTTTATATATTCCTTTTTTCACACTCCATTGACCTAACCGTAGAACGGATGTATTTTGCGATAGTCAGCGCTTTTGCTTTTATTGTTTTTTGTTTGCTTACTCTTGTGCTAATTCAACAATATATGAAATAACACAATTGTTTGTATACTCGTATGTAGTTGGTTTCAATGGTATGCTGTTTTTATGACGATGAAAGAAAAACTTGACATATTTTGCAAAATATTTTGTTATAATTTCATAATTATTTTAATAGTTCAATATATTTAAACAAAAATATGGACAATGCTATGTGAACAGTTGTACAATACACAAATGGTAAACGTAGGTGCAACCGTGTGTACCATCCAACAATTGTTCTCCATGTGATATACCGTATATACAATCCCATACTGCTGAGTTCCTGTACAGAGACATTTGATTGACCTCAGTTTATTTTTACAACATGTTTAATACCTTGTATTGGGACATTTGTTGATCTTGTGTAAGGCTGTTGACACTTTGGTCATACATTCCAGCCATTACATCATCGGTGACTGTATAATATTAATGTGCGTATTCAGAGGGAGGACAGTGGCCTGTGCCCCCGGAGGTTTTTTGCAGAATATGTTTTTCCATATGAAATACTAGATCAAGAGACTGTCCTAACAAGGAGATGGACTCCTCTGATGTAGATTGCTGGTTCTGTGCATGATATTATTCTGTAGCGTGTGATTATGTAATATCTAACCAATGGCTTAAAATGCATGAGTTACAATGAATATAATCGATTGTCAGTTTCATGGATGGAATGTTCTAGTCTACAAATATAACTGACGGGTCATTAATCTCCCGATATAATCTTCATACACCACACAGGTTAATCGGTATTGTGTAGCTGTTTGAGTTTTTTATTGATATCTTCAATGTCGCATTCCCCGTTAGGTGCTGGATGCGTCTTCATGTATTGCAATAACACTGACGCAATCTTATCATGCTTAAAACGTACAGCATCGTCATGGGCTGTGAAATTCCATCTGAAAATAAACAAATAGGTATAGGTTCCTTGATTGACATATACAAAGTCTGTATTCATTTTGTCAGAAAAAAAACATGTAATTACTTCAATCATTATCAATACTAGTATAGAACAAAATAATATAGTTTGTCAATGTATAACTGCTTCATTGTCTTAATGTTTATCAATAGTTCTTCTACTTTTTTTGATACACGGGGTAGTTGTTACGACTATAATTGTTATTGTTTTAAGCTAAGAGTAATATAGCATTCATTGTATCTTTCTTTAGAAAAGAATAAATGTGAGGTGTTCAATAAATTCATGGGCTCATGTCTGCAAAACATGATTATGTACACAAAGTGTTTACCGGTATATGTAAATGTTATGAACAAATTGAAGGGTCATCAATACAATATATTTTATATTTCATTTTCTCAGCAATGCAAATACATTTTGTAGGATGAGGCAGTTATTTAAGACAAAAACATTACCTCATTTTGTCAGTTTTGAATTTCAAAGATTTTTAGTAACTACCGTTTGTTATGAAAGAGTTTGAAATATCTTAATTTTATCTGTAATATTAGCTAGGAACATATTTTAGTGGTTGTTATTCCTAGTAGTGCGATCTTTCTAATTATTTATATATCGGCTTGTACATTCACATTTACAAAACGTGGTAATAAATAAACACCTGTCTTTCAAATGTGAGTTCACGTTACATTTCTCCAGCAGGAAACGAACAATTGGTTCATGACCCTCAGCAGCTGCCAGATGAAGGGCTGTTCTACCATCATAGTCAGCAAGGGACATGTCCATACCAAGAAGTGCGTATCTGAAAATATGAGGGTTGTGTAGCAATTAATCAGAAAACTTTTTACACACATATCGTTACTATTTTTATTGACAACAGTAGATGATATTCGATAGTTGTGACAAGTGCTTTAATTGTCAAAGCTTGCCAGGCTCGTTTCAACAGGGGAACTATAACATAGGACAGTGGTACCGTTGAGGCCATCCCAAGTGGAAGTGTGAAATCCTGTTTAATGCTGGAATGCAGAAATTTGGAGGAGGAACGTACCTCTTGTCCAGTCACGCTTTAAAGTCAGACTCAATGTAAAATAAAATGATTGGCTGATTGCTTAGGAAATGTCAATGGTTGTACCACTTGAGGATGACATATCCTAAAACACACTCCTTAGCATTTAGCATTTTATTACTTCAGCAAGTTCAAAAACATAACCAAATTACAATTATATCACAGGATATTGTCACGAGTTCTTTCCCTTCATATCTTTTAGAGTTCGCTCCCTTTATCTCTTTTATAGTACATGCATATACTATTATAGAATTATATATATATATCATCATCTTGATTTAAGCCACAGGAGATTAGATTGTTAGAGTTCAGGAATTAAAGGACAAAACTCATGATAATCTCCTGTGGCTTAAATCAAGATGATCGTAAGTGTGTGTAAAGAACCATACCTTCTCATAGCAGTGACGTCACCGTTGTAAGCACTAAACAACAGATTGACCACATCCTGAGCCTTGGATTCCACGGCTCGACCTCTGGGATCATATTTCTTGCTAGTGTGTTTGAGATTGTCGTAATTGTGGAAATTAAAATTAGCCACGAGTTCCTGAAATCAGCATTTACGACTATTAAACATCACATCAAATTATGAACATGAAATATAAAATCCAAGATTTGTGCTTGGGGGCGTAACATTTAAGTCATTTTTTGGTTTTGCTCAAGTCTTATAAAATGACAGGATGATAGTACATAGCGTATTAAATTGTTTAAATATAAACTTCATGATTATAGAAATAATGCTACAATCAAACAGAATCGCTCATTTGAAAATATTAATGTATATTTTAAATCCCATTATATTTCGGTATCTATACTCTGAAATATATAAGGTTGGGGACTTGAAAGGGGGACGCGCCCTGCTGGTTATAATTCAGGGCCAAGATGTGCAAAGTTGTTTCTTGATGTAGATTCACCTTTGCTGACGAATTGTACACGTTCGTGCGTATGCCTGGATACGTGCCTGGACATAGCATAGAAGACACTTGAATATCATACCTCACAAAACTGGACACCACGACTACTGTTGCCCCATTTGTCAAGTGGTGGCGACCATGTAAATATACCCATTAAATTTGGTATGACCAGCAATACTCCACCAGCGACACCTGACTTTGCCGGAAGTCCAACCTGTACATAAGATAACACATTATTTCAATAGCTGCCTTGTTAGGGCATAGGTTACCAACTGAATTATCAAAAAAGTCATTTGGTTCAACGAAATTCATGTTTTGAAAAAAATGTTTCTTATAAAACTGATCGACAACGTAGCCGTTATGACATTACCACTTAAGCAATGTTTTATTAAGACCATATTTCTATAGTTCCAAAGGACAAAACACGGTGGTGAAAGGAGAACCACGATGTGAATAACACGACAGGACCATGTCAATGTCTACTCAAGGCAACGAAAACACAAGCACATGTCCCACAAACACCATCCTGGCCACATCGCCCTCCCATCGTGATGTCGTGGACTAGGTGTAGTGGAAGTATTGATATTACGAGATTACGATGACCCTGACATGCATAAAGTGTCGTGAAAAAATACACTAATGAATAAACTTAAAACAAGCAGACGTATTTTTACATCTTTATCTTTACGTTAATCCTCGACTCCTGTATGTGAATTTCCAATGTGTTATATTGTCAATAACGACGACCAATGCCATTTCAACAACATAGCAACATGCCATAGTAAGACGCAAAGCATAAGTAACGTATGATGCAAAGTGACAAACATATCGAGCATTTAATAACAACTGATTATGCTCCTATTCACACATGGTCTGCTATTGGTATGTTTCATTTTGTCACATTAAGATTTACGGAATGATAAAGCGCCACAGTCCGGACATAGTGAATGAATTTGTCACATGATAAAAAAACTAAACTGATACCTTAAACGCAAACTGCCCCGAATAATCGTACATTCCACAAGAATGCATCAATGACAGAGTGTTTCGTACAGCATCAGAGTCGAGTACACGATCACCAGTTGTTGGACAAATACCTCCATTGGCGAGAGTGGCAGCAATCACAGCACCGGACTGTGCTGTCACTTCGATTGAACACAGCTGAAATGATCAATCACTGTCACATGAATTCACAATGATTATACAAGAAGCAGTTGTAGTACTAGTGTACAACTTATGACTGAACTCACGGCGGCATCAATGAATCGTGCCAAGTAGTACTGAAAAAGCTGTCGTATGTCGAAATAGATGAAACAATAGTTTGTAGTTATGTCTGCAGACAAAGTGGTATGAGCGAAAACTGAACGTGGCAACAAAGTATTCATCATAAGGAATACCTCGTTCACTAGTTCTATTATAATGACCAGTCGTCTAGCAGTCGTACGATAACACTGCAATTTAACAAAGGTCAGCAATGCACCTGGCATTTCATTATACATGTAGTAGCATGTTGGGTAAAGAGAACAAAACTTTACACTCAGTAAGTCATTCTTGATTGTCTTTGAACGCAGTTGTATGGTCGAGCAGCAACAGCAGTATGTGAGGACTTTATTTCCCGCTAAATACAAGCACTGTAACATTGAACGGCTGATCGGAATATCATATTCCTTTTATGATGTCAGGTAGCATACTGAGTTTAAAGCAAACAGCTCAAGATTGTATAACTTACATATCATAAATACAAACTTGAATGTTGATATAAGAATGTCAGCAAACAAACTAGACCTTTGTAATCGTACATTCAGATGACTTACTTGAAAATAAAACTCCAGAGTTTCCACAAGATCAGCTTCTGGTGGAAAGCACTGCAAGAAAGGTTGAAACATGAAAAATAACAACATGAGTCACTAGATGATAATAATATTGTCTGTGAAACACTTTCTAATATTCCGCGACTGCATTTAATTGTATACAATACAAAACACCGAAATGTATGGTAGACAATCGAAACGTATATTTTTGACAGTTGAACCAAGCCATATATGGGTTTTCATTTTCCATTTACACATTCTAGTTTCAACCTTGTGTTATATTGATATATTCATGTCCCAAACCTTATGCTCTGAAGAAGATGAACAAATGAAAAGAAACTACTATATCAATATTAGGATTTAAGTTCAAAATTAATTATCCCGCATTCATTCAACTTACAGAGTAAAAATTATGCATACTCAAGCATTGTTTAACATACAAAACGTTTAAAATTATATTAGTGTTCAAAATCAGTGTAGAAATCACCAAAATACTGGCCTGAGTGTTATATTGAATAAAGCACCATTTTCTACCGTGGTATAACCTTAAGATTAATTAATAAAATCAAAAAAATCATAAAATATTAAAATAAATATGTACTTTGTTTTCTCTCATGTAATATCCCAGAGCGAAATTTCTGTCAGCCGTAGCACGTTCGGACAGGTATCTGAAACAGGGAGGAAAATAATACCTTAGTTATAACGTATAATCCTTTGGTCAAATAATGTTGTATATTCGTTTATTATACACGTTCTGTAGTGTTCTGGACTTTGCATTATTTTTGGCAGGATAGAAACATTAAAGTGCATAGTTTTCGAAACAAGAGGACACAGGTGATAAAAGTATTTATGGGCATGTAGTGTAAATATTGTACAATATTGTGTAGTGAAGCTCAATGTTACAGTGTCATTCTGAGTCAGTTGAACTTGGAGAGCATGAGTTGTGTGATGTTTATGTTCAGTTATTTTCCATCTTAATTCAGTTATTATATAATATTAACTATAGTTTGTATCAGTCATTGCCGAATTATTTGTCACGTATGCTACAAATACCTTCCATATGTCGTATGTACGAGTATTACATTTTCCGATACTGTATAAATATTTGCATGTTTGCTCATGGGCAATATTGCCTTTTGCAATAAATCCAATTATCTATCTACATTGCTACACTTTCAAATATATCTGACACAAGGTGGTATCGTATCTACACGTACACATAGTGTACCTAAGCATTTAATACTTACACAGAGTTATTGAATGACACATGTTCTTGACCAGCCAATCGGCGCAGTTCATCCATTGCCTGGAAGGGAACATGAGAATAACAATGAAATGTCTCTGGATCTGCTTGAAGATACAAGTGTAAATCTTCAAATACTTTATTTCATTCAAATGCGAGATGATTTTCAGCCCAATTAGCAAGCAACAAAAACTCCCAAAATATCATGTGCACTAAAATGCTCACCGTGTTGCTACTGATAGGAAAGGTTATCTACATTATTCTTCATATTTTAAGTCAAACTAGAAGCAAAAGTTGTCCAATTGTCAAAATTGACCTTTTTCTGAAACCTAGTTTTACTCGATTATCATAAATGTATAGTCTCCGGTGTTGAGTTTCTGTAGAGCATTAACAATGTCTTCTATTTCGTATCTTTATCGTTCTAGAAATATGTGCTTCACATCTTGAACAGACTTAAGAAAATTATCTTCCCAATTCTAGGTGCAGTTAAGTTACGTGTATCAATTATTGTATTTTATTTAATATATATGACATACTATATGACATACAGAGGTATTAGTTAACCGCATGTCTATTCATGTACATGTATATTGAAATCCAAATTTTCTTATGCTATTTTAACGGAACAATATATAACACTTGGGTGTATGCAGAAACAATTGAAGAATAAAACAAGCTGCAAAACATAAGAAACCTTAAACATCGTGTAGATGAAATGTCAGGTGACAATATAATTACTTATACAGCACAACCTCTCCAAAGCGGCCCTCTCGAGCAACGCCCTCCATTTAACAACATAATCATTTCCGTAGTACTTAGTAAGAATGTACTATCAAGTTAACCCTCTAGAACAACAACCTATTCACAACCGCAAACATGTACGTTAAGTAGAGGTTGCACTGCACAAACCAACGAAAGACTAAAGCATTAGCATACGCATGTCTAATACCATGCATGATAATGATAGGAGCGCCTTATACGTGTAAAACAACAACAGCTATACTAACAAGCAAGTATCGTTAGAACCGAAGGATGCTCCCCGAAGTATGTGAAAAATCATCGACCCGGAACATGACGACAATATACACATCACCACGTTTCATTGTATTCCGATCGGTGGTTACTGAGAAATAGCGCCGACACGAATGCGGGACGGACGGACGCATGTACTAACATGCGGACGGACAGACGTAGCGGTGGCTATATGCTAACGTAATAATTAGAACAATAAAGTCTTTATTTTATGAGACAGCCAATTTGTGATCAAATTATCTTCCGTCTGAGTCTCAAATGTTTAAGCATCTGGTAGAATCCACGATCTGTAATACTTTACCTTATTCACATATCTCATATCATGTTCATCTTTTTTCGGGGTCTAAAAGGAAAAACGATACCTATTCTCCACCAAATAACAGGGGACTAGCAATTGCAAATTATCTTACCATTACTTCTTTTAGAAGTAAAAGTATGACTGTACGAGTATACGAAAAGCAACATGAAAGTCGACAACCATACCAATTTTGCGACAAGTATGAACTGTTGATGTTACATGCATTTAATATGTAGTAATCAGCGTGATGCAATTGACCATTTGCAAACATGAGATGGTTATAACAACATAGAACAATATGGTACAAGTACTCGTATAGTTTATATAAGCAAACTTAACGAGTTGCCTAATATTTTATGTCTAACAAAGAACAAAACTTTGTACACTAAGTCTTTAAATGCATGTACATAATTATTGAAATATGTTGTGTTAAATGTCGAGGATTCATTTTGGTTAGGATACACAGACAAAAAAGTGTGATAAACTGACAAACCACACAGTGCGTAAGTTCCATTTCTTATAATAAGTTTTGATTCAAGTTAGGATTAGATAGAAACTAACATATAACAGCAGATGTGTTACATACAGTTGGTTGCTAAAGAAAATGTGCACTCTCTACTTTAAAAACTATTCGTGTGAGAGATATGTCAAATGTAGAGCGATGAGAATATTAAAAAAAGAGAAAGTAAGTTGCTACAGGGAACGCCACATACATAAGACAGTGCCTCCCCAAACATACCTCTGGGAAAACAACATTCCATAAAACATAAGTCATTTGAGGAGGCTCAATGTACATACATAAGGGAACAGGTGCGCAAGGAAAGACCTAACTAGGATAACTAGGAGAATCAAAGAGGGGTGGGGGGGAGGGTAAGCACCATCTGCAAGAACATTCAATGGGAAAGCCTAATATCAATGAAAACGTGTGTGTTTTTTCGCTAACTGTTGATGAACATCCATGAATTCAAGCATAATGCTGTCTGTTCGAGTGACAACAACTTTAGAATGTTTGTTGCCACAGTAGTACAATAATCGACTATTACAGCTGTTTCAAAAATGAGGGGTGTTGTCGCAGATCGTCTCAAATCAGACATACCTGTAAAAATCGCAACAATACGGACATATAATGCATGACGTGGCGCAAATCAATTGATATTTGCTTCATAATCAACGCGTTGCCTTGACCCTCCTCTGAACATGTATGGACCCTATTGAGCTGATTTGGGACAGGCTTGGTGGAAGGGTGGAGACAACAATCTATATGACATTGCAAACGCCTTTATCTGCATTTGGAATATTGTTGAAAGTTACTTTTCTTTAACATTATTCTTGGCGTCATTCAATGTTACATGCAATCATTGTACGGACACATTATCATTTGCACCAATAAAATTGGTGGTCCGCACGATATCAACATCAATCATCACAAACTCTCACAGAATGATTATAATGTTTGTCGGGATTTGAATGTTGAAATGCTTAGTAAATTTTGTTTTGATACCAATCTTTTTTACAGTAAATAACTAGATGGAATCTTAACTTTGTGACAGAAATTCACATTTCTAAATATTTTATACCAAATATCAAGTATTTTCTGTAAGGAACAACACGTTTTTAAATCAACGAAACGCAAATAGCACACTTTCTTTTGCAACAGAGTTTTGTCTTAAAGCAAAGCCAATGATGATGTTACGCTACTGCGCACAGTGTGTAAGCTTGGAGACGTGTTATGTTCAGGCACTAAGAGCACCAGCGCATGCGCTAAGCACATCAAAGACAAACTGTAAATCTAGAATAGTTACTTACATAATCAAATCTATCGGCAATCAGCATACCCTTTTTCAACAGGGACGAAATGACGATAGCTCCGGAGTTAATCATGGGGTTATGGGGCTTGTCTGAAAGCGAAGAATGCGAAGGATTAGGTCTGAATCCAGAAGGAATTGGTCATACCACAAACTTTATTTTCTTGATGCAAGAACAAATTAAAGAATGAAAAAGCAACCGCTAATCATATTTTAGTTATGGTAATTTCAAACAGCCTGAATCGCATATTAATTTCACAAAAAGACATGCTGTTTTTAAACCTAAAGCAGCTGATTTTACACATCAACGACAGTAGGGAAATAATGTGACCTTAGCTAGAAACCAGGTATCATTTAATCAGAAACGTTTTAATACGTGTTTCCTTGTTAGAAAGCTTCAAATTCAACAGTTCATGCCCAAAGTTTTTTCGTGACAGAGACGTTCATACGAAGAAAGAGCCAAATGTCTTACTTATTGCAAAAATGTAAAATTCGGCGAAATAAAAATATCTTTGTCAGCAAGAATGCTCCTCCTTGCGCAATATGTAAAACTTTTTTACGTACAGTAATAACACAAAAAAATGTTTTAAATATTGAAGTACAATACTGTAGTTCACTGCCCTGCAGGAACTCGTACATTGTGACCAAATAAAATATCTTAAGAATAACACGAGTGGCAACCTGTCACAAAATACGCCCGTCCTAAATCAGCGCTCAGAGTTAAAACAAGACAAATTTCAGGTAATTTCAAAGGGCGATAACTCCTGGGTGACAAGAGCGATATGGTTGGTTATCGCACTTGTACGAGACATTATGCCCATACACATTCTGACCAAATTTGGTGATGATTGGACAAATGCTTCTTAATGCTTACTGGACGCCGCCCGTCAGTATAAAACAAAGAAATGTATGCTTTCTATGTCTGTTAATAACAAATACCACGCAGAGTAACAAACATGGTGGGCAGTTAGCTCAGTCAGTAGAGAACTTGCCTACCCGCCTGGAGATTGTGGGTTCATACCCCGGGTAAGAACTATGTTCAACGTTACAATTTAACTTGAGATCCGTTGCTTGCGGAAGAACTGGCTAGTACTGGTTGGTAGTCGTGGGTCCGAAACCCGGTCAAGGCGTATGTTGTTCCGTGACAATTTGACTGAAGACAATGAATCGAACGTTGTCTGTCCTCCACCTGTGAACTCCGATGTATGTGGATAAGTTGTCAAGTAGTTCGCGGAGGAACTGGTTAGTATTGGTTGGTAACCCGAGAGCACTGATTAGATCAACTGACCGCCCTATGTAACTGAAATACTTTTGAGAAACGGCGCAAAACCTACCAACATAAAACTGGTTGGGTACATAACTGAAATTCGAACCAAACAGAATACAGACCAAGATGACACTTGGTTAAATCAATGATAACTGATAATTTTCTGGCATACAACTTACGCTGATAATCCAACGTTAGCTCATTAAATGATCGTCCACTTGGTTCCTGTCCGACATAACGATGTACAACATCCGGGGAAAGGTCATTTAATGTCAATGCGTAGTTTAAGGGTTTGACCACTGACTGGAGACAGAATGGAATATTTGTGTTTCCTAAATCATACCTGCAATAAAAGAAATATTTCTATATCAAACATGACTCATCATGAAACACCTAATTTACCGAATTTGTACTGCTTTCATTCGGAATGTCAAATATCATCTTGTTTAACAATGAAACACATGGAACACTTGTATGATTGTCTCCCATTTTGTTAATACTGATTGACGTACCCGCTTTTGTTACTTGGCTAATTAAAAAATAAAAATAAATAAAGAACTACCATGTTAAGAATAATTTTGATTCCATCTACAGAACACGTGCAAAACTTCTCTCTCTTTGCGAACTTCGATAAAATTTATTGTGATAAAAAATAAAATTCTTGCTTCAAAATATCTTCTTGTCTCTAAACAAATTCCTAATTGCTTTAGTTACCTTTGTCCATCAATGGTGCAAATTGAGACACCCCAGTGTTCCGGATTCCCTCGAGCTAGTTGTGGTATATATTGTGCTGGCTGGAAATATAATACCAATAAATGACCGCTCATCACGTCTTTGAAACATAGACTTAATATACTATTACAATGAACTTATATCTGCATCGAAACATGGGAATATGTGGGTGGTCTAATGCCAAAGTGAACTAACCCACATTTCCTCGAAGATTGAGTTAACTACTCCTTGTTACTGTTCAAAAAGGGATTTTTATTTTGGTCCAGTTTCCAGCTTTCTATAGAAGGAGATTTTGAATAGGTGTGTACTAACCCACATCTATTATAGTTTCTTCAAAGTTACTAAGCCTGACTGAACTAGGAACCAGCAGTTCACTTTGGCATTATTTCAAGTTTTGAAATGAAGTATCCATGCCAAAATGAACTATCCCACAAAATCCCCTTTTTTTTAAAAACTGCAAATAATTATAATTTGGAACTAAATAACAATTTATTACTATATTACCAAATAACAGTCTATTTTCTAAAAATGACCTATGTGAGGCTTAGTTCACTTTGGCATTAGACCACCAATACATTAGTGTGGTCACGTCGGACAAAGGGAAATAATCGAACCAAGAATGTTAAAACGCCCGTCAGTCAATAAGTGTGTCCCCCTCGTATTGATCACTATGAGTTTGCTTCATCAACTTGAGAATTTCTAAATGTGTTGGAAAAAACTCCTTGTCAACAGAATAAAGTTCAATTTGTCATGGAAACCGTTCCGAACAAAACCATCCAAATGATTTCAATCTGATAAATCTATATAATTCCAATTTGATTTGTTCGGTTTTTTCAATTAAACTTAACGATTTTTCAATGATTAATATTTCCCTGGACTACAAATTGCTTTGAAATTTTGTATGTTTGAATTATCTCATAAAATTGTCCTACATTACAATTAACTTACCTTTCCACTTGTGTTCGTTACGCATGTTTCGTATATATCGTCAATCATATCGGTAAATGTCTTGAACTCGGGAATGACAAACTGACTTGTCAAAGCCTTCGAGATCACCACGATATTATCTGTCACACAGCTACAATATAATCAAACACATGAATAGATGATACCAAAAATGACATAGGTCTTTCCGTAAAAATGGACAAAACGACTACAGGGCCCGTATTACAGAAGCATCTTAAGTGAATCTTAAATGTTTTCACTTCAGTTTAAAACTTCAAATGGATGTAATTCCAAAACCACATTAAAACTGTTCAACTTTTTAATGATAATGATAATGACAACAAAATATTAATACTTTTCATTTATCAGTCTTGATTTGACCACATAATAGCCTGTTTGTTAAATAAACCAGTTAAGGGAAATTAATTTTAAGGATAAGATTTTACTTAACATGTTTCTGTAATATTGCCCCAGGACCTCGGACACCTATTGCAGAAGTAAAACTCTTAAAAATAATTAATCACCACCAGCTATTATTGCTATGATGGTAGGTGGACACAATCATGTTGTTTATTTAACATGATGTAGGTTTCATATATTGCTCGCATCTGTTATATTTAAAATGAGCATCGAATTGATGAAAAGTAGTTATGATAAAAAAAAATAGAATGTTTGAATCTTTGTCAAATAGTTTTTATACCTTCTATATATAAAGGGATCGCCATTCAAGCAAATAGGCTGTAACACCAAATACACACAAGGAAGTTCGTAAATTACTGCAGTATTTTTAAGTAAGAAAACAAATAAATGTGGTATTGGTGCCAACCACGGGAGATAGTCACGAGTTATCTCCCTTTATCCCTTCTAGAGTTCTCTCCCGTTATACATTTTATAGTATATGTATATACATGTATAGTAATATAAATAAATATATTATAGGGATAAAAGGAGATAGCGTGTGCTAATCTCCTGTGGTGCCAACTATAAGTCAACTAGCAAAGGTTTCAACTTGGCTTGATACAAGGCATCTTTGGTACCCAGGCTATTCATAACATGTATGATACCCTGGGCAAATTGGCTAGCGGAACATCGTGATGCATGAACATTCATTAGCATTTCTCGACCAATGAAATAGACGATAACAAAAAAGAAGGACATTTCTTTTTGAAGAGCTTTCAGCAATTCGACAAAACGGCAGCGACTATTTTAAAATAGGATCGCTCAGAGCCGCGATTTTATCCGTAACTCCTCGACAATTTTCGTATCGCATGAGGTGTGTGTCATGCGGCAAATCAAGCGGCTGGATTTCATCTCATTAATTATTCATGAGTACGAGATTTTACAGTCAGTTTGCCCAGGGTATCATATATAATATGAATAGCCTGGGTACTGAGGATGGAGACAAGGTGAATGTTGTGAGATTTCAACTCGTTGTACACAAGATGCGAAGTCAGGTTTTATTGCAGGTTTCACATCAATTAATGTACCAGTATATTTAAGCTATTTAAGTGTCTTGTAAATGTATCAATTACGTACTTAAACCATGAACAAAGATGTACTTTAAACATCGTTTGTTTCCGTGTCAAGAAGAAGAAATGAATCTGAGATTACCCCTATACCCATTATCCGAGTGTAAAATATTTTCATTTTATTGCCAAAAAAATACGACCATAAACAACAAACGTTGGACTGTTGAAGATTTCTATATCATTCAATTATAACACCAAAAACCACATTTGTAAGAATAGTGTATACTATTAGAGATAATAACATGTCATATATCCCCCTGCTTACGTCAGCAACTTCAAAAATTAAATAAAACCGACACTAGCAATTGTCACGAAATCTTCACTGTTTCCATAATTACACCGTAGCGGCGGAAATTCCAGAGTAATTATTTCTGTCATAGTTTATTACAGTTCACTGACCGCATTGTAACTTGGAGAGCAAACTTTCACAGATGTAATGTTGATGATATTCCACTCGCATATATATTGTTGGTGTTTGATATAACATGATATGAATTCGTTGTTCTTGATATATGTGTCATTCTTTGAGATTTTTTACCCAAATGACATATCTGGGCGAAATTGAGTTATTAACATTTCTTAATGCAGGGATATATGTAGGTCTCACAACAATACAAAAGTTATTGCAAAACAACATTTTTTAGGGAATTACAGCACTTTTAATATGGTCATCAAGACTAGATCTACAAATATTTCTGAGTTTCACAAATTTAATACATCTACAGCAAATATGTTTTCAGATAGAATAATATTTTACAAATAAATGTATATTATTCTTTTCCTTAAGAAAAGGGGCCGTCACAATGATTACTGAAAATTGTTTGCATCTGCTCGTCGCTGAATCATAACTATTTTACTGAAATGTGTCAACTAGCTGTTGCAATTAACGTGAAAACATGACGTCATCTTTAAATTGCGTTTTTCTCAGAAACGACGTCGAGGCTCAGTGCATTTTGGCCAATAATCTCAGAGACTGTCACATTTATACAGTACAACCTCAATAATACGACCACCCTTGGTACCCTTGAAAATTGGTCTTATTATTGAGTTGGTCTTAATATCTAGTTGAATAAAGAGCAAAATAGGGAAAATGGACTTGAAAATTATGGTCTTATTATTGAGGTGGTCTAGTGAGAATAAACATAAACAGAAAATGGACTTGAAAATTATGGTCTTATTATTGAGGTGGTCTAGTGAGAATAAACATAAACAGAAAATGGACTTGAAAAGTATGGTCTTATTATTGAGGTGGTCTAGTGAGAATAAACATAAACAGAAAATGGACTTGAAAATTATGGTCTTATTATTGAGGTGGTCTAGTGATAATAAACATAAGCAGGACATGGACTTGAAAATTATGGTCTTATTATTGAGGTGGTCTAGTGAGAATAAACATAAACAGAAAATGGACTTGAAAATTATGGTCTTATTATTGAGGTGGTCTAGTGAGAATAAACATAAACAGAAAATGGACTTGAAAATTATGGTCTTATTATTGAGGTGGTCTAGTGAGAATAAACATAAACAGAAAATGGACTTGAAAAGTATGGTCTTATTATTGAGGTGGTCTAGTGAGAATAAACATAAACAGAAAATGGACTTGAAAATTATGGTCTTATAATTGAGGTGGTCTAGTGATAATAAACATAAGCAGAACATGGACTTGAAAATTATGGTCTTATTATTGAGGTGGTCTAGTGAGAATAAACATAAACAGAAAATGGACTTGAAAATTATGGTCTTATTATTGAGGTGGTCTAGTGAGAATAAACATAAACAGAGAGTTGCGTATGGTGATGCACTCTTGTGGACTCACATATATAACATGTATTTCGTGGTGAAATAGTGAGTCTTAGAGGTGTGGAGAAAATGATTTTAAGTTTAAGTATATCGTTTCTCTGGTGCCAACTGGACATCTGAGCAAACAACACCGTATCATAAATTGCGTTTTAAAGGATTCTAATATTGAATTTTACTGTCCATGACTTATATCTAAACTTGATGACACACATCGATGATAGGCGTATTGAGGTCTGGGATATGCGAATTAATTACAAATATGGTCAGCTTAGAATTCCGGAGTGGATCGCAACCATCTATCCAGTAATTTACTAGTAATTCATCAAATGTTTCATCATCATAAAATAAACAGGTACAAGTGTGGATATATATGTGTGAAACTTATTATGTATTTAATCAGCTTACGAGATAACATCACACAAATGATGGACGGAACTTTAAGAATAACATTCAGCAAGTAAGACTTGATCCGCTTATAGTAGCGATTACAAACAACAGTTTGATCTACAACCAAATTAGTGCGGGCTTTTGCAACAAAAATATCCCAGTTTTGACAATAACAGTTATGTCATTGTATAGAGACGGCGGATCCATCTTTGACAATTTTCAATTTACCGTCAGTATATCAAACACCCTCGACCTTATGTATGTAGGACGAATGGCTGAAATCTATTTTCTTTAAAGAAATTGTTTAATTCTTTGATTTCACCTGTCGTCTTATTTACGCAGGATTAGTTTTGTCCTAGTTAACTGAAATGTTTTGAGATACAACAACAACGTATTATCATCTAGATAGATGACCATACACGTGGTCCTCCAGGGTTATAGCAACAATAAGTTGGTACACATCGTCATGACAATCTTGAATTCGTGAAGTTGCCATGGAGTTGCCGTACATACTACTGTGTATACCATACCGGTACATTTTCGAAATTGACTTACTCGAAAAATGTATCCTTGTCCACCATACCCCTAAGTTCATGCTCATCATGAAGTTGTCGTTCAAATACAGCACGGAATTTGGTCATGGTTTCCTTCAACCGGAAGTCAGTCTCTCGCAAACCAGTCTCCTCCAGAATCTGCGAGTTGAAATAAATTGAAATAAAAATATACTGATGTTGTTGCAAATAGCTTACACGGAATTTCAATTCGACAATTCAAAGATAGGTTCAAAACGTGGCACGCTTCAAGTGTGTTTTAGGCACAATTCAAGTGTGTTTTAGGCACAATTGAATAAATCTGGTATTTTATATTCACTGAAAGTCAAATCAAAAACGAATATTTAAGGTAGCTTCACGTGTTAGTCGTAAAGAATATATGCTTGTTTCAGGTTTCCCGATCTACCCTACTGTTTTGGCATGACGCTAAAATATTTTTTCGCGTGTTAACATTTTTCTTTCTTTTTGGTAAATTTTAGTTGAGTGAATTTTTCTTTAGGTTCAAATTTCTGTCGAGTTATTAGACGCTTTACGAGTATTCCCGCTATAGAGCATTATATTCACCTTGATCAAACATTATCCAAGTTAAAAGGGAAAGAGGATTTGTCTTTTAACATACAATTATTTAAATCTATGTTTAATTTGCTTCGTTTGAAAAAATTCTCCAACCTACACTTTTTGGGCATAAAACCTTATCAAAAAGACGTATACAAGTTCTGAGGCTTAGTACGCTTGTATTGTTTCCATTTTTTGCAGGCGAACATAATCTTTCACCGTGCAATCAACTTTCATTATGGCAATTGAATTAAAGTCCATTTGTACACTAAGCAACTTCTTAATGAACCCCCGATAGTTTTCAAGATTTCTCCATAAATACGCAATGATTTCAACAAAAATGCCTATAAGTACCTACGCGTACATGGTGACTGATAACCGTATAAACAAAATGCTACTGAAATTGACATATAAGTTTATATAACTTCTATCTGACGATGTCTGCTAAATATATATTATGGAAAACAACACTTGCTACATATGTTCAGTATACCGCAGGATTAGAGGGAAATACCCATATATATACTAATCTGGAGTATGTCTTTTCGGATTTGGCCAGAGGGGTACGTTGAAGGAAAAGAAGTACCTTTAAACGATACATTACTGAAAACTATGAAACTGAAAAGAAATCATGTAAATTTTGGTAGAAAAACTAATAAATATCATCTACTCGACTGAGTTGCAATAATTTGGGAACATGGCTGAGCGTAAATAAGAGACTTGATCCAATGTTTAAAAAAAGCTACGTTATCAAATTTGAATAAATTCGATGAATAACAAAGAAGGAATTTGTCCCATTTTGGAACACCACACTTATGTTTTGAACATTGAAAAGAGAACGGTAAGCAATCTGAGTAAGTGCTTGAGTTGATGAGTTCGAAAGAATAAGTATTATTTCTACTTAACAAAAGTTCAAATGTATGGAATTTCAATATATATCATTCCCATGTATGAAACAGTATATGATACTTTTAGTCCTGTGACCGACAATCGTAGGTTTATATTAGAACACTCTAGAGTTACACATTAACTGACGAAGTATCCCATAAAACGTAAGATGACGACGGATAAATCGTGGATTTGGGTCGTAGGCATAAACCATGTGCGTATGATGTCAGTGTAATTATTTTTGATTATATCACCGAAGACATTTCGTCTGGTCTACAACTATGATCGTGTGTGGTCATGAGCCTTAGTATTAGTAATAAATATTGCGTTATGTAGTGGTACCCGCGGTTAGCTGATGTAGAATGTGGTGTATATAATGGTACCCGCGGTTAGCTGATGTAGATTGTGGTGTATATAATGGTACCCGCGGTTAGCTGATGTAGATTGTGGTGTATATAATGGTACCCGCGGTTAGCTGATGTAGAATGTGGTGTATATAATGGTACCCGCGGTTAGCTGATGTAGAAGGTGGTGTATATAATGGTACCCGCGGTTAGCTGATGTAGAAGGTGGTGTATATAATGGTACCCGCGGTTAGCTGATGTAGATTGTGGTGTATATAATGGTACCCGCGGTTAGCTGATGTAGATTGTGGTGTATATAATGGTACCCGCGGTTAGCTGATGTAGATTGTGGTGTATATAATGGTACCCGCGGTTAGCTGATGTAGAATGTGGTGTAAATAATGGTACCCGCGGTTAGCTGATGTAGAAGGTGGTGTATATAATGGTACCCGCGGTTAGCTGATGTAGAATGTGGTGTATATAATGGTACCCGCGGTTAGCTGATGTAGAAGGTGGTGTATATAATGGTACCCGCGGTTAGCTGATGTAGATTGTGGTGTATATAATGGTACCCGCGGTTAGCTGATGTAGATTGTGGTGTATATAATGGTACCCGCGGATAGCTGATGTAGAATGTGGTGTATATAATGGTACCCGCGGTTAGCTGATGTAGATTGTGGTGTATATAATGGTACCCGCGGTTAGCTGATGTAGAATGTGGTGTAAATAATGGTACCCGCGGTTAGCTGATGTAGAAGGTGGTGTATATAATGGTACCCGCGGTTAGCTGATGTAGAATGTGGTGTATATAATGGTACCCGCGGTTAGCTGATGTAGAAGGTGGTGTATATAATGGTACCCGCGGTTAGCTGATGTAGATTGTGGTGTATATAATGGTACCCGCGGTTAGCTGATGTAGATTGTGGTGTATATAATGGTACCCGCGGTTAGCTGATGTAGAATGTGGTGTATATAATGGTACCCGCGGTTAGCTGATGTAGATTGTGGTGTATATAATGGTACCCGCGGTTAGCTGATGTAGAAGATGGTGTATATAATGGTACCCGCGGTTAGCTGATGTAGATTGTGGTGTATATAATGGTACCCGCGGTTAGCTGATGTAGATTGTGGTGTATATAATGGTACCCGCGGTTAGCTGATGTAGAATGTGGTGTATATAATGGTACCCGCGGTTAGCTGATGTAGATGATAGTACCCGCGGTTAGCTGATGTAGAATGTGGTGTATATAATGGTACCCGCGGTTAGCTGATGTAGATTGTGGTGTATATAATGGTACCCGCGGATAGCTGATGTAGATTGTGGTTTTATAATGGTACCCGCGGTTAGCTGATGTAGAATGTGGTGTATATAATGGTACCCGTGGTTAGCTGATGTAGAATGTGGTGTATATAATGGTACCCGCGGTTAGCTGATGTAGAATGTGGTGTATATAATGGTACCCGCGGTTAGCTGATGTAGAATGTGGTGTATATAATGGTACCCGCGGTTAGCTGATGTAGAATGTGGTGTATATAATGGTACCCGCGGTTAGCTGATGTAGAATGTGGTGTATATATATACATACGCTTTACCGGGCGCCAGATAGAAACTGTACAGCACGATAATAGAAACAAATTTCTTACGATGACCCTTGACTATTGTCGTAGTTTGATCATCGTCTCGCCGTTGTCGTTCACAAAAATTATATTGAGTGTAACTCAGTTTCTGAGAAAGTGTGAGTCCCAACGGTTATATTACCGACAGAGTGGGTCAGCATCCGCTTGTATAGTTTACGTATAGTCACATTTTTATCTCAACAAAAGAAACATATAGCATTGCAATGAAATACCTCTGGTTTGTAGAATCATCAACATTCTCGAGAGCAGCAATTAATGGGAGATGCAATGTTCGGCTGCAATAGCTATAGATGGTAGCTGTAGGAAGTTCATTGGTACAAAATATTAACAACGGGAACATTTATTGAGTATTTAAAGAGAGATTGTTGCTGAACAGAAGGCCGCTATGAAGACATAGCGCTGTAATCTCTAGTTGTTTTAACAGTTTATAGCATTCACAAGTAAGGTTTCAGGGCTGTTGTATCAAATCGGACAGAATGACTTGTGTATGATATGCCACACGGATACAACGATCATTATCAACGTATATATTTAGCACAAATATCTCTATCAGGTCACAGCCATCAACTGAATACAATTCTTTTTAATGCAATGTCACAACTGTAAACTACATAAATTACAATTTTTGACAGGTCAAATTGTCATACTTGATGTTCGTACGATTACACGACAATATGATAATTTTGAGAGTACATGCGCTAATATGTTGTATCTTCTATTGCGTCAGAAACTCAGTTGTAATACTCTATATCTTAAACAAGAGCAAGCTATCCTTCATTTTCGTATACAGCATTTTTGCACTTTTTGGTCACAATTTGATACCGTTTTTTCGTTTAATAGTACATAGTTATTACACACTGGTTTGTAAATTTATGTCTTCACGTCATATCCTTTAATATTTTGGCGGTTTGTTGTAACGTATTGCCATATAAACCTGTTATTAAGCGTGGTATATATTAACAGTTTGTTAAATACATTAATATGATTATAAAATGCGTGCATATATATGTGACGGGAGTGAAGAATAAATACTCATCGTAAAGTTATCGTAAAGTTATCGTAAAAATATCGTAAAGTTATCGTAAATTAAAAAAATTCAACTCAACCGGAACAGATAATCATAATTTCATTTCAAATTATATCCTTACTGAAACATCTTTTGACATTGGTCTATGGATGGTTCATTTTTGTGTTTTTCTAATTCCAATTTATTATTTCAGTCTCAAAACTAAAACTTTCATGGCGATCTGCGTTTTTGGTCCCTAAGACAGAAATGTAACCGAACAATAATGCCATGATCATTAGGAGAGCTCCCTTCACAACCATCATGAACAATTAAATATTCATACAATATGGGTCAATATGTGTAATATACAGTAAAACCTCAATATTACGATCACCCTTGGGACAGTACAACACTAGTATTGTTATTGAGCGGGTCCTAATTTTGAAGTTGAACATAGTGGGACTTGAAAAGTGTGTTCATACTCTGAGGTGGTCTTATTATTGAGGTGGTCTTAAGTGAGGTTTTACTGTATGTTGATAAATGTATGATCACTTTGACGGTCAATCGGGGAGTCTGAAATACAGCGCAACATTGACAGAGTCGCACATTCCTAAGCAACAACTTCTTTTCCCACAACATTATCAATATTCTCGAAGTAATACTTATCTACCAATTCTACCTCTCAATAACAGCAACCTCTCATCCGAAACTTGCAACTCCCAGATAATGTTGCTCTGGAGACGTGGACCGTCACACGTTGCTCTGTAATTCTTATTGCTTCTATATGGAATAGTGTACTTTTACAGAATTGACCAAATAATCGATAACACAGTAATCTTACATTTTTGAATCTGTCGATAGACACCAGTTTGTTGTGGTCACACAGAAAGTTGAACAACTTTTCTTCGAAGTCTTCCATTCCAGACGCCAGAAGCTCCCTGAAAAATACAAGTACAAAAACACGATCAACAATTTATTTTGAATGCTAAGTTCAACACGAATGTACAGAACCCGACTGCTTAAGCCAATCGTTTGCTGTCTGCATGGTTCTAGGCGTTTCTGGCTTTAGATATACATTTTTTTCTTAACAGTCCCGTTTCGAGTTATAAAAATCAATCATGTTGCTTGCGCATTTCTCGACAGGAAAACAACATTACACAACACAAAATACTGTCGATACAATATTTTGTAATAAATAAGAGATAATTAAACAGACCCGTAACTGATAAGACATTATTTGTTCGTATCTGGATTAAATTAACAATACATCAGTCTTTGATGTTGTACATGTGGGATGTGAACTAGTTTAAACAACGGAACAATAATGAAGTATCTAGTTTGCCTTGTACATTTCTGTTTAGAGAAGGTGCCAAACGTTCAAAATATACTACAAATCAATGTTTTCTGAACCAAGCTTCGAACGCACTATTATTTTTATCATTACAATTTGAACGGATGTGACGTCACGCACATAACGTGAGGTTATTCATAGTTTCACGATATTTAAACATTTGCACAAAATTTGACAATTTATCTACACAGTTGAGTACACATTATAAGCTAATATTACACAAAACAATATTTCAAAACGCATGAGAAACTCGTGTATATAATTTGTTATACAGAGGTGGAATAATGTCATCTATGTTAATCAGAGTATGATATTGCAATAATGAGATTCAAAATTGTATTTGAAGATGTCGAGAATAAGCATTGAAAGAGAGAGAATACGTAACTACAGGGAAAGCCACATACATAAGACAATGCCTCCCCACACAGAACTCCGGGTACAGGGAAAGCCACATACATAAGACAATGCCTCCCCACGCAGATCTCATGCTTGAAATCGGAATCCATTATACATCAGAACTGTCGTTGTTGTTTTAGAGTTTTACATCGGTTTCTTTTCAACACTATTTCTGCTACGTACGGTGGTCAGTTTACCTCATCAATGTTCCTGGATTACCAACCAGTACTAACATCTTCCCATTTATTCACATGCAGCCTAGGTGGGGCACAAATGATTAGATTGCATTATCTTCAGTCATACTATCACGGAGTACGTACGATGTCCATGTTGGAAGTCGAGTGTTCTACTGATCGGGCTCAAACCGCCCACCTGGAAATAATATTGAATTACGCATATCCTCATACAAACCCAAAACAATAAGAAACAAAATACAACACGTTGTAAAATGAAAAAAAAATACCAATTCATCTCGTTATAATGCATTTTCCCTTTGTTGTCCATCACAGTAATAAACAAATTTAATCTATTAATATTAGTTTAAGCGCTCATTAGCGTACTACGTCTCCAAAACAATAGGCATACAATGACCATCAAATATATTACAGTAGCATAGTATATAGTAGGGTATTGACTTTACGTATTTATATCGAATTATAAATCTTATCACATGATCAGTTGTCACCCATATCTGTTCATCAAATAATGATACGTAGTTAGCTCAAGTCAATGATTGTACACTTAATATCAGATCATACAAAATATAATTGACTTTATTGTTATTGCGTTGGAGTCGTACGAAGTTTTTTAATCGTATTTCATTGGACGCCACCAGTGATCCTGTGTAACCTGCCAACACACACCTGGTGCTTCACAAGCCACTGGCAACTTTTCGACGTGAATCAGAGATGGTGGACGAACGACTTACGATACATTATACGAATACACGGATACAGTTTCATGGATATCGGGATAACTCGAACATATCCGGGCTAATAAGAGTGGTAGCTTGAATCGCTCGAGCATCTGATATGTCGAGAATATCCGCGAGTTATCACTGGAATGTTGTTAACAAATTATACTATAAAACATAATAAATACCGAAAACCCGACAAACAAACAATATGAGAACAATGCAATGACACGGAATAACGCATTTTTACATAATACTTACTCTAATCCTTCTTTCCATTGTTTCAAATTCGATGCTCGTCTTTTTAGCAGGCGAGGATTATTCATAATTTCTTTTTCCGTATCCGACATATTGTCTTCAGTAAGCAAAGTAAAAGAATGGCAAATTCATAAAAGTTCAAAAAAAGCACCGAAGCTCCTTCCAATTTGAAGTGTAAAGTAATTTGAACGTTTCAACAAAACAGTATTTTTGCAAGTTTATTTTTACTACTTTGCTTCTGTTAGTCCTCTCAGTTTGACACAGATCTTAACAGTTTTTTCAACCAATCAAACGTTTATCTCGAATATGTAAACTTTTACGGTTCAATGACGTTTCGAAAAAAATGTAGAATCTAAATACCGACCGATTAAAAGATCCAGTTCCACGTAGATATAGATCTATTTACGTAATTATATATCACTAAATTTAACCAATCGTATAAAGTAACTGTCCAGAAGTTAAACACTCACTGCATGTAACATAACGTGAACATGTGTACAGCTAATTATATGCTGAATAAATAGTAATTTTCCCTCATTGTTTTAATGCTAAACACTTGTGTGAGCAGTTTTAAATCCAAAACGCTCATTCCACGAAGATAAGATTTTAGAAGTTATATTTTTTTACCATGAAACATGTTCGTTTCCTGGACAGAAATGCCTTCAAAATATCACGAAAACAACGCCTTTATACTGTCATAAGTATACATACATTTAACACCGTATTTGAACTATTGTATTAATAACAGTTACAAGGCACTGACTGTGACACATTACGGTGGCGTATTTACGTTTTGCTTTTATTTATTTATGTATCATCCTTTTAAATAAACATAGTAAACATTTACATTGTCGGACTTTAACATTCACATTAAATTATAAGAGTCTTCATATTCAGAAATACAACAACACACACATATATATATACTCAGTACATTTAAAAGAGCAATATTGTAAGATATCTCAAATTTCATGAACTTACCCAGGGATGCAAGAACTTAACATGATATTATTTCATTTTACACAATGATGAACACTTAATTGTCTTTCAATCAACTGGTATTTTCATATCAAAATGAGTTTCAAAACACACAAAAATGACCCTTTAAAGACATATCACAGGTACACACATATATATATATTTGCCTCAGCTATCCTTACAAAACACTAATGGCTAGGCAATATGAATAGAACCGTTTCATCATTTCATAATAAAGTAGTTTATATAAAGTAATAAAGTAATAAAATATAGAAATATTACCCACTATCATAAACCATCTAGAATATTTAATGACTTAAATAAACAGTCTATGCTTCAGAAACAAGAAATATCTTGAAAAAAGATGGTCGGCGCAATTTGAAGGTTAAGATTTGCTGTGCAACATAAAAAATGCCGAGATGTTACGCTTGCTGGTCACTCCAGATCCAAATCCAAAATGGATTGCGGTAAATTCACAGACATTCAGTGGATTTCGGTAATTTTAACGTACCCTTTACCGATAGGTTAACCAATCCGCGTCACGGTTACAAATAATGTTGGGTTGAATAGAAATTGCCTGTGTGGTTAACGTAAGATTTGATTGGTTTACACAACACTGATATGCAAATAGCAAAGACATGTTAGTACGGCTTCGCCAAAAACTACACAAGGTCGAATTTTAAACTGATTGGATTTCATTACACATTGTTTTCTAATTATATTTCGGTCATTGTTCGGCGGAATGCTAAAATAAATTTTGCTAAATTGAAAATCTATCATTATTTTTACAGATACGGTCCTTACAAGTCGGCAAGCTTTTTCATGATGCGGCCGGGGTTATCATAAAATTGAAAGCACGATAACAACATTGTAGATTTTTCTATCGGGGATCACATGCGATTGCAGTATTAAAAGAGCTCTTGTCAAAGCTCTGATGAGTATGGCTTCAAATACATGAATGATGTTTAAAATCCCAAGTTGGTGCACTGCAGTTCGTTACGAGCCAAACAATATAATTATATATAGTCTTGTACTTTTAGCACATCGTAAAGAACTAGTTAAATCGTTCCAATGGTGATTAAAGGAAACCATTCACCATTTTGGCAACTGATTCATCTGTGGCAACTTTTACATTCTTCTCATTGCCTGCGTTCAGGTGTTTCTCATGATATTTATCTTAGTTTGCCCTTCATTACGCATGCATGCGTCTGAACGCATATTAATTAGTAATTTTCTGCAATTAAGTCATTTGCAGAAAACTGTCTCTCATTATGACACCATAATAATTTTTTTCAGTTAATTATTAGGATTAAATAGAAATAACAGCACACCATTTATCAAAGGTGAACTCTGTGTGTGTTGAGTGTATAACCTTAGTAATATCAGTGTTGCCAACGAATTTATCATCTTTATTTCCTCCAATATCAGAGAGCATTTATAACAAAACAGCATAACGTACATACAGCAAAGCATTAAAGGAACATTGCACAAGTAGATATACGCACCGTGGATGGCGGCCGAGTGTAAGTTTTTGCGATTAATGAGGCTTATAATCCCTTATTTCATAAAGCAATTGTTGCAAGCGCAGTTGTCGTCGTTACCGTTACAAATGGGACGTTAAAATATATCATTTGAATTTATTTTACTCCCTTATCAATTTTTGATCTGTATAACAACTTTTGAAATCGAAAAACTTTGTCAGTCGATAAACCAACGAATCCGCGTTTGAAATGATAAAAACAGTTTGATTAAAAAATCTAGAATTAGTAGAATTAACAACTGAAATATGACATCAAAGATCAGATCAATTTGAATTTGTACACATACTTGCACTGCCCCCCATCGTTTATGAACCGATCAAAACCATAGTTTGCTTCGTCACATAAAGCTTTCGGAATGTGCAAACATTAAATGAGGCAAGTATATACGAGCAGAGCAGAGCAGAGCAGAGCAGAGCAGAGCAGAGCAGAGCAGAGCAGAGCAGAGCAGAGCAGAGCAGAGCAGAGCAGAGCAGAGCAGAGCAGAGCAGAGCAGAGCAGAGCAGAGCAGAGCAGAGCAGAGCAGAGCAGAGCAGAGCAGAGCAGAGCAGAGCAGAGCAGAGCAGAGCAGAGCAGAGCAGAGCAGAGCAGAGCAGAGCAGAGCAGAGCAGAGCAGAGCAGAGCAGAGCAGAGCAGAGCAGAGCAGAGCAGAGCAGAGCAGAGCAGAGCAGAGCAGAGCAGAGCAGAGCAGAGCAGAGCAGAGCAGAGCAGAGCAGAGCAGAGCAGAGCAGAGCAGAGCAGAGCAGAGCAGAGCAGAGCAGAGCAGAGCAGAGCAGAGCAGAGCAGAGCAGAGCAGAGCAGAGCAGAGCAGAGCAGAGCAGAGCAGAGCAGAGCAGAGCAGAGCAGAGCAGAGCAGAGCAGAGCAGAGCAGAGCAGAGCAGAGCAGAGCAGAGCAGAGCAGAGCAGAGCAGAGCAGAGCAGAGCAGAGCAGAGCAGAGCAGAGCAGAGCAGAGCAGAGCAGAGCAGAGCAGAGCAGAGCAGAGCAGAGCAGAGCAGAGCAGAGCAGAGCAGAGCAGAGCAGAGCAGAGCAGAGCAGAGCAGAGCAGAGCAGAGCAGAGCAGAGCAGAGCAGAGCAGAGCAGAGCAGAGCAGAGCAGAGCAGAGCAGAGCAGAGCAGAGCAGAGCAGAGCAGAGCAGAGGTACAACATTACACAGACATTAACATAAATTGTTGGAGGTACATTTAACTAACGGATATTAAAGAAATGGCGGTGTTGACCAATTCAGGGGTTAAACCTGACTGTAAATTAATTTGTCATATGTTGATTTGAAAACAATATTGTCTATTCACGTCAAGGGAATAAACTTAACCTTCACTTTATTTCGATTTTTAGTGGCAATATTTTTTGTTTACTGTAACATGATATTTCTCAAGACGTATGCCTAATGTTAGGTCATTGTTTACACACAAAGAACAAAAATGAATTCTCCACGCTTACAATTTCGAATGTGTTGAAGCAACCAACCGTAATTACCATATTTTGTATTATTTATTTAATGTTCTTTGACATCAGACAGCTAAGAGATACCAACGTCCTGTCACGCTACTTTATCTTGTGTTGTGGACTGTCCCATAAATCTTTAGATGCGAACAGAAGTTGATTTATTGATGTTTTGTCGAAGTCAAGTTTTGTCGAGCAATACATTTTAGGTAACACACAACTCGTAGGCAGGAAATTGACCTTACTTGATCGTGTTACCTTTTGATCGACATACCTCAGCAATTTTTAAATTAGAAAATCAGATTCCAAATTCGGTTTTAAATTAGTCAACCCCGACCAAATGTACGACCATTGGAACAACATCAATATTTGAGACACGATCTGACGGTTATGTTTACAACTATGATATATTTTCACATTCAACCCAACATTAAAACTAAGATACAATCGGAACTGTCTGGTTGAATATTTCATAGCAGCCGTTTTATGCACCTAGTGTTTGAATTATACATCACCAATACACAAAACTTGAGCTCAACGGGCGCGCTCCGGATTGAATATAAAAATTTAAAGAGAATTAAAAACAATATTTTCTGCATAATGTTCCCATTCTTTTCAACGCAACTTAAAAAACTACATCAACGATTTTACACATGTTGCTGATCCGTGGCCAAGTGGTAACGCGCTGGCTAGTAATACAGGGATCACAGGTTCGATTCCCGCTCCACCACTAATAATACTAACAGTCTTTCAGATAGAGACAAAAACCGAGGTCCCGTGTACGATGCTTTAAATAGGGCACGTAAAAGAGCCAGAGGTGTTTCTGGAACTGAGACATCTTCTGTATCATGCACAATCGTCCAAAAATCTAAAATGACTAACATTCTTCCGGAGGCGTCGCTCAAATTGGAAATCGGTGGCGACGATAAATAAACGCAAACACAAAAAAGAGGAAAAAGATGTTACACAGACGCCTATCCTGTGCAGTGACCGTGTACCCCATGTACCATGTTAATGTATACTCAATGAAATGAAAGTGTGCAAGTCTCTCGTTATGCTTAGATAAGGACATTCTGCGTGCTTCCACTTTGACAATGATAGTATTATGTAGACTCTGCGTGCTTCCACTTTGACAATGATAGTATTATGTAGATTCTGCGTGCTTCCACTTTGACAATGATAGTATTATGTAGACTCTGCGTGCTTCCACTTTGACAATGATAGTATTATGTAGACTCTGCGTGCTTCCACTTTGACAATGATAGTATTATGTAGACTCTGCGTGCTCCACTTTGACAATGATAGTATTATGTAGATTTTGCGTGCTTCCACTTTGACAATGATAGTATTATGTAGACTCTGCGTGCTTCCACTTTGACAATGATAGTATTATGTAGATTCTGCGTGCTTCCACTTTGACAATGATAGTATTATGTAGATTCTGCGTGCTTCCACTTTGACAATGATAGTATTATGTAGACTCTGCGTGCTTCCACTTTGACAATGATAGTATTATGTAGACTCTGCGTGCTTCCACTTTGACAATGATAGTATTATGTAGACTCTGCGTGCTTCCACTTTGACAATGATAGTATTATGTAGATTCTGCGTGCTTCCACTTTGACAATGATAGTATTATGTAGACTCTGCGTGCTTCCACTTTGACAATGATAGTATTATGTAGACTCTGCGTGCTTCCACTTTGACAATGATAGTATTATGTAGACTCTGCGTGCTTCCACTTTGACAATGATAGTATTATGTAGATTCTGCGTGCTTCCACTTTGACAATGATAGTATTATGTAGACTCTGCGTGCGTCCACTTTGACAATGATAGTATTATGTAGACTCTGCGTGCTTCCACTTTGACAATGATAGTATTATGTAGACTAAAGGGAAACAACGTTTTCATATATATTGATTTCGAAGTGTTCACAATATCAGCGGAGTTTACTCATGCATTGTATTATACTTTGCTTTTATATATCTAAAATGGTAAAATATTGACGTTGAAAGACATGGTTGTTTACCACAAGTTGGCAGTCAGGGTCGTAACTTAGCTGAAATTGATGTGTAGCCCTAGTTTTAGGGAGGTCCCCCGGAAAAAATATTGAACCTAGATCGTCAGAGATGCGTTTTGGTATATATTTCGTTCCGGAAATTTGCTAACAATAACATCAAAAACGTACATTAAATATCGTATTGCATTTTTGGCCATTTCATTTTTTCGATTTTTCGAAAAAAAGCGTAGGTCACGGCCTACACAGCCTATAGGAATCTACGCCCCAAACAGTAACAGCCTTAATACTGCCACCATTGCGGGCAATGAAAACTGATAGCAGTTTCAGCTACAATAGTGCTATGGAATGCAGTAGTAGATCGGATGTAAAATTAATGAAAAGTGTTTGGCTATACGTATTTGAATGCCTATCATAGACGTATTTAAATCACGATCCATCGGGATAATAAAACATGTGATTGCTTCCATGGACATATCCTTAACTTCACCCCAAATTCAAACTAAGAATCTGGAGTGTTCTCATATACAGCTTTTGAACTTTTGTTTGACCACGTCCTCATTGTGAGTGTCTAAAAATAAAGGGCCGTGTTCCTGTTTAATTATTACAGTATGGCATGTAATATAACTTTCATGTCTATCTGTGTTTTTCTCATTAGGAAAATTATACAGTTCTGTCTTTATTTTACGGCAATATCAGAACTGTTTTTATTAGTAATAGCAATAGTAGCAGTGATACTGCTGTTAATGCAACTTTACACCAGGTGATCTAAGGTGTTAATAATATCTTCACGGATGCACAAACTCCGCATATTTACTGATTTTATCCGTCATTTATTTGTACACAATGTGGGTTAATATCGGCTATTGTCCAATGGGTACGCTATGTTCCAGTGGGTACGCTATGTTAATTGGTTATATGTAACAACAACACGATGGAATAAGCTTCTTATTACTGAAACACTTGATAATATTTATTCAACGGGTTAAATACATATTTACAATGTCCCTATACAATTACATCAACCAAAATAATCATGAATTAGCGAATTGTTCGGTTAAGTAGACATGCTATTATAATGAATCCGTTTTATCATGACCTTGGCAAAATGGCCCTATTTTGGTAACACGCCGACATAGAAATATTACACAAAGGAGACATGTGACACGTGAGAACTCTTTTATTCAGGCTCATAGCTTCGAGCTACATATTTCTGTTTGTATTATTTGGCCATTGTCTGAAAGACGGAATAGATTTTGATCTTATATAAACATCGTCATATTTATCTCTGTTTTGAACATTTTTGATGACCGGTAATAATGTATCATTATTTCTGTGACATTGCATTCGTCTTTATCATTATATGAAAATAAATAACCAATTTTCAGTAAACAAGACCAAATATTTGACACAGAAAGATAACAAAATCACCGAAGGATGTTAAAACTCTGCAAAACCTTATACAACAAAGACTAAAAGTTAAGACTTTGTATTTTTCCCAATCAAAACGTCCTGATGATGTTAACGTCAAGTCAATAAATGTACAGAGGACTTAAAATATAAAAATATATTTTGAAACTGTGTTTGCCATAGTGACTTCTGTCATGTATCTGAAACAGACTATAGAATAGCATGCTTGTTTGACCATCTCAGAGTTTTATAAGTGTTTATCAAATAATAAATAAAAGCTTTTTTGTTTTATAAAGTCGAGAAGAATGAGTACTGAGTTAAATACAAAAAGGTATTGCGGTAATAATTGGTCTGGGATCAATTAACGATAATTGCAGGTTAATGTTTCAGTTTGTCAAAATAATGACATTGGTTTTCATCTTTAAAAGGTTGTTGTAAGAGATATCTACCAGCGCCCTGCTGGATGCATGTATCTATGCATGGTGCTGTGTAAAAGTCACAGCAGGCCGGGTTCCAGAAATTCCAGAAGGGGGGGGGGGGCAAATAATGAGGACAAATGCCTCGCACTTGAGGCGCACAGCGCCGAGTGGGGATTGGTGCGGGAGTACGATTCCCTTCCTTTAAGGGGGTTCCGTGGACCACCCCGAAAAATTACAATATATGTATGAAATGGTGCTTTCTGTAGCATTTCGGGGCATCAATTTTGAGGGCTTATTTGTGAGAATTGCACTAGTATTATCTTCTTAAAAATACTAACAAGTACCAACAGTTTAATTTCCATGTGACAACCCCTCCTGTACAGGTCTACCCCCAGTCAGCCTTAAGTAAAAACCCTTGTCACAAGAGAAGTAGAAGCCATTTCATTGTGCACTCTGTTGATAATATGAAGTTATTAAAAATATCATCCTGATTTGGCAAAAGTTGACTCTTTTTTAATGTCCAAAATGAACATGACCAAGGAGCACACCTATAAACTGTTAATCGCCTTTATGCTTTAAGTACAAACAGGTTTAGCTATGCTCCCTGAAATGCAAAAATGTGTTGATCACTCCGTCATAAAATGATTGTCAACGACAATAACTGAAGTATTTTGCATGTGGGAAAGTTGGCTCAGTTACATTTAATACGAAGAACACGCTAGTACTGGTTAGATACCCGGGAAATATAAGAGACTGCACGCTCGCCGTATACATATTTTACATTTCGTCTCTACTCTTGTCATATATTTGTTTTGTTTGTTCAAGGGGTTTTATCTAAATGAAAATATCGTTGTTATACGAAATGCGCTGCACTGCAGTGATCCGTGTTTAGAAGTTGATGTCCATATTTCTATTCCTGTCAATTGCTAGTTTTGTTTGTTCGTGTTTTTGTAACTGTCGTTTTGAATTGTTCGTTGTAACTTGTTGACCCTATGCGACGTTAAAGACAGCTTATCTTTATCTTTAATGTGTTAGTTGTTATGTAGGTGCTGCAGTGATGCGTATGTATGTACAAGTTGATTTCCATATTTTATGTCTGTGTTTATGATAGCATCTCTTTTTCCAGTTTTGTTTTGCACTACACATATCTATTATAATTTATCATACAAATTGTGTTTTATATTAAAATGTAATAGAATATAGTGCGTGTTCTTTCTTATTTTAGAAGTTTTCAGGTGTTTGTATCAAAGTACACCATAATAACTAAATTAATATACTCGTTATTTACTCAGGCATTGTCAAAATCACACAGGGTTCCGAGTATGCAAACTTCATTTCCCGTAACAATGTCCTTTGGAAGTTTCTTCTATAAATACAGTGTGCACCATTTATCATCCAAATTTCATTTATCACAACTGTGGCGAATCGTTATACAACTGTGGCGAGTCGTTATACAACTGTGGCGAATCGTTATTCAACTGTGGCGAATCGTTATGTGGCGAATCGTTATTGTGGCGAATCGTTATGTGGCGAATCGTTATTGTGGCAAATCGTTATATTACCAATTAAACGTGTATCATCAACATCTTCTTGCTTATTATTAGACTTTAAAATATTGTCTTACTCATTAGAGTGGATTCATATCAATAATGATACAACATAAAACATTACATTAGCCATATCAAGATATCTTAATTAGTTCCACAAATTCCAAACGACCGTAATCAAATTTCCCGATGTCCATCTTGGTAGCAGACAGCAAAGTTTGTCCTGTATATGTATGACAACCAGTTAATGTTTTCAAAAGCGGTACTTATATAATACATACATCCATCACATACAAAAATGGTTCATTATATATGATATATGTTAAGGTACTATATTCACAAAAATCTAGTAGAATACTCAGTGAACAATAACAGCAAGTGTTTCTAATCTATTTATGATGAAAGTGATAACTTGAGGAACTCATTCTTCACAAGAACTGTGCTAGAATGGAATAAACTCAGTGACAATATTGTGAAAAAACACTATAGTCAGCTTCAAAAGTGCACCGAGTTCATCTGATTAATGCGCATACCCACGTTGAATTAAAGCCAGTATTGGTTCATTCGACGTACACATTCAGATGGTAATTAATATAGAAGTATTTAATTTATTTATTTATTCAAGTCTCATCAATGTACAATCATATAATATATACAATACATATTATAACAATACAAATACATTGCCATTCCATTCTGGAGTTACAAGCGACTATATAACAATTAATGTATGCACACATGAACACAATCAAACACACTAAAGCTGAAGATATATTTACTAATCTTGACTTAAAAGTTAACTATAAAGACAATAATAAAACACTGAAATAGAAAAACGTGCACAAATGCCCACTGCTTAAAAAATGGGTGTATGGAGTTTATCTTCACTATGATCAGATCACAGCAAATCTGATTAGCAAAAATATTTCAGTATTGATACAATATTATATTTAGTAAAGACACCGAAGCAACAATGACATATATATATATGTGTGTGTAATCAGACAGTAATTAAATGAAAAGTCTTTGTAATGACGATGTTTTCTTGTAAAATAACAATTGTAATCTTAAGCTATTCATTCAGTTCAATAGTAAGAACAAACACACGGTAATGTTGTAAGTAATATTGCTAATCTATTTGCGTTCATATGATCTATAAATAGATCCATTTTATACACTACCTTACATACAGTTTTGACTCAACGTACCGAATATATGGAAAATTAAATTATTTTTTTAAATTAGTAAATTACAGTATAATTATTTCATTTGAATTGCATTATTATAAAATACAGTGAAAAGTACTTACTCGGGGTTTATCATTTTCTGGAACGACATTTTTGCCTGCGTAACAAGCTGAACTTGACTCCGACAACGCGAAAACTGTGACTCCAAATCCAAAGTTTATAACACTTTCGGTCGCTTTCACTTTCGGACGTAACACTGTACACACTAAATAACACAAAATACGAATGATATATAAACACGCAGGTGAACGTATGCCCAGTGTGACTAAACCTTGTGTATGTCTATCTATTAGTTTGATCAGTCACTTTTTGTCTAATTTATTCGACCTGTTAGAATGCCTGCGAGGTGATTTAGAATGCATGTGGTCAGCAGAGAGTAACCTTTTTACTAATCCATTTGTACTAAAGCTACTTGTGCGCTAAATTAAGCATGAAGGCTAAATTCATTAACTTGTGGTCACGGGCGCTCGATCGGGATGAATGTACATGTGGTTATAATTTGTTTGTTTCTGTAGGAATCCCCCGTGCTTTGTTTCAGTTTAGTCATAATCTGATTTTACCAAACACAGATGTCAGTACCATTGAGTTTGATCGATTTGGATTATACATTGAAATCGATATATATATATATTATCATGTATTTATTAACGTTTATTCTTTGTACAAATAACTCTTATATACATATAATGAAAACAATTTATAATAAACGAAGCCACTCTAAACTAGAGTTATAGGAGACATAAATCATATATTACACAAAACATACGCATATACACGTGATAAGAAACTAGGAAACAATGCTTATCATGGTATAACACACGTGCTACATTAAGATTTCAAACATATTTGAAAGAGAAATGTTTCATATTAATTTCTTAGTCTTTATCAATTAAAACGGTCAGTTTCTATTCAACATCATCAGTGTTAATGACTTCAGGTTAGTCACGATAAAGAAGTTGGCAAATTGTCACACTCCTCATTCGAAGCAGTATACTTTAAAAAGTATACTTGCAACGATGCATGTTTACCTTCCTTTCGCATGAACTATCTTATAAGACGATCTATAAAATGCTGAAAATGGAAACAGTTTTAGCCATGTCCATTTGTACAACATGATACATGTGTGTGTCACGGTACAGACTTAGTCACAATAAGGGGGAGAAGATGTGTGCATGAGCGGCCGGGTAGCCCAGTCGGTAGAGCATTCGCACTGTAAGCGAAATGCCACGGGTTCGAGACCCGGTCAGGTTGCACATTTTTCTCATCCTATGATAACGCGTTATGTACTACTGGCAACTATCACCGAGTTATACACTAGAACTGAATGTTTCCAATGTGAGACATTGCTTGTATCTGTTCGTAGCATCATGTCATATACAATATAGTATAGTGAAGTTATTTCTGGAAATGTGTCTGACCATATATGTTCTTTCTGTAATGCTATACATATACACAAGTATCTTGTTTGTAAAGAACTGTTATGTTATAACGGATATTCCCAAACTGTATGCTAAATTCTTGGTACGAATAATACTTTATATATGCATACATAATGCATTACACTTGTTTAGTTCAAACTCTAAAACAAGTTTACAGCTCATATCAGTCACTCCCGATGTCTGCTCTCTGGGTTACAAACCAGTCCTCGCACCAAGTTCAAGTGCTGTGAAGTTTGCGGCTCGAACCCAGGACCTTTGGATAAGGAGTCAGGCGCTCTACCCCTCAATCACCGTGCCTCTATAGTTCGTCAACTTAAACAAGTGGCGACAATAAATAAACATAACCTTAAAAATCAACTTCTCGATACGTCAAATCATGTTAACTTGGAAACCAAGATAATGAAGGCCATCTTCAGACCAAATAAAATATAACAAAACCGCAGATATCAAATTAACTTAACACACTAAATCCTACACAAAAAATGTATTCGTTAGTGCTTTAATAGTACATGTACTATAATGGTTGACATTGCTTCCAAACTCTCTTTACAAACTATTCGATGTCAAGGTCGCTTCTAAACAAAGACGTGTTTATAACATTACGAGTAGATATTTGATATATAATACTAAAATAGTCCGTATTTTATTATTTACAATGAAATAATTGTAGCACTTGGGTCTCTTTATTGGTGTATCACATTTCTTTCCATTGTTCACATTTTGGGTTGAATATAATAGATTAAACATGTCAAGCTGCGACAACATATTGCGTGTCTAAATATGACACGTTTCTCAAGCTTCTAATGTATTTGCTGTATTAAGCATTATTTGCAAAATTAAGCTTTGAAACCAGAGACGCCCGCTTATTACAATTGGTAACTACAAAGTACATCATATCACACAGCCCTCTACCAATAAGCTCAGTCAGGAGAGAACTAAAATGCCAGGAGATCGTAGGGGTCAAATACCGCTTGAAGAGTTTCTTTATAGTTTGACTAATTATAAAACATCCTAAGTAATTTATCATATACCTCTGATTAACGAGGAACAATTGTCGGTTATTTGCTGAAGAATAGATTTGTACTAATTGGTACCAAAGAACACTTGTGAAGCCATCTGACTAGCGGCCGTACTTATCTAAAATATTGTCGAAAGCCGGGTTAAATTTCAATATCCTATCGCAGAGTTACCAGTGAAAAAAATCTGCAATTTCTGTGTAGATATACATGTAAGGTTGTAATGTAGATATACATGTAAGGTTGTAATGTAGATATACATGTAAGGTTGTACTGTAGATATACATGTAAGGTTGTAATGTAGATATACATGTAAGGTTGTAATGTAGATATACATGTAAGGTTGTACTGTAGATATACATGTAAGGTTGTACTGTAGATATACATGTAAGGTTGTAATGTAGATATACATGTAAGGTTGTAATGTAGATATACATGTAAGGTTGTACTGTAGATATACATGTAAGGTTGTACTGTAGATATACATGTAAGGTTGTAATGTAGATATACATGTAAGGTTGTACTGTAGATATACATGTAAGGTTGTAATGTAGATATACATGTAAGGTTGTACTGTAGATATACATGTAAGGTTGTACTGTAGATATACATGTAAGGTTGTAATGTAGATATACATGTAAGGTTGTAATGTAGATATACATGTAAGGTTGTAATGTAGATATACATGTAAGGTTGTAATGTAGATATACATGTAAGGTTGTAATGAAGATATACATGTAAGGTTGTAATGTAGATATACATGTAAGGTTGTAATGTAGATATACATGTAAGGTTGTAATGTAGATATACATGTAAGGTTGTAATGTAGATATACATGTAAGGTTGTAATGAAGATATACATGTAAGGTTGTAATGAAGATATACATGTAAGGTTGTAATGTAGATATACATGTAAGGTTGTAATGTAGATATACATGTAAGGTTGTAATGTAGATATACATGTAAGGTTGTAATGTAGATATACATGTAAGGTTGTACTGTAGATATACATGTAAGGTTGTAATGAAGATATACATGTAAGGTTGTAATGTAGATATACATGTAAGGTTGTAATGTAGATATACATGTAAGGTTGTAATGTAGATATACATGTAAGGTTGTACTGTATATATACATGTAAGGTTGTAATGTAGATAGAAACATTCAATTCCAATTTAACGCTCTTCGCGTCATTATGCAGACACATTCTCTATTTTTACAAGTCTCCAAGTAACTTCAACGTTACATATATACGTATCTATAAGAGAAATGTTTACACAAAAACGAAATGAAAATCTCGAGCAGACACTTGGATTTTTAAATTTTAATTTAAACCTTATTTAAATGTTATAACTATTAAGCAATATTGTTCACTAAACTTATCAGTTTGTCGAGTCCTATGTTAGACATTGAAAGTGGAATATGGCATAAACCTGATGAATTCCAAGAAATCCAAGAAAATGTAATCTATGCAATTCACTCGAAGACGACTCCCAGTTTTTACTTGATAATCCTATGTACAAAGATATTCGAAAGGAATACTAGTACATGGATACCTTTTGAAACGACCAAATATTCTAAAATTTTAATTAATTATCAACCCATGATAATAGGGGCCTTATTCACAAACATTTTTAGACTGAAACTCAGAGTTATACTTTTAAATGTTAAATGTTCATCGTTATAACAGAATAATTCTTTATAAAACTCAGCGGAGTGTGTAACAACAATTACTCTGACAAAATTTCATTCGGTTACATAAAATGAAAACGAAAGGCTGGTAAATATTTTGCAATCGGAGTTTCAGTTTTAAAGTGTTTGTGAATAAAGCACCAGTAATGTTATTAAAAGTTTGGCGGTGTATGTTTTTAAAACAATACAGTTAGGAGACCTTGTAAACACTTAAATGCAATATACAAATATCGATTGTGAAACAAGTTCTTTCAATCTATACGTATCACTCTCGATATCTACTTCATGGCTACCAACCAGCACTCGCGCCAATTTTAGGGCTTACGAAGTTCGTGATCGAGCCCCGCGATAAACTCACGATCTTCGGATCAGGAGTCTGGTTCCGTGTTCACAAATTATCAGTTTTCAGGATCAGGATCAAGACCAAATATAGGATATTTCGAATTTTGTAAAAATTGTTATTCAAAGCTAAATCTGTTTACATACTGTGACATATATGAACATTCTGCAAAACTTTCGAGACATTAAATTCAAATGTCACTCTTATTAAGAAAAAGATGGAAATTAATAAGTTATGACCGATTTTGGAAAATTGATCCTGATTTGATCTGGATCAGTTTCAGTAGTAAGTATAATAAATTAGTTTCTCAACATCAGGTGAAGTTTAGTATTTGTTCACGATGTTAATTAGAAGATGTTTAGGTATGTTCGTGTATGTTTATGAGATGTACTGGGAAAAGTGTTCAATTGCTTCATGAAATTAGGGCAAATATTGTTATGGATCAAGTTGATTAAGATCAGTTGATCCTTTGTGAACCAGGGATACAGACGCTCTACCCCTCGACCACGGTACCTCCCCTAATGTGAACAAGGGATACAGGCGCTCTACCCGTCGACCACGGTATCTCCCCTAATGTTTAGTGACATATATTCACCAATAACCGAATCATCGCTTTACCAAATAGAAACTTGTATCGGTGTACATGTATCATAGAAATATATCTCGATATATTGAAATTTCAATAATTCACAAACTAAAATTACATGTATGCATTCTCGCCATTTGTCACGCTGCTCATTACTGTAATAATGATTATTTCTGCTTTGTAAAAATCTCTTTTCAGTGTTTAATTTGCAAATAAAAAATCCGTCCGTATATCTGTCCGTCTATCAATATATATATATACGAGGTGAGTTCGAAAAGTTTTGGGAAAAGTACCATGACGTTGCTATAGCGACAATAGAATGTGCGATATTTGTACTGAATAAAAATAAAGTAATGTTTTTAATAAATATACTTTGATATATTTACAGTCGAAGGTTTGTTTACAAATATTTAATGTAAATATGTATAACAATTTATATTTAAGATGTAACGATACATTTACATGAACGCAGTAAAAATATTTTAGTAAAATTATGACACAAATAAGGAAAATAGCGGAAAACTAAATCACAAATATACAAAAAATAGCAATAAATCTTTGGTAATTATGCAGAATGTTAAACAATATTTAAATGTAAACATTCATATCTCGGCATCATCATACAGTATTCATTGTTATCAGACAGTTTACCTGACGATTATCAAAATACAGAAAAAACTCAACAATAAGACCACCATTTTGACTCTTATAATTGGTCAACTTATTGAGAAGGTCTTAATATTGAGGTTGAATTAAGAGCAAAATAGTGAAAGAGGACTTGTAAATTGTGTTCTTAATTTTGATGTTGTCTTATTGTTGGGGTGGTCTTAAGTGAGGTTCTACTGTACTTTACATGTAATAGTTAGCAGACATTATGCATACTTTAAGTATGGGTAAACAAGAAATATCTTGAAAAAATGGTCGGCGCAATTTGAAGATTAAGTTTGGTAGTGCAACATAAACAAAATGCCGAGATGTTACGATTACTGGTCACTCCAGACCCAAAATCAATTTCGGTAAATTCACCGTTATTCAGTGGATTTCGGTAAGGTAACGTACCCTTTATCGAAAGGTTATAACCAATCCGCGTCAACGTTACAAACGTTGATCGGTTGAAGAGAAATTGCTTTGGTGGATAAAGTAAGATTTGATTGGTACAAAACACTGATATGCAAATAGCAAAACCATGCTAGTACGGCTGCGCCGAAAAAACTTTAAACATAACTGATAGACAAAATGTTTACATTAAAAGAGACACAGAACAAGACAAACATATGAACACTACAACATTGTATCATGTACATGCAAAGCATACATAACATTGATTGTCTGCTTAATAAGTTTCTGATTTGTCATGAATATGAGGAAACAAGAACATATTAATACCAAAACTGAGTTTAAAACACAAAATGGATACTTTGTCAAGTTTTTTAGTCTTTCAACTTAAACATTGATAGCACTCAAGAGTCTTTAATCCTCCGTTTTGAGTTTGTCCATCATTTTGCCGACATCTTCAACATTCGGGTTGCGTTTCATATGTTTCATCAAGATTTCTGCCACTTCTGAATGTTTGAAGCGAATGGCATCATCATAAGCGGTAAAACCCCATCTGTAACAATACATCACAATGTTTATCATGCATCTATTTTAAGTTGTATTCCCGCTGAATCGTAGCCATATCTACACGATGGCTCCATTACGGCGAGAGTAAGATCTTTGGAGAAACAATTTAAATTTGTTGTATTGAACTTTATTTTGCAATGGAAGAAAAAATGAAAATAGAAACACAATGTTAAAGAATACCTGTCTTTCAAATGTGAGTTGACGTCACATTTCTCCAAAAGGAACCGAACAATATTCTCATGTCCCTCGGCAGCACCAAGATGTAATGCTGTTCTGCCATCATAATCTGCCAAGGACATATCCATTCCCAATAAGGCGTACCTGGTGTACAAAGATATAATAACGGCGATGGAAAACATGTCAAATGTAATAAAGAATGAAAAAGACACGCGGGATATGCCACACACTAAGCACACAATCATCCCAGAGCGCAACTAGGCATGAGCATCTATACATGTACATAGAAGTCAACAATTACAATATCAAAGGGACAAGACACACCATCAAAGATGGGGAAATAGGAGTACCACATTGGAGCGGTCAGTGACAAATAAACGTTACTTGGGGTTTAAACCTGGTTTGAGGATGCATCTAACTTTACACTTATCCTACAATCACCTAGAAAGCTCTAAGAGCAGGTCAAGATAAACGAATTACACATATCAGTTTCCATTAAAGCCATGATAAAGTAGGTCCAATTTTATCTTAAAATATTTTTCAGTACAATACAAAGAGCCAAACGCCAAATGCTTAATGGCATAAGTAAAATACCCCGCGTGAAATAATCATTTCTGCGGTTTAACAAACTGTATAGCGAAACAAAACAAGTCGTAAACGAGATATTGGATAGCATGTGGACCAAATACAACTTTCGATGCATGATGTGTTACTGATCACTGTGACCAAACATAACTAGACATGTTGTTGAAAAACAGTAGAACAAAGTTAAAGAAAGGTTTGTGCAACACAATTATGCTGTTGATCAGACATGGTGAAACAGAAGGTTTGTTTGTAACTTGCCATGAATTATAACTGAATACGTGTATATGGCATGTGTATACAAAATGTTGTTACTGACATCGATGCAATTCTGATTTTATTCTCAAAACAATAGTTATTCAGCTTTAATCAAATGATCAGAATATCTCCAAAGTCCTGACTAAAGATTCTTCCTCAATAATGTTAGACCATACCTTCTCATAGCAGTGACGTCACCATTGTAAGCACTATTGACGACATCCTGAGCCTTGGAATCCACGGCTCGACCTCTGGGGTCATATTTCTTGCTAGTGTGTCTGAGATTGTCGTAATTATGGAAACTAAAATGAGCCACAAGTTCCTGAAATCAGCATTAACGACTATTAAAATCCACTTCAAATTGTGTACATGTAATATCAAATCCATGATTGGGGCTTGGGGGCGTAAAATACACTTTGTCTTAGATTTTAAAATGATAGTAAAATGGTAGAATGAGAATTCTGTTAAGAGTTTAGCAAACGGATTCAGCTAATTATGAAGATGATATAAACTTGTTTACATTCAATATATGTATATGGTGATTACATTGTCTGTGCCTCCCTCTTTGGTTCAGGAACATTTTTGCGTTGACTGGTGGTGACATATCCAGCCGTGAAACACGTGTGTTATAATGTGAATCAATCTGTTACATACAACATGAAGATGTGGGTAAGCAGTGTCGTGTTTGTAGATACTTGTTCTCAAGAAATGTTCATATTTATTACACCCGACAGAGGACATCAAGTAATAAGCATTCGTGTCCACAAAAGCAACAAACATTAATCACCCGTTTAAACAGATTCGGTCATTCCAACTTTGTATAGTTTGTGCGGGCTCTTATGGTAAAACAATCTGAATTTTGACATTTTACATACCTCACAAAACTGGACACCACGACTACTGTTGCCCCACTGGTCAAGTGGTGGTGACCATGTAAATATTCCCATTACATTTGGTATGACCAGCAATACTCCACCAGCGACACCTGATTTTGCTGGAAGTCCAACCTGTAAATAAGTTAAATTCATGAATTTAAGTAGTCACACTAACTGTAGTAACTCTTTTAAATGTGAACTATGCATATAGTTTCTTAAGCGAATTCTCGTATTCATACTCAACAGAATCTCAGTCGATACGATAATACCGTCTTTGGATATGGATGACTAACGCATACAGGAATCAGTGCGCGGAAATTTGGTGAGGTCGTCGCATGTCGTCTTTGCTCCAATGAGGACGATGTATGGACGTGCCACGCAACAACGGAACATTGCGACGCGGCAATGCAACATTCATGTCAAGCTGACACGACAGCACGCATAACATGACAATGCATCGTCGTTTTGGCGTGTATCGCCCGTAAGTTTCGCGTTGACCTGTCGCATTGTAACGTGCCTTCCTTACTGAGAGTACGGACACTACGACATCAAAAGGAGGTCATGATACATAAATATATACACTGAAACAAACTTGAAAAGAAGATTGATCGATGCATGTTTAAATTGACATTTTTACGTAAATATTAAGTCGGCTTTATAAAGACAGTCCGCATTACCTTAAATGCAAACTGTCCCGAATAATCGTACATTCCACAAGAATGCATCAATGACAGAGTGTTTCGTACAGCATCAGAGTCGAGTACAGGATCCCCAGTTGTTGGACAAATTCCTCCATTGGCGAGGGTGGCAGCAATAACAGCACCGGACTGTGCTGTCACTTCGATTGAACATAGCTGAAACACACAATAAGAAAAAATCTTATTCTTACTTGAAATATGTGAGAGGCATTCATGGTGGCTTTGACGCAAAGTGAATGTCAATGCTTTATGCTATCGAATTCAATTTTGTTTGAAATAATAAATACCTAAATTCAAAGAACCGAGTTTTAACAAATTTTGTAATAAGAATCACAAACACATGTGATAAAATAAGTAAATAATTAATAATTGACCAACGTTCTTTACAATCAAAAGTAAGTTGTTTTATTGTGTAAGAGTGAAACAATTGTTCAGTTTTGTTGAGCGTTCGGTTGATGTAAGCAGCGTTCCAGGATTACCAACTAGTACTACAGTGTTCCAGGGTTACCAACTAGTACTACAGCGTTCCAGGGTTACCAACTAGTACTACAGCGTTCCAGGGTTACCAACTAGTACTACAGCGTTCCAGGGTTACCAACTAGTACTACAGCGTTCCAGGGTTACCAACTAGTACTACAGTGTTCCAGGGTTACCAACTAGTACTACAGCGTTCCAGGATTACCAACTAGTACTACAGTGTTCCAGGGTTACCAACTAGTACTACAGCGTTCCAGGGTTACCAACTAGTACTACAGCGTTCCAGGGTTACCAACTAGTACTACAGTGTTCCAGGGTTACCAACTAGTACTACATCGTTCCAGGGTTACCAACTAGTACTATTGTAACAGTGTTTCGGGGTTACCAACTTGTACTACAGCGTTCAAGGGTTACCAACTAGTACTACAGCGTTCCAGGGTTACCAACTAGTACTACAGCGTTCCAGGGTTACCAACTAGTACTACAGCGTTCCAGGGTAACCAACTAGTACTACAGCGTTCCAGGGTTACCAACTAGTACTACATCGTTCCAGGGTTACCAACTAGTACTACAGCGTTCCAGGGTTACCAACTAGTACTACAGCGTTCCAGGGTTACCAACTAGTACTACAGCGTTCCAGGGTTACCAACTAGTACTACAGCGTTCCAGGGTAACCAACTAGTACTACAGCGTTCCAGGGTTACCAACTAGTACTACAGCGTTCCAGGGTTACCAACTAGTACTACAGCGTTCCAGGGTTACCAACTAGTACTACAGCGTTCCAGGGTTACCAACTAGTACTACAGCGTTCCAGGGTTACCAACTAGTACTACAGCGTTCCAGGGTTACCAACTAGTACTACAGCGTTCCAGGGTTACCAACTAGTACTACAGCGTTCCAGGGTAACCAACTAGTACTACAGCGTTCCAGGGTTACCAACTAGTACTACAGCGTTCCAGGGTTACCAACTAGTACTACAGCGTTCCAGGGTTACCAACTAGTACTACAGCGTTCCAGGGTTACCAACTAGTACTACAGCGTTCCAGGGTTACCAACTAGTACTACAGCGTTCCAGGGTTACCAACTAGTACTACAGCGTTCCAGGGTTACCAACCAGTACTACAGCGTTCCAGGGTTACCAACTAGTACTACAGCGTTCCAGGGTTACCAACCAGTACTACAGCGTTCCAGGGTAACCAACTAGTACTACAGTGTTCCAGGGTTACCAACCAGTACTAAGATGTTCCGCAATCAATGACAGTAATCCAAACAGTTGGAACTATGCAATGCAAATACATGTACAATACTTACTTGGAAATAAAATTCGAGAGTTTCTACGAGATCAGCTTCTGGTGGGAAACACTGAAACACAGATTCATATTTTGTAATCATCCCAGCGTTCTTGCAAGGATCAAGACATTGAACAGTTACACTAGTAAAAGCTTTGTCATAGTTGTAGGAATGTTGTTAACAATAAATTATACAGTATTCAGTTGTCAATTGTTTATTTATATTGATAATCGTATAGGTCACATTAATGACAGAAAATTTTGCCAATGCCATGTATAAAGTCCGTTCTACAATTAATGGAATAGGTAAATAATTTGTATTGAAGTCAAAATGATTACTGTTGCACAGATATGCTTTAATAAATACATTTTTGATGCACTGTGGCTGTGTAATATAAAGCATACTTTGTTTTCCCTCATATAGTAACCCAAAGCAAAATTTCTGTCTGCATTTGCTCTTTCCGACAAATATCTGTAATGCATAAAAAGTGCACATTTGAATACCAGATATTGCGTAATACTAGACATTGCGTAAAGAAATCCCGGAGTTTAAAATTCGTTATAATTATTATAAACTCGTTGTTTGTGTGTGTTGCTTTCTTGTGAATAAAGGAACTTGAATAAGGTGTCAATTCATCTAGTATAGTCCCACAAAAGTTATCTGGTTCCCATGAATAATCGTAAAATCCGTCGCCATCGATGAAATGTAAAGAGCGAATATAAATATAAATACTAATCACGTGCCAACTTGGAGAGAAGGGCGATTGAACCCGTAAAAAAATGGCGAAATTCAATGAATACCAGTTAAATGTTGCTTAATTATATCAACTTATTTTTCGCACTAATCGCTTTGACGGTATGTAACAAAAATTGCATGCTTTTATTTGAGAAAAGTGAGATACGCTTGTATGATTTCATGATTTAGCTAAATATACTTATCAATGTATTGTAGTAGTTAAGTCCCCGTATCGCTTACAAAACGTACCATATAAATGAACAAATATAAATAACACCACATATTGTTTATCTACATAATGTATTCACTCAACCGATAGCGTCATCACGTGACAATGTTCCGCATATTTATTACACTAAATTACCACGTCTATATCACTGTCTCCTAACTTTTGGCCTCTGAAATTTTACACAAGGGTTTATTCCACACCGCACTTTAAAAGTGAGCGCTTTATGTTTGCAGGAGTATGCAATAAATTCCTGATGAAATACGATAATATATGAACTGAAAATGTCACGTTCACCTTAGTGTACTGTACATGTATTAATAAAGTAGATACCTTGTTGTATTACCTACGTTTTGCACTTGGGGGAATACAGAAGACGGTTCCCAACCGGTGGAAATGTTACTGGCCAGACCATTCCGGGTCCCGAAAAATAGACTGAGACTGGAATTTTAATGATTTCCGGAAGTGGAGAATTAGCATCTCTCAATGTGGGTATTTAGCCAAAAGGTTTATCTTTTGTCAAATTCCCTAAGATGGGTCTGTCCCCCTCTCGATATTTTCGTATAAATGACACAAGTGGTCAACGCACCGCAAAACAATATACATTTGTATAAGCAAAAATAAAAAATAACATTATGATGGTAATACATACACCGAATTATTGAACTCAATATGTTCGTGCCCAGCAAACCTTCGTAACTGGTCCATGGCCTGAAAGTGTACAATAACATTCTATGACTAGCTTTGGGTCTTCAATCAGGATACTGTTAGGTATTAAAAAAATCATTTTACCAATCTTTCTTGTTATCAGAAATTGAAATGGACATTTTACTGTCCCCCATGCTTGCAATTGTCGCCGATATAGCGGGTGATTAGATAAAAAAAATGCTTACAACCATGTCTCCATATGATTTCAGATTCATCATAAGTAAGCTAAGTATCATGAGATTGGGAGATTTTGTGATAAGAAAGAAGAAGATATAGACTGGGACTCGGCTTTGTTTCATGAAGCACACGCTGCGGAGCTGGAAGAACTGGATTAAATAATTTTGAATAAAAGACGCAAACAAAGGACATTTTCAAATGGGGTCAGGTTTTTTTCAATAGTAACACGTGATTTATCTAAAAACTGCGATATGTCGTATTCTGAAATCTATATTTCTCGCTGTCCTTTTCTTTAAACATAATGATTGCATACATCAAAATTTTGCAAAAGCCCATTAAGGAAACTCAACACTGTGAGCACTTATGTACACATGCTATGTATTACAAATTAAAATAATTTCAACATTTGATATCTCGCAACTAATGTATTATTTTTGTAATATTGAATGGCAAATGAATTTTGCAATCCTAGCAAAGCCTATGCTTGAGCAGACACGGACAAAAATAGTAAATCTGATTTTTAGCATTGACCTGAAAATAATCACAAACAATGAATGTCACAATTGTGTAACCTTTCAAACACATCTAATCAACTATACAACCGACTATCGGTTATAGAACAAGAATGAATGAACTTGAAGAGAACATTTAATTACCCTTGTGATTCAATTGTTTTGTGAATTGTGGATCACATTTGGCCATTGTTTTTGTGAAATGTTTTGTTGATAATATCAAATTGTGGCAACCAGAATAAAGTGGGCTATTGTTTTATTGAACCAAGTCTGGCAGGACAATGTGATCCTTGGGAAAACAGTAGGCCTACTTGACAAGGTTCAAGGACAAACAGTTGTGCTAACGGATGACCGATCTTATCCATTAAAATTAGTGTGTGTATATTTATGTATTACACGTCCCGTGTGGATTCTGGTCACAGACACAAGACACCAATAGCATTTTACATTATTAAGGGAAGAAACACAGCACTGGTCAATTGTATGGTGCGAGTCAAGCTGGAGATTACTTACAAACCTACCGCATGTTACATTAAACACCAATGTCGCTGATCATAGCGCCTACCTTAATGGGTAGGCTCATGAGCCCTGCAAAAATCGGCGCTATAAAACTTCATATTGTTGAAGATGTCTGTGCCAACTTGATTGTTTTATACATTACCTGATTTACATATCTCAAATCTGGCTCGTCTTTTTTCGGCGGCTACAAAGAAAAACGTTACTTTTCTCCAAGGTTAATAACCGAATAGATGTGTAGGTGGCAAACGTTAACATATTTTTGGTGTAATTGCACTATATTCCACAAAATATTACACATGTCAAAGGGCCAACCCGCAGGTACAATTTCACATAGTTTCTAACAAGGTATTGGATGCATTTCTGTTGTTTTGAGTGCCCTATATTGCTCCTATAACATTTGAACTAGTCCTAGATATCGAAAACAATATAAAAGAATCACGTTAATCGTTTCATATCTCTCTGTCAAGCTGTCGTTAAGATTCTCAACAACAACAAAAATAGCGAGGAAGACTTTTCAGTATATGTTTCATATTGTAAATCTGCCCGTTTCATAAACAAAACGATGAACATCAAGAAGCAGATTGTACATGAATGTTTTATCTTGTCAAATATAGGATATGTATACCTGTTATATGCATGCTGTACATGTGTCTTTACAGTGTATTTTGTCAATATATTGGTAGCCCTTCAAGAAAGTAAACAGAAGATATATCTAAAATAGAGATAAAGAACTTACGTAATCAAACCTGTCGGCGATAACCATTCCTTTCTTGAGAAGGGACGCTGTTACTATGGCTCCGGCGTTTATCATTGGGTTATGAGGCTTGTCTGAAAAGAATATAACATAACTTTAATCATCAAAACAATGTTCTATTTTCCATGTTTAGTCATGGTCTAAATAATATGGTTGAATATAGAGCAAAGCTATGAAAATGGAACTGAAAATTGTGTCCGTAATTATGAGTTGGTCTTATCATTGAGATGGTCTTTAAGTGAGGTTCTACTGTAGTAACAATGTCAGGTATCGGTTAGACTAGAATCGATCCTGTAGATTTGTGCCAAGTGCACTTCTGGTAAACTCTACCTTAAGAGAATCCGACGAAACCACATAAAACAAAATAAAAAAGTGACATTGTGGAGGAATTGACAAAAGATGCTTCAGAAAGAATCTATTCTGACTTCGGAATTTCACATACATATGGTCTGCATAGTCATTATATTTCGTTGTGAGTAGTATGCGATAATATTTGTGATAACAAGGTGATGACAACTGTAGAAACAGTCACACATCTGGCAAAGCCGTATGCTACGTTCCAAAATGATTTGTTATAATTTGATAACAATATCCTAAGTGCAAAAAAGAGCACCGCCAACTCACATCTAGTGGCTTCCTTCATAGAAATATAAATCATTAAAATGGTTTACTAACATGTCTTAAAGAGGCTGTAAAATGCAATATTGTATTTTTACTCAAAGAAAATAACTTCTGAAGTTCTTAGTGCTTTAATGACTATATACAGTTGTAAACATTGACAAGTGATATTTTCTCTAGAAAGTCAATAATGGTACTATTCTATAATGCTTTTGAAAGATGTAAGTCCTGTCATAACATCATAGTACATAAAAGTAAAATTCAAACAGTATACGGGCAAAAGAGACAAGTTTTAATATTAAGGTTTAATAAATAAAATACCAACTACATAACCATTCCTTCACTGCATCATTACAATGTACAAGGTACTTACGTTGATAATCTAACGTTAGTTCGTTAAAGGATTGTCCACTCGGCTCTTGACCAACAAATGTATGGACGACCTCTGGAGAAAGATCGTTCAATGTCATGGCATAGTTAAGTGGTTTCACAACAGATTGGAGACAAAATGGAATATCTGTATCGCCCAAATCAAACCTGAAGTTACAACACATATAATTATGAGTGCGCACCATAGACAGGCCGGACCACGCTTGTCTAATAAACAATTATTCGAATAATATGAGTTAATATGAATTGTCTCAATATATAAGTACATGTAACCATTTAAGTGTACTTGATACGATAGCAGCTTCAAAACCACGTTACTCGTGTTTAAGGTGATAGTTTTACAAGGAAGGATTTTCACTTTGGGTTTTTTCGGCGCAGCCGTACTAACATAGCTTTACTATTTGCAAATGGGTGTTGTGTTAACCAATAAAATCAGGAAGCATAAGCACATTTAAGTAAGAAAATATAAGGAAAAAAACGATGACAATGTACTTCATGTGTCAAAGCATACCTTTGCCCATCAATTGTGCAGACAGACACACCCCAGTGTTTTGGGTTCCCTCTAGCAAGCTGGGGAATATACTGTGCTGGCTGAAAATAGCATAAAGATCTTTTCATTGGTTAACCGTCTCTGATTTTGTTTACAACCGTTTGCATGTAAATAAAAGCGGACTATGTGTGTGACTTCATATAAGCAAGTATGCTAACAAATTAAGGTGAACAGGACCTATGTTATTCGTACATGGTTGTTTTGAACTTATATATATTTCATGCAAATGAACATACGATTCGGTCGATCCAAGTCGTAACATTATACAACTCTACGGGTTTCGTAGATTAAGAAATGCAGCCGTTTTAAACGATATTTACGAAAACGAACCAATCAACACATACAGCTTCACAAAGAATTACATAAAGAGTGGATACGTCGGTATCGTCAATTTGTCCTATGCCAAATGTTTAAGAAGCAAATTATACAACTTAAATCCTAACTGTTTCAATTCGGTCTTAAGTTCTCCGTCTCCCCAAATTTGTGCCCTTCCCCTTTCACTGGGTATTTGTACTTTCCGTAGAACAGCGTACATTTATAAACTATTGATTATTTACTGAAATTTTGAAGAGACCTTGAATGAAATGTCAAGAATATGCCTTCAGAGTCGTAAACAACAGAGGTAAAAGCGATCTATCATGTATAACTAGTAAACAACTAACCAGTTATGAAATAAATAACAAAAAATGGGTCAAGTGGTATAGATAAACCTTTCTTCTATTACTCAATTTCGTACATTTGACAAGTAAACAAAGTTACTAACATTAATAAACAAAGGAAAAGAAATTCCACCAAAATCAAAATCAATTTCCAATGCGCATTTCGTAATTACACCTACCTGACTATAATTATATGTAAACAAAGAATGTAATTCCATAATTGACCGTCTTCATTTAAGACGTTTATGGATCAAGCAAGTATATATATGACCAGGTCGGCTACGAAAAGACAGAAGCACTATACATACACGCTTATAAAGAATATTATAGATCATTACGAGAAAATGTCCTGTTTCAACGAGAAATGATGTGGTAATCACGGCATAGCTTTCTCGTGGTATTGTGATGTTATCTCGTAAAGAAAATATCTCGTAATGACAATAAACTTGCACGATGACGAGATAATTTTCTCAAAGTAACGAGGTTAATTTGCATGTCCTCTTGTCTTGGTGAGTACATACTTATACCTTGGTTAAATTATCTTACTATGAAAAAGTCAGCTGACACAAGCAATGTTTTCAGTGGGCTTGTTCTGATTTTAAACATGTAACTATTTTGGAATAAATAGTGATTGTTTGAGGACTTACAATTCCTTCCATGTTTTCCACACATTTGCCATAGATGTTTTCTATAATGTCAGTGAAGGTTTTGAACTTAGGAATCACAAACTGATTCGTCAGTGCCTTAGATATAACCACTAAATTGTCACTCACACAACTGAAATGAAAAGGCCGACATGTGTATTTTTAGTATACAAATTGTCTGTCATCATTTAATTTTGTATGTACGTCATTTTTTCAACATTAGTTCAGTAATGGATAGCTTTCGGAGGATCGTATGACTTGACCAATTCTCCTAGGGTTCCAAGCAATTGTCAACTTCCCTGTACATTTCAGAGGACAAGTACAAAGGAATTTATTTGGTTTGTCAGCTAAAATAACAGGATAAAATATCTCCTTACGATCTGTTGACAATTTTCTGTCTCTACTATAAATATATTTAAACGCTGACATAAGTATGCATTGTGGGTAGAATATAATGGCTTGAATGCTCGATTGCAAGTGATGATGAAAGTATTACAGCAACTTGAAACTTTCACCGAACAGAAACGCTGACATGAGTTGACATTTTACTGTAATATGGGAAACATCTTATTTATTTATCCATTGTTTTGGATTTGCAAAATTACGACGAAATAATAGGCTTTAAAATGCGTAGTACAAATGTATCATAAAAATACACTTCTAACATAATTAAGAATATTGTAATAACGTATTCATAAAAAAACTGTCTAGCAGAGCTGATTTATAACATAAAATGGTTACAATGTATAACATTAACACTTTAGGTGAATGACTTCGCGATGAAACGAAAATACGCCCTACATTCCACATGTTTATCGCATACAGTTCAGATTTCTCTTTCTATTTTCACCTTGATGTAGCTTGTCACCATGATATGGTGTTGTGTCATCCTTGTATAATATTTCATGATGTATTGTTGGTGTGAAAAATAGCATGATTCAACAGCAAAGTAAGATTCGTTGTTATTTTTGATACACCTTTTATCATGTCAATACGAACTAGACGTTTGAATAACGACTGTCACAATACGAGAGTACAATGTGTGTTATGACATAATATAAGCATATTATTATGCGTTGATAGTAAAGAGAAGTATGAATGACTTGATTGTAGGTTCCTGATTGTAACAGTATGGAATCATGGTAGCAAACTACTTCTGGTTTGTCAAAATATGATCAGATGTTTATTTCAGCATCTGGATATCAGTTGCTACATGGAATGCCTCATACACAGGCCTCCGGGAAAACAACAATCCATAAAACATAAGACATTTGAGGAGGTTCAAGGGTACATACGTAAGGGAATAGGGGCGCAATAATTGGCATGGCCGACCATTAGGGACAACTAAGGAGAATCAAAGAGGACAAACATGGGGATTAATGGATGGAAAATAGCACAGGACAAGTCAAGACAGCTGGCAACAATAGACCGAAACTGGGGAGAACATAACATGAACACTATATAATGTGAATGCATTACACAGGGGGAGGGAAATTTGACATATATACGTTTAAAACACAAAAAGAAATAATAACAGCCTTGGAACTGTCAGTAATAATACTGGGGATTTAAATCGATTTAACATCTTTATATCAAGTACATATCACAAACTATGATATTGCCCGTGAAGAGTTTAGAATAAATTATATTCCTGAGATAGTGTATGTCTCCTGTAACAATAGAAGTTGTCAGTTCTTTGCAGACGGACAGATTAGAACTGGTTGGTAACCCAGGAACACTCGCGCTAGGTCACATGACCGCCGTACAACAATTCAATTTTCACTTCGCAATCCCTTTTGTTATCAGTCTTGAAACCTATCCTTGAGACTAATGTGATCACTTACTCAATAAAGGTGTCCTTATCAACACAACCCCTGAAGTCATTCTCATCTCGAAGTTGACGTTCAAGGACTGCTCGAAACTTGGCCATGGTCTCTTTCAGCCGGAAGTCAGTGTCTCGTAAACCAGTCTCTTCCAACAGCTGCAAATAATACGGAAATTTAATAATTTTACAGGAACTTATTGGAAACGATATTTTAATCATGTGATTTTTGTTAAACATGTAAATCGGGTCTAATAGTATTGATGATAAAACATCTAACAAATATGTTTTAATAAAGTAATTGGGTATTGTTATTTTACATGCATGTAAAAAATCATAATACAATCAAATGAGTGATAAAGAGATATGAAGTATCAATATTCTTAATGAACAGATTTGGTAATCTTGTAAACTCTGAGAGCAAATACCAACATGTTCATCAATCCGAATGCAATATCAGCAAGGGCGTCACGTGTAAGACAATGGTGTTATTTATTACAATAGTTTGCGTTTAAGGAACAATGATATATGTATGTTTAAAAAGTGGCTGAACATCGTTTCAGCAAGTTTGTACCATAGTTATTATTGATTGACATTATGATTATTTGCCAGAGGTGGTCTGAATTTCGACTTAAAATATAAAGGAAAAATTAAAAACTGATCCATGGAAATGTAGCTTTATTAATGAGGTTGTTTTAATTTCTAGGTGGTGTTAAATGATGTTTTGAGAATCACTTTTCTGGCGGTCAAAATACATTTGTGAATCCATATCATCAGATCTCAATGTCTTCCATAGAAGTGTTACGCCAAACCTTTCAGTTTATAACATTGATATAACTTTCTTTAATATAGGTTGAGAGTAATATTTGTCTTCAGTATATACACTGTTGCTAAACATCAGATGAGAACATTGCCATGTCACAATGGAAACAATGGTCATATATCAGGAATGCATCATTTGTTACGGACAAAATATTATAACCAGTCTCAATGATTTCTCGACAGATTAATAAATGAACTTTACTGATGAGATGAAAGTAGAATAAACTAAATACATTTTTGAATCTATCGATTGACACCAGATGATTGTGATCACATAAGAGAGCGAACAGCTTCTCATCAAAATCCTCCATACCGGAAGCCAACATCTCTGAAATATATGTACATATATGTATTAGTTTAAGGCCTGAAGTATACACGAGGTTTATATTCTCGAATGCATATATGTACGAGTACAATGCCACCTCTCTATAGCAACATCCTTTGGGAGGTACAAGGGCACTTGGAAAGCTCGAGCGGTAAACCATGCTCTAGGTGTTCAAGGTCTTTGTCGTAATAAGGTCACCTACTGAATACAGAATGTACTCGTACATATATGCATTATTATAAGGCCTGGTTTAAACTTATTCGCAAACATTGAAAGACTGAAACTCGCACTTTAATGAATTTTCTTTTATTGACTGTAATCAACTGACTATTTTGGAAATAATTGTTGTTACCCACTGTATACATTTGTGATTTTAAAATAAAATCTGTCTTGTTATAACAACATTAGCCCCGCATACGTGTCTCTGTACTCCTACTTTTACACGCGTCTTCGTAACAGCGACAGTATAGAGATGTGACGTCCGTGGCTGCACTATAACAACATATACTTTCAAGTCCGAGTATGAGTATCAGTCTTGAAAGGTTTATGCATAAGGCCCATGTTCTAAGGCAACAGCAACCTGGTTCAAACTCTCCATAGTGCCTCTCTCTTGAGCAAACACTGTTCCACAATATTGTCAAATTTCCTGTGGTAATAACATACTACAAAGTTGATCTATCTAGAGTAACGATGTCTGAAAATGTACAGTAGCACTTTAAAACATAGACACAGTAGATACCAAGATTCTTAAGTCCCGGCTAAATCCCTTCTAAATTCATATTATCTACAGTCGATCACTAGAACGGAGAAAGGTCGATAATATTTTACTGTATCTCTCATAGAATGTTGCCCTGGAAAGATTGCATGCTAGACATATTTAAAACCAATTTCCCGATATCAGTCGTCCATAACAACATATTTTTGACAACATATTGTATTCATATTTTGGACAACATATTGTATTCACGTTTTGGACAACATATTGTATTCACGTTTTGGACAACATATTGTTTTCACGTTTTGGACAACATATTTTATTCACGTTTTAGACAACATATTGTATTCACATTTTGGACAACAAATTATATTCACGTTTTTGACAACATATTGTATTCACGTTTTGGACAACATATTGTATTCACTTTTTGGACAACACATTGTATGCACGTTTTTGACAACATATTGTATTCACATTTTGGACATCATATTGTATTCATATTTTGGACAACATATGGAATTCACGATTTGGAAAACATATAGTATTCACGCTTCGGACAACATATTGTTTCACGTTTTGGACAATAAATTGTATTCAAGTTTCGGAAAACTTGTTGTATTCACGTTTTGGACAACATATTGTATTCACGTTTTGGACAATATATTGAATTCACGTTTTAGACAATAAATTGTATTCAAGTTTCGGAAAACTTGTTGTATTCACGTTTTGGACAACATAGTGTATTCTCATTTTGGACAACTTGTTGTATTCACGTTTCGGACAACATATTGCATTCACGTTTTGGACAACATATTATATTCAAGTTTCGGACAACACATTTGTATTCACGTTTTTGACAACATGTTGTAAGCACGTTTTGGACAACATATTGTATGCACGTTTTTGACAACATGTTGCATTTGCGTTTTCGACAATATATTGTATTTGCGTTTTGGACAACATATTGTATGCACGTTTTTGACAACATGTTGTATGCATGTTTTGGACAACATATTGTATGCACGTTTTTGACAACATGTTGTATGCACGTTTTGGACAACATGTTGTATGCACGTTTTTGACAACATGTTGTATGCACGTTTGGACAACATCTTGTATTCGCATTTTGGACAACTTGTTGTATTTACATTTTGGAGATAAGAAATCAACAGACATTTTCTACATATGGCTATCTAAAATCATTCGAACTATTCACGATCTGTGCTGTACCAAAGTCTTCTACTAAATACGAAATATACCGAGTAGACATGCCAAGAAAGTTTGCAACACGCGACAACTGGCCACCTGCAGAACATTTTCAAAACATTTGGTTGGCAATAAAATCATCAGTGAAAAGCTTCAATATGCTCTTTATGTTTGATGCTTATGTTTCAATGATATATATATATCGCCCATTAGTTTTTCATCGGTAGAAAGGTTATGTATTACCTTGATAATATACAGCCATGACAAGGTTATGTATTACCTTGATGATATACAGCCATGGCAAGGTTATGTATTACCTTGATGATATACAGCCATGACAAGGTTATGTATTACCTTGATGATATACAGCCATGACAAGGTTATGTATTACCTTGATGATATACAGCCATGGCAAGGTTATGTATTACCTTGAAGATATACAGCCATGGCAAGGTTATGTATTACCTTGATGATATACAGCCATGGCAAGGTTATGTATTACCTTGATGATATACAGCCATGGCAAGGTCCGGTGTCTCGACTTACGGTCACAAGATATGGCACGAAAGCAAGCAGTGAACCCATAAACATGACCTCTGTGTGTAGTCAAGCATATTCATAGATAATTTATTAACCATTTGAAGCGTAGTGGTGAAATTAATAAACTTGTATAATTAGGAGTTTTCGTCTCCTCTTTAATTGATCATACAAGTGATGTTGCTGTTACTTATTATGACATTTTGTTGTTGTTGCTGTTGCGGCTGCTATTCAGTTTTTGTATATCCAGGTTTTACACATGTATGTGCGTACCTAAACTATTTATTGCATCAAAAACTATTTCCACGTGTTACAATTGACTTATTCTTACGAATACGACGGCTGTTCATTACATAACACTGTTTGACCTCCATATCTGTCGTAGATATAATCACATGTACAAATGCTCATGATTTATCATAAATCTAACGGAACAGTGTGTCGTCTTTGGCCGATGCAGCACTCCGAACACTCTGTACATTCGTTCACACTTTATCTTTTGTTTGAACGGGCGAAGAACCGATACTGAGTATAAATACAATGATTTCAGTAATCAAATACTAGTATTGGCCACATTAGAGCTCTGTTTTCGCATGGTTACATGAGATACTGTTGTGATAATGACGGGCACGTAATGTTTCGTATAGTGCGATCATAGGTTGGATACAGAGGTTTAGGTCTGGACGGACAAGAGAGAATTTCCACGCCCAATGTTCACGCCCACTCTCCACGCTCTCCACGCCCACTCTTAAGGCCCACTCTCCACGAGTTGTTTGTGTTAAGTCCCCTTGGTATGATCGGAACAAAATAAGAACCTCGCATTCCACATTATGTTTAATTTACGTCTCAATATCCGCGAATATGGGTCATTTCTGGAACGATCTAGATCACATGAAGGACAATCAGTTTTGAGTGATCTTCGAGAAAGGGACTCAAGTCGTGACAAGCAAGTTAATGAAGTGCTTCGTGAACTTGAGGACATTATTACACAGCTAGAATTAAAAACGAGATCAAGCTTATCCAAGTCGAAAAGTACTAAATCAACCAGATCAAGTACATCCAGTGCAGCTGTCAAAGCTAAAGTGAAAGCTGAAGCAGCTAAAGTCAGTAAAGTTTATGCCGCGAAAGAAGCAGCATTGAAAAAACAAGAAGCAGCATTGAAAGAAGAGAAAGCGGTGTCGGTCGCGAGAGCAGAACGAAAGTGTTTAGAGATTCAGGCAGATTAACATATGTTACAAGAACAAAAACATTATGCACAAGCGGAGGCTGAAGCAGAAACATGGGAAAATATCAGTGAATATAATGACAATCAGAGTTTAAGAAGCCAACGTAGGCTCCCTTATGACATTGAAAAACTAGGTGAGAGAACTAGGAGATTTGTGGAACAGCATACACCGTCTCAAACTGACACTGATAATGACATAACTAACGTTAAAGAACATTTACAACCTAGAACTGTATATCAACAAAGAGTAACGCCATATCCTGAGAGGGTAAACAGTGAAACAAAGCTAGACCAGAATGCACCAGAGTATGTGTCATTGAGCGTTACTATGGCAACAGAACTGTCCAAGTTTTTAGTTAAGAAAGATTTATTGTTCTCAAGATTGACTCAATTCAGTGATGAACCTGAGAAATATGTGGCATGGAAGGCTGGCTTTCTTCAAGTAACTAGAGAAATGTGAGTGTCTGATATAGAATAATTGGATCTATTAGTTAAGTGGTTGGGACAAGAAGCAAGTAAACATGCTATAAGTGTCAAGACAGCATATGTTGACAATCCAGTTCGTGGACTCGTTAAAATATGGGAGCGCCTGGATGAGCGTTATGGTTCACCGGAAATGGTAGAAGCGGCCCTGAAAAAGAAGATCGCGATATTCCCAAAGCTTTTAGCTTAATACCACAAAAAAACTGTATGAACTTAGCGATTTGTTATCTGAAATTGAGTGTACAATGCAAAATGATACGTACAAAGGTGTGCTTAGTTACTTTGATTCCTCTACAGGAGTTAGCCCTATCGTACAGAAGCTTTCGTACCAGATACAGAGTAAATGGAGAGACAAAGCAACTAGATATATGAGAGAAAACAGTATTGTGTATCCACCATTTCCAGTATTTTGTAGATTTATCTCAGAAATTAGTTCAGTGTTAAATAACCCAAGCTTTCTTTATGACAATAATGCAGCCAAAGACAAATACTACTCAAAAGTTGGTAATATAATATAATAATATAATAATAATAAAGTTTATTTAAAGTAATATAGGCCACCGGCCCAAAATACACAACAATACATTCATGTGCAACAATACAATGTCAACAGTAATGCTAGTAAGCCGTCAGTGGTTAGAAGTTTTAAGACTGCATTAGGAGACCAAGGAGCTTTTCGGGCAGCAAGTACTACAGAGACATGTTTGTTCCATGATGCCATAGGCCATACTTTGAATAAGTGCAGAACTTTTAGGAATAAACCTTTGAATGTCAGGAAGAAGTTCTTCCGAGAAAAGAACCTATGCTTCAGGTGTGGAATTAGATCAGATCACATGGCTAAAACATGCAGAGAAAACATAAAATGCATGGTTTGTGAACGTGACAACCATCCAACAGTGCTGCATGTCCATGGCGGGGAGGCCCATAAATTTGACTACAACAACAACCCAGGAAATGAAGATAAGATAAAGTCCGCCTGTACCAAAATCTGTCGTAATGAAACTTCAATGGGAAAGTCTTGTGCGAAAGTTGTTTTGGTCACAGTTTATCCCAAAAACAGGCCTAACAAGAGAAAAACTATGTATGCGCTAATTGACGATCAGAGCAACCGATCATTCGCAAAGCCAGAGTTCTTCGAAGCCTTTGAAGAAACATATACAGAGGTAGAGTATGTCCTGTCATCTTGTGCTGATGTGATGAACACCGTCGGTCGCCGATCTGCTCCTGAAAGCTTTATAGTCAGTAATCTTGACGAGACATCTTCGTTACTTTTACCTGCACTGGCCGAGTGTATCCAAATACCAAAGGTGAGAGAAGAGATTCCAATTCCAAGTAGTGCCAGACACCACACACATCTTGAGGATATAGCAGATAACATCCCTGAATTAGACAACACCTCTGAGATTCTGCTTCTGTTGGGTCGGGACTTAGCAGAAGCACACCATGTCATAGAACACAGGACTGGCCCCAGAGGTTACCCATACGCACAGAAGTTAAATCTCGGATGGGTTGTGATTGGTGAAACCTCCCTAGGAAAGATCCACCAGCCGTTGGTTAATGTGAAGAAGACCTCTACAGAGATTCACACACACAGAGATGGCCGACCTTCTTTATTCCCGGAATGTCGGAACCAGTTCTCCCTTAAAGAGACATTTAAGGAAGTTTGTATTACAGAAAGAGACATTGGCTCAAATGTCTTTCAGGTGTCTGACCAAGATGATAAACTGGGTTTATCGATTGAGGGCAAAGAGTTCCTGAACATAATGAACGCAGAATTCAAGAGAGATCATAAAGGTAACTGGACTGCCCCTTTACCTTTCCACAGTACGAGGCCTAGACTACCAAATAATCGGAACATGGCGCTAAACAGAACTAGAACCTTGGTATCAAGTCTTAAGAAAAGAGAGAGAATCGTAACTACAGGGAAAGCATACACATACATAAGACAATGCCTCCCCACGGAATTTGACAAAAAAATGTCATTTTGTGCAGTTTATGCAGAAAATGTTTGATAACGGTCATGCAGAGGTCGCAGCCCCTTTGACATCAGACACAGAATGCTGGTATCTGCCTATATTTGGAATTTACCACTCAAAGAAAGTTGATCAAATCCGTGTCGTATTTGACTCGTCTGCCAAATACATGGGACTCTCGTTAAATGGGGTGTTAATGACAGGACCAGATCTCACCAACAGCTTGCTTGGGGTACTCATGAGATTTCGACGTGAGCCAGTTGCAGTATCAGCAGACATACAGCAGATGTTCTACCAGTTCTACGTTGATAAGAAGGGCCGTGACTACCTTAGGTTCTTTTGGTTCAAAGACAATGATCCAGAAATGCCACTAATAGAGTACCGGATGTGCGTGCATGTTTTTGGAAACAGCCCGTCGCCTGTTATAGCCACTTATGGACTTCAGAAAAGTGCAAAGTTAGTAGAAGAAGTACATGGGTCGGACATTACAGACTTTGTTCTCCGAGATTTCTATGTGGATGATGGTCTGACATCTTTACAGACTGTCCCTCAAGCTATTGATTTGATGCAAAGAGCTCGGAAAGCTTTAGCCTCTGGAGGTAATCTGAAATTGCACAAGATAGCGTCAAACAGCAGAGAAGTAATGAATTCCTTTCCCAAAGAAGATCTAGCTAAAGATTTGAAATATTTAGATATCGGTTATGAAGGGTTGCCTACACAGAGAAGCCTTTGATTGAACTGGAACCTAGACTCCGACAACTTCACATTTGTAATATCTGATGAGATAAAGCCAAGCACACGAAGAGGAATTCTCTCTACACTTAATAGTTTGTTCGAACCCCTAGGATTTATCTCCCCTGTTGTGGTTCATGGGAGAATCATCATGAGAGATTTGATATCTGGATCCGCTGATTGGGATGAGCCAATACCTATAGAAGCGAGAAATCAGTGGCTGAAATGGTGTGAGTCTCTGAAGGATCTGGAGACTAACTATTCAACGTACTTACATTGAAGGTTCGCTAAGTGCCACAGTCCGTCAAGAAGTTCACGTATTTTCAGACGCCTCTGAAAAGGCGATTGCCGCTGTAGCTTACCTGAAAACTGTAGATGCCAATGGAGACGTAGTGTTGGGTTCATAATGGGGAAAACGAAAGTGTCGCCTAAACATGGACATACAATTCCAAGATTAGAGCTATGTGCAGCTGTAATGGCAGTAGAGCTGATGTCATCTGTGAGCATTTACACCTGCCTATAAAACATGTGAGATTCTACACAGATAGCCAGGTGGTACTTGGATACCTACATAATCGAGTGAGAAGATTTTACGTTTATGTTGAGAACCGTGTAAGCAGAATTCTGAAGCTCACAAGATCAGACCAGTGGAACTTTGTATCTACTACAGAGAACCCAGCCGATATGGGCACCAGACCTACTCCCGCAGAATTGCTGCAGAATAGTATATGGCTGAAGGGTCCGAGCCTCTTACATTCAGAAAACCATGAGACAACTGATGCATATGAACTGCAGGCTCCGACAAATGACCCAGAACTCCGTCCGGAAACAAACTGTATGAAAACGAATGTTAGTTCCAAGAAAACCATCAGCATCAAGGGTTTTGAATCCTTTTCCCGCTGGAAAAGATTGGTCAACGCTGTAATGGTGTGGAAAAGATTTGTAAGGAGCGTTTACAACAAACGGCATTCCTCTGAAAGCTCAGATGTTGATATAGATCATCTTCAGATTCAAGCCTTTGCAGAAAGTTTTATAATACGGTGTGTGCAGAGAGAAGTTTACACCCAGGAAATTGAATGCATTCAGAGTGGTAGACCTGTGCGGAAGAATAGCCCTATTGCTGGTCTAAGTCCATACATAGACGAAGATGGGATACTGAGAGCTGGTGGACGGTTGCATAATGCTGATATAAACATCATTGAGAAAAGACCAATCATCCTACCGGGTAGCCATTGTGTGTCGAAAATGCTAATGCATTACCACCACCAGAAGATCAGACATCAGGGTCGCCAGATTACTGAAGGTGCAGTGCGAGAGGCTGGCCTCTGGATAACTGGTGTTAAGCGTTTGATCATGTCTGTTATCCACCATTGTGTACAATGCCAAAAACTTAGAGGAAGCTTAGGTTTTCAGAAGATGGCGGATTTACCAAAGGATCGTTTGACTCCTGGTCCACCTTTCACTTCATTGGGACTTGATTGCTTTGGCCCATGGCAAGTTTGCAGTAGAAGAACAAGAGGGGGCCAAGCCAACAGTAAACGTTGGGCTGTCATGTTCACGTGCTTGACGTCTCGAGCAGTCCATATAGAAATAGTGGAGGAGCTTAGCAGCTCCTCATTCATAAACGCTTTGCGTAGATTTACTAGCATAAGAGGAAAAGCCAAGTTGTATCGCTCCGATAGAGGTACCAACTTTATGGGTGCGCTTGATGACCTGGGCGTCAAACGTTACTTGGATCAACACGGAGCTACATGGATCGTTACCTCACACCGGGGAGGAGTGTGGGAGAGGATGATAGGTGTTACAAGGAGGATTCTTGACTCGCTACTGTTAGACTTACCAGGTGGAGGCTTAACACACGAGGTGCTGACCACATTAATGGCGGAAGTGTCGGCAATAATCAACTCCAGACCATCAGTGCCTTTGTCAGCAGATCCGCATGATCCAGCGCCATTAAGCCCTTCGTTGCTGCTGGCACAGAAAAGTGACTGTATAGCTGATGTAGTGATTCCATCAGATGTTAAAGACATGTATCGCGCGCAATGGAAGAGTCCAGATTCTGTCGGAGCGTTTTTGGAAGAGATGGAGATCAGAATTCATTCAAGCATTGCAAGTGCGCAAAAAATGGACAGTAGATCAAAGAAAGTTACAGTGCGGTGACGTAGTTTTACTCCGAGACAAACAAGTAGCCCAGAACGACTGGCCGATGAGTTTGATTGTTCGAGTCCTTCCTAGTGACAAATCCGTACCGCGGAAGTGCGTATTGTGGCGAAGAATGGGAAAAACACTACATACGAACGACCGGTGAATGAGATGGTGTTACTTATTCCATCTTAACTCTGGTCGTGTTATTCAGGATTTATAAACACTTAAGTGCAAACAGTGTAATTTAAGTTAGTTCTTAGAGACGCTCACTGATCAGGGTATACAAGTTTATCATGGAAAATTAATTTCTGTGCATTTCATATCATGTTTGAATTCAAATGACATTCATAGGACTTGGAGTTGTACAATTACATGTCAGAGCGAGGGTTAAATGTGAACTTTAAGAGTTAAAGAGATTTTCTATTCAGTGTGAATTATGTCATGTCTTGTTATTTCATTGTTTCATGAAGAAGTTTCAGAGAGATTATGACTGAGAACTGTTTAAGGAATAACCATTTTGCATGTTAATTGCTAGTTGGTGTACATTGTTTAAGGTGGTGTACATTGTTTAAGGTGGTGCGCAAATGATCAGCTTAGAGAATTACATTATTGGTTAATGAGTCAGAAAGTATTGCATTCTATTGTCTACTGTTGGCAATCACAGAAGTTTAATATTATTTCCCAACGTTTTGTATTAGTTTTTTGATGCATTGTTCTATTGTTATACTGTGCGGAGATTGTTTTCAGAGTATATCATAGTATTTTTGAGTGTTATAAAAATAGTCTGTTTAGTTTGGTTCTTTAAACCAGGCGGGGAGTGTTCTGTAACGGATCGTTTCAGATGTTGTTGTGGGTGCGAGGTGATGCGATGCGAAGTAGTTTGGGACGAATCCCACTTTGTATAATAAGAGTTACTTCCCTTTGTTTATACTGAACTCTTCTTTTTGGAGAATTGTTGTGAACGTTTTTATCGCCGGTTTATTGTGCGAAGTGTTCGATAGTGAATTTCTGTCGAGCATGTTTTTTCCATATCACATTGATTTAATAGTGTTTAATCATTGTTTTATGCTTGTTATTACGTATAGTTGTGTAGAAAGTATCAGTTTGTATCCGAGTGCGAAATACAGAGTATTGTCTAGTCTTTTAATATTTCTAATGTTATCATACGCACATACTGGAGGTCATATTGTAAACAAGGCTTTGTTTTATGTCTTTTCTGTCTTTCACTGACAGTTTATTGATGTTTGATGATTGATGAATGTAGGAACGAATAAATAGATCACAAACAGCTACGCACTTAATGTTTCCGTGCAAGCACATATATATTCTTAGAAATAAGCAAACTGCAATACCTTAATTGCATTTTCTTATAAAATTCGTTTACGGCAAACATCGACCCTAGTTACGATAACAAGAAGAAACTTTTCTACCACTTCCAGTAGTATGATCTATAACATTTTCTTGAGTCCCGACGTTTTAAAGGAATATCCGACATTGTGTATATCTTCATAAAACTTTTATATAAATCAAATTATTATATCAATCTAGTCCAACAGCGTGTGTGTTCCAACTTTCTGACTGTAACTTAATTCACAAGGTAGTTTATTTAAATGTAATGGTATGTAGTAAATGTTTAACACCAGGTCAGTTAATCGACAATGCTGTGTGTCAATATTGTACCGTATTTTATCATTTCCAGTGTTACGTATTTTTTCACATGCGCGAAACGAATCAAAAACATTCGGTGTCATCATTTAACCACTTTTTGCGATGTCCGTAATTTAGAAGCAGACATAAACGTATTATATACATTCCTAGGTAAGCGATATCATCACGATAATATATGTCATGAACCCTTCAAATATACTGTAAGTATTGGATGATAAGTGGGTGTGTAGTTTAATGGTGGGTATCGAGACTAATATTATAATATTCTCTTACAGATTTATAGCGTGGTACCTTGCGCACTACTTTTCAATTGTTTCAAAAAATGCTGCTTTTAGTACCGAATGAAAATCCTGAAATCATTATCACTGCATATTCATTACATAGATTCTAACTCTGCATAAAATAATAATTTGGTTTTACCAATAATTGCCGCGAATTAGAACGAAACAGAAGCAAAACGACTATTTGTTTCCAGTAGACGAAATGCATAAACACGACTGTGGATTACCATTACATACGGTAGAAATAACAGATGCATTTCTTCATGTTTTTCAACAAATAAAACCTACTTGAATGATGTTATACTAGAAATAAAGCTTAAACCGTAACAGTTGAAAGTATAAAAAACTAACATTTGAAAAGCCTCACATTCTAATATGCAGTAAAACCTCAATAATACGACCACCCTTGGGACCCTTGAATACTTCTCTTCTTATCGAGGTGATTTTTGACATTGAATGAAGAGCAAAACAGTTAAAATGGACTGGAAAATTGTGTTCTTAATTTTGAGATGCTCTTATTATTGAGTTGGTCTTTAAGTGAATTCGCGAATTTCACTTAAGATTCGTGTTACCACTTATTCATTTTTGGCTTACATCTAGAAGCCAAAAATGTATTTATAAATAAGTGGTAACACGAATCTTAAGTGAAATTCGCGAATTTGAGTTATTAAGTAACATAATAAGTGGTCAACTAGATAAGATTCGTGTTACCACTTACATCTAGAAGCCAAAATTGCATTTATAAGTAAGTGGTAACACGAATCTTAAGTGAAATTCGCGAATTTGAGTTATTAAGTATAAGTAACATAATAAGTGGACAACTAGATAAGATTCGTGTTACCACTTAAATCTAGTGTAATACATGTACATCATATAAAGGTAAGAGGTGGCAGTTCTGGGCACTTTCAAGCCTGTTTCTAGTTGTATGATATTTATCTTACCGAAAATTTATCACGAATATTAACTAGATAGCTAGATAATTATCGTAATAATTAAGTGGTCAACACGAATTAATTCGCGAACGCTATAATGCTAACTGGTGGCAGTAATATGCCACCATACAATCCGGTTTTCCAATGATTCAATAATTTACTGATACGCGAAAGAAGAACACGGTGTCTTTATACAAGCACATGTATTTAAGCGCGTCTTATGTCCCGCTAAGACATGAAGTCATACTCGACGACAGTTTCGTCCGCTACTACAAACTTGTTGGCGACATCTCAAGGTAAGGATTGATTAAGACAAAGATAGCTATTGTAGGTAACACAGTATGTCAAAAGATAAAACACTGAATGAGGTATAGCAATTAAAATCAATAATTCGATAATTCAAGGGAATTCCGTATCTAGTATATCAACACATAAACTAGTAGTTAGTCTTTACGTCTCCTCGATATGAACTTTAAAGTGCATGCTAAGATATAATTAAGATATAGAACATGATTTATAAATTAAATTGTAAAGTCTCAAATACTGACTGGTTTTCCCCATATCAATGCTACCGAATTGTTATACAAAACAAGTACCTGTGGGTTTGTGTATCAGACTGAACAAAAGCACTTGACGAGTATGTAAGAAAGTTACAATACTACACATGAAAAAGTATATCCAAGGTATCAATGTCGCCAGAAAAAGGGCAGCAAAATAATTCTTAAGAAATATTTGAAGGGAAGATGTAGAACCAATGAATCAAAGATGATGTAATAACACAAACGAAATTTTGCACGTATAATATTATTGTATTTAATTCTGTAAAAGTTCCCTTTTGTTATGCTTTAACGTCAATTTTAAACGTAGATCTGTTTATTTACATCAAATCTGAAAAGTACGTGCGAAAGTAGACAATTCGAACTCTAAATTATCTCTGCACACAGTATATCTACCTTTATTGGTTCAAAGATATTGATTTAGCCTCTTCTTATTTCAATGTAAGAAAGTCGACTTAAAAATGCTTGTGAAATAGATATCACAGAAACATGGTAGTGTTATTATCACGAAGTAGAAGGTTTGATTTCAAACATTTGTTTGCACTCGACAGAGACTTTTTTCAGATTTGAAGATATTTTCTTTCTATAATTGCAAAGAAAGTCGGTCGATCCAACGTGACACGAAAGTTGGGTATGACTGCACGAACAATTTAAATCAGTTGTCAGTTTTAGATCCTTCATAGCTACACGGATTTGGATCTCAAATTTCATCGCTTGTCTATAAACGTCATGCAGACCGTATCCTTGAACAATATACATGTATATACAAGTAAAAAATTGCTGCCTGATGCAGCAAAGGTGGGTGCACGGCGTAAACAAAATGAAATAGAACAACTGCAATTTGAACTAACAGTATGTGTTTATTATGCTTTAATGTGTAACTATATATTAATGTATAAAAAGTACATTTGTAGTTTTAGTAGTAGGAATTTATTAAGGAACAGACTAGTTTTTGTATGGACAGTTAAACAGAAATAGAAATTGATAGTGCGGAAAACTTTCATGATAATGAACATCATGCATGTAAATTAAGACAACATTATACATCTCAAAATGCAAAACATTGATTGAAACATATTAACATAAATCACAATCATTATCACGGTAGAAATAAATAAAGAAATACCGACAAATTTACATAATTAGTATTTACTAAAAATTAAAAAGAAGAACAATAATCACTAAATGATATTGCATATCATGTCAAAATGTGAGAGCACTACAGTTTAATTAACAACATGTCAGTGGACAAACAGACATCCAGCATCACACACTGAATTAATCAAGCAATGTGTGAATGTAAAATGAGTTTAGACATTTTGAAAGTTAGAAAAATAGTGTAATTTAATGTAAATGATAGCTAAAAAGTGACACATGAGAGAACTATAAAATGCTACCTGAATGAACAAGTGGTAGGAAGTGAAAGCAGGCCGTAGTTTATGAATGACTATTATAATAAGGCAAAGAACATAGCTAAGAGAAATAAAACCGTATTTACTTATATCTCAAACATATTTACAGTGGAAAGAAATAATGCAAAAGTGACCAAAATGCAACACAATAACTCAATACAAAAACATTAATCACTAAATGATATAGCACCTTGTCAAAATATGATATCACTTCAGTATGTAACAACCGCATGCTAGAATCACACACTGGATAAGTTATCAAGCAGTGTGAATGTATAATGAGTATAAACTTTGTGGAGGACTGGATAATGGTGAAATTGTATATGTAAATGAAAACTGTAAATGATACCTGAATCTACAAAAGTGATAGGAGGTGTACACAGACGGATTTAGCAGACTTAGTATATGAATGACTAGAGAAGTAAACAAAAAGAACATAGCAAAGAGAAATATAAACGTATTTACATATATCACATACATATTAACAGTAGAAAGAAATAATGCAATAATGACCAAAAAGCAAAAACGATTACTCAATACAATCAAAGCAAACAAATGGGGTGTGGGACAGTACCACTTGTCTATGTAGCCAAGCTGGCAACTCGTTGCATATAAGTTTCTGTTTTGTAACTATAGTCAAACCTGTGTTAAAGACCACCTGCGAACAAAGACCACTATTGCAAAACCTGTCTGCAAAGACCATCAATTTTATCTCCCATCAGACCATTTTAAATGATATTTAATATGTTAATAGAGACCACCTGTAAACAAAGACCACATTTTGCTGTTCCCATGGGTGGTCTTTACAGACAGGTTTGACTGTAAACAGTTTTATAATATCAAAGTTTGTGTAACTAGGTAAGAAGGTTTGCATGGAATATGGAATAAAACAAAAACATAAGACATAAATGTGAAAAAGAATAAAAAATTATTGAAGAAAGAATAAACATTTTTTCCAAGAGATCTTCAATCCGACTTGTTCTAGAAATGCTAGATTTTCAATCCAAAATAAAGAAAAATGGTCAGTAATAATGGTAGAACCTTAAGACTGTAAAACAAGTGAAATGTTTGTCACGATTGTAAATAAATGAAATACAAAGAGATTAGACCCTTTATGTAACGTTTGTGAATATTTAATTATGAAATGACATATTAAAGTCTATCCTCGCTAAATTAGAGTAAAATCAGTATGGCCAGGCATAAAGTTATGATAACACTAGCTTGCCATAGGTTATGAGTTATCTTGTTGCAGTGGGGTATTTTCCAATTAATTTTCAAAGCACAACTTTGATGAAAATGTAACAGGTTTTTTTAGAGATGAACAGCAGACAAGGTTTTCAAGTTTCAGACACCTGTGACCTTGACTTTTAACATTATGACCCCAAATTACAATATGAACTACTAGACTTCATACTGATACTTCCCAGCAAGTTGATGAAAATCTATTACTGGATTTTGGAGATAAAGGGAGAACAAGGCAGACTGGACAGACAAACATACAACATGTGGAGACATAATAAATACAAGATGATGAACACATATGTACAAGCAATAACAAAGTTTATATAATTATACATTGTAGTTAAATATTAGTACTAAACTGTTTACTTCATATGCAGCTTAATTGCAAAAACATCATCTTTTATATAGTTTATACATGAATCCAGGTCAAATCATCTAAGCTTTGTTTTAAAGGAAACTACTTTGAGCTTAGTCAGTAACAAAAAGTATGTTAGACCAGTTGTATCAAAAGTTGAAAGTAGACTGCAGACACAGCATAGGGCTATTCAAGGAACATTTTTACCCGGTTTGGTTTAAACTGCTCTAGCAGCTTTAGATATAATATCCAAAATATGTCAGCGAATCAGATGTTGGATGTAATTTTGGTACAGTACAATCATGTGCCATGTTCATAGCAAATCAGCCAAAGGGTAAATAGATTTTTTTAGAAAAAATGTCTGGCAATCAGAAGCCCAAGTGGCTATTTTGGAATTCGAGTGGGGCTGAGTGGGGCTGTGTGACACAATATTTGAGGACAATCATGCAATGAACAAATCTCGAATGAGTTAAATAATTAAAAAATATCAAAGTGAAACAAACAGCAATAAAACACCTGAAGACTGAGGCAAGACATGAATATTGCAAAAGCAAATTAATGTAAGAACTGTTACAAGTATCAAAGACAAGCAAAGTCAACTATCAAAACACAGTACAATATATTCAAATAAGAACCCCAAGCAAAAATTAAATCAAAATAAGGGAGGGCTTGGTTTTTTTAAAACTTTTGAGTGCTGACCGGGTTTTTTTAAATGTGGTTTTTTGACATACTTAACTTTTGCCATACAGTAAAAAGGTATGTATGTATAGTATTACTGTGTTTATGAGGTCGCCCTTTGCCGCGCACATTTTATAATGCACATTATGGTAATTTGGTCGACCCGGTATGTCTGCCGCACACCATAAATATACTTTTTTGATGCCAGTAGAGAAGTATAGGTCAAACAGACAATTTTTGAAGCCAAATACGGTCACTGCATAGTGCCAATGAGACCCATCGTACAGTTACCATTTTCCTGGCATCTAACCAGTACTTTCCTGGAATCTACCCAGTACTTTCCTGGTTACATGCCAAGGCGTATGCACAAATATTATAAATATTGTCCCTGAAGTAAATTTCATTGCACTAACAAGCTGATTTTATACATTTAAGAATAAAGGGCCAGAAAATACTGCACTCCACAGGATGCAATATATTAACCCAATTACCTACAGAAATAAAGTTACTGCTAATGGTAAATTTCAATTTTTAAAAGCAACCAATGAAGAAAATAATAAAGTGGTGTGTTAGAGGTTGTTGAGGGGAGTTTTTTTTCTCTCTCTGAAACAGTCGTAAATCAAGAATAAAATCCACATTTTTTGTTTCTAGGGTTCCCTCTGTCATTCACCAATAACATCAAATGTGAAAAAGACAATAATTTGGCAACAGGTTTTCAATTTTGGCAACAAAAATATTCCAAAAGAAATTATACTTGTAAGCAATTGCATAATTTTTCATGCTTTTTATCAAAATTGGTGTGTACTTTGAATATGCCACAGGGAATCATGTCTTCAAATTAAAAAAAATTAGCACCTTCAATACCGGGATATGAATAAATACCGAATGATATCAGAAATGGAAGTATCTAGTTTTTCGCATAACTTTGATTGCAGTCTCAGTTGTTCCGAATAGATAAGGGATCACTGTCCTTGTAAGTGCAAGTGACACTTATGTAAGGTTTACACAAATCAACAATATGAAGCTCTAATGTTCATCTTGCATATCTGGGAACATCTGCTTCACCATTCCTACAGGTACCACAACTACTTTGTCATCTATTGTTAAGAAGGAGAACTCCATCTTCTTCCTGACAAACACTATCCACCTCATCAATTACGTCTTCTACTGGAAATTCTGTTTTCTGTTAAAATACAATAGTATAGGTATATTGTAAGGGTATTAATGAAACATATTTAAGAAATATCTGAACAATTTTTGCTATATTTAGGTGTTGAACCTTTCGCCTAGTGTTAAAGCTCTTTTTGATGGAGTGTGAGGATAAGTGACCCAATTGTGTTTATGATAAAAAAAATGTATTACTTTGATCTTGCTGCTGCATATACTCTTTGACGGTTTGTTGTTCTTTAATTGTGTATTTCTTTACTTTTCTGCTTTAACAATGGATTTAGTTACATGTTTATTATAACCATGACATATTAATGTCTCCATGTAAAATTTAATGGTATTAAAAAGCATTAGCCAATAACAATATATTTCAAAAGTATCAGTTGACAGCTGCTAAAATTATTAAACTAAAACTGTCTGAATGGACAAACAAACTTTATGCCTTTTTGATGATATAACTACTGTACTAAAGTACATTCAGATTTTTTTTGCAATATCTTATTTTAGCTTAAGGTAACAGGCGACAGGATTGCAATAATTTGAACTTGCTATTTAAATTTGTATAGCAGAATATCAATGTATCATTTGCTATAATTGCAATAATTAACCTCACAATTTGTCTGTTGTTCAAGACACAACACAAATCAGATTTCCCACCCTTCCCAAAAAAAATTCAAGGACTCTTCAAAGGGTATTTTCACGAAATTCAAGGACCAAAACAGCATTTGTACTGCTATTTTATTCATTCAACATGTCTTTCAAATTAACATTTTTCATGAACATTTAAGTATTAAACTTCAAATTATGAACTTATATACAAGGAAATGTTACACGTACTTCAACGCAAGTTTTCCAAGGCTTTCAAAGTCACTATTTTTTATCTGTTTAAAGTGAGTTTATTATACAGTAGGAGAACCATGTGACATACCGTGACTAAGGTCTGGGATGTTGTTGAAAGGGAAACTTCATTTCTGTAGGTATTTGTAACACTGTCTGTTATGAAGTCTCCAGGTTGAAAGGTTTCATTCACACATTTGCACCATAAGGCCACCTAACATTTGTTTGTTGCATCTTCAAAATATATGTTCTTTATTTTGACATTCTCAGTACCTCACATACAGCTTCTTCGGAACTTCCTGCAATAAAAGGTAAATCAATAAAATACTGCATTAGACTTTCCAATGGATAATAATGCATTTTGCCTTTCATCTCAAATAATGTTTTAGAACAGCCATTCATTTGCTGATCGTGCATCTGAAGACATCAATTTAAAGATGTCATCAGACAATTATCTTAATTGAGATTCTCCATCTATCATTGGCAGTGTTTTCCGTGGACTTTTAAAATTGAAAGTCATTGCAATTTCATATCCGAGGCCAGGGTCATTTCCAAGTATTGGAGGTCATACAGGAATATGCTAAATCGAGTCGACGCTTATGTACTTAGACACATTCAGTCTGCATGTAATAATGAAATTGAAAGTTGAAACTGAAAGTACATTTTCGGAAAATCGCTGTAAGGTTAGAACATGTGATCAGTGTATTTAATACAACCTGCGAGTTTAAACGTTTACATGTTAATTATCACGCATGTTTGAACGATACATGACTTATGTTTGAGGGAAAATACTGCAAAATATTAAACAGAGCACAGAGACGAATGCTGGCTGCATCAAAACAATAACAAATAAAATGTAGGTCAACCACGCGATGGGTCAACCACAATGTTGAAACGATAAAAATCAATAATTATACAGTCATAATATTAGTTAATGACATCAATCATAATATACAACAAAATCACATACCTTAATTTAGCTTTTGTAGCATACAAAATCAATAATGACGTTACAACGTACAATCGTTCGCTTCCCGACATATATTCCCGCCGGTCTGCGCAGGCGCACAATAGGCTCTGGGGTGGGACTGAAACCCGTTATCCGGGATCCGTGATTCTCCGGGATCGATTTTTAAAAATTGTTCGAGTGGAACATATGTTAACTGAAGGGTGTGAACGAATGTTCCTCTATCCGTTATTGACCGTTGATACCTACGATATAGTCCAAAATATCGATCCCGGATTTTCCCACCAAAGTCCCGGATTTTTTTAAAGTCCCGGATTTTAGTCCCACCCTAGGCTCTGTTTGATTTTCCCCCAAATTTTGTTCTTAACCGAGTCCATTGCAAAACGACGCTAACAGAACTCAATATGCACGGCGTGTCAACGCCGTGCAATAACAATTTAACTAATATACAGTCGGACCTTGTTTTTTTGACAACCTTTTATCCGAAGACTTGGTATAATCCGAAATAAATATCAGGTCCCGATGTATCTTAGACACGTCGATTTGAAATGGGTTATTCGAAATCATGTATTATTCGTAATAAATTTCGGACCCGATGAATTCGAATGAATGAGGCCCGACCGTATTCTCTAATCTCATCTAATCTTTGGTAGGGACACATTTAATTAGTAACTGTTTATTGTTGATTATATATGTTTTCTTTGTTTAGTTTATACATGCCATCATTTTTAGACTGAATTTCTTTTATATAAATCCAAGTTTATTTTTATATGTTCCTTTCTTTCTAAAACACGGAATGTACATATCATATCGTGTGATTGCAATACTTGCAGACTGAGTACAAATTAACAGAAATCCAAACAAGCTCATATCTGTGCAAATTGCATTTGGCCTGTTGCACAGTATTTTGTCCATTTTTTTAAAAATAGTTGTACAAGCTAATTTCTGTAAAACTACAAACTTAATTTAGAAAAAAATGAATGCAAACACAAACATACATCAAGTTTTAAATGTGCATGTGAATTATTTGGAGAAATATTTTTCGGTTTAAAATTTATACAACTTTGAAGACCCAAAAATGGTCCATTTTTATGTGTAATGTGTTAGCATCAGTTTTTTCCCACTTTTTCTACACACTATTGTGAGAAAACCAATAGGTTTTTTGCATAAGACATTTGCTTTTCCTTTGAAGAATTCCATGCTTGTTAGTTTGGTATAAGGCATAATGCTGTAGCATAAATACTTGTTAATTTATGTTTGAAAAACCAAAATAGGTACCGATGTAATGGTCTCCATTTTTGTATTTCCCTATATTCTACTTTTTTAATTATAAGGACAATATAAATAAAAGAAATCCACAATCTCTACATATTTATAAAGACAATAAGTCAAATAAAAGGATGATGTAATATACATGCCAAGAATATCAACAATATTTTTTTATTTTACAAATATTTTTCTACTTAGCAAGTTGTGTCAAAAAAAGTGTAATGTCCGTCCCCCATGTGATTTTTAAGAATAAGTACACATTTTTTTTAATATAACATATTATTCAATACATTTTATCATTATAATACCATGTCAGTCCATATTTGCAGTTTATTCTTGGTTATAATGGAATTATTTGCAAAAAAATGAAATGTTATCTGTAATGTCCGTCCCCGTAATGTCCGTCCCCTTATGTATAATGTTATTTAGTGTGAATGAAAGTCATTTTAGGCATCAAGTTTAGGAAAAAAAATATGTTTATGTACATAGACAACCTTTATTTTGTCTAGAAAGAAAGAAAAATCTACTTCATAGTGAAGCATCTTAGTGGTAAGGACCTATTTTATACTTCTGCAACAAAAATGCACAAAATTGGCATCTTTTTGACAATAAAAGGATATTTTTTCTATTATAATCATCAAAAAGATTTTATAATGAAGGGCCTATATATGTTAAAAGTCCATGTAGTAAAAATTGTTTCTTAAAATTGACAATACAGTCTTTAAAACAAATAATTTAGTGTGGGGACGGACATTACAAAAAAGGGACGGACATTACAATATTAGGATAATTTCTCAAATCTTCAATAAATCCTGCTACACATATTGCTATGAATTCCAGAAATTATACTTAAAGATAATATGATAAAAATCAGAAACAGAGCCAGAAACAAGGCCAGTATTAGGTTGGACGCATTATACAATGTTATGCAATAAACAATATTGTCCCCTGTGTGCACTATCTATATATCAATCTTATCCAGACCCCTAATCAGCATTTTAGTGTCTGGCCCAGTGGGAGTCCAATATACATCAATCAGTACTTGCTGTCACCATCTGACACATATATACAGTAAAGTTGAGAAAGTGTAAATTATTTTTATGGACTTAAACTAAAAGACAATTTATAAAAAATAGTTGATCAGACTTGCCTTGAATGTTAGAAAATAAGTGTATTTATTAAAAAATGAAATCAACATATATGTGTGATATTTAGGATTTTAAACATGGTATATTTCAAATTTCTATAATTACATAAATTGTTAAACCCCAGTGCAAATGAAATAATGAAGAAATAAGAACTTTTCTTACTCTTATAAATCACTTTTGAAAGAAAGACTTAACAGTGAGAAACCAATACCGGTATATCACCTGTATTTTAATTTTTCACTAATATTTACCAAAATTAACTCTCTTTTTTCTACATACATGTCTATAGCTGTATATGTTTTAGTTAATTGTCTTTAATCTCAATAATTATTGATGTTATAAGTGATTCTGGTCATTTTAGTTAAACGAAATAAGCCTTCATTACCAATTTATGAAGTGAGGTCCGTCCTAAGCAAAGAAAATGTACAAATACTTGCTTGAATGCTGACATAAGTCAACTATTTTAGTTTAGAAAACTAATATAATGTTATCTCAGCATCCAGACATAATGATGATTTCATATATCTATGTTATATATCAATTGCAACTGATTAAAACCAGAAGACAAGAAATAGATATTTTGGAGAGAAAAAATCTTGACCGATTTCAAATTATTGGTTGGAATGACATTAATTAAGCAAGAATTTTAGCTAAAAAGTATAAATTCTATAAGAGTATGCTATTTCTTGGATACTTATGTAAAAAAAATACATTTTAAGTTGTTACTTTGTGTTTCTTCATCTTTTAGAGACAGACTTTTCATTAACGTGTAATGTTCGTCCCCTCCCAGTCAGAGTTATATTTAAAGGTAAAAATAACAAATACCAAACAAAAAGTTATCTTTTTATCAATGGGACATGTTTCTATATGTATCATAGTATCCAAAAAAGTAAATATGATAAAAATACGAGAAACTTTATTTTTTGCCTTAGATGCTAACAAAATTGGGACATTTACTGTGCAACAGGCCATTTATGATATATGATATTAGCAATGTACAAGATCAAAAATCGGTTACAGACACAATAAATTATGTAGAACCTGATGTATGAAATGTATCAGTATAAAAAAATGTTAAATATTTACTGATTTTACTGATTTATGTTTAAAATCCCCCGCACACTGCATAAAGAAGAAAACAACTTGATCTTATCAATGTGGTATCATATTTCACCAGCAGTGGTAGACAAGCGATTTATGACTGATTCATGCTGATAGTGTTAGAGTATGATGGAGACAGGAGGTAGCACAAAATTGTGCTCTTTTCTTGGCTTATTCGCAAACAAAATCGGTGTATGGACCGGTAACATTTCAACATGTATCCAATAAACGAAATAGTAATTGTCTGAACATCAAAAGTTTGGCCTTGACCTTTAAGTTATGGACACGGGTCTTGCGCGTACCACACCGTCTTATAATGGTGCACATTTGTAAATCGAAAATCCCCCAATAAGTGATAAAGTAATGGTCTAGACAAAATAAAAATGTGACCTAGACCTTTTAAGCGACGGACACGGTTCTTGCGCGCGACACATTATCATTGTCTTCGGTGGAACAAACAGCTTTTGAATATAAACACAATGCATATAAAATCAAAAGACTTCTGCAGCAAACAGGCCTTTGTTGGTGTTCAGAAATTCAATAAATGGAACATTAAACATAGCACAACACATTTAATATATCGATATATTAAGAAATTGCGATTTATCGGGTTTGTTCATTTCTTACCCGTGACGGTTTAAATTTATCTTAACAGATAATAACGTCACGGCCAAACCTCCACGCAGAAACTCAAATGACGGGTTTCGAGTATAGCTCAAATAATTCCAAAACTACAGCATTTAAAAGCAAAAAGAGGCAACTGCTGCAAGGAGTTCGGTCCTGACCGCCACGGAATTTAGTAGATCAGTGTAGGGATAAGCTGTTTTAGCGCAATTTTTAAATCAACAGAACAAAGTTATACTTTAATTGAAAACATATGCATAATAAGTTTTTTAAACCCATTTCGGTTATTTAATTCTGTAAAAGTTCCCTTTTGTTGCTTCAACGTCATTTTTTTAATAAGAATAACTGCTCCTCCACTGAACAAAATGAAAAATGAATAAAAATCGTGTCGCTAGCTGTTGGCTAAGATTTTAAGATTTATTTCTTTCTTTTTCATAGGATACTATACTATCCTTTGCCAAATGTATTTTTGGATAGATATAGCATTGGTATTTTTGGATAGATATAGCATTGGTATTTTTGGATAGATATAGCATTGGTATTTTTGGATAGATATAGCATTGGTATTTTTGGATAGATATAACATTGGTATTTTTGGATAGATCTATCATTGGTATTTTTGGATATATATAGCATTGGTATTTTTGGATAGATATAGCATTGGTAATTTTGGATAGATATATCATTGGTATTTTTGAATAGATCTATCATTGGTATTTTTGGATAGATCTATCATTGGTATTTTTGAATAGATATATCATTGGTATTTTTGAATAGATCTATCATTGGTATTTTTGAATAGATCTATCATTGGTATTTTTGAATAGATCTATCATTGGTATTTTTGGATAGATCTATCATTGGTATTTTTGAATAGATATATCATCGGTATTTTTGAATAGATCTATCATTGGTATTTTTGGATAGATCTATCATTGGTATTTTTGGATAGATCTATCATTGGTATTTTTGGATAGATATATCATTGATATGTTTAGATAGATATATCATTGGTATTTTTGGATAGATCTATCATTGGTATTTTTGGATAGATCTATCATTGGTATTTTTGGATAGATATATCATTGGTATTTTTGGATAGATATACCAATTGAAGTGAGATTAGGCGTGTGTCGTTGACCAGAATCTTAGACAAACCGATTTGAACTATTCTATTCCATCCATGAATTCCGAGACCGTTCATATGATTTTGACGACGTTTTCAACATTTTGTTCAAGTAAACAAAACTACCCAGACCGGTGTAACGATTCCAGACTACCCGCGTTTCTAGTCCCCCCCCCCCCCGGTAACTTAAAAACGCGTTCAGATTACCGTGAGGTAGGATGAAATCGATTTCAACTTGAATGTGATTTCAAGCTACGACCTACGATTTCAGATTGCCGCAATCTTTCCCTTAATTATGTTTATCTATATACATTTCCCATGCATAAATAAAAAATAACAATAGTAAATAATGCAAATACATTGGATTGGTGTAACTTGAATAGGAGGTAGTTTGAACTCGTTAAAAACGGGAGTCGAACTCGGTCCTGCCAGATGTCAGCCTATGGTTCTAACCGCTGACGGAGCGTGCTGACAATGGTCTCGCTACAATTTATGATTAATGATATTCATTATAGGATTAAACGACCATTTTTTGGCGTTCATGCATGTGTAAACGCCGATCAGAACGCACACATTGAATAAAGCCCGGCTTTATGTTAAATGTGTGCGGACTGATCGGCGTTGACACATGCATGAACGCCAACAAATGGTCGTTTAATCCTTTTAATTCCAAATAGTATTTTGAACCGACCCCCAATGCAGTTCAAGGTCGCGCTAGATAACCATGTCGGGTGAGCGCGCATCGGATGAAATTCTTACGATAAAACGTCGATGAAGGGAGCTTTCAAGCAGAAACTAGGATAGATAAACTGGTAAACATACCGGATTTCGTATTATTATGGAATACGTGCTTCTAAGAAAATACGCTGTTGATAACACGTTTTGTGAAACCGAAAGAAATGGTCGCGAAATCAGATGACTAAGATTACATTAAATGCTAGCTGAATTACGTAATGTTTGCTTGTTGTCGTGCAATATAAATCATGCCAACAACAAATTTCACGTGCTGCCGCTAGCAATAGCTTCATTATTGAACGGACGGATTCTGAATCAACAAAGTAGGACTAGGAGTAGGAGGAATAAAATGGAATATTCTAGAATTCTGGACCACCTTTTGATTAAATCGTCTGTCAATGTGAGTCCATTTTTCCATAAATGACGATGTAACTAATAATACCTCGATCTAAACTTGTTTCTAAAATATGTGGTGAATTTGCAAATATATACACTATATGTATTGCTTGAGAAAATATTGTACCCAACTTGTTCATATTGTTTACCTCAGATTTAGGTCGAAAGTAGTTCAGTCAATGAAATTTGGACGTTCATACTTGTGTAAACGCCTCCGATGAGCCAACCAGAATGCAGAATTAAGTTACGTCATCAATGCAATGAAATTTGGACGTTCATGCATGTGTGAACGCCTCCGATTAGCCAATCAGAATGCAGGGATTTGCTGAATTTGTAATGATAACAGTTTAGAATTCAGGATATAGAAGTCAGACAGATTAAATGAATAAATTCGAGCGGGAAATGCCACCCACATGATATTGGATACATACACACGCACGCACGCACGAACACGCATTACACACGCACACATACACGCACACAGACATACAGACTCATGGACATATACAGAATCGCATACATTATGGTTATCAATACTTGATTATTGTTCTAATGCATACTTATCGCAATCTATGTGGTAAGATATTTATTATTAGAGTTATGTATAGTACAACCATTTACACTGTATGAAATATATGTATATATGTTTTGATCTTCAATACTGGAGGAATAAAAGTAAAGTAAGCATTGCACTTAAGGTACCTTACCTTGTTAAGGTTTAGATAGTGTTTTGCTACTGCCCTTCTTTCCATTTCAGTCAGGCTCTAATCAATTTAAGCTTAAATCCAATCACGTTGTACGTCATACTACTGTCTTTGTTTCGTTTTCGGAAAGACAAAAGTGTGTTTACAGTCATTTTCTTCCAAGCTAATTGGTTATTCTTAATTCAAAAGATGACTTAACATTATTTAAAACTTGGACAATATGTGCCTATTTAACCATTCTTTTTTATAACCGATGCATGTATTGATGTTTAAAATATTTAATCCCTAGTCTCAGGAATATACTACGTGTACATCCATCATATATACATTGAAATTTGTTCCGTTGATATAAGAAAATAATGTTTATTTTGTTTTGTTAAAACTGTATACATTTGTATACTGTTCTGCTCTCCAACTTGGAGGAAATAAACGAAATAATAATAACGTACTAATTAATCAAAACGCTACTCGGTTTCTGTTTGTTTAAAAAAAACTCACTAAACATTCTGACACAAAACTTAGTCTGGTCAGTTGAAATAAATGTATCACTTTAAAAATATCACATAATGTGACATTGGGATACTACGTATACAATTGTTTGCTCTGAACTGAGACTAATATTTACGTTTTAGTAAAACATTGTTGTAAAGGAATTAATATAAGCATTATGCAAACCTTGATTTTATGAAGTTCTATCCAGACTGGCTCTGATATGTTTTCTTTGAAACAGATTACATGTATTTTAAAAATAGTACATGTGCGTACCTAACAACGGTGCAACAATAACAATCGAACACGTGCAACATGGCCTCCACAGTGCAAAAAATGCAGTTTATATTTCAGACAGTACGTGTATCTAAATTTGGATCTAACTATTTATAAATATATGAATCATTACAGGATTGCCCCACAATGATAGCATGCATTTCTTTGTTGCATTCGCATTTCTGGCAACAAATCAAGACAAACAATGTCGCTGTAATTTCGAGCTGTGCGTTGAAGATTTGTCTATCGGCATTTATTACGAAGTTCACGAGGAAAAAGCTTAGATTTCGTGTTTGAATATTTGGTAATATTCACACTTTTAATGCTGTTTTGGGATAGGAGGCGTCCTCTAATTACTTGTCAACATGTGCTCTTTTGTATTGTGTATTTGACCTGTTTGTTAATAAATTTGCAATTTAAATGCTTAAATTAGAGTAGGACACATAATTATGAAAATTTGCGAAAAAAACTGCCTTGAGCACTGTAAGTATTGATGATTGTATAAGGCCATAGTCTGTCATATTCACGCGAGGTGTCGCGGTACAATACGGTATGTCTGAGGTAATTATACCCAAAGTGTCGATTTGCTGTTAGATAAAGTAGCAAATATACTCCACGCCATTAAAAAAGCAACTACTAGCCGCGGCCGGCATCCAGTGGTTAGTGCGCTGGACTTGTAACCCGGCGATCCGGGTTCGATTCCCGGTCGCGGCAGATCATACCCTTCCATGACAATTTGACAAAATGTCGATTTTCCTCCACATGTGGAGAAGTTGCCGGCTCCTTGTGGAAGGGTTAGAATTCAGTCCAGGAAAAACTGGTTAGGTGAACTGGCCGCCGTATATAACTGAAATATCGTTGATTTTTTTATGAATGATTTACACATTTTTAACACTTAAACGCGTTTAACACTTGGAACAAAATGAGGGCTAAGTGAAATAGTTGCGTATTAGTGGCGTTAAGTATATAATACATAATATTGGGCCCGTTTTATCAATATTCGTACGAACGAGCGTTTATCAACGCGGTCGTAAGTATGACAGTAATCTTACGAATAAGAATGTTCGTGTGCACAGTAAATTAGTACACGCTCTTTACGGGGAGGTCAAAAGAGACGTATCTCGCGGGTGTCAGGACACTACGGTCCACGGGCATTACGGACCAGACACTTCGCACCATATTAAACGACATAACGGGCCAAGCATTTTTTTTAAAAAGAGACCTTCAATATGTTTTAACTTTAATGAATGCAGAAACTGATTGTTATATAATCATTATTCGTGATTTTATGGTAAATTCGAGGAATATCAACTAATATTTAACACAGCACGTGTTTTGCATGGCGCACTGGAAAATGTGCTTGTATAATAGGAGCCCAACATTATGAATTAAAGACGTTTTAGGCATTGTAGCAACAGCACTGAATGAGCCCATTCAAATATTTTTGCGTTAAGATGAGCCAGACACATTTTTTTAACACAGCGTATATGTTTGCATATCACGCGCACAAATATGTTGGTCTCTTAATTTATAACGTAGGCCTATACATGTGAAAGATTGCATTATTTATAATAATTTCCTTGTGACTCATCAAAGTCTAAAGAAAGAATGCATACAGGCATTATATTGTGTTGCGTTTATGCAAACATAATCTAGCAAACTTATTCAAAATACTGAAAACAATATATACCTTGTCAGTTTTAGTTTGAAAGGAAATTCTTTATACGACAGATAATATGAATTCAAAGCTTTTAACATGTAAAAATGTAATTGTATCCACAAGTAGATTGAAACAATTGCAATGAAATACAATTGATTTAATTTGTAATATAAGTGGACTTGAGTAAACCATATCTCATTTTATAAGTGAAATCATGATTTATATATTGACAACAAATGGTTAAAATGAACTAAATAGAACATTCTTCTATATTTAAAATGAAACTTTTATGTTGTGACATAAAAATGTATTTTTTTTGAATATATGGAAAAATATTCACATTTTTTAAATCAGAAAGAAGTTCTGTTCTTCAACTATTTTGAAGTTTTAATAATACTATCCGATATTTAGACATGCAAATTTGTTATCATCAAAAACATTTCACGTTTTCATTGTGCCATTTTTTAGAAAAAATCTCTACCACCTTACACTTAAGAAACAACTTTAAAGCGGCAAGGCATATTCATGGAAAAAAATAGGCAAACTAATTTCTCAGAGATAGACGACAAAACTTCGATGGACAGCCGCTTACAAGTACTGTTACGTTACATAACACTGAACGGTATTCAATAAGATATGCCGGCAGATATGCCTGCCTTATATTTCTTAAAACATCATGGGTGATCAGGTTTGTAATTGCACGTCTGATGACTAATTATATAAGATGCGAATGTTTACCCAACAGGAGCTGGTCATAAGAGGTTCGAACTGAAATATGAAAGTACTGTAGTGGTGTGGCGCTTGATGAGGTGCTCGAAACCACGCACCCTCTACACCGTCATGGCGCTCTACCAACTATACTAACCAGTTGGCTGTATCACCCCCACACCGCTGCTCTCCTCCCACTTACGTCACTATACTACTGTTACCTTCATATAAATGCAGATGGATACGACCCAGTGTGGGGCTCGACGGTGTTGCTTCCGTTGTCGTGCGTGTTGGTGGTGTTGCTTTCGCTGTCGTGAGTGCTGGTGGTGTTGCTTCCGCTGTCGTGCGTGCTGGTGGTGTTGCTTCCGCTCCCATGAGTGCTGGTGGTGTTGCTTCCGCTGTCGTGCGTACTGGTGATGTTGCTTCCGTGCGGGCTGATGGTGTTGCTTCCGCTGTCGTGCGTGCTGATGGTGTTGCTTCCGCTTCCATGAGTGCTGGTGGTGTTGCTTCCGCTGTCGTGCGTGCTGGTGGTGTTGCTTCCGCTGTCGTGGGTGCTGGTGGCGTTGCTTCCGCTGCCGTGCGTGCTGGTGTAGTTACTTCCGCTGTCGTGAGTGCTGGTGGTGTTACTACCGCTGTCGTGCGTGCTGGTGGTGTTGCTTCCGCTGTCGTGAGTGCTGGTGGTGTTGCTTCCGCTGTCGTGCGTGCTGGTGGTTTTGTTACCGTTGTCGTGCGTGCTGGTGGTCGTGCGTGCTGATGGTGTTGCTTCCGTTGTTGTGTGTACTGGTAGTGTTGCTACTACCGTTGTCGTGCGTGCTGGCGGTGTTGCTTCCGCTGTCGTGCGTGCTGAAGGTGTTGCTACTACCGCTGTCGTGCGTGCTGGTGGTGTTGCTACTACCGCTGTCGTGCGTGCTGGCGGTGTTGCTTCCGTTGTCGTGCGTGCTGAAGGTGTTTCTACTACCGCTGTCGTGCGTGCTGAAGGTGTTGCTACTACCGCTGTCGTGCGTGCTGAAGGTGTTGCTACTACCGCTGTCGTGCGTGCTGGTGGTGTTGCTTCGGCTGTCGTGCGTGCTGATTGTGTTGCTTCGGCTGTCGTGCATGCTGGTAGTGTTGCTTCCGCTGTCGTGCGTGCTGATGGTGTTGCTTCCGCTGACGTGCGTGCTGGTGGTGTTGTTTCCGCTTTCGTGCGTGTTGGTGGTGTTGCTTCTGTTGTCGTGCGTACTGGTGTAGTTGCTACCGCTGTCGTAGGTGCTGGTGGTGTTGCTTTCGTTGTCGTGCGTGCTGGTGGTGTTGCTTCCGCTGTCGTGAGTGCTGGTGATATTGCTTCTGCTGTCGTACGTGCTGGTGGTGTTGCTTCCGCTTCCGTGAGTGCTGGTGGTGTTGCTTCTGCTGCCGTGCGTGCTGGTGGTGTTGCTTCCGCTTCCGTGAGTGCTGGTGGGGTTGCTTCCGCTGTCGTGAGTGCTGGTGGTGTTGCTTCCGCTGTCGTGCGTGCTGGTGGTGTAGCTACCATTGTTGTGCTTGCTGGTGGTGTTGCTTCCGCTGTCGTGCGTGCTGGTGGTGTTGCTTCCGTTGTCGTGCGTGCTGGTGGTGTTGCTTCCGCTGTCGTGAGTGCTGGTGGTGTTGCTTCTGCTGTCGTGCGTGCTGGTGGTGTTGCTTCCGCTTCCGTGAGTGCTGGTGGTGTTGCTTCTGCTGCCGTGCGTGCTGGTGGTGTTGCTTCCGCTTCCGTGAGTGCTGGTGGGGTTGCTTCCGCTGTCGTGAGTGCTGGTGGTGTTGCTTCCGCTGTCGTGCGTGCTGGTGGTGTAGCTACCATTGTTGTGCTTGCTGGTGGTGTTGCTTCCGCTGTCGTGCGTGCTGGTGATGTTGCTTCCGTGCGGGCTGATGGTGTTGCTTCCGCTGTCGTGCGTGCTGATGGTGTTGCTTCCGCTTCCATGAGTGCTGGTGGTGTTGCTTCCGCTGTCGTGCGTGCTGGTGGTGTTGCTTCCGCTGTCGTGGGTGCTGGTGGCGTTGCTTCCGCTGCCGTGCGTGCTGGTGTAGTTACTTCCGCTGTCGTGAGTGCTGGTGTTGCTACTACCGTTGTCGTGCGTACTGGCGGTGTTGCTTCCGCTGTCGTGCGTGCTGAAGGTGTTGCTACTACCGCTGTCGTGCGTGCTGGTGGTGTTGCTACTACCGCTGTCGTGCGTGCTGGCGGTGTTGCTTCCGTTGTCGTGCGTGCTGAAGGTGTTTCTACTACCGCTGTCGTGCGTGCTGAAGGTGTTGCTTCCGTTGTCGTGCGTGCTGAAGGTGTTTCTACTACCGCTGTCGTGCGTGCTGAAGGTGTTGCTACTACCGCTGTCGTGCGTGCTGAAGGTGTTGCTACTACCGCTGTCGTGCGTGCTGGTGGTGTTGCTTCGGCTGTCGTGCGTGCTGATTGTGTTGCTTCGGCTGTCGTGCGTGCTGGTAGTGTTGCTTCCGCTGTCGTGCGTGCTGATGGTGTTGCTTCCGCTGACGTGCGTGCTGGTGGTGTTGCTTCCGCTTTCGTGCGTGTTGGTGGTGTTGCTTCTGTTGTCGTGCGTACTGGTGTAGTTGCTACCGCTGTCGTAGGTGCTGGTGGTGTTGCTTTCGTTGTCGTGCGTGCTGGTGGTGTTGCTTCCGCTGTCGTGAGTGCTGGTTATATTGCTTCTGCTGTCGTACGTGCTGGTGGTGTTGCTTCCGCTTCCGTGAGTGCTGGTGGTGTTGCTTCTGCTGCCGTGCGTGCTGGTGGTGTTGCTTCCGCTTCCGTGAGTGCTGGTGGGGTTGCTTCCGCTGTCGTGAGTGCTGGTGGTGTTGCTTCCGCTGTCGTGCGTGCTGGTGGTATAGCTACCATTGTTGTGCTTGCTGGTGGTGTTGCTTCCGCTGTCGTGCGTGCTGGTGGTGTTGCTTCCGTTGTCGTGCGTGCTGGTGGTGTTGCTTCCGCTGTCGTGAGTGCTGGTGGTGTTGCTTCTGCTGTCGTGCGTGCTGGTGGTGTTGCTTCCGCTTCCGTGAGTGCTGGTGGTGTTGCTTCTGCTGCCGTGCGTGCTGGTGGTGTTGCTTCCGCTTCCGTGAGTGCTGGTGGGGTTGCTTCCGCTGTCGTGAGTGCTGGTGGTGTTGCTTCCGCTGTCGTGCGTGCTGGTGGTGTAGCTACCATTGTTGTGCTTGCTGGTGGTGTTGCTTCCGCTGTCGTGCGTGCTGGTGGTGTTGCTTCCGCTTCCATGAGTGCTGGTGGTGTTGCTTCTGTTGTCGTGCGTACTGGTGTAGTTGCTACCGCTGTCGTGAGTGCTGTTCGTGTTGCTTCCGCTGTCGTGCGTGCTGGTGGTGTTGCTTCTGTTGTCGTGCGTACTGGTGTAGTTGCTACCGCTGTTGTGCTTGCTGGTGGTGTTGCTTCCGCTGTCGTGCGTGCTGGTGGTGTTGCTTCCGCTGTCGTGCGTGCTGGTGGTGTTGCTTCTGTTGTCGTGCGTACTGGTGTAGTTGCTACCGCTGTCGTGAGTGCTGGTCGTGTTGCTTCCATTGTCGTGTGTGCTGGTGGTGTTGCTTCCTCTGTCGTGAGTGCTGGTGGTGTTGCTTCCGCTGTCGTGAGTGCTGGTTGTGTTGCTTCCGCTGTCGTGCGTGCTGGTGGTGTAGCTACCATTGTTGTGCTTGCTGGTGGTGTTGCTTCCGCTGTCGTGCGTGCTGGTGGTGTTGCTGCCGCTGTCGTGCGTGCTGGTGGTGTTGCTTCTGTTGTCGTGCGTACTGGTGTAGTTGCTACCGCTGTCGTGAGTGCTGGTCGTGTTGCTTCCGCTGTCGTGCGTGCTGGTGGTGTTGCTTCTGTTGTCGTGCGTACTTGTGTAGTTGCTACCGCTGTCGTGAGTGCTGGTCGTGTTGCTTCTATTGTCGTGTGTGCTGGTGGTGTTGCTTCCTCTGTCGTGAGTGCTGGTGGTGTTGCTTCCGCCGTCGTGCGTGCTGGTGGCGTTGATTCCTCTTCCGTGAGTGCTGGTGGTGTTGCTTCCGCTGTCGTGCGTATTGGTGGTGTTGCTTCCGTTGTCGTGCGTACTGGTGATGTTGCTACCGTTGTTGTGCTTGCTGGTGATGTTGCTTCCGTTGTCGGGCGAGCTTGTGGTGTTGCTTCCGCTGTCTTGGGTGCTGGTGGTGTTGCTTCCGTTGTCGGGCGTGCTGGTGGTGTTGCTTCCGATGTCTTGCTTGCTGGTGGTGTTGCGTCCGTTGTCGTGCGTACTGGTGGTGTTGCTATCGTTGTTGTGCTGGCTGGTGGTGTTGCTTCCGCTGTCGTGCGTATTGGTGGTGTTGCTTCCGCTGTCGTGCGTGCTGGTGGTGTTGCTTCCGTTGTCGTGCGTGCTGGTGGTGTTGCTTCCGCTGTCGTGAGTGCTGGTGGTGTTGCTTCTGCTCTCGTGCGTGCTGGTGGTGTTGCTTCCGCTTCCGTGAGTGCTGGTGGTGTTGCTTCTGCTGCCGTGCGTGCTGGTGGTGTTGCTTCCGCTTCCGTGAGTGCTGGTGGGGTTGCTTCCGCTGTCGTGAGTGCTGGTGGTGTTGCTTCCGCTGTCGTGCGTGCTGGTGGTGTAGCTACCATTGTTGTGCTTGCTGGTGGTGTTGCTTCCGCTGTCGTGCGTGCTGGTGGTGTTGCTTCCGCTTCCATGAGTGCTGGTGGTGTTGCTTCTGTTGTCGTGCGTACTGGTGTAGTTGCTACCGCTGTCGTGAGTGCTGTTCGTGTTGCTTCCGCTGTCGTGCGTGCTGGTGGTGTTGCTTCTGTTGTCGTGCGTACTGGTGTAGTTGCTACCGCTGTTGTGCTTGCTGGTGGTGTTGCTTCCGCTGTCGTGCGTGCTGGTGGTGTTGCTTCCGCTGTCGTGCGTGCTGGTGGTGTTGCTTCTGTTGTCGTGCGTACTGGTGTAGTTGCTACCGCTGTCGTGAGTGCTGGTCGTGTTGCTTCCATTGTCGTGTGTGCTGGTGGTGTTGCTTCCTCTGTCGTGAGTGCTGGTGGTGTTGCTTCCGCTGTCGTGAGTGCTGGTTGTGTTGCTTCCGCTGTCGTGCGTGCTGGTGGTGTAGCTACCATTGTTGTGCTTGCTGGTGGTGTTGCTTCCGCTGTCGTGCGTGCTGGTGGTGTTGCTGCCGCTGTCGTGCGTGCTGGTGGTGTTGCTTCTGTTGTCGTGCGTACTGGTGTAGTTGCTACCGCTGTCGTGAGTGCTGGTCGTGTTGCTTCCGCTGTCGTGCGTGCTGGTGGTGTTGCTTCTGTTGTCGTGCGTACTGGTGTAGTTGCTACCGCTGTCGTGAGTGCTGGTCGTGTTGCTTCTATTGTCGTGTGTGCTGGTGGTGTTGCTTCCTCTGTCGTGAGTGCTGGTGGTGTTGCTTCCGCCGTCGTGCGTGCTGGTGGTGTTGATTCCTCTTCCGTGAGTGCTGGTGGTGTTGCTTCCGCTGTCGTGCGTATTGGTGGTGTTGCTTCCGTTGTCGTGCGTACTGGTGATGTTGCTACCGTTGTTGTGCTTGCTGGTGATGTTGCTTCCGTTGTCGGGCGAGCTTGTGGTGTTGCTTCCGCTGTCTTGGGTGCTGGTGGTGTTGCTTCCGTTGTCGGGCGTGCTGGTGGTGTTGCTTCCGATGTCGTGCTTGCTGGTGGTGTTGCGTCCGTTGTCGTGCGTACTGGTGGTGTTGCTATCGTTGTTGTGCTGGCTGGTGGTGTTGCTTCCGCTGTCGTGCGTATTGGTGGTGTTGCTTCCTCTGTCGTGAGTGCTGGTGGTGTTGCTTCCGCCGTCGTGCGTGCTGGTGGTGTTGATTCCTCTTCCGTGCGTGCTGGTGGTGTTGCTTCCGCTGTCGTGCGTATTGGTGGTGTTGCTTCCGTTGTCGTGCGTACTGGTGATGTTGCTACCGTTGTTGTGCTTGCTGGTGATGTTGCTTCCGTCGTCGGGCGAGCTTGTGGTGTTGCTTCCGCTGTCTTGGGTGCTGGTGGTGTTGCTTCCGTTGTCGGGCGTGCTGGTGGTGTTGCTTCCGATGTCGTGCTTGCTGGTGGTGTTGCGTCCGTTGTCGTGCGTACTGGTGGTGTTGCTATCGTTGTTGTGCTTGCTGGTGGTGTTGCTTCCATTGTCGTGTTTGCTGGTGGTGTTGCTTCCTCTGTCGTGAGTGCTGGTGGTGTTGCTTCCGTGGGCGTGCGTGCTGGTGGTGTTGTTTCCGCTGTTGTGAGTGCTTTGATGGTGTTGCTTCGGTTGTTGTGAGTGCTGGTGGTGTTGCTACCGTTGTCGTGCGTGCTGGTGGTCGTGCGTGCTGATGGTGTTGCTTCAGTTTTTGTGCGTACTGGTGGTGTTGCTTCCGTTGTTGTGCGTACTTGTGTTGTTGGTTCCGTTGTCGTGCGTGCTGATGGTGTTGCTGTCTGTAAATATAATCTACACTAATGAGGGAATGCGGTGATTAACCAACATCATATGGAGTAGCTTCATAAATAACGTGTGATAACTTGAAACGATGGTAGTCTAAAATCATCACACCGGTACTCGATATTAATTATATGTGATCCGGGTATTTTAGATTCGATCAATATATCGAATCGAACGTTTACGTATTTGTAAACTGCACTTATTAAGTCTAATCTATGATTCTATCAATGATTTCAGTGTGTGCAAAGTTAACAGAGTTGACAGAGGATACGTTTATTTTAACCAAGGAGCTGATTGGGGAACTCCTTGTATCAATATATGATCGTACAGTCTGTACTTAAGTTGAAGTAGACTGTAGAGACGGATATTATTTTATAGGACCGTCTGTAGTTGAGTGTCACTCGAATCGTATGTGGTCGGCCAGTCCATACTGTAGTGGTAAGTCGAGAGACATTGGAAGGCAATGTGCTCCTCTGTACTGATTTCATGTCACACCAACCTTACTAGGTTATACAAAACATACACTACACAAAACTTTTAAGTGTGCAGATATAAATATGATCGTGTCTCGGTCCATATTAGCCTGATCATGTTCAAATTTTCAATTTAGGGTAGATACCTGGCATAATATTTTATTTCATGTGATAAGTCCACAGATTGAACAAATAAAATCTATAAATAATATCATGCGAATAAAATTAGTACTGTAGCCCCCACTTAAAGATAATCCTTGTTGACTGGAAAGAGTCTAATAGCGCCTGTGCCCACCCTAACTCAATGCATCGTGTTATTTAAATCGATACATTCGACCCGAGAATCATGATCTACATGTAGCCAATATACAAAATTTCGTGTAGAAATGTTAATTAATAAAATAGTTATTCTACATAAAAAGTGCACACTTATAAGTTTTAAGTGTATCGACACTTACCCTTCTATAGGCGCTATTGGTAAAGAACTACAGTCGAATCTCGTTTATTCGAATACTTGGCATTATGGTCCCGATGAATCTTCTATGACAGGTCGAAATGAAAAGGGCTATTAGAAACTATGTAGTATTCGAAATAAAACTTTTGACCGATGTGTTCGAATAAACGAGGTCCGACTGTATTTTGGAATACATTTGATAATAGTTTACATCGAGTATATATTGTGATAACTGAAACATTATTTAAAGTTAAACAAGGAAAATGTTTAGAAGATGAAGCTCTGTCAATAACCTTAAAGTTTATAATAAAAAACTGTATTTTGTTCTTTATTCAACCTCAGTGTTAGGACAAGCTCAAAAGGGTGACAATGGTAGTCGTATTATTGAGGTTTTACTGTATTTTACTGTATCTGTATACTGTCTATACTTACGAACATTGTAGGTATTGTGAACTTCTCAAATGCAATAAATTAGTTACATAACAATAAACCAGTTTTCTCTATCTACCATCTCAGTATGCACCGTGTGGAATTGGAAATGATAGACAACATATACAGTAAAACATCAATAATAAGACCACCCTCGGGACTTTTGGAAACTGGTCTTCTTATTGAGGTGGTCTTATGATTGAGGTTAAATAAACAACAAAACATAAAAATAAAAAATGGACTTGAAAATTATATTCTCAATGTTGAGGTGTTCTTAAATTTAAGGTGGTCTGATTATTGAGGTGGTCTTTAAGTGAGGTTTTACAGTACCTCCTCTCCTGTATTGGGATTCAAAAGCTTAATACTTGCAACATCTGCTTGATTCATAATAAATTGGAAATTTCCTTGTTGTAATACGATTTATTTATGTACTGGATACACCTTACATACCAGAAACTACACCACCAACAGTATCAAGAAATGCCACATATGAATTATCACTCATCATTGGCGGGACAGTTAGGGGTGCATTAGTACTTGCTGTTCTTGTCTTTCTCATTGTCGTTCTATGCCTCGGTAGAAGGCGTGACAATTCAGGTACGTGTATTCTAGTAACCCTGATGAGATATGATGATATGATGATGATGATGATTTGAAACCGATGATGATGCTGAAGATACTGTTTATAATGATGATGTTATTGATGATGATGATGACGATGATGATGACAGCGACTATCATGCTTCCGATGCTAAACATAATGATGACGATGGAAATAATTGCAACGACAACTTAAACGGCAAAAAGTAAAAAAGTCTTCTAAGGGACTAAGCTGATTCTCTGAGTTCACTAATACGAACGTATTTTTCTTCAAAATGACTTCTGCAAAGGTTTGGACTGGAGTGGACCCCTTCGCAGTGATTATGGTACCTTTGAATCGCCTCCATTACAAAGCATACATGATGATACTTTTCGGTGATTTTTTAATAAAAGTATAATTTTCGAAAGAAAAGTTTTACCATAAACACGGAAGTACAAAAATCTCGAACATATACTTGCTGACCCTAGAGCATTCCGATTAGAAACGGGATTGTTCACTCACATCAATAAACAAAATCAATTTAACATTTTATCTACCGATGTTTGTTTGATCTCAAAGATATATTATGCTCATTTTTTTTCATTGGTTTACCTAAACAAACATGCAAAATATACGTTATCTAGATGAAACTTCAATACATATGCACTATCACAGAATACATGTATAATGTATTTCTCTGTATTTGTCGAAAAAGACGTTTTTATTATTATAAAATTTAAAAAATATTTCCAGTATTTTAACAAGCGGTTGTTACTATACTAGTTTTGTCTGTTAGTAATATGAGTAAACAAGGTTGTTTTAAACTGTTATTTATGACAATGGTTCTTATTAATGATGTTTTAATCTATGAAACAACAATCCTGGATGAATTCCATTAAAGAATTAGGTTCAGATGAGCCAGGTACATCTTTAAGCTTAAAGGTACATAATCTTATTTATGTGATAAAATATCCTTAGTTATAAATATGAGAAAATCAGTGGTAATTACTTTCATACAGTTGTACCCTACAACACGGCATTGTCATTTTTCTTACAAGTATCACAAAACCACAAACATACAAGCGTCCTATACAGGTATTTCCTATCTTGACCTACGCGCCGAGTTACCGTCCACATCGGAAATACCCGAATTGGACTCGTTTTTCGCAAATTCAGGACATTTTTAAGAAAAGTTACAATGGAATGTTTGAGAGTACGTCTGTATGAAGGCAATACAACTGTGCTACGGAATCCGGTTAGTGCAACAATGAAAGTCGTGTTATCGCACTGTCGTATTTCGTACCTGTAGCATGAAATGTCGTGGGTCGTAATGTGTGTCGCGTCAGAATGTCGTGTGTATTATTGTGTGTCGCGTCAGAACGTCGTGTGTCTTATCATGTGTCGCGTCAGAATGACCTGTGTCTTATCGTGTGTCGCGTCAGAATGTCATGTGTCTTATCGTGTGTCGCGTCAGAATGTCGTGTGTCTTATCGTGTGTCAAGTCAGAATGTCATGTGTCTTATCGTGTGTCAAGTAATATCATGTGTCTTATCGTGTGTCGTGTCAGAATGTCATGTGTCTTGTCGTGTGTCGCGTCAGAATGCCGTTTGTCTTATTGTGTGTCGCGTCAGAATGTCGTGTGTTTTATCGTGTGTCACGTAAGAATGTCATGTGTCTTATCGTGTGTCGCGTACGAATGGCTTGTGTCTTATCGTGTGTCGCGTCCGAATGTCGTGTGTCTTATTGTGTGTCGCGTCAGAACGTCGTGTGTCTTATCGTGTGTCGCGTAAGAATGTCATGTGTCTTATCGTGTGTCGCGTCAGAATGGCATGTGTCTTATCGTGTGTTGTGTCAGAATGTCATGTGTCTTATCGTGTGTCGCGTCAGAATGTCATGTGTCTTATCGTGTGTCACGTCAGAATGTCGTGTGTCGCGTCAGAATGTCATGTGTCTTGTCGTGTGTTACGTCAGAATGTCATGTGTCTTATTTTGTGTCGCGTCAGAACGACGTGTGGTTATCGTTTGTCGCGTAAGAATGGCATGTGTCTTATCGTGTGTCGCGTCAGAATGTCATGTGTCTTATCGTGTGTCACGTCAGAATGTCATGTGTTTTATCGTGTGTCACGTCAGAATGTCATTTGTCTTATCGTGTGTCGCCTAAGAATGTCATGTGTCTTATCGTGTGTCTCGTCAGAATGTTGCGGTCCAAGCGCGACACCCGACATTCATTGTGGCATTAACCGGACTCTGTACTGTGTTAAGTTCTAAATGATTCATGTTTGATATTTCAGGTACCGCGAACCAGAATCATACAGAGACGGCAGATCGTATCGACCATATAGGTGCTCTTGTACTAAGTCTTTTGTCAAAAAACGTATGAAATAGGCAGTTTACCCGTCCGATCAGATTGACTTGTACAGTCTATGATTACTTATCTAAACTAAGAATTTCAAGTCCAAAATGTAACCGTTTATGTCATCAGATATGATTTAAATGCACTATAAACACCCAAACAATCATGTGACTTTCTTGTGCAAAGCTAAATAACATGTATTTTTTTATCTCAGCTTTTCGCAAGCAGTGTACATACCATTTACATTAATAACTTGCAAGTAATCAACTCCAACAAGGGATGTTACTCACGTGCAGCTATTATGACAATTCATAAGTAGACTGTTATGCACCTTGCGATCGTAAGCTTCAATTTGACGTTTGAACTTATTAAGTCAATTAATCCGTGAAAAAGTTCGTAATAGCTTGATTTGAACATATTTCGATGAATAGCCGGTCGGGTTCGGTCAGTAGGTAGAGCCATCGATTGCCAATCCGATGGTCACAAGTTCGAATAGTGTCAAATATTGTGTCAGGTATTTGTGTAAAATATCATGTCTGGTCTTTGTGTAAAATATCATGTCTGGTCTTTGTGTAAAATATCATGTCTGGTCTTTGTGTAAAATATCATGTCTGGTCTATGTGTAAAATATCATGTCTGGTCTTTGTGTAAAATATCATGTCTTGTCTATGTGTAAAATATCATGTCTGGTCTTTGTGTAAAATATCATGTCTGGTCTATGTGTAAAATATTATGTCAGGTATTTGTGTAAAATATCATGTCTGGTCTATGTGTAAAATATTATGTCAGGTATTTGTGTAAAATATCATGTCTGGTCTATGTGTAAAATATCATGTCTGGTCTTTGTGTAAAATATCATGTCTGGTCTATGTGTAAAATATCATGTCTGGTCTTTGTGTAAAATATCATGTCTGGTCTATGTGTAAAATATCATGTCTGGTCTTTGTGTAAAATATCATGTCTGGTATTTGTGTAAAATATCATGTCTGGTCTTTGTGTAAAATATCATATCTGGTCTATGTGTAAAATATCATGTCAGGTATTTGTGTAAAATATCATGTCTGGTCTATGTGTAAAATATCATGTCTGGTCTTTGTGTAAAATATCATGTCTGGTCTATGTGTAAAATATCATGTCTGGTCTTTGTGTAAAATATCATGTCTGGTCTATGTGTAAAATATCATGTCTGGTCTTTGTGTAAAATATCATGTCTGGTATTTGTGTAAAATATCATGTCTGGTCTTTGTGTAAAATATCATATCTGGTCTATGTGTAAAATATCATGTCTGGTCTATGTGTAAAATATCATGTCTGGTCTTTGTGTAAAATATCATGTCTGGTCTATGTGTAAAATATCATATCTGGTATATGTGTAAAATATCATGCCTGGTCTATGTATCGCATGCATGTTTCTATTCTTACTCGTTCATTTTCAGTTTATCGGGGAAGCGAGCGATGGATGATCATATACCTATGTACAATATGCATTCCCATCTGCCGATGTCGACACTTTATCAACATCAGACATCACCCCCGGAATATATGCCACACACTTATATTGATGACAGGGTAATGCCTTTAAAACACTGGGCGACTATTTGTCAACTCTCAATATTACATCAGTCTGTAGATTACAAATCTATTCATCTAATGGATGATAAGTTGAAGCACAGTTAGGCCTTAGACGTGTGTTGTCAGTGGTGGTTTGACTGAACAATGTATATCTAAAGTGTTCGTTCTCCAATTTTGCTCATTTTGTGAAGTTGTTAAAATGTGTGAAACCTTAGTACTGTTGTCAGTAACCGCGTATGGGCGAAGCCTACAGCCACAACAATGAGCGCATTTGAGTCGTGATACATAAGTAACAGGATATAAACATCGGTCAAAAAATTTTCTTAGCTGTTTTGAATGTAATAACGCATGTACGAGTTTCTAACAAGAAACTAGGTTTGAAAACATGTGAAACTATCATTAAAATAAATCACATACGAAGATGAATGCGATATGGGTTTAAATGTATCTGTTAAAGTAGATCCGTCTTTAATGACATTTTATATTGATGTTCACTCTCAATTTCTAGATCCTGACAATACTAGGCTTATACAGTACCCCCCCTCCCCCCCCCCCACACACTAAAATACTACCTCAATAGTAAGACCACCTCGATATTAACAACACAGTTTTCAAATCCATTTTCACTGTTTTGCTCTAAGACCGCCTTAATAATAAGACAAATTTCAAGGATCACAACGTTGGTCTTATTATTGAGGTTTTACTGTAGTTTGAAAGGGAAGGGAAATATTTTCACATCATACCCTGCAGGCAGAACGAAAACCTGAACTGTTCACACTCTCAGGATACACTTCTTTGTTGCGTGATTTAAATTAATTATTGTCGAGTTCAGCGTTCTCCTACTATATTATTGAATTTCATGTTCTAAGTTTATAATTTCATTGGTCAGCATTTCTCTATATAAGTACGGAAATGTGTTTCGATTAGCTAAAATAAGTATATTACATCTTTCTGTGAAAACTTGCACAGCAAGTCAAATGTAATTTCTCTACAAGAAACATATATCCATTGTTAACGTGTGAACAGAGTTGTATAACATGGAGACAATCTGACTAACATGAGGTTTTGCCGAGTATATCGAGTACTTAAATACGTTCAGTAAAAATCTTGTACATTTCGTGAATTCAAGTAACTTAATAATGGTTTATTTGTATTATTGTTACTTACAGGTTCCTAACCACGACTTGTGTCACAACTGCAGACATTTCACGAGCCAGCTCCACCAAGAAGAGAAACCTGTTCGACCATCGGGTTCTGCTAATGATGTCCGAGAGGTTGTTGTTCGTAGAGATATAATCCGAGAACAAGACGACGATGACCGATACATGTGAGTAGAAAGTGATTTCATTCTTTTCCACATTTTTATTCAGCTTAGTTTAGGCCATACTGATTTTTTTATTTTTGTTAAGCGTCAACCTTGCTTCGCAAAACCTAGCTACCTATTCAAAAAACACTAAGTTGTATCATTTCACATGTTTTACTGACGTAAACATGACAACATATAATTAAACAACTTGTTTCTTTATAAAACGTTAGACGTCTAACAGAAACACCGTATAGTTTTCACTCACTATTTTCAAACATGCAATTTAACGAAAGATTTACAAAAACATACATAATACGACACAACGGTTACTTCCTTTAGCGATGTTTTGGCTCAAAGAGCTAAAAACCAAGGCGCACACGGATGTTTAACAAAAATATAAAACGACTTGGCCTTATTTTAGATCTTAACACTTAGATACAATTTTAACAGTCGTCAAATGACTTCTTACTGTTAGTTATTTTACAGAGGAGGCCAAAAATGAGACGGGTACCTTTGGAGCAGCATGTAAGTACGAGTATACAAACAATGGTGCATGAGCTCCTTATAGAGTCCTGCAATTGTTCGGTCCCTAAAAAAATACAGTTATAAGATAAACAGTCGAACCTCGTTCATTCGAATTCATCGCGGCCGAAATTTTATTTCGAATAATACTTGGTTTCGAATGACCCTAATCAATTTGACATACCTAAGAAGTTACATCGGGACCTATTTTTTTTTTCGGATGATAGAAGGTTGACGAATGAACGAGGTCCGACTGTATTTTATATGAATATTGCCTTAGTATGATACATTGTATGCTGCGTAGGACTAGAATTTAAATATTTGGTGATTGAAACATTATTTAATTTAATTCCTTCACCAGAGACTTCTAAAGTGGTGACACTCACTAAAGTAGGAACGAGTTTCAAATAGTTCAGAATACCTCTTTATGAGGGAGTCATAATTTGGCCAACGAAATAATACCAGGGGCCTTATAAGACTGAAACTCAGAAGTATACTTTAAATTTGCACAAGTTAAATTTACGTATGTTTTTGTAAATCTTTGTTAACGTGCATTGTTGAAAATAGTGAGTGAAAACTAGAAGACGTTGAAGACCAACCGGGGTATCCGCTAGCATGGCAAGGTCGTCCGCGAAGACTAAAGAGTTTATTACCATTGTATCCGGGAAAAGTTGGATTCCATTATAATTTGGTGGCTGTATAAGCGTTATAAAGTCATTTATGAATAGTATGAATAGTATGGGAGAAGCCACACAGCCCTGTTTTAAACCTAGTGGACAAGTAAAGCTGTCTGAGACTTCTCCTCTTGAAGAATATACTCGGGCTTTTACAGATTTGTACATCGCCGTAATGGCAGTATATAACCTTCCAGAAATACCGTTATCTAGCAATATATTAAAAAGACGCACTCTATCAACTGAATCAAAAGCTTTTTGGAAATCCACGTATGCAACATATAGTTTTTTCCCCTTCAGAGATAGCTGTCTTTGGACAATAGCATACAAAACAAAGGCATTATCCGTAGTTCGATATCCTTCTCTGAAACCGGCCTGGGACTCGGAGATCTTGTTATACATATTCACATAAAAAGTTAAGCGATTGCACAGAACACTGGTATATATTTTGCCAAGTACATTTAGCAACGAGATGCCTCTGTAATTATCCGTTGAGTTGGAATCACCCTTTTTAAATAGTGGAATGATTATTGCTTCACACCATAGATCCGGATATACTTCCGTAATAAATATTCTGTTAAAAAGTTTATTTAATAATGGGAGTATATGCTGTAAGCTATAAATGAAACATTCGGGTACCAATCCGTCATTCCCGCCACTTTTACCTGTTTTAAGGGATTTTATGGCACTGATAATTTCGTCATCACAAATTAGTTCGTTTAAGATTCTGTCAGTTATATCACTGTAGTCTATTTCCACAGCCTCTGGAAAAATATTATCCAACGTACATGTGCCGTTAAATATATTTTCAAAGTGTGTTTTCCATTCTTCAATAGATATATTATTTTAAAATCGTTGTTTGGTATATAGTCTTGTGAATTTTTGCCAAAATGATTTAGCGTCATTACAATATATAATGATACAAGCATCAGATTTACAGGATAGCAACTACCTGGCATGCACTTTAACATAAGATCAAGGGCCACTTGAAATTATGTCATTTTCAAGATGGCCGCCACAAAAACAAAATGGCCGCTATTTTTATATACTTTTCTATAATTTATTTGAGGTAAGCATGTAATACATTAAAACGATAGTATTTTTTTATTTATACACTTTTCTCTCACTTAAGAACAGAATACCAGTTTGTAGTATGCTTGTTATTTTAATTTGAAATTAATTTTGTATGACTACGCTCAAGGGCGTAGACATCTCAACCCTTAGTTTTTTTTAACTTTTCGAACATTGGTTAAATCTGAAGCAGACCAACCAATATAAGTTTTATATTCATAACATTCAGATTACATTCAATGCAATATATCAGCATCATTAGAAAATGTGTCTTACAAACAATGAGGGGACAAAAAAATAGGGCAGCGTGAGCAGTTGCACAGTAAAGTGCAATGTTTTCTAATACGAGTAATGCAAACCTTAAGGAATTACCACTGTTGATTTACTAAATATACCCATAAAACTATACTCATAGGAAATGTTCTAACCGAAGCAAAAATATGCATATGTTGCATTTAGTCATCTTTTTGACAGTTAGTCCAATTAGGGATCCTCACATTGTTCTGCTTGTTCTGGTGGCAGTAGTTGCATGGTAACAGTTGCTTGACCCCAGACATGACCTGCTTGAAAAATTGCTCGTTTGATGTGTTGTTTCAGAGCACCTTTTGTTGGTGGAATCGCATTCTACGCTCTTTGTTTCCGGGCAAACAAATCAAGTCGAGCTTCATCCACCTTGCATGTCGTGTTTGACCGATCATACAAAATAACTACAAATTGTTCTAATGTCTCCATTTCCGACTCAGTTATGGTGTGTTTTGCAGCACTGAGACTGCGAAAGACTTCTGTAGCTGTTTCACACACATTCCATGCCTGCCATGCAGATTTTTTTCCCTTACCGACAAATGCAGAAACAGTGTCGCAACCGGTAAAAGCATGAAAAATGGCAATGCCTTTGAACGGGGACCAAGTGATCTACAAACATCATGAATCGGAATAAATCTAAAGTTCTTACCTTTTCCAAAAGCTAGCCACAAAGCATCAATATTCAAATCAGGGTACACTGCTAAAGCAAGAACGACAACGTCAGTGTCGGAACTAAGATAAATAATCTCGAAAAAGATGACAATCACCCTTTAAGCTGTCAATTTTACGTTTTGCTGAGCATGGTTCAGATTTTGATTTTCGACTGAACAGTGCAAGTTTGTTTTTTGCAAGTGGCTCATTAAAAGATGGTTTCTGTGAATCCATCATGCCCTTTATAAAAAAAATTCATATTGTTTAAGGCCGATGCGAACAAGCTGGTCCATGGTTTCCTTTACACTACATTCTGCTACCTCTCTAGTATCGAGGGCAAACAGGTCAGTTGTGTGTCCAGGGTTCAAAAAATGTGTTGCCTCCTTGATTTTTGTCCATTGAATGTTTAATAGTGGCAACAAAATGCGCAAACTCGTGCAGGAGAGGCATTAGTGATGTAACACTGACATGAACAGTTGGGCCTCTGTTTCGAGAAGCATGATAAACTGACCAATATACTACCTCATCATTAACAACATCTGCAGTTAGATTTACATGTCTCAGCCATTCAAATTCAGCGGTGATATTCTGATACATATATGAATGATCAGCAAGCATTTTTGGCGTTTCAAGCACTGGCGGTTCTGGTTTAGCTTTCAAGTATGCAGGTCTCACATTTGTATACGACTCGGGAAGAGGCGATATCTTTTTTGATTTGGGCTTATCTCCTAGCAATAAAGGGGCTCGATCTTCACCACGCGAGTCATCGCTTGGATGCTGGAACGTGAAATGCCAGTCCCGTGGAAGGATGACATGGCAGTTGTAGCAGATGGATTATGATCTACGTTATCCACTGCAGATGTAGTAAATATCCCCTTACACATTATAGGTGGGCAAACAACGCCTTCATCAAGATACCGTTGGACAACTGCTTCTCCCATCTGAGTTGATATTTCGAGGACTCTGTCATATGAAATACAAATTCCATACTGGAACAACGTGTCTATCAGTTGTCGCTTTCTTGTCTTTGCAAACAGAAGGAGTTCAACGTAAACGGCAAATGGAGTCTCACGATCAGATGAATGTCTTTGATATGAACCAGATTCATTTGGTGCTTTTCTCTCAGCATGATATTTTGTCAAGTCCGAATTCGCTTTCTGTTCATTCAGTACTGCTCTCTCCTTGTTATACAAAGCTGTGAGACATTTGGGGTGATATTTGAATTCCTGTGCAACAACATCACCTGCACTCAGCTTTTTATCCTGCAGAACTTCTGCACATTTCTTAAGTTTATGTTTAGCTTCATTGTCATTGCTTCTCTTTTCTCAGTGCAAAAAACACTGTCCTTCGCAGAGGAAGCAAACTATTTGCGATGTAGATACACTCGCCTCTGACTTTGCTGAACTTCTAGTACACTTTTCTCTTGTGTCTGAAGAGCCTAGGTCTTTTGATTTCCCATGTTTCTTCTGTGCGCGCTGAAGTTTAGTATTGTTAAGCTTCAGTTTACAGGATTCATGATATCTAGCTTTATGTCTATCGAGGGTATTTTCAATACTACCACTATCATCTATACGACGAATGTCAATGGCTATTGGCATTTCATTAATCATGTGAAACTGTGGAATATTTATCGCCAGTGATGAAATATATACTATCAGGTTTATCTGGCACCAGTATCCCATCAACAGTCGATGGTGATAGCATTGATAGTAGAAAACTCAAACTTGGTCGTGATAAGAACGCTATTTAAAAGTTTGGCGGCCATTTTAAAGATGGCAACCATCTTAAATGTGTCGATATTTGGAAAAAGCAACATAAAAGACAAAACTAAAAGCATATTGGGATACATTTATAGGGATGAACATGCTATATCTAAAGACATAATACACTTTAGAAAATAATCAATCACACTGCTGCCGTTCTGATTCATGAATGTAAATTCACCAACATCTTTATCCTTAAATAGACGGCCGTTTGCGATTCTGATAGCATTGTTGTTACAGAAATGTATAAGCTTTAAACCAAAACTGATTGTACTTTTATCGTTGGAGATTCTTGGTAAAATATGTGAATCGTCAATGAGGTCTGCATAAAGTTCAAACTCATCAACATTATGGTCCAACGTCAAATAGTCTTTACGGTCCCATGTCCTTGCATTCAAATCGCCAAAGATTAATAAGTGTTCGTTTGGCTGGATATTGTAAGGGTGATTGTTCTGGAGGCAAGTATGTAAAACATAGGTAAATGTGATCATTTGTATTTGTCATAAGTTTGTCCATCTTTAAAAACACTGCAAATTCACAGTCTCTATGTATTCGTGTCAAATGTTGTTTATGTATACATTTATAGTAGACAACTATTCCGATCATATCTCTTCCCTGGTAATGCTTTCGAATGGCTGGGCAAAAGAAAATACAATATTCGTTTGAGAATATAGGGATGTCACATTCGTATTCAACCCAAGTTTCTAGTAAGCAAATAACATAAAAACCAGACAGGTATTGTATAAATTCGTCATCAAATATCTTATTTAATAATCCATCAATATTCCAGAAAATAATGTTTAAATATGTTGCGTCTTGGCCTCGGCCGAATTCCTATATGTTTTTATTGTTTTCTTCATCACACTGTTAATTTGTTTTAACAACCACTTCCGTTTGCATATTTTCGTTTTCTGTGGAGTTAGACTCCACATGCTCATTTAGTGTTCGTCTTGCTTGTTTGTATATCCGTTGTCCATTTTCGTTGTAATTATCATGTTCATTTTTATCTGTTACATTAAGCATCCCACGATAGTTGTAAGATCGTCACCTACTCTAATACCGTTCTTGCGCAGTTCTTCCCTACCTTTATACATTTGAAATTTATCGTCATTATACCGAAAAGTCACAACAGTCAACGGTTGTCTCCCATCTTTGGATTCACCGATTGGTTTAACATATTTAATGTCATCGTTTAGCCATTCATCTTGAGGACTTGCAATATTTAAGAGCTGCTCTACTACCGCTTTTTTCATAGATCCTATTGTAATATTCGCATGTTGGCCTTCAGGTTTTGTCGAAGAAGCTTTTCAATACTATCTTGTAAATCCTCAATTTTAAGCAAAATTGTTTCTATATCACCGTGTAATTGATCAACATCTAGCTGTATAGACTCCGTTATTTCCTTTGCTATGGTTCCAAGCATAAGTGCACCTATGAGGAGAGCCCATGTGCAGCATACAAACGATCGTAGATGAATATCAGTGTCATTACAAAAAGGGCTGTATTTGCCATATTTAACCCTTGAGTGTCTCACTTTGTGACAAAATGTCCCAATGCGTCGTCTGAACGTAACAACATCGATACTCATGTTAATGTTTTGAGAGTACTCGGCTTCCATGTCAATTGCTCTCTTTTTACATTTCTTGCATGGTCCACACTTTAAGACTTCTTCACCATTACAATTACTGCAGAGAGAATATTGTGGATTTGGACATCTAGATAAACTATCAGCATTGCCGTGCTTTGACCCTTTTTCTGTAAATGCAATGCTCTATGATCTGATCTTACAGTAAATTGTCTACCCAAAAGGTTGTGTCGGAAGTATTCAACAAAGTATCGAATGGCCAATAAATCTGTATCAGTTACACAGTTATTCAGTGTTCTGCTGTCATATGCAATCACTCTTTCATGACCATTTTGCACTTGGTAAGTACCGCACCTATACCAGTATTACATGCGTCACAATCAAGTATGAACTCACTAGATGTTGGAAGTGCTCTTTTGACCACTTGAGACTGCTTTCATTCTTTGTCAGCTCTTAAAGGGGGTGTGCAATTGGACTAACGTTTCTGACATACTTCCTATAATACGAGCACAGTCCCAAAAACTGTTTAACCTCGGTTACATTTTCAGGGATTTTCCAGGCAAGGCCTTTGGATATGTTGAACGGGTCAGGTTTAGTACCATTTTCAGTAACCCTATGGCCAAGGAAGGTGACCTCATTTTTTACCAACTCACATTGTTTCGGTTTTAGTTTCATATTGCCTGCCTGAATCTATCCAAGATTTCTCGCAATCTTGCCTTGTGATCGTTAACTGTCTGTCCATATACAATGCAATGGTCGATTTTATTATGCATGTTTGCCATTGTAGACTTTTAATCGCAAGTTCAATTACTCTTTCAATTGTTGGGCCACTATTTACCATACTAAATGGTAAAGATGTAAATTCAAACAACCCATGCTTAGAAGAGAATGTAAGATCAAGGGTTGAAAACAACTTAGCGCCACTATTTGAGTCAAAACACTCATCAACGTTTGGAATGGGGAAAGCATCAACTCATGTGACTTTGTTTAATAGTCCATAATCAACCATCTTTTTTCTAGTTAGTACTAATGGTGATGCCCATGGACTATTTGAAAGTCTTATAACACCCTGATCAATTAATTTATCTATCGCCTCTTTCTCAGCCTTTTCAAAAGACATAGGTTCCCTCCTAAAACGTTGTTTAATAGGTCTTGCATTACCCTCCTAAAACGTTGTTTATTAGGTCTTGCATTACCCTCCTAAAACGTTGTTTAGTCTTGCATCACCAGTACCAATATAGTGTTCAGCTAAATGTGTGAGACCTAGGTCATTGTCAGTTTTTGAAAATACATCTTGATATTCAATGAACGTGTTTGCTATTATCTCCCTTTGTTTTTGTGTTTTAACAATCAATTGAAACATTATACAAGTCTGTTAGATGATGGGGCACATTTGATATACCTGATATATGGTGAGCTTTTTGTAAGACATTATTTTCAGTAACAATCTGTCTTAAATCTGTTCAATGCTCATTTTGTTTATCAATTGGTATTCTTCAGATTGAAGAAAAAATCAGTTGGTTGACCAGTTTCTCAATTAAATGACCTTGAAATTACCACTGTGGTGGTCAAGCTCACATTTACCTAAATTTATCAGTGGTTCACCACCTGCATGTAATAATCTACCCTTTTTAATCAATTCAGGCTTTTCTTTATTTTTAATCTTTCAATAATTTATAATGTCAAAGTAAGTTTCTAGATATAGATGTTATAATTCATTCAGAATAAGCTAATACAATGTATAGACACTAATTCATAACATCAACTATCTACTAGCTCTAACATTTCAATTCGCGTCTGTCCGTCTATCTATATAAATATACGAGGCGAGTTCGAAAAGTTTCGGGAAAAGTACCATGACGTTGCTATAGCGACAATAGAATGTGCGATATTTGTACTGTATAAAAATAAAATAATGTTTTTAATAAAATATACTTTGATATATTTACAGTCGAAAGTTTGTTTACAAATATTTATTATTTAAGGAGATATGACTCTTTTCCCGAAACTTTTCGAACACCCCTCGTATATATAATTATATCCCTTATGAAAACAGAAAGTTTGCAGCAAATTTGCTGCAACTTTGCAGCAAATTAGCCGCAAACTTTTTTAGTCACAGTAAGGTTTGCAAGAAGTTCGCAGGACTTCGCGGCTAGCGGTGAAGTTACTGCGACTTTGCTGCAAATTCGCAGAAAGTTCGCGGCTAGCCGCAACTTTGCAAGAAGTTTGCGGCAAACTTGAATAAAATAATTTGTGTTGCAAGAAGTTCGCAAGAATCTTTAATGCAAAAAATCATGTTGCAAGAAGTTTGCGGGAAACATTGGCATTTCAACTATTTTTTTATGTGTGCAAATACAGTAGTGTTTAATATTACATCTTTGTAACAATTATAACATGAAAACTAGTTTTTATTACTGTGGAAAAAATATATATGTTACCATCAGTCCAATGTTGGCCAGAGTTAAATCAAAACAAATGTCAGCCCAATATCTTCTCTTCCATTATTTGTTTGACATTTTTTCTTTTGTTAGTTTGACACTTTGTAGCAATGTTATTTTAATGCCAAACTAATCCATTTGCCAAGACTAATTGCAATGTAATGGAAAAATATTGATACACGTTTTTTAACATCTAAGCACGTATATATTTTTAACTTATCCGCACTGTAAACGTGCTTAAATTGTATCCGTGAGATAAACGCGCCAATTAAGCGTCATGCAAGCGTCTGCCAGGAACGAGGGCGCCAAGGGAAAGGAAAGTCGCTTTTAGCAAGAATTTGAAGGTAATATTTTAATATATGTTTCCTTATCACGATTTATGCTAGTTTACATTTTTTTCCTTCCTATTCATGTAGTTTTTGGTTGTATATATGACTTGGTGTGAATTTCGTTGTAAAATAGGTGGGTGGGTGGGGTGTGGTGATCGAATATTTAGAATTGCTAAATTGCATTAACATGCTTAAAGGCATAGTTTAATCTTCCTATAAGGTTTCTTCTACAAAATAACCCATCCATAATAAATCCAAATTCATTATTACTGACGTTGTTTCACTGTGCTGACCCATGGCACTAAATATCGGTGCACACTGTCACTGAACCGGTGGAAACCGAAAATGTCCGATTACTATGCTAGTTGGGTCGCACATTTTTTACATCATCTAGTATTAAGCATTTATTAGTTTGTCCAGTCGAAAATGAGTTGTATTTGAAAACAAGATAAAAGTTAGTAGACCTTTCATTGCTTACTTGTTGCAGCTCAGAGGAGGATATTATGGGAGCAGCGAACATACATCGGGTCTGATGCGGATGTGGGTTTTTCCAACATTATTGAAAAAAAAAACTTTCATGGGCAACAAGAAGTTTGTAAGTATGACAGCCTAATGGGATACATACATTGATTGTCAAACACTGGTTTTGTCTGAGATTCTGTTAATAAATTAATGTTCTTAATATAAAATATCACTTGTATAACTTATACTAACTGAGTATCATTGTGAAATAATATTCTGTACAGAAAAAGGAAAGTTTTAATACTATCATTACTAGTAACCCGAGTCCCATGATTACTTACATACAAGTTGGTTTCTTAGCATGATCGATCTGTATACATATTTATATTTAAAGAAAGTTCTTAAAAAGGTTTAAAATTCCTTTAGTGATTTATATTGGATTTAAGTCATAGATATATTGGAGAGAAATAATTTTTTGAGACAAGTCGTGACATAGTCTTGAAAAGTTGATCTTTGAGACCTGTGGGTTGCGGTTGCTACTGTCAAGGCCCACTATGAACCTTCACTATTTTTCAGACTGAGAAAGAGTTCTTCCTTATGAGGCCTTCGCTGTCCAGTGCCTTTATCTCGGGCAACTGGACCAGTTCCCTGGACAAACTTGGTGAACTATTGGAGTTCTCACTCTCACCCTGTCTCCCAACCTGTCACACCCCACTCTGACCATCTCCCTACCTGTCACACCCACTCTCAACTGTCTCACACCACTCTCACTGTCTCCCTACCTGTAACACCCCTGTCTCACTACCTGTAAGTTATAACTACCCACTCTAACCCTGTCTCCCTACCTGTCACACCCCACCCTCAGCCTGTCTCCCTACCTGTCACACCCTACTCTAACCCTGTCTCCCAACATGTCACATCCCAACCTCATCCTGTCTCCCTACCTAACACAACTCACTGTCTCCCTACCTGTCACAGTCTCCCTACCTGTTGCACCCCACTCTGACCATCTCCCTACCTGTCACACCCACTCTCAACTGTAACACCCCACTCTCACTGTCTCCCTACCTGTCACACCCCACTCTCAGTCTCCCTAACTGTCACACCCCACTCTGACTGTCTCCAACCTGTCACACCCCACTCTGACTGTCTCCAACCTGTCACACCCCACTCTGACTGTCTCCTACCTGTCACATCCCACTCTAACCCTGTCTCCCAACCTGTCGCATCCCAACCTCATCCTGTCTCCCTACCTTACACAACTCACTGTCTCCCTACCCGTCACACCCCACTCTCACCGTGAAAATGTAACACCCCACTCCAACCCTGTCTCCCAACCTGTCACATACCACTCTCATCCTGTCTCCCTACCTGTCCCAATCTACTCTCACAGTCTCCCTACCTGTCGCACCCCACTCTGACCATCTCCCTACCTGTCACACCCACTCTCAACTGTCACACCCCACTCTCACTGTCTCCCTACCTGTCACACCCCACTCTTGGTCTCCCTACCTGTCACACCCCACTCTGACTGTCTACAACCTGTCACACCCCACTCTGACTGTCTCCTACCTGTCACACCCCACTCTGACTGTCTCCTACCTGTCACACCCCACTCTGACTGTCTCCTACCTGTCACAACCCACTCTTACCGTCTCCAAACATGTCACACGCCACTCTCACTGTCTACCAACCTGTCACACCCCACCCTCAGCCTCTCCCAACCTGTCACACCCCACTCTCACACTGTCACTCACTCATTAACCCAATTCCTGTATTTACCATAGACATTTAAAAGGTATTTTGATCACTTAGTCTTTAAATAAAAGATGTTAAAGGTTTTCTTGTAATTGTTACAGCGGTCAGCCTATGCAGTGGAAGTACTTAAGATGGACAAAAGCTGAATTGTGAAGGCGTTCACACCCTCCTGAGAGCACAGAAAAAAATGGAACAGCTGATCTACCATTCCAAGACACAATGTCGAAACTTTAGTAGTCATACAATAATGGACTTATTCAGAACTGATCCAGAGGTGGAGAAAGTTATTATGGGCCTGAGACCAAGTCAGACAATGATCTTTCAAGTAAAGGGTGACATGATTTACATGTAATAGTGCAGATCATGAGACTGAGTCTGGGGTGCAGCAGGCAATCAAAATGGTCGTGTTAGTGCCCTCTGAGACCATCTCCATTATTCTGAACAACCAGTAGATTATTGCCATTATTCTGTATGATACAGGATCATTGATTTATAGACAGACTGAAGAAGATATTTGTTGTTGGTTTAATCTTAGTGTTTTGAATTTATTGTAAAATATAAGTTTTGTGTAATTGCTGTTTTATTCTTTTAATGAGTACAGGCATTTATGCAGTATTGTCAAATTAAGTTATTAAGATAAACCAAGATGGACATAGGTAAAAAAGTAGTATTTTATTAATAAATTGCAAAGACAGATGAATTAATAACAAGACTAGTGTTGAAATTAAAATTATCAAGTACAGTCAATCCACATGTCTTATGCGGCCATATGCAGTAAACGTCATCTTTGAAAAATTCCCGACAATTTTCACTATATCTTTATGTTTTGCTAAGCGACTTTTGTTTAACGTAACTGGTCGTCACTCAAAGTTTTTTCAGTCATTTTTTTGCTTTCTTTAAACGACCGCTAATTCATAATAGACAGATTATATAAGATTTCATAAGATCTGGTGAATATTTTTTTATTACAAATAAAAGAATAAAACTGTTTGTTTTGTACATTGTATTTTTAACATGTTGAAGCACATTTTAAGTACAAATGTATGTTTAGTAGCAGACTAGAAAATATTGAAACCTGATATCTTATCTGGATCCAAGCTTTGTATTAAAAGTCTGTTTCATTAAGAGACCACTTTTTGTCTGACCCTTTGGTAGTCTCTTAATACAAGATTGACTGTATCTAATATAACGTCTTTTAAATATTAAAAGAAATAATTATTCACATATTACTAAAAATGCAAATATATTATTTTTCACTGCATATTATGTGTTCTTTTTGTGCACATTGTTTTTTTAGCTCACGAGAGCTAAAGTCGTGCTACTGTGATCGCCCTGTGTCTGTCATGTGCTATGAACAATATGTTTCAAACAACTTCTCCTAAACCTCTTGATGGATTTTTACTAAACTTCCTTAGAATCCACCTTAACAACCATGACTCTTCTTAGCAACCATGTACATGTGCTTCCATAGTAACTAATGAGTTTTATAACTCGCCTGTTATGCATATGATAGTCATTACACTCGGGTGAGTGTGATCTAGTGCCATCTTGTTGTTTGATTATTATAAATCATGTTTCTACTTCATTGACTTGTATGAAAATAATTTGTTATCAAACCATTTTGAACTTGATAATGACAACTAATTCATATCTTGTTGCCTCTCTTACCCGCTAGTTATATTCCAGTTGTTAAATATTTTTCTGCGTGAGTTCAAAATCTAGGTTAATCTTGACAGTTATATTGATCATAATAAATGTTTCTGTTAATTTGAATAAATTGTTATTGTGTTACATTGTTTAGTAAATGTCTGTATATTGTGGAAGTTTGCGGTAACTTCGCAGGAAGTTTGCGGCAACTTCGCAGCAACTTCGCAGGAAGTTTGCGGTAACTTTGCAGGAAGATCGCGGTAACTTTGCAGGAAGTTCGCAGTAGGCGGAGTCCTGTTATAGTTGCTGTGAACTTCCTGCAACAAAATTGTTTGCAGCAAATTTGCAGCAAACTTTTACCATGCAAATGAGGTTTGCTGCAAATTTGCTGCAAACTTCATTTGCATAATTTTGGTTGCGGCAAATTTGCAGCAAACCTCATTTGCATGATAAAGGTTTGCAACAAAACAGTTTGCGGCAAATTTGCTGCAACTTTGCTGCAAATTCGCAAGAAAGTTTGCAGGAGGCTTGTTTTTTTCATAAGGGATCAAGTAATGAAGAATGCCTTCCTACGTTGCACGTTTTATTTTCATATATATTTGTTACATAACAAAATAGAATATATATCATATGTAAATATGTATAACAATTTATATTAAAGATGTAATGATACATTTACATGAACGCAGTCATATGATATATTTATAGTAAAATTATGACACAAATGCAAATAAGGAAAATAGCGGTTAACATAAATCACAAATATACAAAAATAGCAATAAATCTTTGGTAATTATGCAGAATGTTAAACAATATTTAAATGTAAACATTCATATCTCGGCATCATCATACAGTATTCATTGTTATCAGACAGTTTACCTGACGATTATCAAAATACAGAAAAACCTCAACAATAAGACCACCATTTGGACTCTTGAAAATTGGTCAACTTATTGAGAAGGTCTTAATATTGAGGTTGAATTAAGAGCAAAATAGTGAAAGAGGACTTGTAAATTGTGTTCTTAATTTTGATGTTGTCTTATTGTTGGGGTGGTCTTAAGTGAGGTTCTACTGTACTGTACATGTAATAGTTAGCAGACATTATGCATACTTTAAGTATGGGTAAACAAGAAATATCTTGAAAAAAATGGTCGGCGCAATTTGAAGATTAAGTTTGGTAGTGCAACATAAACAAAATGCCGAGATGTTACGATTACTGGTCACTCCAGACCCAAAATCAATTTCGCTAAATTCACCGTTATTCAGTGGATTTCGGTAAGGTAACGTACCCTTTATCGAAAGGTTATAACCAATCCGCGTCAACGTTACAAACGTTGATCGGTTGAAGAGAAATTGCTTTGGTGGTTAAAGTAAGATTTGATTGGTACAAAACACTGATATGCAAATAGCAAAACCATGCTAGTACGGCTGCGCCGAAAAAGCTTTAAAAATAACTGATGGACAGAATGTTTACATTAAAAGAGACACAGAACAAGACAAACATTTGAACACTACAACATTGTATCATGTACATGCAAAGCATACATAACATTGATTTTCTGCTTAATAAGTTTCTGATTTGTCAGAGGAAACAAGAACATATTAATACCAAAACTGAGTTTAAAACACAAAATGGATACTTTGTCAAGTTTTTTAGTCTTTCAACTTAAACAGTGATAGCACTCAAGAGTCTTTAATCCTCCGTATTGAGTTTGCCCATTTTTTTGCCGATATCTTCAACATTCGGGTTGCGTTTCATATGTTTCATCAAGATTTCTGCCACTTCTGAATGTTTGAAGCGAATGGCATCATCATAGGCGGTAAAACCCCATCTGAAACAATACAACACAATGTTTATCATGCATCTATTTTAAGTTGTATTCCCGCTGAATCGTAGCCATATCTACACGATGTCTCCATTACGGCGAGAGTAAGATCTTTGGAGAAACGATTTAAATTTGTTGTATTGAACTTTATTTTGTAATGGAAGAAAAAATGAAAATAAAAACACAGTGTTAAAATACCTGTCTTTCAAATGTGAGGTGACGTCACATTTCTCCAAAAGGAACCGAACAATATTCTCATGTCCCTCGGCAGCACCAAGATGTAATGCTGTTCTGCCATCATAATCTGCCAAGGACATATCCATTCCCAATAAGGCGTACCTGTGTACAAAGATATAATAACGGCGATGGAAAAACATATCAAATGTAATAAAGAATGAAAACGACACGCGGGATATGCCACACACTAAGTACACACAATCATCCCAGAGCGCAACTAGGCATGAGCATTTATACATGTACATAGAAGTCAACAATTACAAGATCAAAGGGACAAGACACAACTATCAAAGATGGGGAAAATAGGAGTACCACAAATAAACGCCACTTGAGGTTTAAACCTGGTTTGAGGATGCATCCAACTTTACACTTATCCTACAATCACCCAGATAACATTAATAGCGTAAATAAGTAAATACCCGCTCGAAAACTACCCAAAGTAAGAGACGGCAACTGCATGATAATGGATGTAGGACACAGATACATAAAACAATAAACCCACGAAGCCAGTCAAAATATACTCGATGAGTTTTAAGATGCATGTGCATCTGATCAAATAGCTCTAAGAGCAGGTCAAGATAAACGAATTACACATAATCAGTTTCCATTAAAGCCATGCTAAAGTAGGTCCAATTTTATCTTAAAATATTGTTCAGTACAATACAAAGTGCCAAACGCCAAATGCTTATTGGCATAAGTAAAATACCCCGCGTGAAATAATAATTTCTGCGGTTTAACAAACTGTATAGCGAAACAAAACAAGTCGTAAACGTGATATTGGATTGCATGTGGACCAAAGACAACTTTCGATGCATTATGTGTTACTTATCACTGTGACCAAACAGAACTAGACATTTTGTTGAAAAACAGTAGAACAAAGTTAAAGAAAGGTTTGTGCAACAACACAATTATGCTGTTGATCAGACATGGTGAAACAGAAGGTTTGTTTGTAACTTGCCATGAATTATAACTGAATACGTGTATATGGCATGTGTATACACAATGTTGTTACTGACAACGATGCAATTCTGATCTTATTCTCAAAACAATAGTTATTCAGCTTTAATCAAATGATTAGAATATCTCCAAAGTCCTGACTAAACATTCTTCCTCAATAATTTTAGACCGTACCTTCTCATAGCAGTGACATCACCATTGTAAGCACTAAACAACAGATTGACGACATCCTGAGCCTTGGATTCCACGGCTCGACCTCTGGGGTCATATTTCTTGCTAGTGTGTTTGAGATTGTCGTAATTATGGAAATTAAAATGACCCACAAGTTCCTGAAAGCAGCATTAACGACTATTAAAATCCACTTCAAATTGTGTACATGTAATATCAAATCCATGATTGGGGCTTGGGGGCGTAAAATACACTTTGTCTTAGGTTTTAAAATGATAGTAAAATGGTAGAATGAGAATTCTGTTAAGAGTTTAGCAAACGGAATCAGCTAATTTTGAAGATGATTTAAGCTTGAATACATTAAATATATGTTTATAGTTATTACATTGTATGTGCCCCCTCTTTGGTTCAGGAACATTTTTGCGTTGTCTGGTGGTGATATATGCAGCCATGAAACACGTGTGTTATAATGTGAATCAATCTGTTACATACACAATGAAGATGTATGTAAGCAGTGTCGTGTTTGTGGATACTTGTTCTCAAGAAATGTTCATATTTATTACACCCGACAGAGGACATCAAGTAATAAGCATTCGTGTCCACAAAAACAACAATCATTAATCACCTGTTTAAACAGATTCGGTCATTCCAACATTGTATAGTTTGTGCGGGCTCTTATGGTAAAACAATCTGAATTTTGACATTTTACATACCTCACAAAACTGGACACCACGACTACTGTTGCCCCACTGGTCAAGTGGTGGTGACCATGTAAATATACCCATTAGATTTGGTATGACCAGCAATACTCCACCAGCGACACCTGATTTTGCCGGAAGTCCAACCTTTAAATAAGTTAAATTCATGAATTTAAGTAGTCACACTAACTGTAGTAACTCTTTTAAATGTGAACTATGCATATAGTTTCTTTAGCGATTTCTCGTATTCATACTCAACAGAATCTCAGTCGATACGATAATACCGTCTCTGGATATGGATGACTAACGCATACAGGAATCAGTGCGCGGAAATTTGGTGAGATCGTCGCATGTCGGCTTTGCTCCAACGAGGACGATGCATGAACGTGCCACGCATCAACGGAACATTGCGACGCGGCAATGCGACATTCATGTCAAGGTGACACGACAGCACACATAACATGACAATGCATCGTCGGTTTGGCGTGTATCGCCCGTAAGTTTCGTGTTGACCTGTCGCATTGTAGCGTGCATTCCTTACTGAGAGTACGGACACTACGACAGGCAACTTGAAAAGAAGATTGATCGATGCATGTTTAAATTGACATTTTGACGTAAATATTAAGTCGGCATTATAAAGACATTCCGCATTACCTTAAATGCAAACTGTCCCGAATAATCGTACATTCCACAAGAATGCATCAATGACAGAGTGTTTCGTACAGCATCAGAGTCGAGTACACGATCCCCAGTTGTTGGACAAATACCACCATTAGCGAGGGTGGCAGCAATCACTGCACCGGACTGTGCTGTCACTTCGATTGAACACAGCTGAAACACACAATAAGAAAATCATGTTCTTACTTGAAATATGTGAGAGGCTTTCATGGTGGCTTTGACGCAAAATGAATTTCAATTCTTTATGCTATCGAAATCAATTTTTTGTTTGAAATATTTAATACCTATATTCAAAGAACCGAGTTTGAACAAATGTAATAAGAATCACAAACACGTGTGATAAAATAAGTAAATAATTATAACCAACGTTCTTTACAATCAAAAGTAAGTTTCTTATGTTAGAGTGATACAATTGTTCAGTTTTGTTCAGCATTCGGTTGATGTAAGCAGCGTTCCAGGGTTACCAACTAGTACTACAGCGTTCCAGGGTTACCAACTAGTACTACAGCGTTCCAGGGTTACCAACTAGTACTACAGCGTTCCAGGGTTACCAACTAGTACTACAGCGTTCCAGGGTTACCAACTAGTACTACAGTGTTCCAGGTTACCAACTAGTACTAAGATATTCCGCAATCAATGACAGTAATCCAAACAGTTGGAACTATGAAATGCAAATAAAATACTTACTTGGAAATAAAATTCGAGAGTTTCTACGAGATCAGCTTCTGGTGGGAAACACTGAAACACAGATTCATATTTTGTAATCAGCCCAGCGTTCTTGCAAGGACCAAGACAGTGAACAGTTAAACTAGTTAAAACTTTGTCATAGTTGTAGAAAAATTGTTTCCAATAAATTACAGTATTCAGTTGTCACTTGTTTATTGATATTGATAATTTTAAAGGTCACATTAATGACATGTAGGATGTAGAACATTTTCTCAATGCCATGGATAAAGTCCGTTCTACAATTAATGGAATAGGTAAATAATTTGTATTGAAGTCAATATGATTACTGTTGCACAGATATGCTTTAATAAATACATTTTTGATGCACTGTGGCTGTGTAATATAAAACATACTTTGTTTTCCCTCATATAGTAACCCAAAGCAAAATTTCTGTCTGCAGTTGCTCTTTCCGACAAATATCTGTAATGCATAAAAAAGTGCGCAATTGAATACCAGATATTGCGTAAAGAAATCCCGGAGTATAAAATGCGTGCAGATTCGTTATAATTGTGATAAACTCGTTGTTTATGTCTGTTGCTTTCTTGAGAATAAAGGAACTTGAATGAGGCGTATAGTCCTACAAAATTTATCTGGTATCATGAATAATCCGTCGCCATCGATGAAATGTAAAGAGCGACTTTCAATATGAATACTGATCACGTGTCAGCTTGGACAAAAGGGCGAATGAACCAGTGGCGAAAATCAATTAATGCCAGTTAAATGTTACTTAATTATATCAACTTATTTTTCGCACTAGTCGCTTGGACGGTATGTAACAAAAATTCATGCCTTTATTTGAGAGAAGTGAGATACCCTTGTATGATTTCATGATTTAGCTAAATATACTTATCAATGTATTGTAGTAGTTAAGTCCCCATATCGCTTACAAAACGTTTCATATAAATGAACAGATATAAATAACATCACAGGTAATGTATGCACATAATGTTTCCACTCCACCGATAGCATCATCATGTGACAACGTTCCGCATTTTATTACACTAAATTACCACGTCTATATTACTGTCTCCTAACTTTTGGCCTCTGAAATTTTACACGAGGGTTTATTCCACACCGCACTTTAAAAGTGAGCGCTTTATGTTTGCAGGAGTATGCAATAAATTCCTGATGAAATACGAGAATATATGAACTGAAAATGTCACGTTCACCTTAATGTACTGTATATGTATTAATAAAGTAGATACCTTGTTGTATTACCAACGTGTTGCCCTTGGGGGAATACAGAAGACGGTTCCCAACCGGTGGGAATGTTACTGGCCAGACCATTCCGGGTCCCGAAACATAGACTGAGACTGGAATTTTAATAATTTCCGGAAGTGGGGAATAAGCATCTCCCACTGTGGGAATTTAGCCAAAAGGTTTATCTTTTGTCAAATTCCCCAAGATGGGTCTGCCCCCCTCTCGATATTTTGGTATAAATGACACAAGTGGTCAATGCACCGCAAAACAATATACATTCGTATAAGCAAAAATAAAAATAACATTATGATGATAATACATACACTGAATTATTGAACGCAATATGTTCGTGCCCAGCAAACCTTCGTAACTGGTCCATGGCCTGAAAGTGTACAATAACATTCTAGGACTAGCTTTGGGTCTTCAATCAGGATACTGTTAGGTATTAAAAAAATTATTTTACCAATCTTTCTTGTTATCAGAAATTGCAATGGACATTTTACTGTCCCCATGCTTGCAATTGTCGCCGATATAGCGGGTGATTAGATAAAAAAAATGCTTACAACCATGTCTCCATATGATTTCAGATTCATCATGAGTGAGCTAAGTATCATGAGATTGGGAGATTTTGTGATAAGAAAGAAGAAGATATAGACTGGGACACGTGATTTATCTAAAAACTGCGATATGTCGTATTCTGAAATCTATATTCCTCGCTGTCCTTTTCTTTAAACATAATGATTGCATACATCAAAATTTTGAAAGCCCATTAAGGAAACTCACTTAGCACTTATGTACACATGCTATGTATTACAAATTAAAATAATTTCAACATTTGATATCTCGCAACTATTGTATTAGTTTTGTAATATTGAATGGCAAATCAATTTTGCAATCCTAACAAAGCCTATGCTTGAGTAGATACGGACAAAAATAGTAAATCTGATTTTTAGCATTGACCTGAAAAAAATCACAAACAATGAATGTCACAATGTGTAACCTTTCAAACACATCTAATTAACTATACAACCGACTATCGGTTATAGAACAAGAATGAATGAACTTGAAGAGAACATTTACCCTTGTGATTCAATTCTTTTGTGAATTGTGGATCACATTTGGCCATTGTTTTTGTGAAATGTTTTGTTGATAATATCAAATTTTGGCAACCAAATTAAAGTGGGCTATTGTTTTATTAAACCCAGTCTGGCAGGACAATGTAATCCTTGGGAAAAAGTACGCCTACTTGACAAGGTTCAAGGACAAACAGTTGTGCTAACGGATGACCGATCTGATCTATTAAAATTAATGTGTGTATATTTATGTATTACACATCCCGTGTGGATTCTGGTCACAGACACAAGACAGCAATAGCATTTTTACATTATTAAGGGAAGAAACACAGCACTGGTCAATTGTATGGTGCGAGTCAAGCTGTAGATTACATACAAAACTACCGCATGTTACATTAGACACCAATGTCGCTGATCATAGCGCCTACCTTAATGGGTAGGCTCATGAGCCCTGCAAAAATCGGCGCTATAAAACTTCATATTGTTGAAGATGTCGGTGCCAACTTGATTGTTTTATACATTACCTGATTTACATATCTCAAATCTGGCTCGTCTTTTTTCGGCGGCTACAAAGAAAAACGTTACTTTTCTCCAAGGTTAATAACCGAATAGATGTGTAGGTGCCAAACGTTAACATATTTTTGGTGTAGTTTTCACTATATTCCACAAAATATTACACATGTCAAAGGGCCAACCCGCAGGTACAATTTCACATAGTTTCTAACAAGGTATTGGATGCATTTCTGTTGTTTTGAGTGCCCTACATTGCTCCTATAACATTTGAACTAGCCCTAGATATCGAAAACAATATAAAAGAATCACGTTAATCGTTTCATATCTCTCTGTCATGCTGTCGTTAAGATTCTCAACAACAACAAAAATAGCGAGGAAGACTTTTCAGTATATGTTTCATATTGTAAATCTGCCCGTTTCATAAACAAAACGATGAACATCAAGAAGCAGTTTGTAAAATGAATGTTTTATCTTGTCAAATATAGGATATGTATACCTGTTATATGCATGCTGAACATGTGTCTTTACAGTGTATTTTGTCAATATATGGGTAGCCCTTCAAGAAAGTACACAGAAGATATATTTAAAATAGAGATAAAGAACTTACGTAATCAAACCTGTCGGCGATAAGCATTCCTTTCTTGAGAAGGGACGCTGTTACTATGGCTCCGGCGTTTATCATTGGGTTATGAGGCTTGTCTGAAAAGAATATAACATAACTTTTATTATCAAAACAATGTTCTATTTTCCATGTATAGTCATAATAAACAGTAAAACCTCAATAATACGACCACCCTCGAGACCCTTGAAAACTGGACGTCAGGTCGCTGTGGTGTAGTGGTTAGCATAACGGACCGGCAATCCGTAGACCTGGGGTCGATTCCCGGTAGCGCCATTTTTCGTGTTTCTCAAACTTTACTTTATTTTATTAATAACGAGGTGGTCTAAATATTATGGTTGAATATAGAGTAAAGCAATGAAAATGGACCTGAAAAGTGTGTCCGTAATTAAGAGTTGGTCTTACTGTAGTAACAATGTCAGGTATCGGTTAGACTAGAATCGATCCTGTAGATGTGTGCCAAGTGCACCTCTGGTAAACTCTACCTTAAGAGAATCCGACGAAACCACATTAAACAAAATAAAAAAGTGACATTGTGGAGGAATTGACAAAAGATGCTTCAGAAAGAATCTATTCTGACTTCGGAATTTCACATACATGAACGTGTAGAAAAATCAATTCGCGTTTTCAAAACCAAATCTATAGCCATTTTTTCACTTTTGATATTCAAGTCAAGAATTAACCTGTCGACAAAGGTCTGCATAGTCATAATATTTCGTTGTGAGTAGTATGCGATAATATTTGTGATAACAAGGTGATGACAACTGTAGAAACAGTCACACATCTGGCAAAGCCGTATGCTACGTTCCAAAATGATTTGTTATAATTTGATAACAATATCCTAAGTGCAAACAAGAGCACCGCATGTGAGTGCCAACTCACATCTAGTGGCTTCCTTCATAGAAATATAAATCATTAAAATGGTTTAATAACATATCTTAAAGAGGCGTTAAATGCAATATTGTATTTTTACTCACAGAAAATAACTTCTGAAGATCTTAGTGCTTTAATGACTATATAAAGTTGTAAATATTGACAAGTGATATTTTCTCTAGAAAGTCAATAATGGTACTATTCTATAATGCTTTTGAAAGATGTAAGTCCTGTCATGACATCATAGTACATAAAAGTAAAATTCAAACAGTATACGGGCAAAAGAGACAAGGTTTAATATTAAGGTTTAATAAATAAAATACCAACTACATAACCATTCCTTCACTGCATCATTACAATGTACATGTACTTACGTTGATAATCTAACGTTAGTTCGTTAAAGGACTGTCCACTCGGCTCTTGACCAACAAATGTATGGACGACCTCTGGAGAAAGATCGTTCAATGTCATGGCATAGTTCAATGGTTTCACAACAGATTGCATACAAAATGGAATATCCGTATCGCCCAAATCAAACCTGAAGTTACAACACATATAATCATGAGTGTGCACCATAGACAGGCCGGACCACGCGTGTCTAATAAACAATTATTCGAGTAATATGAGTTAATATGAATTGCCTCAATATATAAGTACATGTACCCATTTAAGTGTACTTGATACGATAGCAGCTTGAAACCCACGTTACTCGTGTTTAAGGTGATAGTTTTACATGGAATGATTTTCACTTTGGTTTTTTCGGCACAGCCACACTAACATAGCTTTACTATTTGCATATGAGTGTTGTGTTCAACCAATTTATACAAGATATTTCTAGTTTCTAGTTTCAGTCGATTATTCAATAGGAAGCATAAGTACATTTAAGTAAGAAAATATAAGGAAAAAAAAGATGACAATGTACTTCATGTGTCAAAATATACCTTTGCCCATCAATTGTGCAGACAGACACACCCCAGTGTTTTGGGTTCCCTCTAGCAAGCTGGGGAATATACTGTGCTGGCTGAAAATAGCATAAAGATATTTTCATTGGCTAACCGTCTCTGATTTTGTTTACAACCGTTTGCATGTAAATAAAAGCGGACTATGTATGTGACTTCATATAAGCAAGTATGATAACAAATGAAGGTAAACAGGACCTATGTTATTCGTACATGGTTGTTTTGAACTTATATATATTTCATGCAAATGAACATACGATTCGGTCGATCCAGGTCGTAACATTATACACCTCTACGGGTTTCATAGATTAAGAAATGCAGCCGTTTTAAACGATATTTACGAAAACGGACCAATCAACTCATACAGCTTCACAAAGAATTACATAAAGAGTGGATACATCAGTATCGTCAATTTGTCCTATGCCAAATGTTTAAGAAGCAAATTATACAACTTAAAGCCTAACTGTTTCAATTCGCTATTAAGTTCTCCGTCTCCCTTATTTGTGTCCTTCTCCTTTCTTTGGGTATTAGTACTTTCCGTAGAACTGCGTACATTTATAAACTATTGATTATTTACTAAAATTTTGAAGAGACCTTGAATGAAATGTCAAGGATATTCCTTCAGAGTCGTAAACAACAGAGGTAAAAGTGATCTATTATGTATAACTAGTAAACAACTAACCATTTATGAAATAAACAAAACAATTGGGTCAAGTAGTATAGATAAACCTTTCTTCTATTACTCAATTTCGTACATTTGACAAGTAAACAAAGTTACTAACATTAATGAACAAAGGAAAAGAAATTCCACCGAAATCAAAATCAATTTCCAATGCGCATTTCGTAATTACACCTGTCTGACTATAATTATATGTAAACAAAGAATGTAGTTCCATAATTGACCGTCTTCATTTAAGACGTTTATGGATCAAGCAAGTATATATATGACCAGGTCGGCTACGAAAAGACAGAAGCACTTTACATCAAGTGACTTTGTTAACTCTTTACACGCTTATAAAGAATATTATAGATCATTACGAGAAAATGTCCTTTTACAACGAGAAATGATGTGGTAATCACGGCATAGATTTCTCGTGGTTTTGTGATGTTATCTCGTAAAGAAAATATCTCGTAATGACAATAAACTTGCACGATGACGAGATATTTTCTCAAAGTAACGAGGTTAATTTGGATGTCCTCTTGTCTTGGTGAGTCCATACTTATACCTTGGTTAAATTATCTTACTATGAAAAAAAGTCAGGTGACACAAGCAATGTTTTCAGTGGGCTTGTTCTGATTTTAAACATGTAACTATTTTGCAAAGTAAATAGTGATTGCTTGAGGACTTACAATTCCTTCCATGTTTTCAACACATTTGCCATAGATGTTTTCTATAATGTCAGTGAAGGTTTTGAACTCAGGAATCACAAACTGACTCGTCAGTGCCTTAGATATAACCACTAAATTGTCACACACACAACTGAAATGAAAAGGCCGACATGTGTATTTTTAGTATACAAATTGTCTGTTATCATTTAATTTTGTATTTACGTCATTTTTTCAACATTAGTTCAGTAATGGATAGCTTTCGGAGGATCGTATGACTTGACCAATTTTCCTAGGGTTCCAAGCAATTGTCAACTTCCCTGTAAGTTTCAGAGGACAAAGGAATTTATTTGGTATGTCAGCTAAAATAACGCTTGTACCATGGTTACGAAGTTGCAACAGAGACACCACACCATACCATATTGTTATTGTGTTGTACAGACATAAACGTACATGGTACGTTCTGAGCTTTGGACATGTCCATGACCAACAGGATGAAATATGTCCTTACGATTCAGCGAATCTGTTGATAATTTTCTGTCTCTACTATAAATATATTTAAACGCTGACATAAGTATGCATTGTGGGTAGAATATAATGGCTTGAATGCGCGATTGCAAGTGATGATGAAAGCATTACAGCAACTTGAAACTTTCACCGAACAGAAACGCTAACATGAGTTGACATTTTACTGTAATATGGGAAACATCTTATTTATTTATCCATTTTTTTGGATTTGCAAAATTACGACGAAATAATAGGCTTTAAAATGCGTAGTATCATAAAAATACACTTCTAACATAATTAAGAATATTGTAATAACGTATTCATAATAAACTGTCTAGCAGAGCTGATTTATAACATAAAATGGTTATAACATTAACACTTTAGGTGAATGACTTCGCAATGAAACGAAAATACGCACTACATTCCACATTTTTTATTGCATACAAATCAGATTTCTCTTTCTATTTTCACCTTGATGTAGCTTGTCTCCATGATATGTGGCTACCTGATGTTGTGTCATCCTTGTATAATAGTTCATGATGTATTGTTGGAGTGAAAAATAGCGTGATTCAACAGCAAAGCAAGATGCGTTGTTATTTTTGATACACCTTTTATCATGTCAATACGAACTAGACGTTTGAATAACGACTGTCACAATACGAGAGTACAATGTGTGTTATGTCATAATATAAGCATATTATTATGCGTTGATAGTAAAGAGAAGTATGAATGACTTGATTGTAGGTTCCTGATTGTTACAGTATGGAATTATGGTACCTGATTGTTACAGTATAGAATCATGGTACCTGATTGTTACAGTATGGAATCATGGTACCTGATTGTTACAGTATGGAATCATGGTTCCTGATTGTTACAGTATGGAATCATGGTACCTGATTGTTACAGTATGGAATCATGGTTCCTGATTGTTACCGTATGGAATCATGGTACCAGCTTGTTACAGTATGGAATCATGGTTCCTGATTGTTACCGTATGGAATCATGCTAGCAAACTACTTGTGCTTTGTCAAAATATGATCAGATGTTTATTTCAGCATCTGGATATCATGAGTTAAATGAAGACGTATTGTCTCCAAGAATAATTACTTCTGCATAAAAGAGATATAAGTTGCTATAGGGAACGCCTCATACATAAGACAATGCCTCTCCACACAGACCTCCGGAAAACAACAATCCATAAAACATAAGGCATTTGAGAAGGGGTTCAAGGGTACAAACGTAAGTGAATAGGGGCGCATGAATTGGCATGGCCGACTATTAGGGACAACTAAGGAGAATCAAAGAGGACAAGTCAAGACAGCTGGTAACAATAGACCGAAACTGGGGAGAAAACTATATATGAACACTATATAATGTGAATGAATTACACAGGGGGGAGGGAAATTTGACATATATACATTTAAAACACAAACAGAAATAATAACAGCTTTGGAACTGTCAGTAATAATACTGGGGTTTAAATCGATTTAACATCTTTATATCAAGCACAGATCACAAACTATAATATTGCCCGTGAAGAGCTTAGAAAAAATTATATTCCTGAGATAGTGTATGTCTCCTGTAACAATAGAAGTTGTCAGTTCCTTGCAGACGGACAGATTAGAACTGGTTGGTAACACAAGAACACTCGCGCTAGGTCACATGACCGCCGTACAACAATTCAATGTTTACTTCGCAATCCCTTTTGTTATCAGTCTTGAAACATATCCTTGAGACTAATGTGATCACTTACTCAATAAAGGTGTCCTTATCAACACAACCCCTCAATTCATTCTCATCCCGAAGTTGACGTTCAAGGACTGCTCGAAACTTGGCCATGGTCTCTTTCAGCCGGAAGTCATTGTCTCGTAACCCAGTCTCTTCCAACAGCTGCAAATAATACGGAAATTTAATATTTCTACAGGAACTGATTGGAAACGATATTTTAATCATGTGATTTTTTTAAACATGTAAATCGAGTCTCATAGTATTGATGATATACATCTAACAAAAATGTTTTAATACTGTACAGTAATTGTGTATCGTTACATGCATGTAAAAAATCATATACAATCAAATGAGTAATGAAGAGATATGAAGTATCAATATTCTTAATGAACAGATTTGGTAATCTTGTAAACTCTGAGAGCAAATACCAAAATGTTCATAAATCCGAATGCAATATCAGCAAGGGCGTCACGTGTAAGACAATGGTGTCATTTATTACAATGGTTTGCGTTTAAGAAACAGTGATATATGTATGTTTAAAAAGTGGCTTAACATCGTTTCAGCAAGTTTATACGATAGTTATTATTGATTGACATTATGATTATTTGCCATACATGAATTTTATTGTTAAATGTATATGATGAATGTATTCGGTGATACGTGAAGTAATGAATTAAGGGATGTGCGTGTAATATAGTTTCATGGTATGTCATCTTCATATACCATACACATATACATGCACCACTAGTGAACACTTTTATACTTAGTGAATTTCAGTAAAACCTCAATGATAAGATCACCAACATTCCCAAAAAAATCAGTCTGGGGTGGTCTGAATTTCGACTTAAAATATAAAGGAAAAATTAAAGTCTGATCCATGGAAATGTGCTTTTATTAATGAGATGGTTTTAATTTCTAGGTGGTGTTAAATGATGTTTTGATAATCACTTTTCTGGCGGTCACAATACATTTGTAAATCCATGTCATCAGATCTCGGGTTAGCAGGAGTAACGGATCACATCATTTAGATGATGGCTATCTACCTCATAAACTGTATTGTGTTACTAGTACTCGATGGACTCTGTCAAGATACAATGTAGATTAACCGATGATACTGTTTATCCGATGACGGTAAACGTTCTTTAGATATATCTTTGCAAAGGTAATCTATGACCTTGATCTGTTCTTTAAGACCTTGAATATTAGATTCGTAAACGTCAGCTTGATTTTTCAACATTTGTCTTATTAATGAGTACTGGAATGGTACTGACGTGTATCATGTCGGTTGTGGCGCGAAAAAAGTGTATATTTACTTCCGCGATCGATCAGAGTTTGGAAACCAATTATTTACATCGCAATGTCTTCCATAGAAGTGTTACGCCAAACCTTTCAGTTTATAACACTGATGTATCCTTATTTAATATAGGTTGAGCGTAATATTTGTCTTCAGTATATACACGGTTTAGCCACACTAGATGAGAACATTGCCATGTCACAATGGAAACAATGGTCATATTTCAGGAATGCATCATTTGTTACGGACAAAATATTATAACCAGTCTCAATGATTTCTCGACAGATTAATTAATGAACTTTACTGATGAGATGAAAGTAGAATAAACTAAATACATTTTTGAATCTGTCGATGGACACCAGATGATTGTGATCACATAAGAAAGAGAACAGCTTCTCCTCAAAATCCTCCATACCGGAAGCCAACAGCTCTCTGAAATATATGTACATATATGTATTAGTTTAAGGCCTGAACTATATTCGAGGTTTATATTCTCGAATGCATATATGTACGAGTACAATGCCACCTCTCTATAGCAACATCCTTTGTGAGGTACAAGGGCACTTGGAAAGATCGAGTGGTAAACCATGCTCTAGGTGTTCAAGGTATTTGTCGTACTAAGGTCTCCTACTGAATACAGAATGTACTCGTACATATATGCATTATTATAAGGCCTGGTTTAAACTTATTCGCAAACATTGAAAGACTGAAACTCGCACTTTAATGAATTTTGTTTTATTGACTGTAATCTACTGACTATTTTGGAAATAATTGTTGTTACCCACTGTATACATTTGTGATTTTAAAATATAATCTGTCTTGTTATAACAACATTAGCCCCGCATACGTGTCTCTGTACTCCTACTTTTACACGCGTCTTCGTAACAGCGAAAGTATAGAGATGTGACGTCCGTGGCTGGACTTTAACAACATATACTTTTAAGTCCGAGTTTGAGTTTCAGTCTTGACAAGTTTATGCATAAGGCCCCTGTTCTAAGGCAACATCAACTGGTTCAAACTCTCAATAGTGCCTCTCTCTCTTGAGCAAAAACTCTTCGACAATATTGTCAAATTTCCTGTGGTAAGAACAGACTACAAAGTTGATCTATCTAGAGTAACGACGTCTGAAAATGTGCAGTAGAACTTTAAAACATAGACACAGTAGATACCTAGATATAGGTTCTTAAGTCCCGACTAAATCCCTTCTTAATTCATATTATCTACAGTCGATCACTATAAACGGAGAAAGGTCGAAAATATTCTACTGTATCTCTCAAAGAATGTTGCCCTGGAAAGATTGCATGCTAGACATATTTAAAACCAATTTCCCGATATCTGTCGTCCATAACAACATATTTTTGACAACATATTGTATTCATATTTTGGACAACAAATTGTATTCACGTTTTTGACAACATATAGTATTCACGTTTTGGACAAGGTTATGTATTACCTTGATGATATTCAGCCATGGCAAGGTTATGTATTACCTTGATGATATACAGCCATGGCAAGGTTATGTATTACCTTGATGATATACAGCCATGGCAAGGTTATGTATTACCTTGATGATATACAGCCATGGCAAGGTTATGTATTACCTTGATGATATACAGCCATGGCAAGGTCCGGTGTCTCGACTTACGGTCACAAGATATGGCACGAAAGCAAGCAGTGAACCCATAAACATGACCTCTGTGTGTAGTCAAGCATATTCATAGATAATTTATTAACCATTTGAAGCGTAGTGGTGAAATTAATAAACTTGTATAATTAGGAGTTTTCGTCTCCTCTTTAATTGATCATACAAGTGATGTTGCTGTTACTTATTATGACATTTTGTTGTTGTTGCTGTTGCGGCTGCTATTCAGTTTTTGTATATCCAGGTTTTACACATGTATGTGCGTACCTAAACCATTTATTGCATCAAAAACTATGTCCACGTGTTACAATTGTCTTATTTTTACGAATACGATGGCTGTTCATTACATAACGCTGTTTGACCTCCATATCTGGCGTAGCTATTATCACATGTACAAATGCTCATGATCTATCATGGCCGAAGCAGCACTCCGAACACTCTGTACATTCGTTCACACTTTATCTTTTGTTTGAACGGGCAAAGAACCGATACTGAGTATGAATACAATGATTTCAGTAATCAAATACTAGTATTGGCCACATTAGAGCTCTGTTTTCGCATGGTTTCATGAGATACTGTTGTGATAATGATGGGCACGTAATGTTTCGTATAGTGCATTCATAGGCTGGATACAGAGGTTTAGGTCTGGACGGACAAGAGAGAATTTCCACGCCCAATGTTCACGCCCACTCTCCACACTCTCCACGCCCACTCTCAAGGCCCACTCTCCACGAGTTGTGTGTGTTAAGTCCCCTTGATATGTGCCGATATACAGACGGATGGTGCCCAATACACAACGAGACGGAGTGCTAGACATAAAATAGTTTAAAATTAAAAAGAAATTAAATATCAAGTTAATTCTACCGGATCCCACAAATATCTCTACAGATAAATGAAAAGGTCGTGTTCCGACGGAACGTAAATTGCCGAAACTCTATATTAGATATGACCCAGTGTAGATTCTTATTCAGTGAAAAGACCTGGATTTATTACAAGTAATCCCATAAAACGGTAACATGATAAGGACAAGATACACTTATATACATCTTTGCGTAGCTACATGAATGCAATCTTTTCCATACGGTGGTCCAGCAGACCAAAGTGTGCATCTATTTAAGGTACACTCTGAATGTACACTGTACTTGTTTACACAGAAAACATGAGAAATGGCTTATGAAACAATGTCTTGCACATATAAGGCAAGGGTATCTGAAGACTTTTGCGCCGGAGTATCTCAATAATGGGCTTAAATAATTGAAAATGTGCGTTCGTGACAATGATGAATACTATTTATAGTTTAGCTCGATTGTAATGAAAGTTTACTACTTATTTAGATATCCCTTGCTGTCCTTACTGAAATAAACAGTACAGATGTCTTATATTGAGATGTGAGCGTGCTCCTTGCGATATTACAACCTCTTAACTGTACAGCCGACCCACTGTCCACTATATACTAAGATCTCCCTGGAGTAGTGTGAAGAATGTAAAGTAAATTTCCCAAATGCCACCATTTAATCAGGAACTTGAGTGAATATTGTACCATTTAACGAACAGCCTTGTGTTTTACCTGATATTCCGCAAGAAACTCACGCTTCCCAACATGAATCAACGGTATTGTACAAATCACAATCAAATTCCATGTTTAAAGTTTACAGCCTAATTTCCTTCATTTATCTTCAATGTAAATGCACCGAAATAAGCGTAGGTAACAGCAGGTAATTAACTACCCTTACAGGAAGTCGTAAGTATAAAACTATAATAAAACCACTGTCAACCGATAATTCGGCCATAAAACCATTTTCATAAAGAAATATAAAATATATAATTTGCGTATTTCTTCTTAAATAAATATAATACATTGTATCGGGTTGATGTGACTGTTTGTTGAAGTCACATACATATACTTAGAACTATGTTACGTCGAACAAATGTAAGAAAATTAATATTCTGTAATGACCTTCCTGCAGATATTGAATGTTTCGGGTATAACAATGATTTGTACGTAAATATTGAGTACTGCATGTTTAAAACACGTCCAATGTGTGACCAGTGTTTGATTGGCAACCTTGTCCAAATTTGTGCCAAACGACTAATGGAAGCGACCGGGCAGGATGCCAACAGACTTCGGCTTGAAACCCAGTGCATCACCGCAGTTACCAAGGCAACCCAACCGTATTGAAAATATTATATATTCTTAGAAATTAGCAGAATGCAATACCTTAATTGCATTTTCTTATAATGGTCGTTGACGGCAAACATCGACCATATTTATGATATCAAGAAGACAAACTTGACTACCACTTCCGGTTGTATGACCCATAACATTTTCCATTAAGTTTATCAAGACATATTTTCATTACAGTGTTTTTGACCAGGTATTACTTTACACATAAATTCGTCAACTTCATGGTGTGGATGTATTATCAAACATAGACTGGCGAAACTCAATTTTCTAATTTACAACTCTGCAACCCCAACCCATGCAATCTGGTAAAGATAAACATCCGGAACCTTCACTGTCACAGATAGTTCAATGTATATGTTTGATGTTGCAATAATTATTCCACAGATTGTTATGTACACAGTCTTCTGTCTGCACCGTACTTGACGTCATCCCTAATTACAAGTCACGACAACGTGTATAATAAGTCTAAAGTAGATAATTATTTTTCTTTGATATATAACAAAAGCATTTTCTTACACATGCACATCTCGTTGTGAATACAATGCGTTTCAGTAATGGCTTGATTAAGATGTTTTTATTAACGCATTTATCTAATGCAAACATCACAGTAATTTTGAACGCTAATATATTTGTAAACAATGATTTATCGATGGAATAACATAATGCATCATCTGAAACTGTAAAGGAATTATGGGAAACAAAAATAATATATTTACAAAAGCTACAACAATGTTTTACTTACTCCAGCCCATCCTGCCATTGCTTCAAGTTAGAGTCCCGACGTTTTAATATAGGAATATCCGACATTGTGTATATTTTAATAAAACTTTTATATAAATCAAATTATTATATCAATCTAGTCCAACAGCGTACGGTGTTCCAACTTTCTGACTGTGACTCAATTCACAAGGTAGTTTATTTAAATATAATAGTATGTAGTAAATGTTTCCCCAGGTCAGATAATTGACAATGCTGTGTGTCAATATTGTACCGTATTTTTATCATTTTCAGTGTTACGTATTTTTTTCAGATGAGCGCGCAACGAATCAAAAACATCCGGTGTTATCATTTAACCACTTTTTGCGATGTCTGTAATTTAGAAGCAGACAAAAACGTATTATATACATTCCTAGGTAAGCGATATCATCACGATAATATAATTATGCCCTGACCTGAACACTTCAAATATACTGTAAGTATTGGATGATAAATGCGTGTGTAGTTTAATGGTGGGTATCAAGACTAATATTGTGATATTCTCTTACAGTTTCAAAAAATGCTGCTTTTAGTACCGAATGAAAATCCTGAAATCATTATCACTGCATATTCATTACATAGATTCTAACTCTGCATAAAATAATAATTTGGTTTTACCAATAATTGCCGTGAAGACGACGCGAATTAGAACGAAACAGAAGCAAAACCAACAAATAAAACCTACTTGAATGATGTTATACTAGAAATAAAGCCATCTTAAACTGTAACAGTTGAAAATATACAGTAAAACCTCAATAATACGACCACCCTTGGAACCCTTGAATACTTCTCTTCTTATCGAGGTGAATTTTGAGGTTGAATGAAGAGCAAAACAGTGACAATGGACTGGAAAATTGTGTTCTTAATTTTGAGATGCTCTTATTATTGAGGTGGTCTTTAAGTGAGGTTTAACTGCATTGAAAAACTGTTGCATTCATTATATCATGTTTTCATTATAGGAATAATAAAGCAAGCATCGTTCTCGTATGAGATGTCGTTTGAACGAACAATAATACGGCATAGGAAAGACAAGGAAAAGCAAAACGGTCAAGTGCAACTCCATGGCACTTGTTTGGTCATATGTGGGGCCGTTTATCGTTACCCAACTATAAAAGTATGATGTCTTTCCTCTCGCCACATAAAACGGCACCTAAGACGATTCTTATAAAATCAGTTGGAGTTAATCCACATAAAGAAAGACATTGCTTTATTTGCTAAGTAATTATATAAGTTTGATTGAGAAAAAATCAAATAAATTGAAAATGGTATACATGAATGAAAAAGTGATAACATATGTATAGCTCTAATGTGCTCTCTTTATTTTTCAAGACGCAAAATTCACCCATTTATTTGGTTATGTGTACCGGTCCCAAAGAGCTATCTGGTTCCCTGGACTTAGATGTTGTACAAATGTGACAAAATCCCTCATGACCGCTCTACTTAGTTTCTAGGAAATTAAGATGTGGAATTTTATGTCATGTGTATAGTTTTATCCATACAAGTGCTTCTTCTATCTATTTGTTATACCTTTGAATAGATCTATACCTAATGCTTACTGCTTCATGTAACCAACCCTGAATAAAAGTTATTGTATCTTCGATCACCACGTCCAGTTCAATGGCGCACTGCGACAGTGTTTCTTCAATAAAATGTCAAATTATATCCAGCCATTTCTTATGTATACTTATAATAACAACATGTTGTTTTTCTTTATTGTATTGTACCGTTTAAAACAGATCAGTTATACATTTTGCAAGTTTGTCAAAACGAATCCGATACGCCAACCTAGATTGTCATAGGGAGCAATGACTGTCTTAAATTTACATGTCTTTGTTGTAAAAGTAGTCCCACCAATAAATCGTCGTGTCACAAAGAACTACGGATTTTTTTAGCGTTCAGCACTTTTATGTAAACACTTTATGAAGCGATTGTAGTCTTATTAAGTATTACGTTGTTTTCTCGTAACGCTTGAGATACCTGATTCATACATCTACTATTCTCTGGTTACACCATCTCAGCAGTCCACCAGTGGGGGCATGGTACGCGGGTTCAAGGCTGCGTCGTAAAAACATTGACAATAATACTTCAAGAAAATATAACTTGACTGTAATGTGAGTGACAAGTAGTCACACGAAGGTGGCTCAAAAACTAACTTTTATGCAAAAACGTCTGTCCTATTTAGAAGTTAAACTCGCAGAAATATTCAAAGTGAAATTTGGCAAAATGCAGGTTTAGCCTAACAGCTCAGTTATAGCCTTACAGCTCAGTTATATCCTTGCAGCTCAGTTATAGCCTTACAGCTCAGCTATAGCCTTACAGCTCAGTTATAGCCTTACAGCTCAGTTATAGCCTTACAGCTTGAGTCTTAATTGCAACGTAAAACTGTCACTTTTTTATGTTGCAATAACGGTAGCCACATTCTATGTTTATTTAAACTGATCTGATTTACTCCGATTGTAAAACAAGTTATTACAACTGATATAATAACGCACGATGACTGCTTGGTGAGGTACAAACCTTTAGCCCTGCGTTCAGTAAAGGTATTTGCGGTTCACGTTTCGTAACGTTTCGTAACGTTTGCAATTTTGTTCCCCGGGTGCAGTCAATGTGATACGATGGGCAAGGGATACAATACAAAACGTTCGCGATTGTTAGCCTTAACTGAACGCAAGGCAGCCTTACGTTCAGTGGCGGCAAACGTTAGCTCACGTCACGTCACGAAACTGTTTTGTTTTGTATCCCTGAACCACCGTATCGCATTCACTGCACATGAGGAACCAAATTTCAAACGTTAGCCACAAACACCTTTACTGAACGCAGGGCAGCAGTACTCGTGTCTATTTCTGTGTCTATTTTGGACAGCTGTCAACCATGTTGCAATTCTCGACAGAAATCTGTTTTATGCCCAATTAGCTTATTTCATTCAAATGATGCCAATGTAGGATATCAGTAATTATAGACGTTCATAATAGGTTTTGCAAATACTATCAAGCAAAGGACTGAGTGGAGTAGTTACACAAATTGGGATACATATCGGCAAAGCAGTGAGAACGACGCGAGTATCGATACCAGTATCGTCAACCTGAATGTTTTTCGGCGCAGTCGTACTAACTTTGTTTTGCTATTTGCATATCAGTGTTGTGTACACCAATCAAATCTGAAGTTTACCACCAAAGCAATTTCTCTTAAACCGAACAACATTTGCAACCTTGATGCGGATTGGTTAACCTTTAGATAAAGGGTACGTTACATTACCGAAATCCACTGAATTTCGGTGAATTTACCGAAATCCATTTTGGATGTGGAGTCACCAGCAATCGTAACATCTAGGCATTTTTTATGTTGCACAACAAATCTGAACCATCAAATTGCGCCGACCATCATTTTTATTTTTGTTATTAATGTTATGTGAGTAAATACTCATTGTATTATTTCAGAAAACTAATTTGTCAATTAGCTTGTTAAACGAACTTCAACAAACCCAACTACTGACATACAGTTTGCTTCATTGTTTATGTTTTATATATATACAATATTTTCATCACTCTAAACTAAACTTACTAGCTCGAAATCATTGTATATTTAATCAATATATATAAAATCATAAGTCGAAATGGCATATCGACAATATATAGTTAAGTAGCAAGTTCGGAATTGAAATCGTCCCAAATCTTTTAGATAGCTAAAAATACCACCTAATGTATTTCTTATTCTTATCCTGGCAGGCTCGAGAGGTGGGTGTGATTACATGGTGGTTACTATCAAGGCCTTGTTATCTTTTATAGTCTCGTCTGTAGTTCATGTACTTCCTGTTTCGTATACAAGCTGATCTGTGATTTCATTGTTTTCTGAATCAGAATCAGCCCGTTCATTCAATGACAGAGAAAAAATATCACACAAATGAAATGGCCTGTCAGATTCCTTTAGTCGGTTACGATTTTAGTTGAAACTGCCATGCTTTGTTTGATTTGTCTGATATTTCATATAAATGTTCGTTCCCAACCATGCGTTGTGAATTACTTACTTATTTCGTGTCAGTTGTAATGATCGAAAGACGAAGTCAGATAATTTATCCACAATAAATTGTCTTCATCATTAAGACCATAAACCTCGTAATTTAACACGCAAAGGTGTCAACCACCGGTTAAATAGACTTTTGGTCAATGCGTGCAAGAATTATGGACCATTAAGTCGGTTTATAACGTGAGACGATTAAGTGACTTTTGACCTAAAGGTCAGTAGCTCCCAAATCCCTGTAAACAGTTTGGAGGATATGGGTAACCTTGCGACTGCTCACATATGGTCTCAAGCATGTCATGCTCTGCTCAATCTGAAGTCACTGACCAACTTTAGACAACACTCAAGCATGTCATGCTCTGCTCAATCTGAAGTCACTGACCAACTTTAGACAACACTCAAGCATGTCATGCTCTGCTCAATCTGAAGTCACTGACCAACTTTAGACAACACTCAAGCATGTCATGCTCTGCTCAATCTGAAGTCACTGACCAACTTTAGACAACACTCAAGCATGTCATGCTCTGCTCAATCTGAAGTCACTGACCAACTTTAGACAACACTCAAGCATGTCATGCTCTGCTCAATCTGAAGTCACTGACCAACTTTAGACAACACTCAAGCATGTCATGCTCTGCTCAATCTCAAGTCACTGACCAACTTTAGACAACACTCAATCATGTCATGCTCTGCTCAATCTGAAGTCACTGACCAACTTTAGACAACACTCAAGCATGTCATGCTCTGCTCAATCTGAAGTCACTGACCAACTTTAGACAACACTCAAGCATGTCATGCTCTGCTCAATCTGAAGTCACTGACCAACTTTAGACAACACTCAAGCATGTCATGCTCTGCTCAATCTCAAGTCACTGACCAACTTTAGACAACACTCAATCATGTCATGCTCTGCTCAATCTCAAATCACTGACCAACTTTAGACAACACTCAAGTTTCGTGCACAGTGAACTAATATTGGTGTTTAATTGCAAAAAATGGACTTATAACATTCGTTTTGTTATAGTTTAAGTATTTGAATGTTCCAGAACATCCCAGTACGATAAAACTTCGTTATAATCCGTGAATAAAAGCATTTGTGTTTTTACGAAAAGGATTGTTATACAAGCATTGTGTTGTATTGTGGAACTTCGTTTCAGGTTGCACTTCAATGGGATTCTAAGAGCTCTAGATGGAAGAAAGCATATGTCAACCATAAACATACACTTATCATTAAGAGCATTGCTCGTTGATACTTTAATATGTTTAGGAGCGCTATAATTGCATTCTAATATTTTCCGCTTTTGCTAATTGCAATATCCGGACAGTTCGAAAATGCTAACTGACTAGAATTAATTCATAACTCGGCCACTAAAATATCTAACGGGGTGTAAGTTAATGTAATTCCGATTATTCGTGGCATCGAAAGGTTCAATTTTAATTTAATATCGATCCTTTACAGAATATCGTGAAAGCCGCATACATTGTTCCAAAACATTGTATTTTATTGCAAATATTACCAAACGGGTCATAGTACAGTGAACATACTGTTTGAGATTCGTAAAAGCTATTTGTAGTACATTTTATATATTCAAATTTTCGGAATACTCTTGATGTCATTATCCTGTATGTTTATATGTGTACATACTGCACATTAAAATGTCATAATTATATTGAACACAACTTTGGGTTACTAGATCTACGCTTTTCTAGAACTAATTTCGTGGTGAGTTCGAGCCAACGGGGGTACACCGCATTATCTAACAAAGAACTTGCATATTGGCGTGATGTATACATATCACATAACACATATATAATTATACTATGACACTCTGTATAATACAATGCTGGGCCATAAAAATCTAACTCAAGTGTGACGGTAGATGAGAGTAAAAAAATTAACGTTTTAAGTTATTTAAATCGGAATACCTCGGATAAAGAAATAGTTATTTAAATAAACAGTTGATGAACTAATCACGTGTTTTTTTTACAAGCATTGTGGCGTCATCTTTGCCCACAAAAGAGTCAGTTGATGCAAAGGTACAGTTATTCTGAGAAGAATATTAAAATCTTATTTCTGGTACCCGTTCCTGAAACTGAAAGCGTAAGGCCGTTACCGCGATAATGAGTTGGTACCAGAATAAGGACTTCCGGAATGTTCGATGATCACGTGTCAACAATCCGTTCAGCCCTCCCTCTCTCTGTATTGCTATAATCAGCGTGAACAGTTAATGATCTACCTGAAGTTGACGCTATGTTACTTTATACAGATGAATATTTATATGTAGTGTCAACCAATAACTAAATTAAAACTATACTTACTTTGCACAATCTATTCCAGACATTGACGCTGAATTAATACGATTAAAGTTTTGATGTTCAAATTATTTAAATTGTACCAGATTTATGTACTGTTTATGACACGTGTCCTTGAAAATAGATCATCCGCGCTTGTCTGCATGTAAACAATACTGTCATTCAGGTATGAAGGCTGTAGATTTTACGGGATCAAATGGATTAACAATACAGAGATTACTAGTAATGAGGTTTTTTGTGACCAATATATTCCAAATGATACATGTTCAATATCAATAAAGGGAAGTAGTTATTCACAAAAACATATGAATAACATATGCAAATATATGCACTGTTCAATTATTTCACTTTATATATTGTGTTTATGTTATTTTCTGCCCACTTTCAGCCTATTGTCCTGTTATCTTTTCCATCTATTAATCCTCCCACTGTTTGTTCTCTTTGATTCTCCTAGTTATTCCTTATGGTCTGCTAGGCCATTCCTTGCGCCTCTGTCCCCTTTTCCCTTTACGTATGTACCATTGAGCCTCCTCAAATGACTAATGTTTTATGGATTGTTGTTTTCCCGGAGGTCTGTGTGGGGAGGCATTGTCTTATATATGTGGTGTTCCCTGTAGCAGATTATTCTCTCTCTTTTACAAAGGCAAAAGCGACACAATGCACAAACATAGAATACGAGTGAAAATAGGAGTACCGGCCTGGAATGATCAGTTGGAACATCACCGTGGTATACAAAAATTTTACCACCAAAAGCTGTTAACCTGTAAAAAAGATAATTGCACAAAAACGACCATCCGGTCATCAGAATGAGATTACAAGGTAAATCAGTAAGTTGTATAATAACGCAGATCAAGGCTTTGTTTGTAGATTCTTCTCGTATCTCGACCCAATTTGCATCAGTTTTAACAATCACCGTTTCATTTCCCGTGCGTTTACTTCAATTCCTCTTACACATTCAAACGTTTTAAAATTCGTCATAATTATATGATAGTGAATATAACGATTGTGATAAAAGATCGGTCTAGCTTAAATATGGAACACAAATACGTCTAGAAGTCTCGATGTAATTATTAAAGTGATTAAGTTTCACGTATACCATTTTAAAGTACTATTTAACTACTTTGTCGGTCATTTGATCGAAATGTAACCTCTAAGACGCTGTTTTATAGCCATCTCACTAACGATGGAATGTTGAATCTGAGGTAAGTATTACAATGACAGTTGATAAAGTCACAAATTTGCAATAAATTACAAACATTCTCTAAAGATCCAAAGGCTCACCAAACGGCGGGTAGACTAGAATCTCGGTAGACTAGAATCTCGGTAGAATCAACATCAATGTCCTTTATAAAATCAGGTGTTCAACCTTAATGTACTGATTTCAAGGACGGCACACTGGTAACCCAGTTCTTCCCAGATAAGTAGCTCAATGGTAAACAACAAGATATATCGGCATTTCAATGGTACTATATATATCAGATTTCTAGATGTTAAAACCAGATATCTTAATGTTATTGTCATCCCACATTTATTACCAAATCATAGCAAACCAAGGGTATTTTCAAAGCAGTTAACCTATATTTATATTTTCAAATTCTTCACCAATACACTGGATCACGTGGGATGTGGTTGTATCTCAAGTCCTGGCCGGGCAGAACTACATCACGCATGACAATGGTAAATTGATACACGTGCAGACGGCGGTGTTTTACATAGCATGTATATTGTTATACAATTACCACAATGTATATTTAAAAAACGGTGTATCTTTCCATACAGTATACTCAACGCCATTAAAACCGCAACCAAAAAGTGTAGATTATATATATATATCTTTATTAACATACTCGGCACGTACGTGCTTTTTGTTAATCAACACAAAAAAGCACAAAGACAGTCATTGCATACATACAAACATACAGAACATACATACATTCATACAAACAAAGTCATGAAACGCATTACCTAATTGAAATACAATTCAAATAATCATTTCTAATAGAGAAAAAGCTTCCCTTAAGTAAATAGCAATATTAAACAAATATCTTTTATTTTTTGAACACATAATAGTAACGATTTTTTCTATAGATGGTCACGATATTTTACCTTAATATTGTTTTCTAATATTTCTATATAGAAGGACAGCACATCATAAAATGGTATTCAGATTCTACTTGATTGTGCGAACACGTTTTACAAATGCGGTTTTCTCTTATAGATAATATATGTACAATACAAAGGCATAAATATTCTTTATTTCTCAAACATGATTTCATAAAATTAATCAATAATGAAATAAAAAATAATTGGTCTTGAATGTAATAAAGTGTTGAACAAGAATTAACACATATATGACTGTAACACGCTTTTGACAGTTGGTACTACGAAATGACGCCTAGTTCAAATAGTTGCGTTTTTAATGGCGTCAAGTATATATGAATACAAATTGGTAGAAATATGGAATGTAGAACATGAAGGCTCTGAACCAGAGCCCTTGATATCTGGGACGCACATTTAGGATGTTACCCCTTCCGGTTGGAGATGTCAGAGAGTTCCCATCAACATGATAATAATCACAATATCAACTTGTAGTTTGGTGTGATTTGAGGGAATATTAAAGCAGTGAAGTTTTAACTGTATTTTTGAAACAAAAACGAGGCCCATCACAAAGCGTAACTTCAAAATGTCGTAGGTAATTTGATGTTATTCGATCCGCTGGATCCGGTCTGTGTATCGTATGATAAACAAGTCGCGAATCAGTTTATAATCTGCACTAGCAATTTGGTTATCATTGTATGCTCGCATTATGAGTAACCACTATTGTTTAAATGCTTTTTAGGCCGGTTGTTTTTATGTTTGTCTCATACAATCCGTTATCTTCTGTTTGATGTAAATTATTATAGTGGCCCAATATGGAATCTTGTTTCCGCTATCAAGTTGTCGACTAAACGGGTGCGCGACATCTTGAAATTTAAGGTCTAATTTCTATGAAAAGTTTTTGACTCGATAATTATCGCACAATTGTCAACTCGTCGACCCATAATTTAAGGGTTATGGTTAGACATTCTTAGCGCGACAAGCTGAAATAAGCCAGCTGAAATTTCAACCTTTCAAGCTAAATAACGGGTCGACAAGTTGACAATTGCGCGATAATTATCGAGTCCAAAACTTCAGCTTTTTCTTCTTTTCGGATAAATTCGAAAGCGCGAAAAGTAGAAGTTAGACATGAAATTTCAAGTTGTCGCGTACCCATTTAATCGACAAATTGATGGCGGAAAAAGAATAGCCCAAAGATAGCCTGCATCCCGCGCAAAGAGTTAAACTTGTCCATTTAATTATTTGTCAAAACAGTAATTTACACATTTCATTTGACCAGTGAACATGTTGTAAAGCGACATAACTATAATCATTCAATATAGAACTTGCATGTGTGACCGACCTCCTGGGAATACCGGGTGATGCAGACTTATTTTCGAAATATAGCGTAACTTGCTGTGTGCACGTTATTTTCGCCTCGGACCGCCCCGTCGATCAATCGTTGCACATCTACAACTTAGTATAATATCATAAACGCCTACTTCCGGTTCGCTGGGCTTCGTAGCTATATAGGGCCTAATTTTACGTTTGTAGTGTCTACGTTGAAAACACCGGTTCCCGTCCGATCACAGAAGTTAAAAAACGTCGAGTTCGGTTAGTACTTGGATGGGTGACCGCCTGGGAATACCGGGTGCTGTAGACTTTTATTTTTTCACAATTTGATTTCTATTTTTACTTACTTGACAACCATTTTCTCCACCTCTCAGTTCAAACTAGCCATCTGGGAATTTATTGCATGCACAGATTTCCTTTTATAATTATTTTAGCAGTGAACGGCTCGGGTATAATCGCCGTTCTCTGTCAGTGGACACGTGATAATTATACAGTATATTTTGAAACTTATTTTCACTTCGTATTTCGACAATTTTTTCGTCTGGATTTGTACAAATAAATTTCGTCTCTACGTGTGTGAATCTGAAATATGCCAAAGGGAGACAACACGAACACAGCAATTTTTTTTTAATTAAGTCATGTTTTGAGGAACACACAAATCGGTCAAAGGCGCTTCCGGGATAAAGTTCTAACTATGTTATCGCCTAAACATCACGTAAGCGCTCGTGGTTTTATGCGATGAGGAATTATCACTAAAGTAAATATTAATGTAGCTCAAGTCTTGTTTTCCAAAAAGTCTAATCTGTTTTGTGAGTTTTTATAATACACTCTATCATTCTACAAATCAAGTACATGTGGATTGCAAAAAAGGTATTGATAGTAACACTTGTGAATATTTGACGTGGGATTATTGATCACCTATCACAAACCTTGGTCACATAATTATTTGACAACGCCAACTACTGTCAAGGGGAAGTAATCCAGATATATCGTTATTCAATGGACGTTAGTTATGTCAGGATTTGTTCGGGATGATTTTCGATACTAGTGCAGACCTACCCTTCCTATGATAATCGAATTATTGAAGCAAACATGTATCTTTCACCTGAAGCTGTATTAAGCCAGAGTCACGCGCACGTAGATTTTATATATATGTCTCTTGTTAGATCGATTGGGTATGTTCAAAAGATGTCACCTCTCCGAATACTGTCAATTAATTATTACGTCTATATGCCCTATATATTTTCTATTAATTTGCTCAAAATTCTCTGATTTAAGATCAAAATATATAAAAAAAAACTACTACACATGGCCCACGAAACAGACTTTATTGTCACCAATTTGGCCAAATATATATTCTACGCCAATCTAATTAGAAATTGAATAATTTTATGCTCATATTTTGATATATTTTGTATGTATACATGCAATGTAACATCATGTGCTCTTCAGAAAATCTATGCCTTTAGTCAGAAATATTTTTGTATAATTGCTATAAAACATGTTAATATTTTTTGAATGCAATAAACTATTTGTAGTTGTAGTTGTAGGTATAATTTTGACGTATAATTAGCTTTTTGATGGAAAACAATTGTATACAGTGTATCAACACGACGTACATATGGCTTGTAATTGGTTGCAATATTACATCTATGATAAGTATTGTTAAATTATAAAATCGAAACTACTGAATAAATATTTTGTGACATAAAATAAATATTTATGTTTTTAATGAGATATTTCTGTTTTACTTTAAATATGAATGAATATATTAAAAATATTGAAAGCATATTATGTAGCACTAAATACATATTTTACGAGATCGATTAAATATATATAAATATACAATATTTATCAAAGATATCATGAATAGTGCAACACTAAATTACACGTCATACATGTAGGCATACTGACGGAATTAAACAATCCGTGCTGGATGCACTTTATTTCATAAAAAAAGGTAATAAAGAGCAATTTAATGTTATTTAAGTGTTCACCAAGGCGATTATCACATGTATGAGTTGTATATAAACATTTCAATTGGATTAATTATTGAGCTGGAATTGTATTAAATTTGTCGGTTGTACATTTTTTTCCGTATTTATTTACAATCTCAGACGAATATATCACTTTCGAATCGACCCTCGATGTTTACGTGGCAGGATCTGCGCATGCGTTAACGGAAGTATTTTGCCAGGACGTGGCAAGTAAATCGTGTATTTGCACGAAGTGTCAACTGTTTGCGATTAAGTAACTGTGTTTATCATTATTATTTTTAACTGACGAATCCACGTTCAACTTGAAGTTTCATGGTAAGTTTAAATGACATCAGTAATTACACGAGTACCGAATGTTGATGGCAATAGTTCGGCCTTACAAATACAAGCCGGTCTGTCAAATCTTTGACGTTGTTGATTCCCTGTTACTGGATAGAACGTAAAGTACCGTGAATAAGCGTTGAATTCATTTTGTTTTATCTTCACTCATCTGACATACGGTGGATTATTTTATTTTTAGTGACAAGGTATACTGGTTTGTTGTTATACCCTTCTGTGTATGTTCTATTCGTCCCAAAAATGTTCGACCACAAAACTACCACTGGTACAATAAATTAGAAATGGTGTATGATATTTTACATTGTTTACAAACAGTTGTATTTAGCATACCTATGCCATTTTTGAATTCATTGTTGAATACTTGGTCAAATTATTTGCTCAACAAACGTATCTAAGTTTTATGTTGTTTTACACTACAGACGTGTATGTATGTCCGTGTTAAACTTTACACTCTACTCTGTCACAGTGGTTGTAACCAAGCATTATGATGGAATATACACAATGACTTGTATCAAATTGAGGTATATATATAAGCACTGATTAGTGTATCCAGTTGATGTTCAAAATGAATTATAATTAGTGAAACTTTAATTACCTTTACAAATTTGACAATGTTGTTGCAGGTATTAGGTATATTTGAGTTATGAATCCTCAGTTCCCTGGACAGTATGGTCAGGGGCCACCAGGTGGATATGGAACCCCTGTGTCATCTGCTGGGTATGGGGGCCCTGCTCCTGGACCGCCAGGGCCACCTGGGCCTAGACCCAACATGTATAATGGTCAACCCATGCAAGGTGAGGATATTGCTTATAATTTTTTCATGACTGGTTTTTAATAAATTATTGCAAAGTCTTAAATATAAGACTGATTTACAAATGCTAATTATTAATTTTCTGCTTTACCATTTATCGCTTATGAGCTTTTACATGAAAAGTTACTCATGAATACACAGCCACTCTTCACGATAACCTACTTGCCCAAAGCCTGGGACAAGTAAAATCACTGTCAGACAAAAAAAAAGAATCCATTTCGTCTGCCCGAACGGGCAAGTCATGTTTGTGGTCCGGTCTGACTAGCTTTTATCCAAGCTGTCACAAAATTGATGCCGTAGTACGCTATACTTAGACTGGTTTTCATTTTCTGTCAATTTTGATTGCGTAACAGCACTTTTTCATCAACTATTGTTACCAGTGTTTGTTTCCGATTTAACAAATCAAAACAACCATCAAAACATCATATTTCTTAGTTATTTTGACGGTGCTGTTAATTTTATTTGGGCAAGTGAAAGTGAATTCGAGCTAGTGGAAATTGCAAGCTGTCTGCCCGAATGGGCATGTCCTTCAAAAAAATTATCGTAAAGACTGCAAAGCGGCATTGAACATAAAAAAATAGTAGAAAGAGTCAAGATGACTTCACAAAAGTGATAATACTGTGGTATTTTAAATTATCTTATTTGTTTCATCCCACTTAGGACAAGGCCAGTTCGCAGGCCCTGGTAAACAAATGCCAATGCAGAATGGACCCCAAGGAGGACCACCTGGAGGGTATGGGGGGCCTCAAGGAGATTTGCAGTATGGACCGGCCAGGTAAAACATTTAGATATTCTCATCAGTCATGTTAACATATTTTTCTCTGGGAAATCACAAATGTTGTGATTTTTTGCTCAGATATTTAATAGTAGTATAATTCTGTTCTGTACTTGATCTTGTAATTATCTTGTGTAACAGAATACGATTGTGCCCATGATTAAAAACTTAAGATGTATCTTTTTGCATATCTAATTTGTTGTATAAATAAGTTCATTTTGTTAAACAATTTCTAGGGTTCCTGGACCTGGAGGACCAAACCAGTTTCAACAGCGAGGACCACCCCCACCTGGTGGTATGGGAGGACCTAGGGGCCCTAATCCTCAAATGATGCCTGGTCAGGGACAAACTCAGGTATTTATTTGTTGCAAATCCATAAATAGATTCCCAAAATATGGACTGTTTTACACAGTGTGTGATTATGGTTTTGGTCATTCATCATTTTATGAATTTCATGATACATCAGTGACAAATGCCAACATTTTCCTGGCTGTCTCTGTCTGTTGCAAATTATCACTGAAGTATGAATCAAGTAATTCTTGGTGTTGGTGTGAGTTAGTTTGATTTACTGGAATAACTCTGATCTGCTTTGAGTGCTTTTTGTAGCCATACTATCCAAGTACTAGGCTATAATTCTGCTGGATGTAAGAAATGTCTTAGTATATGTTATGACCTGTATTTTTCCAAAATAGCAAGTAATTGTGAGTCTTCGAGGCAGATAAATTAATGTCGAAGCAACAGTTAAACAGAAAATCTTTTGAGTCATAAACTACATTCTTTGTTATTTTTAAATTCAGCAAATAATTAAAGTATTCTTCCTCAATTGTTTCAGATGAACACTCAGATGGGTAACCTTACTGTATCTGGTCAACCACCTCGAGGTCCTGGTCAACCATCTATGGTAAGTTGAGCGAGTGTCTTAATTCATAACCTACATAAATCAAGTGGTTGGTCAGCTATGTTTTTCTATTATTCCCATTTCAATGAAGAGAGAGTTTTTCTTATGCCAGGCAGTACAGTGGTTAGTAGACAATTTGTTTTTATTTCAATAGCTGAAAAAACACAAGTCTGCATTGTTGAATGATGATTGCTTAAGGTCTGCTATTTTTTAGTTTATTAGCATCTACTGTGTCAGATGACTTGTCAGAAAATGACTTGTAACCACTCATTTCAGGGTGGAATGCCCCCTCAAGGTTCATCTACTGGTTTAACTCCTGGATATAACACAGCTCCAGTAATGGGTGGTAATAGTCCAAGTGTTGGTATACCTCCTCCAAACAGTATGAGTGGACCACCTAGTGGTCCCCCTGGTGGCATGCCTGGACCACGCCCACCTGGTATGGGTGGTATGCTACCACCTAGAAGTACACCACAACCTCCTAGCTCACACAGTGGCCCTTCAGTTTCACAAGGTATGCTGCCATCTACTGGGGCCTATGGTCAACCAACGTCTATGTCAAGCAGTAGTTATTCAGCACCAGGTGGAGGTCCAGCCCCAATACCTAGCTCATATGGACAACCTCCTGTGTCTAGTGGAGGTGCCCAGCATCTTGGATTTCCTCCCGCTCCTCCGTCTTCATCTGGGCAGCCAACCATGGGAATGTTACCACCAGCTTCAAGTGCTAGCCAGGGAACATTTCCACCACAATCAAATTACGGAGCTCCGCCAACTGGTAGTCAGGCGCCAGGAGGATTTCCACCTACATCAAACATGGCTGGTCCAGGTATGTTGTATTCATACCATTAATTTTATGTATTTACTGTTGTGTTGTAGTCTGTAGTTGGATATCATAATGCTGAATTAAATGATTGGGGTTGCATAAAACCCAATATTGTCATACCATTCTAGTTAAAGATCAAATGTGTGTCTGTCGTTTATATGTATCAGGAGCACATTGTACTTCAATTAGAGACTGTAGTTGGACCTATCAGTGCTCCAGATAAGCTGCGTATTTGCGTATTTCACTCAAATAAAAACATGGAAAACGCAAATAAATTTGTTTTTTAGCGTACCTGTTACGCAAATAATTTCCCTTCTACTCAAACCATAGTTACAATGTCGTATTCAAAAAGCATTTTCTGCCTACATTGGTAAACAGGAAAAAGCCAGATAAACTGATTCTCAGTTTATTGAAGTTGTCATGATGTACATCACTTTGGAAGCGGCGGAGACCGGTTCTCAATGTCTGTGTATAACTCGTGTACATATTAAAGGGCTCCAATTGTTATTCTGTCTATGACACGTTTATAATTATACACGTACACGCTTGCAAAAACAATCGGAGCTTGTCACAAAACCCCTTTCAGCCAATCAAATCACGTCCTGAGTACCCGACACGTGATAGACCTGTGAAGCGCATAATAATAACACTCCCAAGAGTACTAAATTGGTCGAACACGAATATGCCGAAATAACGATTGATTTGGCCGACGATAGAAAAAGTTGCAAACTGTTGTTTACACTTTAAAAGGTGACTTTCGATTGAAATAAGTTTACAGTTCATTAATTAACGTTATTCTTTGAGTCAATGGCGGCTTTTATACAGGAATTCTCTAGAATCTAATATCGCTGAAAATGCCATCTCATGAAATTAAAATTGCCGACGACGACATAGAAAAACGGGTATTTATTCAGCAGCCCACGTTTAATTCCTTAACTGTTTACTCCAGCATCGGATTTTCACGCGAATAACCATGCAATTATTTTCGTTTTCGGGTCTAGTATACGATAAAATCCGTACTGTACTGTACGGTCCGTAATGCCGCCCGCTCCGTATTTAAGAGGGATGAACATTATTATACTAAATTCAGATTACTATTATTATTGCCTGTATATATACTGATGATTTATGTCTCATAGTCTGTGCTATGACTATTCACATACAATTTACCTCACTGTATACGTTTAGTTTATGTTTCGTTTGTGGCCTAGTTTTTATGTACAGCTGATTGTTTAAAATCAAGGTACGGCATTAGATAATTGAGAATTACTTTAATGTGACAATCTTCCATGTTTCACTCAATTATTGTAAACTTACTGAGTGAAAATCACCCAATTTATTCGCCGATCATACGATTTCACTCGATTAGTTTAATTTTGATGAGTTTTCACCCAATTCACACCCAATTCAGTCAATTCTTATCTGGAGCATTGACCTATGTAAGTTTGACATGACCAATTTTATCTGGAGCACTGACCTTTGAAAGTTTGACATGACCAATTTTATCTGGAGCATTGACCTATGTAAGTTTGACATGACCAATTTTATCTGGAGCACTGACCTTTGAAAGTTTGACATGACCAATTTTATCTGGAGCATTGACCTATGTAAGTTTGACATGACCAATTTTATCTGGAGCATTGACCTATGTAAGTTTGACATGACCAATTTTATCTGGAGCACTGACCTTTGAAAGTTTGACATGACCAATTTTATCTGGAGCACTGACCTATGTAAGTTTGACATGACCAATTTATAAATAATCTGGAAAGCTGGTGAACTAGATTGATTCCTCTTCTGATTTCATTTGAACTGAATTGGTCAATTGTTTTTGTTTAACTAACAGGTTTTAACCAGCCACCTGCAGGTTTTCCTCCAATGGTTGGACAGACACCTGGGAGTCAGGGATTTCAGGCTCCTGGATCACAAGATATGTCTCATGGACAGTTTGGCGGAGCTCAACCTCCACAGTTCAATCAAGCTTACCCAGGAGCCCAACCTGGTCGCCCGGGGGTTCCAGGAATGCAACCAGGAAGTATGCAACCAGGAAGTATGCAACAACCACAGAAACGTTTAGATCCTGACCAAATGCCAAGTCCAGTAAGTATTGTTGTATGAAATAATCCTGCAATTTTGGACATTATTTCTCTTATACTTTCATGCATCCTTTGGAAACTTGATGTTTTGCAATGTAATTGATTTGTTGGATGGAGTACCTATCATGTGCTGTTATATAGGATTGTCATGAGTTTTTTTTAAATCACTGAAGGATCATTTAGGTTTTAAAGATGAAAATGTTTGCTGTCAGTAGATGAAAAGTACTGAAATGTTTTGTTTAAACAAAAAGTAAAATATGAAATGGAACTTGTGCAGCTGTTATACATGTATATATGCATAATGTCTGAAAAGAGATGTCCCCCACTCAGCAAAATTGTTGATTTTCATTAATTTGAACTTTGGAACAATTGACCTCATATACAATACATCCTTACAGGTTGGCTAACTACTAATTTACTGTTTATTATAGATTCAAGTAATTCAGGATGACAGAAATAATCGTAGTGGAACATTTAGTACTGCTGGGAAAGGCTCCGTACCACCACTAGTCACTACAGAGTTCATTACTTCTGATCAAGGTAACAAAATCTGTAGAGATCATGTGACATGTTTCTAGTTAATAAGAAATTGAGTATGGATGTATGTTGTTAAAATTTCAATTATCATTGCATAATTATGACAGTTCTTGGATTGGACTTTATGATAACAGAAATATGTATGTGTACTACATTTCATTGGTACTAGTGCTTGCATTATAAATGTGACGTCAGAAGTTACACGGTATTTATTTATTTTTTTGTTGAGATATTCATGCAAGATTCATTTACATTTGTTGATATATAGTATTGTATGTTTTCAGGAAGCTGTAATCCAGCATTTCTACGATCTACCATGTACAATGTGCCCTGCACATCAGACATGCTCAAGAATAGTCATATACCATTTGCTTTAACTATTTCACCATTTGCCAAACTACAAAACGAAGAGGTAAGTAATGATCTAGAGTCAGCTTGTGTTATACTAGTGACAATTATGAATATAATGATAAAGACAATATACATGTACTTATATTTTATTTGCATAACTGACATTTAGTTAGGCATTTTGTACTGTTTGTATTTAGTTAATGTGAGCGAAAGTGTTAGATTTCCAAACCAAACATGGACCAACACTTTAAAATGTTACTTTTTTATTAAGTTCCCAATTTTGAAATTGGATAAGAAAGGGTTTTACATAGGAACAAAGTTTAAGATCCATTGAAGTTTAGTCACACATTAAATTCTGTCTTCGTATCATTGAGATTTGAGCAAGATTTTAATGGTAAAGCTGCATTGTTGTTTGTAATGCAGGATTAAGGGAAAAACCCATATTTATAGCCAGAGTATCTGTTTTCCAAAAATGTTAAGTAGTCTTTGTAACAATGTATCTTATTTACAGCATCCTCCGCCAATAGTAAACCTGGGAGAACTGGGACCAGTGAGATGTAAAAGATGTAAAGCTTACATGAATCCTAACATGATGTTTATAGATGGTGGAAGAAGGTTTCAATGTGTTTTCTGTGGAGCTGCAACTGATGGTAAAACTGTTGTTACATTATTCTGTTTAAACTACCTACGTTACTTCAGCATAGTTCCTGTAGTCTTCTAACAAAGTTTATCACATGAATTAATTTGTGTATGATTTTAGTGTAATATTCTAAATGGTTGTGTTTACTTATATAGAAGAAACCTTTAAACTGTGTTTACCTGTTGTCAAGGAAAACATCATTGGCAAGTACTTGTTTGAATGACCATTTAAGATTAATAGTGGTTTCTTCACAGAGTATTGGGGACATTATATAAATTAAAAGCACTGAAGGAGTGAGACCATGTGAATGAGTTTGCCATGTATAACCCTCCTTTACCAGGCCTAACAATATTTCATTCTCTGTTTAATTAAAATTTCATTTTTTACATGACAGAAATTTGTTCACGACTTGTCTGTCTGTCAGACTGATTTGGCAATTTCTGTAAGAGCTCTGAATGCATTAGAGCGATGGCTAAGTTAGAGCTCTAAATAAATTTAAAATGTAAAAAAAAATATCACAATGCATTTTTACTACCTTATCAGATTACTTGTTTGTTCAAGTATTGTTTGTCTTTGACAGGATTAACTATCCTGTGATGAATAGGTTACATGTTTATTATTGAATCTTCTTTGTTTCTACAGTTCCGGATGCTTACTTTGCGCATCTTGATCACACTGGACGTAGAGTGGACAGTTATGACAGACCCGAGCTGTGTCTTGGATCCTACGAATTTGTAGCCACTAAAGATTATTGTAAAGTATGTAAAGATTGTTATAATAATTGTGTTAAAATATACTTGTTTGGTGCTGTGCGACCACTCCAGAATGGTCCTTTCTTTAGCAACAACCTCTCTTCAACAATGGTATTAATTTACTATCAATTTAACCTCTCATGAGCAATGACCTCTCAACAAAAGCCAACATTTGTGTCTCCAAAAGGGTGTTGTTCTTGAGAGTTTGTTATGTACTTAATTGCCTAATTGGTCTATTGATATCTTTAGAATCTGTCTGTAGCTGATGACCTTTGGAAAAGTAATCTCCTTTGTGTGAACTATCTATTGTTGAAACTGATTGATTTCTGAATGAGTGGCTGAATCAAAGTTTGAATGTGATACACGGAAACCTACAACATTCATTTATGTAACCATGAACTATACGCAGATTGTGATTGTATTATTGACAAATTTTGTCTTTCTAATTTCAGAATAGTGTGTTACCTAACGCACCAGCATTTATATTTATGATAGATGTCTCATACAATGCTGTGAAATGTGGTTTAGTGAACTTGATTTGTGAAAGGTTGAAAAATGATATACTCATGAATTTGCCAAAGTAAGTAGACACTTAAATATTTACCTTTACAAACTAATCCACAGAAAAATTACTTGGTGATGTTGTTCATGAAACTTTGATAAAAACATAAATATTCTCTGTTCCTAGAATACTGTTGAAATATAACATTTGAAACAAACATATTTTTATACCGTATCATTTTCAAGTCTTCATTACTTTATTGTTTAAGTTCCTTTACATAAGTATAATCATAAGTCTACTATGTTGTCATTGATTAAAACGTTGTATTTTGCAGAGAAGTCGGTGCTGAAAAATCTGAAATTAGAGTTGGATTTGTGACTTACGGCAAAGAAATTCATTTCTACAATGTTAAGGTAATAGAATATATATATTTTGAAAAAACTTATATGTGAAATATATATATAAGTACCATGAAGATAATTGGAAAATTTATTTTAATCAATATGAATGTATGTGGAAACATGTTATGATTGTATTTGTAAATAAACAGTATTTAGCTTTGGTAAAATGATACTAAATATTGATGTGTTAAGTTTTTTATACTTGTATCATACATAGGAAGTTGTTATATTGAACATACCATTCCAACATAGTTTTACTGCGGTAAAACCTTCAAGAAAAAATGTGAGTACTTTTTAATGTTTCTTGATGCCATTGACTTTGCAAAATGTAATATAACTGAATATGGTTGATATTTCAGGGTGCATTAGCACAACCCCAGATGTTGGTGGTATCTGACATAGAGGATGTATTTGTACCGTTGCTTGATGGTTTCTTTGTTACACTGGAAGAATCAGAGTCTGTTATAGATAGGTACATTATATTTGAGTCATTATTCCATCTTTACAAATGATACTTTCAAATGTAGTAGCTCACCAATTTGCAACTACAAGAAAAAGAATAATGTTCAAGACTGTTGATGACAATAAAGAAAATATACATCCAATGTTTGGTATATGCACAACATTTTGTAATAACAACTAAAAGTCAATTTTATTTCTCTCCAGTTTGTTGGCACAGATTCCTCAAATGTTCTGTGATTCACGTGAAACGGAAATTATCCTCGGACCGGTAATTCAGGCAGGCCTGGATGCACTTAAATCAGCTGATCGCTCGGGAAAATTGTATATATTTCACACCTCATTGCCAATAGGAGAGGCTCCTGGCAAACTGAAAAATCGAGACGACAGAAAACTGCTTGGAACTGATAAAGAAAAGGTAAAAACCCAGTGGATTATTTACCATTACACAGGAATGAGAATTTTTCGCAGTAATCAACGGATTTGACGCTCGCAAGGGCGTTTTTGAGACGATTTAAGCCATCTTTGATACCTAAAAGCCAGGAGCTTCAGTGGCCCCCTGGACTCCTTTCCAAAATTTCAGCTGATTTTGAAATTTGGCATTCTCATACCTGATTATATATCTTTGTTTTCTAATTAAACTGTGTGTATGAATAAATCTGTAAAAAATCTGGTTTAAATCGCGTGCCATATTAATTATGTGACTTTATCTGCTTTTGCTTGACATGAGCATGAATTGGTCTGAGTGCCAGTGATAATTGAGTTTGAATAGTTAGAGAAGTAAGAACAATTTAATAAGTACACAATGAAATATAGAAAGTATATCTTGAAATGGCATTTGTGAATGATTGTTATATCTGCAGACCATCTACACTTCGCCATACACTGTCATCCAAAAGTTTCTTCACACTTTAATATTTTGAATTTCGTTGCTTTTTCTTACAGAATTTCAAATAAAACATGTATGGCCATAAAGTAAAATTATTCTTCCCATTTCTGTGATGGATAGTTAAGAATTAACAATCTGCACATCTCGGCAGCAGCATCAATCAGACTGCATCCGAAATCAATATGTGTGTAACTGATCGATCTGACACAGAAAATAAGATAATTTGTTTCTGTACAATTTTATAAATTCTTCTACAGAAAATTATTGCTGTGTTAAAAAGCATTTTCGATTTATTGCATGTAAAACAAATATAAAAACATTAATTGCAGTGGGAAATTGTCAAAGTGTGAAGTAACTTTTGGAGGGCAGTGTATGTTGATTTTTTTAAGCAGATCATTGCCTTGCATATATGCAGCTGTTGTAATATATTTCCTCATGCATTCTCTTGTTCTTTCAGACTATATTATCACCACAGAATAAATTCTACAGCCAGTTAGGTCAGGAATGTGTCGGTGCAGGATGTAGTGTGGACATTTTCTTGTTCCCGAACTCTTACTGTGATGTCGCAACAATATCGGACATTTGCAGGCTGACTTCTGGCAATATGTACAAATATAGTTACTTTCAGGTAAGAATTTCTATTTATCCTGAATTGTTAAAAGTAATGGTTGATAATATTTTCATTTAGGATGAATAAATATTCCAGAAATTAAGCTCAGTGTTTGAAAACTAAGTGCATTAAGCTATAGTTAATTCAAGCTAACAATTTATTGATAATCCAGTAAATAATTTGTGTAGATTTTTTTGGATTGCATTTGGATTGCTCCGTTTATGCAGTTTGATTTATGTTTAAAGTTCATTAATTTAACTATACTCCCAACTTTTCACTGACTCCTCAGTCATCAATTTGTTAATATACCTTTGGGAAAACTTGGGTTATTGAATTATAGAATTTCAAGAACGAGCAATCTTTCACTTACCAGTTCAGGAGATTGGTCAATTTACTGTAAGTCTAAATTCAATATTTTTAACAGTTGTTTAAATCTGAAACAGTCTGAAGTGTGAGTTCTGAAGTTATACATATTGACTCAACATTTTTTATGGCAATGTGAACAGATTTGAATCTTTCACTTCTTCATTTTATAGGCTGACTTGGACGGTGATAGATTTATGGAAGACCTGAAGAACAATGTACAAAGCCAGCAAGCATTTGATGCTATTGTAAGAATTAGAACAAGTCAAGGTTGGTTGATTCCCCATTCCTTGTGAAACACTTTATACTTTGAATTAGCAAATTCTTCATGAAGAGCCTCGTTCGGTAACCAAATCTTCATGAAGATCTTCATACATTCAATTAGCAAATTCTTCATGAAGAGCCTCATTTCGGTAACGGAATCTTCATGAAGATCTTCATACATTCAATTAGCAAATTCTTCATGAAAAGCCTCATTTTGGTAACCAAATCTTCATGAAGAACTTCATACATTCAATTAGCAAATTTTTCATGACATTCTCATATTTTTTTAAGTTAATAAATTCTCTTCATACATTCTATTATTTAAACTATGAATTTTTATTGTTATTTTACCAGATTTGTCACTGATCTTGGCATTTTGATTGTGTAGCATTCTTAAGTACTGAAGTGTGATTTCTCTTATCTCTGCGGGTTGGTTGTTTTCATTGAAGATGTTGATTTCTCCTCGTTTCGTATAGTATATAGTATAGTGAAGTGTAACAATCGACATTATGGTACTTTACTTTAAGCTCAAATTCTGACATGATTAGAACGATATTGGAACCTTGTAGTATCTAAGTTGAATAGTTTTATGTTTGTCAATTTTCAGGTATACGGCCTGTTGACTTCTTAGGAAATTTCTACATGTCAAATACAACAGATGTTGAAATGTGTGCTATAGATAGCAATCAAGCTGTTTGTGTTGAGATTAAACATGATGATAAACTTAATGAGCAGGAAGGAGCGTTTGTTCAAGTGGCTGTACTGTTTACTAGTGTCAGTGGACAAAGGCGTTTAAGAATACATAATCTTTCACTAAATTGCTGTACACAGCTGGCAGATTTGTTCCGAAACTGTGAACTGGATACCTTCATTAACTATATGTCGAAATTTGGTAGGTTGTTTTACTGGAATTTTTTACTTTGTTTCATGAAAGTGAGCTTGGATATTACAACCAGTTCTGTTATATTTATCATGGGACTGCTTATATTAACGCTACAAGCAAGTTATTGAATATGTTTTTTGTGCTAGAGTTTGTTTTCATTTTATTTTGTCTGTATTTTACTACACAGATCTAAAGTTGCATTGTGGTAATATTTTATCTTATATTATGTTTAACTTTTCAACTAAAATTCTAATACTCCCTTTTGTCAATATACAGTCATACCTTGTTCATTCGAATTCATCGGGTCAGAAATTTTATTTTGAAGAATACAAAGTTTCAATTTGACGTGTCAAAGAAGTACATCAGGACCTGACATTTATTTTGGATGATACCTAGTATTCAGATAGATTGTTATCCGACAAATGAAGTCCGACTGTTTTGTATATCTTACACTTTCTTTTCATTATTTCAGCTATTAGAAATACACTGAATAAGAGTCCACGTGAGACAAGAGAACAGATTATGAATGATGTTGCTAATGTACTAGCTTGCTACAGGAAGAATTGTGCCAGCCCTTCATCCGCTGGTCAGCTCATCTTGCCTGAATGTATGAAGTTGTTACCAGTATATGGAAATTGTGTCATAAAAAGTGATGGAATCCAAGGAGGTGTGTGAACTTACTGTGTATTAATTATCTCTGAACTATTCAGTTAGTTTGTCATCTAGACATCTTGGTTAACCTCTTTGTGTGTGAGCCTATGTCCTTAGAGATACATTAATGATTTTCCTTGACCAGAATTTTAATGTATACTCCTCAAAAAAAGTCAAGGATATTGTCAGGCAATACTTTTAATTACTTTTGCTCCGTGCAGTCAAGCTTATGAAACACTGTGTTAAGGTTAATTGTGTACTGGTGCCTGAACTAGAAACTTTAATTAGCGGTATAATATATTTAGGAGTAAAGAATTTCAACTTCAAGAATGCGAAAATGTAATATCCTTATTTTTTTGGCGGAGTATATTTTATTTCTTGTCCCATTTTCTGTGTTTTCCTGTATAAACCACACAAATGATAGGCATTGCTACATAGATATTTCAATAACAACTACTTCTGTAATTAATCATACAGAGATGGTATTGCAACAGTTACCATAAGGAGACATTTCTTTCCTGATTGTGTTGCTTCTTTTGTACAAATATTTACAACATAGAATAGAATAGAATTTATTTGCATATTTAGTCCTAAAAAGGACTTTGTACAAAACAACAATGATACATATATTACAGTAAATAGCATGGTGACAAATGGCGCAAAAGTATGTAGTTTAATATTATATCGAAATAAATAAATGTAGGTAATTTTGGTCCGTTTCCGGGAGAGACAGTACGTTTTACAAGATATTAACAAATATAGTAATATAGAAGTATGCGTACTGATATTATTTGTTATGCATTAAACCGCTTTTACCAGGGTTTGATGCATGACAAACAATATCAGACGGTCAATGCTTATTTAAAGACATCTATATAATTATATAGATGTTTCCATAAGACAAAATTATACAAAACAAGATAAATGGTATGTAATAAGGTGTACGGGTATTTTTTTTTTCTTATTGTAAACGTTATAAACGCCTCAAGTCCTAAAATAGATGATACGTTTAATGTACATATAATGATCGTACACTGCTATGATACAGGAAGGTGCCGTGTATTTACAATACACTGACAAATAGGCATTACAATGTGATTTTCAACAATACCCACATGGCATTTGCAACCTTCCGTAATGTTCACAACACATGTACTAGTGCAGTAAACAAAAAATAATAAACAAATGACAAAAATAAACAAATGACAAAAACATATGACAATAAACAAGCATTAAGTATTTGTACAGTTCGGACGAAGTGTGGAAGCAAATATATTAAGATAATATGGCATGTAAGTTTCGTCTTTCAACAAAAGCATGGTGAATAAAAGTGGCCAGGTTTCTAATTTCATCAACGTTTTCGCTGGTAATTAATTGTACAAATTTAATCATGTTTGGTTTTCGCCAATAATAAGGCTTTAATAATTGTTTACGTATCTCATTATAAATTGGGCATTGAATGATAAAATGATATTCGTCTTCTAACAAATTGCATGCAATGCATAGGCGTTCGTCGAACGGTACCGGATGAGGTTTTTTCCACCGACCTGTTTCAACATACAACCTATGAGAAGACATTCTCAATTGTGACATAGCTATTCTATACTTTTTGATATTGATGACTTCGAGGTATTTATTGTGTGTAAAATTAAAAAAAAATAGAATTATCTTATACTGAACAAGACCCAAAATACAGTAACTTTAAGCAAAACATAATGTCAATTGGCCTGCTTCTTTTAATGGTATCCATACTTAGATTAAAACAGAATAATCTTGTGATCATAATACATTATTTGAAAAATGTATCAAAGTCTTAGTTACATTCTTATGGTTTGAAGGATAAAATTCAGCATCCATTGATTGGAATATAAATTGTCAGACCATTTATTTGATGATTTTATCTTTCAGGTCAAGATATTTCCACTGATGATCGTAGTTATTTAATGCATCTTACCAATGCAATGGATGTAAAATCATCATCTGCTTTCTTCTATCCAAGACTCATACCTATGGTAAATATCCACCCTTTTTCAGACCCAGTATTTTAATTTTCTTGGTTTCATTGACAATAATGTGACTTGATTAATCAGCTCTTGATGGGTCAGATATAGTTGTCCTCATGTCTGTATCATCTTAAGACATGTTACTTAATGAGGTTATATATGGGATTTTAACATTTAAAGAATTTTCTGCATTTTTATTAGGGATGTAAATGATTAACCTGTTCAACGTTCGAGACATGTGGTCATCGGTTAGTGTTCGGTTAACCAGTTAACTGTTTGGAAGATTAAACGGTTAACCAGTTAGCAAAATAACCAAATATTGACATCCCTAGTGTTGATACAGTCGTTATTGAATAATATAGTACATCAGATAGATAACAAGCAGGACTTCGAGATGACTATGCTAGCAATTGTGTATTTTACAGGACTTATAGTTATTATAACTTGACATGATACATGTAATTGTTTCAGCATGATTTGGATCCAAATGCAACAGATTTGCCAATGGCAGTGAGATGTTCTTCTGAGAGATTACAAGACAATGGTGTCTACTTGCTAGGTATGTTGTGTATTGGCTCCCAATTATTGCTCATGTTTACTCAAACTTAATAAATCGTATTTGATTTATCTGTCTGTTCTCTGTATTGTTTTTAGAATAGTATGTTTTATTTCCTTATATGGAGATAATTTTCAATTTTGAATGTATCTATTGACATCCAATTAAATTAGGTCTTCCATATCAGCTATAACACCTCAGTGAAATTATTAATCTTTAGATAGGGATTTTGTGTGATTTAACAGATTACTGAAACAACCTGGGTCTTACTCACAAACATTTAAAGACTAATACTCTTGAGTAGACTTCAAATTTGCAAAAGTTATATTTACCAGCATTTTGTTTTCATTAAATCTAAACGAATGAGATTTTATCTGAATAATTGTTGTTATTCACTGTACACGTTTGCCAATTTATATTAAAATCTATGCTGTTAGAACAACATGAGAGCAAAATAAAAAAAATTATTTTAAAGTCTCAGTCTTAAAATGTTTTTGAATACTGCCCCAGGGATTCAATCAAGATCAAGTGCTTGTTTCAAAGAATAGATTACTCCAGTCTTAAAGTAAAATACACTTGTTAAAACATCTCATAATAAATACTAAGGTACAGTTCATGATGAAGTGTTACATACAACATAAGGACATCTGTGTATTCGTACATATATTGTTTCAACATTGTGAATGTAATTAAGGGTACAGTCCTGTCGAGGTTTTTTTTACTAGTGTGAAATTCAAAGTCACGGTGAACTTCTTAGTGACTAGAATCACTAGATGTTTGTTATTTACACTCTTCATTGGTTTTTATCTCTTCTTGTCATCAAGGAGCTGTAAAATGTTTATAATATAAAAGTGTTAATAAAACAATATGTTAATCAAGTGGTGACGATATTTCTTTCAGAGAATGGGGTATCTATGTTTATGTGGATTGGACACAGTGTTGATGCTGATTGGGTACAGAAAGTGTTTAGTGTACAGAGTGCAGCCCAAATTGACATAGATAAGGTAAATATTGTAATTCTTTGATAATTGTGTCTGTCCTTGAGCTTGTAAGTCTTGTTGGATTGGTGTTGTTTTACAAAATTGAGATAATACTTCATTACATTGTTTTACATTAGAGGACCTTTAATCCATTAAGAGTCTTCTATTATGGTTAGTCTTCTCAAATCTTTCATCCAATTGTAGTGATTAAAAAAAGGATAGAGCAGTTTGGTTGAAGCTCCGTGAAGTTTTTATATATTTTATTCTAAAATTTGTACCATTTATATTTCAGTGTCGTCTTTTGGACTTGGAAAATGAAATTTCACATCGTGTTCGAGACGTGGTCAATCAAGTCAGAGCTCAAAGAAATAGATATATGAAAGTAAGTATTATTATTGTTTATGTGATTGTTATGGAACTTCAGCTGATAAGTTCTGATTATGGAGTGTAGAATGTAAAGGACTATTTAGTTCTGTTCTGCTGTAGTGCAGGTTTTTAACAAGATTTCAAGGAATTATTTCCATATCCTGTATATCTTGAAACTGTTTACATATACTATATTTCTAAATGTTCATACTGCACATATTGTGTAGGTATTACAAGTAGCAGAATTACATTAACATACAACTGCATAAGAAAGCCTATTTCAGTGCTATTTAATTTCACAGAAAAATATCAGTTAAGAAAACTACTTGCGTAAAGAGCGATAAATGTTTTCTTGGTTTATTGTGATGAATGTGTATACTTGCATGTTGACATGAGGTAAAAGTCAACGTTAATTTACACTCTAAAAATACCAATGAACAAATTCATATATAAGTTGTCATACCAGTACATGTACTTTGATTAAATGTTTTCTCTATACTTTCAGTTAACTATAGTGCGACAGAGAGACAAATTGGAACCATGGTTTAATCATTTCTTAGTGGAGGATAAAGGACAAAATGGCAGTGCTTCATATGTGGACTTTTTGTGTCATATTCACAAGGAAATACGAAATTTACTCAGCTAGAAAATTCACCATGAGCTATATGATCTTTATGTGATATTTATGGAATGGCAATTACCTTAATTGCCAAACAAATTAATGCCTAGCGGTGCCATTTGATGCGAGTTAACCAGACAGAGGTTAATTCTGTGATATCTTAAGATCAGAAAAAAGTATGCAAATTGCATTTATCATGAATAGCTGGTTAATAATTACAATAAATGTCTAAATCATGTAGATGATGAACGCAAGATAATTGCATATTAAATTTGAGATCGGTCAATGAAAGTAACATTTTTCAGTTGAATATAATGTTGGGATTTCATACAGAACTTTGTATTAATCTGTCAGAATTGATTAACTCATGCTTTGTAGACTGGAGACTTTTATCAGTAAAATAAAATTTTGAGATAAATTATCTAAATTGTATAAATAACCATTTTTCATTATGTATTGTGATCATTTTCTTCCATTTTCATGAATGTCTATTTTACTAAAATAACAATCATTGTAGAATTGTTTAATCAAATAATAAATGGTAAGTTCATGCTTTATACATTATTCAGTTCATGACAAAACTGGCATCATCATTGTATGGCTGATAGTGGTTTTTACTTTTTTTGGCAGTCCATTATGTTGTTTGTATAATACATATGTATTACAAGCGTATATGACTGAATTATACACTAACAAATAGTGTGTCTAACCATCCAGGATCGTTACATTTTTAGAGATTTGGGCTGACATGTGAAAACTGTAGTAAACATGCAATGCTCATTTTGTAACTATCCAACTTGTACTTGTGTGGTGTGTTTCCAAATCCAGTTATGGTTCTTATTATCCTGCTTTCTGTGTTGGAATGTGGGTAGAAGTATTAATCTTAGTTCTCAGATAGTTCTCACTTTTATTGTAAACATTAAGAGAGGCATATATTTTGCTTCTATAATAAAAGTTCTTCCGATAAAATTGTACATACAATAAAGTGCTAGTCATATGCTATTATCCGAAGTGTTCTTAGTGCACGGAATCACTGAGCACACTTTGTTCTCCATTAACTTTATAATGCATGTATGTTAAGCTTTGTATATTAACTATTGTGCTTTCATCTCATTCTGTCCAATTAACAGAATTTATGTCATTCTCTGAGATTTTTGGCCCAAATGACATATCTGGTAGAAATTGAGTTATTAACATTTCTGAATGCAGGGATATTTGTAGGTCACTACAAAACAAAAATTATTGCAAAATAACATTTTTTCAAGGAATTACCGCACGTTTAATATGGCAATCAAGACTAGATCTACAAAAAATCGAGTTTCACAAATTTAATACAGCTTTTCAGATACAATAATATTTTTATTATTCTTTTCCTTAAGAAAAGGGGCCATCTCAATGTTTACCGATAATTGTTTTGTTTCTGCTCACCGCTGAACCATAAATATTTTACTGGAATGTTTCAACTAGCTGTTGCAATTAATGTGAAAACATGGCGTCATAATGTGAAAACATGATTTCATCTTTATTGCAATTTTCACAGACACAAGGCTAAGTGCATTTGGGCCATCTCAGAGACTGCCACAAATTTGATGTGTCATGATGTTCTACTCCATATTTATTTGAAAATGGAGGTCTCTATAATCAGAAGCTTTTATCTAGTAAATTTCTTGCTAAAAAAATCTTATGGGTTTACGAATATAGGTATTCATGTATTATTAATATGAAGCAAGCATCTGAATTGACATCTATTTGAATAGCAGCATTTGTAACTTGTAGTCCTGTGTATACTTTCACATGGAAGTTTCCATCAGCAAATAGTGATTTGTTTCTTAATCACTTGCTGTGTAATTCCTATCTTGCACCACTCTGTTGCTACTTTGAGTAACATTGATGTTGCTGTACTTAATGTGTTCAATAAGTTGTTGACTGTAGAACCAACATTTGCAGCATATTCTGATTGTTCGAATTGATTTATAAAATATTTTATAGGAAAACGCCACATATTTTTTGTATTCAGAATACATCTAACCGTGCCATGTTTTCTATGGGGTTGTGGTTAGGCATAATTATTTTGCCATCATTTTGTTGGAAAAGTACTAAAATTACTGTAATTTTGTCTCCATATCATCACCCTGAAAAAGATGATTTTAGATATACGTCTATAATTGTTACCCATACAATTTAAAAGAATATCTGTGAATTTTAGATCAAATATATATGACCTGTTGATGACAATACCAAAGTTTAAATGTCATACATGTATAATATTGTCATCTGTACACTTGATTCATGCTTGCGTGAGAGAAATAAATATCATGTTTTCTTTTGTTATAAATGGTCTTGTTATAGGATTGCTTTTGTAGGCTACCAATAAAATTTGTGAATGTTTCCCTCATAATACTCATAACCGGGCCTCCTAGTGATCAAACCTGTAATAACCTATGTTAAAACACTATAAATACATGCCCAACTTGTTGATGTTTGTACTCCGTTTGCCACGTCTTTTGGGAGCAATGAATATTACTTTTATATTGTGCTATTCACTTGTTAAAACTGCAGCCATATGATACTACTTGCGCGTATGCGTCATCTTAGTATTTGTGACAGGACCTGTTGCCCTTATGGTGGCGGATCCACTGCAATGATCTGAAGTATGATTCTGGGTAAGCTCATCAGACGAGCTAGTGTGGTAACTTGATCCAGACATACTAGAACAAACATGGCAAGTCTGTTTGTGGCGTAACTTTCCTTCTACTTGAAATAATTGAGAAAAAATCCATTTGGAATGTTTTGTGAAACTGGGGCTTAAATTAGATTAGCAACATGATGAGGTTAGGACATCATTTGATTTTCGTCAATGGACAACAGTTTACTAGTATACATTCAGGGTACTGTTTGAAAGCATTGTTTTGGTGTCTTTTGTTTTAATGGATGATCAATTGCTGGCAATTCTAAGAGAATAAAAGTGTATAAAGGGGAGGCCACTGTACTTCATTTTTATGGAAGGGAAAAACATACATTTTATGTGTAGCCTACCCAAGCTTTAGTCATTTTGAATCACTCCATTTTTATGATTAATGCACTATTTATTGTTTATGAAAATCATTACTGTATATCTTACACTGATGCCCGTTGCACCAGTTTGTTTTAACATGTAAGGAAATGGATTATTGTACATCAAAAATGATAATGTGAAATGAAATAAACTATTTGTTTAACAATATTGTGTTGTTTTGTGTCTAATCACCATTTTCTGAGATAAATTATGAAAGATTTTACAATGTTGTCACATAAAAAGGAGAAAAGTAATTGCACATGTGAATAAAAAAGCTGAAAAATAAGGCAAAACTTGTATTATTGGAAATTAAGTATGTGTATCCAATGCGGAGTCTGTTGAGTTTAATCGTACATTCTGGCATGTATTGCCATACTAAGCAGCACATTTAAGTCTTGTACAACATTAAACCATGATATTAACAGACCCATTACTAGGATTGATATAAATCAATGTCATAATTAGTGATGGTGTGATTATCGAAAAATCGTCGATACAACAATCCGAAATTGTGATTGAAGTGTTATTTCAATAAGGTGATATTATAATCAAACATGAATTGAATGATAAAATGTTCTTATGATATAAGAGTAATGTAAAACCCCATTGATGTTTAATGTAGTTAAACTAGAGATATTTGCATAAATGAATTAAACTGTCAGCATTATACTTGTACTAAAAAGCTAAATTTTGATTATTTCCGATTCTATTATCGATTATGAGTTTTCAGTTTATGAAATGTATCCGATTATCCATCACTAGTAATAATACAAAAAAACATCCCCAAATTGTCCTCCTTATAAATATTGTCAGGTATCTTAATGGATTATTCCTGTGGCAACTATGTTCGTTAGACAAAAGCAAATAATCAATATCCACTACATTCAACTTTAATATCAATACATAGGTATAAAATAAGTCTACACACATCCAAATATTACAGTAGAAATATACATGACAATGAACAGCACAAGATGATCGTACAGCAACAGCGAGTCTATTACTGCACCAAAATATTATTATCAAACCACTTGGTTACGTATGTTTACTGTGGGGTTATGATGGAATACATGTTTTAGATCAAAGTTGCGACACTACTAAACTATACCTAGTACATTTAATAATGCACAATGTGGGATTTCTAAATTTTCACAGACTGATTTTTAGAATACAAGAAAAGAGCTTGACACGATATGATTGCATGTGTACACAACATGTACGCTAAATTTCATGACAATCGTCAAGTATTGTCATAAAAAATGAGTTTCAAGAGTAATAAAATGAAATTTTAAGAAAGTATGGTTCAAGGTAAAAAATTGTGCATTTTTTAATGTACTGAGTTTATATATATATAATTATGTTTAGCATAAGATTAGTTCTTCTCTCAGTGTACATCAAAGTGTTAAAGCCACATTTATGAGAGTGAGGGAGAGTTAATAGCATAAAAATATGTTTGTTAAAAAATCTGATAAGCAATGAATATTATGAAGCATATTTCATCTGCATTTAACAGTAGTGAAGTATTTAAATACACAAGGCAACCAGTCTTTAAACATGTTTCCCTAACAAATATTGAAAGACTCAGATTTTCTGACGACAAATATATTGTTCGTTGACCGAAATATTCATTTTTTACCAAACCAATTGGGTTTTACCAGATTTGTCAGGAAGGCAGACACATTGCATTAAACTTGAGAAATCAATTTCAACTTGAAATACTATGCATGTTTAGAACATTGATTTACCTGATAAGAAGAAATGTAATCAGTCCATATACACCACACCACAACAAAAGTGTGTCAGCTATTTTAAATTTCAGATTAACTGATATGACTGATTTTTTTCAAGGCTTGATAGATAAATTTAAATAAATCAAATCTGATAAGTCAAGAAATTACATACAGGTAATAGATGAACTAAATACGAAAACAAGAGACGTTTGTAAAACATTATGCCCCCTGTGACCTTGACATTTGACCCCAAAATCAATAGGGTTCCTCTGCTACCCAAGATGAATGTGTGGAACAAGTTTGAGGATGATAAGTCAAGGGGTTCTTGAGTTATTGATCAGAAACGAGAAGGTTGTGGACCGACAAACCGACCGACATGTGCAAACACATATGCCCTCTCTCCTTCGATGGGGAGCATAAAAATACACCAGTGCTATCAAAATGTTAAAAACTTAAAATTCAAACTAAGAACTTTCTAAATAACATATTTGAACATTGCGTCCAGTACAGGTTTATAACTCAAATAAATTATGAAGTCAATTTAAATAGAAATGAGTAACAATAAATTCTACACAGTAGAAATATCATTTTATCATTTTAGCCATCTCTTTGCATATTTGGTCAGCTTGATTTTCAAGTTCCTGTAACTTCATGTGATTGCATTTTCTCTGCAAATAAACAAATTTGTAACATATTAAATATTTGCTAATTTGCAATTTCAAGAACATAACACAAAACTTCCAGGGAATGAGAAGTGTCACCCCGAGGAAGTTAGACTAACAGGCTAGCCATTTGTTACTGTAGTATAAATGGTAAAGTTCACTGTGCTGAAATTTTGGCGTATTGTATGAAGTAGAGATAGTCACAGAAATATAAGCCAGCCTTTACAGAGATATACCTTTACATACGTGGCTATCAAATGTAACAATACTCATTTCACCCACTTTACCCTCTGGTGAATGTAGGAAATTACTGATTTGCAAACCTTTAACCTTGCAATATAATCCTCATACGTATATAATATATATACATTTGTTATTTGACCTTCTCATCAAATAACCAAATATATGTTCAATCTAGGCCAAAATACACTCAGAAATGAATACACTGCAACTCCATTATACCGCGGTCGGTTATAACGCGATATCCATTATAACATGATGCCGTCTGCCCCCCCCCATTAGTTCTCGTCTGTTTTCCATGATTTATTAGTTTTGTCTTTAAATTGTTTAGAATGTTTTATAATGCATAGATCTAAATAAGTTTTATTATTTTCATCTACCTACAATTTTTTTGAAAACCAATACAAAATTTATGAAAACATAGTATGCACAATGCTATATTGGGTGGGTGGGTGGGGTAAGTTGGTATGGTTTATATGCCTTTAGATTTATAACGCTGTGGGATTCTAACGCGATTGTGAGTCTTGAACCCCCCCCCCTCCCCGGATCGCATTATAATGGAGTTGCAGTGTATTGGGAGAGTTAATCACTGATCTGGTCTTTGAGAATGACATTCTACATGTATCTACTTGATGGCAAATTCTTCAATGTAAAATTGTAAACACAGAAAACATTTTGTCCAATTTAAATTTTTTTAAGTTTTTAAGTTCTTATATATACATATATCTGTGAAATGAAATAGCCACTACAAACTGGCCTACTCATTTTATTGTACTTCTGTTGATGTAATTCTGCAAATTACAATAGCAATACAAATATTGGCATAGATCTTCATTGTGTTCACAAACATTGCTAGGTTTTCTGAGTACAACCAAAGATGTTCCTTACCCACTTATTTTTCTGTCTTTCACAATCTAGTTTAAAGAATTCAGCTGTTGTGAGATCTTCCACTGGTTTATTCAAGGACAGAAATGCACACTGAGGAGAGTGTTTCTGATGTTCATCCCTGAAAAGTATGAAGATAATTGCATTCTTATAAATGAACTAAACAGCTGGAAACCAAACTTTATTCAATTAGACTTGTTCAGATGAATTGTATTTGAAATAACTACACAGTATGCAACATATACAACGTCATATAAAATATGGTATGACAGGGTCTTTCAAAGATTTTTCAACTGATTTGTTGAAGTTTTTGGCCGTTTTCAAGGAGTAGGCATTAAATTCAAGGACTTTCCAAGACCTGTGAAAACCTTGTGTTAGATAGAGGAATAAATCATACCAAGGGCTGTCATCTGGTTCCCAGCCATCCAATTCTTTGAAACAACAAAAGCACCGTGTACCGTCTGGCTCGCCATCAGTAGGGATGTGATAAAAGCCAGCTGCTGCCAGCTGAAACATAAACAAGAAAATAGTACATTAAATTATTATTAATATTTCCCCAAAAACAAAATAAAATAGCCAAACAAATGATTGAAAATCTGGAATTTGGACAATACATACTATGTGGCACAGTACAGGCTGTATACAAATTACGAATTATATATAAATTACATACATGCATACTTTAACTTCCACTAGGTCATTGTGATGAATTTGAAGCATCATTTGACCGGATTTTACCATTTTATAGCCAAAATATCTATGATTAAGAGAAGAATTGACCCATCAGCTAGAATTCTAAGGGTCTTAGTGAGTCCTTTTAAACAGGGTCAACTAAAGGGTCAAATGGAACCCCTGCTTTAATATTTTCATGACTAACAAAATAAGTCTGTTACTAAGTATTGTCCCTATGATGAATCCATGTCATCCTTTATTTCAGCCAGTAAACTGCTGCACCTTAAGGCATCCATTCTAGTCTAACACTAGTAAAATATTGCCACTGGCCAGAATTGAAACAAGAGGGCCATGATACTTGGTATCAACATATATCTCGCATTTCACCATGGGATTGATTGGATTTAAAATACGTTTTCAAATGTAACAGTTGTCAAACTTTATGATTACATATTTGAATTGTTAATTTCTCTAATAGATTCACCAAGTTTAACTGAATATATACAGGTTGAATATGCAGTTCAAGCGTTCTGCCGTGATTACAGGTTTTATGAAATATCGTAGTTTTTCGCCTTAGCCCAAGGCCATAGTATCTATGCTGCGTAAGTGGATTTGTGCGCAATAATAAATGGTTTATGCTGTGTGTATTGTGTAAATTAAATTAAGGCTTGAATGTGTCTTGTCAGCACGACGATCGTGCTGATTTTTATTGTTATTAACACAACGGTAGTGCCGATGATTTATCATTATTCCAGTGTGTTTTTTCGGAAACAATTCGAAATTTTACACGAAAAAAAAGTTTAAAAAAAAGGCTGCAGAGGATCAAAAAGGATCGACATTCTTTTCAAACGGAGTGTACTGTCTTCTGCTTCGGGCCAAGACAAATCTGAGAGTGAAACGACTGCTACATCCATTGAAAATGCCAAAGTCAAACAATCAATGAGTCCAGTGAAACGTCTTCCCATCGTCCTGACACAAAAACACCTGTAACAGTCTGATGATCTTAGTAGTGAATCTGAGGACGATCATGTAACCCCAGTACCAGATGCTAGGAAGTTTTCATCCTCCAAGTATGAACGTAGGTTTAACTGGCTTTATTATAGTACTGCCAAGTTGGGGTATTGTTGCAAGGTGTGTGAAATCTTTTGCCCAGTATTATCAAATGGTCAGATGAATACTTCTGTTGAAGGTGTGAGGTTAGGTTCACACCCTTCCAGAAAGCTTAACGAACACAATGCCTCCAAAAACCATGTTGCTGCTTGTCAGAAACAAAGTAAAATCAACTCGACTGCTAAGATGAACCTTTTGTTTGGAGAAGCAGAATGGTGAGGAATGTGCACGGAATCGCCGTTACAGAATGATAGAAACATTGACCTGTAATAAAGCATATTTACATCACTGCAACACTGAAGTGTAGTGAATACAAGGGTATTATGCGCATTATTTTCCCCCTATTTTCCCCTCACAACGCTATTTGCCCCTATCGAAGGGCCCTGCCACCATTCCCCTAGAAGTGAAAAAAATCTCTGTACTGGTACAACGGAATTAACAAGTTTCGAACTTTATATGAATTTTGGAATTCACCAATACATGCCCTGTTAGTCGCCTGGTTTCATATGGCTTCGGAAAATTTTAGTTACACATTAAAATTGTTGGAAAAAAATTACGTCAACATTGTTTGATATTATTATATGGATAAAAACATTACAAATGGAATATAAACAGCAAAACCGTAGAGCGTTAATACCTAAATCAGTCCAGAGAAATTTATAATGAACGACTGTGTATTAAACATATAATGACATATATCAATACGCTTGTTTTGTGCCGAGTATTCTGTTACACTGGGTTAAGTGTCAACCAAAATGGCTGTTCCATCGCAAGAAAATACTACAAACTGTTTGAACGATTTTGTATTGGTATATTATTTGCTTGTATTGTCGCGGTACTAACGAAATAAAGCAACAGATAATAACTGACTACAATTTTCTTTTGTGTTTAGTTTCTTCTATGAAATGTTTAACATTTAATGCTGAAAATATAATTTCTTTAATATTTTCCATACCTTTTCCTATTGTGCCAAATTGGTTCAATCATCAATGTATGTTTCGATTCAGGGTCAATTGACCCTTCCTCATTCGCACTCTAGCCACGCCCACCTTAGCAACAGGTGCTCATTGTAACTACGTTAGACAAGCGCTTTACAATAATATTTACGTAATGTAATTTTAGAGTGTCTTCCAAGCGATTTTACGTTAAATAATCTTTGTGATCAAACTTTGATTCGGCATTGTTCACCTGTCTGGTTTCCTGATAAGAAAGTAGTACTCAAAGAAAAATCAACATCATAGCCAAGCGTCTTATTTAAAAGTGGACATATTTTATACTACAGCGACAAAAAATGCACTAAATTGACTTCTTTTGGATAAGATAAGGATATTTAGTAATGTCTAAATTATAATCTGTCATCAAAAATATTTGTTAAAAGTCCATGACATTTGTGGTAAATACTTTGTTTTAAATTGACAAAATAGTCTGTTTAATAAATAATTTCGAGAGTGGACAGACATTACAATATTAGGATTATTTCTCAAATCATCAATAAATCATTCAACACATATTAAAAAAATTCAAGAAATTATGCCTTAAAGAAACAAGACCAGTTTTGGCTTGGACAAATTGTATAATATTAGGCAATAAACAATATTGTCCCCTGTGTGCACTATCTAGATATCAATCTTGTCCAGACCCCTAATCAGCATTTCTCTTAGTCTGCTTTGTCTGCCCCAGTTGGAATCCAATATACATCCAATCAGTGTTTCCTGTCATCATCTGACACATATAATTATACAGTACAGTTGAGAAGTGTCAATTATTGTGTGGTCATTATGTTTTGCAGTTATATTTGAATGAATAGTTTCATTCTCAGTGAAAAGACTGCATGAAGAACATAAGACATCAAGAATGGTATAAAAGTTCAGTTGTTTAGGAGGTCTATTAAAAAAAAACACCACATAAAATTGGTTTACATTTAGGTAACAATAGTTCTATCCATGTAGCCTCCAATAGTTCTATCCATGTAGCTTCTAACTCGTCATTAAGCAGATCACTACGCTCATTCCGGTTGGGTAAGGAAACAAACAGTTTTATTGCAAAATATCTTTTGGATATACGAATAAAATGTAATAACCTGCATTAATAAATTAATTTCCAATCAAATGCATTTATTTCATTGTCATTGCAACAAAAATCGATTCTCATTGAACAAAAAGTCAGCTGTCATCACAACAACAATCGGCCATTTTGAAGAGGACTCAATTCCAGTGACGTCACTGCGCGCACAAAACCAAAACAACTACCGGTCTGAACCGATCAGATAAAGTGTGCTTTTACAATGCAGACGCGATCAAATTTCAAAGTCACCATTTAAAGGTAAAAAAGAGCATTATTTATATTAACCTAGATATGATTGGAAATAGCGGAAAATGTACTTTTTTGTCATTTTGTACTTCTAGATTAAATTTTTACCTGTTTGTTTTGCATTTTCAGCTAATTTTAAGTTTGACAGTTGCGTTCAGGTATTGTAAATATTTCGACAGGAACCATGTGAATGACGTCATCAAAATAAGTGTACCACGCGTTGTAAACAAAAATCACCGGGATGAGGGCACTTGACGATACATCATTATCCTTTAATCACAACCATTTCGATAACCACAATACAAACTAGAATGCGTCCATAGGACACAGATGCCCCCACTTGCAACCTTTGTCACAAAAGCAAATGCTATTATTCTGCTCTTAGTTTGTGAATGGAATTCAAAATTACCAAGTGAACAACTGTACTGATTATGGTGTTAAGTCAAGGGCCATAACATGGCATTTACTGGGCGTAACCATACATGAAACCCCAAGTGCACAACTATACAGGTTGGTGAACATTCCTGTAAAGTCTTATGATTCTGGCTCATATATTTTTGGAAATATGAGTGACGCAAGATTGCATACTCTGTAGGCTATGTTTCAACTAAGTCAAGGGCCATAACTCTGCACGTACTGGACACAACCAAACATGAAACCCCAGGTGCAAAACTACATAGACTGGTGAACATTCCTGTAAAGTTTTATGACTCTGGCTCATATTCTTTTGGAGATATGAGTGACACAAGATTTTGTGACGGACGGACAGACGGACAAGGGCAAATCTATATCCCCCCCTTTTCAGGGTGAGGGCATAAAAAAAACAATTAAATTTATTTATGAAAAAACAATTCATTTCACTGATAAAAACGCGTCCATTAATACAGAGGATAATAAGCAAGAATAGTGATATGTTCACCTTATTTACTTCATAAGAAAATACATAATCACAAACAATATATATCATCTTTAAAACATAACAGTTCTGTGCAGTGGTTTTCGGACCCATTCCCCTCACTCAAAAGTATGTTTTTTTCCCCTTTTCTCAGTTAAAATTCCCCTCCTACAGCTTTTTTTTTAAATTGGAGATATGTTGCCAGTATTGTTGATATTTTTAGTCAGAAAGATAGAAACATTGATCTGTAATGAAACTAACCAATCTGTTAGCATATTTACATGTTTACATCACTGCAACAAAGAAGTGTAGTGAATATAGACATAGAAACGTTTACTTTAAATGCACATTATTTTCACCCTATTTTCTCCTCACAACGCTTTTTTCCCCTATTTAACTTTAAGGGCCCCGCCAACATTCCCCTAGACTGAAAAGAAACACTGCTGTGTTATATACATAAATCAGGGGTCAAAAAGTCTAATTAAAATTAGGGGTCGAGATGTCCTAGGGGTCGAACTGTCATGGGCCAAAATGTCTTAGGGGTCAATTGTCTAGGGGGTGAAAAGTCTAGGAGCCGAATAATTTGAATTTTACCATTACTATTTAACGACTCAACCACCTAAGTTGTGAATATCTTCGCCTTTTCATTGCACTTAAAATACACTTCTATCTTTAATATGCCGAAAGTGTGAACAACTTTGCCTTTTTATTACGCTTCAAAAGTGGGCCGAGTTGACCCTTTACTGATGTTTTGTTGTCAAAATACTGCGAAACCGGAAGTAATGCAAAAATAGCAGCAAACACCCTAGTTCAACTAGTTGTTCCTTTTAAATGTGCAGATTAATTAATATGTGTATAAGTCAAACTCCAGTACCCGCAGCGTTTCCCTAGACCACGGTTCTAGTTAATCCGAGCCTTCTCTGTCCCTAAACCAGCCCCTTTTACGAGTTTTGATATTTCATGTTGCTGGTTAGGGTCAGAGGAACTCCTATAGTAAAAACCCGGGGATTTCCTCTCCCGCGCGGGAGAGGAACTTTAAATCAATATATCTATGTAAACATTCATTGGACTAACATTTCAAGCATATACATCTATTATCAATATATTAATTAACCTATCTGAACCGTAACATTTGTTTTGAAAACCTTGAATACGTTGTAACGGTCAATCCTTTTCAGAGTAAGCTAAAAAAATAATTTTCTTCATGTAAATTATGTATTTGGGTCAAAGCACCTGGCTGTCACGTGATCGAAAACGAGAGGAATTTTAATGCCTTCACCGCTTGTATGACGTCACTTTTCCTTGCGAGGGTACCGCGTTATTATGCAAATGAACAATATGGCTGATTTCGTAACGATTTCGGTACTGCATAACATAAATGTTTTTTTATGAAACTACAGTAGATAAAGGGGCAGTTTTATCATTGCAGATTGGTAAATTAAATATCAATTTACCGATTTGTTCGGCTAACTTTCCGTTAAAATGAGACCAAACGCTACATACACCGTTGAAAGTACACGACTGTGTGGTTTTTAGTAATCCCCGGGTTTTTACTATAGGAGTTCCTCTGACCCTAAGCCGCAAAAAAAAAAAAAAAAAAAAGGCTACAGGGTCAGAGAAGTCTCGGATTAGGTTCTAGTGTAGAGACTAGTAGAGGTATGGTCCATGGACCTGTACATTATACGTAGCCCCTGCCAAAACACAATGCCATATTTAGGCCGACATTAATAATATGTTTGTTTCCCCTCCAGCGACCTTAGCCCACAAAGTCGAATAGAAATAAAATTTACGCTTACAGCTCTTGGGTTACACGAATTGTCTTCGTCAAACGGCCAGTCTGAAAATGTCATCAAACGACATGTTTCAAAGAACATACAGTACTCTTCCTTCTTGCAGTTTTGATATTCTGATACTTCTTTGCCTAGTTTAATCGCAGATTTCTTTCTGCTATTTTTCTTTGATGATTTCTTTGCCTTTGATCCTTTTCCAGACATTTTAACAATTTTAAAATCTGCGGCATGAAAATCGGAAGACCATGGGTAAACAATTTTCCAACTGTTGACTTAACCGTTGTCGTCACACTTCCGGGATAAAAATAACCGCACCATATCGCAACCAAGTATAAATAGACAAATATACTAAATGATGTTCGGTTACACAAGCGCATATATATACTATAAACGTGAGACAATGTTTGCGTTATTATTATCCATATAGGTCTGGCTAATATTTCCATTCGACTGCTATTATGATGTAAAAGATCTCCAACCATTTACAAACATGGTTTTTGTACTCTGCTGTGTCCAACTTTATGTCACATTTTCATGATAATAATACATGTATTATTTGTTCACACACATTTTATCGTGTGTTTACTAAATTAGGCATACTATGTTGTATATGTAATAAAATGTCTGGCATTGGTTGGGTTTCAGACATTTCCAATCCACATTTGTGTTGGTATATTTACTGTGACGTAAATGAACTGCATTGACAGGGGAACACATGTATAAAACCACAATTTATAAGTGCAACATAATAAAGTAGTTTAGGTTTGCTGTTTGGCTACCCTGCTTTATTATGTGTATACATACTAGCTGAGTGGACAGGTAGTGACTGCTTTGCTTAAATTATTTGTCTTAAGACCTTTCCTGCCTTTAGTCACGTTTATCTTACTTATATTTTTTCCACCCTGGATCTGATAAACTAGTCACAAAAAGCGGAGGGTAGATATTCAATATGGCGTCATTTGTAACAACCGAATCCCTCTTTCACTTTATATTTTCTTTTCCCCTCTGAATCACACGCCTTCTTCTGCTGGTACACATTTGTGTTTCGGCGCAGCCGTACTAATATGGTTTTGCTATTTGCATATCAGTGTTTTGTAAACCAATCAAATCTTAGTTTAACCACCAAGGCAATTTCTCTTCAACCCAACAATGTTTGTAACCTATAGGTCCGTGATTTCGGTAAGGCCTGTATATTTGTTTACCAAACCCACGGACCTATATAGGTCCGTGCCAAACCTAAAAATATTAACTTGTTTATTGCCAGAAATATTTAAGAATTTTACTTGATAGTCTCCCTTGATTATCCCTGATTCTCCAAGGTGCGAAACCATTCGGAAATCCTCGGCCAACTACGTCAGGTGCGAAACTAATTGAATTGTCTCCCTTAGACATCGATCGCGGGGAATGCGTCACGGATAAAAAAAATCGATACAGGGTCGATATTCGTTGGCGCCTTGATTAGCCACCCCGCTGTGTTTAATCAGCATAATGAAATTGCCCCTGGCTGAACTAATTTATCAGAATGTATTATACATTTATGACACTTATATTGTAGCCTCTTTCGAAACAAATAATTTAAAATTGAATTATGCACCATAAGGTTTTGTCTCTCTTTTTTTGCAGATGGTAGCTACTTAGCTTTCTAGCATCGCAAAGCTACATTTGTCTTTTTTAGACACAAATTATAATGACACTGAAAAAATACAACTACTTATTTTGTATGTTACATTTAAAAACATGATCTCGTATTTTGACGATGGAATGAAATTATTTATACCGTCATCATATGTGCATTGGTGATAATATCTAATTGAAATAATTGTGATATATTATGTACAAGTGTGTACGCCGGACAATATGTATAACATTCACGCGTGTAGTTTGAATAAAGTATAAGCAAAGAACTAAATAAACGGTATTTAGGTCTTTGGTATAAGTGATAAGTTTTATCATTTTTGCAAAACACATCAAGCTACGTTGTCTTACTATTGAAGTGAATTTATGCATACGAAAAGCATTTAGTGTATATTATTCATTGAATGATTTCTCTTTCGTCTCTTTTCTCGAAAAACGCTATAAAACTTATAAAACGAATATCGAACCTAGTGGTTTTAAATTTACATTACATAAGTTATGCAGGCTATTTGTCTAAATAACTGTAACATCTGTATTACAATATTAATATCATATTTTCACTTTTAAATATCAAGTTAAACAATATCATTATAAAAAAATGTATTTATTGTAATCGTGTTTTGAATTTTACACCTTTACATATTAAAAAGTCAATTTATAGTTAACCACTCCAATATTTTATTTCAAGGCAATTCTATAAAATGTCACATTTCCCCCACAGTTTTCCCTATTAAGAGCACTAATTGTTAATTAACAGCTTGTATAATCGCTGCATCCCTCTTGATCACTTCAGTTAGATGTCATGCTGTACACGCACTGTTGGATACCGATCACGCGTACACCGCAATATATTGTGTATTAAAAATTATTGGAAAAAAATTGTATTTTCATTTTTTTCAAATAACATTGCTAATTTAAATCAAACAGGGAAGCATGAAGATCATATTTAATTCGCATTTTAAAAACACCATTAAAATATTTATATTTTGTAGTTTATGCACATATGTGAATAAATATTGTACTTAAATATAAATACTTTAAATATGTATCTAAAAATGGGATATTTTATGAAATTACAGTTTTTCGTGTGTTTTTCAGTTAAAGATATAAGGATCAATAAGGATCAATAATAACAATTTTAAATCAAACAGGGAAGCATGAAGATAATAATCAATCATAAAATAATTTATATCATTTTAAAAAGGAAACATTGAAGTTTGTGCTCATATGTGAATAAATTATGTGAATTAAATAACAAAAACATTATGATAATTTAAAAAACTGTTTACTCTATATTTCAATAGACACAAATTGAGCGAACTGACAAATCGATACCGCCGATAGCGTATTTTCAAGGGAGACAATTTCATCAATAAGCCAGCGATTTGCTTGGGATTTCTGGCAATGTTATGTATTTTTCTTCCGAAGCAAAGTAATGAACACAAATATTACGTAAATGGTTTTATGATAGCCCCAAAAAATCTTGATCACGATAGTGGCGTTTTTCTTATTATTGTAAACAAGCCATTGTTGTATGAAAACCAGATGAACATAATACTGTTTGCCTTACTGCGTCTGAAAGTGGGTTGTATAGTGTATTTCAAGATTTATCCAGTAAGTAGTGTTGTTAGTCATCCCCACGGGGAATTGTTCGGTTTTGGAATTATGAAGGTTTTGTTTGTTTTATGTACCAGTCGCGAACATTTATATTGTTTTAATCAGATAAATCGCTATGTAACAATTAAGTTTATTAAGAAGAATGTGTGAGTTCACGAATTATGCAATAAGTATACTGTGTCAATGACTAATCTAACTACGGAGTTATTTTTATCCATTATCCTACGCAGTGAGCCCCCTTACAGGCGTTGAAGTTTCTGAAGTATAGCGCAATTGAATGACCGACAGTCTTAACATTTAGGCAATTTTTAAAACAAATTTTAACCTTTAGATTGCAACAAATTTGCATACTTCAAGTTGCGCTGACCGCCTTTTCTAAATATATTTCTTATTTAACATTACTTGTAATTGTTTGTTCGACGCTGATGTTTTGCGATTAAATTTATTTAGATGTATATACATAGTTCTCACATCTACAATATTTACCTCCCTTGTTCTGATTTGTCGGCTATTTTGATAGGCAAAGTTCCTTCAAGTTTATGGGGAATACAATGTAAACGATGATAAACTTATCCGATATATAAAAAATAACTTATCCATTATGCTCATGTGGGCATTTGACTCAGTAAGTTGAAGAAAAGGTCGTTGTCACATGCAAATTCTCTTGGTATTTTCTCAATTATCAAAATGGCCGACAGTTAAAAACAAGGGAGGTAAATATTGTAAATGTGGGAACTTTGTATTAAGTTCCCCATTCCCCATGTGCAGTTCTTTGACTTGATATTATATTCATGTTCTTTTCTCCCCCTTTCGGCCCTTAGCCACTGGCTTTCTTGGCTTTTCCCGCCGTGAATTTAATCCATTCAAGGTATGTCCATAATTGTTGTCCCCTAAAATTATTTAAAAGTGTTTTTCTGTTAGTCAGCCACACAATTCATTGCTCCCGATCCCGATACGTATTTGCCCCTGCATCTCCTCAATCCCTAATGTTTCGTATACTGGTGTTTCCTTGGGGTCTGTATGAGGAGGCATTGTCTTGTGTGTATGTGGTGTTCCCTGTTACCTTTTTATCGGTTGGATGTTGTAGTAGCACTCGTTTATCAAAAAGTCTTCCGCAAATACGTATACCTGCGCGTGTGAGTAAACGGATGATGACTAAAGTGGAGCGTTTACAACTGATGTTTTCCAGAATTTTACATAGTAGTATTGACATGAGAGACATATATTGATAGTCTTCAGCAAGAGGGCACGTCGCCTTTAGTAAAAGTGAATAGATGTTGACTATGACCAATCACTTAATGAGCACCACTGGACACCGATGTTTACAGGCATGGATCCACCGGGGGCCAAGGGGGTCCGTCCACCCCCCCCCCCCCAGTAGGCTGAGGAATGTCCCTTTTCCATTTCTAAAATAAAACTATTTCAAATGATTAGGACTCAGGGTTGCAATTCTTTTTAGAATATCAAGTGCAATGCATCGATTCATTATCATTTTCCTCTTTATTTACATTATATAACGGAATGTATAATAGACGCAACAGAGAGAGAAACCTGTCGTGGTGTTGTTCTAGTAACAAACATTTGAAGGGGAGTTTACTGAATTCATTAAACTTTTCTTACAATAACTTTGCTAAATACAATCATTTGAATTTAATACTAAGTCCTATAGTTTTGCAAAATATGCTTAATTAAAGGGACTCGACTCCAGATTCTAAATTGCAAAAAAATCAATAAATTGTTTCAAAAACCGATTTTTATCGTCTTGTTCGTTCGATGACAGTAAAATAAGATAATTGAATGATTAAAATGATCGAAAAGTTATGAAATTACGCCAGTTTTTAACATTTTGCCTTCGCAAAATCTATAGCGTTACTAACGGTATAAAAATTAAAAATAGAACCAGCGCTGAGGATTATGGGAGGTTTCAGAAATTTGCACTGGAATTCCGCGCGTGCGCAATCAATTGTAAACAGACTGACAGCCTTCGTGATGCCTGCTAAATAAACGGCTATCGCTAAAATGTGTACGCAAACTAGCCACAAAAACTGTTTCGGCTGACAAAATGTGAACATCGGGGACGAGGTGATCTTGTGGATTCTAGTAAAATAGTGTATTGGAGCGCAAAACGATTCTACAGTTGCAAAATGCGTGATAGACAGGTAAGAGGGATTTTCTCAAAATGATTGTTATCGTATTGAACGTAAACAATATGTTGTCAAATTTCAAGTATTTGTATAATTCGCTTAAGAATGTATGATAGACTGGAGTCAGTTTCGTAAATTAACAGTACCCCACCCTCCGAAGATCAATATACGTGTGTAAAGGATACTTTAAATTTGTGTTTAATTCGCTGGACTTGTAATCCAGGTGACCTGGGTTTGATTCCCTCATGCCTCGATCAAGAAGGACAATTTCTCCTCCCACATGTATATTATTTTAGAGTTAATGAACTCTGGTGATTATGAAAGTAATTTAAAGGGGTAGGGCTCGAACCCACTACATTTCTGATGGCAATGTAATTGAGAGTTATGTTCTTGGTACAACATGATAGGCCAACAAAAATCTACTAAGGCAGTGTATCATGTACTAGTATCATGTTAGTAACTCGGATGTAAAGTACACTCTGTAACTAAGTGCACATTTCTTTATACCTGTAGTATGATGTATTTGTTATGATGTATGTTTTGCTTCCTCATGCCTTGTCTTGTCATGGATCATTGTATTTTTGGTCCATTTGGGCTTCTGCTTAGTGAGAGGAAGTCTCCCATCCCAAAGTTATTCAGACGCTTCCTAGCCTCAACTTCTACAACTTCTCAAATACATTTGATCCATCATAAGACTAATTCAGCTGGTCAAATAGAAAGATTCAGAAGCTGATTCCCCATGCTTGGTCAAATTCAACCGAATTATTCTGTAGGTGTATTCTGATGAACCTTGATAGTTAAAATTATTAAGATTCATCAGACAAATTTGGAAGTGTTATCACTTTGCCTATACCCATACTAACTCCTTGTAAAATTATGTCTGATTGTAATGTTTGAGCTGTGAAACTAAAGTGAGCAAATCAGGACAACTATGCCCACCTTGTTATTGATAATGTTTGGTTTGTAAAACATAAGACCTATATGTATTATGTATTTATGTATATGTTATTTACTTAGGGTGAAGTTTGAATGATCAAGCTCTAACACAGAAGACATACATGTATGACTATGATCTTGATTATGATCTGGATGACCCCACATATCACTTTTATCAGACAGAGGAGTAGGATATTTCCAGTGTGTAAGGTAACTACATTGAATTGTTATTTAAAGATTTTCATCTGTTAATTAAGTCAAATAACAATTTGACAGACATGATTTTATGACATTTCTGCTCTGATAGAATAGTATGTCATTTCTAATCAATAACTGGAAAATGAGGGTCTACTACCGACTCACTTCATAGATGTATATAGGAATCAAGTGTGTTGTCTGTTTCTTAGGTCCGTTTAGATATCTTGTAAAGCATGTGTTTATGCTTTTCTTTTGATAATCATGTTCTTTTGTCTTTTTTAAACTTTGTATTGAGTTGGTAGTAAGCATTAGTCCTGATAAGAAGTAAATCTTTCAAAAGCACTTGAATTTTGTGTCAAATGTTCTGTATGAACCACAGTTACTTGAAAGTTTCAAACTAACTATTTTAATGTTCTATATGGCCTATTTACTATAATATTCTTATTACATTTGTACCATGAAGCATGATAGGAAAATATTTGTTAGAAAATAAAATGTTTGTTGGTACAGAATGTTTTACATGTCATAGGAATATTAGTAAAGCTATTTATAAGTAAATCTGGTGAGTAAAAAGCATTGGAGCTAATCATGATTATTTTAAATGTAGGTTGCATGTATGAAAGACAATGAAGTATTAAAACCATTGTTGAAAGATGTAACCAATCATTGTGCTGAAACATTAGGTGGCACTGTACTTGAAATGAAGGTAATTTGTTTCTTGAAGCTATGAAACATTGAAGCCATCTTCTAACAGCATATACCCACCAATTGGGTAATACATTCTTTAATGCACTTCATTTTAGAGTGGTTTTATGTTAAAAGTATATTATTATTGAGCCCTTAGCAATGGGCTTGATATAGTCGCCACAATAGCGATACAGTCTATGTGCGTGCTCATGACTGTCAGTTAACATTTGTTTTATATATTTATACACTCGGGGATTCCACTAGGTGCTGAATCTCAAGGGTCATTTTGATAATTTTTGACCAGACGTTGCCATTTTATGGCCAAAATGCCTACAATAAAGAGAAAAATTGACCCTTCAGCCAGAATCCTAAGGGTCAAACAAGGGTCAAATGGAACCCCTGACACTTATTTGATCATTTACATCCTATTTTTCATCTTGAATTTTCTCATGACATAATTATAATGTCCAGTGTTATGGAAATATTTGCATGATTTCATTTTTGAATAGAATTTGTTGTTGTATTTCATTCATACATTTCAACTAGTGGCTTCTATCATTAAGAGTATCTATATATATTTCAGACAAAGTGGGCGTCTGTTCTAAAAACAGTGCTAATGGAGCTAGGCCCTTGGAAAATGTTACCATAGAGCAAAACGCTTAGTAGAAGCACAAACGATTCCCACAGTACAATGTATGTTGCATGCCAGTAAGTATACTAATTATTAGTACAAACATAGATTAAAAGATTACTTTGCTGTGAAATAACATTTAAAAAGATTTGATAATGTGAGTTTCAGTTTGTCAGTCTTCATCAGGAATACTATTATAAAACAACAGAACAAAATGCTATAAATTAATAGCTATTTCTGTTGAACTATATATAATAAAACCACACTGAGACTAGTGATGGATAATCGGACAAGTTTCATTATTGATAACCGCATTGGACATAATCGAAACATTTTGTTTTTTAGTGTAAGTACAATGCTGACAGTTAATTTCATTTATACAACTTTATATATATATCTATTTTTTCTACATTTAACAGCAATTAGGTTTTACACACTCGATCTAATGTCATTAAATCATTTCATCATTCAATAAATGTTTTTGTATGTTTACTTTGCATATATGACCCTAACGGTGCATAAGTAACCCACTCTTTCCTTTGGTAACTGAAGGTTACTTCTTCTATCTCTTTGGTACCTACTCATACTTTTGGAGAATTTGGAGAATTTCTTCAACATTACCCTAGTATACTAAATGCTTAAAAAATGAAGAATTTCATGAAAAAACAACCCTTGCATTTCCAGTTACCAGGTTACTACACTATATCTATGGTTACTTTGAAGTGACTTTTGGTTACTCTCTGTAATTATTGGTAACTTTTCTCATACTATCAAAATATGAAAAAACTACTCTTGCATTTCCAGTGACCAGGTTACTACACTATATATATGGTTACTTTGAAGTTACTTTTGGTTACCAAGTCAACTGAATGGTTACTTTTCTCATTCTATTAAAGTATGAAAACAGACCCTTGCATTTCCAGTTACCAGGTTACTACACTATATCTATGGTTACTTTGAGGTTTCTCACTCTATTTAATGGAAACTTTTCTCATATCTATTACTTTGTATATTTGTATTTGTCTGAGTACATTGAAACCATTTCTATATAACTGTAATATTTGAATGTCGCCGACATCGGCTGTCCAGTGATGATTTTTGATTATTTTCTATAATCGCGCCATCACTAACTGAACTCAGTAACTGAGATCCTTGAAAACTGGTTTTCTTATTGAGGTGGTCTTAACAATGTGTTGAATAAAGAGTAAACAATGAAAATGGCCTTTCAAATTGTGATATTAATTTTGAGGTGGTCTAATTGAGATGGTATTTAAGTGAGGTTTTACTGTAAATATATGGTGTACAGCATTTCCAATAAATCCTATCATGCTTTTAGGCTTGATGTTAATACATTTTCAATTGCAGAAGAAAGCTTCAACATACATCTACTGAGTAGCCACTAGACTACAAAACAAAATGGCTTCAGGTACTTATTATGTTTACATATTTTTATTTTATTTTGAGCATTATTGAGTAACAAATGTGATTGACAACTGATTAATAAAGTTGGGAAGTCTAGGCTAAACTCCACATTTGTCATCACTGCTTCTGCTCTGAATTCTTGAAAATTTTAGAGGCAAAACATTTGTAATATTTCTGACTGACAAATACTTATGCTAAACATTATATTGGTAATTTAATCAGTGTGAAGTTATTCTCATAAATGGTTTACAGCTAAAATTGACTGCTGTAACTTGACATTATCTGGTTGGCACACTATTGCTACTGAAATTTCAAATCAACTGAATGTGAATATCAAATCTAGTTTGATAAAAAGTACTGGTTACATCCTGGTGATACTTGCAAATAGTGCAGCACAGTCTAAATCTGAATTTCCTTGTAGATTCCAATGCAAACTTGTATAAACTTGATGTTCTTAGTGATTTTTATTTTGGTTACAAGTTCTATTTTCAAATAATATGAACTAATCTATTTTTGTTCCAGATGCAAATGAACATACTCAAAGGCAACCAACAATAATTGAACTGTGACAAAGGAGTATGAATATATTCCTAATCTGCTGATGGAAATTTGTATGGAATTTGTTGTAAATCTGTTGTTAACATGACGCTTGAGGAGCACCATTCCCAACAAATTTCAGCCACCATTGCTCCAATATCACCACCAGTTGAGAGAGAAAAAAAAATTCTGGACTGAAAGGGTGGTAGATCACTGAGATTGATAATTGATGCGTCAACCGTTTGATTATCTTGGCAAATTATTGGCAAGATCCAGTTTAAGCCAAGGCCTATATGCCATTGATTTTAAAAAAGACAAAAAATGTTCCAGTCTTTAATTAGAATGTTGTTCCAATAAGACTTCAGTCAAGTCTGAATACCGGTTATAGGAGAACAGATGGTCTACAGTGTGTTTGGGCAATTTAAACTTGACAGCAAATAAGTTGTACTTGAAGCGCAAAAGTATTTAGAACAATTCACTCTTTTACATTTATCTAGTTATATTACCAACTCAACCAGCGAGGAACAAGTGAAGACAAGTTACATTTTTGTCGAGCCTGCTTGCAATGATATCGATATAGTCCCAACAACAGTGATCCGGGGTGTGTGTTTCTGTCTTGATATTCTTTTTCTGGACCATTACTCTGTCACTTATTGGAGGATTTTCAAATGTCTTTGCAGAAATGTTAACCATGATGAGCCAGAATGTTGTGAGCAAGTTCCATGTCTGTAGCTTAAAGGTCGAACTCGCATTTAGAAGTCAAACACGGGTCTAAAACATCTTGTCCAGACCATCACACTGTCATTTATTGAGGGTCAAAGGTCAATGTGACACTTCGGAGCAAACATCAAAAAGATTAGTCGAAACATTTTGTCCGGAATATTACGCTGTCATTCATTGGGATTCCTACATGTCTTGGCACAATTGCTCATCATAATGACCTCATGTGTCATGCAAGACCCGTACCCTACCAGTACATTACGATAGCTCAAAGGTCAAGCTCACACTCAGAAGTCACAAATGGGTGAAATAGATATGCACTCACTGTACAGCATTATATATTGGTATTCTCTTGACAATTGGTGGGCTTGACATGTAGCCTTCACTCAGGTCATCTAGTTAGTAAAAGTGCTCTCATGAAATATGATTATTATACAACATATCATTACTTTTAAGCACCATTTGTGGATAATTTCCAGTACATTACTTATGATTAGATAATCCCAATATTCTCAATAATGAGGTGCATCATGAAATGACATGATTATTTAGATCTTTATATTTTTCAATTCAATAGTTAAGTTAATATGTTCTGTTGAATGCAGCATGTAAGAGTTATTATATAAGGAGATGTCATGTAGTTTGCAGTGTTGTACAATGTCGCAATACAAGAATTGTTTTTATTTATGTTTTTTTGTTTCAGTATAGATGTTTTTCTTTCTGTTGATATACAGTCGGACCTCATTTTTATGTCTCCCTTAGAGACACATTTTGTCTTTGACGTCTGTCTGTCCGTCAGTCCACTTTCAGCTTGTCAGCATTTCATCTCCTATATAGTCCATGTGACAGACCGAATTTCATTACCAAACTGGTGAACAGATCCAACAATGATTTTCAGTTAGTTTGATATATAAGGAGTCCGAAATCAGTTGATGGACTTCTGGGTCACTTTGCCAAATGACATTTTGGCGGCCATTTTGGCGGCCATCTTTAAACTGTTTTTATAAAATGACTACCCACAGAAAAACTTTAATAACTCCTCAACCAAACGAGCTATCTCCATGAAATATGGCTCAAAATGTTTGTGATACAATGTTACATTAGAATACATATATTTTTAATGTTGTTTTTATATAATAGGCTCATAAGGAACATAACATTAAAGAAAATGTACTATTTTTAATGTATTTTTATAATATTTTCATAATTTTTCTTCTTAAACTTTTTTTTGAAAGCATATAAGGGTTCATAAAGGCACCTTAAATTCGCATAAGTTGTACCCAAAGACGAAATCAGAAAAAAACAAGTGAAAAAGATATGAACCGAGTCATGGGAAAGGTAATAGCAAGGAGTAGTGGTGACTCAAAATTAACAAAACGAAGAAGGAATAATGGTTGATCTTTGTCTCGTCTCTAGCTTACAACCTGTCTGACAAAGGTGACCTTACCAGGAAATAAAATTTCCAGACAGCATAGCTTGTAAGATCAAGGAGACACTCAAGCCCCCCTACCACAAACAAGGTGTCAACCACAGGGGGGGTGTTTTTTTGTGTTTTTTGTGTTTTTTTGTTTTTTTGTTGGTTTTTTGTTGGTTTTTTTGTGGGATTTTTAAAAAAAAAATCTGTAATGCATGTACTTCTATTGTTATGGATGTTTTAGTTCAGTCATTATCACTATCACTGTCATCTGGATTGTTGAATTGATCATCAACATCCACTTGCATATTTGAACAGTCCTGTAACTTGCAGGCGGGGGTGCAGCGCAAGCCATTTATTAAACATGGACACTCTTCATTACAGCGTCTAGAGCACTTGCAAGACATAAGTTCAAGTACAACTTGTGGAGCTGGTGGTCTTGTTAGCCAACATATCACTAGTTGTCCATCTTCTACCTTCCACCCATGTCCATCAGTTGGATTTGGTACCTCTGGTGAATTATTCAGACTTCTCTTCCAGATTGCAGCTTGGTAATTAGCACGATACGTATGTTGCATTAGTGCATCTCTACATGGCGGGAGTTGTCCAGATGAAAGTTCACCTTTTCTTGATCGGAACATTTCATACCTGAGCCGGTTAACATCTGTAATCTTTGTATTCGAACAATACATGCTGCATGTAAATGCTTCTATAATTTTGAACATATCCTCTGTGATACGCCATTCCTGTCCAAATACCTTGAACATGTCTCTAAATTCTATGTTTTTGCTGATTAAATTGACAGACTTTACCTTACCCTGGCCAGCAAAGGAGCTGACAGTATCACAACCTGTATATGCATAGACACCAATCAATGCACTACACACATCATGTCCAAGAGTTATACCAAGTTGTGACATATCTATAAGTCTAATTGTATTCTTTTTACCTCTTCTCAATAGGATTCTTGAATCTATTTGTAAGTGTAAAGATAGTAGGAGAATGAACACGTCAGTATCCTCAGATATAACTACAACCTTGTGGTAGCTTTCTGATGCATGTTTCACATGGATCATCATTCTTGTGTCGGCTTCTTCGTGACTAGATTCCAGCTCATGAATCTCTGTCACCTCATCCTTAGTTATACTAAAGCACTTCTTACCAGAGGTTACCATCAGTATTGTATTACCAAGCTGTTCTCTCTTGCGTTGCTCTTGCCAGTTTTCTGCCAAGAACATGGTAAGTTTTGATTTACTTTCAACGCTAGCTAGAACACGTTTCCAGTTTTTGATTCTGTGTCCTGCTTTTATTTGACTGAATACAATTCCATCCTTTGAACCTCTATGTGCTCGCTCTGCAGTTTTTATGGATTGTTCTCGATATATGTCAAACACTACATCAATTCGTACACTCCCCCTACCATCATGGAGAACTTTATTAAGTATAGCGTCTGATAATTCATCAAATGTCAAATTCTCACCATACACCATCTGTACTATTGCCATGGCATCAACTATTGTTGCACGAGTACCAGATGCACATTCAACATTTGCTATTTTTTTCTCCAGATACTTTCCTAATGTGGCTTTACATGTTTTTTTCATTGTTCCATCAGCATTAGCTAACGCCCATGGTTTCGGACCTAGGGGATATGCAAATACCTCTTTCATATCCAATTTTCTGTTTTGAGCAATCAAAAGCATTTGTCCGAAAACACGATTATCTGATTTTAAAATCAATTCTTTGTTAGCTCCAGCTTTAATAACAGTATTTTTCTGTAAAGCACTGAATGTCTTTAATTTCAGTTTCTTGATAGGTTCATAGAATCCTGCACCCGACTCCAATTTATTCATGTGACTTTTGAAAGCATCTGCGCCCTTGCAGTGAGCTTTCAGAAGATCATTTGTTATTGCCGGAGTTGCTGCAGCACCAGTAGATAAACATACAAGATCCGATGGCTGATTCGTAAAAGGATTTGTCCAATTGTTTTCAAGCATATCGACAATTGACATCACATCGGTTTCATCTCTCTTAATTCTTGATGGTTGAAGGTCGACATGACCAAGTCCTTCATTACTCTGCCCAGATATGGATATGAGCTCTCTCAGCCGTCTTAAAGCCTCAGCCCTGTGTTCTGCAGTCATGTAAAAGCGTGTCAATGCACTTTGCTTCAGACTGAAGCCTTTTGTACCACCAGCAGTTTGTGTGTCTTTGTTGACTGTTTCCTCTACAGTTTGGTCAATGGGAATTTTGGCAAAAGGATTTGCTTGCCCAAGCTGAACTGAGAACCCACCGTGAAGAAAATGCGCATGTAGGTCCGGGCAGGTCTCCTCTAATTGGGTCATCTGTGCATAATAAACGGGTAGATATCGGGAGTAATTAGTTTTGTCCATTGCAAAGCACCAAGGGAGCATTGCTTTTATGCTTGCTAAATGAAGATACCAGTCACCACCTCGGTCTGCTCGTATCAGTCCAAGCAATATCTCAACCATGTCAATATACATCATCCAAAATGCTGCCAGGTGACCACTGTCATGTCTTAGGGCATTCAAGTAACAACGGAACAGGTGTAAAATTCTCTGACATGACTCTTCATTCATACAAGATGCAAGTGTTGCAGCAGAAGTATCATTGTGCATACTCTTCACATTTTGCAAAGTTGTATCTAAGCGTGGTAGATCTGCATTATGGTTCTTTTCCAACCATTCAATGAACCCTGTCCATGCAAGTCGCATTAGAGCTTCATATGTAAGCTTGTGCAGACGTACACCTCTGTTATATTGTTTTCCTTCTAACACTTTGTCAATCGAGCCTTCAGCTATCACCCCTGATTCTACTGCAATATCACGAAGTCCTGCATCACGAAACATTTTTCCAATGACTGACAACATATTGCAAATAACATGGAAATTGCCCATCATCAGCAGAATATTCTGGAATTTGTGTTTGTGTTTCCATGTAACTTCTGTTGCCTTAGCATATAGAGCCTGATCCATGATAACAGCAATCTTGTCAACACCTAGGTGTTGCTGTATGGAGATAGACTGTGTAAGTATTTCTTGGACTGTCGACAGTTCTGTGGCAGGTGCATTGATTGTAGGCAAATATCCAACCTTATCAGGATACACTTTCACATCATCTCTTGTTTTGATATTGAATCCAGTCCAAGAGCTCACCGTTTGGTTCACGGTGTCATGAAGTCTCGTGATTACCCACAGAAAGTTTTTCTGTTTAGCAATTTCAATTGCATCTGTTAGAGGTATGGATATGTCAGTACTCTTCAATGGGGGAGGATCTTCTCTCTTGGCCGAAATATAAATGGGTAGATGTTGCTCAGGCAGATTTAATGTACGCCTTTTATACTTTCTGTCCACGGTTGATATTTTTTCTGGCATACATGAATGTGATTGTGGCTGAACTACAATTCCATTTACACGATGTGATGTACCTGCCCCAGTCAGTGTTTCTTCCAGTCTATCAATATTATCAAAAGCAAGCACTGTAGGAATACACACATTCGTCCATGAAGGTAATGCCGGTTTGTGTTCCTCTTCATTGCTCATTTTTTCTATGCACAATGATGTATCAATCTCCTGTAACCGTGTATATGAACACCCGTGGCCCAGGCGATTCAATGTCTTAATGAGTTCAACGTTGCCAGTCAATGTTTTGACAGCCCAAGGAAGAAGTATATGTTTTGGAGTTAGGATTCGTGAATTTGTCACAGCACTTACGATATCCTGACCAAATGAGAATGTCAGGCGTTGGACTTTGTCAGAGATAGCAGACTGACTACCACCAAGAAGTACTTCTAAGAATCGGACAAGACAGTCAGGCAGTTGAACATACTTGTCAGTCAACTCCTGTGGATTTGGTGGCCATGACTGCTCCTTAATTCCTTCTAGTATTTTATCTCTAACAATTTGAGCCACATGATCTATTGAATGTTCAAATGTTTGGGTTTGTGTGTACGTTTCGAGTTTGTGTTTTAGGACAAGGAAGTCACAGGCAATGGATTCCATTGATAGGTTGTAGGGTTTTACATAAATTTTGTTGCTAGTACCAGCTGTGAAAAAGTGTAAAGTGTCACCAAATTCAGACTCTAGATTTCTACGAATGTGGGTTTTAGTAGATTGTCGTATGTCTTCAATGCCATCATCAAGTAGCAGCTCTACAAGCTTTGAAGTTAGTTCGACTAAAGAAACAATACGGGGATTTGAGAAAAGATTGATACGGATGAATTTGTATAACAATTGTAATGCTTTGTTTTCAGCTGTGATATAGTCACATTTCTCGTCCATAACTCTGGAATCAGTTGTCATTTGTTTAAGAGAGCATTTTGTGTACTTTTTATAGCAAGAAGCGTGGTAACAAGCCTCCGCTGCTACAATGTCACGTGCGGTAATGGAAAGTATCTTTGTGTCGCCTTTATGTGTTGCGGTCGACCTAAGTGTAAGGTCAGCGCGAAGATCGACTGCCTGAATCAATGTTTCTCGGGTCGATGTACCTTTCAAACATTTGTTTTTGCATTCACAAAAGATGCATAACCGATCATAAATACGTGTAGTACCTGAGGCACCTTGGCGTAAAGATTGTCTGAGACGTTCCTCAGTAGTCTCATGTTCTATTGCACTTTCATTAGAAAGATGCTTAAGCCTATTCAATTCCTTTTTGTGGGTAAAATTCGACCTGCATTCCCGGTGATAATTTACATGAGGTATAGCACTTGAATTTTCCACAAATAAATTCAATATAGGATTGAACAGCCTAATTTTTGCAGCTTCATAGAGTGAGAGCCATGAACTTATATCTTTCGGTTTGACAAGTTCATACGATGGTGCATTCTTTTTACATATAATGCATGCAACATGCTCAGTTTTCAACCTTTTAACTGAACAGTCAGTCATTGCAATTATGAAAGCTTAGATAGAGTAAGTTTTCACAAGTGATTACAAGAATTGTCAAACATAACTGATTGCTAGCTTGATACGAGAGAAATAACAGTCTGATCTTAAATTGTGTTATCAGTATGCTCGCTATATTACGTCACATCCCGTGATTTCAGTGATGACGTAAATTTATCGATAGATCTATGTTTCGTGGTCGTAGCCGAGTGGTCTGTGTACTGGCATTGTAACTCGGCGGCCCGGCTTTACATCTCCGTCACGAGATATATACACTTCTATGAAAACTTGACAAATGTTGACTTTCTTCCACATGTGTTGAAGTTGCTGGCTTGTGGAAGGGTAGTTATAGATATAAGTACTGGTGATGGTACGGTCCAGGAGAACAAGGCCGCCGTATATGACTGAAACACTGTAGAAAAATGGGATAAAACCAAATTTAAAGCAAAACAAATCCTGATTTCTGACGAACAAACAGAACAGACAGACGGACGGTCGATCAGACGGACGAACAGACGGATGGACGGATAAAACACCTATAGTCCCTTCCGGTTAAATACTGCTAGGGGACTAATAAAGGCCTTACATGTACAAAAAACGGTTGTATCGGAGATTGTTGAAAACAGTCTATTTAAATTACTTAAAATATCTCTATTTATTTAATATCCGTTGGCGTAAGATCCCGACTTCTTTTAGGACTTCCTGGTGAAGATCTATCGATGAAATGTATAATTTAGTTGCCTAGAAGTATCCTCTGCATATAACAAACAACAAATGGATAAATTCAATTCCCGATTTGATTTCAAAGAGAAAAAATAATGAAAAAAATGAAAAAATATCAAAACTTTCTTAAAATATCAATAATTCTGAACTTATTATTTAATTACAACATAAGAATGGTTATTTCAACATATGTGGGATTCAAGTACGAACATTTTAGTACAAGTTACAAGGCGATAGCTCTTGTTAGTGAGGAGTAATTAAGGTTTTTCCAACCCTTCCGATTGTTTAAAATAATGGCGGCCATCTTTAAAGATGGCCGCCAAAAGGTCATTTGGCAAAGTGACCCAGAAGTCCATCAACTGATTTTGGATAGCTTAGATATCAAGCTAACCGAAAATCATTGTTGGATCTGTTCACCAATTTGGTAATGAACCTTCGAATTTCAGGACCTGGGACATGGACTAATACTGTTGGGTGAAATTCAGCCAAACTTCATAGGATTAATCAACAACAAGGGTAGTTGTGCATCTTTGTTGTTTCGTTCTGCTCGGATAATGTTCACTGAGTTATGACCCTATGATGTGTTTATTCATATTTATTTGTCCGCGCTTCATCTCCAATATTGCTGGTTGGCTTTCAGACAAACTTCACAGGATTGATAAGCATCAAGTGTAGTTGTGAATCCTTGTCGTTTCGTTCTGCTCAGATAATTTTCACTGAGTGATTGCCCTCTGTTTTTATGCATGTACAGTGTTTGTCTGCGCTTCATCTCAAATACGACTGGTTGGATTTCAACAAAACTTCACAGGATTGATAAGCATAAAGTGTAGTTGGGAATCATTGTCGTTTCGTTTCGCTCAGATGATTTTTCACTGAATAATGGCCCTTTGATGTCATCGGGGAGACATGTTTTTTGTTTAAAAAAGAACCATGTAGTTTTAATTGTCATACAATATCTTTATTGTACATGTACTATTTCTTTCAGAGTAGATATTTTTATTTCTGTCAATATACTGTCAGTCGCACCTTGTTTAATTGACAGCCTTCTATCGGAATACTGGTATCATCCGAAATAAATGTCACGTGGCTATTTGAAACCATGTTTACTTTTTAATAGAGTTTTGGACCTGATAAATTCGACAGAACTGATCCGACTTCTATTGTTATTTCATGAATGTGTATTTAACTGCATAAAATGTTCGGTAGTAAATAAAATTCATATTTGTTGCAGCAATTCTTTTGTATTTAATTTGCTATTAGTTGTATCTTCAAGGTATGTCGGATTTGTGCTGTTTCTGACTTATAACAAAATTCAGGACAAAAATAAACAAGAAGAGGTTGTGCAGTTAAACAAGATATATTTGCTAACCATTTTTACTGAATGTCTATGAATTTGGATTATGATAATGTAAACCAAATGTACATATATCTATCATAAAATTGTGACATAATAACAATTTGCTAGTTTGCATAACATAGTACACAAGATATAGCACTTGTAAGAGTCAAATGCTCCCAAAAATGTGTCTTATGAACTCACTTTAAAAAGATGCCATTGTATCATAATAAACTTCGTTACCCTTAGACTAAACAAAACATATGGTTCACAGTCTGTACTGTCCATATTTCAGAACTCATGAAAAATGTAATTAAACAAACACTTTTTGCATGAAGTGTAATATTTAAAACAAGACGGCTATGGTGGCCCTTTATTGCTCACCCGAGTATATTGCCATCCTGGTTTCAAGGTTCCATGAGGATTTTCAATGATTTGACCTTGTGACCTACTTTTTGACCCAACATGACCCAGTACCACACTGGAATTGCATCTTGTTAAGACCAACATTCTGATCAAGTTTTATGAAGTTCCGATAGAGAATGCAGCCTCCCAAGAATCCTTAAGGATTTTCAATCATTTGATTCTGTGACCTAGTTTATGACCTCAGATGACCCAGTTTCAATCTTGACTTAGATTTTATTAAGGCAAACATTTTTACCAAGTCACACTTACATAAAGTAAAAATGAAACCTCTGGAGTGTTAACCCAGTTTTGAACTTGGACTATATTTCATTGAGACAAACATTCTGACCAAGTTTAATGCAGACCAGGTAAAAGATGTTACATATCAAGTGTTAACAGTCTAAATTGTAGACGACGACGGACACGGGGCGATCCCAATAGCTCAACTTAAGCACTTCGTGCTCAGGCGAGCTAAAAACACTGGACATGGTCGAGTTTGTTGGACTCTTGGTCTCAAACAAGCATTAAATTTAATACAAACATTAAAAATAGTTTAATTAATAAAAAAGTCCCATTACTTGTTATTATGACTTTTCCCCTGTTGAATTGATTAATTTCAAACTAACTGTACATCAATATAGGTGCATGATCAGTGAATATTACTTGATAAACCCTGACACATCTTCTCTGGAATATTTTTATTTCTATGTTTCTCTCTATTACTTTTAAATACTGACTAAAATGCATAAAAAGTTTCAAAATTAAATTGCTATACTACATTCCAGCTAACTCATTGGAAAAATCTTTCATTTGAACTTTTGTCTACAAGTTATTTCAATAGAGAGTAATGACAAATGGAGATACAGTGGAATCACATTATTATGCAACATTTAAATTTTATGCAATGCTATTAACTATTTGAACATATCTGAAACACAGCCGAGTTTTAAGTTGTGTAGCTGTTCATAAATGAACAAGGATCGAGTAAGTCGCTGTGGTGTAGTGGTTAGCATACTGGAACGGAGACAGGGGTGCGAATCCTGGTAGCTCCATTGACCAATTTTTCATGTTCCTCAAAAGATGAGTTTATAACTATCATTCCAACATTTCTCAAATGAACCAGAACTGGTGGATGAACAAAATATTACACTTTAATTAAAGTGAATAAACCCCAACTTTTGATGTCTAAGTTGAATGAACATGAGCATTGAAACTGAAAATTAATATTTAAAATACCATTTATGAAAGAATTACCACTGGATGGGGTAGTTTGACTTTGCAAGGTTCATCAACTTTTGTCAAGAAATAACAATTGTACTAAAAAGAAATAATGTTAACAGTCTTTAGAAGATGTTCACTTGCACATTGTATTTAATCTATCAACCAACACAATGTCTACTTGGTATACTAGTCCCCTTCTGGATTGAAAGATTTGTTCTGTATATCTATGAACATAGACAGCTAGTGCAAGTCTTTGATTGTATCCCCGCAAGCACCCATATAGTCATAGAACAAGCTGCCTATAGGCAGAATGCATGTAGGCTCTGCTCTATCTGTGTCTTCTTAATGACTATGCTTGTCTAGCTAACATGTCATCTCTGAATGTCAGTTGTAGGCGCAACGTTAACTGATCAGTGATTGTTTACCTATCCTGAAAATACAAAAATACAACACAGTAATATATAGCTACATAAACTTAATTCTAAAAAATAATCAACAGAGTTTGTAATGAAATGCAAATTTATGCCAACATTGAAATTAATAAATAAAAAAGTTTAATAAATAAAAAAGTAAGTATTTAGTCCCTGCTTAATGGTTATCATAAACAGTAGGAAGACTCATACATACCCTATTGTCAAAATGGTGGTCGAGAAATTGAAACCCACTGAGTCAGGTGTGATCAATATCTAACAATCTCTAATTTAGGCACACATACTGGTTAGTTACCAAGAAAGCAGTCATCAAGAGTGATAAGTATAAGCTTTTTGAAAATGAGTAAGTTTGAGCTTAACTGTATTTGTATTGGTATAAATATACAAGGACATTGAAAATATAAGGAAGGTACATTTGTTTACCTAACTGGTTGTCTGTCGTTGCAATACTGTGGGGCCATTCTATAGCAAACTCTGTCTTCATCTCTGTACAATGTACATACACACCAGCTGGGTACAGGCGCTAAGGGTTCTGGTTCAACGGGGCCTTTTTTGTGAGGACAGCAGTTATATCCAATATTACCAGAGGCTGACTTTCCGTCAGCTCCTTCAACGTTTTTCTTCTTTCATCATCCATCGTTCTATCATGTCCTGGAAGCATAATTGCTCTTTATATAAATACATTTATAAACAAAACTTTAACAATGCAGACAACAAGCAAATTTATTGAATTGATATCCCTTGTAGAATAAGACAAATTACAGAAAATATAAATCAATTAGTTATTTAATATCCATCGAAAAGACCACATATCGTTTCGGCGGGGGATAATAAAAATTAAAATCGTAGAATGAGGTGGACAAAAGGAAAGGAGACAAAATAGCTCAATTTTAGAACTTCAGATCTAAGTGAGCTCAAAAGTTTGAAACAAACTTTTGGGCCATTCTTGATCTTTAGATGAATTGAAATGAGCTGTACATTTTACATATTACATGTATAAAGCATGGAATAATTATACTCAGGAAAAGATCAACACAGCTACTAGAAAAGATTTGTCAACTGCGCATCTATATATATACAATGTATATAGATATATTATAAGACTCACAAAAAGTTTAAAAGCATGGGGAACTTAAAACTCAGTGGAAATACATTAATGAATTCAAACTGATTTTTAACCTACATGTGCTTGCTGTCTTCCCTCTTCACGTAGCCGCATCATATTCTCCTCTTCATCTTAAATTCAATTTCAAACGGCCTTCATCTGAACACTCACTGTCCACCCCTACCATGGCCTCTACCTTCCCATGCCCCTGTATAGTGCAGTGTCTTCGTCACAGAGGCTGGTGACCCCTACAAATATTAAAAAAGCTTTCCTGTAAATTAACACATATGTTTAAGAACTTGAACCCATCAATAGATGATCCTTTGTAAAGTTTGTTAATTATGATCTATCAAGGGCTACTTTCATTTTCATTCATGCTAATTAAGATAAAATTATCGTATAAACCATTTGAATAATAAAATACTTGCTTCATGAGAGGGCATTTTAACAAAATGGTGTAAATAACAAATAATATTAACTTACAACATAGACCCAATTAGCTAATTAGGTATCGTCAAATTATTTTGAAATGACCCCTCGTGGTAATGTCGCTATGAAGAATGTCCAATTACGTCAATATTTCAACGATCAAAATAAAATTCAAGTCGTCTTTGTCTGTAAGACGTATAACTGACCTAAATACTGCCAAAACATCGTATATTTATTGGATAACAAACAATGTGAAACGAAGAAAACACTTACTACGTCGGCAATCGGAGACGCAGATTCTGCAGTCTTGTCTTGTTTACAAATGTGTAATCGGTCACGTGGTATTTGTTCTATATTCGCTGCGGGAATTCCGTGTTATAAATATCTCGGGATACCCCGACCTACTCAATGTTTATCGTACGAAATGGACTGGATTTTTTATGAAAAACGCATTTTTTAGCATTTTAAACTACATTTCTCCATTAAATATTGTGTTAAATATAATTTAACGCAATTATTTCTCAAACATGTTTTTTTGGGTCATTCTGGAGTCGAGTCCCTTTAAACTAAATGCTAAAAATGTGTATTCTCTAACTAAATTGACATGCTTAATATGATATGTAAATGTTTTGTTATTAGATATTTAAAAAATAAATAAACATAAAATCATTTTCAATCTTGTCACTTTAGGCTTATTTCAATTCGCCACCGGAAAACCATATGGCGAACATGCAGTCTCATACATTTCTTAAAAAATTGGTTACTAACCAGTACTAGCATGTTCTTCATGTGGAAATTAAATGTAACTGCCAATTTTCCCACCAGACAGGAATTTCTTGATCCGGGCATGGTTTGGAAGATCTTACATATTCTTTGAATCGATTGGTCAATGCAGTTCTTCAGTATTACGTTTGAGATGTTATGGCTTTTGAAGTATTTAAATATTATAGTTAAAGATTTTCAACACACAGGATCGCCCTTTTGAAATCTTGTTTGCTGACATGTTGATGGTATTCAAATTTGTTTCCATGCATGACTCTTCTTCTACCTTGTTCATCAAACGGTCAACACCCACTATTTATAACTACTACTGGAAGGGGACTATCTTGGGACAGCATTTAGTGTTAAAGAGAGATTAAATTGTTACAGATTTATCTCGACATCCATAAGATCTCTCCTTACAGATCCCCGTGAAACAACAGTATATAAAACAATAGGGACTCAATGGGTGCAAGGGCAACCATGTATGGAAAACACGATGCAAAGAATGGTCCGGTCGACAATCAAAAACAACCACGGAGAGGGGGACAGGAAGGGGGAGTTTAATAGATGGAGCACATCACGAAACTAGCCAAGAAAGCCAGTATAGTCATAGGCCGAAAGATGGAAGAAAAACAATAATTAAATTACATGTATGGTTAAAAGTACTACAAACGAGATGCAATTGGATGAAACCTAGCTGAAAAAGTTCTTGCTGAATTTCCTTATCAGTTGATTTAGGTTTAACAGATCTATATAGATGTTTTGAGACTTGTACGCGTCGACAATTCCATTTTCAAGTAGAACAACTCTTTTTATTGTTTAATAAGATATCTAGATAAGCAGCTGTAATGATGTCCCAAATCGTAGCTGATATAGTGAGATTTAAAGTATATCAAACTAACACCATTGAAGGTTCCATGCTCTTATACAAACTACACGCAGCGGTTATCTTCCCTCGCAGTACATCAATAACTATAAGGGGATTGGCTCTTTTAATCCAAAACTAACCTCTAAACCAAGGCAACGCAGGTAACTCTTATAAACGTATATTCATAAGACCGTACGGGTTATCTCCCTTACATTTACATAATATTCACAGCAACGGTATGTACTTTTCGCAGATTTTTTTTTCATTTAGCAATATTAAATTCATATTATTATAACGAACATATATGGTATATAATCAATTACAAGACAATCTGGTGTCGGCGGTGGTTTTAAAAATAATCACTTTATTTATCACTGCGGAGAGTTTGCATATGGGTGCGGACCGTTTTATCCTATTGCGCACGGCTCTATCCTTTAGCGCATGCGCATAGCGTTCAGAAAGTGGACGAAGTGAAATTATTTATTAACGTTTCTACGACTTTTCATTTAATCGTTGACAGGTATGCAACCTCTTATTTAGCCTTATTATTATTTAAATATCAGAAATAGCTTTATATCTAGTTAGTTCAGTTGTTAGTTTATGTCTTCTCATTGTCACATGACGATGTCAAGCGTTTGACGTAAGATAAATTTTTGTCATTTCGAAATTCTTCATTCACTGTATATAAACACCGTTTCGCTTTAACCTACACCTTATTTTATTAACGGTATTAGTGACAGTTTTGGTGTTCTATAAGGTCAGCAGTTAAACAAGTTTATTGTAAGTTATTTCTTTCTTTAATTTAGTATCTATTGTTATTATTGATTCAATACATGTGTTGGTGTCAATTGTGGCGTTGATAGTGATACCGTAGTTCAAGTGTACTCCTATTTTGTCATATTGATTTATTTAATACAACAAATATTTGAAATGAAGTAAATTAAGGGGAAAAGTGCGCCCAATGTGGGGCTCGAACCTATGACTCCCTAAACACTAGTACGGCACTAACGACTGAGCTAACCGGGCGGCGGTCCGACCTCACACAACCAAACTCCTTCCCCTTTGGGCATTCGAGACTCAACCACCGTGTACCGTCAAACACCGCTGCCACTATTGAAGTAAATCAAGGGGAAAAAGTGTGTCCGATGTGGGGCTCGAATCCAGAACTCCCTAAACACTAGTATGGTACTCTACTTACTGAGCTAACTGGGCGGCTGTCTAACCCCACATCGCCACAGAAGAATGCAAAAACTTTGTGGCAAGTCTTTCTAAGGCATTTCAAGCTTAAAAAAACTATGTTTAATAGCAAGATGTTAGTAATGCTAAACATAATCGGCCAATCAAAGAAATCTTGGAAATTCAAACCCTCTTCATTAACATCTGTAGTCCAATTTTAGACATGTACATGCCCATTCAAGTTTTAACCATAATCATTCATAATGTTGTTTATTTACATTTTACTTTCACTTTGCATATATAACCGGAAAATGTCAGAATGTGAAATTAGTCAATAGTTATGTAGGGTCGTATTTATAGGACTACAACATCTTCATCCTTATCACACAGAATATTACTTTCCATTTCTGCTGGTGTGCATTTTCAAGGGTATTGTCAGCTTTTGACTGAAAAGTTAATCATCCTTTCCTCAGCTGTTTGTGTTGCTCACAAAATAGTCGTAGGCTTTCTTGTGAGTTTTTGATTGTCGAGGCTGTAATAACTAATATGTATAGTTTGAGCGTCCAGTGCCCTGAAAAGGGGGAGACAAATGCCTTGGTAAACTTAAAAAAGTAAAGACAATATTTTGGAAACAGTTTGATACATACATGTCATATTCTGTACATGCTTATTGATTGTCTCTGTTTTATTTACAGTAATCAAGACAATTTCTATTGTTTCTGACAAATTCTGTTAGTGCTGATTACCTGTCTATATTAACTTATCAACCACACATTTTTGGCTAAGGAGTCTGTAGATATTGAGGGTTGGGATTACAATAATTAACTGGCACCATATATTTCATTGCTTGAGACATGTTCAGGTGGACAATTTGATAAAAAAATCAGAATTTTTCCAGTTTCTACAGGTGACGCTATTTTATCCATTCAACACACACAATGTACGTAACAAATTAGTTCATTGATAGAAATGCTAAAAATATTAACAGTACAGAATTATACACAGTTATACTTATCTGAATTGTTCGACTATCGGCCAAATTCCATTAAAACAATTATCAGTCCTGGTCATGTCTGTTTGACTAACAACTTTCAGAAAGTCTGATTTATATCGAAGTACACTAAAATGATTAAAATGAAGACCTTCCAATTTAGTTTAGGTCACCTAAGGAGTGGAAACAAACACCAAATTTAGACTAAGGTCCTAGCAGTGGAAACAGTTCCTTCCCCAATTCAGTAATGCCAGTTAGAGGGCATAACTCACAGGGTGTTTAACCTATGCTTTCAATCTGTATTAAAAGTAGAAATTGGATTTGAACAAAAATCATTTATTTTTCTGTTTACTCATGGATATTAATCCTATAAATTATGCAGTGAAAACTTCAGATAGTAAAATAATCTCCTTTTGATACAAGTCGGCATTTTGCAAACTTGACTTTTATAAAAGGTTATCTTCATATATTACGTTATAATGTGAATTAATTTTATTACAATTTAAAAAAGTCTTGTCAGTATTGTTTTTCCAATTTCAGCAAAAATGGCTGCACCACCCCCATACCCAGGCAATGAGAAGGGAGGAGTGATGCCTCCACCAAGTAAGTTGACTTATCGTTATATTACGCTGCGCTGTAGGTCTTTAATAGGCTGTTCCATCTACATGCAAAACATACAATTTTCATACTCATTACTATATTATAGTCTTACATATTACTTAGAAATACTCAAAGTGATACACAATACTAAAATGATTTTTTCACAATTTATTGTTGATAATGCTTACAAGTATATCCTGAATAATTTTGCCAGATTTATCGTGTGAAACAGGATAACAACCACTTATATAAATGTTTTTATGTGCTGTTTTCAGCCTCTTTCAAACATAATTGAGAAACCTCATTTGAGTTTGATGTCAATGCTACTGATAATATTATATGCAGTAGGACATTGTTTATTCGAATTCATTGGGTTTTAAATTTTATTTCAAATAATTCATGGTTTCTGGAATAGCCCATTTTGATTAGATGCACTATAAAATATATTACATCAATAAACAAACTTTGTCCAAAGTTATGTACCATCCGAAAACGTGCCACAAGCTGTCACCGGTTTTATTTTGCAGCATTCTCAATCTAATGATCACGGAGCAAACTGACGCTGATTACTTAAATCAATTACATATAAAAACCACTGGTAATCAACCATTGGGGGTCAATTTAGTGAAATTAAGTTGTCGTCCGCACCTTCGCCGATACCGTTAAGGGGTCTATTGTGTGTCGTAAAATTGTGTAAACAAGTTGACACGCGAGTTAAATGGTCTAATAAGCGTGAACTAAAACCGCAATTTACTGGATTTGCAGGACATATTACGGGATAAATCGATCGAATTTTATCATCAACTTTCAAATTATAAGCATTTTAAAGCTGGAAATCGCTGAAAAGGTCGCGCACCACCAAATTTAAATGTCAATTTTCTCGAAGGAGTGGGCGCATGTAAAAAGGCAAACATTTGCTTTCAACAAATTGTGTGCGGCAAATCCGATGAACAACTTTTCAATTTGGTGTGGCCTTACCCACAATTTTTTATATCGTAATACAGAGGAAAGAGATGGGGACCTGAGTTTTCTGATGATACTAAGTATTCGGATAGAAGGTTATTGAATAAACGAGGTCTGCCTGTATACAGTATTGAGTAAAATTATCATATACAAGTGTATTTATTGATCTAAAGCGTTGACCCAAGCAAACATTTTTATCTTAAAGATAAATAATCTCTATTTATATTGGGGATGTCACAATACACCTAAAGTGTACTGGGATAAATTGCTATGTATGAGCAGTGTAGCACAGTGACCAACATAGTACTCTAACATGAAGTTCCATCCACAGCTATCACCTTGTACTTGAACAAATAGAAATTTCTATTTTACTGGTTATTTGAGGATTTTAAATTTGTTAAGTCATGAAAAAGTTCTTTATTCAGTGAAAATAATTTTTTCATTTTCTGTTTTTTCTCATTTAATAGTTTTTTTCATGATTTTATATTACAATTAAAATTTGATCAGGACATCTTTTCTTCATACAGATTCTTTGTACACAAACATGTAATAGTCATATTTATGTACATTATAGTACGCACCACAAGACTTTTGTGTCTATTAATGAATAACATAGATAGATACATTGTACAAATAAATAAAAAAAGTTTACAGTGGGTTTTAACCAGGAAGTTTTTAAAACATAGTGATTTACTGCCCTGGCTATTCACATGTATGAAGAATTTTCTCTCGATTAACATTGTTATCTAAATAGTTAAACCCTTACCTACCCTTGTCAAAGAATGGTTGACAAGTTTGGTTCATTTAAAAGTACAGTCATGTATGTCTGTATCAATCCAAATACGAAGTTCCGGGTCACTGGTTACATTTACAGATTTGTATAGATGGCAAACTACTGATATTGGCTGGTGTACTAGCAATTAACACTATATACAGTTCCATAATCATGTTGATTTACTTCATATACTTTTGTACTGTGTAAACTTGTAGTTATCTGTTTTTCTGGTACAATTTTACAAGAAATTACCCACGTTTTGGAACTTATTCTAGAAGTATTATTTTGCTTTATTGCAATCAATATGTCAGGTACATCTGTTAAAACTGTTTGATATATGTTAAATTATTGTAACTAGATAATTCTTTACATTGTCTGAAATGTGTATAGGTGCTGCTGTTGTGCCACATTCTTTTATAAGTATATGAATAGGGCTGTCGTCATTAATTGCAATATCGATGTATTGACGATATAGTCAAATTGAAGATGAATCAATACAGTTCTCACATCTACAATATTTACCTCCCTCGTTCTGAATGTCGGCCATTTTGATAAAAGCATAAACGAAACAACGGTCCAAACGTTTTTGATTTTTGTCTTGGATGAAGATTCGACTATGGCAATTAAAAGCATGAAATAACCTTCTTACGATGATTTCATTACAAGAAATCATCGAAAGTCTAGAAAATGTTTTCTTTGTCGACAAAATATTGATACCGGTAATTATCTTGGCATCTAACTCGAAATTTGATAATTGTGCAGCTTTAGGCGTTGCTTTCACTCCCCCTGTCCTTTACAACAGTAATTAACATTAAAAACTAAAAGCTTGTCAAGCTTCTACACCTAATAAGTATCCCCACTTCGGATATTATAGCTTTAGGGAGTGGAGGATTGACTTTGATTCTGGACTGTTCATTTTCTTTTACCTCTGATTTATAAGAATGTAGAAGATCTATAACATAAGGGAAGCAAAATGAGAGATTAATATTCCCACATTGTAACATGATTGTACAATAAGAATGATAAGGGCACGGAATAACTTATGAAAGTTGAAAGTAAGTTGTCTGCCAATACCAGAATAACATTGGTTTTTACTTTTCATCAGAAGCAACTGTGTATTACAGCAAAAGCTTTAAGGAAACCCTTCCAAAATGATGCAGGGGACTTTGCCACTGGTTCCCCACATATGCGGCCCCCTTGACCCCGGCAAAATTTTCCTCTTTTCACACTTCACTGTTGGCATCCCTGTATGTACAGGTCCAGTGATAATCTGATACACATTTACTGGCATTCATACTGTTATTTGCTAGCATTAATTATTCATGTATAATACAGTGACTAGCTGGTTAAAGCTTGTTTACAAATTACTACAATAGGGAAATCAATATAAAAGATTAGGTATGATGTTATAATAATGTCAAAGTAGATATAAAACATTCACTTATAGTTAAGTTTTCCATTGAATAAATGAGTGTACGGAAGTAATACTTATAACAGTGTACTTTAGTTATACTTATAATAACGAAATTATGAATTTAATTACAAAAAATATCTTCATTGCATGTAGATGCATGGTGTACTGACTAGTCGTCCTAGCCTTCTCTGATACAATGTTTTAATGTGTTTTATTTCTGATTTCAGACCCAGCTTATCCCCAGCAAGGTAATATAGATCTCTTCTTATTTCAAGTTCTTCAGCTTATATACAGGTTTACCAGAGCCCTCATTTCATGTTTTCCTGAGCCAAATTTTGGCCTCAATTACCATTTTTTGTGGTATAACTTACAGTATGGCTAAATTTGTTTTTGAAAAGATTTTTTTTTTAGTTTGGTTGAAAACCTTTGATAAAAATCCCCTATCAACTGGCCCCTATTCCTGAGTCCCTTTAAATGGAGTAAGGGCCCTGTATATTAATGTGCTGTCTGATCATTATCTTATTTATCATTTAATGCATACTGGTGTGTGTATATTTATGGATTATATACCTGCATTGTACTTATTTATGCTGTCTATTTGTTAAAATTCATACTAACCTTTAAACAATTGTATTGTTATAAAAATGGAATGAAATTTTATCACATAATGCTCATTTGTGTGACATTTGATAACGTTTTTGTTTTGTATTAACTGTTTTTAATTGAAAAAACTAGCTATAGACTGTAGAGAAGCATTACATTATAAGATATTACAGGATGGTTATAGATTACAGTAGTATCTGAGTGTACTATTTAATACGGAATGCATAATGCTGAATAGGAGGCTGGCGGTCAGCACGTGCCAGATAGGGTGAACATTTTATATTTTGCTTTGTTCTTAAGTGAAATTCTTGGTATTATCTGCAGTACATTTAGTCTTTAAAACAAATGACTCAAATGTGACTAGTGTTTATTATTAATGTATTGGAAATATCAGATTATTGTGTCTTGTCTTAAATGCATATAGTATATACAATGTATATAACATATATAATATTATTAACTGTATTAATATTTTGGTTCTTTACTATGTTTACCAGAATTTAATTACAATTTAATACTCTTAATGCAATCCTTTGTAACGATTCATGTTGTGATATTATCATGACCCAGTTCAGGACATTTTGTTTACTTTAGATTGCTTAAAATTACTCCTAGTTTAAATCAAACAGCTTTTATATTTTGGCTTAGGACTGAATTCAACAATTTCTCAGTTCCTAAATAGATACAAATGTATTCAAAAGTGTGATAGAATGTATGTATTGTCATTAAGCAATTTTGGTTACCTTTATTACAAACAACTAGTTTACGGAACCCCATACGGTCAGCCAGGTAAGAGCATGAGATTGTTTCCTGTCAAGTCCTGTTTCTGTGTTATTGTTCACATCTCATTTAACATGTCGTTAGTCCCACGGTGACAGTTGTTTCACTAACAAATGTTATAAATAAATGGCCAGGCTGTGCAAATTGTATAATTGTATCTAATAATACAAGTTTAAGTCTTCTCTGTCTTATGAGTAATTTCTCTTTTAAGCCCCACCTTTACTAATTGCCCTGCAGTCACCAAACTTCACACACATGTTTATTGTTTTGCACCTGGTTTTCAGTTTTCACATCAGACCATTGACACTTGGGTTATGGCCCTTGACTTATACAAAGTCAGAGGGCATTCTATATCAGCAAGTTAGTGCCATGCACTGCTCCTTAAGTAATTGTCCTACAGTCACCAAACTTTACACAAATGTTTATTAGGATAAGTTGTGCACCTAAACTTCACAAAAATATTTATTAGGATATGTTATGCATGCTCCTGGGTTTTATTTTTGGACCAGTCGAGTTAGGGTCCTTGACTTGCGAAAAAAGGAAACCGGGAGGATCCATGTACAATGGACACAAATTTAGTTTGTCAATTTAGGTCACCCCACAGGCATTTCATATTCATTTTTACTGATATGATGTCAAAAGTAAGATCATTACCCTCAATTGATTTATTAATTTATAAAAAAGTTATTTATTATAGTGTCACCCCTATTTAAAAGGTCAGCCATTTCTGACTTATGAGACACCTACTTGCTGAGCACATTTACGTACCAATTCCTATCCTTTAATGCTAGGCACCAGGCAGGTAGGTGCATGGTACCTCACCAACCAGCTATATCAGAACGGACTCCTACTGGGATTCAAACCTTCAACCTCCTGCTCCCAAGGCGGATGCCTTAACCGCTTGATCATGGAAGATTTTGTTGTTTTGGGTGGTATTTAGTCTTGTATTACACTTTGAAAACTTGTTATGAACAATAGGATCACAGAACAGTGGTCAATAATGCAGGGGTTTCCCTGACGCAGAAATCTTGAGTCCCTGACTCCCTTTTCTTTCTAGGGACTCCCATTTTCCACTTACTGTGCATCCCTGGGACCCGTAATATAAAACTATGTAATGTATAAACTGCATATATGGGACACTACAAATTTACTAAGGACCCCCAATTTGTCAAACACGAGGTTCCAAGGACCCCTTGCTGAAAAACCCTAGGGAAACACCTGATAATGTTATAACGGTTACATGTAATGTTATTATTACTGTTAAAGTGAAGAAACCTGTATTTTTTTATGTCAAAGTTGAATGAACAATGTGAGCTGAAATAGAAAATTAACAAATTAAAAATATTAAAAAAACATGAAACATATATATACCATTGGATGGAGTAGTATAGATTTGTATTGTTCATCAACATTTATAAATAAATGACAGCCTTGAGTAATAAATGTTTCCACATATCATTTACACCCAGAAGGATTATACGTGCATGAAGCAGAAACTCACAACCTTATTTGTAAAAACCACAAATATTTTATACTCATGTAAACAACAAACTAATACATTAATGAATTAGTTCAATATTGAACAATCTGTACATCTTTTGAAATAAGTTATTCTGAGTTTTTTTCCCTTAGATGGTAATTAAATGTTTGTTTTGACAGGTTTACTCATTGAATCATGTTGTGTACATTTGTATAGTATTACATTTGCTTCTTGTTAAGAACATTTTGTAGTTACATTGTATCTGTGTATTTTGAAGTATGTAATATTTGTTGTAAAAGTCCGTTCTTTTGTCCGACTTTGTTAGTATTTTAAGTTAATTACACTGTCTAAGCACTTTCCATTTGTCAATTAGCATGTTTGTGAAATATTTGTTGAATACCTGTGTGTAAAAATGTGGAACCCTAAGCCTAAAAACACAATTGTTATTTTCATATAATATTGCCACTTAAATTTTTGAATTCAACATACTACCTGATATAAGTATTTGTGTATATACAAAGAACTGTTATTAATAATATTGTGTTAATTTATGTATTCCTGTCTGGTTAGCTCAGTTAATACATGTTGAGCCCTAGGCTGTCACCCAGGTGGTCTGGGTTCGATTTTCAGTAGTGAAATGACTTTTGGCTATGGTCATTTGTCCTCCACCTCTGATTCATGTGGGAAAGTTGTCAGCTGATAGCTAAAGGGCAAGTTACTGGTGGTTGTTAGTTAATTCCAAGAAGACTGGTTGGGTCAACTGACTGCCATATATATATAACTGTAAAGTTTTTGAAAAGCAGCATCAAACCCAAGTACATGTAACACAAGCAAATGTGAGCGCCGCTGTACGATTTCCAGAAAACGTCACATGTGACATCACCATGTATTGACAGTAAGCAATATTTGCCCCATATGGCAATATGAAAACGAAGTGACCATAATTATGGAGTAAATATTGTTTCCTGCTTTCAAATAGTGACATCACATGTTGCAGTTTTTTTAAATGCTAAAGAAAAGGTTGTAAATCCCATAGCAGCACTCATGTGTATTTTTGTTTAACATAGAGACTTCCTGATAGCAATGTTTAAGATATAAACGACTGTATATATTTATGTTTGTATACCAAGTTGCCAATGAAGTTTATCTATAAAGTGATCTCAAAATCGATTGATTTATACCTGAAATCCGCATTCTGTTTTACGGATGTCCCTTATCTATAATATATATTGATAAATCAATCTTCTTGACGTCCAAGTTGAAGTAACCAAGTCATACTATTCGGATACTCTTTATATAAAAGGATTAGTTTATGCCATTACTGTCGGCCGGCGAACATTCATTTTGCCAAAAAATTCTGAATGTTTCCAATATGAAGTCATCATTCAATTTCTCTGATTTCTTAATGCTGTATATAATTTTACAAACTTTGTTTTTATAAATTTGATAGCAGGTGTCCTCTGATTTATGTGAAATCTTGTCATGGAACAGTAACCTTTCCTTAATTTTGTTGTTACAATACAATGTATGGCTCTGTATAGTAGTGCAATAATACGTTTCTATGGTAACAGTATGTATTAGTGATAATATTGTGCAATTAACATTGCAGTGTAGTATTTATATATACTGTATTTTACACAGTATGTAAATCTAGAGATGTCAGTTAGATGTGGGGGCCTGCTTAAACCATTTATTGAACTCACTATTCTACCACTATATTTGTAATATATCTATTTATTTTCTTAGGCGGATCCCCCTATCCCCAGCAGCAGCAGCAGCAACAGTATGGTATGCAGCCAGGTAAATGAGTGAAAATGCTGTTACTTTTGTTTTTTGATGTTGTTCAAATTCACTATCATTTGGAAAAAGTCTTTGTTTTCGCTAATGTCTCCAAAAAAGCTTTCAGAATTCAGTTCATGGTAAGGAGGAAAAGATAGGCTTGATGGTGTTAGCGGAAACAAACAACTTTTTACCCTTTATAGCAAGTCACTGACTCGCCTGAGCACTTCGTGCTCACAGCGAGCTATTAGGATCATCAGATGTTCGTCTTCCCAAGGCTGTCCAAGCTTGCTATGATTCAATCGTTTCAATTCAATCTCAATCAAACTTTGACACTATATAATACTGTATAATGATGATAAGGTATTTGTTAAGTTTTATTATTGGCCAAAGCAAACGATTCAGTAAAGACTATAGTTTATAAAAATTGACCTGATCCTGACCGTAATGGATGGCTATTACACAGAATATATCAAAGTCTGCTAGCGAATTGTGCATTATCAGTCCTTTTCATAGTTTATAGTATACTTTGTGTAATACTTAACCTATAGAGACCCAGGGATATATATGGACAAGAAGTAAAGTGACTCTATGCTAACAGATGTCAAGAGGATTAGTTCAAGATATTAAAGCCTCTATTATCAAAATATGCTGTATTTATAAAAATGTACACACCCCAGCACTTTTATTGCTAAATGCACTGTATAAGCCACACATGGTTAACTGATCTTACCTAAATTTGATTTTTCTTTTATATTCGCAACTTCAGTTTTTTGGCAGTATCCCAACCTTGCATGTTGTGCTGTATGCTTTATTGAGTTCAGGAGGGGGGTTGCCACGGTCCCTGATTTTAATCTATCACCACAATTTATAAACATTCATTGTATATAAAAAATAGCACATTCATATTCAGTTTCTAGATCAGCCATGTGTAGGCTTTATAGGTTTTAAAGGTATTGTTGACTCAACATGTAGTAAAAGTCCTGATGAATAACTGAGAAAATATAATTTAGTGAATGAGTCTGTAAGATGACCTTACAAGGGTCAAACCAAACTATGCATTATTCATCAGTTATCAATTTTCATCTGCTCAGTTTGGAACTTGATCAGAATGATGTCTTCAATGTAGGCCAAGTTCTATTATGTCAATGTTGGTTGTTGGTCAAATCATAGAAACCTTGTGAATACAATCACCATGAATCATGCTCAGACTGATGGTCTCTGTGAAATAGAGGCCAAGTTTAAATGGTGAGTTAAGGCCAGATTAGCAATGCCATTATGTTAAATCATAGAAATCTGTGCGAAAAGTCTGTTACTAATTGGCTGTATTCAGAACCAAACTGATAGATACCTATATGGTTGCAGCTCTATTTGTAGTATACTAACAGTCTTATTCTACTTTCAGCATGATTTATTATGTTGCTAATTATTATAACTGCATTTGGTCAAGTATTAAATATTGTATGGAGCTCTCGGGAAGATAACGTCCATCCCTCATCATGCATGCAGTAGTTACACATCGCTTCCTTTGTAGGTTACAATAGATGTTCTTTTATCTCACATTAGCTATTGCTATGTTGTCTCAGCATGTTTTTGTGTTTTTTTGTGTGAAGTGAATTTGTAGGTTTGTTTTTAGTGGGATTTCAGCTTTTTGCTCAAGGATGAGCTGTTGTGATTGCCAATCAATCAATCAATCAATCAATCAATCAATCAATCAATCAATCAATCAATCAATCAATCAGACTAAGAAGTTACAGAATGATTACTTTAATAATCCAGTTTATGATGCTTGATTAAGTAAATTAACAATGTTGTACCTTGTTAATAATTCAGAGGCCACATTTCTTCACCAATCATAAACTTTGCAAGTGTAATTATTTCCATAACATCTAGAAACTGCTTCAATTAAGAGCTCAATAATTATTGTTCAAGCAATCCATTAGTTATTGCCTTTGAACTCACACTTTATTGGACTATATTGCCATTTTGTCATTGAATGAGCAATATTGGGGCCATCATGGCCTGTCTGTTTTGTTTTATCGTTTACTGCCCTATAAGTACATTATGTTTGTACATTGACATATATATCGAAAATATTCTGAAATTGCTCACTAACAGAACATTTAGCTTCCTGTATACGAGTTATTTATTGGAAGGTTAATGCTGCGTGGATATAGTGTGCCATGAGCATGATGAATAAATACAAAATGTAGACGGTATGAAATATCTATATGCATGCAGAAAGTCTTACCTGTGCATTCACTCCCCCCCCCAAACTGCTCTTAATTATTGTGTATTTCTTGGGGTAGAATAGAAAAGGAATAACCTGCATGATGCACTTAACCCTAGCCAATCCATTGTCATGTCATTTGTCACAATTACAGAGCAAAAATATACAAATTGATAAAAAACTACATACAATAGGATAACAGAAGGCATGTTTATCTAAAGGCGATTGTTCTTTCTATTAATAATGAATATTAGTGTCTACCTAGGTAGGCACTGCATGTAGATGTTAATGTAGCTATTGATTTATTATTGTCTAGGTGTAGAATTGATTTTATATTGTTAATTCATTTTCAGTTAGTAAAAGTCTTATTCATTATCCAAGCATTGGGTGTACACATTGACACAAACTAGCAGTTGGGTCCCATGTGTTGATTGCCGAGTCTCTAGCTTTTCTATGATCAATGTTCAAATTGTTTGTTATTATGAATCAGCTATCTAATTTTGAAGTAGCATAAATTACTCAAGGCAAAGCAAACACCTGTATTGTACTAAAATCTAACTTGATTTGTTTGCAAGGAAATAAGCTCATAATCAAAGAACAATTTTATTCTAGTATTTAAACTGACTTGCACCATATAGTTCATGAGTTATAATCTAGTTTTTACATGACTTTCAATGTTCATAGTTACTTCACGTACTAATATGTTCTGATTCTCGTACAACTTTCAGCCTTTCAATGTTTCTTGTGATCTGAAGATTAAAATTAAACTAGTAATATATAAAAATATTTCTTTTATTATTAATTGTTACAGTATATAGATATTATTTCAGCTCTTTATGGATGTCAGACTGGCTGTTTGTACTTTGATATACAGTTTTAAGAAATAATGAACAAAGTGAATATTTCAGGGCTGGTATACCGGTATATGAAATATGAGATGATGAATAATTAGTCGCCAATATATTATATAGTATTGTTCTTATACAGCCCAGTACAATGCTCCTGGACAGCAGGCTACCACTGTTGTTGTGACACAACCTGCCTACCAAGTGGTACAACACTTCCGCGAGTCCCCTGTGCGCATCAAGTGTCAGTTCTGCCAGGCCGATGTTGTGACATCTACTTATTACGAGACAGGAACCCTGACATGGGTGGCTTGCTTCGTTATTGCTATTGTTGGGTAAGTCAGAGGCAAACAGTTGGTTCCGTAAACTGAAATTTAATACACAACACAGTACATGTAGTCATTTGGTGATCTTGGAAATGTATTCACGTTTTGTTTTGAATGTGACAAGAAACGTTCAGAAATTTAAGAGATTTGTCATCATAAATTGTGCCTAACTCAAACAATTGAAAGATGCGTCATCAAGTTTTCATTTATTTGCGGTTTAGGCTTCATATTACAAGCATTTATGAACGTACATGCGAGCTAATACTTTAATTTGAATTTTTTATGTTCATAATGATAAATTTCTAGGAAAATAGTGGAAAATTTAATGGATGCATTCAGAAATAATTGTGACCCTTGGTGATGAATCTGAATTCTTTAGAATTATAATTGATCAGATATTTGATAAATTGACTTCCCATAGAAAAAACTCTAAAATTTGTCTTAAAAAATAACTGGGGTACAATATGTTTTTTGCATATAATATTAAAATTCAGCTCTAACATTTTATGTCAAGTTCTCTTATTATGAAATTGGTTATGAAAGAACAACAAACATATGTGTATGACTATGAAAAGAGGGATTGTTCAACTGCTTGATAGTTTTGTAATGTAACCAAAGAGTGTCTTTATTTTTCATATAACAACCTAAAGCAAATAAACCCTTTTAGCTTGTGTTGAAATAAATAAGCTTAAAACAGGATGTGTTTGAAATGAATTTAGATATGCTAAGTTAGATTTCATCAAATGTTCGACATAGACAGAAAACTTTTCTATTTACTATAACCCAACACCATTCTCAGTGTTAGATTTAGTCAACCATTATATTGTGTTGTGAACAAATTGTAGTCAACTGCTTATTTTAACTATGGCTTGAATTGCATGCACTTGTCAGAAGAACTACACTTCCGTTTCTATGAACCTTAGATTCACCCATATGTCTATCCATAGAGTTATGTGCTGAGCTAACCAATTTTATATGACCAAAAGTGAAACAAACTTCATAGGAAATTAAGTCATTTATTCAGTGAAAGGTGAGTTAATGGCCCTTGGCACCGTAAAAATGGCCTGATGAAAACGTGGCCGGGCAGTTTTGACCTTGCTTAAATCAGTGAGAGCAGATTTATGGCCCTTGATAAATATCCTTTCGAACACTGAATCTCATTGTCCACATTTTTTGTGATGTATTTGACCTGGAGCAACAAAACTTCTCTGCAAATGATTCAATGAGTGATGTTATGCACATGATAGTTGAACTTCAATCCAATCAGTGAGGGGGTATAATATCATGGATTGATACATGTATCAACCACACACCATAACATTACATATCTGCCAGCCTACATTTCAGTTCACTTTCATTAGCTGTCTGCATACTTCAAAGACATGTACATTAGGCTCAAAACTCCTCTTCCTTATCCAGGTCTGGAGACAAACCATGCATGAGTTCAGTAGAACTTCACCCCTACCCTTCTGAAGGTAAAAAGGATGACTTTAATTGGATGTACATGTACTTGGATGATTGTACATGCTGTTATATACTGGTCTCATCGGCCACTTCATTATATTGAGAATCTTCTCTTCATTATGAACAAGTGGTCTGATATGATGAATGTAATCAGGCTTTTTACTATAGTTCCCATGGGTCTGACTATCGGACCCATTCCCAAACCAAAATATACCAATCAAAAAATAATTCCCAGTCTAAAGCACACTACGAAAAGTCGTCGACCGGATTCACCTGCTTTATTACTGGGGAGCCGCAAAATAAACATCAAAAAGACGGTTCTTTTAACTATGAAAATTCCCAAAATTAGAGTTGAAGCGATTAAATTTCTTCCCAAATTGGCAAATTTTACGACACAAATTTTCCCAATTTATCTAGGGTCTTTACCCCAAAATGGACAGAACAAGGCCTGGTAATATTGACAGGTTCGACATGTCAACTTTCTTTGGAATCATTATCATTGACTTCTGCAGTCAAAATCAACAGAAAATGTTTTCAGTATCTTTTTAGGAAATTTGAAATAGTACTGATAGGTTACACACATGTGACCTGTATAGATATATGATTTGACATTCCTTATAAAATAATTATGCTCCAAACTACTTCAGTGATGTATAAGACCACGAAGTGGGAGCACCTGTGTCGTATTGACACTCTGACACTTATTTTCTTTTTCACTGAGTCTTGAGAAGTGAACTGAGGTTCTGTAATCAGTTTCCTTGTGGCTTTCACCAGTATTGAAGGCTTCCATATTTGTTATGGCAGAATACTAATCAGTTATCTAGAAATATGACCGAGTATTTGGTTTGATTCATTTATACATATAATTATGAGCTAGTTATTTGATAAACTGCCAAAACATAACTTGTGAGATAAACCCAATATTAAACCCTAACAGATATAGCATATACATTTTTGTAAGATGTAATGGTTGATATCACATATGACATACATTAGTTATCTATAACATCAAGCATATAACCTTTCACTGGGCAATATTGGGTAGTCGGATATTATTATATTTACACTGTGGGTACATTGTACCTCTTATACATACCTGAGTTGATGTGTTTATCAAATTACAGTGTGGGTATTCTAAAAACTTGACAAACTAGTCCACACAACTGTCTACTTGAGTAATATTTTGCAATACAATATTTCGCAATGTTGCTGGTTGACGTCTTTAGAAGTAAGTGGTGCAGAACTGCTAATTAAACTGATTTGATTTAATATGTGTATGGGTCTATTTTTAGAAAATGAAATTTGTCTAACAATATTTTCAACTGACAATTATTACCAAAGTGAGGGTTATAAATGATTAACACACCACAATGAAAACACTGTTTCAAGCTAACATGAAGTATTAGCAATACAGATAATGTATTATTCACTACGCAGGAACACTTACATATGTAATGTTGCTCTGGCCAAACCCTTTAACTTCCTATGTATTCTTCTGACAAAATCAATTGGTTTAGGGAATCTTGATGCACCCCGTTGTTTTTATCTTTCTTTGAAGAATTAGAAGTATTTGAGTGCATTCAATCTAGCATTTATATGTTTGCATTTTTTTTTTCTTTAAAACGTTATCTTGAAAATGTATTTCTGTAAACAAGTTACATTTGATTTATTTAAGTAATTGTGTACAGTTATTTTTGGTTCTCTTTTTGCATGCTGCCTACTTTTGATTATTTCAGATGCTGGCTGGGATGCTGCTTGATTCCATTCTGCATGGATGCTTGCAAGGATGTTGTGCATCAGTGCCCAAATTGTCACCAACAAACCGGACGCTACAATCGCATGTAACGCACAGTGCATGGCAGTCGTAGTGCACGCGTGCTTAACTTGGTTACAGCCTATTCAAAAGACAAGTGCACATTTATAGCAAAGACTGTAAAGATGTTTTTAACTATATAACCAACTTCTAATTAATGTCATGATTTTAAATGACAAACAATGCATTGTGTTGCTGTCGATTTTAAACTGATTTTACTTCATGTATTTCTGTACTGTCAGCTTGTTGTACATACCAATGCAGTTGTGATTATTTTTCATCCAACTATACAAAGTTAAACACAAATTAAGACACTTTAAGGCATAGTATGTACTCGGTGAAAATAATAAAACAATATTTGTAGTTTTTATTTTTGTATAAACATATCTTAATTTGTTCTATATTATCCTTTTTTTACTTCTATTTTACTGTACACCGCACTAGAAAGGACTGCACAGAAAAGTGGACCAGAATATTGGTGCACTAGCCCTTGTTGTTTTTATGTGTCATATTTTGTTTTATTTGTTTAGTTTTGAATCATGACATGAATTTTGGCTTAATCAGATTTTAACATAAAACATTCTGATACTTCTAGATTTTATACACTTGAAAGTATAGATTCTGTCGTCGTTTTGTTATTCCACATAATTTATGTTCGTCAAGTTCATGTTGTGTATTCTTTTTTTAAAATAAATCCAATCCCACTTACAATGTGTAACTGAACTCGCTCAGTAGCTCGTAGCTTTGACATATCGTTGAATCTGCTGAAATTTCATACTTTTTACAATGACTTTGTTTAGTTTTATAAAGAAATCACAAACTTGTACTTCTCGAACTGTGAGGCTTTGCTTGGTCATTTATTTAACTTATTTTTAAATCACAATCGGCTACATGTACTTACGATGTTAATGTATCGAGATAGCTTAACATTGAAGACGTAGAAGCAGTTCTAGAACGATTTTATTGTTGTGTTGATGTTATACCTGTAGCGTCATACTTTTTGTCTGTGATAAAAGTTTGTTTTAAATATATTTTAGGTGAATATAGATTTGCAATTCCAAATATCATTTCACCACTTATCATTTAGAGTTTGTTTTAAACTTTGCTGTCTGGAGCCAGGATATTATGTTTCAATGGTATCTGGTTATAGGATTCGAGAAACTGTTGCTACTTTAGGAGCAAAATGTGCCTTTTATTTGATTTTCAGTAATCTGTGCGATTTGTGAGTTGCAATTTGTATTTAATTCTTGGAAGTGTAACAGTAAATAAATGATATTGGATACATTGCCCTTGGCATAATGTTATGACAAAATACACTATATCTGTAAGTTGATAAAGCTTTAATAAACTTCTCTCATTTTATCTTGCTATTTTTTTTCATTACTTATTTTTAACTATTTGATAAAGAAGGTTCTGATTTACACAAGACAATTGAGAGAATAAGGAATCAAACAGTTGGCTGGTGCAGTATAAGCAAAGTAACTGACTGTACAATTGCTGCTTCTTTATTTACAAACCTAAGTTCTTCAGCAGTGGAAGTAATTACCTAGAACCCATACATACACATTCACCACTAAGCACACATGAAACATCAGTAAGTTAAGTTGTCTAACGTCCTGCTTAGACTGAAATCCAAGGATTCATCAATGCAATTCTTTTAGTCTGCCTGGTTAGCTTAGTCAGACCGTCTGCCTGGTTAGCTCAGTCAGACCGTCTGCCAGAGCACTTGTCTGCTAGTCTAGAAGTTATAGGTTTGAATCCTGGGTGAGGCTGATGTTGTCTGCTAGTCTAGAGGTTATAGGTTTGAATCCTTGGTGAGGCTGATGTTGTCTGTAACAATCCACAGTTATTTGTCTTCCTTCACTGATTCATGTGGGAAAGATGTCGGTTGCTTGTAATAGAACAGGTTTGTTCTGGTTGGTTACCTAGGAAAGCTGGTTAAGATGCAGCCAAGACATCATCGTGGTATAAACTAAAACATGTACAGGATTTATGTTCAGCTGCACTTAGTTCTACTGTTACAATTCTTCTAGAGCATGCTTGTTACACACAGCAACAACAAAATGTTATCAGAACCATCATTTCTTTGCAAACTACTGTCCTAATAAAGCATATACAAAATAAAGAATTTACAAAACTTCAAAATTCATCAGACGTCGAATGTAAGCAAGTAAGACTGAAGCCACTGGCTACGGGAAGTGAAATGCTTATAACCGCAAATATAAAATTTCTACTGTTAATTTTGTCAACTGCAATAAACAATATAGATTTATAACAGGCAGTTGGTTAAATTTCGTTTAGTTTGCTAACCTGCCACATGTACCAGCATTTAGATTGTACAAAATCAGGTTGAAAATGGGAACTGCATGGAGAAAACAGTTTTTTACTGTAATGTTTATGTACTGGAAAAGTTGATGACAAGACAAACATCTGATACTAACGTCACATCGGCTGCTTGTAAAGTTGTAATGAGAACAGTTATGTATATAAGATTTGAAACAAACATTAGTTCACAATGCACAATTTGTGAAAAAAATATTCAACATTTGCCTCTGACTTTCCTTTAATATCTATTTATCGGGCATGAGAATTTCCCGCGGATTCATGGAAATCCGTGGATTTGACACTCGCAAGGACCATTTTTGAGAGAATTTAAGCTGTTGTAGAAGCTTAAAAGCCAGGAGCTTCAGCGACCCCAATGGACCCCTTGCCGAATTGTCAGCTGATTTTGACAGTTTGCATTCTCATGTCTGATTTATGTACAAAACTTTTTATTACATTATCATTAATGCTATATGATTTATACTATTGTCTAGATCAACATGTACATATTGCTACAGAGGTGTGGAATAGTGCTTTCTCATGCTTACTGGTTGTTTTATTGCAATGTCATCAAAATTATGGTCAGCCATCAAATGAAGGCAGATCCCACATTGCTCAGTAATGGAAATATGCCTATGTAGAACCTTCATCTGTCTGCAAGTCAACAGGATGACTGTCTCATATGATGGGACGGTATCCCTGGGCCCTTATCCACAAACAGTGTAAGACTGGAACTCAAAACTTGGACTTAAAATTTGCAAATTTATATTTACCAGCCTTTTGTTTTCATTAAATCTAAACAAATGAAATTTTGTCTGAAACAATTGTAAATGCCCTCTCTGCAAAGTTTTATAATAACAATGTAGGAGAAATTTTAAAGTCTTACGTCTGAGTTTCAGTCTTATAATGTTTGTGAAGGTTCCTGTTGAGGTTCAAACTAAAAGAAGTGAGGTCTGTCAGCCTATTCACATGGCTAATTGGGCCCCTGGTGTCTTACTGGACTGGCAATATTAGAACTATGAACAAGATAAAAAGGACTTTCAATTGGCTATTTCATAGGCAATTGTGAATGTTAATGCATACACATATTTTGAATACATTAAGCTAGCTATGGAACTGTCTGCCAAATTTGTCTGACAATTTAATTTGGCCAAGTATAGTAAAGATTTATTGACCTGTCAAAATTTGCATATCGTCATGGTCAATGCACGCTATAAATTAGTAATCGGGCCACTTTCGATAAAGACTTATTTATCAAGTGCATTGACCATGAAGTTATGCAAACTTTGACAGGTCAATAAATCTATACAATACATTAAACTCCACAGTTTTTATGTACTTATGTAAGAGCTAAAAAATAATTGCTTCTTCAATATGAGATTATTCTACACCTCTGTTCATGTCCTATACTATACTATACTAATGTTACAATGATTCGATTGTTTTCAGACTTCAGCGACTCGTATTGGTAACTGGTGAGCCAAATACATGTACGGTCAGAACTGCATAGGACCAACATCTGAATGGTGCATGACCACAATAACTTGATAAAATCTATCTACTTGAATTAATCAGACAATTGTTTCCTGGAGTTTAATTGAACGATCTGATTTGGTGATCAAGTTATAGAACTCTAATCAAGGATGTAAGCCAAATTGGTCTATCTGCCTATATATGTAGGGTCAGATAGATTTATCTTGCTTTCACTCCTAGTCTCCTTAAAAGATATTGCCACAATTGCCACTTGAGAGGGTGGGTTCATAATAGATTATTCTCATAGGTTTTCATGACAAGCTTTGCTATATATACCAGTCAACAAGTACATGATACATGAAATAAATATCAGTTACCAACACAGATATAGATGTAGGTAAATTTAAGTCCTTCATATCTAAGAATACTAATTTAACCAGAAGAGCCACAAATCGTGTGAAATGAACTTGTATGTGACTGTTCAGTATTAATATTGAAATTTATTTTCAATCCATGCTCTTTATCTGCTAAAAGTATAAAACTGCATTTATTTTATTCTTATATATACTGCTTAAGATGGCCGTCGCGTAAAGATACACATTTATAATCCCCTTTTGAAATTTCTAGTTTTGAGCTGTTCTGGGAACGTACTGATACGTTCTGGCTCATCAATTTAGTATTAATAGAGAATATGTCTCAAACACAACTAATAAGAGGTTTTAAATCAGCTGAAGCACCATTCTGTCGATGAGCTGGAGTTTAAAAATTTTGTCATGTAAAATTCATGAAGCGGGGATCCAGCAATTTACGTCGGGGGTGAGGGGGGTCCAGGTCTTGCAGTATAAGGTCTTTAAATCCCCCCCCCCCCCCTCTGGATCCGCGCATGTTCATGACCCCTGTGTCGTCACTTTGTTGAACAATCAGGATTAACCCAACATTTCCGAAGAATAGTTTATTTCATCTGCTTTACATTTAAGTAGTCATATTGATGTGTAATGTCCTAAAATAATATATTGACATTTTGAACTTAAGGGTTGTGGCACTGAAAATCTAAGGGGGTCGTCGTTTTCCATAGCGTTAAAATTGTATTAAAAAGATATGAATGAGCTTTATTCTGCGTTTCCGTTATGTATTGAACTGGACTGTTCTTCGCATACTTTTAATTCTTATCTCGTGTCACTATATTAGACCGAAAATGTGAAGAATAAGGCCGTGACATGGTTTTGGCCGTTTCTTTGAGACTGGCTGCTATACCTACCATACAGCTGTTGTGATGAACTGTCAATAGCTGTTACAGCAGTACTTGGGTGTGAAGTTGCTGTATAAAATATCTGGTAGGAAAATAAATAAGAAATATTGCATGCGTCAGTAACTTGTTCATTATTATTTCATTACAAATATTTAACTAGTTATATTTTGTTCAAACATTTACATAAAGATACGTTGAAATCTACTGAAATATGATTATCAAAAGTAATTCAGACTGTATTTAGGAAGGGACCATTGTTGGCTTTGAACCAAAAGTCTTCTCAAGCTTTATTGATCAACAAATAAGATTTGATTCGTACTGAAAATCAAGTACTTCTGAGTATAGCCTTGTTTAAAACTTCCTGAAATTACCTGTATTTTATTTATACATTTAACAGTGCGTGTAAAGTTAGAGATAAAGACATGTATGTGTATACTTCAACATGCATTTATAGTGTGAATCATTTTCATGTTGGCTGTTACAGATCAGACTAGCATAATGCCTGAGGGGTAGAGCGTCTGACACATGGGCCCGGGATTATAATGGATACTTTCACTCAAATCACAACATTTACCCTTGTGAGTCTGATAAGTGACTCATATTGAGTGTAAAAATGTATGATAATGTTAAATAAGTACTGAATGTTCTTTGTGGCCCATTTTGATTTACAATATGAGATATGGGAGTAATTATTATGAGTGTGGAGTGTGGAACTCAAACCCAATAATTACTCCCATATCTCCCATAATTTCCAGAAAATGGACCAAAAAGAATATTCTGCACTCATTTGACATATTCATGCATTTTCCACACTCAAATTATCAATATCAGACTAATAAGAGTAAATTTTGTGAATTGAGTGCCGAATGTAAGTAGCAGTTCTAGTCCTGGACCTTGATTAGGAGGTCGTTAGTTCGAGCTTTGCATTAAGCACGTTGATCAGGAGGTCGTTAGTTCGAGCTTTGCATTAAGCACATTGATCAGGAACTAGTATCCAAATGTGGCGCCAGTTCTAGCAAGCAAATGAGGAAACAGTCATTGAGAATGATTTAAATAAGTTTTAACTAATCTTCAAGTCCATAGCTCAAAGGGAGGGGGTTCTATGCGGGGGTTCTACGCCTATATTTATGAGAGTTTGATCAGTATGTTGAAATGATAACATCAGTTAAATATGTCCTATAAAGTCATTTAACTGATATGCATTCTTAGGTGGTGATTTGTGTGAAAAAATATATCATTTAAAGTCATCTAATGTCCACCAAGTCTGAATCAAGTGAGTGTGTGTCCATCTTGGTAAGCACTATGAAAAGAGAGCCTACTGGTTGGGTGAACTGACCGACCGATATGTGTATGTGTTAATAACTGACTGAAATATTGTGAAATGGTGTTAAAAACCTATCGTACACTCATGCTTCATGTAGTTCAGTAGTCTTGTAGTTAACTTCAACAATAACCATTCAGGAAGACAACTTTTTACATAAAAGCAAAATTACCTGTTAAAACTCATTTCAAGCCAAACTTTATTGACTGTCTCAATGGCCATGATTCATGGATAGGATTGAGGTTAAAATTCTTAAAAAAATATTTATAACTGTAGAATGTTGAAATACTTGAGGTTGAGCTATTTACCAAACATATTTGTTATGTCCTGTGTGGTTGAATGTTATTTGACTTGACTAAGAAAGAATACACAATCATTTTGTTTGCACTGATAAAGAGATTTAACATTTATGATTGTTAGTAGACCTAAAACTCAACACGGTGTATACCCGAGGTCAATTTTAAGAACACCAGGATTTTACTGAATTTTTCAATATATACAAATTAATGGTCTCAATTAAAGTTTGTTATTATTTGATGTTAGACATTTTAATTACAAATAATGACCTCTTCCGGTTGTCTCGTGTGAATATTTCTCAGTTAATGTAAGAGAATTGTTGCAGTCTTTGGGTCAATATATTCTGGAAGACCGATGTTTTAAATAAATTTGAAAATCTGATACTGATGATATTTCATGCACATATAGTGGAACACGCTTATAACAAGTTTCTGGGGACCTGGAGCTATACTTCATTATATCCAAACCTTGTTATATCCATACCACAAAATTTCATTATAAATGTAAGGATTATAACAAATTTCGTAATAACATCCATTACTGTCGAGTTATTTCTTGTTTACACCTGAAGTAGAGGTGTGTGTAGTGACATAGAACATACATTGTATAAGTTTATTAATGTATTGTATGTTGTCACATTAACATACATTGTACTATATATGCAACAGTTTATTGAAACATACTGAAAAACTGAAGTACACAAATTTTGTTTCAAGTGTTCTACTTTTCATTTACTATTTTTCCATCTTTACTAGTGACCAGTCAAACGTGAACTGTACATGTATCAATAATACAATCTTTTGACAAAATCAAACCATGTTAAAACTGGTTTGGCCAGCACAGAAGTTACACCCTATGTAATGTAATGTATGGAATGAAAGCGATTAAATGGTAAAAACAAAAACAAGCCAGTATTTTGCTTATTGATAATTTAATACAGTCCAATTTACATAATACAATTAATACAAATTATGCCACACTAATGCAAACATAACCAATTAGCGAGTCGGAAAATCAGTTACCTGATTTAACACCTAAACCAACCAAAATTGTAAATTCCATGTACCTTTTAATCGAGTATATGTTTGATTTAAAATATGCCTTTGGGGACCCACAGATTACTATGCTATATCCAAATTCATTATAATAGTGTAGTTATACAATGGAATATACAATGTAGAAGAGCTTGGTCGGGGAATAAAAATTACTACGTACTTCCCGATTTTTCGTTATAACCAAGTCCGTTATAAGCTTGTTCCACTGTATATCATTGTACTGTTCCTATTATCATTGTCTTGTTCTTACAGTTGTTGTTACTTTAATCAATAAGTGCAAGGGAGAGAACTTCAAACTGACCCTCACAAAGACATGTATGAGTTATTTATGAACTCCAAGGGAATGTCAAAATTATCAGACAATGCCTCCACTCTGTGTTACTATGTAAGTTAATTAAAATGTGTTTTTTTATCGTAGCACCACCACCAGATTACTCTCAAGAGACTCTCCCAAGTGCACCACCTATGGGTGGGTATCCGGCACCTCCCCCGCAGCAAGGTTATCCCCAGGGTGGCTACCCTCAACAGGGCTATCCACAACAAGGTTATCAACAACAGGGCTATCCACAGCAACAAATGCGACCACAAGCTGGCGCGACTGTTGTCGTGACAACACAGCCGACAGTAGTGGTACAGAGATTCCGTGAATCACCAGTTCATGTCCAGTGTCCATACTGCCACGCTGATATTATCACCGCCACAGCATACGAGACGGGAACATTTGCTTGGTTAATGTGTGCATTGATGTGCATCTTTGGGTAAATTACTTATATGACATTGTATACAAATGTATTAGTTATAATATTGGCTCATTATCAGGTTATCATTTGTTGGCTTGTTGAAAGGATGTCGTCGTGTTAAGGATGGATGGTTAGGTTTGATCAACATTGCCTCATTTAATACTGCCCGACTTATGAATAACATGGTGTAGAATGTACCAGGCAGGGGGATCCAGGATTTGGTCGGGGGGGGGGGGCGTAACTTTTTGGTTTTGCTCCAGCCTTATAGAACGGCAATGACTGTGTTTTATTCTTTGTTTTTAAGTTATTGAACATAAAACCAATTCGTCATGATAGAATATGATGCTACAATAAATCAGAATTGCTTATTTGAAAATCTTATAATTAAAGATCTCCGTTTATTTTCGTATTTATACTCAAGACATACAAAAAGTCATGAGGTTGGGAATTTTAGGGGGGGGGGGCGCGGTGCCTGGTGTCTTATCAAATACAGATATACAGACACTTGAAAATGTCTTATTACATGTTGTTTCATTATATAGAGGCTATTTAATCACATTTCATTACAATTTAAAGTGTTACTTTAATGACTGAAAATGCATAATCAATGAATGTACATTATCTTACGTGTTAACAGTGTCATGTTTACGCCCAAGATAAGTGGATATATATGTAATTGTTTATCACCATTGCAGGTTAGATGCAGGCTGTTGTTTGATTCCATTTTGCTGCGACTCCTGTAAAGATGTTTCACACAGCTGTCCCAACTGTAGACAGGTGATCCAAAGATACAGTCGAATGTAAATCAATATTTCCAGAAAAATCATAGTGACCAACTAGTCAATTATGGACATTATTGTCTCAATGTACAAACTTGCTGAAAATGTGAATTTCCACTCCTTTTGAAATCATTGAAGCAACATACATGTATGTATATACAGTGAAACCTCAATAATAAAACCGCCCCTGGTTCTGAAGGCAGTCAGTCTTATCAATAAGGTGGTCTGATTATTGAGTTAATATGTGGAAGAAAAATTGAAAACGGGTCCATGAAAAAATGGTCTTAAAGTGAGGTTTTACTGTATATTGAAAGTGATCAAAGTTACAGTTTATAACTGCAGTACAACACCATTCAATATATTCTGTTTGCAATTAATACAGTACAATGTTGCACTAATGGCAATCTCGTTGTGTGATCACATGCATTAGCTTTCTGTTTATATACCTTACAGTGTACATAACTTTACTGCTGTTCACATATTATCATTTTAAGGATTGTAAAAGTACAAAAATGTACCAGGGTCAAACTGTTCATGGTGGATGAGATTGATACACTTAAATTATGCACAGTGTGCATGCATTCAAGGACTGTTATATCCACAGCTTGATATAAACCTAATTCGATGTCTTTCAATATCGATTTATCCATTTTATTGGTTATAGGGTGGGCAAGGTTGTTTAAATCATATTTTCGATTATGAACGGATGAATAGGTTGTATACAGCATCCCTATAATCGATATTTAGGTAAACAGGATAATGAAAGAAATTGCAAATTTGAGTTACAAGTGTCTTGTGACACACTGGGCACATTAAATAGGACAAATATGGTAGGTGCTTTTAGACACTTTTATACCTTGTAAATAATGTTTTACCTTTTTTCATCATGTTAAATAACAATTTCTATGTCTCATATAATAACAGTCTTGTACTTTTATCTCATTAGTCAAATGTATAAGTTTGTATTCATGTTTTCTGTGAATAGTACAATAAATGTTTCCTGTGTTCTTTTTTAGTACTACATGCACCCTTTTTTGTGTGTGCTTATACTACATAAAAATTCAGTTGGATTAGAGTGGTTATACTCTAAAACCTATACATTAGAGCAACACATCAGTGTTAATTAATTATCGCTTCCACAGAATAATTTATTCAGTGTCCATGTCTTTATCGGGTGGGTTGTTAGAATTTGACATTGATTGTACGAATTTGGATTTCTCAAAGCTCTGAAACAGCAACAATAGAGTAGTGGTGCTCTAAATTTTAGAAGGCATACTAGGAGTGGCCTAGGGATAGACAAGCCAGATTTTTGATTCAAGGTTGTGTGATCAAGTCTCATATTGAGCTGGGTTTGATCATGAACTTCACAATCCCTGAATTTGCTGCAAGTAACTTGGAAGCAGATATTGAGTCAGAAGTATAAGTTGTAAGAACATGTTTCACAATCAATGTAACATAAATTAGTAACTAGAATGCGCTCCTACTTGCAGCCTTGTCATAAAAGCAAATGCTATTATTCTGCCCATAGTTCGTGACTGGATTTCAAAATTACCCAGTGCACAACTGTACTGATTATGATGATAAGTCAAGGGCCATAACTGTGATATGAGTGACACAAGATTGCATACTGTGTAGGCTATATTTTAACCAAGTCTAGGGACATAACTCTGCACTTAATACTGGATACAACCAAACATGAACCCCAGGTGCAAAACTGCATAGACTGGTGAACATTCCTGTAAAGTTTTATGACTCAGGCTTATATTCTTTTGGAGATATGAGTGACACAAGATTTTGTGACGGACTGACAAGGGCAAATCTATATGCCCCCCCTTTTCAGAATGGAGGCATAAAAACTAATGTTGGCTACAATGTTTGTGCCCAAAGCATGGTGAAACAATATACCGATATCACACTATACATAATTGTATTATAGTACACTTCAGAACAAAATGATTCCGCACTTTGTCGTATACTTCCATGTGTGGTAAAATGGGCAATATATTATAATAATTATAGCGTAACCAAATCATGATATGGTGTTTTGCTTTTTAGTACCTAGTATGCTATATATATTGTAATTGCAGACTTTGCCCAGGCTCATGTACCTAAACCACTAATTATCTGATGAAATTGATTATATCCCAAACAAAGAAGTTATCATATAATAAAGACTAGAAGATTTCAAACAAATTCAAGTCAGAATCATGTACCTGGTGACTAACTATTGATTTCTAAGTAAAGATAATTTAGTAACAACAGTACACTTCAACAGTGCACTACCTCATTCAAAAGGAATTTGAAAACTTATATTGCACTACCATGAAATGTCTGTGAAGTATTTTGAAAACATGGTACATGTATTTGGAAACATTGGCAATAAATGGAGGTTTTAACCACTGAAATTAAACATAGAGAAAAACGTGTTATCATTTTAAAATTAGAGAAAATACAATAAAAAAAGCAACTGTTGGACAGTTTTCACCAACATTTAAAAGTAGCGCTGGTGGTGGACATTTGACTAGTGAACTAAAACTTGATAAACAAATGAGGCATAGTAGAATCTCATTCACGTGAGCTCATTAGTGCTGACAAAATTCTTCAAAAAGGGTGATTTTCTGTCATTGCTTGTTGCTTTCAATAAAGGATGTAATGTTCCGTTAAAATATGGTGTGTTATTGCGACATATTCATCTTCAGTAAATGAAATATAATGTACTAGCAATTCAAATGTGATGAAAATCGAAGGAGACATGGCCAACTATGGCTTTCAAATTTTTAGAGTTACGCTAGAAATGGAAGCCCAGGTCTGTCCTGCTAGAGGTCTGATTTTCTAGGCTGTGAATATTGACAGTGGTGTAAGGTCCATGAGCAAACAAAATACCCATACAGTTTGTAGTAAGAAAATATAACTCTTCTGTATAAAAAAACATTTATATCACAGGCATGGCAATATTATACAAGATGAAGATGTATATATAATTGATACCAAAAATGCAAGTATAGTAATAAAACATTTCTTCTGTACACAGTAAGTAATGAATGTCCACATTTTGAAACATATTTTTTCAGCATACACATCCAAGTTAACAAAGAGTCAACAAATAACTAATCACAACTGTTCAATTCAGTTTTTCTACAGTAAACAAGCACAGTGTTCTTCTATATCCTCAAGCTCTTCCACTGCGAGCCTGTTCAATTTTACGTCGTACTTGATTACAATGGAGCGTAAGTTCAGCGTGTTGCATCTTAAGTTGTTCAAGTTCATCTCTTAAGTTGTCGCCTTCATCTTTACGCTCTTCAAAGTCTCTAAGTAAAGATTCATTTCCTAAAAGTCCACAGTTTTGTTTCAGTCTTTGATTGTCTATCCTTAAAGCATCTCTAGCTTGTTTGGTTCTGGATAAAACATCTCGTTTCTGAAATACAATAAAATTGAAACCATGACTGTGACAAACAAACCATTGTAAAACTCGAAAGCATTATAATGCAAGAAATCAATTGACAAACATAAATTCACACATTAAGACATTGATAGAAATGAGACAATAACCAGATGCCCAGATGACTGTATTGTGCACCAAATTTTGTTTAAATTCATTTAAAATTGAAAAAGTTGTACATCCATATGGAAAGTGTCGGATCAGAGCTATCAGTTTTGGAAATTTCATTGAAGCCAAGGAATTATTTTTGGGGAGGAAGCAGGCTGCAGGAAACCTTCTAATGCACATGGTTCAAAAGTCTCTACATGGGGGGGGTCATCATTTGAATAATTTTTACTGCTGGGAGATGTCCGACTTGGTTATATTGTATTAAGATGTTCTGGAGAAAAATCTACGGGGAACAACGACATGAGCTAAAATTACTGTAATTTATTGAGAGGAAATATTGTGACAGCCAATTACCTGTCCCACATCAGCCTCCACTTCTCGTAGATTTCGCTTTTGTACTTGATTCTCGGCTTGCACATACTGTAATTTCTCTTTTAAGTGAGTTAACACTTGTACTGTACTTGTAATCTTCTTACGTAACTTCAGTAATTCCTGAAATATAAAATTGACGAAGTCTATGAGCAAAGAAATGCTTAACATCATAGAAACCCTCGCAGCACTTTGATTCCACTTGCATTACATTCACACGCTGCTTGATAACACAACCAACTAACGACATTCTGTAAATATTTCTACATTATACAAAGCTTGCCCGACTTTCTGTACCATCAGAACATTTTGATGGTTTGTTTAATATCTAAGATCATAGGCTTAGTGGACTGGTAGAATTGGAGTACATGAACACATTGTTATTGGTAGAGGCATGGCCCAACGTATCAGTCTTAGAACGTTAAATGCCAAGGATCAAGCCTTTGGAACATGACTCCTGATACATGATATAGAAAATATTAACAGAATATCATTCAAAGAATTGCATAGATTTAAAGTAACCAGTAATGTACAAATATTAACCCAGGCTGCAATACAAGCGGAAATATTACCTCATTTCTTTCTTCAATCTTTTCATTGTATGTCTGGTTCTCAATCTTCAGTTGTTCAAAATCAATTAAATGTAAACCTTCAGCCAGCTCCTCCTGAAATGTAATTTATTTCAATTGTTAATCACAAAGTATTGTCTTATTTGAAAAGTCTAGTTTAAGAAAATCATAATTGCTTGACAAGTAGTGAAGTAAGTAATGCAGTTCATTTACAACAAGTTTGTCAGGCATATTATGGTATGTTGAATATCTGTGAAACATTAAAGAGTGTATTAACATTCACCTACACAAGCATGCAAGTCGTCTTAAGACTAGTATGTATGTAGTAAGTAGATTTGTGTTTATTTTTTACGAAAAATATCAAACAAACAAACAAACAAACCTTTGATTTCAATTGCTGTTCTTTCTTTTTCAGTTTGTTTTTCAGTTTAATATTTTCCAATCTGACGTTGATGACTTCCCCTTCCTTTCTGGCTTCTCCAGCCAAGTATTGTTCAATATCCTGTAAGATAAAACAAGTCTTAGAGTTGTGGATAAGTACATTCATAACCATGGAGACAAGACATTAAAGAGACATTATGTTCAACAACAAAAACGGATAAATTAACAATTTCTTGAGTACATTGTAATGATTTTGATCAAACATTGTTGCTTACAAATTTTGTAAGCAACAATGTTTGATCAAAATCATTACATACTTTATCCTTTTTGAAGTGTTTCTAACTAAAATACTTAATACATTTTGTCACAATTTAGTTCTTAAAATGAAGCTTTTAATTATTTTTAGAAACTGTACACAAATATATATATATATTCTAATGGTTATAGATTATACCGCAATTCAAACTTTACATGCATAACATGAATCAATATACATATTAAAATCTGGAATTCGCTAAAGATGAGTTTTTACCAGGGGTACAAACAAAATTTAAGATCTGCTGAAGTTCAGTCAGTGGTTAAATCCTGTCTTTGTTTCCATTGCGATTCCAGCACAACGTTAATGGTATATTGTTGTTAGTACTGCAGGATTAGAGGGGAAAATCCACATTTATAACTATCCGGAGTATGTCTATTAATAATATCATTTTCAGTTATGATATGTACAGCAGGTAATTTGAAACCTACCTTTGGTGGAATAGGTCTGCCTGATCGACTGTTTAATGCATTAAGAGCAACTTGTTTCTTGAACTCCATAAACTTTCTACGTTCATCATCCACTCGTTCCTTTCTATCCTCACAACGAGACTTAAGCTCCTGTATTTGATGTTTATAATTATCACGTTCCTGCATATCTTGTCGTCGGAGATCTTCTAACTGAGCTGAAAGAAAAAAGCAGAAACATGAGGAGTTTTATGAAAGATGAACTAAATTGTTAACAAGTTCGAAAGTTTTGCACAAAAATAAAAGAATGGATAAAAATAAATGTTTTTTTAATTAAACATTTTCCAAATTCCCTCTATGAATTATAAACAGGCAAAAATTAGCATCTCCCAAGGAATGTTGATTAACTGAATTTGTGTACATGCACAATTGTCCTATAATGGTGTGTAATGATTTATAATGCGTAGAATGTTTTGTTAACTTTTTATTTCATTCACATACATGTGTTTGAATATTAATTTCATTTTAAGATCAGTAATTTCATCTTATCACACACAACTTCCACATTTTACGTAAAAATGACTATTAAACAAGGTAAAATGTAGACAATTATTTATATGTAAAACTATTTATTTGAAGCTATCACCAACAATGTAATTAATAAGAATTACAGCTTTGCTTACCCATATATTTCAGATATCTTTGCTCCTGGTCAGTACCATTCTTGTCAAATTCCTGTCGAGTTTCATCAGCCTTTTTCTTCCTGAAGTATTCTGCTAATTTGTGTTGAAGTTGGAAATTTTGTTGCTGTAAATGTTCTCTTTCTGCAATCGCTTGCTGCAAAGATTTAGGAAAGTCAACAAAACTTAATCCACGATTTTTCAAAACAGCCAACAAAGATTCGGTCGTGTAGACATATTTTTCACTTATCTCCACTACATGTACTACTACAGACTCCAGAGACTCGTGAATGCTATCCATGTTGATAGCAACAGGATTTCTGTCCTGTTTTAGGTAAGCAGGTCAAACTATTATGAAGTTTAATATTTAAATAATCTGCCAAAAAATCTAAACAGCAAATAAGAAATAATGAGCTAAAAATAAACTTGACTATAACATGGGAGGTTACTCTTTACAAACTTAAAATGTAACAAGGGAAGTAACTCTAAATTTAGAAAAAGTAAGGGAGGTAATCACATCATAAAGGTCAGCAATTCTGGAACCGATAAGAATATATTTCTGTTGCATCACTGATTGTCCTATTTAGAGGAAAGAAGAACAGATTGGTATCATTTGCTGTGTCCAACTTTATGTCACACTGATCATAATATATATTATCATGTTCACGACTTTATAGTTTGTTTACTCAACCACTTATATTTAATAAAACGTCTGACATTGGTAAGATGTCAAGACATTTCCTATCTACACAATTCATGTGTTTGTGTCTTTACTTTGACATAAATGAACTGCATTGACAGGGAAACGCAAATATAAAACTAATTTGTATCATTTTGACCAATATGATTATGTTTTATATGATCCAAAAATGAAATTAGTAGTTGGGAGTCCATCAGGACAAAAGTCGCTTATTTCTCATGGTCCATGGCATTTTTTAGTAGAAATGTTTCAATACCATATTCATGTTGCCCAATACTAGTTGTCTATGGTTCTGCACCATGCCACGCGCAAAACCCTCTGTGAAGGTCAGAATAGAGGTCAAAGGTCAATTAAGTGCATTTTTCATACATGTACTTGAAATTGCACTATATCTTGGTCAGTTTTACAGATAGCATAATCAATATGGTATCAAAATGAAGCTAAGGGATTGGTCTTTTATTTTCACTTACTTCATGCAAATTTAGTATTTTGCAATCTCCTGAATATTAATGAGAATGTCGGAAAAGGGTAATTTTCGTTAAGAATGCATGTGTATGGACGGCAGATTTATTCCATATCTTTGTAATTTCTGCTTTTGAAGAACCAAGTGGTGCCGATTTCAAGGTAAGACATAAAATTATTGATATATATTTATATACCTGTATATGTTATTAAATTTTATGTACAATGACCGCTACATGTGGGTGGGATAAATCGACTCCTGATTACAAAAAATCTCATTTCTGTTTAAAATTGACATTGCTCGTTTTAAAACGAACTGCTTAATGTTTCTATGGATGATGTGTAGCATTTTCTTACATTAATACATAGTTGGATAATGACAAACTCTTAATTGTCTTTACACTTATATGACCTTTGACCTAGTTGAATTTAATTGATACGAATCAAAATCCAATGACCAACATACACAACAATATCGCTTATCAGATAAATCCTGCCGATGCAGATCGATATCGATGGGCTACTGGTCAGCAGTCAATTTGTCTGTCGGTAGTTTCCGTAAGTAATTGTAAATTTTCCGATGCTCACCGATTGATAACTGGTATGACACAATATTAAACATGTAGCCTCGGGCTATCTAAGATCTATATATCCGATAAACGCTTAAAACATTATGTTTTATGCACATAATGAGAAAACTATCGGAGTTCGACTTTGTTGATGAAGCATGAGATTATTTTTGAAAATTAACCTATGTTGTAGGCAAATGGTTTTCTCACGAAGTAAAATATACGGTCCTTGATTGAAGTAATAAAACCGGATGCAGCAAATATACAAACTGTTCTTATTAACATCGAGGTCGCTTATAGGCAATAATTTAGGGGGAAATATGGCATTTACAAAATAGCATTGAGGTGAAATATTGGTGGGGTTATATATCGAATGACAATAGCCTGACTTTTAATCTGTTAATGCGTGAAATAACGGACTTATGTCTGTGGTGAAATTAAACTTCATATTTTTATAATATACAGCATCTAGGCTATGGTATTGTTTCACTCTATATACAGAATGCGATCTTATTGTAATAATGATAGTGAGATATGGTGATACAGATGATACAAGTTTTAGGCAAATAACTGACATAACAAATAAAAAATTTAAAAGCATGATATTTGATATTCATTTTATACTTAATTTCGGATTTTTACGGAATAGCAATTATTCGGCCAATAATATCATTATATTTAATTATGATCGAAGTTATAATGTGTAGTTTGACTGAAATCTATCGTGCAGATATTTCATGTCGATTATTCTCATTTATGCTCGGCCATTGAAATTATCGATAGGGAATAATTATAATCACTACTTTACCACACGCAAGCTAGCAACGCTTTGCAAACGTAAAATTAGGTGAAATTTGATAGGTAGAAATGTTCTCTTCCAATTGATACTTGGGTATAATTGTCTCTTCAAAGTAAAATATCATAGCTAGTCTTATTGTTTGTACCAATTTATAAGTTTTAGTTATAGAAAGATCAGTGATTTGGAAAAAAGTTCACCTCGTATTACAGAACTCGTTAAAAGTTTCTTAAATTTCAATAATTTATGGAACGGAATGTAATACTTAGGCCTTTAACATTAAGTGTTTTATGTACATAAAGAGAAAACTATTGGAGTTCGTTTTGTTGATGAAACGCGAGATTATTTTATTATTGAAAATGAACTATGTGATAGGCAAATGTTTTGCCAGGGACCGTATATGTTCCATGTTTTGCTCATGAAATAAAATAGAAAAAAACAAATAATAATAAACACTTTCCAATTCAAGTTGAAATTGCAAATCATTTTGGGTACTTTTTTAAATACGCATGATACTGTGGTGTCCGCAAATACCACGCAAAACGTTTTGTTTATTACGCGATAGATCGGGTCTGCGAGACAAAATTTTATGAGAATAGTTATACTCGTCGTGGCGTCATCTACGATCCCTTTCCATGACTGGATCCTACGGAAACGAAGAGGGGCCTGGCCCCCAAGTCGGTTGTGGAGTGACCAGATTAGGTCTCAAGGCTACTATTCTAGCACTTTAAATACAATACGTCAATTTATATCGATTTCCCCTTTACTACAAGTATAGCGGAAGCAAGTGCAATAACATATGACGCCCTGTTGTGCACCTTGGCCTGTTGTGACCGTCTACTAGAATCGTATGCTTTTCACTCTACATCAGCCAGGCGCTTTCAAATTACTTATCACATGTTTGTAATGAAAGCGTCTGTAAAACGCAGAAATCTGTCGCAGTGTTGTTTTAGTGATTGACAATGGAAGGGGGGGGGGGAGATTTGACACCTCATATTACTAAATGCATTAAAATAATTTAATTCAATTCAATAGTTTATGAAAGGGATTTTAATATTTAAGCTATAGTGTTGCAAAAATAAAACCGTTTTGTTTTTTCCAGATACATCCTACATTTATGTTTTCACATTTTCCTCCTTTTTAAAAAAAACATGTTTCTGTCCAAAACGTATGTATGACCACTAGGACAACTACAATTTCCTATTAGTTTTATTTATCATTTTAAACAATCCATGTCTATAAATATAAAATGGAACTGATGTATACCACCATAACTGATTCAATATTTAATCATAAGCTTGTAAAATAAGTCTTTAAAATAATAATTTATATTTTTTTAGTTTTGCGTATATTTTACACTGATTCAGAATTTTCTGCATTAAACAACTGCACCGCATGTATTGCATAATATATTTGCTTAGTATCGTAAAGGGCAATAAAATGATAACACACCCGAACATATAACACTAGTCCGGACGCTAACGAACATTCGAAAGATCGGTAATCTCCGTGAAACTCCGTATAGAATGCCGAACTGACAAAAAGATTGATGGGGACTTTATTTAACTAAAAATTCCCCAGCCTAAATTTCAATCGAAAATTTATTGAAAGATATCTTTAAAATAAAAATAAATTTTGCTTTTTAATTCCGCCTGTGCCTTTTTTGTTTTTTAAGCATATTTCGTCAGATAAACAATTAACCTATGTCTTAGGCAAATGTTAAACCAGAGAGTTCCCATTTTTTCGGACGAATTACACTTCTTCAATGTGAATATGAGTGGTTACATATAAATGCAAATTCCCCCGCCAAAATATTTTAAAAAATCAAATATTTTTAATAACTCGAAAGGTGACAAATGACAGTTTGTTATTCTACCTGTGCTTTTAAGATCATTTGAAAAATAAAAAAAGTTATAGCCAAACATGTCAACTGCTCCCTCTATATTCTATAGTGTCGACTGAAGCCATTTTGAGCGTTTTCGCGCTTATCGGAAAAGCGAAATTGCTGTACATGGATTAACCATTTCCAGATCTAAAAGTATTTATATCATTTATGTATATTTCTTTTGAGTCAAAAGTTTTGACGGAATTGAGATTTTTCGTGTTCATGTGTCAATTTACCCCCACCCACTTTTAGTAGTATATGTTTGCTCGTAAATTGATAATTATGACTGTTAATAATGTTATTTATTAATAGCTTACTGTCTCTCCGTTAATCTAGTATCATGTAGGTCTTAAAATAGCATCAATGACGATATTATGACAAATGTATCGTTCATACACAACGATTTCTAACGATTTTTTGCCATTTTTGGGGTGTTCTCATTAATATTCATGAATATGGAAATGAGCTAATTAGCAAAAAGTTATTTTTAGTAAAGGCCCAATATGTTAGCTTCATTTTGATACCATTTTTGTAGTTTTTTACTCGAAAATGGCGAAGATATAATGATAATTCAAGTGAGATATATGAAAAATGTATTTACTTGACCTTTGACCCAATTTTGAGAAAACGAGGCAAAATCATGGATGGCATGGGGCAGTTTCAGATTACACACATATCAAAGATAACATATAATATGCATGCCCAATTCTACTCTCTGATGCCATGGCCCGTCACATTTTCTCCTGATGGACTCCCAACTATAGTAGGCAAGCATTTTAAACTTATAAATCACGTTGAGAGGTATACTGTGACACTAAGCAAATACTACAAACTTACATGATATCTTTCAATGAGTTCTTCTCTGTCAAACTCTGGCTGTTCTTCTTCCTCTTCTTCCTCTTCCTCCTCATCGTCTTCTTCCTCTTCTTCGTCAAATGTTGTCAGTTGTGTACCTGCTCTTTCACCTTCAGCACTACCAGGGCGTGATCGTTCAGGAGTTCCTGGTTCTAGAATGTCAGGTACAGGAGCTGGTGCCTGATCAACAGGACTACCTTCACGTGACAGTTTCTCTCCCACCCCAACTGGTACAGGACTCTCAGCACGCTCTCCTTCTGCAAAGGTGTCACTCTGAAACACAATTTCACAATTATAACTTCAGTAAAAAAAATTCGAACCCACTCAACAATTGAAAATGTGACATCATAAAGTTAAAAATAGTATTCCACAGAGACAAATATGAAAAACCAGTACCTAGGACCATAAGGTGACAAGTGAGATGATACATTAGGATGAACAAATGTTTCTTACTGTGCCAACAGAATTTTAAAAAAACACAGTTCCATGAAGAGTGAATTAACTAACCTGAGGAACTGGAGACTTTGATACTTCAGCTTCATCTTCTGGCTTAACCTCCTCACCCTCACCAGCTGGCTGTTGTTCACCATCTTGTTCCTCTTTGGGCTCTCCTTCTACAGCAGTTTCTCCCTCTGCAGGAGCTTCACCTTCTTTAGGGGCCTCTCCTTCAGCAGGAGCTTCACTGTCAACAGCCTCAGCTTCATCCCCTTTCTTTTCTTCTTCACCTGCAACTAAGAGAAATGTCAATAAGTTGTAAGTCTGAAATCGGTTATATTTTATGTTATATCTCGAAGCTTATGCAAATATCACAAAAAATCTCTTGACCAAACACATTGATAAGTATTATTAAAATAACATAGCAACACATTACAGAGAAGAATGGGAGACCTAGTAGTTGAGGGGAAGACCACCTGACTCCGTTACAAAGGTTGTGAGTTCAAATCCTGCCATGGCAGAGATTAAACCGCAAACTTCACCACCCCAACTTTGGCACGAATACTGATTAGTAACCAAGTTTGTCATTAATTGTCAGTTCATTTGTATAAATAAACTTGTTTTACAATAAATGTAAAATAAAAGTTGAAAATTCCAAAAAATATTTAGAAACCCCCCCAATGATAAGCCTCATTATCATCAAATAATGAAAAATGTAAATAATGGTCCCTGTCCAACTATTTGGAATTGAAAACTAAAAAATTAAACCCCCCATATTTAGTACATTCAGCGACATATTTTTATCAACTAAATGCTATTCCATTGACTTAATATGTCTTATCATCTAAAGCTACATAAAATATTTTATATACATTTTGATTTAATAAAAGATTTGAGACCTTCTTCAGCAGGAGTGCCTTCTGCTACTTGTTCTCCTTCAACAGGAGCTTCTCCTTCTTTCTGCTCTCCACCATCTTCTGGTTTTGCTTCACCTTCACCAGCACCTTCAGCTGTAGCTTGTTCGGTTTCACCTTCCTGTTCTTTTCCTGCTTCCTCAGGTGCTCCTTCCTCCTGTTGTGTTTCTTCTGTAGTAGGAGCTGCTTCAGTAGCCTCTCCTTCTGTAAAATGAATCCAATTAAAATGTGACAATGTGGTACATATTAAAATGATGGAATAGTTTTAGGCTCAGTAACTTACTTATAATAGTCAAGTCAACACTCCCATCATTATCAAATATTTAACAGAAACTTCTTGCTTGAATCCAAAACTGAAACAAATTAAACCATGTATAATTCATTCTGCATTATTGAATTGATCATTTAAGTGTTGTCATTAAAGACAGGTAAATCATACTATAAACCATTTTCTCTAAAACACATTTATTTCAAACCTGTTGGTGCAGCTGGCTCTTCTGTTTGTTCAGCAGGAGCATCAGTTGGTGCTTGTTCTGGTGTTGGGGCCTTTTCCTCACTTGGAGCCTCAGCTTCAGCTGGTGCAGGAGTTTCTTCAGTGGTAGCTGAATTATTTGCCTGTGAAGCATAGAAGAAAACTTTTATTTCCTATAAGAAATATCTGATAACAAGAATTACATAATTAGGTTTTGTATACAAAATCACACGGCTCCAAAGCTCAAGGAAAAAACTAATCAACAGGAATGACAATGTTTTTGAATGATTTTGCAAATAATTTACACTTATGAGTACTTATTCTTCAGTGTAACTACACTCCTTCATAATGAAGATTATGTGTAGGCGCTGGTTAAAATAAAGTGTTTATACAAATATGCTTAAGCATGTGTCAAGGAATAAAAACAAAACAAGAACAGGGTTTACAGTGTTAAGTTAAAACTTTGTACATTGGTCAATTTGGTGACATTTTAGTTACTGATGACAGATTTATAACAGGAAAGGCACAGTGACAATAGCTTAGAAAGAGTTAACTGTGGTTGCTTGATGGGTGACAGGGGCCAACATGTTCCACTGACCAACAGTCCTGGGATAAAAAGAATATTTGTAGCAGTCTTTGGATGTTCCAATATGTCTGTTAGCTGTATATGTTGCTATTTCTTGTTCTAGAGTCAGTTGGTATTAATAAATTATTTTCAGGATATATTGCAACAGCATGGTGGACTATCTTGTAAAACATTATCAATCGAGCTCTTGTTCTTCTTATTCAAAGGATGGCCAGTTAAGGGTATATAGCATATCTGATACTGAGCTTGTATTATGGAAGCGATTAGTGACAAATCTTGCTGCTCTTCTTTGTACCTTTTCAATCTGATTTATATGGTTTTTGGCACGAGGGTCCTAGATTGTTGATGCATATTCTAATTTGGGCTGACTATGGCTTTGTATGCATGTTCTTTTACTTTTAAGGAGTTTATTTTCAAGTTCCTGCGAAGAAAGCCGAGTGACTGATTTGATTTTTTAGTAATAGAGTTGATGTGTTGGTCCCATTTAGGATTATTTTGGATTGTGATACCTAAGTATTTTGATGATTTTACATTTTCTAGGATATGAATTGGACTGGGCTCTTTTTTTTAGTTACATTTAGAACGTTGCATTTATCAGGATGGAAGTGCATCAACCAATCTACCAGCAGCCTCCAAGTCACTCTGAAGAAGCTCAGCATCATATATGCTTTTAATTTCTTTGTATATTATACTGTCAAAGGCAAAGAGTCTTAGTGTGCTGTGTTGTATGTAATCAGCAAAGTCATTTATGTAGATCAGGAAGAGGATCGGACCTAGAACTGTGCCCTGGGGGACACCGGAGGTCACAGACACCTTCTTTGACATTTCACCATCCAGGACAACTGTCTGGGTCCTATCATATACGATACCCACCACAAAAATTATGAGTAGCTATGGCTTCCACAACTATGTAACGTTCGCATATGCTATGGATGGTCCCAGTCCAAGTTATGGAAGAAACTTACACTTGAAACCATCTCAAATTTAAATGTAAGCTGTAGAATAAAATTGGCTCCTAAATTAAACTGTGTACAAAACACATCTGACTCCGAGTCTGAAACGATGTAACGTAGAAGAATAAGATCAATTGTTGACAATTTAAAGAAACTACAGCGTGTCAGAATCCGCTCGCGGTGTAAGTTAGCTATTTCTATAGAATGGACATCGGGTAAGATGTTCAGTTACACATACATAATAGTCTTAAGCTGAGATGTCTTGGCTAGAACCGTAATGTTTACGTTTTCGTTGTAGCACGATTAAATTCTATTTGCTTTGAAGAATATACCACCGTAAGGCAATTATAAATAAAGTGCCAACAAATAATCATAGCTTTATAACTAACTAATCACGAGTTATACCTCCATAAACGCCAATAAGATAGTAATTGAGATTAAAGTTAAATAATAAAATTTCTACCTCTTGGTCCGCCATGTTTGTTGCTAAGGAAAATAGTGGGTGGGACTAAAATCCGGGACTTTAAGAAAATCCGGGACTTTGGTGAGAAAATCCGGGATCGATGAATTGAACTACATCGTAGTAGTAATCAACGGTCCATAACCGATAGCTGGGACCCGGAATGCATTATACTGTATATTGTAAATTGCCATAGGCTATTAATTGCCGAACGCCAATAAATGTATGTATGATGACATAAATGAATAAGAAACACGAAACTGTGCTCTAGTCAAACTTAGGACATCAAAAGAAAAGGCTATAGTATACAATTATTTGAAAAATTGTATGTGCGATTTTATTTTCATAGCTTGCACACTTTAATTATAAGAAATAGAATGTTAATTTTTAATTGCATCGATGTATCAATCATTTATTCATAATGCATGCTTATATTTGCATACGGTTCTTTCGTTTGATCTGAGATTTCTTCGATTGTGGTCTGTTTGCTATTGCGCGTGCTGTCGAATTTTGCAAAAATCCTTTGAATATCAATTTCAATAGTCATTTCATATGAGGGAACATTTAGTGATGTGTTAAGAAAATGGAAAAATGACATCATTTCCTATGGAAAATAGTATTCGAAGTCGGTCTACGGCATTTAGAGGAATCCCAAAATTAATTAAACTACAAACATAGTGTGTTTGTAGTATGCCCGATTTTGTAGACAATATGATATCATGTAGAAATAGGAATTGTAAAAGTTGGTTCCACCAAAAATGTGTTGGTAGAACAACTGAACATCGAACTATTAAGCAATGGAAATGGCAATGTATTTACTGCAACCATATAAATTAGCCCTGTATTTTCCTATACTCAACAACTGTTTAATATCATATAATGTGCATTGAGTGTCTCCCCACTTTAAACATCTCCCCTATTTTGTATTTGTTTACAAATAAAATGAATTTGTAATTTATTATTTCGGAAACCAGAACCAAAAAGCATTTTAGTAAAAAAAATAACTTATAAGTCATTTTTTCCACTTCAGTCAAAAGCTATAAGTTACTTAGCTAAGAAACATTTTTTACTAATATGCTTTATGGATATGGCACCTGTTGTTAATGATGTATGTGTATTTTATATTTCCTATACCTGTGTGAAAATAAAGTTCAGTTCTGTTTTGTTCTGTAATATATATATATGCAAACTGTGTCTTAATAAAATTTATTGACTTGATTTGTAAATGTGTGTTAGTATTTGTTACTTATTACATTTGTATATTTAAAATCCGGGACTTTAAGAAATCCGGGACTTTGGTGTGAAAATACGGGATCGATAAATTCAACTACATCGTAGTAGTAATCAACGGTCCATAACCGATAGCCGGGACCGGGTTGTAAGAAAATCCGGGACTTTGGTGGGAAAATCCGGGATCGATAAATTCAACTACATCGTAGTAGTAATCAACGGTCCATAACCGATAGCCGGGACCCGGGTTGTAAGAAATCCGGGACTTTGGAGGGAAAATCCGGGATCGATAAATTGAACTACATCGTAGTAGAAATCAACGATCAATAAACGATAGCCGAGACCCGGGTTGTAAGAAAATCCGGGACTTTGGTGGGAAAATCCGGGATCGATAAATTGAACTACATCGTAGTAGAAATCAACGATCAATAAACAATAGCCGGGACCCGGGTTGTAAGAAAATCCGGGACTTTGGTGGGAAAATCCGGGATCAATAAATTGAACTACATCGTAGGAGTTATATATCAACAGTCCTTAACCGATAGCCGGGACCCGGGTTGTAAGAAAATCCGGGACTTTGGTGGGAAAATCCGATATCGATAAATTGAACTGCATCGTAGTAGTAACAACGGTCAATAACCGATAGCCGGGACCCGGGTTGTAAGAAAATCCGGGATCGATATTTTGGAATATATCGTAGTTATCAACGGTCAATAACGAATAGCCGGGACCCGGGTTGTATTTTACTAAGTATGTTATAAAGGAATATTATAAGACTACCGTGTAGCCAAATTATTAGCATAAATATTTAATTTAGAATCCCGGATAACGGATTCCTTATAAGATACTAGATGTACTAGCCCTGATGCAATTTAAGTACTAAACAGTCTGCATAACTTAAACTAAAGCATAAGCTTTAATTAATATATATATATATATAAACCAGTTTAAAGCTTTATTGCTAAAACAATGCACACACAAAAAGAACTAAAAATATTCATTTCGCAAACTTAAAATTGTTCATCGTTCACAGCCTTTCAATTAACATATGTTACAATCTTAAAATAACGTCCCATTAACAATATAAAAAGCATCCAAATTGTATTTATTTGACAAACTTAAATTGTTTATCGTTCACACCCCTTCGTTCACACCCCTTCAATTAACATATGTTCCACTCGAACAATTTTTAAAAAGCGATCCCGGAGGATCCCGGATCACGGATCCCGGATAACGGATTTCAGTCCCACCCGAAAATAGTCAATGATAAAACCCGTACACTGACGTTCCGTTCCGTACTGTGGTGGCAATGACACAGTATACTTATCGATGTGGCGGATAATAATGCACATTACGCTATTCGGCGACTACTTTATGCAATCGATATGTGTTGTTTTATGTTAAACATTTTGAACTATTTTTTAAACAACCAAAGAAAATTTTAGATACAACTAAACACATTTTCCTCAGTGTAATTTTTCAAAATAAAACTTATAGAATATATTCACGGACATATAAATGGTTTATATGTCCGTGAATATATGAAGTTACAATTGGCACGCTCTAGTAATTGCAACTTTTGCCATTGAATTATATAGGAATAGGAATATAGGAGCTAGGAAAGTCTTGCACTGAATCCTCGATATTTTGCATTTCATGAAAATATAAATTTCATGTACAACTGAAATATGCAACATTTGTGATGCAAAAAGTATATTACTGGGTTAATCTATTTGAAGAAATTTATGAACATGTTTTTGTATCTCTGCATGCCAGCGACATATAACGTACATGTATAGTTATATGTAATATTTCATGAGATATTGCTGAAGCGTGTTTCCTCAATATTTGGAAACTACATAATATAGCAAGATGAAATGTGTACTGTATTATCGTTATACCGCCCTTCAACTAATACTGGTATAATTTTGTAAAAATGTTGAAAAATAATGATGTTATTTGAACTTTTGGTACTGTCAAATTGTACATGTTGTCCGGTAAATCAGGCTAATTGCACAAGCGTTAATTTTGCAAAAGAAAGATAATAATCAAATCGACCTCAAGCCATTGAGATTTAAAAAAAAAAATAAACTAAAGTTTTTATTCCAAAATAAAAACAACTGAAGCAAGAAGAGAGTATGGAAAATCTAGTTTTTTATATTTTTATTGATATCATTTTGAAAAGCAGGTAAGCATAACCCAGTGGACTTTCTCTCCTTTCCAAAAATACTTTTGATATTAAAAAATACTTAACAGAATTTTGTGTGCATTAAGCGGAATGTAAAACATCATCTAAAGTTATTCTACATGTACAAATTATTATACCGTGTATAGAGTTAATCTGACTAAACTTGCATACACAGGAGAAGACCTATATAAGTCTTTGGCTTTCGGTCCCATCCTTTTCACATTACTACTGAACAAACTTGTTTAATGTAAAATGTTGTACATTGTATTGTATTATTATGATGTTCATAGTATGTAAATAAAATATGTTTAAACTAAACTCGCATACTGAATACAATGTACATCTTATTTATGTCTGTGATTAAATCAAGTACACGTTTGTCCCTCCAGAATGAACATAATAATTACGGCAACATATGTACGCTTCATATATACTCAACACCATTAAAAACACAACTAAAAATTGTCTGCATCGTCACGGTGACATTATAAGAAACAATCATATTTTAATTGTTACATAATTTCCAAAAATTAATCAATTATGAAAAATGAATACTAGGGCCAAAGTTTAATTTCTTTTTGAAGAATGATTACTAATTTTTAAAAATAAAACTCATTTTACACTTGGAACAAAATGAAGGATATGAAGTGATATAGTCGCGTTTTTTATGGCGCAAACCCATTTATCAATGTGTATGGGTGTTTTGATCTGTTGAGGGTAGTTTTTGGGACATGGTATGGAATGAAATTATGATACGCAGATTAATATGGCAATAGAAAACTCATTTGTAAAGCATCCCATTTGTGAGTAAGAGACAACTAAATCAAGAGATGATAATGACAATACAAGAAAGGAATTCATGATTTTATTGACAATAAAACTGTTTGGCAAGACATAACAGAAAGTTACACAATACATTCAATTTTGCACCATATTGTGTAGATTGATCTCTCCTGAGAAACATGCACGATATTACGTACAGTGTGATCTCTCCAGAGCAACATGCACAATATTACGTACAGTTTGATCTCTCCAGAGCAACATGCACGATATTACGTACAGTTTGATCTCTCCAGAGCAACATGCACAATATTACGTACAGTGTGAACTCTCCAGAGCAACATGCACAATATTACGTACAGTTTGATCTCTCCAGAGCAACATGCACAATATTACGTACAGTGTGATCTCTCCAGAGCAACATGCACAATATTACGTACAGTGTGATCTCTCCAGAGCAATATGCACAATATTACGTACAGGGTGATCTCTCCAGAGCAACATGCACAATATTACGTACAGTGTGAACTCTCCAGAGCAACATGCACAATATTACGTACAGTTTGATCTCTCCAGAGCAACATGCACGATATTACGTACAGTGTGATCTCTCCAGAGCAACATGCACGATATTACGTACATTGTGAACTCTCCACAGCAACATGCACAATATAACATACAGTGTGATCTCTCCAGAGCAACATGCACGACATTACGTACAGTGTGAACTCTCCACAGCAACATGCACAATATAACATACAGTGTGATCTCTCCAGAGCAACATGCACAATATTACGTACAGTGTGAACTCTCCAGAACAACATGCACAATATAACATACAGTGTGATCTCTCCAGAGCAACATGCACGATATTACGTACAGTGTGAACTCTCCAGAGCAACATGCACGATATTACGTACAGTGTGAACTCTCCAGAGCAACATGCACGATATTACGTACAGTTTGATCTCTCCAGAGCAACATGCATGATATTACGTACAGTGTGAACTCTCCAGAGCAACATGCACAATATTACGTACAGTTTGATCTCTCCAGAGCAACATGCACGATATTACGTACAGTGTGATCTCTCCAGAGCAACATGCACGATATTACGTACATTGTGAACTCTCCAGAGGAACATGCACGATATTACGTACAGTTTGATCTCTCCAGAGCAACATGCACAATATTACCTACAGTGTGATCTCTCCAGAGCAACATGCACAATATTACGTACAGTGTGATCTCTCCAGAGCAACATGCACAATATTACATACAGTGTGAACTCTACAGAGCAACATGCACGATATTACATACAGTGTGAACTCTTCAGAGCATCATGCACGATATTATGTACAGTGTGAACTCTACAGAGAAACATGCACGATATTACGTACAGTGTGAACTCTCCAGAGCAACATGCACGATATTATGTACAGTGTGAACTCTCCAGAGCAACATGCACGATATTACGTACAGTGTGAACTCTCCAGAGCAACATGCACGATATTATGTACAGTGTGAACTCTCCAGAGCAACATGCACAATATTACGTACAGTGTGAACTCTCCAGAGCAACATGCACGATATTATGTACAGTGTGAACTCTCCAGAGCAACATGCACAATATTATGTACAGTGTGAACTCTCCAGAGCAACATGCACGATATTATGTACAGTGTGAACTCTCCAGAGCAACATGCACCATATTATGTACAGTGTGAACTCTCCAGAGCATCATGCACAATATTACGTACAGTGTGAACTCTCCAGAGCAACATGCACAATATTACGTACAGTGTGAACTCTCCAGAGCAACATGCACCATATAACATACAGTGTGAACTCTCCAGAGCAACATGCACAATATTACGCACAGTGTGAACTCTCCAGAGCAACATGCACAATATTACGTACAGTGTGAACTCTCCAGAGCAACATGCACAATATTACGCACAGTGTGAACTCTCCAGAGCAACAACCTCTCTACAACATTATAAATTTTCTGCAAGTAAATTTACTGCCATTACCACCTCTCTAGAGCAACATGCTTTTGAGATGCAAATTTTGGCTATTGCCCTAGAGAGGTAACACTATAATTCATCGCTAAAATCACTAACATATGTTTACAAGAGTGTTTCCACCTTTACTCAAACATTGTGCCAACTCAGAAAAACAATTAAAATAACATTCAATGCATCGTTAAGAACATACTTAGTCACTGTGTAAGGTATTAGCACAGTACACAAGTTACAAAAACCTATGAAGGATCTCTAAACCTCGCCTGTGTAGATTTTCTAACACCTGTCTATAAACAGCCTAATTCCACAAGCTACTGACCTAGTAATTCTTTTATACTAATAACATCAATCAGACAAGCTGCATGTATACAAATTACAACTTTAAATACTACCACAACTCATATGTATCTTAAGTCATATAGTATAGAACATCTTAAGGGGTTTGAACAAAACCAGTCCATCTGCATATAAATAAAGATGCATATAGACTTGTTTCACTTTCGCTCCTTAAATTCTGCTGTGTAAAAACTATGGAATCACATGAATTTATCAAATAACAGCACATTACTAATATAATCACCAGGGAGTGCATATCTTAAAGATATGATTTTTATAAGGCTTAAATAATGTTATCACACTGTTTGGCCAAGACTGGGTGGAAATCAGAGCATGATTCAGAAGTGATCGACAGCTTTTATGGTAAGGAACCATTTCGATAAGGATAAAGTATCTAGTCCATATGGAATTTCATTTTCCATTACAATTTTGTTCCAACCATTTTAAAACATCACCAACACCTTGTCCTGTACAAGCACTAACTTCTACTTGCTCAACTTGTCTTCCACAATGTTCTAAAATTTCACTCAATCTAAATAATGACTCTATCTCACTTTTTGTTAACTTGTCAGGAACATCTCTGAAATATAAAGCAGCAAATATAATAATCCTGCTAAACAACTTTTCATATACTGACCAAATGATCATAACCCAAAATTCACCTTGTTAAAAACAGAGTCAGGCAACTTTAAATACTGCTCTAATACAGTGTACATATAAACCTAGAAACAATATAATTTCTCACAGCTGCTATAATGCAAACTAATTCAGACAACTTAACTACAGGGCGTTAAAAAAGATTGTTCACAAAGTTTTAATTTAGATAATATGAAAATAATACTGTGTACACTGGCTGCATTTCACATCATGAAAGAAACTGCATTTTTCATGAATATCTGTTTTATTTAGAACTCTCACACAGAAGTAAACTATCGGTCTATAGTAACATAGATGGAAAAAGCATTTAAAACAATACTAAATTTCTAACTTTGTGAAACTTTTGTATCACCCTGCACACATCGTATGAAGACAAGTGTAAACTTGTTATTATGAGAGATAGACTCCGAACTATACAAATGTAATTATAAGTCAAGAACACAAACCGATATGAGTGAGCCCACTTGAAGTCAGTGTTATACAACCCAATACAATAGATGAAATCCAGAATTCCCTAAGTAGGTTTTCATCAAGGGTAAAACAACAAAAAGTGTCTAGAACAATTTACTTACATTTTGTTGAATACAATCAATACTGGAACAATAGGTAATTTGTTTGAGCTAAGCAGTGTCAGAAGCTGTATACAGGATGCAGCAACCTGGAGTCTGTTTGATATATCAATCACATACTGAAATATTCACATCACAGAGTTACTTAAATCTATTATATTTTATATGATAAACTCAGAATCAAAACTGGATGTTTGCTCTTTTGCTGATGGTGCTCGAGTCTTAGACTAGGAGTTTTTTTATTGACATATATAAGTGCATAAAAGGACAACTGAAGAGTCAAATCAAACAGTTTACATTATAAGTTTTAAGTTATAAAACACACATCATGGTTACGTAAAAACTTAACTGATTCAACACAACACAAACATTACTAATAAAACTGAAGGCACACAGGTATGACATGATGAATTGAAAAATACATCTTATTACAGAGTATTGCTTGATTACCACACTTGCAGAGTTTCAACCTGCCTCTGTGCCTTTTATTTTCATATAAGTTTCCTCACATACCCAAACATGATGTCAGAAATATGAATATAAATCTTATAAGTTTCCTCACATACCCAAACATGATGACAGAAATATGAATATAAATCTTATACGTTTCCACACATACCCAAACATGATGACAGAAATATGAATATAAATCTTATACGTTTCCACACATACCCAAACATGATGACAGAAATATGAATATAAATCTTATACGTTTCCTCACATACCCAAACATGATGTCAGAAATATGAATATAAATCTTATAAGTTTCCTCACATACCCAAACATGATGACAGAAATATGAATATAAATCTTATACATTTCCTCACATACCCAAACATGATGTCAGAAATATGAATATAAATCTTATAAGTTTCCTCACATACCCAAACATGATGACAGAAATATGAATATAAATCTTATAAGTTTCCTCACATACCCAAACATGATGACAGAAATATGAATATAAATCTTATAAGTTTCCTCACATACCCAAACATGATGACAGAAATATGAATATAAATCTTATAAGTTTCCTCACATACCCAAACATGATGTCAGAAATATGAATATAAATCTTATACGTTCCCTCACATACCCAAACATGATGTCAGAAATATGAAAATAAATCTTATAAGTTTATTTACTATGGCCTTATAAGAACAAAATTAGAACAAGAATCAGATTCTCATCCTGTCATCTGCAAATCAAGGTATTTCCATTAACATCAGTCAATATTTTGACCGCCTCCCAGTGATCACTGCAAGAGGTGACAACATTATAGGGTGTGCTAATATTCGGACATCAATTAATTGATATTCCCTGCATAACAATCTGTAAAAATATGTCTGTGGTTAAGGTGATGAACTTTATAGAGTAAACCATTAATAAAACATAAATCACAATTTACCATCAAGGCAACTATATCTTTGAAATAATTCTTCCAGATAGGTCCCATGCATCCTCCTAATTCTCGCATAGTAACATCCTGTCTACTATTCACTGACACATTCACAAGGTTAGTACCAACCTGCAATAACACAATATATATTATTTGCATACCATATATGTATTAAATTAAAAATGAGGTTGTTAATTATAACTCATTATCATTCCTTTGATCACGGACATATGGTTTTTATGTCCGTGCTTTGAATAAGCTACCTATCTGGTAAATGTAGACTTCTCAAGCAGTCGTGTTTTCAATGACTAGAATGGAGATGAGAAGTCTGCTTAACCATTGCCTGTCATATTTTCTTGGTTTTATTATCATAACTACACTTTATTGCAAGCTAAATGGTAGAGTATCTGCTTTGAGTACAGGAGAATGTTTGATTCCTGCCTCTATACTAGATACTCAGGAGACAAAGAGTAGTTCCAGAAAATAAACAAGCCCAGGTAAAGTATTTGTTGAGTCAGTCGGTTCTAAGTTCGGTCAGTAGTATGTGTCTGCCAATCTTGAGGTTCTAGACAGTTCTTCTTTGACTAAAGATAATCCGAAGTCATTTGTCTGTCACCTCTGAATTTATTTGGAAAAGTTGTCAATTGCTCGCAGTCTCAGAAGAATAGACTAGCTCTGGTTGGTAACCCATAAGAACAGATAAGGTCAACTGATCATTGTATATCACTACTGTTGAGAAAAGGCATAACCCCCATAACACAGTATGTTAGAGGATACCTTGTTGGTTGAACATGATCTAGTTTTGTAGCTCATATTACTTGCCGATCATTAAATACATCTTCTTTAACTTTAAAATATCCAGGGGTTCCTCTAGGTGTTGAATCTCATTTTGATATTCTTTGACTCTATTATACTATTACCGGGTATTTGATTTATTAAATTATAATATACACTCAACAAAATTCCTAATCGGTCACTTTATATTGTATTATTATTTTTCTAATAATGCATGTATTCACACAAAATTTCACATACCGATATTTGAACAGGTAATGCAGCGAATTATTGATTTTTTTTAGCCGGCTCGCTATGAAATTAATCGTATTAGGCGTATTGACGTTTATAACACGTTTTGCACGTGCGGGGCATGGACACATATTTGCACGTGTTCGTGTACACTTTTGTCATTGCTGATGAAAATCCTTTTTGAAAAACACAAAACATGGTGAGAATGACTGAAGAAGAACGCGCCCGAGCCGTCGGAATGATACAGGCCGGCACTCATTTACGACAGGTGGGTTTTATTTTTTGAAATTTCATATGAATATTGACTAATTTGTTTGTAGCCATTATATTGAAGGTTTTTGCCACCTGAAATAAGTTGAAAACGGAAATAACCACCAAGGATTTTCATCAGCAATGACAAAAGTGTACACGAACACGTGCAAATATGTGTCCATGCCCCGCACGTGCAAAACATGCTATAAACGTCAATACGCCTAATACGATTAATTTCATAGCGAGCCGGCTAAAAAAAATCAATAATTCGCTGCATTACCTGTTCAAATATCGCTATGTGAAATTTTGTGTGAATACATGCATTATTAGAAAAATAATAATACAATATAAAGTGACCGATTAGGAATTTTGTTGAGTGTATATAGCCAAAATATCTAAAATTTAGAAAAACACAGACCCTTCAGCCAGAATCCTAAGGGTCATAATGAGGCTTTTTGGAAATTCCTGGGGTCAACTCCAGGGTCAAATGGAATAATAGTGTGAGAAAATGTGAACAAGAATGAACAGCCTCTACATCATGTATTTAACAAAATGCCAATTACTAAAGTTACTTACTGTTGGTATTGTCGAAGGCATGCCATCAAAACTGTAATTTGATCCCTTTCTTGATGTACCCACTAATATTCGGTTAAGGAAGACATAGAATACAAAACCATCAAAATACTAAGTATCACCTGGTGGGTATTATCATCCTGGTTTTCATATAAACCAGTATCATGATGTGGATGAATTACAAACAAGGTATCTGTAGTATATGTAATACTGTCAAATTTGACCATTATATACAGTGCGCAAGGAGAATAAATACAAAGAGAAGGATAGAATAGATAGAACATAGGATATGCCATAGATTAAAAGAGAGAAAAAGGAGCAAGACAGGTGTGATACCCCATTGAGTCTAGAAGATTGACCTCTCCAGCTTGCGTGGCGCTACCAGGGACGAGTCCCCACCGGCACAGCTCAGAAGACCCGTGGAGGTACCACAACTGGAGAAAATCCCCATTAGATTGGCTGGGTGGAGAGCTCCCTCTTGAAGAGTACTGTATTTTTGTGGGTGGAATTCCATGCCCCATTTGAGTTCGCATTCCGCGAGTTTAGTTAAGTCGTTTTGAAGAATTGCCTGGTGTGTATCTGCCGGTAGACAATGGCATCATCAGCAAACAGTCTGGAGTCGGATGTAAGGTTTTCAGGAAGGTCATTAATAAACATCAGGAATAGGAGAGGCCCAAGGACAGATGACTTTCCCTCGTCAACTACTTGTTGAGAGCGGTTCAGCAGGAAGGACTCGATCCATTTATGCGTACCCCGTAGTGATGGATTTTCTTAAGCAGCCGACGGTGTGGAACTCTGTCAAAGGCTTTCGAAAAGTCTAAAATGTTCATGTCTGTTTGGATACCTTTGTCCAGCGATGAGGAAAGTTCATGAAGGAGGGTGATGATCTGTGTTTCACAACTCTGCCTAGCCCTAAACCCGTGCTGGCAATCGGTTAGAATTTTGTAGGTTTCAAGGTGTTTTAATGTATGGCTAACAATACAATGTTCTAGTAGCTTACAACAAATACTTGTGAGCGACACTGGCCTGTAGTTTGCCGTATACATGTAACAAGGACAAGTTTCCTTTTCACATTAAGAAATACGTAACTAAATACAGGGATGACATCCCATCTGGGGAAAATAAAATTTTAACAGAATTACATTTCAGTCGATTTTTGATAACCTTCCAACCATCACTAATTTATCCGAAAATTAGGTCCATGTACGAAACATATACAACTAAATAACAACATCGCACGCAATTAAATGATAAGTTATTTGAAAGGATACTGGCATGCTCAAGTCTTTTGATTAGCAGTGTTTTACCGACACCAGTAGATCCAAGAACCAAACACATACTTCCAGCCTCTACAATTGTAATTGTTTGTAAATGTGCAATGTGTTTTCGGGTCGCTTCAATCAGTGCGAGCCGCTTATATCATAAAACAAATCATAATCGCTAAAATTGAAAGAATATCAGTTGAAATGATGACTAAATGTATTTAGTAGGGTTCATTAAAAAAAAGGTGACATTAACGTTAAAGCTAGACACACTCAAAGAATTAAACAGAAATATATTATAACATCAATAACTTATATAGTTGTCTCCCTTGAATGCATAGTGATTATGTAAACAAATAGCTGTCAGATTTTGCGACGTACTTTTTGGTACACCATACGTGTGCATTTAATCATGATTTAATACGAATATTGATTTTTATGTCCATGAAGTTGTTTATGTGATATTTATGTACAAGGTAAGAGTACACTTAGTTCAGAAAATTACTAATTGGATCAAGAGAAAAACGGTCTGTTTCAATGTCAAAGTCATTAATTAATAAATAAGTGAATGAGTTTAAAAAATACGCATTTGTTGAACAATCTGACGCGAATTAAAATCTGACCGTCTACAAATAGATGTGAAATAAATTAAATAGATCTTTGGCACTCATTTTAATATTTGTCAATAGTATATGATCTAGCTAGGCAACTTATAATTATATAATTGCTATGAATACTATGGTTTTTATTTTTAGGAGAACCACAATGGCAAATCCTTACTTCAAAATTCTATCAAGGAAACTAGCAGATCAGAGAGATCTTGGATTGAATCTTGATGCCGAGATAGAAACAAAATCAACACCAGTTGCCATACATAGAATAATTCTCATGATTTTTGCAAGTCATTTTCGAGACTCAAAACAAAATGTTAACAAATCCTGGCAAATTCGTGCCACAGGATACAGCTATGAGGATGTCACAAACTTAGTAGACTTTCTGTACGATGGTGACACAGATTTGGGGGAAATGACCACAGAACTAATCAAGACCTTGCAACTGGATTTATCAGTGGATAGAAAAATACGTCGTATGAAAATTCATAAAGGAGAATCAGTTCAAAGTGCGATTAATTTAGAGTTAAAGTATTTGCGCAATCTTGTCTTTGAGATTGAAATGCCAAAATTACTGCATAATCCACAAACAGTAACAGATATCACTATAAAAATTGAACAAAAGCTGTACAGATGTCATAAAGTTATACTTTGTGCCATGTCTATGTATTTTCAAGCTATGTTTTCATCTGGGATGAAAGAAGTTCAAAATGATATAATCAGACTAAATGGTATTGAATCAAGCATGTTTTCAACTATACTAAATTATACGTACACTGGCAAAAATCCATTGACCGTATCAAACGCACAAGATTTGCTAGCAGCCGCTGTATATCTACAAATTGAAACATTGATATCCCTGTGTGAAGAATTTTTGTTGACTCACACTGACACAGGAAACTGTGTAGACATCTGGAAACTAGGAAATATATATAATTGTGATTTGCTGATACAAAAAACTTGGATCTTCATTACAGATCATTTTAAATTAATTAAAAGGCCTCGCTTAATTAATGGACTGAATGAATGTGATTTATTAGGTTTATTACAAGAAGACAATTTAAATATTGAAGACGAAAAAGATGTTTTAGAATTTGTAGTTGATTGGGTAATTACAAACAATGAAATTGACAACTTTGAGAAAATACTTCAACATGTGAGATTACCACTTATAGATAAAGTTGCATTGAACAGACTCACTCGTAAACATGAAAAATTCCTACCAGTCATTAAGAAAGTACTCGCAGAACAAAGTAAATCTGATGAAGATAAAATGAACAAACAAAGAAAAGAGAAAGGTTTCGTTGTTTTAAAAAGGACTTCATACGTGTTAGGAATTTCAGTGGCATGTTACAGTATTTCACAGAAGAAATGGTACAACTTAAGTTCAAACAGTGAATGTACTGGTGGGACTGGATACTCCACATGTTCAACAGATGAAGAAATTTACTTATCAGGCACCAATAAGTTATACAAATTTTCAGTCTTAGAAAACACATGGGTATCATTAAAAGATATGATAAATGGACGGCAGTGTCATGCATCTGGCCTAGTTGATGGTTCTATTTACGTATTAGGCGGCTCACAGAGCATGTCAAACACATCAACATGGGAATTCACGGTTGTATCAAGCATAGAGATGTACTGCATCAAGGACAATACCTGGGAAGTTGTGGGAGAGATGGAGATTCCAACATATGACTCGGCTTATGCAACAATTAAGACAAGAATATACATATTTGGTGGAGCAATAGGCAGTATACCTGGCGTATATGTTAAGGATATTCAGTGCTTTGATACCGTAACTAAAACAAGTACGAAAATATATTACAACCTGCCGTTCACTCTCAGCTTGGCGGTAGCATGTACATCTAACAATGATATATACATCACATGTCCAAGTGGACAAATCATCCGTTTCAATGAAGAATCATCACCAACAGTTATTTCTGACACTAAAGGTTCGCAACTTATGGGATTTGCAACAGTTTTTCATGACAATGCTCTCTATATCATGGGAGGCTACTCGGTAATTGGTGAAACAGATGCTGTTCATAAATATGACTTGCTTACAAGAAGGCAGATAAGAATGTCCCATCTAAAACTTCCATTTGCAAAACATACAAATGAGTATTCTGCATGTGTCATGCATGTTAGTAGGGAAATCTTTAAATAGTAATGTCAATGATTAGTGTTTAGCTTTCAAAATTATAATGTGACTTGGAAGCTATTGTCTAGTCCCAAATATTTGTGTATTACCATCATAATGCAGTCTATGCAAAGACCCAAGGCATGTATAAATCTCTGTCACCTAAAATGAAGTTAACTAGCCCAAATAATGGAACCATAGAGTAATTCGAGTGTTGACACGTAGGCAAATATTACCAGTCCTGGGTGATTTCACCTGTCAAAACAAAAGGACTCATGTCTTTCGGAATGACTGATGATGAATAATATTTTGTTTTTATCAGCTGTAATGCCTGATGAAATGAGACAGATCAAAGATCTGAATTTATGACTTTTTTACCATAAATGCACAATTGATGGGTCGAAATAATGTTGTTAATGACATCAGTAATTATTTGCACTCAATATTTAAAGAGATTAAATTTTAACACAAAATATTTTTTTTTTTAAATATTGTGCCACATCATTTGGCTGTACATCGTGTGCAATATTACATGTACATGTAGTATCAAATGTGTCACAATTTAAATTGTGTGTTCCATTCTGATTCAATAGCGATTTTTGTAACCTACACAGTAGCAAAAACAAATTAGTGTATGTAATTTACAGAAACTTAACTTACCGCTAATGTAATAGATAAACAACATACCTTAACTAATATTTAGTACGAGAGGATATTTTAGACACCAATCTCCTTTAGTAAATGAATGACTTATAAACATGTATTATGATATGTTGTGTTTATGTGAGTCATTTTAGTCTAAAACTATGCATCTCTTTGGGGTTGATATTAAAGCATAATACAATTAACAATATCATTGTAAAATTCGTCGATATTTTGTTTCCAGAAATAAAGAATTCCCGTCTTGAAGTGGAGTTTTTGGAATTTATACTGATAGCTCCAAGGCTGTGAAGCCCATGTGTTGTTAAGTTTCTCCACATATGTCATTATGGTGCAGTCCTATGTTATTTTCCATGCCTCTTCCTAGTTTTAGTTTCATAGTTCCCCATTCACATCTTAGGCTTTATTTAATCCTTGGTCCCAATCCCTTCCCATGTATGTTTTATACCCATTCCCTTATTTAGTGCTTTCTGGCCCCATACCTATTCATTTAAATTTTATGTTTAATGATTTTCCTAGTTATACCTTATGGTCTGCCAGGCCATTCCTTGCACCTCTGTTCCCTTACGTATGTATCCTTGAACCTTCTCAAATACCTTATGTTTTATGGATTGTTGTTTTCCCTGTGGTCTGTGTGGGTGACACTGTCTTATGTATGTGGCGTTCTCTGTAGCAACTTATTCTCTCCCTTTTAACACTCACTTTTCTTAATTTTCTCACCATTTTTTATTTTCTCACTTTTCTATATTTTCCCACCATTCTTTATTCTCTCACCATTCTTTATTTTCTCACTGTTATTTATTTTCTAACCAAGGATCTGTGTAGAAAGGTCCTGTATGTTGAATATGCTAATACCTGAACAATGCTTTCTCTCCTTTTGTAGGAATTATCACGGACCTATGGTATATATGTCCGTGGAATTATTAAGTAACACAAACAAAACTGACTGTAATGATGTAATTAAAATTAATTGTGTAGGATACTTCCCAATGACACTAATGTTTTTAAAACATACAAAACATTATTTATACATGTTAAGTTCATTTAAGCAGACAATGTAAAAAATAGGTAATCATAATAAAAACTTGATAAATCAATTAAGGTGTTTCCTGTTTGTCATCTTAACATCATCAATTTCAGAGCTTTAGATGACAAAATGCTGGAATAAACTATCAGGAAACTTTTTAAAACAGTGACATCATATTTTGATTATAACTCAACCCGATCCTTCAATTTCAGTACTCAGCAGATATTATCAACAGAAACTAACATTAAAATACAAGATAAAATCAAATGTAGATAAAGAATGTAAAAGTGTAACAATATGGTTGAACTGTAACATAAAACAGCGAAATCGCAGTATAGTAATAGAAAGTACATTTGTTTAGTGTACCACATTGCTAGAAATTAGAGTTATCCCTGAGTGGGTAATACCTCGGCAATACTGCTTTATCACAGTAAAACTGACAGTCATAATTTCCTCTAATATCATTACTATACACCACATGTAACACATACAAAGCGAAACATAAACTTCCATACATCAACAATGCCAGAGTACCCATTACGTTTAGGGGCCCAAGATATCTGAGATACTTGGAGTGACCTTGAAGTAAGGTCACATATATCTGTATTTCATGGTAATGTATGAAGGTTAATAGGGATCCTTTAAAGAGTGAGGACATAGGTTGCCCTAGAAATGTTTTGCTGTGGACCAGTTGATCAAATGAACGACGGCAAGATAACTCCTATACACCACCTTCAAATGTTTGCATCGGTGTACGTATATTTTGCTACAACATTTGATATAAATACTACTCACAACACATATAAGTTAAACAACAATTGTCTTCAATATTACATGTTTATAATATATTCTTAACTTCAATACAAACAATGGCTTGTTCAGCAATTCTTCTACACTCTAATGTTGAAAGAAGAGTCAACCAATTTAACCTCCATATACACTGAAAAACCGAAAAAACGCACAAATTGAGGCCCAATTGCATGCACGATATTTTTTGCTGAAATCTTTACTTTCTTATGTGATTTCAGAAAGTTTGGACCCTTGGGATTTAGGATTCAACAAGCAAACAAATTGCAAACACGTGAAACATTTTTGTTTTGAATGAAAATAGTTCACACTAATTTACATCAGTGAACTACGTGATGTTTTAATTGACTGTTCGTTTTAAAATACAAATAAAAACAGAAGACCAATAAACTGTTAATAATTTGTCAAACTTTATTAAACTGAATAACAGACTGATTTAAATGTTAAAATTTGCCATCATGATATAATATTTTGCACAATACATCTTTAATCACAAGTCATTTAACCAATTGTACAGTTTTATGGGTTATATAAAATGACGTATCTTCATGTTAATATTAAAACTATATAGAGACGCTTATATTGAATTAATTACTTTTATTACACTGACATATACATTGCGTATTTCAGGGCTGTTTTATGGATATTAAATTCAAATGGAGAATCCTACAATATTATAAAGCCTATTATGACTGTTTGGTAACGTAGTTCACCACATCAGTCTTTTCCAAGATATATTTCGGCAGAGGAAAAACAATGTTGCATATGGTTATTTGTGATCAAATAAGTATCTAACCAAAAACTAGTAAATCATATACCCAAGATAGCATAAACTAAATATCCTTTGGTAGTAAAACTAATTTTACATGTATATCGGCTATTGCAATTTAAAATCACACATCGGACTGGATTAAAATATCAACAATAAACAATAATAACTATATAAAGGTTTATTGAACATTAACAAATAACCGTGTCAAAACATGTTATCAAACACGATATAACAAAAATCATATTTAGGTGTAGATAGTGAATGTACAACAAATAGTGTCATGGTAACGTAGTTCACGTTAAATGGACACATGACATACTATGCAGTAGTATTTTACTATCAGTATACATCATAATTTTGTATCAGTAAATGCCATGAAACAACAAACTTCTTGTCACTTATGGTCATTTTTAAAGTAAACAGTCTTCTTTTATTCATCGCTGAATGAAATATGGCAGCTTACCTAAGCAAAACATTAAAACACGAACACAAATCAAACATTAGGCTTAAAACAATAATAACATCAGCAAAATAAGATGGATTTCAAAGGAGCGCTATATCTATATGTACTCTCCAGTCTATTTAGTATAGACATTATGTTGTTGAACAACAAATTTCACTGAATACTTCACTGAACATCGGGTAACGTAGTTCACATAACATATATACCATTTTGTCACATACTCATTTAGTACACAAACATATTTTGAACCCGTTCAAGATCTTCTTCCGTTAATTTATACATTCGGCGTGTTTTTCCGTACATAATGGGTTCATCAACGGCGCATAATATCTCACTATGAGAACTCCTACACATGTCCTCCTTTTCAGGCCATTTTAATGTGACGCCTCGCTTGTTGTTTCATTCTCTCATAAACGAAACCAGGTAAGTGTTGTCTTCCGGGTCACATTCTTGCACTAAACCAATGTACCACTTTTTATCGTATAGTGCGGCTACGTATTGGCCTGTAACATACGACTCAATAGTGGATTCAGTAGCAGCACTATCTACCTCAACCGGACAATCACTATTAGCTAAGTTGGACGGTGATGACTGTACTGCAGTACTAAGTTCTGTTTGCTCCTGTACTATGTTAGCATTGTTATCAACTGTGGTTGGTCCTATGAAGCTGTGTTTGTTCCATCCACTGCACTTTGCATAAAATGCCCCGTCATTAAAACATTGACTGCAAAAGCATGATGTATTTCGGACGGCAATGCAGCTGTTGCCAAGTGAAACAACACTATGTACGGTCATGGTACCTTTCATTGGTTCAATGTTAAGGCATCTAAGCTCTTCCAATGAAACGTTACATTTAGTGTTTGAAACGAAAATATAGCTTACACTGCTATTAACCTGACTGGCTCCCCACATATGAAAGTCATCAGCATTTTGAATGCTGCATATTTGGCGTTTAACGGCGCTGTCGGCTTGACGTTTAGCGGTGCCACCAACACCATCGCAAGGTCCCTTGCCGTGGCCGGCTTCAAAGTACTGCCATGATGCAGTGACACCATCAAACATCATCTCGTGGTTTGCAACCGTGTAAAACATAATTATGCTTGTTTCGGTACTGGCTGGTTGGTGAGTCGGTAACATAATGTATTGTTTTGAGATTTGACACCAGTTTACGAGCAACGGGTACTATCTCTTTAATAAATGCCAAGACTGTCCCCGAGTTATGCATGGCAGTGTCTGACACAAATACATAAGACTTATGTTCAAGCTTGTTTGAGATCTTATAGTAAATAACTGCGGGATGTAAAGTTACGCTTCCTTTATCAAAGTATGCAGACTGCACCTCGTCTGCGTGAGAGCAAACATAATTTTCAGCAAAATCCATTTGAATAATTGCATGGTTGCTTGGTAACTGCTCCTTTAAATTTCTTATCTCTTTGTATTGCGTCTTCACTCTATCCCATCCGGAAGATGTAGTTGGAATATGTGTCGAAGAATCACAAGGCCCAGTATCAGAGTCCATGTCCATGACAGCTAATTCCGTGTTTGGGTAAGTCTTATTATTATTTTCATCGGTAGCACTGTCCTGGTTGTTGTTTAGCATCATTGTATCTATAGCTCGCTTGCATTTCATTGCTTTTCTGATATTTTCTCTTCGTTCCCGAAGTTTTTTCTTTGGCATCTCAGTTGTGGGTACATAGTACTTCTTTACTCTCTGTGCTTCCTTCTTTAAGTATTCCTCGCCCTTTTCCTATACGCTCGTTGAATATCTGCACGTGATTTACCCATTTCCTGCAACAGAAAAATATGCACTGATCATAATTGCAGTTTATGTGAACTACGTTACCATTTCGTGAACTACGTTACCATTTGCATGTTGTTTTTGTGCTGATTATTATATGTATGTTCTTAAAACTTCGGTTGTGAATGATATAGACACCATTTATCTTACATAATATATAATAGATATAGTCGAAACAGTTTACAAGATTACTTTACAATGTATTGTATGAAACAATGTTAAATCTTACCTTTCAAATCATTCCCGCGTCATAACACAATACCATTTACCCGCCATTTCTGATTTACAATACTCCACATGAAGAGTACTCGGTGCACAGATACTTTTTCGATCGAGAAATAAGTCCTATGCATGAAATAGTTGACTTATTTAGATATGTCCTGTCACGTAGTTCACAGTAACGTATTTCACGAATCCATGTTATAGTGATATTACTTTATGCGAGCAGGGCATGACGAACATTTCACAACTTCATTACAGACACTACATTAGCCTCATCACATTAACACTAAAACAATATTCTGCTTTTGCCCTATATTTGTGAGATGCATGGTAACGTAGTTCACATTTAAATGTATTTTTTGGCTATTCGTATTTTATTTAATTTTTTAAAGTTTTTGTATTAGCTTATGTTATATATACGCATATATTATTAATTTCACATGTATTTTGTGTTTTCTGAGACAGTAAGTTCGGTCTTAAGTACTTGCTTCAACAATATTGCGTTCGCTCAAAAAATGTAACGTAGTTCACATGGAATTTTGTGACATGACAAAATCTTGAATTTTTTGTTTATTTCGATTTCTTAAGATGTCATCATCATAATAAAACCAACTTTAACTATTATGTCTATTTGAAACCACTCTAAAAATAATAACCAAGAATAACTAGCATCGAAATAAAACAGGACAAAATATAACACCAAAGTTTGTGACAGGGTATTTTTGCTATTTTGTGATCATACTAATTCAAATAAATTACATAATATGTATGTACATGAATAAAATTATGTTTCTTAAGTGTAGATGCTAACCTTGTCCATGTAATAAAACAAAAGTTTGTCAATATTTGCCATATTTGCGTACATAATTGCGCTGTGACAGCTATTTCGTGGAATTGTGCGTTTTTTCGGTTTTTCAATGATAATCCTATAATCCTTTCAAGTTGTATTTGTAACAATTCCTCTAACAGTCACTGTCCAGTCTGTAAGAAAATCAAAGTCACAATTTTCTCTAAGTCTAGTCGTTCTCCTGGCCAGTCTGTTCCTTAGGTCATCTACCTTAGTAATGCAGTCTTTATGTAACACATCTCTGTCTAGGTCGCCCTGTAAATTGAGAATTAAAAAGTTAAAAGCAAATAATTGATAATTAGAGTTGGCAAGGGGACAACATGTTTCATGCACAAACAGAATAAAACATTTCCAATATAAGGTGGTATAGACATCACATTAAGGACCATTATTAGTTAAACTCTATTTTACATCAATTGCAGAACAAGTTGTTACTAATGATATTTTCTCTCTTGATGAGTGCTTCCTTGGTCACTAACCAGTACTCGCTCCTATTTTAGAGATTAAGGAGTTTGTGGCTCAACCTCACCCCAGGCCGTATCGAACCCACATCCTTTTTATCTCTATCTCTTGACCACTATGCATCCCTACTAAGGACCATTATTGGACTACAATATTTCAGTTAGAGGCTAAAACAAGTAAAAAGTCGTCTATAATTAAGCAATAATCTTTAGAGAACAATAGGTAAATATAATCATAAAGCCACAAATCAATTCTAATCCTGCAAAGAAATGTCTAAATATATAACCCTACTTCGTTTTACAGGAATCAATAGCTATTTTACATAGCATTGTGTAACCAACATGTGCAGAAGGAAAATTTATTTCACTTCTATATTTAATCTTTATACATTTGTATCAATAACGTTATTTGGAAACTACTAATGAATATGTGACCCTGTACTAAATTATCCATTAGTTAAGTACAAAGAAAGAGTGGCACTTACAACAAGAGGTTCAGTTCTTACTCTCATAATGAAGTCTTTAGTAGAACCTGTACACTTCACTGGGGGTGGTTGGTTGTTCATCATAAACTCCAGGCTGTATAGTTTGTGGTATATCTGAAAGCATTAATCAAACTTCATAATTATATTATATACTCTTATATTGCAAATGAATGGATCCAATTAAAGACACAGTGGTATTTAAGATGAGCAAAAATCATCAAAAACATATTTATTCCACAACAGCATGCAAACAATTTTATTTCAAACAATATGAAATTCTGCCATCTTCAGTTAATAAGAATAAAACAGACATTCTAAGTAGACACATAATATATCTAGTCACATGACACTCAGCATATCCAGTCTCATGACAATCAATATATCTAGTCACATGACAATCAATATATCTAGTCACATGACAATCAATACATCCAGTCAAATGATAATCAATATATCCAGTCAAATGACAGTCAATATATCTAGGCATACGGCAATCAATATATCTAGTAACATGACAATCAATATATCTAGTAACATGACAATCAATATATCTAGTCACATGACAATCAATATATCCAGTCAAATGACAATCGATATATCTAGTAACATGACAATCAATATATCTAGTCACATGACAATCAATATATCCAGTCAAATGACAATCAATATATCTAGTCACATGACAATCAATATATCCAGTCACATAACAATCAATATATCTAGTCAAATGACAATCAATATCTCAAGTCACATAACAATCACTATATCTAGTCAAATGACAATCAATATATCAAGTCACATGACAATCAATATATCCAGTCACATAACAATCAATATATCTAGTCACATGACAATCAATATATCTAGTCACATGACAATCAATATATCCAGTCACATGACAATCAATATATCTAGTCACATGACAATCAATATATCTATTCACATGACAATCAATATATCCAGTCACATAACAATCACTATATCTAGTCAAATGACAATCAATATATCCAGTCACATAACAATCACTATATCTAGTCAAATGACAATCGATATATCCAGTCAAATGACAATCAATATATCCAGTCACATAACAATCACTATATCTAGTCAAATGACAATCGATATATCCAGTCAAATGACAATCAATATATCTAGTCACATTTCAATCAATACAACTAAATATCAACACAGCAATGAATAGTATGTGTACATGTATATATCAAGAATTATCACAAACCTGATAGAACAGTTTTCTTTCTTGAGGGTTTCCCTTATGTTTCTCATTTCTGATCATCCGCAGGTTATTTTTAATCAAACCCATGTACTGTTGTATTCCTCTCTCTGACAGAAACTTTTCTTTCTGTTGACACAAAGCTTTCCATGCTGGACTCATATAGTTGTGCTCATCTTTATATACTAACTGTAAGAAAAAAACACAATATCTATATAGACTAGAGTATAATTACAGTACTTGCAGTACTCATTACATGACAAATATTTCCTATACGCTCACTCAACACATTCATAAAGAAGCTTTTACCCATAAAAACAAACTAAACTCTTTATGAAGTAACAACAGATATAATTCCGATTGTTTTTCGCTCTAATCCAGTAGTACATTTGCAGTTTAAATTTTGCAGAAATCACAATGAAAACAAGGACCGAATTTAATGTCTAACTGAACTTCAGTGGATCTGAAACTGAACTTACTTAGTTTGCAGCCTTGGTATAACCATTTTTCTTTATCGGAAATTCTTGTTCATAGCCCAGGTATGTGCAGTATAATTTATGTATACAGAGCATGAAAAGTACACCACTCATACAGAGGTTTGAATAAACATAAATACCAATGGGTTTTATCACATAATTTTTCGGCACAGCCATACTAACATGATTTCCTATTTGGAAATCCGAGTTGTGTAAACCAATCAATTATTACGTTAACCACTAAACCCACTTCTATTCAACCAAACAATGTTTGTAACCTTAATGCAGATTGGTTAACCTTTTGATAAGGGGTACGTTACCAAAATCCATTTTGGCTCTGGAGTGACCGTAAGACCTCAGCATTTTTTTATGTCACACAACATATCTTAACTTTCAATAGTGAGAACCATCTTTTTTCAACACATTTCTTGTTTTTACTACATTGTACCAAGCTAGCTGACTGCGGAATACAGAACATACCTCCAGAATGACAACACTTCCTTTCAGCAACATTTCACCGAAACATCTAACTTCATACGCTCCATACTCTACTTGTTTAGTAGGACCGCGACTTTCAACTATTTCTGGTAAGCGCTTGCATGACGTGAGGAAAGTCTGAAGTATAATATCATAGTGAAGTTATAATAATAATGACCACATTTTATGTAAATTTCCATGCATTTTATTCTCTCTATAGCTGCACACAAACTCTGATTCTTTGAAAACGTCGCTGTTATTAGTAATGTTCCCTTTGAAAGGGTCAATATGTTTATTTGGACACTGTCAGATTGTTGAAAAAGTGCACCAGTACCGGTATATTGTAAAGAGACACAGACAGGCAGCAGGGAGATTATAATATCAGTGATTCTACATGTTTAGTCTTCTTCATACTGACTTACAAACTTTATTAATAAAACAGCAGTTTAAAAACACGACATTTTTTCTCCAAATTCTTTTATTTAGCTATTGCACTATTTGTGCACCAATGAGATGTTTTATATTTCGAAGATGAAATGATTTGCTAGAATACAAAATAAATAAAAATAAAATTTTCACAAGTTAAGGAACGAAATGCTTAGGTATAAACAAATACATGAACCTGACCTCTGTATTTTCAGCATATATAATAACATAATCTGTATCACTAGTGGATGTATTCAAGCCGTACATATAACTACCAGCTTGGGTAATCATCAGAATCTGTTCAGGTTTCAATTTTTTGACTGGTCCACCTACTTCTTCTAATATTCGTAACATTTCACTAACACCATCAGTTGGACCTGCAATATCGACATTCTCTACATACAGTAAGACAATTTATCCAAGTTTAAAGCAACAATCCATGTTTCATGAACCTACAGGTCAGAGCCGGCCTAGGCAGATTTTCTAATACACTTCAATATGCAAAACGCTAAACAAGAACATTCTTACACATGCATGTATTACGAAGAGTTTTAGGAGATAAGGTGCCCACATTTTTTAATACAATTAACGTAAGTGAACATTAAGTTTGAATGCATTTGGGCACAACAGCACGCTTGTCACTCTATCAATCGATATGGATCAATTGGGAAAATCAAATAAAAGATGATTGAGTATGTTAAGGTTTTCCATGCAAGATGCACAGTTTCACACATGTAACCACAGTCACTAAACAAGACTATATAACAATATATATAACTTACATGTATGAGGTGTGAATGTTTTCCCAAGTAATCTCATAGTCATATGCCATTTACCCACAATACCATCTACTTCCTCTGGCTTTGTAAAACTGAATTCAGACCCCAGACATTTATCCACCTCAGTCTTCCAATCACATAGCCAAACAAAAGCATCCTTTTTTGACACATCTGGATTCTGTAAAGAAAATTTTGTTTAGGGGTGGGTGGTTCACAAAATTAATTGAATTAGCTTCCTTACATTCACATTCTACATCCAAGGTGGGAGCCGCAGCGTTTCCCTAGGATTTTTCAGCTAGGAGTGCTTGGACCCCCGTGTTTGACAAATTGGGGTCCTAGTATTTGTAGTGTCCCAGATGTGCAGTTTATACTCGACAAAAAAATATTTCAGGGGTCCCAAGGATGCACACCAAGTGGAAAATGGGAGTCCCTAGAAAGATTTCTGCGTCAGGGAAATCCCTGGATCCGCAATTACAGCGTGGGGCAAATGATTTGAAGTCAGCAACCATAACCACTTGACCATGGAGGCAATTGACATAGTTATACATGACTATTTATAAGAGTAAAAGAAGTTCCAAAATCAGTATTTTCAGATGTTTCATGAGCAAAGATGCTTGCATATTACCTAAATGGTACTGTCATTGTTTAGTAGTAAAGTATACAAAAATATGTCATTTTGAACAAGGATTATTACACAGGCTGACTTTTTGGGACATTTTTGAATTTGCGATATTTGCAACATTTCAAAGTATTGAAATTTTCCACATAAACAGTACAACAGGAAACAGGCAACATTACCTGATACATAGATTTGAGAACATTTAGTGCTTGCTGTACCATACCAGGATTATCATCACGATGTTCAAACATACCAGTAGAAATTTTCCACATAAACAGTACAACAGGAAACAGGCAACATTACCTGATACATAGATTTGAGAACATTTAGTGCTTGCTGTACCATACCAGGATTATCATCACGATGTTCAAACATACCAGTACACGGAGGTAAACCATTCACACTGTTATATGCATGGTGTAATAACCTGAATAATAAATGTAACATGATTCAAGGAAAAGCGAGGTATAAAGGTCAAGGGTTTAAAGCGTGACTCATGACCTGAAGGTTGAGAGTTGAAATCCCATCATGTTGAACAGCAAACTACACAATCCATATTAGGCTTGAAAACTGATAGTAGCTCAGAAAACATTCACCATTAGTGACCACAATAAGTTTTCACAGCTTGTTTCACAATCAATGTACAATAAACAAAGAAATTGTTCTGTAACTGTACTCTTACTACATTTAATAAATATATACATGTATCTCTTTGGTTACATGTATCTCTTTGGTTACAATATTGATGTATTTTTGGTAGTAGTTTCTACTGCATGATTAAGCATATGTTCACAACTGCAGTTTTTATATCGTCACATAAACCACAATTTAAAGCACATACCAGTACTGAGTATTGTATCCATATGATCTACCATTGCTCTTGGTGTATTTATGCTAACAAGAGTTTAAAATTAACAATTATACCCAGTACTACCTAAATCCCTTACACAAACTTGTTCAGGTATAGCTTAGTATCGTAGATGTAGGCATGTTCCATGGCAGTACACAGCAAAGCCAGTCCATACTACAAAGCTGCAGACAGAATGTCAAATAATATACACATAGAGTGCTGTAACTTACATTGATGTACTGATATCTTAATTAAGACAAACAGAAATATTCTATTAACCCTCTATACTATAAACCGTTTATCAGAATGTTGTTAACAAACCTGAATGAATTACAAAGTTGTCTAAATGTTGTTGTATCTTTCAGACGAAACTTGCCATCCTTTCCTTTCTTGCCTACTCCACCCACTGACTGTCCTCTACATGATTCTAGAAATCCTCTCAATCCTAACAAATACAATATGCATACACACTTCGTACATACACATTATGGTAGGCCTTCAAAGACAGCTCTGTCATTATTTCAACTTTTTTGTCATTGTTGGTCTGTTTGTAATATTTTTGTTCCTTTTTCTATTCTCCATAGAATTTTTTTTTTCTAAATTCAAGTACGTTTCAAAGAGTAGACATCAAATTAAAGGACTTTGCAAGACCTGTGATAATCCTGTGCCCATTGATTTTCCACAAACAAACACAGTTTTAACAAACATGACTGCCTTTATTTTAAAAATGTACAAGCAAACTTAAAGAAATTTATATCTTTTGCTTTGTGATGCACATGAAATGTTTTTTATGAAAAGAAAGACTCGTAAAAGTGATAATTATTTCTTTTTGACAACATTGTATGTTTATGTTTTCACACAAGTATGTATGTTTGAAACAAGATTTTCACACCTGTTTAGTAAAAACACGCACCACATTTCAAACAACATGACAAACTGTTAAAAATACATAAAGTGTCAACATAATGCAAGTTTTTTCATGATGACACGCACAGCCGAAAGTTATTCTGGTTTTGGAGGTGAAATTTTTAAATTGTTTTAAACAATAAAAATAGAAGAAGAATATTCGGGACTGCAAAAAATGTCCGGTTTCGGGAGTATTCTGGTTTTTAGAGGGTCCGGTTTGAGGAGGTTCCACTGAACATGTAAAAAATGATTTTCTTGACAAAAAATATCATGCAACACAAATATATCTTTTGAATGTTTAGTGTGGTTAGGTAGTACATGTAATCATCAAAAATATAAGTTGTAATCTCTTGTTTCATGGTCAATGCTAAATATATTACTTAGTATAAACTTAGGACACATTAAACACTTGATGAATTACCTGTAACTTTATTGGCAGGCAGATTGGAACGTATTGACTTCCATATGTCTGTCTGGTGGAGAACAGCTTCATCTGGACAGTACAAGGCCTCAACATTACGTGCCTTCCCTTTAGCAAGGAACTGAACAAAATGATACAGTTCACATGCATAAAACCATTCCTACAATAAACAACATTACTAATCAGTATCACAGAATCTGACAAACGGGTTTCTCCTGCCTGTGCCACATGTCTAGCAAAATACAAATCAGTCTGTTCAAGACAAAACTCATAACAGTAACACCCTGGGACACTATACTTACAAAGACTTAAGATCATAGAATAATATGAGCGCTACTATGGGATTTACAGCCTCTTCTGTAAGTGACATCATTTCAAGAAAAAGCAACATGTGATGTCACTATTTGCAAGCAGGAAACAATATTTAATCCATATGGTCACTTCATTTACATATTGCCATATGGGACAAATATTGCTAACTGTCAGTACATGGTGACGTCAAATGTGACGTTTTCTGGAAATGATGTCACTAAAAGAAGAGGCAGGAATTCATACAACAGCGCTCATATCACTTCTACAAACGGTATAAACCAAAACAACCATACTTTGAAATACAGAATCACTGAGATATATTACTCTCTTAATGTCATTGAACCACTCTGGCTCATCATCTGTAAAACACATCAACACCACACTGGTGAACGAAAACATAATTACGAGAATGGTCAATACATTGTAGTTTACACATAGATTACAGTAAACTATTCAAACTGGAAAAAAACATCTATTGTACAATAATGTTGAGTTACTATTGATATCATATTAATATTATTATTCATAGTGTATCATAAAAGACATTGCAGGTGAGTGCATTACACACATGCATTATTTTTGATAAATCAATATTGAATTCTAGATGAATTTGTTTTCAAAACAATAATGAAAGCTTGCCATAGATTCCTTTTAATCATTTTCAGAAAACCTTTTGAATTAAGTATGAAAGTTATTAGCATTCGCGTAATATCTTACATACAAATGAGGCCAATGATGGTACTGTATCAGTAAATTCTTACATCAAAATTTAAATAAAACAAATATGCCTGCGTGTTCTCACTAACTTATTGATGTATCTAGTAAGTGCACTCAACACAAAAATGATACATCTATCACTTTTATTATTTGTATAAGATTTTGATCACACAACAAAACTAACCATATCAATGATATTGGTCTCATCCACTAAATGTGCATTCACTGGCGCCAGAAACTGTTCCAATGTCGTCTGATATACAATAAATAAACTGTTATATTTTGCTTGTTCACCTCTTTCTTTCTGTGTGCTAGCATACCATGGACACGTGATCAGTGCAGCAAATAAAACATTCACTTCGGTACCTGGGTATAAAGAAAATATTGTGATAAATCATCTTTTTTCAATAATTTGTGTCATGAAATTTTAAAGTTTTACATTAATTCTGAGACGGGAAAATGAAACAACAATTATAAGCTTATCAAGCTACAAAAAAAACTGGTATTCTTATTGAGTTGGTCTTAATATTGAGGATGAATAAAGAGGAAAACATTGAAAATGGACTTGAGAATTGTGTTCTTAATTTCGAGGTGGTCTTATTATTGAGGCGGTCTTATTATTGAGGAAGTCTTTAAGTGAGGTTTTACTGTATCAGAAATTTCATAATTTGAGTGACTAGTACTGCTACAGTTGTTAAATTTTAACAAACTGACATGGCAATGCCATCAAACCAGACTTAGTATAAGCTTGCTATACACCAAGTGTTGAGACTACATATGTAATTTGGAACTAAAGTTATTAAAATGACCTTCCCCCTGTTTAACACTGCCAGTTCACCGAACCAACAGTATTCGAAAATCTTATGACCACATGCTTTTAATTCTCAGCATTGCTAAAACAATATTCACTCAAGCATAAAACAGTCCTGACATCTATGGACATTATGGAACAATCAGAAGATTATGGGAAATTCATCAACCACTTTAATGGGCATATGTGCAAGACAAAATTTGAATATTTAGCATTTTGAAGGGTAAATGTAAAAGTAGTCTATCTTCATACAACTATAGAATCAGACAGATCAATTCACATCAACCTCTTAATGTAATTCAGAAAAAAGCTTACCATCAAAAGTTTTTTTAATCATTTTGTAGAAGTTTTCTCTCACAGAATCGTTCAGAGAAGAAGGTATATGCATCAGCGTAAGTTGCTTCAATTCCATCAAACAGCTCTGATCAATACCTGGAGCTGATATAGTGATCTCAGAACCTTCTACAGTAGATTTTAGAAGTCTAAGGTTCTCCAAAGTGTCAACACATTTCTGTAATGCTGAAATTTTCAAGTGATAAATTATAATTTATTGAAAAAATATTAATGTTTTAAATAATAACTACCACTCAGAATAATCTGCCTTCCTCATTGAGCTTATCGGTAAGGATTATTGTATGGTCTTACAGTGACAAGTAAAAAATGAAATAAAGATCCTGAACATCTAATGATTTGGACCAACTATATCATCTTAGAGACTATCAGTAAACTTGGTATACAAGTGAATAGTTAATTCAGTAATTACCAATTTATTTGCATTCAGCTTGTGATAAACATCACAAAAATGTCATGCCCTCAAAACATCATAGCACATACTGTATGCTTTTTTGTGGGCATGATTTTTTATGTGGTGTTTTAACAAACCTGTTACTGCTTATTAATACAGTATTTTGCTACTGTAAATAATACCGATGTATTACCAGCTTAATTCTAGTTCTACAAACTAATCTTGGGAATAATATATACAAATATACATGTATATGGGAATAATAAATACATTTATATGGATTTATAATAAATACATTTACATGGAAATAATAAATACATTTATAAGGGCATACTATATACATTTATATATGTACATGTGATATATTGGTCCCAGATGAAACCTGACTAAACGTATTTCTCATATTACCGGCTAACATGCAAAGTGAAAGTAAAAATAACAAAATAATGAATGAACATGTAGACATCTAATATTCAAGGCTATACGTACATGTTTCATGAGCATTTTCATCAGTTTTCAGTTGTATGTACAATCTTTCTACAGCTTGTAGAGCTTCACAGCTCGCTGTAACACTCATCGTTTAGTTGAAGCTGTTTATGCTCAGTGACAACAAATATGACAAATTTTCAGAGCAGTTGTCTCCCTTTACATATTGCAAAATAGTTTGCAATGAAAGCGGTCGATGATAAAACTCAGTCTACCGGTTAATGATAATCAAAGCGCTGAAGGCAAAATAGTTCGGTAAGGTCATACCAAATGAACTTATGATTAGCGTCCTCGGGACTGGACTGTTTATGGTTTCAAATTACGAAACATTGAATGTTTTGGAGTTAAGTCTCTATGTTCTTGAGTTGGACTGATTTCACTGTCACATAATATCTATATTGATATTTTAAATTTTAGTGTTTTAAGTGGAAAGTAAATTCTTTCTTGTAAATTCCGATATGCATTTAAAACATGTGTAGTTCTATGAAATACAAAACCATTTGGCATATATGTACTTGTTTGCGGTGAAACTTTGATAGAAAGAATTGTTTATTCAGTTATTTATTGTTTTCACATTTAATGAATTTTGTATTCTATTAAAATCAATACATTATTTTGAAGTACATGTAGTTTGAAACCCATTTGGTGGTTTTATTCAGTAAAAGTTCACTTTTGACATCAATTAAACAATAACTGCTCCTCCCACGCACAGAATGAAAACAAAAGGAATAAAACTAGAAGCCTCGTCGGCGAGTAATAAACATCGAACTATACAGTATGGTGAAACCTCAATAATAAGACCACCATATATGTGTTCTGATGAAATATTGTCGGAGACGTGAGGTCACTGAGGTTGTCGCATTATCGAGTTAGAATGGAAGAGAAAAAACTGGTTCATGAAATAACGGTTGTATTCATGGGGTGGTCATAATTTGGACGTGGTCTCTATCTGAGGTTGTATATACATGTAGTATGTTAATATTACAATGTATTCGGCGATTACAGTTATGGATATATAATAGTATAATACATGTATGTAGTGTATAGTCAAGACGTACTTTTGGACGCCCTGACAAATAGTGGCTATAAAATCGGATATACATATCGGACCCGTATGCATTTAAATCGAAATGTGTGATTGGATGTAAAGAAAATGGATTATTAGTGTGTTGTGCCATTCATTTTGAAACTGTGAGGATATTCAGGAAATATAAAAACAATAAGTTCAAACAAAGGATTCTCTGATCATATTCATCACGCTTTTTTGGTGAACATTTGGGCATGCGGTACCAACAAGAAACAGACTTTCTATTATTGAATCACGTGTGTTTATCCCAAATGAGCGAGCATCATACGCTACAGCGGTTAAAAATGCGACATCCGGTGTAAACTCCCTTCGCGCAAGCACTGCTACGGAGCATACTCTATCCAGCCTGAAGCCGACAACTCCCCAGCCACATCAAAAAAGACCACATACCTACGCAGACCTGTCAGATACAAACACGTTACTAACAAAAAACCTAGCCGCACTCACCGGTGATTACGTCAACGCTAGACCCCCGCAAAAACTGGCAAACAATCAAAGCAGACAGCATACGTCAATTATTCATAACAACCCGCCGCAAAGCCAACCGGAAGTTACGAGTTATGTCTTCACAAATCCACCGGAAACTGCACCGATGAACTCCCCAAACCATCCACAACGACCCGAAACGACCACGAATGAATACCAAGCTGAACACACACATGAAGAAGCAATCTTTGATAGCGTTCCTTCGCGCGCACTCAGCGATACTACGTTGGTGGAATCTCCAGAGATTCAAACAAGGCAGGTATTTTATTATTTCTAAAAAACAAACACGTTTATCCAGACTCTGTTAGATTAATTGAAACAGACAGAGGAATTATATCGGCAAAGTTGAATGTGTACAAAAGCGACTGTGGGCAAATTGAAAGTTATCGATTCTGGCCAAAGCGAATGTACTATCGGAGATGGTATTCGGAACGAAACTGGTAAGAAAAGTTCAAATAAACAACCGTTATGAAAACGAAAATAAAAAAGATGACAATTAGTAATTTACTGGTTTGTTTGATATGTACCTTTCTATGTCTCACCATGAACAGTGTATCACATATGCGATGTAATCTACTTACGTAGGGCCATGTCTTCTGCTGGGTCCTTGACAAGTATAAAGTCGATATTGCATAACGGAACACAAATTACGATCTAACTGCTCCAAACTCCTGGACTCAATTCATACCAGTTATTGTTCGTTAACTGTATGTGAACATGTAGACTTAATGCGAAATATGGTAAAGGTGGTGTCAGTATTCTTTTTAGAAAAAGCCTAGTCTACTCTGTACACACGATTCCAAATATAAAATCTTCAAGGATCATTGGAGCTAAACTCGTATGTAACGAAAACCAGAGACCAACATTCGTTTTTTGCATGTACATGTTCTTACCTTCAGTAACTATGTGTACGACGACTATATAGAGTGTATCGACGAACTGCAAACCTTATACGATACATATGCGAACGAAGGACATATCAAATGTACAAATACTTACTGCTGCTGAAGACAGACGACCTCGAGCTTTTATGAACTTCATATGAGCTTACACCATGTGATAACAGCGTTATTTCCTATACATGTAAACCGACACAAAGAACTATTGTCTATTTGGTTGAGGGAAAATCACAGACTGATATTGTACTTAACAATTATGTTATAAATGATGATTGTTGTTCAGTGTCTGATCATTTGCCAATTGTTACAATGTGTAATATACCGCTTGAATCATTTTTTATTGAAAAAATACCATTTGTTAATTGGAATAAATGTACTGATTTTCATTTACAAGCATATTCTACCGCATTAAATATAGAACTGTCCAAAATAGCTATACATGAACTAGATTGCAATTTTGTTAACATTGGAATATTGTATACCCATATTGTGAATGCAATGATAATATGTGCTGGATCCCTTTTTGCCAGCAAGTAAATTCAACGAGCATTCCAAACCATATTGGTCATGTGATGTAAAAGCCGCCCATAAGTATAAAAAATCTCAGAGACAAACGTGGATACGTGCTGGTAGACCAAGAGATAGTGAAAATATTCTGTATAAGCAATATAAAGGTGCACAACGAGAATTCATTGATGTTAATTAATTGCAAATATTGACGAACAATATTTTACTGAACTAAATAGTGCCGCGGACCACGATATGAAGCTTTTCTGGCGTCTAATACGAAAAAAACGTAACTCGCGGTCCAATCCAGTTAAGGAATTAAAAGTCAGAAAGGATAATAAGAAATCCGTTTGTCATTGCTAACGCATTCAGGGATCATTATGCCGATGTTTTCAAACCAAAAGCTACACCCAACTTTGACAACAATTTTTTAAATCATCTAGACGATGAAATGAACTCTTTTGTACGTTCGAGTGACTTCTCCAAGGATTCCTCCTTATCAAAGAGTGTTAGTCTAACTGAAGTTGAAGCTGATCTAAAAGAAATGAAGCTAAACAAGCCCCTGGATTTAACATGGTTACACCTGCACACATAAAGAACGGCGGCACTGTGCTAAACAACTACATCGCCTCTCTCTTTACCATGATGATTGACTGCCCCAATATACCGAAAAATTGCAAACTTGGTATTGTCAAGGAAGGAAAGCCAAAGACAGACCCTGCAAGCTACATACCGATAACTCTACTGCCAGCAATATATAATGTTTGAAAGAGTTATCCATACACGACTCACTACCTGGTGTCATATTGAAAAGAAACACTTTCCAAACAAACAACAGAATGCCTACCAACGACACTTAGGGTCAATTACGACTTCCTCCGACCTTCAAGAGGCGGTCTTTCATAGTCTAGAACTAGGTTCGACAGTGTATACTGCTCTACTGGACACAGTCGGGGCCTTTGACAATGTCCGGTATAGTGCTAACATAGCTAAAATGAAAGAAAAGGGAATTACTGGTTCATTCCTAAGATTTGCTGCAAATATGTGTACATCATTCAAAGCTTCAGTGATGGTGAACGGAGTAACGTTTGAAACTTACCCAGTGTTACAAAGCGTTCGCCAAGGTGGAGTACTCTCAACATGGACTTTTCTTCTCTTTATAAATGAATTACTTGACATCTTGGAAAACAGCGGTAACGGACTAAACATCGGTAATATTCAATGTGGAAACACAACACTAGCAGACGATTTGACCATCATTACCCCAAACAAGACCTGTCTCGAAAATCAGCTGAATATCGTTCTTAACTATGCTAACAAATGGGGCTATGAATTTAATGTAAACAAATGCAAGGTTTTAATCTTTCAAAACAGCCACTTTCGAAATGTGCCGGTACAATTCGGCAATAGTGTAATTAATAAAACTGACAGTGCGATACACGTTAGGATATTCCTACAAAACTTATTATAGTGTTATAATCTAATACCTGACACATACTGCTTATGTTTCGTTTCGTAATATACCAGGTAACACTATATATGAGATCCAAAGCATACCTATGTGTATAATGCTAAATCAAAAGATTGCCTTAATTGAACATATTTCACATGTCTATGTCACTTCTATATTGTATGATTATCTTCATGTATTTACTATGATTCATGTTCACTATACTTTAAAAAAGTATACCATGATAAGATGAGAGTGACGTCATGCAATGTTTACATGGTTTGACCACCTTCATTGATCAAAATAGGTAAATCAAATAACAAGCAAAACTATTTATTGTGATATCGATTTCTTTAAACTAACAGCCGTGATAGCTCAGATGGTAGCGAGTCCGCGCCTTACAATGCTGATTAAACTTTTTAGTTTTGAGTCCGAGTTCGAGACCATCGGGCGGTAGTTTTGTTTTCATTACAATATTATAATTATATTTCGTTGGTCATCTACAGTTGTACTTACACGACTTATACTAATTAATGTTCGCTCGAATATCATTAATTAAAAACATTGTATAGCATGTGTATTTATAAGCTATTAACTAATAACGATATGGTTTCATGATTTTTAAAGTGCACGATATCATCGTGCAGTAGATTTACATGTACATTTATCGCTTCACACTCACAGTATATGGAATAAAGTTGATATGGCTACTCCGAAAAACGTAAGGGGTTCAAATGAACATTTTAGCGACTACGCTATATAGCCATCATTAAACACTTTTGATTTAACAACAAAGCAATTAGACGATAACAAATAAACAAAGTAAACAGACAGAAACGACAAGTAATTGACAAGCAGTGAGTAAGGGATAAAATTCATATTGTCCATAAAAAAGGGGAGGCAGGAATGTGTCTCGAACTCACACCCTACCTATTTGTCGAAGTTACTAGTCAGAAGCGCTACCAATTGAGCTATCGCTACTGTCTACTTTGAGCGATATTTTATCAACATTTAATACTAACCCTGAAGATAATAGTCATGATAATGACCGTAAGCTGCTTTACATGTATTAGTCTGGTACCCAGCGTACTCTGCACATAATGTAATGGCAAGGGCAGGTAATCCAGGCTATTTATGTATTGGAAAGTGGGTATGGTCGTGTTTACTATCGACTTATCTTAACTTAGTTATATGAACATTTTTATATCTAATTATCATCCTCTTATATTTGTAATTGTTTGAATCACTGAAAGGTTACATTTGTAACGGGTTCAATGCAAATTTGAATCCTGTGTATGTGAGTGAATAAAATATATATGAAACATAATTTAATCCTTACCATAGATAACGTCACGTGTTGTTAGAATGATATAACTTCAACTGACAGACTGTAAGCAATTTTCAACTCTTTAGTAAAACGCTAAATGAATACGTTTATTTGAGTGAATTTAAAACGGACTTGTAACACATACTAATGTGCCGATTATGTTTATTTTGTTTATGGCAAAAGGCACTGTATGTACATTGTGTATGTAAACGTATAGTTGTTAGAATGACAAAATCAATAGCACATCAAGACTCCTGTTTACAATTGAAGGAATTTTTGCTCTAGATTTGGAATCAAAATAAACATGTGAAAATTGATTTTGACCTTATGATCAATGACAAGACGTATTAGAATATTTTGGGTTAGAAAAATTAAAACAGGGAAATACATTTTTATATAATGAATTCGCTAAAAATGATCAGTAACAAAGACAAGAACGTTATTAAACATATGTCTAATGTCATGTTTTGACAACACTATATATAAGCATATGTATATATTCATGCTACTGTTAATTGTTTGTTTAGTTTTGGCTTTACGTCGTTTCTAAATGGCATTTCAGTTATATAATGCAGTCTGCTGACCCAACAGTTCTCCTACGTTACAAACTAGTACTAGCCTGCTCCTCCGCAAGCAAATGAAACCTTCATCAAATAAACCAGAATTCAAAGGTGGTGGACACACTAATTTTGGTATAATAATGCATGATCTTCTGTCATATTGTCACTGAGGAGCAAACGCTTCGCCCGGGGTTCGAACCCACGATCTTGATTAGCAGTAGAGCGCTCTACCGACTTAGTTAACATGGTGATACTGATAAGACACACAAGATACACTGCTGTCATGTTTAAACACAATAAAAATTGAATAGACCATACACAGAATGAAGCAATTTGTTTTCCCGCCTTGTTATCTGTAAGCTGCTTTTGACTGGTGATGTGTATTCAAATTTCCCTCAGCTAAATCTGTGATACGGAAGACATCTCGTGCTGGCGTGAATTAACATTTATTGAGACACACCTCTTAATTCCAGATGTATATTTAACGTTTTTATAAATGTTCATTCACAGATGTGCAGATCGAATTGATGTTAATACATTTGAATATTTTAATTTGCATGTGATGACACTGTCATCAGTTTAAACTCATCCGAAAATTAACATCATGATGTAGCTCTATTGATTACATGTATACAATGGAAGTTAAAAGTAATTGCCTCAAACATAATATTGATGAAAGTACATATATGGTGGTAACATCTCACAAGCCATTATGATTTGTTATGATTTTGAATCGGTTTGAAAAGTAAATAGTTTATGTTATTTTTATACAGTATGTTAGAAGCGTAGCTCTGCACCAACATTTTATACGTTCAAGTCTAAAAGCTTGTTCAGCAGGTTATGTTCTTCAGTGACATTGGCTACGGTCATGTCTTCCACATTGGATCATTTGTCAGCTGCTTGCGGAAAAGCTAGTTAGTACTTGTTGATAATTAATTCCGGGAAAACTGGTTATGCCAACTGGCCACTGTGTATGACTGAAATATTGTTTTGTTGAAAATTTGGCGTAAAACCCCATGAAAACAAAAAACAAAGTCACATGAGAAAGAAGGCACTTTGGACAGATGTTCGTATATATATAGTCCAGGGAGCGTATTCAGCAGCGTTTACAAATTAGAATAATTTGAGGACAATTTGAAAATCTGGACCTTCGTTCTGGTTTTAACACAGGGAATATCATTATACTCTGGATTGTGCACTACAATAACATGATTTCAAACCTCATGTCAAATAACATATATTCGCCGCCAGCCAATTATATGAACAAAGTAATTGCTATCAAATGTAAAGTGGTCATTGATTAGGCACGTACAATTCACGTGATAACAAAGTCCTAACAAATCTATATATATAGATATAATTACAACATGCCACACATTTACAACATCATTCACCATTGACATTTCCTACAATTGTAAACAAAACCCGCTTTGTATGGTCATCAATAGCTATTATATTCAAATATCACCAAATAATAAAATCCTGGACAACATCTGCAGAAACATGAGATTTTTTACTGAGTGATGTTTTGAATAGAGATGTTCAAACAATGGGCTGTTATGTGATAATACTAATAATTGCGACTTTTTAAACAGTGTAATTATAACATAACGCGTTTGTATATTTAGAAATTTCAAAGGAATATGAACTCATGTTCTCGCACGAGTGTTTCCGACATATCAAGAAAGACATACCACGTACATGTTTATTTTAAATTACAGAAAAGAACAAAGTATTCTGGATAAAAATATTTGGTTGGATATATGACACGCCTCATTCATTTACCCCAGTGATAAAGGGTCGGAATACCATACAGCATGCATACACACAGGCGGTCTAAGCTTGAATCAACATACAACATTCATATCTACTATCATTTCGTGATTGGGACATCATCTAGCATTAAAGTGGTATTTATTTACGAAAACATCTAATAAGAAGTGTCTTATTAATTGTGGGAAATCAGTGTGAATTAGGTATGGTAAAATTGAATTACAGTCAGGGTTGCAAACGTAATTGGCTGATATGTTGTTATTTTTTCAAACAAAATCAGTCATGTATGGCGGTCGGTTTACTTTACTTTAGCAGTTTTCCTGGAATTAATTATCAACCAGTACTAACAAAGTAAACCTCTGACAACTTCCCCACAGGGATCAGAGGTGGAGGGAAATGACCCTAGCCAAATGTCACGGGAAGAAAATCGATTTGTTCCGGAAATTGAATGAAACACGTCATAATCGTTTATGTACGTCACATTCGTTTTTTATATTTAAAACGTTTATACGAAAGTTTGGTTTTGACTTGATTGATTTGTAACTACATGTATGTAAATCACATTGCCAGAATTTCCTGCGTATGAATTATATATTGTAAATACCCTGTATTTCATGATCATTTTGTAACTTTCCTCGAGATTAATATTGTAATCACGATTAACACGCTCTTTCAGAAGAGTCGTGTAAACTGATTATAGTTATACAAATATATAAATTTTCTTATTCTAAAAAATAAGACCAGTGAGATGGTCTGATTATCGACTCAAAATATGGAAGTAAATCTATTTTGAGATGGTCCTTAAATGAAGCTTTCCTGTTCATAGATGTTATTAATTTTACAGATATTTCTCATTCACGTTGCACTTTCGGAGATTTGAATTAATCTCCTCAGATAAAACTTACATCAAAATATCTAATATTCAAATAATTGATGGCCACCAGGAGGTTGTAAACGTTATGTTACAGATTCAAACAAGTTTTAACTAAGACAAGGGGACTTCGTGTTATCGTAGCGGAATTTTTGAGGCAGTTTAACCGAGTGACCAAGTGATATCATGTGATACATTCAGACAGTCATGTATTCATCTTTTTAATTGTCATGACAACACACTTCTTGTTCTTAAAACGACATTATTGTGCCACAATAATCATTCGGGAGCTTTATGCACCTGTTCTATTCGGTTCTGCTCCATTCTAGTCTACTCGGTTCTGATCAGTCAAAGCAAAAGTAAATTGTTAAAATAACTGATATTATAAATTTGATAATTTGTGAAGTTGGTTTTCTGTACTAGAGTTTATTATTTCAGATTAGTTTTTCCCATCTACCATGTGGGACATTTTGCCGGTGCGGTACGGTGAGGTTCCTGATGGAAATACTTCAGGCACCCGTGGAGTTGAACGTGTATCAAATGTGTTGTTACGTGTTAAAATAGGTTGAAAGTGTTGTTCTGGAAAATGTGCTCCTTTATGTTATTTCTGTGAAATATGGTGTTACTTACAGTATACTGTTATAATTCGTATAATTGGATTTTAATTCGTTTAATTCGATTTTAGTTCGTTTAATTGGATTTAAAGCCTCAGATCAGTGAGTCTGATTTAAATAATCTTGCAACTCACCGCCCCTGCGTGTTCTAAACCTCACGCCTCATGCATGGTCCATTCATTGTTATTTAAAGCGGTGTCACATTTTTCTTCTACTTTATAATTGCTCTATTGCAATTTCAAATCGACGGAATTGCTTTTCATTTCAAAAAATGACTTTCTCTTACTTAGATATTGGCGCCTTTCTGAGCCGAAAAGTCTGAACGAACGTAAGAAATTGCTGTGACATTTACTAGAAATTCGGACTAGTCAGAGAGGAGTTTCTAATTGATCGCTTTGAATACGAACAAGGAATGATATACGATATCTTTAACATTTTATACTTTAACATTGATATGTATTTAAATACATTGTATTCAAAATAGAGTGTCATTACAATCGTTAAAGAAACTCAACTCTTTTTTGCATGGACATGTTAACTTAACAGAGTTGTTGTAAATTCATTATCATGATGTAATACTTGATACGACTAGGTAGCGTTCAACATTTAATTCTGTTTTAATTTATAAAAGTCAAATGTTTACCATATAATGCATATAAAAAGAGACGATACACTCTTCGAATTTAAATGATTCATTGTGATCATTTTGATTTAAATGAAGTAGAAAACAGATATTTTTCCGCGAAAATATTAACATACATCAACATGTAATACCAGTATTATTTTGTATAAGGTATAATTACATGTGAATTCATTTGTTAAATATTGTAAATGTTCAAGTACTTTATGTACTTCTAATGTATATTGAAAGATATATACTCCTCCAATAGATTGTAACACATATAAACTATAATCTATAAATCAATCACTTCCGCACTTAGACTGAAGTTTTATATTTTAAATAGTGAATTGGATATATCGATTTTACTGATTTAGGCAATCCTTAACAATGCTTTACTCTTTTTTTTGCTCTGAACGTTTGCTATGACGTTGGTATTATTTTGAAAATGTTTTTAAGAATTCTAGTTAATTTTTCAAATATAAAAATGTTTGATGGATTTCTTGATATTAAAACTACCATCTATAGTTGAGAGTCAATGGCATCTAAAAGTAATTAACAAATTGTTGTGTGTTTGCTGTTTTATCTCTAACATTTTTTAAAAGAGAAAACGTCTGACAGGATTGCCACGAAACACATTACACAACATTACTAAATCAGTGAATATTTTTGGTGGAAATGATTATTATAATTTAACTGGTTGCTCAAAAGTTTGTTTGGTGTAAAAAGTGCAATCTCTCGTATGAAATAAAATGGATGATGGAAAAAATCTAGCCGGACATACAATTACGTAAAAGAGAGAGAATAAGTTGCTTGATTTCCAACTTGACTAAGTAGGCAGTAATGCTTGGAACTGTATCACGATAGAAATTGTCGATGGCGTTAAATGATGTAATGCAGGCATGACATGACGTCAAAATAGAAACGGACGCTGGTAGAAAGACGCTGGAAAGGAAGGGTTAAGTTGGTACGAAACAGTTCGGATCGAGGTGGTGTAAGGACCATGGTAATGGGGAAGTAAGGTATTGTCTAGCTGACAGTAAAAAACAACCATGGAGAATTACAAGGAACAACGAATAAGGAATGGATTGAATGGATGGAATTAACCAATGAACAAACTGAGACAGGCAGGGGCTATTGCATAAATATCGGGATCAGAATATTATATCCAAACTGAATATATGGGATAAAGTGAACTTAAAATACATTCAAAACATACGAAGATATAATAACCACATAGCGATTTACAGCCTTGAAACTGTCAGTTTAAATACGTAAGTCGAGTTTATTTTATAGGAACATATCTTAACATCGGAAACTATATCGATTGTTTGTTGCCATACTTAGTTCTCTTTAATCAAATAATTATAGATCAAGTTATACATGTATATAAAATATTACGGTGATATCTTTAGTCCTCAGACAATAAAGTAATCATCACCAATTTGATCACTTTTAAAAATAGACATCGGAAGTGACGTGTGGGAAACTAGCTCTAAATGGCTTCCGAAGTGAATGTATTAGTCATTATGGAATGTATGATATATGTCTTTTAAATATTAAGAAAACGAGGCACGCACATTTTTTTTTGGAAATATTGAATTGCGTTTCCATGATCAGCTGTCTTGCAGCTTTTATTTACACGAAATGCCGAGCTATTAATTCACTCCGTTATGGGAAAAAATGGCAGGTACGCTTGTTTTGCTTAGTCGCGTACACCGCTGTTGCTTTTTCCATTTGATGTTGTTTTCGTCCGACCTCACTTGTATTTAGTCATGCAATGAGTAACGTATGTATATATTCACGTAGGTGAGACATACATGCAAGACACATTCACAAAATAGAGCCTTTCAACAAATATTCCTAAGTTATAAAATGACATAAAAAGTGGGGGACACAAGACAAAACTAACAAAGAGGGTTTGGGGGCATCACAAGACTGCACAAAATACATTTGAAGAGAAACTTAGCAACACAACTGCCTCGCAGCCTTGGAACTTGAGTATGTAGTCGTGTGTTTACATTGAGGTTTGGTCCCCTATTGTATTATTAGTTATCCTTGCACCTCCTCACTGCCTAATGTTTTGTAGATAGTTATTTTTCCTGGGGTCTGTGTGGGGAGGCATTGTCTTGTGTATATAGTATTTTATGTTACAACCTAATCTCTCTTAGTTATGTCTCTTTTCCTAGAGGTATATAAGAGGGGAGACTGTAAAAAATGTACTGGAAAATTATTAATGATAGATAATAAGCCATAACACAAATGTCAAACAACTATCAATATGATTTGCATGTATATGCATGTATGTATATAGTGAAACTGCATAAATTCTCCTTCGGCGGCCTGGTCATTCCTGGCACCCCTATTCACATACATGTTTTTCTTGCAGCACCTAATATTTTGTAGATTGTTGTTTTCCTAGGGATCTTTGTGATAAGGCATGTCTTATGTATGTGGTGTTCCATGTAACAACTTAATTTAACTCTTATATAGAACACTTATTTAAAGAACAATTGGATATTTTAAATTACCAAATGCTCAATTTGCAGCCAAATCATTAGGTTTATAGCACCACCTGATAAAAAAGATGACATTAAAATCAAAACGAAGTATTGGACATAACAGAACAAGGACCATTAATACTTAATTAAGGTCACAAGCAGTATTGCACATAGAGTATTGAGACCTATTTTGTGAAATAACTTTCCGTTTATATTTTCTCAAACTGTAATGGTAGGGTCCGCCATTATGGTCAATAACAAGACGTCTCTCAGGTGTGTTCTGTTGTCCCTTGTTGTTACCCAGACAGAAGATTGTAAGTGGCATGAGTAGACCTGTTTTGTAATGATACATTGCGAGGCTTATATGGGTCTGTTTATACTCCAAAGAATATTTATTTCATATGGAGATAGAGGAGAATGCAAAATTCATGCACATTATTTAATGGTTGTTATAAACAAGATACACATTTTTAATTTAGGTCGACATTGGTAAAAACATTTTATTACATTAGCTATGAATAGTTATTGACCGTCGACATAATGACAATTATACAACATATAATAAACTATATAAAATGGTGACATAGTACTGTACTACATATAATCGTAGCAATAAATAAGGTAATATACATGTTACATGACATCACAATACTAGTATTCAACATGTATTAACAGCTAAGACAAGTGACCGAAATTTGTTAATAAAGATAACGTCATAAGACTTTAAAACAAAAAGTTTTAAATAACAACAGGAGATCATTGATAATATTATATTTCATTTTAGCAAGAACCATTCAACAAGCAAATCAAACAATTCAAATTGATAAATAAATAAATCAAATAAATAGCTAGATATATAAATAAATAGATAAATCAAATAAATAATATATAACTACATTTTTGTGAATATAACTTATGTAAAATCCATACAAGATGAACAGTGGCAGTTCTCTCCGTCCCAGACACTGACCAAGCTCTTGATGTGATTTATATTCATATCTTCCCGGAAGTGTTGGGTGAAGTTTGGCAGCGCTGTAGCGGAAAGAACTTAGGCAATAACGGGTTGTTCTAACCTTAGGTAGTATATATAGCTGTGTTAGTATGTATATCTTAAAGAGTAGGAGTTATTTTCAATTGTAGTTAAATCTTCTATATAAACTGGTGTTTGATGATTTATAATTTTGAAAGCTTCCAGAGCCATAGTTCTTATTCGTCTTACTTTGAGGGTTGGTAATTTCGTTTTTTCAAGCAATCCATCCTAAGTTGAAACATAGTCATTGTAAATAAATCTGAGGTCTCGCTTTTGAATATTTTCCATCTTTCTAGTATTGATGTCACCACAAACATGCCAAGTTAGAGGGCAATAGTTAAAATTAGACATGATTAAAGAGTAATAAATATTAAGTTTGCATATTTTCCAATTCCTTTAACAACACTCAGCTGTCTGGAGGGTTTCTTACAGATGTTTGAAAAATGTCTGTTAAAATCTATAGTAACACCCAGTAGCTTAACTTCATCTTCACAAGTGAAATATGTCATTTATAAAAATATTACGGGTCCCAATATTGATCCCTGGTGCACGCCCTTGTATAATTCCAGAAAATCGCCCTTACTGTTTTCACCAAGTTTCACACACTGCTTTCTATTACTTAAGTAACTTTCTATTAAACTCAAAGCATTATTGGTTACTCTATAGTATTTTAATTTCAATAGTAAAATATCATGTGGAAGACAGTCAAATGCTTTCGATAGATCCATTAAAATTGCTGCTACATACTTATTTTGATCTAGAGCCAACTTACAATCTTCTATTATCTTTAAAAGTGCCGATTGGCAACCATACCCGGGTCTAAAAGCAGATAAAAAAGGATTAAAATGATATTCAAAAAAGTCAATTATCTGAGTGTTCTTGGCTCTTTCATTTTTTTAGAAAAAATAGGTAAGATGTTAACTGGTCTGTAGTTGACATTAACTAAAGTGCTATTCTTCTTGTGCAGGGGTTTGGCCTAGGCAATTTTCAAGTTATCTGGAAAGGTACCTGTTGCGAAAGATTGATTTATTAAGTTTTTAATATGTGGAGAAATAGTTGGTTTTGCCAGTTTCACAAGCTTTGCTGAGATACTATCATGTCCATGATTTTTTAGTATTCAAACTATCAATTTGTGTCAGAACAAAAAGTAAATATATTTGTTTAAATTCTAAATTAACATCCAAGCTATTCTTTTGTTTAATTTCTTCAATACTTCGATGGTTTTCATTAATTGGTAATCATGTCATTCCCAATATTTCTAGTCACATTTACAAAGTAATTATTCAAAATAGATTGCATACGTTTTGTTGATGAGAAACTAAAACATTGTTTTCATTTAAAATGACAGTAGGCCAGAAAGTTGCTGATTTACAGCCACCAACTCATCTATCAATGAAATATTTGTTCATACTTTTTAAACTGGTACAAAAATGTCTTTGTTTCTGAGAGTACGATTAAAATAGTTGTATTTAACTTATCATTTCTACTTGTAAGAACAACATCTAAAGGTGTTTGCTATGTTTTGAGAAACAGGTTGGGTCATTAATAAGGTTTTCAAAAACATCACAGCCTAAGTTCAGTGGTTGACATATACCATCATTCAGCATATCTCCTAAAAGCATAATATTATCACAATTAGTCAAAACTTTGTCTAAAACGTGATCACAGTCATTTATAAAAGCTTCATGTTTCATGCCTGGTGGTATGTAGGCTCCAAAAACAACAAAGTTTGTCTTATCCACGTTGACCTGTACACAGATTGATTCTATATTTTCCTCATACCTGCAATATCAAACCTAAGGTACGCAATGAGACCACCACCATTGATTGATCTGTCTGCGCTCCACATGTGGAAATTGTTAACTGCAAATGGTGAGTCTGGAAATGAAGTAAAAAGTTTCTCTGGTATAAACAGGAGTAACAATGTATTATATTAATATTGTAGATATTTAATCAAATTTGTTTCTTATACTGTTGATATTCAAAGATGCACATAAGAATTGCCTTGGATGTTTCCGGCGCAAGTTGGTAAGGGTATCAAAAATATCAAACATATGTTTCTATTGTATTTGGAAATATTGAAAACAACATGCAAGTTAAACATGAAAACGTTATCACTCTTGAAGTGTGAATTATTTAATTATTTGCTGAATTATATTAGTAATTGGTTGTATCAAATTAATATTCAGAAGTAATTAATCAAAATAAATTGTTGTAATGGCTTATTATTTTGCTATAATATGTTAATATATTCATTGTTATTATATTTTTACATACAAATCAAATGGGTAATTTGTTCTAGATAAATTAGTAATTTGTAAGGTTTGTAATAATATCAAAATGCTTAATGCTCAATAACTTGGAACTCCATGATAAAACTAGGGTAGGTAGCTTAAAGGTGCTGAACTCCAGATTGAAAACAAATCGTCGTATTTTGCAATTCCGCAAAATATGTGTAGTCTTATCATCATAAACGTAAATAAAAGTTGTATATGGTGAATATTTGAATCATTTAAAGCAATTAGGCTAATTAAATCGTCGTCGTAATATCGAGCAATCGGGGTTTTCCAGTTTAAAAATACCGCGGGGTTCCCATCTAGCATGCACCTCACGAGTCACATGATCAATTTGCAATATAAACATACACAATGGCGTGATCCTCTACTGACATCGAGGAGATAATTGTTCAGTGATTATTTATTTTCGTTGCGTGCAAATAAATAGTAAGTGACTTATTGCTACCTTGTTTACTGCATTTATTCTTTTCTTTGCGCTGATGAATTGTTTACATGACAGAGACGTTCCGAATGCGCATGAGCTCAATGTTTACGGTTCTATTTTTAGATTTACTGGGTAGACTAACCCTAGTAGAATTTTCGATGGAAAAATACGAAAAACTACGCTATGACAATGTTTCGCAAGTAATGATGAATGAAAGTAATAATGTTTTAGAGCTTTACGTGCAACAATATCAAGATTTTGTAAATGTTTGACAATTTTCTTTTTTTTTGCTCGCTCGTCAATCTGGAGTTCAGCACCTTTAAGAGGAGGTCCGAATTTGAATTGCCGTTTAGGCGCATTTGGTCACTGTAAAGATTGTTTTTACTGAAATTATAAAAATTATTAGACATTGGTACTGATTGGTATTGTCACTATAGTTGATGTATTTTGGACAGTTGGAAATGTCGCTGTTACTCAATTTCAAATTAATTGTGTTGTATAGTTGGGTGTTTGTCGTAAAGATTCGTTTCTACTAAACTTGTTCATTTTTGTTTAAATGCCGCCAAACTGGCTTATGATCCCCAGTTTTTAAACCATCAGTTCCAAAGCTGTGAGGCCGTTGTGTTTCTAAGTTTCTCGGTATATTTTAATTGTTGTTGAGTCTTTTGTTGTTACCTAAATACTTCCTGTTTGGTTTGTCCAGTTCCCTTTTTTTATCTCATTTATACCCTAGGGATATGTGTGGGAGTGCGCTGTTTTAATATGTGGTCTTCCCAACGCTTGCCTTTCTCACTTGAAGTCAATTCTATTTTTTCAGTCGGTGTACCTCCACGTAGATCCACCTCTAGAAATGTGAGCAATGGGATCCATATTGGTGGTACAATTCCAGGTATTCTACTTCTTAGAATTAAAAGAAACAGCATTGATACTAACTCTTCATACGTATCTTGCTTTTTTATGAGAATTCGTTTTCATGATTGTATGCTCACAAACTACAAGCAGTAAACATGCAATACAACATGAATTTATTTTAATCATGAACTACTTTAATCATGCCATGAAATAGGTTTAGTACTTTACCGACCGATTGGTATTTTTACTTGAACTATAGCAATCTATTATATTGCATACGCATATATTATTTGAAGTATTAGTTCTTGGCTTGTTCACTTGCAGAATTACCTCGGCCTTATGGGATAATGGACGCAACAGTACCAGGTAAATTACCTGTATTATATTTTAACGTGTGTCATCAACATCATTAGTAAATAAACCATCATATTTAGATTACTAATAAAAACTGAGGTAGACGAGCACGGAAATGCAAATGTATACTCTTTGAAATTCCTTGATAATATCCATTGTGACTTTGTTGCATTTTCATAAGATTTTCATTTATATCCATTTATTCCAAAAACCAAATAATTATCTCCAATCCTATATAATATAACTTGCAATTTATATAAATACAGTATAACAATAAATATATTACGAATTTGCATACGATAATTCATTGAACATAATTATCAGTGTATGAAAATACTTGCAATCCTTTTCAATAGATGTTTTTATATTTTATATCTATAATTTTAGTTGATGTACCTCAAAGTATATCCATCTCTAGAAATGTGAGAAATGGGATCCATATTGGTGGTACGATTCCAGGTATTCAACAACTCAGATTTTAGAAATAATACATTATTGATACCAACTCTATTAATACATAGAACGAATATAAAATGAAATGAAACGTATTGATACTAACTCTATTAATACATAGAACGGATATAAAATGAAATGCAACTTTTGTGTAATGTCGTGCTAAAAAGGCAATATATATTACTACATCATATTTCGATGGTAAGGGCCTATGTTTAGGCATCATGTAATAGTTGATAAAATCTTTAGCCCCTCGACTACATTAACGGAAAAGTTGTTGCTTCAATTCGAATTGATATAGTTAAATTGTTTTAGATTTTTAATTAATTCATACGTATGCATTAAAGGGCCTCAACTTCATTTCCAATGTTTTTTCTGTTGTCGATTATTTTCTAGTTAGTGATCATGATTTGTTTATGTTGACTGACTTTGAAGTTTTATGTTCATCTGAACTAATACATAATTGAAACTTCCTACGGCCAACAGGGGTACCTGACCACTCCCTCCTGTTTTTGAATGTTCAGTGTGATTAGTTGTTGACCCAGATCTTGATATTGTGTCTCAGACAGTTCAGCAGGTTAAGTACTTTGTGGACAAAATCCAAGAAGACTGATAGTATTGTATGTCAGTTACTATCAATGACCAATAACAGGGTTATCGCACACAAGAATGCATTGATAGTGCTTATAGTTCTTTGTACAACAGTATCAAGTTGGAAAACAAAATAAAATACCTCATAAGACTATGCTTCAGCAGTGATTTTGGAAACAGGAAAGCCATGGTGGTGTAAATCTTATATGGAACTACATTGTATGTCTATATAGCTGACAAAGATCAAGGCCATAATTATGCTAAGAAACAACTTAGAGATTCAATATTATAGTTGTCGAAAAGCTTTCTGTAGATGTGTACAGCGTAGTACAAACTACAGGAAGAATTGTGAAGTCATGCTGAGCATGATCAGAATACATTTTGGGCGACAATAGGAAAAATTGGACTTCAAAGACTAAAGTCAATATCATACCTACATAAATTGTCAATATGATGGTTCCTTTGATACTGATCCTGATCATGTCTGCAACATTGGAAAAACTTTTAAATGTACATGTATGTTTTGCAACAGGTAGAATTACTCAGTGAAATGATTCAATGTATTATCAATCCCATACATTATCGGATGTTAATAACACAAGAAATTATATGTCGTATAGAGGGATAATTTAAGCTCTCACTGTGTATGTTTGTTCAGTTCTAAACAATATACTGTCCATACCTTTGGAAAATAGTAATCTGCTTTAGAAAGGAAGAAGTACAGTTGACCATTTGTTGAGTTTAACTTTAATTGTTATGTCTCGATTGGAGAAAGGGTTGTAACCTTCGCTATAAAATATGTATATGCTAGTTTTAGTCCATGCATTAGTATTAATGGATACATATCAGGTTTGATTCTAGAATCGGATTGCGTTAGGGATATTTGTGTTGTCTGTTTTTTCAATTGCTTTATAAGTGACCTAGCTGTACGCATAAATGCCCTTTGCTTGGGTATTGATATTGGCAATAATAAAAATGTCAATTCCGCTGTATGCAGATGATATTCCTTTACTAGCTAAAAGGAACATGATTTACAAACTATGTTTCATGTTTTGTGTGAATTGTGTGACACTATTCACATGATGGTAAACTTGTCTAAAAGTAATCATAAAATGATATGAAAATATCACAGTATATTTTAAGTGCAATGATAATGTTCTTCAGTATACAGATACATACACATACATTGGTCTTGCACGAACAGAGCATTTAGATTATGGTATCACAAGCAGCAGACCTCCTGATTACTAACTTTAAAAGTATTGGTCGTATGACGTACCACGTATATAGCAAGCTGACCAGTCATTGTGTATAGTGATTCTATATGGTATATAGAAAAAACATTGTCAGCACTGATGCTGTTAAAACATGACTGTGAGTTTTTCTTTGGTTCAGGCAGGTATAAGCCTAGTTCCGAAGTTTCTGGTAACATGGGCATGTGTACAACATATATCGGACTGTTCAATTGTGTTAGTAATATTTGGCGTAGATACGCTGCTATGGCTAGTTCTAAAATCAACAAACTTGTTTAAGGTTACTGCCTTGGTTGTACAAATTGGCAGTTTAACGTTTTAGGAATTTAATAAAGCTAATATATTGATATGGATAATATCCGTTTACACATGAAGTCTTTGTAATCAAACTGCACGAAATGTCATGGATGAGTATATTATATTGTCCAGTGGATAGAAACACTTCATTCATTGTATGGGAAAAATATGAAGAAAATAACCATTGAAATCACAGTTTTACCATTCGAGAATCAAATATAAATGGCTGGAGTAGTTTGGCTTTGTCCGGTTGATCAACATTTGTAAACACGTGTTAGATGACAGTTATAACAAGAAATATCTTTTAAAAACGATAAATGGGCGTAGATAGAACGATGTCGTCCGGTATGTTAAATGAAATAATGTTTTTGCAACATGTTAAAAAAAATCAATACAAACAATTAATTCGGATCTTTATATACTATAATCATAGACCTTTCAGGGTTATTTAAAAGATTTTATATAAGCTGTTTTCTCGTAGATTCGTGCCCCTAAACAGATAACTTGCTTTTAAAATACAATGTAGCTAAATGTTTAGAACATGGAAGATGAACATGTTACAACAGGTATACAAAACAATACATCTGCTCATACACTCTTACACGTTTCGATTTTTTAATTGACTATTCGAAGAATACGGAGAGCTATTCTACATACCCTAACTTCAATGTGTGCGTCACACATCGGTTAACGTTTTGCGTGCAAATTACTATCAAGGCTATATCTCAGTTACCACTGCATATATTTGATTCAAAACATACAATTTATTGAACCAACTAAATTAACTAAGTTATACATCTCTTGCATGGAAATAATACAATATATGGTTATTCTCGAACTTTGGTTAAAATTGTGTATGCAAGTACTATCAAAACCATAACGCAGTAACCACTACATGTATTGGTTTGAAACTGTCATTAATCCTACTAACTAAGCTTGATAACCCTTCCTTGATTATACTAAAATTCATTTTTAAACGTAGTTATTGTTCTTTCATGATTTTGCCTGTAAATACATGTAACTGTCTGAGCCAGTATTTTACTGACAGTTCCAAGGCTGTAAATCGCTGTATGGTTATAATTTATATTTGTGTTTTAGATGTAAGTTAAATTTAACTCTTCTTATGTGCAATTCTTTCAATTGATAACGTGGTCATATGTTATTTATAGTTGTTATCTGATTATAGCACGTAAGTATTTGTAAATGTAATGATAACAATTGTAAAGGAAAGTTATTGTAATGCAGTGATTCCATGTTTTATTTATGTAATTGTAATATCATAATTACATCAGTATTTGCCCCAGGTCCTGCGTGAGCTATGTAAGCACTGATCGGAATTCAACAAAAACTAATTTGAATCTTTCCCACTGATAGGCGAATGGCTTATTATTAAGATGTTTGGGTTCTATATTTAAACAGAGATATGTCCCTTCGTTGTTTTTGCCAAAGACCTAAATACCATAGATGCGCTACTAGTTTGGACCATAGAACGAAGTCTCGTTCGTTCACTCGACGATCCGAGAAACGAAACAGGTGCGCGAGATTTGGAAAACTGCTAGACGTCGCCATTTTTTATTGCATTTCAAAACACAGTTTGGACAGTTTTGAAACCATTATTTTCTTAAAGAAGCTTTCAATGATAAAAAGTTAATATAAGTAAAGATCCTTTACTCCAAAAAAAAGACCTAAAAGACGTTTTAGATCTTTGCTCGAATGAAAGCCGAATCACGCCTCTGAATTTCGGTCGCAAATTTATTCATGTTTTCGTACAAATCGGACACTTTATTTATTCTTATCAAACGATAAATCCTTGTATTAAGTTAAAGCATATTAAAAATATTAGGTTACAATGTATTCAAGTTTGTGCATTAACAGCATTCAATTAATCATAGGTAGCGAATTTACGCTGCACACGCTGAAGCGTAATTTCTTCACAGACTCACGTTAAGTTTCCTATCAATTCTCCGATTTTCACAATAAGAACGTATATCTAACTTATCCAAATGTAAAAAGCAATCTTTAAGGACGTCAAATCCTCAAAAAAATGTGTTTAATATTTATAGTTTTTCCAGAAACGGCGATCAAACAATCCAAAATTAAAAAATTCACAACATTATTGCTTCATAACCATATTTCTAAACAGGTCGGTTATTTCCGCTTCATTTATGGATATTTCATCAATTTCTAATTGTACTAATACACTTCATGTCAATTAAATATTTTAAAAGGATGCTGTGAAAAACAATATGTGTTCACATAATCTTAAAATTGTGTAAAGATCAATTAAACAAAGGATGAAAATCACGCGAGCATGTCATGTTTGTGTACACAAGTCGTCTATTTTCCCCAGCACAAGGGTGTGAAAAATAAAAATTTAGTAGGTCAAAGCAATGTATTTATTGTCTGTGTAACAGGGTGGTGACAGCAATTTAATTCTGAACAAGAATTAACATTAAAAAATGTCGGAAGAGGCTGGTTTAATCTTTGAAATATGAACATTTCTGGATGACAGACGTTGAAACCCGATTGTGTTTATTACAAATTGAGATCACAGACTGATATGACCTAATCATTTCAATTATCAAAGGCAATTATTCTATTAAACAGGAAATAGCAGTATGAATTAACACATAACAAAGATCTCCTGGGGTTTTATGACTCTTGTGTTTTTACAGCTGACACCTAGGGCAATTTTCAATTACAGTAAGTAAGTTTATTTGAAAGACGTGTACATAGTACATAGTCATGTTCATCACAAATTATACAATACAATAAATCACGTGACATAGTATTAACAATTTGATTTGGAGAAGGAAGAAAAATACAAAATAAAGAAAATAAAAAAATAAATAAATAATGTAGTAGTTGTTACTCATGTATATTCACATAGATTGTGGAAAGATAAGCAAAACAACAGGAATCATAAAAGAACGAGGACAAACTTGTTTTAGATATTGTAAGGTGTTTCACTTTGAAATCGAATATTTGGTGTATTTAGTCTATTTTAATAAATTCGTCTGCTGAGTTCATCAATATTTAAAAGAACAAGACAGATATATTTATAGTACATTAATCACAGAAAACGGTATCATATGTATTTGTCATTATTACATATTAACAGTATATATATATATATATATATATATATATGTACATGGTTATACAGATAAACAATAAATGCACTTAAACAATAAATGCACTTGCCGTGGTGAGGTTGAGACAAACAACAGCTATTAAACATTAATTAATTGTACAGAATTTCTCTTTGCTAGTGAATGCTTTATGTATTTAGCAAAGTTTATTAAAATCGATTTGTCGGATGAGTTAACAAGTTCTATAAACTTAAACATAGACGGTCTTCTTGTAAAGTATGGTGTTAAAAACTTGTTTCGAATATCTCTATAACATGGGCATATACAAACGAAATGAAACTCGTCCTCAATGTCTCTAGTGTTACAATATAAACACAATCGTTCATCTCTTGGAATTCTATTAGGACCATATCTACTAGTCTGAATTCTTAAAGAGTGTGCTGATAGGCGAACTCTTGTCGCAAAATATTTCAAATCATTGGGTATCATATCTAGGTATTTTTCGTATTCAAAGTTGACCTTAATTTCTTTATAAAGGTCTAAAGACGGAGAGGTTTGTATCTTAGCTTGCAATTCTTGTATAAAACAATCTACAACTCGCTGTTTAAATATATACAGAAGGGGGCTTAAATCCAATGTGCTATCAAACCAATCGTTAAAACCATATTTACATAGCATAGTTTTCACATTAGACAACCAATTAATTTTATTATTATTACAGTCATTAAGCTCCTGTTGGTACATCGTTTTAATGATGATATTATCACTAATTTTAATTTTACACCAATATTTGAAAATGCGAATATATCTAGCAATATAAAGAGGATATCTTCCTAATTCCGCATAAACAGCGTTTGTACTAGTACTTTGTCTGACATTCAAAACCCGTTTCAAAAATTTTAGGTGAATACGTTCAATTTCTAAGGATTTGTCAAACCCAAATATCTCCGAACTGTAGTTGAGGGTTGATCCCACAAATGAGTCAAAAAGCTGACAAAGTATTTTGGGTTTAACTTTAACTTTCTTACAATTTGCCCACAATGCATTCATGGCCTTAAGAGCCTTACCCACTATATGCTCTTTGTGTTTATTAAAAGAACCAGTATAGTTAAACACGGTACCCAAATAATTAAAACTACCAACAACCTCAATATTTTCTCCATTATATACCCACTGTTCATGTATACGTACCCCACCCCTTTTTCTAAACACCATGACCTTGGTTTTTTGGATATTTACTTCTAGTCCCCACTCATTACAAAACAAATATAACTGATTGAGACTATTCTGAAGATCTTCAGGTGTTCTCCCCAAAATCGCCATATCATCTGCGAATAAAAGTACAATTAAAACGATATCATCAATTTGTAAACCTGAGGTTACATTATTTTGCAGATACAATTCCAAATCATCAACAAATAATGAAAATAATAAGGGAGATAATACTTCACCCTGTCTCAAACCAATGGAATATTGGAAGAATTGTGAATACGAGGCATTATTACAGAAAGTATGATCACAGTTCGCCTTATCACAAGAGGAACTGGAATTACAATTTTTTACACATGACTTAACTTTTTCATACATGTCTCTTATAATTCTTAAAATTCTCCCTTTAATGCCATTTCTGTATAATTTAAGCCACAAGCCATTCCTGTAAATTGTGTCAAAACAACGTTTAAGGTCAACAAATGCTACATAGAGTCGTTCATTCCTATTCATATATCTTCGAACAAGCGATTGTAATATATAAATAGCATCCACGGTCGATCGTCCTTTCCTAAACCCGAACTGAGCGTCGGTTATGATATTATGATTATCGCAAAACGATTCAATTCTATTATTCAATACACTTGAAAATAATTTAGCCATACAGCTGACAAGAGTTATGCCTCTATAGTTAGAAGGTAGCGATGTATCACCTTTCTTATGAATTGGGACAATAATACCCTCGGTCCACTTACTAGGGAAAAAACCCGAGGACAGTATCGCATTAAAAATGTCGCATACGTGCGAACCTATTATATCAATACTATTGATAAAATATTCATTAAGCAGATTGTCATTACCAGAAGCTTTACCCGCTTTAAGGCTCTTAACTGCTTTATTTATTTCTTCTAGTGTTATAGGTAAATCTAGTTCCTCAAACGAACTATTACTTTCATTAAAATTATGGTCATTAGAAAAATTCTCAGCATCCTGGTTATTATTATTCAAAGCATCTGCACCTAGCTCAGAAAAATACTTATGAAAATCATTTAACGGTACATTATTGCTCAAACTTTTATTTTTCTTAAAATATCTCCAGAATTCTTTTGGTTTAGCCAAGCGAAGTTTTTCAATATCGCTTATCTTTTTCGTTTCATAATTACGACGTTTTTTGCGACAGAGATCCTTAAAGGACTTTTTATATGAACATAAACGTTGCCTGTTTTCTACAGTCGAATGTCTATTAAAAACATTTAATGATTGAGTATAGCGCTCACGGGCTATTAAGCATTCATTATCGAACCAATCTTTCGAATGGGCAATAATCGATTTGTCGGTAAATGTACAAGTTGATTTATCTTTATTCACTTTGATGAATAAAGGATCTGCAACCGACCGTAATACATCTGTAAAACTATTTAACATATTATCAACCGAATTGCGCTCCGAAATATTTACATTTTGTGTAACTTCATTTAAAATCGACAATTTACCAATAATGCCCCTTCTAAACAAGTGTGAACTATTATTTTCCCATCTAGTTGAATTATGTTCGCTCGTCGTTCCTTCTTGAGAAGGGTTCGTGCAGCTTAGTGAAAGGCTAACGGGACAATGATCGCTCCATTCATTTATACTAGCTATTGCAAAGTGACTTATATTGGAAAAATTGCATTCTTTAGTGAGTACATAATCAATAACTGACATGCCATTAGCCGATAAAAATGTGTACATTCCTTTGTTATGGTCATTGAAAAGCCTACCGTTTAAAATCCGAACACATGTAGATTTACATAAATCAAGTAGTTTTGTACCATTGTTGTTACATGCATTATCCATGGAGGCCCGTCCTAGGGGTATATCTGGATTATAGTCATCATAATCAGTATAGCAATTTATATTATCATTTACAACATAATCAGGTTTAACACCGACCCTGCTATTGAAATCACCCATTAGATATACTGCCCCAATGTCATTACAGTAGTGACCAGTAGAACTAATCTGCCGAGGGCGTGGTTTATGAATTGCAAAACAATAGGCATCGACCAATCAAATTAATTAAAACACAAGAAAATTCATTTATTACTGTCAATTATCAATTTATATGAGAACACAGAAACTGTTTAAACATTGAAATTAAATGGCCAGCCGCGAAAGACGTCTAAAATATTTTATGGATTTTAGCGCTATGTGCCATTTTCATAAGACATTCCTTTAAAAGTAACTATAAACAATATATATTTAATCTGAGTATGAATAACAAAACAGACAGAGAGTTTCATATTTTATTTTGACAACAATATATTGTTTTTAGACTACGTCTGCCGTTAACATCGTATCGATGCGCCATATCTGGTAACGTTAACCTGCTCTCGCGAGATTTTATTTGCCGCGAGAGTTTACGATATCTGGCCGAGTAGCGCATCTGTGGTATTTAGGTCTTTGTTTTTGCTTATTACTTATTGTCTCGGCTGTTTCTCAGAAACGACTGATTAGAATTCAACAAATGTTCATGAGAATCTTATCTACCATGAGGAGATGCACATACAGGGCCCGTTTTATCAACGTACTTACGCACGACATTTTCGTAAGATTTTCTTACGACGTTCGTACGACGTTCTTACGCTCGCTAGAGCGTTTTATCAATATTTTCGTACGAACGTAGACGCTACGAATTCGTAAGTTTTAGCAGAAACGCTACGAATGGTGATATGCATTCGTAACGTTCGCAAATATGGCCGCAGCGTTTTTTTTAGCTCGACAGAATCAACGGAGAAATAGATTATTTCGCAAAAGGGTCGTAAGTTTGGACGATTTGAGTGACAAGCAGGTGGTGGAGAGATATAGACTGAACCGAGAAGCTATATTTCACCTCGTTGAGACCATTGGTGGCGCACTATTGCGCAGAAGTCAGCGAAGTAAAGCTGTACCACCTATTACACAGGTAATAAGTACTATATGAATTCAATTGGTCCGGGTAGTACGGATGTTATTTCATAAATACTAAACCGCAACCGGTGCAAATATGATTTTACTACCCGAAGGATGATGCTTCGAAAATCGATTGCTCCGATGAAATTATGGATTATCGCTCGATTACAAGGCTGAATTTTTTTTCTGATTCTGTTGATTTATTGTAGAATTTAATGCTTGTTGAAACATCAATCCATACACGTAATATGGATAATTCGTTCATTCGTTTGAAGTGTTCACATTCGACCAAAGACTATCCGTCTACGGCTATGATGCATTATTACAACGAATTATGAATTTCAATCGATATTAGGTTCTTAATAAATGTGTCATTGTTGATCTAACAATATCTATCTTCATTAATCAGTACCGCCTTTTCTTGAATGATTTTATGATGATAACCACACTTTACAGCAATGCAGTTCTACTTTCACTTTTGAACAAGACCATGAAATGTACATGTTCTTGACTGAATAATATCTTGATGTGACATAACTGTAATTAGTAGGTCATACTATATTTTAATTAGATATTTATGGATGATATTATGTTACTGTCTTGGTATATATGGCAGATTTTTGCATAATAAACGGTATTGGTTGATAAACCAATGAAAATGGATGAGAAAGCATCCAAATGACGGTTTTAGATGCTTGTGAGGCTCCTGTTTATTAGTTTACTTGTAAATGCATTCGAAAGTTTGTTGCACATGTTATTGCATCTTGCAGGTTCTCATTGGCTTACGTCTATTAGGGAAGGGTGACTTTTACTCAGAAGTTGCAGACTTACATGGTGTAAGCAAAAGTACAGTGTGTATAGTGTTTGAGGCATTTATAGATGCTCTCAATGAAAGCATTGATAATGTCAGGTAAATATTAGTATGTGATAAATCCATGTATTATTTAGTAATTGTGTTTCCAATGTTGCCTTCTCATTTTTATATGCTGGAGTTATTGTTAAATTACACTAAACTTGGATTACAGCTTAATGGAATAGATCAGAAATATACAGAGTATATTTTTTTATAAATTGAATATACAACAAGTCTGAATCGCATATCCCATTTTGTACTTATGCTTATATTTGCCATGATCTTCCAAACCCCAAGTCCATCCCATTTGTTTATGAGACTTTACCATATTGTTGTTATTTTTTCTATACTGTGATGTTCAAATCTAGGATAGCTTGTTACGAATGTAAAACAAACATATTTTGTGTTGAGTTAGTGCTGTTGACTACTATTTGACTATCTACTACATACAGGTTTCCACAAGCACGTGATGAGCAGTATGCGAATAAAGTCGCTTTCTACAGAAAGTGTAGAATTCCGGGTGTTCTAGGTGCTGTGGACGGAACTGGTTCCAATCCTAGCTCCTTCACGACAAGAAGAAGTTTATCGATGCAGAAAGGGGTTTCATGCGTTGAATGTCCAAGCTGTTGTTAATAGTAATTTGAGATATGTACAAATGTATATTACTTTGTGCATTTCTTTGTCAACGATATTAATTGACAACAGAATTGTAACTTATATATGATTCCACACTCAATTGGGAAGTGCTATATCGTCTGAGATAATGTCACTGCGCCTATAACTTCATTTTCAAATTCATTAATGTAGTAAACCTGACATTTCACAGTGTTTGTAGCACTAATTATTATTAATTTTATACTAAAATAACTTGCACTCCAGGAATGGCAGAAAGCAGTGACATAAATATCGTATGTAACTATCTACATAAATAGCCGAATCACAGCACTATTTAAAGTCTATTTCAAGATTGAAAACAATCTTTTTAAGGTGTTTTGTCATTAAATAGAGGATTTATGAAACTCGACGACTGAGCCTTGAGTCATATTCAGTCGAATAATTTCATAAAAACAATATCAAATAAGCACTCATGTAAGATCCTCTATTTATTGACATTGTCTTACATATTGATGTCATATCATTAAATTAATTTCATTACATTTATGTTATGCCGTCATGTCTTCATACTTTCCAGGTTTCTGGATGTTGTTTCAAAGTGGCCAGGATCGCAACATGATTCAGCCATCTTCAACAGTTGTGGATTGAAGGTAATTCATCTTTTTAATTTGAATGTACTATTTCGTGTGATATTCTTCAGCGTGTTTTGTCAATTTTCCATATACAGTAAAACCTCAATAATAAGACCACCCTTGAGACCATTTAAAACTGGTCTTAATACTGAGGTGATCTTAATATTGAGGCTGAATTAAGAGCGGAACAGTCAAAATGGTATTGAAAAGTATGGTCGTAATATTGAGGTGGTCTTATTATTGAGGTGGTCGTTAAGTGAGGTTTTAATGTACATCATTCAATGCGATACCAATACATAAAGAAATTATTATTGGAAAAATACTATTTGTTTATAGAGGATATTGAATTAGTGATGTATTAGTATTAAATTTACTAGCTCCATGATTCTTTTTATTAAACTACTTCAAAAATCATTCAATATTACATGTGCATTGATAGCATACTCAACAAATTTAGTTAAAAAAATATTATTTACCTTACCTGTTTAATATTGACAGATGTAACATGAATTTTTACATGACAAGCTTAGTATATTTGTCAGAACTTGCATGTTAATGGTAAATGTTATCAGTTTTTATTTTTGAGTTTGCTTCATTGTACATGAACATTCATATTTAATACATCAAAAGATGGAGATGTGGATATTTTTTTACCATTACTCTTTTCGTTAATTGTAAACAAGCAGCGTATGGATTTCATTTGGGTATTTCACTTATATCTCTATTATAATTGCAGGTTTATCTAGAAGAGAATGGGATTGGCATTCTGTTGGGGGATAGTGGTTATCCATTAAGACCGTATCTTCTGACACCAAAACTTCAGCCATCAACTCCACAGGAAGAAAGATTTAATAGCGCGCATAAAGCAGGACGAGTGGTAGTAGAAAGAGCATTTGGGTTGCTGAAATCAAGATTTCGGTAAGCACAAATTAACATGATTATTTGTATGTGATAATGGTGATGATCTCATTCAATCTCAGAATTTTTATAATAAGCTAATTATATAATTTTTTACATGGTATCTAATACATAAATTATTCGTCAATAACATAACAACTGTTAATTGAAAAATACTTATGTAAATAATGTCTTATTATTGTCAGCATTATTGGAACATACATTAATTTTCTTTCATCTATTACCATCATAAGTATGTTGATAAGTTATTTAAATAAAACCAAACTTCAGGCAATATATAAAGAACATTTCTGTGGTGTGTTTTATTTCCATTTGTTAGTAAGTTAATTGTACATCATATCATCTATCACTACTTAACCTTGATAGTGTGGTGAACAACTTTATGGCTTAATGTAGTAATATGCTCCTAGCTTATACATCTAAAAATCACTTTCATGCAATTAACATTTTCTATATTTTATTTACAGATGTTTGCATAAGAGTGGCGGTTGTATGATGTACAGTCCAGGCAAATGTGCCAGAATAGTTGTTGCTTGTGCAAAGCTGCATAACCTTTGCCTGGACTGGGGCATTCCATTGCCTGATGATGCACTTATGTTGGGTCCAGATGACGATGACATTAATGCTCAACATGGGGACGCACCAGCAACTGCGAATGCCATGCGTAATCAGATAATTCAACTTTTTTAGTTTGTTATATCTGAACATTGTGAAATGTATTGTGAGAATATGCGCTTGTTATTCATCATTATTATTTATATATTTTTATTAGTTCTTTAACATTAATACATATTTATTGTTTATGTACAGTTCATTTTCAGTCTAATATACATGAACTGAAATCTTTACTTCTGCATTGAGTTGTAATTTTGTTCTAACATAATCAACAAAATGTCGTTGGTTTTATAAATTCCAGTACATTATGACATTTTTAATCAGGAAAAATAGCACATTTAACTGGTTTTTTTCCTATACAATGTTTGTCTCAAATGAAAGATTAGAAAACTGAATGTAAATCTTTAATGAAATGCAAATCAAGCTTAATACTGGGTCATAATTGATCAATGTACTTATATATGCGTTATATGGACATCATTGCTATGTTGTTTTTATTAAGTTCTGTATTTTAAAGGATACAAACACTTCAAGTCAAATTTACATTTCCATGTATTGTTGTATTTTACATGATCAAAAATGTACAAAACAAATAAATTAAAATAACTGTTAATAAATCAATAGGAATTAAACGTGTTCTGGGTGGCATATTGTAGTTTCTTTAGTTCTAGACTTTCTCTTTTTATTTGGACCATTTCTCTGTATAAAAGTAATTTTTCTTGTTTTATTTGTATCAATTCATCTAGACAGTCACCTGAAATACATGAATTGATTGTGTTATATATATGCATATAAAACATTCAATGTAGGTACACAAATAAATTTGTGCAGACAACAATTTGTTTTCTTCATTAATCCTATATGAAGTTGTTTGTTTATTAATTTTACTGAAAATTGTAGAAAAGTATAAACATTTACAAATAATTACAAGACAGCACTAAAACCAACCTACATTTGCGTTTCTTCGGTCCAGTCTGGTTCTTGCTGCTGGTTGAACAATTAGCAGCTGAAAGTTTGAATAAAATATGTATTAATTTTACTGTGAAAAAATATCATCACAGTATAAAAATTTACAAAGGTGATGTTTGAATTAACTTCAACATACCTCAATTTTCAGTTTTTATAAAATCACTATGAGACAAAAAATAGTATAACAATTTAATTTTAGAGTTCACAACTTTTATAATGGAATCATGGAATATACATACCTACTGACGACTGTTCTGTAAAAAAACCACACGAACCAGGTATTTCGTTAATGGCACTCACATGAAGCTGGAAAGGTAAAAATGAGAACAAATATATCAAAATCACATAGATACAGAAGCAACCACAATCTATAATAATGACTGGTAAAAGTGGAAAAAAAATATTTGATGCAATAACATGTATAAATTGCAGTTATATCAATATAAGATTATATCACTACAAGAAAAATTAGAACTTACAACATCACTTATGGTGTATATTGATAATAATAACCTTTTTTTTGGAATATAAATAATGAATATTGTAATAAATAATGTTCATGCAAAGACTCATTTTATCATTTGCATGAAATAATAGTATTATATTCAACATTGAATTTTAATTGCGTATACAGTAACATACCGGTACATGTCCTTCAACATTGTCATCATTATCATCATTTGCAAGAGCTACATGGGCATCTGTGAATAAAAATTGTGTATCATTTTTGTAACTGCTGCCAATGAAAAATAACTTTATTCACGAGAACCATTGATTTAATAATTATTAATAAATGTATTAAAGCTTAATATCAAAATGAGACAATGAAATAGTTTACATTGAAATGAATAGTAAGTATACTGCATATACCTATGAAGGTGTCGACCCCGCCAATGACGCCATCCACAACGCACGCTGGCAAGGATGCCATAACCTGTAAATGAAATTCAACACTTCAATTTTCATGAGATACACACTGAAACTTGGAACACATATAAAACTGTTCAAAAACAGTAGACACTTGTATATGTTTAATATAGCAATTAGATAATGAAATATGCAGACCGGAAACCAATTACTGTTTCTATTAATGTTGACCAAGATTAAACAGCATCATACCTTTTCCTCCAAATTGGTTATGCTTTTAATACAAGGCCCACCGCCAGTCTGCTTCATCACTCTACTCCGCTCTATAGCAACCTTCTTCACTTTAGACTGTAAATAATCATGAGCATGAATGTTTATTTTCAATCACAATTTTGAAATTGCGGGTTGAATAGGTAACAATTGTATCAGATTTAAAATTTGGAAATGCCATTATCTCCTATAAATGATTTTATTTTCATTACAATATGTACAACATAAACAGATATTTTGTTTAATTGGTTAATTATTTAATCACACTATTGTATACATTTATATTTAAAAATCTTTATAAAAGTACAGGTACAATCTCTTGTTGTGTTAAAAAAAAATAACAGTCTCCATGCCCAATATATCACTATTATTGGAAATATATCAATTAAATTGAGATCATTAGAAAAACACTAGATCTACTGATGTACAACTTAAACATTTTAATTAACACATAAAATTCTTAAATATATCGTAAGAAATACCTTCATGTCAGCCCACTTTTTCTTAACTCTGTCCTTCGTGCGATTTCCTACACCAACAGCATTAACTCTATAAAGAAAAATGAAAGCTTATAGTTTGCATTTTGTATGTTACGTCAGAGATCAGCATAAAATAATATAGATCTACCTCGATAAAAAATATTAATTTCAAATTTACTTTTGAAACGACCCCCAATGTCGTTTTTGTAGTCAATACACATCGTGACCTAAAACTGCGTCGAGTTAATGCCCGGTTGAAATTAGACACACAAAATAGTACCAAAATGAACGGCCAAATGTAAACGTTGAAAATAATTATTATACAACATCAAAAATAATAGTGGACATTGACTTAAAATGAAATTAAATTTCTTCATTACGGTTATTATTACACGCCAATAATTTGTTGCGGGTAAATAGTATGCTTACGCAGTTCAAGGTCGCGCTAAAAATATAAACATGTCGGGTGAGCGCGCATCGGATTCAATTCTCACGTAAACACAAGGAATAAGGGAGCTATCAAATGGAAACTATGATAAAAAAGTGGTGAAAATACCGGATTTCGTGAAAACATGGAATATGTGATTCTAAGTCAATAGTAGTATGCTATTGATAACAGATTTTGTGAAAACGAAAGAAATGGTCGCGAAATCATATGATATGGCTAAGATGAGATTTAATGCTAGCTTAATTACGTAATGTTTGCTTGTTGTCGTGTAACGGAAATCATGCCAACAGCAAACTTAACGTGCTGTCGCTAGCAATAACTTCGATATTGAACAGACGGATTCTTAATGAAAGTAGAACTAGGAGGAGGAATGAAACTGAATCCTATAGGCTATAATCATTGGTTCTCTTTTGGACCACTATTGATAACATCGTCTGTCACGTGAGCCATTTTTCCCCGTAAATAACACTTTAGTTTAGCTAAACGGCATACTACCTCATATACACTTGTTTCTAAACTATGTGATGATGTAACAATGCAAATCAGAATGCAGATATTTGCTGAACTTGGAATTATATAGATATATGAAGATAAATAATGAAAGTAGCGATACTGACGATTTAACGAATTTAAAATAGGTGTAATAGGTGATACTCACTGTTCGGTGACACCAACCCAAAAGTGGTTGGTCATGTCAGAAAGAAGTCTATCGCAGCAGCTGTCGACTAAAGACTGTTTCTCGTCCTCAGACCAGTTTAACTGTCTGCTTAGGACATTAGCAGCGCTATCGGCCATATTCACGTTAGATGTATTGTCTTTGACGTTTCTGACAGACGACAGGTGTCATACCGCGAGAATGACGTCATTGTTCACCTCCAATTGAAGAGCGTATGTATACTTACGAACGTTCGTATTCGTAAGATAGCTGTCACACTTACGAACGCGTTGATAAAACGTTCGTAAGTATTTTCGTAAGTAAATTCTTACGAACGTTTCGTATCTTACGAACACTCGTTCGTACGAATATTGATAAAACGAGCCCACAATGTCTTACACTGATTGTTTTCAATCGTTGGGCTAGGAGCGCGCGAAGGGGCTTACTTTTATTGCTTTATCCCCGACTCTTTTGCATTAAACATACCGGACCAATCATTTCTTATTTTCCACACAGAAGTTTGTACTTCCGTTACTATTTTAAGATCAGGAAATTCCAGTTTTACATAGCATTCATTACGACATAATATATGTAAGCCTATATAGTTATGAGAATTAACTTTGTTTCTAAAGATTTTGATTTGAGAATAATTGAAAAGAAAGATAGCATGTACTACATAATTAAAATGAAAGCCATTCGTATTATATTCGAATACTAAACAGTATTTCATATTTATCAAAAGTACGGAAACACTCTTCGAATTTGAATGATTTTTAATTTACTAAATAAAGTGAAGTCATGAAAAGGTAAACATTAACAAACATCAACATGTAATAACAGTATAATTTTGTATAAGCTATTATTTCGTGTGAATTCTGTGTAAACTATTATAAATGCCCCTCTTATCTTACGACCCCGTTGTAAATCGATTCTTATCTATATATGATTTGTCATGTATTTTAACATACGTTTTACAAATTGATTTACTGATTGTGTTCCTCTTTACTTTTATCTGTTAGGCCTCCTTTAAAAAATGTTCGCTTGGTGTAACCATGTTGTACGGACAAGATCTGAAGGCACAATAACATTGTCAAAACTTCATTAGTTGGATCAGTCCATATCTTATTTCTGGTTCTACATCCTTGTTACCGTTGACATTCTCACTTTAGTCATGTTATGCAATAAGTGACGTATATAAATTCACGTAGGTGAAACGTACAATACACATTATTGATAGAAAGATAGATAATAAGCCATAAAACACATTACAGACAAATGTAATGTCAACATGATATGCATGTATATGAAACTGCATAAATTCTCCTCAGTCGACAAGGTCATTCCTGGCACCCCTATTCCCATACATGTTTATCTTGCATAACCTAATATTTTGTAGATTCTAGTTTTCCTGGGGATCTTTGTGAGGAGGCATTGTCTTATGTATGTTCTGTTCCCTGTATCAATTTTATTCAACTCTTATATAGAACACATATTTAAAGAATAATTTGATATAAGGAACTCACTTAAATTACTTAATGCATAATTTACGGCCAAGTCATTATGACTATAGCGACAACCTGATAAAAAGATGACATTAAAATCAAGACGAAGTCTAGGACATAAAAGGACAAGGACCATTAATACTTAATTAAGGTCACAAGTTGTATTGCACACGGAGAATTGAGACATTTTTTGTGAAATAACTTTCCGTTTATTTTTTCTCAAATTGTAGTGGTAGAACCCGTCGTTATGGTCAATATCAAGACGACACTCAGAGTTGTTCTGCTGTTAATTGTTGTTACCCAGACAGAAGATTGGAAGTGGCATGAGTAGACCTGTTTTGTAATGATACATTGGCTATATGGATATGTCTATTTCCTCGAAGAATATTATTTGATATGGGGATAGAGGACAATGAAAAATTCATGCACAGTAATTAATAGCTGTTAAAGATATGTTTCTATTGTATTTGAAAATATTGAAAACACCATGAACGTCAAACATGAAAACACGAAAGTCCCTCTTGAAATGTGAATTAATTAATAATTTGCTGTATTATATTATCAAATTAATATTCAGAAATAATTCATCAATATGTAACGGCTTATTATTTTGCATATATATGTAAATATAATCATAGTTATTATACCAAAGTGGTAATTTGTTATAGATAAATCAGTAATTCGTAAGGTTTGTAAAAAATCCAGAATGCTTACTGCTCAATAATTTGAAATCCAAGATAAAACTAGGGTAGGTAGCTTAAGAGGAGATTTGGCTTTGAGTTGCCTTTGAAGCATATTTCGAGGGCTCAACACTGTCGTAACTAAATTTTTTCACAAAATGATGTTTTGCATTTTTGATATGCGTTATCAATGTTCTAATTATGGTAAACTATTTAGCAAAAATTCTGTCTACAAAGTACTGAAAATACAAACTGGTCCAAATGTCGCATCTTAGTTTGCCTATTTTGCACTTGAGTTACATTCAGTGTTACACCAAAAAGTCCATCAAAGCTGCTCTTTAAAAGTATGCAACATTATAGGAACTCAGTATTTTATTATTTCAAACTGTGTTGTAAGTGAGATGGTGTCTTACAAATACTATTTCATTTGAGCAACAAACATAAAAGGCTCATATTTTACAGTAAAAAATGTTTTTCTCTGATTAAACTAATTTAGATTCTATGATTCCATGCTATTTCATTCTGCAGTTCAGTAACTCATCATTTACTCATAAATCAAATATACACAACAAGAGGGTCTAGATGTTCCTAGATTAAAGTTGAGTTAAGATGAGATGATGTTGAAGTTTCTTATAGAAATATTAACAACAACGACCCAACCTTTGGCGGCCATGTAATTTGATGGATCAAACTTATATAATAAAATATTGTTACTGTTCCTACCACACTCCCTTTGCATGTATTATGGGACAGGTGCATGTCTGTGAACCAATAGACAGAATGGCAGTGACAGTATGTGCATGACAGTGATGTTAGTTTGTTCAAAGAATAAAGAGTAAATAAGAATAAAACCAATAGTAAATTACCAGTAACAGGACAGGGTGACTGTCTGTTGGGATACCTCATGGTCAGACAGAGTTATAAATATTGTTAGGAAAAGGTTTTTCACAAAACTATTGTATGTGGAATGAAACTATACTTGAATTAAGACGAGATGGCAGGAACTTAATGGTGAAAATGGGATGCATGTTTCTGTTTAACCTGTTAAGGTAGGGAAGAGCAAAAGATGACTGATTGGAATCTAGAAATATAGTCTTAAGGGTGTGCCAGTTCAAATTGGTTTACAGTAATATTTAACGCTGGACTTGTTTTGATTAAACGATGCTTGACTGTCTCATTCTTGCATACATTGACATGTGTATAATGAGACATGCACACATGGATCATATTACAGGTTCGACCTGACAAGTGTATGATAGCACAGTTACATACTGTTTCAATGTTAACTTGTGGTGTTGTGTGTGAGGAAATCTGTTCTGATGGCCTTTAATGTGATTCATGGCCAATACCGAGATTACTTTGCATATCCCTTTTATTCATACTTTTCGACTTTAGAGGACTTAATAATAATTTTATAAGCTCTGGTAATCTGTGCGGGAAGCTACAATGAGGTTACAGACCTATAGCTGGGCCATGTGTAAACAAACAAACCTCAGATTTGACTGAGTCGGGAAGGTCATGAATATAAAGGAAGAAGAGTAGGGGCACTGGGGCAGATACTTAGCGACGCATTACATGACAGGGACTTAATATAATACCCTTCACTACTACTGACTGTGATCTGTGACTGTCTCACTTGACCATCTTCAATAGAACCCCTGCTGGAGTTCATGTTGTATGTTATGATTTGAGAAGTCAAGAGGATGTTTACTTGATAAGATATTATTGACCAACAATTTACGAAGAGTACATGGAGCAGATGTGGGTCTATAATCTGGGTCAGTGGTATCATCTTTCTCAAATTGGGAAGAGATGTTTGCTGTGGGTTGAGATGAATTTAGGGACTTTTCATATTACTAGCAAAGATCTCATAGCAGAGTATCTTTTAGACTGTAGACTAATGTCACTAACTCATATCTGCAGCATTATTTTATTAGATGTTTGTTTGTATTTTAAGACATATTTAGGATCTATTTTAATATAGGCCATTTGCGGATATTTCTTATTCCTTCAGATGCATGTATGCGGTATTGGTACAGAGTCAAGGGCAAAATGCCCGCGAAAGCGAACTAGAAAGTATCTAATATGTTTGTTATATAAAGCTTCATAGGATTTTATAGTTTCAGTTTAAATTTCCTTAATTGATTTTGGTAATCAGCTGGACATTCCTTATTGCCCCTTCCCCACAGATGATTGCCCTTACATCTTCTCAACTCCTGATGTTTTGTGTGCTGATATTTCCCTGGGGTCATTGTAGAAATACATTATCTTGTTAACGAAATTAATGATAACTTTTTTTCTAGATGGTACAATCTCATAATTATTTGTATTTTAGTCAGTATAGGATGTAGAATGAAATGAGATTATCATTAAGAGGATTCTACCAATTGACCATAATGGATTTAATACCTGAATCCTGATTTTGATCAGAGTTCTTTTCACCTTTTGGTAGTTTATCTCCTCTCCATTTTTGAATATTGAGTAACCGTAGGGAGTTCTTTGGAACCGTAATTCTGAATTTGGACAAATCTGGAAATTGCCTTTCTGATTTAAGCGTATCAAATTCAATCTTCTCCACAGTTCTTCTACCAAAAACCTCTGTATCTTTTAAGATTTTGGCCTTTGAACCGTTTATAAAATTCTTGGTGCTGTCCCATTTAGCTTGTCTGAATTCTTGAATGTTTCTGGTGAACCTGTCTGAGGTTTGATGCTGTCTTTGCAGAAGACTATATTGTGGTCTGAAATACTAGCTTGGACAGTAACATGGCTACATAAAGTTGGATTGGTTAAGAATAAATCAAGTACATAAGAATTTTGGGTGGGCAAGTTAACGTTTTGTGAGACTGTGATCACTGAAGACATAAAGTAACTTGTCATAAATTGGAGGACAGTTCCAGACAAACTTCATTACAAGCACATGATTGTCATCCCAGTATAACTTTGGGTTTTTAAAGACTTTTCCAGCTTGAGGATTATAACTTTAGAAATCATTTCCAATTGATCTGTAAAAGGCATTAACGTTCAATGTAACATTTTCATCTTCATTTGAACCAATAGGATATCATATGATATACTAAGATAATTCCGTGAGGTAGAGACAAACTGGTACCTGGTATTTACTCTGCAAAGCACACCACCACTATTACCACTTTTTCCTCCCTAACGATGAAGGGAAGATTATTTAAGTTGGCCGAAGGTGATGATTGGTAAGCCAGGACTCCCAATACTGTAATTGTATTATAATATCTGGTTTGTGAATGTCCAGGACCTAAACTCATGTTTTGTACGGACAATGGACTTGGCAAATTTAAATGTTTAAGCAGTTGCAGTAGGAGCATCATAAGAACGAGACTACCGAAACTAATTACATTCAAACATTCAGTTACATAGATGATATTTTATCAAAGTTCTTTTTTAATTATATGTATTTTTTTAATTTTCACATTTTATGCAAACAATTTATTAGCATAAATCAAACTAAATGATTATTTGTTATGGTATGGTTCAGAATTTTAAATAAAATGTAATTACAAATCTACCAATGTCAAGTAAATACTTTTAAATACATATCTAACATTGTCTTGAAAAATACCTTTTCTACATTATTGAGTAAAAGTACATTATAAAAGCAGAAAGCCTTCAGAATTTCAAAAAGATATATGCCCCTAATTATTTGACCATTTTCATATACATTTATCTGGTGGAAGATGTGATTTGTTTCTCGAAATCGGTTGATGATGATTTTATTATATATCAAATACTATACTTTGACCAGTTTTTTTAAATTGTATCTGTAAGTTTGAACACATTCTTGGTAATTTGAATAATAAAAAAGATAAAAATCACAAAAATACTACAATATCATTTATACGTTAATGAAAATTGATGTTTGAACGTTTCACCAGACATGTGGTATTTAATCCAATGAGGTAATCTTGATGTCAACAATGGAAAAGGGAAGTTACTTCATCATTCAGTTCTTTTAGATAAAGTTACAACACTGATGCATACTTTTGAAGTTTCACTATCATGTTTAAGTTGAAAACTGTCGTATGTCAAGTAACGACAGTGTTGCATAAACTTTTCTTGTTTTTTTTTTAACTTTTGAAGTGACAAACTGTCGTAAGTCAGTTGTTTTATTAAATGGCTTTTTTCAAAAACTCAACAAATAATCATATAACTAACACATTATGTAACATCTTGACATTGGACATTGTAAGAAGAAAATGAGAATGTTTTCCTTCTTCTGAACAATTTGTGAAAAGTGAGTGACGACTACTAGACTTTGGTACTGAATGGTATTATCACTTTAGTTAATGTGTTTTGGACAGTTGTCGCTGTTACTAAAATGGAAATGAAATTTCTAATTAATTGTAGCTTAAAATGTATTTATCATTTTGTTGCTTTTGTATGTATAGATGGGTTTTTGTCGTAAAGATTCATCTCTAATAATGTTTTCGTCATTGTTTGAATACGGAGTTCATATGCAGTTAAACTGGCTTAAGATCCCAAGTTTTTATACCGCCAGTTTCAAAGCTGTGGAGCCGTGACGTAACTAAGTTTTTCGGTATATTTTAATTGTTGTGCAGTCTTTTGTTGTTACATCAATCCATCATACCCTAGGGATCTATGTGGGAGCACCGATGTACGATTTGTAACCTCTTCTTTAGGTGACGTCATTTCCAGACAACGTCACATGTGACGTCACAATATAGACAATACTTGCCCCATATGGCAGTATGAAAACAAAGTGAGCAAATGGATAAAAAATAAATTCCTGCTTGCATATAGTGTCATCACCAATCTCATTGAAATCAGCCCCTACTTTAGCTCCATTACTTTCCGCTGTTAGGATCTCACTACACTCCGTAAGAGGTCACGTTCATATAACCTCTCTAAAATAGATATGCATAACCAGGTGCTCGTTTGTGGTCCAATACAATTTCTTCTTACAAAACCGTGTTTGTCGTCTTTCTCAAACTATTATTTACTTTTTTAATGTTGCACAGACGTTCTTCGTTTATTAGGAGTTTCTGTTTATACTGTTATATTCTGTCTTTTAACGTCCTTCCTGCCGCTTCCAGTTATGAATATTTCCAAAGACGAAACACCACTCGAACAACCAAAGAATGTTGCCGTGTATGAGTTGAGGGTGTGTTAACGGGCGCAGCCATATTGGTCTACGCTCAAATAGAATTTACGGAGCTCGTCGGAGATTGACGAATATTCATAACTCGAAACCAGTCATTAGATCCAGTTAGCGTATAGTATAGGAGCGTGCGACAGGAGCGGATATTAATGAGATTGGTGTCATCACATGTTGCGTTTTCTTGAAATGACGTCACTTACAGCAGAGGTTGCAAATCCCAAAACAGCGCACATGTGGTCTTCACAGCGCTTGCCTTTCTCACTTGTAGTCAATTTTATTATTTCAGTCGGTGTAACTCCACGTAGATCCACCTCTAGAAATGTGAGCAATGGGATCCACATTAATGGTACAATTCCAGGTATTCTACTACTTATGAGAATTAGTTTTCATGGTTATATAATGCTCACAAACTGCAAGCAGTAAACATGCAGTACAACATGAATTTATTTTAATCATGAACTACTTTAATCATGTCATGAAATATGTTCAGTACTTTACCAACCGATACATTTCTTTAGGTATTTTTACTTGAAATAAATTATCTCCAATCCTATATAATATAGCTTGCAATTTATACACTTTAACTATAAATATATTACGAATTTGCTTACGATAATTCATTGAACATTGTTATCAATGTATGACAATACTTGCAACCTTGTCAATGTCTAAATAATATTATGATGCCTTAAAAGATGTTTTTACTTTCAAAGGTCAAATTTTTCCAGAAAGAAATCTTGTAAATCCTTTTTTACGGATGGAATATTGCCATTGTTTTGTGATAAATCATCATCGTTGTTTATCGCAAATACATAAACGTAGTTTATTTCAATTAACTGATCCATTAGTTTCAGTTAATTTCGTCATTGTTCAGACTTTATCCAAAATGGATGTGAAATAATTAAATAATAGTGTCTTCTTTAAAGAAGGCGGAAGTCAATTATTAAAAAAATAGTTGTTTTTATATGTTATATCTATATTTGTAGTTGGTGTACCTCAAAGTATATCCACGTCTAGAAATGTGAGGATCCATATTGGTGGTACGATTCCAGGTATTCTACTACTAAACTGATTGTAACCTTCGCCATAAAATCTTTATATGCTGGTTTCAGTCCATTCATTAGAATTAATGGATACATATTAGGTTTGATATACGAATCGGATTGAGTTAGGGATTATTTTGTCGCTTGTGTTTTAATTGCTTTGTAAGTGACCTAGATTTTCGTATAAATGCCCTTGGCTTAGGTATTGATATTGGTAAAAATAAAATATGTCAATTCTGCTGTATGCAGATGACATTCCTTTACTAGCTAAAAGGAACATCATTTACAAACTATGTTTCATGTTTTGCTAAAATTGTGTGATAATAATCACATGATGGAAAACTTGTCTAAAAGTAATCATAAAATGCCAAATATCACAGTATATTTTAAGTGCAATGATAATGTTCTTCAGTATGCAGATAAATACACATACCTTGGACATGCACGAACAGAGCATTTAGATTATGGTATCACAATCAGCAGGCCTCCTGATAACTAACTTTGAAAGTATTGGTCGTATGACGTATCACGTATATAGCAAGCATGCCAGTCGTCAATTGCGTATGATGCTTCCATATGGTATACAGAAAGCATTGTCAGCACTGATGCTGTCAAAAACATGACTGCGAGTTTTTCTTTGGCTCAGGCATGTATACGCCTAGGTCCGAAATTTCTGGTGACATGGGCTGGTAACCAACATATATCGGGCTGTTCAATTTCGAGTAGATACGCTGCTATGGCTAGTTCTAAAATCAACAAACTTGTTTTAAGTTACTGCCTACAAATATCAGACAGAGGTTATAAAGGTTGGCAATTTAATGTTTTAGGAATTTAAAAAATATATAATTTAGTGAATATATTGATATGGATATAAATATCTATTTGCACAAAAAGTCTATGCATATCAAACTGCACGGAAATGTCATGGATGAGTATATTATATTGTCCAGTGGATAGAAACACTTCACTGAGGTAGTTTGGCTTTGTCAGGTTCATCAACATTTGTAAACACTTGTAAGATCACAGTAATAACAAGAAATATCTTTAAAAAAAGATTAATGGCGTGATAAAACGATGTCGTCCGGGATGTTAAATGAAATAACGTTTTCGCAACATGTTGAAAAATAAATCCTTACAAAAAATTAATTCGGATCTGTTTATACTATAATCATGGACCTTTCTTATCAGGGTCATTTTAATGATTTTATATATGCTGTTTTCTCGTAGATTCGTGCCCCTAAGCAGATAAGTTATTGCAAGTTCATTCAGTACACAGTTTACTTACATATTTTTCATTTTTAACTAAAACACATTAATGTAAACAATTACAAAATCTAAAGCAGCATTTGATTTGGATTTGATGAGAAGGCACATTCTTAAACATATTAACTACTTCCGGCAAAATTCTAACTGCTAACGAACGCACATCTTACGAAAACCCCGTTTGGTGTCTCTTTGTTGAACGAAAACTCTTGGGTGAAAATATGATTGGTCCGATTTAAAAAAGCCCGCTTCGATGACAACATTTGGTTGGTCGAAAGTGTAGGTCAAAATCAATGTTATACAGCTACACCGAAAGAACATAGCCGTCTTTTCAAAGACCGTATATGCTAGAGAGGGTTACTGGTGTGTGAAGCATAAACAAACAACTTTAAACTGAATACTTTGTGTTTAATCGTTTTTTCATCAAGGACTATTCCTTACAATTGTGATTAAAAGAAACTGTATTGTATGTCTTTAGATGACGGTACATTCACTTCTGAAATAGCTATTGTAATAGCAATGCTATTGTTTGTTTGCATTTTAATATCTTAAACAGGAATAAATACATGTGTATTTACACACACACACATATAGAATACATTAAGCAATTCATTGTGGTACAAGTGAGTAAACACAGTTTGCAATGTTTTCCATTGATCAACTGATTTAAAATCAGTATACAATTCGATGAAATATGCTATTGACAAACTAAGTGAAGATTCTTAAATTATCAAACAAATGGTTGACCATTGCAATCTCAGCAGAATAACACCATTTTGGAATCGCTCAGTTTGGCTGATGTAGAGAGGTTGCTGGTCAGGGGTAAATGATAGTAAATTCTATTTTATTTAGTAAATTCTTACCACAGGGAAATGGAACTTTTGTTGAAAAGAGGTTGTTGCTCAAGATAGTGCCACACTAGAAAGGTTACAATATACTCGCTTTGATACACGTTTAGGTTTCAAAATAACTTTCTACACTTCCACGTGAGTTATCAAGAAAGGGAAGTAACCATGAACTTTTAAAACAAAAATCTGTTTCGTACGATCTATGATCGAGTATGTGGGATTTTATGACCCTGTATCTAAGACTGCCATAATAAAGATGAATTTCTGTAAATGTTTGTACCATGACTAAAGGAAGCTATATTGAACATGTATGTTATTTTGTAATTGTTCGTTTTGTATAATTGTAGTGCCGCCTCGGACAGATGGAGAAGTGCAACAACAACAGGTAAACCGCTTCTTTTTCTGTTCTGTTATTGCTAGAATACATATTCCAAATGAAAGTCTACAGTCGTTTCCGACTGTAATTTTGACATAACTGAGGAGATGAGACAACCATCACTTCTCCATGATTAAAACAATTATAAAAGAAAATATTGGTTTAAAATCATGTACACAGTGATTGTACCACCTAGTCCTATTGGTAATGTTTTCATTTCCACTCCCTGTGTCTAACTCCTGGTCCGTTTTGGTATTGTCCACTCCCTGTTTGTTTAGTATTGTTCTTGTGACCACTGTGTCTGCATGTACCCCCTGTTCCGTTAGTGTCTCCTAGTCTCTGGTATTGTCCAACATGTGTCTATTTGTCCGTTTGGTATAGGGATAAGTCAGCTGCATATTGATCGTGATCTTGTTTTCCTATTAGGATAGTATATGTTTTACATTGAATGAATATTTGGTCTTTTTACTTGAAGAATGTCCCAGTATTTGTTGGATATTGGTTGGAAACTAGGTTATGATTGCATGGTAAATATTGTTAATTTGCTAGATCGATGGATTAGCACCAATTTGTGAATGAGCCCTTTTACATACACATTAAATTCCATATTAAAATGAAATCCTTGTTTTCAAAATATTTGGGATTCGCCTAGATGCAATAATTGTACAATGTATACATTGTGATTGTATTCCATAACCTGTTCTGTTATTGCTAGAATACAATAAGCTTGAATCCTCACTTAAACATCTGCTACATTATAGGGGTGATGCACATTGTCCTCGGAGTAATGAAATACTGTTCAAACCTCGGACTACACTTCCATAACACTCCACCATTAATGTGTTAAGATTGTATCGCAATATACCCATGGTTGCTGTTAATGGTAGTTTACCAAATATAAAATGTGCGATGAGAAATGGCAAATATTAAGATGTGTAATGGTTGGTAACAAGTTGGGGATGGCAGTGTGTCAAGAAAAGTGTATTGATTTTGTTATTGTACTTCTGTGCCTCCATGTTCAGTTACTACATTCCCACCATGTAGGCAGTTATTTGAAGTCTTTCTTACACGCATAAAGTCTAAAAGTCTGGCTAGATTGAAGTCCGTTGTTTTATATTAGCTCAAACGGAAACATCGTCCTTTTATTCATATGTGGCATTTTGGGGCCATGAACGTTGAAGTGCGTTGATGGCATGTCGTTAAATTGTTTTAGCCCCCAGTGTTTTCAATAACAGTTCCAGTGCTGTGTATTGATGTTGTTCGTTTGCTAAAATGGTTGATAAAGTCGAGCAGGAAATACCACATACGCAGGTCACAACTAATTCAAAATCACAAAGACACATGGAAAATATACCACCTTGGAATGGATTGTTTCTCTTCATGTTTGTCGCACTGCACTGTTTCCCCTGACCATTCCTTTTAGTTGTGTTCCCCAACACCTTTTGTTTCATTCCATGCGTGAGGAGGCCAGGGTTTGTGAATAAGGCCTTCTCTGTGCTACCCTTTCTCAGTTGTACCATCTTGGTTTTATTCTGCCTAAAAAGCATGTAAATATTTGTATCACTGATCATGTAATGCTCATATTTCGTTTCAGAAGACAAGTAAGGGGAAATAACTGCAATTCAAGACTCAACCCAAATGTATTCACAACCGGACGTTTTCCGTAGAATAAATTTGAAACAATTATGAAACCTTATAAGTGTTTGTCTCGATTATATTACAGTGCTAGTATGTATTGTACACATGTTATGTTTGCAATGTATATATATACATGTTATGTTAACCCGCCAGAACTACTTCAAGAAGTTTCCAAGAAGCTACTGGAGCTTGTGTTGATTTTGATTGCAATATGCAGTACTATTTATAATTGGAATTAATTGAATTTGTCAAATTCACTTTGATCGTTTGAGATCACTCAGTCATTATGTAGCGAAGATTCTCATTCCTGAGACCATCATAGTTGACATTTGAATTAAGAACACATTATTTTGACGGTAGATAACGAATTTCAATGTACTTGGTTGTATATATATTGTAATTAAACATATATTGCGCAATCACGTAGTTGGATGTATATAGTTTCAGACTGTACTGTATATAACGTAACAATCCTATAATATTTTGACGCTGATTGAGGTGTTATTATATTGGTCTCACAATTTTATATATTCACATCTATCTTGCATTCATATATGTTAAATATTCTGGGTTAAGTAAATCTTCATACTAGATGCCCACGGAAACATGCCTAGCCCGCAACTTGTCCAGAGATGAAGAGAATACGACCACACAATGATATACAGTGCAATTCCAATATAACCATTGTTACCTTTGACCTCTAAGTGTGATCATGACCAGTGAGCTATGAGTACTGGTACACCGTCTCATCAAGGTGAATACACGGCCTATAGGAATATATGCCCCTGGCATGTAATTCATTAGCAATTTTCGAACGTTTACTCATATTTCATACATTTCACTCACAAATTACGAACAATCATCAACATTGAATGTTTATAGTTCATGAGCAGACTTCAACAGTTTAACTCATAGTTTATAAATTTCAATTGTGGTATATTCCACCTATAAATCATAAACACACACAACTATAATTCATAGTTTAACTTATAACATCTTCCATTGATACTCGCTTTAAAATACACAATGTAGCTAAATGTTTAGAATATGGAAGATCAGCATGTTACAGCAGGTATTGCGTGGAAGTTAATATCAAGGCCTTCTCAATAACCACTGCATACATTTAACTCAAAACATCAGATTTATCAAACCTACTAAATTAACTAAGTTAGATAACTCTTGGACAGATATAATACAATATATTGCAATTCTCGGACTTTGGTTAATTGTGTGTGCAAGTACAATCAATGCCATATCGCATTTACCACTTCATAAATTTGTTTGAAACTTTGCACATAAGGTTTTCCATTCATCAAACCTTCTAAGTTAGACAAATCGTCCTTGATTATATTAAAAGTTATTTTCAAACGGAGTTATTGCCCTTTCATGATTTTGCCTTTTAATACATGTACTTGTCTGAGCCAGACCTTGGGTAATCACAGTCGGTGATTATTACCAGCTGTAATGATAACATATTTTCAAGTAATCAGACGATTATTTAAATAAATGTGATTACAATAAGCGTAATTCAATCATTAATCATGAACAATTATATTGTAATCGTTATAACATTGTGATTATATGTACATTTAAAAGGCGTATGAAATAATATACGGATAAAGACCTCAAGTAAACTTGATAATTTTAGTCATATCCTTATTATACTTCATTCCTATTTAATAGATAGATGAAAGTTCCTAAAAATTATATAGCGTTTCTTTTGTAGTTTTTTTTACTTTTTACAAGTAATCTCATCTGTAATCAAAGGTAATCTGATTACTTCACTAAAGTATTAGTAAATGTCATGATAACAATTGAAAACAAAAGTAATTGTAATGAAGAGATTACATGATTTTATTAATGAAATTGTAATATAATCATTACATCTTTACAAGTATCGGCCCCAGGTCTTGTCTGAGCTGTGTAATCACTGATCGGAATTCAACAAAGATTAATTGGAATCTTTCCCACTAATAGGCAATTGGTGACCTTAATATCAATTCCCCATACAATGGGTAAATATATCATAAACAAAACAATATCATCTCACTACATTTAGTTTACTTTTTTTTGCTTTGATCTGTTTCAAAATTCCTCCAACATCTTTCACATAAACAATGGAAGCTGCCATTTTATTGACCTATAATGTATCGGGTCACAGTGAAAAAGGATGATACCAGTTTCGGTGACCGCTGATATTATCCATTAATACAGTGTGTGTGCAAAAGTTTTACAATTGTAAAAACTAACCACCAACTTCACTTGAAATTATGAACTGTCAAATAAACGAATTTACAATATTTTAAGTCTATCTAATACAGTTATTCTTCAGAATGGCAAGGACAAATAAAATGTCAAAACGCCTTACAAATACAGGTCTGTGAAGTTGGCTGTTAGTTGTTAATTCAGATGTTCGTTCCCGAATACACAGCTTTTAGTTGTTAGTTCAGATGTATATTCTAAAAAACATAGCCATAACTTATATGTGAGTTCGGATATGATGGAATGAATACACAGCTATTAGTTGTGAGTTCAGATGTTTATTCGCATATGATGTAGCGAATACACAGCTAGTAGTTGTTAGTTCAGATGTCTATTCGAAAAAAACATAGCAGTAGAGGTAAAATGACAGGAGCAATGACCACAATTGTGGCACCTTGCTCCTTGTGGTGCCTTGCTCCTTGTGGTGCCTTGCTCCTTGTGGTGCCTTGCTCCTTGTGGTGCCTTGCTCATTGTGGTGCCTTGCTCCTTGTGGTGCCTTGCTCATTGTGGTGCCTTGCTCATTGTGGTGCCTTGCTCCTTGTGGTGCCTTGCTCATTGTGGTGCCTTGCTCCTTGTGGTGCCTTGCTCCTTGTGGTGCCTTGCTCATTGTGGTGCCTTGCTCATTGTGGTGCCTTGCTCATTGCGGTATCATACTAGTACGCAGCAACTCTGATGATAGAACAATTGTTCGCATCCTCACAAAGCCTATACGCGTCAAATGCGGTTGATTCGAAACATAATACAGGGGAAGTAACTACTGCGAAACTAGTCGTTGTTGTCGCTACAGTTATACATCTTGACATCGGGTTTTTGAGACAAGTCATCGTACTTTTAAACAAGCTTAATGTGGACCAGTTTAGACCACAACGCATTCGATGACCCCTTCGTATTCTTATAAAACCACCATCTTGAAATGAGGGAATTTTCAGATCCATTCTTGCGTAATGTATCTATTTATAAATATGACAGTGTGTTGTGTAATACATAAGTAATATTCAAGCAGACGACGCGTTTAGCATCACATTCAAATTATATTGAATTAATAACCGTTGCATCCATCTTCATTCTATTTGACGATTTAGTGGTGATTTAAACTACCTACAACCACTGTTAAATCTTTCTGAATTAAAATCACTCTTGTTACTTAAGACATATATAGTGACTTGTTCGTGACTTGATCTTTACATCAAGTTTTTTAGACAAGTCATCGTACTGTTAAACAAGCTTCACAGCTTATATTAGTCTTTTCAACCACTCATTTTGTTGAATTAAAATCTTCATTCTTTAATGTATTATTTATTTCAGTGTCTATCTAACCGTGAATCTACATTTTATAATAGGTAGCAGTCACTTGGCAACATTCTTAATAGTACTTTACCATTACGTTTATCTCGAGTCATTCACCTGTTAGTAAAGAGGGTATCTAAATTGAAAATTATAGTAGTACAACAGTTTCATTGATGGGATGATAATGGGATTCTTGATATGAATGGGATTCTTGATATATATAGAACTTGTCGCAAAAATGATAATGAAAATAGTTTCTATTACATACTGAATATAATCTTTCTTTCAGTTTTCTAAGTCCCTACTGACAAAATGTAACACATAAAAAGAGGATTATTTTTTGTAGATATAAAGCAAGTTTATTTACTGTTAATTTTTATAGTTAAGATTTAACAAAAATAGAAATCATAGGACAGCTTTTAAATAAACCTTTTTCCTTGTATTACAGAACAGATACTCACCATCCCATCTTTCTAGAACATTTACTCATATTTTGTATGGCTTAAATTGATATAAAACACAGGTTTTGCAATTACCAGTTATTACATGTCTCTAGACAAAATAGAAAACATTAAACGTTTAATCATAAGATAGATGGATACATGTTAAGAGTTTGTGTTTTTACATGGAATAATTCTATTATAAACAGCCGATGGATTATTTATGCATTTGAAATTATTCTGTTACAAAATACAGAATATGAATTAATTTTGAAATTATCCTATTTTTACAAAACACAGAAACATTCATAAAATGAATCAGAGTTACGTGTTTAGAGTGAACTATTTTCATAGTTTTCAAATAACTACCTATAGCTATTTCAAAATAATCTCATGATTGGTGAGAGAATAAGTTAAAGAGGAGTTAACAGAGTGCAACATTTGCTTCACGATTCAAAAACAATTGTATATTTATCTCATATGGCGGTGCATTCTGCTGGTGACTGAAAACTAAAGTCATTTTTAATTAAATAGCATTTAAGTATTTTTTGTAAATGTCATTCTTGATTCCCCCTCTTTTAAGATGTTCAAGTAGTAATTGTAAACCACATGACCCTACACCTTTTAAGCTTGATTATGTTCGCATTGTAATAGTTTAAGGAAGGATGATATACACAATTGTATTTAATAGGGAAACTTTAACCACGCTTCTATTGATAAGATCAGTGACTTTATTAAATGTTTGTTGGTTTATAAAGTAGGACCATTAAAATCGTCATGACATCATGAAGAAGTTTTAGTTTGTTGAGTATAAACTTACATATACCTACAATCCTAAATAATCCAGGTGAAAAAATACATTTATTGATAAACTGTGGTCAACAGAAATGATGATCATTATGTAAACATATTGGAGTATTAGATTAACGCATAAGCGTATTTGAAGAGCATTTCCAATACAGTAAAACCTTTACCATGACAACAATTGACATACAATTTTATCTAACGATAAGTCAAACGTTAAAAATATGTTAACTAAAGAATGTTATATGATAATGCGACAAACTTGTTGAAATGGTTTTGAGTCAGCGTTGCTTTAACATTACAACAATACAGTAATACGTCGCTACTATGGTCAGGCATTCCGTTTTCTAAAAATGTGTTTATAGACTTTTTGAATAGTCATAGCAACATTGTGTACACTTTTGTAACACTTACAGCTCAATTTGTTTAAACGTATTATAAAAACCTACGACTTATATGTATGTATTCTTAACATTTACTTAACAAATTTGATATTTAAATTGTTGTGTCTTGAATGTAAGACTCTTGCTTGTTTCTAGACGTTTTTATATACTCTTAGTTAAATGGTAAACACCATCTATTGGAAAAACGATCGAGAAAGAGAAGTCACAAAGCAACACCTTTGTTTATTACATACATTTATTTTTTCTCTAAATCATCTACAGATAAGTACATTTCTTTAATATAAAAGCATGAGTTTAAATAAAATAGACACATTTTTGTTTGTTCTATCCAGATGGAACAAATGAATGAAGTCAGTCAGTTCGTTGATAGAAATGTCACAGATCATAAAGTGTTTTATACAAAAGACATGTAGCACACTTTAGCTTCGCCAATATCGTTTTACTATTAGCCCGACAAGTTCGACAGTCCTGTTATATCACTATCACTCAGTATCTTCCATTTGTTCCGTATCTTCTTCATCTTCCAACTGTGGAGTAACGTAATTGTCCAGCACTTTATCAAACAGAAATCTCCGTTTAAGAATGGCGTACTCTAAGGCTTCCTCCCCTTCGTAGTGTTCTGTTGCAATGAGTTGATTGACTGTCTTCTTTATCGCTTTATAGATGGGATATTTCTTCATAGCATCGAACCACACCAGTTTACTACCGAAAATGTTCATCATGGCTTTCCTGTAAGTGCTTTTCATGTCCTCAAAGACATTTTCTCTGGCTTCAGTTTCACTGATCTCGGTATCTTCTTCCATAAGCTTATTCACATCGGCTTCATACTGCGACTGACACATAACAAACGTTTCATGCGTGTGCTGAGAAAAAACGTTTCAGGACCAAAACTAATTTTTGAGTCATCTGAAACATACGCTAGGAAGAAAACTGTGAGGTTAATGGGGATTGGATTTCGAAGGTAAAGTCCTAAACGATAAATAAGCTGACCGATATTTTGTCGAGCTCACTATATTCTTGGCTGTCAAGGAGTGGAGACGTGCATTCAGAAAATGGATATGTTTGATACTAAAGAGAAGAAAGTAAGGAGGAAGTTTAAAAAGAGCATATCTCGAGCAAATCCTATGCCTCATTCCGAAATGTACATACGGATGGTTCTCCCAGCGGAGCAGACGACAGCTATAGCTAAGAGTATGCTTGAACGGCAGTCCAAACATAAAGTGTCATTAATCGAACTGGAGTTGAAACGAATGAATGAAGTCAGTCAGTTCGTTGATAGAAATGTCACAGATCATAAAGTGTTTTATACAAAAGACATGTAGCACACTTTAGCTTCGCCAATATCGTTTTACTATTAGCCCGACAAGTTCGACAGTCCTGTTATATCACTATCACTCAGTATCTTCCATTTGTTCCGTATCTTCTTCATCTTCCAACTGTGGAGTAACGTAATTGTCCAGCACTTTATCAAACAGAAATCTCCGTTTAAGAATGGCGTACTCTAAGGCTTCCTCCCCTTCGTAGTGTTCTGTTGCAATGAGTTGATTGACTGTCTTCTTTATCGCTTTATAGATGGGATATTTCTTCATAGCATCGAACCACACCAGTTTACTACCGAAAATGTTCATCATGGCTTTCCTGTAAGTGCTTTTCATGTCCTCAAAGACATTTTCTCTGGCTTCAGTTTCACTGATCTCGGTATCTTCTTCCATAAGCTTATTCACATCGGCTTCATACTGCGACTGACACATAACAAACGTTTCATGCGTGTGCTGAGAAAAAACGTTTCAGGACCAAAACTAATTTTTGAGTCATCTGAAACATACGCTAGGAAGAAAACTGTGAGGTTAATGGGGATTGGATTTCGAAGGTAAAGTCCTAAACGATAAATAAGCTGACCGATATTTTGTCGAGCTCACTATATTCTTGGCTGTCAAGGAGTGGAGACGTGCATTCAGAAAATGGATATGTTTGATACTAAAGAGAAGAAAGTAAGGAGGAAGTTTAAAAAGAGCATATCTCGAGCAAATCCTATGCCTCATTCCGAAATGTACATACGGATGGTTCTCCCAGCGGAGCAGACGACAGCTATAGCTAAGAGTATGCTTGAACGGCAGTCCAAACATAAAGTGTCATTAATCGAACTGGAGTTGAAACGAATGAATGAAGTCAGTCAGTTCGTTGATAGAAATGTCACAGATCATAAAGTGTTTTATACAAAAGACATGTAGCACACTTTAGCTTCGCCAATATCGTTTTACTATTAGCCCGACAAGTTCGACAGTCCTGTTATATCACTATCACTCAGTATCTTCCATTTGTTCCGTATCTTCTTCATCTTCCAACTGTGGAGTAACGTAATTGTCCAGCACTTTATCAAACAGAAATCTCCGTTTAAGAATGGCGTACTCTAAGGCTTCCTCCCCTTCGTAGTGTTCTGTTGCAATGAGTTGATTGACTGTCTTCTTTATCGCTTTATAGATGGGATATTTCTTCATAGCATCGAACCACACCAGTTTACTACCGAAAATGTTCATCATGGCTTTCCTGTAAGTGCTTTTCATGTCCTCAAAGACATTTTCTCTGGCTTCAGTTTCACTGATCTCGGTATCTTCTTCCATAAGCTTATTCACATCGGCTTCATACTGCGACTGACACATAACAAACGTTTCATCTACAATGTATTCCCAAGGATCAATATCCAAACTCTTCTCAGAGGTTACAGACATATCGTCGTCGCTGTTATCAGAATTGTTTTCATCAACAATATCGTCGTCGCTGTTATCAGAATTGTTTTCATCAACAGGTCCAAAAATGTCCTCTTGTACAGAAATGTCTAACATCGCGTCTTCCTCTGAATCTTCGTCCGGATGCGCAGACCTTTTATGCCGTAACATATTATCCCGTCTTTTAAAAACTTTGAAACAGATATCGCATTCAAACATCGCGCTTGAAGGCTAAACTGCAAATGAGGAGGAATCGTGCAAGTGTTTAGTTTAATACATGTCCAATAGAAGTGATGTTTTCGTCTTCTTTTGAGGTCTGCTTCGGCTTTCTGCTCGCAGATGGCGCCCTCTGTCTAGGTTTCTTGGTACTTTTGTTACTAATACTGTCCAACAACCCTCTGGAACCTTTGCGCTTCCGTTTTTCACTAATTTCTTTCATTCGTTTCAACTCCAGTTCGATTAATGACACTTTATGTTTGGACTGCCGTTCAAGCATACTCTTAGCTATAGCTGTCGTCTGCTCCGCTGGGAGAACCATCCGTATGTACATTTCGGAATGAGGCATAGGATTTGCTCGAGATATGCTCTTTTTAAACTTCCTCCTTACTTTCTTCTCTTTAGTATCAAACATATCCATTTTCTGAATGCACGTCTCCACTCCTTGACAGCCAAGAATATAGTGAGCTCGACAAAATATCGGTCAGCTTATTTATCGTTTAGGACTTTACCTTCGAAATCCAATCCCCATTAACCTCACAGTTTTCTTCCTAGCGTATGTTTCAGATGACTCAAAAATTAGTTTTGGTCCTTAAACGTTTTTTCACAGCACACGCATATATAAGAATAATACCCACTTGAATGCCATACTCTTAAATGGTGTAAAAGATTTCTCCAAAACAAGAAATAGTAACCACATTTGGAACATTGAAATATACGATTGTCGACTCCGTTTTGATCCATTGCTACCGATTTTTAAATGACAACTTCGCCACAATGCGCAATTCAAATATATCACTTAGTTATGTACAACGCAAAATGGTTCGTTCTAAACGTTTCTGGCACTCTCGTACCTGCCTCTGAGGAACTCCTCCCTGCCTCTGAGGTACTCCTCTCTGCCTCTGAGGTACTCCTCCCTGCCTCTGAGGCACTCCTCCCTGCCTCTGAGGCACTCCTCCCTGCCTCTGAAGCACTCCTCCCTGCCTCTGAAGCACTCCTCCCTGCCTCTGAGTCCTGGTCCTGAAACGTTTTTTCACAGCACACGCATATGTAAAAATATGCCTAGAAGTGCCTCAAAGGTAGGGAGGAGTGCCTCAGCGGTAGGGAGGTGTGCCTCAACGAGAGGGAGGAGTGCCTCAGAGGCAGGGAGGAGTGCCTCAGAGGCAGGGCGGAGTGCCTCAGAGGCAGGGAGGAGTACCTCAGAGGCAGAGAGGCACGTTTCTGGCACTCTCGTACCTGCCTCTGAGGAACTCCTCCCTGCCTCTGAGGTACTCCTCCCTGCCTCTGAGGCAGCAATGGATCAAAACGGAGTCGACAATCGTATATTTCAATGTTCCAAATGTGGTTACTATTTCTTGTTTTGGAGAAATCTTTTACACCATTTAAGAGTATGGCATTCAAGTGGGTATTATTCTTATATATGCGTGTGCTGAGAAAAAACGTTTCAGGACCAAAACTAATTTTTGAGTCATCTGAAACATACGCTAGGAAGAAAACTGTGAGGTTAATGGGGATTGGATTTCGAAGGTAAAGTCCTAAACGATAAATAAGCTGACCGATATTTTGTCGAGCTCACTATATTCTTGGCTGTCAAGGAGTGGAGACGTGCATTCAGAAAATGGATATGTTTGATACTAAAGAGAAGAAAGTAAGGAGGAAGTTTAAAAAGAGCATATCTCGAGCAAATCCTATGCCTCATTCCGAAATGTACATACGGATGGTTCTCCCAGCGGAGCAGACGACAGCTATAGCTAAGAGTATGCTTGAACGGCAGTCCAAACATAAAGTGTCATTAATCGAACTGGAGTTGAAACGAATGAAAGAAATTAGTGAAAAACGGAAGCGCAAAGGTTCCAGAGGGTTGTTGGACAGTATTAGTAACAAAAGTACCAAGAAACCTAGACAGAGGGCGCCATCTGCGAGCAGAAAGCCGAAGCAGACCTCAAAAGAAGACGAAAACATCACTTCTATTGGACATGTATTAAACTAAACACTTGCACGATTCCTCCTCATTTGCAGTTTAGCCTTCAAGCGCGATGTTTGAATGCGATATCTGTTTCAAAGTTTTTAAAAGACGGGATAATATGTTACGGCATAAAAGGTCTGCGCATCCGGACGAAGATTCAGAGGAAGACGCGATGTCAGACATTTCTGTACAAGAGGACATTTTTGGACCTGTTGATGAAAACAATTCTGATAACAGCGACGACGATATTGTTGATGAAAACAATTCTGATAACAGCGACGACGATATGTCTGTAACCTCTGAGAAGAGTTTGGATATTGATCCTTGGGAATACATTGTAGATGAAACGTTTGATATGTGTCAGTCGCAGTATGAAGCCGATGTGAATAAGCTTATGGAAGAAGATACCGAGATCAGTGAAACTGAAGCCAGAGAAAATGTCTTTGAGGACATGAAAAGCACTTACAGGAAAGCCATGATGAACATTTTCGGTAGTAAACTGGTGTGGTTCGATGCTATGAAGAAAGATCCCATCTATAAAGCGATAAAGAAGACAGTCAATCAACTCATTGCAACAGAACACTACGAAGGGGAGGAAGCCTTAGAGTACGCCATTCTTAAACGGAGATTTCTGTTTGATAAAGTGCTGGACAATTACGTTACTCCACAGTTGGAAGATGAAGAAGATACGGAACAAATGGAAGATACTGAGTGATAGTGATATAACAGGACTGTCGAACTTGTCGGGCTAATAGTAAAACGATATTGGCGAAGCTAAAGTGTGCTACATGTCTTTTGTATAAAACACTTTATGATCTGTGACATTTCTATCAACGAACTGACTGACTTCATTCATTTGTTCCATCTGGATAGAACAAACAAAAATGTGTCTATTTTATTTAAACTCATGCTTTTATATTAAAGAAATGTACTTATCTGTAGATGATTTAGAGAAAAAATAAATGTATGTAATAAACAAAGGTGTTGCTTTGTGACTTCTCTTTCTCGATCGTTTTTCCAATAGATTGTGTTTACCATTTAACTAAGAGTATATAAAAACGTCTAGAAACAAGCAAGAGTCTTACATTCAAGACACAACAATTTAAATATCAAATTTGTTAAGTAAATGTTAAGAATACATACATATAAGTCGTAGGTTTTTATAATACGTTTAAACAAATTGAGCTGTAAGTGTTACAAAAGTGTACACAATGTTGCTATGACTATTCAAAAAGTCTATAAACACATTTTTAGAAAACGGAATGCCTGACCATAGTAGCGACGTATTACTGTATTGTTGTAATGTTAAAGCAACGCTGACTCAAAACCATTTCAACAAGTTTGTCGCATTATCATATAACATTCTTTAGTTAACATATTTTTAACGTTTGACTTATCGTTAGATAAAATTGTATGTCAATTGTTGTCATGGTAAAGGTTTTACTGTATTGGAAATGCTCTTCAAATACGCTTATGCGTTAATCTAATACTCCAATATGTTTACATAATGATCATCATTTCTGTTGACCACAGTTTATCAATAAATGTATTTTTTCACCTGGATTATTTAGGATTGTAGGTAAATGTAAGTTTATACTCAACAAACTAAAGCTTCTTCATGATGTCATGACGATTTTAATGGTCCTACTTTATAAACCAACAAACATTTAATAAAGTCACTGATCTTATCAATAGAAGCGTGGTTAAAGTTTCCCTATTAAATACAATTGTGTATATCATCCTTCCTTAAACTATTACAATGCGAACATAATCAAGCTTAAAAGGTGTAGAGTCATGTGGTTTACAATTACTACTTGAACATCTTAAAAGAGGGGAAATCAAGAATGACATTTACAAAAAATACTTAAATGCTATTTAATTAAAAATGACTTTAGTTTTCAGTCACCAGCAGAATGCACCGCCATATGAGATAAATATACAATTGTTTTTGAATCGTGAAGCAAATGTTGCACTCTGTTAACTCCTCTTTAACTTATTCTCTCACCAATCATGAGATTATTTTGAAATAGCTATAGGTAGTTATTTGAAAACTATGAAAATAGTTCACTCTAAACACGTAACTCTGATTCATTTTATGAATGTTTCTGTGTTTTGTAAAAATAGGATAATTTCAAAATTAATTCATATTCTGTATTTTGTAACAGAATAATTTCAAATGTATAAATAATCCATCGGCTGTTTATAATAGAATTATTCCATGTAAAAACACAAACTCTTAACATGTATCCATCTATCTTATGATTAAACGTTTAATGTTTTCTATTTTGTCTAGAGACATGTAATAACTGGTAATTGCAAAACCTGTGTTTTATATCAATTTAAGCCATACAAAATATGAGTAAATGTTCTAGAAAGATGGGATGGTGAGTATCTGTTCTGTAATACAAGGAAAAAGGTTTATTTAAAAGCTGTCCTATGATTTCTATTTTTGTAAAATCTTAACTATAAAAATTAACAGTAAATAAACTTGCTTTATATCTACAAAAAATAATCCTCTTTTTATGTGTTACATTTTGTCAGTAGGGACTTAGAAAACTGAAAGAAAGATTATATTCAGTATGTAATAGAAACTATTTTCATTATCATTTTTGCGACAAGTTCTATATATATCAAGAATCCCATTCATATCAAGAATCCCATTATCATCCCATCAATGAAACTGTTGTACTACTATAATTTTCAATTTAGATACCCTCTTTACTAACAGGTGAATGACTCGAGATAAACGTAATTGTAAAGTACTATTAAGAATGTTGCCAAGTGACTGCTACCTATTATAAAATGTAGATTCACGGTTAGATAGACACTGAAATAAATAATACATTAAAGAATGAAGATTTTAATTCAACAAAATGAGTGGTTGAAAAGACTAATATAAGCTGTGAAGCTTGTTTAACAGTACGATGACTTGTCTAAAAAACTTGATGTAAAGATCAAGTCACGAACAAGTCACTATATATGTCTTAAGTAACAAGAGTGATTTTAATTCAGAAAGATTTAACAGTGGTTGTAGGTAGTTTAAATCACCACTAAATCGTCAAATAGAATGAAGATGGATGCAACGGTTATTAATTCAATATAATTTGAATGTGATGCTAAACGCGTCGTCTGCTTGAATATTACTTATGTATTACACAACACACTGTCATATTTATAAATAGATACATTACGCAAGAATGGATCTGAAAATTCCCTCATTTCAAGATGGTGGTTTTATAAGAATACGAAGGGGTCATCGAATGCGTTGTGGTCTAAACTGGTCCACATGATGACTTGTCTCAAAAACCCGATGTCAAGATGTATAACTGTAGCGACAACAACGACTAGTTTCGCAGTAGTTACTTCCCCTGTATTATGTTTCGAATCAACCGCATTTGACGCGTATAGGCTTTGTGAGGATGCGAACAATTGTTCTATCATCAGAGTTGCTGCGTACTAGTATGATACCGCAATGAGCAAGGCACCACAATGAGCAAGGCACCACAATGAGCAAGGCACCACAAGGAGCAAGGCACCACAAGGAGCAAGGTGCCACAATTGTGGTCATTGCTCCTGTCATTTTACCTCTACTCATAGCCAGAATGTAGATGTGAGTTCGATTATGATGGAATGAATACACAGCTATTAGTTGTGAGTTCAGATGTTTTTCGCATATCATGTAGCGAATACACAGCTAGTGGTTGTTAGTTCAGATGTTTATTCGAAAAAAACATTGCCGGAAGTAAGATATGAGTTCGGATATGATGTAGCGAATACACAGCTAGTAGTTGTAAGTTTAGATGTTTATTCGAAAAGACTTTTCAAGAAGTTAGATGTGAGTTCGGATATGATGGAATGAATACAGAGCTATTAGTTGTTAGTTCAGATGTTTATTCGCATATGTTGCGGCGAATACACAGCTAGTAGTTGTAAGTTCAGATATTTATTCGAAAAAACGTAACCAGAAGTTAGATGTGTGTTCGTATATGATGGGATGAATACAGAGCTATTAGTTGTGAGTTCAGCAGATTTGTATTTGAAAATGCGTAGTCTGTAGTTCGGTTTGAGTTCGCGTATGATGTAGCGAATACACAGTTATTAGATATTAGTTCTGATTTTCGTTCCCAAATTCACAGCTTCCAGAAGTTAAATGTGTGTTCGGATATAAAATGGCGAATGCACTGTCGTTAGTTGTTAGTTCGCACACTAGGTCTCGAATTCAAAGTCAGATATTCGTTAAGTCCATAATAAACTGTACTTCAGTGCGTGGGTTTCGATGTGTGTTTGTTATAAAATTGCGGGTACCATAATATATTGCCTAAAAACAAATGCATTGTCTTAAAACTCTGAATATTGTCACTTTTTGTTATCATTCGCTTTTTATCGATTATTTTCTCATGGACATTTTGTTTAGGTTTAAATAACGACCGAGTTAGCCATGTGGCGTTTTCAAACTTCTCTCTATCATTTACGAAACCGTTTGATTTGTCTTGTTGGGTTTTGCCCCCATCTTCAGCGACATTTGAACTTTGTGCAGTCGGACAATCCACCTAACTCTTCCTCCTGCGTTACTATTACGTCAATACTGGATTTCTCCACTGCAAACGACTGACTATTGTTCCCACCTGATTTCTCAGATGTGGAAAACTAATATACATACGGTTCAAATTGTCGCTAAGAAATTCCCCGCCTCGACTTGATTTCGACCTCACGGCATTCAGTTCTTTGCGGATCTAGCATCAGGTTCTTTGTAAAGTTGGAAGGATGTTAATAAGATAACCTTATTTATTCCATAAGTGAAATTAAGTAAACGACAATAAAGATGACAGTACTAGATCTATATACGCTAGTAGTAATGTGATTTTGACTGGGAAAGTAACGGGCGGAAAACGAGTGCTGAATACGTCATTCGATGCAACAATCTATTTGCTTTACTTAGAGGGAATTAAAACATTGCGAATAATAACATATCAATCAACACCAATTTAATTAATTGGTATATAAATGTAGAAGTCGCAGAAGATTCACTGCTCATTTATAGAATGTATGAGCAACTCGGGTGACATTTAGCGGTGCAGCACACTTTCCACGATGGAGTTTGACATGATTACAATAACAAAAGAGAAGCGTCTTGTGATATTCTCCAATTCGGCACCACAAACTTAAAGTAACAGATGCATTATCAAAACGATATAGTCAACATTATTTTAACGTCGGTAACGACTAAATGATCGTAATACAACGCGACGTTTGAGACGTAATGATGAAAACACCTTGTTTTTCTCAAATCGAATGCACATAATGTTATGAACAATTTCTGGTCAGTTTTGTTGCACAATAAAGCAATTAATCTATAAATATATTCTTATAAAAGAGAGAGAATACGTAACAACAGGGAACGCCACATACACAAGACAGTGCCTCCCCACGCCTCCGGAAAAACAACAATCCACAAAACATAAGGCACTAAAGGAGGTCAAATGGTACACATATTAAGGAACAGAGGCACAAGGAATGACCCGGCAGACCACAAGGAATAACTAGGAGAATCAAAGTGGACAGTGAAGGGAGGGGGAGGGGGGAATTAATGGATGGAAAAGATCACAGGACAAGTCAAGACAACTGGCCGCAATAGGCCAAAATGGGCAGAAAACAATCTGAACACTGTATAAAGTGACAGAATTGCACAGGGGAAAGGGAAATACAAAACACATTCATAACACAAACAGAAACAACAATCAAATAGCGAATTACAGCCTTGGAACTGTCAGCAAAACATACTGGGGGTTTAAATCGATTTAACAGCTAGCTAACCTCACCCTTAATCGCTATATGGTCCTTGATTTCCAACATATATACATAAATTGACTAAGTTGGCAGTAACTAATCATTAAAGCAACCAACCATCACGCACATAACAGACACTGTAACTAATCCAGCACGAAGGAACAAACAGCCTCCGTCTGGCCTTGCTCCCAGTAACTAAACTAGTAACATAAGAATGTGAAATAACCCTAAAATTTCAAATTAATAATGCAATTTAAAGTAAGGTCAACTCGATAATGTAGTTAATAATTAAACATTTCTAAGATATTAGTGAGAGGCATTTTAAAACTAATATAAATATGCCTATTAATAAAACGAAAACGAAAACTCAAAATACAACTGTACCCAATATTAAGATGTGTTATAACACTGCATTGAAGAGAGAAAAGTTTTCTTGGTAGTGTATAATAAAATATCTAAGACGTCATACAATTTTAATGACATCATAAAAGAGAGGAATACGCGGCCACAGGCAACGTTACTTACACAAAACTGTGCCTTATAAAACTGATAAATACACAAGAGAAAAAAATTAAGTAAGTAGTTACAGAGAACATCACAAAACAACAAGAAACAAGAACAACACCAACGTAAATTCGAAAAGATATACATTAGACGACACAGCACAATCCCAAACGGGCTGGTCGATATTTTTAAGATACTCCATGGAACACATCATGTTAGTTCCAGAGCAAAAGTCAATGCCTACAAAGTCCCGAACATAATCACCTAAGACATTGTGATCAGTCATATCCTGCCATACCAAGTACGGTTTACACATATAACTTCATTTAGTCATTTATAGACATGCCAAATGAGAGAATCCAGACGGCACGTGTGCGTTCTTCCATTGTCGTTTTGCCGACAGCCTGGGGATCAAAGCAGGACCACTGGCTTTATTAAGAAGTATGACATGCTTACTCTGAGCTATTCTTTATTAAGCAAGTATGTACTTGTTGAAGCCATTGACCCTAACAACACAAATCAAGTGGACTTTGCAATAAAACCGAACCGAAACACAAGAATGTGGACATTGCGTTGTTATTCACCATACTAAGATATTTCTTAACTGGGGCAAACAGTTGATAGAAGTGCGTTTACAAATCAAAGATAGATGTAACACTCAGAAACAGGTCAGAAATGTACATTTTAAAAGAAAACCGGAGAGCATTTGTCAATATTGCCTGCAAATCGTGTGTTTTCTGCAATTATATATACATTTATGTTTCCGTGAATAGGTGTGGTCACGCCCTTAAATAATCCCGATTGGGGTCGTCCTAGTCATTGTAGTATTAATAAAGTTCAATAAAAGTTTGAGCAATTGCAAGTTATTTTGATATTTCACGGAAATTACTGACTTCACCAGCAATAAATTGAAATATACAAATATACTACATTGTGTTATAGCCATGTTTCAGATCATTTAAAATATATATTGAAAGCAAAAACCTTAATACACAAATTTCGGTCTGGCTTCAGAGCTGAAACTGCATTGACATCTATAGAAGACAGGTGGATAAATGCCGTCAATGGAAGTAAAATTGTCGGAACAGTATTTCTGGACTTGTCAAAGGAATTTGATCTAGTGAAATATCAAATGATTTCAATCCATCATCACTTCAGTGATTCAAATTGTATTCGACACACATATATCAAAATGTAAATGTAACTAGATAGCTCTCAGAAGTAGGTGATATCACATCAGACGTCCCTCAAAGGTATGTCCATGGGCCTATACTGTTTATCATATATGTACATCAATGATATTCTATTTGAACTCACAAACTCATGTTTGAACATGACAGTTAAATATAGAAACAGGCATTTGTTTTTGTGCAATAAATTATGTTGGTCAGAGTTTTATGATAAGCAAACACATACCGAAACCGACGCACTGAATTGCAGTTTATTTCGTTCAAGACGAATATATGGCTATGAATTCGAGTTCGAGATCTAACGTACGGACTAACAACATATTCGAACTGACATCGAACTCCTGGATGTGCATTCTTGAATTAACTTCTGAATAAACAAAAAAAACAGCTGTGGCAACTACAAGCTGTGTAGTCGCTACATAATAATAGTATGCGAATAAACATCTGTACTCACAACTACTAGGTGTGTATTTATTCCACTCATATCTAACTTCCGGCTATGTTTTTTCGAATAAACATCAGAATTAACAACTACTAGCTGTTTATACGCTATACCATAATAGTATGTGAATAACCATCCGAACTCACAACTAATAGCTCTGTATTCATTACATCATATCTGAACTCAATTCGAACTTCTGGTTATGTTTTTTTCGAATAAATATCTGAACTAACAACTACTAGCTGTGTATTCGCTACATCTTAATATTATGCGAATAAACATCTGATCTCACAACTACTAGCTGGGTATTTATTTCATCATATCTGAACTCAATTCGAACTTCTTGCAATGTCTTTCGAGTAAACATCTGAACTAACAACTACTAGCTGTGTATTTGCTCCATCATGATATTATGCGAATAAACATATGAATTCACAACTAATATATGTGTATTTATTCCATCATATCCGAACTCACATCTAAATTCTGGCAATGTTTTTTCCAATAAACATCTGAACTCACAACTAATAGCTTTGTATTCGCTATATCATATCCGAACTCACATCTAACTTCTGGCAATGTTTTTCGAATAGACATCTGAATTAATAACTACTAGCTGTGCATTAGCTACATCATAATATTATGCGAATAAACATCTGAACTCACAACAAATAGCTCTGTATTCATTCCATCATATCTGAACTCACATCTAACTTCTGGCTATTTTTTTTCGAATAAATATCTGAACTAACAACTACTATGTATGGGGTGTGAATGTTTTCCCAAGTAATCTCATAGTCATATTCCATTTACCCACAATGCCATCTACTTCCTCTGGCTTTGTAAAACTGAATTCAGACCCTAGACATTTATCCACCTCAGTCTTCCAATCACAGCCAAACAAAAGCATCCTTTTTTGACACATCTGGATTCTGTAAAGAAAATTTTGTTAATGGGTGGGTGGTTCACTAAATTAATTGAATCAGCTTCCTTACATTCACATTCTACATCCAAGGTGGGATCAGCAGGGTTTTCCCTAGGATTTTTCAGCTAGGAGTATACGTACAATATGTCATTTTGAACAAAAATTATTACACAGGCTGACTTTTTGGGACATTTTTGAATTTGCGATATTTTAAACATTTCAAAGTATTGAACTTTAACAACATTACCTGATACATAGATTTGAGAACATTTAGTGCTTGCTGTACCATACCAGGATTACCATCACGATGTTCGAACATACCAGTACACGGAGGTAAACCATTTACACTGTTATATGCATGATGTAATAACCTGAATAATAAATGTAACATGATTCAAGGAAAAGCGAGGTATAAAGGTCAAGGGTTTAAAGCGTGACTCATGACCTGAAGGTTGAGAGTTGAAATCCCATCATGTTGAACAGCAAACTACACAATCCATATTAGGCTTGAAAACTGATAGTAGCTCAGAAAACGTTCACCATTAGTGACTACAATAAGTTCTCACAGCTTGTTTCACAATCAATGTACAAAAAACAAAGAACTTATTCTGTAACAGTAGTCTTACTACATTTAATAGATATATACATGTATCTCTTTGGTTACAATATTGATGTATGTTTGGTAGTAGTTTCTACTGCATAATTAAGCATATGTTCACAACTGCAGTTTTTATATCGTCACATAAACCACAATTTAAAGCACATACCAGTACTGAGTATTGTATACATATGATCTACCATTGCTCTTGGTGTATTTATGCTAACAAGAGATTAAAATTAACAATTATACCCAGTACTACCTAAATCCCTTACACAAACTTGTTCAGGTATAGCATAGTATCATAGATGTAGGCATGTTCCATGGCAGTACACAGCAAAGCCAGTCCATACTACAAAGCTGCAGACTGAATGTCAAATAATATATACATAGAGTGCTGTAACTTACATCGATGTACTGATATCTTAATTAAGATAAACAGAAATATTCTATTAACCCTCTATACTATAAACCGTTTATCAGAATGTTGTTAACAAACCTGAATGAATTACAAAGTTGTCTAAATGTTGTTGTATCTTTCAGACGAAACTTGCCATCCTTTCCTTTCTTGCCCACTCCATCCACTGACTGTCCTCTACCAATCTCCTACGCAGTGCTCTCCCCTTATAGTTATCGGAGATCTCTGCCATCACAAACTTTTCGTCAAGATTTTTGACAAATATATTGTTCATTTATTTAATTTTTGTTGCCAATTTTATAGTCATACATCTTAATTTCAAACATATAAAATGTTTGTTGGTATGAAAAGTTAAAAAAAAACAATATTTAAAAAAATATTTAAAAATAACCAACGATATCACGTGAGTTTCTTCTTCGGATCCGCCATTTTGTCCAACCAACCATCATCACGTGACTTTTGTTATGGCAGTGGTTATTGCTGTACTGCAAGGGAAGATAACCGCTGCGTGGAGTTTGGTCCTCTACATGATTCTAGAAATCCTCTCAACCCTAAAAAATACAATATGCATACACACTTCGTACATACACATTATGGTAGGCCGCCAAACACAACTCTGTCATTATTTCAACTTTTTTGTCATTGTTGGTATGTTTGTAATATTTTTGTTCCTTTTTCTATTCTCCATAGATTTTTTTTTTCAAAATTCAAGTACGTTTCAAAGAGTAGACATCAAATTAAAGGACTTTGCAAGACCTGTGATAACCCTGTGCCCATTGATTTTCCACAAAAAAACACAGTTTTAACAAACATGACTGCCTTTATTTTAAAAATGTACAAGCAAACTTGAAGAAATTCCTATCTTTTGCTTTGTGATGCACATGAAATAAAATGTTTTTTTTATGAAAAGAAAGAGTCGTAAAAGTGGTTATTACTGCTTTTTGACAACATTGTAAGTTTATGTTTTTCACACGAGATCGTATGTTTGAAACAAGATTTTCACACCTGTGTAGTAAAACCATGCACCACATTTCAATGTAGATCAACCTATCAAATGTTACCACTTACATGTAGAAGCCCAAAAATGAATAAGTGGTAACACGAATCTTAAGTGAAATTCGCGAATTTGAGTTATTAAGTAACATAATAAGTGGTCATCTAGATAAGATTCGTGTTGCCACTTAAATCTAGTGTAATACATCATTAAAGGTAAAAGGTGGCAGTTCTGGGCACTTTCAAGCCTGTTTCTTGTTGTATGATATTTATCTTACCGAAAATTTATCACGAATATTAACTAGATAGCTAGATATTTATCGTAATAATTAAGTGGTTAACACGAATTAATTCACGAACGCTATCATGCAAACTGGTGGCAGTAATATGCCACCATACTATTGTATTCAAAATTCATCAAACTATAAAATCGTGGGCAACATCTGCAGAAACATGAGATTTGGCACTGAGTGATGTTTTGAATAGAGATGTTCAAACAATGGGCTGTTTTGTGACAATACCTGTTATTGCGACGTTGTATACATTGTAATTATAACATAACGCGTTTGCATATTTAGAAATTTCAAACTTTCAAATTTAAAAGTATTTTTAAAACCAAAGTATTTTTGCATTTTTTACATTTGTCCTTATTTAGTTCTCCATTCCTGCTGGAACTGGTCTCTGGTTTTGTTTTTAACATAGCCTGGTAATTCCAATTTACTAATATAAAAAAATTGTTTAGATAGGAGAATTCATTTGTATTAATGTATGAGTTTATTTTATAACACCAAGAGTTTTTGGACAAATTTACATTTTCTTGATGTTTAAGCCATATGTTATATAATAAAGTTCCGGGACTGTTTCTTATTTTACACCATACATTTAAACTTTTTTCCTTACAAACTACATGTACTGATATTGGATATTTTCCTAGTTCACCTAAAGCTGCTATGTTTGGGGTAGATAATTTTACGCCTAAAATATTTGTATAGTACTGAATTTGTATTATGTCCAGAATGTCGGTATTATGCACGCATAGAACTTCCGAAAATAATAGGTTCAACCAAACGTTGAAATAGATATAATCTCGTACTAATATCAAATTTATGTCTATAATAAATAGAGTACAGACCGTTTGTTGCCCTTAATGCTTGATCAGCTAGGCTAGTGTGTTAATTGCCTATTTCATAGAACCATTGTAGTTACACTTGATACCATACACCATTCATACACACCGGCGTGAATCCTCATAAAACTCAAATATCCACTATGAGTTCGTGTTTGGGACATCATCTAGCATTAAAGTGGTATTTATTTACGAAAACATCTTAAAAGAAGTGTCTTTTTAATTGTGGGAAATCAGTTTGAATTAAGTATGGCAAAGTTGAAGCATTGTAAGGGTTGCAAACGTAATTGGCTGATATAATATCCAGGGTTCAGTGCAAGACTATCCTAAATCCTATATAAATACATAGAAGTTAGGGTGTATTGCGCTAAACCCTCGATATGTTGTTCAAAATCAGTCATATAATCGGTTTACCTTAGCAGTTTTCCTGGAATTAATTGTCAATCAGTACTAACAAAGTAAACGTCTGACAACTTCCCCAAATGAATCAGAGGTGGAGGACAAATGACTCTAGCCAAATATCAGGGGAAACACTTGCCCGATAATCGAAGCCGGACAACCCAGATGACAGCCCGGCGCTCTATCGATCTAGTCGGACTGGGCGGGCTTTATTATATCTTGAATGACCACAGTCCATACATATTTTACACGAAACACGCCATAATCATTTATGTACGTCACATTCGTTGTTAATATTTAAAACTACAATTTGGTTTTGACTTCATTATTTACAGATTTCGCCGAATTTTTAAGTTACTGTTACATTATCAGCTCCCTTCTTCTTTGACCCGTCAAATCCGAAACTATATGAATATATTCAAACATGTGCAAATAGAGGTCACCATGATCAGATTAATTAGTTCGACGGATAATATCAATGTAAAGTTAGTGAACAATTAGATATGACACCAGGGCAATGCACCAATATATCATGTATAACATGATACATTAATACATTACTATTTTATCAAGTTTTAGTGGATGGCATCAAATGACAATTCTCAGTTCAAAGATATTAAGAGAAAAATAACAACAAATACAAATAAAAATGTGCACGATGTCAAACAAACATAATGCAATATTTACCAATATAACTCTGTATTTGCCCTGTCTTGCGTTCAGTTACGGCTAACAGTAATTGTTGCTCACGTTTTGTATTGTATCCCTGGTCCACCGTTGTTGCAACCGGCCGTTTGGAATAAATATTTAAAAGTTGACAGAAACGTCTAATTTCATAAAGAATTAACTGGAAACCAGTCTTCTTATGTAAAATATGTCTTATTTCAGAACATAGAAAAAGAAAACATTTCTACCAGAAAGACATCACGTTAAAGACCCGTTTTGTAATACCATTTTTGAGACTCAACCCGTTTTGTAATAAAAATGTCAAAATTGACAGTATTGTCTTATTTTATCAAGAATCAACTGGAAACCAGTCTTCTTATGTTAAATATGTTTGTGGTGCATGTAGGCCAACTTTCGAGAAGCTATTAATATTATTAGCTGTTATATTCTTTTTGAAAATTAACAATTTTGCGGCGGTGATAATGTCGTAGGATGTTAATGGTAAAAAGAGCGTTCGGTTACCATTCATATATACTAGCGGAAAAAAGAAACTGTGCATGTGTATAATATGCTATAACTTAGGAGGTATGTAAGGAATCGCAATAAAAATTTCAACAGGGTTTTATCTTACCTTTATTGAACACCAGCTCAATTGATATGGTTATTGAATCAGCTGCGTCTTAGATAGAGATCAGTTTTCAGAGACGTTCTCTAAACAAAGTTCAGCTCATCAATACCGTATATGTCCACCATTGGAATCGATGCATGCTTGACAACGACGCCGCATTGATGTGACAAGTGTTCTGAAAAATGCCTGGGGAATACCATTCCAGATTCTGACAAGCGCACGTGACAGGTCAGGTAACGTCAACGGCTGATTTTGGAGGCCACGTAACCGTCGCTGCATCTCATCCCACACGTGTTCTATAGGCGACAAATCCGGTGATATTGCAGGCCAGGGCAGCACATTCACATTGTTCTGGGTCAAAAAGTCGGTGACGACCCGCGCGACGTGCGGGCGAGCGTTATCCTGTTGCAGCGTGGCGTTACGTTGCTGCACAAATGGAAGGACGTGAGGCCGTATGATTTCGTCACGATATCTGATGCCTGTAAGTGTGCCGTCTTCAACCACAAGTGCTGTTCTACCACGGGATGAGATGCCACCCCACACCATGACACTACCTCCGCCGAATGGACGTAGTTCAATCACACAACTGTCATGGAAACGTTCACCAACACGACGGTACACTCTAGAACGGCCGTCGCTGCTGTCGAGATGGAACCTGGACTCATCCGTGAAAAGAATACGTGCCCAGTCCTGTTGCGTGAAGTGGATGTGTCTTCTACACCAGACAAAACGTGCTACACGATGACGTTGCTGCAGAACAGGACGTATGGCAGGACGTCGTGGACGTATGCCTCGTTCACGCAATCGATTACGTACCGTTCGGGGACTGATTCTTCTAAGGCCAGGAATACTTCTAGCCGTCAAAGAAGCAGTTCTGAGTCGGTCACGGAGATGAACCACCCGGATGTACGTATCCTGGCGAATAGACGTTACGCGTGGACGTCCTGATCGAGGCCGGTCTCTGGTTGCCCCAAACTGTTGGTACCGTCTCCACAAAGCGTCTACAGTATTTCGGTGAACGCCAAATTGTCTGGCAACGTCAGTATGACGTACAACAGCTTCAATCATGCCTACGGCGCGGCATCTGTCAGTTTCATTCAACCTTGGCATGGCGTATCAACGACGTTTTTCAAAATTATCCTGGTTTTGTGTCTTACATGTAACAACACTATGTTTTAACACAGGTTTAGGCGACAAACGTGTTTGCAATTGACTGCTGCACGAAAAAAACGTGAAAAAGAAGACGTTAGCCTGACAGGCAAACTACCCGTGCAACTCATGCACTGGCCAGTGTAAATGACCGAGAGGGATACACAACTTACCTGTGTAAAGTTTCAAGCTTTAATTTATAAAATTGAAGGATATATGAACATTTTACACATGCACAGTTTCTTTTTTCCGCTAGTATATATAATATGCTTTACTACTTTATTACATTTACCACGGACATGATTTTACGTACATGTAATACTTTTGCGTAATACTTCTTTTAAAAAGCGAATATAATCGCAACTTACAGTTAGATATATATTAAATTTTAGTTGTTGCCGTGATTGAAGATTTATTTCTTATACCACGTTCAAGTCATTGTTGTTTTCGTTGTTCGTTATTTTTGCTTATAAGGTCATCAGTCATCATGTACACGTAGGTACTTATAGGCATTTTTGTTGACCCCGACATGTACCCCGCATTTCGTTAAATTGGTTTTGGGTCTAATAGGTGCTTATTCAAAAAGCTTGTAAGCATTCACAATAAACATTGATACTGATTTCATTTGATTGCATGAATTGATTCAAATTTGCTTGTACGACACATGCAAATATTTATAAAAATATCAAAGGGCCGTAACTCAGTAAAGAACTTATCTGAGCGGAACGACGACAAGGATGTACAACTACACTTGATGCTTATCAATCCTCTGGAGTTTGGCTGAAAGTCAACCAGCAGTATTGGAGATAAAGGGTGGAAAAACTTCATCATGCACTGTATATGTATAAAAAACAACAGAGTGCAATAACTCAGTGAAAATTATCAGAGCGGAACGAAACGACGAGGATGCACAACTACTATTGATGCTGATCAATCCTATGAAGTTTAGCTGAAATCCAACCACTAGTGTTGGAGATGAAGCGCGGACAAGCTTTAAGTGGACAGACGGACAGACAGACGCCGAAGACAAAAACAATGTGTCTTCCTCGGAGAGGGAGACAAAATAACTCCACATGTGGAAAGGGGAACTTCAAATACATACAAGTAAAAAATTGCTGCCTGATGCAGCAAAGGTGGGTGCACGGCGTAAACAAAATGAAATAGAACAACTGCAATTTGAACTAACAGTATGTGTTTATTATGCTTTAATGTGTAACTATATATTAATGTTTAAAAAGTACATTTGTAGTTTTAGTAGTAGGAATTTATTAAGAAACAGACTAGTTTTTGTATGGACAGTTAAATAGAAATAGAAATTGATAGTGCGGAAAACTTTCATGATAATGAACATCATGCATGTAAATTAAGACAACATTATACATCTCAAAATGCAAACATTGATTGAAACATATTAACATAAATCACAATCATTATCACGGTAGAAATAAATAATGAAATACCGACAAATTTACATAATTAGTATTTACTAAAAATTAAAAAGAAGAACAATAATCACTAAATGATATTGCATATCATGTCAAAATGTGAGAGCACTACAGTTTAATTAACAACATGTCAGTGGACAAACAGACATCCAGCATCACACACTGAATTAATCAAGCAATGTGTGAATGTAAAATGAGTTTAGACATTTTGAAAGTTAGAAAAATAGTGTAATTTAATGTAAATGATAGCTAAAAAGTGACACATGAGAGAACTATAAAATGCTACCCGAATGAACAAGTGGTAGGAAGTGAAAGCAGACCGTAGTATATGAATGACTATTATAATAAGGCAAAGAACATAGCTAAGAGAAATAAAACCGTATTTACTTATATCTCAAACATATTTACAGTGGAAAGAAATAATGCAAAAGTGACCAAAATGCAATACAATAACTCAATACAAAAACATTAATCACTAAATGATATAGCACCTTGTCAAAATATGATATCACTTCAGTATGTAACAACCGCATGCTAGAATCACACACTGGATAAGTTATCAAGCAGTGTGAATGTATAATGAGTATAAACTTTGTGGAGGACTGGATAATGGTGAAATTGTATATGTAAATGAAAACTATAAATGATACCTGAATCTACAAAAGTGATAGGAGGTGTACCCAGACTGGTTTAGCAGACTTAGTATATGAATGACTAGAGAAGTAAACAAAAAGAACATAGCAAAGAGAAATATAAACGTATTTACATATATCACATACATATTAACAGTAGAAAGAAATAATGCAATACTGACCAAAAAGCAAAAACAATTACTCAATACAATCAAAGCAAACAAATGGGGTGTGGGACAGTACCACTTGTCTATGTAGCCAAGCTGGCAACTCGTTGCATATAAGTTTCTGTTTTGTAACTACAGTCAAACCTGTGTTAAAGACCACCTGCGAACAAAGACCACTATTGCAAAACCTGTCTGCAAAGACCATCAAGTTTATCTCCCATCAGACCATTTTAAATGATATTTAATATGTTAATAGAGACCATCTGTAAACAAAGACCACCTTTTGCTGTTCCCATGGGTGGTCTTTACAGACAGGTTTGACTGTAAACAGTTCTATAATAACAAAGTTTGTGAAAATAGGTAAGAAGGTTTGCATGGAATATGGAATAAAACAAAAACATAAGACATAAATGAGAAAAAGAATAAAAAATTATTGAAGAAAGAGTAAACATTTTTTCCAAGAGATCTTCAATCCGACTTGTTCTAGAAATGCTAGATTTTCAATCCAAAATAAAGAAAAATGGTCAGTAATAATGGTAGAACCTTAAGACTGTAAAACAAGTGAAATGTTTGTCACGATTGTAAATAAATGAAATACAAAGATATTAGACCCTTTAAGTAACGTTTGTGAGTATTTAATTATGAAATGACATATTAAATTCTATCCCTGCTAAATTAGAGTAAAATCAGTATGGCCAGGCATAAAGTTATGATAACACTAGCTTGCCATAGGTTATGAGTTATCTTGTTGCAGTGGGGTATTTTCCAATTAATTTTCAAAGCACAACTTTGATGAAAATGTAACAGGTTTTTTTAGAGATGAACAGCAGACAAGGTTTTCAAGTTTCAGACACCTGTGACCTTGACTTTTAACATTATGACCCCAAATTACAATATGAACTACTAGACTTCATACTGAAACTTCCCAGCAAGTTGATGAAAATCTATCACTGGGATTTGGAGATAAAGGGAGAACAAGGCAGACTTGACAGACAAACATACAACATGTGGAGACATAATAAATACAACATGATGAACACATATGTACAAGCAATAACAAAATTTATATAATTATACATTGTAGTTAAATATTAGTACTAAACTGTTTACTTCATATGCAGCTTAATTGCAAAAACATTATCTTTTATATAGTTTATACATGAAACCAGGTCAAATCATCCAAGCTTTGTTTTAAAGGAAACTACTTTGAGCTTAGTCAGTAACAAAAAGTATGTTAGACCAGTTGTATCAAAAGTTGAAAGTAGACTGCAGACACAGCATAGGGCTATTCAATTAACATTTTTACCCGGTTTGGTTTAAACTGCTCTATCAGCTTTAGATATAATATCCAAAATATGTCAGCGAATCAGAGGTTGGATGTAATTTTGGTACAGTACAATCATGTGCCATGTTCATAGCAAATCAGCCAAAGGGTAAATAGATTTTTTTAGAAATCAGAAGAGTGGGTGGGGCTATGTGACACAATATTTGAGGACAATCATGCAATGAAACAATCTCGAATGAGTTAAATAATTAAAAAATATCAAAGTGAAACAAACAGCAATAAAACACCTGAAGACTGAGACAAGACATAAATATTGCAAAAGCACATTTATATATTGTAAGAACTGTTACAAGTATCAAAGACAAGCAAAGTCAACTATCAAAACAGAGTACAACATATTCAAGTAAGAGGCCCAAGCAAAAATTAAATCAAAATAAGGGAGGGCTTGGTTTTTTGAGTGCGGACTGGGTTTTTTTACATGTGTTTTTTTGACATACTTAACTTTTGCCATACAGTAAAAAGGTATGTATGTATAGTATTACTGTGTTTATGAGGTTGCCCGTCGCCGCGCACATTTTATAATGCACATTATGGTATTTTGGTCGACCCGGTATGTCCGCCGCACACCATAAATAGACTTTTTTGATGCCAGTAGAGGAGTATAGGTCAAACAGACAATTTTTGAAGCTAAATACGGTCACTGCATAGTGCCAATGAGACCCATCGTACAGTTACCATTTTCCTAGCATCTAACAAGTACTTTCCTGGAATCTACCCAATACTTTCCTGGTTACATGCCAAGGCGTATGCACAAATATTATTAATATTGTCCCTCAAGTAAATTTCATTGCACTAACAAGCTGATTTTATACATTTAAGAATAAAGGGCCAGAAAATACTGCACTCCACAAGATGCAATATATTAACCCCATTACCTAGAGAAATAAAGTTACTGCTAATGGTAAAATTCAATTTTTAAAAGCCACCAATGAAGAAAATAATAAAGTGGTGTGTTAGAGGTTGTTGAGGGGAGTTTTTTTTCTCTCTCTGAAACAGTCGTAAATCAAGAATAAAATCCACATTTTTTGTTTCCAGGGTTCCCTCTGTCATTCGCCAATAACATCAAATGTGAAAAAAAAACAATAATTTGGCAACAGGTTTTCAATTTTGGCAACAAGAATATTCCAAAAGAAATTATACTTGTAAGCAATTGCAAAATTGTTCATGCTTTTTATCAAAATTGGTGTGTACTTTGAATATGCCACAGGGAATCATGTCTTCAAATTAAAAAAAATAGCACCTTCAATACCGGGATATGAATAAATACCGAATGATATCAGAAATGGAAGTATCTAGTTTTTCGCATAACTATGATTGCAGTGTCAGTTGTTCCAAATAGATAAGGGATCACTGTCCTTGTAAGTGCAAGTGACACTTATTTAAGGTTTACACAAGGCAACAATATGAAGCTCTAATGTTCATCTTGCATATCTGGGAACATCTACTTCACCATTCCTACAGGGACCGCAACTACTTTGTCATCTATTGTTAAGAAGGAGAACTCATCTTCTTCCTGACAAACACTATCCACCTCATCAATTACGTCTTCTACTGGTATTTCTGTTTTCTGTTAAAATACAATAGTATAGGTATATTGTAAGGGTATCGAGACTTTTAAACCCCAAGACTTTTCAACCCCTAAGGTAAAATATCCAAGACTTTTCAACCCCACAGTCATTGTCAACCCCTAATTAGCCTAAGACTTTTCAACCCCTATTAAAATCAAGACTTTTCAACCCCTCGAATATGTTTTTAATTGGACAATTATCACATTTGTTACCTGGAAAAATGTTGACAATCACGTTGTTTAAGTTTATTTTTTAAGTTTATTTACATTCCAGAATGAATACTAATAAAGATATATACACACAAAATACACACAGTCATTCTATCACATTTTATTTGGCCTAAAACTGCAGGTGGAATTTAATTGGTATTTAATTGATGATGTGATTTGTTATTCTAATTAAATCTAATTACGCTGTCGCTTACACTCAAACATTATTTATTTATATATACATAACTTTATTGCCTCCATTTTCTGGAGATATATGGTTTAACAATTATTTATGAATATATACATATATAAAGGAAGAATAGTGAAACTATATTACTATATACAGCATATAGAAAGAAAAAAAGGACTTATACATAGCCAATAGAATATAATAAAACATCAAGTCTCTTGCACGTAACTAGTCTCACATTATGTTAATATTTGAGCTCACGCAGTATGTTTAGTTCAAACGAAACGAAAATTTGACACTATACATGTAAGGAAATGGTAATACGTATTATTGGTAAAGCAGTCTCAGGAATTTGCCGAGACTGCTTTACCAATTCAAACTATTCAAACACTTTTTATTCAAACTGGCACATAAATTGACTCAGAAACACTTTTTATTTCACACTGGCACACTATTTATTCACACTGTCACAATTACTTGCACATACACTTAACCGTTTATCTCGCCGATTTCACGCTGAAAATCCTCGCATACAATGTCCCGTTCATCATACTTGTCCCAGAGTCGTTACGTAACACAGTCAACAAACATAACAATTACATTGTCTTTATTGGTATAGTCGATCATTAATCATTGACCATTTGTTATATCAAAAAACTGTTTATATTAATGATATTTGGTCGATTTTAATAATTGTATTTAACTAACTATTCCTTATCCTATTCCAATAATAGCACTCCTAAATCTTATCATCTTATCTAATCACCCGCTACAGCGGCTTCTCACCTTGTTAATCACCTCGCTAAGCGAGCACGCGTCATTACGTAACACAGTCAACAAACATAACAATACATTGTCTTTATTTAAGCACTGACTCAAAGATTGAATTGATAAACCTTTCAAAATTAATTTATTATGCAAATGATATTAGAACTCAATAATTGCCTTTTCCTCATGTCATCTGTATATGTTGACTTTGTGTTTCTTTATTGGTACAGATAGACTGAGATATACCTGGTACATGAACATGTATATATATTTTCATTGACCACTTTGCTAATGTAACACAATTGTTTCACATTCATGAAAGCTCTTTGTAAACTAATATTTTTTTATTTCTTTTACGACTTTCTCTACATTATGTATTATATTGTATTGTATGCGCAAAATATATATACATGCATGTTTATGTTTCAAGTGGTGTAACATTACAAAAGGAAACATGTTAATCTCCAGTACATGACTAATTTAACGCGCATACAGCTAAATATTGTCTTTTTTATTAAAGTTAAGGCATTCGTATTAATTACCTGAATAACAAATAAGTAGTTGTGTTTCAAATTCAAATATCTCTTTCAGGAACATGATATGCCTTATACCCATTAGTGACAAAAACATGCATCTTATGACGTGCACGCAACGATCAAATATTTGCAATATCATTGTTTTATTTTCAAATAAAACCGACCATCTGTTCAGACGAGTTATCACATATCCGTGTATATTTCTACGATACAATAACAGTTAATATCATATTGCACAGTGTGCATATACTACGCAAATGAGCGGAAAAACCTAAATGAAAATTATACGCTGCTTGTTTACAATTTACAAAACGAATAATGATGAAAAATAATAACACTTTTGATGTATTAAATAAGAACCCTCATGAACACTGCAGCAAACACAAAAATAAATATGGTAACATTTACCGTTAACATGCAAGTTACTTATATGATAGATTTACTAAGCATGTTCAGCAAAATTCTTCCAACGTACATATCCAATTAAGTGAGTTCATTCCATCTCAAATGATTCATGTTTCAGACCTTATCAACACATTTTCAGTTTACACAGGAACTTTTAAAAAATTATATTTATCTTTGCACAAGAGCTCAATCCTTTATCAATCAAAATGTATTAAATTCCGTACACTTGATTACAATCCGAGTCAGAGAGATTCAACCTGGGACCAACATGTATATATTGGTCCCAGATTGAACGGACACGCTGAACGCGTGTATACTGAATGACGTCAGAGACTTGTTTACGTCATTAAATATATTTTTCGATGACATTTTGAGAGGAATTGTTTTCCTTTATTTACGAATTACAGTTACGCATGAAATAAGTGAATTGTTAGATACCAGTATATTTAATAAAATAGAAAATGATAAAAAAAGAAAAAGAAATAGGGGTTGAAAAGTCTTCAAAGTAGGGGTTGAAAAAGTCTTCAAAGTAGAGGTTGAGAAAGATAAATGTAGGGGTTGAAAATATTCAAACTAGGGGTTGAAAAGTCTCCACAGGTAGGGGTTGAAAAGTCTTGAAATCAGGGTTGAAAAGTCCTGGGGTTGAAAAGTCTTCATTTGAAAATTGGGGTTGAAAAGTCTTGGGGTTGAAAAGTCTGTAAGCCATTGTAAGGGTATTAATGAAACATATTTAAGAAATATCGGAACAATTTTTGCTATAGTTAGGTGCTGAACCTTTCGCCTAGTGTTAAAGTTCTTTCTGATGGAGTGTGAGGATAAAGGGCCCAATTGTGTTTATGATAAAAAAAATGTGTTACTTTGATCTTGCTGCTGCATATACTCTTTGACGGTTTGTTGTTCTTTAATTGTGTATTTCTTTACTTTTCTGCTTTAACAATGGATTTAGTTACATGTTTATTATAACCATGACATATTAATGTCTCCATGTAAAATTTAATGGTATTAAAAATCATTAGCCAATAACAATATATTTTAAAAGTATCAGTTGACAGCTGCTAAAATTATTAAACTAAAACTATCTGAATGGACAAAAACAACTTTATGCCTTTTTGATGATATAAATACTGTACTAAAGTATATTCAGAATTTGTTTGCAATATTTTATTTTAGCTTAAGTTAACAGGCGACAGGATTGCAATAATTTGAACTTGCTATTTAAATTTGTATAGCAGAATATCAATGTATCATTTCCTATAATGGCAATAATTAACCTCACAATTTGTCTGTTGTTCAAGACACAACAAAAATCAGATTTCCCACTCTTCCCAAAAAATATTCAAGGACTCTTCAAAGGGTATTTTCACAAAATTCAAGGACCAAAACAGCATTTGTACTGCTATTTTATTCATTCAACATGTCTTTCAAATTAACTTTTTCCATGAACATTTAAGTATTAAACTTCAAATTATGAACTAATATACAAGGAAATGTTACACGCACTTCAACGCGAGTTTTCCAAGGCTTTCAAAGTCACTATTTTTTATCTGTTCAAAGTGAGTTTATTATACAGTAGGAGAACCATGTGACATACCGTGACTAAGGTCTGGGATGTTGTTGAAAGGGAAACTTCATTTCTGTAGGTATTTGTAACACTGTCTGCTATGACAAGTCTCCAGGTTGAAAGGTTTCATTCACACATTTGCACCATAAGGCCACCTAACATTTGTTTGTTGCATCTTCAAAATATATGTTCTTTATTTTGACATTCTCAGTACCTCACATACAGCTTCTTCGGAACTTCCTGCAATAAAAGGTAAATAAATAAAATACTGCATTAGACTTTCCAATGGATAATAATGCATTTTGCCTTTCATCTCAAATAATGTTTTAGAACAGCCATTCATTTACTGATCGTGTATCTGAAGACATCAATTTGAAGATGTCATCAGACAATTATCTTAATTGAGATTCTCCATCTATCATTGGCAGTGTTTACCATGGACTTTTAAAATTGAAAGTCATTGCAATTTCATATCCGAGGCCAATGTCATTTCCAAGTATTGGAGGTCATACAGGAATATGCTAAATCGAGTCGACGCTTATGTACTTAACCACATTCAGTCTGCATGTAATAATGAAATTGAAAGTTGAAACTGAAAGTACATTTTCGGAAAATCGCTGTAAGGTTAGAACATGTGATCAGTGTATTTAATACAACCTGCGAGTTTAAACGTTTACATGTTAATTATCACGCATGTTTGAACGATACATGACTTATGAATGAGGGAAAATACTGCAAAATATTAAACAGAGCACAGAGACGAATGCTGGCTGCATCATAACAATAACAAATAAAATGTAGGTCAACCACGCGATGGGTCAACCACAATGTTGAAACGATAAAATCCAATAATTATACAGTTGAAAAGATTAGTTAATGACATCAATCATAATATACAACAAAATGACATACCTTAATTTAGCTTTTGTAGCCTACAAAATCAATAATGACGTTTCAACGCACAATCGTTCGCTTCCCGACATAGATTCCCGCCGGTCTGTGCATGCGCACAATAGGCTCTGTGGTGGGACTGAAATCCGTTATCCGGGATCCGGGATTCTCCGGGATCGAGTTTTAAAAATTGTTCGAGTGGAACATATGTTAACTGAAGGGTGTGAACGAATGTTCCTCTATCCGTTATTGACCGTTGATAACTACAATATAGTCCAAATTATCGATCCCGGATTTTCCCACCAAAGTCCCGGATTTTCTTAAAGTCCCGGATTTTCTTTAAGTCCCGGATTTAAGTCCCACCCTAGGCTCTGTTCGATTTTCCCCCCAATTTTGTTCTTAACCGAGTCCATTGCACAACGGGCTAACAGAATTCAATATGCACGGCGTTGACACGCCGTGCAATAAAAAATAAATAGAAATAATAACCATACAGCGATTTACAGACTCGGAACTCTCACACGAACTTGCTAACCTCACACTTAATCGCTAATTATAAAACTCACTCTGTAATATTTCCCCAATTACAATATTCCCGCCCCCTATCTGTCCATGGTCAATTAGCTTGTCAATTCATTTCCCCCTCTCGTTATCCCTTACAATTCTCCATGTTTGTATTTGATTATTAGTCACACAATTCCGTACGTAGATGTTTCCCCTTAAACATCTTAAACTCCGAAGGTCGTATGCTGATGTTTCCGTGGGATCTGTGGGGAGGCATTTGTATTTTGATTGTGGCCATCCTTGTACCAATTTAATACTTCCCTTACAGATATAACTTCATTTCGTCTTTAAACATTAGTGTCCGGCATGCAGTTGACAATGTACGAAAATCTATCGATAGTTGATTTCTTTAAACTCTTACAGTCGGAAGTTTTCATGATATCTGAGTTTAAATCAAAGCGCTGGGAGCGCTTAAGACCTAGGGCTGCTGATAGCTGGATCGTGGATTTGCTTGCTTGGAAGAGACGTAGTGACTTGTTTGTAAATAAATAATCACATTATTTACTTTATGTCAGCGGTGAATTTGTTATCGTGTGCAGACTATACAAGCCGATATTATGCTTTAGTGATATTTGGTGAAAATAACATTATAATACTTCTCACAAATTGTCGATTACAGTATTTAGTTAGCAGACCTAAACAGTAAATAATGACAAGAAAGTTTCAATTTGAAGAAACAAAATTATGACAAGCAGTCAAACTTTCAAAAGCTAAACTTAGCTTTACATTCTCGAGACAAGCATGTCACCAATGTATCACGTCTGTGCAGTTTCATAATCTCCAGCTGTTCACCATCCGTAAAACTGGGTTAAATGCATATGCAGTTGGGAAAATTTAATCAAATATCAAATGAATCATGAGCTTATTTCGTCTAAATATATAAATTTGACTGACGATACTGTATCCAAAGTCATTTGTCCTCCACCTCTGAACTCTGATTCACGAAGAGACGTTATTTTCTTGGGGAAGAGCAGGTTGGTACTGGTTGATAACCAAGTAGCAGTGGTTAGGTCAGGTCACCGTCATATATGACTGTAATGCTAAGCCCTAAAATGCCAATAGTAATGTATAGTTTGTCCTCATGAAAATTCCGTTGATTGTTCACGGCAAATTGAAAAAAATTATTACAAAACGGATCGAGCCTAAAAATGGAATTTCAAAACGGGTTCTTTAATTTATGTCTTTATTGTTCGAGTTTTCCTTTAAAGTCTCGTAAAATAGGACGCATTTTACAATTGTAGACTGGTGTCCAGCTATTTCATGATGAAATAAGTCGTTTATGTCATGTTATCTAATAATGAATTAAATCATATCTAGGAATTTTGAAATTTTTACAAAAATGGTATTACAAAACGGTATTACAAAACGGGTTCTTTAAAAGAGTGTCTTTATTGCTTGAGTTTTCCTATTAGGTCTTGTGAAATAATACTTTTTTTACAATTGTAGACTCGTGTCCAGCTATCTCATGATCAAATAAGACGTTTCTGACAACTTTGAAATTTTTATTACAAAACGGGTCGAGTCTCAAAAAATTGTATTACAAAACGGGTTCTTTAAATTAATGTCTGCATTGGTCGAGTTTACCTTTAAAGTCTTGTAAAATAAGACTCATTTTACAATTGTAGACTGGTGTACAGCTATTTCATGATGAAATAAGACGCCTTTCTGTCAACTTTTAAATTTTTATTACAAAACGGGTTTTTATTACAAAACGGGTTGCAACACACCGTATCCTATTGATTGCACACGGGGAACCAAATTGCAAAACGTTACGAAACGTGTACCGCAAATACAGTTAGTCAAGGGGATTTTGACATCTGTTCACGCAGACTGCGCGTTTTTGTGGCAACGGTCTAGACAGAGATGGGTTAATATGCATCGTGCTTAGGATTTCGGAGTAGCAAGGTTTGCAAGGTGAGTTTGTACAAGTATAAACATTCTTAGTAAGAGGATCTTGTTATTTCTGAATAGATATACGAGAAGGTCAAGATAATTGACAAATATGTCGTGATAAAAATAAATTTAATTTCTAGCAAAGTGATGCACGAGTTTCTTAACAAAACAGCTTAATTTGATCAGCAGTGTAGTGTCATTCGTTGATAAAAGTTGTTTAAATTTAATAACATTTGGTCCATGAAAGCAGTTCGTTGGTATTTTGTTTCCTTATTTCATTAAAGAATGATATATCCATTTATCAAGGTTTAATAGGGAGAATTGCATGCACGCTAATCGGACACGCGACCTAGACATACTCCGGATTAGTACATGTATATATATATGGGTATCCTTTTAACCCCGCAGTACAAACAAACATATTACGTTACTTAACATCGTGACGAATCGTAATGAAAACAAAGTCCCATATCCAATATTCGCGTCACTGTGGTTCGACCAACTTCCAATCCTATACATTTTTAGAAGGAAAATATCTTCAAATCACGATAATTAAAAATCTCTTAAAGGTATATTATATCGTCTGAACAGATGGTCGGTATTGTTTGTTAGCTTTCTGAATAACAAATAAGTAGTTATGTTTCAAATTCAAATATCTCTTTCAGGAACATGATATACCTTATACCCATTAGTGACAAAAAATGCATCATATGTGCACCCAACGATCCATGATTTGCAAAATCATTGCTTAATTTTCCAATAATACCGACCATCTGTTCAGACGAGTTATCACATATCAGTGCATGTTTCTACGATACAATAAATATCATATTGCACAGTGTGCATATATACTATTCAAATGAGCGGAAAAACCTAAATGAAATCCATACGCTGCTTGTTTACAATTTACAAAACGAGTAATGATGAAAAAACACTTTTGATGTATTAAATAAGAACCCTCATGAACACTGGAGCAAACACAAAAAACCGTTAACATGCAAGTTACTTATATGACAGATTTACTAAGCATGTTCAGCAAAATTCTTCCAACGTACATATCCAATTAAGTGAGTTTATTCTATCTCAAATGATTCATGTTTCAGACGACATCAACACATCTTCAGTTTACACAGGAACTTTTAACAATTATATTTATCTTTGCACGAGGAGCTGAGTCCTTTATCAATCAAAATGTATTAAATCCCGTACACTTGATTGCAATCCGAGTCAGAGAGATTGAACGTACTCGCTGAACGCGTGTATACTGAATGACGTCAGAGACTTGTTTATGTGATTACGTCATTAAATATATTTATCGATGACATTTTGAGAGGAATTGTTTTCCTTTATTTACGTTTTACAGTTGCGCTTGATATAAGTGAATTGTTAGATACTAGTATATTTTATAAAATAGAAAATGATACAACGTGTTTTTACCTTATTTTGTCGGGTATGTGATAAAAAGAATATTAAATTCGTGTTGTTTAGTATTTAATTCATTGAACAAGAATAACTCGTTCAATAAATTCAATACTCAATACAACACTCATTCAATATCCTCTGTATAATATCGCGATTTGAAGGTATTTTCCTTTTACAATTCTATAGGAAGTTGGTTGGACCACAGTGACGCGAAAGTTGGGTATGCGTCTTTGTTTTTATTGCTATTCGAGCACGATGTTAACTAACGTTATAATATATTATATGTTTGTTTGTATCGCATGGGAAAAGGGAATGACCCATAGTTATACTAATCCGGAGTATGTCTAGGTCGCGTTAGAAATAAACATGTCCGATTTGCATGTATACACTTCTCCCTATTAAACCTTGATAAATGGATATATCAACGGGAACTTAAACCTCGTACCAATATACAATGTATACATGTATATTTTTGTCCCAGCTTAAACGTTGTTTCAAAACTATATTAGCCATACCGGATACATAATCGATGTGACTGATTGTCATAATGTTTGTTTCTTCAAATTGCCAAATATCTGGAAAGTAATGATGGCTGAATGCAGTAAAAGACATATTGTGAATGTTCTAATAATGGTATTATAATCACGAACATATAAACCAGGGTTAGGGTTATCACTGATGCACAAGATATACCGATTTGTATAGTCTGCACAAAATAACTAATGGGAAAAAACGCTGGTAACATGATATAAAAATACAGTAGTTAATATGATAATGTCTCAAGATCTACACAGGGCAAGCAAATCCAAAATTCAGCTATCTGCAGCCCCTGGCCTTCAGCTCTAACAGAGCTTTGATTAAACATGGCCCCACATATGAGCGGTACGGTCACCCGGCATAAAATCAGTCCACCATATTGCTTAACTAGTATACGATTATTGGGATGAATCAAATCAGACAAACCGCATCTGGTGGTAGTTCGGTCAGTTTGATTAACCAGTTTAAGATTTGTTATAAACAAATACAGAAACTTGTTTTAGTTTAAACTCATTTGGTTAAATCAAATGAAAGGTTTGACAAACCAGTTTTGGATTCAATCCGGTATGGTACAAACAAATTCGCCCTTAGTTGTTATTCAAATAGCTAATACAAATACCTTAACTTTAATAATCAAAGTACACAATGTGCTGTGGGACGGTACCACTCGTCTCTTTAGCCAACCTGGCAACTCGTTGCATATTTCCGCTTTGTAACTAATTAGTTTTGGAAATATGTCAGATGGTTTGCATGGAATATGGAATAAAACAAAAACATAAGACAGAAATGCGAAAAAGAATAAAAAAATACTGAACATTTATAAACATATTTTCTAAGAGATCTTCAATCTGACTTGTTCTAGAAATGCTTGATTTTCAAACCGAAATAAAGAAAAATGGTCAGTAATAATCTAACCTTAAGATTGTAATGTAAAACAAGTCAAATGTTTGTTACGATATTAAATAAATGACTACAAAGATATCGGACCCTTTAATCAATGCTTGTGGATATTCAATTATAAAATGACAAGTTACATAATATCAGCTCTAAACTAGAGTAAAATCAGTATGCCCAGGCATGAAGTTATGATAACACTAGCTTGCCATAGGTGGGGTATTTTCCGATTAAAGCACAGAGTGAGATGTACATAGAGAGATGACAACGCTAATTTTCGTAGTCGTGCACGACGAGACCATAGCTACTATAAATAGCAATACAGAACAACAGCAATCACTTGTTATCGATTTAGACGCAGTCTGAACCCGAGTACACACTTCTATGTGCTCGGTTAGCGCGTTTATAGCCATAACCTGGCATTTTAAGTCTGGATAACGCTCCATATCAGTAAGTGAAGAGTCAAATACGCGCAAATAAATGGAGGTCGCTAAATGTATACGCTAGCAACTTTATAAAATGACGAACACTATACAAGTTAGGCACATATTGATGCATCTTTGCTTGAATGTCGGGCCTTATTGATGCACATCATTGAAGTCAGGTGCAATGTATGGTCAAATACACGGTAACAAATAGATGAAATGACGCACACCATACATAAAAGTCCCGCCCATCTAGACGTTACTCCGCCTCTCCCATCCATTCAATCAATGCGCAAAAACAACCATCGTTACCGAAATCGACTTTAAACCCTTGGAACCTGATGGAAACAGCTTTTTAGTTCACAAAGAATTTTGCACGTCAATTTTTCAGCATTCGTTTTCTTGAATCATTTATGATACTCGTATTATTTCGTTGGGTGAATTTTGGGACTACTTAGTGAGAACTTCGGATGTGGACGTTTTTAGCTGGTTCCCGGCTTTAATTTTTTTGTGTGTTTTGAAAACGATAACCAATTCATGTATGCCTCTCAAATTGAGACGTACCTGAACTGACATCATTTATTTTCATGTGCGTTAAATTATTCATGTACTGGAGATTAACAGATTTCCTTTTGAAATGTTACACCATTTGAAACATGGACATGCACGTACATTGTATATATATACTAGCGGAAAAAAGAAACTGTGCATGTGTAAAATGTTCATATATCCTTCAATTTTATAAATTAAAGCTTGAAACTTTACACAGGTAAGTTGTGTATCCCTCTCGGTCGTTTACACTGGCCAGTGCATGAGTTGCACGGGTAGTTTGCTTGTCAGGCTAACGTCTCTTTTTTCACGTTTTTTTCGTGCAGCAGTCAATTGCAAACACGTTTGTCGCCTAAACCTGTGTTAAAACATAGTGTTGTTACATGTAAGACACAAAACCAGGATAATTTTGAAAAACGTCGTTGATACGCCATGCCAAGGTTGAATGAAACTGACAGATGCCGCGCCGTAGGCATGATTGAAGCTGGTGTACGTCATACTGACGTTGCCAGACAATTTGGCGTTCACCGAAATACTGTAGACGCCTTGTGGAGACGGTACCAACAGTTTGGGGCAACCAGAGACCGGCCTCGATCAGGACGTAACGTCTATTCGCCAGGATACGTACATCCGGGTGGTTCATCTCCGTGACCGACTCAGAACTGCATCTTTGACGGCTAGAAGTATTCCTGGCCTTAGAAGAATCAGTCCCCGAACGGTACGTAATCGATTGCGTGAACGAGGTATACGTCCACGACGTCCTGCCATACGTCCTGTTCTGCAGCAACGTCATCGTGTAGCACGTTTCGCCTGGTGTAGAAGACACATACACTTCACGCAACAGGACTGGGCACGTATTCTTTTCACGGATGAGTCATGGTTCTATCTCGACAGCAGCGACGGCCGTTCTAGAGTGTACCGTCGTGTTGGTGAACGTTTCCATGACAGTTGTGTGATTGAACTACGTCCATTCGGCGGAGATAGTGTCATGGTGTGGGATGGCATCTCATCCCGTGGTAAAACAGCACTTGTGGTTGTAGACGGCACATTTACAGGCATCAGATATCGTGACGAAATCATACGGCCTCACGTCCTTCCATTTGTGCAGCAACGTAACGCCACGCTGCAACAGGATAACGCTCGCCCGCACGTCGCGCGGGTCGTCACCGACGTTTTGACCCAGAACAATGTGAATGTGCTGCCCTGGCCTGCAATATCACCGGATTTGTCGCCTATAGAACACGTGTGGGATGAGATGCAGCGACGGTTACGTGGCCTCCAAAATCAGCCGTTGACGTTACCTGACCTATCACGTGCGCTTGTCAGAATCTGGAATGGTATTCCCCAGGCATTTTTCAGAACACTTGTCACATCAATGCGGCGTCGTTGTCAAGCATGCATCGATTCCAATGGTGGACATACACGGTATTGATGAGCTGAACTTTGTTTAGAGAACGTCTCTGAAAACTGATCTCTATCTAAGACGCAGCTGATTCAATAACCATATCAATTGAGCTGCTGTTAAATAAAGGTAAGATAAAACCCTGTTGAAATTTTAATTGCGATTCCTTACATACCTCCTAAGTTATAGCATATTATACACATGCACAGTTTCTTTTTTCCGCTAGTATATTTTGCGCATTAAACTACAACGAATGGTATAGAGAGTAGTAAATGTATGTTATTGTAAACACCAAACCTATAGTCGTTATAGTGTATGGTCACATTAGGGTCGATGACACAAACCATCAAAAATACCGCTCCAAGACAGAAAATGCCAGTTATGCCATGCCCATTATACCATGAAATGTGTAAACACTATATAAAACAGTATTATAGAAAACAAGAAAGATCTTTAAAAAAGATGGTCGGCGCAACTTGAAGTTTGCAAATTGGTTGCACTCTCTAGGTTAAATTTTGTTGTACAACATAAACAATGCCTAAATGTCATTCAATTACGATATACTACAAATACTCCGAGACCTGTAAGGGGAGATCACTGCGTTTGAGACTGCATCAATCGTAACTTCCTGGCGGTATTCGGCAGAGCCAATAATGCCGAGGTGTTCCGAATGAGACGGCATAATAAATAACTCCGTAGTGTGATCATAGACACAGTATAGTCTGTTTCAATATAGTTCAACATTACTTATTGCGTAAGTCGTGAATTCACACATCCATGTTAATAAACTTGTAACAAAGCGTTTATCTGATTAAAAGAATATAAATGTTCGCGACTGGTACATAACACCAAGAAAGTCTTCTTAATTCCAACACCAGAGAATTCCCCGTGGTGATGAATAACAAGGCTACTTACTGGATAAATCTTGAAATACATTATAGAAAATGTTAACCAATCTGCTTCAAGGTTACAACTATTTTTAAATTGAAGAGAAATTGCGCGAAATTGCCTTGGTGGTTAACGTAAGATTTGATTTGTTTACTGAACACTGAATATGTAATTGGCAAAACCATGTTAGTACGGCTGCGTAGAAAAATACAAGATACCAAATATGTTGAACTATTCAGCTCAGAAAAGCTTTTAACCTAAGAAATAACTTATTAAAGTTGTTTTATAAATAAGTAATACATTTGTATTGTATTTTCTCCTCACTAATGTAAGAGTACTCTATTATGATTGGCTCCGATGGCGATCGACAGCGTGGGTCGTGACGTTTTAAGACCCATTTGGAGCCCCTTTCAGAGAGATTCACTGTACTAAAATATCTTGCATGTTAGCGGCTATTTTTAGCAAGTGACTCGTTCAAGCCAATTGCTCTAGCGAAACCCGCCGACACTCATCGGATGAGTCATCCCAAGTATTTCATTCTGAAGCGCCAAAGGCGGAGAAAGTAGTCACTGTCTAACCAAAAATAGCGGTAAGCATTTGAGATATAAGCTAGAAAACGGATTTGATCTGACATCACTTACGCAAAAGAAAGATCCGCATAGAAACTTGCTGATTAAATATTGCAAATTACAGAATTCCGCCGCAGCCGTATCACGCGTGAAGTGCACTGAAAACAACTAGCGGACGAAAGTATAAAATAGTGTACAGTAGGCAGCGGACGATAGCAGTTGGCAGAGATCTATACGTATACAAGAAAACGGTGCAACATATAATATATCCAACGAACAATTATACGTATATTGAAGTCATGGGAATGCAATTTTCCGTCATCGTTACGTTTAATATCGACTATTTACGGAAACATACTTTTTGTTGTATTGTCATATCCTGTCTGTAGGTCGTTAGATTGGTTGTTCTGATTGTTTATGGTTTCAAATTACAAAACATTGAAGGTTTTGGAGTTAAGTCTCTATGTTATTGAGTTTGACTGATTTCACTTTCACTGTAACATATGATTTCAGTCAAGATTGACATTGTAAATTGTAGTGTTTTAAGTGGAAAGTAAATTCTTTCTAATAAATTACGGTATGCATCTAAAACATGTATATCTCTATGAAACACAAAACAATTTGGCATGTGTATTTGCTTGCGGTGAAACTTATGCTGGAAAGAAGTGTTTATTCAGTTATTTATGTTTTGCGCATATGGATTCTATTAAAATAAATACATTATCTTGAAGTATTTTGAAACTCGCTTTGGTTGTTTAATTCCGTAAAAGTTCATTTTGACATCACATAAACAATATCTGCTCCTTCCACGAGCAAAATGAAAACATAAGGAATAAAAATAGAAGCCTCGCTGGCGACTAATAAGTCTCAAACGATACAGTTTGGTGAAACCTCAATTATAAGACCACAGTCGGTTCTGATGAAAGATTGTCAGAGATGTGAGTTCACTGAGGTGGTTGCATTATCGAGTTAGAAAGGAAAAGTAAAACAGGTCTATGGAAATACTGTCGTATTCATGAGATGGTCATAATTGTGGTCTATTTTGTGAGATGTATAGTATGTACGTATTACAATGTTTTCGGCGAATACAGTTGTGGGCGGTCTTCTCCTCTGTTGTTGCGTTCGCGCGAAAAAAACACACCTACTATAATTTACAATACAATACAATAAATTTTATTTTAAGTCGGCAGGACATTATAACAAATAACATAAGCTCAGATATAGTAACATATAGTATAACGAAAACATAGCATAAAACAGCTGCAAATAAAGATTTAAACCAAGCATTTACATATTGACAAATGTGTTTAAACTAGTAGATATACAATACAGTTTTAATATTAAATAAGTATTAACTAAATAGCATGTTTAAAACAGTAAAGGACGGTAAATACACTGATTAGTCAAAAGTTAAAAAGATACAAAGCTTACATAAAACTAGGTAAAGCTTTCAAATATTTCACATAAAATTATATTTCACATAACATTAAACATCAAACTCATAAAAGCACAACACCATACATATAAAAGCACAACATCAAGCACATAAAATCATAATATCAAGCATATAAAGGCACAACATCATGCACATAAGAGCACAACATCAAGCACATAAACTCATAATATCAAGCATATAAAGGCACAACATCATGCACATAAAAGCACAACATCAAGCACATAAAATCATAATATCAAGCATATAAAGGCACAACATCATGCACATAAGAGCACAACATCAAGCACATAAAATCATAACATCATGCACATAAAAGTACAACATCAATCACATAAAATCATGATATCAAGCACATGAAAGCACAACAACAAGCACATAAAAGCACAACACAAATCACATAAAAGCACAACATCAGGGTATAAAAGCACAACATGTATCACGTAAAAGCACAACATCAATCACATAAAAGCACAACATCAAGCACATAAAAGCACATAATATTATTATACTGCAAACTAGAAAAAACTCAAAACAACAAAACAGGTGTGTACGAGTCCCAGTTATTACCATCCCATTTTAAAATAAAATATCGCAACTGACTAAAACTAGTACACCGGGGCTGCATACCTGAACGAGTTTTTACCATAGGTGGTTGTCTTTACCCTGGGAATCTGTGAAAATTAGAGTATCTAAAAGTAATATCTAATTCTGCTGAAGATCATTTGATACCATACGTCATAAGTATATTAAAAGACAATTGTCGATGATGCAATATATTGATGTTTCATGAAAGCAGCTGACAACCATTTACATTTGTCACAGTTCAATGCAAATATTTGAGTGAATAAGAATGTACATGAAACATAATGTAATCCGGATATATTACAATAGTTGACGTCACATGTTGATAGAATGATGTAACTTCAATTGACAGATTATAAGACATTTTCAACTCTTTTGTTAGACGCGGAATGGTAGATATTTATCACGTTAACCACTAAACATTTATCTAAAATACAATACAATACAAATAGTTTATTGCATAAAAACAAAACATGTTCTATAGCAACATAATGTACATAATAACAAAATAACAAAAGACATGGTTTTGCACGAGCACATGAAGTTATATAGTGCATATTCAAATATTTGAATTTCATTAAATGTATATAAACAAACAGTTATGGTGATAAATACATGTTTATTGATTAACAGTATGTGTTCAAGTTTCAAGAATGTATATGATATAGTTAATACATTATCAGTTTCTAACAAGTCTAGCATAATAAATGTAATTGGATAAATTAATAAGAATATTTCGAGAGGTAGCTCTCATCAAGTTACTGAATTTCTGTTTCGTTGGCCACGTATAATAATAACGTTTAATATAGTTTGATCTTAAGTTAGCGTATTTGGAACAGATAAGTAAAAACTGGTATTCTGTTTCTAGTTGGCCACTATCACAGTTTTGACAGATTCTTTCGTTTCTCGGGAGATTAATATGACGTCCGTGTTCTGTTGCTAAGTTGTGTGATGACGTGCGGAATTTGGTTAGTGCTGTTCTGAATCTGGTCTCTGTTATTGTATTAAGGTAGTCTTCAAAATTGATTGTCCGTTCTGAAAACCTATGTGATTAAGTGGTTAAGTGGTGGCAGTTGTGGGCGCTATCAGACAATTGTTCGTGTTAAGGTATTTATGTGGTATGAAAATTTATAACGATACTTATCTTAACCACATAATGTTCTAGTTAAATAAATAGTTAACTAGTTTCTTTAACGTGATAACCACATAATTTTCTAGTTAATTATGTAGTTAACTGGTGCAGAAATATGCCACCATAGATTGTGAATCGGTTTGAAAAGTAAATGTTTTATGTTCTTTTTGTAGTTTTTACAAGTATAGGATCGCGTATAAATTTATGCACAAACAATTTATACGTTTAAGCCTAAAAGCACGTGTAGCAGTATCTGAACACATTTACATATGCAGGCTAGACTTATGTTTTTATTTAGGGGAGTCTGCAAACAAGGTCAGCCCGCTCAGTTGGTGGAGTGCTAGACTGTAACCGGCAGTTCCGGGTTCATTTCCCGGATTTTTGCAGGTTATGTACCTATGGTCATGTCATACACATATGGAGAATTTGTCAGCTGCATGCAGAAGAGCAAGTTATTATTGGTCGATAATAAATTCCAGGAAATCTGGTAAGGTCAACTGGCCGCCGTGTATGACTGATTTTTTTTGAAAAAAAAACTGGCGTAAAACCCGATGAAAACAAAAACATGACAGAAATATCACATAAGAAAGGGGGTACTTTGGACTTCAGAGACATTTATTCAGCAGCATTTACAAATTATAAACTTTGAATAATATGAGGACAATTTGAAAATCTGGACATTCGTTCTGGTTTAAAATACACTATACTATGGATTGTGTACCACAGTAACATGATTTCAAACCTTATGTGACAATAACAAATATTCGCCGCCAGTCAAACACGTGAACAAAATAATGGCTATCAAATGTATGGTGATCATTGACTAGGCACAATACATTTTTGCAACAACATTGAAATTCCTAAAATTGTAAACAAAACCCGCTTTATATAAATGTTTGGATGGTCATCAATAGCTATTACAAATTATTAAATCGTGGGCAACATCTGCAGAAACATGAGATTTTGCACTGAGTGATGTTTTGAATATGAAAGTTCCAGCAATGGGCTTTTATGTGATAACAAACTGTTCTGTACAAAATAAATGTGGTTGGATACATGACATACATCATTCATTTACTCCAGTAATATAGGGTCGGAATACCATACAACATTCATACTTCTAGGCTTGAATTATCATACAACATTCATATCCACTATCATCTCGTGATTGGGACATCATCTAGCGTTAAAGTGGCATTTATTTACAAAAACATCTTAAAAGAAGTGTCTTTTTAATTGTGAGAAATCAATGTGAATCAATGTAAATTAAGTATGGCAAAGTTGAAGCACTGTAAGGGTTGCATACGTAATTGGCTGATATGTTGTTATTTTTTAAAACAAAATCAGTCATATATGACGGTCGGTTTACCTTAGCAGTTTTCCTGGAATTAATTGTCAATCAGTACTAACAAAGTAAACGTCTGACAACTTCCCCAAATGAATAAGAGGTGGAGGACAAATGACCCTAGCCAAATATCAGGGGAAACACTTGCCCGATAATCGAAGCCGGACAACCCGGCGCTCTATCGATCGAACCGGACTGGGCGGGCTTTATTATATCTAATAACAACAGTCCATACATATTTTACATGAAACACGCCATAATCGTTTATGTACGTCACATTCGTTGATAATATTTAAAACTTTTATACATGTACTGCAATTTGGTTCCGACTGATTCGTACCTCATTGCCAGAATTTCCTACGTATGAATTATATATTGTAAATATCAGTTTACAGATTTCCTTGAGATCGATATTGTAATCACGATTGACAGTCTTTCAGCAGAGTCGTGTAGACTGGTTATAATTATACAAATGTATAACTTTTCTTATCTAAAAAAATAAGACCACCAATGGTTATGGAGGTCGGACTAAGTTGTGAGACTGTCTGATTTTCGACTGAAAATATGGAAGTAAATCTATTCGAGATAGTCCCTAGATGTTATTCATTTTACAGATATTTCTCATTCACGTTGCATGTTCGGATACAAACCAATCAAGATCACAACTTACAGCAAATATTTTTTAAAAGATTGTTAATGTTTGTATATGCGGTTTGCTTGGCTTTTTCAAACAGCAATACTCGTAGCTAAACCTTTTTCATCCTGGTCTTTTCAATATTAAATACTTCCGTGTAAGATATTACTCAAACACGCAAATCCAAGCGAGCAGCACGGATTTCATGTCTTTTCAATACGTGTATTGCGGGATCTTGAATGTAGTATAATCGGATTCACACATCACTTTGCTTAGAGACACACAAGTCTTGAAAATAATGGTATAATAATTGAACAATTGACCGTATAAACACAATGTTGAATGCTAACATCATGGCGAGGAGAAAACGTATAAACACAATGTTGAATGCTAACATCATGGCGAGGAGAAAACGTATAAACACAATGTTGAATGCTAACATCATGGCGAGGAGAAACCGTATAAACACAATGTTGAATGCTAACATCATGGTGAGGAGAAACCGTATAAACACAATGTTGAATGCTAACATCAAGGTGAGGAGAAAACGTATAAACACAATGTTGAATGCTAACATCATGGTGAGGAGAAACCGTATAAACACAATGTTGAATGCTAACATCATGGTGAGGAGAAACCGTATAAACACAATGTTGAATGCTAACATCATGGTGAGGAGAAACCGTATAAACACAATGTTGAATGCTAACATCATGGCGAGGAGAAACCGTATAAACACAATGTTGAATGCTAACATCAAGGTGAGGAGAAACCGTATAAACACAATGTTGAATGCTAACATCATGGCGAGGAGAAAACGTATAAACACAATGTTGAATGCTAACATCATGGCGAGGAGAAAACGTATAAACACAATGTTGAATGCTAACATCATGGTAAGGAGAAACCGTATCAACACAATGTTGAATGCTAATATCATGGTGAGGAGAAAACGTATTAACACAATGTTGAATGTGCTAACATCATGGTGAGGAGAAACCGTATCAACACAATGTTTGAAGGATTATTTAGTGTGGCAGAAATAACAACTTAACGCAATAAATGTGCTCTAAACGCGCGGAAGAACCGACATTTACTATGAACTGAAAATATGTACGGGCATAAGAGCCCGAGTCATGTAGAAACTATCCCAGCAATTAGAGCGAAGGAAGACACAGGGTGAAACTTGGGTAGAACTATCGATATTCCAAAAGCCAACTGGACTGTTTCGTCTAAATTCTATATATCGGATAGGATGTGGACTCAGCAACCGTAACTACCGACCACGGAAGTCCTCTTGTAATAGTTAAAACTCGTTTGAAATTGTAACATCAAGTTTACAAGCTCCTGGTGGCCACCAATTATTTAACTAATATATAATTTGGTGTAAGTTTTATCTGAGACGATTAATTCAAATCTCAACTTAAGTGTGTTATCGTGGCGGAATTTGTGCGGCAGTTTAACCGAGTTACCAAAGGATATCACATGATACACTTCAGACTGTCATGTATTCATCTGTTAACATTGTCTCTTTTTACAATGTTTGATTATCATGGCAACACACTTTGTTAACTTGCAATTGATCCTTTCTCATTCCAGTGTAGCCACGCCCACCTTAGCAACATGTGCTCATTACTACGTTAGACAAGCGCTTTACAAAATGGCGACCGACAATAATAAACGTAATGTAATTTTGGAGTGTCTTTGTGATCAAACGTTGAGAAAATAGTACTCAAAACCGTCTGTGACAGACCGAAAATGATCTAAGAAAAATCAACATCAGAGCTTAGCGTCTTATTTGAATAGACATATTTTATACTACAGCAACAAAAAATGCACAAAATTGACATCTTTTGGATAATATCAGGATATTTTGTAATGTCTATTATAATCTGACATCAAAAATATTTGTTAAAAGTCCATGTGGTAAATATTTTGTTTCGAAATTGACAAAATAATCAGTTTAATAAATAATTTAGAGAGTGGACAGACATTACAATATATGAATTATTTCGCAAATCATCAATAAATCATTCAACACATATTTCTAAAAATTCCAGAAATTATGCCTTAAAGAAACAAGGCCAGTTTTGGCTTGGGCAAATTATATAAAATTACATAAGAAACAATATTTTCCCCTGTGTGCACTATCTAGATATCAATCTTGTCCAGAACCCTAATCAGCATTTATCTTTGTCTGCCCCAGTTGGAATCCAATATACATCCAATCACTGTTTCCTGTCACCATCTGACACATATATACAGTACAGTTGAGAAGTGTGATTTTTGAGTGTCAAATATTTGTATAGACTTTAACTAAAAGACCACTGATCAGGTCTGTGTTGAATGCTATAAGATGTTTATTATTTAAGAACTTATTTCAACATAGGTGTGATTGTTAGGGTTTAAACACAATATATTACTCATTTATGTCCTATTATAAACTGTAAACACCAGTGAAAATGAAATAATGAAGACATCAGAACTTTTCTAACTCTTTTAATTACGTTTAAAAGAAATAGTCAACAGTGAATAACCAATACCAGTGAATCACGTGTATTTTCATTTTTTTACTAGTATTAATAAACATAAAAAGATTTTTTCTGAATATATGTTTATGGCTATACTATTTTTTAATCTCAATAATTATTGATGTTATAATTGATTTTGTGCCTTTTTAGTATTACAAGCTAGGGAAATATTAAATACTTACCTAAATGCTGGTAAAAGACAAATATTGTAGTTTATATAAAAAAAGATCATTCAACACGCAGATATATTGATCATATCAGACATTTATATTAATTGCAAGTTAAACCAGATGTTTGTTTCATCGGGTTTAACGCCGTTTCTCAACGATATTTCAGTTATATACGGCGGCCGGTTCACCTAACCAGTTTTTCCTGGACTGAAATCTAACCAGTACTAACTTGCCCTTCCACAAGGAACCGGCAACTTCTCCACATGTGGAGGAAAATCGGGAATCGAACCCAGATCACCGGGTTACAAGTCCAGCGCACTAACCACTGGACCACGGCCGCGGCTCTATAATAAGCCAGAAGACGAGAATGATAGTTTAGCAAAATGAACCTTCACCGCTTTATAATTATTGATTCGAATGACATAATTAAGCATGAATTTAGCTAATCAGTGTAAAATTGTATAACAGTATGTTGTTGCTTGGATATGTATGTAAAACAAACATATTTTAAGTTGTTAGATTGTGTTTCTTCATCTTCTAGGGCTATACTTTTCATAAATATCTAATGTCTGTCCCCTTCGATATTAAAGTACGCCTCGGTTGACATTAACTTTCTCGGGTTAACAGTATATGCTATCACCCTCCATGGGATCTGATATTTATTTTATTATACCGAACAAATATTTTGATTTTAAAATATAAACAATAAAATAAATGTGTAACAGAAACAAACCATTTATTTAAGTTAAAAACCATACTTTAAGAAAACATCAAAAGAATGATTATTATTGGAATTTCCCGTTGTCTATTTTTAGACCCGCGAAAGGATAAAAACGTTATGGCGCCTGTAATATTATGTCACAGGGTACAAACGTTATGTTACAGGATAACATTACGGATTTGCTTATAGCGTGTATACATATGGAAATTTAACAAGGCAAAGTTACGAGAGGTATAATAAAATAAATTATAATATAATAATGCAATCATCATCCGAAATCTAACAAACCTTATGTTTTATTGCACGGCAATCTCTCCCTATTTGTCTAAGGTTTTTCTAAGGTAAGCGAGCTGCTGGGGGTGTGTCGAATCCCGATATCTGATTGCCCAATCGGCATGTCAATCAAATATCTGAGAAAGGGTCAATTGTTCTTAAAACGACATTATTGTGAGAAAATGATAATTCCGGATCTTTATTCACCTGTTCTATTTGGTTCTGCTCCATTCTAGTCAACTCGGTTCTGTTCAGTCAAAGCAAAATTAAATTATAAATTTGATAATTTGTGAGATCGGTTTTCTGTACTAGAATGTGGTCCTTTGTGTTAGTTCTGTGAAATGTCGTGTTACTTACAGTATACTGTTATAATTCGTATAATTGGATTTTAATTCGTTTAATTGGATTTAAAGCTTAAGGTTGGTGAGTCTGATTTAAATAATCTTGCATGTTCCATTCACTGTTATTTAAAGCGGTGTCACATTTTTTCTTCTCTATAATTGCTTTATTGTAATTTCAAATTGACGCAATTTATTTGAATTTCATAAAATGTCTTTCTCTTACTTAGATATTGGCGCCTTTCTGAGCCGATAAGTCTGTTTCAAAACGAACGAAAGTAAGGAATTACTGTGACATTTATTAGAAAATCTGACGAGTCTTGGGTTTTCTTATTAATCGCTTTGATTACGAACAAGGAATGACATATGGTTTTTTTAAGCACGATAGAAAAAATCATTTCATATTCGTGTGACATGCCTATAGTTATTCACTGTCAGCAAAGTGTCTTAAGATTTAATGTCATATCGTTTTGGTAAGCTAATACAAATTCTATTACATAACATAAGATAACATTGATTTTATTTTCATAGTTATTTTGGTGTATAATAGAAGTTATGTTAAGAGATCTACACTCACCCAGAGTTCTAACTCATCATATTTAAATTTGATATAATTTTCTTAATTCTGTACTAAATGGTATGAAAATTAAGATTTCTGATCATAGAGCATTTTGTTTTAAAAACTTTTCGCCAAATATTTATTCGATATTAAGTGCAACCATGCGGAACGAATGATCGAATTTCGGTATTTTTGACTTGCTGCTTTTACCTGGCTTTCTTTCACGTGATTTCTTTTTCTAATTGTGTTGTTCTGTATTACAGTCGTTAAAAACACTTTATGTTTTGAGTGAAAATGGTCCAAAAGAAATATGGGAGGGCTATTTGTCCACTAAAATGATGAACAATGAACAAATGAAAAATATATGAACCAAATACTATCATTAATAGGTTTTTGCATTAGCAAAGTATACTTTGAAAGCGACTATTGGATGTATGTATGTTTTATGTATGTATGTTTAAAAAACCCGAAATAAAATTTAAAAAAATGATGACCAATTGTATGCCCTTTCATAAATGTGACTAAAATTGCATTTCCTGTAGGACTAGAAGTAAAATAGTTTGTACTCTTGAAAATAATTAATTGAATCTAACAACGGCGTTATTTATGTGAGGTTGTTACACGAGATTTCCACGTGGATCCAAGTAAAAATTAAAAATTTAAAAGACCGGAAGTGGAACCAGAAGTGTCTGCGCCCTTCGTCTCGACACCAGGTAAGGGGACTAGTGTTATGCTGCAAAAAGGCTGAACATCATAAACCACAGGTGCCTAGCACACGCTCAGTAATTAATTACATAAAGCACATTTCTTTGTTTTTTAGCATACGAAATTGAACTTTTGTGAAACTTATTAGTCATGTTTTCTGTAAAATTTAAACACGCTTATATGCTGGACCTTATTCAAGTGCTTCTTTTTTATGCCCCCACTCGGAAAGGGGGGGGTATAGATTTGCCGTTGTCCGTCCTTCCGTCTGTCACACAATCTTGTGTCACCCATATCTCCAAAAGTATATGAGCCAGAGTCATAAAACTTTACAGGAATGTTCACATGTGTAGTTGTGTACCTGGGGTTTCATGTTTGGCTGTGCCCAGTATGTGCAAAGTGATGGACCTTGAATGTGAAGTTCATCTTGTATAGTATAAATATTTTGTTTTAAGCAAAACGGACACAATCTAAACGCTCTGTCTATATTATTGTGTCTTCCTTTCTCATTAAGCAAGTCATGGCTTGAGCAAGGAAAATTTGAACATGCCCTTTTCAGCATATAAGGAAAGTCCATTGATAAATACCTTTCAGGGTTTAACACTGTTTTAAACAGTACATAGTGAAAAGCCTTTGAAGAACTATTAATGAATTCCTGTAAATATTGATATGAACAGTCTTTCTGTCTGGATTTAAACATCAAGAGGAATGATTTTATGTTGCCAACCCCTTTCGTCAACCACGCATAACCAAAACCATGTTCAAACAGCAACTATTTTACACCACTAGCCCATGTTGTTTTTCAAGCATCGTCAAGCGATCTAAGCATTATATAGCACTGTCTTGGATATCTGTGCGGTTTTAAGCGAGTCAATTAAACCAATATTTCTCACATCGTGTCATGTATATCAAATTAAGAGGATGTCTGCCGCATTCACTCAGTGCCATCTTAATGGAAACGTTTGCATTCAGACAGGCAATACGTTTAGAAAAGTTGACATGTACCCGTTCAATGCTTTCGCCATACTTGTAGCCCCATATATCAGATGAGTACGTTAAAATAGGTTGCACTAACGAAAAGAACAACTTAAAGGTTTCTGCGTGCTTGAATATCCAAACTGTGTTTTGAATTTGAATATATTGACCACTGGTTTCGATGCTTGAAGGCAAAGTTTCTCTTGAGTTTTGGGCCATGATAGGGTTGGTGTAAAAATCTACCCAAACATTTATAGAAAGGCACAAACTCAATCGGCTCGGACACATATTTCCATTGCTCATAAGCCCTGAGTGGGCCACCGTTTCGGTTCACCATAATCTTTGATTTGTCAATGTTTAGTTACCTACCACTGGCTGTACAAAATTGTTCAATAGAGTCAATCTGTTTTTGCAGATTCGCCTTTGTATCGGCAACACTTGCCACATCGTCGGCGAAAAGCAATGCATGCACATCTTCAATAGCTTTAGTAATTTGAACACCTTGGGTACAAGAGGATTTTAAAAATTGAACTAAGTCATTGACGAATATAGAGAAGATCATCGGAGAGCTAATGCAGTCTTGTTTTGTTCCAATTGAACAAGTGAAGAAACGTGTGAGACCATGTTTGACCTTAACACATGATTTCATGTTCAAGTACATGCTTTTGAATATTGCAAGAAATTTACTATGTTCACTAATACCCTTTCTCACAAGACAGTTCCATAGATTCTGGTGAATACATGAATCAAAGGCCTTAAAAAAGTATATATAAAACACGTATAGTCAACCCCTTCTTTTGCAAAGATACTTTTGTATGACAGCTTGCAAATTGAAGATATTGTCGATTGTAGAGTACTGGTGCTTAAAACCAGCCTGCGACTCGTCTATTATATTGTGTTCATCACACCAGGCAGTTAGGTGATTGTTCAATCAAGTCAAGTCAAGTCAAAATTTATTTATTGTCGGATAACTACATTAATAAATAACATTAGCCATGTATGGCTATTTACTGACATGAATATATTCAATATATTCACCAATATTTTGCTAATAATAGATCAGCGATATAGCTCTAAAGTTATTTGGGTCATCTTTTGGACCTTTTTTATGAATAAGCGCAATGATATTTTCGCTCCAATAGGGTGGAAATGTACCAGAGTCATATAACTTATTGAACAATAGGTGCAAGTACAGCAATGTCAAGTCACATGTACATTTAAACATTTCATTGCATAAACCGTCTATTCCAGGGGCGCAATTCTTGCGTAAGGATGATATACTATTAAACATATCTTATGTACTTATCTCCCTTTCTAGAATTTCAGCATTTTCATTTCGTGTCAATAATTGTGCAAGTAAGTTTTGCGCTGGATTATCAGCCTGGTCCCGGGCGTTATTTTCACCACTGAATAATTGCTGGAATTATTGTACCAAAGACTTATCTGATATTTGGGAGTCATAATTGTTTGTTTTTGCATGAAAACGAGGATTTTATTTTAGACCAGCTGGGGTGGTATTCACGAAACATCTTAAGGTTAAGATTTTCCTTAAATGTAATATTTTCCTTAATATCCACAAGATTTTCCTTAAATATGAAGAAAATACTTAAGTGGTATTCACTAAACATCTTATCTTAAGATTTTCCTTAATTATGGCAATTTTTCCTTAAAAGATAAGGTAGCTTCCACCTTCCTTAAAGTAGAAAAGGAAAATCTTAAAAATGTCGGATGTGTGAAGATTTGAGTACAATAGACCTATATACATCTTATAAATGTAATAATGCGTTAACTGTACAATCCCCTAGTAGATGTAGGTATATTTTCATCTACGAAGATGTTTAATGTAGATATTAGCCTATGAAAAGGGAAATAACTGCTATGTAAACATTGAGATTGAAATGGACGCACAGAGACGCTCAGTATTTTTTATTAAGTTCGTTGATATTATGTCGTTTTTAATGCTCGGAAGAATTGGAACTGGGGTGGTATTCACAAAGGATCTTAGATAAAAATATTTCTCTTATCTGCTAGAAAATTCTCAAATATGACAAAATTTGACTTAAGTTTAAAATATTTCTTAAGAGCTATTCACAAAACATCTTAGAATTATTTTGGTCTTAAATAGCCCATTTTAGTCTCAAATATCCGTTTTTCATCTAAGATTTTTTCAATAAATAAAATACGTCTATAGGTATCTTATCTACTTGAGAAATTTCTTAAAAATGGCGACGGTACATTCTGTGATTTTAAACACGGTTATTCCCGGACCTCTCTACGTATGCAAGGTAAGTTTAATATCTTCTACAAATATGTTTATGCGAACATTCCGTTTAGATTAAATCTGTATATTTTACTTGATTACCCGCACGGGAATCAGCTGTCAAAAAATCGAATCGAGGGGGCGAAAACACGTCCAAGTTTGTGTCTTGTAACACTGTATTACTGGATACAGGTACTAGTAAACTTCTTTTTAGGACTTACATTGGTCATAGTTAGTCGTTTTACCACATGCTTTGACTACATGAGGCTTTTACTGAATGTCATAAACAGGGTGTTTGGCACATGTATTCGCGATGCGGAAGTAATCTTTTGCTTACTAATTAATGTATTTCTGCATACATATTAGTTTATGTTTGTTGGTTTGAGTACTTGGAATGGATGTTGTACTCATAATCATGATCATTCTTACCTGATGGCGGTGCAGGAATACAATCATGCTCTCTGATGTGTCAGAAAACATAAATTTATTTAGAGATGTGATAAGAATTGTTTTATGAACCACTTTCAATATATTAGTTTTAGTTAATAGGTAACATTAAGTATGTATATTGTACATGTTCTATAATTTTGTCAAATCTTTTACGGCCTAAATTACAAATATATTTGTTTAAATATCTTTTCAGGAAATACTTCATCTGATTCACTTGAACCATTTTGATGTTACGGTATGAGATGTATAGAACTATCCATGGTTCAACAGTTGACTGTAACAGGAGATTCACTGTACAGTGCCACAATAAAGATATGAAGGTGCAAAATATTAACTGAAACATCAATGATAAACATTATGTGAAACAAAGCTGTGTACTAAAAGGCAAGATGTTTCAAACTTTGAAGTTTGTGTAATATGTATTTAGTTTTGTCAGCAATTTATTAGCACATGTGGAACAATACAGTGTCATTCTATTCTGATCAGCTCATATCATCTGGTTGCTGATATAACACACATGAGATGTTGGTAGAAATTGTGGAAAAAACATAAAATATGAAAAATCAGTTGTATTCAGAGCATGTATGTCATGATTTATTGTTGTATGTAACCTGAATAAAAAATGTGGATCCTGAAATGATTTGTTTTTGATTTTATTAGTACTGGTGATTTTTGCACATAACATAAATATTATAGTTTCTTATCACCCACCCCAAAATTATGCAACATGTATATCATATATTAAAATGGTATCATTATTTAAACACTCCACATTTACTTGCACATGAACAAAATTATATTTGTTCTGTAATCACTTGAAACTAGGAATATTTAGCTATCATAATAAAAAATGCCCAACTGCATTTGAGATGGACTTAATTGTACAACTACCAGACTATAATATCAGCAATATATTGACCACTTGAAGACTATAATTACAGTTCACTTGAATATGTGTATTGAAATAACCCTTTAAAGATTTGTTGCAAGGCTGTTTATTTACACATCCATCAACCATGGAAGTGTCACTGTGGATGCTGTGTGATAGAAGATATTACAATCACAACTTTGTGAGTCACTTCATTCACTTCATAGCTGTATATATGTGTATTAAATGTCCATTCAGTAACATTTTAGCATAAATTAAATAATTATTCATGACTAGCCTGACTATTTTCCAACATAAATATTATTTTAGGTGTTTAAAAAAGTACAGAAAACACATTTATTAAGATACAAGAAATGAATCATGCACTCCCTATTGCATTTATGCTGCAGAATCTTATCCCGAATCTGCATTTACAAGAGTGCTAAACATTTCTGATTTACATATTCAATTTGGTACAATGTTTTCATATTGTATCCTGAAAATGATGTAATTCTAATTTCATTTCAAGTAATTGTGAAATGGTGTAATTACACATTGCAAATAATTTTGTATGAACATTGACTCAGCTAGGGATGCTGGAAACAATATTCTCTTTAATGGAAACTATACACATGAGTCCAAAATAGCCAGACTGAGTTCGATACATTAACATTTATTCAATTGCTGTATAGTTTAGCACAGTTAATAAGTATTAACTGAATTATCATTTAAGTAGAATATTATTTCAACATTGTCAGTCTGATTAATTATTAAGGCAACATGTGTCCTGTAAACAGTGCTTGGGTAATTGTAATAAAGTTATATTTGAAAGACTTTCCCTAGTACACCCTAGTAAAGCACATTTTATTGGGTTATATTACAGCAGGCAACACAATTATAGTGTACAAAAAGCCATAACTTGACAGCAACACAAAACCAAGTAATTGATAAGTACATTCTAAAATGGATCATCATGTACTTGCCTAAATGAATGTTTTTTTATATATATATATATATCTTTTATTAAAGTCTCATTCTTGCATATAACACACTATTTCATTAAAACAATGCATACATGTCAAATTATCGCAAGTATTGAAGTATCGCTATCAATTTTGTTATTGATAACATATTGATGATATCAAAATTAAACAAAATGTTGAGTAAATTAAGTGAAATGCTGCTTCAAGACCATGTAATGTATGGTACATCTATGCAAATAAGGCATTTCATAACAAACACTAAAAGGACATGATGGAAACTCTGGGTCACTCGAAACATAGGGTAACTCGAGCTTTTCGGATGGACCTTCGAGTTATCGAAGTTTAACTGTATTTCAATCATAAATCATCATGGATAAACACAGGATTATACAATGAAGTTGTATCACCGTTTGGAAGGATATTTTATGTTCGACTGCGTTGTGTCATGTGTTTTTCGCGAATTGTGTTGTGTTGAAACTGACAGATAAGGGAAAAAGGAAAATATTTTATTAGTTTTGGATATTTTTCTTGAAGATACAACGTACATTAGCTGCGAATGCCATCTTTACAGGCATGTTATAACTGTTGAAAACCATTGCCACATTTGGTTTAAATGTACCAGTATAGATAAAATAATGTTGGCTGGCGATATAGCTTCTTGTTTTTGAAATAAATGAATCATGAATTATGATATGTAAATAAATAGACTTAAATGCAGAACAAATTTTTTTATTGTGTTATATTTATATTTGGAGTTCAACTTTGTTTTATGTGGTTATTTTGTTTGGCAGTTAATAGACATTATCAGTACTAAACGTATTCGAAACAATGTTTATTTGTTGAAAAGGATTAAATTGACATCAAAGTTACGACATCGTAACGGCAAACGTTGATAAAACGCACTTGTCGACTTCCGTTACTATATTTAGATCGTGGAAATTCAAAATTTGCATGACAACCGCTTTAAGATTTTCCTTAGATGAAATTGATATTTTCCTTAAAGTTAAGACTTTCCTTTGCTAAGGACATCCTTAAGTGGCACTGAGGAAAATCTTAAGGTTCACGATTTCCTTATCTTTAACTAAGGAAAAGAAAATAAGGATAATCTTAAGGTAAAACTTAAGATGTTTCGTGAATACCTGCCCTGAACGCTTTGGGGTTTCTCCGCAAATTAACTAATTCATCTCTTCGTGATTTCTCGCACTTTGCCTTCTTGGTTTTGCACATATGTTTAAACCTGTTTAGCATCTTTATATCTCTCTAAGTCTATATCACAGACAGTCAGTCGAAAACGCCGTTGCATGCGATATTTTTCATATTTTGCTTCGTCACATTCTGTACACCACCAATCTGGTTTACATTTATTGCAAACATTGTTTTCGTCGGAAATGATGTCAGTTCTTGCGAAATGTGTAAAATTGCATACAACTGTTCTGCCGCTTTATCGCGGTCTGACTTTACAAATACGTACATATTTTTCTTTCTTCCCCGATAAAACCACTTAACAGAAATATTCATGTGCAGTCTCACTGTTCTGTTCATTTTCTGATATGGTTATTCTTCACTTACGTTGATACGTTGATAAACAAATTGAACAAATACTGTCAGTTAAATTACATTTATAGTAAACATTTGACCGTCTTTTCAACCATGAACGTTTTTGATTGTGTGCTAATTTGATCAGCGAAATGACTGGTATCTATTCAATTGTAAAGCCTGGCCGTTTTTTTCTTGTTGTGATATTTATAAAAATGTAAGTACTAAATATCTTGCTCTCTATTTATGGTCTTATACCGATGACACTTCTCCAACATTAATTATCTAAATTGCGTAGCAAAAGTTACATTAAACGAAAAAAATCATTTATTCGTTTATATATTTGATTATGTTTTAACAATGATATCAGTAGCTTAAATACACTGCATTCAAAATAGAGTGTCATAACACTCATTAAAGAAACTCAACTCTTTTTGCATGGACATGTTAACTTACCAGAGTTATTGTTAATTCGTTATTATGATTTATCACATACCCGTGCACGTTTTAACGATGCAATACATATCATATTGCACAGTGTGTATATAATATACAAATGAGCGGGAAAACCTACATGAAATCCATACGCTGTTTGTTTACAATTAACAAGACAAGTAATAATAAGAAAAATCCATATCGCCAACGTTTCATGCATTAAAAAGGAATGTTTATGAACACTGCAGCGAACACAAAAAGAAATATTATAATATGATATTTACCGTTTACAAACAAGTTATGACAAATCTACTAAGCATGTCCAGCAAAATTCTACTAACCTACCTATCCACGGCCCTTATTCAATATATGTCTTAAGTTGAAAATTTAAGTTAAATCCTAAGATTTCCATTAAATTTAAGATTTTTCTTGCACTTCTTCCTTAGATTTCAAGAAAAATCTTAAGTGGTATTCACAAAGCATATTATCTTAAGAAATTGCTTATTTTTTAGGAAAACGCTAGCATTTTCGAAATCTACAATTTGCTGCTTGTATACGACGATTGTTTTTATCGTTTTACGTACATTTCCATTGAGGCCCTATTATAATATTTGTTGATATCAGTAAGGGGCAACTATTCTTGCTCGATCTACCTGACGATATTTACGAAGCAGAGTTGGAGATCGATTTTGTGAACAAAATGCTTATTTGCTTGTAAATAATGAAAGATTTCTCAAAGAATGTGTTCATTTGAAATGGTGTGTCTGGTTAAGGTTATGTACGAACTATATTGGCGATACAAGTAGTAACATGCATTTTGAAATGTCATGTGAATACGCGATGCAGACAAATGCAAGTTTTGATCGGAATGAACTTTCATTGTATGAAGACGATCATTCAACGGCGACCAATGGATATACATGTATCATGTTTCCACTAAAACACGATCATTATGTAGTACTCAATACTAAAATTGAATGTTGAAATGCGTGTCACAGACACGCTGTTTCCCAGTAATAATCGGACATGATTGTTATTTTACTTAAGAAACATATTAGGAAAGAAATATCTTAAGTTTTATATTGAATATAAAAATATGTTTTATCGTTAGGTAAGGAAAACATTTGTCTTAAAGAAAAACTAAGGATATTTAGGTAAAGTAAGTTTATTCCTTCTCAAACGTTTCAGACGACATTCGTGTTTCAGACGACATCAACTAGTGTACACAGGAACTTGAATCAACATATTTATCTGTGTACGAATACGAATGCATCTGCATGCTTGTTCTAAATTTGAATGAAAACCGTTTTAAACCAGTGTCTCAATAATTTCCGAACAAACCTCGTAGATATACTTTTCGCTCGTACATGTAATTCATCAGCAATTGCCGAACATTACTCATACTTCATTCATTTTACTCACAAATTACGAACAATCATCAACATTGCATGTTTATAGTTCATTAGCAGACTTCAACAGTTTACTCATAGTTCTTACATTTGACTCAAAGTGGATAAATAAATTTCACAGTTCAACTTATAACATCTACCATTGATACTTGCTTTAAAATAGCTAAATGTTTAGAACATGGAAGATAAGCATGTTACACAATACCTTTGTTTATACAGTCATACACGTTTCAATGTTTAACTTGACTATTCGAAGAATACGGAGAGCTATTCTACCCACACTGGCGTCACTCTGTGTGTCACACCTTCGTTAAAGTCTTGCGTGCAAGTTACTATCAAGGCCATATCTCAGTTACCACTGCATGTATTTAATTCAAAACATACACTTTATTGAACCAACTAAATTAACTAAGTAAGATAACTCTTGCATGGAAATAATAAAATATATGTCCATTCTTGAACTTTGCTTAAACTTGTGTGTGTAAGTACCATCACGACCATAACGCAGTAACCACTACATGTGTTGGTTTGAAACTGTCATAAATCCTACTAACTAAGCTAGATAACCCTTCCTGGATTATATTAAAATTCATTTTTAAACGTAGTTATTGTTCTTTCATTATTTAGCCTGTAAATACATGTAACTGGCTGAGCCAGTATTTTACTGACAGTTCCAAGGCTGTACATCGCTGTATGGTTATAATTTGTGTTTTAGATGTATGTTAAATTTCCGTCTCCTTATGTGCAATTCTTTCACTTGATATAGTGTTCATGTTATTTATAGTTGTAATATGATTATAGCACGTAAGTATTTGTACATGTAATGATAACAATTGTAAACAAAAGTTATTGTAATGCAGTGATTACATGTTTTTTATAAATGTAATATAATCATTACATCAGTAATTGCCCCAGGTCTGGCCTGAGCTATGTAAGCATTGAACGGAATTCAACAAAAAATAATTTGAATCTTTCCCACTGATAGGCAATTGGTTAAGTCTTGGTGTGGGTTTACGTTGGTGTTGTCCATTTTGTGCTGTGTCGTTCTCTGTATGAACTTAATTTTTCTCTCGTATATTTTTCAGTTTTATGACGTCATTAACATTTTATGACGTCATATATATTTTATTATACATATGACGTCATTTGACACAACCAAGAAAACTTTCCTCTCTTTTATAACACATCTTTATATTCATTAGGTAGAGTTAGCCCGGCAGATTAAGTCAAGATTTAGAAAAATCGTTCCGTTTGCATGGGTACTCCCCTCAGCCACCTTTTGATTAAAAAAATATATTCTTAATATAAAAGTTGACTTAGTAGTTCCATCTTAATGATTTTGGGGTCAAATAGTAAATTTGCTTTTATAGAGAAGCCAAATATATAAAATTTAAACTTTTTTGAAGCTCCCACTATCATTTACGGGAGAAAGAGAGTGAGTGTCAAAGCACAACCTGGGCACACTGGTGACTGGAGCTAACTATTCATTTTAGTATAGTTTAGTGTCCCAAATGCTATCTAACACTTATCTGTAGTCTTGTTAAATCCAGGACCAGTTAGACCGCATCTGAATTGACAGGATGTGCCAGCGCGGGAGATGCAGCTGCAAGTAAATACATGGAGGAAGGAGTAGTTTGTCCGACAGTCATGAGGAAAGGGTTGTTTACCACAGCTGCTATCGACAACATAGACCATAATCCTACTGCAACGACAGCAACCACTTTTTTCCATGGAACAAGCCAATCTACGCATTAGCAAAACAGATACAGTGGCATTGGACTGAAAAGTATGGTGAAGACAAGTTTGTCATTATGTTTGGGGGTCTGCATATTGAAATGGCGGCATTTAAGTCCATTGGAACCCTCCTTCAAAATAGTAGATGGACAGGAGCCATTGTGGAGGCAGGGATTGCTTCCTCGGGCTCAGCAGAATCCTTTCTTTCTGCTTCAAGTGTCACTAGGTTACAGTTAGCACTCTTTACAAGCTACTTAAAGAAGCCTACAGGTTTTACGGTTCAGAGGCCAATGAACAAACACAGGATGTGCTAAGTATCGTAGACTGGTGTAAAAGACGCAAAACTGAAAGTCCACAATTTCAATTCTAGAATCTAGTGTTGATAATGGAATTAAAAATCTTGTCCCTGGTCCGATCATTTCGAGAAGCAGACTTTACTTTATACCGTCAATCGTTGTGCGAGTTGATACCATTCTTTTTTGCCAACAACAATGTGAACTATGCAGGATGGCTCCCCATTCATCTCAGAGACATGACACATCCTCAGCTGGCTGCAGAATTCCATAACGGAAAATTTGTTGTTCACAAATCTAATCGTGAATTTTCAGCGTTGGCTTTTGACCAAGCTCATGAGCAAGCAAAAGCTGTTATCAAAGGTGATGGTGGTGCCATTGGTGTGACAGAAGACCCATCTGCACAACGACGGGGGATGGTAGCCGGACCTGAAGTCAGTCACTTGGTTGCTCAGTATGAATCGGCATCTGAAGCCAAGGATTCAAATGAAAATACCAGACATCACGAACAGACAGAACACACACAAAAGGCTTTCTTCGATAAAGTACAGAAGCTGTACACTATAATGAAAGATATGGGCAATCCATTTATGGAAGAGACTGAGGATCTTTTTACACTGGATATAAAAAGTATTGCCCATCCTAGTGCTGCTGAAATGGTTGATTCTCATTATGATAATGGTAAAACTCGCTTCAATGAGTTCCTGAAAGGGATGGATACAGAGGAGTGTTCATTTCATCAGCCAATCAAGAAGAACAAGACAGATTTCTTTCGGCAAAAGCCAGAGCCGAAAGCGCGTGATTCAAAAGAAAAAAACTAAAAGGACGACTGTCGTCTGTTCTCTACACTTTTCATATCCCGCCAGTCTAGAGAATGGGACCTGATGGATTTTTTCAGCATGAGAATCAGTCTTTTCCCGCTGCACTGAGTGATAATGATAATCTCCACAGCTGTCAGAAATCGCAGCTTGCGACAATTCTGGGGACTCACTTTACTCCTCCTGATACTGAGCCAGAAGCTGGCGTCATCATTTTGGACGGATCGGCTTTAATCAATTCATTGCCTCCAAGGATATTGAAGACGTTTGAAGAATATGCAGCACTAGAGGTAGTCCCAAAAGTACAAACATATAGTTGTACTTACACGAGAACAGATATTGTGTTTGACGTATACTGGTCCTCTAGTTTAAAAGCTGAAACACGATCAAAGCGATGCATAGGCGCTAGACGCAGAGTGAGTGACAAAGGGAAAATCCCACAAAGCTTCTTGAGAGACAACAACTACAAGACTGAGCTATTTAACTTCCTGGCGGATAAAATTGTGAAGATGTGTCCAAATGATACAGTTATATTCACTCAAGAAGAGGGTGTTGTCTGCAATCAGTCAATAAGTCTTGAAGGACTCAAACACTGCAATCAAGAGGAAGCAGACACACGAATCTTCTTGCATGCACAACACGCTGCAGCAGATGGTACCAAAATCATTATGATTAAAGCCAGCGACACAGATGTCCTTGTCATTGCGGTCAGTGTTCTGTCAATTCTGCAGCTTCTTGGTGTAGAAAAGTTGTGGGTCGCATTTGGTCAAGGACAAAACTTGAGGTGGATTCCCATACATGATATAAGTACGTCAATTTCACGTGGCAAACGGGATTTTCCGAATAAGTAGACCCAAAGGAGTCTCCATGTCAATTTTGGTGCTTGTACCACAATGTAAACGATTTTTTCACTAATATTCCGGGCTAAGTCGTATTTTTCTGTTTTTAGCAAGGGGTTCGTCAGAGCCAATTTGCTATAGTAGGAGAAATCCGCGGACACTCATCGGATGAGTCATCTCAAGTCTGTAATTCTGAACAGCCAAAGTCTACATAGATCTACTCCTGAAGTAGTTCTTGTCTAAAAAAAAATAGCGGTAAGCATTTGCAAAGATTTGCGATATCAGTTAGAAAAAGAATTTGAGCTGACACCACTTACGCAAAAGAAAGAACCCTATAAAAACTTGCTGATTAAATATTGCAAATTACAGAAAAAAAATATCTGCCTGCGCCGCAGCCGTATCACGCGTGAAGTGCACTGAAAACAAGCTAGCAGACGATAGTATACAGTAGGCAAATAACTCAGCTGGCGATAGCAGTAGGCAGAGATACGTATACGTGCAATAACTCGGCGAACGATAGCAGTAGACAGAGATACGTATACAACACATAACTCGGCGAACGATAGCAGTAGACAGAGATACGTATACAAGAAAACGGTGCTATATGTAATAATATATCCAACGAACAATTATACACGGGAAATGCAATTTTCCGTCTTCTTTCCGTTGAATATCGACGATTTACGGAAACATACTTTTTGTTTTATTGTCATCCTGTATGTAGGTCGATCGATTGGTTGTTCTGTTCAATATATAACATATTTAGTTTGTGTAGCTAACTACTTCTTCAGTTTGCAAGGGATTACAATGCAGTTTGATAATAAAAGTACCATGGTGCATGGTTTGTAGATGTGGGAGACATAAATTTGCTGTGAATCCATTAAAATGTATTAGAATTCTGTCCATTTGAACTGAAGTCTCCTTTTTGAACACATGTAATAACATTATAGTTTATGTAGCAAAATACGTTAGTTTTCAATGGACTGTATTGAAACTTGGCATTAAAACAATCAACATTAAGGTACTGTTGACTTCTTCTCCATTCATCCTTCTGACTGGCTATACAAATTTTTTGTATACCGTCTTGTGTGTGTAACGCCTATATTATTTAATATACTGACATAACAAAGTGTTCTTGATAGACTATTGTGATAGGTAAAATATATGTCAAAGTGACGTCTGTGATCTGCAGTTAGCCCCTTGCTGTCAGCACTTTCAGTGCTTTGATTGTTTTAGTTTTCTTAAAAGACATCACTAGTATCTAAGAATTGTTTGATTATTAACTACATTATCAAGTTGACTTTACTTTATATTGCATTATTAATTTGATATATTAAGGTTATTTCACATTCTGATGTTACTAATTTATTTACAGGGAGCGAGGTCAGTATAAGGCTTATTGTTCCTTCGTGCTGGACTAACTACAGTGTGTCTGTTGTTATGTACGTAATGGTTAATTGCTTTCAATGATTAAGTAATTGCCTAATAAGTACATGCATGTATATATGTTTGAAATCAATGACCATATCTTAGCGATTTAATGTGACCATAGCTAGCTCTTAAATCGATTTAAACCCCCAGTATTTTTACTGACAGTTCCAAGGCTGTAATTCGCTGTATGGTTATTATTTCTGTTTGTGTTTTGAATGTATGTTATATTTCTTCTTCCCCAATGCAATTCTTTCACTTTATATAGTGTTCAAGTTATTTCCTGCCCAGTTTCGGCCAATTGTTGCTAGTTGTCTTGACTTGTCCTGTGATCTTTTCCATCCATTAATCCCCTCCTTCATTGTCCGATTGATTCTCCTAGTTATTCCTTATGGTCTGCCAGGCCATTCCTTGCGTATCTGTTCCCTAACGTGTGTACCATTAAACCTCATCAAGTGCCTTATGTTTTATGGATTGTTGTTTTTCCGGAGGTCTGTGTGAGGAGGCTTATGTCTTATGCATGTGGCGTTTCCTGTACCTACTTATTCTCTCTCTTACATTATTACTACAAAATGTACGATAAACGAGATGATTATTACTTTGATTTATCCCAACCCTGTTTGTCCTCTTTGATTTCCCTAGTTATCCCGTTTGGTCGGCCAAGACATTACTTGCGTCCCGGTTCCCTTAAGTGTACTCTTGAGCCTCCTCAAATGCCTTATTTGTATGTATTATTTTCCCCCTGATGTCTGTGTGGGGAGGCACTGTGTTATATATGTGGCGTTCGTAGTAGCAACTTAATTCCTCACTTTAGAGGTTATAAACTTTCCGTCACTTGACGGCAATATTCCCATATATCCCTCGTACGGTATATATGTATCATATATCAACGGCTTCAGAGGACTAACATATATCTAGAAGACTTTAATAATCACAACCTTCTCCTTACAGGTAAACTTCTAAAACAAAGCTATCGTTACAATTTATGTAAGACGTGTCTTAAATTTTGCAATAAATATCCAGCTCTTATTTTGAAATATGAAACTAGTGTCAAATCTATGTTAGAGACAGGAATTACTAATCCAAATTTTTATGGACTTCTGTTATATAAAATTAGCAAAAATTATAACAATTGTAACTTTGATCAGTTAATTGCTAAACTAATTAATAAGATCATAAGGAAGGGTTAATCCTGACATAACGAGAACTACTACAGATAAGATTTTAAGTAAATCAATACGATAGATTTTTGCAACTGTTTCGCCAATGTTTCAAGACTAAATCGAGTTATATCTATAATCCATACTTGATATGGCAGGATATGACTGATGATTATGTCTTTATTAAAGGACTATGTTCGCGACTTTGTAGGCATTAACTTTTGCTCCGGAACTTACATAATATGTTCCATTGAGTATCTTGAAACTACTATCCAGGTCCTTTTGGGACCGTGTCGTGTTGTAATGTCTATGACGTTTTGGGTTTGCGTTTGTCCTGTTTCATTTTGTTTGTCCATGTTTGTCGAAATATTAATTGGTTTGATCATTTTGAGTTTTTATTAATCCTCTTCACTACGCATTACATACTTATCACTGGGTCATGTATATTAGTTGAATTTCTTCAGGCTTCTTTCTTTATTATGACGGCATTTAATAAAACTATTTCTCTACGCATTACGTAATTACCATTGGGGCATATCTAACAATAATATTCTCCCTGTTTGTCCTCTTTGATTCTCCAGGGTGTATCCCTTATAGTCGGCCAGACTATTCCTTGCGCCCCTGTTCCCTTACGTATGTGCCCTTGGGGCTTCCTCGGATGCCTCATGTTTATGGATTGTTTTCCCCGAGGTCTGTGTGGAGAGGCACTGTCTTATATATGTGGCGTTCCCTGTAACAACTGATTTTGTCTCTTTCACTTTGGCATTGCTGTTTACAATCTTAATTTTTAGTTTTCTCATCATATCTAATGTTATATATTATTTCTATTTGACTTTTTGAATTTTAAATTCCATTAAAGGCCTTTCCTTATCACCAGTGTTTAAGAATATATCTAACTACAATCTTCCGGTTGGCTTTACACTAGGTTATTGATTTGATATGTTGTGGTTATTTCGCATTCTGATGTAAATAATATCATTACTGGGAGCAAGGTCAGTATAAGACTATTTGATTCTTATTGCTGAAGTATGCACAGTGTGTCTGTTGTTATGTACGTAATGCTCAATTTCTTTTAATGATTAGTTACTGCCTACTTAGTCAATTTATGTGTATGTATTGAAAATCAATTATCATGGGTTACTCATAATACCGGATAATACCGAATAATTCGTAATAACTACCGAATAATACATTTATTTTGCAAATTATACTCATAGACGTACATGTATAGTTTTAAGTGAAATATATATGAATATTGCGTAAAATGGTAAATTTATATTGTTTTGATTGTTGTAATCATGTATTTATGATATTCTTCGTATTCGTATTGTTGTTGCTTCCCTCGATTTGCCATTTGGTGCTTAGACAGTCAATGTGTAGATGTGTAACTGTGTAATAAATGGTTGGAAAATGTGTCTGATCTGTAGTTTGATGAATTACTTTCACTATTCGGTTTTGATACCATTTCTATTATGTGCAGTGGGTTATTAAATAGTGAGTATACTTAAAATACTCAAAAATATATGAAACAGACATATTTAGACCACCATATGCCAAACACAGGTTTTTTATACCATATCCATATATATTTCACCTGAAAGTAAACGACTATGAGTGTTATTTGAAGAACAAATGTATTATTCGGTAGTTATTTCGAATTATTCGGTATTATCCGGTATTACCCGGTATTATTCGGTATTCGTATTGTGGTTGCTTCCCTTGATTTGCCATTTGGTGCTTAGACAGTCAATGTGTAACTGTGTAATAAAATGCTTGGAAAATGTGTCTGATCTGTAGTTTGATGAATTACTTTCACTATTCGGTTTTGATACCATTTCTATTATGTGCAGTGGGTTATTAAATAGTGAGTATACTTAAAATACTCAAAAATATATGAAACAGACATTTTTAGACCACCATGTGCCAAAAACAGGTTTTTTATACCATATATATCATATAACGATTAAGTGTGAAGTTAGCTAGATAGATATTAAATCGTTTTAAACCCCCAGTATTTTTATTGCAAGGTCTAAGGCTGTCAATCTATGTATGGTTATTTTTTCTTTTCGAGTTTACTAAACACTGTTTAGATGAATGTTTGGCTTCCCGGTCCCCTGTGCGGTTCTTTCATGAAATATAGGTTTCATATTATTTTCTCCCCACTTCGGCCTATTTTGCTAGCTGTCTTGGACATTAAATCCCCCTGTTTGGTTATCCTTATTTATCCCTTATGGTCGGCCAGGGCCATTCCTTGCACCCTTGTTCACTTACGTATTTAACTGTGTTGTTTTCCCGGAGGTCTGTGTGGAGAGGTTCTGTCTAATGCATGTGGCATTCCCTTTAGTAACTTATTCTCTCTCTTACAGTAGTGAAATATGTAATAAAAGAAAGAATTATTTAGTTGCTAATAAGAATGCCACATAAATACACAAGAATATGGTTAGAAATTTTAGATGGTTAAAAATACTTCTTCATACAAATTTAAAACTAGAAATGTGTCCATAGGACACAGATGCTTCCACTTCCAGCCTTTGTCACTAAAGCAATTGCTATTATTCTGCTCATAGTTTGTGAATGTGAATCAACATGACCAAGTGAACAACTTCACAGATGTTCTGTGCGTTTCATAAAGAATCCTAAAAAACTTATACTAAACTTAGGACTGTCATAAGACAAATCTTAAAACCGTTCAGAATACAATTCATAATTGTAATGAGTCTTATCTATAACTGCAATATTTCTAAGCCAGTTTGACCATTTTCCAGGGGCTTCCTTGTTCGGGAGGTTATAGACTTCGAATTTCTTGCATCTCACTACTGTTTGTTCGAATCTTGCCCTGAATATAATTTGTTAGGGAAGAAGCAAAACAGTTGGTTTGTGGAACGATTGTGGTTCTACCATGGTATCTGCTTGGGTCTTCATTCTTCAGTTCGAATTATCACAACAAAATCCTAGATTGTATGTGTCTTAAAAGCCCCACTACAAAAACAAATATTCCATGGTTTTGCCTATTCTTGTAAGTCGGCAAGTATCCAGAACCGTTAAATTTGAAACAATTTTTAAATCAGATTTTAAAAAGTTGACATATTGTATATTTATATACAATATCATTGATATCCACATTCAGACTATCACAAGTTGATAGCTAACTATATAGATAGATATATTGTTACATTTTCATCCATGTAAAAAATTGCAGACTTCTTCTGTCCTTGTATTATTACTGTACGTCTGCACATTGATCTTGAATATAAACTATAGTATTGGGTTAATTATTCTAAACTTCTACGCCACGAGTATTATGATAATGCACATTGAGGTACTGTGACAAAAAGACCCGTAGATTTTGTCTTAAACGTCTTGGTGATAAACTTGGTTCAGGTAAAACAGTTTTTAGTAACAGACTGGCTGCTTAGAAATTATGTAAACAATCGTTGACAACTTGATATTTGCGCAACAAAAGCTGTTTTTAATGGAAAATACATGCAACGAATGTTTGATTATTGGTTTAATTGCTCTTCTTACATCAATATTATTCAGTAAAATACGCTGATTTATAAATGATAAAGACGACCTAGATCTTTCTCTCCTTCGGCAGAGTTAGTTAGAAAACATGATCCTATAAATGATTGAATTGGACGTCTAAGTTAATTTACAATGTTAATAATGATCTAAGCAATGTCAAATCAAAATTGGGAAGAAATTAATATTGTTGGGAAACATTATGATCATCTTGATGGCATAATATTAATTACGGTACTATATATATAGCACATTCTTTCGCAACCATTCGAATCATAAACATAGGGAGCCACTAGATTTATTTATGACGTCATGCTTAAGTTTGTCTTAAAAGACCGATGTGTTGCACTTAGGACTGCCTCAGACCAGTCCTAGAGTTAGGGTCTATATCGGACCTAGAATTACACTTAGGATTTTTTATGAAATGATCATTAGTGTAGGACACTGACTTAGGAACTATTTAGGACTTAAGAGTCTTGATGAAAGCACAGTATGGTGATTAGTCAAGTGCCAAACTTTACACTTACAGAGTGTAATCATACATGAAACCCCAGGTGCAAAACTACGCATGCTGGTGAACAGTCCTGAAAAGTTTTGTGAGTCAGGGTCCTATACTTTTGGAGATACGCGCGACATAAGATTGCATGCTCTGTATGCTATATTTTTTATTAAGTCAAGGGCCATAACTTTTCCCTCACTATAGCCACTTGCATAGCCATACATGAAACCCAAAGTGCACAACTACACATGCTGGTGAACATTCCGTAAAGTTTTGCGAGTCTTGCTGATATACTGATGTAGATACGCGCAACACAATACTGCATGCTCTGTATGCTATATTTTAACTAAGTCAAGGGCCATAACTTGTCCCTCACTATAGCCACTTGCATAGCCATACATGAAACCCAAAGTGCACAACTACACATGCTGGTGAACATTCCGTAAAGTTTTGCGAGTCTTGCTGATATACTGATGTAGATACGCGCAACACAATACTGCATGCTCTGTATGCTATATTTTAACTAAGTCAAGGGCCATAACTTTTCCCTCCCTATAGCCACTTGCATAGCCATACATGAAACCCAAAGTGCACAACTACACATGCTGGTGAACATTCCGTAAAGCTTTGCGAGTCTTGCTGATATAATGATGTAGATACGCGCAACACAATACTGCATGCTCTGTATGCTATATTTTAACTAAGTCAATGGCCATAACTTTGCACTTACTGGGAGGAGCCAAACATGAAACCCCAGGTGCACAACTACACATGCTCGTGAACATCCTTGTAAATTCTTTTGAGTATAGCTGATAAACTGTTGGAGATACGCACGACACAAGATTGCAGGCTATTTATGCTTTATTTTAGCTAAGTCAATGGCCATAACTTTGCACTTGCTTGGCACAGCCAAACATGAAACCACAGGTGCACAACTACACAGGCTGGTGAACATTCCCGTGAAGTTTTAAGACTCTGACACATATTCTTTGGGAGATATGCGCGACACAAGATTGCATATTCAGTATACTTTATTTTAACTAAGTCAAGGGCCATAACTTTGCACTTACCGGCCATGGCCAAATATGAAACAACAGGTGCTCAACTACACAGGCTAGTAAGCATTCCTGTAAAGACTCTGGCTCATATTCTAATGGAGAAATGCGCAACACAAGATTTTGTGACGGACGGAAGGCAAAAAGGCGGACAGACATACGGACAAGGGCAAATCTATAGGCACCACTTTCAGGGTGGGGGAGGGGGCATAACAATATATAACTTCTCTGTTTAAGTCCAACTTCCTCAACTTAAAACTGACTAATATGTTTCTTTGAAAAATATCCACGAATCTTCTACATGTTTGAATTTAAATACCAGACCAATCATTTCTTATTTTCCACCCAAAAGTATGTACTCCCGTTACCATTATAAGACCGGGAAATTCAAGTTTTTCATAGGATTTCTTACGACATAACTGATAAACTTATGATACATTCCTAGCCAAGATATTTCTTAATAATAACTTTTACCACTAAATTATATTTCGCTTTTAGCTAAGAAATTTCATTAAGTTTACGAAATTTCTTTCGAAACAATCTGCTACGCGAGTACCACCCCAGCTCGCTATATACTGGTCAATTCCAGCTGTCGAAAATGGAGTTTAAATTTTTTGTGTTAAACACACTCTTTTTACACAGGTTCAGGACGGTATAATCAGACAAAGGCAATAATAGACTGTTTAGTAAAGAATAATTTTAAATCTAAAGATTGTTAGCTTTGAAATGTGATTTTCAATGTTAATTGTGTTTTATTGTTACATAATATATGTAAAGCCTATATAGTTATGGGAATTAACTTTGTTTCTAAAGGTTTTGATTTGAGAATAATTGAAAACATGATAGCGAGATCAAAATACAAAATACACGGTCTTGATCCAAGTATGCACTACATATAATGAAAGCCAATTGTATTATAATCGAATACTAAACGGTCATATCATTAAGTTGAGATACAATTCATATTTATCAAAAGTACGGAAACACTCATGATTCATGATGATACTTTTAATTTACTGAATAAGGAGAAGACATGAAAAGCTAAATATGAACATACATCAACCTTGAATACCAGTATAATTTTGTATAAGGTATTATTTCGTGTGAATTCGTTTGTAAAGTATTGTACATGTTTCCTTTATGCACTTCTTATGTTTATTGAAATACTAGCATGTATTGAAATAAAACCCAATAAATCTTCCCAACAGCAAACAAAACATGAATATCTTAAGACCCGTAGTAAGTCGATATTCTTATCTGTATTTACCATGTATTTGATTACCTTACCATACACTAAAGATTTTACATATTGTAAATATTGATATATCGATTTTATCTATTAGGCCTTCCTTAAAAATGTTCGTTTGGTGTAACAATAGTGTACGGCCAATATCTAAAGGCACACTTACATTGACAAAACGTCGTTGTTTGGATCAGTCCAAATCAAATTTCAAGTTAGTTCAATGAACATGTAGGCGCATTTTCTGATTTGAAAAAGACCAAATAAATGCATAAATATCGAATCAGCATGTTCATAACAAAGCGTAAAGGATACGCATTAGCATCTTAACTCGGACTATCCGGGTTCGAATACAGACATTCATAATTTTTCATAACTTATTTTTAGCGCGACAGTATCATGCGTTTCACGAAATATTAGTGGGTGTATAGCAGCAAACTAGATAATTATGTGTAAACATATAACTATTTTGGCAGAAAAGCATTTCGTGTTGTCGCAGCAAGACAAAGACATCGTTTTAAAAGTTCAAAGTAAAAATATTTAATCACTGTGAAAAAAATATATTTGTGAGGGAGAATAAGTTGATACAGGGAACGCCACATACATAAGACAGTGCCTCCCCACACATACCTCCAGAAAAACAACCGCCACAAAACACTAGGCACTTGAGGAGGTTAAAGGGTACGTATGGCCTGACAGACCATAAGGAATAACTAGGAGAATCAGTGAGGGCAAACAGTGAAGGGGGGAATTAATGGATGGAATGCTCACAGGACATGTCAAGACAGCTGGCAACAATAGGCAGAAAGTGGGCAAAAAATAACATGAACACTATATAAAGTGAAAGAAATGCACAGGGTAAAAGACAATGTAACATACATTTAAAACACAAAACGAAATAATAACCATACAGCGAATTACAGCCTTGGAACTGTCAATAGAAATACTGGGGATTGATTTCCAACATATATACATAAATTGACTAAATAGGCAGTTACTAATCCAATCTCATTAAAATCAGCTCCAGTCGCACGCTCCTATACTATACGCTAACGGGATCTGATGTGCGTTTTGTAGAGGTAGGAAAGATAGAATTCTACCTAGCGCTACGTAGGGAAAGTAGCGCTGCCGTTTCTTAGATGTAGGAAAAGTAGCCCCTATCTTTAGATAGGTAGCGTGATATGACAGTGCTAGCTTTGCTAAACAAAATGGCGTCCATGCGGAACAGTGTCGTCTGATCTAGCGGGCGCCATTTTATAGCTAGCGAAGCGCTCAAGCGTTTTTTAGACAGTTACATTTTCTACATTGGCTAACTTTTCTCGCCTTCTTCCCCTACCTCTAACAAACGCACCTCTGATGACTGCCCAATACAGGTCACGTTCAAGTGACCTTTGAGTAACCAATCAAATCCTCGCCTGCAAAATGCTGTGGTATAGAGTTATGATTTCCGACGAGCTCCGTAAATTCTATTTGAGCGTAGATCACCAAGACGTTCCGATTACGTATTTTCGTCAATTTCAATATGGCTGCGCCCATAGAAACAACCGCAACTCCTACACGGCAACATTCTTTGGTTAATCGGTGTTGTTTGTGTGGTGTTTCGTTTTTGGAAATATTTATAACCGGAAGCGGTAGGAAGGACGTTAAATAACAGTATAAACAATACAATATACAAAATACTTTATTTTGGTCATGGTTACATGTGTAACAACACACAATGTTATGACAGACAGATAACTTGTATGGGTAATCAAACAATTCAGTTATAAGTACGCAATGTAAAAACAAAACAGATACAGTTGGCTGAACATTTACATCAGAGAACATGAGGTTTCTACAGGGAACACCATTAAATTTATACAGAAGACAGTGCCTCACTGATATACTCCAATGATCAGTACCATTAGGACAATAAGTATAATTTTATGAAATGCTGTCATAACGAAGAAAGAAACCTGGAGAAATTCAACTGATATATGTGACCCAATGTACATAATAGAAAAGACGACAGCCGATTAATAAAAACTAAAATTGATCAACCCAACTAATACTTTGATATACATAGACAAACACTGGACTAAACAAAATATAACGAGAAACACAAACGTAATCCCGAAACACCATAGACACCATAGACACCACAACACCACACAACCCCAAATGGGCTTGTCATTAGTTTTAAGATACTCCTTGGAACATATTATGTTAGTTCCAGAGCAAGAGTTAATGCCTACGAAGTCCCGAACATAATCCTTAAAGACATTATCATCTGTCATATCCCGCCATATCAAGTACGGTTTACAGATACATGTATAACATTATTTATTCTCAAAACATTAGTGTCCGGCATGCAGAAAAAACAGGTGTGACATCTATCAAGTATTGGTTTACTTAAAATCTTAACTGCAGTTGTTCTCATTATGTCAGGATTATAACCCTTCCTTATGAACTTATTAATTAGTTTCACAAATAACTGATCAAAGTTACAATATTTTTGGATTTTGCGAACTTTATATAACAGATCTCCATAAAAATTGGGTTTAGTAATTCCTGTAGGCTCGAACCAGAAACCTATAGATGGCTAAGTGACTACTCAACCAACTCATTTATACTTCGAAAATGTTGTACGTTATTGATGGAGCCTCTAAATCATCACACCTTTTTATGCAAAGTGAAACCGTCGGCTAAATGGCATAAGAAAATATTGTCGTGCCATCAAATCGTGGACCTACTATACCTATCCATGAAAACAACCCAACCCAAAAAGATTTTTGAGGGGTCTGAGTGGGAAATTAGTTTTGCAGATTTATTTATAGTTAAAACCAATATGACCATAACTAGTGAGGGACAAATGGGAAAAAATCATAATCGATCTTTGAATTGGTTTGAAAACTCATAATCGATAAAACCGGAAATGAACGAAATATTTATTTATTTTAGTAAAAGTGTAATGCTGACAGAACTTTAAGTTCATTTATACAAGTGTATAGATCACTTAGTAACTACACTTACATACACTATGGGGCTTTACATTACTCTTATATCATAAGAACATATTATCGTTTATTTCGTATATTTGTATTTGAATGGAGAAATTGAAATATATTTTATGTTCTATGTATATATTAGTACTAGTGTGGATGTTATTAAAGATTTCATCTATAGCTTGAAGAAATAGATAGACACACTTAACAAACGTAAAAGAGTCAAAATTTCCGATTATAATCGATTATTGTAGTCCGTAACCGATAGTCGCCGATGTCGGATGTCTAGCGACGATTTTTCGATATTGTCGATAATCACGCCATTACTAACCATAACAATAATTTTAAAAAAGCCTACCTACCTACCCGCCTACATTTTGTTGGTAGGTTTTGACAAACAAACATTTTTTAAGGATGGCCTTACTGCGCCGTTCCATTGTAGCTTTGTATGTTCTGGTTTCAGGTTTAGTCGACAGTGGTTGTATTTTTTTGAAAAGGTTTATAAGAAGTATATTTAATTTTTCGAAAATAAAAGTGTTAGATGGATTTCTTGATATTAAAACAACCACCTAGAAAGTAGGAGTCACTCGCATCTTAGAGGATTTAACAAATAAAAATGATCTGTGTTTGCAGTTTTTTCTCTATCCATTTTTTAAAGAGAAAACGACTGACAGGATTGCCATGAAAACTTTAACATAACATATTAAATTAGTGAATATTTTAGGTGAAAATGGTTGTTACTTTAATTAAACTGGTTGCTCACACGTTTTGTGATAAAAAAAGTGCAATCTCTGGTATGGAATAAAATGGATGTTGGAAAAATTCGGACATACAATTATGTAAGTCGATGTTGTTTATAGGAACATATCTAAACATCGGAAACCATATCGATTGTTTGTTGCCCTACACAATTCTCCTTAGTTATTCTTCATGCACATGTTCCCATGGGTTTTTTACCCTTGTACTTCCTCAGTGCCTGATGTTGTGTGGACTGTTGTTTTCCCAGGTGTCTGTGTGGGGAGACATTGGCTTGTGTATGTGGCGTTTTCAATAAAATAATTATAAATCAAGTTATATATAAAATATTACGATGATAGCTTTGGTCCTCACACAATGCAGTAAGATAGCCATTACAATCGGATCAACTCGGCTATTTCTTTAAAAATAGGTAGGAATGTATGATAGATGTCTTTTAAATATTAAGAATACGAGGTACGCAAAACATTCAGAAATTGTTGAATTGTATTTCCCTGATCAGATGTGTTATATATTTAAATATGTTGGAAAACCAAATCACGTAATCTCGAGGTCTATTCCCGCGAGATCTTGCTATTCGGTTACATTGCTCACTTTCGTTATTGGGAAAATGGCAGGTATATTACACCTACAACATCGAATGAATGTTGAATGACATTGAATGGGAGGTTTTTTTGTATTGCATATCATATTATTCATGTGTATACGAGGGTATCACACATGTAGAAAATGTGTTCGCTTATTTTGCCGTGACATGTACTTCGCTGATCATTCAAGTAGTAAGAGGTGTGCTTGTTCCACATGCTGGTTTCCGTTGACACTGTCACTTGTATTTAGTTATGCAATAAGTAACGTATATATATTGACGTAGGTGAGACGCACAACACACATTTACAATACAAATACATCCAACAAGTATTCCTAAGTCATAAAATGACATAATAAGTTGGGGACACAAAACTTACAAAGAAGGTTAGGGGCGGCATCGCAATACTGCACACAAATACATATGAAGAGAAACTTAGCAACACACCTTCCTCACAGCCTTGGAACTTGAGTATGTAGTCCCGTGTTTACATTTACGTTTTGTTATGTCCCCAGGTCCTTTATTGTATTCTTAGTTATCCTTGCACCTCCTCAGTGCCTAATGTTTTGAAGATAGTTATTTTCCGGGGGTCTGTATTGTGATGCATTGTCTTGTGCATGTGGCATTTTCTCTCTTAGTTATGTTTCTTCCTAAAAGGTATGTAAGAGGGGATACTTTAATAAAAAGTACTTGAAAACTATCGATAGATAGATTATAAGCCATTAAACACATTACAGACAAATGAATGTCAACATGATATGCATGTATATTGTGAAGATGCATACGTTCTCCTTATTTTCCTAGGGATCTTTGTGAGGACGTAGTGTCTTATGTATGTGGAATTCCCTGTAACAACTTAATTTCTCTTATATAGAACACGTTTTTAAAGAAAAATTGGATATAAGGAACACATTCAAAATTACTTAATGAACAATTTGCGGCCTAATCAGTATGACTATAGCGGCAACCTGATGCAAAGATGACATTATACTCAAAACGAAGAATAGGACATATAAAAGGACAAGGACCATTAATACTTAATTAAGGTCACAAGTTGTATTGCACATGAAGTCCTGAGATCTCTTATTAAATGTATTTTGTCTCAAATTGTAATGGTAGGACCCGTCGTTATGGTTTTGCTGTCAATTGTTGTTACCCAGGAAGAAGATTTGAAGTGGCATGAGTAGACATGTTTGTAATGATACATTGCGAGGCTTATATGGATCTGTCTATACCCCAAAGAATATTATTTGATAGGGATAGAGGACAATGAAGAATTCATTCATGCACAGTAATTAATAGTTGTTAAAGATATGTTTCTATTGTATTTGGAAACATTGAACACAAAATGAAAGTCAAACATGAAAACACGAAGTCCCTTTTGAAATGTAAATTAATTAATAATGTGCTGTATTATATTAGTAATTGGTTGAATCAAATTAATATTCAGAAATAATTAATGAATATAAGTTGTTGTAACGGTTATTATTTTGCAATAATATGTAAATATATTCATAGTTATTATATGTTTTCATATTATATCAAAGTGGTAATTTGTTATAGATAAATTAGTAATTCGTAAGGTTTGTGAAAATTCCAGAATGCTTACTGCTCAATAACTTGAACTCCATGATAAAACTACGGTAGGTAGCTTAAGAGGAGATTTGGCTTTGAATTGCCTTTAAGGCACATTTCGAGGGCTCAACACAACACTGTCGTAACTAAATTTTTCCCCAAAATGATGAAATGCAGTATCAATGTTCTAATTATTGTAACATATTTAGTAAAAATTCTGTCTACAAAGTACTGAAAAAGCTAAATGGTCCAAATGTCGTATCTTAGTTTGCCTATTTTTGCTTACGCAACACTGTAGTAACTTGAGTTACATTCAGTGTTACATCAAAAAATCAATCAAAGCTGCTCTTTAAAAGTATGCAACACTATAGTAACTCAGTATTTTATTATTTCAAACTGTGTTGTAAGTGAGATGGTGTCTTACAAATACTATTTCATTTGAGCAACAAACATAAAAGGTAAGAAATAGCTCATATTTTACATGAAAAATGTTTTTCTCTGATAAAACTAATTTAGATTCTATGATTCCATGCTATTTCATTTCATTCTGCAGTTCAGTATCTCATCATTTACTCATAAATCAATGATACATAACAAAGAGGGTCTAGCTGTCCCTAGATTGAAGTTGAGTTAAGATGAGATGATGTTGAAGTTTCTTATAGAAATATTAACAACTACGACCCAACTCCTGGTGGCCATGTAATTTGATGGATCTAACATATATAATAAAATATTGTTACTGTTCCTACCACACTCCCCTTGCATGTATAATGGGACAGGTGCATGTCAGTGAACCAATAGACCGAAGGACATTGATAGAATGTGCATGACAGGGATGTTAGTTTGTTCAAAGAATAAAGAGTAAAATAAGAATAAAACCAATAGTAAATTACCAATAACAGGACAGGGTGACTGTCTGTTGGGATACCTCAAGGTCAGACAGAGTTAGGAAAAGGTTTTTCACAAAACTGTTGTATGTGGAATAAACTATACTTGAAATAATACGAGATGGCAGGAACTTAGTGATGAATGTTTCTATTTAACATGTTACGGTTGGGAAGAGCAAACAAATAGTTCGAAACAAAGATGACTGCAATACAGTTCACATTGGTTTACAGTAATATTTAACGCTGGATTTGATTCGATTAAACGATGTTGGACTGTCTCATTCTTGCATACATTGACATGTAAATAAGAAGACCTGCACACATGGATCATATTCCAGGTTCGACCTGACAAGTGTATGATAGCACAGTGACATACTGTTTGAATGTTAACTTGTGGTGTTATGTGTGAGGAAATCTGTTCCGATGGCCTTTAATGTGATTCTTGGCAATTACCGGGATTAATTTGCATATCGAATTTAGAGGACTTAATAATAATTTAATAAGCTCTGGCAATCTATGCAGGAAGCTATAGAGGTGTCACAGACCTTTAACAGGGTCATCTGTAAAAAGACAAACCTCAGAGGTGACTGAATATGAAGTAAGAAGAGTAGTGGCCCTGGAACAGATACTTAGCGACGCATTACATGACAGGGACTTGATATAATACCCTTCACTACTACTGACTGTGATCTGTGACTGTCTCACTAGACCATCTTCCATGGAACCCTTGCTGGAGTTCATGTTGTATGTTATGATTTGAGAAGTCAAGAGGATATTTACTTGATAAGATATTATTGACCAAGAATGTACAAAAATTACATAGAGCAGATGTGGGTCTATAATCTGGGTCAGTAGTATCACCTTTCTAAAATTGGGAAGAGATGTTTGCTGTTGGTTGACACGAATTTAGGGACTTTTCATATTACTAGCAAATATCTCATAGCAGAGTATCTTTTAGAATGTAGACTAAAATGTCACTAAATCATACATGCAGCATTATTTTATTTGATGTTTGTTTGTATTTTAAGACATATTTAGGATCTATTTTAATATTGGCCATTTGAGGATATTTCTTATTCCTTCAGATGCATGTTTGCGGCATTGGTACAGAGTGAAGGGCAAAATGCCTGCGAAAGCGAACTAAAACGTATCTAATATGTTTGCTACATATAGCTTCATAACATTTTATAGTTTTAGTTTAAATTTCCTTAATTGATGTTGGTAATCAGCTGGACATTTCCTTATTGCCCCATTCCCACATATGTTTGCCCTTACACCTCCTCAACTCCTAATGTTTTGTGTGCTGATGTTTCCCTGGGATCATTGTAGAAAGGTATTATCTTGTTAAACGAAATTAAAAAAATTCTAGATGATACAATCTCATAATCATTTGTATTTAAGTTAGTATAGGATGTAGAATGAAATGAGATTATCATTCAGAAGATTCTACCTACCCATTGACCATTATGGATTTAATACCTGAATCCTGATTTTGATCAGTGTTCTTTTCACCTTTTGGTAGAGTGTGTCTCCTCTCTTAATTAACCATGTTTGTATCTTGAGTAACCATAGCGAGTTCTTTGGAACCGTAATTCTGAATTGGGACAAATCTGGAAAATGCCTTTCTGATTTAAGCGTATCAAATTAAATATTCTCCACATTTCTTCTACCAAAAGGCCTCTGTATCTTTAAAGATTTGGCTTTTGAGCTGTTAATAAAATTCTTGATGCTGTCCCATTTAGCTTTTCTGAATTCTTGCATGTCTCTGGTGAACCTGTCTGTGGTTTGATGCTGTCTTTTGAGAAGACTATGTTGTGGTCTGAAATACTATCTTGGACAGGAACATGGCTACATATAGTTGTATTGGTTAAGAATAAGCATTATGGGTGGGCAAGTTAATCATTTGAGACTGTGGTCACTAAAGACATAACGAACTTGTCATAAGGTTGAGGGCAGTTCCAGACAAGCTTCATTACAAGCAAATGGTTTACATCCCAGTATAACTTCGGGTTTTTAATACTTTTCCAGCTTGAGGATTATTACTTTAGAAATTATTTCCAATTGGTCTGTAAAAGGCATTAACGTTCAGGGTAACATTTTCGTCTTCATTTGGACCAATAGGATATCATAAGATATACTAAGATGATTCCGTGAGGTAGAGACAAACTGGTACCTGGTCTTTACTCCGCAAAGCACACCACCACTATTACCACTTTTCCCCTACCTAATGATGAAGGGAAGATTTCTTAAGTTGGCCCAATGTGATGATTAGTAAGCCAGGACTCCCAATACTGTAATTGTATTATAATATCTGGTTTGTGAATGTCCAGGACCTCATGTTTTGTACTGACAATGGACTTGGCAAATTTAAATGTTAAAGCAGTTGCAGTGGGAGCATCATAAGAACGAGACTACCAAAATTAATTACATTCAAACATTCAGTTACATAGATGATATTTTATCAAAGTTCTTTTTCAATTACATGTATATGTATTTTTATCACATGTTATGCAAACAATTTATTAGCATAAATCAAACTTAATAATGATTATTTGTTTTGGTATGGTTCAGAATTTTAAATGAAATGTAATTACAAATCTACCAATGTCAAGTAATACTTTTAAATATACATGTATATCTAACTTTGTCATGAAAAATACCTTTTCTACATTATTGAGTAAAAGTACATTTTAAAAGCAGAAAGCCTTCAGAATTTCAAAAAAATATATATGCCCCTAATTATTTGACCATTTTCATATACATTTATCTGGTGGAAGATGTGATTTGTTTCTCGAAATTGGTTGATGATGATTTTATTATATATCAAATGCAATACTTTGTCCAGTTTTAAAAAAATTTTATCTGTAAGTTTGTAATTTGAATAATAAAAAGGCAATAATAATTGATAAAAATAAACAAAACTACAATATCATTCATACGTTAATGAAAATTAATGTTTGAACGTTTCACCAGACATGTGGCATTTAATCCAATGAGGTAATCTATATGTCAACAATGTAATAGGGAAGTTACTTCATCATTCAGTTCTTTTAGATAAAGTTACAACACTGTTGCATAAACATTTTTTGAAGTATCAATAACATGTTTAAGTTGAAGTCTGTCGTAAGTCAAGGTACGACACTGTTGCATAAATTGATTTTTTTGAATTGGAAAACTGTCGTAAGTCAGTTGTTTTATTAAATGGCTTTTTTCAAAGACTCGACAAATAATCATGTAACTAACACATTATGTAACATCTTGACATTGGACATTGTAAGAAGAAGATGGGAATGTGTTTTCCTTCTCCTAAACAACTTGTGAAAAGTGAGTGACGAGAACTAGACTTTGGTACAGATTGGTATTACCACTGTAGTATTTTGGACAGTTGGAAATGTCGCTGTTACTAAAATGGAAAAGAAATTTCTAATTAATTGTAGCTTAAAATGTATTTATCATTTTGTTGCTTTTGTATGTATAGATGTGTGTTTGTCGTAAAGATTCGTCTCTAATAATGTTTTCGTCATTGTTTAAATGCGGATTTCATATGCAGTTAAACTGGCTTAAGATCCCAAGTTTTAATATCGCCAGTTTCAAAGCTGTGAGGCCGTGACGTAACTAAGTTTCTCGGTATATTGTAATTGTTGTTCAGTCTTTTATTGTAACTTAAATCCATCCTGTTTGGTTTGTCATTTTATATCTCATTCATACCCTAGGGATCTGTGTGGGAGCGCCGATGTACGATTTCTAACCTCTAACTGACGTCATTTCCAGAAAACGTCACATGTGACGTCACAATATAAGCAATACTTTCCCCATATGGCAGTATGAAAACAAAGTGACCATATGGAGAACATCTTTTGTCCTGCTTGCAAAAAGTGTCATCACCAATCTCATTGAAATCAGCCACTAACTTTAGCTCCATTACTTTCCGCTGTTAGGATCTGACTACACTCCGTAAGAGGTCACGTTCATGAATATAACCTCTCTAAAAATATATATGATTAACCAGGTGCTCGTTTGTGGTCCAATGAAAGTTCTTCTTACAAAACCGTGTTTGTCTTCTTACTCAAAATATTAATTACTTTTTTAATGTTGCACAGACGTTCTTCGTTTATTCGGAGTTTCTGTTTATACTGTTTTAACGTCCTTCCTGCCGCTTCCAGTTATAAATATTTCCAAAAACGAAACAACACACAAACAACACCGATCAAACAAAGAATGTTGCCATGTAGGAATTGCGGGTGTGTCCATGGGCGCAGCCATATTGAAATTGACGAAACTACGTAATCGGAACGTCTTGGTGATCTACGCTCAAATAGAATTTACGGAGCTCGTCGGAGATCGACGAATATTCATAACTCTATACCAAAGATATTTTGCAGCCGACGATTTGATTGGCTACTGTACTGTGTAGTCATCAGATCCAGTAAGCGTATAGTATAGGAGCGTGTGACTGGAGCTGATTTTAATGAGATTGGTGTCATCACATGTTGGGTTTTCTTGAAATAACGTCACTTACAGCAGAGGTTGTAATTCCCAAAGCAGCGCTCATGTGGTCTTCACAGCGCTTGCCTTTCTCATTTGTAGTCAATTTTATTATTTCAGTCGGTGTACCTCCACGTAGATCTACCTCAAGAAATGTGAGCAATGGGATCCCTATTGGTGGTACAATTCCAGGTATTCTACTGCTTATAAGAATTCGTTTTCATGAGTATATTCTCACAATCTACAAGCAGTAAACAACATGAATTTATTTTAATCATGAACTACTTTAATCATGCAATAAAATAGGTTGAGTACTTTACCGACCGATACATTTCTTTAGGTATTTTTACTTGAAATATAGTAATCTATATTGCATACGCACATATTATTTGAAAGCATAATTTCTTGGCTTGTTCACTTGCGGAATTACCTCGGACTTATGTGATACTGGACGCAACAGTATCAGGTAAATTACATGTATAATATTTTAACGAGTGTCATCAACATTATTAGTAAATAAACCATCATATTTAGATTACTTATAAAAATTGAGGTAGACACGCATGGAACTGCAAATGTATAATGTTTGAAATTCCTTGGTAATATTCGTTTTGACTTTGTTGCATTTTCATAAGATCTTCATTTATATCCATTTATTTCAAATAATTATCTCCAATCCTATATAATATAGCTTGCAATTTATAAAGTATAACTATTCATTAAATAATAGTGTCTTCTTTAAAGAAGGCGGAAGTCAATTATTAAAAACAATAGTTGTTATTATATGCTATATCTATATTTGTAGTTGGTGTACCTCAAAGTATATCCACGTCTAGAAATGTGAGAAATGGGAGGATCCATATAGGTGGTACGATTCCAGGTATTCTATAACATTATTGATACTAACTCTATTTATACATAGCCAACAGGGGTCCCTGACCACTCCCTCATGATGTGGAATGTTCTTTGTGATTAAGTTGTTGACCACGATCTTGATACTGTGTCTCAGACAATAGAGCAGGTTAAGTACTTAGTGGACTGATAGTGTTGTATGTAAGTTGCTATTAATGACCTAGAACAACTTTATCGCACACAAGAATGCATTGATGGTGATTATAGCTCATTGTACAACTGTATAAACTAGGAAATACAAAATCATATCAGTGATTTTTGCGGTCAGGAAAGCCATGGTGGCGAAACTCTTATATGGAACGACGTCATTATAGCTGACAAAGATATGCTGAAATGTCAAGGCCATATGCTAAGAAACAACTTAGACTTCAATATTAGAGTTGTCGAAAAGCATTCAGTAGATGTGTACAATGTAGTACATACTACAGGAAGAATTTTGAAGCCATGCTGAACATGATCAGAATACATTTTGGACGACAACAGGAAAAATGGGACTTTAAAGAGTGAAGTCAATATCATACCTACAGAAGTTGTCAATATGATGGTTCCTTTGATACTTATCCTGATCATGTTTGCAGCATTGGAAAACTTTTAAATGTATGTTTTGTAACAGGTAAAATTACTCATTGATAGGGGTAAATGTATATCAATCCCAGGAGAACCCAAGAATTCTATGTCATATACAGGGATAACGTTCAGCTCCCACTATATTATATTGTTCAGTTCTAAACGATATACTGTCCAAATGGTTGGAAAATAGTAATCTGCTGGAAAAATAGCTTTAGAAAGGAAGAGGTATAGTTGCACATGTGTTGAGTTTAACTGCAATTGTGAAGTCTATTTCAATTGTGAAGTCTCGATTGGAGAAAAAGATTGTAACCTTCGCCATAAAATCTTTATAATGCTGGTTTCAGTCCATGCATTAGAATTAATGGTTACATATTAGGTTTGATATACGAATCGGATTGCGTTAGGGATTATTTTGTCGCCTGTATTTTAATTGCTTTGTAAGTGACCTAGCTTTTCGCATAAATGCCCTTGGCTTAGGTATTGATATTGGTAATAATAAAAAATGTCAATTCTGCTGTATGCAAATGATATTCCTTTGCTAGCGAAAAGGAACATGATTTACAAACTATGTTTCATGTTTTGCTAAACTTGTGTGATAATAATCACATGATGGAAAACTTGTCTAAAAGTAATCATAAAATGCCATGCAAATATCACAGTATATTTTAAGAGCAATGATAATGTTCTTCAGTATGCAGATAAATATACATACCTTGGTCTTGCACGAACAGAGCATTTAGATTATGGTATCACATTCAGCAGGCCTCCAGATTACTTACTTTAAAAGTATTGGTCGTATGACGTATCACGTATACAGCAAGCAGGCCAGTCAATTGCGTATGGTGCTTCCATATGGTATACAGAAAGCATTGTCAGCACTGATGCAGTCAAAAACATGACTGCGAGTTTTCTTTGGTTCAGGCATGTATACGCCTAGTTCCGAAGTTTCTGGTGACATGGGCTGGTAACCAACATATATCGGGCTGTTATAAAAATTGGCAATTTAATGTTTTAGGAATTTAAAAAATATATAAATGTAGTTAATATATTGATATGGATATAAATATCCATTTGCACAAAAAGTGTTTTCATATCAAACTGCACGGAAATGTCATGGATGAGTATATTATATTGTCCACTGGATATAAACACTCCACTGAGGTAGTTTGGCTTTGTCAGGTTCATAAACATTTGTAAACACTTGCAAGATGACAGTAATAACAAGAAAAATCTTTAAAAAAAGATTAATGGCGTAGATAAAACGATGTCGTCCAGGATGTTAAATGAAATAATGTTTTCGCAACATGTTGAACAATAAATCCTTACAAAAAATTAATTCGGATTTGTATATACTATAATCATGGACCTTTCTTATCAGGGTCATTTTAATGATTTTGTATACGCTGTTTTCTCGTAGATTCGTGCCCCTAAGCAGATAAGTCATTGCAAGTTCATTCAGTACACAGTTTACTTACATATTTTTCATGTTTAACTAAAACACATTAATGTAAACAATTACAAAATCTAAAGCAGCATTTGTTTTGGATTTGAATTTGATGAGAAGGCACGAATCGATGAAAAAGAGGCATACATTCTTAAACATATTAACTACTTCCGGCAAAATTCTAACTGCTAACGAACGCACATCTTACGAAAACCCCGTTTGGTGTCTCTTTGGTGAACGAAAACTCTTGGGTGAAAATATGATTGGTCCGATTTAAAAAAGCCCGCTTCGATGACAACATTTGGTTGGTCGAAAATGTAGGTCAAAATCAATGTTATACAGCTACGCCGAAAGAACATAGTCGTCTTTTCAAAGACCGTATATGCTAGAGAGGGTTACTGGTGTGTGAAGCATAAACACACAACTTTAAACTGAACACTTTGTGTTAAATCGTATTTTCATCAAGGACTATTCCTTACAATTGCGATTAAAAGAAACTGTATTGTATGTCTTTAGATGACGGTACATTCACTTCTGAAATAGCTATTGTAATAGCAATGCTATTGTTTGTTTGCATTTTAATATCTTAAACAGGAATAAATACATGCGTATTTACATACACACATTTAGAATACATTTAGCAATTCATTGTGGTACAAGTGAATAAACACAGTTTGCAATGTTTTCCATTGACCAATTGATTTAAAATCAGTAAACAATTCGATGAAATACACTATTGACAAACTAAGTGAAGATTCTTAAACTATTAAACAAATGGTTGACCAGTGCAATCTCAGCAGAACAACACCATTTTGGAATTGCTCTGTTTGGCTGTTGTAGAGAGGTTGCTGGTCAGGGAAAAATGATAGTAAATTCTATTTTATTTAGTAAATTTTACCACAGGGAACTTTTGTTGAAAAGAGGTTGTTGCTCAAGATAGGGCCACACTTGAAAGGTTACACTATACTCGCGTTGATACACGTTTAGGTATCAAAATAACTTTCTACACTTCCACGTGATTTATCAAGAAAGGGAAGTAACCATGAGCTTTTAAAACAAATTCTGTTTCGTACGATCTATGATCGAGTATGTGGGATTTTATGACCCTGTGCCATAATGAAGATGATTTTCTGTAAACGTTTGTACCATGACTAAAGAAAGCTATATTGCATATGTATGTTATTTTGTAATTGTTCGGTTTGTATAATTGTAGTGCCGCCTCGGACAGATAGAGAAGTGCAACAACAACAGGTAAACTGCTTCTTTTTGTTTTGTTATTGCTAGAAAACATCTTCCAAATGAAGGTCAGGAGTCGTTTCCGACTGTAATTTTGACATAACTGAGGAGATGAGACAACCATCACTTATCCAATGATTAAAACAATTCTAAAAGAAAATATTGGTTTAAAATCATGTACACAGTGAGAGTACCTTCTAGTCCTACTGGTAATGTTTTCGTTTCCACTCCCTGTGTGTAACTCCTGGTCCGTTTTGGTATTGTCCACTCCCTGTTTGTTTAGTTTTGTTCTTGTGACCACTGTGTCTGCATGTACCCCCCTGTTCCGTTTTGATATTGTTGTTTGTGTCTCCTAGTCTCTGGCATTGCCCAACAGGTGTCTATTTGACCGTTTGGTATAGGATTAAGTCAGCTGCATATTGATCGTGATCATGTTTTCTATTAGGATTTTTTAATGTATTTTGTTACTTGTACTTCTGTGCCTCCATTTTCTGTTACTACATTCCCACCATGTAGGCAGTTATTTGAAGTCATTCTTACACGCATAAAGTCTAAATTCTGGCTAGATTGAAGTCCGTTGTTTTATATTAGCTCAAACGGAAACATCGCCCTTTTGTTCATATGTGGCATTTTGGGGCAATGAACGTTGAAGTGCGTTGATGGCATGTCGTTAAATTGTTTTAGCCCCCAGTTCCAGTGCTGTGTATTGATGTTGTTCTTTTGCTAAAATGGATGATAAAGTCGACCAGGGAAATACCACATACACCGGTCAAAATCAATTCAAAATCACAAAGACACATGCAAAATATTCATGTATGTGAACAACTTCAATTGCAAACGGGACGTAAATGAATGAGGGACAACAAAGGGTACCACCTTAGAATGGGTAGTTTCTTTTCATGTTTGTCGCACTGTCCTGTTACCCCACACCATTCCTTGTTAGTTTTGTCCCCCCAAACACCTTTTGTTTCATTCCATGCATTAGGAGGCCAGGGTTTGTGAATAAGGCATTATCTGTGCTACCCTTTATCAGTTTTATCCTCTTGGTTTTAATCTGCCTAAAAATCATGTAAATAATTGTATCACTTATCATGTAATGCAGATTTTTCGTTTCAGAAGACAAGTGAGGGGAAATAACTGCAAATCAAGACTCAACCCAAATGTATTCACAACCGGGTGTTTTCCGTAGAATCAATATGAAACATTCTTACACGAAATGTTGTAATTACCATTAAAGGGTATTACTCTGCAGGTCAATTGATGATTGTTAGACGAAGTGTTTTGACTGTTATTGTATAGACCTAATCAATGAAGTCCTACGACATAGATTGATCATCATTACAATGTTCACGTGTTTGACTTGTGGCGAATATTTGTCATTGACGTTCAATCCATGAAATCCAAGTACTGTATAGTCCATAGTATGTAAATTTTCCCTAACTGTTTCAGCCATTACAATGGTCAATATTTTCATATCAAATTTCTAATAAGTTAAGAAAGAGTATCCATTCATATAGACGATACTTTATGTTACAATGGTCCGATGGATGTATAACTCAATGCAGTGAATATAGCTCTTGATTACTTTTATCATATGCAGTGACAGATGTATCAATAAGCGAATTTACATGGTAAACTGATCTATGTCTTGAATATTATCGTCAATATTATCGGATATTGTAACCCCTTGGTTTTGATTATATGTACGATATATAATCGAGTAATAGTATTAAGTTCTTACTGTTCATCTTTTGACATACATGTATTTATATATTACCCTCGACTTCATTCGCTTTTATTCTAGGTGGGTGGTGTATAATTGTTTACAATTATATTTACAAGTTCTTTGCACGATTATCGCGCTGTCGTGAATTGTAATTAATTAGTAGTTTATTAATGTAATAATATATTAAGCTACCTGATATATCGCTATTCCACTCGCTTCAAGTAAACTTTTGTTAAACATGATTAAAATTCCACACATGTACTCTGAGTAATTCAACATGGCCGCCAGCTGGTGACGTAGTTAAGTTGATTACGTCACGAACTAGGTCGTCTGATGTAAACATTATAGAATCATATTTTGTATCATAATTAAAAATGTTTATTACTTAATAATTAGTAGAACACATTTCACAACACTTCAGGTAATGGTTCATTATGTATTTTTGTATTGATTAGAGGTGAAATCTGATAAACATTCATTCATGAATTAGTGCCGAATTCAGCCCAGCTTGGGGCTTGGCAGAACTGTAAATTATTTTGTTTGGTAAACTTCATTTATTTGTCATAATTGGTTTCAAGCGTTTTTATAACAATTTTAACTATAAGATATATATAGTAAATAATTATGAGATTTTACCTCGAATAAGGAATCATACCTATATAGAGCTAGTAAATAGTTGATGTTATGAATTAGTGTCTATACATGAATTAGTTTCGGGAAAAGAGTCATATCTCCTTAAATAATAAATATTTGTAAACAAACTTTCGACTGTAAATATATCAAAGTATATTTTATTAAAAACATTACTTTATTTTTATACAGTACACATATCGCACATTCTATTGTCGCTATAGCAACGTCAAGGTACTTTTCCCGAAACTTTTCGAACTCGCCTCGTATATTTATATAGATAGACGGACAGACGCGAATTGAAATGTTAGAGCTAGTAAATAGTTGATGTTATGAATTAGTGTCTATACATTGTATTAGCTTATTCTGAATGAATTATAACATCTATATCTAGAAACTTACTTTGACATTATAAATTATTGAAAGATTAAAAATACTTAAACTCTTTATTTGTGTTCTTATAATGTCAGTTTTGTAAATAATGGGATGCCCCCAATACGCTACCAAGTAACAATGTCATATAGATAACACGTATATACAAAAACATGACAGTTCTCATATATTTTTTTAAATTATAATTTCTTATATGAATAATGAATAGAGAAAGGGAAATGATTTTAACGAGACATAGGGCTAGAGACGAAATGCAGGGTGATAGCGCTCATAGTTTAGAGAGCGAAAGACATGTAAATGGTGATACATGCACTTGTGAGATACATGCAGATGTACATGAGAGAAATTATGATGGTGATAGGCAATTATATACAGATATTGCACACCAAACAGAATGTCCAAGGGGGGCAAAGTCAAGGAAATTCTATTTCACAAAATATGACAATTAAGCACAACATTTAAACTGCTAGGGACTGATCTTGGTGGTCGTGATACAGTCCATATTTCGACAAATGACCAAAATGATTAAGTTTATAATAACTCAATCAGGCGAGGGTTACAATCCAATAGTATATACATTTTTTGGTAAAATACAGAACATTCCAGTGAATTTTGTGGTTGATACGAGAGTCGAACAAACGGTTGTATCAGAAAACATATTTAGCCTAATTAATGATAAAGAAAAGCCTGACTTGATTAAAAAGGGTAGATTATTACATGCAGGTGGTGAACCACTGATAAATTTAGGTAAATGTGAACTTGACCATCACAGAGGTAATTTCAAGGTCATTTAATCGAGAAACTGGTCAACCAACTGATTTTTTCTTCAATCTGAACAATACCAATTGATAAACAAAATGAGCATTGAACAGATTTAAGACAGATTGTTACTGAAAATAATGTCTTACAAAAAGCACACAATATATCAGGTATATCAAATGTGCCCCATCATCTAACAGACTTGTATAATGTTTCAATTGATTGGTAAAACACAAAAACAAAGGGAGATAATAGCAAACACGTTCATTGAATATCAAGATGTATTTTCAAAAACTGACAATGACCTAGGTCTCACACATTTAGCTGAACACTCTATTGATACTGGTGATGCAAGACCTACTAAACAACATTTTAGGAGGGTAATGCAAGACTCATAAACAACGTTTAGGAGGGTAATGCAAGACCTATTAAACAACGTTTTAGGATGGAACCTATGTCTTTTGAAAAGGCTGAGAAAGGGGCGATAGATAAATTAATTGATCAGGGTGTTATAAGACCCTCAAATAGTCCATGGGCATCACCATTAGTACTTACTAAGAAAAAAGATGGTTGATTATAGACTATTAAACAAAGTCACATGAGTTGATGCTTTCCCCATTCCAAACGTTGATGAGTGTTTTGACTCAAATAGTGGCGCTAAGTTGTTTTCAACCCTTGATCTTACATTCTCTTCTAAGCATGGGTTGTTTGAATTTACATCTTTACCATTTTGTATGGTAAATAGTGGCCCAACAATTGAAAGAGTAATTGAACTTGCGCTTAAAAGTCTACAATGGCAAACGGCATAATAAAATCAACCATTGCGTTGTATATGGTCAGACAGTTAACGATCACATGGCAAGATTGCGAGAAATCTTGGATAGATTCAGGCAGGCAAATATGAAACTAAAACCGAAAAAATGTGAGTTGGTAAAAAATGAGGTCACCTTCCTTGGCCATAGGGTTACTGAAAATGGTACTAAACCTGACCCGTTCAACATATCCAAAGGCCTTGCATAGAAAATCCCTGAAAATTTAACCGAGGTTAAACAGGTTTTAGGACTGTGCTCGTATTATAGGAAGTATGTCAGAAACTTTAGTTCAATTGCACACGCTCTTTTTGAGCTGCCAAAGAATGAAAGCAATCTCAAGTGGTCAAAAGAATGTCAATCTGCAGTTAATTTTTTATTTACATTGAAAAGTGCACTAACGAACCCATATTTTATAGCACTTCCAATGCCTGACATCTCATTAGTTCATACTTGATTGTGAGCCAAGTGCAAAATGGTCATGCAGAGTGATTGCATATGGCAGCAGAACACTAAATAAGTCAGAAAATAATTTCTGTGTAACTGATAAAGATTTATTGGCCATTCGATACCTTGTTGAATAATTTCGACACTATCTTTTGGGTAGACAATTTACTGTAAGTTTGTTTGTTTCATCGGGTTTAACGCCGTTTCTCAACGATATTTCAGTTATATACGGCGGCCGGTTCACCTAACTAGTTGTTCCTGGACTGAAATCTAACCAGTACTAACTTACCCTTCCACAAGGAGCCGGCAACTTCTCCACATGAGGAGGAAAATCGACATTTTTGTCAAATTTTCATGGAAGGGTATGACCTGCCGCGACCGGGAATACCAGATCATAGAGCATTACACTGGTTGTTTCGTATGAACAATCCAAACGGCCGCATTGCTATATGGATTGAAATTCTGTCAGCATATACATTTAGCATTGAATACAGAAAAGGGTCAAAGCACGGCAATGCTGAAAGTTTATCTAGACGTCCAAACCCACACTATTGTCTCTGCAGTAATTGTAATGGTGAAGAAGTCTTAAAGTGTGGACCATGCAAGAAATGTAAAAAGAGAGCAATTGACATGGAAGCCGAGTACTCTCAAAACATTAACATGAGTATCGATGTTGTTACGTTCAGACGACGCATTGGGACTTTTTGTCACAAAGTGAGACACCCAAGGGTTAAATATGGCAAATATAGCCCCTTTTGTAATGGCACTGATATTCATCTACGATCGTTTGTATGCTGCACATGGGCTCTCCTCATAGGTACACTTATGCTTGGAACCATAGCTGGGATCCGTTTTGTGGAACATTCAGTTAGCAATTGAGCGCCGCTGTGGGATTTCTAACCTCTTCTGTAAGTGACGTCATTTCAAGAAAACGTCACATGTGATGTCACTATTTTAAGCAGGAAACAATATTTACTCCATATGGTCCATTTGTTTTCATCTTGCCATATGGGGCAAATATTGCTTACTGTCAGTACATTGTGACGTCACATGTTACGTTTTCTGGAAATGACGTCACTTACAGAAGAGGTTGGAAATCGGCGCTCAATTATTGCTATGACAACCCTTGGTATTGTGACGCTTCAAATGGTCTTATAACACACAGCGGAACCGATTTCGGAGGTTTACAGCGGTCGGTAACGAATACATCTGCGTACAGCTGGACTCTTGATATAAATGACCAGTTACTTTTGATGTGCGGGGATGTGGAACCTAACCCAGGACCTATTACTGAAGAAGGCGAATCACGTATTTTGAATGCAATAAGTGGTGTAATGTCAGAAATTAAAGCTGTTCAAAATGAATTAGCTGGCGTAAAAGTAGAAGTTAGAAATGTCAATGAGAAATGTGAATTTGTACTGTCTGAAATAAAAGCAGTTAAATTCGAAAATAGGCATTTAAAGGTTGAAATGTCAAATATTAAAGGGGAGATAAACGAAGCAAAGGAAATAGAGGAGTCTACACAGCTAGATGTTGATCAATTACACGTTGATATAGAAAGAAATGTGCTTAAAATTGAGGATTTACAAGATAGTATTGAAAAGCTTCATCGACAAAACCTTAGGGCCAACATGCGAATATTCAACATGCCCGTCCAAGAACCTATTACAATCGGATCTATGAAAAAGGCGGTAGTAGAGCAGGTCTTAAATATTGCAAGTCCTCAAGATGAATGGCTAAACGATGATATTAAATATGTTAAACCAATCGGTGAATCCAAAGATGGGAGACAACCGTTGACTGTTGTGATTTTTCGGTATGATGACGATAAATTTCAAGTATATAAAGGTAGGGCAGAACTGCGCAAGAACGGTATTAGAGTTGGTGACGATCTTACAACTACACAGAGGAACACATTAAAACGGTTACAAGATCAAGGCAAACGCGGATATTATTATCGTGGCATGCTTAATGTAACAGATAAAAATGAACATGATCATTACAACGAAAATGGACAACGGGTATACAAACAAGCAAGACGAACATTAAATGAGAATGTGGAGTCTAACTCCACAGAAAACGAAAACGAAAACGAAAACGAAAACGGACGTTGTTGTTGAAACAAATGAACAGTGTGATGAAGAAATCAATACAAACATAGGAATTCGGCCGAGGCCAAGATGCAACATATTTAAACATTATTTTCTGGAATATTGATGGATTATTAAATAAGATATTTGATGACGAATTTATACAATACCTGTCTGGTTTTGATGTTATTTGCTTACTAGAAACTTGGGTTGAATACGAATGTGACATCCCTATATTCTCAAATGAATATAGTATTTTCTTTTGCCCAGCCATTCGAAAGCATTATCAGGGAAGAGCTATGGCCGGAATAGTTGTCTATTATAAATGTATACATAAACAATATTTGACACGAATACATAGAGACTGTGAATTTGCAGTGTTTCAAAGATGGACAAACTTATGACAAATACAAATGATCACATTTACCTATGTTTTACATACTTGCCTCCAGAACAATCACCCTTTTATGCGGGACTAGATTATAAAGGCATCGAACTACTAGAACATACATTACTAAGTTACAATATCCAGCCAAACGAACACTTATTAATCTTTGGCGATTTGAATGCAAGGACATGGGACCGTAAAGACTATTTGACGTTGGACCATAATGTTGATGAGTTTGAACTTTATGCAGACCTCATTGACGATTCACATATTTTACCAAGAATCTCCAACGATAAAAGTACAAACAGTTTTGGTTTAAAGCTTATACATTTCTTTAAGAACAATGCTATCAGAATTGCAAACGGCCGTCTATTTAAGGATAAAGATGTTGGTGAATTTACATTAATGAATCAGAACGGCAGCAGTGTGATTGATTATTTTCTATATACGGATGACATTGCAGATATAATTAAAGATTTTTCTGTAGGTGAACGAATGGAATCACATCACTTTCCATTACGAACGAAAGTATATATATATCTTCTAGACAACCTTGTAATGATGCTCATCCTTCCATAGAGAGAAAAACATTTAAATATATGTTTGATTCGGAACACCGACTGCTTTTTGAAACGGAGGTGAAGAAGGTGTTAAATGCGGACTTCATCATTAATTTTGAAACACAAGTTAACGATTTTGATGTAAAACGATGTTGTCAACTTACTTACAAACGCCTTGAAAAATTGTAGTAAAGTTTGCTCAAAACAATAAGTTATACTAACTCACAGAAGACAAAGTGGTTTGATGTAAAGTGCAAATCGTTCAGATATTTTAAACAGAAGATGTTACGTATATCGTAGAAGGGATCGTAGAGAAGAAAATTTACTATATATTGGCAAGAACTGAATTTAAAAAGTATTGTGTCAATCGAAAGAAAGATTATAATGAATATGTGCTGAATGACTTGATGTATAATTGTAATGACGCTAAATCATTTTGGCAAAAATTCAAAAGACTATATACCAAACAACGATTTGAAAATAATATATCTATTGAAGAGTGGAAACACACTTTGAAAATTTATTTAACGGCACATGTACGTTGGATAATATTTTTCCAGAGGCTGTGGAAATAGACAACAGTGATATAACTGACACAATCTTAAACGAACTAATTTGTGATGACGGAATTATCAGAGCCATAAAATCCCTTAAAACAGGTAAAAGTTGCGGGAATGACTGATTGGTACCCGAATGTTTCATTTATAGCTTACAGCATATACTCCCATTATTAAATGAACTTTTTAACAGAATATTTATTACGGGAGTATATCCGGATCTATGGTGTGAAGCAATACTCATTCCACTATTTAAAAAGGGTGATCCCAACTCAACGGATAATTACAGAGGCATCTCGTTGCTAAATGTACTTGGCAAAATATATGCCAGTGTTCTGTGCAATCGCTTAACTTTTTATGTGAATATGTATAACAAGATCTCCGAGTCCCAGGCCGGTTTCAGAGAGGGATATCGAATTACGGATGATGCCTTTGTTTTGTATGCTATTACCCAAAGACAGCTATCTATGAAGGGAAAACAAACTATATGTTTCATACGTGGATTTCCAAAAAGCTTTTGATTCAGTTGATAGAGTGCGTCTTTTTAATATATTGCTATAAAACGGTATTTCTGGAAGGTTATATACTGCCATTACGGCGGTGTACAAATCTGTAAAAGCCCGAGTTCGTTCTTCTAGAGGAGAAGTCTCAGACAGCTTTACTTGTCCACTAGGTTTAAAACAGGGCTGCATGGCTTCTCCCATACTATTCATACTATTCTCAAATGACTTTATAACGCTTATATAGCCATCAAATTATAATGGAATACAACTTTTCCCAGATACAATGGTAATAAACTCTTTAGTCTTCGCGGACGACCTTGCCATGCTAGCGGATACCCCAGTTGGTCTTCAACGTCTTCTAGTTTTCACTCACTTTTTCAACAACGCACGTTAACAAAGATTTACAAAAACATACGTAAATTTAACTTGTGCAAATTTAAAGTATAATTCTGAGTTACAGTCTTATATGGCCCTTGGTATTATTTCGATGACCAAATCATGACTCCTTCATAACGAAGTATTCTGAACTATTTGAAACTCGATCCTACTGTAGTGAGTGTCACCACTTTAGAAGTCTCTGGTGAAGGAATTACATTAAATAATGTTTCAATCACCAAATATTTAAATTCTAGTCCTACGCAGCATATAATTTATCATACTAAGGCAATATTCATATAAAATACAGTCGGACCTCGTTTATTCGTCACCCTTCTATCATCCGAAATAAAAATCAGGTCCCGATGTACCTTCTTAGGTACGTCAAATTGATTAAGGTCATTCGAAACCATGTATTATTCGAAATAAATGAACGAGGTTCGACTGTTTATCTTATTACTGTATTTTTCTAGGGACCGAACAATTGCAGGATGCTATAAGGAGCTGATACACCATTGTTTATATACTCGTACTTACATGCTGCTCCAAAGGTACCCGTCTCTTTTTTGGCCTCCTCTGTAAAATAATTAACAGTAAGAAGTCATTTGACGACTGTTAAAATTGTATCTCAGTGTTAAGATCTAAAATAAGGCCAAACAATCGCTAAGGGAAGTAACCGTTGTGTCGTATTATGTATGTTTTTGTAAATATTTCGTTAACTTGCATGTTTGAAAATAGTGAGTGAAAACTAGTCGGTGTTTCTATTAGACGTCTAACGTTTTATAAAGAAACAAGTTGTTTAATTATATGTTGTCATGTTTACGTCAGTAAAACATGTGAAATGATACAACTTAGTGTTTTTTGAATAGGTAGCTAGGTTTTGCGAAGCAAGGTTGACGCTTAACACAAATAAGAAAATCAGTATGGCCTAAACTAAGCTGAATAAAAATGTGGAAAAGAATGAGATTACTTTCTACTCACATGTATCGGTCATCGTCGTCTTGTTCTCGGATTATATCTCTACGGACAACAACCTCTCGGACATCATTAGCAGAACCCGATGATTGAACAGGTTCGATGCGCCGGACAGAATCAAGCTGTCTGGAGACTTCCGGCTGTTGTAATCTCGGAGTTTCACAATGGTGACAGGATTCACAATGGTGTGTTTCTCTTCTTGGTGGAACAGGCTAGTAACAATGTATGCAGTTATGACAGAAGTCGCGGTTAGGAACCTGTTTGTAACACTAATACAAATAAACCATTATTAAGTTACTTGAACTCACGAAATGTACAAGATTTTTACTGAACGTATTTAAGTACTCGATATACTCGGCAAAACCCCATGTTAGTCAGATTGTCGCCATGTTATACAACTCTGTTCACACGTTAACAATGGATATATGTTTCATGTAGAGAAATTACATTTGACTTGCTGTGCAAGTTTTCACAGAAAGATGTAACATACTTATTTTAGCTAATCGAAACACATTTCCGTACTTAAATAGAGAAGTGCTGACCAATGAAATTATAAACTTAGAACATGAAATTCAATAATATAGTAGGAGAACGCTGAACTCGACAATAATTAATTTAAATCACGCAACAAAGAAGTGTATCCTGAGAGTGTGAACAGTTCAGGTTTTCGTTCTTCCTGCAGGATATGATGTGAAAATATTTCCCTTCCCTTTCAAACTACAGTAAAACCTCAATAATAAGACCACCGTTGTGATCCTTGAAATATCGTCTTCTTATTAAGGCGTCTTAGAGCAAAACAGTGAAAATGGATTTGAAAACTGTGTTGTTAATATCAAGGTGGTCTTACTATTGAGGTAGTCTTTTAGTGTGTGTATGGGGGGGGGGGGTACTGTATAAGCCTAGTATTGTCAGGATCTAGAAATTGAGAGTAAAAATCAATATAAATATCATTAAAGACGGATCTACTTTAAACACTTACATTTAAACCCATATCGCATTCATCTTCGTATGTGATTTATTTTAATGATAGTTTCAACATGTTTTCAAACCTAGTTTCTTATTAGAAACTCGTACATGCGTTATTACATTCAAAACAGCTAAGAAAATAATTTTGACCGATGTTTATATCCTGTTACTTATGTATCACGACTCAAATGCGCTCATTGTTGTGGCTGTAGGCTTCGCCCATACGCGGTTACTGACAACGGGTAATAAGGTTTCACACATTTTAACAACTTCACAAAATGAGCAAAATTGGAGAACGAACACTTTAGATATACATTGTTCAGTCAAACCACCACTGACAACATACGTCTAAGGCCTAACTGTGCTTCAACTTATCATCCATTAGATGAATAGATTTGTAATCTACAGACTGATGTAATATTGAGAGTTGACAAATAGTCGGTCAGGGTTTTAAAGGCATTACCCTGTCATCAATATAAGTGTGTGGCTTATATTCCGGGGGTGATGTCTGATGTTGATAAAGTGTCGACATCGGCAGATGGGAATGTATATTGTACATAGTTATATGATCATCCATCGGTCGCTTCCCCGATAAACTGTAAATGGACCAGTAAGAATAGAAACATGCATGCGATACATAGACCAGGCATGATATTTTACACAAAGACCAGACATGATATTTTACACATAGACAAGCCATGATAGTTTACACATAGACAAGCCATGATATTTTACACATATACCAGACATGATATTTTACACAAAGACCAGACATGATATTTTACACATAGACCAGACATGATATTTTACACAAAGACCAGGCATGATATTTTACACATAGACCAGACATGATATTTTACACAAACACCAGACATGATATTTTACACATAGACCAGACATGATATTTTACACAAAGACCAGATATGATATTTTACACATAGACCAGACATGATATTTTACACATAGACCAGACATGATATTTTACACATAGACCAGACATGATATTTTACACAAAGACCAGATATGATATTTTACACAGAGACCAGACATGATATTTTACACAAATACCTGACATGATATTTTACACATAGACCAGACATGATATTTTACACAAATACCTGACATGATATTTTACACATAGACCAGACATGATATTTTACAAATAGACCATACATGATATTTTACACATAGAACAGACATGATATTTTACACAAATACCTGACATGATATTTTACACATAGACCAGACATGATATTTTACACATAGACCAGATATGATATTTTACACAAATACCTGACATGATATTTTACACATAGACCAGGCATGATATTTTACACAAATACCAGATATGATATTTTACACATAGACCAGACATGATATTTTACACAAATACCTGACATGATATTTTACACAAATACCTGACATGATAATTTACACATAGACCAGACATGATATTTTACACAAATACCTGACATGATATTTTACACATAGACCAGGCATGATATTTTACACAAAGACCAGATATGATATTTTACACATAGACCAGACATGATATTTTACACAAATACCTGACATAATATTTGACACTATTCGAACTTGTGACCATCGGATTGGCAATCGATGGCTCTACCTACTGACCGAACCCGACCGGCTATTCATCGAAATATGTTCACTTTTTCACGGATTAATTGACTTAATAAATTCAAACGTTAAATTGAAGCTTACGGTCGCAAGGTGCATAACTACTTATAAATTGTCATAATAGCTGCACGTGAGTAACATCCCTTGTTGGAGCTGATCACTTGCAAGTTATTAATGTAAATGGTATGTACACTGCTCGCGAAATAGCTGAGATAAAAAAATACTTGTTATTTAGCTTTGCACAAGAAAGTCACATGATTGTTTGGGTGTTTATAGTGCATTTAAATCATATCTGATGACATAAACGGTTATACTTTGGGCTTGAAATTCTTAGTTTAGATAAGTAATCATATACTGTACAAGTCAATCTGATCGGACGGGTAAACTGTCTATTTTATACGTTTTTTGATAAAAGACTTAGTACAAGAGCACCTATATGGTCGATACGATCTGCCGTCTCTGTATGATTGTGGTTCGCGGTACCTGAAATATCAAACATTAATCATTTAGAACTTAGCACAGTACAGAGTCCGGTTAATGCCACAATGAATGTCGGGTGTCGCGCTTGGACCACAACATTCTGACGCGACACACGGTAAGACACATGACATTCTGACGCGACACATGATAAGACACATGACATTCTTAGGCGACACACGATAAGACACATGACATTCTGACGTGACACACGCTAAGACACATGACATTCTGACGCGAAACACGATAAGACACATGACATTCTGACGGGACACACGATAAGACACATGACATTCTGACGCGACACACGATAAGACACATGACATTCTGACGCGACACACGATAAGACACACGACGTTCTGACGCGACACACAATAAGACACACGACATTCTGACGCGACATACGATAAGACACATGACATTATGACGTACCACACGATAAGACATATGACATTCTGACGCGACGCACAATAATACACATGACATTCTGACGCAACACACGATAAGACACATGACATTCTGACGCGATACACGATAAAACACATGACATTATGATGCAACACACGATAACACACATGACATTCTGACGCGACACACGATAAGACACGCGACATTCTTACGCGACACACGACATTCTGACGCGACACATGACGAGACACATGACATTCTTACGCGTCACACACTACGACCCACGACATTTCATGCTACAGGCACGAAATGCGACAGTGCGATAACACGACTTTCATTGTTGCACTAACCGTAACACAGTTGTATTGCTAAGTAATACTTTTGGCATGTTATTGCCTTCATACAGACGTACTCTCAAACATTCCATTGTAACTTTTCTTAAAAATGTCCTGAATTTGCGAAAAACGAGTCCAATTCGGGTATTTCCGATGTGGACGGAAACTCGGCGCGTAGGTCAGGATAGGAATTACCTGTATCGGACGCTTGTAGGTGTGGTTTTGTGGAACTTGTAAGAAAAATGACAATGCCGTGTTGTAGAGTACAACTGTATGAAAGTAATTACCACTGATGTTCTCATATTTATAACTAAGGATATTTTATCACATAAATAAGATTATGTACCTTTAAGCTTAAATATGTACCTGGCTCATCTGAACCTAATTCTTTAATGGAATTCATCCAGGATTGTTGTTTCATAGTTCAAAACATCATTAATAAGAATCATTGTCATGAATAACAGTTTAAAACAACCTTGTTTACTCATATTACTAACATACAAAACTAGTATAGTAACAACCGCTTGTATTTTTTAAATTTTATGATAATAAAAACGTCTTTTTCGACAAATACAGAGAAATACATTATACATGTATTCTGTGATAATGCATATGTATTGAAGTTTCATCTAGATAACGTATATTTTTCATGTTTATTTAGGTAAACCAATGAAAAAAAATGAGCATAATATATCTTTGAGATCAAACAAACATAGGTAGATAAAATGTTAAATTGATTTTGTTTATTGATGTGAGTGAACAATCCCGTTTCTAATCGGAATGCTCTAGAGTCAGCAAGTATATCTTCGAGATTTTTGTACTTTCGTGTTTATGGTAAAACTTTTCTTTCGAAAATTATACTTTTATTCAAAAATCACCGAAAAGTATCATCATGTATGCTTTGTAATGGAGACGATTCAAAGGTGCCATGATCACTGCGAAGGGGTCCACTCCAGTCCAAACCTTTGCAGAAGTCATTTCGGAGATAAATACGTTCGTATTAGTGAACTCAGAGAATCCGCTTAGTCCCTTAGAAGACTTTTTTTACTTTTTGCTGTTCAAGTTGTCGTTGCAATTATTTCCATAGCATCATTATGTTTAGCATCGGAAGCATGATAGTCACTGTCATCATCATCGTCATCATTATGTTTAGCATCGGAAGCATGATAGTCGCTGTCATCATCATCGTCATCATTATGTTTAGCATCAGAAGCATGATAGTCGCTGTCATCATCATCGTCATCATTATGTTTAGCATCGGAAGCATGATAGTCGGTGTCATCATCATCATCATCATTATGTTTAGCATCGGAAGCATGATAGTCAGTGTCATCATCATCGTCATCATCATCATCAATAACATCATCATTATAAACAGTATCTTCAGCATCATCATCAGTTTCATATCATCATCATCATCATATCATCATCAATAACATCATCATAAAAACAGTATCATCGTCATCATCGGCATCAGCGTCACCATCACCATCATCATATCATCATCATCAATACAAGCATTTCCAACATCACCAAATTTCATCAGGGTTACTAGAATACACGTACCTTCATGTGTCACGCCTTCTACCGAGGCATAGAACGACAATGAGAAAGACAAGAACAGCAAGTACTAATGCACCCCGAACTGTCCCGCCAATGATGAGTGATAATTCATCTGTGGCCTTTCTTGATACTGTTGGTGGTGTAGTTTCTGGTATGTAAGGTGTACCCAGTACATAAATAAATCGTATTACAGTAAGGAAATTTCCAATTTATTATGAATCAAGCAGATGTTGCAAGTATTAAGCTTTTGAATCCCAATACAGGAGAGGAAGTACTGTAAAACCTCACTTAAAGACCACCTCAGTAATCAGACCACCTTAAATTTAAGAACACCTCAACATTGAGAATATAATTGTCAAGTCCATTTTCACTGTTTTGTTATTTATTCAACCTCAATCATAAGGCTACCTCAATAAGAAGACCAGTTTCCAAAAGTCCCGAGGGTGATCTTATTATTGATGTTTTACTGTACCTGTTGTCTATCATTTCCAATTCCACACGAACTGGTTTATTGTTATGTAACTAATTTATTGCATTTGAGAAGTTCACAAGACCTACAATGTTCGTAAGTATAGACAGTATACAAATACAGTAAAATACAGTAAAACCTCAATAATACGACTACCATTGTCACCCTTTTGAGCTGGTCCTAACACTGAGGTTGAATAAAGAACAAAATACAGTGTTTTATTCTAAACTTTCTCAAAGGTTATTGACAGAGCTTCATCTTCTAAATATTTTCCTTGTTTAACTTTAAATAATGTTTCAGTTATCACAATATATACTCGATTTAAACTATTATCAAATGTATTCCAAAATACAGTCGGACCTCGTTTATTCGAACATATCGGTCAAAAGTTTTATTTCGAATAATACATAGTTTCTAATAGCCCTTTTCATTTCGACCTGTCATAGAAGATTCATCGGGACCATAATGCCAAGTATTCGAATAAACGAGATTCGACTGTAGTTCTTTACCAATAGCGACTATAGAAGGGTAAGTGTCGATACACTTAAAACTTATAAGTGTGCACTTTTTATGTAGAATAACTGTTTTATTAATTAACATTTCTACACGAAATTTTGAATATTGGCTACATGTAGATCATGATTCTCGGGTCGAATGTATCGATTTAAATAACACGATGCATTGGGTTAGGGTGGGCACACGCGCTATTAGACGCTTTCCAGTCAACAAGAATTATCTTTAAGTTGGGGCTGCAGTACTAATTTTATTCGCATGATATTATTTATATATTTTATTTGTTCAATATGTGGACTTATCACATGAAATACAATATTATTCCAGGTATTTACCCTAAATTAAAAATTTGAACATGATTAGGCTAATATTGACCGAGACACGATCATATTTATACCTGCACACTTAAAAGTTTTGTTTAGTGTATGTTTTGTATAACCTAGTAAGATTGGTGTGACATGAAATCAGTACAGAGGAGCACATTGCCTTCCAATGTCTCTTGACTTACCACTACAGTATGGACTTGCCGACCACAATACGATTCGATTGACATTCAACTACAGACGGTCCTATAAAATAATATCCGTCTCTACAGTCTACTTCAACTTAAGTACAGACTGTACGATCATATATTGATACAAGGAGTTCCCCAATCAGCTCCTTGGTTAAAATAAACGTATCCTCTGTCAACTCTGTTAACTTTGCGCACACTGAAATCATTGATAGAATCATAGATTAGACTTAATAAGTGCAGTTTACAAATACGGAAACGTTCGATCCGATATATCGATCGAATCTAAAATACCCGGATCCCATATAATTAATATCGAGTACCGGTGTGGTGATTTTAGACTACCATCGTTTCAAGTTATCACACGTTATTTATGAAGCTACTCCATATGATGTAAGTTACTCACCGCATTCCCTCATTAGTGTAGATTATATTTACAGACAGCAACACCATCTGCACGCACGACAACGGAAGCAACAACACAAGTACGCACAACAACGGAAGCAACACCACCAGTACGCACGACAACAGACAGCAACACCACCAGTACGCACGACAACGGAAGCAACAACACAAGTACGCACAATAACGGAAGCAACACCACCAGTACGCACGACAACGGAAGCAACAACACAAGTACGCACAACAACGGAAGCAACACCACCAGTACGCACATAAACGGAAGCAACGCCATCAGCACGCACGACCACCAGCACGCACGACAACGGAAGCAACACCATCATCACGCACGACCGTCAGCACGCACGACAACAGAAGCAACACCACCAGCACGCACGACCGCGTAAGCAACACCACCAGCACGCCCGACAACGGAAGCAACACCACCAGCACTCACGACAACGGAAGCAACACCACCAGCACGCACGACAACGGAAGCAACACCACCAGCACGCATGACAGCGGAAGCAACACCACCAGCTCGCCCGACAGCGGAAGCAACACCACCTGCACGCACGACAGCCGAAGCAACACCATCAGCACGCACGACAGCGGTAGTAGCAACACCTTCAGCACGCACGACTGCGGTAGTAGCAACACCTTCAGCACGCACGACTGCGGTAGTAGCAACACCTTCAGCACGCACGACTGCGGAAAGCGGAAGCAACACCACCAGCACGCACGACAGCGGAAGCAACACCACCAGCCCGCCCCACAACGGAAGCAACACCACCAGCAAGCACAACAACGGTAGCAACACCACCAGTACCCACGACAACGGAAGCAACACCACCAGCACGCCCGACAGCGGAAGCAACACCACCAGCACTTACGACAGCAGTAGCAACTACACCAGTACGCACGACAACAGAAGCAACACCACAGCACGCACGACAGCGGAAGCAACACCACCAGCACGCACGTCAGCGGAAGCAACACCACCAGTACCCACGACAGCGGAAGCAACCCCATTAGCACCCACGACAGCGAAAGCAACACCACCAGCACTCACGACAGCGGAAGCAACACCACCAACACTCACGGAAGCGGAAGCAACACCACCAGCACACACGACAGCGGAAGCTACACCACCAGCACCCACGACAGCCGAAGCAACACCATCAGCACGCACGACAGCCGAAGCAACACCACCAGCACACACGACAGCGCTAATAGCAACAACACCAGCACGCACGACAGCGGTAGTAGCAACACCACCAGCACACACGACAGCGGTAGTAGCAACACCATCAGCACGTACGACAGCGGCAGTAACACCACCAGCACGCAGGACAACGGTAGTAGCAACACCACCAGCACGCAGGACAGCGGTAGTAGCAACACCACCAGCACGCAGGACAACGGTAGTAACAACACCACCAGTACGCACGACAGCGGTAGTAGCAACACCACCAGCACGCACGACAGCGGTAGCAGCAACACCACCAGCACGCACGACAGCGGTAGTAGCAACACCACCAGCACGCACGACAGCGGAAACAACACCACATTACACACAACAACGGAAGCAACACCATCAGCACGTACGACCACCAGCACGCACGACAACTGTAGCAACACCACCAGTACGCACGACAACGGAAGCAACACCACCATCACTCACGACGACGGAAGCAACACCATCAGCACTCACGACAACGGAAGCAACACCACCAGCACTCTTGACAACGGAAGCAACACCACCAGCACTCACGACAACGGAAGCAACAACACCATCAACACGATCGACAACGACAGCAACACATTCAGCATGCTCGACATTGACAGCAATACTATCAACACGCACGACAACGACAGCAACACCATCAGAACGTGAGAAAACGGTAGCAACACAACCAGCACGCACGACAACTGTGGCAACACCATTAGCTACTAAAATACCATCAGCACGATAACGGTAGAAACACCATCAGCACGACGACGGTAGAAACACCATCAGCACGTCAACGGTAGTAGCAACACTACCAGCACGCACGACATCTGAAACAACACCATCAGCACGCACGGTAACAGCAGCAACATCATTAGCACGCGCGACAACGACAGCAACACCATAAGCACTCGCGACAACGGCAGCAACACCATCAGCACGCAAGACGACGGCAGCAACACCTTCAGCACGCACGATAATGGTAACAACACCATCAGCACGCGCGATAATGGTAGGGGCCACTAATACTACATACCAAATATCAAATTCAGTGGGCCGTTTTATTAACAAAAAGAAGCGTTTTGAAATTTTCAGAAACCATCATATTGGTCTACAGGAAACAGGTGATCCGAGGGCGGGGCAAAGTTTGACCCTATGGGTATGCTTTGAACAATCTTGGTAGAAGACCGCCAAACAAGATAACATATTAAATATGAAAGCCTTGGACATGTCGTTTGAAAGAAAATTTAACAGACAGACGACCGCACACACGACGGTCAATTCACCATGACATAAACTCGATTGCGTTTGGCCAGTAGAGCTGAAATCTACCAACCTTCTAACCGGTGGAGAAAAGAAAATATTGAAAGATATGTAAAAACAACAACGAAAGACTGACAAAGACACTGTACCTGACATCTTCCCAAAGAGCAGTGACTGAGCAAGATAAACAGTATACGCTTAAAATACAAAAATACATAAAGTAAGCATAATGTTATGTGCACAATGTTTGTAAAGCGGCCGGCTACCCTATTCATGTAAAACTATTTAAGTTGTGAACGACTTGGAAATATGAAACTACGACAAACTACGCCATTCTTTGACACATTGTGTCCATCTGTGTTTGACTGTCTATGGTACGTTATGTCAATCAATGTGCTATTCCTCTCTATGTTTGACATGTAATGTCAATCTGTTTCCTATTATCGTCTGTGTTCGGTGCGTTATGCCAATCTGTGTCCTATTCAAGTCTGTGTTTGGCATGTTATGTCAATTTGTGTGCTATTCCTGTCTGTGTTTGACACGTTATGTCAATCAGTGTGCTATTTCTGTCTGTGTTTGGCACGTTATGTCAATTAGTGTGCTATTCCTGTCTGTGGCTTTGGCACGTTATGTCAATAAGTGTGTTATTCCTGTCTGTGTTTTGCGCGTTAAGTCAATTAGTATGATATTCCTGTCTGTGTTTGACACGTTATGTCAATCAGTGGGATATTCCTGTCTGTGTTTGACACGTACTGCCAATATACGTTTCCCATTTATGACTGCGTGTAACACGTAATGCCAATCTGTTTCCTATTCATGTCTGTGTTTGACACGTTATGTCAGTATGTGTCATATTAACGTCTGTGTTTGACACGTTATGTCAGTCTGTGTCCTATTACCGTCTGTGTTTGACACGTTATGTCAGTCTGTGTCCTATTACCGTCTGTGTTTGACACGTTATGTCAGTCTGTGTCCTATTACCGTCTGTGTTTGACACGTTATGTCAGTATGTGTCATATTAACGTCTGTGTTTGACACGTTATGTGAGTATGTGTCCTATTCATGTCTGTGTTTGACACGATATGTCAGTATGTGTCCTATTACCGTCTGTGTTTGACACGTTATGTCAGTTTGTGTCCTATTACCGTCTGTGTTTGACACGATATGTCAGTCTGTGTCCTATTACCGTCTGTGTTTGGCACGATATGTCAGTCTGACTCCTATTACCGTCTGTGTTTGACACGATATGTCAGTATGTGTCCTATTACCGTCTGTGTTTTGCACGTTATGTCAGTATGTGTCCTATTCATGTCTGTGTTTGACACGATATGTCAGTATGTGTCCTATTACCGTCTGTGTTTGACACGATATGTCAGTATGTGTGTTATTCATGTCTGTGGTCGGCACGTTATGTGAGCCTCACCCGTAATCAGGAAAATGCCAATTAGGAAAGAAAAGAAACAATGGTCTTATCCAGTGTCTATGTCAGTTATTGTACAAAGTTTCTGCCAGCAAATATATAAAGTGTATAGTCATAAACAGTACATACTTTCATGTTATTTGGGAATACGTGTAAGTATATATTCCATGATTTATGTATTAAAACATTTGAACAATTAACCTGTTTATAATGGTCAGCTATCTTAAAGGTGTGCGACATTTAAGCAATACAAATATGCTTTCCTTTCCCCTGGTTCATAATTGAAAAAAAATGTTATATTGCAAACAACGAAAAGCTGCACAAATATCAAGTGCATAGATGGAAACTATATCAACATGAGAAAAAAGGAAAGGAAACACTTGTTTCAGATTATTGATACATAAATAATACATAAACCAAATATAGCGCAAAGCATTTCTAATTCCAAAAATATATTACAACTGTCATATACATTTATCTCACAACAGATGTGATTTGTTTTTTGAGATACAGATTTTACAGATTGTAGGCCTTTGGTCCATGAATCACATAGATAATACAGACAATATGATGCAAAGCCAAATGTGTACACAGTACGAATAGTATTCAGTATAAAAGTGTACAATAGTAATTACAATTATTGATGTATTCCGATTAATGACAGATTATAATAACATGGTAATAGATCTAGTAAGATAAAATGGTGTAATAAGATTGAAGATATCTGTTGTAGATAGGTTTATATCGATGTTTATATAACGTGTGGAATGTCATACTCGGGTCAGTTTTAAATACTTAAATAGTGATTTTGAGCATCACACTCTTTTCTTAGGTTTGTAATGCAGTTTTCATTGTATTTCATTGCGAAAGGACCTCGTTTATTCGACAACTTGGTATCATCCGAAATAAATGTCAGGTCCCGATGTGTCTTCTTCTGTACGTCAAATTGAAATGTCTTATTCGAAACCAGGTATTATTCGAAACAAAATTTCTAACCCGATCAATTCGAATGAACGATGTCCGACTGAATACTATAATAACCAATAAGCTAAAACTGTCTGACATAAAGTAACGATATAGTAGAGAATACATGTACATTTTGTACTAGCATATATGCCTGAGAAAACTCAAATCTAATTATAATTTCAAATCCATACACTGAAGGCAAATATTACCATAAATATATCATAAAATGTGTCAGGCCTGAGTGTGTGAGAACAACCTTGTATGATGATAAATCACTTCAGCTGTAAATTAATTTCATAAATATTTTAATATTTTGACTCCATTTTCTATTTTATATTACAAACGCGCATATATTACCTGAATACGATATTTAAATAGATCATCTCCCGCTCAGAACATTGTACGAGTATTGTTAATCTAACGGTATAGTTAGAAGTGATATATAATCAAGTGTAACATTTTAACTTCCTTATAAAACGTGAATAAGACTAGTTTGCATTTTAATGCCGAACCTTTATGTTTCGTTGTAAAACGTCGTTGATTCTTCAAGTATCGTGAGGGACATTATACTAATTGATATTATGACAACATCCTTGGTTCAATTTTTTTAACAGTAAAAATGTACACAATTTCTCGTTGCATAAAACAAATTATGTAGTATATACTTAACGCCACTAATACGTAACTATTAACGCGTTTAAGTGTTAAAAATGTGTAAATCATTCATAAAAATTCAAACTATGGCCCTAGTATTCATATATTGATTATCATTGTGGTACAATCCTGTATTGATTCATATATTTATAAATATTTATGAAATATAAACTGCATGTTTTGCACTGTGGAGGCCATGTTGCACGTGATCGATTGTTATTGTTGCACCGTTGTTAGGGTCGCACATGTACTATTTTTTAAAATACATGTAATCTGTTTCAAAGAAAACATATCAGAGCCAGTATGGATAGAACTTCATAAAATCAAGGTTTGCATAATGCTTATATTAATTCCTTTACAACAATGTTTTACTAAAACGTAAATATTAGTCTCAGTTCAGAGCAAACAATTGTATACTTAGTATCCCAATATCACATTATGTGATATTTTTAAAGTGATACATTTATTTCAACTGACCAGACTAAGTTTTGTGTCAGAATGTTTAGTGAATTTTTTTCAACAAACAAAAACCGAGTACCGTTTTGATTAATTAGTACGTATGTTCATTTCTGAAGAAACCGACCTGACATATAATTACATTAATATTTTTGTTGTTTGGTTATATCTGATTAACTTTGCGCGTGGCATTTCCCGCTCGAATTTATTCATTTAATCTGTCTGACTTCTATATCCTGAATTCTAAACTGTTATCATTACACACTATTTCTATATTTGTATATACATGCATATTTACTCTTCTACGTATCGTAGTGACTATTTGAGTATTTGAAGACTAAGTACTTGCCTCGTGCTGGGTGTTCTTTGTCATACTTTGTCTTTGATCTCCTTATAAAAAATAGACACCATCACAACATGATGGGTGGGGGATGTTGGCCATTGCCGATAATTCCGCCAAGTGAGCTGTACACGTTTTTTTATGAACACGGAATAGACATCTACATGTTTCCGTTCTTAGGTTCTTTTTATTTATAGAATAATGTATAATGAATATCATTAATCATAAATTGTAGCGAGACCATTGTCAGCACGCTCCGTCAGCGGTTAGAACCATAGGCTGACATCTGGCAGGATGGAGTTCGACTCCCGTTTTTAACGAGTTCAAACTACCTCCTATTCAAGTTACACCAATCCAATGTATTTGCATTATTTACTATTGTTATTTTTTATTTATGCATGGGAAATGCATATAGATAAACAGAAATAAGGGAAAGATTGCGGCAATCTGAAATCGTAGGGGGTAGCTTGAAATCACATTCAAGTTGAAATCGATTTCATCCTACCTCACGGTAATCTGAACGCATTTTTAAGTTACCGGGGGGGGGGGGGGACTAGAAACGCGGGTAGTCTGGAATCGTTACACCGCTCTGGGTAGTTTTGTTTAACTGAAAAAAATGTTGAAAACGTCGTCAAAATCATATGAACGGTCTCGGAATTGATGGATGGCATAGAATAGCTCAAATCGGTTTGTCCAAGATTATGGTCAACGACACACGCGCTAATCACACTTCAGTTGGTATATCTATCCAAACATACCAATGATATATCTATCCAAAAAAAACCACAATGATAGATCTATCTAAAAATACCAATGATAGATATATCCAAAAATACCAATGATATATCTATCCGAAAATAAACACAGCTTGTATATTTTATGATATATGCTTCAAGCAAATATCTGTATATATTGAGGAGCACATATTGCAGAACAAAATGATTAGCCGTAACAAGGGGACGTAACCAAAGTGCACTTAACCTACGAAGTAAGATTACGAAAAATACCGCATATGCAAATCAGTTTGTGCGAGCGCCTTCTAGTGTAATAAATGTAAAACAACAAATTGTTCTTGATTCGTTATGTCTGCTGCTTGCTTACAAGTGTCATTCATTAAAGTTATGTACGTTATTTTTGGAACAATGTGTCGTAGTTTACAAAGGAATGATAAACGATTTATAAAATGAAGCAAAACTGCAGTGCGTAGAATAAATAAGGCGAGTGGAATGTTGAATATCAAAATACGACGGATGGTAAAGACATGGCCAACAAAACATCAAGAACTAAGACACAACTACAGTTAGATTATATGATTATGGGCTTTGTACCTCACCATACTTTAAAATAAAGCTCAAAGCATAATGAGTAAGCAATTTACTGACAAACATGCAGCATAATTTGAGCATGAATAATATCTTCCATTCCTGTCAAGAAAACATATCACCCCGTGTAATAATCGTGAAATATGGAAATTAAAATATCGTAAAGCATACTGTTATTTTGGCAGCGATTATCTTCCATACAAACAATGTAATCTATGATCATCGTTTTGCCTGTACCTACACTAATACAAAGACACTGGCCTCTGACATAACGTATTCATGTTTCGAAAATTACATAATTTATTGTTTGGCAATGGTCCACGCTAAATCATAGCTGTAGTTATGCGTAATTACGGACTTGATTTTTTGGGAATGCATTTGGCAAAGGATAGTATTCTACGAAAGAGAAAGAAATAAATCTTAAATTCGTAGCCAACAGCTAGCAACACGATTTTTATTCCTTTTTCATTTTGTTCAGGGCAGGAGCAGTTATTCTTATTAAAAAAATGACGTTAAAGCAACAAAAGGGAACTTTTACAGAATTAAATACAATAATATTATATGTGCAAAATTTCGTTTGTGTTATTACATCATCTTTTATTCATTAGTTCTACATATTCCCTTCAAATATTTCTTAATAATTATTTTGCTGCACTTTTTCTGGCGACATTGATACCTTGGATATATTTGTCCATGTGTAGTATTGTAACTTTCTTACATACTCGTCAAGTGCTTTTGTTCAGTCTGATACACAGACCCACTGGTACTTGTTTTGTATAACAATTCGGTAGCATTGATATGGGGAAAACCAGTCAGTACTTGAGACTTTACAATTTAATTTATAAATCATGTTCTATATCTTAATTATATCTTAGCATGCACTTTAAAGTTCATATCGAGGACAGGAGGAGACGTAAAGCCTAACTACTAGTTTATGTGTTGATATACTAGATACGGAATTCCCTTGATATTATCGAATTATTGATTTTAATTGCTATTCCTCATTCAGTGTTTTATCTTTGACATACTGTGTTACCTACAATAACTATCTTTGTCTGAATCAATCCTTACCTTGAGATGTCGCCAACAAGTTTGTAGTAGCGGACGAAACTGTCGTCGAGTATGACTTCATGTCTTAGCGGACATAAGACCCGCTTAAATACATATGCTTGTATAAAGACACCGTGTTCTTCTTCCGCGTATCAGTAAATTATTGAATCATTGGAAAACCGAATTTGAGAATGTTTCATTTGACTTTAGTTTCACACCCAGTTATCATTGTCAACACAACATTTGCGTTTTTGTCAGACATGTCCTAATGCGACTTCCGTTTGGTGAAAGTCCTAACATTGCGCAATACTATGATGGGAGGAAGATGTTTTAGGGAACGCAGGAGGAGATGAAGTCATATCTTATTGTGTTTAACAAAGTGAACAGCAAGGAACATTCTAATATAATCGGATCAAGTATGTCTTATAAAATACGAAACAGTTCCATTTAATACATTCTCATATTCACAAAGAGACTTTAAGCAATGTCCAATAACAATGACAGTGTGCGACATCTTGGCCATCATGGCCATAGGGCCACCAACTGTTTTGCCTTTCGTGATCCCACTTCAATCATCATGGCCATCATGGTGCTATTGATATTCCTTAGCATACGTTGCAATCAAATTTTCATTTTAAATAAATGTCTGATCATCAGGCTCATATCAAGACAGGCTCACATGAGAGTCATCATTCTAAAATGATATGTTAATTTCGGCATGTTATTTACCTCCTCTCGTACTTTGCCAATTGGGGTTTCTAGTTTACCTCTTATTTGTAATGTATTGACAATTGAACAAAATACCACACTTAAGTCGATTTTTTTTAGAATAAGCCAGGAAAAGAGCACAATTTTATGCTACCTCCTGTCTCCACCATACTCTTTACACTTACAGCATGAATCAGTCATAAATCGCTTGTCTACCACAGCAATCAGTCATAAATCGCTTGTCTACCACAGCATGAATCAGTCATAAATCGCTTGTCTACCACAGCAATCAGTCATAAATCGCTTGTCTACCACAGCATGAATCAGTCATAAATCGCTTGTCTACCACAGCAATCAGTCATAAATCGCTTGTCTACCACAGCATGAATCAGTCATAAATCGCTTGTCTACCACAGCAATCAGTCATAAATCGCTTGTCTACCACAGCAATCAGTCATAAATCGCTTGTCTACCACTGCATGAATCAGTCATAAATCGCTTGTCTACCACAGCAATCAGTCATAAATCGCTTGTCTACCACTGCAGGTGAAATATGATACAACATTGATAAGATCAAGTTTTTTCTTCTTTATGCACTGTGTGGGGGATTTTAAACATAAATCAGTTAAATCATTATATATTTAACAAAATGTTTCAACTGATTTTTAATATTTAACATTTTTTTTATATTGATACATTTCATCCATTAGGTTCTACATAATTTATTGTGTCTGTAACCGATTTTTGATCTTGTACATTGCTGATATCATTTATCATAAATGCAATTTGCACAGAAATTAACTTGTTTGGATTTCTGTTAAATTTGGATTTATATAAAGAAATTCAGTCAAAAAATGATGGCATGTATAAACTAAACAAAGAAATATACATAATCAACAATAAACAGTTACTAATTAAATGTGTCCCTTACAGTCAGGTACGATAATGAATAGTCTTCAAACCTACCAAAGATTAGAGGAGATTAGAGATTACAGTCGCCCCTCGTTCATTTGAATTCATCGGGTCCGAAATTTATTTCGAATAATAAATGATTTCAAATAACCCATTTCAAATCGTCGTGTCTAAGATACATCGGGACCTGATAGTTTTTTGGATTATACCAAGTCTTCGGATAAAAAGTTGTCAAAAAACTAGGTCCGACTGTATATTAGTTATATTGTTATATATATATTGTTCAAGGAATCAATCTGCATGACGTTTATTGACAAGCGATGAAATTTGAGATCCAAATCCGTGTAGCTATGAAGGATCTAAAACTGACAACTGATTTAAATTGTTCGTGCAGTCATACCCAACTTTCGTGTCACGTTGGATCGACCGACTTTCTTTGGGATTATAGAAAGAAAATATCTTCAAATCTGAAAAAAGTCTCTGTCGAGTGCAAACAAATGTTTGAAATCAAACCTTCTACTTCATGATATATTTCACAAGCATGTTCAAGCTTTTTAAGTCGACTTTCTTACATTGAAATAAGAAGAGGCTAAATCAATATCTTTGAATGTAAACACTTACCAATAAAGGTAGATATACTGTGTGCAGAGATAATTTAGAGTTCGAATTGTCTACTTTCGCACGTACTTTTCAGATTTGATGTAAATAAACAGATGAGCGTGTGGTCTATTCTGATAGATGTTCACATAAAATGTCCACCACGGTCCGGATGATGGACAGCGAACCAAGTGTTGATACCTCCAGACAAGCTAAAATGTGCACTCGCATCGGATTTGAGTACGTAGGAATTCTGATAAACTTTAGTTTATGAATCCGTTTGACATTTAGATGATCGCAAAATGCTACATATTTGTCGTAGACTGATACGCGAAAGTCATAAAATCATGAAAATGACCCCGATAAGAAAGGTCCATGATTATAGTATTTATAAATCCAAATTTATTTTTAGTAAGAATCTATATTTCAACATGTTGCAAAAACATAATTTCATTTAACAAACCGGACGACATCGTTCTATCTACACCATTTATATTTTTTTAAAGATATTTCTAGTTATTACTGTCATCTTACGATATTTCTTGTTATTACTGTCATCTTACACGTGTTTACAAATGTTGATGAACCTGACAAAGCCAAACTACTCCAGCCATTGGTATTTGATTATTGAATGGTAAAATTTCGATTTCAAAGGTTATTTTCTTCCTACATTTCCTGTAAAATGAGTGAAGTGTTTCTATCCACTGAACAATATAATATACTCATCTATGACATTTCCGTGCAGTTTGATTTAAAAAGACTTTTTGTGCAAATGAATATTATCCATATCAATAAATTAACTACATTTATATATTTAAAAATTCCTAAAACATTAAATTGCCAATTTTTACAACCTCTGTCAGATATATGTTGGCAGTAACTTTAAACGAGTTTGTTGATTTTAGAACTAACCATAGCAGCGTATCTACTCCAAATATTACTAACTCAATTGAACAGCCCGATATATGTTGTTACCAGACCATGTCACCAGAAACATCGGAACTAGGTGTATACTTGCCTGAACCAAAGAAAAACTCACAGTCATGTTTTTGACAGCATCAGTGCTGACAATGCTTTCTGAACACCATATGGAAGCACCATACGCAATTTACTGGCATGCTTGCTATATACGTGATACGTCATACGACCAATACTTTTAAAGTTAGTAATTAGGAGGCCAGCTGAATGTGATACCATAATCTACATCTCAATTCTCACTATTTCTAGTTCTATTGACTAACGAGGAGTTTCTGCATGCATGTTTTTAATTTGAATTAAACCCGTTTTAAAATTTTGAATGAAACCCGTTTTAAAATTTTGAAAAAGTGACAGTGTCTCATAATTTACTCATAGTTCATACATGTCAATCACAAATTGCAATTACTCATCAACATTACATGTTTATAGTTCATGAGCAGACTTCGACAGTTTACTCATATTTCTTACATTTGTCTCAAAGTGTATAAATAAATGTCACTGTTTCACTCATAGAGCATAAACATACACAAATATAATTAACAGTTCAACTTATAGCATCTACCATTGATACTTGCTTTAAAATAGCTAACCGTTTAGAACATGGAGCTGAACATGTTACAACAGGTATACAAAACAATACATCTGCTCATACACTCATACTCGATTCGATTTTTTTTCTTGTCTATTCGAAGAAAACGGAGAGCAATTCTACCTACCCTGGCGTCAATGTGTGCGTCACACCTTAGTTAAAGTATTGCGTGCAAGTTACTAACAAGGCCATATCTCAGTAACCACTGCATGTATTTAATTCAAAACATCAAATTCACCAAACCTACTAAATTATCTTAGTTAGACAACACTTTGCATGGATATTATACAATATATGGCCATTGTAAATTGTTAAAACTGTGTGTTAAGTACCATCAAGGCCTTAGCGCAGTAACGATTTTGCCTGCAAATACATGTAATTTTCTGAGTCAGTATTTTACTTACAGTTACTTTCCAAGGCTGTAAATCGCTGTATGTTATGTTTTATATGTATTTTCTCCTCATGTGCAAATCTTTCACTTGATATAGTGTTCATGTTATTTATAGTTGTTATTTGATTATAGCACCTAATAATTCGTAAATGTAATGATAACAATTGTAAACAAAAGTAATTGTAATGAAGTGATTACATGTTTTATTAATGTTATTGTAATATAATCATTACATCAGTAATTGCCCCAGGTCTGGTCTGAGCTATGCAAGCACTGATTGGAATTCAACAAAAAATAATTTGAATCTTTTCCACCGATAGGCGATTGGCTTATTATTATAGTTTTAAGATGTTTGGGTTCTATATTTAAACAGAGTTATGGCCCTTTGTTGTTTTTGCTTATTGTCTTGACTGTTTCTCAGAAACCACTGATTGGAATTCAACAAATGTTCATGAGAATCTTATATACCATGAGGAGATGCACATACAATGTCTTACACTGATTGTTTTCAAGCGTTGGGGTAGGGGCGCGCGAAGGGGCTAGGTAATGTGAGGAGTATTGTCATCCTCTCGTAGATTTTTGTTTCTAGTTTTATAACCTTACTTCAATGATGGTTATTTTACATAAAAGACAATATTATATCGGCAAATATGCTGTTACAGAATATGTTTAAAATCTGAATTTCAGCCGGATGAAATTGGTTTCAATTCGGGGTTTAGCGTGAATATGAAATATTTTGGACATGAAACCATCATAACGGTAATACGTGTTCTTTTTGAATAGTATTTCCATATATGGTATACCTTTCAACACCTTTGTCCTTCAGTATTCATTTATCAACACAATATATACTTTAGATGTAAATTTCATCTTGGGTCATTGTAGTAACAGCAACAAACAAAACAAAGACACAAACACAACAGCATATGTACTATACTATATTAACTTTTAATTCAAAACGCATTAAATGTGTCTGTGATGTAATGATCTTTAGTCCAAGACTGGAATGTTACACAAAGGAATCTTACGCCATAGACATTTTATTATTTTATCCAAGAACAAATAGGTAAAGGAAGATTTTCACGAAGATCTGTGTATAAACTTAAATTGTGTTTATAGCATAAAACATTAGTGTGAACATATTTTTAGAAGATGCCATGGTATCCCAATAAACTTGGTTGCGCAAAAGACTGATAAAAAAGTACGGTGTAGGGTTATTACTGTTACTTTATTAAATTTGACACCACAAACACTTGGTATAACTCTTCCAAAACAAGGTACAGGGTCGTGCATTATTTGACTCCTATCTTTTGTTCCTATTCTCAGACATGATACACGCGTGTGATACCTAATTGACTGTGTTACACCACAGACAAAGATATGTGGGCCATGAATAAAAATTGATCAGTTAACAATATACAGTTATTTCATGGCTATTTGGGTAGCAGTCAAAACTGTTGTCCCGAGGTGGAGGGGATGACATCTGAACTGTTGCCCGAGGCCGAGGCCGGGCAACAGTTCAGAATGTTATCCCCGACAAGAAGGGACAACTGTTTTGACTGTTACCCCAAAAAACATGAAATGAATGTTTTATTACCTTATCAAAATCGCGAATCTAATACGGAAACGACCGAACGTTAATGATATGCCGTCTAAAAATAAATTTGGAAATTCCAATGACATCATAGCGCCAGAGGGAATCAGTTCATTCTGTTGACCGGGGAATAGTTCAATCCAAGACAAATTGATAGCTTTCATGTAAAACAGCAAAAAATAACAGATTTGTATTTATATAAGGAATTGATAATAATTCTTGTTATTTCCACTTTGATTCTCCTAGTTATCCCTTATGGTCGGCCAGGCCATTCCTTGCGCCACTGTTCCCTTACGTACGTACAATTGAGCCTCCTCAAATGCCTAATGTTTTATGGATTGTCGTTTTCCCGGAGGTCTGTGTGGGGAGGCACTGTTATATGTATGTGGCGTTCCATGTAGCAACGTATTTTCTCTCTTTTACCTTCTCTAAATAGAACTGATTATGTACAAACTAACTACTTTCAAATATGTAAATTATGTTATGTAATTGGTGAGTATTACTGAATGAAACTGCGCACATGAACATTGAGACAGCATTTAATTCTGTTTTAATTGATAAAGTCAAATGTGTAACATATAATGCATATAAAAGACACGATACACTCTTCGAATTTAAATGATTCAGTGTGATCATTTTGATTTAAATAAAGTAGAAAACAGATATTTTTCCACGGAAACATTAACATACATCAACATATAATACCAGTATAATTTTGTATAAGGCAAAATTACATGTGAATTCATTTGTTAAATATTGTTAATGTTCAAGTACTTTATGTACTTCTAATGTATACTGAAAGATATTGAAATTAAACGCAACTCCTCCAATAGTTTGTAACAATATACTATCTATAAATCAATTCTTTCACAAGACGAAAGGATTTATATTGCAAATTTTGAATTGGATATATCTATTTTAGTAATTTAGGCAATCCTTAACAATTTTCTACATATTATGTCTTTTGTTCTGTATTCGGGACTACATTTGTAGAAGACGGACGTTGGTATTATTTTGAAAATGTTTTTAAGAATTCTAGTTAATTTATCAAATAAAAAGATGTTTGATGGATTTCTTGATATTAAACTACCATCTGTAGTTGGGAGTCAATGGCATCATAAAGTAATTAACAAATTGTTGGGTGTTTGCTGTTTTTCTCTAACATTTTTTTGAAAGAGTAAACGTCTGACAGGATTCCCATGAAACACATTACACAACATTATTAAATCAGTGAATATTTTTTGTGGAAATGATTATAATATAGAGAATAATAGGTTAGTGACGTGGCATGAGAAAGTTTATCAGGCAAGGCAGAGGAAGTTATCAAATGAGCCGAAGTCCGGCTAGTCACGTGGTCATTTGACGTGAGATAAAAGGAAGGGTTAAGTTAGTACGGGGAAGCACCAACCTACGAAACAGTTCGGATCGAGGTGGTGTAAGGACAAACATATTTTGTCTAGCTGACATTCAAAAACAACCATGGAGAATTACGAGGGACAACAAATAAGGAATGGATTTAATGGATGGAATTAACCATTGAACAAACTGAGACAGGTAGTGACTATTGCATAAATATCGGAATAAGAATATTATATCAAGTCAGAAAACTGTATATGGGGTAGAGGGAACTTAAAAGACATTCAAAACATACGAAGAGAAAATAACCACATAGCGATCTACAGCCTTGTAACTGTCAGTTTAAATACGTAAGTCGAGTTTGTTTTATAGGAACATATCTTAACATCGGAAACCATATCGATTGTTTGTTGCCATACACAATTCTCTTTAAGCAAATAATTATAGATCAAGTTATACATGTATAAAATATTACTGCGATAACGTTGGTCCTCAAACAATAAAGTAATCATCACCAATCGGATCACTTTTAAAAATAGAAATAACGTATAGTAGGAAGTAACGTAAATGGGAAAAATGTCAGGTAAAAACGTTCGTTGCTGCCGTTGAATGCTATTGAATGAGAGTGTTTTATTGCAAATCATATTATTATTATATGTATATACGAGGGTAGCACACATGTAGAGAATGTGTACGCTTATTTTACCGTGTCACGTACACCGCTTTTCATTCGTCCATGTGTTGTTGTTTACGTCCGATCTCACTTGTATTTAGTCATGCAATGTAGTCCTCCAGATTGGTGAAACAATTGTGTGTTTAATGATAAAAGCATGAGACTTTGCACAACTGTAAACATATGGTAGTGAATATTAGCTATTCCTCATTCTGAAAAATCAAAAAAGGCGGAAATTTTTAAGATGGCCGACACTCGCTTTAAATTGTACAAATTTGTAAAAAAAAGCAATGAGATTGGAAACCAAACCTTTAATTTCTAAATTCTTTGTTGAAATTCGGATTTAAAGACTCATTCATACAATGGGTAAAGGTTCTGTTTACCAATATAACGTCTTGTCTAATGAATAATGGCTGGAGATCTAGATTTTTTAAAATATCTCGCGGCGTCAGGCAGGGATGCCCATTATCAGCCCTATTATTTATTATTGTCGCTGAAATAATGGCAATCAAAATAAGAATAAGCAACTAATTTAAAGGAATAGAAATAAAAAAAGATAGAAATAATAACAACACAAAACATATCAAAAGCACTCAGTTAGCAGACGACACAACAATATTCATACAAAATGAAAATGAAATAAATATCTCTCTAAAAATAATCGAAGAATTTGGTAAATATTCAGGTCTAAAACTAAATAGAAATAAAACACAAGGGCTCTGGATAGGCAGTTCAAAAACCAATACACACAATATTGACAACATAAATTTTACAAATAATTATGTTAAAGCACTAGGAATTTATTTTGGCAACAGTCCGGATGTATGCGGAGATTTAAACTGGCAAAATAAATTAGAAATATGTAAATATCTTATACAAAAATGGCAAAAACGAAAACTAACATATTACGGGAAAATAAGCATACTTAAAAGCTTAATCCTTCCCAAACTGACATATTTGATGCAATCTGTGCCCACTCCAAAGCATATAGTACAAATTATTACTAAACTATTCTCTACTTTTCTTTGGAGCAATAAGCGTGAACAAATAAAAAGAACGACACTAATAGGAAGTAAATTTGATGGAGGTTTAAATATGGTTGATATAGACAGTTATTCAAAGTCCCTTAAACTAAAATGGATCCAAAACTTGAGATCACCTAATAATGCAAACTAAGGATAATAATAATAATAATAATAATATCTTTATTTACAGAAGGTGACATGTAAAGAGGTATACAAAAACAGTTGTACAATTCTTAAATAAAACATGGCCTTCTAACAGAAAACAACATCAATTGAAACACAATAATTATATAACACACATTCGTTCATTCAAGACAATCACTCATCAGATATTGTAAATAGTACATATATATCAATATAATAGTAATAGCTAATAATAACTTACATAACAACATAATATAATGTAGACCTTTTTACAATAAAAATGATGGTAATGCCCTTTTCAAAGTATTTACTGACGAGACTGATTTAATATTGTTGGGAATTTTGTTCCAATTAACAGCACTTATATTTGTAAAAGAATGTTTCATGTATTGGTTTTTGCAAGTTGGTGTGACTAAGTCATTGTTTTCCATTGATCTTAAACTGTATATACTATTGGATGAAAAATTTAATAATAATCGAATATACTGGGGACTCTCATTGCAGTAAGCTTTGTAAACAAGGACTGAAGAATGATAAAAACATCAATTTTCAAACGATATCCAATTTAATTTATTGAGTAATTTTGAGTCATCTTGGTTGGCAAACTCCTTTTGTATTAATCTAGCTACTCGCGCTTGTAATTTACCTAAAGATTTATAACATTTTTTTCCAGTACCCCAAACGGTACAACAGTAGTCCATTATAGAAAGAATATATGCATTTTAAACTAATATTTTCATTTCAAATGATAAAACGGCTTAATTCTTTTTAAAAGTGCAATTTTTTAATTGATATGAGTACATATTTTTGGGTATTCCATGATAAGTTGTTATCAACGTAAATACCAAGTACCTTTTGAACATTTACATTTTGCAATTTAGTTTTATTTATATACAGCGTTAGTTCAATATCAAGGTTCTTTAGACGGTTATTCGACGATAGAATCATCCATGTAGATTTATTAGGATGTAAAGACATGTTATTTATTTGGCACCAAGAAATGATTGCATTTATATTTGTTTGAAGTGTGGCCTGTATAGTTTTGATATCAGTGACAGGTGTATACAGGGTGGAATCGTCAGCATAAAGGTGGATATTGGTATTTCATATGCAATATCATTTAGATAAAGAAGAAATAATAGAGAGCCGAGGATTGAGCCTAGGGGAACTCCAGACCGTATATCCATTGTTTCAGATGTTATATTTGCATGGTTGATAGTCTGTGTTCTATTTGATAAGTAAGACTTAAATAGAGTAACGGTGTGTGGCGAGAAGTGATACAGTTTTAGTTTATACAAGAAAATGTTATGGTCAACAAGGTCAAATGCCTTTCTCAAATCCAAAAATACTGACCCTACATATTTTCCTGAATCGATATCCTTTAACCACGTATCTATCAAGTAAATGAGTGCTGTGTGACAAGAATGATTATGACGAAATCCGTACTGAGTATTGTGAAGAACATTTGTTAGTTTGAAAAAAGATTGAAGTTGAATCGCAATGTGTCTTTCAAATATTTTGAAATGGTTGGCAAAATAGATATAGGACGGTAATTATTAGGATCCTCTCTATCTCCATTTTTGAATATCGGGAGAACATAAGCTTTTTTTAAAGCATCCGTAAAAATTCCTGTATCGATACTTTTGTTAATAATATGTGAAATTGCCGGTGTAATACAATCACTACAATGTTTTAGTATTCTTGGGCCAATGCCGTCTATACCTGTTGATTTATAAGGGTTTAATGCATCAATAATCTTCTTGACTTCGTACGCATTCCATGTTTATTATTGATCCAACTTGGTAAAAACTTATTAATATTTGACATGAACGTGACTAACTTAAAATCGATCCCAAACGTAAAAATACCATTGCCTCCCTTTTATTTATATATTATAAATACATGGATGGAATACAACAACCTTTCACCTAAACCAAGACCAACATCGTTCTATGCAATAAGAAACCAAGTTATATGGGGTAATAAGTATATCAAATTTAAAGGAAAATGTCTCATATTTAATTCTTGGATGAATTCCGATTTGATATTTGTAGTTCAAAAACCAATACACACAATATTGACAACATAAATTTTACAAATAATTATGTTAAAGCACTAGAAATTTATTTTGGCAATAGCCCGGATGTATGCGAAGATTTAAACTGGCAAAATAAATTAGAAATATGTAAATATCTTATACAAAAATGGCAAAAACGAAAACTAACATATTACGGGAAAATAATCATACTTAAAAGCTTAATCCTTCCCAAACTGACATATTTGATGCAATCTGTGCCCACTCCAAAGCATATAGTACAAATTATTACTAAACTATTCTCTACTTTTCTTTGGAGCAATAAGCGTGAACAAATAAAAAGAACGACACTAATAGGAAGTAAATTTGATGGAGGTTTAAATATGGTTGATATAGACAGTTATTCAAAGTCCCTTAAACTAAAGTGGATCCAAAACTTGAGATCACCTAATAATGCAAACTGGAAGATCATTCCATGTTTATTATTGAACCAACTTGGTAAACACTTATTCATAATAATAATATCTTTATTTACAGAAGGTGACATGTAAAGAGGTATACAAAAACAGAAAACAACTTAAATTGAAACACAATAATTATATGACACACATTCGTTCATTCATGAAATCACTCATCAGATATTGTAAATTCAATTCAATATTTATTTGCGCAAAAGGCCTCCGGCCCATACACATATATTACATTATATATACAACATTTGTGCAGTAGAGGTTATTGTACCTCGAATGTAAGATAAGATACATACGAGTCATGTTTAACATCAAACATACAGCAACAGAAAAGAAAGATATGGGACATGTTTAACAAAAGTAAGGAAATATATATATGAATCATATATTAGGAAATATATGAGTAATATTTAACAAAAGTAAGGAAATATATATACGAATCATGAATCAGGAAATATATGAGTCATGTTTAACAAAAGTAAGAAAATACATATATGAATCAGGAAATATATGAGCCATGTTTAACAAAAGATTTATTATATTGTCAATATTAATTTAATGGAAATGCTGAGGAATGATTTCCTCTCTTTCAATGCATGATAAATATACATTGCCAGATTTCGCACTGTTTGCTCATTTTCCGTTGACATTAAACTATAAAACTTCTCAATTGTTGCATGCTTTAAATAGACCTCAGGAATGTATCTGGTACGAAATTTGCTGTACAAAGGACATATTAAAACAAAGTGAAACTCATCTTCCTCACACCCTTCGCAATATATACATGAGCGATACTCTCTTTCAATTCCAATATATCTACCTTGCTCAATCATCAAAGGATGTGCATAATTTCTAAAGTTTGCCAAACATGTTCTAAACTTTGCAATATCGACATGATGAATATAACTTGCGACATTATAGTTTACTTTAAAATTGCTGTAATGAAAGTTTACTGGATTCGGAGCATTTCGATCTCCATGACTGAATATGTTGGTCTTTTAATCGTTGCAAATATTGCATCAAAAATAATTTTTCATTGTTAACAGATTGTGCTTACCATACAAAACCGAAGCCATTAGAATACAGATTCTCTCTTACATCAGTTGCCCAATTCTTATAGCCTAGGTTATCAAAATAGAGTAACATTTCATAACATAATTTGGCACATTTGTTCCTAGACATATTTAACAATCGAAGCCAATACTTGATACATCTTCTAGCTGCAAATATATACAGTGGGTATCTTCCCAAATCTCCTAGAATAACATCATTATATGATTTAGTTTTTACATTCAAAAATCTTTTGCAAGCATAGACCTGAACTTTATCAACACAAGAGGCATGTTTAAGTCCCCATATTTCCCCATATTTCTGAGCCGTATAATAATATTGGCATGATTTTTGCATCAAACAATTTAAAAAATGTCTTGTAGGTTAAACATTGAAATTGATATAATGAATTAAACATGACTATTAGAGCTTTCTTGGCTTTAGTAGTCATTGAGTCAGCCATTTTGTACAGTGAGAGTCTATTAGTGAAAACAATCCTACATATGTAAATCCATTCACTACTTCAATATTGCTATTGTTGTAGGTCCAATGTTCATGTATAGACAACCGCCCTCCTCGTTTATATACCATGATCTTTGTCTTAACAACATTAACAATCAGCTTACTGTTTATACAGCATTGTTTTAGAATGTTTAATTGTTTTTGAATGACATTTACTGTGTCAGAAATTAAAGCAATGTCATCGGCAAACATAAGAAGAAAAATCTCCATTACATCTGGGAACAACTGAATGCCTCTGATATTACCATTATGTAGCATTGTATACAACTCGTCAATAAAGAGCACAAATAAAATAGGGCTTAAGTTACACCCTTGCCTCAAACCAACTGGACATGTAAATTTTCCGTCATACCTTTATCAGTCCTAACACAGGCCTTGACTGACACATATATAGACTGAATTGCTTTTAAAAGCTTGCCTTTGACAATGTTTTTGTGTAACACTTCATACAAAATACCACGAATCACTGAATCAAAGGCTTTCTGGAAATCCACAAAAGCAACATAGATAGTTTTCTTCTTCATACACAGATATTTATTGATTAGAGACTATAATATAAAGCCATTATCTATTGTTGAGTGTCAACACCTAAATCCACCTTGACTCTCACTGATCTTATAGTATGCCTCACTATAAAATGTAATACGTTTAGTAATGATTGAAATGTATACTTTGCTCAGTAAATCTATGAGTGCAATACCCCTATAATTGTCGGTACAGTTTATACTGCCTTTTTATGTAAGGGTACAAGTATGAAACTGGTCCACTGAGTGGAAAACTCACCTTCGCTCAATAATCTATTGAACAAAATACGTATAAATGGCAGTAAAACACTTACACCATACACTAGGTGTTGAGGGATAAGACTACCACCAACAGACTTGTTTACATTTATAGCTTTTATACCGTCAACAATTTCGGTATCTGTTATTGGTGTAAATAGTACATATATATCAATATAAATGTAATAGCTAATAATAACTTACATAACAACATAATATAATGTAGACCTTTTTACAATAAAAATGATTTTAATGCTCTTTTCAAAGTATTTACTGACGAGACTGATTTGATATTGTTGGGAATTTTGTTCCAATTAACAGCACTTATATTTGTAAACGAATTTTTCATGTATTTTGTTTTGCAAGTTGGTGTGACTAAGTCATTGTTTTCCACTGATCTTAAACTGTATATACTATTGGATGTAAAATTTAATAATGATCGAATATACTGGGGACTCTCATTGCAGTAAGCTTTGTAAACAAGGACTGAAGAATGATAAAAACATCTATTTTCAAGCGATATCCAATTTAATTTATTGAGTAATTTTGAGTCATCTTGGTTGGCAAACTCCTTTTGTATTAATCTAGCTACTCGCGCTTGTAATTTACCTAAAGATTTATAACATTTTTTTCCAGTACCCCAAACGGTACAACAGTAGTCCATTATAGAAAGAATATATGCATTATAAACTAATATATTCATTTCAAATGATAAAACGGCTTAATTCTTTTTAAAAGTGCAATTTTATAATTGATATGTGTACATATTTTTGGGTATTCCATAATAAGGTGTTATCAATGTAAATACCAAGTACCTTTTGAACATTTACATTTTGCAATTTAGTTTTATTTATATACAGCGTTATTTCAATATCAAGGTTTTTTAGACGGTTATTCGACGATAAAATCATCCATGTAGATTTATTAGGATGTAAAGACATGTTATTTATTTGGCACCAAGAAATGATTGCATTTATATTTGTTTGAAGTGTGGCCTGTATTGTTTTGATATCAGTGACAGGTGTATACAGGGTGGAATCGTCAGCATAAAGGTGGATATTGGTATTTCATATGCAATATCATTTAGATAAAGAAGAAATAATAGAGAGCCGAGGATTGAGCCTAGGGGAACTCCAGACCGTATTTCCATTGTTTCAGATGTTATATTTGCATGTTTGATAGTCTGTGTTCTATTTGATAAGTAAGACTTAAATAGAGTAACGGTGTGTGACGAGAAGTGATACAGTTTTAGTTTATACAAGAAAATGTTATGGTCAACAAGGTCAAATGCCTTTCTCAAATCCAAAAATACTGACCCTGCATATTTTCCTGAATCGATATCCTTTAACCACGTATCTATCAAGTAAATGAGTGCTGTGTGACAAGAATGATTTTGACGAAATCCGTACTGAGTATTGTGAAGAACATTTGTTAGTTTGAAAAAAGATTGAAGTTGAATCGCAATGTGTCTTTCAAATATTTTGAAATGGTTGGCAAAATAGATATAGGACGGTAATTATTAGGATCCTCTCTATCTCCATTTTTGAATATCGGGAGAACATAAGCTTTTTTTAAAGCATCCGTAAAAATTCCTGTATCGATACTTTTGTTAATAATATGTGAAATTGCCGGTGTAATACAATCACTACAATGTTTTAGTATTCTATGGCCAATGCCGTCTATACCTGTTGATTTATAAGGGTTTAATGCATCAATAATCTTCTTGACTTCGTACGCATTCCATGTTTATTATTGATCCAACTTGGTAAAAACTTATTAATATTTGACATGAACGTGACTAACTTAAAATCGATCCCAAACGTAAAAATACCATTGCCTCCCTTTTATTTATATATTATAAATACATGGATGGAATACAACAACCTTTCACCTAAACCAAGACCAACATCGTTCTATGCAATAAGAAACCAAGTTATATGGGGTAATAAGTATATCAAATTTAAAGGAAAATGTCTCATATTTAATTCTTGGATGAATTCCGATTTGATATTTGTAGTTCAAAAACCAATACACACAATATTGACAACATAAATTTTACAAATAATTATGTTAAAGCACTAGAAATTTATTTTGGCAATAGCCCGGATGTATGCGAAGATTTAAACTGGCAAAATAAATTAGAAATATGTAAATATCTTATACAAAAATGGCAAAAACGAAAACTAACATATTACGGGAAAATAATCATACTTAAAAGCTTAATCCTTCCCAAACTGACATATTTGATGCAATCTGTGCCCACTCCAAAGCATATAGTACAAATTATTACTAAACTATTCTCTACTTTTCTTTGGAGCAATAAGCGTGAACAAATAAAAAGAACGACACTAATAGGAAGTAAATTTGATGGAGGTTTAAATATGGTTGATATAGACAGTTATTCAAAGTCCCTTAAACTAAAATGGATCCAAAAGTTGAGATCACATAATAATGTAAACTGGAAGATCATTCCATGTTTATTATTGAACCAACTTGGTAAAAACTTATTAATATTTGACATGAACGTTTATAACTTAAAATCGATCCCAAACGTAAAAATACCATTGCCTCCCTTTTATTTAAATATTATAAATACATGGATGGAATACAACAACCTTTCACCTAAACCAGAACTTACATCTTTCTATGTAATAAGAAACCAAGTTATATGGGGTAATAAGTATATCATATTTAAAGGAAAATGTCTCATATTTGACTCTTGGATAAATTCCGATTTGATATTTGTTAACGACTTAATTGATATCAACGGCAAAATAAGCATAATCTATGAAAAGCTTAAAAATAAAACTAACTGGATCTCTGAAAGTGAAACTATTAAAAAGCAATACCCTCAGAATGGAAAACCAAAATCAAAACAGCACAATCATTAAAAACTATCTCTAAAACTAAATTAAACTTAAGTGATAAAACTAACACAAAATTAAGAAAAAGTAAAGAATACTACCAAGAATTTATAAAAAGAAAATTTGAAACTCCCTATCTACAAAAATATTGGTAACCAAGCTTTAATAAAAAGATCAATTGGCTCAGCTACTACTATTTCATAAACAAAGCACTTGTCGACAATCGCGTAAAACAATTTAAATATAAAATGATACATAACATAATTGCCACAAATGAAAACCTTTACAAATGGAAACTATTCACTTCCCCAAACTGCATACACTGTGGAGTTTTAGAAAACTTAAACCACCTTTTTATAACATGTCCCTATACAGAATCATTCTGGGAAACGATAATAAAAATATTTTCTGAAAACGGCATAAACATTACAACAAACTCTCTAGAATATATAATTATAGGTTATAAAATCATGTACAAACAATATGAAATAATTAATATAATATTATGTCAAATAGGATTGTAACCTCTTACATCGCTCTAACATTCGGTCAATTACCTATGATTTCTGCTATAACTGACCACGATTAAACAACGTGTACCATCACATAGTTTATACATTCTTTTCTCACTTACTATAACCTATAACCTAATACTAAGAGTGATTACAAGTACTGATTCCAAGATTTTCTAAATAAATAAGGATACAGGATTAGTCTTAGTAAAACGTCAGAAGTACATGATACAAAGTCAGGATCATGTGATATATTATGATTGGTCAAGAACCTAAAAATGTATAATCATATAGCGCCAGCATGCCGCTTCAGATTCAGTCTTTTTCGTGCCAGGCTCCTGAGAGTTTTTCCTGACAATCTTTTACTGAATTATAGAACTTGGAAATCATCTAACGGAATCACTCTCAGTATTCAAATTGGGTTTTATTTGACACTTCTAACTGTTTTCAATACGGATTAAATAAAGTAATGAAATAATCAGGGATTTTGTGATAATTTTTATTATTTAAAATATCACCCAACTAATGATCTCGGTGCAAGACAGTATACTTGTATATCACAAGCAGTGTGATATCATACTGTATTTATAAGAATATTTTAAAAGTGAACGTAGAAAGAATAAGACTAATATTCTCCAAATGTAATATTTTGATTTAGACATTTTAACTCGATACTATAAAAACAAAAAAACTAAATATTAATTTCCTAAAGAAATGTTGTCAAGCACTGACATCTCTATATCTCATTAATGATCAATACTTTATTATTTCGGAAAGTATAATTACGAGATTACAGTTGCCTGTATACATTTGCATTGATACCAGGAACATAGATTTAATAATTATTCCTGTGTTTTTGAATATTTATATCTTAATTTAAAAATATTCCCGCCATAATGTGATTTCGATCCCACACCATCGAAACATTTGTTATTCATTTGAAAACCTTATATTTGTTTAATTTAATAGAACCGTTTAATAACTGTATTATAGTAACTATTTTGGACATAACAAGTATATTCAATCCATCTTTGAGCATGTTAACACAAATTGTATGTTTTACCATTACTGTATGTTTGTATAAATATGGCCTATTGTGAATAAAGTTTAGAAAAAAAGAAAATTCAGCTGTCTGGAGGCTTTCTTACAGATGTTTGAAAAATGACTGTTGAAATTCTGTTTAGAATCTATAGTAACACCCAGTAGCTTAACTTCTTCTTCACATTTAATTACATTATTATTCAGGTTAAATAACTATGTGTTTTCTTTCTTACTGCAATATTTTGAAATTTATCCGGGTTTGCCAGCATTTTATTATCTGAAAACCAATGTATCAAAGAAAGGCTATCATTCTTTAAAGTTTCAATAACATTATCAATATTATGGTCTGCAAAGGATACCGTATTATCATTAGTATACTGGTATAAGTTGCTTGTATGTACAACGTGAAATATGTCATTTATTAAAATATTAACGAGTACGGGTCCCAATATTGATCCCTGGGGCACGCCCTTATATAATTCCAGAAAATCGCCCTTACTTTTTTCACCAAGTTTCTATTACTTAAGAAGCTTTCTATTAAACTCAAAGCATTATTGGTTATTCTATAGTACTTTAATTTCAATAGTAAAAGATCGTGTGGAAGACAGTCAAATGCTTTCGATAGATCCATTAAAATTGCTGCTTCATACTTATTTTGATCTAGAGCCAACTTCAAATCTTCTATTATCTTTAAAAGTGCCGACTGGCAACCATACCCGGGTCTAAAAGCAGATACACATGGATTAAATGATTTCCAAAAAAGTCAATTATCTGAGTGTTCTTGGCTCTTTCAACTCTTTTAGAAAAAAATAGGTAAGATGTTATCTGGTCTGTAGTTGACATTAACTAAAGTGCTATTCTTCTTGTGCAGGGGTTTGACTTAGGCAATTTTCAAGTTATCTGGAAAGGTACCTGTTGCGAAAGATTGATTTATTAAGTGTGTAATATGTGGAGAAATAGTTGGTTTTGCCAGTTTCACAAGTTTCGCTGAGATGCTATCATGTCCTGTTGCTTTTTTAGTATTCAAACTATCATTTTGTTTCAGAACAAAAAGTGAATCTATTTGTTTAAACTCTAAATAAACATCCAAGCCATTATTTTGTTTAATTTTTGTCAATACTTCGATGGTTTTCATCAACTGGTACATTGTCATTCCCAATATTTCTAGTCAAATTTACAAAGTAGTTTTTCAAAATATTGCATACATTTTGTTGATCAGAAACTAAAACATTGTTTTCATTTAAAATGACATCATTGTGTTTTGAACAACCCTTGTTGGTTAAAAATGGTTTAACAGTAGGCCAGAAAGACATATATCTATGAAACATTTTTTCATATGTTTTCTTTTAAACTGGTACAAAAATTTCTTTGTTTCTGAGAGTACGATTAAAATAGTTGTATTTAACTTATTCTTTCTGTTTGTAAGAAAAACATCTAACAGTATTTGCTATGTTTTGTGAAACAGGTTGGGTCCTTAATAAGGTTTTCAAAAACATCACAGATTTAGTTCAGTGGTTGACATATACCATTATTCAAAACATCTCCTAAAAGCATAATATTACAACAATTATTAAAAACTTTGTCTAAAACGTGATCACAGTCAATTATAAAAGTTTCATGTTTCATGCCTGGTGGTCAGAAGGCTCCAAAAATAACCCAGTTTGTCTTATCCACTTTGACCTGTACACAGATTGATTCTATATTTTGGAATCCCAAGTCTATTTTCCTCTCACCTGCGATATCAGACATAAAGTAAGGTTTGTAAAAAGATCAAAATGCTTATTGCTCAATAACTTAAACTCCATGATAAAACTAGGGTAGGTAGCTTAAGATAGTTTTTGGCTTTGGTCTTTGTCAAGATTGTTTTTACTAAAATTATAAAAAAGTACTAGACTTTGGTACATATTGGTAATGTCTCTTTCGTTGATGTATTTCGGATAGCTGGAAATGTTGCTGTTACTCAATTGGAAATCTTTTTTCCAATTAGTTAGGTTGCTTTTGTATGTATAGTTGGGTGTTTGTCATAAATATTCGTTTCTACTAAACTTGTTCATTTTTGTTTAAATGCGGGAGTTCATATGCCGCCAAACTGGTTTAAGAACCCCAGTTTTTATACCATCAGTTCCAAAGCTGTGAGGCTGTTGTGTTTATAAGGATCTCGGTATATTTTAATTGGTGTTGTGTTTTTTGTTGTTACCTAAATCTTTCCTATTTGGTTTGTCCCGTTCCAGCATTTTTTTTGTCTCATTCATACCCTAGGGATCTGTGTGGGAGTGCACTGTTTTAATATGTGGTCTTCCCAACACTTGCCTATCTCACTTGTAGTCAATTAATATTTTTCAGTCGGTGAACCTCGATCCACTTCGAGAAATCAGAGCAATGGGATCCATATTGGTGGTACAATTCCAGGTATTTTACTACATTTGTACTTAGAATTAAAAGAAAACAGCATTGATACTTACTCTTCATACGTATCTTGCTTTATTATGAGAATTCGTTTATATGCTCACAAACTACAAGCAGTAAACGTGCAGTACAACATGAATATATTTTAATCATGAACTATTTAAATTATACCATGAAATAGGTTTAGTACTTTACCGACCGATACATTTCTTTAGGTAGTTTTACTTGAAATACAGTAATCTATATTGCATACGCACATGAAAGTATATGTACTTGGCTTGTTCACTTGCAGAGCCACCTCGGCCTTATGGGATACTGGACGCAACAGTATCAGGTAAATTACATGTATTATATTTTAACGAGTGTCATCAACATTATTAATAAATAAACCATCATATTTAGATTACTTATAAAAATTGAGGTAGACACGCACGGAAATGCAAATGTATAATGTTTCAAATTCCTAGATAATCCATTGTGCCTTTGTTGCATCTAACTTCTGGATATGTTTTTTCGAATAAACATCTGAACTAACAACTACAAGCTGTGTATTCGGCTCATCATATGCGAATAAGTTAGATGTGAGTTCGGATATGATGTAGCGAATACACAGCTATAAGTTGTAAGTTCAAAAGTATATTTGCATATGATGAGGCGAAAGCACAGCTATTAGTTATTAGTTCAGATGTTTATTCGCATAATATTATGATGTAGCGAATACACATCTAGTAGTTGTTAGTCGAGATGTTTATTCGCAAATGCATATTCAGATGTTCGATGTGAGTTTGGTTATGAACTGGCGAATGCACAGCTGTTCGTTGGTATTTCAGAAGTGCATGCCCGAATTCACAGGTTCTAGTTGTTAGGTTTTTCGAGAATGCACTTCCAGAATGTAGTTGTTAGTTCGGATATGAAGTGGCGAATGTACAGTCTTTAGTTGTTAGTTCGAATTCATAGCCAGCTCCTAGCTAAGACCGTAATAAACTGTATTTCAGTGCGCGAGTTGCGATATCTGTTTGTTTATCATAACCTGTGGGTACCATAATGTATTGCTAAAACCAAATACCTTGTATTAAAATTCTTCGTATTGTCACTTTTACCTTGCATTCGCATTTTATTGATTATTTTCTCCTTGATATTATTTGTTGAGGTTTAAATGACAACCAAGTTAGCCATGTGGCGTTTTCAAACATTAACGAAACCAATTAAGTTCGTTGGTATAAGAATGTAAAAGACGCAGAAGTCACTGCTCATTGAAAGAATGATTGAGTAATTCGGACGACATTTAGCGGTTGAGAACACTTTTCACGATAAAGTTTGGATTGCTTCCAAAAACAATGAGAAGCGTTGAGTGATATTTTCGAATTCGGTATCACAAACTTTAAGTAACATATGCATTGTTAAAACGTGTGCGTTCTTCCATTGTCGTATTGCCGACAGCCTGGGGTTCAAAGCAGGACCACCGGCTTTATTTAGAAGTATGACATGCTTCCTCTGAACTATTCATTATTTAGCAATTATGTAGTATATGAAGCCATTGACCTTAAAAACACAAATCAAGTGAACTTTCAATAAAACCGAACCGAAACACAAGAATGTGAACATTGCGTTGTTAATCAACACACTAAGATATTTCTTAACTGTTGCAAACAGGTGATAGAAGTGAGTTTTACAAATCAAAGATAGATGTTTGAAAACATGTCAAAAATGAACATATTAAAAGAAAACCGGAGAACATTTAATTAATAATGCACATTTTGCGGCCAAATAATGCATGCAAATTATTAATTAAGTGCGCTTTCTGCAATTATATATACATTTATGTTCACGCTCTCATCCTTGACCAAGTGCACAAGTTGTCAGTACAATTTACCATCTTAAGATATATTAATTAATCGTCATGCGGATCGTCCTAGTCATTTTAATTAATAAAGTTCAATGACAGTTTGAGTGATTGCAATGTGTTTTTGATATTTCACGGAAATTACTAAATTCACCAGAAATAATTTGAAATATACTATATTCCGTTATAGCCATGTTTCTGATCTTTTATAAAGTTATATTGAAAAAAACTTAATACACTTATTTCAGTTTGGCTTCAGAGCTGAAACTGCATTGACATATATAGTAGACAGGTGGATAAATGAATTAATGGAAGTACAATTGTCGTAGCAGTCTGTCTGGACTTGTCAAAGGCATTTGATCTAGTGAAATATTCAACTCTTTTTGACAAATAACAATCAAATAATTTCAATCCATCATCACTTCAGTGGTTCAAATTGTACTCGACAAACAGATATCAAAAGGTATGTGTAATTAGATAGCTATCAGAAGCACATCAGCTATCAATCAAAGTTCTGTCCATGGGCCTATACTGTTTATCATGTACATCAACGATATGCTATTTGAACTCACAGAAATCTAACTGTCATGTTTGGTGATGACACAACCCTAAGAGCTGTTGCTAAATCTAACCTTCAATTTGTTTTAGAAACAAGCGTTTGTATTTAGGCAATACATTGTGTTACTCAAAGATTTATAAAAGGCAAACACATATCGAGACCGACGCCTGAAATACAGTTTATTACGGTCTACACTAATATCTGGTTATGAATTCGAGTTCGAGAACTAAGGTAAGGACTAGCAACTAACAGGTGTATATTCTCTACTTGTTATTCGAAATGACATCTAACTTCAGGCATTCTTGAATTAACTTCTGAATAAACAACTCGGGATAGAACATCGGAACTACCAATTAAATGCTGTTAAGTAGCAACATCATATCCGAACTCAAATCGAACTTCTGGCTATGCATTTTCGAATTAACGTCTGAATTAACAACTTACAGCTGCGAATTCAGGAACGAACATTTGAGCTAACAACTAATAGCTGTGTATTCGCTAGAATCATTTCGGAACTCACATATAACTCCTGGCTATGCAATTTCGAATACGAATTTGAACTAACAACTAATAGCTGTGTATTCCCCGCATCATATGCGAATAAACATCTGAACTAACAACTAATAGCTGTGTATTCGCCGCATCATATGCGAATAAACATCTGAACTAACAACTAATAACTGAGTATTCATTCCATTATATCCGAACTCACATCTAACTTCTGGCAATGTTTTTTTCGAATAAACATCTGAACTAACAACTACTAGCTGTGTATTCGCTACATCAACATAATATGCGAATAAACATCTGAACTAACAACTACTAGCTGTGTATTCATTCCATCATATCCGAACTCACATCTAACTTCTGGGTATGTTTGTTCGAATACACATCTGAACAAACAACTATTAACTGTGTATTCGGTGCATCATATGCAAATAAACATCTGAACTAACAACTACTAGCTGTGTTTTCGCCGCATCATATGCAAATAAACATTTGATATAACAGCTTATAGCTGTGTACTGTGTATTCATTCCATCATATCCGAACTCACCTTTAACGTCTAGCTATATTTTTTCGAATAAACATCTGAACTAACAACTACTAGCTGTGTATTCGCCGAATCACATGCGAATAAACATCTGAACTAACAACTAATAGCTGTGTATTCGCTACGTGATATCCGAACTCACATCTAACTTCTGTCAAATAATGATGCTTTTTGTAATAAACATCTAAATTAACAACTAATAGCTTTGTATTCATTCCATCATATCCGAACTCAAATCTAACCTCTGACTTTGTATTTTCGAATAAACATCTGAACTAACAACTACTAGCTGTGTATTCGCCTCATCATATGCGGCGAATAAACATCTGAACTAACAACTACTAGCTGTGTATTCGCCGAATCATATGCGAATAAACATCTGAACTAACAACTAATAGCTGTGTATTTGCTACGTGATATCCGAACTCACATCTAACTTCTGTCAAATAATGATGCTTTTTGTAATAAACATCTAAATTAACAACTAATAGCTTTGTATTCATTCCATCATATCCGAACTCAAATCTAACCTCTGACTTTGTTTTTTCGAATAAACATCTGACCTAACAACTACTAGCTGTGTATTCGCCTCGTCATATGCGAATAAACATCTGAACTAACAACTAATAGATGTGTATTCGCTACGTGATATCCGAACTCACATCTAACTTCTGGTAATGTTTTTTCGAATAAACATCTGAACTAACAACTACTAGCTGTGTATTCGCTACATCATAATATAATGCGAATAAACATCTGAATTAACAACTAATAGATGTGTATTCATTCCATCATATCCGAACCCACATCTAACTTCTGGCTATGTTTTTCTAATAAACATTTGAACCAACAACTAATAGCTGTGTATTCGCTTCATCATATCCGAACTTACATCTAACTTCTGGCAATGTTTTTTTCGAATAAACATTTGAACTAGCAACTAATAGCTGTGTATTCATTCCATCATATTCGAACTTACATCTAACTTCTGGCTATGTTTTTTCGAATGAACATCTGAATTAACAACTAACAACTAACAGCCAACTTCCCAGACCTGTAAATGCCTTGTTTATGAATGGAATAATGCCATTGTTTTATACAATATGATAAATCATCATCGATGTTTACCGCAAATACGTAATAGTAGTTTATTTCAATTAATTAATCCATTAGTTTCAGTTTATTTCATCATTGTCATTGTTCAGACTTTATCCAAAATGGATAATAATTAAATAATAGTGTCTTCTTTAAAGAAGGCGGAAGCCAATTAAAAAATTATTTGTTTTTATAACTGTAGTTGGTGTACCTCAAAGTATATCCATCTCTAGAAATGTGAGAAATGGGAGGATCCATATTGGTGGTACGATTCCAGGTATTCAACAACTTCAAAAAATACTTTATTGATACTAACTCTATTAATACATAGGACGAATACAAAATGAAATGCAACTTTTGTGTAATGTCTTGCTAAAAGGGCATTATATATTACTATATCATATTTCGATGGTAAGGACCTTTGTTTAGGTATCATAATAATTGATCAAATGTTTAGCCTCTCCAGAACTTTCCCTAGAACAATAACTTCTCTTCGACAACATTAACGGAACAGTTGTTAAATCAATTCGAATTGTTAGAGTTAAATTGTTTTAGATTTTTAATTAATTCACACTTATGCATGTTAAATGGCCTCAACTTTATTTCCAATGGTTTTTCATTTATCCGACCGTAGGGTATTTCTGTTGTTTAATAGTTAGTGATCATCATTCGTTGATGTTAACTGACTTTGAAGTTTTATGATCATCTGAACTAATACAAAATTGAAACTTCCTACAGCCAACAGTAAATCCCTCCTGATTTGCAATGTTCTGTGGGATTTAGTTGGTGATCACGATCTTGATACTGTGTCTCAGACAGTTGAGCAGGTTAAGTACTTTGTGGACAAAATTCCAGTAGACTGATAGTATTGTAATGTAAGTTACTATTAATGACAAAGAACAGGGTTATCGCACACAAGAATGCATTGAAAGTGGATAAAGCTCATTGTACAACAGTATCAAGAAATTGTCAGTCTGATGGTTCCTTTGATACTGATCCTGATCATGTTGGCAGCATCGGAAAAACGTTTAAATGTATGTTTTGCAACAAGCACAATTACTCAGTGATAGAGGTGAATGTATTATCAATCCGATACACAAATAAGAACCCAATAAATATTATGTCATATAGAGCGATAACGTTAGCTCTTACTGTGTAAGTTTGTTCAGTTCTAAACGATACATCGTCCAAATGGTTGGAAAACAGTAATCTGCTAGCAGAGGAGCAAAATAGCTTGAAAAAGGAATAGGACCAGTTGACCGTTTGTTGAGTATATAACTTCAATTGTTAAGTCTATTTCAAATGTTAAGTCTCGGTTGGAGAAAAAGTTTATAACCTTCGCCATAAAATCTTTCTATGCTGGTTTTAGTCCATGCATTAAAATTAATGGATACACATCAGGTATGATATTTGAATCGGATTGCGTTAGGGATTATTTTGTCGCCTGTATTTAATTGCTTTATAAGTGACCTATCTGTTTGCATAAATGCCCTTGGCTTGGGTATATATATTGCTAATAATAAAATATGTCAATTCCGCTGTATGCAGATGATATTCCTTTACTAGCTAAAAGGAACATGATTTACAAACTATGTTTCATGTTTTGTTAGAATTATGTGATAATAATCACATCATGGTAAACTTATCTAACAGTAATCATGCCATGCATTTTTCACGCTCTATGCAAATATCAGAGTATATTTAAAGTGCAATGATAATGTTCTTCAGTATACAGATAAATACACATACCTTGGTCTTGCACGAACGCAGCATTTAGATCATGGTATCACAAGAAGCAGGCCTCCTGATTACTAACTTTTAAAGTATTGGTCATATGACGTATCACGTATATAGCAAGCTGGCCAGTCATCGCGTATGGTGCATCCATATGTTGTACCGAAAGCATTATCAATATGCTGTCAAAAACACGACTGTGAGTTTTCCTTTGGTCCAGGCATGTATATGCCTAGTTCCGAAGTTTCTGATGACATGAGCTGGTAACCAACATATATCGGGCAGTTCAATTGTGTTAGTAATTTGGCGTAGATACGCTGCTATGGTTAGTTCTAAAATCAAAACACTAGTCTAAAGTAACTGCCTACATACATACATATATCAGACAGATGTTTTAAACAATTGGCTATTTAATGTTTAAGGAATTTGAAAAATATAAATGTTGTTAATATATTGATATGGACAATTTCCATTTGCACATAAAGTCTTTGTTAATCAAACTACACGGGAATGTCTTGGATGAGTATATTATATTGTCCACTGGAAATAAAACACTTCACTCATTGTATATTGAAATCGAAAATTACCATTCAAGAATTAAATACAAATGGCATGAACAGAGTGGCTTTGTAAGGTTCATCAACATTTGTAAACACGTCCGGTATGTTAAATGAAAAAATGTTTTTGCAACAAGTTGAAAAATAAATCCTTACACAAATTTAATTCGGATCTATATATACTATAATCATGGGTTCTTTTTAATGATTTGATATATGCTGTTTTCTCGTAGATTTGTGCCCCTACGCAGATAAGTCATTGTAAGTTCATCGGTACACAGTTTACTTAGAAATCTACATATTGTTTATTTTTAACTGAAAAAACATTAATGTAAACAATTAGTCTAAAAAAGCATTTTTTTATTAACGTATTTTGCATTTGAATTTCATGAGAAGGCTAGAATCGATGAAAAGGAAGCATACTTTCTTAAAGATATTAACTACTTTCGGCAATATTCTAACTGCTAACGAACGCACATCATACGAAAATTCCATTTGGTGCCTCTTGGGTGAATGAAAACCCCGTTTGCTGGCTCTTGGGTTAAAATATGATTGGTCAGATTTTACAAATTCCGCTTCGAGGACAACATTTGGTTGGTAAAAAATGAAGGTCAAAATCAATGTTATACAGCTACGCCGAAAAAACGTAGTCGTCTTTTCAAAGACCGTATATGCTAGAGAGGGTTACTGGTGCGTGAATCATAAACACACAACTTTAATCTGAATACGTTGTGCTACAAAAATGCAATACTACATGAACTTTAAAAATCGATTACTTTCAAAGCGTTCGTCATGTTTTTCGTCAAGGACTATTCCTTCTAATTTCGATTAAAAGAAATTGTACGGTATGTCTTAAGATGACGGTTTGGCTGTTGTAGAGAGGTTGCTGGTCAAGGAAAAATGATAGTAAATTCTATTTTATTCTGTAAAGTCTTACCACAGGAAAATGGAACTTTTGTTGAGGTTGTTGCTCCAGATATAATAGGGCCGCACTTGAAAGGTTACACTTTACTATCTTTGAGAGCCCTGACTAATCTGGTTTGGTTATCAAAAAATCTTTCTACACTTCCACGTGATTTATCAAGAAAGGAAAGTAACCATAACCGTGAGTATCTGGGGTTTGATGACCATGTACCTAAGACTGCCCTATTAAAGATGGTTTTCTGTAAACGTTTGTACCATAACTAAATATAGCTATATTGAATATGTATGTTATTTTGTAATTGTTCGGTTTGTATACTTGTAGTGTTGCCTCGCACAGATGGAGAATTGTAACAACAACAGGTAAACCGTTTCTTCTTCTTTCAAATGAAGGTCAGGAGTCGTTTCCGACTGTAATGTTGACCTAACTGAGGAGATGAGACAGTCATCTATCTCCAATGATTAAGATAATTATAAAAAAAAGTATTAGTTTAAAATCATGTACACATTTATGCTGGAACTAGGAATGACGGGCTTGGGCTGCTCTGTATTCTCTAAGTGCAGCATTGAAGCTTTCCCGTGTTGTGGCATCAGTGATGTTAACTGGAAGTTTAATCCATTCTCGTATAGTACATTGATAGAAGGAGTTATTGTAAGTACTCGACCCAGTTGTTAATTGGTTAAACCTGGTCCCCTTGTGCGGTTGTCGCTGAGCTGGAGGAGCGGTCCTGGATCCATATCAACAAGCTGGTGTTGGATCTTAAAGAGGAAAGTCAGTCTGTGGTCTTGTCTCATTTGGTATAGTGGCTGCCAGCAAATATCTTGCAGCATATAAGTGACACAACCATGACGACTTGTAATTATGATTCTCAGATTTTAACACCTAGTCCTTTTGGCAATGTTTTCGTTTCCACTCCTTGTGTGTACATCCTTGACCGTTTTGGTATTGTCCACTCCGTGTGTGTACCTCATGGTCCGTTTTGGTATTGTCCACTCCGTGTGTGTACCTCCTGGTCCGTTTTGGTATTGTCCACTCCGTGTGTGTACCTCCTGGTCCGTTTTGGTATTGTCCACTCCCTGTGTGTACCTCCTGGTCCGTTTTGGTATTGTCTTTTTGTCTATTTTCTGTTTGTTTAGTATTGTTATTGTGACCACTGTGTCTGCGTGTACCCATTGGTATGTTTGATATTGTTGTTTGCGTCCGCTCCCTGTTTGTGCCTCATAGTCTCTGGTATTGCCCAACATGTCCGTTTGGTATAGGGATAAGTCAGCTACATATTGATCGTGATCTTGTATTATGATAGTATGTGTTAATTGCATTTTACATTAAATAAATAGTTGGTGTTTTTACTTGAAGAATGTCCCACATTTGGTTGTATATTGGTTAGAAACTATGTTGTAATTGCTGGATAAATATTGTTAATTTGCTAGATAAATGATTAGCACCTATTTTTGAATGAGCCATTATACATACAAATTAAATTCCATATCAAAATATTTTGTATTCGCCTGGATGTAATTAAATGTATACTTGAGTTCATTGTGGTAGTAGCCCATCACCTGTTCTGTTATTGCTAGAATACATCAAGCTTGAATCACTTAAAAATTTGCTACATTATAGGGGTGATGCACATTGTCGTCGGTGTAATGAAATACTGTTCAAACCTCGAGACTATACTCCACCATTAATGTGTTAAGATTGTATCGTAAAATACCCATGATTGCTGTTAATGGTAGTTTACCAAATATAAAATGTGCGATGATAAATGGCAAATATTAAGATGTGTAATGGTTGGTAACAAGTTTGGGATGGTAGTGTGTCAAGAAAAGTGTAGTGAAGTTTTTTTATTGTATTTTGTTACTTGTACTTCTGTGGTAATGCTACATTTCATACTACATTCCCACCATGTAGGCAGTTATTTACACGCATACAGTCTATAAGTCTGGCTAGATTGAAGTCTGCTGCTTTATATTAGCTCAAACCGAAATATCGCCCTTTTGTTCATATGTGGTATCTTGGGGACATGAACGTTGAAGACTTTAAATTGTTTTAGCCCCTATTGTTTTAACAAACAGTTCCAGTGTTGTGTACATATATTGATGTCGTTCTTTTGCTAAAATGGCTGATACGGTCGAGCAGGAAATGCCACATACGCTGGTCACAACCAATCCATAATCACAGACACATGAAAAATATTCATGTATGTGAACACTTTCAATTGCAAACAGGACATAAATGAATGAGGTACAACACAGAGTACCACCTTGGACTGGGTAGTTTCTCTTCATGTGTGTCGCGCTGACATGTTTCCCCAGACCAATCCTTTTAGTTGTGTCCCCCCAAACACCTTTTGTTTCATTCAATGCATGAGGAGGCCATGGTTTGTGAATAAGGTCGTCTCTGTGCTACCTCAGTTTTATCTTCTTGGTTTTATTCTGCCTAAAAATCATGTAATTAATTGTATCACTTATCATGTAATGCTTATTTTTCGTTTCAGAAGACAAGTAAGGGGAAATAACTGCCATTCAAGACTAACCCAAATGTATTCACAACCGTGCATTTTCCGTAGAATCAGTTTGAAACAATTTTGAAACCTTAAAAGTACTGTGTTTGTCTTGATTTTATATCAACAGAACAGAAAGTGCCCTTTTCAATTATGATTTCAATTTGCGAAAACACGAAACGTTCATCATGTTGCAATTTAAGTAATTAAAGTGTTTCTCAGTACAAAACATTTATTATCCTATAGTGCTAGTATGTTGTGAACAAATGTTATGTTTGTAATGTATATATATACTGGTTATGTTAACCCGCTAGACCTACTTCACGAAGTTCCCAAGAAGCTACTGGATCTTGTGTTGATTTTGATTGCAATATTCTGTACTATTTATAATTGGAATTAATTGAATTTGTCAAATTCACTTTGATCGTTTCAGATCACTCAAATCAATATGTAGCGAATATTCTCGTTCTCTTTACCACCATAGTTTACGTTTAAATTAAGAACATATCATTTTGACGATAGACAACGAATGTTAATGTAATTGGTTGTATATACATTGTAATTAAAAATATATTGTGCAAACACGTAGTTGAATGTAGTTTCAGACTGTACTGTATAATGTAAACTAAGTAACAATCCTATACTATTTTGACACTAATTGAGGTGTTATTATATTGGTCTTCACAATTTTATGTACTCATATATATTACATTTTTCTGGGTAAAGTTAATTTAGCTTTAATATATATAACTCTTTCTGGATAAAGTTAATTTTGCTTTCATATATATAACACTTTCCGGATGAAGTTAATTTTGCTTATATATAACCACGGACATATAAATTTCACAATAGCTCTACTTAAGGTAATGGTTTATTATGTATTTTTGCATTGATTAGGGGTAAAATCTAATAAAATTTCATTCATGAATTAGTAGAATTTAACGTTTTTTACGTGCCAAATTCGGCAGAATTCTGCCGGGCGTTCAAGATTCTGCTGTTTTCTGCTTTCGGGGCTTTGGGGTATAAACGCTTGGGGCTTGCAAGAACTGTAAATTATTTTGTTTGGTAAACTTCATTTATTTTTCTTAAGGAATTCCACCCATAACTGAAATACTTCATTTCCATTGTATATGTATGGCTCAGTAAGCAAAATATAAAACTTGTTAGAAAAACTAATATCGAAATATTATCATTTATAATGTTTTTGAATTATAACATCCTATTCAAAATTGCTTCAATACTTTTTTTCTAAAAATAAAGAATTGTAATAATTAAAAAAACCTGAAATTTTTCATAAAGGGAGGTAATAAAGTGATATTATATTGAAAATATAGTGAAAATATAGTAAAAGGTTAATAAAAGACCAAAAATTACCATGAGTTTGTTGCACATTCAATATTATTATGTTTTACAACAGCACTAAGTTAAATTTTCCAGAAATGATCTAATTCTTTTGTGAAAAAGCAAACAAAACCACTTAGAAGTGTTACTTTTCCTCAGAGAAATGTGCAGTCATTCTTTTCAAAATGAAATTGCGCTGTAACCGGACGGTCAAAGTCTCTGAAAGTTTGATATATTCTGTGTTAGCTAATGTAAATAATTTTTATTACAGACAATTTGATGACCTATTGATACCTCAATTTAGTTTAGGTCATCTGCTATTAACAATGTTTTAATTTTGAAAGGAAATTTGCCCATTTCTTAAATGCTATATGCATAAATGTAAACAAACAAACATTTTCTTTGAATTTCTTGTAGCTGTTTCTTACATTACTTTAATCTACATATCTGATTAGTACAAAGCTGCTTTCCTAAACAAGAAATATTACAAAATGAGAAGTGTAATGTTAATTTTCCATTTACTGGTCATTTTTGTACGGCTAACGTTTTCAGGAAGGAAGTTTACAAAGAAAAAAGAACATAACTTTTTTTTTAGAACGGTAATTTATGAAATTTAAAAAAAAAATCCGTATTATATAGTACAGATTGAATCGATACAAGTTTCATTTGCCTTTGGAGAAATGTCCATTATGGGTGGAATACATTAAGTGGTTTCAAGCGTTTTTAGTACAATTTTAACTATAAAATATAAATAGTAAATAATTATGAGATTTTAACCCGAATAAGGAATCATACCTATACAGAGCTAGCACACAGTTGATGTTTTGAATTAGTGTCTATACATTGTATTAGCTTATTCTGAATGAATTATAACATATATATCTAGAAACGTACTTTGATATGATAAATAGTCACTTAAATTGTTTATTTGTGTTCTTATAATGTCAGTTTTGTAAATAATAGGATGCCTCCAATACGCTTCCAAGTAACAATACAATATGTATAACATATATACTTGGTGGCAGCGGTGAAGATTCAAAGAAAACTGACATATTTGTTTTTAACATTTTATTGATACTTTTTGATGCTTTAGTTATCTGTGTACTACAAACACATGACATTTCTCATAATTTGTTTTTAATTAAAATTTCGTATATGAAAAATGGATAGAGAAAGGGAAATGATTTTAACGAGACACAGGGCTAGAGACGAAATGCAGTGTGATAGCGCTCATACTTTAGAGACCGAAAGACATGTTAATGGTGATACATGCACTGGTGAGACACATGCATATGTGCATGAGAGAAATTATGATGGTGATAGGCAATATATACAGATATTGCACACCAAACAGAATTTCCAAGGGTGGCAAAGTCAAGGAAATTCATTTTTCACAAATAATGACAATGAAGCACAAAATTTAAACTGCTGGGGACTGATCTTGGTGGTCGTGATTCAGTCCATATTTCGACAAATGACCAAAATGATTAAGGGCGAATTTGTTTTGCAAAACCTGGTTAAGGTTTGAGGTTTCAGTTTTGTTTAGGTTTGGTTGAAAAACTTAAACCAGTTACGATTAAGATTGGTCTGCAAACAAACAGATGGTTTAGTCGATGAAAAATGGCCCACGTGATTTTGGTTGTGCAAGATTGCAGACAGATTAAGAAAATCAGAGTTAAGAACTTTAAAACTTATGTTTTGCAACACAACGGAGTGGACACTGTTAAAGCCAGGTTCCCATGTAATTTTGATTGTGCGAGATTGCAGACAGATTGGTGTGTGATAAGAAAATCAGAGTTAAGAACTTTAAAACGTCTATTTTGCATCGTAACAGAGTGGACAATTTTAAAGTCAGGTTCCCATGTAGCAAAGAAACATTTATTTTTAAACATTGCCCTACATATAAGTGGCACGGTCACCCGCCATAAAATCAATCCACCATTTTGTTTAACTAGTATACGATTATTCGGATAAATCAAACCAGACAAACCACACTTGGAGGTAGTTCGGTCAGTTTGATTAACCAGTTTAAGATTTGTTATTAACAAATACAGAAACTTGTTTTAGTTTGCAACCAGTTAGTTAAAACAAATGAACGGTTTGACAAACCAGTTTTGGATTCAAACCGGTTTGGTACAAACAAATTCGCCCTAAGTTTACAATAACTCAATCAGGCGAGGGTTACAATCCAATAGTATATACATTTTTGGTAAAATACAGAACATTCCAATGCATTTTGTGGTTGATACGGGAGCCGAACAAACGGTTGTATCAGAAAACGTATTTAGCCAGATTAATGATAAAGAAAAGGCTGAATTGATTAAAAATGGTAGATTATTACATGCTGGTGAACCACTGAAAACTTCAGGTAAATGTGAACTTGGCCATCACACTGGTATTTCAAGGTGAGACAAGAGGTTATGGTTGCAGATATCAAAGATGATGTACTTTTAGGTATGGATATACTATAATGGTCTAATGGCAAACCTGCTGACATTATGTTAAGTCAAGACAAGATAATACTTGAAGGGATTATTATTAATGTGTTGATTATAGACTATTAAACAAAGTTACAAGAGTTGATGCTTTCTCCATTCCAGAAATTGATGAGTGTATTGACTCAATTAGTGGCGCTAAGTTGTTTTCAAATTCCCCTTAGTGAGAGGGATATACCAAAATCTGCATTCACTTCTAAGCATGTGTTGTTTGAATTGTATATGGTCAGACATTTAATGATCACATGGCATGATTGCGGGAAATCTTGGAAAGATTCAGGCAGACAAATCTGAAACTAAACCGAACAAGAGCGCCACACTGTCACAAAATACGCCCGTCATAAGTCAGAGCTCAGAGTACCCCTGTGAAAATGTCTGGAACAGTTCTAATAAATTCTAGAATAGTTCCAGTACAAATGTACCAGAACTGTTCTTGAACCATTCCATGTACGTTCTAGAACACTTTCAGAACGGTTCTACAACGTTAAATGGCACTATTTGTAGAACGATTGGTTCTAGAAATGTTACAGAACAAATGTGATATTACAGTTCTAGAACAAAAGTTATGTTACAGTTCTAGAGAAAGGCCCCTCCAAAAATGTATAGAACAGTTCTAGTAAATTCTAGAATAGTTCTAGTACAAAAGTAACAGAACCATTCAATGTATGTTCTAGAACACTTTCAGAACGGTTCTACAATGTTAAATGGCACTATTTGTAGAATAATTGGTTCTACAAATGTGCCAGAACAGTTCTACAATGTTAATGGCACCAATTTTGTAGAACAATTGGTTCTACAAATGTTCCAGAACAAAAGTTACAGTTCTGGAACCATCTTAATTAACAAACATTCTGCAACTGTCCTTCCGGGTTAACCATCTGAAACGGTTATATATACATTGTATCAAAGCTGTTTGTAATTTAGCTATTTTTAATGTTATGAAAACTATCATTTTGTATAAGGCTTAACAAAATCTACTAGTATTTAATCCACCTTATGCTTCCTTCTTACTACTTTAAGCAAATTGTCAAACTTTTTTACAAAAACGTCTTTGGAGACTTGAGGACATTTAGTAAATACAACTCTTTCAACAAAAAGTAATGTACTGTTTTTTTCCCTTTACGGTTGCAAGTAATTAGTTCTTCCTGCGAAAAGATTTGCATTAAGATTCTCTTCATCACCAAATTGACGTCGTCAGCCGAAATGTGGGCAAGGGTTTTCTGAGCATTTTCGAATTCTTTCTCAGTCCCTGCGACAGTTGTTGCCTCAAGCTCCGATGACTTTGTTTCACCCTCCAAGATCTGAACACGCTTTTTAAGAGCCTTTAGCTCTTTTTCTAGTTGTTCAATCTTCCTTTTGCTGAAGAATAGATTATACATAAATTAGTTGGAGTCTTAAAATATTAACTTCTATCCTTAAATTTACACAAAATGCAAACATTAATTTATTTGCTGTGAAAAAGGTCCATGCTGTAAAGTACGGTAATGATGAGTTTATGTGCATTTTTTGCAGTTAATTTGAAAAGATACGAGAGTTCAATATAGCATCACCCTGATAAAATTTAACAAATGAAAGTAATTTGAAACTGTATTCAAGAAATATTCAATACGTCTAATTCTATATATGCATATATGGCAAAACAAGAGCGCCGTGGAACGAATTCCAACACTCGCCTGTTTTGCCAAGTCGAAACAGCGGCAGAACTCAGTAATTATTAAAGCCAGTGTTATGCCCCTTGCTAATCATGCGAGTATCATCGCTAGCAAGATGTGTACCAAATTTCATTTGAATATCTTAAACTGTTTTCGAGTTATGAGCGTAGGTTATATTTTTGGGACGCAGCCAAGGGTATCACAATAGGCAGACTTTTTTCATCGAAAGACAGACAAGCTAAAAATATTATCGAAAAGTTACCTTGAATGGGAGCTGCTTGAAGAGCTGGAACTGGAGGTTGCAGTCGTTCCTGATACAATTGAAATCATAAAAGGTTACATCATGCAATAGTTATGACATCCATTACCTCAGTACAAGTAAAATATACAATATTTTTCAAGTAAAATGCAGGCAGACGATTGCCTGAGACAGTCTAGGTTGAACTCAGCTTTCATCATAATCAAGAAGAAGAAGAGATATAAACCAATGTAACAAACTCATCATTTTATTGAAATTGATTCTCAAAAGGAGTATTTGAGGGTGACAGTATATAAATATTGACTGCCTTGAGGGTGACAGTGCATCTTGTCAACCCGAGGCAACACTGTCGACCGAGGCTTTAGCCGAGGTCGACAGTGTTTGTCGAGGGTTGACGAGATGCACTGTCACCCTCAAGGCAGTCAATATTTATTTTATTATACCGAACAAAATAAAAATAAAGCTAATAACTTAAATTTAGTATTTTTAATTTCAGCGGGCGACATTGCAGGGTGACAGTTAAAAATGTCGCCCGCTGAGGTTTATATGCAATGTATAGGGAAAACAGTCACGTGAGGTATAATAATGGGTATTATCAACCCTTGAACAACAATGTTAACATCTAACACCTTGGTCAATGCTATTCTCAGGTTGACAACATCCACTGTCGCCCTCAAATGGATGTGATATTTACATAAAATGACATTTCGAAATCCAAACATTGGTCTATTATCTGTTTACTAAGCAATTACGGATAGTTTCTTGCTCAAGGAAACAAAGGAACTTCTGACAGGGCTCAAACTGCACCATTCCAAGCATTGCACATGGTTAAAATATGTATATATATTATTTGTGATATGCTTGCTTTGTGGTGGCTAAATCTGTTGAATTAATTATATCAAAGGAAACTAATTCAGATTTTTTTTTATGGCATTGTAGAATAATTTAACTATTTTTAGGATATCTGTATAAAATGTTGTGTAACTGTAGCTATGGAAACGAAGTTCAACATACCTCCACTACCTGGCTGCTGCAGTGCACATGTTGAGCGTGCTTCAGATGACAAGCCAGACCGTGCTTCAGATGACAGGCCAGAGGGTGCTTCAGATGACGAGCCAGAGGGTGCTTCAGGCGACAGGCCAGAGCGTGCTTCAGGCGACAATTCAGACTACAGACCAGAGCGCACTTCAAATGACTGGCTAGATCGTCCTTCAGACGACAGGCCAGAGCGTGCTACAGATGACAGACCAGAGCGTGCTACAGATGACAGGCAAGAGCGCGCTCCAGAAGACAGGCTAGATTTTCCTTCAGATGACAGACCAGAGCATGCTACAGATGACAGGCCAGTGTGCACTTCAGATGACAGGCTAGATCGTCCTTCATTTGACAGGCCAGAGCGTGCTACAGATGACAGGCTAGATCCTTCTTCAGATGACAGTCCAGAGCGTGCTTCAGATGACAAGCCAGAGTGTGCTTCAGATGACAAGCAAGAGCGAGTTTCAGATGACAAGCAAGAGCGAGTTTCAGATGACAAGCCAAGGCGTGTTTCAGTTGACAAACCAGACGGCTTCTCTGTAAAAATAAAATGACATTTTGCAAGATAATAGGACAATTAATACGCTCCCACACAGCACTTTCAATCCACTACCGTTACATTCACACGCTGCTGTATAACCCAGTATATTTTATTTTTTGACCTTACAAAATCACTGTTCGTTCCTGATACTAAATGCTATTGGTCGGCACGATCATGTGACTACCGAGTTTATAATAGATGGGTATTTTCCAGTGTTAAACCAATAAAATGTGTACACAATGTATAGCTTTTCGTGTCGAAGGAAATTTTATTTCATGTCATTATAAGTTTAGCATTTACAGAAGGCAGTGTTTCGTTCTTTTATGGAGAATTTTACTGATACGTATTACAAATAGAATTTGAGTTACAAGATGCCAAGTGACGATATGACGCATTTTAAAATATATGCGGATTCTGCATCAACAGTTGTTTAAATGACCTTAAATCACAAAACATTTACAGGCATCAGAATACATTTGGGACATTAGCGAGTTGTTGTAAGCAGCTCGCTGAATGGCTGTGAACGCATGTCGACTCGCCTGTTTATATATATAAAATATCAGTTGCGCAGGAGTTATAAAGCAGAGGGTGATTAGGAAGGTATCGCAATAAGCGCCCGATGCTAAAGGAGAGTAGATAATTAGTTGTTACGGTAAGTAAAATGTGTGTCCTACAACTTCAAAATTTCACCGAAACAAGACAATGTTTATTTAGCCTCTCAGTAAACACCGCTGTTCTATACCACTAATACTATGAAAAGTATACCACTGATGCACACTATTATTTATGTGTAGATGTGCACAGTGACACGTGTAGATGTGCACAGTGACTAATGTGCTGATGTGCACAGTGACACATTTATTACAAGGTTTATAATAGTGCCTGCACATGTAGGCTTATATAAACACCTTTTATAATTAACATCACTTAAAACCAGCATATCTCAAAAATGTTTTGGCTATTGGTATGCATTTATTATTTTTGATCAGACACATATCTCCATTCAAAACTCCTGAGGTGTACAAATGTAGCAGAACAAGATGATGGTATGTTTGTTTTAAATTGACTTTGAACTGTTTTCAATTAATTGTTATTGGTATTAAAAGTTAAATAAATCTATTGTGGGTAACAACTATTATTGACAGTAATCAGAATACATTACCTGTTGCTTTTCTCTTGTCACTATATTCATTGAAATCCACATATGTGTATTGCAGAGTAAATTTACCACCTTTTGTCCGGAGTGCCAATAATGTCTTTTTATCGTCTGCAAATAAAATAGAACTACTGACATTTTTTTACTAAACAATTATCAGGGCTGCGTTCAGGAAGAATATAGCAAAATAGTTCGGCTGCAAAAACGACATTTTCTTCTTGAAGAACTAAAAAAACACTTAACACTACGATGTTAACAAACGTGCGTCAAAAAGTAGCATAGTAATCGAACATTTTCGGATTCCACTGATTTTCAGTACGCACCGGTAATTGGTGTCATGAGTACATACAGAAAGTGATAAGAAGCAGCTGAACAAGTAAGTGAACATTACATTATTATAACGACATTTTCTTCTGGAAGAACTATTAATGCTTAACTTTACCATGTAACAAACGTGCGACGAAAACTAGCATACCGCGGTACTTAACCTTCGCAAAACGATCAAAGAGAAATGCTTTGCCGATTTATTTATTCTACCACTTCATACCAATAAATTTAAATACTTGAAATATCTTGTCATTATTTATTAATTCCCGCCTAGAGTGCAGCCATGATGGATTTTGACAAGTCAAGGTGGTGTCGCTTCATTTCCTAGGAATAGCTTCTAAATTTAGAAACAACATGGCTACCGGTTTGGTGACGTCATACGAAATGCCAGACGATCATTTAAACAGCAAATACGAAATTTTAAACATTGTTTACAGGACATTGAGAGGTTTTTATGACCCATGGGGTGTCAACATACGGTAGGCGGTCCTAACGTTGAAATATCGCGAGAAAACTGTTTTAGTGTTTATAGATTTGGGTGGGGAAGAAACTTACCGCTGATTTCAGAAATCCTCGCTTTGAACGGCTGTTTACCATACAATGCTATTATATAATCACCGTCTGTATATTCTGAAACTGGTTTTCTTGGAAACTTTACTTTATCTAAATTGACAATGCTGGATAACATAAAAAGTTCACAGGACCAATGATTTTGCTCGATACAGATGCTGACCAATGACATTGCTTGATACCAATCGGAACACGGAAATTATTTTTTTTCTCACATTTATGAAATAATTTCTTAAAGATTCATAAAATTACATGTTGCCAAAGTTAAAAAATATATAAATAAATTTGAAAAACGGCAAATTTAAACTTTTGAATGACTTCACGTAATTTTGATCATCATCATGTGACTTGCCGGAGATGGTCGAGTAGTTACGATTGGTTTGCAATAAACACACCACGATGACGGAATTAACTAAAATATCCGCGAAATTTCGTAAATGTTACGATGGGAAGTTTGAGTGTCTTCTCTGCAACAACAGACTTTCCTCGAAACAGCGAGTTTTTGTTCACCTTCACAACACACACACTCTTTGTAAGTTTCGATTGGTTTTTCTTTGCGATTTACAGTAAAAAATACCCAACTGCCCCAAGTCGAAACGTAACCACAAGCCTGACAAGGCACAACGAAGCATTTCCCTTCTACATTAAATACAATCAGCCACCAAGTGTTATCTAGAGCATGTCATCATAGTCAGAATCAGTGTTCAATCTATCGAAAATAACATTGAAATGGCGCATTTTCGTTTGAACATTGCACACTACTCGCCTTTAGCTGGTACCATACTGTAACCAGTTTTCGCGATCTTGGCAAATTTGGTAATCTGCTAAGTACGTGAATACAAGTAAAACACATATATAATTACACAATACTTTATGAGGACTTAACTTAGTAAGCAACTGACGCATGAAAATAATATTTCAGATCATTTGGATTCGTACTCAAATGCATTCACCCGACAAGGCAATTCGTTGCTGGTCTGAGATTCTGCTAAATTATCAGACTGTTTTTAACATGATATTTGTATGTTTTATATGCATAGCTGTGTGTGAAAGTTCTTTAATAAGATTTTTTTGTTAATGCAGCTCCACTTAGAAGACAGAAAAAGTTGTACCTTGATGATGATGCAGCACCAGTGCCAAAGCGAACTTTGTATAGATGGAAGGCAAAGTCTCTTGAAAAACAATTTGATGCTCAAGGTAATGACACACAGAATATAAAAATATCATCATGAAAATTGTTGTCATAATTGTGTCTTGTAAAACCATTATTGTTCTGAATGAATTAAAATGGTTGCATAGTATATGATTTGCAGAGTTTCAATTCATTTACCATAATCCTAGCACACCTAATTTATTAGTTATTCCCCTTTGTCACTCTTCCTTGTCCAGCAATTTCCTCCAAAAGTATTGAAGTTATTGAATTCAAACTTGACATATTTTGTTCTTTGTTGGCTCGTATGTTTTTCGAAGAAAATAAGTCGGGCTATGTTGATCACCCTGGCGATCTCGTAGTCTGCATCGTTGTTGTGCAAAAACTTTAACCTTGCAACTCAAAAACTTAATGGTATTTCAATGAAACTGGGTACACTGTTGCCAGTGACAATACGCACATGTATACCAAGGGGTATAACTCGAGCATTAATATTGAGTTATGTCCCTTTTTAGACTTAAAGATTTATGCGAAAACAATATTCGTGGCCATAATTAAAAAAACATTTGAGATATTCTAATGAAGTGCATAACTCGAGCATTGATAGAATAGACTTGATACATTCATAAAAAAACTTAATTTTTGGAACTCAAAAACCCTTTAGATATTCAAATGGAGGTTGCTACACAAGTTGACTGAGACAATATAAATATGTCTAGTTGGGCATAACTCTGACATTAATGATTATTGAGTTATACCCATTTTTCGCCATAGAAAAACAGACGAATGTTCATGGTGTTCGCTACCCGGCGATATTGTTTAATTTTATATTAGGATTATTGAAAGGAAGATTATACTGTTTACAAATGTAATGAATACAATACGTCTCCTGTTTTTTTTAAGGAACTTCCAGTGGAGACATACCTCAGAAGACTACTGACACCCTGTCAGATCCACAATCGGTGAAACCTAGAATACCAGGGATTTTCAAAGCTGATGAGACATATGATTCTTGGGAAGAATCATCGCAAGATTCACATACTTCTTCCACAAATCACTCACTGTGTGATGAATTTAGTTATACTCCTGAAAAGAACTGTCTGCCAGAGTGCTTAGATACTTTGCATTCAGTATTTTCAGAGCCAAATTATATGTCATTGGATGAAAATTTTGATTCAAATGATGATAACTATGTCAGTGATGATCAGTCTGTTGGTGAAGAGCCTTCGGAATCGGACAATAATAGTGTTCTATCAAATTTAAACACAACAGACTGTGATAGTGATGGTAATGTACTTACTAGTTCTTCGGATTATGACAGCACAGACAGTGAAAATTTAAATTACACCGATTCATCATCTGTTGACACTGACAGTGAAAACTCAAAAGCAAGTGATGATATTGGACTCCCAGAGAAAGAGTTTCAAGCTCTGTCCCTTATATCCTGCTTTCTTCGCAACAAATTTTCTGCTAGTACAAGCAAAGATGTTATTAACACTTTCAAAAGTACTTTTCCTCATTGTAAACAGATATCAAACCTAGATTATGAGAAAGTAATGTCCAATATTGAGAATGCTGACATTAAGGAATTTCATTATTGTGTTATCTGCAAGGAAGTCTTTCCATCAGATGAAGATGTATTTCACTGTGGTACACCAAACTGTGACGGTTTACGTTACAAAGGAGAATTGTCAAACCAACAGAAGAAAGGCAGGCAGCCAAGACAATGCTTTGTGTTTACAGATATTAAGAAACACCTAGTTGATCTCCTCAAAACACTAGGTACAGTATTTTGAATGCTGCATTCATTGGCTATTGGCAACTAGAGCTGTGTATCATATTTTCAATTTAAATCTTAGAAAATTGCTGTATACTGAAACTTGTATGCTACTCAGGATCTGTATTGTAAGCGATTCAGGCAAGTGTTTTAGCCTTACTTTGTGAATAGTAAACAGCATAGATCCTGATCAGACGGCAATTTCTGTGCCGTATGATCTTGCTTTTACAAGACTATGATTGTGATATAGTTAATGAGCATCTTACAATAAGTCACTGAATATTTTAATACCATATCAACCACAAGCTTGACAGAGTGATCATTGAAATTATCACCCTGCGCACATTACTGCAAAGGATGATAATTTTTACCATCACCCTGGTAAAGTCTAATCGCAGAGTGATGCTAGTATTCTATTTGATATTTTTACATGCAGTGTGTAAGGAAAATGTTTAGAATAAGTAGCAATTCTTCAGAGAAATATGGTCAACAGTCTGTAAACAGAGCTTTATATGATAGTTTTTGTCATAGTACTCATTTGACTTTGGTTCCCCACCAGTATACCATGTCGAGATATAGTGCAACATAATGGTATATTTTGGAATCAGACTTGCTAAAAATTGCTGATATGGATAATAACTAAATAATTCGAAACTTTACAAGATTGTTTAATTTGCGAGAATTACAATCTCGTGAATAAAACCAGTTTTACAGTTTTCAATTTTCTATTTCAGGAATATGGGAAAACATACAGGGCAACAAACAAGCTGCTTATGGAAGAAAGGTCAATGGATCAACGGTACTAACAGACATAACTGATGGGGCATCCTACAGGGCAATGATGGTTGAAGGCGGTTTTCTGAACCAGGCAAAACATAACATAACTGCAATTTTTAACACAGATGGTGTGAATTTATATTCGTCATCAAAGATAGAGCTATGGCCAATATTTTTGGCAATTAATGAGCTTAGCCCTGAACAACGCTTCTCACGAAACAACATTATTTTGTTGGGCATGTGGCAAGGAAAGGGTAAACCTCCATTTCAACAATTCTTTGGAATCTTCGCCAAAGAAATGAATTCCTTATTCACAGAGGGTGTTGAAGTACAAATTAATGAGTGCACATACAATGTGAAATTGTCTGTTCTCTGTTGTATCGCCGACTTGCCTGCCAAAGCAGAAGTTTTGAACATGTCTTACTTCAATGGCGAGAATGCCTGTATCACCTGTGAAGAGCCAGGCATGACTGTGAGGCAAGGGAAGGGACATGCTAAGTGCTACCCATACAGAGGACTGGAATTGAGGTACCCAAAACGCTCTCATATCATCGTTGCCATTGCCATGAATGAAGGTTCTGGCAGAAATAGATGTAAAGGATTTAAGGGAACCTCTCCATTGATTTATCTTGGAGGCTACAACATTGTGGATGGGACTGTGCCAGATTATATGCATGGTGTGCTCCTTGGCATAACAAAAACTCTACTCTGTAAGTGGTTCGCTTCATCTGAGTGTCAGAAGAAACATTTTATTGGCAAGCACATAAAAGCCATTTGAAAGAGGATGAATAACATAAAACCTCCTCACGACATAGAAAGATTACCAAGAGATCTTGAAAAACAATTCATGCATTTTAAAGCAACTGAACTACAATCATGGTTATTATATTACTCAATTCCATGTGTTAAAGGGTTTCTCGGAGATGAATACATGGAAAATCTAGTGTGTTTCTCCGAGGCAATTTATATCCTCCTTGGTGACAAAATTACGACGACATCTTTGGAAAAGGCTGTGGATCTACTTCAACAGTTTTATGGATCCTTCCAGCGACTTTATGGTGATGGGTCATGTGGTTTGAATGTCCATAATGCAGGATACCATCTTCCAGAATATGTTAAGTTGTGGGGACCAGTCTGGTGTTGGAGCTGCTTCCCATTTGAGGATGCAAATGCCATGTTGCTTCATGCTCTGCATGGGACTGGCAGTGTGTTAAAACAGGTAATGAAGTACAGACAAGCAAACTTATACATTCGAAAGAAGGGACTTGCCCTGAAAACGGCAATTGCATGGAAAATTTCTATCAAGGCCATAAATTGCAATGTTGCAGGTGCTGCAAAAAAACTTGAAGAATCAGAAAACTGGGGGAAGGAACAACTTTCATTGTTATATCCAGATGTAACTAATGCAAAGAAAGTAGACAGGATCATTGTCAATGAAAATAAATTTTTCTCCGCAGGTTACAGCAGAATGCAAAGAAGAATTTGCAACGTTGTGAGATACAATGACAACAGTGTTGGTGTGATCAAGTATTTTGTTATCTGTGAAAATGTTGTTTATGCAGTAATTGCGAAGATGGATACAATCCCTCTATACCAATTACCTGGAGCTCTTGAAAGTCACCTAATTGCTGTTAAAATCTCTGGGACCCTTGTGATGGTGAATGTTGAAGAACTTTGTGATGTTTTCGTGTTTATCGACACAGGAATAGGAGCAAATGCAATAGACCCCTGTTATGTATGCAGACTTCCCAACAGATATGGCCATGCTGTTTTTAAATGATACATGTGCGGTGTGACTCGGATGGATGAGATTAAAGGGACAAATAATGTTTCCATGAACATATTTTAGAGAGTATTTTTTGCATGTTGATTTAGGACACGGCAATATGAAAAAATAGTAAAATGGAGTGAATTTAAATTGTTGATCAAAATGTTTTTAAGTCCCTTAACATTTAAATACATGCATGTTGTACATCATATATTGTACATGTACAGGTTTGTGATTTTCGTTCATAAACAAAGTCATATTGTCCGTCTTTCGAAACTACTTAATCAAGGGCCTTTTTGCTTGGTTCAAGAAAATATCTACCATTGTTCCAGGCTTCAATTTTGTTTCATTTATAAGAATTTTTGGTTCTAGAAGTGTTCTATAAGTGTTCTTAATTCTCTTAGAATAATTCTGAATGGAAGATTTAAATCTCAGTTATAATTAAACAGTACAATTATAATTTAACTGACTCGCTATAGAACATTTGCAGAACTTAATGTGGTTCTAAAGTGTTCTATGACTGTTCCAGAACATTTAAAGAACACATCTAGAACCAATTTGTGTTCTACAAATGTTCCATTTTTGTTCTAGATAAATGTTATAGAATAGTTCTAGAACCAATGTTCTAGAACACAAAGGAGAATAGTTCTAGAACTGTTCTATAATGTTCTAGTTCAGTTCTGGAACTGTTCTGATTTGTAGAACTGAGTTTCGCAGGGGTAATAACAAGACAAATTTTGGGTCATTTCTAAAATCAAAGGGTGATAACTCCCGGGTGACACGAGCGATATGACTGGTTATTGAACTTGGTCGAGATATTATGCCCACAAACATTTTCACCAAGTTAGGTGAAGATCAGATGAAAACTGTTTGACTTAGAGAGCGGACAAGGCTAATTTGGCCAATTTTGGATAATTCAAGGCCATAATTCCAAAGGACCTGGAGGGATGTGGCTGGTTATCAAACTTGGCCGAGATATTATGCCCACAAACATTTTCACCAAGTTTGGTAATGATCGGATGAAAACTGTTTGACTTAGAGAGCGGACAAGGCTAATTTGGCCAATTTTGAATAATTCAAGGGCCATAATTCAGAAGTGCCAGGGGTGATGTGGCTGGTTATCGAACTTGGCCGAGATATTATGCCCACAAACATTTTCACAAAGTTAGGTGAATATCGGATGAAAACTCTTTGACTTAGAGAGCAGACACGGCTAATTTGGCCAATTTTGGATAATTCAAGGGCCATAATTCTATAGTGCCTGGGGGATGTGGCTGGTTGTCGAACTTGGCCGAGATAGTATGCCCACAAACATTTTCACAAAGTTTGGTAAAGAACGGATGGAAACTCTGATTTAGAGAGCGGAAACTGCTAATTTGGCCAATTTTGGATAATTCAAGGGCCATAATTCAGAAGTGCCTGGGGCGATGTGGCTGGTTATAGAACTTGGCCGAGGTATTATGCCCACAAACATTTTCACCAAGGTTGGTAAAGATCGGATGAAAACTCTTTGACTTAGAGAGCGGAAACCATGTGGACACTTTCTTTTAGGTAGACAACAACTGTAAGATCAGATCATAGAGCATTGCACTGGTTGTTTAGTGTGAAAAATCCAAACGGCCGCATTGCTAGATGGATTGACATTTTGTCAGCATATACATTTAGCATTGAATACAGAAAAGAGTCAAAGCACGGCAATGTGTTTGTTCACAGAAATGTCTAAAACATGGCAAAATAAGATGGAAACAATGGGCACTTCAAGTTAAGGTATATAGTCTGATACCCAGCGTACTTTGCACAGAGTACAGCACCTAGAAATCCTAAATGTAATGGTCAAACTGAGAGGCTTGATCAAACACTCACAATAATGATGAGAGCATACTTAACAGATAGCCAAAATGATTGGGATTTAAACTTAGGATGCTTAGCCGCTGCTTATAGGGCTACACCTCGTGAAACTACAAATTAACACCGAATTTAATTATGCTTGGTCGAGAGGTCAGGTTGCCAGCTTAAACTGCATTTGGCAGCGCAACACATAGCTCTGGGACAGTATCATCTTACGGACAATATGTACAAAATCTGAAAGAGAAAATGCCGAAAGCACATGAAATATGTAGACATCACTTGCAAAAAGTCAAACATGTAGAGTAGACATGGACAAATCGTTTCATACATACAAAACAGGGGACATAATATGGTACATTAATATCTAACGCGAAGAAGTCGGTATGTACTAAACTGCAGTTGCCATATGCAGGTCCATTTTCATACAGAAAAAAACTAAGTGAACATAATTATGTAATACAAATGTCGAAACTGAAAGCTGATGTCCAGGTTATACATTATGTCAAACTGAAACCATACAAAGGGAATTCGGTTCCAAAATGGATAAAGGCAGTTAGTTATAAGAATAAATGAATTTAATGTGTTGTCTTAAGAAAACATTGTACACAGATAATCTACAGTATTTTATAAGAATCATATGCTATGTAATTGTACTATGCATAAATATACTGTTAATTAAATCATGGTGTTATATTTATAGGATGGCTGAAGCGCCTTTCCCTAATGCACGACCAATTAGGAAGATGGATAATAATAATAGAGCCCGCGTGGACCAATGTAACAAGAGGGCCATGATGGCCCTATATCGCTCACCTGAATACACTGCCATATTGTTTTACCGAACTTAATAATGTATGCAATCTTTTAAAATGACAACTAGACAATGCTTAACACCAAATATCAAAGCTCTATATCTTATGTTTTTTGCACAAGAAAATTTTCAAAGTTTTCTCGTCTAAAATCTATGTTTAGCTCCCGTGACCTACTTCTGAACAGACCAACATTATATATGTAACTTTGGAAGAAGACCACCTAAGGATCAATCCTGTAAAGTTTGGTCAAAATCCTTTCATGGGTTTAGAAGGAGATGACGTTTATAGTTTTCACTATATATATGAAACAAGCCCCGCCCCCTGACGGCCATGTTTTTCGACAGATTTAAATGATTTATGCAATCTTGTAAGAGGACCACTAGACAATGCTACACCCAATATCAAAGCTCTAGGCCTTATGGTTTGGGACAAGAATATAACTGTTTTCATGGACCCAGCTTGTGAATTGACTATTGTACATGTTAATAAAGACTATACCAATAACAGATTCAGCTACCGTGTAAACACTTGTTAAAAATACATAAAATTTAGTCATCTTTTAATTATAAATATCCTAATATTATTGCATTTCATACCTTTCAGGATATACACACGTATTGACAGCATGCCCGATGACCTGAGGACGGAACTCAAGTCCCATCTTACCGACTACGCTTTCTCGAGCCACGAATTTCGGAACAGCATACAACGGGCTTTTGTGAAGCACAAAGTCTCAGGGATAAGGGCCACGGGCCTGAAAATAGGCGAAGCGTACGTCATTAACATGATTCAAGAGGGCGTTGATAATAGAATATGGACAAGTGATTTCCGACCTTCGGCCGAAAAAACATTACTGGAATATCTTACGGGACGCATTAAGAATGAAAGGAAGCTGATGCGGAGGCAGGATATGCTCAGCACCTCCAACACCAGGCTAGAAGCATACATTGACCAAGAGCTATCCATCGATTCTAATTTGAGCATCGACAGTGAAAACTGATTACTGTGGGAAATAATATGTGCAATAATAGCTATTAAGGAGAAAAAAGACTCCGACTTGTAAATAGTGTGAATGGGAATGTGCAATAAAAACCCTAGGCGACAAAGGACTCCGTAAGGCATGTAAATATTAGTTTCAGGGAAGTGTGCAATATAGCCTACAAAGGAGAGAAAAGACTCTGGGCTAGTGTACATAGGTAATTTTTTATTGTGATTCAGTGTGATTTTTGGAAACTGTAATAAATTGTAACAATCATTTCTAATCAAACTTTTTCCTCCGCCCGCGGAGGTGAACATTAATAGCAACACTTGGCTGCAATGTGCCATTTTGCTGCTATTAATGGCCAACGGTCAGACATAAAGCTTAATTCTATTCATTGATATATCGTTACTAAGTTTTCTTTATTTCAGCTTGATACTCAAAAGGGTTACCGGGAGTTACCGAGGGTTACCGGGAGTTAAGGGTTACCGTCAAAACAACAAAGCAATATATTTTTAGTAACAACCTTAACTCTCGGTAACTCTCGGTAACTCCCTTCATCAAGGTATATATAGAGTACGGCAATTTCAAATGGCTGTAAATACGTTATTTTTGCACGGATTGACAAGTATTTACTACCAGTTTCAAGCTAATTAAATTGTCTTTGCAGCGGTAGCAAATGTAGTGGTATCGGACTGTCCGTTTGGACCAAAAACACGCATAGACTGTCAGTTTTTGATACAAATTCAAGGCGTTCCATACATCAGACACGTTACTTACTTACATTGCATATATTTCTTATTCTTATGTAATATAATTGACTTGCTACATAAAATGTGCATTGGGTACTCCACCAGGGGGCCGTTTTATCAAGCGGTCGTAAGTCGGTCTTATCTTAAGTTTGGTCGTAAGACCATCACAAAGTCTTAAGTCCGTTTTATCAAACAGTCTTAGCTACGACGGTCGTAAGATTCGGTCGTAACTTTAAGACTGTCCTTGGGCAGTCTTAAGTCCAATCGTAGGTCGTAAATATGGCGGCGATTATAGGTGCACTTGTTGCTGGTGACAGAGATATGAGGGAGCCGAGGTTATTTCGAGACAGGAAAACGCTAATAGGAATGCGGGATTTTGAGATTCTCGGGAATTACAGAATGACGAGAGAGGGCATTGAGAGTCTAGTTCAGCTGTTAGAGCCGAATCTAATCAGAGAAACGAACCGCTCCAATCCAATTTCTGTTTTGACATAGGTTGGTGTTTTTATTAAAAAACTGTTTAATATCTGTCAATCTAGATAGCTCTAATGTTGTATTGAAATATCCATGTTACCCAAGTTTTTCGAGTACGTGTTACGGCACACTAGTTAATAGCAAGGGGAATAACTGTTAATGAATTGAAAATTCCGAATTTACCTTGTGGATTTATATGGTGGCATATTACTGCCACCAGTTAGCATGATAGCGTTCGCGAATAAATTCGTGTTAACCACTCAATTATTTCGATAATTATCTAGCTATCTAGTTAATATTCGTGATAAATTTTCGGTAAGATAAATATCGTACAACTAGAAACAGGCTTGAAAGTGCCCATAACTGCCACCTCTTACATTTTTCATGATGTGATACACTATTTTTAAGTGGCAACACGAATCTTATTTAGTTGACTACTTATTATGTTACTTAATAACTCAAATTCGCGAATTTCACTTAAGATTCGTGTTACCACTTATTTATAAAGGCGTTTTTGACTTCTACATGAAAGTGGTAACACGAATCTTATCTAGTTGACCACTTATTATGTTACTTAATAACTCAAATTCGCGAATTTCACTTAAGATTCGTGTTACCACTTATTCATTTTTGGCTTCTACATGTAAGTGGTAACACGAATCTTATCTAGTTGACTACTTATTATGTTACTTAATAACTAAAATTCGTGAATTTCACTTAAGATTCGTGTTACCACTTATTCATTTTTGGCTTCTACATGTAAGTGGAAACACGAATCTTAAGTGAAATTCGCGAATTTGAGTTACTAAGTAACATAATAAGTGGTCAACTAGATAAGATTCGTGTTACCACGTAAATCTAGTGTAATACATCATAAAAAGGTAAGAGGTGGCAGTTCTGGGCACTTTCAAGCCTGTTTCTAGTTTTATTATATTTATCATACCGAAAATTTATCACGAATATTAACTAGATAGCTAGATAATTATCGTAATAATTAAGTGGTTAACACGAATTTATTCGCGAACGCTATCATGCTAACTGGTGGCAGTAATATGCCACCATAGATTTATTCTAAAACAACGATAAGTTTATTTAGCTCTACTACATGTTTATATTCTAATTTGTGAAATGTACCGATCATATTAATGTTCTTCTATTGTAATTCCAAGTCTGTCTGTCTGTTGTCTCTTTGACTTCGTTGTTTACTGTAAATTTGATGATTGTTGCATTTACCCCACCCACTCGTATTTTATAACAACAAAACTCTATCGTACTTTCTGTTTCTATATATTCGAACGAGCGATATTTGATTTCCATAAATATTTAGATAACACTTGCTTTTGTCAACGTTCATTGTTGGTGGTGTGGGTATGGATGTCATGATTCAGACGTAATAGGGTCTCTAAGTGTGTACAAACTACAAATTGTTTAATGTTCATTCTTAATTTATTGCTAATGTGCAGCCATTTGAATGTATGTAAACAAGTATAATTGATTGGATGAAAACATTGCATATAGAATTTAACACTCGTGTTAGTTACAATTTGCCTACATTATACAGTGTTATGCTAACAAATGATTAACATTGTTGGACACGCGCTACTAAGTCATCAACACTGACTTATAGTAGTGACAACACACCCTTTCATAAATCATTTGTATGTTAACTTTTAATATATATAAGTATGACAACATATACATAGCACACACTACAAACAATCCCTTGTCCGGACAAGTATATGAATGTATGGGCGGTTTTAGCTATTGAAATATTTATATTTGTAGGTACTCATCGGATTGCGATATGTTGCAAAGGGTGACCTATTGTCGGAAGTTGCGGAAATACATGGTATTAGTCGGTATGTTGTGCTATACATGTAACTTGTTTTACAAAAAATTGAATCTCTATTTTTATTATGTTTGAATAATACAGAGTAAAGTTGTCAGTGATTTTTCTCAAGCAAATATTTAATATGGCCTGTAATGTTTTCCGTGTTTTGGCATGAAGAGATTTTTGTACATTCAAATCACACAATGAACACATTCACGAAGTCTCTGGCATCACAATATTTACTTTATAGTCATCCATGAAATGTTCAGTACGAAAAAAAACATTAAAACAGTTGTACAACCTGTACAACCTGTCAATGCCCTAGTTCAAAATGAAAACCATATGAGAACCAAACTGCTCAAAAGCATATTTATAGATAAAATATTTATATAATGATTTTATAAATTTATGTATTTCAGGTCCAGTGCATGCAACATTATTGACCTTTTTGTCAAAGCGATCAATGAGAAATTGAACAACATCAGGTTAAAACAATTTGTTAGCATTTTTTGCTATTTATCTGTAAAAATAATTATATAGTTGTATCCTGTTCCTAACAAGACTTGATGAAAGGGAAAAAACAGTTCAATATGTAATTTGTTCATGTAACGGTCAACAGAGATATCTCAAATTTGATCTGCATCACTTTGACTTAATACTTTATAAAGATTGTATTAAGGACTCCATTCAACAAATCAACATTGCATCTTATCATGAACCTATCAATACTTATATCATATACTTTTTTTAATTAATTTTTGTGACATATTAACCATTTTGAAAGGAAATTGTTGTAGTTTTTTATTATTTTGTATGATATACTAAAATAATTACATTTATGATTAGATTTCCAGAGGGCAGAGAGCTGGAAGACATTACCCTTTCCTTTTTTCAACGGTGCGGTATACCAAACACTATCGGAGCAGTTGATGGCTCCCTCATTCAAATTATTGCGCCACACTTGAATGAGGAGGTATATGTATGCAGAAAAAACTTTCATGCCATCAACATGCAGGCATGTGTAGACCATAGAGGAAGGTAAAATACAAAAATGAACATTTATTACATACACACCCCTGTGTTCTTTTTGACCTATAATAATTAAAAATTTAAAGAGGATAAAAGTGTGTTCACTGTTGTGTTTCAATTAACTTGTGAATAATAATTTTGTTTTGGTTATAAATTTATGAAAAGTAAGGTAGCTATTAATAGCATAATTTTTTAAGGTATGTTTAATTCTGTTTTAGTGATCATGTAACATTAACTATTTTTGAGTGGCAATATGTATTGCTACTACATGTAATGATTGTTTTTGTTCATTCTAATAATTGAGTCACTATTTTAGTCAATTTAAGTACATATATGTTTGATCTTCCTTACAGATTCACTGACATAGTGGCAAGATGGCCTGGTTCAACCCACGACGCGTCTATCTTTGACAACTGTGGACTGAAGGTAATTTCGTTTCAAATTAACATTTTTGAGCTAACCAAATTTTTATTGCATTCAAAACATATTAACATGTTTTATATCAATTATACAAAAATATTTCTGACAAAAGGCATAGATTTTCCATAGACAAAAGTGTTGAAAATCTACATAAATCCAAATATTTCTCCATGCATCCTTTATTATTTATTGTAATACAAACTAATGTTATTTTTTTCGGTTTAACAGAGACACATAGAGACCGCCAACATTGGTCACCTGTTAGGCGATGGAGGGTACCCCCTGAGAAAATATCTGTTGACACCAGTATTGAGGCCCGGTACAGCGGTTGAGCAGCGATACAATCATGCCCATTCAGTCGGCAGAATGGTTGAAGAGAGGGCATTTGGCATGATGAAATCCCGATTTAGGTACACCTATATCCTTTCTTACTGTAATATGTAGTCATGGTCCATTGTTCAATATGGATCTTATCCGATGACATGCCTCATTGACAACGGGACAGTCGGTAATAAGACAATATGGTCGTGACTTTGTTCTCATCCAGTAATTATGTGATTTTTATTTGGAGGTCAATTGAATTCGTGATTGAAATAGATACCATTTACTTACAACTAATACATGGTGATTGAGAGCATGGTAATAGAGCACTTTTAACCCTTCATAAGTGGAAACTTTTTTATTGACTTCTGTTGTAATTGATGTGCTATGTATGTATATGAGTGGTCACATTTGTGCTACAACCAGTTAGCTTATTGTCATAATATTTTCCATTGTATATTTTACTAGTCAAGTTTATAAAATGCTTCATGTTTTCAGGTGTCTTCATAAGACAGGGGGCTGTCTTTACCGAAAACCGGACAGATGCTGCCAAATAATTACAGCATGTGCAAGACTGCACAATTTTTGTATTTCACATAATATTCCGATGCCTGAGGCACCTGACTTAAATAATGATGATGCCAATAACATAGCCATTGTGGATGTTGGTGCTGCTGCGTACAGGCAGTAAATTGTTGATTTGTTCTTATAATTTTTTAATATTTAACAATAACGAAAACAACAAATACAGAGATTTAAACACTGGCTTTAATTAAACATATCATTTCTTCTGCACTTTATTCAATTATATGCTGTTGCCATGCTCGTCTTCACCTGAAAAAATAATTTAAATTGTTATTTTCTTAACATGTTTTAAGATGAATATTTTTTCCACAATGCCTTACTGATGGCATGATTTAGTACTTGTTACTATTGATACTAACCGTAATTCTCTCTAAGCAATTTTCCGGACTATATTTATTTCAATAAAAGTTGGACAAAACATAGCTACGACAATATTTACCTCCCTTGTTCTGAATTGTCGGTCACTTTTATTAGGCAAGTTTCCTTAGAGTTTATAGGGAATATAATGTAAAAGATGATAATTTTTTTTTTAATAATGCTCAGGAGGGAATTTGCTCAGTGATTTGTATAAAGAATGGTTGTCATATGGAAATTCTATTGTTGTTTTCTCAAGTATCACATATTTGGAACTTACTACTATAAGGGCTTATCATTTTTGTCTATCAAAGTGGCCGACATTTAAAATTAATGGAGGTAAATATTGCAGTTATGGTAATTGTAAATTTTATTATGATTTGTATTTGTTAACAAATATTTTGTTTGCCATTGTTTTTATTGCTCAGTGTACAATTGAATTGCAATAAAAATGTTTTAGAATCAATGTTGAATCATTTGTTTATAATTTGTTATGATACAATTTGATTGTTACAATATTTCTATAGCTTACTGTTCGGTAAATAGGCGATACATATCTCCTATGCCTGACGATTCAATTCTTTCAGCTGCTGCCTTGAAAAAGCGTTCCTTCTCTTTTTCAGTTTTAGTCTGTTGTTGTACTAATAATATTTTTTCTCTGATGAATAAAAATCAATCTGCGCATCACTTAAATTTATCGTAGTGCTGAAAAAAATAATGGACGTTTTTTCAAAATTAAATCATGTAAAGCTGATTTTCATTTTCAGTTGAAATATGTATGAACAGAATTAATTTGTGTATGAATACTATCAAATCAAACAAAGACACTTTAATTTTCGTTTTTCAATGTTAAGGTAATTGGATTTATGTTAATAGAAAATGAATTTGTTTTATTATTGAATTCGTTAATGTGCAATTATTCTTTACCGCTTCTTTTTGGATGAGGATGGACTTGTATCCTGACTTTCATTGTCTTGAAAAATACTGGACACCTTCAATGGAATGGATATTGATTATTATTTTCATATCATCTTAGCACTTGGTGAGCTATTGGTATCACCCAGTGTCTGTCGTCATTTTCCTTTGTCAATCAACAACACTATATACTTAAAACACTCTAGAGGTAACATCTTTTAACTGATATGCATGAAACTTAGTGAGAATGTTTATATCAATGAAATATAGGCCAAATTTGAATTTGGGTCATATGAGGTCATAAAATTGGTCACTATGTCAAATTATAGTAAAACCTTGCTGACACTCCAGAGGTTACAATTTCGTTTTTCAGCAAAAACAAACCATCATATGGTTCAAAAAACAACAACATGGAAAAGTATTTTTTTCTGGAAACAATACCTGACAGTATGACATATGATAGACAACATAAGTGTTCCTATGCTATCACTCACCTGAACATTCACGGACTTTTCATGAACCAACGCCGTGTCACCAACTATGGTTCCACCAATTCTTGAGCTGAAAATTTTAAGGTTGTATATATGCATTAGGGAAGAAATATATTGGCTTTTAAGCAATATTTTTGTAATTACTTACTACATTAAGTGTATACCGTTTCATTGTTAAACCGTTCTTCATATATTACTGCTTAAGTTTTTAAAAAAAACGAAAGAAAGACATTTTAATTTTTTGGAAATTAACAATATTTTAAAGAAAATATAGGTTGAATTAAAATCTAGCAAACGAAACATCATTACCACTGTTATTGGATGCAAAGATATCATCACCCCCCCGATATCCCCATCAGACTTGCCTCTGGAATGACTGTTATAAGCTAAAAATATAACAATAAAAATAACTACATGGAGTATGAATGGCATCTGGGGTTTGTAGTTTGCTACAATATGCTTAATTATTGTGTAAAACAATAGTGTCTACCTATTCAATAGTAAAAAATACAGACACTAGAGATGTAATGGAAAATAAGCAGTCATAACAATACAAATTTAGTGAACAATCCAAATTAAATATAATTCAGAATTTTTTAAATTTTAATTATGAAATCAATTCAATAAAATTTTATTATTTTAATTGATTTCAAGAAATCATATCTTTAACATGACAAACCTTGTCTTCCCAGTCCTTTAAATCGCTTGGGGCTCACCATCACCCGTCTCAAGCATCTCTCTTCGCCTCCTTTGCTCCTTCTTTTTTGTTTGGCTCTGTAAAGAAATTGAGTTAGCTAAACGAAATTATTGATGAACTTGTACATACAGGACTTGCATTTTTTTGTGGCAGGTTCATATTGATATTTCTAGAGGGTATATCAATTTTCAATTTGTGTGAACTTAAATTACAGAGAATGGATTTTGTCAATTTGGATATTGATTACACACAATATTAAATTAATGGCTCAATCAACGTGCATGTCTGAGGTCAATCAAACTGCTTATCCATATCAGTTCATTACATGGGTGAAACTACCAAACATAAAATGAAGCTTGTAACACTACCTTTAAATCCTTCCATTTCTTTATAACGTCTTCCAACGTTCGGTTGTTACCGCCAACACTGTTTACTCTGCAAAATACAGATTTTTAAATAATGAATCTGACAATGCATAATGATGAAATTGACTAATGGTTTTATTATTATTATAAATATTTCTTTGTATGTAATATTACATAATAAGCTTTTTGAGAGGATGGGTGCATTTAATAAAGTTAAACAAATCACTTTTTATGTCTTATATGCATCTATTAGAATAAGTACGGTAACCAAGTGTCAAAACTTCTACTCGAGAGCCTAATGTATATTACAAACTAACCCCTTTGATCTGCCCGACGGTATTATGTTCACAGACAGCACAGTATTACGTCACAGGTAGTAAAATAAACTTGTATACTTGATAGCAGTATTGCTTTGTCATTTCGCTCGGTTCACCGAGTTTTAAATTCCAATAGTTCAATGTGTAAAAAAGTTTAATATTCTATAGAAACAGTTAATGCTTTTATTGTATGAACATTGCTTTTTACAGTGTCATTTTAAGTCATTGATACATTTGGAGTAAGCGTGTTGGATATAAATGACGGATGGAAGTAATAAGGATTGTTGCGGTTTAACTGTATTGGTTAAGATCAAATGCCAGCGTATTAAAAAAGCATTTAGTTTATGCCAATGAAATATTGTGTTAGTATTCATAATGGACATATAGGATTTGCAGGAAGCAACAGTCAAGGTAGTCCTACAAACAGGACGAAATACATTGACATTATTAACGTCCTGCCAAATAACCTTAATATACGATAGGAAATCGAGTTGCATGAAGTTAAATTTTAATGCCCAAATCGGACATTTGCTTGGTCTGTACATGTAAAATACGATTAAAGCAGATGAATACCTGGTAATTTCGGCCGTTTCAATCAGTAAATCGATAAACAAATGAGCTAGGAATCATGCTGTAATCTAACGTAAACAACAACTGTGTTTAGAATGTACGCGACAATCGCGTCAATCGCGTCCACTCTAAATACCGTCTCGTCCGTTTTCCCGGATTATGATGGTAATATTTGTGAAACGTTAACTGGGAGTAAAAAATCACACTTCGTCATGTCTTTTTCGTTTTCTTTTAATACAATACACTATAAATAGTTACATTACATGATTATGGCAATTGTAAAGCACAAATAGACAGAAATTCATGAATTATTTGCTAGGCCTACTTGATGTTAACAAATACTCAATGATAGAAGAAAAAAAAACATTGTACATGTTTTCAATTGAATGAAAAATCTTCTTTATTCATTAAAAAAAGAACACGCCTTTTTTTTGAAAACACAATATTCCGAAATGTTACTGAAGATTAATCAAAGCACTGACAATACCATTATTATTATTTACACAACACATGTATACATTAGCAGATATTGTGAAATTAAACGTAAATGTAAATCAACGAATAGTTCGCAGACGATAATTTTAGCCTTGTTTACAAATAAAGATTGGTAAAATAAACACTATACGGTCGAGTAATCGGTAGTTTAAGTGTAATATGCATGTATATATGCTACTTAACGTGCACAGTTAAAAAATTTAGCCATATCAGAAATGTGTTAAACTATCATTTTTGATTTGCAAACAAAGCTAATGTTACCGTCTGCGAACTATACTGACAGACATTATTTATACAAACATATATTGTCTGGTTAAAACACTCCTCTTTGTATGGGGTAAAACACGTCTCTGTGTATACTTGTCAAAACAAGTTCACTGATTTGCCACGCGTCTGGCTCTGTCTAATTTTTTTGACAACTTATTAATTCTTTTTTCAAGGTTATTAACATTGATTTTAAATTCTGCGTCAAAACCTGGAAAGGCACTATGACGCCTACCAGGAATGACACTAGTCAGGTTTTCTGACTTCAGTGTTTCAACAAAAACTGTCATGTCGTCCCTCCTGTTGTCTATAGTTCTTTTTGTTGGTCGTCCTTCTTGGTCGACAATTGATCCAAATGCTGCGTCAAGAACTTTGCCAAGTCCACCTGCAAGCTTCCCATGTCGCTCCAGAGTGGACTCTGTCGTCTGGCCACCGAGCTGTCTGATGCTGTCTGAAAAATAAGCCAATGTTCAGTGATTTAGTGTGTGTTGATATCCAAAATATTTATATGATAATGTGGATAAAGGGACATCCGATAATAGGACCATAGAGATTCCAAAGTAGTACCAGTGAGGTACGAGTATTAGTGGCCACAGTTGCGTTTGGGATGGGTGTGTCTATTCCAGACATCAGACTAATTGTACACTGGGGGGCAGCAAAGAACATTGTTTCGTATTGGCAAGAGGTTGGCAGGGCTGGGAGAGATGGCACCCAGGCCCTTGCATTTATGTATGCTTTTCCTAGGAGTCTGGTGAAAGGTGTAACTGACATTGAAATGAAAGAATTAACCGCAATGGACAAATGTTTAAGATCGACAGTGTTAATAGCTTTAAAAACAGATGCTATGAAAGAAGATGTGAAATCATCTAGTGTTTGTGTGAATAATGACTGTCGTGTGTGTTTTTGTACCGCTTGTGTGTGTTGCAGTGTTTGTTGGGCTGCCTGTCAGTGCAAAGGCAAAGAGGATAAAAAAAAACTGGTATTCTAAAGACTTAGTGATAACATGTACATAGTGAAAGCAACAAGGAACTATGTATAATGTAGGATGTTAAATATATGTATAAATGTGACATACATCAGGGTTATAAAATTTCCTTTTTTTCTCTATAAAGTGTCTTACTATGACGTACATTTGATCATTTTGACCATTTTCAAACTTCTTTTCAGTTATAACTTTTTGCCATCATATTTTCTCTTTCAACTTCTGTTCATGCATTTCCCATAAAAGCAGAACTTTTTCACAATGTCAAGATGTATATTAATTGTGGAAGTTTATTGTGCGAAATGCTTTACCGGGCACTTAGTAATATTCCGTGCTTTTCCATCGTCCTCTAAGGCGTGCTATTTTAACAAATCAAAACCTCGCGGTACAACATCGAAAACACACGAACATAAACGATAAATGAGTGCCCGGTAAATAATTTCGCGAAATAACTATGCGTCATATGCGTAATAAACAACATAATTTTAATGTAAATGGATCTTGTTTATATATTCGTATAAACACTCCGAGGATGTTCTATCAGATCAGTTTTAATTTCTTCATGCAGACAATCGAAGTATAAATAGGCATGTAAGACAAAATATTTACTGTATATTTTAGTATGAAAAAATACTATTTAAAATTATCATCGTTGTTTGTATATTATCAAATCGCGAGTATACTCTTCTTAGAGTGATGCGAAAATTGCAGATATTGATATTTAATATCTCTAAATTAAGAAGTTTGGTAAAAAAAATAGTTTTTTAAGACCGATAAGTCAGAACATCCTTTCAGTGTCTATTTAATTTACGCTTGCCATAGAGCTCGCTGTCTAATTTACGCGTACAGGTTTCTACAGCTCCCAAATAACTGGATTGTAAAGTGCGCGTATTCTGATTGGTCGATACGAATCAAAACAACCGGCCACTAAAATGTCATGGCGGTCGATTCAGGTCAAATTGCATAGTGACTTTGTATTTATAGTCGGTGTAAGGTAAAGCTGTGTATATAAAGAATGCCATTGGTGTGTATCGCGAGAAAAAGGTTAGTTCTTCGGGGACATGCTATTTATTTCATGGGATTTAGACGTTTTCATTCATCTTTTGTAATCAAAGTTGCGCAAGGATTCCCTGCGGAATCTATTATTGTAAAAGAACATTAGCAGACTAGTCTGTATAGTCGGCAAAAGTCAGAAATTAAAAAAGCCGCCTATCAGACAGTAAACTAGTCTACAGTCAAGGAGGTAAGTCATTCATTTAACATGTTGGGATCTTTCATTCATGATATTTACATGCTTATACTACATTCTACTCGGCATTATCGATCCATTTTTGAAAATGATTTTACATTTCTCTTTATGTAGCGGAGCTGTTTTTTTATGATTTTAACCGAGACTATACTGACTTCTTTTTACCTACCTCTCTACAATGTCCACCCAGCATTTGTTCTTTTCCTTTCCATCAACGTCACCGTGCTTCCCCGTTAACACGGCGTGATGAGACACACACAGCTCAACAACTTTAGCTATCTCACGATCGCTAAAATTAGCTTTACGCTTTATGGTGTTACAAGCCATTGTTGTTGTTTTTGTTTACAGACGATAATTGTTTCACGTGAGCGGATGACGTCATTTCTGACTGTGTCGCCGTATTTATGGTCGTAAGACCAGAACGCGTCGTAGCTAAGACCAAGCCAGTTACGACCGCGTTGATAAAACGGACTTAAGACCAAGTCGTAACTTTTGGTCGTAAGATAAGACAGTTCGTAAGACCGAAATATTGATAAAACGGCCCCCAGGACTTTAACCTGGAACTCTTTTCATTAAAGAAAAGTGTGTTTCATTACACTACAAAGATGAATCCCAATACACACAAACTATAAGCTGTCTCATGGCTAGCATAACAGGCAAATCATTCCAAGATGAGCAGGCTTGTTCTCAAAGACATGTTCAGTCATAAAATCATTATTTATTGTCCTAAAATTATAAAAGTAGCATATATTTGAAGGATATTCATAGTACTTAATACATAGACACCTAACTGAGTGGTTCTGAGTCTCTGGAAATGAGTATTGTCATTTCTGAATGATGGGTGTCTGTCAAAATTAATAATTTCCAATTTCCAGGCTTGTTTTTAAAGACATTTTGAGTCATAAAATCATTATTTATAGTCCTAAATATATAAAAGTAGCATATAATTGAGGGATATTCATAGTACTTAATACATAGACACATAACTGAGTGGTTCCGAGTCTCTGGGAATGAGTATGGCCATTTCTGAATGATGGGTGTCTGTCAAAATTAATAATTTCCAATTTCCAGGCTTGTTCGGAAAGACATTTTCACTTTTTAGCTCCAGTGACTTACTTATGATACATACCGGAACCATGTATATAACTTCGAAAGAGGACTACCTATGGATCATTCCTGTGAAGTTTGGTCAAAATCCATCGAGTGGTTTAGGAGGAGATGTTGTTTATAGTTTCCACTATATACATATAGGGAACACGGCCCCGCCCCTGGCGGCCATGTTTTTTGACTGAACTTAATAATTTATGCAATCTTGAAAGAGGACCACTAGACAATGCTACACACCAAATATCAAAGCCTTATACCTTAGGGTTATGGACAAGAAGGTTTTCAAAGTTTACACCTTTAAAATTTATTTTTAGCTCCTGTGACCTACTTATGCAGCAGGCCGGAACGATTTATGCAACTTTGAAAGAGGTCCACCCAAGAATCATTCCTGTGAGGTTTGGACAAAATCCATTCAATAGTATAGGAGACGATGTTGTTTAAAGAAAATGTAGACGCACGATGCACGATTCACGACGACGGACATCCAAGGTCCTAAAAGCTCACCATGAGCACTTCGTGCTCAGGTGAGCTAAAAAATGTCTGAGCAACAACTACCAAGGTTAACGCTCCGAAGTACTCATCCATTTCTATACAACATACAACCCTTGATTCCGTACCGTTTTACTGCAGCATTTGTAAATGTATCACTACTTCACAAAAAGAACCAGAAAATCATATTAATCCTTAATGCTACCCAAGTCAAAGACCAACAGTGGATGCAATGAATGCTAATGGTGAAACTGTAAATGAACACAGTAGTCTCCTGCAAAATATGCAACATTATAAACCTACAGAAAATGATATTGTTCGTCTATCTAAAGAGGAAAGTGATGTTATATTCCTCAAAAGGCAAAAGCCAAACCCACATGTAATAGAAAATAGTTTAAATATTGATATTCTGGCAGAAGCCGCCAAGGAAATGGATAATGCTAGTGTAAATTCTCATAAAACAGAAAATATTTGAATGATATGTTAGCAGGAGAATATCTAACACCGTTTTCTATTCATAATACAAATAAGTTCGCTCCTATGAAGAGCCCATATGTTATTGAAGATAATATGTATACATATTCAAATAATCTCCTTCTTCCTCCTTTTCCTCCTCCTCGTCTTCCACTTCTTCAAATTGTATTAGTTTAAAGAATGAAATTGATTTTTAAGAAAGGAGGTCAAAACAATGAGATCGGCGATGGGCCAGGTAGTTAAGGAATTAGCAGTCCTCAATGAAAAGGTTGAAGGAAAGTTGGTCAAAACAAACACTCAATAAACACATACAGAATGCACAAACATCCAGGAGCATAACACACACATTCCAAGAACACAGAGACCAACAGTACATGCACACACATATAGACCACCAGTACTCGCATCAACACAAAGGCATAACACATTTACACAGTCACACTTACCCAGACACATGTACAAAGCAACACCCTCATATTACAATCGAGTAGCAACAAGTATAACCATATCAGAAACCTAACGCACATATCAGATGTTGGTGGCCGACACACCTCAGTTGGATGTTTCTTTAAATGTAGTTGGTGTTTTTGTTTTTTTCGTTGTTCCCCTGTCCTAGAGCTATTTGTCTTTATACATACAAAGTTCACATACTTGAGTTTAGTGATCAATGTGATATAATATTCCTCATAGTATATAAGTCTGTACAAAGTGGAATCATAATCCAAAATATATACAAATATATACCAAAGTGGGTATAATGATATTTTGATCTTGTAATAGTTGCAAATATAGCATGTCCTTAGTACACTATTAATGTAGATTTCAATGGAAACTGTATTTTTACTACTGAAATTGTATTTTAGAAATACAAGATTGTTGATCTTAGTGTTATTAACAATTACTAGTTAGTAATCAGACAGTCATGCACATTGAGTGCTTTTCTTTCATCAGCGATGTGATGAGATCCTATGTATTACAAATGTATTGTTAATTGTTCTTTCATCAGCGATGTGATGATATCCTTCTTATTACAAATGTATTGTTAATTATTCTTTCATCATCGATTTGATGAGAACCTACGTATTATAAGTGTTTTGTTAATTGTTATTTGAGTGTTGATGTGTTAATGTGCATTTTTATTACAAACGTACTGCCGTTATTTAATTGTTAATGTGGCAATGTGCATATTTATTACAAGTGTACTGCTGTTATTTAATTGTTAATGTGGTAATGTGCACATGTATTACAAATGCACTGCTGTTATTTAATTGTTAATGTGGTAATGTGCACATGTATTACAAATGTACTGCTGTTATTCAATTTTAATGTGGTAATGTGAATATTTATTACAAAGGTATTGTTGTTCTTCCATTATTGATGTCGTAAGATACCTAAATGTTGATGTTCTTTCCTCATCACAAGAGGCTGTGTTAAGTGTTATGTAAATTAAATTGTTTAATCGTTTAAATTCAACCAAATTCAAGTTTAAGGAGTTGCTACTACTTGAGGATAAGATTATGATCGCATGTATTATTCATATTATGTAGAAACTTAGTATCAAAATTGCGCCACGGTTCCCATGCGTATTTACCCTTGCACCTCCTCAGTGCCTGGTGTTTTATTTGGACGGTTGTTTGCCCGGGGGTCTGTGTGGGGAAGCATTGTCTTGTAGTTGTGGTATTGCCTGTAGCAATTTAATGTTTCTCTTAATGTAAGGTAATAATTTTTCATCTACGAAACAATTTCATTAATATTCTAGTATATTATCGTATAAGTATTTCAAAATTATTTCTTACTGTTCATCTTTTGACATACATGCATTTTAATATTACCCTCGACTTCATACGCTGTTATTCTAGGCGAGTGTGGTAGAATTGTTGGCACGGTAATCGCGCTATCATGAATTGTAAACTATATGTACGTTTATTAATGTAATAATATATTTACCTCCTGACATATCGTAATTCCACTCGATTCAAGTAAACTTTCGTTAAACATGATTCAAATGTCACACATGTACTCTGAGTAATTCAACATGGCCGCCCACCTGGTGACGTAGTTAAGTTGATTACGTCACGAACTAGGTCGTCTGATGTAAACATTGTAGAATCATATTTTTTATCATTATTAAAAATGTTTATTACTTAATAATTAGTAGAACAAATTTCACAATACTTCAGGTAATGCTTTATCATGTATTTTTGTATTGATTAGAGGTGAAATCTGATAAACTTTCATTCATGAATTAGTAGAGTTTACCGTTTGTTTACGTTCAGAATTCTGCCGGGCGTTCAAGACTCTGCGGATTTTTGCCGCTCGCAGCATTCTGCGATTGGGGCGGGGGGGGGGGTGTCTGGGGATTTGGGGGATAAAAGCTTGGGGCTTGGCAGAATTGTAAATAATTTGTTTGGTAAACTTCATTTATTTTTTCTCAATTGGTTTCAAGCGTTTATAGTACAATTTTAACTGTAACATATTTATAGTAAATAATTATGAGATTTCACCTCGAATAAGTAAATAGTTGATGTCTATACATTGTATTAGCTGAGTCTAAATGAATTATAACATGTATATCTAGAAAATTACTTTGATATTAGAAATCACTGAAAGATTAAAAATACTTTTTAACTGTTTATTAGTGTTCTTAAAATGTCAGTTTTATAAATAATGATCCCCTCCAATACGCTACCAAGTAACACTATCATATAGATAACAAGGTCGCCACAATATATAGCCATATGACTACCACCGGGCAGGTCACATTCACAAATTATGACCGATGCACACAGATCATTTGGTTACGAAATATGATAGGAATAACGAAGACAACACAGCACTGTGCAACATTTGAACACAATGAGACACTTGGCGACACAACGGCCTCACAGGTCGTTAGCCCCGTGACAACGCATAGCTATCCCATTACTTCCGTTCTTTTGCCTCTATGTTCGAAAAGAACATTACTAATTTAATTATCATCGGTGCGACGTTTGGTAATTATGTGTCATGCCTAGGAATTGTTTTAAAGAAACGTTACGATGATGTTTCAATGCGTCGTCGCGATCATCCGCGCCCGAATGAGCACCACCAATAAGCTGTGAACCTAGGTCACGACCAGAAATTAGCACAGTTGATCGTAGGTCGACGGAAATGTGGTAGAAACAAATAATAAGCAGATACAGTGTAATATTGGAGCAACAAATTTATGTCGTGTAGGGTTGTAGTCCGTGGTTCTTGCTCACACGGCTGTTCGGTTACCTGTTGATAAACCTGATAGTAAAAAACTAAGACATTTTGCTTAGCCGAGCCAATTGATTTTATGATTAGTATGTCTACTTTGATTCCCGAGGAGTGTGGCGTTCCCTGTGGCGGTTTTTTTCTCTCTTGTATAAGTGTGAATAATATAAATTGTTCTGATGTTTCCATCGCTTTGTAAGTAAAAACAATTACGATCATGTGAACTATATACCGACGTTTATAAATTCGTTCAAAACGACGAATCTACTCGTTCAATAAATACGACAGGTAAAGGTGACAAAACATATATGTACCTTTTCCAAATCTGATTTACTAGGACATTTGTTTGATCATAGTTCAAAATATGAACCAACGCGTACAGCTGCTGAAATGCTTCAAGTACAAAAATGATTTAGCAAAATATGCAAATAATTCATGTAAATATGACATAATCCAACAATATGTTAAAACTGTACAGGCCCTTTCAGTAATACACTCGGCTAAACGTCTACACCTGAATCCTCTAAATCTCCATTGAGTAGTTATATTGTCATGGTTACCAAAAGAGATAAATATATTCGATAGTGTGTTAATTCGAGTAATTAATGATCTCACTATCAAAAATGCGTACCACCGTACAATTAAGCAATCGTACATCGACCAGGTCTTAAACAGTCTTATGCTGATGCAAGGTCAAGACGTCCATGTAAAGTATGTGCTAGACAAGAAAGTGGAAATACTGAACTGGTTAAGCGATAAAGAATATGAATACTACAATGTTGTTGGTACACATTTATTAAGCAATATGTGCCGACAGATACGCACACGTGTTGTTATGAGAAAGACATTGGTAACTTTAAACTTTATTATTGTCTTAGCATTTGAACAAGTAGTATCACTGAATACATAAATAACTATACAAAATTAACATTATCAGTTTAACATGCATTAACAATTATTCCGAACAGACTTATCAGTTAACATTTATAACACTTAAATAACTTTTAACAGTTTCTCATTTAAAGAAATCTTAAGATTGTTGTTGTTATAAAACAGAATGCCTGTGTCGGCAATGAAGAGCATCTTTGCTCACTCGGCGTCTATTTGAGAGACATATGGATGTGTGCCCGAAGTGCACGGTTATTATCCCTGTTGATGTGGAAGACATGAAATCACATGCAGGCCTCTAAGTATCCGATGTAGTATATCGTCCACGTGAAATGTTCATGTTAGCAATCCATAAATTGGACTTGGAAAGGAACTTTAGAAAAAGGATCCAGTCCAGTTAATTTTGGACCAATGTCAAACTGGTTAAGAGCCATATTCAAGTAAGTCGTGCAACATGACATTTCTACTCCGATAGTAATGAGTAAGTTAGCTAAAAGTCTAACAAAAGAGATAGAAAAAGTTGCTACAGGGAACGCCACACACATAAAACAGTGCCTCCCCGCAAAGACCTCCGGGAAAACAACAATCCATAAAACATAAGGTACTCGAGGAGTTTAAAGGGTATATACTTTAGGGAACAGATGCGCAAGTAATGGCCCGACCGATCACAAGGAATAACTAGGAGAATCAAATAGGACAAACACTAAAGGGGGGGATTAATGGATGGAAAAGATCACAGGACAAGTCAAGACAGCTGGAAACAATAGGCCGAAACTAGGCGAAAAATAACCTGAACACTATATAAATTGAACTTATTGCACAAGGTGAATGGAAATATAATATACATTCAAAACACAAAAAGAAATAATAACCATACAGCGAACTACAGCCTTGGAACTGTCAGTAAAAATACCGTTTTTTATCGATTAACAGCTAGCTAACCTCACACTTAATCGCTATATGGTCAGTGATTTCCAACATATATACATAGATTGACCAAGTAGGCAGTAACTAATCATTAAAAGCAAACAACCGTTGTGTATGTTCTTATCAACCATTACGTACATAAACATACACACTGTAATTAATCCAGCACGAAGGAACAAGCAACCATTACGTACATAAGAACATACACACTGTAATTAATCCAGCATGAAGGAACAAGCAACCATTGTAAGTTCTTATCAACCATTACGTACATAAGAACATACACACTGTAATTAACCCAGATCGAAGGAACAAGCAGCCTAATGTAAAGTAAAGTCAACCGGATAATGTAGTTAATAATTAAACAATTCTTAGATACTAAAGTAAAGACAAATATATCTATTAAGAAAACTTAAACAAAACAAACAAGAAATATCTTGAAGAAAGATGGTCGGCGCAATTTGAAGGTGAGGATGTGTTGTACAACGTCTGTACCCAATGAATATTAACATGTGTTATGAAACAGCATTATAGAGAGAGAAGATTTCTTGTTAGTGACAAATGACGTCATATGAATCACAAACTGTTGATGACGTCATAAAACCCTCAGTGAAGATTAAGCTGCCCCTCGGAACGCCACATACATAAGACAGTGCCTTCAAGAGTGCCATTTACTCATTTTTCTCAACATATCAACACGGAACTGAACAGCGCTGTAAAATCTTAGTGTAGAAGTGAATCATCTAGTATATTAAAGAAATCTCCTAACTACCAGAATTCGTTGCAACTAAATGTATACCATCTGGTGCTGAAACTTTCATTTTGACAAAACTGAAACTGCTAAACAAAGAATTGAAACGTGATCCCTTGAATTCTTTAAGTGGACAGATTGCATCCGTTTATCACGCAGAAAGTCTGAGATATAAGAGAGAGAATACGTAACTACAGGGAAAGCCACATACATAAGGAAATGCCTCCCCACGCAGATCTCCGGAAAAAACAACAATCCACAAAACATAAGGTACTAAAGGAGGTCAAACGTTACACATATTAAGGAACTGAGGCGTAAGGAATGGCCCAGCAGACCACAAGGAATAACTAGGAGAATCAAAGTGGATAGTAAAAGGGGAAGTGGGAATTAATGAATGGAGAAGATCACAGGACAAGTCAAGACAACTGGCCTTAATAGGCCCAAAATGGGCAGGAAACAATCTGAACACTGTATAAGGAAACAGATTTACATAGGGGACAGGGAAATACAAAACACATTCATAACATAAACAGAAACAACAATCATATAGCGAATTACAGCCTTGGAACTGTCAGCATAAAATGCTGGGGGTTTAAATCGATTTAACAGCTAGCTAACCTCACACCTTATCGTTATATGGTCATTGATTTCCAACATATATACATAAATTGACTAAGTAGGCAGTAACTAATCATTAAAAACAACCAACCATCACGTACACAACAACAGACACTGTAATTAATCCAGTACGAAGGAACAATCAGCCTCGGTCTGACCTTGCTCCCCGTAACTAAAATAGTAACATCAGAATAGAAGTAACCTTAACATGTCAAATTAAAAATGCAATTTAAAATAAAGTCAACTTGATAATGTATTTACTAATTAAACAATTCTTAGATATTATTGATAGGGAAATGGAATTTATAACTAAAAGAAATATGTCTAATAAGAGAACTAAAACACAAAAACACGAATATTAAGAAAAGTTTTCTTGGTATTGTCAAATGACGTCATAAATTGTAAATCGCATTGTAGATAGAAAAATAAAAAAGCATTGACGTCATACAATCTTAATGACGTCATAAAAGATAGAGTATAAGCTGCCCAAGGGGACGCGTTATTTACACAAAACTGTGCCTTATACACAGATAATATACAATAGAGAAAAATTAAGTAAGTAGTAACAGAGAACATCACAAAACAACAATAAACGAGGACACTACCAACGTACATTCGAATATATATATATATATATATTAGACGACACAATACAATCACAAATGGGCTGGTCGATAGTTTTAAGATACTCCATGGAACACATCATGTTAGTTCCAGAGTAAAAGCCAATGCCTACAAAGTGCCGAACATAATCCCCTGAGACATTGTGATCAGTCATATCCTGCCATACCAAGTACGGTTTACAAATATAACTTCATTTAGTCTCAAAACATTAGTGTCCGGCGTGCAGTAAAAACAGGTGTGAAAATCTATCAAGTATTGATTTACTTAAAAACTTATCTGCAGTTGTTCTCATTATGTCAGGAGCATAGCCCTTCCTTTTGAACTTATTAATTTATTTCACAAATAACTGATCAAAGTAACAACTGTTATGAATCTTGGGAATTTTATATAATAGATCTCCATAAAATTTGGGTTTAGTAATTCCTTTCTCTAACATAGATTTTACACTAGTGCCAAATTTAACTTAATATCGGTATATTTATGGCAAAACTTACGAAACGTCTTACATAATTTATGATAACGATAGCCTTGTTTTAGCAGTTTACCTGTTAGTAGAAGGTTACGCTTATTAAAGTCCTCTAGATTGGTATTACCCCTCATAAAACGAATAAGTTGAGATATGTATATGCCATATGTATTATTTTTCGGTATATCACTAATAAGCCAGGGAAAGTTTATAATCTCAAAGTCATAATCATCTCGTTTATCATATATTTTAGTAGTAATAATACCATTTTCTATAGAAATGTCCAAGTCAAGAAACGAGGCATGTGTATCGAAAATAAGGTTGAAATTGGCTCTGACATGCTGATTCTCATCACCTTCACAATCTGGTTCAAAACATATTGAAGAAATCCTAACTAATCTACTCTAGGTTCATACCTTTTAAAAGTGTTGCCATAGGAAGGTGGGTTATTATATTTGCAATTTCTTTGAATGATTTCGGCGCTGCTTCAGCATAATTCACGACCCCATGCAGACCACAGAAACAATTACTCAAATTACCCGGACTTCCATTCTCTTCCTCGGTAAAATACGAGAGTTCCCACAAATTAAAGTATGTTGTATTTGTATGTATCTAAGTTGGCCAAGGGTGTCATTTTCAATCGGATTTTGTAAATGGCTAAGGTGCATATGTAAATTTCTACAGATGAGTTGCTTCTTGGACCGGACGAAGTGTGTTTTGTATTGTACAGTAATTATAATAATAATAATAGCTTTATTTTCAGAAGGTAAAACACAAAAGACAGTAAACTTTACATTGGTACATATAAAAACATAATAATAACCAATACAAAGCACGTCTTATTTACATGTGGCCTTCCATTATATAAATCATTATACGAAGGTTAAATAAAGGTTAAAATTTGTTCTTAAAGTTATAATGAATTGATTATTTATGAAAACATATTACATACATGTAGAAATAATATTTACAATTTTGACAAAATGTGTTAAATATCTTCACTTGAAGAAACAAAATTAAAAGTAATATACGACATGTACGACAGACACACACAATTTATAAAAAGTGAAGAAACAATCCAATTGCTTTTTGTTATTGGAATTTTAAAAGGTATGTATAATATGTTTGTTTAAATTGTGACAAAGATTTCATTGAACGAATATCTTCGATGTCATTCCATACAGTCATGCCAAAATATGAAAAAGAATTTCGTTTAACTAAATCAGTTTTAAAAACTACATGGGCAATGTCATTTTTCGTGACGGATCTTAAGCTGTATGAGCGATTATTACATTATACGTATGTAATTATATGAAGATTTCTAAACATTGATGATTTACCAATTCAAAATGATTTGCCAATTCGTTTTGGTTTACATAAACTTATTTTTGCAGCTCTTTTTTTAAGAATTGTAATTGTAATACGTGATCCTATGATAGTAAATATTGCACCAAAATGTTTTTGGCGGTACTGAATCAATTTCATTATCATAGAAGAATTGAATGACCCTAGACATAGAACCATCTGATTTAAATATCTTTAGTTTTGTTTTGGAAGCAATAACTTTTAGCATCTATTTAATACAATATATCTTTATTGCGTTGTCGATTTTCGAATGAGTTTGTAAAGATAAAAATGTCATGAAAATATAATTACCAAAAGAGAGAGAATACACGTAGCTACAGGGAACACCACATACATAAGACAGTGCCTCCACACAAAAACATGTTTTCCATTTATTATCTATATGAGGACATTAGAAAAGACGTCTATAAGATTGAATTAAAGTTGCTGTGTCATAAAGATAGTGTGATGTTGTGAAGATCTCATCGGCAACATCATCCCGTTTTTAAGGGAGAAACAGGTAGTGAGGCTAATGTGCTAAACATATAGTCTGTCTGCCCGAATTATTTAGAATACATGTATTATTTAATTCATAATAGTCATATGTCTTCTTTTGCGTTTTATGTTTCCATCATTCCGAGTGACATGTGATCTTCTGCGGCGTGTTCGTACCAGTGAAAATATATCTATGTTTAAATTTTGAGAGATATTACCTTGTTCATAAATATTGTCATTCAGGCCCAGTGGATAGGGTGATTGTAACGTCTTAATCCACTCCAACACTATTAAATGTCGTGTTCTATATCTTTGTGAAACTGTTTCGTTGTCTTTGTATATTATTTGTTCCAGTGGTTAAAATACTACATAGCTAAGTGAGTGTAAGACGAAATGTAATGACCACGGTCAAAGACATAACTCGGCCTCCCATGTTGATAATAATCAAAGCGCTGAAAGCATAATAGTTACGTAGAATGTTTATGATTTGACACTTGTGAAAGAATGTTCCATAAAAAAAAGATATCTATACGCAGAAGAACTTTTTCTTGAATCTTTACTAACAATTCAGCATGAAAATGAATTGAGGATCTTACATGAGTGGTCAATTCTTACTGAATGTATATTAAACGAGCCTTCTAAAAACGACGCTTTGCCAATTTTTATCGGTTTAGATGACGAGTTTATAAAATTAAAAATAACCACGAATGTAAGATTCTGTTTATGTCATAACAACAGAAACAGCCGATCTTTGTCAAAACATAACCTTGGCCTCCTATTTACATGCATGCAAAGAAAGGCGTGTGTAACTCAATATTTGGTAAACAAACGCTGACGCAACAAAAAGTTTATTTTCATTTTTCAACCACAAGATACAAGGTCAACTGATTAATATAATAAATTAACACATTAACAAGACAATACATTTCAATGAAATGTCATACTCCGTACACAATAAAGATTTAACCATGTCAGTCTAATTGTTGAGGAATGAATATGCACAGTGATCGATAGACAATGGAAACTTTGTGATCATACTAATACTGGTCAGGTGAGTTCAATACGAAACAAGAAATATCTGGTCGGCGCAATCTGAAGCAAGCAAAGTAGTTGCAATCTAAAGGTTAAGATTTGTTGTGCAACATAAAAAGTTGCCTAGATGTTACGATTGTTGGTCACTTAAGTATGCTACACTATAGTCACTCCGATACCTGTATAAAGGGGAGATGACTTCATATGAAATTGGATAAAAATAACTCCGTAGCGAGATTAGTCATAGACAGTAGTCTGTTTCAATACAGTTCAGCAATACTCATTGTATCAGTCGTGAAATCACACAGTCATGTTAATGAACTTGTTACATGTCGATTTATCTGATTAAAACAATACAAATGTTCGTGACTGGTACATAAAACAAGGGATAGTGTGTCCCAGATAAAACCTAGAATCTTCTTAATTCCAACGCCGTGCTATTTCCCGAGGAGTTCACTAACAACACTTCTCACTAGATAAATTTTGATATATACTCTAGATCTACTTTCAGACACAGTTGTTAAGGCAAACAATATTATGTTCATCTGGTTTTCATACAACATATTGTCATGTTTACAATATTAAGAATAACGACTCTATCGTGGTCGAAATGTTTTCTTTGCACACATAACACCATTGCAATAATAGAGTTCATTACTTTGTTTCGGAAGACGAAAAACATTACAATAAACAAGTTAATGTTTTTAGGTTTGGTAAACACATATATAGGCATGGAGACGTAATCGTCTTCATTTCCTTAGATCGTTTGTATGTACATTTAAATCAACCTCATATTTAAAATTATAATAAGAAATGTTGTATAAGATGTTGTATTAAAACTGGATATCGGTAATGGAAAATGGATTTTGGTAAATTTACCGAAATTCAGTGGATTTCAGTAATGTAACGTACCCCTTATCGAAAGATTCACCAATCCGCATCAAGGTTATAAACGTTGCTCGGTTGAAGAGAAGTTGTTTCAGTAGTTAACGTAAGATTTGATTGGTTTACACAACACTGATATGCAAATAGCAAAGTCATGTTAGTACGGCTGCGCCGAAAAAGGACATTATAACCAGGGGGAATGCTGGTCACAAGTCACTCACCTGAGTGATACTGACCTCAGAGAATTGAAAGATGATTGCAATAACAAGAAACGAATCCCTCATGCCAAAAAAACACATCCAAATAAAATGAACAGTGTGAATAAGAAAATACCCACTTGACCACCCCCAACGTACGAGACATCGACATAGAATAATGCATGTAGAAAAAAGACAACTATGTACTTGATGACTTATCAAAAGTCAGCGCAATTGGAGTGATGCCAAAAAGTGTATGAGATACCTATGTACTTGATGACTTATCAAAAGTCAGGGCAATTGGAGTGATGCCGTACAGTATATGAGACAAATATGTACTAGATGAATTATCAAAAGCGAGGGATATTGGAGTGATGCCGTGAAGTGTATGAGACAAATATGTACTTGATGAATTATCAAAAGGGAAGGCAATTGGAGTGATGCTGTGAAGTGTAGGACATTAGGTGGGCAAAATACCAACACCTGATGGCTTCCTTTCTTTTCCTTGTTTGTGAGGGATTGTTATCATCGAACATCACTCCTGTCCTTTTGGTGCACTAGCAAATAGGTAATAGTGATTGACTAGCAGTATAACAATCAATGATAACTTTAACGTTACATGTAAAACATGACTTAGCTTTTGGCAATGAACAATAGCCAGCTTATTTTTTATCACAGACAAACATTAAAAGACTTCAACGGTTGAGTAACTTTAAATACATGTACATATATGTGGTTATTTCAATATAACCGTACAATGAAAATGCATTTGACAGGTACTGGAATAGTTAACAGTTCTTTGATTTTTAACACAGACAATTCAAAAATGTTTAAAAATAAGTTAATTCAAGCCAACATAAGAGCAATAAGAAGCAGTTTGTCAACGCTTTTTATTCTTTTATATCCTTGAAGAAGTCGGACCCCGGCACCAAGACAATCAACTTCTGCGTGTGGCAAGCCTTCAACATCAGCATTGTGTGCTGCACCTACCAATCTGTAAGATAGGATGTTTATGTATCATTACATAAATTATACTAGACATGAACTATGGTATCATTGTAACGGTTTGACAACTTAAAGTTCAATTATGAGGCTCAATGTGAAAAGACATTTTCTCTCATGTCCAAATTATCGTCATTTTATGTAAAAAAAACATGCATTGCTGATGCCAGAGGGTGGGGGTACACCCAACATTATCCCCCCAATCAGCAATTTGTGTATCATCCGGTGTCTCATATTCATCTCCTGGCTACACCTTTTATCAGCACTTCAGTTAACTATGACTCCCAAAAACTAAAGTAAATAAATGCTAGTACCTTCTGACAATTTCACAACCAGCCAATCCAGCTGTCTCTGACATTAGGTTGTCAACATAAGTCTCTCTGTCACCAATACTTGCTGTCATATGTTGTAAATATGTATTCACTGAAACACATACAATTCAAATAAAGAGATCTACAAGTTCAAAGCAACCTCTCCAAAGCGGCCACCATAGCAACACCATATCTTTAACAATACTATCATGTTTCTCCTATCAATCAATAATGACTATTTTCATTAATTATCCAGTTTCAGTATGCTTCAAATTTTGACTTTAATTTTCTGACAAATGCATATTAACGTTGAAACAAATCGAAGCATCATTGATTTGCAAGGCCTCTACCTTTTGTCATAGCCTTTTTGTGAAATAATGTCTTTGGTTTCATCACGTCACAATGGTGTTTGACATTCACACAAATTGCAGTCTTTCAAGTATTTTTTTAAACCATAGAAATAATGTAACATTGCCCTATCATCAGATTCACTGTTACCAATAGCAAGCTCATCACTTAAGTTGCATTGCGCAGTTAACATGAACCAGTTATATAGGACCATTTAAGCTCAGAAACTAACAGCCACATAATGTCCCATATTAAATGGTTGATTTTCCAAATAAATTGGCCAACAATTATTGACACATGTCATTGTGTCATGCTGTTAATAAGACTTTTCATATGTGAACTGCAAATTACGAGTTTGCAATACCATGTTGTCCAATTGAATTAGTAAATAATCATATATTATCTGAGAATTAAGTACAAACTTAAAATATTAGACATAGTACAACCAGTGTAAAATATTCACCAAATCGCTTGCAAGCATCTATCATCAACTGTGCAAAGTTTCTGTGGGTTTCATTATCCTCCTCTATACTCATATGTCTGTAATAGCTGAATATAAAATTGGCCACCAGAACACCGAGATCAAATGCTGCAGGGCCAACAAATGCAAATTCAATGTCCATCAATCTCACATCAGTCCCTGAAAAAAGAAACATGGTTAAATTTGACTGAAAGAGAGAGACCAAGTTGCTACAGGGAACGCCACAAACAACTGAAGAGAGAGACCAAGTTGCTACAGGGAACGCCACAAACAACTGAAGAGAGAGAGACCAAGTTGCTACAGGGAACGCCACAAACAACTGAAGAGAGAGAGACCAAGTTGCTACAGGGAACGCCACAAACAACTGAAGAGAGAGACAAAGTTGCTACAGGGAACACCACAAACAACTAAAGAGAGAGAGACTAAGTTGCTACAGGGAACGCCACAAACAACTGAAAAGAGAGACTAAGTTGCTACAGGGAATGCCACAAACAACTGAAGAGAGAGACTAATTTGCTACAGGGAACGCCACAAACAACTGAAGAGAGAGACCAGGTTGCTACAGGGAACTCCACAAACAACTGAAGAGAGAGACCAAGTTGCTACAGGGAACACCACCAACAACTGAAGAGAGAGACCAAGTTGCTACAGGGAACGCCACAAACAACTGAAGAGAGAGAGACCAAGTTGCTACAGGGAACCCCACAAACAACTGAAGAGAGAGACCAAGTTGCTACAGGGAACTCCACAAACAACTGAAGAGAGAGACCAGGTTGCTACAGGGAACTCCACAAACAACTGAAGAGAGAGACCAAGTTGCTACAGGGAACTCCACAAACAACTGAAGAGAGAGACCAAGTTGCTACAGGGAACTCCACAAACAACTGAAGAGAGAGACCAAGTTGCTACAGGGAACTCCACAAACAACTGAAGAGAGAGACCAGGTTGCTACAGGGAACTCCACAAACAACTGAAGAGAGAGAGACTAAGTTGCTACAGGGAACGCCACCAACAACTGAAGAGAGAGACTACGTTGCTACAGGGAACACCACAAACAACTGAAGAGAGAGACTAAGTGGCTAGAGGGAACGCCACAAACAATGGAAGAGAGAGACCAAGTTGCTACAGGAACCGCCACAAACAACTGAAGAGAGAGACCAAGTTGCTACAGGGAACACCACAAACAACTAAAGAGAGAGACCAAGTTGCTACAGGAACCGCCACAAACAACTGAAGAGAGAGACTACGTTGCTACAGGGAACACCACAAACAACTGAAGAGAGAGACTAAGTTGCTAGAGGGAACGCCACAAACAATGGAAGAGAGAGACCAAGTTGCTACAGGAACCGCCACAAACAACTGAAGAGAGAGACCAAGTTGCTACAGGAACTGCCACAAACAACTGAAGAGAGAGACCAAGTTGCTACAGGGAACACCACAAACAACTGAAGAGAGAGAGACCAAGTTGCTACAGGAACTGCCACAAACAACTGAAGAGAGAGACTAAGTTGCTACAGGGAACACCACAAACAACTGAAGAGAGAGACTAAGTTGCTACAGGGAACGCCACAAACAACTGAAGAGAGAGAGAGAGAGACCACGTTGCTACAGGGAACGCCACAAACAACTGAAGTGAGAGACCAAGTTGCTACAGGGAACGCCACAAACAACTGAAGAGAGAGACCAGGTTGCTACAGGGAACTCCACAAACAACTGAAGAGAGAGACCAGGTTGCTACAGGGAACTCCACAAACAACTGAAGAGAGAGAGAGACTAAGTTGCTACAGGGAACGCCACCAACAACTGAAGAGAGAGACTACGTTGCTACAGGGAACACCACAAACAACTGAAGAGAGAGACTAAGTTGCTAGAGGGAACGCCACAAACAATGGAAGAGAGAGACCAAGTTGCTACAGGAACCGCCACAAACAACTGAAGAGAGAGACCAAGTTGCTACTGGGAACACCACAAACAACTGAAGAGAGAGACCAAGTTGCTACAGGAACCGCCACAAACAACTGAAGAGAGAGACTAAGTTGCTACAGGGAACACCACAAACAACTGAAGAGAGAGACTAAGTTGCTACAGGGAAGGCCACAAACAACTGAAGAGAGAGAGAGAGACTAAGTTGCTACAGGGAACGCCACAAACAACTGAAGAGAGAGACCAAGTTGCTACAGGGAACGCCACAAACAACTGAAGAGAGAGACCAGGTTGCTACAGGGATCGCCAAAAAAACAACTGAAGAGAGAGACCAGGTTGCTACAGGGAACGCCACAAACAACTGAAGAGAGAGAGAGACTAAGTTGCTACAGGGAACGCCACAAACAACTGAAGAGAGAGACCAGGTTGCTACAGGGAACGCCACAAACAACTGAAGAGAGAGACCAGGTTGCTACAGGGAACGCCACAAACAACTGAAGAGAGAGACCAGGTTGCTACAGGGAACACCACAAACAACTGAAGAGAGAGACCAAGTTGCTACAGGGAACGCCACAAACAACTGAAGAGAGAGAGACCAAGTTGCTACAGGGAACGCCACAAACAACTGAAGAGAGAGACCAAGTTGCTACAGGGAACTCCACAAACAACTGAAGAGAGAGACCAGGTTGCTACAGGGAACTCCACAAACAACTGAAGAGAGAGACCAAGTTGCTACAGGGAACTCCACAAACAACTGAAGAGAGAGACCAAGTTGCTACAGGGAACTCCACAAACAACTGAAGAGAGAGACCAAGTTGCTACAGGGAACTCCACAAACAACTGAAGAGAGAGACCAAGTTGCTACAGGGAACTCCACAAACAACTGAAGAGAGAGACCAGGTTGCTACAGGGAACTCCACAAACAACTGAAGAGAGAGAGACTAAGTTGCTACAGGGAACGCCACCAACAACTGAAGAGAGAGACTAAGTTGCTACAGGGAACGCCACCAACAACTGAAGAGAGAGACTACGTTGCTACAGGGAACACCACAAACAACTGAAGAGAGAGACTAAGTTGCTAGAGGGAACGCCACAAACAATGGAAGAGAGAGACCAAGTTGCTACAGGGAACACCACAAACAACTGAAGAGAGAGAGAGAGACTAAGTTGCTACAGGGAACGCCACAAACAACTGAAGAGAGAGACCAGGTTGCTACAGGGAACGCCACAAACAACTGAAGAGAGAGAGAGACTAAGTTGCTACAGGGAACGCCAAAAAAACAACTGAAGAGAGAGACCAGGTTGCTACAGGGAACGCCACAAACAACTGAAGAGAGAGAGAGACTAAGTTGCTACAGGGAACGCCACAAACAACTGAAGAGAGAGACCAGGTTGCTACAGGGAACGCCACAAACAACTGAAGAGAGAGACCAGGTTGCTACAGGGAACGCCACAAACAACTGAAGAGAGAGAGAGACTAAGTTGCTACAGGGAACGCCACAAACAACTGAAGAGAGAGAGAGACCAAGTTACTACAGGGAACGCCACAAACAACTGGAAAGAGAGAGACTATGTTGCTACAGGGAACACCACAAACAACTGAAGAGAGAGACTACGTTGCTACAGGGAACGTCACAAACAACGGAAGAGAGAGACCAAGTTGCTACAGGAACCGCCACAAACAACTAAAGAGAGAGACCAAGTTGCTACAGGGAACGCCACAAACAACTGAAGAGAGAGACCAAGTTGCTACAGGGAACGCCACAAACAACTGAAGAGAGAGACCAAGTTGCTACAGGGAACGCCACAAACAACTGAAGAGAGAGAGACCAAGTTGCTACAGGGAACACCACAAACAACTGAAGAGAGAGACCACGTTGCTACAGGGAACGCCACAAACAACTGAAGAGAGAGAGAGAGAGACTAAGTTGCTACAGGGAACGCCACCAACAACTGAAGAGAGAGAGAGAGAGACCATGTTGCTACAGGGAACGCCACAAACAACTGAAGAGAGAGAGAGAGAGAGACCACGTTGCTACAGGGAACGCCACCAACAACTGAAGAGAGAGAGAGAGAGACCACGTTGCTACAGGGAACGCCACAAACAACTGAAGAGAGAGAGAGAGAGACTAAGTTGCTACAGGGAACGCCACCAACAACTGAAGAGAGAGAGAGAGAGACCACGTTGCTACAGGGAACGCCACCAACAACTGAAGAGAGAGAGAGAGACCACGTTGCTACAGGGAACGCCACAAACAACTGAAGAGAGAGAGAGAGAGACTAAGTTGCTACAGGGAACGCCACCAACAACTGAAGAGAGAGACTAAGTTGCTACAGGAACCTCCACAAACAACTGAAGAGAGAGAGAGACCAAGTTGCTACAGGAACCGCCACAAACAACTGAAGAGAGAGACCAAGTTGCTACAGGGAACTCCACAAACAACTGAAGAGAGAGAGAGACTAAGTTGCTACAGGAACCGCCACAAACAACTGAAGAGAGAGAGAGACTAAGTTGCTACAGGAACCGCCACAAACAACTGAAGAGAGAGAGAGACCAAGTTGCTACAGGAACCGCCACAAACAACTGAAGAGAGAGAGAGACTAAGTTGCTATAGGGAACGCCACAAACAACTGAAGAGAGAGAGACCAAGTTGCTACAGGAACCGCCACAAACAACTGAAGAGAGAGAGAGACTAAGTTGCTACAGGAACCGCCACAAACAACTGAAGAGAGAGAGAGAGAGACTAAGTTGCTACAGGAACCGCCACAAACAACTGAAGAGAGAGACCAAGTTGCTACAGGAACACCACAAACAACTGAAGAGAGAGACCAAGTTGCTACAGGAACACCACAAACAACTGAAGAGAGAGACCAAGTTGCTACAGGAACACCACAAACAACTGAAGAGAGAGACCAAGTTGCTACAGGGAACTCCACAAACAACTGAAGAGAGAGACCAAGTTGCTACAGGGAACTCCACAAACAACTGAAGAGAGAGACCAGGTTGCTACAGGGAACTCCACAAACAACTGAAGAGAGAGAGACTAAGTTGCTACAGGGAACGCCACCAACAACTGAAGAGAGAGACTAAGTTGCTACAGGGAACGCCACCAACAACTGAAGAGAGAGACTACGTTGCTACAGGGAACACCACAAACAACTGAAGAGAGAGACTAAGTTGCTACAGGAACTGCCACAAACAAAAGACAGTGTCTCTCCTCGCATACCTAAAAGTCAAATTGAATACAATTTATAATGTACAGTGGAACCCCTCAAAACCGGAACCTCAGTAAACCGGAATTCCCTCTAAACCGAACAATTTGCGTGGTCCCGATTTTTTCTGTTCTATTTTCATTGTGTAAAAACCTCTGTAAACCGGAACCCCTCTATTCCGGAAACCGAACAAGATTTCCATTATTTCTAAACAATTTCAACAGTAAGTTACCCCTCTAAACCGAACAGTAATTTATGACACCTAAAGTGTTTAGACAATAAATGTGTTAACACGCATTTTCACACCTTATCTGTTATGGCTTCAATCGGCAGTAGCTACACGTTTGTTACCTTTATGACGGTGCACGGGTAAATAGGTACAGTGTGATAATCTCAATTATTAACAGAGTAACGACAAAAGAAAGTGACAGTTTGCAAACTTATTTAACAACTTTTAATTGCCGACCATACACATCAATCGATGTTTTCAAAATTTTATTTAATGATGAATGCTACAGTAGGTGACAATTCAATGGATCTTTTGTTAAAATAATCAAATTATCATTCTAGTTAAGACGAGTGCAGGTATTGTTGTTTAAACTAACAATAATGTGGAACAATTTTGTTGTTTTATCAATCAGTTTCTGTCAAATTGATTTTATCATTCACACAATCAACATGTCTGCGCCTCCTTCTAAACGTCGAAGAATAGAATTGTCACTTGATGACAAAATTAAATTGATCAAAGAGTCAGAATCTGTTCCGAAACCGAAAATCATGGTACTGAGTGCAAAGTTTGGAATTGGCAAATCAACTGTTTCTGACATGTGCATGCATAAAATGACAGTGTATATATATATATAGTGCATGTATAAGGAATGAATAAAATACACTAAGTCATTAGTTATGTTGTTGTTTAATGCATTTCCTAAAACCCCTCTAAACCGGAAACCCCTCTAAACCGAACTTTTTATCCGGTCCGGACGAGGTTCGGTTTAGAGGGGTTCCACTGTAATATCTTATAAATTAGAATTTGAAATATATTTTTGTGAAAAATTCTTTAAGTTGAAAAAAAAACAAGTATTATATAAGGCTTTATTTAAGTACCTCCATATATGCATACACCTTCTTGCTGAAAGTATACAAAACTTAATTCTCTCGTATGATAAAAATCATGGACAAAAACAAGAAAGCCAAACTGTGAAAAATTAATTACAACACTAAACTACAAACACTAAATTGTATAGTTTAGGTTACAATAAATGACATACACTTATCTAGCAACTGGAAAGTACCATACTAAACAATATGAAATTATCAGATTTAAGAAGACAGCTTTAAACATTTTGGGGTCTTGTCAAACATTTCAGACATTTGAAGTCAGGTAAGCCCACCATGAATGTCAAGATAATAGTATGTCCTAAGGGTGTAATCAAACAGTCATCTTGCGATACAGCCATAACGTTACGATACATATCACAATACAATGTAACATGTTTACGTGGGCTAGCCACAACTCTAAATGCACCATCCTGCATACATATTCCCCATGTATTTATAATTATGGTAAAGCAATCATCATCTGTAAAGTAGCACATAACATACAATACTTATCAATTTATTTATATTCTCAAATACTAAACTCTCAATGACATCTCTAAAATCAACTTGACTTTCTTTGAATATTATCATTTTGCACAGGAAAGATACATCAAGATATTAAACTCTGTCACTACTCTAATTGACCCTTCCTCATTCGCACTGTAGCCACGCCCACCTTAGCAACAGGTTCTCGTTGTAACTACGTTAGACAAGCGCTTTACAAAATGGCGACCGATAATGATAAACGTAATGTCATTTTGGAGTGTCTTCCAAGCGAATTTGCGTTGAATTGTCTTTGTGATCAAACTTTGACGTTGCATTTTACTCCTGCCTGGTTTCCTGATAAGAAAATAGCACTCAAAACCGTCCGTGACAGACCAAAAATGATCAAAGAAAAATCAACATCATAGCTAAGCGTCGGACATATTTTATACTACAGCGACAAAAAATGAACAAAATTGACATCTTTTGGATAATATAAGGATATTTTGTAATGTCTATTATAATCTGACATCAAAAATATTTGTTAAAAGTCCATGCGGTAAATATCTTGTTTTGATATTGACAAAAAAGTATGTTTAATAAATGATTTAGAGAGTAGACAGACATTACAATATTAGGATTTTTCTCAAATCATCAATAAACCATTCAACACATATTTCTAAAAATCCAGAAATTATGTCTTAAAGAAACAAGGCCAGTTTTGGCTGGGACAAATTATATAATATTACGCAATAAACAATATTGTCCCCTTTGTGCACTATCTAGATATCAATCTTGTCCAGACCCCTAATCAGCATTTCTCTTTGTCTGCCCCAGTTGGAATCCAATATACAACCAATCAGTGTTTCCTGTCATCATCTGACACATATGTACAGTATAGTTGAGAAGTGTTAAATATTTTTATAGACTTTAACTAAAAGACCACTGATCAGGTCTGTGTTGAATGTTATAAAAAAATATTTTTTAAGAACTTAATTCAACATTGGTGTGATTTTAAGGGTTTAAACATGATATATAACACATTTCTGTCCTATCATAAACTGTAAACACCAGTGAAAATGAAATCATGAAGAAATCAGAACTTTTCTAACTCTTATAAATTACGTTTAAAAGAAATACTCAACAGTGAGTAACCAATACCAGTAAATCACCGGTATTTTCATTTTTTCACTAGTAGGCCTATTAACATAAGTAAAAATATTTTTTCTGCATACATGTTTATGGTTATACAATTTTTTTATCTCAATAATTATTGATGTTATAATTGATTCTGTGCATTTTCAGTTTTGCAAACTAGGCCATTATAACTAATTTAACCACCCTAAGCAAATGAAATATCAAAATACTTACTTAAATGCTTGTAAAAGTCAAATATTGTAGTTTATCAAAACAATATAATGTTCATTCAACACGCAGATATATTGATTATATCAGACATTTATATAAATTCCAACTTATTAAATTCAGAAGATGAGAAGGATAGTTTGGTGAAATATACCTTCACTGCTTTCTTATTATTGATACGAATAACATAATTAAGCAAGAATTTAGCAAATCAGTGTAAAATTGTTTAACAGTATGTTGTTGCTTGCAAATGTATGTAAAACATATTTTAAGTTGTTACATTGTGTTTATTTATCTTTTAGGGCTATACTTTTCATTAACGTCTAATGTCTGCCCCCTCGAAGTAAAGACGATTAAATAAATATTTCATTTTTTGTAGTCTCTCCGGATTTCTGCTGTCCAAGTTACACAATCCGTAGCTGCATCTTTTCACCATTGTCACATATTAACATAATATAATATAATCACAATGCTATCAGGAATCTATTAAACCTTATTTTTTATCGCGCAGTAATCTCTTCCTGTTTGTCTAAGGTTTGTCTAAGGTAAACGAGCTGCTGGGGGTGTGTCGAAATCCTGTTATCTGATTGGCCAATCGGACTGTCAATCAAATATCTGAGGAAGGGTCAATTGTAATTCATAACATCATAAACACAACAAAAATCACCAAGTTTATAACAAGCTAACACCTATAAACATAGCCAGGCTGTCTGTGGATATTCTCATCAACAAGGGCACTCAACAGTGCACTTTCTGTTTGGTCTTTTACATGATTTGCCAAATAATTTTAGCAAAATGTTTGATAAACATTTTTTGACACTTATAAAATATTATTACAGAAGAGTTCATATTCAAACTGCTTTAAACGATTTGTAGTAAACAAATAATTGTAGTAAACAAATAATAAAATCGGGCATCTCTAATTCGCCTTATGCGTCAAATGGGCATGTAAATCCCCAATGCATACCTAAGTCATAAAAAGATTAGCACACTCTGAAAATGTTTCCATTCTGTACTGTACCTACCGGAGATGTTATGTACACCATGAACCAAATAGTGCTTTACAAACTGCATATAAAGTCACACAGAATACTGTTATACCCCTGGTATACCCTATGAACCACCATGTAACGTCACACAGAATACTGTTAAACCCCTGGTATACCCTATAGACCACCATGTAACGTCACACAGAATACTGTTAAACCCCTGGTATACCCTATAGACCACCATGTAACGTCACACAGAATACTGTTAAACCCCTGGTATACCCTATAGACCACCATGTAACGTCACACAGAATACTGTTAAACCCCTGGTATACCCTATGAACCACCATGTAACGTCACACAGAATACTGTTAAACCCCTGGTATACCCTATGAACCACCATGTAACGTCACACAGAATACTGTTAAACCCCTGGTATACCCTATAGACCACCATGTAACGTCACACAGAATACTGTTAAACCCCTGGTATACCCTATAGACCACCATGTAACGTCACACAGAATACTGTTAAACCCCTGGTATACCCTATGAACCACCATGTAACGTCACACAGAATACTGTTAAACCCCTGGTATACCCTATGAACCACCATGTAACGTCACACAGAATACTGTTAAACCCCTGGTATACCCTATGAACCACCATGTAACGTCACACAGAATACTGTTAAACCCCTGGTATACCCTATAGACCACCATGTAACGTCACACAGAATACTGTTAAACCCCTTGTATACCCTATAGACCACCATGTAACGTCACACAGAATACTGTTAAACCCCTGGTATACCCTATGAACCACCATGTAACGTCACACAGAATACTGTTAAACCCCTGGTATACCCTATAGACCACCATGTAACGTCACACAGAATACTGTTAAACCCCTGGTATACCCTATAGACCACCATGTAACGTCACACAGAATACTGTTAAACCCCTGGTATACCCTATGAACCACCATGTAACGTCACACAGAATACTGTTAAACCCCTGGTATACCCTATAGACCACCATGTAACGTCACACAGAATACTGTTAAACCCCTTGTATACCCTATAGACCACCATGTAACGTCACACAGAATACTGTTAAACCCCTGGTATACCCTATGAACCACCATATAACGTCACACAGAATACTGTTAAACCCCTGGTATACCCTATGAAATTTGGTTATCCAGTGATGTTTTCTTGCTGACATTTGTAAGATGGTGGTGTCTTGTGTTGCTTTAACCCCATACCTTCTTGTGCTTTCAGGGTTGGCTGCACCTTTGTATGAACCATTTCCTGCTATAATCTACATCCATACTTGTTAAGAGAACAGGTAACCCTAAGCTAAGTTTGTACAGTTCCTACATATCATTTCACGACACAATCAAACAATTTACCTGAAAACATTATAGAACCAGTATGTAGATCACCATGGAGCAGGCATTCTTTCTTATTTGAGAATATGTTGAGCATTTCGTTGGCTGCAGTGAGAACATTCTCATCTCCATACACAGAGTCTAATCTCGCTGACACTTCCTGTGAAGATTTGTTGGTCTCGTCATTCTGTGAAAATGGTCGCTTAAAAACAAACTCCTGAGTCAAATTGACCATGTTTGAGTTCCTGTACAACAAATTATAAAACTGATTAGTTATGCAGTATGCCTGCCACCAGTGCACATTTATTTTTCTCTTGATCAACCCGACATATTTTAAATTACTTGTAAAAATGTGTGATTTTAAATTTTCTGGGTATATTACTCTCAGTTGACTTTCTGTGATTCATAAACACACAAGATTTCCACAATAATATACATAAATTAACATTTATTTTTATCAAGTCAAAACAAGAATGTATCAAACTTTTTGTAAGATTATAAAATAAAATATAAGCCAGTATTCTGTACTTAACACAGTGGAGAATGAAAATTCAGGGCTTTCAAATGTTTAATGAAAATTTGTATTATTTCAGACAATACGTCACTGTTTAGAACTGCTAGCAGAATGTAACTGTGATAAGTTATTACATGTGTAGCACCAAACTTACTCAAATTCTTCATCAAGGGCTTTTATTTGATCTTTGCCGATTTTACCAACATGAGTTTCACGATGTATAATGGCAAGATCATGTCCCATTTTGTCTGCTAAATTCATGTCAAATTCCCCAGCCATGAGACTTGTTCTCAATATTCTGTAGCCCTTCAAATCTTCCATGTATACTGAAACACAGATATACAAGAAAGTATGGTTCACTTGAATAATGAGGATAAGGTTTGCCATTAGTTTAATATTAAAGCATGTATATACACTGGTCAAAAGAGCTAAACCATTTTTTACCATGAGAATCTTTGACGTGTTAACATTTATTTTTCATAGTTCAATTATTATGAGTTAACAATGTTACAGCTTACTGCAATCACAATCAACAGAAGATATATCCAGTAGCTTTATAGAAATGTTTGAAACAGTACTGGTATATATAGCTGTATCCACAGGTACTTGAAACAGTACTGGTATACATAGCTGTATCAAAAATAAAAGCTGACAACGTAAGTCTTACGAAACAAGACAAGACCTCTGAAAATGAATGGAAAACATCATCAACTGCCATCTGTTTACAATGCCGTGGAAGTCGTAGTACCGGTGTAACAGTCCAGAACTGCCCCGGTCCAGTTCTTCCCCGAGGAAGTTTTGGACCGGTCCAGTTCTTCCCCGGGGCAGTTATGGACCGGTCCAGTTCTTTCCCGGGGAAGTTCTGGACCGGTTCAGTTCTTCCCCGGGGAAGATCTGGACTAGTCCAGTTCTTCCCCCCACCCAGTCTGTTTCTTCCCCAGGGAAGTTCTGGACCGGTCCAGTTCTTCCCCCCCTAGAAAATAATTTTATTTTCAACTTTTTCATCCTGGAAATTATCTAATTTTTCATGTTAGGATGGGGAAGTTTTGGACTTGTCCAGTTCTTCTCCCCTTGGAAATTATTTTGTTTTTTCATCTTAGGGTGGGGAAGTTCTGGACTAGTCCAGGGGTGCGTTTTATCAAATATTAGCGATGCGATGTCATAAAATCGCAGATCGCTTTCATTTGCGAGTTCATTTGCGATTACCGCTATTTGCGTTTTATCAACACCATCGCAAGTATTCTTTCCGTCAATTAAAGCCGATCGCAAAATTCCTTTTCGCCACTTAGAAAAAATGAGACACCGTCTCCTAAATGACGTCACAGAGCGCACCTGTTTTCGCATTATGTCAAACAGACATGTCGAGAAGCTCGAATTTTACACTTGTAGAGCTTTCAACCACTCCTCTGACATTACAGAGATGAAAAACGCCGTGTTGACGGCTGCTTCTCACAAGATGGCCTCTCAACTCCCCGCCCAACTACGTCATCTCCCGCGGTTTTTGCATAGATAAAACCCACATGAACCGTTCTGTGACTAAGACCGGAATCCAAGGTCACTACAATTTTGTAAACAAATGTTATTTGTGAATGCTCCCCCTTTGCAAAAATTTGCATGCGAGTTATTCGCTTACTGTTTACTTTTAACACTTATCATTTTTATGATTACATGTATGTCGGTCATTTTTGCGATGAAATCAGTGGTTTGCGAGTGCCAGAACCCAGTCGCTAATATTTGCGATTTTATACAGGCTAACAGGTGCGCTCGCAACTTTGCGATGTTTAATGAAACGCGATTTGCGATTTTTGTCTGCTATTTTGCGATTATCAGCTGCGATTTGCGTTGCGACCGTTGATAAAACGCCCCCCAGTTCTTCTCCCCTAGACAATTATCTTATTTTTCATCTAAGGGAAGGGAAGTTCTGGACTGGTTCAGTCCTTCTCCCCTAGGATTTTTTTTTTTCAACTCGGGGTGGGGAAGTTCTGGACTGGTCCAGTTCTTCCCCCCAAGGAAATGAATTTATTTTCAACTTTCAGCTAGTCCAGTAAAACTCCCCTAAGAAATAGTTTATATTTTTGCGCCTTAGGGTGGGGAAGTTCTGGACTAGTCCAGTTCTTCTCCTCTTGGAAATTATTTTATTTTTCATCTGAGGGTGGGGAAGTTCTGGACTAGTCCATTTCTTCTCCCCTTGGAAATTATTTTATTTTTTCGTCTTACGGTGGGGAAGTTCTGGACTAGTCCAGTTCTTCTCCCCTTGGAAATTATTTTATTTTTTCGTCTTACGGTGGGGAAGTTCTGAACTAGTCCAGTTCTTCCCCCAAGGAAATGAATTTATTTTCAACTTTCAGCTAGTCCAGTAAAACTCCCCTAAGAAATAGTTTATTTTTTTGTGCCTTAGGGTGGGGAAGTTCTGGACTAGTCCAGTTCTTCTCCCCTAGACAATTATCTTATTTTTCATCTAAGGGAAGGGAAGTTCTGGACTGGTTCAGTCCTTCTCCCCTAGGATTTTTTTTTTTCAACTCGGGGTGGGGAAGTTCTGGACTGGTCCAGTTCTTCCCCCCAAGGAAATGAATTTATTTTCAACTTTCAGCTAGTCCAGTAAAACTCCCCTAAGAAATAGTTTATATTTTTGCGCCTTAGGGTGGGGAAGTTCTGGACTAGTTCAGTTCTTCTCCTCTTGGAAATTATTTTATTTTTTCATCTGAGGGTGGGGAAGTTCTGGACTAGTCCATTTCTTCTCCCCTTGGAAATTATTTTATTTTTTCGTCTTACGGTGGGGAAGTTCTGGACTTAAGTCCAGTTCTTCTCCCCTTGGAAATTATTTTATTTTTTCGTCTTACGGTGGGGAAGTTCTGAACTAGTCCAGTTCTTCCCCCAAGGAAATGAATTTATTTTCAACTTTCAGCTAGTCCAGTAAAACTCCCCTAAGAAATAGTTTATTTTTTTGCGCCTTAGGGTGGGGAAGTTGTGGACTAGTCCAGTTCTTCTCCTCTTGGAAATTATTTTATTTTTTCATCTGATGGTGGGGAAGTTCTGGACTAGTCCATTTCCTCCCCTTGGAAATTATTTTATTTTTTCGTCTTACGGTGGGGAAGTTCTGGACTAGTCCAGTTCTTCTCCCCTAGACAATTATCTTATTTTTCATCTGAGGGCGTGGAAGTTCTGGACTAGTCCAGTTCTTCTCCCCTTGTAAAATATTATTATTTTTGTCTTAGGGTGGGGAAGTTCTGGACTAGTCCAGTTCTTCTCCCCTTGGAAATTATTTTATTTTTTCGTCTTAGGGTGGGGAAGTCCTGGACTAGTCCAGTTCTTCTCCCCTTGGATAAATAAAATAATTTCCTAGAAGGGAAAAACTGGACCGGTCCAGAACTTCCCAACTCTAACATGAAAAATTAGATTATTTCCAGCGTGAGAAAGTTGAATATAAAATAATTTCCTAGGGGGGAAGAACTGGACCGGTCCAGAACTTCCCCACCCTAAGAAGAAAAAATAAAATATTGTACTAGGGGAGAAGAACTTGACTAGTCCGAATCTTCCCTGTCCTGACACAAATAATAAAGTATTTAACTGGGGGAAAAGAATTAGACCAGCTGAAAGTTTAAAAATAAAATAATTTCCTAGGGGGGGAAGAACTAGACCGGTCCAGAACTTCCCCACCCTAACACGAATAATAAGATAATTTCTAGGGAGAGAAAGTTGAAAATAAAATAATTTCCTAGGGGGGAAGAACTGGACCGGTCCAGAACTTCCCCACCCTAAGAAGAAAAAATAAAATATTGTACTAGGGGAGAAGAACTTGACTAGTCCGAATCTTCCCTGTCCTGACACAAATAATAAAGTATTTAACTGGGGGAAAAGAATTAGACCAGCTGAAAGTTTAAAAATAAAATAATTTCCTAGGGGGGGAAGAACTAGACCGGTCCAGAACTTCCCCACCCTAACACGAATAATTAGATAATTTCCAGGGAGAGAAAGTTGAAAATAAAATAATTTCCTAGGGGGGAAGAACTGGACTAGTCCAGAACTTCCCCACCCCGAGTTGTAAAAAATAACACAAAATCCTAGTGGAGAAGGACTGGATTATAAAAAAAAATTCTAGGGGGGAAGAACTTCCCCACCTTAACATGAAAAAATAAGAACATTTTCAAGATTAAAAAGTTGAAAATAAAATAATTTCCTAGGGGGAAGAACTGGACCGGTCCAGAACTTTCCCACCCTAACATGAAAAATAAGACCATTTTCAAGGTTAAAAAGTTGAAAAAATAAAATAATTTCCTAGGGGGGAAAAACTGGGCCGGTCCAGAACTTCCCCACCCTCACACGAAAAATTAGATAATTTCCAGGGCGTGAAAGTTGAAAATAAAATAATTTCCTAGGGGGGAAGAACTGGACCGGTCCAGAACTTCCCCGGGGAAGAAACAGACTGGGTGGGGAAGAACTGGACTAGTCCAAAACCTCCCCGGGGAAGAACTGGACTGGGGGGAAGAACTGGCCTGTTACACTGGTAACAACCATAAAATCACCAAGAAATGTTGCCAATAAATCTTTGTGAAAAAACAACAAAATATATGTGATTACTATGGTGGTACTTGTAGACTTTCAATACTCCATTTTCACTAATTTTTAATTTGTTTATTACTTTTAGATGCAAGAAATTCCATTTTGTACATACATGTACATATCAACATCAGTATTTACACTTGCACTCGTATGTACAGTTATTACAAATCACCAATAGCTGTAACGTGTTCTAAATATGATACATGCAGTTAAACCACACAGAAATTACACTGTTCATGATAGAGCACAGGATTTCTAGAATTTGGTTAATTCTAGAGTAAGGTATTACAACATCAATAAACATCACTGATGCATGGGATATACAAGGCACAACCAGTCAGAGGCCCTGTCTATCACTCAATTAGTAACTATACCAATAGCATCAGTAGTCTTAGATGGGTTGCCTGGTTAGCTCAGTCCATAGAGCACTCAACTGTCACCCTGGAGGGTCGTTTAGCAATGGCTAAAAGCATCCACTCAACCCAGTCAAAAACTGGATATTGTTGTTATTTCAAGAGAAGTGGTATTAGCTGAATTACACTGTACTAGAGACGTACCTGCATTATTAGGTTTATCAAATGCATAAGGCTCTGGAACAGATCCTGGTGACAATGTGTGGAACTTTAATAAAGCTTTATATTCAATATCTATTCTCTCTTCTCCTAGTGGGAAACTTTCTCCTAGACACTGCAATAAAAAGTCAACATCAGCACAATTGTAAAAAACAAAAAAGTTCATGAAATGTAGATATTTACTTGTCTTTAACCAAACATTTATTTATATGAAAATCAAATTGTCTGTGTAATTTGCATTGGAATTTCAACTCATGAATATTCTACAATATACAAACATTAATACTATTCTGGCCATAATAGTTTTTAACAAAAAAAGACGTATTTTACAAAATGTGGTAAGTGTTTCTTGGCAAAATATGCAGTCGGAACAAATTTTTTTCCTTATAACTACAACTATGTAATATTATGATAAACAAAGACAACCATGGCGGAACTACAACATTTATTAACTCCCTTACTAAAGAGTATTATACGAAATGGTACAATGTAATGAAATGATACATAGTAACGAAATGAACGAAACTGGTAGTACAGTATATTACATCCTCTTTTCTTTAAAAAAAACATATTTCAAACAATGTATGGTTTACATTAATAATACTGAAGTTTAAACACATGACTAGATAAATCACAACACTTCTTAAACTGAATGATTTAACAAGCAAATAAGCACTGTCCTGATAATTCAACAATCAATTAAACAATGTCTGTATATTCTTGTGAACTGTTCCTGAAAATATGTTAAACACAAGTTTAAAGCTTAGCATATTTGTCTTCATATATTGTCATAAAAAAAATGAACACATTGTCCTATAATTTGAGTGTCATACAATTCAATATTTTAAACAGTTCAAGTACATGAATATATATAAGTGTCTGTTTGTTCTTCAACTTGAATATACGGAAATGTCTATTTGGTTTGTTCTGTAACTTGAATACACGGAAATGTCTATTTGGTGTTCAAATTCTGTTATGGATGAATAACTATATACAGTATGACTTCTTAGCCAATTAACATTATGCATATAGGGATTATTATGCCCATGCACTTAACACTGGATTTTACACGAAATCTTGCAGGTGTTTTGGTCTTCTGATTTCTCTACCGAACCTCGATTTACTAACACATGACTGACTTGTGGATTCTTGAACCACTGGTGGTTGATTTGGTTTATCTTGAGGAGTTACTTCCCTTGATGGTAACACATTCTTGTCGAGTTTAACATGTTCAGACATATCAGACCGTATCAGCTGAGTAGATGGAATGTCTCTAGCTGTTATAATATGAGGTTTCTCCCTTGTACTTATCAGCATTTTGGAATTTCGTCTGTACTCTCGACCACTATCCCCGGCTTTGACTATATATGAACGAGGATATGTCGATTTCTCCACATATTCGGCTGGTTTCCATCCTTTTGGAGTGTGAATCCTGACAGCATCATCCGGCTTTAAATCATGTCTCACTTTGGTATTCTTATCATAATAAAATTTCTGCTTCTCACGAAATTCAGTCAGGCGTGACTGAACTTTTTCTGTGTCTGAAGACATAGGTTTTCTCAATATTTGTGTGATTGGAATGAGTGTCTTCCCACGACGTCCCATTAACCTTTGCATTGGCGACCCTATTTCAGTGTCCCTCGGTGTATTCCGTAACTCTAATAAGCTGAGATAGATATCATCACCTGAGTCTCTGCACTTTCTTATCATGTCTTTCACAGTTTGTACTGCTTTTTCAGCCAAACCGTTACTTTGTTGATGTAATGGTGACGACGTAATATGATTGATGTTATATTTCATAGCAAAATCTTTAAATTCTGCGCTGGTAAACTGTGGACCATTGTCACTTATTAGCGTGTCCATAATTCCATACCTAGCAATGTTCTGCTTCATTTGATTGATTACAACACTTGTACGCGTGTCACGTTGTAGAGGAGCGACTTCTATGAAGTTAGAATAATAGTCTACCATAATCAAATAATGATTGCCTTCTAATTCGAACAAATCGGTTCCAACCTTACTCCACGGAAGCTGTGGTACTTCATGCATGATCATTGGCTCTTTAGCTGGTTTGTTTCTATATGTCAAACATGCACTGCACTTGCTGACTACATCTTCAATCTGTTTACTCATACCTGGCCAAAATACTAATTCTCTAGCACGTTTCCTGCAATTCACTACACCCAAATGTGAATTGTGAATAACTTTCAGTGTTTCAGAACGCAAGTCAACAGGAATACACACTTTCTCACCCCGGTAAATTACTCCATTATACACTGACAACTCATCTCGGTAGTCCCAAAATGGCATTACCTCTACTGGCAATCCACCTTTCATCTCCGGCCATCCTGCACTGATCACTTGCTTTAGAATTTGAAACTGATCATCTTTCATCGTAGCTTGCGCAATTTTCTCGTGATTACTGCAGGACAAGGTGTCGACTGTAAGCACCATTAGTTCATCGTCAATGGACTGATTAATTGTCCCTTCTAACGGCAGTCTACTAAGACAGTCCGCTAAACCAACGTCTTTACCTTTACTATGAACAAGCGTTAATTCATACGGCTGTAATTTGAGCATCATTCGCTGTATACGCATAGGAGCTGTGCGGATTGGTTTCTTCATGATACTCTCTAGTGGCTTATGGTCTGACTCGACTGTCACATCATCTTTCCCATAGATCAGTTTGTGAAACCGTTCACATCCAAATACTACTGCTAACATTTCTTTTTCGATTTGCGCGTATCTTTGTTCGGCTGGTGTCAATGCGCGTGAAGCATACGCCACTACACCATTTTTCTGAATAATCGCGGCCCCAAGTCCTCTCATCGACGCATCTACTGTTAGTTTCACTGGTTTATGAACATCATAGTATTTCAACACTTTGTTAGAAGTTAGCACATTTTTAATATTCGCGAATGCTTGTTTTTCATCGGCATTCCAATTCCACTGATCATCTTTCCGTAAATCACGCAACGGAGCATTCAGTTCACTGAGTCCTGGTATAAATTTCGACACGTATGATAACATACCCAAAACTGTTTCTAATTCACTGTGATTTTCAGGATCTCTCATGTTCACTATCGCGGATATTCTCTGATCCGTAGGCATAACTCCTTCACCGGTTAACTTGTGACCTACATAATTAACTTCCGGCTTCGCAAATATGCACTTTCCCTTGTTCAGTTTCAGATTTATCTCCCTTGCTTTCTGAAGAACCCTCTTTAGTCTTGCGTTATGTTCATCCAACGTTTTCCCATGGACCAATATGTCATCTACAATGACTTCAGCACCTTCCATAATCCCGAAGCATGTTTGCATTTCCCGCTGGAAAATCTCACTAGCACATTTGATCCCCATTGGCATACGTAGGTATTTATATCTGCCAAATGGCGTATTGAATGTAGTTAAGTTTGAGCTTTTCTCTGTCAACTTAATTTGATAGTATCCCATGTTCGCATCTAATGTTGTAAAGAATTTGCTACCATGTAAACGAGTAGCCACATCATCAATACTGTTCATTGGATAGTGTTCACGCATGATTGCTTTATTTAGATCTCTCGGATCAATACATACACGAATTCGGCCACTTTTCTTCCTAACACATACCATACTGTTCACCCATTCGGTAGGTTCTGTAACCTTCACAATAATACCACTGCGTTCCAACTGCGAAAGCTCGCTTTTCAACTGTTCACGAATAGCAACTGGCACTGGCCTTGGTGCATGAACTACAGGTGATACTGTACTATCTACCTTAATTTCATATTCCCCTGGTAAACACCCAATTTCATCATTAACTACGTCATTGAAATTACTAAGTAGGTTCTCTGTACTGATCTCAACAGCATTTACTCTTGCTATAAGCCCAAAGTTCACCGAATCTTCACGACCAAGTAAGTTTACATTTCTGGGAGTGTCTATCACTTGAAACTTAATGTCTCGTTTCAGGCCTTTGTAGTTGCATGGTAACGTAATTTTACCTGATGATTTAATTTGTTTTCCACTAACACCATTTATGATCAAGTCACTACTGGAAATCCTGGATAACTTCTCAAACCGTTTAGCGGTTTCCATCGACAACACGTTACACATAGCACCACTGTCAATTTCTAGAACCAATTTCGCACTGCCTACCTCAAAGTTAACATTCCAGTCTGGATCATTTCTACCACTAGTCTTAGTTGAAAATACATCCTGTACATTGACGCACTGTTCAAACATTTCACCTAAATTCTCATTTTCAACCGACTCACCATCCATATCCGTATAATGTACTTGTCTATTATTATAATTATAGTTCCTACCACGGTAACTACCACGTCCGCGATTATAATTGGGTCTTCCTCGAGCACGAGATCCACGATTACTGTAGGTGTTATTTAACCTGCATAGGGTCGATGCCTTAAAATGTCCACGGAGACCACATGCATCACACTGTCTGTTGTAAGCTGGGCAGTTTCTAGGAGAGTGACGACGACAACACTTCCTACACGGTGGCGTGTCACGATTTCCTGTGAACCTCTGTCGGTTATTATAATTGTTGCCATGGTTACGTGCAACATTCACATCTGCACACTCTGCACCCAAAGTCTTTAAATGAGCTGACGTAAGCTCAACTTGACGGCACAAACTGATAACTCTATCCAGAGTTAATTGGTCGGCGGGAATTTCCATTAATTTCTCTGAACATTTCTTGTCATTAATTCCATTGATTATCATGTCACAGATAAGACCTTCTTTCTGTTCACCGTACTGGCAGTATTCTGCCTTTCGTTTCAGTTCCGAGATATAGTCCATAATTGACATATTACTACGTTTCGTATTTAAGAACTCTTGACGCTTAATGTTTCTATAGTTATGCACCCCGAAATGTCTATCAAACTTTTTGAATACAGTCTCCAAATCATATTTGTTTTCAGCCAGACGTCCAACGATTCCGTGTTCCTCGTCTGCGTCAACTGCGGCTTCCCACTCGAAAGCATCATATATCTTAACACAGTCTCTTCCAAGATTCGACAATAATACACCAACTTTCCTCCTACCTGGCTTATCGTCCAGCCCCAGAGCATCGATATGTATCAGAAAATCCCTCTTGTACAATTCCCATTCGGGCGCACCAGATTCTGTCGGATTAAACTGTTGAAGCGGTCTTATTCCGTACGACGCCATCTAACTAATAACACAAATCCGTAAATTAATGTTTATACTTCAATCTTCATTAATTCTTACATCTCCTTTTCATCAGATGGGCTTGGATTCGTCAGATTCTGACACCATGTAATATTATGATAAACAAAGACAACCATGGCGGAACTACAACATTTATTAACTCCCTTACTAAAGAGTATTATACGAAATGGTACAATGTAATGAAATGATACATAGTAACGAAATGAACGAAACTGGTAGTACAGTATATTACAAACTATTTGATTGCTATATAAATGTTTCAGACACACTATGTCAAGTCCCAATACATTTACTTCGTACAAGAACATAATTATGAACTTGAAGCATTCAGAAAAGGAACATTTGAGCGCTGCTATGAGATTTACAACCTCTTCTATAAGTGACTTCATTTCAAGAAAACGCAACATGTGATGACACTATTTGCAAGCAGGAAACAATTTTTACTCCATATGGTAACTTTGTTTTCATATTGCCATATGGGGTGAATATTGCTTACTTTCAGTACACGGTGATATCACATGTGAAGTTGCATGTTTAATTACTACATGACTTACTTTAATGTATGGAAGAGAATGTTTTACTATCATGCTTCTACCACTAGCACCAATCACTCTTGCTACCACATTCAAGTTGCCATCTCCAATTTCTTCTACTTCAACTTTCTCCGTTGCTTCAAATTTCTGTCAGTCAAAACATATAAAGGTAACAATTTAAATCATCATTGATAAATGTATGTACTAAAGTGCAACTCATGTAACAAGAGAGCCATGACGGCCCTGAATCGCTCACCTGAGCGCCTGAAATGTTTGGTAATATGGTCCTGTGTTACAGGGTGCAAAATTTCGTTGAAGTAAAGATTCTCATGAAGATAGCAAACAATTTGATTTCCAGCATGCTAAGAATATCACTTTGATCATAATGAATACATGTACATATCCAGGAAAGTGATATTTCATTTTACCAGCAGAATTTTGAGAAATGTATCAAAATATGTCAATTAAGGAGCAAAATGTAGAGATTTTGAGCAAGCTTTGCTCTCATAACAGGCCAGCCTCTCACCTATATCTCCGCGGTCCCAGCCAACTTCCTAGTGCTTTGCCCCTCATATTGACCAGTATTTCTTATTTTTTTCAGTTAAAAACTTATTTATTTTACATTGATTGTGAAACAAGTTCTTACAACTTATACTAATCACTCTCGATGAGTGCTTTCTGGCTACCATCCAGTACTTGTGCCAAATTTAGGGATTGTGAAGTTCGTGATCAAACTACGCTTATCGCGGGGCTCGAACTCACGACCTTCGGACCAGGAGTCAGGTGCTCTACCCCCTCGACCACTGCGGCTTTCTTTAAAGCTGTCTCAGCGATTTACATACATTTTGCCCTCATTACCCGCCAGCCTTTCACCTATATCACCGTGGTCCCAGCCGACTTCCCAAAGTATTTTGCTACATTTTGCAACATATTTAGACGGTCATGATTTCAATCATACTTTTAAAAAAGCCTCTACATTTTGCCTTTTACTCTGAACATTTTGCCACATTTTGCTACATCACACATTTTAGGAACTTGCTAATAATCTCTATATTTTGCTCTTTAATTGACGTTTGTTGCTACATTTAGCCCCATTTTGCCCACAAAATGTAATATTTAAATGTTGATAATATTAAATTTTAATCAAACTTGCCAAAAGTTCTCTACATTTTGCAACATTATGCTTTTTAGGCACTTACTAAATATCTCTACATTTTGCAACATTATGCTTTTTAGGCACTTACTAAATATCTCTACATTCTGCAACATTATGCTTTTTAGGCACTTACTAAATATCTCTACATTTTGCAACATTATGCTTTTTAGGCACTTACTAAATATCTCTACATTTTGCTCCTTTAATGGTCGAATTTTGCTACATGTCTCAACATTTTGGTCGCAAATGTAATATCTTAACATTTAGAGTATTAAATATTAATCAAATCAAAAGGTCGCTAGATTTATCGTTTAATCGCACCATTTTGCCACATTACGCAATTAGGGAATTTCAAAAATTCATTTGATCTACATTTTGTTTTTTAATAGATCTATTTTCCTAAATATAGCCTCAGATTGCCCTCAAAATACAATATTCTGACATTTATGATATTGAATTTCATACAAAGTGTTAAAAAGTCACTACATTTTGCCTTTTAATCGGGACATTTTGTTACAGTTTGATTCATTTTGCCAACATTGTGCTACATTTTGTTACATTTTGCCACATTTTGCTTTAAATTGTCAACATTGTGCTACATTTTGTCACATTTTACTACATTGTGCTACATTTTGTTACATTGTGACACATTTTGGTTCATTTTGCCAACATTGATCCACTTTTGGCTACATTGTGCTACATTTTGTTACATTTTGCCACACTTTGCTTCATTTTGCCAACATTGTGCTACATTTTGTCACATTTTGCTACATTACGCAATTTAGGTACTTCGTTTGTAAAAGTATTCACATAAGTATAATAAACGTGTCAGCATAAAGGTCATTCAAAAATATAAGTCTGCTTACACGTGCTTGAAGTATTTCCTTACAATCCTTGACACGCTGTCCCCATTTGTCCATTGTCGATTAACAGCTTCGTAGCCTAAGTATGATCCGGACACCGTGCAAAATGTCAACTTCCGTGTTTACACTACACTGTCGGCGTATCAGGTCAAGATCTAGGACGCTGTACTGAATCTGCCTAAACTACGTAATGTGGCGAAATGAAGCGAAATACAGAAATGGTTGTGACTGTGAATAAGGAACAACATAACAGTGCTTTGTAGCATACTGTTTGCCGCGGCAAATTCAGCAAAAGAGTGTAAATTAGTCGCAACATATTCATGATTGTGTGACTAACTAGTTTGTCCAAAATATAATGTTTGGACAGCGTACGTGTTTCAAAATTTAAGGAATATTATTCCGTCATTCATGAAATGTAATGACGCCTTAACTATGGTTGACTGGATAAACTACATGAAATACTAAAATATAGAGTAACCTGGATATTTATTTTTATTCCAAATGAAACAAAACCATCATTATTAAAACGTAATTACTAACAATGTGAAAAAAATACTAAATTAAGAATAATCAAAAAGAGACTTTGATAACGCCAATTATCTGTGCTTTCAAGTTTCCATAATGTTGGGAGATTAAAATGAACAATAAGTATCGACATAAGATAGTGGATGCCTCCTTGTTGATACATTGAGAACTAAATAATAATATTTATCTACTTATTGTTAACCAGAAGTTAAGTGGGATGGCCGTGTTTTCCTTTTTGGCCGTAATTTTGATAAAAAAACGGCCCGACTTTTAGACCAAAATTTTATAAACTTCTAATTCAAATAATTTCAATTTAAAACTTGTTAGGAAAGCCACGAGGCTGCCATCCAATATGCAAAACTAATTTTTTGGATATCTTAAAAAATAAAAAAGTTAAGAGGGGTGGCCGTGTTTTCCATTTTGGCCGTAATTTTGATCAAAAAATTGTCCGACTTTTAAACCAAAATGTTATAAACTTCTAATTCAAATAATTTCAATTTAAAACTTGTTGAGGAAAGCTACGAGGGTGCCCTCTAATATACAAATTTAAGATATCTTAAAGAATAAAGAAGTTAAGGGGGGTGGCCGTGTTTTCCTTCCCATTTTGGCCGTAATTTACGGCCTGGCCGTGATTTAAACCTGTCCTCAATTACTTGGTGGTTTCTATGGGACAGGGAAAAAGTAGAAACAAAAACGAATGGGACCCTACAACAAAGTTGGATGATACAACTGTCCTTCGCACCGTCTTGAGAAACCCTCAGACACATTTGTCTGCAATCCTCGGTTCTGGGGAAAACTGGCCATTAATCATGCTAATGATATCGTGTCTCTGTTGATGACCGATGCTGATCTAAGACCCAAGTAACCACCCTAGTGTTCTCTTTATGTAATTAGGCACTGTCTTATGAATGTGACATTCCATGTAGTGCCTGGTCAACTTATTCTCTCTCGTTTATGTGTATTTCAGCTCGTTCCGGCATGCTACCAGTTGCAGTTGTCTCGGTAAACTTGGTGAGCGCAATTGCAATTTCGTTGAACGCAGAATCGAAATTAAAGACTGGTCACCCGCTTGAAACATTTTTCTAACTCGCACTAGCTTTATAAAACTCGTGTTTTTATATTCATGTGAATTAGTTCTGTTAATATCCGTTGATATCCACAACGCATTCCTGGCCGAAAGACATGAACGTTTTCCTCAATGGTTGAACTAGAGCATAACAGAAAGAATGTATTGGTCTCAGTAAATCGGCTGTTTTACACGACAAGGCTATATAGAGTTACTTGTATCACTGATGCATTTTTAAAAAGAATATCATATGTTTTTAAAACGTCATTTGTGGTGCGTACAAAGTGAGAGAGAATAGCACGTGGAGGACATTCACAACTTGATGGCGCCTCCCCGCACATAAACTTGGGGTCCAAGATAAAATACAAAACTTTGATGGAGTATGAAATAAGCCTATACAGGAGGGGGTATATGGAACAACAAAGTATGCATCTCAATTAAGCATTAACAGAAGCTAAGAAACGCAACGACCTAGCAGCTTTGGAACTGGTAGGACACTTACGGGGAACACATTCTAGTATTGATTTGAGTATGCCCATGTGTTAATGAATAGTTTATGTCAATGAAATCACTAATAAAAAGATCATGATTGTTTTCGAACTATATGTGGTAACCCTGCACGAGGCCCATATTCTGTATATGGACAAATATCACTTGGTGATTAGCATGCGCGGAAGGCAAGTCACCGAAATAGGGCAGTCACCGAAACAGGGCAATCGACGATACAAAGTATCTGCAACATTTTCAGCCCAAAATCCTAATTTGGGTCAACTTGGGCTGTACAGATCTAGGCAAATGTATTATATATGTATAAGGCTTATATTGTAACAACTGTATTGTCAATGCGTATAAGGGACGCTACTCTTTATTGTTTAGCATTGTATTATTGTTGACGGCAGTGTTTATACCAACCAATATCGATAAAATGTTTCTCGATACATGGAAATAATCCAGTATCCGGTTCTAAACCGTTATTACTTTGTTAACGCGTTATATTCTCTTCGTTGAACATTATTTTGATATTATCGAGGCAAATTTGTTTCGTTGATGAAGTAATCGTCTAGTTAAGGCAAAAGTGCCAGTTTTGACGAAGTATATAGTGAATAGTTTAATTTCAAGTAACGGTAGACCGGATACGGCATTTTAACTGAACCATTTATCTAAGGTCAAGGTCAACAAACGCAAAACATGGCAGCAAATTCGGACGAGGAGCAAAGTCTCCGTGAATGTGAGAATTACGTGCAGAAGCATAATGTGCAACAGCTTTTAAAGGAATGTATAGTGCAATTATGCATAAACAGACCGGAAAATCCTGTCACATTCTTGAGGGAATACTTCGAAAATCTTGAGATTAAGGTAAGATAATCTTAGATACATGTATCCCATTTAACCAGCATTAGATACCTGTTGCTTGGGAAATGGGTGAACACCATTCTGTTTTACCTGTTTCTATCTCTATGTTGTTTTTTGTAGGGGGAGAGCAGTTGCCAACAATGATGTTACTCGCTATTAATTGTATGAATCTCCATTGTGTAAGCGTTGTGAATTCATTTTCACTCATGCTTGTCAATATTTTTATCATATCAATTCAATTGTCAGTTTTCATCATTTTTTATTTAGAAATTAAAATGACAGTCATGTGGCCTGAATGCTATGGTGATGTGTTTAATATATAAGAATTCTTGACCAGTTTAGTTGTACACTGTATGATTAAATAATGCATTGCTCGTGTTGATTTTAGTAAAAATTATAGTAAATATATAAGATCGCACTTTGTAGCTCGATCTTAACTGCCTTACCCTACAGATATTCCATCTAGACTAATTTAATATGAAAATCAAGTGAATGCTATACACAAATAAATATTTCGACTGGATCTGATTTTGAGATTAAGCCTGCAGTAACTTGAGTAAGCACTTGAGGGTACAACTTCAATGCACTAGCGGATCCAAGATGAGGGGGCCACTCTGCGCGCACCCCCCTAAAATTCACCAACCTTACATGTATGTTTGAGTGTAAATACGAAAATATACAGAGATCTTTTATTATAAGATTTTCAAATAAGCAATTCTGAATTATTGAAGCTTATATTCTACATGATGATGTTTAATTTATGCATAATTATGTTGAACACAGTCATTGCCGTTTTATAAGGCTTGAGCAAAACTAAAAAAAGACCATGAAGTTAAGCCCCCCCCCTTTGAGACCGAATCTGAGAACTGCCCCTGCAATGGTATTGTTACACTGAAAATGATGATATTTCTCTTAATTTTTATCTTTAATCTGTAACAAGTTGTAGTCTACAAGTGCAGTATATTTGATATTAGTCTCAAGGTTAGTTTAGTAATAGTGCTTCTTCTGAGATCATCGGTATAAACTGATCTTGAGTTTTGTTTATAAATGTAATTTTTGCTAAAAATTGTATGGCACATTTTCCGGAATCTCATTATCATTGCTATGTATGAAGATGGTCAACATACTCTAATGTGGTTTCTTACTTTTTGGGGGAAGGGATTAACTCTTAAAAGGATAGAATCAATTCATATTGGGAACATGAGCATAGCATAATAAGATACTGGTCTACCTTTGTTTTAGGATTACAATTTACCAATTTTATTGGAGTTATGGCCCTTTTTCTATTTAAAAATTGGTCTCTGATCAATAAAGCTTGAAAAACTCACATCTGGGGTATCCGTGACTTATGGACACACCAGTGATTTTTAAAAAAATTTTTTTTGCTGTCTGTGCCTTTTCATTTGGGAAAATAGGCACGATAAATCCTAAATTTGAGAAAATACGGTAATGGTTTTTTGCTTATAAAAATAACTTTTCAGCTGTGATTGGTGTTTGTTATATATATGATGTGATATAAGAGCAAAGCTTTTTTTATAAAAGGTTTAATACACAAAACCCTGTCTTATTAAAAGAACTTCAGTCAAAGGGGGAAAAGAATTGGGGAAAAAATGAAGATTTCGTAGGGAAAATGGACACTTTTTGATAAAGGGAAACAGCTTATATTCGGCAGTAAAATTAACAAAAAACATCACTGTACATCTTTTGTTTAAAATAGTTTATTAATATGGACCCCCAAACTCCCACCCCCAGGATAGTGGGTGGGGAGACCCCATCCCATACTCATCGCAAGTCCTAGTATCATTGCTTGTATCCCAGCTGTGCTACACGTCTCTGGTGTACAGTTAAACTATTCAGGTTGGCCAATATCTGTATGTATTTCTTCTTGAAAAAATCTTTCAAGCTCTGAAGTCTGACATATTTAATTCATTTCTTCAGATTTGTATGAGATTTATTTATAGTTATCATTAACTTATTTGTTGGTTAATAATTCACTGCTGACTTCCAGCTAGGGGTATACTTGCTTTTCTCTTCAGAAGTTCAGTAACAATATCCAGGAAATAATTACAGTCTACATTCTTGATTTGTAGCTGAATCCTTGATGGTAGCAGCATTTTGGCAAGCAGTGTATTTGTAGGAAATAGTTTAGGAGAAGCTAGCTGGCTCAATTTTCAAATGTATATTATTTTAGTAGTACCTGGAAAAATATTTGCCTTGTGGTACAGTAATCTGACATATTGTTATTTACTAGAAGTTACAATTTGCATGAGTTGTAAAATGAAGTTTTTATCTTGCATAACTTCAGTTATCTTATATACATTATGTAAATTGTAAATGTCTTGTTAAATGCAGCATACTAAATTTTCACTCAACTTAAGCAGACAGTTAAATTAAATTACTCATAGCTTGTTTCTTGTTATTAAGTTAAGTCAGACATAGTCTTCCAAGTCATTTGCTCTGCTTAAATGACACAAGTACTACTCATAAATCATTTACAGGTATCATAAAATGTGATATGGTAGATATATAATGTATTGTTACAATATTATTCTACTTTCATGGTTTTTGCTATTCATTTTCTGTGTTCATAGAAAATATATTATGTCCTGATCCAAGATCAAATAGAGCACTATATTAGGATTAATGCTTGATAACAAATTCATTGATGAACTTTAAGTTTCTTTATGTGTAGGATGTAATATTTTAGTGCAGATATGTTAACATTGTTATCAATAAGTTTGGTGACTATGTAGGTCACTGATGATGCTCATAATTGTAGGGTACCTTTTATGATAATAATAAATATTAACTATGTTGTCAAAATCTGAATACCCCAAGATTACATGTAGCATGGGAGATAGAGCAAAGATTACCAATCGTTGGATCATGTTGGTTGTATCCCTGGGCTAGGTGTGTGTTGTCTGTAATGATTTAAGTTGAAGTAATGTATTTAACTTTCTGCCTGTTTGACCTTCCTCAGTCAATACGAAAGACCATCGGACCTTGGACCTGACCAATAAAATTTGAAGAGGACCGATGAAATTTACAATTTCACTGGCCCTCCTGGCTGGTGGATTCCCGTGAACAAAAATAGCCATATCTTGACTGGATATTTCAATATTTCCCATAAATGTCTTCAATGATGTTCATTGGTTTGTAGCAAGTTATTTGTTAGACTTTAAACTAATTAGATAGCTTAATATGATAGCATATTTGATGATTTTGGTAATTATTATTATTATCAGTAATAATTCTGTCCGGGCCAATAATATTTCTAAGTTCAATAGTCCTCCGGTCCAGTAATATTTCTGTGTCTTTCGCATAGACTGCTTCCTCATTCCAGTAAGACAATCCTCCTGGAACAACAAGTTGATGCTTGGTGGAATTCCAGGAAATCATGATTTGACCAGCTGACCCATGTCACCAAGGCAACTTACATTACAGAGATACTGCCACTTAACAGTGTTATCTCTCACATGAAACACCATTGTTTTCCATAATGTATTAAACTAACATGCTGTGTTGTCTAATGTATTTGTTGTTTGTTTCTGGAATAATAGACACACTTGTTTATAAAACTAGCATCAATATTTGCTTATTCAAACATTTGCCCAAGCAGGAAAACTTGAAAGGCTCACACTTTAGTTAGGTAATCATTAGAGATTTTAGATTTCCTGACTGGGAATTTGTGCTCATTATCGTTCTCTGAATTTATAGCAGTTCTCTGAATTTATAGCAGATTGTCGCCCACACAGTCTTAATCATTACTCTTGTTGTCGCTACCAGCCATTAGATTCTGTATCATTTATTCCAAACATTATAATCCCATCTTCTCTCTGAGTCTTAATTTCATGCCATAGTTTATCTCTATCTGACGGACCTTTCAGTTCTATAAAAGATAGTTGTACTCTGCAATTTGAAATACTTTTTACCCAAAGCAAATGGAGGCTCCCACAGATTTTAGAAGCTCCTGAAAAATATTATATGCCAGTAGCTGTATGAACATCATAACATGTTGAAGCCTAGTAAGTGGACCATTCAAATCATATACATTTACAGGCATTGTATTCTAGTAGTCAGCCAGACCTGTCAGATTTTGTGTTTTGCTATGTTGAAAGAAAAAATCTTAAATTCAACTATTATTTTGCAATGACATGTGAACCTAGAATTGATGCACTGAATGTTATTCGTGTCAGTATCATTTAATGAATTTGAATGTAAAATATTTAAAATAATTTAGCGAACTGCTTAATTGGAGCATAAATAATCAATCAAAGTGAAACTGAATGTGACACATTTTGTTGCAATGCCTAAAGGACTTCGAATTCTCATCCTTCCGATAAAATATTTGTATACGAGTCTTGAATTCGAGTCAACATGAAATTTCACCGAGTGACACAATGTAGGTGAATTAATTTTATTTTTTACAAAACCACTCATGCTACACTTGTCTAAAATGGTTTCTGCACAATTCTGCAAGACAATAATGCATTTAAAACTGTCTGCATAACTGTTTAGATTGAAACCAGACTTTGCTTGGAGAGTCTCTGATGTCATTATAAATTCTACTTTATGTCTGTGTGGGAGGAAATTTGTATTGATGGGTCAATTTTATGTTTAAATTGATGGATCATGATCAGAATTATTTTGTTATTATGATGAGGTTCTAACATAATGAAACATATATACATTTCATTAATTTAATGTTTAATTTTTTGCCTATATGACAGATAGTTGCATTGCAGCAAAACAATCCTGTCATAAGGTTATTGTTAAGATTCTGTTGCCATGTGAACGCAGAGAAATACTTTGAACAGAAACCCTAATGTTTGACTACATTGTCTTGTTTATAACTTTGAAGATTGCATGATGATATGCCAGTCTGTGGGGAGGGTATCAATGGTCTGTTATAATGTGCATCCACTGTCTGTTATCATTATACATCAAAACATTTTTGTTGCTGTCAACGAAGGGTCCTACAATGTGTAAAAAACTTCAGTGTAAACTATAGGTTACAAACACATGGCTGCACTAAGTTCTTGGAATGGATTAAATATGGTGCAGTATTAAGTCTTACCTGAATAAGTGAATGTTGAGTTATGGCCCTTCGTTATACTACTGGCAAATTTTGCATCTGTTCGATTTAACTTAGTAATCTTTAACATATTTCATTTTTAGAATATTTTGAAAACTAATTAGCCTTACAATGTGAAATGCGTATTTTATGAAGGAGAAGTAAGCCCATGAGAAGATTACTAGTATACAACGTACTATAGTCTATACATTAATACGATGACCCCACATGTACAACAGTTGATATGTTAGTATCCATACATTTACCTACCAGGATGTATATAACGATTCTACATGATTTCTTACATATAGCTACATGGTTTTGGCACATACATTAATGCTTTCAGTTCGCTTATCACTGTTACACCAAATATATGAAACTACGGGTGAAATTTTCTCTCAGAATTGCAAAACATTTGATGGCACGCAGTAAGTGATACATACTGTGACGATCGTCATACTCGTAGCGAGGCAGCAAATTTTTACCAATCAATGAATGTTTTATGTCTTTTTTTGTATGTGTACATACATAGTCAGTAAATGCTTTGAGTCATAGGTAACAAGTCTTATAAAAGTAGATACATTTCTACACACAATTTTTAATGCTCTAAAAACATTATCATTCAATAATTGATTCTAGAAGGTCACATTATACTATGAATTGTTAAAATACAGAAAGTCAATATTAGGACTGGGTTGAGAGCTGACAGGCTTCAAGTGTTTGCACACTGAAATATTAAAGCCTCTTAGGTGTTTGAATAAAGTGTAAAGTTCTCAACTTTATGTACAATATGAAATTTTGAAACTGTTCAAAGTTCTTTATTATTCATTCGGTATGTTTCTTCTCTGATTGAAGGTGTTAAATGATTTCTTATGTAACAGTAAATATGTAACAGTAAATATGTAACAGTAAATATGTAACAGTAAATATGTAACAGTAAATTTGTAACAGTAAATATGTAACAGTAAATATGTAACAGTAAATATGTAACAGTAAATATGTAACAGTAAATATGTAACAGTCTGTTTCATGCGGTGTTGTAATCTGAGCCAAGCTTTTCATTCTTCATTAAATTGTTTCAGTATTAATACACTGCATTATTTAGATGCATGAATAGCATTAGCAATATGTGTGTGATATTATAAATGAACATTATTCAGTTGGGTACTTTTAATGAATAGCCGCTTTTCCAAGCAGGTGCAACATTCAATTCTTGGAAATATTATATTACTAGCTCACCTTTAATAACTTCATTGGTTCTATACCTGACAGTGCTTTATAAATGTGGTCATGTTTTTATAGCAGGCCAGTACACTCATTTTTGAGGGTCTGTACATTGTTTTGCATGCCACTTATAGACCACTCAGCCATCAAATCTTACTCTGTTGTGTCTGAGTTTGAAGGTTATAGACCACTCAGCCATCAAATCTTACTCTGTTGTGTCTGAGTTTGAAGGTTATAGACCACTCAGCCATCAAATCTTACTCTGTTGTGTCTGAGTTTGAAGGTTATAGACCACTCAGCCATCAAATCTTACTCTGTTGTGTCTGAGTTTGAAGGTTATAGACCACTCAGCCATCAAATCTTACTCTGTTGTGTCTAAGTTTGAAGGTTATAGACCACTCAGCCATCAAATCTTACTCTGTTGTGTCTGAGTTTGAAGGTTATAGACCACTCAGCCATCAAATCTTACTTTGTTGTGTCTGAGTTTGAAGGTTATAGACCACTCAGCCATCAAATCTTACTCTGTTGTGTCTGAGTTTGAAGGTTATAGACCACTCAGTCATCAAATCTTACTCTGTTGTGTCTGAGTTTGAAGGTTATAGACCACTCAGCCATCAAATCTTACTCTGTTGTGTCTGAGTTTGAAGGTTATAGACCACTCAGCCATCGAATCTTACTCTGTTGTGTCTGAGTTTGAAGGTTATAGACCACTCAGCCATCGAATCTTACTCTGTTGTGTCTGAGTTTGAAGGTTATAGACCACTCAGCCATCGAATCTTACTCTGTTGTCTCTGAGTTTGAAGGTTATAGACCACTCAGCCATCAAATCTTAATCTATTGTGTCTGAGTTTGAAGGTTATAGAGTGTCTGAAGTGAATAACAATGCTTACTTAGTGCTGAATATTGTTGGTGTCCATTTCCTTTGAGATATGAGTATGAATCTGAGATCTTAGGTTTATTTATTACCATTTTACTCAGTACTCAAAGTTTTATAATCTACATCTTAAGATTCACATTCATGCAGATCTGTAAGAAAGTTTTGAAGGCTGAGTTTGACAGTTGGTACTATGAGTGTAAAGTGGTGAGTCATGGTTATAAATCTGGGCCCTGTTCTTCTCCATTCAAGTCCAACTGTTGGTGTCTGATGTTCTCAGTGTGTCCAGTCAAGGTGCGTCCCTTTTCTTGTATCCAGTACTTTCCATCATATTACTTCGTTTGATATAAATAATTACTTAAGGTTAAGTAGCCGTCTTGCCTTTTACAACCTTTTAAAATATCTGCTTTCTTTCTATCTAAACCACTTTGACCTGATCCATTGCCTAATTGAAACATGTAGATGACAAATAGTGAATGTGTATAACTCAAGATGACTGACTGATACGATCACACTTACCATAGACTTCATCAACTTGCAGTTAAGTGGTCACTTTAAATGGATCATTAACTTTTAAGTGAAGTATAAACAGAAACACTTTTGAATGTTGTTCTATTATGTTGCTGATTTTTCAAGGTTATACATGTTTTGGTCTGAACAACATTAAGTAATGCTGCAATATAAGACAATGTTTTTTTTAACCATGCTTCATTACTGCATTCTTATGCTAATTTTCCTTGTTGCAATAACAAATAGATAAGTTCTTTCCATTCCAGTTCTTGCAATGGTTAAAGTTTGCTACTGATGATCAGTGGCATCACATTAAAACTAAATAACATGCCACTCAGTGTGGCTGAAAAATAAATATGAAAGCTCCTGTTTCCAAAGTGCTTGAAAACTTTTGAATACCAGAGTGAATCCAACTCTTTATATATATGTGTACAGCCTGTGGCATAATTTGAAGATGCTAAGGTAACCTGGTGATGTGCCATGGAAAACAAGTATGCGTTTAGCTGATAAAAAACTGTTTTCTCAAGAAACTGAGGTGTTAAAGGCTGTTGGCATTGATAATTATGTGTTCCAGCTTCGGTGTATTTTCCTGTCTGTTATAGAAGACTGTGATTTCAAAGGTGATTGATTTAATGCAACTTTAAGCCTTTCTTGACAAACTGATTGATGGTGCTTGCTATGGCATGAAGAATTGTCCTTGAATATTTCATGTCCTGCTGAAGAAGTAGGGAATTGTGAGTTCGCTTTATATAACTACCATTTGCATTTGTTTGAGAAATGAAAAAAATATATGAATAATACAGTCTTAATTTGTATTGCAAGAATTCCAAAGTTGTCTAGCCAATGTTGAGCTATTTAGATTTTCGGTGAATGTTGTTATAGATGCATGACAACTTGGCTGCATTTAGAGCAGTGAATTTTCTTATGGTATTTTTTGTTGTAGGGCTGTATTCGTGGCTAACAGAAAAATTGTACAGAATTAGAAGAAAATAACAAAAAATAGTTTTCCCTATTTAATGATGTTAAATGTTTACACCTACATGGGGAGCATTCAATTTATTTCAAACACTGTGTCCTAGAAATGTTCATCCAACTTTCAAAGTTTAATCAGCCATATCGGTCTTGTCAGACATTCTTGCACTTGGACTTGTAGTACTAACTGCTGTATAAATTGCACTGAACCCTCGATATATCCTGGCAACCTTAATCAAAACCTCAAATCCAGAATTCTTTATTGAAATTAATATAACCTAAGTCAAAGGGACCCCGAGTAATGAACAATCCACTAATTCTGGCCCTACATTGGATGAGAACTTGGACCTTATTCTGATTCCTTGTCTTGTAGAGTTGCAATACTTATATTGTATTGCCTGACTACCATTTTACAGCAAGTTAAGTATAAAATGGCAAAATATTTTTTGGCAGTCGTATTATGCTTGCCTTTCCTACTTCATTCAAAGCAGTGCATGCTCCAGTAAGCCTGTCAAATCTAAAGTTAAATGTCAGTAAATTGGATGCTGATTGGTTCAAATCTGCATCTTGTAAACACTGGGCTGGACTGGAATAAATCTGTATATCCTAAATTATGGTTTGAATGTATGAAGTGGCAAAGTATATTTTATGCTATATTAAATGACCTGTGAATTGTAAGTTCTTACATATTGATTACAGCTGCTGTGCAGTATTATGTATTGATTCTAGTTTAAAATTCACCACATTTTACAGACATACATAATTACCTTGTTTGTACAGGTCTGATGTTTTGTATATTTAATATCTGAATTTGTGAAAGCTTTCAAATAAATTTCAAATATCACTCAATTTGTCAACAAAGCTGCAGCTACTGTATCTTCTAGATGTTCCATGAATGTCTCAATATAATTGATTGCAGATTGTCTCTTTGTTGTTTGATTAATTGGATTTCAGTGATAAATTACTGGCTACAGAATGAAGGTGTTTATAATGTTTCCTATTATATTGAAGTACAGCAAATGACATTTTTTTCTTGTTGTATGATAGTTGATATTTCATGCAGCCTTAATTGATGGCAAATTTGATATAATGAAATGTATTTTACACTATAATTGCTCTGCACGATTTACTTTATAAGATTATTGTATCACATCAATATCTACCATTTAAATTGTTAAAGTTCTGTTGTCAATTTTTTCATAACACTTACTCAATTGGTATAGTGGAATAACATTGTAAATCAATACACTAGGTCAAGTGTGTGGAAATAATAAGTTCAGTTAGTTCCTTTTAATTGTACCGTATTTTCCCATATTAATGCTCTACCTCATAAATGGCTATGTCCTGATGTCACAGAAAACAACTCACGACATGGTCCAAAAATAAGTCTTCAGCACATATATCGATAGTGCACTATGAATGTTCTACATCACTCTACCTACCATAGAACTGTTATATTATTTCATAGAAATAACACATATAATACAAAACCATGCTTCTCCATTTAACTTCGTTAAACATCATAGATATGCATTACACTTTCATGAACATGGTTCTTTGGAGAAAAATTGGTTTCAAATGCATAGCATTGATCCCCAAAAAGGTGTGTTGTAGTAGAAACATAAGCCAGGTCAAGGTAACAAACAATTTGAGGACTGGAAGCGAAACTGTTCTAAGTGCGTATAGATAAAGAAGAAGATGGGACAGTTTTCATTCAACCCTCAAATTGTTTGTTACCTTGACCTGGCTTAATAGCAAATAGCCTTACCGTTTTTGGCAAAATTCTGGTGACATATTTTGGCCCTGCTGTTACAACAATGAGTGCTCTTGTTTTCTAAGAAAAGATAAGCTTGAATGGTGGGGCAATTGTACATAGTGAATTGTTTTTGGCTAAAATATGTAAAAAAGCAAATTGGTTTTCAATGTTAATTCTCTCTTTTATTAAATATTAAGGTTTTATTAAATCATCTTAATTGTAAAATACCCTGCAGAGACATTAATGAGGGACTATATGGTATATGTCTGCTACATATGACAGCTTTAATTGAACTTAAGTATTGGTATTTGTTGAGGATGGAAGTATCTCTAATTGACAGTGGCATTTGCCTTTACTGATTGAGACATTAAGATTGAAATCTTAATTATTATGATGGTATTTATAGCTTATCTTCTTGTCTGTTTATATTCCCTTTTTATGCTCCCAGAAGGAGAAGCATGATAGTTGCTGCTTCGTCTGTCCATGTGTAAGTGCATGCATCCATCCTGCATTCGTGTCCGCACTATTTCTCAGCAACCACTGACCGGAATACAATGAAACTGAATGAGAAGCTTCTCTACCAAGAGGAGATGCATGTATTGCAGACATGTTCCGGTTTGTAGATTGTTCACATACTTAAATGGTTCTTTCCTTATACTTTGGGGAGCATCCATTCAGTTCTACTGATATTCTTGTTTATTGCTAATTAAATTTGTTCCATTATATACAATGAATATGCAGATAATGGCTAGCAATTTTGCAAATCAGTATCATCGATCCTTTACCATTAAACTTGTCCATTTTAATCAGTTTGTAAATATAGCTAAATGACAGAAGTTGGTTACATTTTAATGACTCGGCCAACAAAAGATTGAGCCGCGAAGTTTAAATATTTTATGTTTTGATCTGATTCATAGTACAGTAAAACCTCCATAATAAGACCACCTTAGGGACCCTTGAAAACTGCTCTTAGTTCTTATTGAGTTGGTTTTAATATCGAGGTTGAATAAAGAGCAAAACTGAAAGTGGGCTTGAACATTGTGGTCTTATTATTGAGGTGGTCTTTAAGTGAGGTTTTACTGTACTTATAAGTCATATTGAGTGTGATCAGTTTTGAAATTGAGGCAATTATGTTCTTAACATAGTAAAATATTTTTAAAACCATTAGAATTATATAGTTACTGTTAGATGTGTAGGATGGATGGAGTGGGTGAAAATATGAAACATGTTTGCTATAAGTCTGGTTGGAGTTGTAATTCACCGTGAAAATGGATGCAAGGCAAGCAGATGATGTCAGCATAAATCAGAGATGAATGTATCTGCCTGTTACATCAATTTGTTGCAAAACATTCCATGGATGTATGGTATGCAGCTAGGTTTTCATGTAACTCACCAATATAACAGCTCATCAATGCATTATATTTTTTGTATGTAAAACATAGTTACACTTAGAGGTTACCTTTTAAATTATTATTTGCAAAAATTTTAGATATTATTTGCAAACATTTCTAAATTTGTAAATAATTTATATTTTAATTCCTTGAAGATCGAAACGCTTGCAGATTAAACAAATCTTGCTGATTTCATGTGAAATGTGCTTGTTTTTAAATTTTCAGTTTGTATTTAAGAGACTTTTAAGTGATCTTGATCGAGAAGTGTTGCAACATTTTCAATATTTCCCAGATTTATCGTCAAGTTTTATGTCTTTATCTAAGCCACATCACTGCAATACATTTCAAAAGAATCTTAAGAAATGTTATATAAATCATTTATTGCTAAAGCTTCATACAAGATTAAATCCACTGCTACCAACCAAGATGTTGCTTGCTGGAATGTTTAGTGTTTTGTTAGTGATTCTAGGTGGTGTTCCATGAATGTTCAATAAGATTTCTTACCTTGAACCTGAAATTTGTTTCTATAATTTTATAATGCCCTCCCTTCGAAGAAGAGAGGGAAAATTGGTTTGCACATGTCCGTCGGTCCATCTGTGTGTCCGTAACCTTTTCATTTCCGATCATTTACTCAGGAACCCCTTGACCTATCATCCCCAAACATGGTCCTATTGATTTTGGGGTCAAAGTCACAGGGGGGGGGGGGGGGGGGATAATGTTTTACAAACATCTCTAGTTATGTTATAGTTTTTAGTAATTTTCAATTGTTAGATCTGTCTGGTGACTTGTCATCATTTTTTCGTGTAAAAATTTGTGGGAGGTCAGGCAAGGGGTAGAGCACCAGTCCTGACTGCTTGATCCAAAGATTTTGAGTTCAGCCACTTCTTAGCTTACCGCGAGTCTGTGAAGAAGTACGCATCTGCTTGTACAACGTAAAATTGCTACCTGTGATTTTTTAATGCTGTTTATGCAACTTAATATAATAACCTAATCTTTCTTAGTAAAGATTTCTTAATAAGAGAGTGATCTTTTCATAAGAATAACTTAAAATGCCCGATTTTTGCAAAAAAATGAATAAATTTGTGACAGAATGTCAGAGGCATGATTCGGCATTTGCATGGCCATACAGTTGAGGCATGATTCGGGGTTTTCTTGGTTCATGCAGTAGTGGCGTAATTCAGCGTTTTCTTGGTTCATGCAGTAGTGGGGTAATTCAGCGTTTTCTTGGTTCATGCAGTAGTGGCGTAATTCGTCATTTTCATGGAGCATGCAGTAGAGGCGTAATTCGTCATTTTCATGGAGCATGCAGTAGAGGCGTAATTTGGCGTTTTCATGGATCATGCAGTAGAGGCGTAATTTGGCGTTTTCTTGGAGCATGCAGTAGAGGCGTAATTTGGCGTTTTCATGGAGCATGCAGTAGAGGCGTAATTTGGCGTTTTCATGGAGCATGCAGTAGAGGAGTAATTTGGCGTTTTCATGGAGCATGCAGTAGAGGTGTAATTCGTCATTTTCATGGAGCATGCAGTAGAGGCGTAATTTGGCGTTTTCATGGATCATGCAGTAGAGGCGTAATTTGGCGTTTTCTTGGAGCATGCAGTAGAGGCGTAATTTGGCGTTTTCATGGAGCATGCAGTAGAGGCGTAATTTGGCGTTTTCATGGAGCATGCAGTAGAGGCGTAATTTGGCGTTTTCATGGAGCATGCAGTAGAGGCGTAATTTGGCATTTTCTTGGATCATGCAGTAGAGGCGTAATTCGGCGTTTTCATGGAGCATGCAGTAGAGGCGTGATTCGTCGTTTTCATGGAGCATGCAGTAGAGGCGTAATTCGTCATTTTCATGGATCATGCAGTAGAGGCGTAATTTGGCATTTTCATGGATCATGCAGTAGAGGCATAATTCGGCGTTTTCATGGAGCATGCAGTAGAGGCGTAATTTGTTGTTTTCATGGAGCATGCAGTAGAGGCGTGATTCGGCGTTTTCATGGATCATGCAGTAGAGGCGTGATTCGGCGTTTTCATGGATCATGCGGTAGAGGCGTAATTCGGCGTTTTCTTGGATCATGCAGTAGAGGCGTGATTTGGCATTTTCATGGATCATGCAGTAGAGGCGTAATTTGGCGTTTTCTTGGAGCATGCAGTAGAGGCGTAATTTGGCGTTTTCATGGAGCATGCAGTAGAGGCGTAATTTGGCGTTTTCATGGAGCATGCAGTAGAGGCGTAATTTGGCATTTTCTTGGATCATGCAGTAGAGGCGTAATTCGGCGTTTTCATGGAGCATGCAGTAGAGGCGTGATTCGTCGTTTTCATGGAGCATGCAGTAGAGGCGTAATTCGTCATTTTCATGGATCATGCAGTAGAGGCGTAATTTGGCATTTTCATGGATCATGCAGTAGAGGCATAATTCGGCGTTTTCATGGAGCATGCAGTAGAGGCGTAATTTGTTGTTTTCATGGAGCATGCAGTAGAGGCGTGATTCGGCGTTTTCATGGATCATGCAGTAGAGGCGTGATTCGGCGTTTTCATGGATCATGCGGTAGAGGCGTAATTCGGCGTTTTCTTGGATCATGCAGTAGAGGCGTGATTTGGCATTTTCTTGGATCATGAGGTAGAGGCGTAATTCGGCGTTTTCTTGGATCATGCAGTAGAGGCATAATTCGGCGTTTTCTTGATCATGCAGTAGAGGCGTGATTTGGCATTTTCTTGGATCATGCAGTAGAGGCGTAATTCGGCGTTTTCTTGGATCATGAGGTAGAGGCTTGATTCGGCGTTTTCTTGGATCATGAGGTAGAGGCGTGATTCGGCGTTTTCTTGGATCATGAGGTATATATAAGAGGCATGATTCGTCATTTTCTTGGATCATGCAGTAGAGGCGTGATTCGTCGTTTTCATGGATCATGCGGTAGAGGCGTGCTTTGTCGTTTTCATGGATCATGCGGTAGAGGCGTGATTCGGCATTTTCATGGATCATGCGGTATAGAGGCGTGATTTGGCATATCAATGGAGTAAAGGGTTAATTTAGGGAGTTCTTTGATGAATTTCATTATGTCTGAACTTTTCATGAGTACTCGGGTTAGTTACCCAGGAAGCAGTCATGGAAAAGGATCATAATATGTTGTAAGAACTTGTTTCACAATTGATGTCTTAACTAAAAATATAAGTAGAAGTGAAACTGACAAGCGTTGTTCTGCAAACATTATCTGGTATCAGATTATAGACTTCTGATAACAAGCTCTGGCTCAGAAAAGAAAATATAACAAGCTGCATTCCATTAATATGATAAGTAACCCATATAACTTGCAGGTTCATTGCTGATCAGCAAAATTAAGTTCTTTGAACCATTAGATTAATAGTACAGTGAAAATAACTGGCAAATTATATGTGGCATTTCCTACTTGACTGGTTCATCCGTGTTTGTGGTATAAATGGTGCACTGAGACTTATCTTGATGTAGAATGGAAAACCTCTTGTTTACAGGGTATCATGTAATGTATGATTAGACAGAAGCAAATTCGTTTGGCAACTGTCTTTGACCTGAAAGATGATACCCTTAACTGCTTGTCAAGTTTTGCGAAATCGTATTTTAGAAGAAGCTGTTTTGAGTTCCTGATGAGAATTTTTTAAACACGTTACTCGGAATTATGTAGATTTGCAAAATGCCAATCTGGTATAATTAATGCTTGTACTCGGTCATAACTGACTATGTTCATTACATGATTTCTGGTAATTAGCCAGTGAAACTAACAGCATTACATTTGGTATAATGACGGACATTTATGCACTTTAGGGGTTTGGCTCTCACTTAGTTTTATGCGAACCTCGGTCAACTAACAACGAAAATTGTGGAAGCTATTCACTTGTTTATTAATGGTACAAATTTGGATACAACATTATGACATGGAACAATGCAACGGTTTATCTAGTGATCTAATCCTGCAACTGCCAGATTTGTTAGAACAAAAACATGTCAGTCTAGTTGTATACAAGATTTAGCGGCTCAAGAAGGCACTGCATAGATGTTACGACATTGACCAATGAAACAACGACTAGAAAGAAAAGCACTGGATATTTTGCAAATTGTTGACTACAACTTTATTTGCCAAAATAAAATGGATCGGCACCGTTGATACATGTATATAGTATCAGTGTCTCATGTACCTTTGATTCTTGTGCACTTGTAGATTTTCTACTGGGCGATAGCGAATAATAACGCCCTCATGATGTTCTTTGATAACTGGTTATTATCAGTGATTATCTGCATCAAATTGGTTATACAATATATATTAAGTTTACATCATGCAGTCAGTCTGGGTTTGTTAATTTACTTGTCATTATGAAAATACTTTCCTGCATTCTTAAACCTATTTTACATGAACTGTTTATTGCGTTAAATGCTCAGACTTTTGTAAAATTTCTTGTAGTTATATATAAACACTTCAGTATTGTTGGGTCATAAAATATTTCATTGAATACCTGAGAAAAGATGTACCTATCTGTAATCTATTTATTTTGCTCTACATTTTGAACAGATTCGAACAGAACAGTTTTCCTCATTTTATTGTAATCCAGTACGTGTTCTGTTAATGTTGAACATTTTGTTTTATGCTTTTGGTTTAATATACCAATTATATTATATGCAGAGCTTTGATATACATTCAGGGATTTCCCTGACGCAGAAATCTTAAGTCCTGACTGACCCTTTTCTATCTAGGGACTCCTATTTTCAACTTGCTGTGCTAATAATCCCTGGGCTCCCTAAAATAATTGTTAAGTATAAAATGCATATCTGGGACCCTACAAATGTACTAAGGATCCCATATTTGTCAAACATGAGGGTCCAAGGACCTCTAGCTGAAAATTCCTAGCGACTACCATATCATTCCTATTCATCACCCCATCCTTTATCAGCCCCCCTGGTTTTCAATGAAAAATCTCACAATAACCGCCAAAAAAATTCCTCTTTAACGTTAATTTTTGACTTACCTGAGCAAATAAGTGCTAAAGCGAAGCTACATTTTTGTTTTAATAACTAATTGTCACGATCTGTGGTCAACAATTGGCTTGTTAGCACTCAGGAGATCACAATTTCAGCCCAATCGTAAGCAGTTTTGTTTTATAGTGAAATATTAATATACTGTTATTTTGACTCAAGCATCAAAGTAAAAATTGACCAGTATTTATTTACAAACTGACAGATGGTCATGAATTACAGTATATGTTTTTACTCTTATATTTTGATTCTGAAAAAATTGGACTCAAATAAATGCTCCCTCCCCCCCCCCCCCATCTTGCAAAATGTGACACCTTAAGGGCCTTAAATAGGAAAATGGCAGTGTTTATGCAGGTAAATGCATGTCTGCTATTTCCAAACTTCAAAGGTAAAGTATCTTTTGCATATCTAAGGTTTGGTGCAAAATGATTCTACCTATTTCTATAGATGAAGCTGTTACAGTAGTCTGGCAGCAACCCTCAGTATGATAAACTGAATGCTTATCCTTGTGATGAAATAGATGAATTATCTTTAATGTCTTTGAAAATGGTTCAACATAATTATGTGGTGCTTCATCTGTTGGTATTATTTACTTTGGATGTATCTTGCTCAAAGCTTAATTGACTACTTGCTAATTAGTATATAGTCGTAACATGTTGAGAAATGCATTAATTTTCCTAACTACACTATAACAACTATTATGACTTTCCTAAGACAATGTTAGGTCATGTGTATTTTGCTGACCATTTTAATCTAAGTCTGTATTCCTTCTGTCACCTATGAATTATGTTTGGGTTTTGTGTCCCTAATGCCTATATATATGTAATTGAAGTTTACGTATTCATGTCACCTCGTGTTTATGGTATTTCCTGCTGAACTTCTAATTATTATACCCCCCCCGCCAAACGAAGTTTAACAGGGGTATATAGGAGTCACCCTGTGGTCGGTCTGTCGATTTTCCTTGACCGGAGCATAACTTGAAAACTACTAGATGGAATTTAATAAAGCACAATGAGAGGAAGTGCAGTGTACAAGAACAATAACTCTATTTTAGCTAATTACAGAGTTATTGCCCTTTGTTACCTTTTTTGTCTTGAGCATTACTTGCAAACTACTAGATGTAATTTAATAAAGCACAATGAGAGGAAGTGCAGTGTACAAGAACCATAACTCTGTTTTAGCTAATTACAGAGATATTGCCGTTTGTTACTTTTTCTTGTCCACAGCATAACTGTAGCCGGGGGGGGGGATTAATCACCTTCAGTGATAGTTCTAGTTTATTTTAAAATGTCTCCTTAGCCCAAAATGATTTATTGTAAATATACTATACCCTGTATAATTACCAGAAAATGTCATTATATGGATTTGGATTTACACTTAGTTACTATTGACTTGGAACCTATAATGGGTTGTAAACTATTAGCTTGATAATAAAATCAGAGACTGATTCTAAGATCTTAACACTAATTTAGATTATGGTACTAATATTGAAGTGTATAATGGTAATTACTTTTGGAGGAACTGTGCAATAAACTTAATAAAAGTAGACTCGATTGGTTTATATGATTCAAGTGAGAATGTCATATGTATAACCTTTAATATAATGAAAATGTTATTGACCCCTGAGTTAATTAGATCTGCTTCACTTTATAACTGAAAGTGAATATCTTAGGTTGTACCTGACTTGATAAGTACTTGCATATACTTGGAGAGCAATGATAATTTTGTGGGTGATAGTGGATAAAATAGCTTCAAGTTTTGTCCATAACTACTTTTTTCTTGGAATGGGACTTTAGGTCATATAAGCAGCTGGAGTTATGTAACTTTTTCAGCTTTTGGAGTGGAGAAAGACCTGTGGCGGATATCCGGGTAGAACAACAGGACACCCATGGAGACTGACCGTACACCTAGGTAGAACAACTGAACACCTGGGTAGAACGAAAGGACACCCAGGTAGAATGACCGTACACCTGGGTAGAACAACTTGACACCTGGGTAGAATGACTGGTCACCTGAGTAGAATGACCATACACCTGGGTAGAATGACAGGACACCTGGGTAGAATGACAGGACACCTGGGTAGAATGACAGGACATTGGGATAGAATAACAGGACACCTGGGTAGAATGACAGGACACCTGGATAGAATGACAGGACACCTGGGTAGAATGACAGGACACCTGGATAGAATGACAGGACACCTGGATAGAATGACAGGACACCTGGATAGAATGACTGGACACCTGGATAGAATGACAGGACACCTGGATAAACGACCATACACCTGGATAGATTGACAGGACACCTGGATAGAATGACAGGACACCTGGGTAGAATGACAGGACACCTTGGTAGAATGACAGGACACCTGGGTAGAATGACTGCAGGACACCTGGGTAGAACGACTGGACACCTGGGTAGAATGACAGGACACCTGGGTTGAATGACAGGACACCTGGGTAGAATGACAGGACACCTGGGTAGAATGACGGGACACCTGGGTAGAATGACAGGACACCTGGGTAGAATGACAGGACACCTGGGTAGAATGACTGCAGGACACCTGGGTAGAACGACTGGACACCTGGGTAGAATGACAGGACACCTGGGTAGAATGACAGGACACCTGGGTAGAATGACTGCAGGACACCTGGGTAGAACGACTGGACACCTGGGTAGAATGACAGGACACCTGGGTAGAATGACAGGACACCTGGGTAGAATGACTGCAGGACACCTGGGTAGAACGACTGGACACCTGGGTAGAATGACAGGACACCTGGATAGAATGACAGGACACCTGGGTAGACCCACCTTCTGTAAACCAGTTGGATAGTTTCCTTACATACAAATTCTACATCCCAGATGGGACTGAAACCCACAGCAGTCAGTGACTATTACAGCTCCACCATGTTAGCAGTGACTATTACAGCTCCACCATGTTAGCAGTGACTATTACAGCTCCACCATGTTAGCAGTGACTATTACAGCTCCACCATGTTAGCAGTGACTATTACAGCTCCACCATGTTAGCAGTGACTATTACAGCTCCACCATGTTAGCAGTGACTATTACAGCTCCACCATGTTAGCAGTGACTATTACAGCTCCACCATGTTAGCAGTGACTATTACAGCTCCACCATGTTAGCACCATCCTTAATCGACAGAAGTTGCAATGATACGTCTTCCTTGTTCATCTGCTTTAATTTGTATCATTTTTCTCCAATCCATTTTGAATCGCCCACCATGGCTTCAACTTCTCTGGAATGTCACTCACTTTAATAATCCTCTACAAAATCACATTATGGATATCCTGTCCCTGTGGTTTTCTGGAATGATGACATTTTATTTTTCAAACAACCACTCAATCACAACAGAGATTCTAACAAATCTCTGTTCTATTTCTAGTGAATACACAAAAATTGCTTTTCCTTATCTAATTCCTGTATTCCTGATACAAGAGGACTTTATAATGGATTTTGATACTTCAGACAATTGAAGACATTGTTCAAGTTCAGTACATACAAAATCGGCCATAGATTTCTGTAACATGCCAATTGTGGCCACCAAATGATAGCTGTTTAGGAATGCACAGTAAAAATTGGACCTGGAGTAATACTAAGGAAAGTGAGAAATCAGTTGACAATTAGTACATGTGACATCTGCATAAACTTGTATAATTGTAAATTGTGCTTGTGTCCATACTATGTCTTCATTGAAATGTTCGAGTTAATTTTAAGACTCAAAATTGACTCATTGTCTGGTTACTTTAGTTACATCTAGAATGTAAAAATGTCTGTTAAAATTATGACATTCATTGGTTTCAAATATTATGTCATACAATTCCGTGTCGATCAATATATGAGACTGAGATACCAGTACTTGTGTCACATTTTCTAGAGTAAATTTCATATTTTATATCACTCACTTCTACAGTTAAAACCTCACTTAAATATCACTTCAATAATAAGACCACAAGTTTTTTTCACTGTTTTGCTCTTTATTCAACCTCAATATTAAGACCAATTCAATAAGAAGACCAGTTTGCAAGGGTCCCAAAGGTGGTCTTATTATCGAGGTTTTACTGTACTTGGTAATGTCCTTGCCTCATTCTCTCACAATGCTACGACATTATGTCAGTCTGATGGATCGTAAATTTCATTTTAGAATTATTAAGTAATGTCTGGATTAAGTGCCTTATAGTTAATTACATTTGATTTAGTCTGTAGAAATGCGTGCTGCATTAAATGCCATTAAGGTCGTTCCAGGAAGTCACACTAAAAGCTACTTAGTGAGGCTTGATGGATATTATATGCTACAGTTGATGTAGAGATAATTACAGAGTATAAATTGTCACCTCTCACATAGTTTACACAATTACATGTTGGCAGTTCAAGTAAATAACTTGTTCTGATCATATTCCTCCCCTCTTACTTGGGTAATGAGATATATTTTACATACAGGGTTATGGAATTGCATATTTAAATTATGTGCCTTCCAGAACAATATAGGTAGTACAGACAGAGAGAGCTTGGAAAGACGGTTTCAACGATACCAAATACTCTAAACTGCCAAAAATTGAGTTACAGGATTTTGGAAACAAGGTGCTGATATTGCTCCCCTATTACTGGGGTAGATTGTTACTTGTATTTGTGTATGATATATATATTTTTACCACACTGATGTAAGATTGTTATGTAAAAATATCTAGTTATGTTCACAGGGTGAGTGATTCAAACCTGTTATATACAGTATATATCTAGTTATGTTCACAGGATGAGTGATTCAAACCTGTTATATACAGTATATATCTAGTTATGTTCACAGGGTGAGTGATTCAAACCTGTTATATACAGTATATATCTAGTTATGTTCACAGGATGAGTGATTCAAACCTGTTATATACAGTATATATCTAGTTATGTTCACAGGGTGAGTGATTCAAACCTGTTATATACAGTATATATCTAGTTATGTTCACAGGGTGAGTGATTCAAACCTGTTATATACAGTATATATCTAGTTATGTTCACAGGATGAGTGATTCAAACCTGTTATATACAGTATATATCTAGTTATGTTCACAGGATGAGTGATTCAAACCTGTTATATACAGTATATATCTAGTTATGTTCACAGGGTGAGTGATTCAAACCTGTTATATACAGTATATATCTAGTTATGTTCACAGGATGAGTGATTCAAACCTGTTATATACAGTATATATCTAGTTATGTTCACAGGATGAGTGATTCAAACCTGTTATATACAGTATATATCTAGTTATGTTCACAGGGTGAGTGATTCAAACCTGTTATATACAGTATATATCTAGTTATGTTCACAGGATGAGTGATTCAAACCTGTTATATACAGTATATATCTAGTTATGTTCACAGGATGAGTGATTCAAACCTGTTATATACAGTATATATCTAGTTATGTTCACAGGATGAGTGATTCAAACCTGTTATATACAGTATATATCTAGTTATGTTCACAGGATGAGTGATTCAAACCTGTTATATACAGTATATATCTAGTTATGTTCACAGGATGAGTGATTCAAACCTGTTATATACAGTATATATCTAGTTATGTTCACAGGATGAGTGATTCAAACCTGTTATATACAGTATATATCTAGTTATGTTCACAGGGTGAGTGATTCAAACCTGTTATATACAGTATATATCTAGTTATGTTCACAGTGTGAGTGATTCAAACCTGTTATATACAGTATATATCTAGTTATGTTCACAGTGTGAGTGATTCAAACCTGTTATATACAGTATATATCTAGTTATGTTCACAGGGTGAGTGATTCAAACCTGTTATATACAGTATATATCTAGTTATGTTCACAGGATGAGTGATTCAAACCTGTTAAGGCTTTAATCTCTAATAAAACAGCTGTGACATAAATATGTAGGGCCACTACGTGACTTTCCAGACCAGGTTGGCCCACTTGAAACATGATTGTTGTGTTTATATAGTTAAAAGATTTTTCTAGTTAAAAAACCTATAAAACAGATGGTTAATGACTGTGTTTGTTGCATAATGAGTTTTACATTGCTATGATTTTGCCAAAATGAAACGTAGATTGGTAAATACTTGTCTCTTATAAATTACTGTAAAATAATCCACAATACAGTTAAACAACTTTAATACTGATCTTCTCTGGATTGCTATCAATGTAGGTTTTTGCCTCTAATCTTGTGGTACAAACTACAATATATACTGTTTAAATACTGCTCAAATTGCAACCTCAATTTATATCTCTGGTAAACACCCATTGTTAAAGAATTCAGGAAGTTATCTATTACATCATGCAGAACAAGGTCTAATTTGCAAAAAAGAACGTGTAGTTACATAAATATCCTGTGAAGATTTTATTTTAATGACTTGAGTTTATAAATTTTACTTTTTGAATTCATATATTTTGCTTCCTGCAAAGTTTTGTAATCAGAACAACATAGGTATATAAAACAGTGTGGGCTAAACCTGTTTGTACAATTGAATGAATAATGGGTGAGATTGAATCCCAAATTCTTAAAATGTCTTTGTTAAATATCTGTGTTATATACAAATATAACATTACATTAACCTGTAGCTGTTTACTTCTCACTGAAAAGGCTCTTTGTATAAGCCTACACAGTAAGTGAGATTTGTATGTTAGAATAGTGCAGTCAGAAGCAATTTAATTCACTATTCATGTTTATTTTTAGCTAGAAGTTCTGCCTTGTTCAGGAAGAGTGCAAGGGAACTAACTCCAATGTTTATTAATTAAACTATGTTGCAGCAGTTGTGTCCCTTTATCATAAATGTTTAACTCGAAGAATTGAACTGATGGGAAGTCTGATATTCAACACTCTTGTGGGAGATAAAATGGGACTTTTTGCAGATTTGGTTATACATTAGTAATGCATAGTGATTATTAAAATCACATCAGGTGATAAAATGTAATTTGTTTGTATTTGTATTAATGCATTTCAGAAACGTTTTGAAATGAAATCCACATGACACTAGTGGAGAAGAAGTGTTCGAAATTTCTAAAAAATTACTCAGTTTTGTTTATTAGTTTAATCCTGCAATGTTTATCATTACCGGTATGTATGTACTGAACAGCAGTTTTTTTGTCTATCAAGTTGTGTCAGCAAATGCATGTAAAAACATCAATGAAAAAACTTTATTCTTATGTAATTAAGTATTTAGTTAGTAAATATTTTGGTTACTGAAAACAGAATTACAAGCATTCAGTTTAGATATTTACCAATGAATCAGATAAAAATGTAGCCCTTTTTTATAGCAAACTTGGGGGCCGATATTGGGCCCCATTCCCCCAAAAAAGTATATGATTATTTTCCCCCTATTTAGAAAGAAAGTTCCCCTTCAGTAAAATTATTTAATTTTTTTATGTTATAAATACCGAAATTTGGTGAGACAAGATGCAAATTTGCCCTATCAATAGGACCCACCATATTTCCCCAAAATCTGAAAAAAATGGCTGAAATGCCTCAGCTATCAAAGCAGTGATGAACAGGGTCCTCACAGAGAGGAGTCGGTATGTTTAAATTTAGAGGTACATTAATGTATCATATTCCCATAAGGTATGTTCATATTCATTAACTAGGAATGGTGAATAAGCCTTGGAATATTCAAATGAAACCTATAATGTAAATGTCTATTATCAATCATATACAAACATGTTTTGTTAAACAACCCTTAAGCTAGGGGTCTTTCAATGTTTTCACCTCACCAAATTTACTTTTAGCTATGATTTATGCAATTAACGTACAATTACACATAAACAAAGATTTCAGTCCCAATAGTTTCATTAAGAATTTATTATATAATTATCTCTTATCCTATAGTAACTTGCACAAAAAATCTTTACTACATGCTTTTTATTATTCCGTTTCATCCAGTTAATTGTTACAGAATTTAAAAAGTTGCATCTTGAAGAAGTCCGCAATAATGCTTTTATCCTTAATTTGCTTGACGGAAGTCCCAGGTCAGACAAGATAGTATCATGTTTAGTAGAGGAACCATGTTGTTTTTAGTTGTTCAGTAGAATAACTTGTCATATGGCAATTTTTGAAAGTTGCATCGCCTTAATATGAAAACTACTTTTTCCGGAAGTGGCACAGGAATAACAGATAAGTGAATCGGTTAAAATATAGTTCAACATCTGAGGGTAACCTGCATTACACACTCAATACTGGAAGACATCTTTACTGCAGAACTAAATTTAATGGTTCAACAATGGACAATAATTATTTGAACTTTCTGTGAATCTGCAAGTGTTGAATACAAAAGCAGTGTTCAATACTGAACAACTTTTGTGCTTTCAGCGCTTTGATTATTTTTGTTGTATTTTTATGTACAGTTTAAAATGCCCATGTCTATAGATATAACTGATCATTACTGGAACATAAGTTGCACCTTGGTGTTTGACTGTTGAGATTAAGCCTGTAAAAGCAGCGTTATTCTTTTGTCTTTGTAAATATAGCCTGTTTGAAAACCAAAATTCATGTCACACATATCATGAATAGAACATTTATAGTCTGACCATGGACTAAATGATATTGGATGGTATAATGTTATTTTTAACCAGATCTTACTAAGAAATAGCTAATAGTTTTAGGCTCTGGTTATCTATGATAATTATGTTTGAGATGCAAAAGAACATCATTTCATAAAATAATTGAGAAGCTACAGGAGTTGTCTCCCATAAAACATAGGGTCTCATTCAATTGAATCATTTTAACCTGTGACATAGTAAGAATGGCTGTTATGTTAGTCATATCTCACAGAGTTTACTACCTAATGTAACAAACTATGTAGGATCCTGGCATGTTACATGTTTCATGTTTGATCACCTGGCATGTTACATGTTTCATGTTTGATCACTGGTTCTGGTCCACAGCACCCATGGATTGCTAGATTTTTTGTATTTGCATTTATTTATTGTCGCCACCGGTTTCCTATATGGGCGACGCCTCCAGAAGAATGTTAGTCATATTAGATTTTTGGAGGATAGTGCATGATACAGGAGATGCCCCAGTTCCAGAAGCACCCCCTGGTTCTTTTACGTGCTCGATGTAAAGCATCATACACGGGACCTCGGTTTTTAAAGTCTCCTCCGAAAGACTGTTAGTACGGTTGGTGATGGAGCGGGGAATCGAACCAGCGATCCCTGGATTACAAGTCCAGCGCGTTACCACTGGACCACGGATCCACTACTTGATTGCTAGAGCTCAGAATGTAACTTTAAATACATTTTATCATGAGCTTGCATGATGGATGTGTTAAGGGGGTGACTAATTAAGGACCTCGTGGCCCTCTACGTTGAGTATTGTTCAGTCCTTGAAGATAAATTACTTTATTGATTGTTAAAAAATCTCTGTGAAGTATTAATCTTGATGTGAGAAGGGCTGTTACTTAGAACTGTGACCTGAATAAATATTTTAATTAGTGCTCGGTTTCATTTATTAAGCTCTGTTAAACAAGGATAATTAATTCATTCTTGTCACTGAATGTGAATAATTTGCATAAAAGGTGTAGATAATTATAGTCCAATAAATATAAATGTTAGGTTAAGGTCCCTTAGATGATGTGGGCGTATATTGCTGTGAAAGTTGTCCTTTGCCAGCAAAGAAGCCCACACCTTTCTTCCTTCTGCCATATCTTTAATGGTATTCATAATTTCACATAAACAGGCCTTAATCTGGGTATATAGGGAACATTAATACTGGCACATAATTTGGGGAAAAAAATCATTGAATTTGGAATGATAAATCCGGGAGTAACTTGTCAAAATTGGGAATTCTGCATGCTTTTAAGCAATTATGCCATTGAGAATGGGTTAGAATATCTGACCCATGGTATGCCATGAAAAAGGCCTGACAAATGAGTGAATTTATTGTATGTGACCGCACAGTTCTTTACATAATGTCAATTTTCTTCATGCCTTAAAAATTGATATGACTTTGGCATACAACAGCTTGTTTGAGAATGTTTTCTGTTAGCCGTATATTCATGTATCCACGGCAACATTCAGTATATTAATGACCAACATGTCACTGGCACGTTAGAATTTGCATAATTTTGCAAGTCTGATGTATTAAACCATCTTCCATGTGAAATTTAATTATTTACTTCATCAGCTAACTTTCACTTACACGAATAGAACTGGAAGGATGTGAATGCTTAGTGTCTACTGGATTATATTCTGGTATAGTTCTGGTGTATGTAAGGCAATCATGAATGGACATACATTTAGGGTTTCGTGGGTTCAAATTGCATTTCTTATATAGTGGACTATTTAGGATAGAGGAATTTCGTGATGTTGTCACCATAGTTAAACGTTTGTTCGTTGAGATATTTTAGGACTAAAATTGATTTTTTTTCTATTTTTGATTGTCATGATGGTCAAGATTGTACTGGCTTTCACAAAGTGAATGTCAAAGTTCGTTCAATGTCCTATTGTTGAGTTTTTGGAGAAAAGTCAAGGTCATTTAAAATTTGGATAAGGTTGTTTGTTCACTGTTCAGCATTCTTTTTCTGTAGTTAATGCTTTTGGGTCATTAATTTTGTTCTCATCTTTGAATCAATCATATAGTTCATAAAAGAACATTTATTATAATAATATGCATGTATGATAATAAGGTGGTTGTTTTAATGTTAATGTAGTTCAGATTTATTCACTTCATTATAAAAATTCAGCCTGATTCACTAAGTGTCTATCAACACTGTACAGGCCTGATATAATTATGTAGGCTTACGTTGATTCTGTTCGAAGTTTGTCAGATCGAGTCACTCTGCATTCAATTCATTAGTGACTTCATGTAGTTTCATTTAAAACATATAACATACATACTTCTGTACCCAAGTGGTTATGGCATTTGCCTAGGGAGTGGAAAAGCGAAGGTTTGATATTGCCTTTGTGGTACGTTACCAGCTACTGTAAGAATTGTTACCCTTTGCCTACAGTAACCTGCATGGGGCCAGAAAATTAAGGATAGGAATCGAAGATGCATGTTCTCAGAACGGTGATTCACAAGTTAGATGGCTGGCCCTTTAAGGGGTTTATGCTATATGCCAATGACGTCACATAGATATTGTATTTAGAAATGATATTTCCTTATCAGTAAAAGACAAAATTGCTTACAATAATGTGTTAAGCTGACTATGTTTATGTAAAATTTAAATGACACACTCTAATTAATAAATTATAAGAAGCTTTGCAAGTAATTAATCTGAATGATTAATGATGGTATGTTTGAATATATAGGCAGTGAATATTGTTTTGTGATGTAGGATGAAACTACAAAATATATATGGGGAACATTTCAAAATCCAGGGATTTCTGTTAATGAACTTAATTGTAACAAAAAAATATTATATTGTTTGGTCTAAATTCTCGCTGCTTCATTTCTTTAACAGAGATGTTGAAAGCAATTTGATATCTTGTGATAACTGCTCAGAGGTTGTAACATAGAATCTCATATTTGTACTATCATTTTCCCATTTATAACAAGTTTTAGGATACAAAAATCATTACTGGCCATACTGAGATGTTTGTTGGTGTTTCTGTCATGGTTGTGTTAAGCTTGGAGTGTGTGGTAGTGTGGTATGAACTCGGGGAGATCTTTTTCTCACTTTCTTGCTGTAGTGTTTAACAGTTACTGATATGTGGATACAGTGAACTCAGGATTTAATTGCTTGCTGGGAACTTAATTAATGAATATACATTGTTTATTGATATCTTGCTGCCATAATTGTATCAACTGAATTCATTTCATATTTGAGGATATTATTTCATTCATTCAACCACATGCAGTATTATCTCCATTCAATCTTGAATATCAATATTTTCTCAATTTTTTGGTGGGTATAATACAGAAAGCCGATGCTTTGTGAATTTGCATATTTTGTTCTAGTCTGTTGAGGTCTTGAAGTAAACTTGCATTGTTAAGGAATCGTGTGACTTTTAAACTTAAACTTCAGATTCTGGCACTATTGTTCTATTTAATTGATGTGTAATGATGTGTTTTATTTGCCAACAGATGGTTTTACTGTTCTATTTTTTCTTGTGAAGTGTTTTCTACTACTCTCGTGTCTGAATGCCAATTAGTCGGAGAGGATAGAAAATTTGTAAAACAATTGTAAGGCACGAAATATTATTCTTATCAGCTGTTTTTCAAGATTTGTGTAAAAGTTTCAATTCATTTTAGGATACAAAAGCATGGTAGATTTATTGTATGTTTCAAGAAAGTTACTTTTCAATATTGCATAGGTGCAGTTCCATTGTAGGCTTGGCAATATTCTCGTGATTTACTGTTGCTAGATTCTATGATATAATATAAAATTGATATCAGTATAATGTTTCATCAGCTGTTGCTTGTTTCTGAAGTCATGAATTATTTTCAGCATATTAATTGCTCTGTAATTGTTTCAGGGGGGGGGGGTTGTATTTAGTTAGGTCAGTCTGTCACAGAATTGTCTCTCGCTTACTCTCCAAATCTTTTTACAATTTAACCGATTTCAGTATCACCCAAATGGTACAAATATTGACCATACTGACAACAGTAGACAACTTTTTAAAATGTTGTATCAAGGTTTTTTCATGAAATCAAAGGTCTGATAGCTAGGTAGTCACTAGGGAGACATAGGTTGTACATCAACAACAACCATCTAGTTTAGTGATAAATGTAAAAGTATGATCATTAGTTCTGTTCTTTCTACGTGTTAAGATTTGCGTGATATCAGTCTTATTAAGTTCATCAAGTCTCAAGTTAATTGATTAAATTCAGTGATTCATCATAATTCGCTTTATTTCTCATAATATCAATTGACAATAGGTTGTGTGAAAGCTGAGTCTAATAACTCTCATTGAATCTTGATGGCAACAGTTGTGTTATATGGATCAAACACAGGCGTTGCACACTATACCAGCTACATGAATACATATCAGCCAGGCATTTATCTCTCTGCTATAATCTGATTGACTGATGCTGTTCAATTATGTAATGAATATTTGTGCTGGGCATTACTAGCTTTCTAGATTTATCAACTGTTCATGTTAGGAGCTTAATTAGTATAAAATTTGCTGATCTGTAGGGATGTAACAATATACACCAGTATATCGATATATTGCGATGTCAAGCCAAACTGTACTGTTTTTACCACATTATAATATATTGTTGTCTTTTCCTTTTTTGAAAAGATGTTATATGTATACGTTTGGTCTTTTCAAGATTTGTTAGAAAAAACAATGCATTTGCAAAATGAATGGAATACATCATCATCTGTACTGGTGCTCAATGAAGTATCACATATGCTGATATTTTTTGGATAATAATAACGGCACTGTGTTGACTTGTTCATGCTTTGGTTTGAAAAAATGGACCATAAAAATTGCTCCTTTAAATAAATATTCATTTTTTCATGCCGGTTGCCTGAGGTTACAAAAACATCGACTTCTGTCTTTTACACAGATTATACTGAGAATGCATGCAAGTATGGGCAATAATTCTCTTGAATCACGATTTTACTTCTACTGTTCAAGCCCCATCTACAAAACATTCCACAATTTGGTCTGCCTTAAAATTTGTATATGAGTACAAGCGTGCTCAGTGCAATATATGTTTTCATGGTAGATAGTCTTTATGAAAATATTGAGTGCAATGTTAGTAATACCATCTAATTTTATTAAAGTTCAATTGAGCTGACACGAAATTCCTCTTAGTCCAAAAAAAACTAACTAATTAATCATAATTAATTGATGATAAAAGCGCATTGTTGAATTGTCTGAATGTATTTATAGTAGCAAATGAAGATTGATGGTTTAAATCCTCACATTAGTTTTTCAGACAGGTTAGATCTGCGGATATGATCTTGACATTATTATAGGTTTGTTAGGGCCTTAGTCATGTCTTTTCTCTGTTTTTGGAGCTTAAGCAGATTCTGAATAATTGCAAGAAGGATGTACATTTACTAAGTACAGGTTTGAATATTTTGCGGCTAATTCAATTGAGAATTGCCAACCAATGAGTATTAGATATAATAGCAGTTAATGATATTGCTAATTTTTATTGAATTAACTTCAAAGAAACCCAATTATGATATGATGGAAAAAAAAAAATGTAATTTTGGTATTCATTTACTATTTCTGCTGGTACTTTTTGTAAAGAATGATTATGTTAGCCTTTTAGCACAAATATGATGAAGATATTGAATGGGTGCTTATGTTCAGTACTTTACGTTACATTTTTGTAGTAATATAAGTCTTTTTTGCAAGATTAATTGTTAAGGAAAGTGACACTTTCTTCGGTTATATCAACATGAAGGAAGGACAAGGAATGTAAAATAATTCCATTATTTTGAGTGTATTTGTTATTTTATTTTATTGATATTAGAAATCAAAGCTGGTGGATGTTAGAGTGATCCTTTCAATTTGAACTCATTAATACATATAACATTTGTGTACATTCATTTGACCAGAGTGTGTATCTAGTGCCATTTACTTGATATATATGCAATAATTCCATATGGATAAATTTGATGATCTTCATATATCGGTAAGTGTAATTTTCATTGTTCTATTTAATATTTTTTATTAAATACTGGATATTTGTGAGTTTACATATGAGTGCTGCTATGAGATTTACAATTCTTCTGTAAGTGACATCATTTCAAGGAAACATCACATGTGACGTCACTATTTACAAGCAGGAAACAATATTTACTCATAATTATAGTCTCTTCATTTTCATATTGCCATATGGGGCCAAATTTGACGCTTCAGTGCAAGTCTATACTAACTCCTTTATAAATACGTAAGAGTTAGGATAGTCTTGCGCTAAACCCTCAAAATATTGCTTACTGTCAGTACATGGTGACTTCACCTGTGACATTTTCTGGAAATGACATCACTTAAAGAAGAGGTTGGAAATCGTACAGCGGCGCTCTTATATACAAGAATATGTCTCTGTTTAACTGTGCTTATAAGTTTAATTGTAAAGTGTGCACTTAGTGTAAAGTGTTAAGTGTATTGTTGTATTGACCATGTATAGTGGCAATGTTACCTGATGTACATGCTTGCATGATTTTACTGCGAATGACGGTACAGTCAAATCTCAGTAATTAGACCAACATTGGTTCTGCTAATTGCCTTATTAATGACATGATCTGACTATTAAGTTAATTGTTGATGAAAAATTGAAAATGATCCAAGAAAATACGGTTTTATTGATGACATGGTCTTATTATATTGAGGTGGTCAGTTAGTGAGGTTTTACTATATTGAACTGAGTGCGAACTTTGAGAGGATATGTAACCTATATGTTCTTTTTGCCAACGAATACATATAACAATGCCATTGAGCACAATCATGGAATTCAAGGTAAAAATGATTAGTTTGAAACAAGAATTAGATATTGATTCATTGATGAGCTAGCATAAGCTTTTTATCTGTGATCAAATTATTTCCCCTGATTGTTTTATGTACTTGCTTCACTCTACTGTACTTTAGACACTAATTCAGAGCCAAATTACTAATGAGCCATGTAATAGAATACAGGAAGACTTATGATGATGTAGATACCATGGAAGTTAGGTACTGGCATTCATGTATGTTACTAGGTAGATTATTTACCAAAGATCTTTCCATCCCTAGTAAATCTTATAGTTTCTCTGATTATAAGGTTTGCATTCTATCATTAATGAGTCATTCTTAAAGGCATTGTTTATTATTACAGTGGTTAAGTTGAGATATGTTATGTGTAAGACAAAACAGATGTGGCATTCTTTAACTCATTTTCTTTTATCATTCATCAGGCTTCATTTTTATATTATCTCCATTTCCTTAACTTCCATTAGTATCAGACAGATTTCTGTTGTGTTCCTCCATACAGTTCGGAATAATCTCAACAATTTGTAAACATAAAGATCAGTCGTGACCATTCAAACCCGGCCTAGAGAAAAAGACATCAACATTTCAGTGAAATTTCACTGCTTTTTTTCACTGGGCATACAATATTTATATTCATATTTCTGAAATTGGCAAAGTAAAGTTGAAAGTAAGCCTAGTATATATTAAGTAAAAGACATTTGAATCATAACAATATGTTAAACAGTTAATTGGCACCGAAGTCAACCTTGGTTTATACAGGTATTATTATCACCCAGGATCTTGTCCCCATTTGATGATGATCAACCCGGGTCATATTGCAAGGTGTACCCCTGACCAACCATGATCTCAGCCATGTTTGACCATGATCTCAGCCATGTTTGACCATGATCTCAGCCATGTTTGACCATGGTTTTTCAGGTGTTGTAGAACTGATGCTGAAATATATTACCAAAGTTCTTAATTGAAATGAGCATGTATTGTATATTTATTCAAAAGTGTTATATACGTCATCATATTTTACTGGTATATATAAATTATGTTAAACATGCTAAAATGTATTGAATTAGTAGATATTTGTACAACGAGAGGTGATGTATAAACAGTTATATTCAACATGTGCATTGTACATGCATTCAAGATTCCAATGTCAAATAAACTGTGTATGTCATGACCACTAATTGGATAAACGCATCAATGCATAATTAATGCCCTAATGACGGTATTAGCTTTCATCAACAGCATTTGTTCAATGATAATGTTGTCTGTTATCTGCTAATGATGTTAGAAAATGAATACAGTATAATATGTCTGTCAACTAATGTGGTTCTTCCTAATATTTGAACTGATAATGTAACTTAGTTAAAATAATACAGTATATTTCATCTTGACTTTTAGATTAAGTAAAACGTGACAGAGGTTATAATACACACATAGGTTATAATACACACATGTTGACAAGATTCAATGCATGTATCATGTGTGTAGACCTAATGTTTTTAACCACTTCCAGAACACCATTTGCATATAAAACATTGACTGTACAAAACATTGGTCGTGTTTGCAGTATTAATGTAGGCATACCAGTTTACATATATGTAAGATCATTTATGTTCAAAGTATAAAATCTCAGAATATCATGGTAATTCTGCATTATGTTAATACAATAGCTGACTTAATTGACGCCCGCATTCTTGGAGTGTACAACCTAGGTTGAATTTGGTTCAATCTGATTTCACTGTGGTTTGACATGGTCACTATTAGGTTTAATCTGTATTGGACTATTTTTCTTTCACAGTTGGATTGTTCCTTTATGATTTAAACCATGGTAAATTTAAACCATGATCCACCTTGAGTGTTTATTATGGTTAACCATGGTCATAAGTTGCTCAACAAGCTCAAACCTTGGTTTTTAACCGTCCCATATAACAGGGTACTCCAGTGCATGTATATGCTTTTGAGTTGAACAAGTTTCGACTTGTCAATGAAGTCTTACAATATGTAGGTAACTAATGTATTGTCGAGAAGTGGTTCTTCAGAGTCAAGGTTTTGATCGGTTGATTTTCATTGTGACTTAGGGCACTGAACTGACTATTGAATTTTTGTCTGTATATTAATAATAACCGATTGTTATAATTCATACTGGCTGGATACATCTCTGTTCATTACCTTAACTTTTCTGTTTTTTCTCCACCTGCCTGGTCTAATTAGCTCAGTGACAGTTACTGTTACTGCCAAGATTTACTCATCTAGTTGTAATTGCCTGGTACTAAGTCAGTTAATGAATTTAGTGTTATAGGATCAATATTGTTGCTAAAGTACAGTTTATGCTAAGAAGACAGCCCTATGTGGCATGTTAAATTGTCAGGTCCATAAAATATGTTTGTCAGAGTTTGTTAAGAGTTTGAAACTTACCATCTGTTGTAAGATGTATAATTATTTTAAGGAAATGATGGGCTTCTGAGAAACAAGCTAGTTAACCACTAGTATACCAGTTACAACGTTGTTGTGTGACATTACTGTGATAATAAATACGGGTAATATGATAGACCTATGTTGCTATGTGTCTCACCTATCTGGTGTCTTCATGTTTCATGCTTATCAATATTGGTTCTCTACAATACTATGTGATACAATGTTCTCCTCTTTGTTCAGTTATGAATGTGTAGTAACATAGTTTGTGAAAACATTATGTTTTCTTAGGTCAGTCATGGTGAATACCCATCGGACAGTCGGACCTGACCGATAAAAAAACGGCCAGGTCTGATGCAGAAGGCCTGTGCGTCGCTCGGCATGTCCGATACGGTACGGAACAGATTGGATGGGTTTTACAACATCCGTTGCTGTTTTTATGAAGTAGTTTCTGTTGATTTTCTGTGTACGTGTAGATTGTAGTGAATGTTAGAAAAGATTCACAAAGTCCTTCTGCTTGTATTTCTCTGCATAATACTGTTAACACATTGCGATCTTCGTGCGCGCACCGATTGTCTTTCGGACATTTAAACTTTGATTGTGTCGTCAAAAAGGCATTTCAGGAGTGAATGTTAAGGTTAATCATAATTTTTAAATGTTATTTATCGAAATATGCTAACAATTTTCCCATTTCTGTTCGATTTGTTAACTTTCACTTTGAAATGAGCGGTCATATAGCCGGTCATATAGCCGCACAAAATCCTGTCAGAAAATGGAAAAAATGGTTCTTTTCATAGATGATTAGTAGAATTGTCAAAATGGACATTTATGGAAGATTTTCCTTTTTCAAGTTCAATGCAGTATGATTCAACTCAATATCCAAATATTGTCACTACAATCAGACAATGTTGCTCTCTCCAAACATTGTCACTACAATCAGACAATGTTGCTCTCTCCATACAGTGTCACTACAATCAGACAATGTTGCTCTCTCCAAACAATGTCACCAATGTTGCTCTCTCCATACAGTGTCACTACAATGTCACCAATGTTGCATTCTCCAAACATTGTCACTACAATCAGACAATGTTGCATTCTCCAAACATTGTCACTACAATCAGACAATGTTGCTCTCTCCAAACATTGTCACTACAATCAGACAACATTGCTCTCTCCAAACAATGTCATTACAATCAGACAACATTGCTCTCTCCAAACAATGTCACTACAATCAGGTAATGTTGCTCTCATCAAACATTGTCACTACAATCAGGTAATGTTGCTCTCTCCAAACATTGTCACTACAATCAGACAACATTGATCTCTCCAAACAATGTCACTACAATCAGACAATGTTGCTCTCACCAAACAGTGTCACTACAATCAGACAATGTTGCTCTCACCAAACATTGTCACTACAATCAGACAATGTTGCTCTCACCAAACAGTGTCACTACAATCAGACAATGTTGCTCTCACCAAACATTGTCACTACAATCAGACAACATTGATCTCTCCAAACATTGTCACTACAATCAGGTAATATTGCTCTCACCAAACATTGTCACTACAATCAGGTAATATTGCTCTCACCAAACAATGTCACTACAATCAGACAACATTGATCTCTCCAAACATTGTCACTACAATCAGGTAATATTGCTCTCACCAAACATTGTCACTACAATCAGGTAATATTGCTCTCACCAAACAATGTCACTACAATCAGACAACATTGATCTCTCCAAACATTGTCACTACAATCAGGTAATATTGCTCTCACCAAACATTGTCACTACAATCAGGTAATGTTGCTCTCACCAAACAATGTCACTACAATCAGGTAATGTTGCTCTCATCAAACAATGTCACTACAATCAGACAACATTGATCTCTCCAAACATTGTCACTACAATCAGGTAATGTTGCTCTCACCAGACATTGTCACTACAATCAGGTAATGTTGCTCTCACCAAACATTGTCACTACAACCAGACAATGTTGCTCTCACCAAACAATGTCACTACAATCAGGTAATGTTGCTCTCACCAAACAATGTCACTACAATCAGGTAATGTTGCTCTCACCAAACATTGTCACTACAATCAGGTAATGTTGCTCTCACCAAACATTGTCACTACAATCAGGTAATGTTGCTCTCACCAAACATTGTCACTACAACCAGACAATGTTGCTCTCACCAAACAATGTCACTACAATCAGGTAATGTTGCTCTCACCAAACAATGTCACTACAATCAGGTAATGTTGCTCTCACCAAACATTGTCACTACAATCAGGTAATGTTTCTCTCATCAAACAATGTTACTACAATCAGGTAATGTTGCTCTCACCAAACATTGTCACTACAATCAGGTAATGTTGCTCTCACCAAACAATGTCACTACAATCAGGTAATGTTGCTCTCACCAAACAATGTCACTACAAGCAGGTAATGTTGCTCTCACCAAACAATGTCACTACAATCAGGTAATGTTGCTCTCACCAAACAATGTCACTACAATCAGGTTAAATTCTGCTTTCCCCAAACAATGTCACTACAATCAGGTAATGTTGCTCTCACCAAACAATGTCACTACAATCAGGTAATGTTGCTCTCACCAAACAATGTCACTACAATCAGGTAATGTTGCTCTCACCAAACAATGTCACTACAATCAGGTAATGTTGCTCTCACCAAACAATGTCACTACAATCAGGTAGTGTTGCTCTCACCAAACAATGTCACTACAATCAGGTAATGTTGCTCTCACCAAACAATGTCACTACAATCAGGTTAAATTCTGCTTTCCCCAAACAATGTCACTACAATCAGGTAATGTTGCTCTCACCAAACAATGTCACTACAATCAGGTAATGTTGCTCTCACCAAACAATGTCACTACAATCAGGTAATGTTGCTCTCACCAAACAATGTCACTTCAATCAGGTTAAATTCTGCTTTCCCCAAACAATGTCACTACAATCAGGTAATGTTGCTCTCACCAAACAATGTCACTACAATCAGGTAATGTTGCTCTCACCAAACAATGTCACTACAATCAGGTAATGTTGCTCTCACCAAACAATGTCACTACAATCAGGTTAAATTCTGCTTTCCCCAAACAATGTCACTACAATCAGGTATTGTTGCTCTCACCAAACAATGTCACTACAATCAGGTTAAATTTTGCTTTCCCCAAACAATGTCACTACAATCAGGTAATGTTGCTCTCACCAAACAATGTCACTACAATCAGGTTAAATTTTGCTTTCCCCAAACAATGTCACTACAATCAGGTAATGTTGCTCTCACCAAACAATGTCACTACAATCAGGTAATGTTGCTCTCACCAAACAATGTCACTACAATCAGGTTAAATTTTGCTTTCCCCAAACAATGTCACTACAATCAGGTAATGTTGCTCTCACCAAACAATGTCACTACAATCAGGTAATGTTGCTCTCACCAAACAATGTCACTACAATCAGGTAATGTTGCTCTCACCAAACAATGTCACTACAATCAGGTTAAATTCTGCTTTCCCCAAACAATGTCACTACAATCAGGTAATGTTGCTCTCACCAAACAATGTCACTACAATCAGGTAATGTTGCTCTCACCAAACAATGTCACTACAATCAGGTAATGTTGCTCTCACCAAACAATGTCACTACAATCAGGTAATGTTGCTCTCACCAAACAATGTCACTACAATCAGGTAGTGTTGCTCTCACCAAACAATGTCACTACAATCAGGTAATGTTGCTCTCACCAAACAATGTCACTACAATCAGGTTAAATTCTGCTTTCCCCAAACAATGTCACTACAATCAGGTAATGTTGCTCTCACCAAACAATGTCACTACAATCAGGTAATGTTGCTCTCACCAAACAATGTCACTACAATCAGGTAATGTTGCTCTCACCAAACAATGTCACTTCAATCAGGTTAAATTCTGCTTTCCCCAAACAATGTCACTACAATCAGGTAATGTTGCTCTCACCAAACAATGTCACTACAATCAGGTAATGTTGCTCTCACCAAACAATGTCACTACAATCAGGTAATGTTGCTCTCACCAAACAATGTCACTACAATCAGGTTAAATTCTGCTTTCCCCAAACAATGTCACTGCAAGCAGGTAATGTTGCTCTCACCAAACATTGTCACTACAATCAGGTAATGTTGCTCTCACCAAACATTGTCACTACAATCAGGTAATGTTGCTCTCACCAAACAATGTCACTACAATCAGGTAATGTTGCTCTCACCAAACATTGTCACTACAATCAGGTAATGTTGCTCTCACCAAACAATGTCACTACAATCAGGTAATGTTGCTCTCACCAAACATTGTCACTACAATCAGGTAATGTTGCTCTCACCAAACAATGTCACTACAATCAGGTAATGTTGCTCTCACCAAACAATGTCACTGCAAGCAGGTAATGTTGCTCTCACCAAACAATGTCACTACAATCAGGTTAAATTTTGCTTTCCCCAAACAATGTCACTACAATCAGGTTAAATTTTGCTTTCCCCAAACTATATATGGTACTAAGTTGACCAATTTGTATTCCAATATGACTAATCCGTTAGTAAGCTATTTAGCACCATTTTGTTGAGAGTCTTTGTCGATTTAATGCAATTGTGCAACCTTAATAATCATTATATATTGAACTCAGATATTAACAATATTTTAATTACTCTTTTGACGCCTTTAGTATATATTTCATTTGACACAATAATTCTTTGATACAGTGACCTATTTATGAAAGGATTATTAAAGGTTGCGGACTGTGTTCATTCAAGACCTTTGAAGAAATAATTTAGTTCAAATGAATTAAGTTTAATTCAAGTTAACTTGATGTAAAATTTGTGACCATGGTATCACTTGCATTGAACTGCAGTACCCTACTGCAAAATAATCAGGCTAAAGCAGTATTATATATAACATGGGGCAGTGTGCATAAAAAATATGCAAAGTAATTATTAACTGCTATGCATTCACCAGTGGCTGCACACAAGCTGCTCTAATTCCAGTCTTTGAACCATATCCAGGTAAATCAGGCTTTAAATTATGACTTGGATTACTTATGCAATTAATTCCTAACCTTAAAAGTATCCTTAAAATAGATTACTCAGAAGATAGTAATCGTTAAACACTGTTAAGAATTACAAATTAATTGCTTGTATAACTTAGGTCTGTGGATTTAAGTTCACCAGAGTTAATTGATCAATTGGTACCATGATGATAACTGTGTCAATATTTAGTGCATTGAGATATCTCCTACTTCGAAATTCAATGGTGTTTTAAATCTGTTATTGCAGATCTCTTCAAGTTTATTGGTTTTGAAAACTGGAGGAAAAACTTGAGTTGTTTACGAGCCCTGTTGAGATGTTTTTTAATGTGAAATATTACAGATTTGGCAGCAGTTGCAAATGATTTGAATTTTGAGTTTCTCTGATTGGTTCATAAACATCTGATGTGTGATTGTTTACAAACATAAAAAGTGTACACTTACATGTGCAATTTCTGATATTGTGATAAAATGTTATGAATTATGGACATATGGTGTGAAAATGTGATATTTATTTAGATTTCATATCATTTTTATGATGAAAATCTTTCATTGCTATGGAAATATTGACTTTTAGTTTGCAAATTTGCAATTTTAAAGTTAAAAGTGTTATTTTAAAAAGTTAGGGGAGTTTGCAATAGTGATGGAAACTGATATACGCCGAGTTAACAAGGAGATACTGTTTGTTAAAGGCCAGGTATATTGTTTTTTGAATTACTTAATAATTATGTTGCCTTTGTTCTAATTAATAAATTGATTGTCATATTAATTTAGATTGAGGAATCAATGCAAGAGCTCATCAGTTCATTTACTGAATTATATTGTATTGCTATATACCTCTAGTAAAAATCAGATTTTCTTCCAGTATTTTTATAAAGACTAATAAATGAAGTCTAATAACACCCAATGTATTTTTTTTTTGATAATTCTCTTAAGAAATAATACATGATAATAATAATGATAGATGATATGACGTCACACTTGCTTTACATTGATTATAGCCCCTGCTGAAATTATGGACTAACAAATTCACTTTAACTGATAAAATGTGCATTTATAATTATGATTGATACAAATAAAAGATTACATGAGTGGTTGTAAATTATTGAATGTAGGAAACTCTCTTTTCAGAAAAAATATTAATTTTGCTAATGGCTCATTTTTACAATGTTCAGAGAACCTGTTTCAATATTATTCTTACTTCATGTTTTCAGTTGCTTCATTTATTTGTTCAACTAATTCCATAGTATCTATATACGATTTCCAACCTCTTCCTTAAGTGACGTCATTTCCAGGAAACGTCACATATAATGTCACCATGTACTGACTTACTAATACCCCATATGGCAATATGAAAACAAAGTGACCATAATTATGGAGTATATATTGTTTCCAGCTTGCAAATAGTGTCATCACATGTTGCGTTTTCTTGAAATGACGTCACTTACAGATGTGGTTGTAAATCCCATAGCAGCGCTCTTATGTTGTTGATTATATTACATGTATATTTTGATATAATTAATTTATGGTCTTTGAAACATTATCATGACTTTGAAATTGTCTTACCATTTTACATTCAGTCATTTTTGACAGTAACTAGGCTAAATAAAATGTTGTTTGTAATGTAATGTTACAATTTTCTATTATAAAGTGTGTTTGATTAATTTGAAAGTAACCCACATTCATTTATTACACAGACTTTAAATCTGTCTACTGAAAAACCGCAATAGTTAAAGTATGGTCTGCATAGGACTGAAAAATTGCTGATGGAACGTTAAATCCAATGCAAATCCGTCAACTCAAAAAGCACTATAGTTAAAGTACCGTCTACATAGAACTGAAAAATTGTTGATGGGTCGTAAAAACCCTACGCTCTGAACATAAACCACTAAACAACACAGATAGTATATTAGTTGTAATCACTGTATCAAAATTTGTTTCATTGACGTAACTTCTGACATGAATTCTGTCATGAACATAAGATGTGCATGTCTGATAAAGTGTATCGTGGTTTAACTGACAAAGTCAGATATATAAACAAACCTATTCTCTTCCTGTTGTGGCTTCAGAGACTGCATGATGTTTGTATACAAAACATCTTTCAGGTTTTGAATATTATTATTTTGTTGTATGACTTAGTTTTGTTCTAGAACTAATGTTTGACCTGGTTTTAATGAAACTTGAAAGAACCATTATAAAGCTGTGCCTTGAAGTGGATGCATTGCCCTATGTCCTTATTTATTCAGAATGAATTTATTGCAATATTTTAATGATATTTAGTGTTGACAGATGTTTAGCTCATTTTTAGTATGAAGAGCTAATTAGTTGGCTGTCCATCATCCTGCAGTATGAATGGTCCATCACAATTTCATTTGAAGGACATCTCCTCCTAAATCACTGAATGTATTCATGATTGTCTAGTGGTCCTTAATTGCATAAATGATTAATTCCATAAAAAACATGGCCGTCACAGAGTGGGGCCTTGTTCCATAACTGTATATAGTGGAAACTATAAACGACATCTCCTCAACTGCTGAATGGAATTATTCTAACCTTAGGAATGCTTCTTCGGTGTGCCTCTTTCAAAGTTGCATAAATTGTTAAGGTCTGTAGCATAAGTAGGTCAGATGAGCTTAATATAGATTTTAAAAGTGAATATCATCATGTTCAAAACCATAAGGCCTAGAGCTTTGATATTTGGTCTTATCTAAACTGCTACTATTGCATAAAAACAACCTGGACCAATTTTTGGCACATTACGTAGTATCATTCAGCCAAAATGACTGTGTACTCAGGTGAGCGATAGAGGGCCATATTGGCCCTCTTGTTTAAGTATGGATTGTATTATAGAATTCAAATGCATGAATGAATGGAAATTTATGGCAAATTGACATCTGTCGCATTAATCAAGTGTACCAAGTTCTGGACCTTATGCAGTGTCCAAGTAAAGATGGCTTGTCACCAGAACTGTTTGGTATATCACTATGTGTGCATATCAGTCCTTGCAATATAGCATATTTATTGTTGCCTTGTTCTGAGCTTAATATTAAATGTTATATTCATACGAAGAGTTGTATTTCCGAGCATCCATGCACCTATTATAACAGTATGTTTTGTACAAAAATAGTCCAATGTAGATTTATAGCCAGTTTTATTGTCATATCATAATCTGATAGGAAATTGGTTTGAAGATGTTATGTTTAGTTTTCACATAAAAACAGTTGTCAACTCATATTCAAGTGCTGATAGATAGGTCTATTTGCAGTGAAATATGTACATAAATTGTTACATTCACGCAAATCTGACTTCAAGTTTGAGGTTCTACATTACGGTTTGATTATACTATCAGTGAACAAAATGCTTTAGGATTTTAATTGTTATAATGTATGGAAACCTGTTGTCTGAACTAGTTATGATTTGTGTATAACGACTCTATATTCCTTCACAAAGGCTGACATGAACATTATTTTTCTCATAAGGAAAGATCAAGTGAATGGTTGAAATTGGAAAGGAAAGTTAGGCTTATTTTTGTTTCCTCTAGCACAGGTTTTCCATTTGCTAATTAACTTTATGCTGATTTAATGGTACAAAAATAACAATGCCTTTGTTCAAGTTTCTTAATGTTTATATTATGTAGGGGAGACAAATTGTATTGTGCTTCAGGTAGTACAACCGGATTAGTCTCCCTGTAGTTAATTCCCTGTAGTTACGTATTCTCTCTGTTCCCTTACATATTCATTCACATAATGTTGTGTATTATCTTCTAATGGTATACCAAACAAAACTAATTTCATATGACATTGTTTCATCTGTCTGAATGGATATATTTGACTTGAAAATATCGAGTCTTAAGATTTTTTTTTACTTTCTGTTGCATAATGTTTATTCCACTGTCATTCTCTGGTGCTTAGTTTTCAATATACTTGATGTTGTACAGACAGAATATCCATTATACTGAGCTTATCTTGTAATCTTCGTATTATCTTCGTGTTTATTGCCAGCTTTAATAGCTTATTGACTATGGCACTGGTAATCAACATAGCAATAACTTCCGTCCAGCTCCACAGACCGTATGTCAGATAGATACTTGCACATTTCACAATCAGTGTTGGTATGTTTAGAATTTTGATAATATAATTACGGTTACACATATTTAAATTAATGAGACATCACATTATTGTATCATTCTGCTAGGAGAATATGCTTTATTGAGAGGTAACTGTGAATATAGCAGTTGAACAGCATAGCCATGTTTGTTTGCTCACAATTGTCTCTCTGGGCTTATCTGCTTTACGTTCCTGTACAGATCTTTGTTTACCTTGCCCTACAGAACATGGTTGTCTTCGAAAATTAAGTCAATAGGGCAACTTTTGCATATGTCATTGCAACACTGTCTTAACTGTTGGTAAAAGTCATGATCATTTAAACCAGTCCTGTCCTGACCATGTGAAATGTTTATCATACTGTTAACTTCAGTAATATTAACAATTTGGTAGTTATCTTTGTGCATGAAAAATCCATTAGAATCAATCATCAATTGAATGTTTATTGCAGATTATGCTTTTATTGACTCAAGATAGTTAAAACTTTAAGGTTTATCAAACGTTTTTGTGATATTATATCACCATTGTAAGTCTGTTCTATTAAGGGAGATAATTCCTGTTGATAAATATAATTTAAACTTTTGTGATAAGTTTGCTTAACCCTTATAACTACAGTGAAAATGATATGTTTATATGTTTATTGAAAGTTTTAACAACAAATCTAGAGTACCTGTACACTCTTATATAACAGATTCGACTTCTTGAAATTATTGAAAAGAATTTTACCAGTTCATGATCCTGTTTATAAGTTAATGTAAGATTGATAGGGATTAACACATTAAGAAATAGGTTGTGCCAGATATTACCTGACATAGGTTTTAAACAGATAAATAAACTTCATAAATATTTATGCCACTATATATTATTTGTGTGAATTATGGATTAATATTTTGAGTGTGGATATAATATGATAAGCTGGGGGTGTGGATTATAATTAGGATTGTGCCGCTAAATGTGTTAATTATGTACAAACGAGTAAGTCATAAACTAGTTTACTTTCAACTACTTCATTTAATTGTTTTATTCATTATATTGAAATTATTGTAATGGATTTGTTTTATTAAAAATAGCATATTAATTATTTTATATATTATGTTCTATTTCTCATGTATGTTAATGAGTCACTGAAACTTTAAAATTTGTTGTTTTTCTAAAGGTTAAAGGCTATAATTATATGGCTCCATGTTGACCTATATTTTGTTAATGCCAATTAAAGTACAATTTTAACAATAAGTATACATATTTCATTGAGTGTTGTCAAGTTCAAATACCATTTATGCTTAAAATCATTTGCTTGACTGAACAACATGGTATCTGATCAACCTTTGGATTTAATACCGCTATATCCCCTATCAGTATGTTACCAAGGAAAAAATACTTATAAGTTACCTTAAAGTCAGAACAATTACTTGCGAGGCTGATATATACAAAGATCTACACACCCGCAGGTATATTCTGGTCGCAGGAGCCTTATATTCCTCCAAAATTTTAGAAACTATAAATAGATTGAAGCTTTGCAAGATCATTCAGTTCAGTGTGATAAAATGTAATGTTCACATCATTTGTACATAATTACCACATTGTACTGTACAGTACGTGAGAGAGGTTACCATCCAATCCTTGAGGAGTACACCGCACCCACCAAGGGAAGATAACTCTAAACAGATTGATGTTGGACAACTAATAAATATCCTTGATAATGAAGTTGCTATTGTAAGTATCTCTACAAGTTTTGTTAATACATGCATACACAAAGTCAGTAATAATACATCACACATTAGAATTCTTGTGTCTTACAAGTATAATTAAGTTTCAGTTTTTTTCAAGAAAGTGAAGTGTATGATGAAGTCCAGTATTGGAACAAAGTGTTTTCACTGCTCTATAGGTCTTATTTTCACTCCAAGCTGTTAACTTATTGTCTGGGTCTCTCGCACTTTTCCAATAGATTTTAAACACTATATTTCTGTGGATTAAATTACATTTGAATCAGCTTAGACTTCCCAGTTTGCATTAAAACTGGTTGTGAAATAAGTTCTAATATATATAACAACTGATAGTAACCTCACTTAATGACTGATTCCTTGGTTCCTAACCCATACTTCCACCCTAGGTCGGGATCCCAGACTATGCCAGAATCTCTCCCATAGCGGGGTTGGAATCTATAACCCCTGGACCAGTAGTGACTTGTCTTCAACTAACCGTTGGACCTCTAATCCTCTCTTTGTAGATTAAAATATTGTTTGTTTGTTATCCCGATGAAAGCGTAGGCCAAAACATTGATAGAATAAATTTACAAAAGATGTAGTTTACAAGTTGTTGTTGACAAATCCATTATCCTGGTAGATTAATTATACATTTCTGCTTTGTACTTTGTACTTCTCACATATAGTCTTAGTTTTCAGGGCTTATAAGTGCTGATATTTAAGGTACTGATTCATCATTAATGTTCCTTAAAATTACTGCTGACAAGTATGTGTATCTCAGCTTTGATGTTGATGTTCTCTTATATCTTATCGACTTCTGAGGGATGAAAGGGACACAAAGATATCTGCTTCTTTATTCTATTCTCGTAGCCTTAAAATATTTCACTCCGGACTCACTGGTAGAACTTTCCTACTGAATGATGACTGGTAGGAATATGGTTCTTTGTACTTTTACAGCCCTATTTTATGGCAAATTTGGGGTCAATATTGGGCCCCTTTCCCCAAAGAGAAATTGTCCGCCTACTTAGAAAGAAATCCCCCTTCAATAAAATTATTAAACATTTTAATGTTATAAATACCCAAATTTGGTGGTTCATGATGCATTAAATTTCCCCTATCAAAAGGACCCGCCATACTTCTCCAAAACATGAAAAAAATTGCTGTCATTTATGATGATCATAACAATGTGTTACTAACTGTCATGTTACTTATATATTGAAGCTGTATCTACAATTTCCAACAGCTTTGTTCACTAATGAAGCTTTTGGTCATTGCCAAGGGGTGAAATAAAAACTAGTCTATCTTCATTATGATGAAGATGTGGATAGAGTTGTTTGCTTTCATTCATTAAACATTTTAGTCTATGAAATATGTTGCCAAAGTTTTACTGGAATATAAATAATATCACCATAGATAACTGACAAATGTAGTCACATATGTTACTATTCTCATCAAATTTGTTCTATAACATTATGTCCCCATTGCTGATTCAGGGCTACAACTCCCAAATGGTCGGACTGTGGTTCAAAGTATTCTTGAAATCAGTCTTAATCAACTTTATATGAGTTAAATTTACACGAAAATGACGTTAGGTTGCTGTGGTGTAGTGGATAGCGTAACGGACCGGCAATCCGTAGACCCGGGTTCGAATCCCGGTAGCGCCATTGTGTACCTCAAAACACGACTTTATTTCAATTATTGATAATTTACTTTGGTTGTAAGGAATTTCATGTCTATTTTTTGACTTGTAATATAATAATAAACAAGAAATATCTTGAAAGAAGATGGTCAGCGCAATTTGAAGGACAACATTTGTTGTGCAACTTTAAAAAAATGCCGAGATGTTATGATTGCTGGTCACTCCACATCCAAAATAGAATTCGGTAAATCACAGAAATTCAGTGGATTTCGGTAAGGTGATGTAACCTTCATAGCCAGGTTAACTAGTCTGCGTCTTTACACAACACATATATGCAAATAGCACAACCATGTTAGTACGACTGTGCATGACCATCATTGGTTCTGAAGAAAGATTAGTTCTTAGTTGTGTATTGGTCTGAATAGAAAGGGAGATTAAAAACTGGTCCATGAAAATATGGTCTTAATGATGAGATGCTGTTATTTTTTAGGTGGCTTATATAGTGAGCTTTTACGTTATTGCAATTATTTTAATAAATTTACAAAGATGATATTTGGAATGTTTATGGATAAATTCACTGATTTAGAGCATCAACTTAGACTGCTATAGTGTTGAGGTATAAAGTCATGCTGGGGGTAGCTAACTGTTTATGTCCTCCTTGTTCAGCTGATTGAAGATATAAAAATGTGAACATAATATTTATATGATGTACAAAACCATTCACCCTTATTGCATCTGGTTCATGTTGTGAAACTGTCAGGTACTTGTAGAAGACCATATAAGGTATTGTTTGGAATAGTAAATACATGGGCAATAGTACATACAGGAACTGAAAGTCCATCAGAAATATATGCATTTTAAAACCACACAAATCAAACTCTTTGTCTAAAGCAATTTCAATCTCCAACAAATTGGCACAAAAGCCTTGCTGACTTCACTCAGCTTAGCAATACATCTAATTAAGTGACCCCTCCCTTGAGCAACGTTTGAAATTGCTCCTATGCAATTTTAATGTAAATACCCTCGGCCCCCAACTGTCTGCAGCGACAAATGGCACTTTAAACTGTGTACCAACACTAAACATTACCTCCCATGACCAGTCTTGGTTGAAGATTAATGACTTGATTTTAATTACTTTGTCCATTGTAAATGAGCAAGGGTGATGTGTGAACAGCATATAATGACCGAGAAGCATACAATGTGTTGTATTCACACCTCTGTTATGACATGATAAACAACTGTATTTGGCTCTATTTACAACAATTGTTTGTTATTATCTCAGTTGTTAACGGTCAATTCAATAACTTTGGTCAGTGCAGGTGAGAAAGTCTTCCAATTCTGATTGAATTATTTCAAAACAAAGAGGAGTTAACGCATAATTAAAAGGCCGACATGCCAATGAATTAAAGACAAGTTGTTGCAGACTAGATGGTGAAATGCAGAATGGTTAAAAGCCATTTATAATAATATCTGGGCAGGAATTATCAAACGATGAATTCATGTATACAACATATATATCAATTGGTACGTTGTGTGAATCTATGTACAGATCTGAAAACTAAAACATACATATTATGCAATGATCAGTTCTGTTCCCTTTCTACAACAAACACTGTCTGTCAGCGTTAAATGTTGCTGAAGAGAGGGCCCAGTCTGTACATGCAGCAAGCTTTTGGATGGAATTACTCTTCCTTTTCTCATTTCTCTGATTCTTGCTTCAGTAATTTACTGTTGTCATTATTATCGTTTGTATCATGTAAGATATCAGTTGCCGAGTGCTTCATTTATTGGGCACAATGATAAATAGTGACATTGATACATTGGTATTCAGCAAAGTTGGAATGTTTGTATGCAGATCAGGTCTTGATTATTCAAACCCAGAACACAAGTAATAAACAGGAAGGAAATACTGACTGGCAGAGCTTCTAGTCTTGCTACTGTTTATTGTATCTGTACATTATATTGTCAAGATATCAGCAACAGCTCCTATTAATGAATTGCATAATTTCCAATGGGATTCTATCATAAGTAAGACTGCAGTACTTTGTTACTTAGGCCAAGAAATAATCTGTTTCAACTGGTAATAATTTTATTTATGTTAGTTTCATTGTCAGCCTTGTAAGCCTGAGGCAATATAATACACAATAATGAGATGCATGTGTATTAATATGGGAAATGTCATGCATTATTTTTATATCGTCTGTTCCTTAAATCAATGAACTATCTGCACTCCTTGGTACTCTTAAGGTCTGCAATATCAACATCACAAAGGTATAGTTAAAGTCAGCCCCTTTTTATAGCAAATTCTGGGCCAATATTGGGCCCTATTCCCCAAAGAAAAAATACATTTTTTCCCCTACTTACAAAGAAAATTCCCCTTCAGTAAAATTATTTTTAGCCTTATAAATGCCCAAATTTGGTGATTCATGCAAATTTCCCCTATCAAAAGGACCAGTGCCATACTTCCTTATAACTGAAAGTATTTATATGCCATTTGTTTGCTGGAGAAGGGACGTAAGCAAATGGTGAGGTGTCCAGCAAATGGTGAGGTGTCCAGCAAATGGTGAGGTGTCCAGCAAATGGTGAGGTGTCCAGCAAATGGTGAGGTGTCCAGCAAATGAAAGAGAGTATAAGTTGCTACACCAGGGAACGCCACATATATAAGACAATGCCTCTCTACACAGACCTCCGGGAACACAACAATCCATAAAACATATCAGGCATTTGAAGAGGTACAAGGGTAAATATGCAAGGGAACAGGGGCGCAAGGAAGGGCCTGGCCGACCATAAAGGACAACTAAGGAGAATAAATGAGAACAAACAGGGAGGAGGAGGGATTTAATGAATGGAATACATTGTAGGACAAGTCACGACAGCTGGCAACAGTAGGCCGATAGGGGGGAGAAAATAACATGAACACTATATCAAGTGAATGAATTGCACATTGGGAAAGGGAAATTTAACATACACACACAACATGTTTTGGAAAATATTGACATACTCAGATTATTTTGAATTGGAAGTATCATTTATATTATTATAAGACTAAATTTTGCTACAATAATTGTGTTCCATTTTGTAACAATTGCAAATTCTTTATACATGTAGCTGATTTGTTGTTCTGTCAAAGGTAATAATACAGGTGAGTAAATCTGGACCATTAAATATGGCATTGTCTGAATAATCACCATTTTATTTACGATCAGTTCAGTTTGCTCAGCTACAGAAAGTCTTGTCATATTGATTTGGCAATATTTTTATCTGTCACAATCTAACTGGTGCTTCAATCTTGTATTGATCTTGATTCCCAGTTGCTGTCTTTCAGCACAATACGAAGCGTGGTACCAACTTATTGAAATTCTAAGATGACAATTTTACATTGTGCTTCTTAAGGGAGGAAGTAATTTTGTCAAGAAGTATTATCAATTTGGACAGCTTATATGATTTTTTTTCAAGAAAGTAATTTGTTTACATCTTGATATTTGGTTTAGCTCTTATATTTTTGTCTGATTGTTTTTGGAAATTTCTGAATTGGAATTCAACTTATGTTAATTTTAACTTTTCCATTAATTTCATGAAAATTTCAGCTGGAATCTATTATATGGCTAACAATTCTAAGCTTTAAACCTATCAAACATTGATATTATCAAGCTTAATTTACCTAGTGTCCTATGATTGACAATGTCTCATTGTCAAATTAGAGAAAATACTTGTGTTTTATTCAGTTAATATATGTATATAATGTATGCAGTAATGCTGACTGATTTTGTCCTGAATTGTGTAAGTTTCAGTCATTTTTTCAGTTTTTTGGAAAGTAAGGTCACAGGGTCCTTTTGATAGGGGTAATTTGCATCATATGAATCACCTGATTTGGGTATCTATAAAGCTAAAATTTTAAATAATTTTACTCAAGGGGAAATTTCTTTCTAAATAGGGGGAAAATATATACTTTTTTCTTGAATATCATCCCCAAATTTGCCAAATAAAAGGGCTGGTTTTAATTCAGATGATGCTGTAGGGAATGAAAGGTCAGACCAGGGATGCCTTTTCGATCATTTAAGTATAACAACTATGAATGAATTTTGGTTTTTATCTAAAAATCACATGACCATGTCTTTGATAGATAAAATAATTATTCTGTAGATAAAGCCTGAATGTATGGTACCTAGCATTTAGATAGAAATCCGGAGTTATTCTACATGTTTTAGATAAGGCACCAGTCAGTAATCTACATGAGATGTTGCTATAGCTACTGCTGTATCAATATGTAGTTCCTCTTACTTACAGTACAGGTTATTGTTTTGACTGAAAAATGTTAGAATTGTAATTACCTTAGGTCAATATTATAGATTTCTGCATGCTGGTTACTGTATGTAACCATACAATATGTCTGCGTTTACACCATAATTTATGTTCTGTTGTATATTATAAGGCCTGTTAGAAATAATGATCATGAAATTATTATGTTTCTGGGGGGTATTTGTCTTTAATTTATTCAATTACTTGAAACAATAATCAAACCTTGCTACTTAATTCACAAAAAATAGTCTAAGATGATACAGTTTTATACAGTTTCCACTTCAGCTCTGTATTTCAGTTATGAAAGTGATGTTCATCATTTGAAAGTCAGTAACAAACTTTGGGTATATATTAGTCAATGTTTCAATGTCACATTGACTTTACAGACAATGTATAAATGTCTACAGATGTTGACAGTCCTGGCCCTTTTATAATAGTCTTGATCAATTCTAGTTTCTTCAAATCCCCACTCTCCCCCCCCCCCCTTCCGGAACATTTTGCTGTGATATGAAGGATAAAGTCCTCCTGTAAATGTGTATACATTTGTACATGTAATAAGATTTTCCATTGTCTCTGGCAGTTTTCTCTCACTATTTTGCTCTGATTTGATCTGCTAACAGAGTTTATAATGCCTTCCAGCTACTAAAGGTGTCATTCACTCTGTTAATTACATTAATGTTGTGATTTAGTGAGATAAACAATATTTATCATTATATACATACTACTTTTTCTGACTGACTTGTCCTGGTGGGAATATTTGATTCTCTCGGTGTATACTGCTGTTACATTACCAATTAACCACCACCAAATTTACGCACAGGAAATTAATTCCATGATTTTTCGGCAATTATCATTCATTATGTTCAACCAATTTGTGCATACATCTACATGAATTCTTTATTATTGATAACCACACATATTAGTTTCCAGTTTTGCATTTCGGGAAGGTGAAAATTGCATTATTTCGTGTATGACATTGTCGAGGGCAAGAAATGCTGCGTCTATTATTTGTGTTAAGCAGATATTTACTGATATTTACTAGTTAACGTTACTTATACTATACCGCACACTCATCACAACTCGGCTGATTCCGTAGGATGGAGAAGTTATGGAAATACACATTTCTATATTCATGTACAAATATACAACTACATAGACTGCAGACAGTTTTATTGACTGCCTGATTGGAATTATCTGTATAGCACTATGGCAATGCCTTTGTATCCTAAACAAGAAAAAACTAAAATCTTTGTCCATTAGTAACTTGATAAAGATCTCTTGCATTGATTAAACTTGAACTTATTTCACATCACAGAAAATCCCATACTTTCATTTTGATGTCAGGTATTAATGGGATTGCTTTAATTACAAAAAATACATTGTAATAAAACTACCAGAAGCTGAGGAAATCTTCTTGTAATAACACAGTTTGTTAATCTGGTAATAACATAGCATGGATTTATTCTTTCTAATGGTTTTATTCTGAGCAAATTAATTGATTATTATTCATAAATTAGGAACAAGTATCGGTCATGTCTGTCCTGATTTGGAAATTAAATCCTCTTACTGAACGTACATTATAAATAGTGTTCCAATTCTCCAAATATCTGTACTTTCAGTACTTTGATTTATTATCTGGAAACTGTTAATGTTGCTAATTCTTTGATCAAGACAACAAATGTGCAGGGTGATATGTATTTCATTTATTCTTAAAAAAATGTTGCTTTAAAAAATTGTTGCATTTTTCTCGCAGTCCTTATTCTCTCTACATTCATGCACAGTTTGTGTACTTCCTTTGTGATTTTGCCCTAATATTAATAAGTCCACATTGTCCTCCAGCTCTGATTCATGAGAGGATGTATTCAGTTGCAGAATTAGGTATACTTGATGGTAACATTGTTGTGGCAAGATGGTTGAACTACAAACATTTCAGACAGCCGTTACTGTAAGGCATGCCAAAGTGCTGCTGGAAATAGCTTATTGATTAACAAAAAAATATGAACAGAGTTATATTTTAACAATGTTTAAATAAAGTCATGTTTTGAGGAACACGAAAAATAGGTCAATGGCGCTACCGGGATTCGATCATTAAGGCAAACTTACATGACTTGTGTGTATTGACTCGGGTCATGTTAAGATCAATTTGATATATTATAAAGTACTTACATAATGTTACACTTCTGTCATGATTTGCTTTATTTCAGTTTCATAATTCTGACTTGTGACATTTTGTTCTCAGTGACGCACTTCATATATCATGATATCTTTCCGTTTACCTTCTCTTTATCTTCTTAACACTGTTTTCTACTATTTTATCACTATGTCATACAATGATTAACGTTTTAATGTTATGAATTGTCAACTTCATGTGACCTCAGAGAAATAACACTCAGTTAATTATTTACACAATACTTGCTGATGTTTCTCTCCATCTATGATATATGGTCTTCAGTTATGATTATACCTTTATTTAAAGTGAAACTGCCTATTTCATAACAATCAATATGAAGCTGTTGCAATTATAAATATTAATGAAGCAATTAGTTATATTGTGTTTATTACTGTCATCACTCACACACTTGTATGTATTCTACATATTAATATATTCAGTGTATTCATGTGCTTCATGATAGAGAATGATTGTTTACCTGGTCATAATTATTGTTGTATCTTAAATCATTCCGTGAATGTTTTCTCATGGTAATATAGTACAGAGGACTATGTTGTATATCAAAATATTTTGCCAATTTACTTAGCAAAGAACTATGATATCGGAACTATGATATCAACTATCTTATTTCATTGTACCTAGAGCTCCCCGGTATCTGCTAAATATTCATCTTCATTCATGGTTCGGTCATAATCTGATCGTAATCCGATTGTTATCAGATCAGCTATAACTGTTTCCCCAGTTTGTTTTTATTGGGTTTTTCTCATGAATATTGACATAAAATATCGTTATTCATAAGATCTTGTGTAACATTGGAGAACTATTTCATTGTGCTACCTTCATTTTGGGAGTTGTTTTGAAGTACTTATTGTATTGTACATTGTATTTTCTAACGAGTCAGTGTGCTTTTGTTTTGCCTATGCTGATTTAGTGTGTTTCATTTTTTGCTTGACTTCTTCAATCGTTTTTACTAACTCCCTGTTCAGATCACTTCTTGACCCACTTGAATTTAAAGATGGCTTGACTGAATATTCCACTGTTGATTATCAATAAACAAAGCCATATAAGAATGCAAGGCACCAGATAGGCAATTCTCTTTCCTTGATTTTGGAGCGTACATTAAAAACTAGAGAAGCCGCAATTGATCAATAATTCCAAAACCAATATGTAAATGGTCATACATGATATCTGTGGTTCACCAATTATGTAAATTTAGAATTTTGCCTATTGTTGTATTTCTATTTCTACCAGATAAGATTTTGTCTGTGGAAATTTGGCAACACAACCTGAAGTCTTCCACCAACTTCACTGCTAAGTTATATAGCATAATGTAGTATTGGGAATCTAAACTCTGTTAGTGAAGGTTGTTCCCATTATTTCTGGCTGCGATTGATCTTAGTGGGAATTTATTTTTCTGACTTCATTAGCGGGGAATACAAATTTCCCTGTCTTGAGTCAGTATAGGACTAATTGTTGTCCACGATTGTCCGACATATTGTGATTTATGTCGTGCAGAAGTATAACAACTGTTGTAGTTTGACATTTAGTGTAGTTGGCTTACATTTGACAAGAGGTGGAGGTTACAACAGGTATTTCAGTATAGAGGGTTAATATTGTTGATGTAAAGTGTGGTTATTGGAGTGAAAAGATGAAATCTTGGGGTGGTTTCAGAAGGTTTCAAATAAATATTGCATTCTTGTGAAGAAAAAAACTACACTTGGTTGATGAATTGTGCTGTGTTACTTGCCTAGGAGAGAAAGTTTAAACTTACATGTGTTGTATTTTTGGCAGTATTGGAGATTTTATACAGGAATTCTGAATGCTTGCTGTTGGAATTTAGTACAGCAAGAGTGTGCAGTGGATATATCTATATTTTTACATAAAATCTGGAAAAGTAATAGTTTGTATGAAAATATATGCGGTAGTGTGGGATGATTGATGAGTGTATGGAGCTATAATTTATATGGAAGGTTTCTGTGTATATGTGTTGATATAAGCCTGTAAAATATTTCTGTTTGGATTTAGTTAAATACTTTCATACTTTCATAAGTTTGTTGTAGCGGTGTAGATTTTACGACAATGGGTAACAAATTTACTAGAAAATTAAAACTTGGAGAGTCAAAGGAAAAGGAAAGTGGTTCATCTCCTGCTCCGGCTGCTTCTTCTTCTGAAGGAGGAGCAAAGGCTCAGGCTGCAGATGCAGGACAATCCACAATTAAGGAGGTCACAGAGAAAGTTGTGACTGATGATGAAGGTGCTAAAGTAGTTAATAATGACACCAAGCCTGCTGAAGCCCCAGCAGAAACAACAGTGACAGAGAGTAAACCCGCAGAGCCGAAACAAGAACATCCTCAAGTTACTATAAAGATAGATGAAGTTGGTCCTAATGATCCTGATGCTGACCCTGAGTCTGTAACGAAAGCAAAAGAGGAAGAGGAAAAGGCTAAACAAAAAGAATTGGAAAAAAATGAGGTATTTTATTTTAGACTCGTCATCACATCCAACATGATTTCACTCATTATTGCAGAGTGAATGTAATTTAGAATAAAAAATCAGCTGAATAATTTTAGTGAGGCATGCTTAGGGGGTTTGTTTCCCATCCCTAATTCATGGGGTTTTCTTCTGTTACAAAGTGACTAAAGTTTGTTCATGGTTTGTATTTGGGGAACAGGGTTTTGCTTTTCCCAGTTATATTACTGAAAATTATCCTGGGAATGTCAATGTAGTTTAGTCAGCTAAAGTGCTGACAGCCTTCAGTCTAATGTTTAGATTTTCCATTTGTGAATTAGATCAAAATAACTGGTTGGTAATTGTCTATGTATGATATGAAACATTTAAGTGTAATCTTTATTTATAATTCCCTGTGTTCACAATAACATCAAAATGCTTTTACTGTGTATTACCATTTTCAGATAAGAAATCATTGATTGGGAATTTAATTGGATATTTAATTGTAAGAACCAGGCTTGTCTTCTGAACACTGATAATTTGATGTAAATTGGTTTATTTAGTGGGCCATTGGCAACCTAAAGGTTATGGAAGCATGTATTCACCAGTTCCCTTATCTTTTATGGATGTGTTTCTGTCTCAGTCCTTGCTGAAACTTGTAAGAATTTCTCTCTGTACATTCAATTCTTGGTTTCCTTATCTAATTATTCTGGGTATTATCTCTCTGATTAGTTACAATAAAATGTTGGAATTTTACACCAATTTGTCCAGTAATGTTGAGAGGTGTAATAGTATTCTCACATTTTACACCAAGTTCTTCTCCAGTAATATGATTATAATGTTCAGGGGATTTTTTTTTGGTGAAAATTGTTCATAAAATTGCACTGCAGATTTATAGGTAGGTAAGCGTTCATGTGGTGGTACTGTATAGATAATGCCAATTGTAAGATTGTTCAGGTTTGAAATTTAGAATAGTTAAAGTATGTAAAAATGCGATTGGATGCTTAACATTTTGCATATGATATCAGTGAAATGCCATTAGGTACCAGATATACAGCATGTTGTTTTATTATGTTTTCTATTTATAACGCCATCAAATATTTCAAGATGTTCAAAATTTCCTTGTAAAGTCAGATGAGATATATTAAATGGAGCTCTTTGTGACTGCACATGTCGGTCTGCTTTTAGGACATTTGGGAAAATGCTTGGTTTTGCATTTTATTTTATCAATATTCTACAAGAAATGTGGTGTATTATGTAGAGATATCCCATCTGTTGCTTTCAGTACTAGAAAACTTGTTGTGGAATGTGCTCTTCATTTTGTTGTTGCTACAAGATGGCAGAAAATCTGTCACTTGTTACATTGTTTGATGCATTGTGCCTTGGTGGTACATTCATACTGAAACTTGTATAATCCCTTGTTACCAGTCTGTTTCCAAGTTTCATGTGAATGTCGTGATTGTTCATGTGAGTTGGAAGAAAATAGGCATGTTTTGGAATTATGATTGTTTGTTTGTTTCATCGGGTTTAACGCCGTTTCTCAACAATATTTCAGTTATATACGGCGGCCGGTCCAGTTTTTCCTGGACTGAATTCTTACCAGTACTAACTTACCCTTCCACAAGGAGCCGGCAACTTCTCCACATATGGAGGAAAATCGACATTTTTGTCAAATTTTCATGGAAGGGTATGACCTGCCGCGACCGGGAATCGAACCCGGATCGCCGGGTTACAAGTCCAGCGCACTAACCACTGGACCACGGCCGCGGCTCCTTGGAATTATGATACTCACACTTTAGTCCATCTCTTATTGTTTATTGCAAAAGCCTTCATTACATATATTCTCCACATTAATTTATAATCATGGTATATCATCATGGTGTAATATGTCCTATTAACAGTGCAGTTGACTGCAGTCAGTCAAATTGAAGTATTGTTGTCGCTGCACCATGATTTACACTAGACTGATTGTCAGTCCTGTGGTTTGCTATAGTTCTTTATTTAGTGATTTGCACCTAAAAGATATTGATTTATATTCTTCTTACAACCAGTTCATTTTCATCAAGCAGTTTGAAAAGACGACATGAAATGGAAATGGTTTAAACTTTATATCTGCTTATCTGGTAAATTTTGTTTGTCTGGTCTAGGTCACTTCTCTCATTGCACTCTGAACCAGGGTGTTAACAATATCTATTACCCTTTAGGACTATAAGGTTATTATCTTATGATACCATGACAGTCATTTAGAGTCATTTATCCATGAAATTAGATGACTGTACAGCTTGTATCAATGTATAGGATCTGCCTGCCTATACAACGGTTGATTGCATACTGCTATCAGATTTTTCTATATGTATTGTTCTGTTTTCATAGTAATTCATGAGAATTCTAAACTGCACAATTGTAGCCACTTGTTCTTGAAATACCATCTTTGAAACAGTACATTTCAACTGTTTTTGTCCAAATCTTGTTTGAAGATAACATTCTGCATTATTTTCCTTCCATTCTGTCTGGTTGGAATGTAAATCAGTGTGACCAACTCACAGCCTTCATAGGACCAGCATGCTTCTCTGAGGAAAGTGTAGCAGTGTGGTATGCACTCCTTAAACTCTCTTGCAGTCAAGTTTCTGGCTTTCAAACTCTCTAAATAAAGATAAAGATAATGCTTATTTTTTCGGCGCAGCCGTACTAACATGGTTTTGCTAGGCAATTTCTCTTCAACCGAACAACGTTTGTAACCTTAACGTGGATTGGTTAACACTTAATTAAGGTACGTTAATTACCGAAATACACTCAATTTCGGTGAATTTACCGAAATCCACTGAATTTTGTTGAATTTACCGAAATCCATTTTGGATCTGGAGTGACCAGCAAGCGTAACATCTCGGCATTTTTTTATTTTGCACAACAAATCTTAACCTTCAAATTGCGCCGACCATCTTTTTCGGCGCAGCCGTACTAACATGTTTTTGCTATTTGCATATCAGTGTTTTGTTAACCAATCAAATCTTACGTTAACCACCAAGGCAATTTCTCTTCAACTGAAAAATATTTGTAACATTGACGCAGATTGGTTGACATTGTGTATATTGTATTCCATGATTTATAGTAAGTAGTGTTGTTAGACATTATAGCATGGATTACCTTCTCTTACCATTACATTACACTGAGTACTAGACTAATTAGTCATCACCACGGGGAATTGTCCGGTGTTGGAATTAAGAAGACTTTCTTGGTGTAATGTACCAGTTGCGATCATTTATATCGTTTTAATCAGATACATCGCTATATAACAAGTTTATTAACATGAATGTGTGAGTTCACGACTTATGCATTAAGTAATATTGATAAACTATATTGTAACAAACTATACTGTGTCTATGGTTAATCACACTATGCAGTGATCTCCCCTTACAGGTCTCGGGGTTTCTGTAGTATAGCGTAATTGAGTGACCGGCAGTCGTAACAATTAGGCATTTTTTTATGTTGTACAACAAATTTTAACCTTCAGATTGCAACAAATTTGTATTCTTCAAGTTGCGCCGACCATTTTTTTTTAAAGATATTTCTTGTTTAGATGTATGATAAGTTCTCCCCATTTTGGTCTATTATATTACTGACTAAATTATCCTTAGTTGTGTTTATGGTTGGCTAGACCATTTCTTGCACCCCTATTCCCATACATGTTTACCCTTGCACCTCCTCAGTGCCTATCTTTTTGTAGACTGTTGTTTTCCCTGGGGGTCTGTCTGGGGGCATTTTCTTGGGTATGTGGTGTTCCCTGTAACAACTTAATGTCTCTTTCATCTCAGTGATGTATGAAAACATTCATGACCAGCTGAATACAATTGGACTTCCTGTTACACAATAGATTTAGGGTGTGAACTTGTGAAGAGGGACTTCAAAAAAAATAGACTTAATATAAAACTTTGTGACAAAAATTCCTCTTAACCGACAGAACTTCATATTGACAATGAAGGATAAAATTGGGACCTTCGAAAAAACTTCGAGACAATAGAAAATCATCCTAAGCAAGTTTGACATTTGGAAAGTTGCATTAATTACATGTAACTATGGTTATCTAATTATTGATGTGTAATCCAACACCATTGACATATTAATTGGATACTGTTCATGACCACTTGCCTGCATAATTACGCAGTTCTATTGAATTAACTTATTCAATCAATTCTTGGTCCTACTCAACTGTATTAATACGACTGGTACCAAGCTTCTGAACAATATTTCCCATCAATTGTATTACACTGGTACCTAGCTTTATTCTAGTGCTCTTTAAAATGGTATAGTGGTATAATCAGGCATTCATTTTTCATTAAAAAAAATCGATAGTTTATTAATTAACTTGCTTTTTCTGTTGGTAACAGTGTATGCTTCACCAGTCTCTAGCAATAATTTACAGCAGCATCTATTGAACTTATCAGAATAATGAACTCTTGCTAATTTTTATCATGTTAAAAGGTTAGAATTGATTCATATCCATGTCTGTGAACTTGACAAGTAAAAAAGTGAAAGCAATATTCATAAAAACTATCCTGTTACATGATAAGATTTATTTCATTTTACACAAGCACAATGGTATTAAAAAAGTTAAAATGTGAAGATTTAGCTAACTTTCTCAAAGTTACCCAGTTTGCCACAGCGAAACTTTCATGATCAGAACACGTTTAAGCATGTTTTAAACATGCACAGTAAATGGCACCGTGGTCAAACACGATCACACAAGATCATCATCAATCATGTTTCATGGTTAAAAACAATGATGTTTCAAACATATTTAAACATGGTCTTTGTTCCATCATGATCATGTTTGAACATATTTATTGATTGTAATGAACATGTTGGAACATAATGAAATATGTGCATTAAATGGCACCATGATCTAACACTATCACACAAGATGATGGTTAACATGTCTTTTGTGAACATGATGGAACATGTTTAAACATTATGACAGGTGATCAGTATACTTATGATATTCCACCCAATATTGAAGTTTTGTATTTGTATTACTGTGTTTATAATGAGGTCGCCCGTCGCCGCGCACATTTTATAATGCACTATATGGTATTTTGGTCGACCCGGTATGTCCCCTGCACACCATTAATAGACTTTTTGAAACAGAAGGGGGAAATTTACCTGCCAGTAGAGCAGTATATGTCAAACAGACAATTTTTGAAGCCAAATACGGTCACTGCACAGTGCCAATGCGACCCATCGTACAGTTACCATTTTCCTGGCCTCTAACCAGTACTTTCCTGGAATCTACCCAGTACTTTCCTGGTTACATGCCAGTACTATGTTTGGTGGGAAACACTGAAAAGCATTTCTGTTTTATCCGGCGAGACGAGGGATCGAACCCACGACTTTCGGATTCGTAGTCAGCAGCGTTAACCACTAAGCCACAGGGCCACCTCTTTTTAAAGTAGTTGTATATGCTTTTATTTATCGTCGCCACCGGTTTCCCACATGGGCGACGCCTCCGGAAGAATGTTAGTCATATTAGATTTGGAGGATAGTGCATGATACAGGAGATGCCCCAGTTCCAGAAGCACCCCTGGTTCTTTTACGTGCTCGATGTAAAGCATCATACACGGGACCTCGGTTTTTAAAGTCCGAAAGACTAATTTTGAAGTACATCGTTTCCATTGTTTATGTATACGGCACAGTAGGCAAAATATAAAACTTGTTACAAAATTTAATATCAAAATATTATCATTTATAATTTATTTCAATTATAAAATCATATTTGAAATTGCTTCAACACGTTTTTCTAAAAACAAATAATTGCAATAATTAAAATAACCTGAAATTTTTCATAAAGGGAGGTAATTCAGTGACAATATATTGGAAATAAATAGTTAAGTTATTAAAAGACAAAAAATTACCATGATTTTGTTGCATAGTTGATATTTTTTATGTTTTACAACAACACTAAGCTAAATTTTCCAGAAAAAATCTAATACTTAATATAAAAATGTATATTTTGCAAATATGTTTATTCATGTTCAGCCTGTAACAAACACCAGCATAAATATATATAACCAACTGTCATGTTCAAACATATTCAAACATGTTCATTATTGAATGTTAACAAATAAAAAAATGTAAAGCCTAGAAATGTTCTGACATTTTTAAACATTGATTTAGGGCAATTCTCTCAAATGATTATGATTTATGCTATATGAACTTTATGATCATGTATTGACAGTCAAACATGTTCCTGAAACATGATTAGCCAACATGATCATTGGGATAAAAAACATGTTCAAATACGTATAAACATGTTTGATGATCAAACATGATATTCAGTTCACTATGGTGGTTTTAAAGAGAATTTTATCATTTACATACATGTTGTACATGTAAGTATTTACCATCAAGATTTACATAGATGACCTTAAAATCAAACCTATAGGATGTCTTTATTATTCTTATTTTATAGATGACATTCATGGAGTGCAGTTTTATTCCTTAATTTTCTGCATGTTAAGTTTCCAGATCATGATAATCATCTAGAACATATTGAATTAAATCTTTGTCAGAGTTTCATTTCGCCTTAAACTTTAACAATATGACTGTTAATAAGTTATTTTTATCAAATTCTGTTCAACATTTGGTTTGATCGAAATATTTCCAATGATAGCACAAACATGGAAGGTAGGATGTGACACCACTTCAATGGATTGTACTCTTATGAACATATATGGCATGCAGTTGTTATGTTTTGGACTTGTGATGTAAGACTGTACAAGAAATATCTTAAAAAAGATGGTTGGCACAATTTGAAGGTTAAGATTTGTTTTGCAACATAATAAAATGCTGAGATGTTACGATTGCTGGTCACTGTAGATCCAAAATGGTAATATCACTGAAAATCAGTGGATTTTGGTAAGGTAATGTATCCCTTACCAAAAGGTTAACTTCTGATCTGCATCAAGGTTACTAATGTTGTTCGGTTGAAGAGAAGTTGGTTTGGCGGTTAATGTAAGATTTGATTGGTTTACACAACACTGATATGCAAAAAGCAAAGCCATGTTAGTACAGCTGCGCCAAAAAAAATATTGTCCAGAAAACATTCCCAAAGTTATGCTTTTGTAAGGATTATAAAATGAATTGTTCATCTGACTTGAATGTTGTTAGTATGTGCTGGTAAAGTCGAATCTTATACACTTGTGGAGTGGACATTGGTAACAGTGAGGCTCCATGCAGTATTAAGTTGTGTTTTTCATTTATGATTGTTATCATACAATTAATTATCATATTGTTCATCTAGATTATAATGGAATAAATACAAGCTAGTCAATGTTGATACTTCGGTCGCCATGTTTATGTTAAATATTAGCTCTCAAAATATTGTCAAGGCCTATACTTTCAGTAACACTCTTAAGTCTGTATTTATCTTCTCAGTATATCAAGGTTGACCTACCCTGTAATTACTGTGGATATTGTACAGTTGTATGGCCTAAGGCCTGCTGGTTGCTTAATAAGCTAAATATCTCCTGTCTAGTCACTGGAGAGAAACATTGTCCCAACCTGACAAAAGATGAATTAAGAATTAAGGATATTTGACTGATGTTTGACAGATCTAACTGTCAAATAATTGGCTACTGGGCTTATACTGTAAGCCTGGCTATGGACAATTTGTGATTGTGTTTATGTAGAGAATATGTTGTAAATGTCCTAAATTTGCAATAGAAATATATTTGAACATTATTATATACATCTTAAGACTCTTCTTGTTTAGGAGGTTGTGATCATTTGGACAAACATTTAAACATAGTTATGGGTTTAGACAGGCCTTAATTGCTGGTCATGATTGCACTATAATATATTTTCCTATCTCTTTTAAGCTCATTAAATGAACCAATGATTCAGAGTGAGCTATTATTTGTTAAGGTGGATAATCCAGCATCTATCTAATATCGATTGTCTAGAATCCACATGTTGCTTTGAAGGACTTCTTCTCATACATTGCTGGTCACCTTCAGACTTAACTTTGTCCTGGCAAGGACTTCTCTCATTTATGTTGGTTCCTGTCCATATCATTTAGGTACCACTTGAGAGCTGTAAATAGAACAAAACATGGATACAGCTTATCATTAACTGCTAATTTCAGGTATTGCGTTTTGGTACAAGCTTCTCCGAATTGTCCAAATGATATAGTTCTGCTCCACTTAATTCAGGGTCCTCCAGAACTGAAAATAGAAACATTGTTTATCAACGTTTTCTAATGAAATGCTCGATTTGCAAATGGGTTCACTTCACACAGTAGAGTACATTGCTATTTAGCTAAAAGTAGAGAAATCGTTAAACAGCTTCTTTCCTTGAACCATCAGCTGGATATTCACTTAACTAATGGTATGTAGAATCCTGTCATGGACTTCTCAAGTTCGTTCAAATCATGGTTCAACTCCTTTGTAACCAGGGTTGCTAGAGCTAAAGTTAGAAATCCTTCGAAAGTTTTCTTCTTTTCTCAGAAATGCTATAATAAGAATTTTGTAGCTTCTAATTTGATTACTACACTTTGTAATGGTTATATTAAGGTTAGTACTTTCCCTGTGGTATGGACACTGAAATGGATGACTTCTAAATCTTGATAGAGCGCAGATAATTAGGTAAAATCACTATATATCGTTCTCATGTAGATGACATTTTCCAGTAAGCAATAAACTGTTTGTGGTACTTTCTGAAGATTTCCTGAATGTCAAATGGTTAAAGTAGAGTTTTATGTCAGCATTGATGTTGTTAGGACAATACTGTAATGTTTTACATGTTCTTTCCACTAACAATCCAATCCAGCTTTATAAAGATTGATCTATTGTATGGTATCAGAGACTGAAAGGCTGTCTTAACTTGTCCTGTGATCTTTTCCATCCATTAATCCCCCCCCCCCTGTTTGTCCTCTTTGATTCTCCTAGTTATCCCTTATCTTTGGCCAGGCCATTCATTGTGCCCCTGTTCCCTTACATGTGTGCCCTTGAGCCTCCTCAAATGTGGTGAGGCACTTTCTTATGTATGTGGTGTTCCCTGTAGCAACTTATTCTATCTTTTTGATCATTCATTGTACTGTACTCAACATGCATTCTTAATAAAAGTTTCAGGCTGATCCAATTAAAGATTTAGTTGTGTTAGTCATGATCATAGATGATTTAAAGAACTAATAAAAAGATCCTGCAAGAGATCCAACAGGATAAATATAGATAAAATCTTAGGTAGGATTGACAATTTCAAAGTGTGCTTTTAATTCATTTGCTTGTATAAATTTATAGAAATTAATACACTTTTTACCTGGGTTATGGATATGCACCATAGAAATATTGCAGTGTAACAATGATGCAAGCAGGATTGTGTTTTGTACTTCAGTCATAGGAGATGAAGCTGGTCAGGTCAATAATTTGTCTATGTAATGGTGTAATGAAGTAACAACTTTGATCTTTTTGTCTGGGATATGATGGGTTTGTCTGTTAGCTCAAATATGTGATGACACTCCACACTGAGACACTTTTGTGATCAATGCTTTTTAAAAACACATTTCCTTTCAAGCTTTTCTGTTCAAATACTTGCCAATTTGTAATTGAATTTGTATTGTCTAGGAATACTCAACAATCCTTTCATAAATGTTTTATCACTTAATCTTCATTTAAGATGTTATGCAACTATTCATTTTTAGCTCACCTAAACATATGAGCCTCCATTACAGGTCTTCTCTTGGAATCCACCCCACTGTCATTCTTAATGGTCAGTCTTGCTCTCATTTCACAAGGATGATTTAGGCATGCTCTTTTTCTCAATTAACTGAAATGTTTTGAAATTTTGGTTGCCAGGCAACTAAATTAATAAAAAAACAAACAATAAGCGCTCTTCTCTGAAACCAATAGTGTTAATTTCAATGATTTGTTGAAATGATCATTGTGTAACTCTCCACAGAGTTGGCTAAAATAATAATTAATTTTGTCATCTGTGTCCAAAAATATTGCTGCTTGGGGCATGGGCTAATTTTTGTTGAATGACTCCCAGGGAAACTTGAAAAGGCTACTATGAATTTGCTTTAGTCTCTTAAAAACATCATTATTGCACCACCATAGGTACTTTATTTATTTTGTGGAAAAATTGTCTGCCGTTGAGTCTGCTTTCCCTTTATATCACACAGGCTTTATATCTGTATTATACTCAGGTGAATGCTACAGGAACATCATGGGTCATCTTGTTATTGATTGTTACTAGAAGTTATAATAGATGCACAAGCTTTATATCTGTATCATACTCAGGTGAATGCTACAGGAACATCATGGGTCATCTTGTTATTGATTGTTACTAGAAGTTATAATAGATGCACAAGCTTTATATCTGTATTATACTCAGGTGAATGCTATAGGAACATCATGGGTCATCTTGTTATTGATCGTTACTAGAAGTTATAATAGATGCACACGATTTTGATCACTAACTGTTTCCTTTGATGAAATAATGCTGTGATTCTCACTGAAAGTTTTATTGATGTTTTAGTCCAAACCATCTTGAAATAACTGTAAAGGATCTGATACAAATGACATTTAATACAATGCCTTTTAAGTTACTTCCATGGATTGCTTTTATTGATTGCTTGTACGCTTATCATGGTGCCTTTGCTCATTTTAAGTACCCATAATGATTTTATTCAAACTAGGTTCGTAAGATATTACAATGCTTACCCAATACTGATAATATGATATCCCAATATGCAGCTTTGTTAGACAGGATGCCCAGAACAATAACACATTCACAGATTAGCTATTCATGGTAGCAAGACCTCGGAACACCTTTGCAGATAATAATGAAATCTGTTAAACATGACACCAGAAACCCAACACACCTTTGCATGTATGTTATTCTGGATAACAGAAAATCAATGTACCTTTGCAAATTGTTACACATGATACCAAGAACTCAACACACCGTTGCATGTTGGTTATTCATGATGAATGAAACCTTGAACAACTTTGTTGATTTGTTTACCATGATACCAGAACCCTAACAGCCTTTACAGAGTTGTTATCCAGCAAAAATCATATTGTTCCAATTAATTTAAAAGCTGGTATGAATCACCTTGTTTTCTAGTTGAGGTGAATCTCTTAGGTAATACAATGAATGAATGAATAATAATCACTTCAAATCTTCAAGAAATTTACATGATATTGAATATTGATTTAAGGGTGTTACATTTTTTTGCCTATTATGTCGAAATTTATTAATGTAAATCCAGATATTGACTTTTATCCTGAAGATTTTTTTTTGATTTTCAATGAATTATTGGCAAAAATTGCCTTGAATGTCCTGTCCCTGTTTATTCTACAGGAAGTGCCAATTTCACCTTCAATATGAAATCGAAATTTCCTGGCAGTAATTACAGCCTTTGTCAGATGAAATTGGCTTGTTAATTCTGTCTCTTCTTGTTCTCACAATTTCACAAAGTAGTCATTAGTTGTGACATGCCGCAAGGGTGGAATTTGTGTGATGTTCCATTAGTATTCATAAGATGGGGTTACTTCTAATGGTTCAGTATTATGGAGATGTATGTTGCAATGTTCCCTAAGTAATACTTGCATTATAGGTTACTTAATAGAATAATTATATGATATGTGACATTTGTACTTGATAGACTGTGGGTGTGTAGATCTATTCTCTCTGCTTTGTATGCAGACTGTTACTTGCAGTTGAACATAAAGAATTGACATTTACGAACATGGTTGCCACTCACGAACATGGTTGCCACTCACGAGGACTTCTAAACAACTGAAATTTCACATTCAGTTTGAAAATTGTTGAAGTTTCTTGAGCTCATTTTATCTTGTTGAATGATCTTGTTTAATAAATTATTTTGTTTGATGTTTTCAGTTTAAAATGAAACACCGGGAGGTCACCAAGTCTTTGAATCGGCTTTACCACTAAGATTTTTGGTGAACATTTTATTTTTCAACAAAAATGTTGTTTTTTTCGAAACATTCTGAATAATTTGACTACTAGTATATATATATTCATAGGCCCAGGGTGTGAAATGATGAAAGACTCACATGCTCACAAAATGCGAGTAAAGTTTGGAGAATGCCAGTGTTTTTGCGGCACAGCTGTACTAACATGTTTTTGCTATTTGCATATTAGTGTTGTGTAAACCAATCAAAATCTTATGGTAACCACCAAGGCATATTCTCTTCAAGCGAACAACGTTTGTTACCTAGATGCTGAGTGGTTAACCTTTCGATAAAGGGTACGTTACCTTACAGAAATCCACTGTATTTCTTTGAATTTACCGAAATCCATTTTGGATCTGGAGTAACCAGCAATCATTACATCTCGGCATTTTTTTATGTTGCACAACAAATCTTAACCTTCAAGTTGCGCCCACCATCTTTTTTCAAGATATTTCTTGTTTCCATTGTTTCCATTCTGACATAATGGAATTCCCTTATTACATTCAAAACGCAGTTCTTCAGCAAAATTTATGATACAAATTGATGACGCAGTTAAGAAATGATTATGCGGTCGGTATTCAGCAACATTCTATTTTTCTTGCTGCTTTAATTCTGAGATAATGGAATTTCCCATAGAAACCTGAGAAATACAAATGTATCTGACAAACCCTCAGCTAAGTGATCTTAGTCACATTATAAGTATCGTATTCTCATCAATTCAAGGATTCACTCTGATTTATCTTACACATGATCAGACATAATAGTCTTACCAAATCTAAGCTGTGCTGGATTATAGGCATGTCCAGTAATTCAATTCCTTGTCAACAATGTGAGCATCGAGCTATATATTCATTGAATTGAATTTTAACCTTCAAAGTCCATTTGACTTGAAAGACAATGTCACTGTGTGATCAAATATTAATGTAAGTTGTTTGATATTACAGGGCTTTATATGTATAGGGCTGACAAAAGAAAGACATTCTTGCTAACATGAGTGTGTAACTCTAAAAGACATTGTGTAGTTTACCTATACACGTACATACAGACATAGAGATTCCCAAAATGCTATTTATGGACCAGTCATTCACATCCAGTGAATCATGAGGTTTCCTCATGATCATAGAGGTGAAGGTCACAATGTAAAATAGCAGCTGTTATGTAAAACAATTATGCTAACTCTTTAGTTTTTGAAATTTAGGTGTAGAATGTTAGTATATTTAACATTTTCATATGAAAAGGTATTGGCTGGTTGCCAGTTATAAGTGCATACTCAAATTTAGCTGGTAAATTCCCTGAATCATCAATGAAAAGTGTACCAGTGTCACTACGTGTCATATTTGCAAGTTGAACATTTATGAAGCAACTTACCCTTCTTTCATCACTGAAAAATCAAGCTAATTTTGAACCCCTAGGCCATTAAATCATAAAAACAATCAGTGTTTTAATGCGATATAAAACTTAAGCAAATTCAATTTGATTCCAAAAATCATGGTACTGTATTTTCATGCTTAACCCATTATATATTCTAAGAAATTATGAGGTAATTCACTGGGATTTTCCACCTAGAATATCTTGATCATTCAATGGGAATTTAACAAATTTTCCCATTGATTGTGTATGTTGTTATAAAAACAACCCCAAATCTCAACCAAGATCTGTTTCTGCTATGAGTATAACTTATGAGTGTTATAATTCTAAGCACCCTTGAATAAAAGCACTTTAATCATGAGGAAACAAATGGCAATAGAATAGGGTACCCCGGACATAACTGTAAATATTTGTGTATACAATGTGATATACTTTACTCTGTATCCCTGCTCTCAGATATGTAATTGTTGTTTTGATAAAAAATGTATTTCAGGAATGTGAGATAAAGGTCTCAGATGAATTCTGATGTCATTTATTGCTGATGTTATAATGTAATAAAGAGAGTATGGAACTGTCACTATATGTTCTCTCAGTATGATGTACCAGTAAATCTTTCAGTTCCAGGAAGCCAGTCTATGAATAATCTCTATATTGATGTACTTTTTACTTACACTGTAATTATGTTCCTGTAATGTGATCATGCAGTGCAGTCATATTGGTGATTTGTATTTTATGTTGATTAATGGATTTAAAGCATGATTTTCTACTTCTACAAATTGTTTCCTTGCCAACACAGCTTGTTTATACTGATGCAATACTGAAACATAATGTGTTACTTCCCTTTAAAATCAGGTTACTTCCCTTGAAATGATGTAAAGTAAATGTTTATTTATTATTGTGTCATCCGTATTTAAAGGGCCAGCCATTGTTGACTTATGAGACACCTACTTTCTGAGCATAATTTCTTTCCGATTCCAATCTTTTAATGCCAGGCACCTAGCAGGTATAGGCGCACGGTAACCATTATTTAACTAGCTGGCGGCTCACCAACCAGCCATATCAGAATGGACACCTACCGGGATTTGAACCTTCGACCTCCCGCTGCCAAGGCCAATACCTAAACCACTCGGCCACGGGAGACAGTGTATGTTGAAGTTTTTGTAAAACACGGTATGGTTATTGCCCTTTATAACAGTCTTACAGGTTCCTCAATAGCCCAGAGCAGTCTCTTTGAGTAGGGGCCATTTCCATAGGTTGGTACCAGTTATGCCAAACACACAAACTCATTCTTTAGTGCCCCATTTTGTATACCAGCCTGAGTTTTATAACACAAATTATGAATTCTATCACATTAATAATGAAGCTTGCTCCAGTAGTTTTGATTAAGTTATGTTCCATGGTTGTATTTATAGATCATATAATTACTCACAGGCTATTAATTCTGGATCAGAATATTGAATCAAGTAAATTTAGTGAAGACAAAAATCTATCTAGGATTTGATTCTATTACCTCTATGAACCACACATTGTCTTGTTTTATGGTTCTTCTAGTAAATGAAAGCAAGTTGGTGTGTAAGAATCATTGTTGTAAAGATCACTAAACAAGATTTTCTCACTTCATACTCAGAATAATATTTATACGGTTTTGGTTCTTGATAGAGTTTGAAGAATGAACAATGAATGCATCCAATTACTGAAAAGTACAGACTTTATTATAATGAGACGATTCATACATTTTGGTGTGAGTTTGGGTCAGTAGATCAAAGTTCACTTAGGTACATTGGTCTCAGGCTAGGAAGGTCAAAGGTCAAGGATACAGTGAGTTTTGAAACTGAAACTACTGGAGAATGTTTATGTGTTGTTCACTCCAAATTCTTAGGTTGTTGTCTGCTGTTACTAGACAACCCTTGTATGGGGTTCTTTTAATTTCAAGTTGCTTCAAGTCATAACTTATCTACTTGCATACCTCCAACAAGCTTATAAACCTGGGGGGGGGGGGGGGGGGGTATACGTTTTAAAACAATTTTCGTTTCCTCACAATTCATCATATTTACCATTTTAAGATGTAATTTTCATACAATCATGACTGAAAACGTACACTTACATAGAGACAAATTGACAGTTATTGTAGAAAACATAAAGCTAGCACACAAGCTAAACTGTATAGTTTGTGACAAAAAATAATTCACTATGTCATGGTGTTAGTTGCTGGAATATTGAAAAACTTGACAAATTTGTTATCTTTATGTCCATATAAATCTAAATAACAAGTACTTGTGATGGTGTTCTCTAGATGTATGTATGTTAAATTATATTTACACTTTTAGTGAAGGTGAAGGACTCATCAGAGGATGTCATTGATTTGTATACTTCCATTAGTGAAAGTGAAGGACTCGTCAGAGGATGTCATTGATTTGTATACTTCCATTTTGTTGCCAATTGCCCTGAAACAGCCATTTTGTGTAAAGGACCAACTTAGGTTCTGCGAGTAGTTTTGTAACTATTGTTGTAGAATTGTCCCCACTCACAGAGTTTAATAGATATATTTTATCTGACCTGGTGACATATGACTGCTTTATGCAGATTTGACTTAACAGTCATCCCTCTATTGAGTGACATTTTACAGAGACAGGCAGAGTGTTTGTTGAAGAGAGGGGGTTGTTGAAGAGAGGGGGTTGTTGAAGAGAGGGGGTTGATGAAGAGAGGGGATTGTTGAAGAGAGGGGGTTGTTATAGGGAGGAAACGGATCTCTAACTTACCGTTGCATAATATGTATGTAATAGTTCTCAGATCTGTACATATATTCACACAACATATCATTTGATATTTATGTTGTATACCCAGATGTTATTCAAGCATAAATAATTCGACCAAAATCGCTGTGAAAATTGGTTGTTACATGTATTTATATATATCACAACATATGAATATGCAACATATGAATATGCAACAATCCGCATTTAACTGGCTTTTAACCATTATACTGCATTCCGCCATCCTGTTGTCAACAACTTGTCGTTCATTTATTTGCATGTCTGACTTTTAATGACTTGTTTACAAATGTTTGTTTTGAAATAATTCAGTCAGAATTGGAAGATTATCTTATCTAGCACTGACCAAAGCTATTGAACGGGTACTTCACGACTAACATAAGAGCAAACGGTTTTCGTAATTAGAGCCAAATACAGTTGCTAATTATGTCCTAATAATGACACATTGTATGCTTCTCAGTCATGTTATGCCGTTCACACATCATCAGCACATGTTTATAACCACACTTAATGGCCAAATTTCATCAATCAGTCATTCAACTTCAACCAAGACTGGTCAAGGGTGGTAATTTTAGTGTCGGTATGCAGGGTTGAGTACCATTTGTCATTCTAGTGTTGAGTACCATTTGTCATTGTAGAGAGTTCGCGTTCCTGGAGGGGAATTTTACATTAAAATTGCATGGGAGGAATTTTAATTGTCGCTCAAAGGAGGGAGTGCCTCAAGAGAGGTGTCGTTCTGGGAGGGAATACTGTACTTAATGATATTTTATTTTTCCTTGGAAACTGATGATGTTGGGGTTATAGTCACTGTGATCATTGAATTTTGTCTTACATTTAAATGGACATTTCTGCAGTTTCTGACTCTCGTTTTAAATACTTCTTTAATTATCCATGGCTATACAGTGCAACCTCTCCACATAGTGACCTCTCTGGAGCAACAACCTCTTTTAAACAACATTAGTTTGAAATTTCTACCAATTTAAGCTCACTATGGCAACAACATTAACCTCCCAATAAGAGCCAAATTTGAGTATTTCATGGGCTGTTGCTGTGGAAATGTTGCTCTGTCAAATACATGTATATCTACACATGTGTAGCTCCCTGAAGGGGCTCATTGAGCTAGACCCCTGACTGTGTGAAAAATTTGTTTCTGATCCATAACTCACGAAAGAATGGATTAAATTCATATTGGGCTCATTAGCATAATTATGACAATAAAAAATTGGTCAAGATCAATTTAGGTTACAATCCAATGTTTGGAGGAGTTATGGCCCTTTTTCAACTAAAAGCTCTATGGACACATCTCGTCATTCGATCTTTAACCACTTTTGTGCATTCCTTAGGGAATTAACAGCCATAACATTTACTAGCTCACTGTTGCCTTAAATGCATTCACTTGAAAAAAGGTCAGGTATGTGATTTGATAGATTTCCATTTTGTCTATCTTTGATACTTTGATCATTCTGTTGGGAATTTTATGACATTCTTATCTGCTGATTTATTTTTAATTATTTGTCTGTGTATGGATCTACTTCTCCAGACAGATCCAACCATCAACCCTGCCAGCCTGATTTGGTGTACTCTTACTCTCACAATAATCAAATGTTGTAGAAAGATAAATAGTCTATACATGTTCAGTTATACCTCAATAGATAAGACCACCTTTGGGACCATTGAAAATGGGTCTTCTTATTGAGTTGATCTTAATATTGAGCAAAACAGTGAATATATGGACTTGAAAATTGTGTTAGTAGTTTTGTGGTGGTCTTGTTATTGAAGTGGTCTTTAGGTGAGGATTTACCATATAAATATTACTCCATCAAGTTTTGAAGACTGGTTCTCCATTTTTACCATATTTACTGTATACATGTAGTACTTCTTTATTGACCAGTTGTGAATGATTTTAATACTGGTTATTTTGTTGTTTAGACCCATGCAGTTTTAAATAAGCTGCATCGCAATTGTTGTTTTGCTCTTTTAATGATTGATAAAATGTATATAAATTAACAGTTGATTTGATTTTTATAGAAAATGGTTACATCTTACAAATATAAATCACATGTTGTTTCCCTCTTTTTATGATACATAAAATATAATTATGTAATTTAACAGTTGATATGATTTGTATAGAAAATGATTACATCTTACAAATGTCCTGGAAGTGACTGGTTATATCTGCTTGAGTTCATCAATCATAATTAGATTAGGAGTATGTTATTCATAGAACTATGATAAAACTTTGTTAATGCTGTGTAAAAGTGAAACACCGAGAAATACTTTGACATGTATATTACTGCACTAGTCAGTGAATGCACCCCATTATGGTTCAAGTAGGACCTAAGACTTTCTGAAGCAAGATTTATAAACCATCATTATTTTGGTTTGGATGTGTTGTCTGCTGGTAAATACTGAAAGTGCAAATTATTGGTTAGTTTTAGCTAATAATACCTCAGTATTGTGCATCTTATGCCCCTAAGGCTCATTGTATTTGGCATTCACCATTTTATGTGTTCATTACAATCTAATTAATAGTTCTAGAACTTAGGTATAGTTGATTGACATTTGTGCAGATCTTTCGCCAGGGTTTTCATCTATGATTTCATTTGCTCTCAGATTTAATCAGTAACTGTTTATATCCTTCAGTTTACTTATGACCAAATGAAAATGGCAATGATTTGTTGGTGTAGTCTATAGTTAGCTCCCTTGTTTGCATTTAGCTATGTGTGATGTGTGCAGTTACCTCCCTTGAATTTTTCAGGGTGTAAACAAATATTGTATAGATTGATAATTAATTTGTTGAAAAATGTCTTTGAATATGTATTTTATTGTTAATGTGTATATTGTTTGTTGCTTTATTGTTTATGTAAATATCTTCTTGAATTGATGTTATATCATGTTAAATGGAGGGAGGCCTCACACATGTTATATCATGTTAAATGGAGGGAGGCCTCACACATGTTATATCCTGTTAAATGGAGGGAGGCCTCACACATGTTATATCATGTTATATGGAGGGAGGCCTCACACATGTTATATCATGTTAAATGGAGGGAGGCCTCACACATGTTATATCATGTTAAATGGAGGGAGGCCTCACACATGTTATATCATGTTATATGGAGGGAGGCCTCACACATGTGAAAGAATTGAAAGGGAAGGAAAGAGGATGCAGTTTTCCTCTCTAGAACTTCAATGGATATTTACAAGTCACCATTTTGTGCCTTTGTTTATCATGATTTTATTATATTTTCCAGGAGCAGAAGGCTAAAGCCAAGTCTGCCACGCCCCCTAGTGATGAACGAGAGGATGAAGTATCCATGACACCACCACATCCTGCCTCCAAAGCTAGAGGGCGCCGAGGTGCTGTCAGTGCCGAGGTTTACAAAGAAGAAGATGCAGCTCAATATGTTAAAAAGGTGAGAAGAAATCATTTCTTTGGTTACGTAAGAATTATTGTATTACCATTCTCGGTTACTGAACATAATATGAATAAGCCTTTGAGTTGATGCAGATTTAATACTCCCATGTACTCCTAACCCGGAGTCTCGAGTCTTAATGAATTCTTCTAAAAAGTGTTGTTTATAGAACCATGTGTCGTAGCCTAACAGGGTTGGATTCATGAGTTAACAATTTAATTACTGGCTGACTACTGGGAATAATGATGAAAACAAGCACGCAATTTATGCAAGGATTGGTATGTTAATTACTGACAACTTATGAACAGTTGAAGATCTCTGTTAGTATTTATGGAAAATCTATTTGAGCAATGCTATATGGGATTTACAACCTCTTCTGTAAGTGACATCTTTTCAAGAAAACGCAACATGTGATGTCACTATTTGGAAGCAGGAAACAATATTTATATGGGGCAAATATTGCTTATTGTCAGTACATGGTGACATCACAAAGTGATGTTTACTGGAAATGACATCACTTACGGAAGAGGTTGGAAATCATACAGCGGCTCTCATTTAATATTGACATTTTGGCCCAATTTGTGTTCTCCTTTAAAGTACTTTCATGACTATGAGCAAGCGTTAAGTTTAATGTCTTGGAAATTATTCTAACATGCCTCATGGTAAATTCACTTCCAAGTACAATTATAGCTTTCATACTAACTTTTAAATTCTCTCAGAATTTCACAACATCTGCGAAATTAAGTTACTACAAATTCAAGTTATGGGAATATCTAATGCTGCTGGGTAAGTGTCATTTTTGTTGAAAGAAGTCAATTAGCGTCCTTGTGGAATATAATTCCCTGGTAACAAAATTACTGTCAGTCACTGAGACTGTCAAGAACATGTTGATGATTATATCCTAAGCATTTAGAATTATTAGATACCTTACTGTATTGTTTAATGTTGCAAATCTTTCCTCCGCTTCAAATTCCACATGCAAGTATGTTTTGCATTATTGTTACAACCTGTTCTTTCTTTATTATAGAATATGCTTGTTATGAGTGAAATAAGATAATGCGTCTAGTACCTTAGCTTTAGAACTCCAATTTCGCATATCACAGCAGATAAAAATTGGGATCTTAACAGTTTCGGGCCAGATACTAGTTAACGCAATTATGTGGGGTGAGCCTGACAAATATGGCATTTTGGAATAACCATTTTTACGCTAGCATGCATTTAGATACAACAATCTCCTTCTTTAATGATTTCTCTTACATTCTGTATTCATTACACCATTAATTTTGGGAACAACCCTTGTATATTAAGACCGAAGGAAATATTTCAGCTTATAACAGTTAACACCATTGTTTAACTTAAAGACTAAACTGTTAAGCAGTTACTGAAAGTAGATGATAAACTTTCTGGTGTATCCTATATACAAGAAATTGAAATGTTCCGATCTGTATATAAACCTTGGTCTTAATGTGTTGCCTCCGTATTACAAGAGAATAACATAGCTAGTGTAATTAGGATCAAATGATGAAGTATCCTGGCATTAATATAATGTAGAATTTAGGAGGAAGTTTGTTGCCCTACATTGTATGTCGTTACATATGTGTTACATATAATGGAGGTTTATGTATTCGTATGGATGAATCCTGAAAGTCTGACAGATGGGTATATCATTTATTTTACCATTATAACTCTTGGCTAGCCACAACTTCCAATAAATATTGTATGAATGTGTTTGCCAAAAGATGTATTTGACATTTGTCTGGAACAAAGATTGGTGTAAGTCAGTTAGAGATGTCTGAGGTCTGCATGATCTGATTACATCTTGGTTAGGGCATTGTGTGTGAGTTCATCTCTCCTGTCCATTCCTGTAGGACCCTCTCTCATACTTTTCATATCTTGAATGATAGATTCTTTGTTGTTGCAGACTCTGTCTGTCTTGTTTACTGAGTGTTGTTGTGGACTCAATTTATCCTATAGTGTGATATAAACCCAATTCGATAAGGCTTTCATTATCGATTTATCCATTATATTGGGTATACAGGGTAGGAAGGTTGTTTAAATCATGTGATATCATTTTAACTTGCTGTAAATAAGTTGTATACAACACCCCTATAATCGATATTAGGTAAACACGATAATGAAAGAAAAAGCGAATTTGAGTTATACATGTACTTGTTTTGTCTCCTGGATGTGGCTGTGCATTGTGTACATGAATGTTAGTCTGAACTGATGGCATACAGTCCCTCCTGGTTAGTTGTTTGCTATTCCCTCCTTCTTATTTGTTTCATTTTGCGGTGCAAGGATCTTTTTTGTTTTCCTCCTTTGCTCTCTAACTTTTGCAATACTCAATATGTCAATGTGGTGCCACACTCCAAGTCGACTTTGTATCACCATTGCTTCTGCAACATTCAACTTATTTGCAGTTTCTCTCAGGTGGAGGTTCCTATCATGTGTTTATGAATAATTATATTCCTTACCTGAGTGTTCTTGGACAAGTTGTGATAATCAATACATGTTGTGATGTCTGGGTTCCAATGCTTTGCTTTGTGCTGCTTGCCAATGCTTGTCTATTCAATTTCCTTATCATTGTACTTGTTTCTATTTGTGAAGTTGTGTGTTATCTATTTACTAAAACTAGTTCACATTACTAAATAAAACAGTACCATTCTTCAGTTCTAAAGTTTCATTTTGTCCCCAAACTTTACATTACTTTAATTAAGCTGATGTTTGAATGGGTTGGAATTCTAGATTCCATTATTGGAAAAATCCAAGACCTTTAAACGATCTGTGTTGGTTAGGGGATGATTCATTGTAAAATGGGATACATCCTGTGTACATATATAGTATAAAACTGTCTGTTAAAGGCTTGGGATGATAATACCAGGAATATTCCTGAAACTTCTCCAGAACACACAGCATTACAATGGATCACCACAAAACATGACTTCCACTTACGTAAATCATTTTATAGATTCATGAACATACTATATATTTGGACTGTTACCATTTCTGTACTGATTAATATCTTACCTTCCAGCAATGTGAGGATGTATGGCACCATGTTTAGCTGGATTGTCTAGCAAATCCTATCAAAAAATACTGTGATGGCGCCCTTGTCCATGAAAATACTAGATGTGCTAAATTTTCCTTGTCATTTGGCATGATGATATCAAATTTAGATAAATATTTGATTACGGTATCGGTTTATGTCCAATTTTTTTTCTAGATGTATCCATAAGCCAGTTCATCAAGTATGCAACCTGCAGGTTGAATTCCCCACTAGCGTTTGTCTTCATACATCAAATATTGACATTCATGCGGAGGTCTTGAATTCTGATGTTTATTCTTGTGTGTAAATTGTTATAATCATAGTTGGTGGCAATTTGTCTTCATTCATCAGGATGGCATTTATGCTATTGTCTTGGTTCTAAAGTATAAAAGGTTGCAATGTTGTTATTCTCAGAGGCAAATAGTTTGCTAGTGTTTTTTTTATTTGTTAGATTTGAATTGAGAAATTCTGAGCATTACTTTTCAGTGTTCTCTTAACTACACAATGTCAGTTGGTAATGACTGTCATAAAATCCCTATCATGACCATTTGGTATGTTTATGGCATCGGACTTTATTTAATATAATAACCTGGCCCTGTGTTCACAAAGGATCAACTGATCTGGATCAAGTTGATCCATAAAAACATTTGCCCTATAATTTCATGAAGCAATCAAACACTTTTTCCAGTATTTCTCATAAACATACACAAAAATACCTAACAAATCTTCTAATTGACATTTTGAAAAACATGTGTAATACATCACCATGTTGTTGAGAAATAATTATTATACTTAGAATTGAAGCTAATCAAGATCAAATCATGTCTCAAAACTTTTGCAGGATGTTCATATCTGTCAGATTTAGTTTTTTTATATCAAGTTTGAACGATACTATTTTTGATCTTGATCCTGACCCTGGAACAGACCCTCAATGTGAACATGGGGCCAGGGTGTTAACAATGATCAATTGTCGTTGTTTAGTAGCTCCTTAATTGATATTCAATATCATGTATTGGATTGTCCATGCTTTTTACAAACCAGGCATGATCTGTTGAATATCCCAACACTTTCTGTCTTATTCAATTAGATAGTTTCTGTATTTTTGTCAATTTTTTCTCCAAACCAATCCATTTTGTGATGTCCCTCTCCTAGAGGAAGACTTGTTCTCTTGGAATATTTAGTCTTCTGTCTGTGATGATCACCATCATGTCCAGTCTCATTGCAAAGTGGAGAGTTTATATTAATTCATTATTGAAGAATGATCAGAATGTCTCTGTGGATATTTTATCAATTATTGTGGCTGATAAAAAGGTCCAGTTGTGTCGATCTACGGAAAATTGTGTAGTCTCTTTGGGGAAATAGTAAATTACATGTATGGTTCTACCTTGGCTCAGATATGCACCATGATGATATTAGATTGTTTGAAGGTTACTTTAAGTATATCCCCTGCAAGAAATGTTCATGAATTACCCTTGAATTGTTCTTGAACTGTTTATGAACAATGTTCTCGAACAGTTCTTGAATAGTTCATGAACAACAAATGGGCACTCCAGAACTCCTATAGTTCAAGAACTTATTGGGCAATCTTATAGAACAATTCATTTATCTCAATATGATGTCCTGTTTAGTTTATGCCATCTGGGTAATACAATGATATAAGTGTTGTACCCACATTATTGTGTCAAGATTTGAACACCTTTCACCAGAGATGGTTTATAGTTTGGTCTATTTCTAGAATGATGCTATGTTGGTTGTCTGCTGATTTACATGGTTTATAGTTTGTGCTATTTCTAGATGCTATGTTGGTTGTCTGCTGATTTACATGGTTTATAGTTTGTGCTATTTCTAGATGTTATGTTGGTTGTCTGCTGATTTACATGGTTTATAGTTTGTGCTATTTCTAGATGCTATGTTGGTTGTCTGCTGATTTACATGGTTTATAGTTTGTGCTATTTCTAGATGCTATGTTGGTTGTTTGCTGATTTACATGGTTTATAGTTTGTGCTATTTCTAGATGCTATGTTGGTTGTCTGCTGATTTACATGGTTTACAGTTTGTGCTATTTCTAGATGTTATGTTGGTTGTCTGCTGATTTACATGGTTTATAGTTTGTGCTATTTCTAGATGCTATGTTGGTTGTCTGCTGATTTACATGGTTTATAGTTTGTGCTATTTCTAGATGCTATGTTGGTTGTCTGCTGATTTACATGGTTTATAGTTTGTGCTATTTCTAGATGTTATGTTGGTTGTCTGCTGATTTACATGGTTTATAGTTTGTGCTATTTCTAGATGCTATGTTGGTTGTCTGCTGATTTACATGGTTTATAGTTTGTGCTATTTCTAGATGTTATGTTGGTTGTCTGCTGATTTACATGGTTTATAGTTTGTGCTATTTCTAGATGCTATGTTGGTTGTCTGCTGATTTACATGGTTTATAGTTTGTGCTATTTCTAGATGCTATGTTGGTTGTTTGCTGATTTACATGGTTTATAGTTTGTGCTATTTCTAGATGCTATGTTGGTTGTCTGCTGCTATTTCTAGATGCTATGTTGGTTGTCTGCTGCTATTTCTAGATGCTATGTTGGTTGTCTGCTGCTATTTCTAGATGCTATGTTGGTTGTCTGCTGCTATTTCTAGATGCTATGTTGGTTGTCTGCTGCTATTTCTAGATGCTATGTTGGTTGTCTGCTGCTATTTCTAGATGCTATGTTGGTTGTCTGCTGCTATTTCTAGATGCTATGTTGGTTGTCTGCTGCTATTTCTAGATGCTATGTTGGTTGTCTGCTGCTATTACTAGATGCTATGTTGGTTGTCTGCTGATTTACAGACATTTGGTGTTTGGTTGACTTGGAACAGGGTTTGGTGGAATGCTGGAATCAGGGACCAGACTATTGATTTTATGTTATGTCATTTTTAGTCCCATGATTGTCCCATTTATAAATACAGTAAAACCTCATATAAAGACCACCTCAATAATAAGACCACCTCAAAATTATAAGACCAACATTTTCAAGTCCTTTTTCACTGTTTTGCTCTTTATTCAACCTCAATATTAAGATCACCTCAATAAGAAGATCAGTTTTCAAGGGTCCCAATTTTGATTTCCCTGCAAGAGTATGCTAGTATATAAATTTAACTATTTACAGACTGGGTTATTATTTCTGAACAAAAAAACTTTAATTGATGGATGACACTTGAGAATTTATTGTAGGAAGTGATAGAACTTTGCAACAAGTTGTATATCACAGTCATTCCCTACCAAATGTCTGTAATGATGTGATAATCATGTAAACATCTCATTTGTTTCAGATAATTCTATGTATATGTATATATCTGATCTGTTTTCCTCATTTTCTCATTGAATTAAGGGAAGTAAATCGACAAACTGGGCAATACCTGAGGTGAATGTTCAATCATTTGCTGTCATTACCATCTTCAGTGAATAATGTGATTTGAATTCTGATGCTTGATTCCTGGAAATTCTGTATCGTTGTGATGTCAGCGTTGAAAACATCATAAAAACATGTTTATTTCTGTTTTTGTCTATTTCGTGGCTGCACAGTTTGTTTAAATTGTTGCATTATTCATGAAATTGAATCCAAGAGGAACTGTTTAAGATTGATATTCTAATGCCTGACATTACGCTTGCAGCAATACACTGTTTAGTATGGAGAATAACATATTCAGATCTACTGTTGGGGTATACAGAATCTAGTGTGCAGTATTCTTGGTGATGTTAACTTTCATTTAGATGCAAAACATTTGGCAAAGTCATTTATTGCTGCAATATAGGTGCTATATAGTGCACCTAGTGCACCTGTCTGTTAGACAGTCTGTGGATTCCTTACAGCCATTCGCATTGTACGCAGACTATTAACATTTAGGTTTGAACTAGCTGGACTAAAGAGCCTTGAAATTTGAATAAACAGTCTTTTTTTAGATTCATTGTTAAGCTATGTCATAGTATACGTTAATGACGGGTATTTAAGATACAATTTTGGCATGTAGAGATGTATTAAGAAAATACAATCAAGGTCACACTACCTGCGATTGTTTGGTTGTATTTCAAAACAATGTGTAGATGCATTCAATGTCACACTACCTGTGATTGTTTTGTTATACTTCAAAACAATGTGTAGATGCATGCATGAAAAGGGACCATGCAAGTACTGGAAGTCACACCTATGGTATTTAATTTGATCTGTCATTCTATATTGCAGGTGGTTCCAAAAGACTACAAAACAATGGCTGCTCTCTCCAAAGCTATATCTAGAAACGTCCTGTTTTCCCACTTAGATGATACAGAAAGAAGGTATGAAATTGTTACTCAATACAACAAAACCCGTATGGAAATGATTGCTGTCAACAATATCTGAACCATGTTTTAAACATTGTAAACCATGATTCAAACATGTCCAAAAAACGTGTTTCAGTTTTGTTACAAACAAGTAATAGAACATGATTGAAACAAGGTGTATCATGTTTGTAAATTGGTACCATAGCCAGAACATGCTTGATATGTTTCAAAACAAGGCAGGGATAACAAAGATATATTGATGAGTTGTTTTGTCAATGTTTTACCATTGATAGTAATCAACTGCACTCACTGTGTTCTTGGTAATATATTGCCATGAGATTTTTAAGTCCCTCTTATGCCCCTTTGCCATTCTGTCCACACCATCCAAAGAATGGGGAAGGGCATAAAGAGTTACCCCTATCTGTCTGTGTGTTCAACTCTGTGCAAGGTTGGTTTCTGATTGATTCCTCATGGAATGATTGATGGATTCAATTCATGTAGGACAAATAAGGGTAGGAAAATAAAATATATGTCAAGTTCGATTTCAGTTAACAATCCACTTGATTGGAGGAGTTATGGCCCTTTCTTGACTTAAAAATCCTAAGTGGGAGCATCCGTGTACTATATTTGGACAAATCAGATTGTGATGATGCACTAATAAGTACATATTATACTGTTGTGAAATAAGTTAAGTAACCTATTTGATATATAAGTATGCTCAGTGTGGTTTTGTATGTGAACCTGAGGATATGTTTGGTAGTGTAATGTTGTGATCAAGTATTACAACAGATTTGCTTGGTAGTGTAATGTTGTGATCAAGTATTACAACATATATGTTTGGTAGTGTAATGTTGTGATCAAGTATTACAACAGATATGTTTGGTAGTGTAATGTTGTGATCAAGTATTACAACAGATATGTTTGGTAGTGTAATGTTGTGATCAAGTATTACAACAGATATGTTTGGTAGTGTAATGTTGTGATCAAGTATTACAACAGATATGTTTGGTAGTGTAATGTTGTGATCAAGTATTACAACAGATTTGCTTGGTAGTGTAATGTTGTGATCAAGTATTACAACAGATATGCTTGGTAGTGTAATGTTGTGATCAAGTATTACAACAGATATGCTTGGTAGTGTAATGTTGTGATCAAGTATTACAACAGATTTGTTTGGTAGTGTAATGTTGTGATGAAGTATTACAACAGATATGTTTGGTAGTGTAATGTTGTGATCAAGTATTACAACAGATTTGTTTGGTAGTGTAATGTTGTGATGAAGTATTACAACATATATGTTTGGTAGTGTAATGTTGTGATCAAGTATTACAACAGATATGTTTGGTAGTGTAATGTTGTGATCAAGTATTACAACAGATATGTTTGGTAGTGTATAATGTTGTGATCAAGTATTACAACAGATATGTTTGGTAGTGTAATGTTGTGATCAAGTATTACAACAGATATTCTTGGTAGTGTAATGTTGTGATCAAGTATTACAACATATATGTTTGGTAGTGTAATGTTGTGATGAAGTATTACAACAGATATGCTTGCCAGTATCATTTCTGAAGTAAATAAATGGCCATCTGCCTGAGGACTGTAGTCTGTGGTGTGAGGAACATGTATTTTGTATATATACAATATCTATCCTCATGAAATATCATCACTGTCTGGTTGGATGAACACATATAATGTGTTTGTATGACAGAATGTGATATTTTATATATAAGATAAATGGACAAACCAGGATGGAGTGTGTGAATGTGTAGATGATTGATGTTGGTAAAGTTATTCCTCATATTTCCGTTGTACCCATATTTCCTTGGTATGCATTATTTTTATCTGTAAACAGCACAAGCCTGCCATTTCTATGAAATTGCGCTCATTTGGTCATAGTTCATTTAAAGAGTTATTTAATTGTGAAATACTAGAAGTTAGATCAGTATACAGTAATTGGTACATAAAATTACATCTAGATCTGCTTTAATGGAATTGACACCAACATAAAACTCTGGTCAAAGCATGTCTTTACCTGATCACAGACGAGAGTTGGTTTTGACTTCATTATTTACATAACAGAGAACTAAAGGTTGAGAACTGTATAAATTCACTCTATATGAAGTGATAGTTGATTAGATTATGTGTATACCATAGACATATTTTTAAGCCACCTTTAAAAACATGGTGTCACACACTGAAAAGATTTGTCATTCCCTCTTTGTAAAAAACACAGCTTGATACTCAACTCAAGTGAGGTTATATTGTTTACACTTTCGGGAATTATTGATGAAATAAGCAAGAAAAACAAAACTATGTGTGGAATTGCATTCTAACTTACCGCGGAAATATGAGGCCCCAGTACACCTGGTTTCATTGGTTAGTAAGTTAGTAAGAGGGTTATTGAATCATTTCGAAATAACAAATGTAGCATATGTGTCACATGGTTCCTGAACCTGAGTCAATAAAAGTAAAACATAGTTTTTGTTTTTCTTTTGTAGGTTAATGCATTTCACTATATTGCCAGCAATAACTTTACAGACAGATTGTCTTTTCTATACTTCTCTATTTGTATATTTTAGTGATATTTTCGATGCCATGTTTCCGGTCCACAGACACGCAGGAGAAGTCATTATTCTACAAGGTAAAACATTAAAGCATTCTGGTATGCTGTGATTTTTTTGGTATGTATTCAGTAGAATCTCCCAGCAAGGTCACCCACATTCGGAGAGGAAATATAGAGAGAAGGCTTAGTGGTCGAGAGTTAGTTCCCCTGATTCCTGAAGGTTGTGACCTTGAGCCCAGCGTAAAACAGGGTTGGCTCAGTCCATGATATAAGGACCAGTACTGGTTAACAACCAAGGAAGCCGGCATTGAGAGTGATAAGTATAAGTTGGAAGAACTTGTTTCACAATCGATCGAAAAAAAATTAGTTGAAACTAAACTAAAGTATTGATCATGTAAAACTTCTGTGATAGAAGCCTGTATTGTATCTATCATGTTATATCGAAGCTATCAGGATGAAGTTCATTTTCTATCAAGTGATAACTGATATCTTTAATTGACAATTACTTTTTGTGGTACAAAATTGTATTACTTGCAGCCTAGAGAAATGACAACATTAAACTTCAATACTTGCGAGAATTTCATTGCCTGGGATGAAAAATAAAAAAACACAAAGAAATTTTAGTGATAATTGCATTGTATTAAATTCTCTGTCAATTATGGGGATTGGAATGTCATGAAGCTGTTGATTTAAGTCATTTGTTTTCTGCAAATTACTGCTGCTGTCATGGGAAAGTTTGGTGTTGAAATAATCGGGAGTTTCAATCGCAGTTGGTTCAATTCAGGATAATGTAACTATGTAGTAAAATGTACTCCTCTTGTAGATTTATTATAGTGGAAGGAGGTGGTCTTTAAGTGAGATTTTACTGTACTCAATAATTTGACTGAAAATGAAACAACACATACAATGTTCCTCCATCTCTCCTGCCTTTGGGAAAGTTGATAAGTTTGTTGCATGAGAACTTATCTCCGCTTCTTCTCCCACTGGAGTACTGGTTGGATCCAACTCAAGTAACTCATCAATCAATTCATTACTATTATCTTGCTATTTACATGTGTTTGTATGTGGTATGTTTTGGTGGACAGAATTATACAGCATCTAGCTGATGTTTGTTTGTTCTGTTGTTGTACAGTCTCTGAAAAGTGGGATGTTCACAATATGATGTTGTTCTTTAGTAAATGCCACAATCAAGAGTTTGCTTTGTATACAAACACAGCTTTATATTTTATGAAGTGATAGTAAAAGTGTTTGTACTGCTGCGTTACATTCAGTATAAAAAAACATAATAAATCAATAAGGGAATGCTGCTATGGGATTTCCAACCTCTTCTGTAAGTGACGTCATTTTAAGAAAACGCAACATGTGATGTCACTTTTTGCAAGCAGGAAACAATATTTACTCCATAGGCTTACTTCGTTTTCATATTGTCATAATTGAGGCAAATATTGCTTACTGTCAGTACATGGTGACGTCATATGTGACGTTTTCTGGAAATGACGTCACTTAAGGAAGAGGTTATCATACAGCAGCGCTCACATGAACTTTTCAATTACAAATTGCTCACCCTAATTAAGTTTATGAAGAAGTGCTTTAGTAGTTTCGATAATTTTAGTGTAATGTTACAATAGATCTACATATTTCTACTGTATAAATTCGACTTATGCATTCAAAGATCATTTCTTTTGATACTCTCAGTGCTCTGTATCAAACTCTTCCATTGAAAAATCTTGCCCATTTTATGAAAATCAATATTGATACTTTATTCTTGTCCGATTTGAAGGGGTAATTTATAATGGAAATATCAATTTTCGGCCAAAATTCTTGTCCGGTTTCCTGAATTTAGGGGTTTCCAGATTCAAGGGTGATTTGTATAGCAAAAAAGTTGAGACCAGACAAATCTTCTTAAATCAGGATTAAAGGGGTTCAGGTTTAAAAGGGGTTTCAGTGTACTGTGGCATGCTAAAAATAAGAATAAGGTTGGTCAGATATTTTTAACAGACTGCAAATAAACGTATAATTCCTTTGATGATTTCGGTTACTAAAAGAAGATTGTATCAATGGACTCTGAAGTTATAGTAACCAGCACATGCAAATACCATTTCTACAGATTTGTCTGCAGACAGTCTTTAAACAACGAGGAAAGCAGAGTTTAGTGGTGTATATATGCATGTCAATATATTGTTTCAAAGAAAATATTTCAGAAGACTTCTAAGAATTGTAGTTATGCACAGACTTTGAAGAAACCTTGCATGTTTTGGCATCTTATTTACAGCCTCTTCTTGGTTTCACTAAATATTGTCTGTACTTTTAAATTTTATTGTCATCTTAGATTAATATAACCTTAAAGCTGCCTACATTTCTCCTTATGTCACCAAATCTACCCAGAGAGCCGTGTAAAACACACATACATAAAGATCAGTAAGATTATCATCAAAATCTGTCTGGTCTGAATTGCAAACTTAAATTTATGTGTTACATCTTGATGCAATTTACTTCCATTGTTCTGACAAATCTCATAGGTTCTGTCTCTGAGCCATTGTTCATTACAGCTAATGTATTCTTGTCTAGAAATGACGAACCAGGGAACCAGTACGTGTAGATCAATTGTTCCATCACATATACTGCAGCTTTAGTCCTGAAACACTGGAGTATAATCTCTGCCAATGATTGAGTTAAAGTTACATCATGCTCAATTTTGTGCGTTTGTTTACCTGAACAAACATGAAAAATATACTTTTTCTAGTTAAAAATCAGTAAATATGCATTATCAAAGAATACACTAATAATGTAGTCCTCTGTATTTGTCGAAAAAAGACGTTTGTATCATCATAAACTTCCAGTGTTTTTAACAAGCAGGTCTTCTACAGGTTTGTCTGTTAGTAATAAGATGAAACAAAATCATAATTTAATTGGTTATATAACATATGGCACTGATTCTTATTAAGGATGTACTAGATAAAGCCCTTTAAAAAATTAGGGTTCAGATGAGCCAGATACATCTTTAAAAAAAGTCAGATAATTTGTTTTGTAATTTACTATTTCTCCAGTTGAGTCATATTTTTGACATTTCTCTAAAGTAAATGTGGCTCTAGTACCTTGGTATCAAGACAACTTATTACAAATGAGCCAAGTAACCATGTTTCTATTAAAAAACTTGCTTGGGCAGACTTGTACTAAAGGAATGTTGAAACTATTGAACATGTAGGGGCATGAATCGGTACAAATAACCTGAAATCACTACTCAGACACTGTATAAAGACTGCCTCTAAATAATGCCTCCCCCCAACATTTTGGGGAGACATCTTATTTTGGGTCTGTTCGTACATAACAAAATTGTGTCCATCCTGAATCTTTGTACCCCACTACTTTCCAAGTAAAAGTTTTCCATAATGAAAAGTCTGTAGAAATTGGAAAACCTTTGTTTCTATTGGGTCAAGGTCTTACAGAGTGATGAAAGGTCAAATAAGCAGTACTTTGTATCATTTTACTACATTGATGGATGTTCAGACAACTTTGCTAAAATGTTTCCCAGAATAAGCTCATGCAACTTTGGGCCATGTTGGGTCAAGGTCATACTGTAATATATATTGTTAAAGAAGTGCTATTTTGGTGAAGACGTATCTTACTGCCTAGTACTGTTTTTTATTTCCCAGTAAACAATCTTCATATGGTCAGATGAAGTCGCTTTAAATCCAGACTGGGCTTATGGTCTTACCAAGATATTTTACCATCAACTCGGAAATTGTTAGAAATGTTTATCAGTCTAGCGTAATTTATTTTCTGGAAAGAGGAGCCTCTAGCTGATTGCCATGTAAATTGCTTCCTGCGTAAACTTTGTTCTAGAAATAAGGTTGAGTATTATTACATGGTTGGCTATTGTACTTGATTTATCGATGGGTAAAATGCTTCTGTCTTTGTGTGTTTTCTTGTCTGGTTTGTATTGGAAAAATGTGGATTTAGTTTTTCTTCTGGTTGCATTGGACACAAAAGACCACTGTCTGATTATACTGTCATATTCTGTAATGCTTAATGCATGGTCCTGCAGCAAGGATGGACTTGTTTTGCACCATAATGGTCTGAATATTAATACTCAATCCTCATATTCTTTGACTGACTCTATTCTAAAACATCACATCTCCACTGTCCCCTGATTTCCTGGTATAATTTTGTCCAGTTAAATGACTCCGCACTGCAAAACGCCAATTTGGCATGTATGATAGGGTCCAATTATGACTATCTGCTTGATCCAGTCAACTGTTGGTCATTGCATGTTTTACGCGTTTGACACGTTAGATCATTGTTTATACTAATGAATGACTCATGTGAAAATATGATTACTAAAATTTACGCAAGGAGAAGCCTGCTGGTTATTAAGAAAGATTAGACACTGATTTTTGAGGCGATTTCAGCCGATTATTGATGGAAAATGGCTTCTGGTGGAGAAAGTGTATCCACTTTTTTATGTCTCAGTCAAGGTACATGCTCAAAAATAACAGAGTGCATCATATAGAGCAGGAGCATTAAATAAGACATATAGAGCATAAATCTTGCCAAAATTAAATTGATGAAGATTAAATACATGTTGTTCTTCAAACTTCTTACAGTCTCTGTATGATGCCTGTTGCTTTAATAACCACCTATACACGTATGTCTTGATTATTGCTATGAAGTCTTCGAAGACAATCGGTTTCTTTTCTAGATATCGAGAACCGGCCAAATATAGTCTATTGTCCACTTTCTTGTAAGTTTCCTCAATAATGAGTCGGTTGACATATTGGAATGCTACTTTCCAATTAGCTGTCTTCTGCAGATTGTACTGCAGGTGCCTAGGGAGTCCACAATGATGAATGTTGTTAATCTAACCACTAATTTATCTTTAAGATTTCTGTGTGAATTAGGAGGGTACTGTACATTTGATTGATGTTTGCATGATCTTGTACATTTGGGGCCTTAATTATATTTGTGGTAATAAATACCACTATAGTCCTAATTTTGCTGTGAGATAATGCCTTTATATTATGAATACTGGTGTTATATCTCATTTAACAAAGCATTTGTAATCACTAGCTTTTAGTAGTACAATTATGTAATTCAAGAAACATTGTTTCAAATAAGTCTACATTCTCCTCTGACAAGGTTATAGTGGCCCCTTTCATGTCGGTCATTTACCAGTATGTACTTTATAGGAGTATGTAATGGTTGATTTAAGATTATCACCTATTAAGAAGTCTGTGTTTGGTTTAAGACTTGAGAATTCAAAATTTTTATTTGTCCATCTCAAGAATTGCAAACATTGAAAGAGAAGCTCAAGGGAGGTGACAATTAATGGAACTGCATTCTGGTCTGAAATCCATTTTTATGGCTGCAATTTATTATAATTACAAACCCGTCATAGAAAATGCCAATGCATGCCCTCTGGAATGGTTTAAAATTAAGGCAACTGTTCTCCTTGCATGTCCACTTCCGCCCTGTGTATCATGCAAAACAATTAAATCAAGCGGTTTATTGGCCTAGAATTATCATGATACCATGATTGTGAAGCCATTGATATTCTTCAAGGATTATAATACAGTGCCATTAGGTCAGTGGCTGTATGGAGTTGATGGCCTGTAACTGAAATAATTGCTTGTTTTAAGGTCTGCCCAACATAATAGTTGGAAAATTTGTGACTGTGACTCAAATCACACAAATTGCAATTTCCCTTTCATTGTAGTTCAAAGGTAGAATCATGTCGTTTGATTAGGATTTCATTGAAACGTCAGTATCGTCAGTATTGGTTTGTATTTATTGAAGAGGGTATTTTATGCATAACATAATATTTTCTGATTAGATTGGTTTGTGAGTAATGCTTCTGTCATGACGGTAATCGTGGATGATGTATTAATAATTGTTACGGAGTTGCTCTGTTTTGATTGCTTTCATGCAGGAAATGGTGTTTGTTGAATAGGCTGCATTTGTATGCAATTGAATACTCTGTGTTCTGCTAACTTGATTGGATTGCGTGGAAATCAATATTGTTCTCTGAAATATGATATGATACGGTATGTTCCGCGAAGAATAATATCTGGACATAAATAATTGTACCAAGCTTTTTAGCTCATCTGGGCAATAAGTGCTTGTGGATGGAGTACTCATTGGCAAACTATTAGGATCATAAATATTTTCTTTTAATGATATCTCCTAAGTGGATTTTGAGCAAATACACAGGAATGATCCTTAGGTGGTCCTCTTTCAAAGTTGTATTAATGGTTCCAGTCTGCTGCATAAGTAGGTCAGTCTGGAGCTGTTTTTAAGGGTGTAAACTTTCAAAATCTTCTTGTCCAAAATGATGAAGCCTTTACCTTTGATAATTGTGTGTAATGTGTCAGGAAATATTATCAAGTTACGTAGAAAACATGGCAGAACAGGGTGAGGAGTTATGTTCCATAAATGCATAAAGTTTAAAATATGAACAACAACTTCCTAAACTGCTCAGTGGATTTTGACAGCCTATACCAATTTGTTAGCACATAAGTTTTTTTCAGCCAAAATGGCAGTGTACTCTTGGCCCCCTTGTTCCATATTATTGAGTCGTACAATTAATGGGATTTCAAAGAGTATCTCAATCAGTATTGCAAATATTGTCTTATAGGTCATACTATTGAATTGATGAAAGTTTTCTTTTTTTGTCAACTTTCTGTTTTTATATCGGTCAGCCGGTAGCTTGGTCAGAATATCTTCCTTATCCACATTACAACTCAAGTACCCTTTGGCCTCTTGGATCCTATCTTAGTAGGATGATTGCCCTATTGATTTCAGGGTCACTTGGTCCAAGGACAAGGTCAAACTAACCATGAGTTGGAAATCCTGGTCAAGGTAATCACTCAAGTACCCGATTCAACTTTGGTAGGATCATTGCCTGGGGTTGTAGATGATTTTGTGGTCAAAGGCAAATAAACCTTTAGATGAAATTATTGTTCCCATATTAACTCAAGTACTCTTTCGCCTCTCAGGTCCTAGCTTGGTAGGATGGTTGCCTGCGAGTTGTAGATGAACCCTGTTGATTTTGGGGTCAAAGGTCAATGTCAAACTGACTTTTACATGGAAATTCTTGTCCACACAATAGCTCAAGTACCCTTCGGCCACTTCAGTCCTAGCTAGGTAGAATATTGCCTGCGGGTTGTTGATGAACTTAAATGGTTTTGGTTTTGGTTTCACTGGGTCAAAGGTCAGGATTACACTGACCATTGCTTTAAAATTCTTGTCCTGCCAATAACTGAAGAATTGTTGAGGTTTTTTACCATCAAGAACAAACCCTTGTATATCATCCGTACTCACTTCTAGGTGATTTGATTAATTAAAATCCTCTCACTGACAATGCATCTTAAGGGGGGGGGGGGGGGGGGGGCATAATGCTTGTCATACATCTGTTGTTTAAAATTGGTATGACGATATCTTATGTTATTTCTGCATGAAATTATGTTATTTCTATATACATGTACCAAAATTATAAGGTAGAATAAACAATTTTGTTATTCACGTCTTTTATTTTGCCCCACTATTTTGTTGAACACCGAAGTTCTGATATCACTGCAGGCTTGAAGGACAAATTGAATTAGTTGATTTTCTCTACATTCCAGGATTTATTTTCCAGACTCGGAGTATGGACATAGACTAGTTCTTTCTGTTGTCTAATACCACCAAATGTGAATAATATGATAATTACCTTCAGTAAATCTATCACTGGGTGTATAAGATCAAGATATACCATCAAACAATCAATTAATTGTTTAGTTTAAACTTACATATTTTACATTGATTGTGAAACAAGTTTATTATGTATTTTAATCACTCTTTATGGCTATTTCTATGGTTACCAATTGATGCTCATACCTAATTCAGGGATTTTGAAGTTTCAATTCAATCTGGTCCAAAGCAGGCTTAGACCTCGTAGCTTTCGGATCAGGACTAAAAGGACCACTGCTCTTCCCCTCAACCACTATGCCTGTATGTTTGATTAACATGCCTGCCAGTTGCCTACGTCAATGCCATTCAAACAGATATCATTTTATCAATGAAGTCATAGCATTCCACCTGGAGAATCTGCAAATAAAAATACAATGCAGTCTCGTCTACAGCCTTTGTAGAAACAAGAGATATCTTGAAAAAAGATGGTCGGCGCAATTTGAAGGTTAATATTTGTTGTGCATCATAAACAAATTGCCGACATGTTATGTTAGCTGGTCACTCCAGATCCAAAAGTACCCTTTATCGAAAGATTAACCAATCCGTGTCAAGTTAACAAATGTTGTTAAGTTGTAGAGAAATTGATTTGGTGGCTAACGTAAGATTTGATTGGTTTACACAACACTGATATGCAAATAGCAAAGCCCTCTTAGTACGGCTGCGCCGAAAAAGGATGATAATATAGCAATTGATTGTTATACTGGAATCAGGGTAAATGTATCTGAGAAATTGATACAAATGGAATATATTTCAATGTCCTGACTATTTGAAATTCATTGTTCTGAAAATTGATTTGGAAATGGCTGGGTTTAACTTAACTGTCAATATGTCTATGCTTTCAAGGGGTACTCTGGAAAAAAACTTGTGTTTTCCGAGAACTTGATTTAGCGATGTAGTGATTTGATTGATTGAACGCCTTTAGGTGTGAAACCAATTTGCTTCTGAGACTGAAACTCTATGTAGATTACGCTATGTGTTACTAATGCCAGTCTGTTCTCATTTTAACCTGACTTTGTAATACATTCAGTATCAATTGATGTATATGCTTAGTTCTTTCTATGTACAGATGTTTCTGTCGGCCTATAATGGTTTTCTTATACTTTTGACCACCATCAATTGATTTAACTTATGTCTGTCGGTTTGACTATGAAAAGTATCACTATTCTGCTGACCTTGATGCTTGGATTCAAATGAACGAATCAAATGACATCTTACATTTAGACAGTTCTCTTTGAACCAATGGCGGGATAGTTTATTGTTTGTGATTTGAAATCCCACCAATCATATGACATTTTACTATTTTCAGGTGATGAAGGTGACAACTTCTATGTTATAGATCAAGGAGAAGTAGATGTAAGTATTTAATACTGTGAATCTGTAATTTAGATTTTACTGATGATTGTTATAGGATGTTTGGAAATTTAAACATTCCTATTGCTACTATTCCTTAAAAAAATCTTCAAAGAAATTGGATTACACGTTGGAACGTCATTGCTTCCAATGAATTGATGATAAATATGTTAATATTTGAAAGTTCACATAATTCAACTTAGGTACCAATTCGAAGTTGATAGACTGGTTGTCATGGTTATGTGACAGTAATTGTATTAGTATGTCACATCTGTGTTCATGGATTTATTGACATAATAGTCTGTTGTACAGAATTTCTAAGAACAAGCTTTCATTTAGCATGAAATATCTGACCATTATTGTATTGATATTTGCCTTGATGAGAATCAAGAGTACTCGTTCAACTATTGAACTGTCCGTATTTCATGTCTTCACAGTATGACTAGTTCAATTATTCTCTTCTTTACTACCTCAAGCTGACAGATCCTAGTAATCCTTTCTTGATAAATTAATTTCATGAGAGCTTTATAGGGACTGTAATGGATATAAACCAAGGAACCAATTATCAAATACAGGATAGAAATCAGTCAATGTTAGAGATTTGCGTAATAATGGGAGGTATTGTTAATTGTCATGTTTTTGCCATGTTTGTTTGTTCAGACCTGTCTGAAACATCTGTTGATTGAGTTAGGTAGAACCTTTGATCATAGATTATTTGATCTATATCTAGTGGGATTCAATCCTAAGGGACATTATGTCTGTGTGTTCAGAAACATCTCGGTACAGTACTGATGTTTTGTTTCCTGTGTATATCATTGCTTTTAGCTGTGATTGTTCTTGTTGTAATCTGATCTCTTTGTTATGTTCCCTAAAGGACGAGAATATAGGTGCCACTTTGTCGATTGTCTGTGCTTATGTCCCGCATTTGTTTCCATGCTATTTCTCTGCAACCACAAACCTGAGGTCAATGAAACTTGATAGGAAGCTTCACTACAAAAGAAAGATTGGCATATTGTCTGCAATGTCTGTCACGATTAATGTTATACTACTTTGGGAAGCATCCATCTTTTCTACTGCCTATTTCTTACACCTACCTCTTCATTGCTTTATGTGTGATATCTTTGCCAGTTAATTAGTTAGTCTGTCATTCAATTTATCAGTCAGTCAGTCAATCAGTAAATTAATTAATCAATCAATCAATCAATTGGGCAATAAATAAATCAAACAATCCACCAATTATTCAATTGATTGATCAATCAAATCAGTGAATTTATATATATGCTGTTATATCAAGTATCATAAATACAAAATTTGATATCAAGTTTTTTCCATCTTCTGAATAATTTTTGAAAATCGAATTAGAATAGTCTTGCGTTGAGCCCTCAAAATATGGTACACCATTTTGCCCTTAGTATTTGCTCCTGAATTACAAAATCTTTTCTGATATCATGCAATGTTTGATCAACTTGTGTTTCCAGGTATTTGTAAATTCAGAACATGTGACTACAATAGGTGAAGGTGGAAGTTTCGGAGAGTTAGCTCTCATCTATGGTACACCTAGAGCTGCTACTGTCAAGGTGAGTGAGACAACTATGTATACATGCACAATGTATGCTGAAATCCACAAAGTTATTAAGGAGGTTACTACACTGCAACTCCGTTACACCGCGGTCGGTTATAGCGCGATGTCCATTATAACGCGATGTTGTCGTGGCTCCCGATTATTTTCATGAAAAATCCTAAAATTTGTCAAAAAAGGACGTAAAATTGACCAAAATCGTATTTTTCCACGATTTGCTATCTGCTCTTTCGCAAAATCACGTGTTGTTATCGAACTGCGATCGCGAATCGACGAGATTACTTAAACTGAATATACGCACCATAAGAGATATATATGTCCAATCATGATAACCATCAATATTTACACAAATGTCACCTTCTAATAGTTTTCAACACATATCATCTGCGTAATTTGACCTTGGATTGTGCTGAATCTATGACATCACGGGTGTAGCCGATGCAGAGTTGTCTAGAAGTGCTGCGAGTCGAAAACAATGTTCTCGCAGACTACAAAGGCGCGGCATCTCGACTTGTTAGATCAAGTGGTCGGCCCAATGTTTGATGCGACGCACATGGAAAATTTTCTAATCGCAGAGTTCAAAGGCGCCGCATCGTCTTCTAGTTTCAGAGGTCGACCGTTGTGGAGGGTGATTTTGTCAAATGCATATTTTGATTGACGTGAAATGCTTTATGAGACGTAAGTAATATAGATACGACCAGGCTCTATATGGTTCACATGTCTCAAGATTTTAACGCGATCGGATATAACGCGATCGCGAGTCTTTGGACCCCCCCCTGATTGCGTGTTGCAGTTTAGTGATATTACAAAAGAAATAAAAGTGAAAATTCACTAAAATCTCAATTTTTTTTCAAATTTTTTTCAAATTTTACCTATTACCTTTTACCCACTGTACCCTACATACAGGGCAACCTTTCCAGAGCGACCCTCTCCAAAGCAAAAACCTCTCTTCAACACCTTTATCAGTTTTATTTGCGGTAAGAATTTTTTATCAAATTTAACCTTTCTGGACTAGCAACTCTCCACGTCAGCCAGAATTGTCATCTCCCTATGGGTATTGGTCTGGGTGTTGGTCTGGAGGGTTTACATGCACTGTCAAATCTGGAATCGCGATACACACCCTATATAAGTATACAGATTGTTTATTTCTCTAAACAATTGATTGAAATTTTGTAATTTTGAGTGTATTTGTATTTTTATTGGTTCACATTGATTCCATGCTGAGAAAAGAAGAGTTTTTACCTTAATTGTGTGTTTTTGCAGAAAAAGTCATACTGTATTATTGATGTTGCTGACGTCCTTCAAACCAGAACTTGTCATTTTGATTGAAATGGTTATTTGATTCATCTTATTAATACAATTTCATAACTCACATATTTGACTAGCCTCAATATCGATAAACACAATCAACTTTTGAAATCACTTACTAGCTATCTTGGAAATAGTTGGCAGAGGTGTTTGCCTCTACAAGACGGTGTTTTAGCTTGCTAGAACCAGGCTCCTTTCTCAAAGGGTCAACTGTCAGGTCTGATCTTATCCAGGCTGTACCCCGTGTACCTTCAATATGCATGGAGAAATATTAGTAGTAATTAGCCAACATGTTTACATCATTGAGTAAGCATGTCACATGTAAGATCCATGGCAAAACTACTTACAAATTTTACTCCATCCATTTGTTGGGTAATAGATAGCCCAGTTGTTTCAGAATGCAAAATCAGACAGTCCTTAAGCTTGTTCGAGATATTTTGAATATCAAAGATTAAAAAATCACTCTCTGTAATTCAGATATTTCTGGGAAGTTTTTGTATAAGATTAAGTTGTCAAAGCCCCTTAGCTCTTTAACAAACTGTGAAGTACACTGCAACTCCGATATACCGCGGTCGGATATAGCGCGATATCCATTATAACGCGATGTCGTCGTGGCTCCCGATTATTTTCATGAAAAATCCTAAAATTTGTCAAAAAAGGAAGAAAAATTGATCAAAATCGTATTTTTTCGCGATTTGCTGTCTGCTCTTTCGCGAAATCACGTGCTATTAAGTTTACAAGTTTATTTTACTAAGCGATCGCGAATCAACAAGATTACTTAAACTGAATATACACACCAAAGAGATATATGTCCAATTATGATAACCATCAATATTTACACAAATGTCACCTTCTAATGTTTTCAACACATTTCATAAACATCAACGTAATTTGACCTTGGATTGTGCTGAATCTATGACGTCACGGGAGTAGCTGATGTTGAGTCTAACACGCCCACGTTCAATTATTCTCCTTACCTTGACCAATTAGATGATCGCGAACCGGCGAGATTTCTTTTAATTGAATGAATGACAGTAGGGGATGTCAATCATAGAACAAAGCAGTGTTAATCCTCAATAAACTAAATGGTATCCGGATGCGCTAATTTCGATTAATACAGCACTTGTTGTTCACACATATCTACTAGATGTGTCGGTCGACTATTTCTCAATCTGTCACAAAAAGTAGTTAAGTCGAGGCAAAAGCGGACAACTCGGCACGGAATGTTTGAAGTGCTGCTAGTCAAAAACAATGTTCTCGCGGACTACAAAGGCGCCGCGTCTTGACTTGTTAGATCAAGTAGTCGGCCCAATGTTTGATGCGACGCACGTGGAAAATGTTCTACTCGCAGACTTCAAAGGCGCCGCGTCGTCTTCTAGTTTCAGAGGTCGACCATCGTGGGTGGTGATTTTGTCAAATTCACATTTTGATTGACGTAAAATGCTTTATGAGACGTATGTAATATAGATACGATTAGGCGGGGTCCAAAAATTGTAGGCCATCGCATTTTTCACGCGTGATTGTTGGTCGAATCAACATTTATACGCGATGGATTATTCTTTTGTTCTGGTGAATAACGGATAAATATCGATAGGTACGAAAATACAATTAGATATAATTATTGAATTAATTCTCACTCTAAATCTGCAATGTTAACATGTATTTTGCGAGAGTGTCACAGGGGGTAATTTTCACGGGTAACAAATAATACAAACACCGCCAAAATATCGCGGTTCCGAAAGAGAAATGATCATATTTTAGCTTTGTTTTAAATAATTAATGAGTTTTGTTTTTAAATAGTTTCAAATAATAACCCATAAATACATTTTATATATTATCCTCTACCTATTTATTAAAACAAATACGAAATATATGAAAACATCGTATGCACAACGCTATATTGAGTGGGTGGGGTAAGTTGGTATTCTGTCTCTATACCGCGGTCGGATATAACGCGATCGCGAGTCTTTGGACCCCACCGATCGCGGTATAACGGAGTTGCAGTGTATTGGGATGAATATCTGGAAATGTTTGACATCAATTTAATTGTCTTCTTGGTGAATATATCATTCATTCATTCTTGGTATACATTTCTGTTTTCAGGCAAAAGGAGACGTAAAATTATGGGGGATTGATCGTGACAGCTATAGAAGAATTCTAATGGTATGTGTCCAAAACATTTCTGTTATATTTGATGTTGGCTGCAGAGTATTAAGTTTGTTGCAATATTCATATTTGAAAAGCTTTCTAGTAATTAGATGACAGCCAAAATTTTCTCCATACTGCAAACATTAAGTTAGCTGAGTGTGGATAATTGACAAGCAATTTGAGAATGTCACAGTTGTGATAGCAATTCCAGTTGAAATTTCCCACTGCGCTATTGCCTAGTATTGCCATTGATATAATTCTGACTGGTGATGAATGCACGTATTGACTGAACTGATAATCCTTGGACCATCATGGCTCATATTTTTTACGTAATTTGACACAACTTCCAGTGTAGCAGAGTGTTAAACTTGCAGAATGGTGGTAATTTGTGGTTAAAAAGCATGTGGCTGTGAGACGAAAAGTTCAAATCTGTTGCAATTATTTTTTAAGTCGAAAAGAGATTTGGAAGAAAAAAGGACAATTTTCACCATTTAACTCCTCAACACTACATCAAGTGTTTGCTGCAACTGTGACACCTCTGTAAACTGAAATGATATTCTCTCTTTTATGACAAGACTGTTTGACCTCATAAGCTAATAGACACATTTATTAATGTCACAATGACCTGTAAGAATGTGTTCGTCCATTCTGTGAGCTTTCAATACAGCTTAGTATATTTCTTACTAAATATTGTCAGTATAGTTTGCCAAATGTGTCTGACCTCTTGACATTTTAAGTAAAAATTCAATTGGTCTTTATAAATCATCAGAAATTTGACAATAATGGAAGATCAAATTAGTTTTTTCAGTCTGTTAAAGGCAGACATTTTTTGGTGTACTCTGTAATTATTGTTCAACTTCTAGAGGCAGTGGATGTTTATTATTAGACTAATCATTAAATCTGTGTCTGTTTATAGGGTAGTACCATCAGAAAGAGGAAGATGTATGAAGAATTCTTAGCCAAAGTTTCTATACTTGGTAAGCAATATAATATGATACATGTTGATTCCAGGGGCGGATCCAAGATTTGTTCTTTGGTCATATTTTATTCTTTATTTTTAAGTTATTGAACATAAAACCAATTCAGAAGGGCTTTAAAGGCATGAGCAGTGGTGGAGCAATCTCTGTATATTTTCGTATTTATACTCAGACAGTCATGGCGAATGACTTCCAAGACTTGTGAGACATTTGGTCTGACAACCTTGGACAACTTGTCGGACCGAAAGCAAACTTGTCAGACAGAAAACATGTAGTTAAAATTACATTCTTTGCAGAAACGTTTGTTAGGTCAAGGAAACCTGTCATATTTAGCATACATACATTCAAATATAAAATTTGATGTGGGAAGCAAAGGGACCAGTAACAATATCAAAATAAATATCAGAGGGGAGTAACACGTCAATATAATTCCATTGACAGCTCTCAAAATATTAACATAGTGAGTTGAATCGTACCGCACTGAATTCGAAAAAGAAAAATCTTCTAGTGATGTCCATTTTGACAACTCTATCAATCGTTTACAACGCAAAATTTTGCGAGTTTTCAAGGAAAGAACCGGTTTTTCCATTTTCTGACAGGATTTGTGTTGCTATAGGACCGCTCGTTTCAAAGTGAAAGTTAACAAATCAAACAGAAATGGGCAAATATATGGTATATTTCGATAACATTTAAAAATTATGATTAACTTTAATATTTACTTCTGAAATGCCTTTTTGACGACACAATCAAAGTATAAATGTTCGAAAGACAAGCAAATGTGCAGACAATCAGTGCGCATAAGAATATCGCATCATGTAAACAGCAACGGATGTTGAAAACCCGTCCGAACCGTACCGTACCGGACATACGGACCGACGCACAGGTCTTCTACATCTGACCTGGTCGTTTTTTATTGGTCAGGTCAGACTGTCCGATGGGTATTCGCCATGACTGCTCCGACATACTCAGAATGTTTTTTTTTGGGGGGGGGGGCATGGATGGTGCATACCCCCTGGATCCGCTCCACTAGCGGTTTGAGTAGTTGTGTACATGAATCATGAATATACAGTGTGTTAAAAAAGTTTGAATTTCGATAAAATGAAAATAATGCTGTGAACACTGGCTTTATTTTGCATAACGAAAACTGCTGTCCTTTTTTAAATATTTGTTTTATATTGAACTCTCACCCAGATGTAAACTATTGGTATATCACGACATAGATGGGACAAGCAATTAAAAAAGATTCTAAAATTCCAACTTTGTGAACAACCTTTTTTTAACACCCTGTACATTTACCTATTATGTTTCATTAACAGAGAACATATAGTTGATGCTTTGTCCGTCCATCTGTTCATCCAATTCAAAGCTTGCCCTAAGCATAGTTCATATAAAGTATTGAAGAGATTTCAATGAAACTTGGAAAGTAGATATTCATAAGAGAAAGTGCAGCGTGTAAGAACAGTTGTCCTATATCAACTCATTGCAGAATTTTCCAGTTTCCAGACCCTCTAATATCTTACAAGAGAATATGAATGTGTAATGCAAACAAATGGGACTTAGTGATAAATGCATTACAATCACATATTCATGGATTGTGATTTCTAGGAGACTTGTATTATATACAGACTGTATCTAGCCTTTCTGTTTGTTCCTTGACTGGAACCATTCCTCTGTGCCTTTCTAGGAAAATACACGATTTATATTACCGATGCAGTGATAAATAGGTGTTTTTGCATACAATCTTGTTCCATTGTGCATTTTTGTTGTACAAGATCTTGAGAACTTCGATATAATGTTCTTGAAAATACATTTTCATGATTCAGTATGACAAAGCATACTTCTTTGTGTTTTTGTATAATGCTCATTGATCTGTCTGTGAGTTGGTGAACTATTACATCTGATTAACTGTGGCATCTTGCCATGTTTTGTATAGTTGTAAAATTCTGTGAAGGTGGAGACATATCATTGAACCATTGAATTCATGCTGCATTCCTAGATTTTGCAGAAAATGCCATTGTTTCAAGCAAACTAATTGCAGATATAACTCGTGTTAATGTTATATTAACAACAAGCATGTGATTCATCAATTATTTACAAGATAAAATAAGTGATTAGAAACTTAATATTTTATAATAATGATAACGTTTGGGCACGTTGTAAGCAGTGATAAATATTTTATGTTTAACTGCAAGATCATTTTTACACGGAGACAAATGATAGAGCATCTTATTTCCACCATTGTTTGTGTACTGAGAGAATACACAATCAATGGTTGTAATACTGACCATAAATGACCATTGTAAGTGTAATAAATCAATTATGAAAGGTGTCACCCGTAGTTAATACAGTTAGCCCTGTTATCCTGTGAAATCTGGTATTGATTATCATGTCCTGGAGAAAGTATTGTGTCATGTTTTCTTGCATAATTCTTGCTCCTTGTTACAATCACGTGTGGTCTCTTTCCAATGTTACAATCACGTGTGGTCTCTTTCCAATGTTACAATCAAGTGTGGTCACTTTCCAATGTTACAATCGCGTGTGGTCTCTTTCCAATGTTACAATCACGTGTGGTCTCTTTCCAATGTTACAATCACGTGTGGTCTCTTTCCAATGTTACAATCACGTGTGGTCTCTTTCCAATGTAACAATCACGCGTAGTCTCTTTCTAATGTTACAATCACGCATGGTCTCTTTCCAATGTTACAATCACGTGTGGTCTCTTTCCAATGTTACAATCACGTGTGGTCACTTTCCAATGTTACAATCACGTGTGGTCTCTTTCCAATGTTACAATCACGCGTGGTCTCTTTCCAATGTTACAATCACGTGTGGTCTCTTTCCAATGTTACAATCACGTGTGGTCTCTTTCCAATGTTACAATCACGTGTGGTCTCTTTCCAATGTTACAATCACGTGTGGTCTCTTTCCAATGTTACAATCACGTGTGGTCTCTTTCCAATGTTACAATCACGTGTGGTCACTTTCCAATGTTACAATCACGTGTGGTCTCTTTCCAATGTTACAATCACATGTGGTCTCTTTCCAATGTTACAATCACGTGTGGTCACTTTCCAATGTTACAATCACGTGTGGTCTCTTTCCAATGTTAAAATCACGTGTGGTCTCTTTCTAATGTTACAATCACGTGTGGTCTCTTTCCAATGTTACAATCACATGTGGTCTCTTTCCAATGTTACAATCACGTGTGGTCTCTTTCCAATGTTACAATCAGGTGTGGTCTCTTTCCAATGTTACAATCACGTGTGGTCTCTTTCCAATGTTACAATCACGTGTGGTCTCTTTCCAATGTTACAATCACGTGTGGTCTCTTTCCAATGTTACAATCACGTGTGGTCTCTTTCCAATGTTACAATCACGTGTGGTCTCTTTCCAATGTTACAATCACGTGTGGTCTCTTTCCAATGTTACAATCACGTGTGGTCTCTTTCTAATGTTACAATCACGCGTGGTCTCTTTCCAATGTTACAATCACGTGTGGTCTCTTTCCAATGTTACAATCACGTGTGGTCACTTTCCAATGTTACAATCATGTGTGGTCTCTTTCCAATGTTACAATCACGCGTGGTCTCTTTCCAATGTTACAATCACGTGTGGTCTCTTTCCAATGTTACAATCACGTGTGGTCACTTTCCAATGTTACAATCACGTGTGGTCACTTTCCAATGTTACAATCACGTGTGGTCTCTTTCCAATGATTTCTTCATAGTTGAGACGGAATGTTGATTTCTCTGTCGTTAGGTTAGACTTCATGGTCTCGAGAGACAGTATAACGGTGTGGCAATGCTGTCTACATGCTAGACTTTACAAGCCGGATATCTGCCCGTCTGAATCAATACAACTCTTTAAGTACTTTGCTATTCAAATGGATGAAATAGCTGAACAGACACATAGCATTGAATAAGTATAATGTTTCATTCAGACTAACATATTAGGCTTCAGCAGGCTTTGAGCTTATGTGCCAAATTGAATTGCCCAGTCTATGAATTTATTATGAAACACTACTGTTGTACATTGAAGCAGATTTAATTCCATCTCTGAAACACTGATCTTCTCGAAGCTTTGATTGCTGTGAAAATTTGATTTTAATTATATATGACACAAATTTTACTCCAAGACAACAGACTCAATATTTGTATATGATTTTTTTATTGTAGAAAATCTTGACAAATGGGAGAGATTGACTGTTGCTGATGCTCTAGAACCTGTCCAGTTTGAAGACGGTCAAGAAATTGTAAGGCAAGGCGAACCAGGAGAAGATTTCTTTATTATCCTCGAGGTAAGAAATTAATTTCAAACAGTGACGTCATATGTAGATGATTTGCAGCTGTTACTTCACTATAAGGAGCTGTTCTGAAGTAAAATTATGGCATTTTCCACAGATACAGTTCATGTCCTGAAGTTCATGGACAAGTTAGATGATGGGTGCGATTGCTTGAATAATGTCCAGTTACTCATGAATCAGTTAAAATTGCCATATACACATACATACAAGAAGCGTTATCTTCATACGGATTCTTGCCCTTACTCCTGTATTTCTCATGGTTCTTGCACTGATGTTTCCCTGGTATCTGTGTGTGGAGGCATTGAGAATGTGGCATTCCATGGAACAACTTGATCCTACCTTGTTTCCCTGGTATCTGTGTGTGGAGGCATTGACTTGAGAATGTGGCATTCCCTGGAACAACTTGATCCTACCTTGTTTCCCTGGTATCTGTGTGTGGAGGCATTGACTTGAGAATGTGGCATTCCATGGAACAACTTGATTGTACCTTGTTTCCCTGGTATCTGTGTGTGGAGGCACTGACTTGAGAATGTGGCATTCCATGGAACAACTTGATCCTACCTTGTTTCCCTGGTATCTGTGTGTGGAGGCACTGACTTGAGAATGTGGCATTCCATGGAACAACCTGATCCTACCTTGTTTCCCTGGTATCTGTGTGTGGAGGCATTGACTTGAGAATGTGGCATTCCATGGAACAATTTGATCCTACCTTGTTTCCCTGGTATCTGTGTGTGGAGGCATTGACTTGAGAATGTGGCATTCCATGGAACAATTTGATCCTACCTTGTTTCCCTGGTATCTGTGTGTGGAGACACTGACTTGAGAATGTGGCATTCCATGGAACAATTTGATCCTACCTTGTTTCCCTGGTATCTGTGTGTGGAGACACTGACTTGAGAATGTGGCATTCCATGGAACAATTTGATCCTACCTTGTTTCCCTGGTATCTGTGTGTGGAGGCATTGACTTGAGAATGTGGCATTCCTTGGAACAACTTGATCCTACCTTGTTTCCCTGGTATCTGTGTGTGGAGGCATTGACTTGAGAATGTGGCATTCCCTGGAACAACTTGATCCTACCTTGTTTCCCTGGTATCTGTGTGTGGAGGCATTGACTTGAGAATGTGGCATTCCATGGAACAACTTGATCCTACCTTGTTTCCCTGGTATCTGTGTGTGGAGGCATTGACTTGAGAATGTGGCATTCCCTGGAACAACTTGATCCTACCTTGTTTCCCTGGTATCTGTGTGTGGAGGCATTGACTTGAGAATGTGGCATTCCCTGGAACAGCTTGATCCTACCTTGTTTCCCTGGTATATGTGTGTGGAGGCATTGACTTGAGAATGTGGCATTCCTTGGAACAACTTGATCCTACCTTGTTTCCCTGGTATCTGTGTGTGGAGGCATTGACTTGAGAATGTGGCATTCCTTGGAACAACTTGATCCTACCTTGTTTCCCTGGTATCTGTGTGTGGAGGCATTGACTTGAGAATGTGGCATTCCTTGGAACAACTTGATCCTACCTTGTTTCCCTGGTATCTGTGTGTGGAGGCACTGACTTGAGAATGTGGCATTCCTTGGAACAACTTGATCCTACCTTGTTTCCCTGGTATCTGTGTGTGGAGGCATTGACTTGAGAATGTGGCATTCCTTGGAACAACTTGATCCTACCTTGTTTCCCTGGTATCTGTGTGTGGAGGCACTGACTTGAGAATGTGGCATTCCTTGGAACAACTTGATCCTACCTTGTTTCCCTGGTATATGTGTGTGGAGGCATTGACTTGAGAATGTGGCATTCCCTGGAACAACTTGATCCTACCTTGTTTCCCTGGTATCTGTGTGTGGAGGCACTGACTTGAGAATGTGGCATTCCTTGGAACAACTTGATCCTACCTTGTTTCCCTGGTATCTGTGTGTGGAGGCATTGACTTGAGAATGTGGCATTCCCTGGAACAACTTGATCCTACCTTGTTTCCCTGGTATCTGTGTGTGGAGGCACTGACTTGAGAATGTGGCATTCCCTGGAACAACTTGATCCTACCTTGTTTCCCTGGTATCTGTGTGTGGAGGCACTGACTTGAGAATGTGGCATTCCCTGGAACAGCTTGATCCTACCTTGTTTCCCTGGTATCTGTGTGTGGAGGCATTGACTTGAGAATGTGGCATTCCTTGGAACAACTTGATCCTACCTTGTTTCCCTGGTATCTGTGTGTGGAGGCATTGACTTGAGAATGTGGCATTCCCTGGAACAACTTGATCCTACCTTGTTTCCCTGGTATATGTGTGTGGAGGCATTGACTTGAGAATGTGGCATTCCTTGGAACAACTTGATCCTACCTTGTTTCCCTGGTATATGTGTGTGGAGGCATTGACTTGAGAATGTGGCATTCCTTGGAACAACTTGATCCTACCTTGTTTCCCTGGTATATGTGTGTGGAGGCATTGAAGTGAGAATGTGGCATTCCTTGGAACAACTTGATCCTACCTTCATGTATCACCATGTAACTGGCATAGTTTGAATATGTCCTTAACTTACTGGATGTTTGTTATAAAGAGAATTATTGTTCCTATATGACAAGAATTATGGTCCTTGATTCATTCTAAAAACAAATCAACATCCACTAGGGAATGTGGCTGTTTGTGCATTGTAGGGTCTTTTTTATAGAATGTAATGTGCGAAAGATCTTGCACAAGTTTGACAAACCCTTAAACAACTTCTTGTAATCTTTACAAGCAATCTGACAAGCAATTCGTTAAGTGAAGTCATTTCCAGACAATGTCATATGTGTCGTCACCATGTACTGATGGTAAGCAATATTTGCCCTATATGGCAATATGAAAACGAAGTGACTATATGGTGTAAATATTGTTTCCTGCTTGCAAATAGTGATATTGCATGTTGTGTTTTCTTGAAATGACATCCCTTACAGAAGAGGTTGTAAATCCCATAGCAGCGCTCATATGCACATTATCAAAATGTTTGAACATTAATGTTAGCAAATAATCAAAAGTTCATGATGTGATTTTACTCTTGAAAAGCTTCAATGCCCTTAAGCATGAACAGATGCGCAACCCAAACGATCCTACACCATGTTACTTCTTCATAACGTCAGGTTGCTATTTTGAAATTCTAATTCAATTTATTACTGGCTGCATGGCTGGAAAACATTTCCTGATATGGATTTTGTTGCATGAAAAGTATCATAGATATTACGTCATTGAAGTCGATGGTTATTAAATCACTGACAAAAATATCTGAGAAGCAGAAGATTTAGCAATATATAAATGTAAAATCGGGACTAACGTTCTGTTTTATTATTTATGTTTTATGCAAGATATTTAAATTTTCTATTTTTATGTCTGTATTTATGAGAAAAGTTGTAATATTTCCTGATGTAGTGTGGAATAACTTGGACTTTTTGGTGTAATTAAAGGAATATTTAACATTAATGTGGTCACATGTTGGGAGCAAAAGTTGTTTGTTATGTGCATGTTATCTCCTGACATCTTTCATACTATGTCCATGTATATCTAGCTGAATATAAAACAGACATTCTCCTTGAGCATAACTTTCTTTAATCACTGCGAGGCTGAAGACGGTGGATTGCAGAGGCTGAAGATGGTGGATTGCAGAAGCTGAATATGGTGGATTACAGAGGCTGAAGATGGTGGATTGCAGAGGCTGAAGATGGTGGGTTGCAGAGGCTGAAGATGGTGGATTGCAGAGGCTGAAGATGGTGGGTTGCAGAGGCTGAATATGGTGGATTGCAGAGGCTGAATATGGTGGATTGCAGAGGCTGAAGATGGTGGATTGCAGAGGCTGAAGATGGTGGATTGCAGAGGCTGAAGATAGTGGATTGCAGAGGCTGAAGATGGTGGGTTGCAGAGGCTGAAGATAGTGGATTGCAGAGGCTGAATATGGTGGATTGCAGAGGCTGAAGATAGTGGATTGCAGAAGCTGAAGATGGTGGGTTGCAGAGGCTGAAGATAGTGAATTGCAGAGGCTGAATATGGTGAATTGCAGAGGCTGTAGATGGTGGATTGCAGAGGCTGAAGACAGTGGATTGCAGAGGCTAAAGATGGTGGATTGCAGAGACTGTAGATGGTGGATTGCAGAGGCTGAATATGGTAAATTGCAGAGGCTGAAGATGGTGGAATGCAGAGGCTGAATATGGTGGATTGCAGAGGCTGAATATGGTGGAATGCAGAGGCTGAATATGGTGGAATGCAGAGGCTGAAGATGGTGGAATGCAGAGGCTGAAGATGGTGGATTACAGAGGCTGAATATGGTGGAATGCAGAGGCTGAATATGGTGGATTGCAGAGGCTGAAGATGGTGGATTGCAGAGGCTGAAGATAGTGGATTGCAGAGGCTGAAGATGGTGGGTTGCAGAGGCTGAAGATAGTGGATTGCAGAGGCTGAATATGGTGGAATGCAGAGGCTGAATATGGTGGATTGCAGAGGCTGAATATGGTGGATTGCAGAGGCTGAAGATGGTGGATATCAGAGGCTGAATATGGTGGATTGCAGAGGCTGAAGATGGTGGATTGCAGAGGCTGAATATGGTGGAATGCAGAGGCTGAATATGGTGGATTGCAGAGGCTGAATATGGTGGATTGCAGAGGCTGAAGATGGTGGATTGCAGAGGCTGAAGATGGTGAATTGCAGAGGCTGAAGATGGTGGATTGCAGAGGCTGAATATGGTGGATTGCAGAGGCTGAAGATAGTGGATTGCAGAGGCTGAAGATAGTGGATTGCAGAGGCTGAATATGGTGGATTGCAGAGGCTGAAGATGGTGGATTGCAGAGGCTGAAGATGGTGGATTGCAGAGGCTGTAGATGTGATTGCAGAGGCTGAATTGTTGGAATGCATGCCTGTTGTGGTTTCCATAATCAACAATTCCGTCACATGGTACAAATAATTTAAATCAAACAGCTTACAGTCCTCTTGAACTTCTGTACGAATGCATAAATATGTTATTATCTATCTATCACAATTATTATATGAATGATGTTTTATTACAGGGTTCGGCAGCGGTATTACAGAGAAGGGCTGACAATGAAGAACCTGTGGAAGTAGGCAGATTAGGAACATCCGATTACTTTGGTTTGTATTACATTGCTTTCACTCAAGTCCTCAGTTTTAGATGCCAATACTTGTCATCTGATATAATACAAACATTAGAGAGCTAGACGAACTAACTGTCTGGTTTTATATCAGATAGGTTGATGATATACATGTATATGGTATTGACAGTATAATGCTTTATTTTACAGGGTTGTTATCTTCCATCTTCATAAATGTTTGGCTGTAGGTCAAAAACTGCACCATGAGTCATAGTGTTCTAATTTACTTGGATATCTTGCAATCCCTGTCCTACGTGAGGAATTTGTTGCATTTACTTGGATAGCTTGCAATCCCTGTCCTACGTCAGGAATTTGTTGCATTTACTTGGATAGCTTGCAATCCCTGTCCTACGTCAGGAATTCGTTGCATTTACTTGGATAGCTTGCAATCCCTGTCCTACATCAGGTATTTGTTGCATTTACTTGGATAGCTTGCAATCTCTGTCCTACGTCAGGAATTTGTTGCATTTACTTGGATAGCTTGCAATCCCTGTCCTACGTCAGGAATTTGTTGCATTTACTTGGATAGCTTGCAATCCCTGTCCTACATCAGGTATTTGTTGCATTTACTTGGATAGCTTGCAATCCCTGTCCTACGTCAGGTATTTGTTGCATTTACTTGGATAGCTTGCAATCTCTGTCCTACGTCAGGTATTTGTTGCATTTACTTGGATAGCTTACAATCCCTGTCCTACATCAGGTATTTGTTGCATTTACTTGGATAGCTTACAATCCCTGTCCTACGTCAGGTATTTGTTGCATTTACTTGGATAGCTTGCAATCCCTGTCCTATGTCAGGTATTTGTTGCATTTACTTGGATAACTTGCAATCCCTGTCCTATGTCAGGTATTTGTTGCATTTACTTGGATAGCTTGCAATCCCTGTCCTATGTCAGGTATTTGTTGCATATACTTGGATAGCTTGCAATCTCTGTCCTACGTCAGGAATTTGTTGCATTTACTTGGATAGCTTGCAATCCCTGTCCTACGTCAGGAAGTTGTTGCATTTACTTGGATAGCTTGCAATCCCTGTCCTACGTCAGGAATTTGTTGCATTTACTTGGATAGCTTACAATCCCTGTCCTACGTCAGGAATGTGTTGCATTTACTTTGATAGCTTGCAATCCCTGTCCTACGTCAGGAATTTGTTGCATTTACTTTGATAGCTTACAATCCCTGTCCTACGTCAGGAATGTGTTGCATTTACTTTGACAGCTTACAATCCCTGTCCTACGTCAGGAATTTGTTGCATTTACTTTGAATAAATGCAAATGACTGTAAATATGATAAATTTACTCTTTTTCTTTCAGGCGAAATTGCACTGCTGCTAGACAGACCTCGTGCTGCCACAGTTATTTCTCGTGGGCCCCTTAAATGTGTTAAACTGGATCGTAGTAGATTTGAAAGGGTCCTCGGGCCTTGTGGTGACATTCTTAAAAGAAATATTTCTCAATATAACAGTTATGTGTCATTGTCGGTATAATAAACTGTTAAGAAGCTATTTTAGCCTATTTTTGCATTGTTAGGTCATTCAGCAATAAGCATTGTGTATGTTTCATTTATATAAACATATTGTTATTCAATTAAAACTGTTTTCAGTAACCACCTTTAGTTGAAATTTTACCATATTCATCTTAATAAATGCCCTGTGTATGATGCTGTCACAGTGAAAGGAATGTATAAAAAGCAAAACTTTCGAAGTCTAACTGGAAATGGCAAACTATGTAATTGCTGACTACAGTGTGGGAGGTTTTTTGTAACAGACTACTGGTAACTATCCCAGTTCCAATTGGTAACGCACCGCCTGTGCAGTATCTTAAATAACACTGCTTATATGGACATACAATTGCGATCTGATACAACTTTCGCACCTGTTGTCAAGCTTTTAAACTGGTAATGAATTATTGTTAAGAAAACATAAATGCTTTTCGTCTATGAAGAACTTGCTATGAACTGTATAGTTAATGTTCTGTTCGAACCATTTATTCAATGTGTGAGAAATGTGAGAGTATCTCTCCCACCAAATTGAGTGTTAAATTATTGTCCTGATTTGCCAGAAACAATTAAAACTATGGTTGCTGCATCAGTTTTAGAATTGAATTACTGTGAAGGGAGAATTATAGTTGATTTGATATTAAGTGAATGTGCTTGTTTGTCACAATCTTAAAGGGGGGCAGGAAGGTTTTTGTCTTGATTGTTAAAACTATTTGTGTGTACTGTTGCTTTGACTTTTGAATTTTTTTTTCGTGACAATTACTTTGATTATGATTCATGGGTGATGTGATATTTTAAAATGAAATTATCCATACTTGTCGATATGGAATTCCATTTAGTTTGTAGTCAAGACTGTAAAAACAGGGATAATGTAATGTTCTGATCTTGATAATATACTGGTTAAGGGATTGGATGTTGCATGAAATGGTTGGTGGTTGATTGTAAACAATGAATGATTATAGGGAACTATTTCTGGGTAGAAACCAAATCAAACTAACTGCTAGTCTCATTTTGTTTATAGTTTCATAAATCCATTTCTTAGCTAATAAATGTGTACAGTTGTACTTGCACTGGATTTAACCCTACAATTTAGAGCAATAACATTACCCGTGCAGTGAAACGACTCCAAACTATGTCTTACTATTCATCTAGTTTATTTATGTGAATATAGTTATTTTGGATTTACTTGCAATTTGGTAGCGTAGTTGATGGAAACTTTGTTATATATGAGTTTGTGATGTCACACTGCTGGTATTATTGTGTGTATATACTTCAAACATGTATGTCTATTGTTAGCCCAGGTTGTGTATCATATGTAGCAGGAATTAATTATAACCTTTTTTTATTCTCATCGTATTTTTTGTTAGGAGTTATGGCTCGCATTTTGAGTGTTTGCAAAATGTTCATGTTTGACAATTCTTCATGAATGTGTTCGAAAAACTGCTTAGTTTCCTTTGCTTTAGCCATTTATTAAACAATGGCTTTTAAAACCTTAAACTTTTTCAAACTTTTCTTCCATAAAAACATAATTTTTATGCAATACTTGAATGGACAGGAATTATTTAATTTGAATACAAGCGTGTACAGAATCAACACTTATGATGTTTGCAGTTTTTATTTATGTTCATTTCATATGATGAAGACATCAAAACATGTTGCATTTTGATAATCATTATGTAGCGGGTATCACTAAATTACACCATTTAGACTTATTACTGGTAATTACAATATTAGGGACTAGGGTTTGTTCATCATCGTAACTGTCAGCCAAATAGTTCCCCTTGTCCTATATTTCTTGTATTTATACTACACACAAATGCATGATGCTGAGATTAAAAGCGGAGATAGCGAAGAGAGAAATGGATGAAAAAGACTTGGATTTCACGCAACGATTTAAGTTAACGAGACAGCACCTATTGGATTAAATTGGTGACAAGTATCATTTCATGATCTCACAGCTTTAAGTGTTGGATTTGGTTTACTGAGTTTTTCAAATGTACAGTTTTAGTTGTTTTTTTACATATATTTCAGTGGTGTTTGATTTGAATATAATTTATGTTGTAATAAAATGTTTTTTTGGCTGGCAAATTTGGGATATTTCTTTCTTTTGAAGTCATTTTAACCCTGACTAATTTATCCCTTCATGCTGTTGTCTATAATACTCAATGGTTGAATATAATGTTCTGAGAATTTTATATTTTACTCATCTTTTGAATTGAGTATAGGTAACATGTAACTCTAGTTTATGTCTCCAGAAAGACCTCTGATGTCATGACGACTTAAGGTCTGTAAATAGAATTAACAAGTTTGATGTCTGACCTACTGAATATAACAATGTGTGTTTACTTACAGCGTGTGTGTACTTACAATGAGTAATGATAAAATCAATATTGGTGACTGTTGGTTTTATATTTGTTAGTCCTTATTTCTCTTGTTTAGTGAATAAGAATATTAAACATAAAGATGACACAAATTTTCTATTTTGAAATTAGTTTCAGATTTGTTTAAACATTTTGGTAACTTTGCAAATCTTCCGAGAGAGATGTTACATTGAGTAATTGTAACAAAGCCATGCATCAGATTTTTTATTTCTTGTTAAACATTATAGTAAATTTTAAGACACAAGCAAGTGTTATTACCATGTTTTTCGTAGTGTGAATTAAAAATGTAGCCAAATCTATTGTCTGTGCGATGAAAAATATTTACTTGAATTTTTTTAAATAGCAATAAATTTATTTACCAAGAGAAACTACTCAATCTTTTGCTGATAATGAGATAGTTGTCTCCCTTTGTTAAATTCATCTTTATAGTGCATCTAATATAATCATGTACGGTATTGTATATTTCATTCTATACCTCCCTATAGAGTGAATTATGTACGTATCATAAAAATGTAAATTGAAAATGAATAGACTTTGTGGGAGTTTTTTTTCATGAAAATTACTCTTTAATGTTTTATCATTAAATTATGTTAACCATGGGATGTTTCTGTAGAACATTGTAAGTCAAGAATGCTTGATCATTGATAATTTATGTCTAGTAACTATAGAACCATGTATTTATATTAATTATGAAAGGATATATGAAATGTTTTGATTAAACAGATTGAATGTTTTGGAGTTGTTGTATTACTTTCTCTCCCATTTACGTCTTAGAGTTGTTGTATTACTTTCTCTCCCATTTACGTCTTGGAGTTGTTGTATTACTTTCTCTCCCATTTACGTCTTAGAGTTGTGGGCTCTACTCATTCAGCTTATCAATATGGTTCATTTTATGATCTGACGTTATATATAGTTGCCATACATTGTAGGATTGGGACTAGTAAAACAATTGAAATATTGTTCTAAACGCCCTATTATTTGGATTTTTATTTGAGAAACCTTAAGGATTTGAAAATAGAATAATCAATTTCATTGGTTAAAGTTTAATGTCTTTGATCTGAGAGCAAATGAAGCATTTCCATAAAAGGTGGATGTGCCCATCAGGAAAGATCTATGGAATACGTATACCACAATTGTTCAATCATGATGAATATTGCAGTATGAGTTTAGACTACTTTAAACATATTTATTGCATACAATGTATGTGGCAATACTATCATTAATACAGACATGCGACTTATTTCACTTTCCGCACTTCCATAAAAATCCGATAAAAGTTTTGCTATAGAATATAGAGGGACCAATCTAGTTCAAGTGGTATGAAACAAAAAAACTTTAAAGGAATCAGATTTATACATGTCACATAAGGATAGATTCTTCCCGAGTTATCATTTGTAGGATGCTAACAATAGAGTCGGGGTATAAGTTCAGCCAACAATAGAGTCGGGGTATAAGTTCAGCCAACAATAGAGTCGGGGTATGAGTTCAGCCAACAATAGAGTCGGGGTATAAGTTCAGCCAACAATAGAGTCGGGTAAAAGTTCAGCCAACAATAGAGTCGGGGGTATAAGTTCAGCCAACAATAGAGTCGGGGTATAAGTTGAGCCAACAATAGAGTCGGGGTATAAGTTGAGCCAACAATAGAGTCGGGGCATAAGTTCAGCCAACAATAGAGTCGGGGCATAAGTTCAGCCAACAATAGAGTCGGGGTATAAGTTCAGCCAACAATAGAGTCGGGGCATAAGTTCAGCCAACAATAGAGTCGGGGTATAAGTTGAGCCAACAATAGAGTCGGGGTATAAGTTGAGCCAACAATAGAGTCGGGGTATAAGTTCAGCCAACAATAGAGTCGGGGTATAAGTTGAGCCAACAATAGAGTCGGGGTATAAGTTGAGCCAACAATAGAGTCGGGGTATAAGTTGAGCCAACAATAGAGTCGGGGTATAAGTTGAGCCAACAATAGAGTCGGGGTATAAGTTGAGCCAACAATAGAGTCGGGGTATAAGTTGAGCCAACAATAGAGTCGGGGTATAAGTTGAGCCAACAATAGAGTCGGGGCATAAGTTGAGCCAACAATAGAGTCGGGGCATAAGTTGAGCCAACAATAGAGTCGGGGCATAAGTTCAGCCAACAATAGAGTCGGGGTATAAGTTCAGCCAACAATAGAGTCGGGGTATAAGTTGAGCCAACAATAGAGTCGGGGTATAAGTTCAGCCAACAATAGAGTCAGGGTATAAGTTCAGCCAGCAATAGAGTTGGGGTGTAAGTTCAGCCAGCAATAGAGTCGGGGTATAAGTTGAGCCAACAATAGAGTCGGGGTATAAGTTCAGCCAACAATAGAGTCGGGGTATAAGTTGAGCCAACAATAGAGTCGGGGTGTAAGTTGAGCCAACAATAGAGTCGGGTATAAGTTCAGCCAGCAATAGAGTCGGGGTATAAGTTGAGCCAACAATAGAGTCGGGGTATAAGTTGAGCCAACAATAGAGTCGGGGTATAAGTTGAGCCAACAATAGAGTCGGGGTATAAGTTCAGCCAATAATAGAGTCGGGGTGTAAGTTCAGCCAACAATAGAGTCGGGGTATAAGTTCAGCCAACAATAGAGTCGGGGTATAAGTTGAGTCAACAATAGAGTCGGGGTGTAAGTTGAGCCAACAATAGAGTCGGGGTATAAGTTGAGCCAACAATAGAGTCGGGGTGTAAGTTCAGCCAACAATAGAGTCGGGGTTTAGTTCAGCCAATAATAGAGTCGGGGTGTAAGTTCAGCCAACAATAGAGTCGGGGTATAAGTTCAGCCAACAATAGAGTCGGGGTATAAGTTGAGTCAACAATAGAGTCGGGGTGTAAGTTGAGCCAACAATAGAGTCGGGGTATAAGTTGAGCCAACAATAGAGTCGGGGTGTAAGTTCAGCCAACAATAGAGTCGGGGTGTAAGTTGAGCCAACAATAGAGTCGGGTATAAGTTCAGCCAACAATAGAGTCGGGGTATAAGTTCAGCCAACAATAGAGTCGGGGTATAAGTTGAGCCAACAATAGAGTCGGGGTATAAGTTGAGCCAACAATAGAGTCGGGGTATAAGTTGAGCCAACAATAGAGTCGGGGTATAAGTTCAGCCAACAATAGAGTCGGGGTATAAGTTGAGCCAACAATAGAGTCGGGGTATAAGTTCAGCCAACAATAGAGTCGGGGTATAAGTTCAGCCAACAATAGAGTCGGGGTATAAGTTGAGCCAACAATAGAGCAGGGGTATAAGTTGAGCCAACAATAGAGTCGGGGTATAAGTTCAGCCAACAATAGAGTCGGGGTATAAGTTCAGCCAACAATAGAGTCGGGTATAAGTTCAGCCAACAATAGTGAAGGTCCCTAGCCTTGATATGAGAGACATTGTATGATGACTGTACCCCTTCATAATGGGGAGGGGCAGCATTTGGATTCACCTTGGACAATCTTTGCCTCCACATCACAATAATTTATGTCACTCTTATCTTTGCATATACTGTTTCACTGGAATGACTGCCAGCACAGAGTTATGACCCTTGACTAAATAAATAAACCTGTTGGTACTCGAGTAATAAGAGTAATAAGTAATATTACGGACCTCAGAAAGTGACAAATTATCACCTTGCGGTAAAATCTTTAAGTAATTTTGAATATAATCGTTCAAAGTGAAAATACTTTTTTGAATTTCTGTCTTAAATGAAGAATACACTGCGGCATTTAAAAGCATAAAACAGCCCCCTATCAATATTTCCATAACCAGAATTGTTCAAAAACTAGAAAATGTTATTTTTGTCGAAAAAAAAAGATTATCTTGCTAGAAGTTTGGTAGTCTTCCGTGTCGCGCAAATTGGTGACAGTTGTATGTATATCACCTGTATTAGTATTGTTAACTGCTGTACAAGTAAGACCTACTTAGTCTTTTACATGTTTTGTTTACAAAATGCTGTTTTCACTCCCTCAGCTTGAGGGAGTGCAGGATTATATATATGATAACTTCTGATACCAGCTTGAGGGAGTGCAGGATTATATATATGATAACTTCTGATACCAGCTTGAGGGAGTGCAGGATTATATATATATGATAACTTCTGATACCAGCTTGAGGGAGTGCAGGATTATATATATAATAACTTCTGATACCAGCTTGAGGGAGTGCATGATTATATATATATGATAACTTCTGATACCAGCTTGAGGGAGTGCAGGATTATATATATAATAACTTCTGATATCAGCTTGAGGGAGTGCAGGATTTTTATATGATAACTTCTGATACCAGCTTGAGGGAGTGCAGGATTATATATATGATAACTTCTGATACCAGCTTGAGGGAGTGCAGGATTATATATATGATAACTTCTGATATCAGCTTGAGGGAGTGCATGATTATATATATATGATAACTTCTGATACCAGCTTGAGGGAGTTCAGGATTATATATATGATAACTTCTGATACCAGCTTGAGGGAGTTCGGGATTATATGTATGATAACTTCTGATACCAGCTTGAGGGAGTTCAGGATTATATGTATGATAACTTCTGATATCAGCTTGAGGGAGTTCAGGATTATATGTATGATAACTTCTGATATCAGCTTGAGGGAGTTCAGGATTATATGTATGATAACTTCTGATACCAGCTTGAGGGAGTAGAGGATTATATATATGATAACTTCTGATACCAGCTTGAGGGAGTTCAGGATTATATGTATGATAACTTCTGATACCAGCTTGAGGGAGTGCATGATTATATATATGATAACTTCTGATACCAGCTTGAGGGAGTGCAGGATTATATATATAATAACTTCTGATATCAGCTTGAGGGAGTGCAGGATTTTATATATGATAACTTCTGATACCAGATTGGGGGAGTGCAGGATTATATATATATGATAACTTCTGATACCAGATTGAGGGAGTGCAGGATTATATATATGATAACTTCTGATACCAGATTGAGGGAGTGCAGGATTATATATATGATAACTTCTGATACCAGATTGAGGGAGTGCAGGATTATATATATGATAACTTCTGATACCAGATTGAGGGAGTGCAGGATTATATATATGATAACTTCTGATACCAGATTGGGGGAGTGCATGATTATATATATGATAACTTCTGATACCAGATTGAGGGAGTGCAGGATTATATATATGATAACTTCTGATACCAGATTGAGGGAGTGCAGGATTATATATATGATAACTTCTGATACCAGCTTGAGGGAGTTCAGGATTATATGTATGATAACTTCTGATACCAGCTTGAGGGAGTGCATGATTATATATATGATAACTTCTGATACCAGATTGAGGGAGTGCATGATTATATATATGATAACTTCTGATACCAGCTTGAGGGAGTGCATGATTATATATATGATAACTTCTGATACCAGATTGAGGGAGTGCATGATTATATATATGATAACTTCTGATATCAGCTTGAGGGAGTGCAGGATTATATATATAATTTAAATGATAAATGAGAAAGTGTCAGAACATAATGGCGGTAACTGATAGAACAATATTCACATATTGTAAATAAGAATGATAAGGGCATGGAATAATTATAATTAGGTATATGCCACTCTCCACCAGAATGACATTGGCTTTTGACATCAACCGCGTCTGTGTATTACAGCAAAATGTCCAAGTACGTAACCCTTCCTAGTAATGCCATTAAAATGTTTGCTAGAATGTAGTTTTGGTCCTGCCGTGGGGCGCATGTCTTGTTTAAAGAAACCATTCGTCAATTTACAGACATCTGTTTAACCGGAGTTTACTAAATGTATGTATGTCAGGAGGCATGTACCCGATAAATTGATGGATGTCTATATTTGTTCTCAAATTTATTCCACTCCAGCAATGGTCGCATTGTAAATCGCATCTGATAATCGCTAAATCGCCGACTTTTTTTTCTTCTCAGTATTAGACGGTAAGCACATAATTGTGTTACTTGCGTACATACTTGTTCTTTTTTGAACGAAGTTAAACACTATGTGTTCTGGAAACGCTCATTTTATAATTGAGCAATTTGTCTAAAGCCGAATTGATAAAAAAAAACAAGTACGAAGTAAGTGTAGATATCGATAACATTCTATCATTATTTGTTAATGCTTTGTTTCAAAAGCTGCATAATAAAAGCTATATGCCTCTCTTCAGAATTTATATAAATCGTAATTCCTAATACATTGAAACCTCAATTATAAGCACACCCTATGGAAACTGGTCTTAATAGTGAGGTTGAAGACAGAACAAAGCAGTCAAAATGGACTTGAAATTGTGTTCTTGAGCTTGTCTAATTATTGAGATTGTCTTTAAGTGAAGTTTTATTGTATATTTATTTTAATTTTATTACATGTATTCTTTACATCAAAGATTACACAACAGGGTAACATTAGATAGATATATTTATTGCAAAGGGCACTATTGTCCATGAGCGTACATGCAAATATTAACATAGTTATAAATAAATACTTTCGATCAATGTGCAAATGAGAATATTATTAAAGCACCTAAATTACCAAACAAATAAAGATGTATTAGTTGAGAGAGGGTAATCAAGTTTGGATATATAAGTAGTACGGAGAAAAGTGTTGTTTTCTTGTTTTAACATAGATTTCGATTTCCTGTCAGTAGTTTTAGACCAAGACCTCCCGAGTTTAATTGATAGCAGTTTCAATGACAGCTGAATGTACAAGTGCACAATCAGCAAACATGTATTTGTTTTAAGCTGACATGTTTGAGTCTAATGTATTTATTTTGTAAACTTTTCTGACATCGCGATTAAACATTGCGTATAAACACCTCAATCATATTTTAAAATAAAAGCCAACGTGCTTTATAAACTTGCAATATAACGCACACTATTGTTATTAATAACCTCCTTGTCTGCACGTATGCGTGCATTTTGAATGTCGATATACATTAATATTCCGTTAAGGAGTATACATTTACGTTTCCTTGCGAATGATAAGCGCTGCTTTGAAATCTTACAATTGTTTGCCCTTTGTGGATGTAACAATTTCAACATTTCCAAACGATGATCAAGGCAATTTACCTAAATATTTCTTTCATATTTAGCAAAATGTGTACATGTATAATTATGTCGGACAACACATCATAAATGCATTATTTGGAAATACCATTCCCTTTATAATTGATTTAAACCACACAATTTGCAAAATTGGATTTTCTTATTTTATTATTCTAATGCAGCAAAGTAAATGCTACCCGATTCTTGAAAGTGTCTTCGTATAGTTTGTATACATGACATGTTTATATCCTAATTAATCTAGAGCCGATGCAACAATCTTAAAATGCTGGTGACAAAGATCGAATCCGGCCACGTGAATCGACTTAGGTCATTAGAATGATACAGGACCACGCTACAGAAGTCTGTACACAGACGCAATGCCATGTTTTGCTGTGTTTCATGGGAGACAATTCATGTAGCTACACATTTTAAATGAAATGATGTCCCTTTGCGTCTCAAACCTAGGTAATCATGGATAATCTGAACGACAAACTCATAGCCAAGTATGACATTTTACATACTATCTAGTGGATAAAACGATTATCTAGTTGGTAGCCAGACAAAGGCTACAGATGAAAGTGAAATAAACTGAATGATTATTATTTACAAACAAACATCTCGTAATTATGAATGTATATCCTTTCATGAGTCAATGCTACGTCGCGATCAGTGTTTGTACTGGGACCAATATGTATAGATATTGAACCCAGACTTGTACGAATCAATCAACATGTTAAGTGTCACCCTCCCTTACCTCCTAAATAGATATTATCATTTATTTTATTACAAATATTTTGTAATACCAAAAAGACGTTAATAAACATTGTAAACATATATTTATTTACCATAGTAAACATTGTAACGTTCGCTTTATATACTTTGAGATAGTTAATCAAGTTGTCCAGTTAAACCTGACTTATAGACCACCTCAACAATAAGACCACCTCAAACTTAAGAACACAATTTTCACCGTCCATTTTCACCGTTTTGTTATTTATTCAACCTAAATATTTAGACCAACTAGATAAGAAGACCACTTTTATAAGGTCCTAAGGGTGGTCTTGTTACTAAGATTTTACTGTATGTCTATTCATTAGATAACAAGTTCCGAACCTAGTTCGCTTATACGGGATTTCCCGGTGCGTGGAAAACCAGTTCAACCCATACACAATTCGAAGCAAGTATGTTGGTGGTCGAGTACTGAAATAAAGTCATGTTTTGAGATACTCGTTAACTTATATGATAAGTATTGTCATGGTAATAGCATCATGTTCTACCTACTGTTCATGCTATGCATATCGTATGCATCTCAAAGTCAAAATCTCATACGGTATAATACGATTTAATATGATATGAGCCAGATGACATTATATATTTTAAATAGGTGAATGCAGAGATATATAGATATATGTCTTGTTTACTACATGGTGTGAGCACCTTATCTGACTATATTTTGATAAGATTGTTACATGATAACTTGTATAATTATTTCCTTTTTCTTATACACCCATACCGTTTTCGCGGAAGCAATGCTAAATTTTCTACTTTTACTACGTTTTACCCTTTTACGATGTTTACTGTTGTGACTTCACCTTGTCGTTTATTTACCCTAATGTGTACTTGTAGCAAGGGCGTAGCAAGGGCTCGTGGAATGTGTACGCGAGCAATATATGGAGGTCTGGGGGGCATCCTCTCTCGAAGAAAAAGACATTTTTTGGTTTATAGGTACGTGGTCTGTGTTGTAATCTTGAGGCAATTTCACAACAAAGACAAATGAAGTAAGTTTAGAAGTGTATACTTAGAATGTATATTCAGAAAGTGTATCACCCAAAGTGCAATGACTAAGAACAATGCGTAGCGACTGTGTACTTTGCGTACTGGTAACTACGCGCCAATGAGAACCATGCGTAGCGGCTGTGTACTTTGCGTACTGGTAACTACGCGCCAATGAGAACCATGCGTAGCGGCTGTGTACTTTGCGTACTGGTAACTACGCGCCAATGAGAACCATGCGTAGCGACTGTGTACTTTGCGTACTGGTAACTACGCGCCAATGAGAACCATGCGTAGCGACTGTGTACTTTGCGTACTGGTAACTACGCGCCAATGAGAACCATGCGTAGCGACTGTGTACTTTGCGTACTGGTAACTACGCGCCAATGAGAACCATGCGTAGCGACTGTGTACTTTGCGTACTGGTAACTACGCGCCAATGAGAACCATGCGTAGCGACTGTGTACTTTGCGTACTGGTAACTACGCCCCAATGGACAACGTTTTAATAATCAGATTTATTTTATTTATATAGGATATTATAGACCTGGCACGAGTGGTCATCGATTACGGAATTTATTAAGCAAGCTTGCTAAAACGATAGATTTCTGATAAAATTTATATCCATAGTTTATGAATGATTTCTATCATACATTGCAAATATACATAAAATTTAATTTTTTTCGCGCGCAATAGAAGTAGGAGTGATGTCACTGACTTGGCGTCGTTTGTTATTGCATTGCTTGTACGAGGGGTGATCCAGAAATAAAAGGATATTTGTTAAAACATTGGCGCAGATCAGACATAACAAAAAACAATTATGACAATAAGAAATTTGAATATGTCAGTGAAAAGATTGCCAAATATCAAACTGCGCTTACGACGTCATTTATAACTACATAAATAAATACTATTTTAATGATAAATATGTTTCCAAATTAAAATATGTTGTTATGTCATTACTAAAGTATTTCTGTTTGTGTATAGTATATGCACTTTCTCCGTATAGAGAAACCGTGGTTAGCGTTTGTTCGAAATATACTGTAGACAACGCTCCCTCTCAGTATGTTCGATAAGAACTATCGATTAAAAATATACCGGTATTTCAAAACACGAAATTGAAAGTTTATACTATTCACTTTAAATAAGGTGATTGATTAACACATATGTAAACATTTTGAATAATGGTTTTACATGTCAACTGTACACCTCGATAGCTAAACATTATTCATGTTTATATTACCTCCCTTTAAACAAAACAATACATAAAGTGTAAAAATCACTTTGTTTATACGAATATATAATATTTATATGACAATTAATATTTATATATCAAAAACTGTTTCATTTGAAGCCACACATAAGCTTTTTATTTTTTTGCAAAACTGTTAAGATATTTTGTATTTTTATATAAATAGCAGAATGGCAATTTTCAAATCGTCATATTTCTTTTTGTACTAGTAGCTGCAGCGCTGCAGTTGAATATCTTGAACTTTTTTCAAAGGTATGGTTATTATAATCTACCTGATGTTGATGCTGTTGTATTAAAAGATACTGCATGAGATATTGATGGAATTCATAAGTTTAGAATGTTGTGTTGCTGACTACAAGTTAATAACATCGCGAGGACCAAATTATTCGGTTTTCGCAAGTCGGTTGGAATTGTCACAAATGGATTGCCAATAATCTGTATCGGGTTTTGAACAGTATGTGAGTAAAAGTGAATTTAATTACAATTGTTGCACGTACATCCAATGCATATTATTATGCTAATAAGTGCAAATATTCCCGGTTAGTTTCAGCTGTACTTAATGAAACTATGTATTCATGTAAACAATAACATATAAAATGTATATTTAACTATGGGGCACAAAAATAAACATAAACAAGCGTTAAATATGACTACTACCTTGGAACGGTTAAAGGCAAACATCCCTAGGGATTTAAACCTATTTTGAGGGTACATCCACATCAATCTGCGGATTGTACCATCACCCAATCAACCGAAGTGATGCTGTACAGCTGTCCGTACAGAAAAAGGCACGAAGCTAATAATGTAGATCTATATTTGGTATGGTTTTGATCTACTTCGAAATATCCTACAGTAAAACCTTACATTTAAAGGCTACATTTAAGAGAACGTTATGGCGTGGACTATTTTTTAATTTTTCTTCCATTGTTTAACTTAATTATCGGACCAAGGCACACCAAATACCGACGTTCTTCAGAAGCAATGCTGGTCTTATAATTGTCTTGAGGTCTTACTGTCTTTCTTTTTTTCTTTTTTATGAGGTTGGCTTTTTTTAAGTTGAGCATGTCGTTTATTTACACGTAGTGTGCACTAGATCTACATGTACATGTATTGTGTAATATATCATGTATAATGTTAAAACGTACGTTTCTAAATTAAATTTTGAGTCAGTTTAAATAAGAACATATACAGTTTCTTATAACGTAATGCTTAGGGTCTATCATAATTGACCCTTCCTCAGATATTTGATTGACAGGCCGATTGGCCAATCAGATAACGGGATTCCGACACACCCCCAGCAGCTCGCTTAACTTAGACAAACCTTAGACAAACAGGAAGAGATTATCGCGCGATAAAAAATAAGGTTTAATAGATTTCTGATGATGACAGCCATTGTTATTATATTATAGTATGTTAATATGTGACAATGGTGAACAGTTTCAGCTACGGATTGTGTAATTGGGACAGCAGATATCCGGAGAGACTAGAAACATTGAAATATTTATTTATATCGGCTTTACTGGGAGGGGGCAGACATTAGACATTAATGAAAAGCATAACCCTAGAAGATAAAGAAACAAGATGTAACAACTTAAATATGTTTGTTTTACATACATATATGCAAGCAACAACAAACTGTTAAACAATTTTACACTGATTATCTAAATTCTTGATTAATTTATGTCATTTGAATCAATAATTAGAAAGCAGTGAAGGTTCTGCACAACGAATTTATGTACATACGTACAACGATCACAATCATACACTCAAATGAACACCACTTCAATCTGAATATCATAGTAAATCTCTAAGTCACTCAAACCCGAACGTCTGGCCCTCCATCCTGGTTAAGTGATACGTTCCTGAACATTTGAGTCGGAATCAACACGTACACTGGTTACGTGTTCGAACTCAGGTTGGTATTTTGTTGCTGTGCTCCGATGTTTCGGCCGTGCCGCCCAACACATATACCGAACCTGTCGAATTGTAATACCACGGTGCCGTCCTTGACCCGGTGTCATGACGAAACCCTGTGTATCTTGAAAGATATGCGGCATTAATTTGAAACCACACTTTGTGCCAACTCGAACCTCTGAGCAAAATCCGTCAATGTATGGCATCCCTCCAACATTTGCTTTTTTATCGGATGTTACGCCATTTTAAAATAGTTTTGTTAGTTATTCATTGGTCTCAGTTGACCAAACCAGTTTCCTTGGACGTAAGTTTCAACTATTAATACATTGCCCCTCAGCAAGCATCGAACCCGGATCTCCGAGATGACAGCCCATTGCTCTACCAACTGAGGTAACAGAGCAGACCCTTATGTTTTGAACGTATTAGCATATGCACTGGATGAGCAACAACAATCGTAATAAAATGCATTTTTTTCACATACTGTTGAGAACAGCACCCACCCGATACCGGTTATTGGCAATCCATTGGTGGCAATTGCATCAAACTTATAGTTTGCTATTGCAGATTACTAGTATATTCATGAACTGCATCCTGTTTACTAGTTTGTATTTTCTTTACATTATTTTCCCCTTAGTTAACAAAAAACACTATGTCATAATTCAAGAATTTCATTCTACAGAATAAAGATCTCAAAGGCCAAGAGGCCTAGTATTTTAAAAGAAATATCACAGTTCACACCCCTCCCATAGCCTTCCCATTGCCGCCCCACTGTTCAGGACCGCGCGACGCGCCTATAAAATACACATACGCAATATAATCAGGTAGATTGAAATAATGCTACCATTGAAAAAATACATTGTGTTTAAATACTGCAGCACTGCAGATGGTTAATGACAGATGGCGATTGTCGTTCTGCAATTTATTTAAAACAAAATAAATAGTATCCAAACGGTTTTGCAAAAAAAAGTTAATACTTTGTCTGGATTAAAAATAAAAAACATTTTTGATACAGAGATACACTTTCATACATAAATATTATACTTTTGTTTAAACTAAGTGATTGTTATACACTTTGTACTTTTTTGTTTCAAGGGAGATAATATAAATATGTGGAATTTTGAGATACGGAAGGGTTCAGTTGACATGTAAAACCATTATTCAAAATGTTTACATACGTGTTAATTAATCACCTTATTTGAAGTAAAGAGTATAAACTTTCAATTTCGTATTTCAAAATATATTTTTACACGATAATTTTTATGGGACAGAAGAGGGAGCGGTATATCAAATCGTATATGTAAACACTAAACAATGTTTCACAGTTGCATAGTACACACACAGAAATACTTTAGCAAAGACATAGACACCTAGGGGCGTACCTGCACGGTTTTGAAGTGTACGCCAAGTGTGGGCATCGTAGGTGCAGAACGAGCAGCAAAGCTGCGAATGGGGGGTAGGTGTAGGAGGGGCCCCCTCCCGCGGATAGGGTTATGGGGTCTGCCCGTAGAACATTTTGAAAATTAAAAGGCAAATGCCCAGCAAACAATTGACGTTGGATAGACGTTGAAACAACGTCAGAAGCTGACGTTGGATATTGGTTGAAAATGAAAGTTTTTTAGACGTCATAATCCAACGTTGGAACAACGTCGTGTTTTTACGCTGGAACAACGTCGTATTTTGACGTTGAATCATTGTCGTGATTGCGACCTACATCCAACGTTTTATTATCTGCATTGTCTTTATTATCTGCATTGTTGTATTCCTTATATCTGCGCAGTATCCAAGATAATACATTATGATCACCATTTATATAACACAAGTCAGAACATATTATGAATAGTTTTATTTTCACAACACATCTACCCAGTATACAAATAATGAAAGGTCATTGTAACTGTTTTAAATAACAATAAGTTACAACCAATCAAACGGTGGGTGATTTAAACAATACTAAAAGTGTACATACTAAAGAGTTCACATGTCTTACTCGTAAGATATAACTTATCCTACATGGCAATGTTTGATGTTCATCTAATACCATACAATACAATACATTTTATTTCGGCATTTAAACATTTTACAAAGTTTTTTGCCACATAAATAGTCGGTGAGAGAGAAATAGTCATCAGAGCATAGTGAAGATTTTTAATGAAATATGGTGGTTACAAAAAGTCAGATAAATATTTAACAGTAGTTTTCACAGATTTGCAGAATTTCTTTTTGACATAGCGAAGTAGATATATTTTGCCAAGTGAATTTGGAGGCGTTTTGATTTTGAAGACATGATATTATAATATTTTGTAAGAGTTGGCCAATGGCAATAATATCGGCTGAAATATTTTTGTCTTTAGTCTCTGCATTTCTTTGTCATTAGCATACCACTATAATTACAGGGTCAGACAACTGACATATTCAGGCGAATTTCCCAATAACCCCATCCCCTTTTTGGAACTTTTATTGTTTTCACTTTTTCTGACGAATTGTACGCATTGGATACGCGCCTGGACACATAGTTTTATTTAGATACATATTTTATCATTGAAACCTTATTTATGTTTTAAATGTCGTCACAAGCGCGTAATTATTTCTCAGCCACGAGCATACGTATTACAAGATGTTTCCCAAGCATTTCTGATTTCAGTTAAATATTACATAACTTACAACCTGAAGCAGGCAGTTCATGAGATGACCCACCTATGAAAAATTTATTTCAACAATGATTACTGCAGCGCTGCAGGTTTTGGAAATACATTTTCACCGTTCTGTGACCTAATACATACATATTTAAATCATTATTTACTATCAAAATACTTTTATAATATCCTTAAATATAAATATCTGGTAATAAAATTATATATTTCATCGTTATAAATCTGAAGTATGAATATAAATTATATATTGACGCCAACTACATGAGATCTGCACAGTTGGTCATTTTTTTCTTAAAGGGAGGTAATTTGTATGCAGCATTTAGATTACTAACGGTGTCTAGTGGATTTGTGTAACGTGCAGCGAACTGAAAGATGGAGGGTGATTGATATTGTATAAATATCACAGAGGTTTGAGTGGGACAGTAATAGTCTCGAAGTGAGAAACTTTAATATAAATGAATTTCTCCGAAGTTTGGCAATGTTTCTCCACAACGAAATTTATTTTAGTATGTTTACCGAAAAAAGCAATTTAAGGTGGCATATTACTGCCACCAGTTAGCATGATAGCGCTCGCGAATTGTTTCGTGTTAACCACTTAATTATTACGATAATTATCTTGCTATCTAGTAATAACCTTCGGAGAAATACATTTATATTAAAGTTTCTCACTTCGAGAATATTACTGTCCCACTCAAATCTATGTGATATTAATACAATATCAATCACCCTCCATCTTTCAGTTCGCTGCACGTTACACAAATCCACTATACACCGTTAGTAATCTAAATGCTGCATACAAATTACCTCCCTTTAAGAAAAAAATGACCAAATGTACAGATCCTATGTAGTTGGCGTCAATATATAATTTATCTATATCCTTTTGATTTATAAACCATAAGATATATCATTTTGCTGCCAGACATTTGTATTTAAGGATATTATCAATTCGTTTTAATAGTATTTATCTAATTCAATATATATATGTTTTAGGTTACGGTTTGTACACTAAAAATATTCAGTTAATAACTGCAGCGCTGCAGTGATAATTTATGAAATACATTTTACAAAGGTGGGTCATTTCATGAACTGCCTACTTTAGCTTGTTATATGCAAACAGAAATACTTATAAAATGCCACTAAAAATGACTTGCCTGTAATGATCTGGTTCTACTAAAGTGCTGTTAGATTGACCGCGAACAGGTGTGTGAACTTTCAGGACCTTTCCATGTCAATTTAGGTGAGGAAATGCTCTCGTGCTTTAAACTATATCATCCGTTTTGGTTAACGTTTCTATCAAAACACAACCGCGGCGTTTTCTCAGTCAAGCTTACAGACAAACACGAACATTTCAATTGGTCTAGGTAATTTATTCATACATTCGTGGTTAATAAACCCGCACTATACCATTGGCAAGAAGCGTATTTATTGTTTCAATAGAAGTATTATTTCAATATAGTTGATGATACTGTGGTATTAAACGATACAATTTCCAAATTAATCAGTTTTCGCGAGTTGGATGCAATTATTCAATAATCTGTATCGGGTGGTCGCTGTTTTGAACAGTATGTGAATAAAAGTGCATTTAATTACGATTGTTGTTGCTCATCCAGTGCATATGCTAATACGTTCAAACATAAGGGTATGTCCTGTTAGCTCAGTTGGTAGAGCAATGGACTGTCATGTGGGAGGTCCGGGTTCGAAACATTTCAACTCGACAGGCCCGGTATCTGTGTTGGACGGCACGGCCGAGACACATGCCCCATGTTCACAAAGGATCAACTGATCTGGATTATCTTGATCCATAGACATATTTTCCTTTTTCATGAAGCAATTAAACGCTTTTTCCAGTACTTCGCTTAAACATTTACAAACATACATGAACATCTTCTAAACAACATCGTGATAAAATATGAAATTCACCATGATGTTGAGAAATATAATTTATTATACTTATGACTGAAACTGACCCAGATCAAATCAGGATCAATTTTCCAAAATCGGTCATAACTTATTAACTGCCATCGTTTTCTTAATAAGCATGACATTTGAATTGATTTTCTCAAAAGTTTTGCAGGTTGTTCATATCTGCCACATAATGTAAACAGATTACGCTTTGAATAACAATTTTTACAAAGTTTGAAGGATACTACATTTGATCTTGATCCTGAAAATTGATCCTTTGTGAACATGGGGCCTGAGCACAGCAACAAAATACCTAACCGAGTTCGAACACGTAACCAGTGTTGATTCCGACTCAAATGCTCAGGAACGTATCACTTTAACCAGGATGAAGGGCCCGACGTTCGGGTTTGTGTGACTTAGAGATACTGCCGAGTTCGAACACGTAACCAGTGTTGATTTCGACTCAAATGCTCAGGAACATATCACTTTAACCAGGATGGAGGGCCCGACGTTCGGGTTTGTGTGACTTAGAGATCTACTGTGATATTCAGATTGAAGTGGTGTTCATTTGAGTGTATGACTGTGACTGTTGTACGTATGTGTTTGTAGAGATGCCACGGTAAGCGATTTGTGGGTAGCACTGTAGTTGAACTTGGTCGTTTTTACGGGGGCTCACGAATGATCTGTGTAGTATAAGATTAAATTCACTTGCGGACCTCGATCTTTGTGATAATTCGTAGCAATTTGACAGAATTACGGTGTATGGATGAACTTCTTGCATCGATTGTAATCCCAGATCTACATGTACTTTGTAATAAATAAAAAAAATCATGTATAATGTTAAAACGTATGTTTCTAAATTAAATTTTGAGTCAGTTTAAATAAGAACATACAGTTACTTATAACGTAATTCTTAGGTCTATTATAATTGCTCTTTTCGGTATACATACTTAAATAAATTCGTTGTGCAGAAAAATTACCAACCTTCGGAGAAATACATTTATTTTATTTTTTTCAATTTCAGATTATATCTGTCCCACTCATATCTATGGGATATTTGTACAATATCAATCATCCTCCATCTTTCAGTTCATTGCACGTTACACAAATCTACTATACACCGTTAGTTATCTAAATGCTGCATACAAATTACCTCCCTTTAAGAAAAAAATGACCAAATGTACAGATCTTGTGTAGTTGGCGTCAATATATAATTTATATTTTTATTTTGGATTTATAACCATAAAATGTATATTGTCGCTGCCAGATATTTGTATTTAATAATATCATCAAATCGTTTTAATAGTAATTATCTAATTAAATATAAATATGTTTTAGATTACGGACTATAACCTAAAATTTAGTACATAACTGCAGCGCTGCAGTGATTATTTATGAAATACATTTTTCAAAGGTGGGTCATTTCATTGCCGACTTTAGCTTGTTACATGCCAACAGAAAAGCTTATACAACGTCACTAAACATTACTTGCCAGTAATGATCTGGGTCTACTATAGTGCTGTTAGATTGACCGCGAACAGGTGTATGGACTTCAGATCGTTCCATGTCAATATAGGTAAGGAAATGCTCTCGTGCTTAAAACTATATCATCTGTTTGGGTTTACTTTTCTATCAAAACACAACCGCTGTGTTGTCTCAGTCAAGCTAACGGACAAACACGATCATTTCAATACACCTATTTTGAAATGAATTGGTCCAAGTCATTGAATACGTTCGCGGTTAATGAACCCATACTATACCATTGCCAATAAGCCTATTTTTTTTTCAATAGAAGTATTAGTTCAATCTACTTGATGGTACTGTGGTATTAAACGATATGATGTCCAAATTAGTCAGTTTTCGCGAGTTGGATGCAATTATTCAAGAATCTGTATCGGGTGGTCGCTGTTTGGGTATGTCCTGTTAGCTCAGTTGGTAGAGCAATGGACTGTCATCTGGGAGTTCCTGGTTCGAAATATTTCAACTCGACAGGCCCGGTATCTGTGTTGGACGGCACGGCAGCAACAAAATGCCTAACCGAGTTCGAACACGTAACCAGTGTGTTGATTCCGACTCAAATGCTCAGGAACGTATCACTTTAGCCAGGATGAAGGGCCCGACGTTCGGGTTTGTGTGACTTAGAGATCTACTGTGATATTCAGATTGCAGTGGTGTTCATTTGAGTATATGATTGTGACTGTTGTACGTATGTGTGTGTAGAGATGCCACGGGAAGCGATTTGTGGGTAGCACTGTAGTTGAACAAGGGCGTTTTTACAGGGCTCAAGTATGGTCTGGACCTCGATCTTTGTGATAAATAGTAGAAATTTGACAGAATTACGGTGTATGGATGAACTTCTTGCATCGATTGTAATCCCATATCTACATGTACATGTACTTTGTAATAAATAAAACAAATCATGTTTAATGTTAAAACGTTTGTTTCTAAATTAAATTTTGAGTCAGTTTAAATAAAGCATACAGTTACTTATAACGTAATTCTTGGGTCTATTATAATTGCCTATTTCGGTATACATACTAAAATAAATTCGTTGTGCAGAAAACTTACCAACCTTCGAAGAAATACATTTATATTATTTTTTCTCAATTCGAGAATATAACAGTCCCACTCGAACCTTTGTGATATTTGTACAATATCAATCACCCTCCATCTTTCAGTTCGCTGCACGTTACACAAATCCACTAGACACCGTTAATAATCTAAATGCTACATATAAATTACCTCCCTTGAAGAAAAAAATGACCAAATGTGCAGATCTCGTGTAGTTGGTGTCAATATATAATTTATATTATTACTTTGGATTTATAACCATAAACTATATATTGTCGCTGCCAAACATTTGTATTTAAGGATATCATTAAAGCTTTTTGATAGTAATTATTTAATTATATATCTTTTAGGTTACAATCTGTAGTCCAAAAATTTGTTTTGAACTGCAGCGCTGCAGTGATATCTATGAAATACATTTTTCAAAGGTGGTTCATTTCATGAACTGCTTGCTTCAGGTTGTTAGTTATACAAACAGAAAAGCTTATACAACGTCGATAAAAAATTACTTGCCTGTAATGATTTGGGTCTACTGTTGTGCTGTAAGATTGACCGCGAACAGGTGTGTGAACTTTCAGGACCTTTCCATGTCAATTTAGGTGAGGAAATGCTCTCGTGCTTAAAACTATATCATCTGTTTGGGTTTACTTTTCTATCAAAACACAACCGCGGCGTTTTCTCAGTCAAGCTTACGGACAAACACGAACATTTCAATACACCTATTTTGAAATGAATTGGTCTAGGTACTTTATGCATACGTTCGTGGTTAATAAACCCGCACTATACCATTGCCAAGAAGTCTATTTATTGTTTCAATAGAAGTATTATTTCAATATACTTGATGATACTGTGGTATTAAACGATATAATGTCCAAATTAGTAAGTTTTCGCGAGTTGGATGCAATTATTCAATAATCTGTATCGGGTGGTCGCTGTTTTGAACAGTATGTGAATAAAAGTGCATTTAATTACGAATATTATACATCATTTTAATTTTCCTTATATTTTTAATGTGACGTCAGCCGGTCAATATTTTATGCGAGCGGCCCGCTACTGCGGGCAAATATACGCTCTGCCCGAAAAAAGTCACAATTTCAGATTTTGAGTATTTTTATATCTGCAAACAAAAATGGTATCCATTAAAATTAAAATTCGGTATAATATAACAAATAAAACAATGACATTGCTGGGCCATACGCATGTTTTCGGACTGGGCAGTCGGACTGAGGATGATATATGGACCGAAGCGAATATATCATCCTCAGTCCGACTGCCCAGTCCGTAAACATGCGTATGACCCGCAATGTCATGTTTTATTTGTTAATTGTTGTTGCTCATTCAGTGCATTTGCTAATACGTTCAAACATAAGGTTATGCCCTGTTAGTTCAGTTGGTAGAGCAATGGACTGTCATCTCGGAGATCCGGGTTCGATGCTTGCTGAGGGGCAAAGTAATAATAGTTGAAAATTACGTCCAGGGAAGCTGGTTTGGTCAACTGAGACCAATGAATAACTAACAAAGCAAATGTTGAAGGGATGCCATACATTGACGGATTTTGCTCAGAGGTTCGAGTTGGCACAAAGTGTGGTTTCAAATTAATGCCGGATATCTTTCAAGATACACAGGGTTTCGTCATGACACCGGGTCAAGGACGGCACCGTGATATTACAATTCGACAGGTCCGGTAACTGTGTTGGGCGGCACGACCGAGACATCGGAGCACAGCAACAAAATACCAACCTGAGTTCGAACACGTAACCAGTGTACGTGTTGTTTCCGACTCAAATGCTCAATTCGGTCCATATATCATCCTCAGTCCGACTGCCCAGTCCGTAAACATGCGTATGGCCCGCATTGTCATGTTTTATTTGTTAATTGTTGTTGCTCATTCAGTGCATTTGCTAATACGTTCAAACATAAGGGTATGTCCTGTTAGTTCAGTTGGTAGAGCAACGGACTGTCATCTCGGAGATCCGGGTTCGAAACATTTCAACTCGACAGGCCCGGTATCTGTGTTGGTCGGCACAGCAGCAACAAAATACTGCCGAGTTCGAACACGTAACCAGTGTGTTGATTTCGACTCAAATGCTCAGGAACATATCACTTTAACCAGGATTGAGGGCCAGACGTTCGGGTTGAGTGACTTAGAGATCTACTGTGATATTCAGATTGCAGTGGTGTTCATTTGAGTATATGATTGTGACTGCTGTACGTATGTGTTTGTAGAGATGCCACTGTAAGCGATTTGTGGGTAGCACTGTAGTTGAACATGGTCGTTTTTACGGGGGCTCAAGAATGATCTGTGTGGCATAAGATTGAATTCACTTGCGGACCTCGATCTTTGTGATAATAAGTAGAAATTTGACAGAATTACGGTGTTGAGATGAAATTCTTGCATCGATTGTAATCCCATATCTACATGTTCATGTACTTTGAAATAAATTTCGTTGTGGAGAAACATTGCCAAACTTCGGAGAAATTCATTTATATTAAAGTTTCTCACTTCGAGAATATTACTGTCCCACTCAAATCTATGTGATATTAATACAATATCAATTACTCTCCATCTTTCAGTTCGCTGCACGTTACACAAATCCACTAGACACCGTTGGTAACCTAAATGCTGCATACAAATTACCTCCCTTTAAGAAAAAAATGACCAAATGTACAGATCCCGTGTAGTTGGCGTCAATATATAATTAATATTTAAACTATGTATTTATAACTATGACATATATAATATTTTTGCCAGATATTTGTATTTGAGGATATTATAAAAGTATTTTGATAGTAAATAAATATTTAAATATATATGTTTTTTGTTACAGATCGGACGTTTATGTGGCAAAAGAAGTATTCATTTCTTTCACATCTTCTAACTGCAGCGCTGCAGTGGTCGATGCCATTTCAAGAAATATATTTTTTCATAGGTGGGTCATCTCAAGAACTGCCTGTTTTAGGATGGAAAGGTACCAAATTATTACTGAAATCAGAAATGCTTGTAAAACATCCACTATATAATTTGACATGCCAGTAAATGAGCTGGGTCTACTTCCGTCAAGAAACGTATAGAGTCAACTTGGTTGTTTACAGTCCAAAACAGACAATGTCCTTCCATTTTTAAAAGCATAAGGATAACACACGTTTAATAATAAAAATAAATGATTATATAACAAACGATCGATAACCCCATTTGAATAAGATTGATGCCAGGAAATCGACGTTATTCTTACATTCTGTATGACATGGTTACTTGTTGTGGTTGAAATTGCTAGTATCAATCTTTTTTTAAATTTCAATATTTTCTTTACCTAATGATCAGTATAATGATGCTTATATAACGAACCATTGAAACGTAACGAATGCAATAATGAGATGATGATCAATATTAGACATTTCATCCTAGGGTAAGGATGAGATGATGATCAATATTAGACATTTCATCCTAGGGTAAGCAATAATGAGATGATGATCAATATTAGACATTTCATCCTGGGGTAAGCAATAATGAGATGATGATCAATATTAGACATTTCATCCTAGGGTAAGCAATAATGAGATGATGATCAATATCAGACATTTCATCCTGGGGTAAGCAATAATGAGATGATGATCAATATGAGACATTTCATCCTAGGGTAAGCAATAATGAGATGATGATCAATATCAGACATTTCATCCTGGGGTAAGCAATAATGAGATGATGATCAATATCAGACATTTCATCCTGGGGTAAGCAATAATGAGATGATGATCAATATCAGACATTTCATCCTAGGGTAAGCAATAATGAGATGATGATCAATATTAGACATTTCATCCTGGGGTAAGCAATAATGAGATGATGATCAATATTAGACATTTCATTCTGGGGTAAGCAATAATGAGATGATGATCAATATTAGACATTTCTTCCTGGGGTAAGGATGAGATGATGATCAATATTAGACATTTCATCCTGGGGTAAGGATGAGATGATGATCAATATTAGACATTTTATCCTGGGGTAAGCAATAATGAGATGATGATCAATATTAGACATTTCATCCCGGGGTAAGCAATAATGAGATGATGATAAATATTTGACATTTCATCCTGGGGTAAGCAATAATGAGATGATGATAAATATTTGACATTTCATCCTGGGGTAAGCAATAATGAGATGATCATCAATATTAGACATTTCATCCTAGGGTAAGCAATAATGAGATGATGATAAATATTTGACATTTCATCCTGGGGTAAGCAATAATGAGATGATGATCAATATTTGACATTTCATCATGGGGTAAGGACATTAGACAAGAGCAACATGATGATCCTATATCGCTCGCCTGGGTACGCTGCCATTCTGACTGAATTAGACTTATGTGCAAATAAATATACACTGCCCTCCAAAAGTTCCTTCACACTTTCACAATTTCCCACTGCAATTAATGTATTTTCATGTTTGTTTCACATGCAATAAATCGAAAATGCTTTTTAACACAGCGATTATTTTGTGTAGAAGTATTTATAAATTTGTTGTGAAAACAAATCATCTTATTTTCTGACCAGATCAATCAGTTGCACACATACAAATGGTTTCGGATGAGGGCCGATTGGTGCTGCTGCCGAGATGTGCAAATTGTTAATTCTTAACTATCCATCACAGAAGTGGAATGAATAATTTTACTTAATTCATGGTCGCACATATTTTATTTGAAGAAGTAACGAAATTCAAAATATTGCACGTTACACAAATCCACTATACACCGTTAGTTATCTAAATGCTACATACAAATTACCTCCCTTTAAGAAAGAAAAACCAAATGTACAGATCTCGTGTAACTGGTGTCAATGTATAATATAATTATATTTATACTTTGGATTTAGTACTATAAAATATATAATTCTGTTGCCAGAAATTTGTTTTTAAGGATATTATCAAAGTAATTTGATAGTAAATAAAACCATAAATATACTAGCGGAAAGAGAAACTGTGCATGTGTAAAATGTTCATATATCCTTAATTTTATAAATTAAAGCTTGAAACTTTACACAGGTAAGTTGTGTATCCCTCTCGGTCATTTACACTGGCCAGTGCATGAGTTGCACGGGTAGTTTGCCTGTCAGGCTAACGTCTTCTTTTTCACGTTTTTTTCGTGCAGCAGTCAATTGCAAACACGTTTGTCGCCTAAATCTGTGTTAAAACATAGTGTTGTTACACGTAAGACACAAAACCAGGATAATTTTGAAAAACGTCGTTGATACGCCATGCCACAGTTATATGAAACTGACAGATGCCGCGCCGTAGGCATGATTGAAGCTGGTGTACGTCATACTGACGTTGCCATACAATTTGGCGTTCACCGAAATACTGTAGACGCCTTGTGGAGACGGTACCAACAGTTTGGGGCAACCAGAGACCGGCCTCGATCAGGACGTCCACGCGTAACGTCTATTCGCCAGGATACGTACATCCGGGTGGTTCATCTCCGTGACCGACTCAGAACTGCTTCTTTGACGGCTAGAAGTATTCCTGGCCTTAGAAGAATCAGTCCCCGAACGGTACATAATCGATTGCGTGAACGAGGCATACGTCCACGACGTCCTGCCATACGTCCTGTTCTGCAGCAACGTCATCGTGTAGCACGTTTTGCCTGGTGTAGAAGACACATACACTTCACGCAACAGGACTGGGCACGTATTCTTTTCACGGATGAGTCCAGGTTCCATCTCGACAGCAGCGACGGCCGTTCTAGAGTGTACCGTCGTGTTGGTGAACGTTTCCATGACAGTTGTGTGATTGAACGACGTCCATTCGGCGGAGGTAGTGTCATGGTGTGGGTGGCATCTCATCCCGTGGTAGAACAGCACTTGTGGTAGTAGACGGCACACTTACAGGCATCAGATATCGTGACGAAATCATACGGCCTCACGTCCTTCCATTTGTGCAGCAACGTAACGCCACGCTGCAACAGGATAACGCTCGCCCGCACGTCGCACGGGTCGTCACCGACTTTTTGACCCAGAACAATGTAAATGTGCTGCCCTGGCCTGCAATATCACCGGATTTGTCGCCTATAGAACACGTGTGGGATGAGATGCAGCGACGGTTACGTGGCCTCCAAAATCAGCCGTTGACGTTACCTGACCTATCACGTGCGCTTGTCAGAATCTGGAATGGTATTCCCCAGGCATTTTTCAGAACACTTGTCACATCAATGCGGCGTCGTTGTCAAGCATGCATCGATTCCAATGGTGGACATACACGGTATTGATGAGCTGAACTTTGTTTAGAGAACGTCTCTGAAAACTGATCTCTATCTAAGACGCAGCTGATTCAATAACCATATCAATTGAGCTGGTGTTAAATAAAGGTAAGATAAAACCCTGATGAAATTTTTATTGCGATTCCTTACATACCTCCTAAGTTATAGCATATTATACACATGCACAGTTTCTTTTTTCCGCTAGTATATATATGTATTAGAAAAAAGTATTGCTGTAATTATTATTATACCAAACTGCAGCGCTGCAGTGGGTCTATAGCCCTTTTATAAAAATATATTTTTTCATAGGTGGGTCATCTTATGAACTGCCTGATTTTGGTTGTAAGTTACGCACTTATTACTGAAATCAGAAATGCTTGTTAAACATCACTATAATTTTACTTGCCAGTAATAACACAGCGTACACACCAAACTGTATCATTCCGGATGTTGCGATGTGATTTCAATGGCGCAACACATTTCCATGTCACCCGTATTTTTTTATCATGTTTTGTCTTTTTGTTTGATAATCAGACGATAAATGATAGTCAGCTGTGAATAAATAATTCTCGTGCATGCTATTGTGCCTTGTATACATATTGAAATAATGTTGAAATGCGTCACTGATCACCAAACATCGAGATAAATTTTCATGACCTCAGTTTTAAACCCATACAGTATTGAAGTTTTAACGAATAACTAGAACAAATTACTCATTTGTATGTTTATAGCGATTTTTCTGTATTCGTTATTGCGATTTTCATTACTTGATTTCTGGTTATGATCTAGTTAGTTTTCCTTCTAAATGTTTAAAACACATTATAATTCATCAGCAAGAATGAAAAACGACCCTTTTTAAATAAAAATTTCGTTCCATTCCCTGTTGATGACATTTTTTCCTAAAGGAATTGATGATTTGGTCCACAATAATATTACATGTTCAATATTAGAACTTTTGTTTGTGTTATTACGTCACGGTTGGCTTATTCTCTCTACATATTCCCTTAAAATGTTTCTCACTAGTATAGGTTATAGCTCATATATTGGAATTATAAGCAAATTAAGTGCAAGGGAGCGTCAGCGACAACAGCACTTAATTTGTTTTTTAGTTCTAATATGTGAGTTGTAACCGGCTTATAGTTAACTCCGCCTCTTTCTGGCGGCACGTTTCATGTATTTCAAAACAAAACTTTAGCCAGCCCACTGATCTATTATAGTATAGTTACATATGTATTACCGTAAAGCGTATGTATAATGTATTCTCGACGTTTTCCTTTCAAATAATAAGTCATTTAGCAGAGATTGCCAATACGAACACCTACTTGAAATGATGATGTTTTTGTTGATGATGGTGATTATGTCGTTAGCGATGATGCCGATCTGATGATGATAACTATGATGGTGGTGATGATGATGATGATGATGATATTAACACAAAGTGAAAGTAGAAATTGTTACAGACCTCTTTGATTAACACTCGGCATTTTTTTGTTATCTATATATATCTATATAAAAAGAAAGGAAGATTGCCATGTGAAAAGTGTGGACAATCTTTTAATGGCGGTCCAGTTTGATGTATCATGTGAATCATGCACACAAAGAATGAACGCATTGTACGTTCATGTTTACATGTACTATACATGTATAGAAACACTGAAATTTGGTTTTATTTTACATTTTATTTTTGTTTACGAGTAATCAATGGTAGCGATTCTAAACAACTGAGCAACTATTCCCTGTCAACATTGTTAATTTCATTTGGAAGCCATTTTTGTCGAATACGTGTGATAACCTGTTGCAAGTGACTATATTATTTGTTTTATACGCATTTTGTTTATAAATAAAAGTTAGAAATTGTTCCACTTGAAAAGTTTTGTTTGAATACCATGAAAGCTATGTTGGTGAACTTAATACTAGAATATCAAAGACAAAACTCGTTGGCTTAGAAGCAGAGCCCCTGCCAAAAAAGGGAATGTTTAAATTTTATTTCCAACCAAGTATGGTCAGTCGTAAGATATGTGTAAGTCTGGCCATCTTGACAGATAGCACATATTAAAGTACAGTAAAACCCATAATAATGCGACCATGCTTGGGACCCTTAACAATTGGTCTTAATATTGAGGTGGTCTTAATATCGAGGTTGTCTTTCAGTGAGGTTTTACTGTATTAGCAATTGGACAGAAGCCAAAGACCCTGATTCTTAATCGGAGCTGTACATTAAGAAAACAAGACTGATTATAATGCAGAAATTCCAGAATGGGGGGGGGGGCAAACATGATGACAAATGCCTCGCACTTGAGGCTCGGTGGGGGTAGGTACGGGAGTGTGTATCCCTCTCCCTTAAGTGGGGTCCGGGGGATCTTCCCCCGCTAATTTTTACAATATACAGATATGGAGATAGATAGATATTTATTTGCATTTTGAACACTGAAAAGTTTTTTTTTACAAAGCAGCAATAATCATTTTTACAGTAATAAGCAGCGTGACAAATGGCGAGAAAACATGTAATTTGAGTTTATAAATTATGTTTTTGTTTATTTGTTTCATAAAAACTAAGCTTAGACAAAAGAGACTTAACTCGTAAGTAACCTTACACGGGTTGAGTTCAAAATCACTTTTGAGTAAAATATAACATTGTTTAATGTTTTCTATCTGGGGCAAAGTATATTTTTAGCCAGTATTTAATAATGTTGCACATTCTAGTAGCTTCCATATCATACCTGCCTAGTTCTCCATACACAACGTCATTTTGAGTCGTCAGTTTAACTCATATAGACGTTTACAGAAATGTAAGTGGGTTTTTTCGATTTCGGTCGCCTAATAGAACCCCCATACTTCCGATGAGTTATTTAGTATAGGTGTGCATAATTGATCGAATAGTTCAACTGTATGTTTGGCGCTAAATCTGTGAACTTATACAATATAGTTATGAAATGGTGGCTTGTGGTGCATTTCGGGGTCTAAACTTTAAGGACTCATGTTTGCACCAGTATTATCTTCTTAAAAATACAGAACGACCAATTCATACAAATACTAACATTTTGACAAGTTTCCAGAGGACAGCCCCTCCTGTACCTACCCAAGTCAGCCATAAGCAACAAAAAAACTTGTCACAAGTGAATAAGAAGCCATTTCGTCATAAACTCTGTTGATTATGTTTCAATGAAATAGAGTATATATATAAACTTTCATGCTGATTTGGCAGAAGTTGACTATATCTTAATGTCAAAAACGACCATGATCAGGGAGCACACTTATAAACTGTATTAACTGTTAACAGCCTACATACTTAATCTTAAAGCAGGTTTAGGTAACCTCCCCTGAAATAATTAAATGTGTTGATCTTCTCCAATATAAAATAATTGTCAACGACAATAACTGACGTGGTAGAGCATCCGCCTTCAGAACAGGAGGTCACGGTTCGAGCCACCTGTTTTGCATGCGAGAAAGTTGGTCGAGTTACAATTAATACGAAGAATATGCTAGTACAGGTTAGTAACCCGGGAAATGTACGCTCGACATATGGGTTTCCGGTGGCAAAGTAAAATAAGCCTGAAGTGACTAGCATGGACATAGTTTTATATTTTATTAGATCTATTTCTTTTGTAATATCTGATAACAAAACAGTTACATAATTTAGTTAGAGAATAAACTTTTGTTAGCAGTTAGTTTAGTTACCATCATCACATGGGATGTATCCGTAAAGTGTATGCACATTCGTCTAATGTCAAGTGGTCATTTATTGTAGCTTTAATATAAACATTGTTTTTTGAACAACTTATAAAGAAAATGTGCAAATACGAAAATAGGCTTGTTATTGAAAAACAAAATATGTATATGTACATATATGAATAATTTTCCTTATCATGTACAAGGACATATAAATCATATTAAATGTCCGTGTCATGTATATGTATATATACATATATGAATAATTACAAGATACTGATCCTCAGTGCACTGATGAACTCTCTGATGCACTGTAACAGCGACGCAAGGTGGACCATACAAGATACTGAGGATCAGTGCACTTATGAACTCACTGATACACTGTAACAGCGACACAAGGAGGACCATACAAGATACTGAGGATCAGTGCACTGATGAACTCTCTGATGCACTGTAACAGCGACGCAAGGTGGACCATACAAGATACTGAGGATCAGTGCACTGATGAACTCTCTGATGCACTGTAACAGCGACGCAAGGTGGACCATACAAGATACTGAGGATCAGTGCACTTATGAACTCACTGATACACTGTAACAGCGACACAAGGAGGACCATACAAGATACTGAGGATCAGTGCACTTATGAACTCACTGATACACTGTAACAGCGACACAAGGAGGACCATACAAGATACTGGGGATCAGTGTACTTATGAACTCACTGATACACTGTAACAGCGATGCAAGGTGGACCATACAAGATACTGGGGATCAGTGTGCTGATGAACTCACTGATACACTGTAACAGCGACGCAAGGTGGACCATACAAGATACTGAGGATCAGTGCACTTATGAACTCACTGATACACTGTAACAGCGACACAAGGAGGACCATACAAGATACTGGGGATCAGTGTACTTATGAACTCACTGATACACTGTAACAGCGATGCAAGGTGGACCATACAAGATACTGGGGATCAGTGTGCTGATGAACTCACTGATACACTGTAACAGCGACACAAGGAGGACCATACAAGATACTGGGGATCAGTGTACTTATGAACTCACTGATACACTGTAACAGCGACACAAGGAGGACCATACAAGATACTGAGGATCAGTGTACTTATGAACTCACTGATACACTGTAACAGCGACGCAAGGTGGACCATACAATATACTGAGGATCAGTGTACTTATTAATTCACTGAAACACTGTAACAGCGACACAATGAGGACCATACAAGATACTGAGGATCAGTGTGCTGATGAACTCACTGATACACTGTAACAGCGACGCAAGTTGGACCATACAAGATACTGAGGATCAGTGTGCTGATGAACTCACTGATACACTGTAACAGCGACGCAAGTTGGACCATACAAGATACTGAGGATCAGTGTGCTGATGAACTCACTGATACACTGTAACAGCGACACAAGGAGGACCATACAAGATACTGAAGATCAGTGTGCTGATGAACTCACTGATACACTGTAACAGCGACGCAAGGTGGACCATACAAGATACTGAGGATCAGTGTGCTGATGAACTCACTGATACACTGTAACAGCGACGCAAGGAGGACCATACAAGATACTGAGGATCAGTGTGCTGATGAACTCACTGATACACTGTAACGGCGATGCAAGTTGGACCATACAAGATACTGAAGATCAGTGTGCTGATGAACTCACTGATACACTGTAACAGCGACGCAAGGAGGACCATACAAGATACTGAAGATCAGTGTGCTGATGAACTCACTGATACACTGTAACAGCGACGCAAGGTGGACCATACAAGATACTGAAGATCAGTGTGCTGATGAACTCACTGATACACTGTAACAGCGACACAAGGAGGACCATACAAGATACTGAAGATCAGTGTGCTGATGAACTCACTGATACACTGTAACAGCGACGCAAGGAGGACCATACAAGATACTGAGGATCAGTGTGCTGATGAACTCACTGATACACTGTAACGGCGATGCAAGTTGGACCATACAAGATACTGAAGATCAGTGTGCTGATGAACTCACTGATACACTGTAACGGCGACGCAAGTTGGACCATACAAGATACTGAAGATCAGTGTGCTGATGAACTCACTGATACACTGTAACAGCGACGCAAGGAGGACCATACAAGATACTGAGGATCAGTGTGCTGATGAACTCACTGATACACTGTAACGGCGATGCAAGTTGGACCATACAAGATACTGAGGATCAGTGTGCTGATGAACTCACTGATACACTGTAACAGCGACGCAAGGTGGACCATACAAGATACTGAAGATCAGTGTGCTGACGAACTCACTGATACACTGTAACAGCGACGCAAGGAGGACCATACAAGATACTGAGGATCAGTGTGCTGATGAACTCACTGATACACTGTAACGGCGATGCAAGTTGGACCATACAAGATACTGAAGATCAGTGTGCTGATGAACTCACTGATACACTGTAACAGCGACGCAAGGAGGACCATACAAGATACTGAAGATCAGTGTGCTGATGAACTCACTGATACACTGTAACAGCGACGCAAGGTGGACCATACAAGATACTGAAGATCAGTGTGCTGATGAACTCACTGATACACTGTAACAGCGACACAAGGAGGACCATACAAGATACTGAAGATCAGTGTGCTGATGAACTCACTGATACACTGTAACAGCGACGCAAGGAGGACCATACAAGATACTGAGGATCAGTGTGCTGATGAACTCACTGATACACTGTAACGGCGATGCAAGTTGGACCATACAAGATACTGAAGATCAGTGTGCTGATGAACTCACTGATAAACTGTAACGGCGATGCAAGTTGGACCATACAAGATACTGAGGAGCCGGTGGATTTCAATTTCTGATATTGGGGGTTACCTTCCAATACACTTCAATTACTCAGGAGTTGTTGGTCGCAAACTTATGAATTTGAATGATGGGTTTACTAAATAAGGATAATTTAATACCCGTATAAAAATGTTACAGATACCATATAGAACATTAGTTTAAATCAACGGAAACATCTTTATCACTTCACTATAAATTAAAATGACTTTTCAATCCTTACATTCGTGATAAGTTTTTTTGCTTATCAGTGTCCTAGTTTTGGACGCAACAATCTATCATTTTTTAAGTATTTGTATTGACGAATTTGAACGAGGATTGGTTTTGTAAAACTCGAAAAAAAAGAACGCAATGAATGATTATTTATGGAACACTCGCGCCGATAAAGTACATAAACTTATCTCAAGTAGAGGCATTTCTTACAACTCACTTAAACTCGAAGTAAACAGGACAGACGGTAATACGTACGTGAAGTTGCTATGTCGTTAAGATTACGTGGTCCTAGCAACGCTTGATAAAGAAAGTAAACAAGACGCGTAATACTATGGTATGGAACGTCGCAGTTGTCTCAAGATGTTGTTCTTCATGTTGATATGTTCAATTAATGCTTATACCTGTATATTTCACAGCATAATCAGAATACTTTGTCTTAATTATGTTATATTATGTCAAACCAATATTTTGATATGTCTGTGTAGTTTGGGAACTTATCTAATATCTACGTAACCTGTTCGTGTTATTTTAACATCGTATTGTATTGTATGATTTACATTTGCACGTGTCTATGTTAACGTGCTGTTGCGTTGAGCAGAATGTTCATTTGTCGTAGAGGGTCACCTGCTCTGTACGGCGTGTTTATTCATCAAACAGGTTTAGTTCTTGGTCCAGAAACATGTCTTCTGTTGTTATTGTCATTTACTTTGTCGTTTCTTTGTCCAGGTATCGTGTGAGCTTGTCTACAGATCACGTTATCGCTTCAAAGTGTGATGTTTTGTTCATTGGACGTAGGCCTACTGTTTTGTTTAATGATTTTGGAATAAATACGATTCGTGGGCTAGTTCGTAGACAATGTCATATATACTACTTGGACAAAACAACATGCCTATTTGACACTAAAATACTGTATAAACCTGCTTATATGAATATTATTCTACTATTAGTTATTCATATTGTTAATAACACATTTAAATTGTTCTTTGACGTGCACATATTGCTGTAAGACGAAAGAATACAATATCCAAGAAGGCAATAATAAAAACTGACAGGTTTGACAAGTTTATTTACAAAGTGTGCGTTAGACTGGAGGGGGACAGCATTAGCAACAATATAGATTGTATCACGTTAAAGAAACTAGATAACTAATTAATTAACTAGAAAATTAACTATTAAATTAACTAGATACTTATCGCGTTCACTACTTAACAGTTACCTAAGATTTATGTAGCTAATGCGTTACCTATCTAGTTACCATGACAAAAAGGAAACGACTATATACATAGCATACATGTAGGCCCTACACTCAACTACGGATGTTAGCATGTAGCAACTATAGAGTAACAACAGCAAATGTAAACGAGACATATTCACACAATAGTACATAAACATATAAAACTATTACACATTATTTGTCATTCAAATACACACTTTATGAGGAAGGACAAAAAGCGACATAATCGAATAATTAATAAACAAAGCAAGGTTCGGACCGTTGAGGCGTTCCATAGTATACTGTCAAAGGAGAACGACAGGTGCGCCCAGTCTGTATCAATTTAAAAACTATTTGTCATGCAGCAGTTCTCTGAAATCGACAAATCTGTTGAAGTTATGTCTTGTTTTCACACGGTCGTTTATTAATACTATTCAGAATAGAATCAAAATTTATTTTAAGCAATATCGAGCCGACTTCTTGGAAAACTTAATTGTGATGATGACTTTCGATAATCAATTAATTTTCAAACGCGTATTTTATGGAAATCTCTGAAACAATCTCATTTTTCTACTATTCTTTATTCATATCCTGGTTCCGCTCTTTATACAAAGAGTCCGCCCATTTGGCCCAGTCGGTAATTTAACTCAACTAACCGTATATATATCGCCTGTTCGAATCCCGGATGAGGCGTGTCTTACCCTGGGCGATTTGACTTACTGTCGAGAGTTCTTATCGTTCGTCATTTCTTGTGGACTTTGGTTAGTTTGTGGCTTTTACATTATTTCGGTTAGCGACACGAATATACAATTCTCACGAAATAGATTCACTTTCATATTGAATACACAATAAGAAAAAACAATATACAATATACATGTGTACAATACTAATTGAATTAACATTTGAAGCTAATTTGGAAGAATAAATTGAAGCAGCGTAAGTTTGACAGAATATTAATTTTGTACATTTTCATTTACTTTTATCAATTATGTACATTAACTAACATTACATGAAAAGACAGACAATAGTAGTTTAAACAAATTTAAAATCAAGTTTAAAGTTTAAACAGTTTTTCATGTTCAGTAATTGTCTGTACTTTCACGCGCAATATTCGATTGCGCGTCGAAAACTCAATTCGATTTTTCAGCTAGTCTTGATATTTTCTAATGAATTGTATTATTGACCACCTTACAATTAAGAATATATTTACGCAATAAACATGTCCCCCGAAAAAAGTAACTACAGTAAACCCTCACATAAAGACCACCTCAATAATAAGTACACCTCAAAATTAAGAGCACAATGTTCAAGTCCATTTTCACTGGTTTGCTCTTTATTCAATCTCAATATTTAGACCACCTCAAGTAAGACCAGTTCAAGGGTCCCAAGGATGGTCTTACTATTGAGGTTTTAATGTAGTTTATAAACACCATCTGTCATCAAAATCTTCATTTATTAATCTCAATGTTGCTCAAGTGTCTTTACATAACCTGAATAATGCGGTATCAGTATCGATTAATTTTTATACAAATTATAAAGTACATGTGTATACATGTTTATAAAGCAACTCTGGTCTCCACATAAACGTTCAACCTAACTACAACATAATGCAATGTATGATATACAGAATGTTACAAATATTCGCCCATCTTAATTAATATTGCAAAAATAACTACAATATATACATTGATGCAATATTTTTTTCTGAACTAATATTTGTACCTGTTAATTCTAACAGAGGTTCATTTGTGTCATAATATCGCTGTTTAATTCGTAGAACATATAAAGAAGCAATTGTCATTAGACGAATGAGGCGGAAATCGTACTCTAATAAAACAATTCAATTATTGTCCATTAGACAAAAAATCTCGCTATGTTACAAATGTCACAATAATGCCCCACAATTTGTTGATGCATAATGTATTTGATGTAATTATCACCTTATTTACATGTATTTTCTGTTATCGCTTTGTTTTCCTTATTTCGTATCGGTGGAAAATATGGGACGCATTAAGGTCTACAACCACCCAGAAATAGACTTAATTGTGTTGTTATTCGTATTTTGTAAATAAAAATAAATTGCAATCAAGTGACGTTCATACTGTTTATATGTATGTCTAGACAATTACTAGTTGTATAAACATATAGTAAACCATATTGTTGGGAATCGGTGGATTGTTGCCATGTATAACATCACGCTTATGCCCCATCCTGACTCCTAGATTATCTAGGTGTGTACACAACCTTAATGTCAACGTAATTAATTTATTGTCATAACAACCGACACTCAAGATCCTAGGTAACGAACGGGAATATTTTACGGCAGTAGGAGTACAGAAGTCAAGGAAGATTTATCAATTATAAAGGAATATAAGATATAGTGATTATATTACGAAATACGGCTGGGAAAATTCAAATTTGTCAAGATCACGTAAGTATTTTAGTAACAATTCAGTTATAAACCACATTTTGCGCTTTCAGAAATATAAATCAACCATTTGCTTCTCATTTTTGAGATACGTGATTTTGTGTTTAAATATCGATCATAGGAAGAACAGACAGTGTTAAAACAGGCAAATATTTTAAAAACTGACATCACTATAAACATCACACGCCCCGCATTGCGTTTAATCCGCTGAATTACTGGTTTGTAGACTTTGAATAACACTTAATCTACGTTTTAAGCACAAGGGTAAAACCTTTAACATAACATGTCAATTTGAAATTTTCGAATTCAAAACGTTAACGTAAAACGCTCACTTAAACTGACTCGTTACGTTTCTTCGTGGCTAACATTTTGTAACATGGTGTATATTTAATTTTAGACTTACACAGACACGTTTTCTCGTTCAACTTTAATTAGCTTTATAAGCAAAGGGAAGATATGTTTCAAAACTGTATGTGTTATATAGTTCTCGATAGTACGAAGCACGATTTCTTTTCATCCTATACATTTGTATTCAACTTAAAAAATTTTTTCGCGTTGATGAAGCACATGTGTTTTTCCATGAACAAATACACTTAGCAAATAATAAGATAGAAGTTTATTCGTTTGTTTCACATGAGTGTTGTATACCACGTTTTCATTTTACATGCCGTTTTATCTCTGTCAAGTATTCCTAGATGCAGCATGCGCATATAGGCGTAACTGTAGAGCAAGTAGGCCGGACGTTTGATTGTAGACGCCACACACTTTAGAGTCTTCAGAACCGATATCTGCAGAATGTAGACGTATACATGTGCGACAACGAGATGCCGCGACATTTACGTCCGCATTAGGCGTTTCATACTTCCGCTCAGACCATCCAAATTCTTTATAGGAATGAAATCTTCCGTGTCTGTCACTTGTCATGTCTCTGTGTATTTCGAATATGTTGCGCCACGCCGCTTCGTACATGCCATAGCGAACACTGACCACTGAATAACGTTTAGTTGAGTTTACTCATCAACGTCAGAGACAGTTTACCGTCGCAATGGCGAGTATTTCGCATGTTCTATAATATGTACAGGGGACAGGTTAGGTGGGAACAATGTTATGGTTTGGGGTGAAATTGTGGGCAGAGGGAACCAAGGCTTATCGTCATTAATATTAACTTAATGCTCCGAGAGATAGATATATAAACCAAGTGTTAGATACAGAGTCTATTCACTTTCTGTGCCGACAAAGACCTACCCTGCAGCAAAACATTGTACGCCCAGATAGGGCGTCTGTCACCCTTAATCATTTGCAGCAAATAATATTTGCGTCCTGATCTACAGACATGACTCCCATTAATCATATTGTAGATGATGAATAGGACTTCATCACCAGTTTTCCACAATATCATTGCTCGGCAAGGGCAATCAAAGGAATGGAATAATATTTCTAACGCCTAGGCCCATTGTCTTCTTACGGTACGTGAATTCCAAAGGACGCCTAAACAAGTCGTTGATAGCATTTCTTGACACTCGATATTAAATGAGTGACTATGAGTGGCTAAAAAGATACTCAAACCAATTTTGAACCATTTTTTGGGTACTAACATGGTTTTACTATTTGCATGTCAGTGTTGAGTAAACCAATCAAATCTTACGTTAACCACTAAACCAAATTTTCTTCAACCGAACAACGTTTGTAACATTGACAAGAATTGGTTAACCTTTCGATAAGGGGTACGTTACCTTACCGAAATCCACTGAATTTCGGTGAATTTACCAAATCATTTTTGGATCTGGAATGACCAGCAATCGTAACATCTAGGCACTTTTATGTTGTACAATAAATCTAAACATTCAAATGGCGCCGACCGTCTTTTTTCAAGATATTTCTTGTTTTATCTTATCTTTTTTTTTGCCACCCGTTATTTATACGTCATGATTTCAATGAAATCGAACTATCGATAAAAATGACTCAAATCCAACATCTAAGAACATGATTAATTTCAAATGCAAAACTAGGTGTCATATTTCTACCACCAGTTAACTGCTTAATTAACTAGAAAAGTAATTTGCCTATCACGTTAAAGAAACTAGATAACTACTTAATTAACTAGATAATAATGTGGTTAACTAGATAAGTATCGTGATAAATTTTTACTCCAGAAAGATATCTTGACACGAAAAATTGTCTGATAGTGCTTAAAACTGCCACCACTTACCCACTTAAACCCAGTACGGACAATCTATTTTAGATAAGTGTTAAGTAGTTAACGCGATAAATATCCAGTTAACTACATACGTATCTAGTTAATTAAGTTGTTAATGAGTTCAGTATCTAGTTAACTACATCGTTGTCTAGTTAATTATCTAGTTAACTAGATAGATAACGCATTAGCTACATAACGTTTAGGTTACTGTTAAGTAGTTAACGCGATACGTATCTAGTTAACTACATTATTTTCTAGTTAATTAAGTGGTTAACAAATTAAGCCGTGAGGCTTATTTGATTTTGAACTAAAGTATGTCTGTGTAATATTGGATCACTGAAGCGATAATACAGGGTACAGTATAACTACAAGACCAGTGATAAAGGATGGTTGACCGACAATATTGTCTCTCTATAATCTTTATTATCATATCAGCTCCATTCTACGTCACTGAAGTCATTCGATCGATCAGCCGATATCAAGTGTTATATAAATAAATCATCATAATAACGACTAGTACGAAGGTGCAATAAAACTATTATATAGGAATTATCAGGTTTTATGGCATAAATTGCCTCAGTGTTCTATTTGATTTCACTTGGTCACTTAAGAATGTGGCTGTTATTTCATTCTGTGGTCATACATACAGTGCAATATCTCCATGGCAGCCTTCTCTTTGTGTAACAACCTCACTTCAACAGATATAATAATGATTGCATAGTTACTTTACTACACTATAACTCTCTATAGCAACAATCTCTTAACAACAGCCAACATTTGCATCTACCAAAGTGTGTTCCAAGCTTTTACTTGAACAAATCTTTAACGCTAATAAATATCTATTATGTAAATAAAACAAGAAATATCGTGAAAAAAAGATGGACGGCGAAATTTGAAGGTTCAGGTGTGTTGTGTAACATTAACAAATGCTGAGATGTTATGCTTTCTGGTCCCACCCCATCCAAAATGTATTTTGGTAAATTCACCGAAAGTCAGTGAATTGCGGTAAGGAAACGTACCATTTAGCGAAATGTTAACCAGTGCGCGTCCATGTTACAAACGTTGTTCGGTTGAAGAGAAATTGTCTAGGTGGTTACGTAACATTTGATTGGTTTACATAACACTGATATTGAAATAGCAAGACCATGTTAGTAAACATGACAAAAAAACACATTCTGATGTAAAGTCAAATAAGCCTCTTTATTACTGAATGAATGTTAGTCGATATTAGATTCTCAGCCTACGTGCGAGATACCTTGAAAATTTGCCCAAAATTCCTACTGACGAATGGAGATAAGACTACGCCCAAATGATACATTGCTAGTTTAATATCCTTGTTTGAACTGTGTAATAGTGATCGTGAAGAATTAAGACGTGAAACGTATTGCACAGCGGTGAGTATTTAGATGCTCCTTGGGCGTCCTCTTGTGTTCTAAGTAATGTGAACTGAAAACGTATTTAGTTAGCCAATTAGACATCTTGTGCAATCGGAACGTATATTAAATTTTCATAAAACACTATTGCGATTGACAAGTTGTCCGTAAGGCTTACTAATTTTGTTCAAAATTGGTGAAATATTCGCATGTGCGTCTCGTATCGCTTATCTTTGTCAATGATTAATTCACGCTTTCCCCCACCTAATATTTTGTAAATACGAAGGAATGCAAACCTCGCCCACTGAAAACCACTAGATTATCTTCAATCTCATTATCTTGTTTTCCTGTTAAAAATTCAAACAAACCTCTGTCACCAACTTATTATAAATGAAGGACATTAGTCATTGATACATTGCATAGAAACTATAACAAAATATTTCAGTTATTTTCATACTTTAAACATGTTATCATAACAATACTCGGTTCAACCGAATATTCAAAAACAAACATCAACGGTTTTGCACAATACAAGGAAGCGCGGAATTTAGTTTGACAGAAAACATACATGGCTTTGATATCCAAATCTGATTATACATCTATACGTTTATTGCTTTAATAGAAAAAATGTGATATTTATTGTTAACATTTATATAATGGTTTCAACGATTTGCGAATGCATTGTGACTATTTATTCGAAGAGTATCGAAGGAAAGTTCAGTAGGATGTAGAGTATTTGCGAAGAGTATTAGTCGCGGTGTTTTCCTACAATGACGATGACAATTAATTCACTCGCATGTATGTTTTTAAACAATCGTAGGTCCATTGTATGCTGTCAATGAACAAGATCTCTTCGATCGAAGACTTCATATCTTCCGCTGACCGTATAATATATGCAGAGAAGTTACATACATACGTTATGTGTTGACACGTATTGCTCTACTGCTCTTGAAATGCAAAATCAAATTTTGCAGTAGCTTTATAGAATGTAGTTGCAATTTTAAAATGTAAATTTTCGCACGTCATATGTGTGTGTATTTATGCTATGATTTGAGACACAAACGATATTGTATGTTGGAAAGTAAGCCTGTTTTACCATATAACGCACTATCTAAGGACTTGACTGAAAAACACATAAAATAAATGTGCTTCATGTAATTCTATGAGAAATGTTCAAATTTTCGCAAATATCTACTTTTTAACGTATATTATAGTTGGATTTTTACATTTTGCGCCAAGCGTTACCACAATGCTTTGTTTCCGATTTCATAGTTTTACTTGACATTTTAGTTTAAATATTGTGTAGGTTCGTTGCTTAATGTTTTCATTTTTTACAATCTGTTTTTTCGATTACTGTTAAATGGCGAAGTCCTGAATTTTATTGTGCACGTTTGATTTTGTAATAATAAATCTTACGAGTAAAAGGTAATGGTACATTGAGAAATCGGGAACTATCACATTTTTCATTGGGCCTTCCCCACACTATTTTGCGTTTTTCCTGTATCTAATGTCTAACTTACAATACATTTTCTAGATAAGAGTTTTCAGAAAACCCCCTTCAATACCCGGATCTTTTGCCCTAAGTTGATACGTGTATGACACATAGATTGTGACAACCACAAATTAGACCGATGATTTGCAATATTTAACTAAGCCGTCGTCATAGTAACGTAAACATTGTTATCAGTAACATGTAACTTTACGCTTCAAGTACAAGCCATCAAACACATGCTCGTTCATGATGAAATGATTCGATCAACAGAAATCTAATATGCGTATATTGGCCTTTGAAATGCGAACGATTTATGATGGAATAAAATATATATTCCGGGATATACTTTGCATCCACTACCTTGAATACAAGTCTCAAATATGCGCACAGCATATAATTTTAGAGACTAATGTCAGGTTCAAATTTAACTTTCGTTTAAGAACTAAAAACTTCTATGTTTGATATACGTACAAGTATTTCACAAAACCATGTTGTTCGTAGCAAGACATTATCACATAATCTCACAAAACAGGCTCATATTGTAAAATACTATGTAGCACGTGTATATCCAGCATGCTTAAAGATATAACAGGTAAATATTAATGATTTTTCACGAGGAGAAAATTTACGTCTTTTACCTCAATACAGATTATGGAAGAAACAATCTTTTTATCCATAGTTGTCAAATTTTACTTAAACCGTATGTCGCCAATCTGGATCGCATATTTTAGGTCAAGTCTAGCATGTTTCCCACTTCAAAAAATGTCAACAACGTACTTCAAACAAGTTTTTTGAAATAAGAAATATCTTTAAACAAGAATATCTAGAACAAAGATGGTCTGTATATTTTTCTTAATACGCAATAGTTTTCTTAGGTTTTTTTGTAGGTACATTCAAATCAGCATAATAGTTAAGATTATAACAAGAAATTAGCAATACATAGTGCCGATGTTGTATAAGTAATGGCTTTCGGTAAATTTACCGAAATTCAGTAGATTTCGGTAAGGTAATGTACCCCTTAACAAAAGATGAACAAACCCGCGTCAAGGTTACACATATTATTTGATTGAAGAGAAGTTGTTTAGTTGTTAAAGTAAGATTTGATTGGTTTACATAACACTGATATGCAAACAGCGAGGCCATATTAAAACGGATTCATATTTTCGGCGCAAATTGAAATAATTAGAGTTGTTGTAGTTTTATTGGTTTAAACGAGATTTCACGAATATGTGTTAATATAATCAATAAATAAAGACATACAAATAATAAAATTCAGCTTCCGTCCATTTATTCATCAAAACTCCATTGTGTCATTGACCGTTCTGAGATTTCCATATAATCACAACTTAAGTTTTTTATGTTTTTAAAAAAGGCCTACATTATAGTAATTTACGTCTTTATCTCGAGTCTAAATTAAACGTAAGACACGAGGTTTACTGTATAACAATTGGACCTGTCTTCTTTACTCTATATCAACGATATTAAACTTTTCGAATCGACGAAGGCGTAAAATGATTAGACATTGTTTATCCTGTATTCCTCGTTTGACTATCATATTAAGTACTGTCGACTTTGTCTGATTAATATAACATTGATAAGCATAACATCGTTTGATTTTTATGCATAAAGCATATAAAAATGCAACAATAATTTGCCTTTATTACTTAGCCTAGTAACTGCCGGTAAGCACGTGTAGCACAATCATATATCTATACGCATACGTAAATTCAAACCATAATTTACGACTTCATTCATTCCCAGTCCAGCGCATAATCTCATCAGCGTCCAGTTTCCGAAGAAGTTCGGCTGTCCATAATTTGCTTCGACATTTAACTTAAATGTGATTGGCTTTCACGCCGCATGTAGCAAGAACGAGCACAATACGACTGCGCCGAAACATACATTTCCATCTACCTATTAACAATGTCGCCAAAGCTATATATACTATTCAACGTTACCGATAAAAGTATGTATGCGAATTTACAACATATGTACACTGGAAACATTTGGTAAAGGAGGACATTATAGCTAATCAGTTGTTACTGTATGGCAGAATGTCAAGCCTCTCTCCCTTTATCGTTATTTTTTCCTGTTCTTTTCTAGTTTCTACCGTGTGGTCAAGAATGTTAGCGTTACCGTTATTGTTAAAACCCACATGTTGTTGTCGAAACTAACTAAATAACGATCTGGCAATACATGTCTAGACCGCGTCATGCTCAAAAGTATAATTATTCTACTTAGTAATCATGTGATGTTTCTGTAACATCCTCTTTCATTTAGTTTTCTGTTCGGAAATACAATTGCTTGTGGATAGTTTAGTAATCATGTCCGAGTGAAGACACTTTCAGACACATAAGACGTAATTTATTACAATGCAAATTTTGGAATGCATGGTCTCAATATGGGCCTGTCTCGCGTGAAGATGTGTATATGGTCATGGCGGACTCTGACAAAAACTTTCGACTTCTGAAACTGATACAGGCACCTCTCGATAAAACGAGCGTATTTGTTGCCAGGAAATAATTACATTTACGTGTATGTCGTTGTATTGAATATGCCTATGTCATGAATTTTAGCAATGGCAATTAATATAACACATTGACTGTTTTTCGATCTGGTGTAGTCTTGTCAACTTATTTTCGACCAGCCCTGTCGTCATTAAAGGAAATCATTTGCATAAGTTCGGAAACACTCGGCGATGTTAATACCAAAACAATATGTTAGCTTTTGAGGTTTTCAACCGATTATACGATTCAAGTAGGTGGCGTACGCAGATAGTCAATTCGTCATTATGGGTTGTTAGCTAGGCGAGCGTAGCGATGTAAACTGTTACTGAAAACCGGGTAGATGTCTAGCTCAAGCATTCGCTAAACCTTGAGTATCTTCATGTACACATTCAAGTGAGAGAAACTTTCTGAGCGGGAAATCAGGGGATTCCCCTTTCCCGATAATAAATTGTTTTACTATATTTAGATTTTTAGTTCACGTAAAACATACTCTTTTGATGGTTATAGAAAATTGTCTGGAAAAAAAGTGTCTTGTCAAGCAATGATAATTTTGACATCAGTTATTTACACTGAAAATGCTACTGTTCCATTGCTGTAAGTCGCTGTACGGTTTTATTTCTTTTTGTGTTTGAAATGTATGTTAAATATCTCTTTCCCCCTGTGCAATTTTTTCACTTTATATAGTGTTCATGTTATTTTCTCCCCATTTTCGGCCTATGGTTGCAAGCTGTTCTGTGATGTTTTACACACATTAATCCCCCTGTTTGTCCTCTTTGATTCTACTAGTTATCTTATGGTCGGTCGGGCCATTCCTTGTGCCCCTGTTCCCTTACGTATGTACCCTAAAATGCCTTATGTTTTATGATTTTTTTCCCGGAGGTTTGTGTGGAGAAGCACTGTCGTGGTGTTCCGTGTAGCAACGTATTATCTCTCTTTTAAGAGATTTCAAACTTTATTCTGAAATCATACACTGAGAAATGAAACTTATCAACAGCTAAACTCAACTTCACTCACAACACGTTATGTTATTGCACTAAACAATAAGCGTGTACCTTTCGTCACCCAAGGAATCATATTTCTGTATACATTAGCTATTGCATGCGCACTTATCAAAGACCAAAACACTTGTACTTCCTGGTTATTTTGTACTGTCACAAGAGCATAATTTCACGGAACAAGATATATTTCCCATCGTCATATAGACATTCTTAGTCAGTAATGGCGTTGAATTAACAAAAGATACAATAATTAAGTTAAACATGACTTCAGTATTTTACACAATCAGGAAAATGTGCATTTTATTTTCATTCGAATTTTCCCTACACACCTTTAGAAGTTCTGAATGCAGCGAATCCGTCCTACCGAGACAAAACCTTGAGAAGGGTCATATATATTCATAGTTTCCAATCAATATTCAAATAATGATAAGTTTAAATGAACATGATATCTAAAATCGGCAGTATGCTGTTTTGTTTGAAAATTAAGTAGCGATTATGTGACGTACAACATGAATGTGTCCACGATTATACATGATAGCTTCTTGTGACCCCTTAAATGCTTAGGTAAATTTTATGAATATCTTTGGCCGACATAGGCAGGCAAATGCCGTATTTTCAGCAAGTATTGCTTTTAATACTCTTATTTATCTCAGTGTTGTTATCTCCTTTGTGATGGCACCGACAGCCATCAATGCAACAATATAAGAAAGCATGTTTAAGGGAGGGCACCACTGGGATAGTTGACTTTATGATGGCACCGACAGCCATCAATGCAACAATATAAGAAAGCATGTTTAAGGGAGAGCACCACTGGGATAGTTGACTTTATGATGGCGCCGACAGCCATCAATGCAACAATATAAGAAAGCATGTTTAAGGGAGGGCACCACTGGGATAGTTGACTTTATGATGGCGCCGACAGCCATCAATGCAACAATATAAGAAAGCATGTTTAAGGGAGGGCACCGTTGGGATAGTTGACTTTATGATGGCGCCGACAGCCATCAATGCAACAATATAAGAAAGCATGTTTAAGGGAGAGCACCACTGGGATAGTTGACTTTATGATGGCGCCGACAGCCATCAATGCAACAATATAAGAAAGCATGTTTAAGGGAGGGCACCACTGGGATAGTTGACTTTATGATGGCGCCGACAGCCATCAATGCAACAATATAAGAAAGCATGTTTAAGGGAGGGCACCGTTGGGATAGTTGACTTTATGATGGCGCCGACAGCCATCAATGCAACAATATAAGAAAGCATGTTTAAGGGAGGGCACCACTGGGATAGTTGACTTTATAATGGCGCCGACAGCCATCAATGCAACAATATAAGAAAGCATGTTTAAGGGAGGGCACCACTGGGATAGTTGACTTTATGATGGCGCCGACAGCCATCAATGCAACAATATAAGAAAGCATGTTTAAGGGAGGGCACCACTGGGATAGTTGACTTTATGATGGCGCCGACAGCCATCAATGCAACAATATAAGAAAGCATGTTTAAGGGAGGGCACCACTGGGATAGTTGACTTTATGATGGCACCGACAGCCATCAATGCAACAAGATAAGAAAGCATGTTTAAGGGAGGGCACCACTGGGATAGTTGACTTTATGATGGCACCGACAGCAATCAATGCAACAAGATAAGAAAGCATGTTTAAGGGAGGGCACCACTGTGATAGCTGACTTTATGGTTTCATTTTTCTTAAGAATTACTAGTTACACGTTCCGACCTCTTGTAGTCTAATCTTATTTCGTAACTGGTGAAAACCTTCTGTCTTTTCACATGGAACCAAATGGCTGTCAACATGCACACATTGTAACGCGAATAACTAGATTATTTTTCGTTTAATAATTCGTGTTTGTTTGATTCTGTTGGTGTGGTCGATGAGAAATTCCACTATCTGTTTCTAGGTAACCAACGTACGACAAGCTTACATATTTATGTCACGTCGTGAATTTTCTTATTTCAGATAATTTAGAACGTCAAATTCCATGGCTAAAATGGCGACTCGGGATTGTATCATCCTGTACTCATGTACGTAAACAGTTAAAATACTTTTTTATCATATTTATTTCATCTTCACCGTCTTTATTACAAGTATGCCTAATATATTATTACTTCTAATGTTCTTCTCTTGTTTCTTATTATTACAAGTATTTCATTTTAAATATGTGAGGAGATAAAACCGTAACAAATATGTGCGTAATATTTTATCAGACACGAACTGTTGTACGATATATTCTGTCCAAGGTTTGATTGGCAACCTAATGTTTACAGTAGAGTAAAATCTATTTAAGTTTGAATTGGTTCATAAGGTAAGCCAATTAGTTGGCGTGTTCTTTTACCAACTTCCTCTGAATGCTAATAAGAAACGTCAGCACGTTAAAATTAGAGTAAATATGAAGCAATGTGTAGTTATGGTTATAATTTGCGTTTGTCTTGAATTTGTTTTGGACTCTGAAAATAGTGTTCATATGACTCTTTTATAGTGGGAATATTTGGGCAAAACGTTTTTAGATATCGCATGAACGATATGTAATTAAAATTGTTATTACCAAAGCAACGTATTTAAATATCTCTTAAACCAATGGTCAGAATTTAAAATGAATTGATGCGAATGATCTACGGATATTTTCTTAATAATATTGTCAGTAAATGGTTCTATACATTATGTACCAGACCTAAACCTTAGTAATTTACGATCTATAACACGTAACGGTGTTATTTTAATAACCTATGTATGATAGATACGATTTTGTATTACAATTTTTTAAATTTCAGGTATAATGCTGATCGGAGTTCACCGCAGTCAACAGACATCGTCAAGTAATTTTGGTTGTTTACCATTTCTTTTAATGCATTTGATTTCAATGAATTTTTAAGCACAGTGTAGACCTTTACAATTAGTTTGGTGGAGGAACATTTAACATCTAACATTTTCGGCGCGTGTGCGGGCACCTTGGAACAACTAAAGGGCTTCTATAAGCCACATGGCTAGCTTAATTGCTCTTTTACAAATTCAGCATCACTGGTGGATATCTGTCCATCAGCAGTGAGGGGCAAGTAATTTGAACATCGGACATACCACCTCGGTCACGGCGAACCCTATAAATATTTAGGAGCCCCTTTCTTATCAACGGGCTTTTAAGTAATGGTTTTGCCAATGCCAGTACTCTCCAATTACAGCTACTGTTACATAATATTGTATAGGTTGAAACTCAGTCTCGCGTATGGGAGCTTTAACTGCGAATGGTCATCTTTCATAAATAGCTTTCTGGCTGTACAGAGAGTTATTATGATTTCGTACCATTTCTTCATGAAATTAGTTCAGGTATAAAACATAATCATTCATACTGTATAGAATAAATACCTCACTTAAGGTTTTAACTACATTTGTACTTCATTAACGCGACCGTGTTTTAATACATTTTGTATTTTATGTCGATAAAATTAAACCAACTCTCAATTAAGAGCCGATGGTGGTCTTATTATAGAGGTTTGACTGTACGTTCAATTTTGAACAGTGATATAATTGTATCCATACTAATTACTGTTCGTCTATTTTTTTTATCAGCAACCGGCTCTACAGTGCCTGGATCCACGGGAGATACTAGCTCAATTAGTACCGTGACAACAACACCGGACATATCAACAGCTTCCACACCGAGTGTACCGACCACAACACCGGGTGTACCGACCACAACACTGGTAACGGTTCACTGAGTATACACATTTTGGAGTTTGGGATTTTATTCATGAATCTTATTTATCAAAGAGTAGAACTTTGACAATTTAAAGAAATGGTCTAAAGTTTGGTCTGAGGAACGGACATCTCACTAAATAACAGGATACTTGTTTAAGAAATAAAGGAGATACTCCTGTAACGGCGACTAGAAAGTAAACTTAAATATTCTCAATATGGTAGTTATATCTATTTTAAGATGTTTCTTTTTCTTTCGTCTGCTAACTAATCTCCACAGATAATAAATCTGTGTATCATGCCAGCTTTTGTTAAATTATAAGCGATTGAAAATCTTTTGCCACTGTTGATATCCCATTCACTTGCCAGAGGTTTGGTTCATTCGTTCGTTCGTTTTAATTCACTCTGAATACCTTTCAGGCACCTGTTATGCAATGTTACAATGGCATATGTTTGGGAAATTCTTCGGATGAAAATGATTTCAGTTGTATCAATGAAACCATAGCAGACATGTGTGAGCTTGCTGAAGGCGAGAGTTGCTTCGTAAGTACTCGCGGTGTTAATCGTAATAATAACGTGTTTTCCTGAGATATTAAATTTCCGTTTTAACCCAAACTTGTTGATATAAGTTGTTGTTAAGCACAGGACCACTCGATCAATGTTGTTCTCATCTTGCGCATTGTCTTTCAGTTCATTTTGATCGACATTTAAGAAGCAGTTATATTAACTGTTTGTTGTTCTACCTCGCTAGTAATTTCTTTTCTTTTGATAAAAGTACATGTGTCCACCTGAGTTAAGTCTGAAGAACACTCCACTCCCGGGGTATAATTCACCCTAAGACAATTGGCTGCTATTTTACTTGAGGAAGTTGTCAATAGCTTGCGGAAAACAAGTAAGTACTGGTTAGGTACCCAGGAACTCATATTAGGTCAGTTGCCCGTCGTATATATGAAAAGGCGTAAACTAATACAAGTAAATATTTTCATTTGGTCAGATTGTAGACGCATTTCGTATTTTGAAACTCAGAAATATTTCATCGAAAGTTGTTTTATTACAGCAAACTGTGTTTAAGAACAGTTCTACTATCGTTTACGAAGTTGGATGCAAGAGTGATTGTGAATATTTACTCGAAGAAGGTGAAGGAACTGATACAATATCAACCACAAGATGTTGTGATTTGAACTTGTGCAACGGCAATCTTATTAATGATCCTGATTCTGGCAACTCCGCTGCATCTGTGACGTCATCAATGTTTGCTATCGTCTGCATTGCTGTGCTCATAGTCTAATTGCACTCTCTGAATAAATTATTGTATTTTTATTTCTTGCCAACTGTAGGACATGCTGGTTTGTATGATGGAGATTATATATGTATACTGCAAGGTGTGTGGATGTTTTAAACAATCTAATGATATCTCAAAGAGATGGAAAGATTGCCTGAAATACCGTTGTTGAACAGTCAGTGTAGTATCCGTCACGCTTTCTTTGTTGATGTTATTCAGTCTTTAAGATACTGTCTCATGATGTGTTTGTAATGAAATTTATACGTGATTTGTTTTGTATATCGTATTGGCACAAATATTCTAAATCGGTGCGTGGTTAGCAGTAGTAGAAGTAACAGCAACACTACAGTTATCAACCACTAGTACTGATACTAATGGTTATACTGCCCTTTGTCCCGGCAAAAAACACACGTATACTCAATTACATAAATTGCTAATGACAAATACAGGTTACATACTATTTCAGACAGTATGGAAAAAGTAAATTTTAAAATCAACTTGATTTATAAATGTTAAAAAACTGTAGGAAATAACAAAAATTTGTATAATTATTCTCAAAAATTCACGGAACGGCCATGACTGATGGAACCACAATGTCTATCGTAGGTTAGCTTGTAGACTTGTAGCAACAGAAGTACGGCCATTATTGACAGCCGTGAGAATGAGCAGCAATGATGGGGCTGTAGTACTGCGTCTACTACTGTAACTTCCAACTTCTGTTCGATATATTAAACGTAATTTAAACTTAGATCATATCGACATTATCATTCAGAGGACCAGATAAGTGACTGGTCCAAACTCGAAAACTATAAGTACATGTTTATGTTGCTGAAATTCAGATCATTATCATCGTGTTTATCAAAATGTGTGGATATTTGAATCTCTGTTTTGTAGCTCTAATAAATGATTAGTATTGTGATTAATTTTGTATTAGTGTGGTTTGATAATAGAATTCAGACATACCCCTTGCAATTTTCGCCCGCAATTATATTGAAAGACATGTTTGCAAATAAATTGAAACGAACACTATATCTTTAAGCAACATAACAATACACTTTGGTTCATCCAGAAACAATATGGTTTTATGTAAGATATTCCTTGTTAACTTGAATACTTGAACTATAGTCTTATTGGGGTATGAAATCAAGTGTATCAGTAAGATTGAATTACTGAAGTGATACCAGGTGATACATGATTCATTACAACTACCAGATCAGTGATAATGGCTGGTTGACCGAAAATGTATTTCTCTATAATCTTAATTATCATATCAGCCCCATTCTACTTCATTGAAGTTATTTGATCGTTCAGTTGAACGACAGTCGATGTTAGGTTTATACAAAGAAATCATCATAAAAAATATAAGTATGAATGTGTAATAAAGCTATCATATAGGACAATCCCGAACGTTACTTATTATCTATTTGTAATTGAGAAAGACATTCTGATGTAAAATCAAATAAGTCTCTTTATTACTGTATGAGTGTCACTCGAAATTAGATTCTCAACCTATGTCCAAGATACCTTGAAAACTTACCGAAAATTCCTATTGACGAATGGAGTTGTTTTGTACGAAATAAGATTACGCCAAAATGATACATTGCGTATTGAAATGCTCATTGGTTGTCCTCTCGTATTCTAAGTTATTGAACTGAAAACGAATTTCGTTAGCCAATTAGACATCTTGTTCAATCGGAACGTATATTAAATTTTGTTAAAAACCGATTACGACTGTCACGTTTTCCGTAAGTGTTACTTGTTTTGTTTAAACTCGGTGAAAGATTCGCATGTGCGTCTCGCATCGCTTATCTTTGTCAAAGATAAAAGAGGTATTACAATGTTCCGAGGAACGCCACATGCCCAAGACAATTGCTCCAAACACAGACCCCTCAGAAAACAACAGTCTTCAAAACATTAGGTACTGTGGATGTGCAAGGGTAAACATGTAGGTGAATATTGGTGCAATTGTAAATATGTATGTAATAGATGTACAAGGAATGGTCTGGCCGACCATAAAGAACAATGAAGAAAAAGTAAGGAGGACAACATGGGGGATATTAGTGGATGAAATACGTCACGGAACAGGTGAAAGAAAGTTAGCAATAATAGGCCGAAGGGGTTCGGAGAGAGAACATGGACATTATACCAAGTGCATATAGGAAAAGAGGAACTTATAATACATATACAAGTTGAATAGAAATAATAACCATACAACCGAGCGATTTACAGCCTTGGGAATGTCATTAAAATACTGGGGGCTTAAATCGATTACACAGCTAGCTAAATTTAATCCCAATATGGTCATTGATTTTCAACATATACGCTTACATTGGCCACATATACACTAACTAATCATCGAAAGCAATTAACCATTACATATACGAGATAGGCACATTGTACACGCCCAGCTCGATAAAACACTTGCTCTCACTAAAAACTAACTTAATATTTTCCTCAGGATGCGAAATAATCACCAAATCGTAATACTGGTGAGAGGAAATTTAACAAAAAATAGAAATAAAATATCACTTGATATTTAATGAGTAAACGAAACAAATTTACAACTACACTAAAGGATTATTTAGTTGCGTTCCCCCAAGAAACGCTTCCATCAACACAGTATTGTGTAATACGAAGTTATGCAAAAATCGTCACGGAAAACCACTAATCTCGTTATCTTGTTTTTTCCTGATTTACAGTTAGACAATGAAGTACATACTTCAAAACATGTTATCATAACAATACTCGGTTTAACAGAATATTCAAAAACAAACATCAATGATTTTGCACAATACAAGTTAGTGCGGCATTTTAGTTTGACAAAACATACATGGCTTGAATATCAACATCTGATGCTACACCTATATATATCAACATCTGATGCTACACCTATATATATCAACATCTGATGCTACACCTATATATATCAACATCTGATGCTACACCTATATATATCAACATCTGATGCTACACCTATATATATCAACATCTGATGCTACACCTATATATATCAACATCTGATGCTACACCTATATATATCAACATCTGATGCTACACCTATATATATCAACATCTGATGCTACACCTATATATATCAACATCTGATGCTACACCTATATATATCAACATCTGATGCTGCACCTATATATATCAACATCTGATGCTACACCTATATATATCAACATCTGATGCTACACCTATATATATCAACATCTGATGCTACACCTATATATATCAACATCTGATGCTACACCTATATATATCAACATCTGATGCTACACCTATATATATCAACATCTGATGCTACACCTATATATATCAACATCTGATGCTACACCTATATATATCAACATCTGATGCTACACCTATATATATCAACATCTGATGCTACACCTATACGCCTATTGCTTTGATAGAAAACTTGTATTTGACATCTGCATTATGGTTTCAACTATTTGCTGAATGCATTTTTTATTGTATTCATATTTCAAGAACGTATAATACCATGTGAGAACAAACAATTGGAATTGTCATAAGACCTTATACTATTTATTTCAAGACTGTCGAAGGATATTTAAGTATTAAGTAGTGTTTTTCCGACGTGTATTTGTCGCGGAGTTTTTCTACAATGACAATGAAAATTAATTCACTCACATGAATGCTTTTAACAAATCGCAGGTCCTTTGTATGCTGTCAATGAACAAGATATCTTCGACCAAGATTTCATATCTTCCACTGACCGTATTATATATGCACGTTTGAAATAGTCTGCAAACAATAGCGTGATTACAAACACATGTACATTGTAAACCCCAGAGCGACACGCTCTTGCGCAACAACCTCCCTCTAACAATAGTATCAATTATTACTGCAGTAAGAGATTACTATCAAGTTACCATATCTATAGTAACAGCCTCTCTCCAACAATCGCATCAATTATTACTGCAGTAAGAGATTACTATCAAGTTACCATGTCTATAGTAACAGCCTCTCTCCAACAATAGTATCAATTATTACTGCAGTAAGAGATTACTATCAAGTTACCATATCTATAGTAACAGCCTCTCTCCAACAATAGTATCAATTATTACTGCAGTAAGAGATTACTATCAAGTTACCATATCTATAGTAACAGCCTCTCTCCAACAATAGTATCAATTATTACTGCAGTAAGAGATTACTATCAAGTTACCATATCTATAGTAACAGCCTCTCTCCAACAATAGTATCAATTATTACTGCAGTAAGAGATTACTATCAAGTTACCATATCTATAGTAACAGCCTCTCTCCAACAATAGTATCAATTATTACTGCAGTAAGAGCTTACTATCAAGTTACCATATCTATAGTAACAGCCTCTCTCCAACAATAGTATCAATTATTACTGTAGTAAGAGATTACTATCAAGTTACCATATCTATAGTAACAGCCTCTCTCCAACGATAGTATCAATTATTACTGCAGTAAGAGATTACTATCAAGTTACCATATCTATAGTAACAGCCTCTCTCCAACGATAGTATCAATTATTACTGCAGTAAGAGATTACTATCAAGTTACCATATCTATAGTAACAGCCTCTCTCCAACAATAGTATCAATTATTACTGCAGTAAGAGATTACTATCAAGTTACCATATCTATAGTAACAGCCTCTCTCCAACAATCGTATCAATTATTACTGCAGTAAGAGATTACTATCAAGTTACCATATCTATTGTAACAGCCTCTCTCCAACAATCGTATCAATTATTACTGCAGTAAGAGATTACTATCAAGTTACCATATCTATTGTAACAGCCTCTCTCCAACAATAGTATCAATTATTACTGCAGTAAGAGATTACTATCAAGTTACCATATCTATTGTAACAGCCTCTCTCCAACAATCGTATCAATTATTACTGCAGTAAGAGATTACTATCAAGTTACCATATCTATTGTAACAGCCTCTCTCCAACAATCGTATCAATTATTACTGCAGTAAGAGATTACTATCAAGTTACCATATCTATTGTAACAGCCTCTCTCCAACAAGTATATGCAAGTCATAGTATTGTACATTATTTGTATAATTTGAAACACGAACGTTTAGTGTTGCCGGCACGAATTTTTGTTGGAAAGTACGCTTTGGTATGGGAGCCCTGGAGGGACATTTAAAATTAATATTTAAAATTTAAAACTTATTATTTAAAATTTAATTCTTAATATTTAAAATTTAATTCTTAATATTTAAAATTTAATTCTTAATATTTAAAACTTAAAACTTATCATTCACAAAGGACGCGGGAAACCTTTCCGTTGACAGATTAAACCTATGACCTGGGTCCAATGACACAATTTCGCAGCCAATCAAAGATCAGGTCAAAATGACGGCGGACCCCCAGCAGTGCTATAGTCTGTTTCGGTTAATTACCTAAGTGGATAACATATATATAATATAGATCTAACTACTAATGCAGACACTAGAGGGATATAGTACTTCCTAGCTCTTAGTCAACATTTCCCCCATCCCCTCAAGCCGCGGTGTATATTATTATAGATCAATAGGCCTAACTAGGTCAAAATATATCAACCTAAAACCAGTACCAAAAATGTATTAATTAATACTTGTTTATACGTATGCTGTTAATGGCAAGGTATTGACTTTTATAGTGCACGTTTGATTTTGTAATCACAAAACTTTATAAAAATGTGTTTTTTTATATCTAATTTCCAATACATTTTCTAGATAAGAGTTATCAGAAACCCCCCTACGTATACCCGGTAACTATTGCCTAAAACGATACGTGTACGACACATTGATTGTGACAACGACAACATTAGACCGTTAACTTATCCGTTGTCATAGCAACGTAAACATTGTTATCAGTAACATGTTATAAGACACGTTCAGTACAAGCCTTGAAACAAATGCTCGTTCATGATGAAATCATTTGATGAACAGAAATTTAATATGCGTGTATCGACGTTTTGAAATGTGAACGATTTATGACGGATACAAGTTTGCATCCACTACCTTGAATACAAGAGTACAATATTCACATTACATGTAATTTTAGAGATATATATCTGTTTCAAATTTAACTTTCGTTTAAGAACTAAATGCCTCTATGTTTGATATAGGTATAAGTATTTCACGATATCATGTTGTTCGAGTTCAGACATTATCACATATTCTCACAAAACAGGCTCAAATTGTAAAATACTATGTAGCACGTCTATATCCAGCATGCTTAAAGATATGACGGGTTAATATTTTTCACGAGGATAAAAAATATGTGTTTTGTAAATCAATACAGATTATCGATGAAACAATCTTTTTATCCATAGTTGTCAAATTTTCTTACAATCGTATTTCACCAATCTGGGTCGCATATTTTAGGACAATGCTAGGTACAAATTACATGTATAAAGATATACCTGGTTGATATAAGTGATTTTGGGAAAGTAGTGATATATGCTTTCGAAAATCAATACAGATAATTAAAAAAGTAATGTTTGTATCCATTGTATTTGGCTAAAATCGTTTGTTGCCAATCTGGGTCACACATTTTAGGCTAATGACAGTATAATTCGTCGAAAATATTTTTGGAAAGTCTAGCAAGTTTCCCACTTCATAAAATGTCAACAAAGTACTTAATACAAGAGATTTGAAAGAAGACATATCTTTAGAAAAGATTACCTGCTCACATTAAAATAAGCAAAGGTGTTGTAGTTTATTGGTTAACATTCTGATGTATTGCACGAACACACGTTGATAGAATCTATAAATAGAAACACCCTGATATCAAAATTCTACTTCTTATTTCTGTACATTCTTTCGATCTTATGAAATAAAGTGTGTTACATGTTCAATAAAATTTAATAAAACCAGTAAATAAATTTACATCAACAATTTTTTACATGACCATTGTGGTAGCACAATCAAAGATATATACGTATGCGTAAATCCATACTTAAAGAAATACGAATTCATTCGTTCACAGTCTCTAAACGATGTTCGGTTGTGTGAAATGTGCTTGGACATTTAACTTAGATTTTATTGGCTTTTGCCCCGCTGTGACTCGTGAAGCAGAGGCGAGCACAATACGGATGCGCCGAAAAATACATCTACTTCGCTCCAACGTCTACCTATTATCAATGTCACCAAACCCAGTGTATTCAACGTTACCGATAAAAGTATGTATGCGGTGTTGCAACAGATATACACTGGAAACATTAGGTCAAATATTAAACTATAGCTAATCAGTTGTTACTGTATAGCAGAATTTTATGGGTATCGTAGCTTCTCGCATTTGCATTATATTTTCACCGTGTATTCCAGTTTCTACCGTTATTGTTAAGACCTACATTTTGTTTGTCGAAACCAACTTAATAACGATCTGGCAATACATGTCTAGAAGACTGAAAATCATAACTTGAGAATTGATCGAAATTGCGGTCACAGAATAGCAGAATGTAAGAAACGTGATGTACCTTACGTGATCATAATTTTTGAAAAATCGTAAGAATTTAGTGCTGGGAAATCCTTTAGCAGCATAAACAATCCTTCTTCACGGAACAAAGAATCATAGATATAAATATTTAGACTTGCGCCCCTTTGTTCTTGTAACACAATTTGTATGACTGAATGTTGCCAGGTTGTGAACTGTTATATATAAGGTGATAAAAGAATCAACGTCGACTTATTGTGAAATTAAGAGGTATGTAAGATGTTCTTGGTATGATAATGCATGTTCTGAACACACTTATCTACAAGCCTAAAAACCAAGTGTACAATTTGTTCAACCCATGGTATCATGTTTCTGTTTATAATAGCTATATCATGTGTGTTTACTAAAGGCCAATGCACCTGTTTATAATAGCTATATCATGTGTGTTTACTAAAGGCCAATGCACCTGTACTTCTCGATTGTTTTGTACTAAGTACATCATTTCACGGAGCAAGATATATTTATTTTCGTCATATATAACTTCTTAGTCAGCAACAAGTCAAATGATGTATCTTCGAGGGTGATATACCCGACAGAATGTTCCTATTTAGTCATATATTCCCATAAGTATTCAAATAATTATACGGTTAAATTGATGTATATACAAAATAGTAACCGAAAGCGGCAATATGCTAATTCTTAAATTTATTAAGTAACGATTACCTGACAACGTGAATATTTGCACGATTAAACATCATGTCTTGTTGTGATCCAGGTATGCATTGTGAATAACACATGGCACCAATGGTCGACAACATGTACACGTTGTTATACGGATAAATAGAGCCTTTGTCGTCTTTGTCGTATAAGAATTAGAGTGTATGAGTGTGGTCGAACAGGAGAGCTGTTAGCTTTTTTAAGTAACCAACACTTCGTGTATACTTTTCTTCTGACGTCAAATTCCATGGCTAAAATGGCGACTCGGGATTGTCTCATCCTGTACTCATGTATGTACGTTAACAATTAAACTACATTCTTTTTATCATATTTATTTCATCTTCACCTTCTGGTTCGATTCCCGGTAGCGCCCCGTACTTCGTCCAAAGTGTAGTTTACCTTAATCAACTTTATATAAGTTAAATTTACACGAAAATGACGTCAGGTCGTTGTGGTGTAGTGGTTAGCATAACGGACGGCTAATACGTAGTCCCAGGTTCGATTCCTGGTAGGTCATTGACCGATTATTCGTGTTCCACAAACATGACTATATATAAGTATGCCTAATGTGTTATTACTTCTAATGTTCTTCTCTTGTTTCTTATTATTACAAGTATTTCATTTTAAATATGTGAGGAGATAAAACCGTGACAAATATGTGCGTAATATGTTATCAGACACGAACTGTTGTACGATATATTCGGTCCAAGATTTGATTGGCAACCCAATGCTAACAGTAGAGTAAAATTTATTTAAGTATTTATATCGTTCTTAAATTCCTGCATTTCGAGCGTACTCACATTTTTCAAGTTATCATTCCATTTTGACAAGCTGACTTTCACAGATTACTGGATTATTTCCTGTCAGTTATGGATCATTCCTTATATAAAATGTCTTTGTTCAAAGAAAAGGAAAGTCAAATGGAAAGACTAGGCCAAATGTGTAATTAGACATTAAAAAGAAAACAACAATCTTCCCTCTATTATACAGTGTTTGACGAATTATTATTTCTGTTCAAAAGTAATTACTAAATCAAATAATATGTTTTATATTTTAAGTGCTTATGTTTAGTATTTTAGATATTATACTTTCCACATACTAGTGTGAAATTAAGTACTAAAATGAAACTCCGTGAAGATTGTATCGTTTTATGCTACGTTTACACTGTGTTCCCGGCCGTCACGGCAATCACGGTTCAGGCCACCGTGGAGAAAACGGGATGAACGTGAGATAACGCGGGGGGACGGGATAGGCAAACGTTACAGACCGTAAATGCCGTGGATGAAGGGCCATAATTTTAAACTGTCAAAAGTTTTGCCACGGCAGCCACGGTGCGGATGAGAAATGTAATAGGCCGTTGTAAAACGGGTTAAACGCTATAAAACGTGACAGTACGTAATAGGCCGTTACAAAACTTGGAAGTGGTCCGTAGTGGGACGGGAATCATATATTTCCCCAGGCATCTGAAGTTCCTTTCCAGTTTTGTCACGTGTGCTCCGTTTTGTCACGGTTCTCACGACAAGCTAGGGTGTACTATAGCCGTTTCGTAACGTTTCAATTACGGTGCGTCCCAGTGTGTGACGCTTTGCATGCCGGTGCGTTACGGTACGTTGAGTTCTACTACGGTCTGACACGGTGCTCGCGGACTCTTCTCCCATACGGCTTCATCAGGTAGCTTCTCAAGGCAAATGCATCGTCTCCTAGGATAAAGTAAGGGATGTCCTGATTCTGGTCATCGTTGGGCAGAGGGCATGGTGGTCGCAACCCTATTCCGGATTCTTCAAGAAGTTCACTGAGCTCGGAGTCATTATAGATTTGGGCATCAGACATATGTCCCACTCCACCGACTTCAATCCATATGAAACGATACTGGGCATCCACCAAGGCGAGGAGAGGGATACTGAAAAAAAACTTATATTTGTGGTACAAAGAGCCTGTGTTGGGTGGCTTTCTGGCAATATGCTTCCCGTCCAGAGCTCCCACTGCATGAGGCAAATTCCACTTGTATTCAAATTCCCGGGAAAGAGATCTCCACTCATCGGGTGTCACAGGAACGGCGAACACTTCATCTGTGTAGGCTTCGACGACGGCATTGCATACTTCTGGTACCATATGACAGATCGCTGCCTTACTGCACCGGAACGCATAGGAGAGTGACGAGTAATTGTCCTCAGTGGCCAGATGTCTCAAAGTCACTGACAGTTTCAGTCCATGTGTTAGGGCAGAGCGAAACTTCGTGTCTTGTCTCTCGATAACTGGTGTTATTTTTTCAAGGATTTCGTCGAAGAGCCCTGGGGGCATCCTCAGATAATTTTGAAAGGCGTTGATATCTTCGTTGCGGAGCTCCCTGGTGAGAAATGTTGCATAGTGGCCTTGCTGCTGCCTTCTATCTTCCGATAACCATGCGCGAACCCACATGGATCTTGGTCTTCTCCTCCGCCTTCTTCGCCTTTTTCCTGCCTTGCGCGCTCTTTGCAATTCCTGCTGGCCTTCTTGCTGACGCTAAGACTGGATAACTGCAGCAAACACACATGAAAACACAAAATCTTCTTCGTCTTGGGCATTCATGTTTACTCGTCGAAGTATCTTGATACAGTGATTGCTGTTGCTTGAGGGGTTTTCTTTATACCATGGGCACAAACGTGCTCCAAATCTTTCGGCGTCCACGTTTGATCCATAGGAGGCCTTGACGTGAAAAACGCATCAGACCTGGATGAAGACGTGAACAACGTGAGGGATCCCATCAGAACGCATCGGACCGGGAAGCAACAAACATGCATCCCTGGTAGACCGCGGCCCGAACCGCTTCTTCGCCCCAACGGCCCGCCACGGATACCGTGATAAACCGTGAGGAAACTTAGCACAACCTAACATAACTTGGATATGGAGACAAAAATGGCCAAAATCACACGGCGCAATACGTTTCGGGCAAACGGGGCTGCCGTGGCCGCCGGGAACTTAGTGTAAACGTAGCATTACTTTAGAATTAATAAGTTGGCGTGTTCTTTTACCTACTTCCACTGACTGAAAACAAGACCGTCAGCACGTTACAATAAGAGTAACTATGAAACAATAAGTAGTTTTGGTTAATAATAAGCGTTTGTCTTGAATTTGGGCTCTGAAAACAGTGTTCATATGTTTATTTTTCTGTGGGAATATTTAAGCAAAACGTTTAAGATATCGCATGAACGACACTGTCATTTATTTAAAATTGTTATTAACAAAGCAACGAAATACACTCAATCCAATGGTCAAAATTTAAAATGAATTGATGCGAATGATCTACGGATAGTTTATTTATATTATTGTCACGGTAAATGGTTCTATTCAGTATGTTGCAACATCAGACACAACCCTTAGTAATTTATGATCTCAATCACGTAACGGTTTTATTTTAATAGTGTGTATGCTGGATACTGGATAGTTGTATTCAATTTGTAATTGTTTTAATTTTCAGGTATAATGCTTATCTGAGTGCACATTCAACAGACATCGTCATGTAATTTTGTTTATTTATAATTTCTTATGAAGCATTAGTTTTCAATGACTTTTAAAGCAAAAGGTATACCTTTACAATTAATTTGGTGGTGGAAGGCACCAGGTGTGAATTCTAACATTATCGGCGCGTGAGCGGGCACCTTGGAACAACCGCTCGCCTACTTTAAGCTAGCTGAATAGCTTTCTCTTATACCACTTCAATATAACTGGTGGATTGCTGTCCATAATTGCAGAGGGGTGAGTAATTTGAAGTCAGCAAAAATACCACTTCGGTCACGGCGAAACCTTTAGCTATTTAGTAACTTTTTTCTTATCAACGGGACATTTTCCGGCTTTTAAGTTATGATTGGGCCAGTCAGTTCTCTCCATATCAGCTGTTGTTTAATCATAGTGTATAGGTTGACACAAACGGAAAATAATTACATTGTTCATATGTGTGCTTTATTTGCGAATGGTCTTCTATCATAAATAGCTTTCTGGCTGAACAGAGAGTTATTATGATTTCGTTCCATTTCTTCATGAAATTTATTCAGGTAAATAAAAAAATTAAAACTACAGTTCATTAACGAGACCGTATTTAGCAAACAAGTTGTTATTTTTTCTCCATACATTTTTTTTGTCGATAATTAAACCAACTCTCAAATCAGAACGACTTCCTTAAGAACCGATGGTGGTTTTATTAAAGAGTGTTGAATGTACTTTCAATTTTAAACAGTGATATAATTGTATCCACACTAGTAACTGTTCGTCTATTTTTATCAGCAACCAGCTCAATCCACGAAATATACAGGCTCAACTAGTACCGTGACAACAACAGCGGAAATATCAACAGCTTCCACACCGAGTGTGCCTGCAACAACAATGGTAACTGTTCACTGAGTGTGCCGGCCACAACAATGGTAACTGTTCACTGAGTGTGCCGGCCACAACAATGGTAACTGTTCATTGAGTGTGCCGGCCACAACAATGGTAACTGTTCACTGAGTGTGCCTGCCACAACAATGGTAACTGTTCACCGAGTGTGCCTGCCACAACAATGGTAACTGTTCACCGAGTGTGCCTGCCACAACAATGGTAACTGTTCACCGAGTGTGCCTGCCACAACAATAGTAATTGTTCACCGAGTGTGCCGGCCACAACAATGGTAACTGTTTACCGAGTGTGCCTGCCACAACAATGGTAATTGTTCACTGAGTGTGCTGGCCACAACAATGGTAATTGTTCACTGAGTGTGCCGGCCACAACAATGGTAATTGTTCACTGAGTGTGCTGGCCACAACAATGGTAACTGTTCACCGAGTGTGCCGGCCACAACAATGGTAACTGTTCACTGAGTGTGCCGGCCACAACAATGGTAACTGTTTACCGAGTGTGCCTGCCACAACAATGGTAATTGTTCACTGAGTGTGCTGGCCACAACAATGGTAATTGTTCACTGAGTGTGCCGGCCACAACAATGGTAATTGTTCACTGAGTGTGCTGGCCACAACAATGGTAACTGTTCACTGAGTGTGCCGGCCACAACAATGGTAACTGTTCACTGAGTGTGCCGGCCACAACAATGGTAATTGTTCACTGAGTGTCCCGGCCACAACAATGGTAACTGTTCACCGAGTGTGCCGGCCACAACAATGGTAACTGTTCACTGAGTGTGCCGGCCACAACAATGGTTATTGTTCACTGAGTGTGCCGGCCACAACAATGGTAATTGTTCACTGAGTGTGCCGGCCACAACAATGGTAATTGTTCACTGAGTGTGCCGGCCACAACAATGGTAATTGTTCACTGAGTGTGCCGGCCACAACAATGGTAATTGTTCACTGAGTTTACCGGCCACAACATTGGTAACTGTTCACTGAGTGTGCCGGCCACAACAATGGTAATTGTTCACCGAGTGTGCCGGCCACAACAATGGTAACTGTTCACTGAGTTTACCGGCCACAACATTGGTAACTGTTCACTGAGTGTGCCGGCCACAACAATGGTAATTGTTCACCGAGTGTGCCGGCCACAACAATGGTAACTGTTCACCGAGTGTGCCGGCCACAACAATGGTAACTGTTCACTGAGTGTGCCGGCCACAACAATGGTAACTGTTCACTGAGTGTGCCGGCCACAACAATGGTAACTGTTCACTGAGTGTGCCGGCCACAACAATGGTAACTGTTCACCGAGTGTGCCGGCCACAACAATGGTAACTGTTCACTGAGTGTGCCTGCCACAACAATGGTAACTGTTCACCGAGTGTGCCGGCCACAACAATGGTACTTGTTCACTGAGTGTGCCGGTCACAACAATGGTAATTGTTCACCGAGTGTGCCGGCCACAACAATGGTAACTGTTCACCGAGTGTGCCGGCCACAACAATGGTAACTGTTCACTGAGTGTGCCGGCCACAACAATGGTAACTGTTCACTGAGTGTGCCGGCCACAACACTGGTAACTGTTCACCGAGTGTGCCTGCCACAACAATGGTAACTGTTCACCGAGTGTGTCTGCCACAACAATGGTAACTGTTCACTGAGTGTGATTGCCACAACTATGGTAACTGTTCACCGAGTGTGTCTGCCACAACAATGGTAACTGTTCACCGAGTGTGCCGGCCACAACAATGGTAACTGTTCACTGAGTGTGCCGGCCACAACAATGGTAACTGTTCACCGAGTGTGTCTGCCACAACAATGGTAACTGTTCACCGAGTGTGCCGGCCACAACAATGTTAACTGTTCACTGAGTGTGCCTGCCACAACAATGGTAACTGTTCACCGAGTGTGTCTGCCACAACAATGGTAACTGTTCACCGAGTGTGTCTGCCACAACAATGGTAACTGTTCACTGAGTGTGCCGGCCACAACACTGGTAACTGTTCACCGAGTGTGCCTGCCACAACAATGGTAACTGTTCACCGAGTGTGTCTGCCACAACAGTGGTAACTGTTCACTGAGTGTGATTGCCACAACTATGGTAACTGTTCACCGAGTGTGTCTGCCACAACAATGGTAACTGTTCACCGAGTGTGCCGGCCACAACAATGGTAACTGTTCACTGAGTGTGCCTGCCACAACAATGGTAATTGTTCACTGAGTGTGCCGGCCACAACAATGGTAATTGTTCACTGAGTGTGCTGGCCACAACAATGGTAACTGTTCACCGAGTGTGCCGGCCACAACAATGGTAACTGTTCACTGAGTGTGCCGGCCACAACAATGGTAACTGTTTACCGAGTGTGCCTGCCACAACAATGGTAATTGTTCACTGAGTGTGCTGGCCACAACAATGGTAATTGTTCACTGAGTGTGCCGGCCACAACAATGGTAATTGTTCACTGAGTGTGCTGGCCACAACAATGGTAACTGTTCACTGAGTGTGCCGGCCACAACAATGGTAACTGTTCACTGAGTGTGCCGGCCACAACAATGGTAATTGTTCACTGAGTGTCCCGGCCACAACAATGGTAACTGTTCACCGAGTGTGCCGGCCACAACAATGGTAACTGTTCACTGAGTGTGCCGGCCACAACAATGGTTATTGTTCACTGAGTGTGCCGGCCACAACAATGGTAATTGTTCACTGAGTGTGCCGGCCACAACAATGGTAATTGTTCACTGAGTGTGCCGGCCACAACAATGGTAATTGTTCACTGAGTGTGCCGGCCACAACAATGGTAATTGTTCACTGAGTTTACCGGCCACAACATTGGTAACTGTTCACTGAGTGTGCCGGCCACAACAATGGTAATTGTTCACCGAGTGTGCCGGCCACAACAATGGTAACTGTTCACTGAGTTTACCGGCCACAACATTGGTAACTGTTCACTGAGTGTGCCGGCCACAACAATGGTAATTGTTCACCGAGTGTGCCGGCCACAACAATGGTAACTGTTCACCGAGTGTGCCGGCCACAACAATGGTAACTGTTCACTGAGTGTGCCGGCCACAACAATGGTAACTGTTCACTGAGTGTGCCGGCCACAACAATGGTAACTGTTCACTGAGTGTGCCGGCCACAACAATGGTAACTGTTCACCGAGTGTGCCGGCCACAACAATGGTAACTGTTCACTGAGTGTGCCTGCCACAACAATGGTAACTGTTCACCGAGTGTGCCGGCCACAACAATGGTACTTGTTCACTGAGTGTGCCGGTCACAACAATGGTAATTGTTCACCGAGTGTGCCGGCCACAACAATGGTAACTGTTCACCGAGTGTGCCGGCCACAACAATGGTAACTGTTCACTGAGTGTGCCGGCCACAACAATGGTAACTGTTCACTGAGTGTGCCGGCCACAACACTGGTAACTGTTCACCGAGTGTGCCTGCCACAACAATGGTAACTGTTCACCGAGTGTGTCTGCCACAACAATGGTAACTGTTCACTGAGTGTGATTGCCACAACTATGGTAACTGTTCACCGAGTGTGTCTGCCACAACAATGGTAACTGTTCACCGAGTGTGCCGGCCACAACAATGGTAACTGTTCACTGAGTGTGCCGGCCACAACAATGGTAACTGTTCACCGAGTGTGTCTGCCACAACAATGGTAACTGTTCACCGAGTGTGCCGGCCACAACAATGTTAACTGTTCACTGAGTGTGCCTGCCACAACAATGGTAACTGTTCACCGAGTGTGTCTGCCACAACAATGGTAACTGTTCACCGAGTGTGTCTGCCACAACAATGGTAACTGTTCACTGAGTGTGCCGGCCACAACACTGGTAACTGTTCACCGAGTGTGCCTGCCACAACAATGGTAACTGTTCACCGAGTGTGTCTGCCACAACAATGGTAACTGTTCACTGAGTGTGCCGGCCACAACACTGGTAACTGTTCACCGAGTGTGCCTGCCACAACAATGGTAACTGTTCACCGAGTGTGCCTGCCACAACAATGGTAACTGTTCACTGAGTTTACCGGCCACAACAATGGTAACTGTTCACTGAGTGTGCCGGCCACAACAATGGTAACTGTTCACCGAGTGTGTCTGCCACAACAATGGTAACTGTTCACTGAGTGTGATTGCCACAACTATGGTAACTGTTCACCGAGTGTGTCTGCCACAACAATGGTAACTGTTCACCGAGTGTGCCGGCCACAACAATGGTAACTGTTCACTGAGTGTGCCTGCCACAACAATGGTAACTGTTCACCGAGTGTGTCTGCCACAACAATGGTAACTGTTCACCGAGTGTGTCTGCCACAACAATGGTAACTGTTCACCGAGTGTGCCGGCCACAACAATGGTAACTGTTCACCGAGTGTGTCTGCCACAACAATGGTAACTGTTCACCGAGTGTGCCGGCCACAACAATGGTAACTGTTCACTGAGTGTGCCTGCCACAACAATGGTAACTGTTCACCGAGTGTGATTGCCACAACTATGGTAACTGTTCACTGAGTGTGCCTGCCACAACAATGGTAATTGTTCACTGAGTGTGCCGGCCACAACAATGGTAACTGTTCACTGAGTGTGCCTGCCACAACAATGGTAACTGTTCACTGAGTGTGCCGGCCACAACAATGGTAACTGTTCACTGAGTGTGATTGCCACAACAATGGTAACTGTTCACTGAGTGTGATTGCCACAACAATGGTAACTGTTCACTGAGTGTGATTGCCACAACTATGGTAACTGTTCACTGAGTGTGCCGGCCACAACAATGGTAACTGTTCACTGAGTGTGATTGCCACAACAATGGTAACTGTTCACTGAGTGTGCCGGCCACAACAATGGTAACTGTTCACTGAGTGTGCCTGCCACAACAATGGTAACTGTTCACTGAGTGTGCCGGCCACAACAATGGTAACTGTTCACTGAGTGTGATTGCCACAACAATGGTAACTGTTCACTGAGTGTGATTGCCACAACAATGGTAACTGTTCACTGAGTGTGATTGCCACAACAATGGTAACTGTTCACTGAGTATGATTGCCACAACAATGGTAACTGTTCACTGAGTGTGCCGGCCACAACAATGGTAATTGTTCACCGAGTGTGTCTGCCACAACAATGGTAACTGTTCACTGAGTGTGATTGCCACAACTATGGTAACTGTTCACTGAGTGTGCCGGCCACAACAATGGTAACTGTTCACTGAGTGTGCCGGCCACAACAATGGTAACTGTTCACTGAGTGTGATTGCCACAACAATGGTAACTGTTCACTGAGTGTGCCGGCCACAACAATGGTAACTGTTCACTGAGTGTGATTGCCACAACAATGGTAACTGTTCACTGAGTGTGATTGCCACAACTATGGTAACTGTTCACTGAGTGTGCCGGCCACAACAATGGTAACTGTTCACTGAGTGTGATTGCCACAACTATGGTAACTGTTCACTGAGTGTGATTGCCACAACAATGGTAACTGTTCACTGAGTGTGCCGGCCACAACAATGGTAACTGTTCACTGAGTGTGATTGCCACAACAATGGTAACTGTTCACTGAGTGTGCCGGCCACAACAATGGTAACTGTTCACTGAGTGTGATTGCCACAACTATGGTAACTGTTCACTGAGTGTGATTGCCACAACTATGGTAACTGTTCACTGAGTGTGCCGGCCACAACAATGGTAACTGTTCACCGAGTGTGTCTGCCACAACAATGGTAACTGTTCACTGAGTGTGATTGCCACAACTATGGTAACTGTTCACCGAGTGTGCCGGCCACAACAATGGTAACTGTTCACTGAGTGTGATTGCCACAACTATGGTAACTGTTCACTGAGTGTGATTGCCACAACTATGGTAACTGTTCACTGAGTGTGCCGGCCACAACAATGGTAACTGTTCACCGAGTGTGTCTGCCACAACAATGGTAACTGTTCACTGAGTGTGCCGGCCACAACAATGGTAACTGTTCACTGAGTGTGCCGGCCACAACAATGGTAACTGTTCACTGAGTATACACATTTTGGAGTTTGGATTTTATTCATAGATCTTAATTATGAATGAGTAGAACTTTGATATTTTAAAGAAATGGTCTAAAGTTTGGTTTGAGGTTTCTCAGACATCTCAATAGTGCATTAATATTTTTTGTAAGATGTTTCTTATTGCTGGAATGTCACCGCGGCTGAAGTCTACTAACCAATCTTTACAAATAATTAGTCTGTGTATCATGTCAGCGTTTGTAAATTATAAGCGAATGTAAATATTTTATCAACTATGCCGTTCATGTTTGAAAGTTTGTTACTGTGATATTCCATTCACTTGCCAGAAGGAAAGAGGATTGAAAGTGCGGTTCGTTCTTTAGTTCATTCGTTCCTTTGTTTAATTCACGTTGAATACCGTTCAGGAACCTATAGTGCTATGTTTCAATGGTACATGTTTGGGAAATGCTTCGGATGAAAATGATTTCAGTTATATCAATGTAACCATAAAAGGCATGTGTGAGCTTGCTGAAGGCGAGAGATGCTTCGTAAGTACTCGCGGTTTTAATCGTAATAATAACGTGTCTGCCTCGGAGAGATATTCATAATAATACTACAATTTCAAGTTTTTGTTAAGTCCACGACCACTCTTCAATGTTGTTTTAATCTTGCCCATCGTCTTTCAGTTTATTTTGATCGACATTTAAGGAGCAGTAATATGCACGGTTAGGTGTTCTACGTCACTAGTAGTTTATTTTCGTTTGATAAAGTATATGTGTCCACCTATTAGTTAAGTCTGAAAAACACTCCATTCCCGTGTTATAATTTTCACCCAAAGGCGATTGGCTGCCACCACTTATTGTTAATAGCTTGCGGAAAACTGTTGTACTGGTTGAGAGTCACGGAGCACTCATTAGGTCAGGTGCCCGTCGTATATGTGAAGTGCTGCTGAAAAGGCGTAAAACTATAAAAGTAAATAAGTATATTTGGTCAGACTGCAAACGCATTTCGTATTTTGAACCTCAGAAATATTTCATCGAATGCTGTTTTATTACAGCAAACTGTCTTTAAAAACAGTTCTACTAACGTTTGCGAAGTTGGATGCATGAGTGATTGTGAATATTTACACGAAGAAGTGAAAGGAACTGATACAATATCAACCACAAGATGTTGTGATTCGAACTCGTGCAACGGCAAACTTATTAATGATATCCTGAACCTGACAACTCCGCTGCATCTGTGACGTCATCAATGTTTGCTATCGTCTGCATTGCTGTGCTCATAGTCTCTTTATTTCGGCTAAGATGTTCAGAAACGCACAAATACGTCACATGCATCTTGTTTTATATTGTTACGTCCGTTATTGTATCAATATGTTGATGTGTAAGACAATACAGCACACCAATCGGTATGTTGATGTGTAAGGCAATACAACACACCAATCGATATGTTGATGTGTAAGACAATACAACACACCAATCGATATGTTGATGTGGAAGACAATATAACACACCAATCGATATGTTGATGTGTAAGACAATACAACACACCAATCGATATGTTGATGTGTAAGACAATACAGCACACCAATCGGTATGTTGATGTGTAAGGCAATACAACACACCAATCGATATGTTGATGTGTAAGACAATATAACACACCAATCGACATGTTGATGTGTAAGACAATATAACACACCAATCGACATAATGATGTGTAAGACAATACAACACACTAATCGACATGTTGATGTGTAAGACAATATAACACACCAATCGACATGTTGATGTGTAAGACAATATAACACACCAATCGACATGTTGATGTGTAAGACAATATAACACACCAATCGACATGTTGATGTGTAAGACAATATAACACACCAATCGACATGTTGATGTGTAAGACAATACAACAGACCAATCGACATGTTGATGTGTAAAGCAATATAGCACAATAATCGACATGTTGATTTGCTAGACAATACAACACACCAAACGACATGTTGATGTGTAAGACTATATAACACACCAATCGACATGATGATGTGTAAGACAATACAACACACCAATCGACATGATGATGTGTAAGACAATACAACACACCATCCAACATGTTGATTTTCTAGACAATACAACACACCATTCGACATGTTGATTTTCTAGACAATACAACACACTAATCGACATGTTGATGTGTAAGACAATATAACACACCAATCGACATGTTGATGTGTAAGACAATATAACACACCAATCGACATGATGATGTGTAAGACAATATAACACACCAATCGACATGTTGATGTGTAAGACAATATAACACACCAATCGACATGTTGATTTTCTAGACAATACAACACACTAATCGACATGTTGATTTTCTAGACAATACAACACACTAATCGACATGTTGATTTTCTAGACAATATAACACACCAATCGACATGTTGATGTGTAAGACAATATAACACACCAATCGACATGTTGATTTTCTAGACAATACAACACAACAATCGACATGTTGATTTGTAAGACAATATAACACATCATTCGACATGTTGCTCTGTTCGACAATACAACACATCATTCGACATGTTGATTTGTTCGACAATATAACACATCAGTCGACATGTTGATTTTTTTCGACAATATAACACATTATTCGACATGTTGATTTTTTCGACAATATAACACATCATTCGGCATGTTGATTTGTAAGACAATGTAACCCATCATTCGACATGTTGATTTTTTCGACAATGTAACACATCATTCGACATGTTGATTTTTTCGACAATATAACACATCATTTGACATGTTGATTTGTAAGACAATGTAACACATCATTCGGCATGTTGATTTGTAAGACAATGTAACACATCATTCGACATGTTGATTTTTTCGACAAAGTAACACATCATTCGACATGTTGATTTTTTCGACAATATAACACATCATTCGACATGTTGATTTGTAAGACAATGTAACACATCATTCGACATGTTGATTTGTAAGACAATGTAACACATCATTCGACATGTTGATTTGTAAGACAATGTAACACATCATTCGACATGTTGATTTGCTAGACAATACCGTATACCATTCAACATGTAGAAAAACAAAATATCTAGTTTCAATTACTTAATAAAAAAATACGTTAAAGGCGTAGTGTCCGGTATTACAAAAAATAAATATTTGAGAACTTCCTCGCATTAATCAAAGGACATATGTTATCGGATACAGTGTCCTCAGTCCAATTGTCAACAAAGATATGCGAGGATATGCGTCTATTTGTTTGGCAGCCCAGTTTTGCTTTGACAAGCGACCTGTCTTGACTTCAATGAAAGGAAAATCAATCAACCTGTTCACAACAGATCGTTATTTGTTTCGTGTTGACTTAAAATGATGCTCATCAGATATAAACTCATTTGATGTTGTCACATTTTGTACTTGAAACTTGAAACTTCGAAACTTACTGTCGATGATTATAATACTTTGGCCAATATAATTGAAAAGCTAGATAAGCCGTAGACGATATTGACACATTTCTGCACAGTATGTGATCGTTTAGTTTTATCAAAAAAATAAGCCAATATTACGATGGAAATAGCTTTGTTGCGCTCCTGGTGGGATGTTTGTTCAATTTCATAAGTAAAGAACAAATAGTATTGAACGCAATGATAAATAGATACTTTGGTATAAACGATATTAAACCAGGATTTTCAAATTTCCAATATTATCTATTGATGTATACTCGTTCCTAATAAATGTTTCCAACATGCTCAGACAATGATGAAATGTACGTATGTCGGTGAGTAATGTTTTGCTGTTTAGCAACTCGAACAACATTATCGTCATTTGTCAGTAGTCGTTTGATCTAAAACAAATAAAAGTTCATTTTGTGACTTACGAGGATAACATGTTAATATATTATCGTCATAAGTATCGACCATAGTAATCGTTTTCAAAGCACTGAACATTTCTGGGGGATTCACTGGGTTAATTTATTAAGAATAATCGATACGTTTTTGAGGGTTAAATAAACATAATCGACATAACCGAAAATGGTAATTGCTTAAAAACCAATTTTCTAGGATTGTTTTAGAATTCAGGCGCCAGAATATCTGACTGGGTCATTTATAAAGGGTATGAGCAACTAATTCAACTGTTGTGTGGTGATCTAGGAATGATTTTGCATTTTGTTGATTTGGTAGCAATTTCCCGACCAGGTTTAGTCATGTTGTTGCAAAACATTGCAAATTTCAACCAACATGTAGATCGAATTGAGCTAATACGTATTTATAGACTTATTTCGTCAGACGATTGCTATACCGCTATACATGTACAAACCTAATCTAATATACTCCGGTTCAAGCTGGATTTCTGCAATGTATTCCACATCTCTAAAGTATTCTAGCTGACGGTGACCTGTCTGTGCCGATCTTGGTCGATTTTATTATAAATTCAGTTTTGACTGAGTATTATCTTCCGTGCTTCATGAATCATGTCTGGTTTTAATCATGCACTTTTAGTAAACTTCTTTTCGTTTTTTGGAACATTCTTTAATCACACGAATATCGTTATATGTTATCACCCATATACGGGGTGTGATATAGAGCTGTACAGTAAAACCTCGATAATGGCATTGGGATTTTATGAGGTTCATGCCATAAACATGTCTCAATTTCTAATCTGTGAGACATACGCGTAATCTAGATAGAGCGATTCTGAACTTGCGAATTTTTACAGAATCTAAGTATTGTTTAAAACCTAATTATGAAAATAATACAGCTAGAACACATAGATCACCTATAACACATAGAACACATAGAACACCTATAACACCTAGAACACATAAAACACATAGAACACATATAACACATATAACACACATACACATAGAACACATATAACACATAGAACACATATAACATATATAACACATAGCACATATAACACATATAACACATAGAACACACATACACATAGAAAACATATAACACATAGAACACATATAACATATATAACACATAGTACATAGAACACATAGAACACATAGAACACATAGAACACATATAACAGATAGAACACATATAACATATATAACACATAGTACACATAGAACACATAGTGCACACAGAACACATATAATACATATAACACATATAACACATATTACATATAGAACACATAGAACAGCTTGTTAGGTAAACTGACCGCCGTACATTTTTGCGTTTCAAATGTTTTTAAATGACACACCAGTAGAGAAAGTAATACCTAGATATGTTAAATAATTTTCTATCTCTTGTTCTCGGTCGTTGTAAAAGAAGTTCAAATAGTGTCTCAGGGGTCCCGCTTTCCTACACACCATATCTTTAGTTTTGTTAACGTTGACAACTAGTTTCCACTTCTGACAATAATCATTCTAAGTATTTAAACCAGACTGTAAGCTATATTCGTCCTCAGCGAATAAAACGATATCATCTGCATATAATAATAAACATATCTTCAGTGTATCTAGACTGACTCCGTTAAAACCATTAGTACATAAGTATTCTTCAAGGTCATTGATACATAAGGCAAACATAAATGGTAATAGACAATCGCCTTGACGAACGCCCAAGTAACATTCAAAACTTAAACAATTCCTATTTTAACACGATATTTCACATTTAAATACAGAGACCTAATTACATTCAATTTTTTTCCTCTGATGCCATATTTAATTAGTTTATAAAATATATTTTCTCTACCAAGTAGATCAAACGCTTTTGTATAATCTTTAAAACAAACGAATAATTTCTTATAATTATTCAAGAGAAGGTTATTACACCAGGAAAAACGAAACTGTTGTCCAATACGTTTCCGAAATCCCGCTTGCGCTTCCGTATAAAAAATATTGTCCGGCACATGTGGTTAATCTGTTATTAAGAATTCGCGTAAATGATTTACCAATAAAATATAAATTATTCACCCGACATAGACTCTCTAGTGAATCCAATTAACAAAATAAAATGAATGTACATTGACAATTAACAATTTGAAAGTTGATATAAAACATTGGATTGATATAGTCGCTTGATTGTAAACATATAAAATATTTTGCAATTTTATTTGAATGTTTGGAGTGTACTGAATTGCTTAATGTTTGCAGTTATTTTATTCCAAACATTAGTGATAAGATTAGCAATTTACTTGTTTTTGGTTTTTTAATAATCCTGAATGAGACGGTTATTTGATTTCATTGGTGATATTAAATTGACTTCTGGTCATTTTATCGGATTCAAGTTTAGCTGAACGAACGTTTTTATTAGATTGGTTTATAGTATAATCTTTTAAGTTTCGCCACTCATAGCTGGAGTTTTATTAATTTTTTATGATCGTAAAAATAGAATGGCAAGAAACAAACAGTCAATCACTAAACAGGTAACCATGGAAGCTCTATATAATGCTTGCCTGAGTATTGCTGGTCTCATTGTTGGTGCAGGGTACCTGATGGTAATATTTAACAGCTCCAAGTGAAAGAAAGACAAGAACAGGACTATGGATCTTCCTTTAAGTAAGTTTGATAGAAAGTGTTTCTGATGCGATGTACTTTATTTGACAACTAGTACTCGTCAGATACAGCATGGAAGCTATCACTCATCAGTGTAATGTCTTTGCGTAATTTGAATTATTAATGAATTTTCGGCGTCAGGCTCATTGTTCATATGATGAAATGTTCAGACGCATGATTTCCATGACAAAAAGACCTAGTATTTTCCACCTCTGATTCATATTAGGAAGTTGTCAGTTGCTTGCGGAAGAACCGGTGCATACTGGTTACAAACCCAGAAACACTGGTTAGGACAATTGACCGTTGTACATGACACAAACAATCTTGAAAAGCGTATTCAACACATACACGTGTTTAAACTGTCTAAGCAAAATGTGGGCGCGCTTTGACAATTGTTTCAAAATATTATTTCTTAAATCTGAAACAATCCGGTGCTGTAAATGTAGTAATTTTATACATTTAATATTACAGTATACTTATACTAAGGTCCTGAGTTACTTTATGTATATAGTATTATGTTATGTTATATTAGCAGCTATCCTGGTACTGACCGTCCTCCAGTTATATACAGTTCATTCAGCAACAACGGACGCCCCTACAACAAGTGTCCCCAATCATTCTTCTGCCGTTTCGACTGGTGGTGAGTTGATATTTGTTACTCTTGTTATATTGACATCTTCGAAGACGGATATAGCACAGAGTATAGTTGTTTTGTGATTAAAAAGTAACGTCTTCATTATTGTGTGCTAACAGTAGATACCATACATATTTGTATAAACCATTGTAGTTAAACTCACAGTGGAGGTGGTGTGATTTTTATTCATATTATCAAAATCAAATGCAATCAATGTGTTTCACAGAGGCAGGTCATGATTTTATTTATATTTTCAGGACAACCAACTGTGGTTTTAGAAAATAGTACGCGGATATCACCGACAATAGCGAAACCGACGGAAGCAGTAACTGTCACAGTAAGTGGTTAATGCTGCATGGCCATTCCTGTAGATTTAGAGGTTACTCATTGGTTGCTTTCACCATTATGTTTTTTATAGTTGGTAAACTCCAAAATTTATCTACGAAAAAAACACACAGCAGCAAAATGCTATTTCATGATGTGGAAGTCAAAATAAGTTGCCTTGTAAATAGTTTTCGAATAGAGCGGTTCAATAAATTACAAGATAATGTATGTAGTTGCTGAATCATTATTATACAGACGCTTTGATAGGTAGCCCACCTTATTCTCAATTCAGTCTGTCGATGTTTGTCAATGGTTCACGTTTGAAAAGTTTGACTTTTTCGGCGCAACCGTACTAACATGGTTTTGCTATTTGCATATCAGTGTTTTGTTAACCAATCAAACCTTGACGCAGATTGGTTAACATTGTGTATAGTGTATTTCAAGATTTATCCAGTAAGTAGTGTTGTTAGTCATCACCACGGGGAATTGTCCGGTATTAGAATTAAGAATACTTTCTTGGTTTTATGTACCAGTTGAGAACATTTATATTGTTTTAATCAGATAAATCGCTATGTAACTAGTTGATTAACATGAATGTGTGAGTTTACGACTTATGTAATAAGTAATGTTGAACTATATTGAAACAGACTATACTGTGTCTATGGCTAATCACATTATTTTACGGAGTTATTTTATGCAGTCTCTTTCGGAAAACCTCGATATTATTGGCTCTGCCGGATACCGCCGAGTAGTTACGATTGATGCAGTCACCTACGAAGTGATCTCCCCTTACAGGTCTCGGAGTTTCTGTAGTATAGCGTAATTGAATGACATTTAGGCATTTTTTTATTTTGTACAACACATTTTAACCTTCAGATTGCAACAAATTTGTATACTTCAAGTTGCGCCGACCATCTTTTTTAAAGATATTTCTTATTTACTCTTTTACTGTATTCAATTTAATTTCCAACGTTTTAGAACATTTATAAAAAGATATATCCGTACGATCTTGTAGATTTAATGAATATCAGCTTAATTGTATAATGAGTGATGTCAATTATGGGTAATTGGTTATTGTAAAACTTCACTTAAGGACCTCCTGAATAATAAGACCACCTCAAAATTAAGAACAAAATTTTCAAGTCCATTTTTATTCAACCCCAATGTTAAGACCAACTCGATAAGAAGACCAGTTTTCAAGGGTAACATGGGTGGTCTCGTTATTGAGTTTTTTCTGTATATGGTTAATCCTGAAGAATGCCTGTCGTGATATCAATAAGTGTATGAGCGATTGAATTTTGTTATTTGCTGATAATTTTTACTTATATGTAGGAAATAATTTGTATGAGGTAGTATGTGTGTTTTGTTCATTTGCAAATGTATTTTCCTTCCATTTTAAAGGCAGTATAGTAAATCAGAATTGTTTCTTTTCAATTGTCTAAATTTGTTTCTTTCGTAATATAAGGTTATTATAAACATTATTTAATTCGATGACATGCTGAATGTGATTTTTCTGTTTACTGAAGTCATCCGTGGGATCATCAAATATCTTGCTTGAAATTGTGTTCGTTCTTAAAATAAAATAAGTAGATACAAATGTGATACGTTATTTTTGATTCGTACAATACTCTTTCGAGTTTTATGATTTTACGTAAATAAGCATATGTCTATGTGTTCTTGTATTTCGAAAGTATATCGTACTGTAGTCATTTTTGAATGGAAAGATCATACGTAAATTGAAAGTTGCAATATATAATGTTCGTTTACATGTCTTATAGTATTAATCGTTGTTAAATGTACAGTATATGTTTGACAGAAAACATACAGTATAAACTTATGTACATCGGTAAGACTATGTGTAACTTTGAATATAGGCGCGCAGATGAACGGAGAAATTTGACAATTCAATATTTAAGAAGGTCGAATTAGTTGTAAATATAATGTTAAAATTACGCATTTATTCAACTTTTAATTTTGCAGCCCAAACTGTTGACCTGTCAAACAGGTTCTTACAATACTAATACAGAAGTTATGCCTGCATTGAAAGCAATTAAATGTGCATCCGGAGCAGTATGTGGTGTAAGTATGCAATACTTCGATACAATCTGATCAATTGTGCAATACTTTTACTTTGAAAGTCACCTTTGTATTGACTGACAAGGTGTAGTTGACCCTTTACAGTAGTCAGGTTTTGTCCGCGATGGAGTTGCAAATGTATTATAAAGCGACTCGATATTATTGAAAGAGATTCAGCACTTGTATGTATCTATTAACTTTGTAAAATGTAGATATTTCATTAAGGTCCGAATGGATGTACTGCGTCGGTAAATCAAGTTTTCATATTGTGACTCTATCTAATTGTTATGTATGCATATATTATACGTAAAATATCTTATAAAGTGATCTCCCATTCTCGAGGTTATAAAATAATGCACGTACTTCACAAATTGCCCGTTCCAAAATACTTGGGAATTTGCACGTACTTAACAACTTTCCCGTTTTGAAATACTTTTAAATTTTGGATTTTTGGACTGAATCGTATAAAACCTATTCATGTTCGCACATTTCTTTCAGCTTTTGATGGAGAATGAAAATGCCACTTCCATCAGTGTCATTCTCGCATGCACACCTAAAGCAAAGTGTACTACACTTGGGTGGATATGTTGCGAAACGAGTGAGTGCATGCCAGGACAACCAGACAATGGTAGCTCACATGTTCACATCAGCTTTGTCTCAGTTGCTATCATGTTATTAGCAATGATAAGTGTCCTATAAATTACGCAGCTATTTGCATAATGTGTATATGTTGTATAAAGAAGGCTTGATAAAACACGCTAGTTAATTGAGGGAATTCGACAATGAACAATGAACATGATCGAACCGAATCGGCCTTATGATATTGTCTGGCATGTTTATGATACAGCTTTGTCTTTCTCTTTATTCTTGCTCTCTCTCTAAACGCTGTGATTTGTTTTTATGTATAGCTCAATGTTTGAAGTAAAGAGTCTAGTGTGTATTTATTGTTTGTCTTCATTCCAAAATTGTAAAATTCATTTGATCATGGATTTTGTTGTGTTTAAGTCAAAAACCACTCTCGTTAACCAGAGATCAAACCGTACCACTTCGGTTGAACTGCTGGGTCCGAGGCTTTTAAACTTGAGATTTAACTCCAAACTCAAATTATTTCTTAAGTCAGGAAAAGGAGGGTTGTATACTTCTTATCGAATAGAGTGCACAACTTGACCCTAACTTTCCAAACATCCGAAGTCCGTATATGTAGTTTTTCTTAACAAGCATTGGATACAGGGCTAAAGTAATGAATCATGCATTCGTTCCAATTAAATTAAGCATTTGACGACTGTGATACATGTGCCAATTATATCTGTACAAAGCATGTGATTTATAAAAAAAAATTTTTTTGTGTTTTTGGGGGTTTTCGTCGGAACTCAGAATTCCATTCATATACTAGTAATCTCCTGTTGTGATCATCAAAGCAATATTTCGATGAAACTTTCGAAATGCAATGTTTGTAAGGAACATCGCTGTCTAATTCCAAAAAATCCAACCGGCAATACAGATCAACCTCACCAGAAGAACACCACTTGGGAGATGAAAATGTCGGCTGTTGTTTGGAGGTTGTCACTCCAGACATGTTAAAGAAGTAGCAAAGATTTACAACAGAAAAGTTGATAATACTGTTGTTGGGAGGTTGTTACTCAAGAGACTGCCGCTCTTCGGGGGTTACAGTGTTATATTAATCCAAAAAGAAAAAGCCTTAATCCTTATGATTAAATCTTCAGGAAAATGAATAAATTAAATCCAATGGTAAGTCTTAATACAACTTGCATATTTATTAGGTTTCCATTCAAATTGTATCTGCAAGTTAATGTCGGACACTATATTTTGGATTGATATAAGCTGGGACCAATATATGCATGTATATATTGGTCCCAGATATAAGTGTATCCGTGGTTTATTTACATAAAAGGAAACAATCAAGTCTAATGGTTAGTCTTTACACAATTCGACAGATCGCATGTTTTTTTAAATTCCCATGCAAATTGTATCAGCAACTTAATGACGGATAATATATTTGTCAATGATATTATTGTATCCATCATTGTACTAACATATGTTGTATTATAGTTTCTGTCATTCGTGTATATATTACAGTGATTGAACTATTTGCATGTATATGAATTTGTAGTGTAGTGTACCAATGTTGACGTATTTGGTTGTTATTTTATGTTTAAAAATATGTATTTATAAACGTATTGACATCGCATGAGGCTCTGTATAATAAGTGTAAGTTGGACACCATGTATCCAGTTATTTCTTCCACCGAAGCTAATATACGACCATAAACACAGTTCATGCAATGCTGCGATATTCTGCACTGACAGTGTTAATTCCCAAATACATTTAGATGATTTAGTATCGTCCTATATAGTCATGACCTAAAGCGGACTGTAAATATGAACCGTTTGATAAGAGATTAGTGTAAACAGTCCAAAACCAATCAGGTAACCATAGAGGCTCTATATAATGCTTGCATACGTCTTGCTGGTCTCATTGTTTGTGCAGGATACAGGAGTGTAACATTTAGCAGCTCATAGTGAAGGAACGGTCTACATCGGACAATGGATCTTCGTTTAAGTAAGTTTCAGATGTGTTCTATTAAATATGGAAACAACTACTCGTCAGTATGGAAGCAATCGATCTTGGGAATAACGTCGTTGTGGCAATTAAATGTATATAAGCGTATGACTTATTGTTATGTAATGGAAACTTGACTCGAGTAGAGCATCGAAAGTATTTGTGGTAAATCATTATACCCGACTCATTATTAGAAGTCGTCATTTGTTTGTGGGTAAACATGTGTGTACAGGTTAAACATCCCAGAAGCACAGGTTAGGAAAATCGAATGCAGTACATTACAGAAATAACGCGAAAAGTGGTGTGAAACTGAAACACCTGCGCATGCTTAAATGTTTGAGAAATATGTTGTCACGCTTTGAAATTGTACAACGATCAGAAGTTGCGTCATTTATAATTCATTATACTATTATATTTCAAAAGCAGTTATCGTGGTGCTGACCGTCCTCCAGTTGTATACAGTTCATTCATCAACATCGGACGCCCCTACAACAAGTGTCACCACTGATTCTACGACCGTTACGACTGGTGGTGAGTCAATATGTATTGCTTTTGTTATGTATCTAAAAGAGAGAGAGAGAGAGAGAGAATAAAGAACTACAGGGAAAGCCACAAAGGCGAAATTAGCACATAGTACAGTTGTGTTCGTGATTAAAATGAAATGTAAACTATGTTCATTATATACTTATAACAGTATAATTATTACATTGAACTACTGATCAAAAGTTTCGTATTGTATTGTAAAACTCATAGCTAACTTCAAAATGTTTCGTTTTCATATACGAACAGTTAATGAAAGATCCCCAAACCCCAATGTATATAACATGTGTTTGGCTTTAGCATGTGGCGGGACCAACGTAAATTTGTGAAACATCTATTTCAACTATGGTAACTAGTTAAATCCGTTGTTTAAATCCAAGATAGCTGAGGTGCATTACAGAAAATCGTAAGGTTCACGTATTTACGCCATTTAGGGTATTTTTGACCTTTTTGTGTTTCGTTTCATTGCGTCCTTACTGTCGATATCCATCCAGATTTTGATGAAATATTATACTAAGTAGGTAGAGTGGTGGGGTGTGAATTGTATTGATGTTATCGAAATCAAATTAAATTAATTTTATTTACAGAAATATTTTCATAAGTTAATGTTATTTACAAGAACTATAATTTTATTTTCAAATAATTAGGTTATTGATATCTGGAATCCAAAGTATCCCAAAATCCGTTTGTCAGATTCTGTGAGAGTAAATGTCGGAGTCCGGTTATTTTGTATTGAATAGAACTCTCTCATCCAGACCACGGAATTCTATACAGATACGTAGTATGATCATGTGATCAATACGTCAGATAAAGAATGCCAATGAATTGTGGGTTGAAATTTAATATGTTGTATCGTGGCAACTCTGTAAAATTGTCATACGTATCGTATCAACTCTGTAAATTGTCAATAAGTTGTATCGTACCAACTCTGTAAATTGTCAATAAGTTGTATCGTATCAACTCTGTAAATTCTCAATAAGTTGTATCGTACCAACTCTGTAAATTCTCAATAAGTTGTATCGTACCAACTCTGTAAATTCTCAATAAGTTGTATCGTACCAACTCTGTAAATTGTCAATAGGTTGTATTAACCAACACATCTATATCATTCTATGTCGATAGTTTAAATTGTAATGATTTGTAAGTTTTAAACATATTTCAGACACTTTCCAACTTGTAGAGTTTACGTTATGTCTGATAGACACGTTACATTAAATATTACATGAGTAAATACTATATTTTTAGGAACGAAACTTTCAAGCGGTGTGTCAGCTAGCGGTGTGTCGGCAAGCGGTGTGTCGGCTAGCGGTGTGTCGGCAAGCGGTGTGTCAGCTAGCGGTGTGTCGGGGAAATTATCGACAGCAGCAACTACAACAGTAAGTGATTACTGCTGTACATACCATCTTATAGATTTAGATGTTAATGATTGGTTGCTTTACCATTATGCGATAATATCCCGAAGAAGCTAATTTATAAACTCCAAACACCGAGATATTTCGTAATACGGAAGTCATAACAAATTCCCTTGTTAATAGTGTTCGGTTAAAACGGTTGAAAGTTTGCATAAGGATTGTTACAGGTGTTGAAAAATTAACGTAGTTCGACACTATCATAATTTCATCATTTTTGTCAACTGTGGTTTCACAGAGATTAACATTATTTCACGATCTGAAAGTGACTTTTTTGTTTGCTGTCAACACTAGACTCATCGTGAGTCCTGTTTGAAATTATAGTAGCATTTGCAAGTAGGGTTTACAAACTTTATTAGTAGATGAAATATTAGATAAGTTATTATTTGTATATATACTCAATCTGTCTTATGACAGACAAGATTAAATATAACAAATAACAAAAGCGCATACATAAAACTAGTATCAAAATAATAAGCTAACACGAAAATATCTTGAAAAAATATGGTCGGCGAAATTTGAAGGTTAAGATGTGCAACATAAAAAATGCCGATATGTTACGATTGCTGGTCATTCCAGATCCTCAAATGAGTATTGTTAATAATTTGCAACAAGTCATTCTCATACTTATCAAATATCAATATTTAACACTATAACCACTTAACAGTTTTCTAAAAATATTTTGGGATGAAAATTTATCACGATACTCAACGAGATAATTATTTAGTTAACTAGTTTCTGTAACACGATAACCACATAATGTTCTAGTTAATTATGTAATTAACAGATGGCAGAAGTATGACACCATACTTATAATATCAGCGTCATAATAACACTTATGCATTTTTACTTTGACAAAACATTTCCTACAATGTAACATTTTATGTATGAGAAATAAAATCATTCGTAGCATAATGCACAGTATATGTTCGACAGAAACAAATGTAATACACGATCACACATGGGGCAGACACTATGCAATTTCGAGTGAAGTATCGGAGAAAAATGAATCGCGTTTATAATGTTAAAGTTTGTGGAATTGTATTAGTTTACCTCAACAATATGTCTTTGTTGATTTTGCAGCCCAAACCGTTGACCTGTAAAACAGGTACTTGCACTGGCGATGTACCAACTTGTACTGCATTCAAAACAAATACAACATGTACAGTCGGGCAAGTATGCGGTGTAAGTATCAAATATATACATGAAGTACGATATAATTAGATTTTTGCAAGAATTATGCTTAGAAAATCTTCTCTGTATTTATTGACTGGAAGTGCGTAGTTGACTGTTTACGTTAATTGGTAAAGAACGTTCTATCATAATGACCATGTCCGCAATTGAGTCGCAGTTATTATTATATGGATGTAAGAAGTTAGTTACTATGAACTTTGTTCATGAATGTATGTTCACAAAGCTGACTGTACTTACATAATTATCCTATCCGAGACACTGGCCATTCTGCATTATTTTGTATTAAATCTTACAACACTTATTCATTTTCATAAATTTCTTTCAGCTAACTTTGGGAAATGGAAATGTCACTATCAACACTTACGACTTTAAGTGCTCCCTTGATACAGATTGTGATAAGAAAGGGTTGACATGTTGTAAAACAGATATGTGCATGCCAGGGCAAACATACAATGGTAGCTCACATGTACATAGCAGCTTTGTCTCAGTTGTTATCATGTTATTAACAATGATAAGTTTCCTATAAGTTATGCAGTTTATTGCCTAATGTGTATGCGTTGTATGCAGAGGACTTGTTGAAACATGCTAGTTAATAGAGGGAATTCGGCAATGAACAATGAATATGATCTCGCCGAATGGGCCTTATGATATTTTCTGACATGTTAATGATACAGCTTTGTCTGTCTCTTTATTCTTGCTCTCTCTATAAACGCTGTGATTTGTTTTTTTAGCTCAATGTTTGTAATAAAATATGGAGTGTGTACTTATGGTTTGTTTTTATTTTGATCATGGATTTTGTGGTAATTAAGTCAAAATATTTTCACGCAAACCAGAGTTCTAACCGTTCCACTTCTGTTGAATTGCTGGATCCGAGGTTTTAAAACTTGAGATTGGACTCAAATCTCGTTCTTGTGGTTCAAATTATCCGATGTTAATTTTGGTCACAGTATGCTATTGATAACACAGTATTTCTGGGCGAATCCTGTCTAATCTAATCAGCTAATAAAGCATGAAAAAACAATACTTGACAATTCCTCATAAACTTATATAAATCATGCATCGTTCAAAAGTATTATTAGTTTGCTTTAATCAGTCTAAACATTTTCAATTACTTTTAACAAGGTGCTCTAAAATCTTACTTGCACCAGATCTAAGGATGGTCTTATTATTGATGTTATTAATATGCCTTTTAAAGGAGCAGTGGAAATACTTGGTATATGGTTATAAGTTTAAATTCAAATAAATATATAAAACGCTTAATTTATTATCAAACATATGCAAACAAGCCAGAAGTGGGGTGACATTCCTTACACGAACTTGGTGGTATTTCATGAGACGCACATTTTAATATATTTTCTAAACTGTAATTCTTCAAACAAAATTGAATTCATTTACTTTAATTTTAAATTGTAGATAGATTGCGAGTTGATAAAGACATGCACATGTTTTGTAAATTATGATTCTTTTCAAAGGGAAGGTTCAATTCTAATCCTGCTTATTGGTCTCTTGCAGCGCACATTAACACAGTTTTATCAATAGATTGATTATTTAATAGCAAATATATAACCTTACTTCATTTTAGAATAGTTTAAATTTTACTCTCTGGAGTTCACTGATAGAATCATTGGTACAAGTATCGTGTCACAACAGAATATCAAAACAACTCTCCTCTTTTTATGTTACATTTGTGTGTTTTGTGGAAGATATTGGATTCTCATTTCGGTTACATTTTGTGTAAGGTATACCAACGTTTGATATGCGCGTCCTTAGCAACGAATTATGAATGGCATGTTGTATATAATCGACCTATGAATATAAAACTATCAAACATATCAACCGTTTACCTGAACAGACCTACATATCGGCCACCAAAGTATTATCTTTATGACATAATTTGTATCAACCGTGATATATTGTCATAACATTATTGAAAAAGAATTAAAATGTCTCCGTTGTGGATTCCAAGTGTTCAATCTGTCAACATTAAATTGGATTATAGGATCAATATTCATAACTAATTTTCATGAAACGTCCTCGTCATTCTAGTGGTTGTTTCATTTTTTATTCAATTTGTTTTCAAGCAAAATATCCTTATCAAACAATTTCAAACAACCGGTTGGACTTATTGATTTTCATATAGGGGAATTTTCTCATGTCGATAAGACCAACGATGTACGTTTGATATAAATTTGCTTAAATTAGATACATGAATACCGGATCCCGACAGCATAATGTCCTATAACAACATGATATGAAAAGGATATTACAAATTGGGAAACTGATACCGTGTGTCAAATAAATCACCCTTCATTTATGCAAACGTATGACTGCACTTATTACATCGTATTTCAACTTATTTCCCTGTAACTGTGTTATACCCCAGTCTTCGCATGCTGACGGTACATATTTGCATATTGACTGTATTTATTGGTACACTACTGAACGTGCAATGAAATATACATATAGAAACAAGTACAGCTACATAGCAATGTTCATAACATACTGCAAGCTTGATAAATATTTCTATATAACATACACAATATGTATGAAAACATAACGACGAACTCTACAGAAAGAAACACACCGTCTTCTTTTCCATGCATTACTATTTTATTTACTATTTCATAACCGGATCTGATAGCAATTTTTAGAAAAAGGGTACACATGCACATTCAAACTCGGAGGTTATATATGAACGTAGCAATATGAATATCGAATTTTATGTAAATCGGTTCCCACATTTGTATCCTCAAACTTAGTTGCGCGAACATAATGTATTTTTGTTATGCAATTTTGTATTCGCGTTTAAAACTTTTTATAGAAGCAAATAATACTGAACATATCAATATCTGTGTTTGTAACGTTCAGTTCACGGCTTATAAATCTGATTCGTTGAAAACATCTCGTTTTAAGTGGAAACTGTCTGTTTGTAATTTTATCAGTAACTGAGTGTAAAACAATTCATTGAGCACCGGATAAAGAGGATATAGAGGACTGATAGCGAGAAAAACAATCTAATATTTCACATATTTTAGATAAAGTCGGCAGCTTTATTAAATTTCCTCAACGTGTTTAAACATTGTGTATGATAATTTGTGGTTCAAGTCTGTCCTGCATTTATACTGGTCAAAAGTGCAATCCCACCAGTACTATTTCACGTAGTATATATAGGCAACTGTATACAACATTTAATGATTTTGATCGCAGTTAGCTATGAATTGAACTATTGAAACAGTTACATGTATACATGTCTAATGGAGTGAAACTTTTCAAAATGCAAAATGTCGGTTTACCACTTTTTACCAGTATACGGGTACATAGTGCTATCTTCAATACCAAATTTAACTGACATTTAAAGCACTATAGATTGGAGCAAAACTAAGTGGATTTTTTTTGTTTCTTCTTTTATAAGCTGAGCTTTGATAAAGCAAAGAAAAAGCGCACTTATTTGACGTTAATCAGGTTTTAGTACGCTCGTATTTCGGTCCGAATGTTTTAATCAGTAAGATAGTGATTCTTGAGTTTGTTGTGTGTTTTTAAGCCAAGCTGCGATTTGCCCAGACTGTAATGTCTCTTAAGTCGAGCGTTCGAAATAGAAAAACTAAGATTTTGATTAAAAGAGATATAATACGTAACTACAGGGAACACCACATACACATAAGACATAGGAAGATAAACCTTCTTATCACAAACTTTGAACAGGAATTGACATGTCGTTCTATCAATGCCAACTTTGTATTCTTATAGCGATATTTGCTTTTTAAACTGTTTGATTATTTAACCACATGCTCATATGACTATGGTCCACAATATAAAAGATTGAAAATATATTGCGCATTTTGAGACTGTTAACAGGTGAAATAAGTACTTCATGGTGGCTGTTAGCTAACAATTCACTGACCATCAGTTACTGTATCTGTTTAAAAGCAACATATAACTATATAACCTCATCTTGTAATGTATTTGTGTCATTCGCGTACCCTATTATCACTGATACGTACACCATGACGCATAGAACCACACAGCATTTACATTCCCTGGTGGTTGAAAGTAGCCATTGTCAAAATATCTTCCTAATCTACAAGGCTTAACTCTCCGATTAACTTTTGTATTTACCAAAATTACTTGCCGCCGCTTAGCGGTGAATAAAGATTGACCTATAGTGATTTTATTTGTGTGAATGACCTGGCAAATGACAACTGTCCCAGCTGGAAAATAAATAACATTCCCTACTGTTGTGTAGACTGTTGTTTCCGTGCGGTCTGTGTGAGGAGGAATTATCTTCTCTCTTTGACATAGAATTAATTCAGTAAACTCATCACTGATGACACACGTCTCATGGAGGAAGTTTTACTTCGAGACTAAAACATCTAAAATGGAGTACATTTTACAAGCAATTGCTTTTTTTCAGCTGACGGATACGATAGGACATACCAGTGTATTACACGTTTTGGCATTGTATGCGTTTCCATCGCTTACATTGCCGTTAAGAAAGGAGAGAGAAAAAATTGCCAGAAGGAACGCCGCATACATAAGACAGTGCCCCCCACATACCTTCGGGAAAACAACAATCCATAAAACATGAGGCATCTTTGAGGAGGCTCAATGGTACATACGTAAGGGAACACGGGCGATAGGAATGACCTATTCGACCATAATGGATAACGAGCAGAATCACAGAGGACTAACCAAATTTCATTAGTGATAAAATGCTACGCCATTATTACTATACCTATGCTAAGAGCACAACTATGGGATATGGGATCGATTACTCTTAATCGACGGTCCCACTGCCATAAATGCTGATCATGAAGCAACAGTATGTAAATATGTACTTTGGTACGACACAATTATGACTCTACAATATGTATTGCGGAAGCCCCCATGTACCTTCCGGTTATATTTTCTGTCTCTTTCGGGTAAGCAGGTAGATCTGAACAGTTGGTTAGCATGACAGAATTGTTCTCCACATTAGAATCAAACGTGAAGAGGGTATGGGTTTGGTTTGAGGTGACCTACCCGAACCATTCTGCCACGGAAGTTCTTGTCAAGATAATTAGACAACTGGTATAGTTCCTCGATAAGTCACACTTTATTTTCCTGAAGTATGGTTTTAATGTTTTAATATACACTGATAATATAATTATTAATTGCAACGTTAGACGCGTCTCCATCTCATTCATGTGGGTACTGTAAATACATTTATGTATGTAAAGACTTCATTTATTTACATTATACAGCTACTCCATGCATTTAAAGATTTCCACTGCTGTTGGCCCCCATTCCGTTCAGTGTGACTGTGAATGGCATTTTGCTGTCATCTGGTCTCTTACAACATACATACATATACAGTTGCTCTCTCCCAGCCGTTAATCGCTTGCACGGATACGTAAGGGTTATGTTCGTGGTAGGACTATTTACCAAGCAGGGTATGTTTTGGGTCATGGATAATTGAGTTAACGATAGTTTTGTTCATCTTTCAACGCAATATGTCTTTTAAACTTCAAATTTCAAGATAGAAATCCTTGTAGAGTGGTTTGAAATTTGGCGGACAATGGTTTGAGCGATAACGGAGCGTATATGCATAACAAAGTGTGTGTCTATCCACTTGTAATCACAACTGCTGATTTTATCGACAAAATGGTCGTTCAATTAATAGTGGAGCATCATTCGTCTTGATAAAATAGTATCAATCATATAACCTTTTCCGAAATTGAGTATTATCTACTTCATAAACATTTTTTATAACCAATTTGTCATAGAAACTGTCGGTACATGTTTGTTTTGTTTCGAAGCCAAACAATAGCTTTTTTGAAAAAAGCCCTATGGGGCAACACAATTTGCTTGACAGGTTTTAGTTTTAAGACATGAGAATCTAATCTTCTTATCAAATCACAAAATTCTAACAAGAATTGACTTGCCTCTTCTATCAAAAACACAATGCCAAACATTGTGTTCTTATAGCGATTTCCATTTTTAAACTTGTATTTTTAAAATAATGCTATTGTAATGATGTATAATCTAGTTTCCATTGTGGCAGTCGTCACATAGAGGAAACAGTTCGATGACATTGCAAACATTTTCAGGATTAGGACTTAAGCATTATCGATTGAATCGTAAGGAATGCTTCAGACTTATTATGTTTTGATATAGCAGATCTTTAAAGTTCAATGGAATCAACTGTGAGATCATTTTATTTCCGCCATGTTTTAGCCTGGTATGGATGACGTTGTTCTGCGTGGCTGCGGAATTCGTTTTTGGACGGTACCGTTCAGGTACCGTCTATAGTAGTGGCAATTTGAGAGGCATACAACAATTGGTTCCCGTTTTCAAAACACGAAAAAGACTGAAAGCCGGTAACATGTCAAAAACGTACACATCGGCCTAATTACTACGCAAACAAAATAGTTCCATAGTTCACCGAACGAAAAAATATCATAAACGTTTCAATAAAATGAAATGTTGAAAAGGTGACCTGTTGTTTGTGAACTAATTAGCTGTTTCTGTGGAGTTCAGATGGGGTTTAAAGCAATGTATTAATACACACGAGTTTGCTTTTTCGCCCTCTTTATTCTATAGTAAAACTACAAGATTTGCACTGGAATTGTGAACTCCACAATATGGCCCCAACTATTTGCAATATCTAGTCTCAAATACAACACTAGCACAGTAAATCCTCACCAAGAAAACACCACCACGACCTGGTAACTTTTCTGCTATCATTCAATGTATACAGTCATTCTCGACAGCTCTCGGGCATTTCCGTACCACTTCGTTACTCAGATAACACCCTCTAGTGTATGTAAGGCGGAGCACTATGTAGCAAAACTATACATTTTGTGCGGTCAAGAAATAGTTCTCGTAAAACGGATTTATATTTTTCAATAACTTCGATTAAGTAAGAGATCGATTATCGTTGTCATTTCTAGTTAAAAACTCACATATTTCAGTCTTCATATAGCTTAAATATTACATTCATCAGCATTCCAGCGTTCATGCCGCCATCTTGTTTTTCATTGGATAAATCGCGATTTTATCACTATATCTCGACCACATTAAGCTACATTATGGTCCAAAAACTAAGACAAGTCCTAAATTACAAATCTACGAAAAAGCAAACACCAGTATCAAGTAAATACCTTTCAAAAGTTTCTACCTATAAATAAGAAATCTTTTTTTCCATACGACCAAATAAAAGTAGACTCGGAAACCGTTCGGTATTTAAAAACGAGTAGTCACTACATACTTTATCATTTTAAGTCTCTTAAGTGATCAAATTGTATTCCGGAGTAATGGTATAATAAGGATGCATAATTATTTTATTCATGACAATACTGAATTCATTTCTCTAAAACATTTTCAAGGATTGCAAGCGTTAATACTCGATAATATATCCGTATTCAATTGTAGCTTCGTCATTACATGCATCTTTCGATTATATATCATTTAAATCAATACTCAATATTTGCACTATAAGGGATAAACTGTTTAATCCAAGATGTCTTTAATTGTTCATAATTGGTTTGATTAAATTTACGACGACTATACTCATCATATTCATAAATGAAGGAGCGTTGAAAACTGACATTGTTGATCAGTATACGTATTCTGAAGCAGATGGACTAGTTACGCTTACACCCCTTTGTAAGTATATGTTCTTTGTAAGTTTATCATGTATTCCGGTATTCAACGGACATGTAAACTGACCAACTTTAGCAATGACACCTGCTTTATGCGAGTCCATAAGCAATGTTAGTTTTCCTAAGAAATGCATAAAAATGCATGCGTGTCAAACACCTCATCAATTTGCTCCAACACCAGAAAGCAAATCATGATTACAGTTTCTTGAAATTCGTCAATTAGCTCCTTCAGTATAGCACTCGACTGACAACCGAGGTTGTATATAACTGAATTAATGTTAAAGGAAACAACGTATACACAAAGCGGGGTATGTTTCATCACTTTTTGGACACTGTTCGTACTGTCGGACAGTATTAAGAGCTTTGTATAGTCTTCTAAGCCGTAGTAAATTCCCTGTATTTTCTCGGCCCACCCATACTAACATGGCTTTGCTGTTTGCATATCACCGTTGTGTAAACCAATACAATATTACGTTAACCACTACACAAAATTCTCTTTAACCGAACAACGTTTGTAACGGTTAACTTTCGTTAATGCCTATATATTTGTTTGCCGAAGCGAAGTGATTATTGCAATGCTGTTATGATTGCAAAGAAACATTTTGGTCACGATAGAGGCGTTACAATTCTCCTCGGACCTATTCTCAGCAAGTACGTGGCAACAATAGTAATGGCTTCAACACTACTGGTCGTGGACGCGGTGGCAGAAGTGACGGTGGTAGAGGACGGAACCGTGTTGGTCAGAACAGACGTCCATATTAGCTTAATGTCGGGTTTTGGAATGTGAGAGGATGGAACTTTAAGAAGTCTTCAGATAATTTTATTTTAAGATCTAGCTGTATTCTAGACAATAATTTCGATATTTTAGATGTAGCCGAAACACATCTTGTAAATAATAATGTTTTAGATATTGTAGGTTATAGATGGTTTGGTTTTAATAGAAAAAACATCCATGTCAATGCTAGGACTAGTTCCGGTGGTGTAGGTGTCTTTATTAAATAATCTTAGTGTGATTTGTTTAATATATGTATTGTTGATAACACATTTGAAGGTATATTATGGTTAAAAATGCCTCACAAAACCATTAATTTAGTTTTATTCTCATGTGTATGTTATCTACCGCCACAGAATTTATCTCGTCCTTTCGATGTTAATGCTTTCTATGATCAATTGCTAGCTAATGTGTACTCTTTCCAAAGCGATGGGCTAATATTTATATGTGGAGATTTTAACAGCCGTACTGGAAATTTGGATGACTATATCCCAGGGGTCGATTCATTACTTTCTCGTGATGTAATTGATTTTTCTACTAATGCATACGGCGAGTTGTTTAATTAATACTAATATGTGTATGTTCAATGGAAGATACTCCACCAAAAATGATTTTACTTCTGTTTCTGTGAAAAAAGCATCAGATGTTGATTATTGTATTGTACGTCACGAAAATTTTGATTTGTTCTCAGATTTTTCTGTTAATTTAACAAGCGATATGATTAACAAATGTGGTAATCTTAGGAGTATTACTCCGACAAATACACCTGATCATTCTTTGTTATCATGGACAGTAATTTGTTATTGTTCACCATATATGAGTAAAACAGGTGATGTAGAACATGTACCTATTTCATATGATAAGTTTGATCGTAGTTATTTCAACAATAGTTTTCTTAGCAGCCCTGATGTGCTCTATGATGTCAACAAAACCATCGATAAATTAGAACATGGCATGCGTACACAAACTGACATAGATTTGATTTACGATGAATGGTTCACTATTATACAAAATACTATGTATAATAACATTCCCTTTAAAACCATTTCTGCAACATGAAACCACCGGCCTGGTAAACCATGGTGGAATGAGAATTTGTCTTTGTTATGGTTTAATCTTCGTCAATCTAAACGAAGATGGTTACATTGTTTTAATAGAGCAGAAAAAACTAATTTTAAAACTGAGTACGTACAATTACAAAAGCATTTTGACGCTGAGGTTCAGAAGGCGAAGCGTCGTCATTTGTATAACATGCAGAAGAAATTGTTTAATGACTGTAACAGTGATCAGTCAAAATTTGGGAAATCGATAGGTAACAATTCCTGAGGACTAGATGATGGTTCTACGTCTTCTTGCACTAATACAATTTTAGAAAAATGGAGAGCTGATTTTTGTTCTCTATTCAATAATTCTAATATAAATTTTACGTCTGTACCTAGGTTTTCTAATGTTGATGATGACTCTTTGTCATTTAATGATCATATATCTGTACATGAAGTCCTGAAAGCTCTGGATGCTGCTAATCGTGGGAAAGCATGTGGTATTGATGGAATACCATCTGAAGCTCTTAAAAATGATACCACTGTTATGTTTTTACATGTGTTATTTAATATATGTTTTAGCAACGGCACTATTCCATCTGTATGGGGAAAATGTGTGATAAATCCAAACCTAAGTCTGCTAGTCTAGATGCTAGAAACCCTTTATCTTATAGGGACATTTCATTAGCTTCTTCCATTTACAAACTCTATTGTTATATATTGAACAATAGACTTAGTACAAATGATATTGTCATTGATGAACAAAATGGTTTAAGACAGAAACGTAGTACTATAGATCAATTATCTACCCTCACTAATATTATTGATACAAGGAAGAAACTAAAACGTTCAACTTTTTGTACATTTATAGACTTTAAAAAAGCATATGACTATATAAATCGTGACTTACTTTGGGAACAAATGTTTGATATGGGTATTAAAGGTAAGACGTTAACGGCTATAACATCTTTGTACTCAACTGTATCGTCTTGTGTCAGAGTAAATGCTCTATGTACCGATTGGTTTGATGTACGATTGGGTTTACGTCAGGGTTGTATATTATCTCCCCTTTTGATTAATTTGTTTATTAATGACCTAGCAATTTATCTGAAGTCTTTTGATATTGGTGCACAGTGTGGAAATGATAAAATATGTACGTTATTGTTTGCAGACGATATTGTTTTACTTGCTGAAAATGAAAGAGATTCACAGTGTTTACTTAATGCTCTTAATGACTGGTGCTGCACCAATGGAATGTCAATTGACAGAAACAAAAGTCAAATTGTTCATTTTCGCCCAAAGTCTGTTCAAAGAACACTCATTGATTTTTACTTTGGCAATACTAATCTAGATAAAGTTGATAGATATACATACTTAGGACTAGTTTTAAATGAACATTTAGACTATAATATTACAGCAAAGTTAGTAGCACAGAGTGCAAGTCGAGCCCTTGACCTTGTTATAGCCAAATGCAAGTCTGACGGGGGGGGCATAAAATGTATATTCACAACTTCATGATTCCATTGTTTGGCCTACTATTAGTTACGGTGCCGCTATTTGGGGTCACAAGTCTTATTCATGTATAAACGCGGTACAAAATCGCGCAATGAGTTTCTTTCTTTGCGTCTGGCAGATACACGCATAATGCAGCCGTTGTCGGAGAAATGGCATGGATTACCCCAAATATAAGGCATGATACTAGAATGAATAAACGTATAGGACTCTGGGCTAACTCTTTATCTTTATCAAATAGATCATGTAAAAATTGGTTTTATGATGTAATAAATATGTTGAATATCTGTGATTTACAAGATTTCTGTGATATAAATGTTGCTTTTCCTAAACATGGACTTGTTGACAAAATTACATCTGCTTTACATTCAAAATATTGTGTATATTGGAAGCTATCAGTCAATAATGTCACAGGACCATCGGGCCGAGGAGGCAACAAACTACGTACATATCGTTTATTTAAAACTGATTTTTGCGTCGAAAATGATTGTCAACTCATTATGCCCCCGCTCCACAGGGCCGCGTTCAGTAAATTCCGTTGTGGCGTGGCTCCTCTACGAATAGAGACCGGTCGTTTTGAACGTATCCCAGTATTTGGCCGAAAATGTCCGTTCTGTGAGAATGGGAGTCATGTATTGTTAGAATGTAATTTATATACTGATTTAAGACAAAGTTTGTACGCTAGGGCGGTTGCCATTGATGATAATTTTACACACATGTCTAAAAATGATAAGTTAGTCTTCCTTTTTAACAATTCAGATATGATTAGGATATGTGCCAAAACCTGTCATAATATTCTACAGCGTCGTACTTTTTATCTCTGTAAATAATGCACATATTTTATGTATAATAGTATGTCATAGCTTTTATTACATCTGAAAAACAGCTGTTAATTAGATTAGGACCTATCAGATTGGTCCTAAATGGATTTCATAATATTATTTTTTTATTTATGCGCAATTGTGCACGATATTATTCAGTTTCTTACTCATGTTTTTGCTTTATTACAATTTTTAACGGATTGTTATGTAACTGACAAAATGTTTCATAAAAGTAGCATTTTCAATTTCGAAACAAATACCCATATATTAGGTACAATTCCACAGTAGTCAGTATTTAATAATGTTCATGTATGCTTTTAAATGTAAAGTTAATTTGAGAATTATTCCGATAAAGTATTGTTTTTGTCTTAAAGATGTGTATAGAAAGAAGAACATTGAAAAAACATTATAATTTAACGATGACTTATAAAAACCCTCTTAAATTCCTTTATGGTTATATTTCATATGTACTAACAAGTATTATTTTACAAGGAATGGCAATTCGTGTATCTGACTACACTGGTATAACACGGATGTCGAAAGTCGATAGATAAGTATGGTGGCATATTACTGCCACCAGTTAGCATGATAGCGTTCGCGAATTGTTTCGTGTTAACCACTTAATTATTGTGATATTGATCTAGCTATCTAGATAATTTTTTCGTGATACATTTTCGGTAAGATAAATATCATAAGACTAGAAACAATTCGCGAACGCTATCATGCTAACTAGTGGCAGTAATATGCCACCATACTCATCTATCGACATGCGTGTTATCTAGTTATGGTTTCGTTCAGTTTCAAGGCTGTTTCTAGTCTTATGATATTTATCTTACCGAAATTGTATCACGAATATTAACTAGATAGCTAGACAACTATTGCAATAATTAAGTGGTTAACACGAAACAATTCGCGAACGCTATCATGCTAACTGGTGGCAGTAATATGCCACCATAAATAAGCTAGAGATTAGGGTTAAGCTAACTTAAATAACTAAACACGCTCACCAAAAGTGGCAGGCTGGAGTACTTTCATTATTAGTATTAGTAGAAATATTGTTTTTTTTAAAACATTTAATGGAACAGATCGAGATAATTACACTGTATTTAGCTACCTGGTGTTAGAATTATACCACCGGCGAAAAATGTGTACCGACGATACACCTGTGGACCTGAGATGATGTTAGGTAGAAACATTAGTACATTACACATTTTAATTTACTGAACTTTCGACATTCTCTTCATGATACTCTTACTGTTTAACGACAGAAAATGTTTAAATTTAAAACAATAAACACAGGCAAGTCTGACAGAATAAGGGTTGATTATGCGAATAGGTGACTGAAATCATTCCCGATATATAGAGGACAAGCAGAAATGACAAGCGATATAACTGTCAGGTTGTGTGATTGCGCTTACACGTGAATCTTACCTAACACAGGTCTATGATATATCAATTTTAACACATGGCCTCTATATTGAAATATGCCCACTTTTAACTTTTCACATTGACGAAACTTGAACTAATGGAACAGTTCAATGATACACAAATTGGTAAATATGTGATATCACATCGCAATAAAGTAAACACCATTTTATAGTTTGAGCCTAATGTTGCTTTTCATTTACTTCAACATTTTGTCTAGTACATGTATTTTACATGAACATGTTATAGGTATGAAATTTACTTGATATTAATTGACATTATTTTACCGTTTTTCTACGGCATATACATTTCTTCTGTAGTGGTGTGGGGTTAGCCGGCCACCCGGTTAGCTCAGTCGGTAGAGCGCCGTACTAGTGTTTAGGGGGTCGTGGATTCAAGCCCCACATAGGGCGCACTTTTTCGCCTTGATTTACTTTACACCATTTCAAATTATTATCGTCGTCAGTACTTTAATAGTGATTTATTGAAAGATGAAGAGCCCGACTGCTTTTGAAAAAGAATCGCACGATCTTTTCCCTTGCGTATTCTTTCGAATAATAACTAATATTCATATAACATTTTAGGACTATTTTGTGTGATAGCAATGCTAGTCATCTGTCAAATTCAGCGGGATCACTAGCATCATCAATATCACCATCAGTAACAGCAGCACCAGTAGCGTCAAAGTCAGCACAAAATGTAATCATTAAGAGAAATTCATACTCATATTAAGCAAAATGGTTTAGAAAAAAATGGTTTCTGTAGTACAAAACATGCGATAACCACGTTCACTCTCCCTATTACTCGAATAGAGACAATCGTACATAATACTCTCCTGGCAGGAACATATGTTTACATTGGAGCTGACACAAACATAATCATCTTCAGCTGAAGAATTTGTTTCTTTTTCAAACAAATGTCCTGTATAGACATGTTTTAAACATTGTTTGATGTTCCTTCTTCATTTATTGATTTAATGCACTTTTTCATATTTAACGCACCAATTGTTTGCTAGGCCGACGCATGTACCAGTAATTGCAGCACTTTTACTACGACTAAAACCTGCACATCTGACAAAACCAAAGTATGCAAGGTAACGTAAATGTGTATATAAGTCGCTTATTTCAACAAGGGTTGAGAGTTAACAACTGTCTTGTTAAGATTGTAATACGTCGTGCTATGAATGAAACTACAAATGTACATCAATTGCATTCTCAAATTGTTGTTAACTACACATTAAGTGAGTCTTGACTAAAATGGCAGACTTTAACTGCTACATTATAAGCTTAATTCTTTTTAATTTTTAGCAAGTCAATACAAATTGTTTCAGAGTTTTACTGACACGGTGCTTGCAATATATACAATGAGAAATTGTCGCATTATTCGGCTTTTAACTTTGTATACTAGTATTTATACATTGATATATACTTGTTCATTACCATCTCCGTAAGCAACTTCAAGATACTTTGTATGTACTCTCCTACACAGCGCACATGATAATGCACAATGAAGCCGACTAAATAACCGTTCGATAATGTAGGAGAGTACATGGTGTGTTGTTACTACAAGAAACGAGAAAACCACCCCGAGTGGAGTTGACACATAAACCTTCGGTTGTAGTACGACTGCCTGCAACTCATCTGCCAGTACTGTGGACTGTTGTTTTGAAGACAAGTATAATCCGTTAGCTGAACCCAAAAAGTCAAAAGCGACAACAATGTTCGGAAATCTGATGTCAATTACAATCATTGTGATGTTAGCGCATTACGTGTAACTAGTTGTGTGATATCTGTATTCAACTTTTATGAGAAACGTAAATTTAAAAACAATATTTCAATTCAAACTGACAACAAATCATACGGCCTCATTCCATTCTTTGTGTAGTCATATATGAGTTTTATATCACATGGATTGTATAAAGACATTAAAATATAAAAATAAGTACCACCCAAGTCTTGTAAGGCTGATCATCACTCTATCTTCAATTCAGGAACATCTTTCAGGATTGTGCCTGCTTAAACTTTCTAAAACTATTTTTCTGATGTTCCACAAAATACTTCGCTGACGATTTTTCTCTCTACCTTTCAATAACATATTTTATTTTAGACCTTACAAAGACATAGTGCAGTAGATGTATTGATAACCGTTTATACAGTTCATTAGTTTAAAACACTATATATATGTCATATTGTGATTGTGTTCTTTGTTACTGGATTGTGTCCAGCATGGATTTTTGTACTTGGTACTTTACACGTGGCACACACAGACTCGTATGTTTACTATGACTAGTAACATTTAGTAAGTGTCGTCTTGTCACATGTTTTGCAGAATCCGTCCATATCTTTTCCACTTTTATGTTATTTGCTTTCTTAAATTAAATAAAACTCTTCGTAGTGGCAGTTATTTTATTTTTATTAAAGTAGGTTCACCAAAATATTCCATTCGAAATGTGCATACATCAACAAGATCTTCCAACTTTCTTAAATATAATAAACTTATGCCTACAAGGACCCGAACATAATTCTTAAAGACATTATCATATGTCCTGTCCTGCCATATCTACGTATGTACCATTGAACCTCTTTAAATGCCTTATGTTTTATGGATTGTTGTTTTCCCGGAGGTCTTATGTATGAGGCGTTCCCTGTAGTACTTTATTCTCCATCCTTTACTTAAAATCGTATCGGCAGTAGATTTATATCTCATTATGTCAGGAGTATAACCCTCCAAAGAAACTGATAAAATTAACAACTGTTATGAATGTTTCGAATTTTGTTTATACTGATCTCTATAAAAAGACGGTTTTGTTATTCCTGTATCTAACATAGAGTTGACACAAATTTTTAAATTTCGCCAGCTCTTAGTCTGGCATAGGTCATGTTTTTTGGCGGCTGCATGGGTTTGGTTCGAGCTGTGCTCGGAACTAGTCAAATATCGACACATTGATTAACAGGTCAACATTTTTGCAAAAAATAGTTTTATAAGTCAACATAGCAAATGGCAACAGTCCCACATGAATCAGGGCTGGAAGATGAAGGAGCGTGCACGGAGGCTAACGGATATACCATTGTGGGTACGTATGGTAGTGTATGCGATTCCATCGGTTACATTGCCGTCAAGAAATTCCATCAGGGATAAAATGCTACACCATTAGTACTGTACATATTATTACAGCCCAGGATTCGGACCAGTCTTCGATTCCATACCTAAAAGACGGTCACCATTAGTATAAATACTGCCATCAATGAGTATCACGGAGCAACAGTATAATATACTCGTATCGATATGTTGGTACACAATCGCTCCGACACAATTATGACCTTAACCTTGCTGATACGGAGGTTCTTGTCAAGACAATTTAATAACAACTGGTATAGTTTCTCGATTAGCCAAACTTTTCATGTTCATGATGTATGTTTAATGGTTTAATACACTGATAATATAATTATTTCATTTATTTATTATTACATTACACGAGTCGTCTCCACCTCATTTATGGATCGCAAGTTCGTTCAATGTGACTATGTATGGCATTTTGCCGTCACCTAACATTTTACTTCATGCATGTACATATATTATTACATACATATAGAATAGATATGTCCTATCCGTTAACTGTTTATACGGATATGTTAGGGTTTTGTATATGGTAGAACAATTTACCAAACAGGGTATGTTGTGGGTAATGGATAATTGAGTAAGTGAAAGTGTTCGTTCATCGTTATACGCAATATGTCTTCTAATATTCAAATTTCAAGATAGAATTCATTGTTCTGTGTGGTTGTACTCTTTATTGTGCAGCACAGTGGTTTTAAATTCGTTCGAGATATAACGGAGTGTATATGGATAACAGATTGTGTGTCTATCCTCTAGTAATATTTTCTGCTTTTTATCGACGAAATGTTGGATCACTTAATAGTGGAGCATTCAATCTCGGTATAAATTAATTTTCCGAATTTGAGTATTACCGACTTCATAAATATTACTTAAAACCAATTTGCTATAGAACGCATTGGCATATTTTTGTTTTGTTTCGTTTCGAAGTCAATCAATAGCTTTTTTGTAAAAGCTCTCGCAGAACCGAGCTTAAATTCCGATTTTTGCATTATGTAAGACTGTCATTCACCATTGGACATTATCCAAGGGCGGGTACAGCATTTTCAGGTGGTGGAATAAATTATAATTTGTATGAGGTTAAAATGGGTTTTAGTTATTAAGACATGAGAATAAGTATAACCTTCATATCAAATCACAAAATTCTAACAAGAATTGACTTGTCTCTTCTATAAAAGACACAATGCCAAACTGTATTCTTATAGCGACTATCCTATTTAAACTTAATAATAATGCTCTTGTAATGATATATAATCTAGTTTACATTGTGTCAGTTGTCACACAGAGGAAACAGTTCGCTGACGTTGCAAACATTTTCAGAATAAGGACTCATTTTTCGTAAGGAATGCTTTAGACTTATTATGTTTTGATAAAACCGAGCTTTAAAGTTCGATTGAATTTTAATTCCGCCATCTTTGGTATGGATCACGATGTTCTGCGTGGCTGCGGGATTTGTTTCGAATCTTCAGCCTTATGACTGATATTAAAACTAACATATTATAATACAGTACAACATCTCCAGAGTAGTACCATCTATAGCACTAACCCATAATTGAACAGCATCTTCAATTTTCCAAAGAAAATATTTACTACCAAGATCTTCTTTCTTTATAAACAATGTTCCCAAAATGTTGTTGCTCTAGAGATGTTTCATTGTACTCCGAGTTTGCCGCAATTCCTTGTAATAAAACCTTCATATAGGATACATTTAAGAACATCTTAGCGTTGACGTTAAGGCATGATTAACGTACATAGCTTTTAGTTGATTTTGACGCGTCCTAAAGAAAAAAAACGTAGGTATTCACATGATCAAAACCCACTACACAAATATTTAATGTTATGCAATTAAATCCTTAAACTGGATTTTTTCTAAATTTTAACGATTTTCGTGATAAAATAATCTTTCATTTCGATATAATCTAGACTTATCTTTGATGAAGTACTATTGTTATTAGAGTTTTGGATGATAAGCATGTCGCATTATTGTTAATCATTATGTATGTATGGACAAATCGCGATTTTATCATCATAAATTATATTATACCGACCACATTAAAGCTACATTATGGTCCAAAAACTAAGACAAATCCTAAATTACAAATCTACGATTGTCAAGTAAATACCTTTCGAAAGTTTCTACCTATAAATAAGAAATCTATTTGACATACGACCAAATAAATTTAGACGCGGGAACCGTTCGGTATTTAAAAAAGAGTAGTCACTACATACTTCATCATTTTCACATCCAATCTCTTAAGTGTTCCGTGTACCAGCGTGTTAAATGAAGCGACTATCAACTTGTTTGCAATGATATTGACATGTCGTTGTATTTTAAAAGATATAGATGGCATCATTTATTAACTTATAGATTTTAAGTGGACAAGATTGATTGGTGAATTTGTTACATGATTTGTTGAGGATGTTGTACCTTCACTAATGACATTATTGTTTCACTGTTTATAAACCAACCTTAGTCCGTGTTTATATCCTACATGAAGTCTGGGTCAAACAATTATATGTCATTTAATTCAATACTCACTAAAAATGATCAACTTTTTATTTTTATCTAAGATAACTTAAATTGTTTGTAATTCATCAAATAAAATTAACGACGACTGTTATCCTCGTATTCAATAAATGAAGGAGCGTTGAAAGCTGACATTGTTGAACCAATGCAAAACTGCAAAAAATGATTTTTACGCCAAAAAACGAATGTTTAGAAATTATCCGAGCAACGAAAACAAACAATCTATGTTGCATAGTAGAAACAATTATGTAAGTACTAAACGTAAAAGTAAATATAAGTATGATATGAAACAGCGGACGTATATAAACAAATTAAGTTCATCCTGTCCTAGAAAATTCTGGAAATACATAAACAAATTTAAGACCAAACAAAACAACAGCAATGATGTAAGTGAAGAGGATTTTGTCAATCATTTCAGTAACATGTTTAAATTAGACAGTGGAAATTTATTCTCAGACGATATATCGGCTGATGATGCAGCAAATATAATTGATATTGAATGCCTTGATAAACCTTTCTCGGAAGATGAAATTTTAACAACCCTGTCATCATTGTCTCGTAACAAAAGCAGTGGTTGTGATAATATAAATCCTGATTTTTTTATAGACGCAAAGGATTTCATAACTCCGTATCTTGTTCAAATTTTTAACAAAATATTTATGTCTGGCATCTACCCTGAATCTTGGTCAAAAGCCATCATTGTCCCTGTTTTTAAAAAAGGAGATAAAACTAATCCGGGTAATTATCGCGGTATTTCTCTCATTAATTCCATGGCAAAAATATTTTCCATATGTTTACGGAACAGATTAAATTCCTGGTGTGAACATGAAAACAAATTCAATGAATCGCAATTTGGTTTCCGTGATAAAAGAAGTACGGTAGATTGTGTATTCATTTTACACAGTATTATACAAAGAGTTTTATCCAAAAATAATAGACTGTATTGTGCTTTTATTGACTATAAGTCATGTTTCGATACTATACCCGTGAACGCACTATGGATTAAGTTAGTACAGGAAGGCATCAGCGGTAAATTTTTAACTATGCTTAAAGCTATATATTCTCGTATTTCCGCCTGTGTTCGAATCGCTAAAAATGGCAATCTATCGGATTACTTCGATATTGCGCTCGGTCTAAAACAAGGAGAGCCACTCTCACCGTTGTTATTCATATTATTTGTAAATGACATAAATGAATCACTAGATTTTAACAAGTTGACTGAAAATGATCTAAATCAACTATCATTATATTTATTGATGTTTGCTGATGACATTGCCATTTTTACAACCGATAAAAACAGTTTACAATCTCAACTTGATGCTATTTATATGTACTCACACCGATGGGGATTAACAATAAATGTAAACAAGACCAAAATCTGTATTTTTGAGAAAAGATCGCAAAGGAATAATTTTGAATGGCGTATCAATAATGAAATCATCGAAATAGTCGACAGTTTTGTCTATTTAGGCATTAAATTCAATAAGAACGGAAATCTTAGAATAGCTGTGAAAACTTTAAACGAACAAGCCACTAAAGCAATGAATAACTTACTCGCACTTTTTAAACGAATAAATGTTGATGTTAAAACAAAATTATCATTATTTGATAAATTAGTATGTCCAATTATATTGTATGGTTCCCAAGTTTGGGGTATATACAATTTTGATGAAGTTGATAAATTGCAGATAAAATTCTGTAAAATAATACTGGGTGTCAGTAAACGTACAGTTAATAATGCAGTGTTAGGAGAACTTGGTAGACTCCCTCTTTCCTTAATTGCATGTCTTAGATCCTTAAAATATTGGACCCAAGTATGTAACTGCAACATTCCAGCCGTTCAAGATGCTTTTTATAGTCAATGTTTGGATAATATACCATTAAATAATAAATCATGGGCTTATAAGTTAAAATCTACATTAGACAATTTAGGACTTTCCGATTATTGGGTGGCAAATAATCCAAAAGTTTTGTATCCACGAATAAAACAAAGATTAATTGACCAATATATTCAAACGTGGAGAGCAAATATTAATAATTGTAATCGGCTTAACTATTATTGTCAATTTAAAGATTCACACAGTTTCGAGCCATATCTTCAAAACATCCAAAATGATCTACTTAGAAAATGCTTAACTAGAATACGCCTTAGTTCACATATGCTAGCTATTGAAACAGGACGATTTAGTAATATACAAAGAGAGGACAGACTATGTTTATATTGCAATAATAAACAAGTTGAAACAGAATTTCATTTTTTAATGATCTGTCCTAAGTACCAAAATATACGATCCATTTTTCTAAAACATTGTGGAAACTTTCCAACGGTAAACAAATTTGTTAATTTATTGAATTCTAAATCTAAAAAAGTTCAATTGACTTTAGCAAAATTTATAAAAAACGCATTTAACATTAGAAACAACGGAGAAATTTGATGTACTGTATGTATGAATTATTTTTACATATTCTATCTGTCTGCACAATGATATTTTGATGTAATTAAAATTGTATATGTATGTATGTACGATGAAAGTAGTTAAATTGTTAATGTAATATTATTGAATTGCACTAATAATTGTGTATATATGTATGTAATCTCTTTGAGAATATTGTAGCCATGTTTTGCATGTGCTGTTGTATATATTGTATTGTTTAGGCCAATGACAATGCTTATTGTCGATATGCCAATAAACTTGAGTTGAGTTGAGTTGAGTTGAGTTGTTGATCAGTTGATTGTTAATATTGTAATGTGCATTCGCTTCACGCATGATATATCATTAATAACACGCGTGTCACTCGTGACCGGAGCCTCGTTTTAAAAAGGACGCTATCTTTCGGACAAAGGAATTGGCTCACCCTCGTTTTCATTTAGACGCTTACAGAATCATAACAAAACAAGTCTTTGTGAGAAGACATTATGCTAGAAATTTAGATAAACTCAATCTCGCCTGCTTTTGAGTGAAGCGTTTTATTTTTTTGTTTTATATATATGATAGCAGGGCTAGTACATACCGGGTTATGAATCGGACGGTGCACAGTAGTTTATCATGTCTCGGATGATCACGTGACTCACTACACATCCGGTGCCATTTGCAAATAAAAGTTTTATTATAGCGAAGACAAAATGTAAAATGAACTAATTAAAACGCATTCTTTTGCAACATTATTGATTTTTCTGGATGCATTCTTTTGCAACATTATTGATTTTTCTGGATGAGGTATGTATTCCTTCGTTGATATGTATATATTTAAGACCTCGCTATGCGTAATTAATTCCTTATTTACGATTCGAATGTTAGCGACCAGACTTGTGAAAAACAATGGACGACGGTCAATTTTTTTATGTAGTATTTTGTAAGTGTTATAATGGTATAATTAAGCAATTAAAACTGTTCAATTACTAGAAAACACAAATATCATATTTAATTTTGTGCATTGCACTAGGTCATAAGTGCTCAAATTTAGATATTTAGAAAGAATCAGTGAATTTGGCCAATTTTCGCGTAATGCGAAAAAAATGGCTTCCTATTTGAAAATTACGTCCATAATTATGTGAAGAATAGCAGTCTAGTACGCCTTGTATCACATAAGATTTTAGTGTTTTTATGCAAAATAAAGACAGTTTGGTGCTCTGCAGGCAACAGAAATCATGTAATAGTACGTTTAAGTGGTTTTTTTTTTGTCTGAAAACTGATGTTTTTGCTTTTGAAAGTTCACTGAATTTGTCAATTGGGATTTGATTAGTTCAGTCTTATACTAGTTATTGTAGGCTGTAATAATGTTTTATTGTTAATATGGGTACATAACTTAAGTTAAGCATAATTATGGACTACCAATTTAGCCATTTATGAGAATGAAATGAGTGATTATCTTTTGTTATAAACTACAAGTCAAGTTTAACAAAAATGCTTTTATTTAAACGGTCAGAATTTCAGATCTGTATTTTTTTACCTTCCATGCCCAAGTTCTACTAATGGAGATATTATATCAATTCATAGGAATATAAATTTTAATAAAAAATATGAAAATGCATGATTTTTTTCCGCCATTAAGGCTCATTGCTTGTTATTTATTGAACATGATTACCTTTGGATTTTTTTTCTTCAGATCATGGATCAGACTTTGATGCTTTTATGAAGATATGCTTTGCTGGTGGCCAAGTAGATAACAGCTACTCCCCAAATAATTCCACATTGGAGACTACAGACAGTGATGGCTGCTCAGCTATGTGATTTTAGACAAACCATACCGATACTTAATAAATAAATATAAAAGAATACACACATTTGTTGTCAATGCATTAAATGCTGCAAAGGAAAGTACCTTTTTTATTGTAGCAGACTTCTATGGAAGACTCGTATCGACCTCAATGGACAAGTCATGGCAGTTGAAAGAAATTACATGTACATGGTGTGGTTTCACATGCAGACACAGTTTCACGTGCAGACACAGGGCTGCAATCTCTATTTTGGGGACTGGGATTGAGAGCCCTGGACAGGGAAATTTTGGGTTTTCTATCACAATACATATTAATTTTATATTGAAGGTTCACTAATAAAATGACAACTTGCGACTCATAAGCATTGTAAGCATGAAACGGTATTTTTGCGGAACATCTCGAGCTAATTACTTAATCAATGTGATTGAAAAATGTCAAACAACAAGTAAAGATCAATCGAATATAATTGCTGACACAAACATCGTATTAAATGACGAAGTTGTATAAAGGCTTGGACTTTATATAGAAACGATAATGAGTCACACAAAATTTGATATCTAGGTTCGGACACATCTTTAGTAAATCATTTTTCATTTAATGTGGTAGTCAGTGTGATAAAAAATTAAGATCTGTTTAGAAATGAATTCCAAATTTTTCATTATTTCGCGGGTAGCATACCAATTTGCAATTGTTCTTTTTAATATATTTTTTACGAACCTTTATGATATGCGAACGGTAATTTAGTTATTTACGAGCTGATGCGGTGCTTGATTTTAATTGTTAAAGACATTACATGATATTTTAAAGACTGACACGAGTCTAGTAATGGGTCATATGCCATAATAGACGTTACCTGTGAATGCCATTAACATGTGATAATTTAAATAACATTATACTGTCTTACTTAAGATGATATATTTCCTAAATCATCATTTCTTTGTTATATAAATATAAAATATAGCAATTAATGGTCAGTATACAAATATTTACACATAAAAACGAAGTGAAACGCGTCGTCTACTTAGAGCGTGTTATCTACCATATCGTGAGATTTATGCATAGGCAAAAACGCGAGCCGAGGGAGGATAAATCGATAAGAGATAGCGTTATATAGACTTATCCATAACCCGGTATGTACTAGCCCTGATGATAGTGATTACCCACATATGTGGTTTTATTGATATTTGAGATTATTTTATATGCGGTTTATTAACCACTTTTGTCTCCATATTGAAGATTTTGAGATTATTTTTATATGTTTAGAACTTGTCTTTTTGTCATATAGAAATTTGATCGTCATTTATAAAAATAAATGACATGTACACTAGTGTTGATTTAACTTAGTCGGCAAATAGAACCAGATCAGTTTAATTGTCTGTGCTGTGGCTAAGTGGTGAAGCAAAAGTTTATTAACATGGATGTGTGAGTTCACGACTTATGCAATACGTAATGTTGAACTATATTGAAACAGACTATACTGTGTCTATGACTTATCACACTACGGAGTTATTTATTATTATTCGGAACACCTCGGCATTATTGGCTCTGCCGAATACCGCCGAGTAGTTACGATTGATGCAGTCTCATACGCTGTGATCTTCCTTTACCGGTCTCGGAGTTTCTATAGTATAGCGTAATTGAATGACATTTAGGCATTTTTTATGTTGTACAACCAATTTTAAGCTTCAGATTGCAACAAATTTGCAAACTTCAAGTTGAGCGGTTCATCTTTTTTTAAAGATATTTCTTGTTTTCAATTGTTTACAAACACATCTACCTACAGGGGAATATCATCAATATATATAAGATTGCTGTATTCTCCTCTATAGTACTACTAACGGAGTTTAAGGCTTTTTACATCTAGCTTATTATTGAAACATTACAATATATATAAGAGAAATACAAAATTCTTCGCATTAACATTTTTGGCAATGACACCTGCTTTATGCGAGTCCGTAAGAAATAGTAGTTTTCCTCAGAAATGCATAAAAATGCATGCAGGTTAAAAACCTCATCAATTTACTCCAACGCCAGAAAGCATCAAAACACCCATTTTAAACGTTTATTCTAAAGAAGGGAATGAAGCTGCTTACTAATGACGACTGATACAGTTTTCTGTGCATCTCCCCATCCACTAGGTAACTAGCACGGATAATTAGCGAGTGTGACTATGTTTGGTGTCCGTAAATGTGCATCTCTTATCTACTAAAATAACCAACCTTTTGAAAAAGATGATTTTAACGCCTTGACTTATGATTTATCATGTTTTCAAGTTAAATGTTTTGAGCGAACGTGTCGATAACATCGCCTTAGAGCAAAAAGCTCAATTTGATGAGTCAACATTCCTGGCAGTCCCCGAGTTATGTAATATCAACCTTTAATGTCATCAAGACAAACATTGAAACGTGTTTGAACGAATGATACGAACAGTGCTGATTGGGAAGAGATAACATGTGCAAACATTGTTTCCGGTATAAAAGACCCGGCAAAAGCGTATTACCGCATTATTCCCAGGCGAGACTTTGGTGATAATTTACGGATACCACTTTAATAAGGACTGAAACATGGACTGTAAAATACATTTCGGTGAGTAGTACAGAACATTTTCGGAATAATTGTATTAATAGTCTGATATAAATTTGTAAAACATGGTGTATGGAAACTGCTAAAAACTAAATTATTGTCCTGGTGGTGATGGTGACTGGTGAAGCTAGTATGGTATAATTAAAACAGACACAAATGTTGTCGAAAAGGGGCTTTATTTCTTAAAGCCGAAACATTGTTACATTATATACCAATATAAGTTTGAATTAGGACATATATGGGCAAGAAATAGCGCCTTATTAGAACAAATGTTATGATAAAAATCGAAAACTCATGAAACAAGAGATAATAAGAAATAAACATATTTGCGCAGATGTATCAAAAATAAATAGTTATGTCCACTTTATTCTACGTGGTTTGGTGCATTTGTAAGTAAGAAAAGTATAGTCTACAAATAAATTACTGTCAACTTTCAACATAATTATGTTTAATAGCTGACATCAAACTCAATTAAAGAGTATCAACAGTTAAATGAATCTAACTGGATCCTTTCGTGTCAATGCAAATCATGATTACAGTTTCTTCAAGTTCGTCAATTAGCGATATTGTATATAACTGAAATAATGTTGAAGGAAACACAACGCTGCGTCTTTTCTAGCAATAAACAAAGATGCTTAACAAGTTTCATCAATTTGTGGACATTGTTCTTACAACTGTCGGACAGTATGATGAGTTTTGTATAGTTTTCTTATCCCATTTATATTCCTGCCTTCAATCGCAGAATAGTATTTGTAGATAGGATTGTATATCAAATTAGCATTATCAAGTTCGAAACAAATATCCATACATTAGGCACACAAACAAACATTGTGTGCTGTTTCTGCCATCATATAGCAGGTAATTATCAGATAATTTTCATTAAGTGCTTTTGAATTTAAAGTTAACTTGAGAATTATTCCGAGGAAATATTACTTTATACAGGACATTTTATTTGTTGTATGACTTATTGAGAATTCACACATGTCGGTATTCGAAAGATAAACAAACGATTGGTGTTATGTTTGAATATCCAACCCGCTCATTTACCGGCGAAAATTTATATGGAACCACAATGGAAATAAGGGATTTCTTCCCTTTTTTGTGTTATCCCTGATATTGATGTAACTGACATGGTTCATTACTTATGCATACTTCATGACACTTATTATCTTTTAACCTTGCTGTTAAATTTTAATACTGTATTGTTATGTTGTTATTGTTACCATGCTATCAATATTGAAATAAACAAACAAACAAACAAACAAACAAACAAACTGATCATATCACATTTAAATTGAAACATTCTTTAACGAAAATTTCAAATATTGATGTAAAACATTCATTGGAACTGTTCGACAAACTTATACAATGGCAGCCAAGTTTGGTTTCTTTTATAAAGCTTCACAAATAGAAAATGTTCATTTGAAGTTTTGTAAATTTGGAGTCAAATCATCGACGCAAAATGATCTATTTATGGCCTGTTAAGCGTTAAAGTTACATGTATTATAAATTTCTGGTTAAAAGTAGTTGATGCAAATGAAAGGAAAATGATGAAAACAGCTTACAACATATTATGAGGAGCAATTTCCCCCGAGTAAGACTAGTTGGGCTACTCTAGTTAGAGATACTTTATTTAGGCTAGGTTTTGGCGAGGTATGCCTTCAACAGGGTGTTGGTAATACAGAGACATTTTTAAACACTTGACGACGAGTTTCATTTTCTTTCTTAATCTACCCTGTACAATGATTTGCTCAAGCGTTATTTGAATCCTTATTTTACAACCGTCCTAGGATGTTTAAAGCTATTGACATGTTAAAATGTCATAATAAGAATTCTTTACGAAATGTTGCCGTGTATGTATTCAAGTCATTCGCAGAAAATATGCTAATGAATGTTTATGAATGTGATATGAGACAACATATATAATATTTATTTCAGTCTCATTTATGCACAGTACAACATTATAGAACAAACAGAATAATTATACAAATGTACATGCTTATTCAGAGGGCATTTTATTCTGACAATTATGCCTTGAATATATAAATTTTGTATAGTTTATATCGAACATTTAAAACCTGTTTTATAAGGACAATCTGGACATAATAATTACATACACATATTGACAATTTAATTAAAATGCACAGTTTGAAAATATACTTTTGTTATTAGCATTTTGTATTCACGTTTGATCATCATTTGACCAGTATATACTGCATGCATTGTTGAACATGTGTCATTGCTGACCTTTTCACACATTTATATGAAATGTTATTTGTCGAATAAAGTTCTTCTCCTTCATGCATAATAATAATTATATTTTTAAACTGATTTGTGCACCACAATCGGAGTTAGGCAACATATAACGTTGTAGTTTTTTACAATCCTGGTACACATATATCATTTCTTTCAAAATGTTAACATTTTCAGTAAAAACTACTTCATAGATTGCGTTGCATTGAAACCATTCGATAAAAAGTATAAACAAAGATTTGCGAGAAATTGATAAAAGTAACATATCGTCGTAAATATTGTAATGTTTCGGAAGAGTGAATCTATCTAAGTTGTCATGAATAAAAATATTTTATTTTATTATTAATCTTTGATAATTCCCGCTCACCGAAAGTGGCAGAGTGGAGAACTTTCATTATTTTATCATTAGTACAAATATTGTTATTTTTAATACATTCAATGGAACTGTATTTGGCTACCTGGTGTCTGCAATGTACCACCGGATTAAATGTGTACCGACCGACGAAACATTTGTAAGATCACGGACATATAAACCATGGATGCGAATCAGGCTGATATTGGTGGAACGATAAGAAATAATCATTTACACACAATTCTTAGCGCGCAATTACCCACAATCCTTAGCGCGCTCGGTAAGTATCGTGGATTGCCGACACTTTATCGATCGACGAAAGTCGGCAATCTCCGTTCATTTCCGTCCGTTGTTAGCTCTGTTGATCAAATGTAATTATGAATATCATGAACACCTGAAACGATAAAGTAATATTTAACATTATCGCAGATCTAAAACAATTTTATGTAATGATATGACAATAAAGTGCATATACATTTTTATTATGTAAATGAAATGTGTAAACAGTTTTTCAAGCTTTTCCCCCTTGAATTACTTAAATGGTGGCAGTAGTGTTTGACGATTGAGCCTCAAATGCCGGAAGAGGGAGGAGTAGTGATGTAGGGTTAGGCGGTCATCCGGTGAGCTTAGTTGGTAGAGAGCCATGCTAGCATTTAGCATCAACTGATGGATTACACGGGATGTTTTTACTTTCAGAGACATCCAAATCAGAGTAGTAGCACTCGCCTGAAAAGTATTCATCACATGTTAATCGATGTTGAAATCATTAAAGTAGTATACTTCATTTCATAACCAACATGTATCTGAAATATATCACCAAACTTCTATACAAACAATTTTAGACCGAAGAAGTGCAATTATTATTTCATATTATAATAATTTTACCACAAAAAGATGATAAATAAAGGAAATCAAAACAAATCGAGATAACGTAGGGAATAATTAATTTTTATAACGGACATATAAACCAAGTCTGTGATTTTACGGATCGCCTGTAAAATCGAAATTTCATCCGATTCAACGACGCTCGTTCACACTAACAACTCAGTATTGAACCAAAAAATGCATACAAACAAACAACAAAATAAACACAAAATATATAAAATAGCATCAAGTAATGTATAGCTGTTGTAAACATGACCATTACGGCGGTTCAAAATGTCAACTTTTCTCGATTCAGAAACAAGATGACGGACATCGCAATTTTTCGGATAATTTTCGAAAAAATTTACGATCGTTTGATCTCGGATGAAATTCTCGCCGTTAACGAGAGTTCAAACAAGTCTAAGCCAAAATACCAACCTGTTTCGAATCAATGGTTCATGTGTCCGTGGTAAGATGAAGAAACTACAACATTACAATTTATCGTAATTACTACAGAGAGCATGTAGAATGTTTAGACAGCTCTCGGGTTATATGATGGCTACGGTCACACACAGCGCTTTGATTCCAATACCATTACATTCACACGCTGCTGTATTATCCAGTATATTTTTATATTTGACCTGTTTAACCTTTCTGGTATAACCAATGATTGAGTCGCAGTAAACTAAATCACCGTTCGTTCATGATACTAAATTTCACTGGTCGGCACGATCACGTGAATACTGAGTTTATAATATATGAATATTTTCCAGTGTTATAACTAAATGTGTATAGTATAATGTATAGCCTATCGTGTCTAGCGAAATTTCGACGATCTTGATAATCGGGTTTTTCATGTAATTTGGCATTTACGGAAGGCAGTGTTTCGTTCTTTCATCGAGGATTGTACTGATACGCATTACAAGTAGTGTGGCGATTTTGAGTAACGAGATGCTGAGCAACGAGATGACGCATTTTAAAATATACGCAGATTCCGCATCGACAGCTGTTAAATGACCTTAAATCACTACACATTTGCAGGCATCGGAATAATTTTGGCATGCCGACAAAACGGTTGTCACTTACGTTAGATTTATTTAGCGTTTCAAGCAGTTTTTGTTATTACAGCGCGATACTTGTATGACAGTGATAGCTGTTTATTCAATGCACAGTCGCAAACATCTTTATTTACACATGTTAACTGTCCTACTTTTGGGACATACGCGTGTGGATGCATGTCGATTCGCCTGTCTAAAAATAGAAAATATCAGTCTTGCGGGAGTTATTTGGTTGTATTTGCATTTATTTATCGTCGCCACCGGTTTCCCATATGGGCGACGCCTCCGGAAGAATGTTTAGTCATTTTAGATTTTTGGAGGATAGTGCATGATACAGGAGATGCCCCAGTTCCAGAAGCACACTTGGTTCTTTTACGTGCTTGATGTAAAGCATCATACACTTGACCTCGGGTTTTAAAGTCTCGTCCGAAAGACTGTTAGTATGGTCAGTGATGGAGCGGGCAATCGAACCAGCGATCACTGGATTACTAGTCGAGCGCGTTACCACTGGAACACGGATCCGCTACTGTGCGGGAGTTATAAAGCAGAGGATGATTATGAAGGTATCGGAATGAGCGCCCGATGCTAAAGGAGAGTATATGATGGCACACACGAGCGAATCTTATCTACCACCTACTGTATATTACTTTCACACGCAAAATCGGGCAAAATATGGGAATTCAAATCGCCATGTAGTATAGCTGGAGGCTAATATTGCTATGAAAATTATTTCGCTTATCACCGACAACACTAATATATTACCTTGATATGCGATGAAAATATTTAACAGTGTCAATGAGAAATGACGTCATCTAAAGTCTATAAAGCTGTTTTTTGGACGGTACCGTCTATAGTAGTGTGGCGATTTGAGAGGCATACAACAATTGGTTCCGTTTTCAAAACAGAACAAAATGCTGACAGCCGGTAACAAGTCAAAAACGACCACATCCTAATTACTACGCAACGAAGTAGTTCCAAAGTTCACCGAACGAAATAATATCTTAAACATTTCACTAAAATGAAATGTTGAAAAGGTGACCTGCTAAAGTGGTTTGTGAACTAATTAGCTGTTTCTGTTGAGTTCAGATGGGTTTTAAAGCAATGTATTAATACACACGAGTTTGTTTACAGTTTTGGTTGTGCTCGTAATAAAGTTTAAAAAAAGAATTTTTTGTTTCTTTTATATCTTTTAAAGATGGTTCATTCATTCACGACGTACTTACTAAAGGTATATCTTGTTTTATTCCATATTAATTTCATAATTCGTCATCGTTTTGTAAAGTGCATATTTTAAGAGCGTCGACTGTTTTCGTTTAGATTCATACTTTTCGCCGGTTGGTGAAACTGCGTGTCAGAAATGCGATCTGACGGGTACCCTATCATACCGGTTCTCAAGACTTAAAATGCCAGGTTAGCGCTATGAACGCGATAAATTCGCTAAGCGAACGCACGTAGAAGAGTGTACTCGGGTTCAGACTGCGTTTAAAGGATATATATCAATCGATGACAAGTGATTACTGTTGTTGTTGTTCATTATGGCAATTTATCGTAGATATGGTCTCGTTGTGCACGGCTACGAAAATCATCGGTGTCATCTTTCTACGTACATCTCACTCTGTGCTATTAATTGGAAAATACTCTACTACAACAAGATAACTCATTACCAATGGCAAGCTAGTGTTATCATAAATTAATGCCTGGGCATACTGATTTTACTCTAAGTTCGTGCTGATATAATTTAATATGTCATTTTATAATTAAATATTTACAAACGTTACATGAAGGGTCTGATATCTTTGTATTTCATTTATTTACAATCGTGACAAACATTTCACTTGTTTTACAATTTTAAGGTTCTACCATTATTACTGACCATTTTTCTTTATTTCGGTTTGAAAATCTAGTATTTCTAGAACAAGTCGGATTGAAGATCTCTTGGAAAAAATGTTTACTATTTTTTTAGTAAATTTTTATCCTTTTTCTCATTTCTGTCTTATGTTTTTGTTTTGTTCTATATTCCATGCTAACCATCTGACATATTTACACATACTGTGATATTATAAAACTGTTTAGTTTCAAAACGGAAACTTGTATGCAACGAGATGCCAGCTTGGCTACAGAGACGAGTGGTACCGTCCCACAGTTCATTTGTGCTTTGATTATTAGTACAACTGTTATTTCATTTTCATTTCGTACATTCAAAAAAAATAGTTTTTAGTAATTTTATTATGTTTGGTGGCAAATGTTTTTTGAAAACAAATCACACGATCTATTCCCTTGTATATGAAATAACTAAAATTTGATATTGTGCAACATTTTAGGACTATATTGTGTGGTAGTATTGATAATCGTCTGTCATGCTACTGACGCAGCATCTAATGCAACACAAACTGGAGCAGCGAAACCGAATGCAACACAAACTGGAGCAGCGAAACCGAATGCAACACAAACTGGAGCAGCGAAACCGAATGCAACACAAACCGGAACAGGTAAAACAACGAAATGTAAACTTGATTTCAATGTTAATCAGACACGATAATGCTGTTAAAGTTTATGGTCAAGTATTTTCTTAAAGAGAAATTAAGTTATTACGGGGAACGCCACAAACAGAATACAAGTGTACATGTACATGTTATATGCAAATCAAAACTGTGAGAAAGCAACTATGAATTTCATCAAGCAATGGCAGTTTGATAATAAGGCACACAATGCCAGTAAATAATATCTTATCATTATGTAGGATTTATCCCATGATGAAAATTGCGTATTTCAGTGTGTAAGTGACACGTACTATCACTGTTTAAAACATAATTGTAATTGTACTAATTAAGTGTTCATTATTTTACTCAATTCACTACACATATATGTGTACATGTTTGACAGATAAAGGTTGCACTTGGCCAATTGCAATAGGGTACAGAAAAAAACAATTCACGGATGGAAATGTTATTGATGAAAGGTGTGCAGCAAACAAATGTAACAACCAGCCGTTCAATTACTCGTACATTTTAATTCATTTAATGTGCTTTTTTTACAGGAGGGTCGGTTGTGACACTAGCTCCAACACCGACAACCACACAACCGGTAAGTTTTGTTCTATGTAAAGGGATGGGGATAAATTGTAAATAAATAGTCGGAATGTCGCTAACGTCAGTTTCTGTTACTTGGTTATTGTTGTATATATATATATATATATTGATATAATCTGTAGTTAAAAATCAACGAGTGCATGGTATTGTCTCTTTGAATTTTTTGTATGAGAATTTGCATGTAAAAGAATAAGATAAGACATGGCTTATACTAGCATAAATTGAATTTGGTGAAATTACGTCTTAATCAAATGCAGAATGACATACAACATATAATGAGCACAGACACCCAAAACCACAGGGAGACATGAAATATGTTAACACAAGTAGACAACTACAGGACAAAAGGGTTAAGAAACAAATATGAATGATGGGTCTAGTGTGTATTGGTTTTAAGCTATTGCAATGCATTCGTAATAGTATTACTTGTGGTTTGATTTCATATTAACTAACGTTTATTGGTTACATGCTCGGTGACCAGTCGACCTTGCAAGTGTTTCAACGATCTCTTTATTTCGAAACAGCTAGCACACTGGCATCCAGGTCTCTGTCGATACGCCCACTGATTGGGATTACATGGCATTGGTAAAGATAGGGTGACACTGATTGGTTGGAATATTACATGCCATTGATATCGAAATGTTGAATGACCGCTTTGGTATATATGGTATTGATAAATAATGACTGAACGATTAGTTGTGATAACATGCCATTGATAAAGATAAGCTGACTGATTAATTTACGCCAAGTAGTAGTGCATGCCATATCCTCGTGTGGCTGAACTGCACCACTATAAGCTTTATCATTGAAACGGAAAGTAAATAGAGAATGTTGGATTACAAGATTGAACTTACTGCAGACGCACACCCAAGTTCTTCTCATTGGTAGAGAAGTCTATAACCAATAAACAAATACACATTGAAATACATTGTGTTTGTATCTAAACTATTGATACATGCAGGTACGGTGGACCATATATCATTTCCAAACATGATATATCAAACAAGAGAAAAACTACCAATCAAAGTCTATATGTTTCGTTGATAGGGACGCGTCGCGTGCCTTTGTTGATGACGCACATGACCGCCGTTGTCTTAGACATTGGTGTAGTTGATCGATAAATGGAAGACGATAAGTGTAATAGGTGGTCTGGTTATCAAGTTAAACATGGAAGAAAAATTAAAACCTGATCCTTGCCAGTAAAACGGTCATATTATTGAACTAGACTTAATTTTGATTTCGGTTTTATGTGAGGTGTTACTGTTATTGTTGACATTTGTTGTCAAAGGATTGATGTAGAGGATGAAGAAGACAATTTAGTAATGTTAAGAAGTTCAATGTTAATCCAAAAATGACAAAACGCTAGATCAATCATTTCATTTGTTCAAAATGTCATTCTTACACATTTCTTACAAACTGTATACTTTAAGAGAAATTCATACTCGCGCTTAGCATAATGGTTTAGAACATTGGTTTCTGTAGTACATAACTTACGAGGTAACCACGTACTCTATCCCTATTACTCGAACAGAAACATTCGTATATTGTACAGGCCATGCACATATGTATACACAGGAACTGACACAAACAAAAATATCTTCAGTTTAAGAAGTTGTTTTATTTGCAACCAAATGTCCCTGTATATACATGTTTTAAACAATGTGTTATGTCCTTTCTTCTTTTGTTGATTGTATGCACGTTTTATATTTTAGGCACCAATTAAATGCCTGAGCGGCGTATGTCTCGGTAATTGCAGTACTTTTAACACTACAACCTGTCCATCAGACACAGCCAACGGATGCATGGTAACGTAAATGTGTATATGAGTCGCTTATTTTTAACTTAAGGGTTAACCACTGCGTTTTAAGATGCTATGAATGACAAAAACATGTACATCAATTCAGTTTTCGAGTTGTGGTTAACGACACATTTATTGAGTCTTGGCCAAATAATCAGACTTAAAGTGACACATTATTACCATCTGTGATAATATATAGCTTAATTTTGTCTAATTATGTGTAATTGTTAACTTATATACTGGTATTTATTAATTAATATACACCTGCTCATTATCATCTGCGTAAGCGACTTCAAGATACCTTGTGTGTATTCTACTACACATCGCACCGATTCTACTTTCGTTACATTCATATGGTTATTAATAATGGAGACAACGGTATAAGCGTTCGATACTGCAGGAGAGAATATGGTGTGTTTTTTCTTATTTCAGATCGTGAAAAAACCCGACGCGAAAGGAGTTGACACCTACACCTTCAGTTGTCCGTCGACTGGCTGCACACCATCTGGCAGTACTGTGTACTGTTGTTCCAAAGACAATTGTAATCCGTTACCTAAACCCAAAAAGTCAAACGCGACAACAATGTTTGGAAATCTGGTGTCAATTACAATCATCTTGATGTTAGCGAATTACGTCTAACTAACTGTGTTATATATGGATACAACTTTTCATGTAAAACGTAAATTAAAAAAACAACAAGATTTCAATTCAAGCTGACAACAAATTATACGGCCTTATTCTATTAATTGTTTACATTCGTATATCCGGTACACGGACTGTATAATGACATTAAAATATAAAAATTAAGACCACCTAAGGGTTGTTAGGCTAATTCTCACTATGTCTTCAATTCAGTTGTCAGCTACATATTTCAGGATTTTGCTGCATAAACTTGTTTGATGTTCCACAAAACAATTAGTTGATGATGTTTCTTTCTACCTTTCAATAACATATTTTATTTTAGACCTTACAAAGACATAGTGCAGTAGATGTATTGATAACCGTTTATACAGTTGATTAGTTTAAAACACTATATAGATGTCTTATTGTGATTGTGTTCTTTGTTACTGGATTGTGTCCAGCGTGGATTTGTGTACGTGGTACTTTACACGTGGCTCGCATAGACTAATGAACATAGTCGAATTGAAGTGTGTAATGAAGCTTAAATGCTGACAACATATATTTACTATGACATTTGACTTGTAACATTTAGTAAGTGTCGTCTTGTCACGTGTTTTTGCAGAATCCGTCCATACCTTTTCTAATTTGATATGTTTTTACTTTCTAAAATAAAAACACTATTTTCGCAGTGACAGTTATTGTTTTATTTTTATTAAGTAGGTTCAGCAAAGTTATCCATTCGAAATGTGCATACATCAACAAGATCTTTCAACCTTCTTAAAAATAATTAACTTACCATTAAGTTAAAAAAGGTGATTTTACCTTGTCCTAGTAAATCTTATTCACATGTAATAATGAAATAATTCCAAATTATAACAAAATCATAATAAAGAATACAAAAGCATAGAGCAACAAGAAAGACATAAATCTTTGATTTTCTTTGTCGAACATTGATATTTACAAAAGTTCTTTACAAAAGGGTAAAGCAAGAGGTATAATTACATGGTAACATTAGCATGTGGAGGGAGTTTGAAGGTTTCGAGTTTGAAATCTCGGCGAAGTTCTCCAGTACGGTTGAACTGAGAAAACTACCCAAAGGCAATCATATCTCATTTTCTGGGTCACATGTGGAGCTGTCATTTCAAATCTACTTTAACGACCTATAGGCTTATCTTGCGACCTTGACCTCACACGACACATCTGACATATACGTTCGACGCAATTTGTTCGTCTGGGGAATATGTTAAAACTACATACTACATTAACGGAGAGGAAATGCTGTCTATCAGTCCTTTGATATCATCATATGACCAGACTTCGAACCATTATAGTCGAAAGTTGAATTAAGTCTTATTGTGACAAACGTATGCGGATGGCTGTATAAGAAAGTAAGAAGTTATCTTTATTCTCATCGTAAATCATGCATATATTATTAAATTTAGATATCATATACTGTTGGACATATAATACAACCTTCCTTTTGGATATATTATAAATTATAGCAAATATTCTAAACACAATTACATCTTGTTTCCATAATTAAACATTTAATGTAAAGGAGAATATAAGTTGCTACAGGGACAGCCACATACATAAGACAACGCCTTCCAAAACAAACCTTCCGTAAAACAACAATCAATATAGCATAAGGCATTTGATTAGGTGCAAGGGCAAATACGCAAAGGGACAGGGGAGCAAGGAATGGCTTGCCCTACTGTAAATGTCAACTAAGAATAATATCTTGGAACAAACAGGGAGGGGGGTTTTATGGATGCAATACTTCACAGGATAAGTCATGACGGCTTGTAGCAAAAGTCCAAAATGGGAGAGAAAATAACATAAACGCTATATCAAGTGAAAGAATTGCACATGGGGAAAGGGACATTTAACATACGCCCTAAACACAAATAGAAAAATAACCACACGCCTTGGAACTATCAGTAAAAATACTGAGGGTTTAGATCGATGTATCTGCTAGCTAACCTCGCACTTCGTTATATGGTCATTGATTTCCACCACATAAACATTTATTGACTATGTAGGCAGTAACTAATCAGTCAATGCAATTAAGCATTACGTGCATAACAACAAACACGTATATTTTAAAATGCGTCTTCTCGTTACTTAGCATCTCGTTACTCAAATTCGTCACTCGTCATTTGTAAAACGTAGCAGTACAATCCTCGATGAAGGAACGAAATACTGCCGTCTGTAAATGCTAAATGACATGAAATAAAACCGATTAGCTAAATAGTCAAAATTTCCATCGACACGAAATGCTATACTTTGGGTACACATTTGATTGGTTTTAACACTGGAAAATACCCATCTATCATAAACTCAGTAGTCACGTGATCGTGCCGACCAACGAAATTTAGTGTCATGAACGAACGGTGATTTCGTTTACTGCGATTAAATCATTGGTTATATCAGAAAGGTTAAAAAGGCCAAATATAAAAAACTGGGTTATACAGCAGCGTCTGAATTTAACGGTAGTGGAATTATTTTCGTTCAGGAGCAAAAGTTGATGCCTACAAAGACCCGAACATAATTCTTAAAGACATTATCATAATGTCATGTTCTGTCATATCAAGTGTGGTTTACAGATATACATGTAAAACTGGCGTGCAGTCAAAACAGGTGCGAAAAGTATTGATTAACTGCATTTTTACTGACCCTTCCAAGCTGTATTTCGCTGTATAGTTATTATTTCTTTTTGTGTTTTAAATGTTTATTAAATTTTCCATCCGTTAATCCACTGTTTGTCCTCTTTGATTCGCCTTGTTATCCCTTATGATCACAAGAAAAAACATTGATGCATAGCATCAAGTCGGTGCAGAACCTATTGTACAAAGAAAGCTTAAATGTTTATGAGAGTGTTGGAAAAAAAATGATGTTTGGTTAAAAATGTGTCTTCTTAGGAAACTGCTTCAATCACGCAATTGCGAGGTAATGTTTATTAATACATAATTGGTTACACGAGTGTTTGTGCCAAACGTGATTGGTCTTGGGACACTGAGTGCCATATGAAATAGTTCCTACAAGATTTCATGGTGAAATGATAAAATTTGTATATAGTGAGCAAACATAAGTCACATGTATATACAATTTTGGCTAATGAAACTATTTATATGACGTGTGGCCAGTCATGTACTTATGCATGTTTCTATTCATATACATTTAAGTATTCGTGACTTTTATGAATTGTATTGGACTGTTGATCAAGTTTGAGACAAATTAGCACTGTGTGACCAGTCTCCACTATGAAAGTCTTGGAGCAACATAAGCAACAACGTGGTAGAGCGACTGCACATGGATATAAAGATAATAAACACCTCATAACCATGTGAATGCGTACACTTGTAAAAGCACCATATAAAAGGGTAATACATTACTTTTCGGTAACATTTACTTTTCGGTAAAAACTTACTTTTCGGCAATTTCGATAATTAGTTGAAGGAGGCGTTATTAATTTTTAACGTATATTTTTATGATATTTTTATTACAGCTATCAAATTGCAACGTTACGCATGAATTCATTGATTCTTTTAGCAACATTACTAACACTTTTGCATTGCACGATCACTAAACCTGTGTTTTGGTCACAGCGCTCTTATTTACAGAAAACAAATAGCGACCTACTTTAAAAACTGATCCCTAAGTTAGGCTATATCTTTGACCGGGGCGCCGACTAATAAATCAGGGCTGGAAGATGACGGAGCGTGCACGGAGGCTAAAGGACATACCACTGTGGGGTACGGATGTTAGTGTATGCGTTTCCATCGGTTACATTGCCGTCAAGAAATTCCATCAGGGATAAAATGCTACACCATTAGTACTGTACATATTCTTAGAGCCCAGGAATGGGACCAGTCTTCGATTACATACCTAATAGACGGTCACCATTAGTATAAATACTGCCATGAATGATTATCATGGAGCAACAGTATAATATATCGATATTTTGGTAGACAATCGCTCCGATATAATTATGACCTTAACCTTCCTGCTACGGAGGTTCTTGTCAAGACAATTAAATAAAATATGGTATAGTTTCTCGATAAGCCAAACTTTTCATTTTCCTGATGTATGTGTAATGGTTTAATATAGATGTTCACTGATAATATCATTATTTCAACATTACACGAGTCGTCTCCACCTCATTCATGATCGCAAGTTCGTTCAATTTGACTGTGTATCGCATTATGTTGTCACCTAACATCTTACTACATGCATTTACATATATTATTACATACATATAGAATAGCGTTGTCCTATCCGTTAGCTGTTTATACGGATATGTTAGGGTTGTGTATGTGATAGAACAATTTACCAAGCAGGGTATGTTTTTGGTAAAGGATAATTGAGTAAGTGATAGTTTTCGTTTATCGTTCTAAGCAATATGTCTTTTCACATTCCAATTTCAAGATAGAAAACATTGTTATGTGTGTTAGTACACTTTATTGTACAGCACAGTGGTTTGAAATTTGGCGGACCATGGTTCGAGCGATAACGGAGCGTAAATGGATAAAAGAGTGTGTGTCTATCCACTTATAATGATATTATCTGCTTTATATCGCCGAAATGATTGTTCACTTAATAGTGGAGCATCATTTGTCTCGATTCAATCGCGGTACCAAATACATAAACTTTTCTGAATTTGGGTATCATCGACTTCATAAATATTACTTAAAAACAATTTGCCATAGAAATCATTGGCATATTTTTGTTTTGTTTTGTTTCGAAGTCAAACTATAGCTTTTTTGTAAAAGCCCTAACAGCACCAAGCTTGATTTCCGATGTTTAACCTTTCCCGGCACAGAAATACTTTCAAAGTCTCTACATGCGACTGATTGTAAATCGATATATACTCTGAATTTGTACTGTGAACTCTCAGTTGATAATTCAGGGTAATGATAAAAACGCCGCATTTTCCGAGGAGAATGTTAAAAATGTCTCTTTATAAATATGATTCCTTTTTATAATAGCGACGCAAGATTTCGAGAAAAAGGAACGTTCAACGATTCTGGTCCATCTTGATATCAGCATTAGTGAGTATTTTACAAGTCAGTGAAGTAGAGAATGGCTCGGAAGACGATTTAGCTGTTACTAATAATAATCAAAATAGCTTCTAATACAATTTTGCAAACCAACCAAAACAATTCTTATTTTTACATTTATAGAGGTGGACATACATACACATATACATGATGTTTGCAAGCTTAATCTCTCAGTTCAATCCTTTGTCTGCATTATGTAAGACTGTCATTCACCATTGGACATTATCCAAGGACGGGTACGGCATTTTCAGGTGGTGGAATAAATTATAATTTGTATGAGGTTAAAATGGGCGGCTGTCCCTTGTTCAGGGATCTTGGGGGCAACCGCATTTGCTTGACAGGTTTTAGTTTTTAAGACATGAGAATAAGTATAACCTTCTTATCAAATCACAAATTCTAACAAGAATTGACTTGTCTCTTCTATAAAAGACACAATGGCAAACTGTATTCTTATAGCGACTATCCTACTAGTATTTAAACTTAATACTAATGCTCTTGTTGTCGCCGCACTGAAGTGCGGCGTACTGTATGGAATGGGATATTTTTTTGTACATGGAGGGGCACGTGACTTTTTTTGTACGTGGAGGGACACGTGACTTATTTTTTTTCCAAGATTATTCGATTCAAGATAATTTTACCCACTAACAATAAAGTTTTACAGAAAAAGTATTTGTAATATCTTTTTATTGTTTTATTTTATTTCATTTTAAAATATTTTAATTTATTCCCTCATGTGGTGCACGATTTCAAATGGTCAAGGTCTATTTTGACTGATAAAATATTTGAAACCAGTCTACGGAAAGTTTATTTTTAGATTCCCACATGTGGTGCACGATTTCAGAAAATGCTCAGTTAGCACCGTTTATTTTCGGAAATTGCTCAAGAAAAATCAAATAATCGAAAAGCGGTCCCGTCGAAAAGTATGACTTTCTAATTTGAGCGAAATATTTACCGTTTTCGAATGTTTTATTCCACTCAATTTCTATGATAAACGCGGTTAAAAGCAATGTATGTGATAACCATGCAATCACTTTCGTTTTCGGGTCTATTATACGATAAAATCCGTACCGTACGGTCCGTAATGCCGCCCGCTCCGTATTTTACGAGGAATGAAAATTATCAGCGCAAGCCAAGATTGCCAAATTCATCTAGTGAGCAAAAGACGAGACTTCCAGTTGATCGGAAGTTGATTAGTTCGTTGAAGAAGGTAGGCCATGGCTAGTATTTAATGATGATGAGATAGTCATGACCTTTACTTGAACAATAAAACTGAGAAATCTTGCTGAATTATAATGGTTATACATAAAACAACATTTAAAATAAGGATTTTAAGTTGTTAATCCTGTTCAAAACATTGCGACAGGTAAGAAATTGTTGTGACAGGTAAAACATTGTTGCAACAGGTAAAACATTGTTGCAACAGGTAAAACTGTTTTACCTGTATTTCACATGTGCTATTGAAATTTTATTGAAGTGGGCAGTTCATAATTATAACATTATATATAGTCATCGCTGATAATTTCTCCTTGCATGTACTAACGGAGAAGAAACTGCAGTAAGAAGGAATTTGTTACGGTGATACGCTGTTTATTCATAGTTTAGGGTGGTGTTAGCAACTACAGTTTTCAGCTTCATACTGATACCATAATATACTCTTTATTTCGCTCGCTCGCTTTAATAAATGACAGTTCGCTCGCCCCATTGTTTGGGGGGAAAAATCCGAAGAACAAACAAATAATTTGTTGTGACCTAATAATAATTAAAATTGCATTCTTTGAATCTTTTACATAACAAATTATAACAAATAGAAGTGATGCGTTAACTGTATGAAATAAATATTTAGATAAAAGTTGTGCTTATTCTAAGCTTATTGTTTACGTACGTATGGATCAGAAAAGAAAATGTGTTCCGGTGATAAATTTTGAGTGTCATGATAGTCTGAGATAATTATTTAGAAACTTAATGAGAATTTATGTAAAAGATTCAAAGAAAGTAATTTTAAATATTATTATTTTGTGAACAAAGACCTTGCTATATACAGAGAAGTTGGAACTGGGTCTGTGAACAGATTAATATTTTTTGTTTACGTGTTTGATACTACTAAAATGGAGTGTAATACTTTAGTTACATGTTTTTTGTACAAAAGAATGTAAATAACAAAATATCATTCAATTCTTTAGCGGCGACCTTTGATGCTTTGCATCAATGATTTTCTTGTAATGATATATAATCTAGTTTGCATTGTGTCAGTTGTCACACAGAGGAAACAGTTCGCTGACGTTGCAAACATTTTCAAAATAAGGACTCATATTTCGAAAGGAATGCTTTAGACTTATTATGTTTTGATAAAACCGAGCTTTAAAGTTCGATTGAATTTTAATTCCGCCGTCTTTGGTATGGATCACGATGTTCTGCGTGGCTGTGGGATTTGTTTCGAATCTTCAGCCTTATGACTGATTTTAAAACGAACATAATATAATACAGTACAACATCTCCAGAGTAGTACCATCTATAGCACTAACCCCTGTTGAACAGCATCTTCAATTTTCCAAAGGAAATATTTACTACCAAGATCTTCTTTCTTTATAAACAATGTTCCCAAAATGTTGTTGCTCTAGAGATGTTTCATTGTACTCCGAGTTTGCCGCAATTCCTTGCAATAAAACCTTCATATAGGATACATTTAAGAACATCTTAGCGTTGACGTTAAGGCATGATTAACGTACATAGCTTTTAGTTTATTTTGACGCGTCCTAAAGAAACAAAACGTAGGTATTCACATGATCAAAACCCACTACACAAATATTTAATGTTATGCAATTAAATCCTTAAACTGGATTTTTTCTAAATTTTAACGATTTTCGTGATAAAATAATCTTTCATTTCGATATAATCTAGACTTATCTTTGATGAAGTACTATTGTTATTAAAATTTGAGTTGGAGTTTTGGATGATAAGCCTGTCGCATTATTGTTAATCATTATGTGTGTATGGACAAATCGCGATTTTATCATCATATATTATATCGACCACATTAAAGCTACATTATGGTCCAAAGACTAAGACAAATCCTAAATTACAAATCTACGAAAAGGTAACACAATTGTCAAGTAAATACCTTTCGAAAGTTTCTACCTATAAATAAGAAATCTATTTGACATACGACCAAATAAATTTAGACGCGGGAACCGTTCGGTATTTAAAAAAGAGTAGTCACTTCATACTTTATCATTTTCACATCCTTCTATCTCTTAAGTGTTCCGATTTAATTCAGTGTACCAGCGTGTTAAATGAAGCGACTATCAACTTGTTTGCAATGATATTAAAAAAACATGTCGTTGTATTTTAAAAGATATAAATGGCATAATGTATTAACTTAATATATTTAAAGTGGACAAGATTGATTGGTGAATATTTGTTACATGATTTGTTGAGGATGTTGTACCTTCACTAATGACATTATTGTTTCACTGTTTATAAACCAACGTTAGTCCGTGTTTATATTCTACATGAAGTCTGGGTCAAACAATTATATGTCATTTAATTCAAACTTAAATCGTTAATAGTTATTCAATTATCTAATAATATCCGAACCGCACATCGTACTTTATGGAATGTGTTTTCGATTAAACATCTGAACTAACAACTAATAGCTGTGTATTCGACCAACTTCGAAGACCTATGTGTCATTTAATTCAATACTCACTAAAAATGATAAACTATTTATTTTAATATAAGATAACTTAAATTGTAAGTAATTGATCTAATAAAATTAACGACGACTGTTATCCTCGTCTTCAATAAATGAAGGAGCGTTGAAAGCTGACATTGTTGATCAGTATATGTATTCTGAATCATATAGACTAGATTCGCTTACACCCCTGTAAGTTTATCATGTATTCCGGTATCCAATGGACATGTCAACTTACCAACTTTACATTACCAGACAAATCAAAGCACAAAGGTGCTATGGGACAGTAATACTCGTCTGTGTAGCCAAGCTGGCAACTCGTTGCATACAAGTTTTGTAACTAAACAGTTTTATAATATCCAAGTATGTGTAAATAGGTCAGATGTTTTGCATGGAATATGGAATAGAACTAAGTCATAAGACGGAAATGCGAAAATGAATAAAAATTTATTTCAAAGAGATTTTCAATCCGACGTGTTCTAGAAATGCTAGATTTTCAAACCGAAATAAAGTAAAAATGGTTGAACCTTTAAATTATAAAACAAGTGAAATAGTTGTCACGATTGTAAATAAATGAAATACAAAGATATCAGGCCCTTTATGTAAAGTTTGTGAATATTTAATTATTAAATGACATTTTAAATTAGAGCTATATCAGCACGAACTTATAAGAGTAAAATCAGTATGCCCAGGCATAAAGTTATGATAAAACTAGCTTGCCATAGGTTATGAGTTGATGTACGTAGAAAGATGACACCGATAATTTTCGTAGTCGTGCACAACGAGACCATAGCTACGATAAATCGCAATAAAGAACAACAACAACAGTAATCACTTGTCATTGATTTATATATATCCTTTAAAGGCGATTTCGGTAGTTTTTACTGCGCAACTTTAACGCGCAGAATACTCTTCAAAAATGACGTAGTGGAATAGTAATTCGGACAATCACAATGTTATGACGTTATCGAGAAAACGTGACGTAAAATTCCATTCAAATTGACAAGTAAACTCGCTCTATCGGATCAGAATTAACGTTTTTTAATTTATTTTTGATAGTGTAGGACGAGTGTTGATAAACTTACTGTAACATCAATTCGATAGTTTCGTGAGACCATACGGAAACGATATACTTGCGATTAAGTCGCCCGATTGTCGGTAGCGATCTCCCCTGAGAAATTTCACCTTGGATACGATTACCGGGATAAAAATGTTTATTTCGCCGTGTTTCGTGTATGTCAACACAAGGACTACATACGACAGTATTAACAAACATCATTTTGTAAGTAATCTTTCGTTTAAACTTTTTCAATTCGTCTGATTTATGAAATATACGTGTTTCGGATGCAAATTAAACCCGGAAGTGCATTGATCGCCATGTTTAAGTGTTTGTTTAAGTTAGATATCAACTTGATGTCCGCCTTAAATTTGAATTTGTTTTAAAGTGTACTCAACGGGACCCATTCCGTTCACAATATCTCTGATTTCTGATTCTGAATCCATTGATCTGCAGAATGCTGAACGTTTGTATTTCCCCCATTATCTACAGACTACAATACCGTTGTCAGTGTTGACAGTCTGCTTAATATAGAAAGCATCGATACTTCAAGTGATACAGAGTATGATTCTATATCTGAGTCAAGTTCAGATATTGAAAAGCAGGTATCAGTTGGTGTAGATGCTAGGGCAGTTGACAACATGAAGCGCAACTGCATAGCACAATTTATGAATGACACCTGTTGTTGCAAACAACTATGGCAAGCCATGTAGTGAAATATCACCTCTATATAAAGAGCCAGACATTTCTGACTTCCATGACACCTTCTTTCTGGGCACATTAACTTCAGATTCCTATCCTTTAATGACAGGCATGAAGTGGATAGGCAATCGATTACCTTTATTATTTAACTATCTTATGACTTACTGGGATTTGAACCCTCACCTCGTTCCAAAGGTAGATGCTTAACATTTGGCCATGGTGTCTATGCATAATATAATTATTTTTCCAGGTATTACAACCAGGTTTATTTCTTGATTGATGAAGCAGAGTGCTTGTATCAGGGTGCTTATGCTGTGGCAAGCAGGGTTCGTCATTATTTTGAGTAGTAAGGAGTTGGAGAAAAAACATTGACAGGTATTATCAATGAACCTGATTATGCCTGTTAATTATAATACTAATATTGAAAAAAATACATTTCTATGAAATAACTTTATTCAGTAGTAAGTAATGAGTATGTTCTTTCTTTCAAAAGTTATAATCATGCCCAAAGTTTTACACTTTAACAATACATGCGGTCAGAACAAATACACCATAGTATGGTATGAATTACTATTGTATACCAGTATATTGTCATGTTTATTATTTTATAATAATAAAAGTAGAAATGATGTTTTACAATCTATTCATTATGTAGTGTGTTTCATGATCAATTCATCTTAATCGCATATGCTAGATATGATACTTTTGGATGTCGTTATTAAATATTGCTTTTATACAAGTACATTGTATTGCATTTTAAAAAAATGGATGATTTACATGGACATATCATTGTTATAATTGTTTTTAAATTAAAGGGCTCCACACAACATTTGATATGTCAACCATGATTGTCGGACACACAAAGTTTGCTCTACATTGGCACTTTGGTCTCTGGAAAATTAAGCAGAGGGATTCTGCTGCAGAATCGATTCAAAGAGTTGCTGCGACTTTTTTAATGCCGGGAAACCAAGAGTGGTAACCTCCAAAAAATGCTTTATGTCTGACAGAAGTAATTCCGGTTACTTAGGTGCTCTCCTGGTGATGTAACATGATTCAAGTTATTCATAAAGGCTTAGACCCAGACAGGCAATATAATGGAATTTGTTCGATCTGAAAATGATTCTTGGACTAATGATTTATCTAGAATATACATTGTCAACATGCGTTAAAAGCTGTTTAGAACTTTCATACCAGTATTGTTGTGTAATAGTTCATAACTATATATATATTAAACATAAAATTAAAACAAAGTGCCCTTGCACAAACTTAGCTTAAGTCTAAACATGAATGTATAGGGTTGTTATAATGTTGTTGTTTGTGCATTTCATGAATTAAAATTATTATTAAATTATATTTATGAAATGGAACATAACTAGATTGAGACATTGTTGTGTTAAGCTCGAGGATTGTATACTATTTAACTGTTTGTTGGGAAATAAGTGACTGCCCATCATGTATTGAACTTCATTCTAAACGTAATGCAAGTCACGGTTTTTATGTTGAAATTTGTTAACATTTGTGTTTTTCTCATGCAATCCTTATTCATAAATCAGTAATTCTTTCTGAAGAGATATAATAGTTATAGTGTAGGTGTACCTGTACAACATGCCTATTGTTTTTATGTGAATGCTCACTTCTTAATGTTGTAGTTGCTTAGCTACAAAAGAAAACAGATGTATTCTGGTCAGTGTTTTCTGTGGATGTAATTGTGGATTGTAATTCATTTTCAAATATGCATAAGACACTTCAGTTAAAGGTAGTGAGTGTCACTTTATCAAAAAAATCGATCCTCGTAAATTTCGGAATTTTGCATGTTAATACCTTTGTACAGACCTGTTCTTTCATTCTGCATTATTTATTTTTTTAAGAACCCTCTATAACCATAAAAATTTAAGCTTAAACAGGTATTTCCTATCTTGGCCTACGCGCCTAGTTAGAGCTATTTATATTTCGCGCCAAAATTTCGAAATGCATTGTGGGAAGGTCTCGTGAGATCACAAGGTGAAGATCGCGACATTCGAAGACAAAACATGCCTGGTCCGCCGAAAACGGTTACTGGTTAGACTAAAAAGAAGCAGAAAGCTGCACAAGCTAAACAGAGACGTGTCGAAAGCGTCAGGATTGGGACATTTATTGACACATGGGTTAATATAAAGACCGAAAATGGCTCGGAAAAAGACGAAGAAGTCGCCGAGATGCTGATTTCATGGTGAGGGATAGTCTCAATATTATTCTTTTCAATTTTCGCAGTACGTCGTTTATTCATTTTCCTCAGTTTAGAGCTGTCAACAAATGAAACGGTATCGATGAATCCTCGATATTTTTCCATCGATACATATTTAAAAAAAAGATAGTTATGAACATTAAATACATGCCTGAACGACGAAAAATAACGCAAAACAAAGATGGAAGATGCGCAGTCAAATTCAAAAGCATGAACATATTTAGCTAAATAACGTATTCCCTGATAGATGTGCGATTGGTTGACCTATTGGTTAGAGATCAAAATAATGCAAACACTGATTTCACAGTGATGAAAGCTGAGCTATACCAAGAATAAAATGCGCAATGTTATTTTCATGTTGTAGTTATAATTAAGAATCACATCAAAGAAAGAGGAAAAAAACATTCACAGCCCCATCATCTGAATCGTCAAGTATTAGCGGGTCCAAAAGGTGAGGGATTTTTACTGTACTGTATTGCTAATGTTAACTTATTGTGCTATTGTATTTATAATACTTATAGCTTGTAAAACAGCTATAACTTATGTATAAGCTGCACATCCACATGAGGTCATCTGCTGAGCGCCGTCACAGAGTGATTCGATCCTTTTAGCTCAGGACAGCGGATCAGTAGTGTGATCACTACCCCTCAGTGAATAGCTTTCAGCTCTTCTGATCTCTTTTCATCCATAACCAGCTGGATGCTGTCTCTGCAGTCTGCCCGAGCTCTTTCACTAAAGCTCTGCATTGCTTCCCGACTTATGCCTAGGGAGCTCAATGTGGTCCATACAGATTGGGCTGTGAGTGTGAACCCTCTGCAGCCCACCTTTACTGGAAACAGCCAAGTCTGCCACCCACACTCTTTACACAGTGCTTGAAGATCTGTGTACTTGGCCTTCAGTTTGTATGCACTCTGGCATCATTCTTCCCATAAAAGTATATAAAATTTAGCAATATCAATGCCAATATCATTGAAATACATCCGTATGTTCATTGTTTTGTAGTGAACAAATCTGAGAGCAAAATAGACCTTCCTGTTAGCTTATGTGGTAGTTATTGTATCATTAAATTTTCTTTTCATCCCCTGGTGGTTTCACCCATAGTCATTTCACTTCAAAAACTTTGAAAACAAATATATAAAAATAGTTTATCAAAATATCTTTGAGTACATATCTTTTAGGGAAGTTTGTTCCAAAAATATAATTATAAAGCTAACTAATAATATTTCATTTTGAAATATTGAATAAGTTTACTTCTATAGAGTCAGTAGCAATGAAAGTAGTGTTGCCCAAGAGATCAAATTTCAGTTAAAATCAATTATGGTATATTGATCCATAAATTTCATATGAAATAATATATATATTTGTTGTATAATAGACACTAACATCTAAGTATTTATATATTGTAGGGAGGTGCAAATGTCTGGTATTGAAGCGCTGTCATCATAATCAGATATTGGGTTAGTATTTATATAAAGCAATGTAAAACCAATATCACTGAAATTATCCTAATCAGCAAAATCAATATGATGCAAAATTACTTACAAACGTGTATGCATTATTATTCCATTACTTTTGTTATTTTTGTATTAATAATCATTATGCATTGTATATTGTCAGTAGAATTTAAAGAATCCATTTGTTACATTGAACACCATGGTACATTGTTAGTAATGTGTGACTGCTGATGAATGTTGACATTATGTGATTGTTGTGAGACTATAATTTGTAAAAAGTATAATTCTTAATCTGTTTGCATGCTCCTGTAATTTTAATTTATGTAGGTATGTTTGTGTGTATGTTCTCTGTCTGAATATGTTATGTAAGATACAGATAATGATTATTGTTATAACATAGCTCCATTACAGGTGATTACTGCTACACTTGGCAGATATGAACAAATACAATGTATTGTGTTTCAATATTTTACAGAACTTTTGCTGTACCATCAACATCAACCCCTAAAGAAGTCCACAAACCCATCATAGTTGATGCACCAAGGTTAGCAGTTTTTCATTGTAACTGTTTTGTATTATTGACAATAGCAGAATTGATGGTTCAGGGAAGTGTTGCATAATAGTTATATGTAACAGCCAGTTTATGGATTTACAGAACATGCTAAAACACAAGAATGACCAGTATTGCTTGGTTACCACTCACTTGTTATTTTCTTCATAAAACTGTAAGTGGATTGAATTGATAAACAATATGTTATTTACATTTTTATATATTGTATGCCAGAAATGGTTATCAAATGTACATATCATTGCTAGTTTTGTTAGTTTAACACTGTATTTTTTTTAATGTAATAGGATGACCAAGTTTTCAAGTATGGCAGCTAATCCAAAGGGAAGCAGATGTCCAATCGAATTGGAAACTTCCTTTCAAATTTCGTATGTACAGATATTTTGTTGTAACAATAAGTGTGAGTGTCACAGTGTATTTCTGTTAATATTTCCTGTCTTTGAATACATTGAGGATGTATCATGTAAGTTACATTGTAAGTGGCTTCAGGGTCACTTTGAGATCAATGTAAATCTGATGAATATTTTGGGGGGTAGGTGCCGAATCGCGACTGGTACGAAACGTTTTGTGTACGAATGCGTTTCAATAGTCTAGATCATCAGAGGTCTGCATCTGATAATGTTGGGTCATTGAAGCTTCGATCAGAGCAGCTTGCAGTCCCCCAACCCAAGCAAATCTTCAGGATTGAGAACATTAAGCTGTTAGAACCCCTGTGTAAAGAAGGACTGTTGTTGCAACAATCATTGCCGCTCCAGATGTGCATCAAACTACCAGATTAAGCAATGTCCATATCGTGTAGATATAATGGACATCCAGCATTCTATATTGATATTAACCAGCATAAGCAATAGCTAAGATATCATGTGTATTTATATATATTACAGAAATAATTTTATGCAATTAATGTCATAGTATTTGTGTTTACAATATCACAATTATCTGTAATTTGTAGATTTGATGTTGGAGAGCTAGATGCTGGAGAAATGATGGATGAAAATGATCCAGAATACATTACATCTGACTGGGACATTTCCATGAATGTGTAAGACGGTCTACATTAAAGTCTTTTTTATTAATTAAGGCCCGGCAGTATAGTGCCTTATAGTAATCACCGCTTCTGTCGAGTGATTAGTTGTTGTTGAGCCCGCTTGGGTTTAAAACATCTTCTCTTGACCATTACTCTGCCCCCCCCCCCCCCCCCCCCCCCCCCTACAGGAACGCTGCCCTTGATCCTGATGGGTGTCTGCGACCCTCAAAACCTGGCTATTTTTCAGGATATAGAATATTGATCCAGTAGATCTCCTGATTGACTGGTTAAACCAGTTTGACGGCTGGTATGTTCAGTACTCATAATTCATTATTATTGACCTCCTCTTTACACACTAATAATCTGTGTACATCGTGCAAAGGTCGATGTCACACTTAGAGGTCAAACGTCAAAAATGGGTGTACTAGATATGCATTGTATAGCATTATAGAACTATTCTCTCTTGGGAATAAGTCCTCAAACTGTACTTTATAACAGACCTGCTGGTTGTGACAAGTAAATGAACCTTATTGATGTTTAGGTCAGTAAGTCGGAGGTAAAGGTTATGGTGACATTGACTTGAAACATGGTTTCCTGTTAGGAAATCTGTGACACTCGGGCGTATGGTCCTCAATCTTGATATGATAGGTCTCCTGGTTATGACAATAAGATACCCCCTATAAATTAAGAGATCAATAGGTCAGAGGTTAAGGTCATGTTGTATTTTTTAAAGACATTTTATTCGCATTCCCTTTCAATATATTTCATTGGCTGTGTCAAGTACATCGTGGTGAGTCCCGATCATGTTTTTATGTTCCCGCTCTAAAAGGCGGGCATATAGATTTGCCCTTTTCTGTCCGTCTGAAAACTTTACAGTGAATGTTCTTCAGCATGTGTAGTTGCGCTCATGGGGTTTCATGTCTGGCTTCGCCTAGTACGTGCAAAGTTATGGCTCTTGACTTATTGATCATATAGCATACAGAGCATGCAATCTTGTGTTGTGCATATAACCAACAGTATATCAGCTAGACTCACAAAACTTTACAGGAATATTCACCAGCATGTGTAGTTGTGCACATGCAGTTTCATGTTTGGCTCCGCCTTGTAAGTGCAAAGTTATAGCCCTTAATCTGTTGTTCACTTGGTACTTTTGATACACATTTACAGACTATTAGGAGAATAATAGCATTTGTTTAATGTTTAAGTGGGGGCATATTATGTCCTATGGACACATTTGTTGTTTTTCTACTGTTTTATGTGCTTCCATTTTTTGAGGTATAATGACTATTTCATTTTTCAAGAATATCATAATTCTGATTCTTGTATAGCATATATATAGCACAAAACTGATTTCTTTCAAATCATTAATTATTATATCTGCTTTGTAAATTATATTGCTGTTGAAAGGGTAACATAATATATGTTGTCAATACTTCATTAGAGCACCACCTGAAGGTCTAGTTGTGGAAATATATTTGGAAGCTGATGTGCATGACATTGGTTTCGACGAAGAAGACAGTGATATTACATCTAAGGAAACCACCCGTAAAAAAGACAGTGATGTTGCATCTAAGGGAACCATCCGTTTATGTCATGTGACACCATCAGACCAGAAGGAGCCAATGGTTATGGTGTCGGCTTCAAGTCTTCAGAGATTGACAGACCTTGTTCCATATACCATTTGTACGATGGTGAAGAGGCACACAGAAGGGTGTGGTTGGAAGCTAAGATGGGTAGGTTATTTATTCCCATATAGAATGATATAATTGAAATGAAAATTATTGAGTATTGAGAGTAAATTTCTGTAACATAGACAGATAATGATGTTCTCATCTTTGGTTCAATTAGTGGATGAGATTTTCATCCATGTTACAGTCAAACCTGTGTTAAAGACCACCTGCGAACAAAGACCACTATTGCAAAACCTGTCTGCAAAGACCACCAACTTTATCTCCCATCAGACCATTTTCAATGATATTTAATCTGTTTATAGAGACCGCCTGTAAACAAAGACCACATTTTGCTGTTCCCATGGATGGTCTTTACAGACAGGTTTGACTGTATAGTGAAATAATCTCCATTAATTTTGAACAAACCATTCAAGCGGAATAAGTATTTATATACCCAGGTTATATTTGATACTTTATATGCTGACCTTTACCGCTTTACGGCAATTTTCATTACTTATGTGTGTTTTTGATGAAAGGTTGCATTTATTGTTGTACTGTGAAGTCCATCTACGTGATATTTGTATGAATGAAATATATTAATTCTATAAACGTGGCTTCATTCACAACGTCCACTGAGAGACATGCTATGTACAGACATTATAACTCAATGTAGTTTTCAGGATATTTCTGTATTCATAATTTCAATAATAGAAAACATGAGATGCTAGATAATCCAGCCAACAAGTCATTCAATGTCATGTTCTGAATGTTGATTATCTCAGTTCACGTAAGAATAATTAGGTATATGAAATTTACGTGGCAGATTTTGTGATATCTAATTTTCAGTCTTATATAGTTTATCTTACAAATATTTTCTTGATAATGACAGGAGTGCAAAAATGCACATTCAAACTACACCTGGTCCAGCCAACCTGTCCTGCCAAACGGGGTAATGCTAGGAAATTTTAAGATGGCTGCATCAATCATGTTGTCGGGCAACAATTATGCCAAAGTTGCACTGCTGTTCAAGTTTCTTCCGGTTGGCTTACCATCTCAGACTGCTTTCAACCAGATACAGAGCAATTTTGTTGTCCCTGTTGTAAATACATACTGGCAGAACATGAAAGCCTCAGCACAGGAAGAACACAGGAGCACAAGAATTGTCATAGCAGGTATATCAAGACTTCCATTTGTTCTTTTACAAATCACATCTTAACTTACATGTATATTTGTGTCTTATTATCATAATAATTTATTGTATTGAATCAGAATGTACCATTGTTCAACTAGTGCTGTTCTGTGGTTTGCTTACAGCACTATGCTGAAGTCACTATTATCATAGAAAAAGTCGATGGTATGCATAGCCTATATTTAAGTAAATAGTGGTGTTAGTTATAACAAAGTGTATTTTCATCTGCACTACTCCCTTCTTATAAATACAAGTCCCATGTTTGATTGTTTATTTTGTACTGTTGTAGGAGATGGAAGAATGGACAGTCCTGGACACACTGCCAACTTCTGTACATATACCATGATGAACCAGGATGGTAAAAAAGTTCTAGCCATGGAAGTTAAAGACAAGAGAGAGGTCCAGCTGAAGTCTGGCCGCATGGAGGCAAAAGGTTTTGAAAGAGCCATGACTGACATACTTGGAGCTGGAGTAAATGTAGAAGTGGTTACTGACGCACACACGCAGATTTCCTCGATAATGAGTAAGTTGTATTACAAATACCTTCACACTTTTGTTGAATTATTTACTTATCCTTCAGACGTTAAATTGTAAGCCACTGACATTCTAGGAATGGTTTGATATTTATTGCAATCTACAAATGTTCAACTTAAAAGTCCATATCAGTGTCATGTGGACACAATTAGTTTATTTGTTTAATGTGCAAGTCTTTAACAAAAATATTTATTGATTTTATTTCATATTTTCCTAAATGTAATGTAGTGTTATATGTGTAAATAATGCTCACTCTTTTTTTTACATCCTACATCACTGGTTGTCGTTTTCTGTTCTTATTTTATGTCCGGAAAATTTCGATCCTTTCCATCCACATGAATAAACTTTGTGGTGGCACATGAGAACTTTACATTTTCATATTGTTTTCTCAAATTCTGCACCAAAAATATTAACAAGTTTCGCACATGCCTTTAAAAGTCCTTGAATTTGAAGCCTACTGATTTGAATAGAAAAAGGACCAACAATGATGAAAACAATTAGCTGTTTTCGACAGGGCCTATCGCTGAGTAGGCGATAGTATGGTAATACAGTATGGTACGGTAGTTGACAGGTGTTATGCCCTCTTATAGCAGTTCTCAAGCTGTGTAATTCTATCCGTGCTGCAGTGATGGTCGTCTAGGGGGGGGGGATAAAAATACACTGTCCTTCTCTATACCGAAAAAATCTGCATTTTTAGTTCTTGAAAATGGGGAAATTATCAGTGTGACATACAGTTGGAACTTCAGATTATTACCATGAGTCTTTTCGGCACAAGTTTTTGTTAAGCCCGCTGCTGTGGGCTTGACATACTGGACCATTACTTTGAGAATAAATAAAATAGATGTGCAATTTACAGCATTATATATCCCTATTCTCTTCATCTTTTGACAATTAGCTGGCTTGACGTTGCCCTTTGACATCTGGTTTACAGTAAACTAGTATGTGTAGCAAAATATAAAAGATTTACTATTTTCTATCATTCAGGTTTCCAGTGTATCGATGCAGATCATATTTGGCTGCTATTGATTACATGTATCACATTGTTAGACCTCTTAGAAAAACAAGAACGGAGAGACATAGTAAGTATGCATAGTGTTGTACACAAGAAAGTTTTATGCACTAAATAAACTAAAAGTATTGGTTCATTTACGTACTTGAAATTACAAGAAAACTTTAATATACTTAATACTTAGGGGTTCTACAAAAATCTTAGGGTTTTGATTGTCCAAAAAATTTAATTAATAAAAAAAATGGGGAGCAGAGCCATTTCCCCTGAACGTATATGGAGGAAACTTCCATAAATATTCTTTCCAGAAATGTATACATTATAATCATAGTGATATTCTTAACCTGTTGGGAATTAACAACTTTGCTCATGACCCTCTAGTTGCAGTTGTTGTCAGTTTTGCCAGTGATCATTCTTATCCCTGAATAATATTTATGTGGGTTTTACTATTTGAATTTCATTCTTGTAGTTGTGTATAATTCTTTTTCACTATATGTCTTTACAGGTAGTCATTGGTGTTAATGTCTTCAAAAGTTACTTTTACAATTTTCTTTGTAGCTACAGTAGGACATATTCAAAAGCAGCGAATCACTGGACCTTCAAGTTTGTGAAAGTTCCAAAAACATATGAATACATTCCCGAAATAATGCTACAAATTGTCAATACGTACACAGCACACCACAAAGAACAGCCTATAAGCAGAAATGTGATTCAGGATCCAGACGATCCAAGGAGGATGTCGAGCACCATTGCTCCATCATCACCACCTCCCACAGAAGCCATTGTAAGGAAATACCAGTCTCGACTGGAAAAATGGCCAAGACCCTCAACTAGTACAGAATAATTGTGACTTCTTATTATTTCTATTTGTGTTTGAAATGTATGTTAAATTTTTCTTTCCCCTGTGCAATTATATCACTTATGTTATTTTCTCCCAAGTTTCGGCCTATTGTTGCCAGCTGTCTTGACCTGTCCTGTGATGTATTCCATCCATAAAGTCCCCTGATGTTTGTCCTCTTTGATTCTCCTAGTTATCCAGTACGGCTGTTCCCTTATGTATGAACCATTTAGCCTCCTGAAATGCCTTGTGTTTCATGGATTGTTGTTTCCTAGAGGTCTGTGTGGAAAAGCACTCTTATATTTGTGGCGTTCACTCTCTTTTGTTATTGAAACAGAAACAATATTTTACAACCATTTTGTATAGTATTTTGAGTTGGTGTAAGACAGATTGTATGTTGTTTCTGTTGTGTTTAAAGTAACAAAGTCATAACTGTCGACTTTGTGTGTGCTACCTGAATTTTGTTTGCAAATAATTTATATAACGTGTGTCCTATTTTTGTACAATTACATAACCATAGCCTTGAAAAATTGTATCATTGTTCTTCCTCATACACGAGAGAGTAGGCATAGACATAATGCATTTTTGAATCTAGAATATTGAGTTTTTATGCGACGGATTTATGATCATTCGGTTTTACTTATTTCATTATCATAATAAATTTTCGTTTTACGACTGTTTCATGGTATACATATAGTTCATTTTTGCACTCGGCTCAAAAGTGCATGTTCTCAGGTTGAGCTTTTGTGATCACTCGCTGTGCTTCTTGGTGTTGACTTCCATACATATTGTTATATTTGGTTAGTCGAAAGAGGGTCAGATGGTCACATGAAGGAACAACTTCAAACTCTTAATGAAAATGAGATAACTGGTCTGATCTTCCTGTAATTTGATTGCAACGTTCCTTTATACAATTTGATACAATGATTGTTCAGATTATGTTGAATATTCACAAAACATGGCCACTATGGGTTTCTGTCACTTGCTTTTGACGTTTGTACTATAAAGTATGTTTTGAGATAATTTTTCACAAATATTCATTACACAGGCTTTTGGCCAGATTATTGCAATACTAGAAAATGGTCGCTAGGGAGGGCATGGACTCATTCCCTTTATGTATACAGTGGGTATTTTAAAAAAAATGCATTTCCGAAACCGCCCATTCGATTTTGAAATAACGACAGGAAAGATTATTGAGGACCCTCGACCTAGATTGTTCAGAGATTTCAAAGTCGGTGTGTTGAAGGAAAGTATGTAGGGGAACTTGAGTATTATCCTGTGTATGTAGCTAAATTATTCTTACTCATCAAAAACAACAGCGAAAGGGACATAGTCACTTTCAACATATGTATAATTATAATGTTTGAGCTTGCAGACTATTAGGGAGTGTATCAATGCCCTAGTCTTTAGAGATGTAATTTCTTTATAGTACTTGCAGTTTGTGTCATTTGTTTAGTGCATTTGCTTTACAATAATTCCTGCTTCTTTACAGTAAGACCTCGTTCTTTCGACAGCCTTCTATCCAAATTGTCCGAAATAAATATCGGGTTCCGGTGTATATAGTTACGCACATCAAAATTGAAATGGGCTATTCGAAAATCATATTATTCTATGTAAAATTTTGGATCTCATGCATTTGAATGAAAGAGGACAGACTGTATCCAACACTGTAAGAAATATGTAAACTTGGATTTCAGTTATTTTTCACCTTGTCTCTTTCTGTATTACTCTTTCCAATATCAAGTTGAAATATTTGTTGGGTTGTGAAAAGTGAATTACACATCTGTCGTGTTGACCTGTTCACAAAGAAAACTTCTCTGTACCATAAACCTAATGTAGTTTACCATATAAGATGTGATTGTTGTTAGCCTATGACTGTTAAATATTGACAGATTTCTTGTTTTTTAAGATTTATGGAATAAAAGTTTATTGCTCCATAAATGCAAAAATGTTTTGTTATGGCTCGGTGGGTATTTCCTGACATTTGATCTCCTTTTTTGCAAATGAGTATTCTCACATCTGGTATGAATAGCAGGGTTTTATTACATATACCACATTTGTATCATATGACATAAAACGAGAGCATAATGTGTAATGTCCCATACATAAAATTTGTTTGAACACTAATGAGTTAATTTTCTTCTGCTTGGCTAACCACTTCATGCTAACTATAGAGCCAAGGCCAATTTGTATAAGTTACAAGAAAACTGTAAAAAAACAAAAGCTAAGGCATGTACATACAATTGGGACATTTATTTTGTGTGTAAAACCTACACTATGATATAGATCTTACAGGCTGAACACTTGAGCACAGGTTTGGTCTCATTCCACAACACACATTCTCTCTGTCAGTGGGCATTTCACTGCACCTTTGGCAGATGCACCAAGACGACCAGTCTTGGCTACCTGATGGTTCAGGTTCTGGTGCATGCTGCCGGGATAAGGTCGCAGAAATGTCCAGCAGCACAGATTGTGAAACAAATTCTTACAACTTATACTTATCTCACTTAATGACTGCTTACTGGCTACCAACCAGTACCCGCACCAAATTTAGCGCTTGTGAAGTTTGTAATGAAACCCAGCTCGAACTCGCGACTTTTGGATCAGGAGTCGGGTGCTCTACTCTTCGACCACTGCCTCCCTTATCATGATACATTAATTATTATAGCAGTCACACTCGTATGCTTGTTCAAATAGTAACACATTAGCACGTTGCTTCTTATTTTCTGCCAACTCTCAGAGTCGCTCAGCATCCCCAACACCTAGTCTTTTGCCCCTCTGCTTCCTCTTTCCCCTCACGCTACCTCCTCTACCCCTTCCTCTCTTCGTCACACATCCCCCTCTTACACCTCTCCGGCCTCTCACTGGCAAATCAAAACTGTAATCAAGTGTTGTATTGTCCTGTAAATTAAATAATTTATTAATTAAATGCACTGACTGAAGTATTTCAAAGTCAAAAAGATATTAGTGACCAATTGTCTGTAATATCTCGACTGACAACAGAATCCATTCACACAGTAGCTGTACCAACCTATTGGCCATTTCAAAAAAAACACTCGAGTGTCAATTATATCAGACCTTCATTTAGTGGTGTGGGTTAGATGGTACAGAGCGCCATACTAGAGTTCAGGGGTTTGCGAGTTCGAGCCCCACATGCGCATTTTCCTTGATTTACTTCAATGGTGGCAGTGATGTTTGATGGCTAAAGGTGGTTGAGCCTCAAATGCTGGAAGTCGGAGGAGTATAATGGTGTGGGGTAAGCTGGTTGGCTCAGTCGGTAGAGCGCCATATACTAGTGTTTAGGGGGTCCCGAGTTAAAGGCCTACATCGGATCAGGCACTCTTTCTACTTTTGATTCCTTCATTTGTATGTCTAATGTTTAATTTTCAACATACTAATTATTGGTTATAAACAGAGATGGGTTTTAACTATGCAAGTACATGTTATTTGCACCCCTTGAAAACTAATAATGTATGAACATGGCCATTCTTGATTGCCACAGCGAATTTTGAATGCGATAACAACAAAAGCATGCCCTGCATATTATCCACATTTTTCCATATCTGGTAGATCGTACCAAGTTTCATACATGTATGTCCCTTTCAAAGTTAAGCAATTTCTTTTTTAACAGAATCTACTGATCAAATATTGCAAAAACCTTGCAGATCTATCTAGATCTATGCTGGTCAATCATGGCAGTATATCCACATTTTGTTAAATACAGACCCGTAAACGGACGGACAGGAGTAACCAAAGTTATAATTCGTTGAAAACAGTGTACGTCAATAATGAGCTAGTTTTACAAAAAGTAAAACCGGGCAGTCAAACATCTGATCGGCAGTATACGGATCGAAGTCCGCTACGTCATATGCTACGTCATATTGTTACGAACAGAAATCGTTTTGAGATGACCCCCACTTAGCGCAAATTGTCTTGTCAATAATAGACGATCGAACAATTATAATCTTCGATAGGTAATAAGTTTCACGACAAATATTATAAACAAAATCTAAGTTTTCGTATTTTCTTTTGTATACAAAAAAAACACATACTTACCGAAGACGTAGTAGAGCTAGACTCTTGCGATTCCATGACTGCTTGTTTACAAATTATCACGCTGTGCGCGCATGCTCAGAACAGTCTTTAAAAATAGATCGAGGATTCCGCAACTGGCGTTACTTTCGGTTTGCTGACCCCATGTAAAACTCGTATTTTATCAATAACCAGTTGAAATCTTTCGGATTTTTGGCTGATGTTTGTTAGTTTATGTTGATTTTATGTGAATTTGCCGGTTTTCAGCGAAGAAGTGGATTTGACGTTAAAATCACACTCACTACCTTTAATATGAATTGATATTGCACAATATGCCTGCGCTTTCTTAATACAATCATTTATAAGCAAAAAGGAATTGTGTGTTCAGTTGTAGCCTTGATTTCATTTCTGCAGAAAACACCTAAAATATACTCTTCAAGAGGTTTATACACTATATAGCATGTTTTTAGAAATATAGGTCTGTGGCAAATTTGGTCAAAATTTCATTTTATCTTGGTTGTTAAGCAACCACAAAAAAGTTGTTATTTTACAGTTAAATGTCAATAATAACAGTTGGTATACAAATTATATATGTTTTGTTTATTGTTTAAATGTGCTTATTATATCCTAATGTATACTAGATTTGGAATGGAAATAGTCGGATTTTGCAGGAAATCAATGTTATTTAGTAACAACAAAATAGTCAGGATTTAAATATAATCATATGTATGTATGTGTAATTGGAGAATTATTGTCTATTTATATACATCTAGTTAGGCATTAGAGGCATAGTCACAGTTTTTATCAAGCATGTAGTTTTGTAAATTCTTAAAGTAGACATTTTGTGCCAAAAATGAAAGGCTAACTATATATGGTATTTGTACCATGCAAATATTATTCTGCTTTTAGCAGATAAACATGTAATTTGTCTATGAAAAAATAGTGTAATCAATAAAAACTGTTTAATATGTATAGAATATTGAATAATTGTATTTTGATATGCATATTATGATGTCTGAAAATACATAATTATATTCAATGAAAATGATTCAAAACGGAATAAATTCGGTTTCTATGGCAACATAGATCTTAAACAGATAGAAGTAAGTGTTTGCTCTAGAACATTGAACATATAATTGAAATGGATTCGATTCATGCAACAACTAAAAAGAAATAACTCTATATCAAATATGGGGTTGCCATGGTGACGTATTGAAATATATCTTATATTCGTCTTTTCTTTTTTGATGTTGTTCTTCATGCTTTTATTAAACACTAATTTTATCAAACTATTTCCAGTGCAAATATTGACCCTTCGTGAACTAGTCTTCGTCATATTTCAATAGATATGGTAAAAATGACCACAATTCCAGATTGAAAGTAAAGGTCAAGGACACCAGCTATTTAATTTCTTAATAAACATTTCCAATTTGACAATAGCTTTGATGTTTGCATTGACCTTTAAAGTATCTGCATGATTAAATGTGTTTTGGGGGGGGGGGAATAGGATGATTATAACGTTGTCTAATCAATGAATAATTTCTGATAATATCTTTCTTTAATATATGAATCATGCTAAATTATTGGAACAACCCTATTACCAATAATTAGAAAGGAAAATGTTGCTGTAAAAGTAATAAATGTTTGTGATATTTGAGTATAAATTGAATCCTGTGATGTGCACATTTTAACATAGAGAACCCAAAAAAATATCGATACACATAGTCAAAACACGAGCTTTTATCTTAAAAACGAGCACGGTGACCCCATTTTTTCTTTTCATTTTTGGTTTTCTAATACTTTTTTCTATTAAGTGTGAAAAATGAAGGATTTTTATGAAAGGAAAAAAACTATAGAAATCGTCTTTAACAGTACACTCTTCTACGTGCGTTCGCTTAGCGAATTTATCGCGTTTATAGCGCTAACCTGGCATTTTGAGTCTTGAGAACCGGTATTGTCGGGTACCCGTCTGATTGCATTTCTGTCACGCAGTTTCACCAACCGGCAAAAAGTAAGGATCTGTACTAAACGAAAACAGTCGACGCTCTTAAAATATGCACTTTACAAAACGATGACGATTTATGAATTTAATAAGGAATAAAACAAGTTATACATTTAGTAAGTACTTCATGAATGAAGTACAAGAATGAACCATCTTTAAAAAGAGACAAACATTTTTTTCGTTCATTAAATTTTATTATGAGCACAACCTAAACTGTAAACAAAGTACATTCGGAAAATCTCGGCCAACAACGTCAAGTGTAGAGTAACGAAGTGGTACGGAAATATCCGAGAGCTGACGAGAATGAACAAACTCGTGTGTATTAATACATTGCTTTAAAACCCATCTGAACTCCACAGAAATGTTTATGATATTATTTCGTTCGGTGAACTTTGGAACTACTTCGTTGCGTAGTAATTAGGATGTGGACGTTTTTGACAAGTTTTTCTGTTTTGAAAACGGGAACCAATTGTTGTATGTCTCTTAAATTGCCACACTACTATAGTACCTGAGCGGTACCGTCCAAAAATGGAACATTGCCCAATTGTTTCAAAACCGTTACGCCTAGATGTGTCAAGGGAAGTGCCGATTTGTGAAATTCAATGTGGCCCCTACTCCACTATTTTCGGCGCAGCCGTACTAACATGGTTTTGCTATTTGCATAATCAGTGTTTTGTAAACCAATCAAATCTTACGTTAACCACCAAGGCAATGTGGCGCAATTTCTCTTCAATTTAAAAATACGTGTAACCTTGAAGCAGATTGGTTAACATTGTGTATAGTGTATTTCAAGATTTATCCAGTAAGTAGTGTTGTTATTCATCACTACGGGGAATTGTAGATAAATCTGTTTGGTTTGCCACTTGACCATTTGTTAATATTGTAATGTGCATTCGCTTCACGCATGATATAGGCCTAGCATTAATAACACGCGTGTCACTCGTGACCGGAACCTCGTTTTAAAAAGGACGCTATCTTGCATACAAAGGAATTAGCTCAGCCTCGTTTTCATTTAGACGCTTACAGAATCATAACAAAACAAGTCTTTGTGAGATGACATTTTGCTAGACATTTAGTTAAACTCCATCTCGCCTTCTGTGAAACTTTCATTTCCAACCTCCACCCCTGCACCCCCTTTTTGCGTCAAGCGTTTGTTTTCGTTTTTTGTTATATATATGATAGTGATTACCCTGATATGTAGTGTTATTGATATTTGAGATTATTTTATATGTGTTTGTTTGGCGTGGCGGTTTATTACCCACCTTTGCCTCCATATTGAAGATTTTGAGATTATTTCTATATGTTTAGAACTTGTCTTTTTGTCAAATAGAAATTTGATCGTCATTTATAAAAATAAATGACATGTACATGCTTTGTGTTGATTTAACTTAATCGGCAAATAGAACCATATCAGTTTAATTGTCTGTGCTGTTGCTAAGTGGTGAAGCAAAAGTTTATTAACATGGATGTGTGTGTTCACGACTTATGCAATAAGTAATGTTGAACTATATTGAAACAGACTATACTGTGTCTATGACTAATCACACTACGGGGTTATTTATTATTATTCGGAACACATCGGCATTATTGGCTCTGCCGAATACCGCCGAGTAGTTACGATTGATGTAGTCTCATACGCAGTGATCTCCCCTTACAGGTCTCGAAGTTTCTGTAGTATAGCGTAATTGAATGACATTTAGGCATTTTTTATGTTGTACTACAAATTGTAACCTTCAGATTGCAACAAATTTGCAAACTTCAAGTTGAGCCGTCCATCTTTTTTTAAAGATATTTCTTGTTTTCAATTGTTTACAAACACATTTACCTACAGGGGAATATCATCAATATACATAAGATTGCTGTATTCTCCTCTATAGTATTACTAACGGAGTTTAAGGCTTTTTACATCTAGCTTATTATTGAAACATTACAATATATATAAGAAAAATACAAAATTCTTCGCATTAACATTTTTGGCAATGACACCTGCTTTATGCGAGTCCGTAAGAAATAGTAGTTTTCTTCAGAAAGGCATAAAAAAGCATGCAGGTAAAAAACCTCATCAATTTACTCCAACACCAGAAAGAAGGGAATGAAGCTTACTAATGACGTCTGATACAGTCTTCTGTGCATATCCCCATCCACCAGGTAACTAGCACGGATAATTAGCGAGTGTGACTATGTTTGGTTCCGTAAATGTGCTTCTCTTATCTACTAAAATAACCAACCTTTTGAAAAAGATGATTTTAACGGCCTTGACTTATGATTTATCATGTTTTCAAGTTAAATGTTTTGAGCGAACGTGTCGATAACATCGCCTTAGAGCAAAAAGCTCAATTTGATGAGTCAACATTCCTGGCAGTCCCCGAGTTATGTAATATCAACCGTTAACGTAACCAAACCAAACATTGAAGCGTGTTTGAACGACTGATATGAACGATGCTGATTGGCATGAGATAACGTGTGTAAACATTGTATCCGGTATAAAAGACCCGGCATAAGCGCATAACCGCATAATTCCCTTGTGATACTTTGGTGATAATTTACGGATACCACTTTAATAAGGACTGAAACATGGACTGTAAAATACATTTCGGTGAGTAGTACAGAACGTTTTCGGAAAACTTGTATTAATAGTCTGATTTAAATTTGTAAGACATGGTGTATGGAAATTGTTAAAAACTTAATTGTTCTTAGGCTAGTACGAGAACAAATGTTATGATAAAAATCGGTAACTTTCTTGAAACAAGAGATAATAAGAAATGAGCACATTTGCGCAGATGTATCAAAAAGATATATGTATGTACACTTTTTTCTACGAGGTTTCATGAATTTGTAAGTAAGAAATGTATAGTCTACCAATAAATCACTTTTCAACTTTCAAAACAAGTTTAATAGTTGACATCAATATAAATTAAAACGCATCAATAGTTAAATGAATCCAATTGGACTCGTTCTTGTCAATATAGATAATAATTACAGTTTCTTCAAGTTCATCAATTAGCTCCGTCGGTTTAGCACTCGATTGACAACCGATATTGTATATAACTGAAAAATGTTAAAGGAAACAAATATTTGTTAATGCGTCATCAATTTTTGGACATTATTCTAACAACTGTCAGGCAGTAGTTTGAGTGGTGTATAGTCTGTTAATCCCTAGTAAATTCCCTGCCTTCAATCGCTGAATAGTATGTTTCGGAACAGCAGCACTAACACGGCTTTGCTATTTGCATATCATCATTCTGTAAACCAATCAAATCTTACGTCAACCACTTAACCAAATTATCTTCAATCGAACAATGTTTGTAACGGTTAACTTTTCGTTAATGCCTATATATTTTTGCCGAAGCAAAAGAATTATTGCAATGCTGTTATGTTTGCAAAGAAAACATTTTGATCATAATAGAGGCGTTATTCTTATTATTGTTTACATGACAATGTTGTTTGAAAAATAGATGAACATAATATTGTTTGCCTTAACAACTGCGTCTGAAAGTAGTTCTATAGTCCATTTCAAGGTTAGTCTAGTAAGTAATATTGTAAGTCAACCGCAAGGGAATTTGCCCGGCGTTGAAATTAAGAAGAATTTCTTGGTTTATGTACCAGTCACGAACATGTATATTGTTTTAATAAGTTACCCCGATATGTAACATGTTTATTTACATGAATGTGTGATTTCAAAACTGATACAATAAGTACTGCTGAACTTTTGATATGTTTCCTTTACTGTTTCACAAGCTAGAAAGTATTTTACAATGAAACAATAGACACATGCAAGTCTGACATAATTAGTGCTGATTATGCGAATGAATGGGAAACTGAAATTATTTCCCAACATATAGAGGACAAGCGGAAATATTCGTGAAAACTGTCAGGTTGTGTGATGGTGCACACCCGTGAATCGTAACCAACTTATATGGTACATTACTTTTAAAACATGGCCTCTGTATTGGCATAATTATGCTCACTTTCAACTTATCACAGACACAAAACATGAATTAATAGAACATTTCAATATGGAAAAATATGTGATTTCACATCGCAATAAAGTACCTAGATAATACCATTTTATAGTTTGAGATTAATACTGCCATGCCATGCCATGAAAATAAAATTTCATTTACTTTAACATTTTGTCTGTAATGTTACAGTAACATGTTATGGGTATGAAATTTACATGATATTTATTGACATTACTTTACCGTTTTTCTAGGGCAAATGCATTCTTCAATTCAAATTCTTCTTGTCGTTAATAGTGATTTATTTGAAAGAAAATAACACGCTCATTTCCCTTCAATATCCCCTTGAACAATTACCAATATTCACATAAAATGTGTAACATTTTAGGACTATTTTTTGTGATAGCGTTGGTAGTCGTCTGTCATGTAACTGATTATGCCTTAGCATCAGCAAGTTCAACAACGATAACAGCAGTGCCGGGAGCATCATCTTCGACAACAACAACAGCACCAGGAAAGGTAGCATCATCATCTACAACACCAACAACGAAAGCACCATTAAATGGAGCAACGGGAGCAGGAACGATTGGTAAACTTGGTTTTACTTTTTCCGATAAGAAGACAAGACATAACAATTATGCTGTTAAATTTGATGGTCAAGTATTTTCTTGAATAATTCAACTGCAAAAGTACATACATATGATGATCCTAAACTTTACTCTGTACAGTGATTGTACGAAAACAACAACGGATATTTCATCAAGCAATGATATTTATTATTATAAAACGTTATTACAAAGGGAGGGTGTGTCTAACGGCGATATTAGCGATCGGGATAAAATATTCGTGCTCTCCTAGTTTGCCAATATCGCCGTAAGGCACACCATCATTGTATAATAACATCTGATCATAATATAGAACTTGTCATATAATGTAACAAGAAATATATTTTAAAAGACAAACGGGGTAAATGCAATGATGTCACTCAGTATGTTAAATAGAAATTGAGTTAAAACAAACAGTAGAAGTTTTCCATTGAAAACAATGAATACATTATGACGCTATACAACTAGTTTTCGCGTAAATTGTTCTTTAACATGGAATGTCTTCAGTCATTTCAGAAACGGAATGCTATTTATTGCTATATATTGATATAGTCAAAGGACACACAGTTTGGTGCACAATTATCTATTGTGATTAGTTGAATAATCCCTAACAATAATCCTCCTATTTTGGAACTCTCATTTTGCCAGAGTGATAAGCTACGGGAAAAAAGAAGTAGAGCTATCATTCAACGATAAATTACTGAAAACTATGAAATTGATAGAAACCATGTCAATTGTTGGAAGAAAAACTAGTAAATATCATCTACGTTTCTTCTTGCATTTAGTTTAAGTAAAGACTGGGTAAAAAGTGAATTATCTTTTCGAGACAACCCGTGTGGTGCCCCTCCGCTTAAAATATGAATCAATCAACTCGTTTAATGTCTTGCATATTCAAACAACACGCTTGATATACAATATTAATTTGTCAAAATGTATGTCAAAATCAATATTATACAGTTCCTCGGAAAAAAACGTAATTCGGTGCGTTTAAATGACACGTGCTAGTACAGTCTGAGTTTTATTTGCACACATATTTAATTAGTGTTGTTCATAATTGTATTCAAATCCATATTCGTTTAAGTCCAGCGCGGTATTGAGTTCTGTACCACTGCATGTAAAAAGGTTGATCAGGTGGAATATTAGCAATGGTTCGTCTTTTCAATATTACTGTAATGCATACGACTAAATCAGAAAAAATAAAGACACTAATGTGGCAAAACCGCTCAGTGAATTTGTAAAATGTGCTTCATATGGTTGATGAAATTATCAAGATACAGAATATAGTAAAATAACCTACAACTGCCTTAGCTTTTAACGCCTAACATTGATTTTTATTTGTTTTCATATTACACATTATCGCACAGGAGTTATATCTAGATATGATTGACCGATAAACGTTGTTCTAAGTCAGTTGCATCGCTTAGAACAAATTTATCCACAGCACTTTATTTTATTGTACTATTTGTATTGCATCTTTCAGCACCAGTGGTAACACAAAAACCTACAACTCCGGTAAAGTAGTTTGTTATACAAGCGATTAGGGGAGGGTGGTAATGAAAGCCGTTTGTGGTAAAGTTCATTATATTTATGCTTACCAGGGTCTCATTGAAAGGATCAAAAGTCGGTTTAAGAGCACTTCTTTTGATTTGTGGGGTAATATATTCAATTATATATATACATGTATATGTATAACGCTTACATCCAGCAGCTAAAGGTGATGTTTTTCTACATGTCAAATCTAAACAGACTAAACCAGATTTATTTCGCAACGATATAATTTTACAAAGACATCAGCAATCGCGATCGTTCACACAATAAAAGATCATAGTGGAACACTAAAACGAGTTAATCAGTCAGAAAGTTTACACCATTACTCACCTGTCTAGAATGATTTTCTCTGTTGCAAACGCATTGCTGGGCGGAGCACACATTGAGTTATACGCTCTGAAGACTAAGATAAATATTAGAAAGTCACAGCTTAGACGCTGGTTCATTTAAGGCTACCTTCGACCGATGTATAAAGTATTAAAATATATGATAATGTGAGTGATGTATGGAACGCAATTAAAGTTTGTCCATCGTAAATATAGATACAATATTAGGTGGTCTGGTTATCAAGTGAAAACATATAAAGTGATCCATGAAAATACGGTCCCATCATTAAGGTGGTAATTTGGATTTTGGTTTTAAGTGAGGTGTTACTGTAGTTGTTGTCATTTGCTGTCAAAGTATTGATGTAGGGGATGAAGAAGACATGTTAGTAATACCAACACGTGTGGAAGTCATAAAGTTCTATGTAAAAACCACGCATGACAAAATACTAGATCAATTATATTATTTGTTCAAAATGTCCATTATTGTACATCACTTACAAAATGTACACATTAAGAGAAATTCATACTCATATTAAGAAAAATGGTTAAGAAAAAGATGGTGTCTGTAGTACATAACTTACGAGGTAACCAGTACACTATCCCTATTACTCGAACAGAGACATTCGTACATTGTACTCTCCTTGCAGTAAAGTATGTTTACATTGGAGCTGAGACAAACAAAATCATCTTCAGTTTAAAATGTTTTTATTATTTCAACGAATCTACCTGAGTAGACATGTTTTAACCAATGTTTAATGCTCTTTCTGCATTTATTGATTTGATGCACGTTTTATATTTAAGGCACTAATTAATTGCAATGACGAAACATGTACCAGTGATTGCCGTAATTTAACTTCGGCTAAACCCTGCCAATCAGACACAAACAAAGGATGCAAGGTAACGTACATGTGTATTTGAGTCGCTTATTTAACTTAAGAGTTAATCACTGCGTTTTTAAAATTGTAATGCGCCGTGCTATGAATGGAAATACAAATGTACATTCATTGGATTCTCGAGTTTTTGTTAAAACACATTTAATGAGTCCTGTCGAAATATTCAGACTTTAACGACCACAAAATTACCATCTGTGGTAATATATAGTTTAATAACTTCTTATTTTAGCAAGTTCATAATGACTGTTTCAGAGTTTTACTGACACAGTGTTTCCAATATATAACATGAGAAATTGTCGTATTTTGTAGCTTTCAACTCTGTATACTAGTATTTCTTCATTGATATATACTTGTTCATTACAATCTCCGTAAGCAACTTCAAGATACTTTGTGTGTACTCTACTACACAGCACACTGACCTACTGTCGTTACATTCACATGATAATGGACAATGAAGCCGACTTAATAAGTGTTCGATACTGTAGGAGAGTACATGATGTGTTGTTACTACAAATTTCAGGCCGTGAAAACCACCGCGAGTGGAGTTGACACCTACACCTTCAGTTGTAGTACGACTGCCTGCAAATCATCTGACAGTACTGAGTACTGCTGTTTCGAAGACAAATGTAATCCGTTAATTCAACCCAAAAAGTCAAAAGCGACAACAATGTTCGGAAACCTGGTGTCAATTACAATCATTGTGATGTTAGCGTATTACGTGTAACTAATTGTGTGAAATCTGTATTCAACTTTTTATGTGAAACGTAAATTTAAAAACTTTCAATTCAAACAAAGGATGCAAGGTAACGTACATGTGTATTTGAGTCGCTTATTTAACTTAAGGGTTAATCACTGCGTTTTTAAAATTGTAATGCGCCGTGCTATGAATGGAAATACAAATGTACATTAATTGGATTCTCGAGTTTTTGTTAACACAAATCATACGGCCTCATTCCATTCTTTGTGTACAGTCATATATCAGTTTACAACATGCACTGTATAATGACATTAAAATATAAAAAATAAATACCACCTAAGTCTTGTTAGGCTGATCATCACTCTTCAATTCAGGAACATTTTTCAGGATTTTGCCTGCTTAAACTTTCTAAAACTATTTTTCTGATGTTCCACAAAATACTTAGCTGACGATTTTTCTCTCTACCTTTCAATAACATATTTTATTTTAGACCTTACAAAGACATAGTGCAGTAGATGTATTGATAACCGTTTATACAGTTGATTAGTTTAAAACACTATATCGGTGTATTATTGTGATTGTGTTCTTTGTTACTGGATTGTGTCCAGCGTGGATTTTTGTACGTGATACTTTACACGTGGCACACACATACTAATGAACATAGTCAAATTGAAGTGTGTAATGAAGCTTAAATGCTGACGACATATATTTACTATGACATTTGACTAGTAACATTTAGTAAGTGTCGTCTTGTCACGTGTTTTGCAGAATCCGTCCATATCTTTTCCACTTTTATATTATTTGCTTTTTTAAATAAAACACTATTTTCGAAGTCGAAGTTGTTGTTTTAATTTTTATTAAAGCAGATTCACCACAAAAATCCATTCGAACCTTGCATACATCAACAAGATAGTTCAACCTTCTTAAACATAACAACTAAACTTACCATTAATTTACAAAAAGTGCCATTACCTTGTCCTAGTATAGCTTGTTCACATGTAAAACATTCCAAATTTAAACAAAATCATGATATAGAAGACAAAAGCATTGAACAACAAGAAAGACACAAATCTATGTTTTTCTTTGTCGAAAATGGATATTTACAAATGGTCTTTACAAATGGTCTTTACAAAAGGGTAAACAAAAGGTTATAATAACATGGTTTCATTAGCCTGTGGATAGAAGTTGTAGGTTTTGAGTTCGAAATCTCGGCGAAGTTCTCCAGTACGATTGAACTGAGAAAACTGTATCCAAAGGCATTCATTTCTCATTTTCTTGGTCAAGTGGAGAGCTTTCATTTCAATTCTTCCTATACGACCTAAAGGCTTTTCTTGCAACATTGACCTCACACGATACACCTGACATATACGTTCGACGTAATGAATTAGTTTGGGGAACATAACTACACACTACATTAACAGAGAAGAAGAATTTAATATCATCGTACGACCAGGACTTCGAACCATCATAGACGAAAGTTGGTTTCATTCTCATTGTGACAAACGTATGCTGATGATTGTGGTAGAAAGTAAGTAGTAATCTTTATTCTCATCGTAAAACATACACATGTTACAAAATTGAGTATCATATAAAGTTGCACATGTAATACAACTTTCCATGTAGGAACTACAACAAATTATTGCAAAAAACGTATTATATACACAATCAATTTTGTTTCCATTGTTATACATTTAATTTAAAAAACACTAAGATAGATTTGCTCACCTATTTGTAAACGAGAGAGAATAAGGTTCCTACAGGGAAAGCCAAATACATACATAGTAAGACAGTGCCTCTCCACACAGATGACTTAGGAGAGACAAAGAGCACAAACAGGGAGGATTTAATGGATGGAATACATCACATGACTAGTCAAGACAGCTGGCAACAATAGGCCGAAAGTGGGGAGATAATAACATGAACACTATATATAAAGTGAAAATAACACACAGGGGAAAGGGAAACCCAACATACATCTAAATACAAATAGAAATAATTACCATACAACGATGTTCATCCTTGGAACGGTCAGTAAACATTCTGGGGGTTAACACAACATTATAAATAATGATATGATTTACGCAAAAATGAATATGGATACTATCGTACAAAATGTATGTATGAGACCATAACACTTGCTGACCATATCAGCCAGAGTTTGCTCAACAAAACTGTTTCAGCGTACATAAAATATACACATTTAAATAATACACTGAGTCAAAGCAGAGAGTGTGCATTGTGCGTTTCACTGTTACTTTGTAACCAATTAAATTATATATGGAATATATACATCAAGATGCAATACAGAAAACAAAAAATATATATCCAGAGAAAATTGAAATTATCTTTCAGTTGGTACCAAATATGTCTATGTTTAGCCGCTATTGTATCGAAAATTGTTTATATTACCCCATGCACACTTTAGAATTTACAACTTGAAACGTAATTACTTCATGTATGTAAATTGACGTCCTTGAATAAATAAAATGTGCAAGAACATACTTTGTTTGAGAACTTCACTGGTATAGATAATGATAATCTTCACATAAAGTTTGAATATTCCATGTAGAGCTCATTATGACAGGTTTCGGCAACAAAATGGCGATATAATTTAGACAATATTCATGAATATGTAGCCTCTTTAAACGTCTATAAACGTATTTTCAATGATACATGTAATTAATTATACATCATAGAATGACGTTACATTAGTCTGAAATGTATCACAATACAAAATATGTATGTCGGAAATGCATAATACATACACCATGTAAATATTTGAAGTATCGTGTCTGAGTTACCTTTAACAGCTTGCTTGGTGACGACAGTCAACGATACCACAATAGTGTACACAGATATTTGTTCCAACATACAACGTGTATATGTACCATGATGTAAACAACTGCACTATTACAACAATTGATGTTTCGTAGAATATTCATTATGGCTACCACATGCAATCCCGGTTATGTTCTTTAGCATGGTAAAAACGTAAAATTGTACGTATGCCTGACCACATAATCTTACTATATAGCACTATCTGTGACCCAACAACGCGTTCAAAATACGAAAATATGTCCATAGTATTAATCAATTCTGTATTTATTATCCGGAATCTTTTTTTGTTTTCATTAATACGAATGTCTAAGAAATGAAAAAATATTAATCTGAATATGTCTTGAAACTGAATATAATTATATGTGGCGAAACATCAATTATTTGATTTCTTAAAATTAATCAGAAACAAACTATAAATGTAGTGTAAGGTGGGGCAAAGTGCCCATATTAAGCAATATGTTATGATACAATAATAACCATCAGTACGCTTTTAAGACATTACTGGTTATGCGTGCAAGTTTGCACGAGACTTATACATTTATAGCACAGTTAAAGCTCAATAAAGTGAACATAACTTAATTGTATGGGGCAAAACGCATTTTGATAAGGGGAAATAACCTCTAAACATTATATATTTATAAATAACTTCTGGTAAAATGTAGTACAATTTCATGATCATGTACGCACTGTATAAATACCGTCAAACAAACGCATGAATGGCAAAATCGAGAATACAATGTGCACGATGCAATACTAAAATATTAACTAATCAGCTTTAACACAAATTAGTGTAAAATTAGAGTGAAGATGTTTTTGTAACTATGTATACGAGTGTCAGATTCGTAATAATGTCCGGACAGGCCTCGTAAATTTAATGGTCACTAAAAATCTCTATAAGTGTGGCACTCAAACTCAATAATTACTCCCATATCGTGCAATCACTCTAAAATCTCAAAGAAAATAAGCCAAAAGTAATATTCATCACTCATTTGACATTTTTTGCATTTTTTACATTCAAACTTTCACTGTCAGACTACTAAGAGTAAATTTAGTGATTTAGGTACAGAGTGTAAGTATTCGTTATAATCCCGGGCCAAGGTTTAAACCCTCAATGGTGTTTGTGTCACTAAAAGTAAGCTACAGTTCCCATATTCTCATACATCATTATTTTTGTGTCTTATGTCCATTAAGCATTTGTAATTGTCTATATGCATACATGTACGTTATTTCATCACGGTCTCCATGCATCCATGGGGTGGATGTGCATTTTGTATTTGACATTTACTGCTAGGCTTTATTCGTTTTTTTACATTTCTGTTTGATAAACATCAAGTGCAAGTTACATAAAAATTACAAATGCTCAAGTATTTATTAAAATACACATGAGCAATAAAATCCAAGGGATATAGCACAGGTAGTGCATGTACCACTTACTCGGAGGAACTATTTCTTATGGAGTGCATATTGAATAGGTTAAACACCGGCTTATAGTTTGTCATATACTGTAATTATATCATATTCGTTATAAACAATATAAAGATATGCTATCAGAAAATGATGTATAAATTGTGTGTATAAATATACAATATATCAATAATCTAAGTATTCGCCGAGAAATCACAAACAACGTTACACATAAATGACGATCTACTTTTAATACACAATTGATATAAACATTAACCTTAACTACACTGATAACCAACGCGTTTTGAATCACATGACATGTACAAATAAAGTATCAAATGCTCTACTAAATACACTTGACTTTTCCGCTCATTTCCGTCTCAAGTATGATTATTGCGCATCATTTGTAGTTTAAAATGTTCTTTTTATGTTTACCAATCGAGTACAATTGCTTTGTTAACATTGAGATGAAAATAGTTTCAAACTAATATTTATGAATATCAAATATCTATTAGTGTTCAAAAGCTCTTAAATGTTAAAGTTACAAGACATTGATGCTGCTTTTTTGTAACTTGAAACTGTTACACACTGTTCTATTCTAGCGTACACTCATTGTTGCGCTGACAGTTTCTCTTTCCAGCGTACACTCATTGTTGCGTTGATGGTTTCTTTTTCTAGCGTACACTCATTGTTGCGCTGACAGTTTCTCTTTCTAGCGTACACTCATTGTTGCGTTGATGGTTTCTCTTTCTAGCGTACACTCATTGATGCGTTGATGGTTTCTCTTTCTAGCGTACACTACACTGATAACCAACGCGTTTTGAATCACATGACATGTACAAATAAAGTACCAAATGCTCTACTAAATACACTTGACTTTTCCGCTCATTTCCGTCTCAAGTATGATTATTGCGCATCATTTGTAGTTTAAAATGTTCTTTTTATGTTTACCAATCGAGTACAATTGCTTTGTTAACATTGAGATGAAAATAGTTTCAAACTATTATTTATGAATATCAAATATCTATTAGTGTTCAAAAGCTCTTAAATGTTAAAAACTAAGCGCGATTGCTGTATTGACTAAATAATAATATTATAACCAATTTGACGAAACTATTGCTCCCTCGACGAGAAAAATGTACCGTCGAACCTCATTTATTCGACAACCTTCTCTCCGAATACTTGGTATCAGGTCCCAAATGTATCTGATCTGTTCGCAATCATTTATTAAGACTGAACGAGGCCCGACTAAACATTAAAATAATAATATATTTCATGGTGATTAGTCTTTTAGGTCTATATAACCGATGCTTTCAATTTTCAACGTTTATTCAAATTCAACAGTCTGCAAACTGACCCAAAGTTACAAGACATTGATGCTGCTTTTTTGTAACTTGAAACTGTTACACACTGTTCTATTCTAGCGTACACTCACTGTTGCGCTGACAGTTTCTCTTTCCAGCGTACACTCATTGTTGCGTTGATGGTTTCTCTTTCTAGCGTACACTCATTGTTGCGCTGACAGTTTCTCTTTCTAGCGTACACTCATTGTTGCGTTGATGGTTTCTCTTTCTATCGTACACTCATTGATGCGTTGATGGTTTCTCTTTCTAGCGTACACTCATTGTTGCGCTGACAGTTTCTCTTTCTAGCGTACACACATTGTTTCGCTGACAGTTTCTCTTTCTAGCGTACACTCATTGTTGCGCTGACAGTTTCTCTTTCTAGCGTACAGTCATTGTTGCATTGATGGTTTCTCTTTCTAGCGTAAACTCATTGTTGCGCTGATGGTTTCTCTTTCTAGCGTACACTCATTGCTGTGCAAAGAGTTTCTCTTTAACGTAAACTCATAGTTGCGCTGATAGTTTCTCTTTCTAGCGTACACTCATTGTTGCGCAGATAGTTTCTCTTTCTAGTGTACACTCATTGTTGCGGAGATATTTTCTCTTTCTAGCGTACACTCATTTTGTCTTAAGTTCTACAAAATACTTAGTTAATTGACGGTTTTTCTTACTGCCTTTCAATAATAGATTTTAGTTTACACTTGGGAGATGTTTACTGCAATAGTAGTATTGATAACCATTTATACAGGACACTTTATAGTTATATTCTCTCTCTTTTATTGTGATTGTGTTCTTTTTTACTGAATTGTGTGGATTTTTTAACGTGGTACTTTACACGTGGCACACACATACTATCGAACATAGTCGAATCGAAGTGTGTAATGAAGCTTGAATGCTGAAAACATTTATTTACTATGACATTTGACTTGTAACATTTAGTAAGTGTCGTCTTGTCACATGGTTTGCAGAACCCGTCCATATTTTTTCCACTTTTATATTATTTGCTTTCTTTAATAAAACACTCTTTTCGAAGTCGCAGTTTTTGTTTTAATTTATTTAAAGTATGTTCAGCAGAATAATCCATTCGAGCAAGATCTTCCAACCTTCTTAAGTATAATAAACGTACCACTAAGTTATAAAATGATGATATTACCTTGTCATAGTATATCTTGTTCATATGTTATACATTCCCAATTTAAACATAATCATAATCAAGAAGACAAAAGCATTGAGCGACAAGAAAGACATAAATCATCTTTGGTTTTCTTACAAGGGTAAAGGTATAATAAAATGTACATGTAGTTTACAGTGGACTGTCTAGCTTTTGGAGTGAATTTGAAGGTTCTGAGTTCAAAATCACGGCGATTCAGTACGATTGAACTGAAAACCCTCTATCGAAAGACATTCATTTCTCCATGACTGGGTCCCGTGGGGAGTTGTCATTTAAATTCAACATATATAATATCTATAGGTATTTCTTGCTTTCTAAACTTTACACGATACACCTGAAATTTACGTTCGATGCAATGTGTTCGTTTGAGGAACATGTTAAAACTACAAAATACATTAACAGAGAGGAAATGATGCCGTTGATACCATCATACGACCCGGACTTCAAACCATCCAAGACGAAAGTTGGGATTAGTCACATTGTGACAAACGTTTGCGGTTGATTGTAGTAGAAAGTAAGTAGTAATCTTTATTTTCATCGTAAAGCATACCTTACCTATTAAATTGAGATATCATATAAAGCTGCACATGTAGTACAACCTTCCGTGAATGAACTATAACAAATAGCAAATATTCTATACACAATCAAATCTTGTTTCCATTGTTATACATTTGACGTAAAAGAGAGAATAAGTTGCTACAGGGTACACCACATCCGTAAGACAAAGCTTCCCCATACAGACCTCCAGGAATAGTGGATACATTATCAAGCATTTGAGGAGGTACAAAGGTAAATACGCAAGGGAACAAGGGGAGCATGGAATGACTTCGCCAACCATAAACGACTACTCAGGAGAAATAATGAGGACAAACAGGGGGGGGTTTAATGGATGGAATACATCACAGGACAAGTCAGGACATCTGGCAATAATAGGCCGAAAGGAGGGGGAATAACATGTTCGCTATATGAAGTGAAATAATTGCACATAAGGAAAGGGAAATATAAAAACACTGTGGGTTTAAATCGATTTAAAGGTAGCTAACCTCACATCGCTACATGGTCATTGCTGTCGAACACATACACATAACTTGACGATGTAGGCAGTAACTAATCAGTTAATGCAATAAACCATTACGTACATAACAACAAACACAATGTGTATAATCCACCACAAGAAACAAGCAGCCTAATACTGATCTTGCTCTCAGTAACTTAGTTATTTACATCAGAATGCGAAAAAAACACAAAATATTAAATCAATAACATAATGTAACGTCAACTCAAAATAATGGAATTAATAATAAGACAAAATCTTAAATACTGGTGAAAGGGAAGGGGAATTCAAAATAACGACAAATAGAAATAAAATATAAAATTATATAGAGAGAGAAAAACAAACAAAATTACGACTGTACCAAATGAGGATTAAGTTGTGTTATAAAACAGCACTATAGAGAGAAAGGTTTCCTTGTTAATGCCAAATGACGTCATATGTATTTTCATTAAACGACGTCATAATAGAGAAACTGATACATAGATACAATCGTCATTAATGACATTAAGAAAGTAGCCTAGAGAAATTCATCTGATATATATGCCTCAATGATAAGTACGTAATGTATAGAGAAGAGGATGGTGGATTTATAAAAGCTGAAAATGGTCAACCCAACTAATACTTCGACATACAATGGACAGCACAAAATGAACCAAGGACAAACACCAACGTTAACCGAAACAAATATAGACACAACAGCACAATAGTGGTAGGGTAATTAGTTTAAGATACTGCATGGAACGTTTATTCCTACATAGTCCCGAACATCTTAAAGACAATCTCATTCGTCCTATCCTGCAATATCAAGTACGGTATTTCAGATATAATTTTATCTAGTTTATTAACAGGGGCGAACATATATCAAGAATTGATTTATATAAAGTCGTATCGGCAGTAGTTCTTATTATGTTAGGATTATAACAGTTCCTTATTAACTTATCAATCAGTTTAACAAATAACTGATCAAAGTTTCAACTGTTTTTTTCAAATGTTATATAACAGATCTCCATAAAAATTAGGTATTGTAATTATTGTATCCAAAATAGATTTGCCACCTAATCCATTTGTTTGGATATTTATACCAACGTTTACGATTTTAGTCTCCTACTGTCGTCATATAACAGGATGAAAAACTTTCAAAATCAATGGAATCAATTGCGATCAATTTTTTTAAATTTCGCCAGCTCTAAGCCTGGCATGGGTCAAATATCGGCGCGGTGATAAACAGGTTTGCAATTAACATTTGTTTGGAGTCAACTTAGCAAATAACAAATGTACTACATGTAACAGAGCTGGATGATGAATATCATTCCCTACTGTTTTGTAGACTGTTGTTTCCCCTGCGGTCTGTGAGGGGAGGAATTATCTTACATATATGTGGCGTTCGCCGTTACAACTTCACTCCTCTTTGATATAGAATTAATTCAGTAAACTCATAACCGACGACATATGTCTCATGGAGGAAGTTTTACCTCGAGACTAGAACATCTTAAACGGAGTTTATAAGCAAGTGCCATTTTCAACGCGCACGGAGGTTAAAAAACATTCCACATTGGGGCAAGCTTTGCAGTGTATACGTTTCCATCGGTTACTTTGCTATTGAACAAATTAAGTTTCATCACGGATAAAATGCTATGCCATTAGTACTGTACTGTATTCTAAGAGCTCAAGCATGGGACTAGTCTTCGATTACTTACCTGTGAAGTTAGCTGTTAGCCGTTAGTTGTAAATTCAGATGTTTGTTCCCGAATAAACAACTATTAGTTGTTAGTTCAGATGTTTATTCAAAGAAAAATAGCAAGAAGTTAGATGTGAGTTCGGATATGATGTAGCGAATACACAGCTATTAGTTATTAGTTCAACTGTTTATTCGCATACATTGAGGCGAACTAACAACTAATAGCTAATAATTTCGATGTTTATTCGCAGAATATTATGATATAGCCAATACACAGCCAGTAGTTGTTAGTTCAGATGTTTATTCGAAAAAACATTGCCATAAGTTAGATGTGAGTTCGGATATGATGTAGCGAATACACAGCTAGTAGTTGTTGGTTCAGATGTTAATTCGAATATGATGGAGCGAATACACAGATTTTAGTTGTTAGTTTAGATGTTTATTCGAAGAAACATTCCAATAATTTAGATGTGAGTTGGAAATGATGTAGCGAATACACAGCGAATAGTTGTTAGTTCAAATGTTTATTCGCATATGATGAGACGAATATACAGCTAGTAGTTGTTAGTTCAGATGTTTATACGAAAAAACATAGTCTGAAGTTAGATGCGAGTTCGAATATGATGCAGCGAATACACAACTAGAAGTTGTCAGTTCAAATGTTTATTCCAAAATGCATAGGTTTGTAGCGAATGTACAGCGGTTATTTGGTAGTTAAGATGTTCGTTCCCGAATTCACAGCTATTTTTTGTTTATTTAGAAGTTAACTCAAGAATCCATAGCCAGAAGTCAGTTCAAATATGAAGTAGAGAATTCACACTTGTTAGTCTGTACGTTAGTTCTCGAAATCGAATTTATAGCCAGATTTAAACCGAAATAAACTGCATTTAAGTGCGTCGGTCTCGATATGAGTTTGCTTATCATAAAACTCTTAGTAACATAATGTTTTGCCTAAAAACAAATGCGTGTTTCTAAAAAATGTTAAGGTTATTTTGAATTTCATCATAATATTTAGCAACAGCTCTTAGAATGGTGACATCACCAAACATGACAGGAAGTTTTCTGTGAGTTCAAATAACATATCATTGATGTACATGATAAACAGTATAGGCCCATGAACAGACCGTTGAGGGACGTCTTATGTGATATGACCTGCTTCTGAGAGCTATCTAGATACATTTACCTTTTGATATCTGTTTGTCGAATACAATTTGAACCTCTGAAGTGATGATTGATTGGAGTTACTTGATTTATCAAGAAGAGTTGAATATTTCACTAGATCAAATGCCTTTGACAAGTCCAGAAAGAGTGTTCCGACAATTTTACTTCCATTGATGGCATTTATCCACCTGTCTACAATAGATGTCAATGCAGTGTCAGCTCTGAAGCCAGGCTGAACTTTGTGTATTAAGTTGTTATTTTCTTTCAATATATCTTTTTTTAATGATCAGAAACATGGCTATAACATATATTTCAAATTATTGTTGGTGAAGTCAGTCATTTGTAACCTCTTACATCGCTCTTACATTCGGTCAATTATCTATGATTCTGCTATACCAGAATAATTACAGGTATAATTGACCACGAGTAAACAACGTGTACCATCACATTGTTTATACATTCTTTTCTCGCTTGCTATAACCTATAACCTATGACTAAGAGTGATTACAAGTACTGATTCCAAGATTCTCTAAACAAATAAGGATACATGATTAGTCTTAGTAAAACGTCAGCAGTACATGATACAAAGTCAGGATCATGTGATATATTATGATTGGTCAAGAACCTAAAAATGTATAGTTATATAGCGCCAGCAAGCCGCTTCAGATTCAGTCTTTTTCGTGCCAGGCTCCTGAGAGTTTTTCCTGACAATCTTTTACTGAAATTATAGAACTTGGAAATCATCTAACGGAATCACTCTCAGTATTCTAATTGGATTTTATTTGACACAACTGTTTTCAATACGGATTAAATAAAGTAATGAAATAATCAGAGATTTTGTGATAATTTTTATTATTTAAAATATCACCCAACTAGTGATCTCGGTACAAGACAGTATACTTGTATATCACAACCAAGTCAGCTATCAAGACTAACATGGCGACTTCTGGTCAAGGTGATATCTAAGCAGGGTGATATCTGGTGGAGAATCCGAAATTCCTGTTCGATTATAATATCAACGAATATGGCAGAGGTATGTCGAATTATTACTTAAGAAGTAACAAAGCGCCTACCACATCTACGCCGAGAAATTTGCGAGAACTTTTAAACGATACTCGCAAACGAACTCAAGAGCTTCGTGATAAATTTTATTCGACATTACAAGCCAATCCGACATCAGACGAAATACCGCAGACTATCCCGCCGAACTACGAAGACACCCAGACGAATACACCCATCCAGGCAGCAACCAAAGAACAACTAATTCCAGAGGACCCGTTATCACACAATAAATCTCCAGATGACCAACTCAACTTTTCGTGGGGAGAATATAGTGATATAAACAATCCTAACTCTAAATCTCACATTTATCCATCCTTAACAGAAGAAGATTTAGAAACTCAACAAGTGTGTAGCGATATAAACTTTAAACCCAAAGTGCCACCAACAGCGCCGATAAATTCGCCTGCTCAAGACACGGACAGGACTCTAGACTTCATTACGGGTAATATGCATTCTCGTATAATTAAATTATCACCTTTTACTGGCAAAGATTTTGAAAGTTTTTCGGCATTTTTAACGAAATTTGATAAATTTTGCGCTCTGAACAATATTAGAGACGTTCAAAAAGGCGACATTTTAAATTTTTATTTAGAAGGTACGGCCGCCACTTATTACGATAATTTATCGGAAGAAGTAAAAACAAATTATTCTGAATTAACACAGGCCTTAGCAAATCGTTTTCAAACTAAGGACCTAGATTACAATTTGATTTCTATCAAACAAAAACAGGATGAGTCTACGGATAATTATATGTCCAGAGCATTAAAAATTGCTACGGATTTGAAACTTGACGAGCGAATTTTGATTTCGCTTATGGTTAACGGTCTCAAAGATGATATCAGGAAACAAGTCTTGTTAAAGGAACCAAAATCTTTGCCAGAGTTGAGTTAATTTGTTAAATTGTGTGAGATTACAAATACTCTATCTGTTAATTGCATGGAAACCAAATTTGATACATTGTTAGAGGAAGTTAGAAATTTGAAAGTTGAAATGCAAGCTAAACCAATTAATATGGTACAATCTGGCTCTTCAGAACATTTTCCTCATAACGAGTATAATTACAACCCGCGCCAATATCAAAATGTTCCTCATAACGAGTATAGTTATAACCCGCGCCAATATCAACATTCAGAGAGATTTGATACACAGCCTCGAGCTCAGTATGATAGATTTGCTTATAGCAAACCGAAAATCATTAGACCGTATACATCTAATCCTAGACTTACTTCAAGACCAGTTACCTGTCAGAAATGTGGTAATGATAGATGCTTATCAGGCAGAAACTGTCAGGCATACAATAAAACATGCCATTTTTGCGGTAAAGTCGGTCATTTCAGATCTGTCTGTTATAAGGTTAGAAGATGAGGCGAGACTGTCAATACTTGTCCTAAAAACAATGTAGGGAATTGTAAGAAACAAATATCAAGCAAAAATAAAGATAAAGGTTTTTCTAGGAAATCAAAACTGCATACTATTGACTGTATAACCAAAATTTCGGAAAATTTAATACCGTTACAAATACAAGATAAATGTACGTCTGCCCTGTTAGATACCGGAAGTTCTATTTCTTGTATTCAATATCAGTTTTTGAAAACTACTCAATTAGATGATTCAAATTTACGTCCAACAAATCAAAAATTCAAAACAGCCTTAGATGGTCGACCTAATGATATTGTAGGTATACTGAGATGTCCTATAAAAATAGGCAACAAATCATTTGTTCATGATTTCTTCGTCATTGATGACTTATTAAAACCTGTGATTTTAGGAATGGATTTCTTTACAAAGTATAAAGTTTTTATAAATTTTGAGACAAACAAATTAACTATGAATCAAACTGTCATAGCCTCAATTGAACCAACTAGCATGGTTTCATTGCAAACAAATAGGTTAATTAAATTAGCACCTAATAGTATACGGAAAATACCAGTTGCCCTGAATTCTAAATTAACACCGAAAAGTTTTATATTAGCATCAAATAATGAAATGGTTTGCGAAATGATATGTTATCCATCTTCGCATAAAAATATTTTTATGATACCACTATGTAATTTTACAAACGAAATCAAGTATATTCCAAAAAGTCAGGTAATAGCCAATATTGAACCAATTGATGAAAATATTACTTCCAATCAATATGAGATAAATGATAATAAAGAATCAAAATTATCCAATGAGCAACCAATAAATTTCAACATAGCTAGGGAATTCAGCTCTAATACCGAATTACTGAGCGTTCTGACCAAATACAAAGAAGTATTTAGTAAAAATAGCGTAGACATCGGTCGTGTTAATACTTTAGAATGTGCAATTGATTTACACCCAAATGCGTTGCCTATTCGTTCCAGACCGTATCCACTTAGTCCAAATTTAAGACATATACAAGAACAAGAAATTGAAAGACTATTAAAAGCCAATGTTATTCGACCTTCTAGTTCAGTGTTTAGCAGTCCAATTCTGTTTGTCAAGAAAAAGAAATTAAATGAATCCGCAACTCAAGAATATAGAATGGTTATAGATTATAGGCACTTGAATAAAATTGCTAAACGCATGTACTTTCAATTACCTAAACTAGATGATATAAAAGACTTGATTGCAGAGAAACGTCCAACCTTCTTTACAAAACTTGATATAAAAAGTGCATTTTTAACATTGCCATTATCAGAAGATTCCAAGCCTTACACAGCGTTCTGTCTAAATACGGGAGAATCTTTTGAATATAATTCCCTACCTTTCGGCTATGTAAACTCAAATTGGTCAATTTATCTAAATAAATTATTGAAACCAGTTTTATATAAGTCAGCAATAAACTATATGGATGACATTTTGATATTTTCAAACAATTTTGAGGATCATATTAAACATTTGGAACAAATTTTCAAAATATTACAAGATGCTAATTTAAGATTACAATTACCAAAATGTGAGTTTGCACAAAGAAAGATTTCATTTTTAGGAATGGTATTTGAAAAAGACACAATTCAAATTGACCCGAAGAAATTGGAAATTATTAAGAACTTTCCACGTCCTAATAATCAACGCTCATTAAGAGGATTTTTGGGAATGACTCAATTCTTAAGACGTTTTATCAAAAATTACTCACGTATTGCCTTTCCATTAAATACCTTATTGAAAAAGGATACAATTTATAAATGGACTAACGAACATCAGAAAAGTTTCGAACAACTCAAACAAGCATTAATGTCTGAACCAGTTCTGAAATTGCCTGAATTCAATAAGCCCTTTTCAATTTATACAGACGCCAGCTCTATCTCTATAGGTTATATCTTATGCCAAGATAACGATCAAGGACAAATGTCAGTAATTCAGTATGGTGGGAGAACATTAACAGACACGGAATCGAGATTCGCAAGTTCTGAATTAGAACTACTCGCTATTATTTATGCGTTACGACAATTAAAGCATATATTAATCAATGTGCCGATTAAGATTATAACAGACAACAGAGCATTGACCTATATGCACTCGACCAAGCACACTAGCGATCGTCTATACAGGTGGTCAATAGAGCTCGAGAACTATAATTATCAAATAGTGTATCGACCAGGCAAGTTAAATCCAGCGGATGGTATTTCACGTGTCAAACACGATTACATAACACAAAAACAGGACACTGTAGAGGATGTTGACACAATATTAACGGACTGTCGATGGCTTTATAAGGACAATGTTAGCGATATTAATGCTGTCACTAGAGCGCAGTCAAAACCAATTACGAATAATTCCACTACTCATAGTAAGTTAACACAATCTCAGACATCTACAAATTCCGACGCATTATTACCTTCGACTAGAACAACTCCACTAAAAAGAGACATAACACAACCATCGAATATCGGGGTATTACAAAAACAATGTGACGATTTTAAGGACATATATAATTATCTAGAAAAGGGGATATTACCTAAAGATTCGCACAAAATGAAAAGTATCCCATATATAAGCTTGCAATACGAAATAATTGATGGTATTCTGCATCATTTTTATGAAACAAGGGGAAAGAAATTGAATAAAGAAAGCAGACAATTAAAACAATTAGCATTACCAAAAGTCCTCCGTAACGATATTTTACACAACTTTCACGATTTATCAGGACATTTTGGGGCCGAAAAATTATTTTGGACAATTAGACAATTTTATTACTTTCCAAAGATGTTCCAAGAAATAAAAGATTATGTTTTATCATGCGAAACTTGTCAAATAAACAAAAGGGATTATAATTATAAACCAGCACCCTTACAATCAATGGACATACCATCAAGACCATTTGAAATACTACATATTGATATAGTTACTGTGGGGAAGGAAAGTATGGGATATAAATACGTTTTGAGCGTAATCTGTGCATTTTCGAAATTCGTTATATTTCTTCCATTAAAGACACAAAAGGCGGAAGAAATAGCGGAAATTTTTTATCATTCAGTGATCGCGGTGTTTGGGCCACCAAAATCGATTGTATCAGATCGCGGCATGAACTTTCTAAGCGGTATAATGGATAAATTATATCTAGCGTTTAACATTAAACGTTTTCGCACAAGTTCTTACCACCCGATGTCCAACGGTATGGTTGAACGAGTTCATAGTACTCTCTTTACAATTCTGCGTACATCTTTGAAAAATGAAAGCGATTGGCCTACAAAATTATCATCGGTTCAAATAGCATATAATGCGACAGTATGTCCAGATTCAACGCAATATGCTCCGTATTTCTTATTATTTGGCAGAAATATGGATCAACCTGTTGAATCTATTCAAGTTGAGGAAAACTGTAAAACGAAACCTGAATATTACGCACGTGAGTTAGCTGAACGATTACGCATTATCTGGGAGATAACAAAACAAAATTTAACAGACAACAAAAGACAAATGAAAAGACAATATGATAAAAACGTCAGTGATAGAAAGTTCAATTTAGGAGATATAGTTCTTCTAAAACAAAATAAAATTCCACCCCATGCATCAAGAAAATTATATCGTAAATTTTCAGCTGATCAATACTATGTCACAAAAACTCTCCCCAATAATGCATACATTTTACGGGATCTAAAAACTAACAAGGAAATAAAAGCACCTGTCCATATTAATAGACTCAAGAGATTTTATGATCCACGAGATTTTCGGTCTTCAACGGACATAATAAATAGAGACAGTAACAATGACGTAACGGTTAATAACGATAAAAATGACCGCAACCAAAACAATAACGCAGGGACAAACAATAGTTATCATAAAAATGATGATGCAAAACAAAAGCCAACTATCACGCAATTAAAAGACAAAGAAAAACACGATAGTATTAATGCAGGCCGAAATAAAAGATGGTATAAAGCACAAAAAATATTAAAATCAAAACTAGAAAATAATACAAAAATGTATTTGATTAAATGGTCTAATAAACGATCTAAACACTCTTGGATTCCGGAAAAGGATGTTAGTGAAGCTTTGATTCGGCAATTTTATATCAATAAATCAGTAAGAAAATCGAAACGTCCTATCAGGCCATAAGCTATCTAGACTTTATTTTATTTTCTAGGTAAGATGGCAACTACCATATTCTTTCTCGTTTTCCTGACACTGGGTTCCGTCACAGATTCACAAGAAGTTTTAAGACTAAACCAAGGGATTCAATTTGCTAATCCAAAGGACATATATTTCTGTGTTAATGAATGGACGCATACTATTAAATTTCAGTTACCACAGAGATTTAGTTTAAACGAGGGTGTAACCTTATGTCGAGAAAAAAAGCACTCACTAACAGGCTGTCCGATATCAGTTGAGATTAATGCACTTATAAAACACTTAGAAAGTGACACAAAATTAATCATTCAAGTACTTGAGGGAATTATTCCGCATTTAAAATTTGAACAACAGTCCAAAAGAGATGGACCGATTTTGGGGTTCATAGGGGATTTAGGGTCTACATTGTTCGGCTTGGCCACCACATCGCAATTGAACGTATTACGTGGTCACATAAATAAACTTACGAAAGGGTATAATGATATGGCACAGGTATTTAGCCAGTCTGAGGAAGGATTGTCCAGTTTTATGAGTCATGTTAATGAAGAATTGGATGCTTTTGATAAATTTGTATCAATTGAGCAAGATATTACTCAAACAATATTAGAGGAATTAAGGAGAAATAATAACAAACATGAAGCTACGGAAAGAATTATATTGCGGTATACCGAAAAGTTTGCTACAGTGCGCGCACACTTTAACAATTTGTTAAGAGGAATTCAAATGCTGAATTCAGGCAAACTGTCATCTTTTATCGTACCAGCTGGACGATTGCAAGGTGTTTTGGATAATATAACCAACATATTGTCCAAAGATTTTGAATCCTATCAGTTGATTTCGAGAGATGCGGCATTTTATTTTCAAAATGCAAAATTTATATACGGGCGGCATAAAAATACCATTTATATTAGCATAAACATGCCTATAGTACGTAAAGGGGAGGTTAAGATTTATGAAATTAACCATTTCCCAATTCCTTTAAACAATGATTTTAACAATACAGATGCAAGTATGCTTGTTCAAAATTCCGGCCGGTATTTTCTAATGAACAATCAAGATCAATCATTTGCAGTCGCAGACGATTATTCTTTGAAGGAATGCGTACATTATGCAAATTTTATGTTGTGCAATCGAGATATAACGTTTAACGCGAAACAAACGGATAGTTGTCTCCTAGAATTGTTCAAATATGAGAATATTACTAGGGTTAATAAGTTATGCAACCACAAAATGGTTAGCGGTATTTTAAAGCCCGAATTGAAAAGATTAAATGAAGTAACAGTCTTAGCGATAAAGCAAACAAATATCAGAATGGAATGCATAGGACAAAATACTACAATGATTTCAGATTGTAAATTTTGCGTTCTTAACGTTCCTTGTGGCTGTAGAATTACTACAGAAAAACATATTACGGACAGACATTTTTCCAAATGTGAATTAAAATCAAATTTCACAGTGGAGGTGGTGCATCCGATTAATATGCAATATTTGAAGTATTTTTTCAATGACTCAGTCTTAAATGAATTGATTGAAAATTCTACTCAAGTTCATCCTACTGATATTAAATTACCTCAATATCAGATGTTTGAACATAAATCCAGGGCAATCCAAGCAAAAACTAAACGTGTCGAGATTTCATTGAAACATTTAGCGGAAAAAGCTAAAACAAATTCTAAGGTGTATACAAGCTTGGCCGAATCAATGGTAGACCATAACTTTGGTGTAAACTCTAGTATTTACAACATAGTTACCATATGTGGAGTAATTATAACAATCCTTAATTCCATATGTCTGATATGGCTGTATCGAAAAATAAGTGTAATTTTGTTAGCTTCCACACTATTTAGACAAGTACACACATTGGAGTTAAATTACAGAATAACAACGACCCAAAGTCCATATGAGTCGTTCTTAACGAATTTGAAATTTGATTTAGAATATGATCACATCATTTTGGGTATCGCAATTTTGCAGTTGATAATTATAATTTGCATTCTCCAAAAGGTTTACGACTTTAAGCAAACAAAATCGTGCTATCTAAATGTTCATGTATCAAATGGAATCCAATGTTTAGACGTGCACATTCTGTCAATACCCTCATGTCCAATAGAATGGGACATTATGGCCAATCACAATCAATTACTCCAATCAGTGGAAGGAACCTTGCGTCCAAAAATAAATTTGAACTCGACCCAAATACAAATCAGGAACAAGTTAACCAACGTGAATCTAACAGTCCCAAGTTTTATAAAGTTAAGTTTACTTACAAGTTACAGATTAAAAAAGTTGTTAAATACATCTTACGTCACGCGAATAGAAATAGTACATAACGGGATAAAAATTCCAATAAATACAGAAACAATACCTACAAGCAGATCAATATTGCCAACAATGCACGAAAATAACATTCTTTTCGATAATTAACAATAAAGGGCAAGTATTGACACCAGTACTAGTATGAAATAAATGAAAGAGAGAGAGAGAGAGAGAGAGAGAGAGAGAGAGAGAGAGCGTGTGTTATTTTGACAAATTGTTGTAATTATGCTGTAGTTTATATAATGTTGATTTGTTATATAAATTATATTTACATTGTTGAGTTATTTTGACAAATTGTTGTAATTATGCTGTAGTTTATATAATGTTGATTTGTTATATAAATTATATTTACATTGTTGTGTTATTTTGACAAATTGTTGTAATTATGCTGTAGTTTATATAATGTTGATTTATTATATAAATTATATTTACATTGTTGTGTTATTTTGACAAATTGTTGTAATTATGCTGCAGTTATATAAATTTTTTTTGTTATATAATTTATATTTAAATTGTTATAATTATATGTAAAGCAGATGCAAAAGTTTATTTTGCATCCGGGCGGTAAAAATGTATACGTTGTGTAAATATACATTGCAAAAAATAGAATAGAAATTCTCAAATATATATTATTGGGATGTACTATAATGAAGGAGTATTTTGTATATTGACAATTTTATTATTATTATATTAAATGTGTAGTGTACTTTATAGATGTGATTTTTATAGAAGTGAAAATATATATATACTGTCATCCAACCATTGCTGAATTTCATGTTTTTTCAGATGTTATTAAGTTAATGTTTTTTTTATTCTTATCAAGTAAAAGAAATAATTTACATGTAATTAATTAAAAAGGGGACTTTTTAAAAATTTAAGTGGGGGGAGATGTAACCTCTTACATCGCTCTTACATTCGGTCAATTATCTATGATTCTGCTATACCAGAATAATTACAGGTATAATTGACCACGAGTAAACAACGTGTACCATCACATTGTTTATACATTCTTTTCTCGCTTGCTATAACCTATAACCTATGACTAAGAGTGATTACAAGTACTGATTCCAAGATTCTCTAAACAAATAAGGATACATGATTAGTCTTAGTAAAACGTCAGCAGTACATGATACAAAGTCAGGATCATGTGATATATTATGATTGGTCAAGAACCTAAAAATGTATAGTTATATAGCGCCAGCAAGCCGCTTCAGATTCAGTCTTTTTCGTGCCAGGCTCCTGAGAGTTTTTCCTGACAATCTTTTACTGAAATTATAGAACTTGGAAATCATCTAACGGAATCACTCTCAGTATTCTAATTGGATTTTATTTGACACAACTGTTTTCAATACGGATTAAATAAAGTAATGAAATAATCAGAGATTTTGTGATAATTTTTATTATTTAAAATATCACCCAACTAGTGATCTCGGTACAAGACAGTATACTTGTATATCACAACCAAGTCAGCTATCAAGACTAACATGGCGACTTCTGGTCAAGGTGATATCTAAGCAGGGTGATACATTTCCGTGAAATATCAAAAATAAGATGCAATCGCTCAAACTTGTATTGAACTTTATTAATATTACATTGACTAGGACAACCCCCCATTGGGGTGAATTAATTTATCTTAAGATGGTTAATTGTACTGAAAACTTGACTGTGTACTTTGGGTCCAAATTGAGGGCGTGCCTCAGCTAATCAAGGAAACATAAATGTATATATAATTGCAGAAAACGCTCGATTTGATGGATTATTTGCACATTTTCTCCGGGTTTCATTTAATATGGACATTTCTGACCTGTTTCTCTATGTTACATGTATCTTTGATTTGTAAAACGCACTTCTATCAACTGTTCGCCCCAGTTAAGAAATAGCTTAGTGTGTTGAATAACAACGCAATGTCCACATTCTTGTGTTTCCGTTCGGTTTTATTGAAAAGTCCACTTGATTTGAGTTTTAAGGTCAGGGGCTTCATAGACTACATAATTGCTTACTGATAAATAGTTCAGAGTAAACATGTCATACTTCTAAATAAAGCCAGTGGTCCCGTTTTGAACCCCAGGCTGTCGGAAATACGACTATGGAAGAACGCACACGTGCAGTCTGAATGCTCTCATACGGCATGTATATAAGAAATATTTATAGATAAATTGCCTTTTTGTGCAGCAAAAACGACCAGAAATTGTTCATTACATTATTTGCATTCGATTTGAGAAAAAAAAAGGTGTGCATCATTACGTCTTAAACGCCGCGTTGTGTTACGTTCATTTAGTCGTTACATCGTTTTGACAATGCATCTGTTACTTAAAGTTTGTGACGACGAATTGGAAAATATCACTAGACGCTTCTCATGTGTTATTGTAAGCAAGTCAAACTTTTTGTGGAAAGTGTACTACACCGCTAAATGTCGTCCGAGTTACAATCCGCGTTGAATCTTGTGCGACTTCTACATTTATATACCAAAAAACTAAATTGGTGCTGATTGATATGTTATTATTCGCCATGTTTTAATTCACCCTAAGTAAAGCAAATAGATTGTTGCATCGAATGACGTATTCAGCACTTCGCCGTTACTTTCCCAGTCAAAATCACATTTCCAGGTGTGTACTTAAAACATTTGATTAGCGCATATAGATCAAGTAATGTCATCTGTCTGCCGTTTACTAAATTCACTTACAGAATCAATAAGGTTATCTTATTAACATTCTTCCAACTTTACAAATGACCTGGTTCTGGATCCGCAACGAACTGAAGGCCATGACGTCGAAATCAAGTCGGGGCGGGAAATTTCTTAGCGACAATTTGAACCGTATGTATATTCGTCTCCCAGTTCTGAGAAATCATGTGGGAAAAGTAGTCAGTCGTTAGCAGTGGGGAAATCAAGTATTGACGTGTTTGTAACGCAGGGGCTGGAGTTAGGTGGACTGTCCGCCTGTAAAAAGTTCAAATATCGCTGAAGATGGGGGAAAACCCAACAAAACAAATCAAACGGTTTCGTAAATGTTTGATAGAAGTTTAAAAACGCCACATGGCTAACTTGGTTGTTATTTAAACCTCAAAAGATAATTTCCAGGAGAAAATAATCAATAAAAAGTGAATGCGAGCAAAATCTGACAATATTAAGAATTTTAAGACAAAGCATTTGTTTTTAGGCAATATTTATGCTACCCACAGTTTTATGCTAAACAAACACACATCAAAACCCGCGCACTAAAATACAGTTTATTACGGTCTTCACTAATAGCTGGCTATGCATTCGATACCTAATGAGCGAACTAATAACTAACGGCTGTACATTCGCCATTTCAAATTTCAATGGAATCCACTGTCAAATAATTTTAATTCCGCCATCTTTTAGCATGGTATGGATCTCGTTGTATTTCGTGGATGCAGGGATATGTTTCGAATCATCAGTCTTATGACGGATTTTAAAACGAACTTACTATAATGCAGTCTTCAGAGTTTTCCAATCTTTATTACTAACATCTGTTGAACAGCTTCATCAATTTTCCGTTGGCAACGTTTACTACCATGTTCTCCTTTCTTTATAAACAATGCTCACAAAGGTTGTTGCTTATGGATGCTCTATTGTATTAAAATTTATGCTTTACGTACATAGCTTGTTTATTTTGACACTTCCTAAAGAAGAAACCCCGTAGGTAAACACTTGAACCCATTTCACAAATATTTCATGCTATATAAGTAAACCCTTAAACTGTCGCCATATTTTTCTGTAAATATTTTATTTTTTATACGTTTTAACAATTTTTGTGAATATTAAGATTTATCTTTCTATCATTTGCATAACAGATATAATCTAGATTTATCTTTGAGGGAGTTCGTTGTTATTCAAAATTTAAGTTGGAGTGTGGGATTGATAAAACTGTCGCATTATAGTTGAACATAATGTATGTATGGACAAATCGCGATTATATCACCATAATCTCGACCACATTAAAGCTATATTATGGTCCAAAATTTAAGACATATCCTAAATACAAATCTACGAGAAAGCAACACCAAAGTCAATTAAATACCTTTCAAACATAAGCAATCTATTTTTCCATACGACCAAATAAAGGTAGACGCGGAAAAGAGTAGTCACTGCATACTTTTGTCATTTTCACATCCTTCTATCTATTAAGTGAGCAATTGTAGCTTCGTCATTATTTGCATATTTCCAGAGAATGCAGGCCTTAAAGATATATACTTAAAATGCAAGTTTAGAATTTTGCTACTTTTGGAATATCTCATAGTATTCACAACATAAAATGAATATAAGTCAGTGCAATAATTGTTATTGAAAACACATGTACAATGTAAAACAGCCTATTTTGTTATCGAAAAAATACAAATCATGTTATTCCAAACGGTTTTGAAAACGTTTATGTCGTTAATTGTTTATGACATCATGTGTGTACGTACACTGTTACTGCGAAGTTTTTTCTATCAAGTTTGACAGTAATTAAAATGAGTATTTTCACACAATCAGTGATAGGTAGGTCAAATTGTTATTTATGGTCGTGCTAAATGAAACGACAATAAACTTGTTTGCAATAATATTGACAGGTTGTTGTATTTAAAAAGATATGAATGGCATCATTCATTGACTTAATAGATTTAAAGTGGACAAGATTGACTGGTGAAGATCTGTTACACGATTTGTTGAAGATGTTGTACCTTCACTCACTAATGACATTATTGTTTCACTATGTGTAGCAAAAACCTAATCTTAATTCGTGTTTATATTCTAATACTCAATACATTTAATGCACTATAAAGGATAATCCTCGTATTTCATAAATGATGGAGCTGGGAAAGCTGACATTGTTTATCAGTATATGTTCATGTATTCTGAAGTATATAACGGATGTGTCAACTAACCAACTTACCTGACGAAAATGAAACCTTGTATAATTGTTTCAAAACCGCTACGGCTAGATCTGTCAAGGGAAGTGCTGATTTGTGAAATTCAATTTTGGCAATGATGCCATTTTAACACGAATTGAATAAACACGTACACTCTGTAGAGGGAATTCTGCTTACTAATAACGGCTGATACAATCTTCTGTGCATCTTCCCATCCACCATGTGACTAGAACGGACCATTTGCGAGTGTGACTGTGTTTGGTGTCCGTAAATGTGTTTCTCTAACCTACTAAAATAACCTATTTTTTTAATCTTCAAAAGATGATTATAATGGCATTGACTTATGATTTATCATGTTTTAAGTTGAATGTTTTGAACGAACGTGTCGATAACTTCGCCTTAGAGCAAAAAGTTCAATTTGATTAGTCAACAACCCCGAATTATGTTATATCAACCTTTTACGTAACCAAGACTATCATTGAAGCGTGTTTGAACGACTGATATGAATATTGCTGAGTGGCATGAGATAACGTGCGCAAACATTGTATCCGGTATAAAAGACCTACCGCATGATTCCCTGGCGAGACGTTGGTGATAATTTACGGATACCACGTTACGACTGAAACATGGACTGTAAAATACATTTTGGTGAGTAGAACAGAACGTTTTCTATATAACTGTATTAATAGTCTGATAAAAATTTGTAAAATATGGTGTATGGAAACTGTTAAAAACTAAATTATTATGACGCTTATACGAGAACAAATGTTTCATGAAACAAGTTATAATAAGAAATTAGCATATTTGCGCAGATGTATCAAAATAAGTAGTTATTTTGTTCGTGGTTTGATGCATTTGTAAGTAAGAAAAGTATAGTCTACAAATGAATTACTGTCAATTTTCAACATATGTTTAATAGCTGACATCAAACTAAATTAAAAAGTATCAACAGTTAAATGAATCTAACTGGATCCTTTCTTGTCAATGCATATAATGATAACAGTTTCTTCAACTTCATCAATTAGCGCCGTCGATAGCACTCGATTGCCAACCGAGGGTGTGCATAATTGAAATAATGTTGAAGGAAACCACGTAAACACAAAGCAGCGACATTTCTAGCACTAAACAAAGATTTTTAAAATGTTTCATCAATTTTTGGACATTGTTCTTACAACTGTCGGACAGTATGATGATTTTTGTATATTTTTCGAAGCCCTAGTAAATTCCCTGCCTTCAATCGCAGAATAGTTTTTGTATAAAGGAGTGTATATAAAATCAGCATTCTCAAGTTGGAAACAAATATCCATACATTAGGCACACAAACATTGTGGGTTGTTCTTATAGCAGGTAATTATCTGATAATTTTCATTAAGTGCTTTTAAATTTAAAGTTAACTTGAGAATTATTCCGAGGAAATATTACTTTATAAAGGACATTTTATGTATCTGTCTACATGGTATAACTTGAGAATAACGTGAGAATTCGATATTCGATAAATAAACCAACGATTGGTGTTATGCTTGAATGGTTAATAACCTATCATATCACATTTAAATTGAAACATTCTTTAACGAAAATTTCAAATATTGATGTAAATCATTCATTGGAACTGTTCGACAAACTAATACTATGGCAGCCAAGTATGAGGTTTTCATAAGTTTCACAAATAGAAAATGTTCATTAAAAAAAAATTAAACAGTTATTTGGAGTCAAATCTTCTACGCAAAATGATTTTATTTATGGTGAACTAGGTCGCATCAGCCTGTTAATCATTAAGGTTACAGGTATTATAAAATTCTGATTAAAAGTAGTTGATGCAAATGAAAGGTAAATGATGAAAACAGTTTATAACATATTAAGTTAGGAGAAATTGAATTTCCCCGAGTAAGACTAGTTGGAATACTCTAGTTAGAGATACTTTATTTAGGCTGGGTTTTGGCGAGGTATGCTTTGAACAGGGTTAAAGATATTTTATACAGGAATGGTCCACCAATTTTCAATGTTTTACAAGCATTTTAATACATTTGAGTTTAAAGAATATTTGAATAGTGTGAACATTTGCAAGTATAGAATAGCATTAACACAATTGTGAGTTTCCTCTCATAGACTGGGTGTTGAAATAAGTTGAAGCAACGTCAGACTCAATGTTTCCAAAGATTATTTTTCACTTGTAATGAATTTGTCGACGAGTTCCATTTTCTGTTTTGAGGTACCCTGTCAAATGATTTGCGCAAGCGTTATTTGAATCATTATCGTTATATATTACAATCGTCCTAGGATATTTAAAGCTATTGAAATGTTAAAATGTCATAATAAGAAAACTTTAAGATATGTTGCCGTGTATGTATTAGAGTCATTTGGAGAAACAATGTTAATGAATGTTTATGAATGTAATATGAGACAGCATATTTTTTTTTTATTTCAGTCTCATTTATGCACAGTACAACATAATAAAAACAACAGATTAATTATACAAAAGTACATGTTTATTCAGAGGGCATTTTATTTTGACAATCATGACTTGAATAGATATGTTTTGTATAGTTTTTATCGAACATTTTAAACCTGTTTTATAAAGAAAATCTGAATATAATGATGACATTCACATATTGATAATTTGATAAAGATGGACAGTTTGTACATATACTTATTTTTTATTGATGTGCGCATGCGCGAATATGGCGGGTGCGTTTCTTTAATCTAGGAAAATTATTGCTGAAAATCGGATTTAATTTCGTTTATATAACTCAACAAAGTGTAATTAAACAGTTTCTGACAGTATATCATATACATATTTCAAGGTTTGATATCGGCGAACTTGTAAAAACAACGTATTATTGATTATATGCATAGTGTTGGTATGTGCTTTGTGTAATATTTTGGCGGGATTTATGGATTTACATCAACAAACAATGGAAATAACAAGACGAGAGTTTATCAACTGTTCATTAGACAATAAATTAACATGTATGTTCGATGAACTAAGATGCATCAAGCAGGAACAAAGCAGCTGCAAACGCGGATTGGAAGTGTTTGAAAAATCACTAGCAGGTATGAATGAAAAACTTGGCCAAGTTATTTGTACTACCAACGCACAGACTGATATGATGAGAACTCTCGCTTACAAGTCAATAGATATGGAAGCGAGATCACGTAGAAACAATCTAATATTCAGGGGTTTTATCGAGAACAGAGGTGAAAACTGTTTTATGCTAATTAGAGATTTTCTTTCTAACCACCTGGATATTGACCCCAGGAGTATGTACATCTCCCGTGCACATAGACTTGGAAAGTTTGATCCAAGAAGACAGATACAGAGAAGACCTATAATTGTCAACTTTAGAGATTATTGTGACATAGAATTAATCATGAGCAAAGTGAAAATGCTCAAAGGCAGCAACTTCTCAGTTGATTTTGATTTCCCAAGAGAGATTCAAGAAGCCCGTGCGCGCATTTGGCCACATTATAAACATCTAAAACATGATGCACCAAATTCGAAAATACAAATGGTGTACCCTGCAAAATTGATTCAGGATGGTCGACTGATAAAAGATGAACTTCCGGATTGGAACAAATACACAAATATCAGTAGGTTATCCCAAATTGACAAAGTAGATAAAATTATTCGCTATCCAACCTCAACTGAACACCAAGTACAAAGCGGAATATATTCGACGACGAACAGTGACAATTTTGATATTAATGTCTTACCTTCAGGTATCAGCGGTGCGCCTACCAACCAGTTTTCTACCCAGAATAGCATAAACCCAATCGTCCCGTTGCATTCACTCATAAGCCACACATATCCCCCCATAACAGCTAATCATATGCTTCAACAATAACTGTCAGCAGTTTCAGGTCTTGCTCAGAACGTAAGTCCCACTATGCACAGTACCGTTCATTCTATCCCTTTTGTTGCACGTCCAAGTACTCCCCCCAGTGTACCACTTAATTTCAAAAGCCAGCCAACGTTAGGTGTTCCCATGGATTTTCAGTCAATTGTTCCGCCCTATATCACAGGAAACAGCGAGATCACTGATCAAACAGGCTCATACGCACATCTTATTGACAACGGGCAATGTATAACCCCAATAACGATCACAGATTCGCCCCATAGTATACTCCGAGATCATATTCCGAATCCCACCTATACATCCCTTGATATGCCCCAGCACCTGTCTGATACATCGCAAACTATTCCACATTCATCAGAACTTTGCGAAACGACTGATAATGCAAACTTTGTACAAAATGAAAAGTGTTCGGTTTCTACACAGTCAGTTTATGACACTGACGAAACATTCGTTAAACCTGTTGACACTGGAAAGTGTAAACAATTAACACAATCAGCTGTTTCTCCTGCGAGGGGGCGTTCACGAACTGCCCGGTCCACTTCACGGTCTGAGAAGCGCTCTCAATCCGCTATACCGTACAGAAAGCAGAGTACCAGCACAACACGTAAAAGTCGGGTTTTACCCGATTCTAAAAATAGACAGTCAGACAATTCACAGGTTGAACAGGAAAAGGGTAACCAACGACCGGAACCGTGCCATTCTTCTAAAGATGGGTTTTCCACAACGTGTGAAAATATTGGACTATAGGATAGAACTGAGAAGGTCTCGCTTCGTTGTGCTTTATTGAATATTCAAGGTCTTGCAACAAAACGAACGAATAAACTGACATCTCCAGAACTTATATCAATTTTTAGCACACACGATATAGTTTTATTAACAGAAACATGGACCAGTCAATACTCTGATTTATGCATTGATAATTTTGAACATTACGTTTTAAACAGGACAGAAAATAAGAGTGCTAGTAAGCGATCATCTGGCGGTGTTATTATTTATGTTAGAAATGAACTTTGTTCAGCAGATACTCTCGTGTTTCAAAGTGAAGATGATATAATATGTATTAAAATTAATGGAGGTAAACTTGGCTTGCAAAAAGATTTATTGATATGTTTATGTTATGTCATACCTGAGAATAGCAGCCGACAATCTATGCTCGATTCTCATACTTTCGATAGATTGTTGGAGTATATTGCTAACATTGACGCGAAGTATGAAAATGAGTTTAATCTTCTGTTGTGTGGCGATATGAACTCACACACGTCGGATAGTCCGGATTTTGTATCTAGTGATACTCTTTCATGTATAGATGTTTTACCGGACGATTATTGCATTGATACATTTTTAAAACGAGTATCGCAAGATAAAGGCCGTTCAAATAATAACGGTTTACTTTTGTTAGACTTGTGTAAGCAGACTGGTTTACGTATCTTAAACGGTCGTAAAGGTAATGATGCAAACATTGGGCGATATACATACGTTGGTAAAAGAGGCTCGAGTGTTGTGGACTATTTTATTAGTACACAAAATATGTTTAAATGTGTTGAGTACTTTAACGTTGAAGAGCCGAATATATTGTCCGATCATTGTATGATCGATTTTACTTTGTGCTTTAGCAAGTCGATGTTAGATATTGTACACAATGTTCATCCATATGATCATGTTAATTATAAATATGTTTGGAAAACAGAAAACAAGAATGTGTGTAAAGCTAAACTTACCACAAATGATACTAAGAATAGTTTAAATTGTTTCAGAGAAAATGTATGTAAAGCTTCTTGCAAGAATGATATTGATAGTTGTGTTGATCAGTTATCTAATATTTTTGATGGAATTGTTTCTCCGTTATTCAAGCGAAATATTAATGATACTAGCAGTTCTACTGATGGCGGAAAAGTGTTTGTAGCAAATAAATGGTACACGTCTGAATGTGAAGAAAAAAAAGAAAAATTTTATACTGCTTTAAATTTATACAGGTATGATAAATCAGATATAAATAAAACAAATTTGGTAAATAAACGAACTCAGTATAAATGGTGTTTACGTAAGTCAAGACTTGAGTACGATAGAAAAGAAACGTGCACATTAGTAGAAGCACGACAGAAAAATGCGAAGTTATACTGGAAATTGCTAAAGAGTTGTGCTGGTGTAAAAGAATCAAATATATCACTCAATATTTTTGAACAATATTTTAAATCTGTAAATAATCCTGATGATCGTTTTTTTGCTCCTGATGAGGATGTTTTACACTTTATTGAACGGTATGAAAACGACGAGTTAAATATAATGTTCTCTGAACTGAATTTTTCGTTTACAGAAGACGAATTGTTAAAGTCTATTTATCAGTTGAAATCAAACAAAAGTGGTGGTCCGGACCTATATTTGAATGAATTTTTCATACATGGTAAAAACGTTCTTTCTCCGTTTATACTTATTTTATTTAATAAAATTTTCGAAGTAGGTTATTTTCCAGAGAAATGGTCTGAAGGCCATGTTGTTCCATTACACAAGAAAGGTAGTATTAATGACGTAAATAATTATAGAGGTATTACCCTTCTAAGTACTCTTGGTAAATTGTTTACGAAAGTTTTAAATAATCGACTATACGAATGGGCTGAAAATTATAGTGTATATATCGAAGCCCAGGCAGGGTTTAGGGCAAAAATGGGTACTGTAGATAATGTTTTTGTATTACATGGTATTATAAATCATATGGTCAACAATGGCAAACAGTTATATTGTGCTTTTATTGATTTTAGTAAAGCTTTTGACTATGTTAATCGTGATAACTTATGGCTTAAATTAATCAAACTAGGAATAAGAGGTAATATACTCAATATTGTGCGCTCGATGTACACGGGTGTAAAGTCTAGAGTCAAATATATGAACCACCTTAGTAATAGTTTTGAGTGTCAGTTAGGCGTAAGGCAGGGTGAATGTTTATCTCCCTTTCTTTTTTCCATGTTTTTAAATGATATAGAGGATATGTATGTTGAAAGTGGATTGGATGGCATTGATGTTGACATGTTTAAAGTTTTTCTGATTTTATATGCTGATGATATTGTAATATTTGCAAACAATAAGAATGAACTTCAAGTAAGTTTAGATATGTTGTACGATTATTGTAATAAATGGAAGTTGTTAGTTAATTCTGCCAAAACCAAAGTCATGATATTTAGGAAAGGTGGGCGTTTGCCAGCAAATACTAACTTTCATTATGGAGAGAATGTTATTGAAATAGTCAATAAATTTGTGTATCTTGGAATTGTATTTACGACATCTGGATCCTTTACGGAAGCCCAACATACGTTATCTGGGCAAGCGCTAAAGGCTATTTTTAAAATGAATAAATATTTGTACAAGTTCACCAATATATCTGTTAATCATAAGTTAGATCTTTTTGACAAACTTATTTTACCTATTCTTAATTATGGTAGCGAAGTATGGGGATTTCATGCTGGTAAATCACTTGATAGAGTGCATCTTCAATTCTGCAAACAGTTACTTGGTGTTAAGAGAAGCACACATAATGATTTTATTTATGGTGAAATAGGTCGGATGTCGTTGCAAAATATGAGATTTTATATCATTATTAAATTCTGGATTAAACTTTTACAAACAGATTCCAACAAATTGATAAGAAAAGTATACTGTATGTTGTATCAAGATACCTTAAATCACCCTAACAGAACAAATTGGTGTTCATTAATAAAACAATTACTATGTACGTTAGGTTTTCATGAGGCGTGGTTGTATCAAACAGTAGGTGATAGAAGTATTTTCTTAAAGTTTGTTAAACAAAGGATTAAAGATCAGTTCCTGCAAAATTGGAACGGAAGACTAAACGTTTCGAGCAGAGCTTTATTTTATAGACAAATAGCAAATTTCAGATTTCAACCATATCTAGATACTTTGAATATTAGAAAATTTTGTATTAGTTTATCACGTTTACGTGTATCATCTCATCGCCTTTGTATTGAAAGTGGTAGATGGAAGCAACCTGTAAAAACACCTATAAACGAACGTATATGTAATGTTTGTAACCTATTAGAAGATGAGTACCACTTTGTCATACAATGTAACATTTATAGTGATTTAAGAAAACGATTGATACCGTCATACTTTTGGAGACGGCCTAGTATGCATAAATTTATTGAACTTGTTAATTCTGAGAATACACTTATTCTAAAAAATCTGAGTATTTACATAGAAAATGCATTTACAACAAGGTCAAATCTATTGTATAACAGATATTAGATATGTTTGCTTGTATTACAAACAACAAATGTTTGTATAGGTGCAAGAATGTATGTTAATTGAATGGGTAAATGTATGTTAATTGTATGTGTAAATGTATGTTAATTGTATTTGTAAATGTATGTTAATTGTATTTGTAAATGTATGAATAATGTAAATGTTTATATGTACCACATGGGTCTATGACCTTCTGGTTATTTTGGAAATAAAAATAAAACCTGTATTTTATAAGTAATCTGTATTCACATTTGACCATCATTTGACCGCTATATACTGCATGCACTGTTGAACATGGGTCATTTCTGAATTTTCACACATTTATATGGAATGTTATTTTTTTTGTTTTTTTATCAAGTTCTTCTCCTTCATGCATGTTACTTATAATATTTTTTAACTGATGTGTGCACAACATGCGGAGTTTTTTACAATCCTGGTACACATGTATCATTTATTTGCAAAATGTTAACAGTTTCAGTGAAAACTACTGCATAGAACGCGTTGAATTGAAACCATTCAGTAACAAGTATAAACAAAGATTACCGAGGAATAGATTAAATACAAGTGACACACCGTCGTAATTATTGTAATTTTTCGGGAGAGTGAATCTTAGTTGTCATGGATAAAAAATATTTTATTTTATTTTTAATCTTTGATAATTCCCGTTAACCGATAGTGGCAGAGTGGAGAACTTTCATTTGTTTAGCTTTACTAAAGATATTGTCATTTACAATCACTCAATGGAACTGTATTTGACTACCTGGTATCTGAAATATACCACCGGAGTAAATGCGTTACGATCGACGAAATATTTGTAAGATGAATAAACTTTAACATTGCAAATTAGAAATGCAGGTCATTTCATCGTAATAACTATACAGATTAAATAGAATTGTTTTAGACAGCTCTTGGGTTATATGATGGCTATGCTCCCACACAGCGCTTTGATTCGATTACCGTGACATTCATACGCTGCTGAATTGTCCAGTATATTTAGATATTTGACCTTTTTAACCTTTCTGATATAACCAATGATTTAGTCGTAGTAAACTAAATCACCGTTCGTTCATGATACTAAAGTTCATTGGTCGGAACGATCACGTTACTACTGAGTTTATAATAGATGGGTATTTTCAGTGTTATAACCAATCAAATGTGTACACAATGTATAGCCTTTCGTGTCTAAGGAAATTTCGACAATCTAGATTATCAGGGTTTTCATGTAATTTAGCAGTTACGGAAGGCAGTGTTTCGTTCTTTCATCGAGGAGGCACTGTCTTATGTATGTGGCGTTCCCTGTAGCAACTTATTTTCTCTCTTTTCTTAACGGCAATGTAACCGATGGAAACACATACACTGCCATACTGGTACGTACTATGGTATCCGTCAGCTAAAAAGGCATTTGCTTGTAAAAAGTACTCCATTTTAGATGTTTCAGTCTCGAGGTAAAACTTCCTCCCTGAGACGTGTGTCGTCGATAATGAGCTTACTGAATTAATTCTATATCAAAAAGAAGTGAAGTTGTAACGGCGAAGGCTACATATATAATTCCTCCCCACACATACCACAGGGAAACAACAGTCTACAAAACAGTAGGGAATTATATTCATCTTCCAGCCCTAATTCCTGTGGGACATTTGTCATTTGCTAGAAAAATTCAAAGAGACAATACCATGCACTCGTTGATTTTTAACTACAGATTATATCAATATGTATAATATATAACAATAACCAAGTTACAGAAACTGACGTTAACGACATTCGGACTATTTATTTACAATGTATCCACATCCCTTTGCATAGAACAAAACTTACCGGTATTGTGGTTGTCGGTGTTGGAGCTGGTGACACACCCGACCCTCCTGTAAAATAAGTACAGTAAATGAATTAAAATGTACGAGTAATTTTACGGCTGGTTGTTACATTTGTTTGCTGCACACCCTTCATCAATAGCATTTCCACCCTCAAATTGTTTTTTCTACACCCTATTGCAATTGGCCAAATGCAACTTTTATCTGTCAAACATGTACACATGTATGTGTAGTGAATTGAATACAATAATGAACAATTAATTAGTACAATTACAATTATGTTTTAAACAGTGCTAGCACGTGTCACTTACACACTGACAGTGCCTCCCCACACAGACCTTCGGGAAAACAACAATCCATAAAACATAAGGCATTTGAGGAGGCTCAAGGGTACATGCGTAAGGGAACAGGTGTGCAATGAATGGCCTAGCTAGGGAATAACTAGCAGAATCAGAGAGGACTAACCAAGTTTCATTAGGGATAAAATGCTACGCCATTATTACTGTACCTATTCTAAGAGCCCCAATTTGGGATATGACATCGATTACTAACATAATAGACGGTCACTGTTAGTTATAACTACAAGTCCCACTGCCATAAATGATTATCATGAAGCAACAGTATAATATATCGATACTTTGGTACATAATCGCTACGACACAATTATGACTCTACAAAATGTATTGCGGAAGTCTTCTGTCTTTGCAGGGTACGCAGGTAGGTCTGAACGGTTGGTTAGCATGATAAAATTGTACTCCCAATTAGAATCAAACGTGACAAGGGTATGAGTGTGGTTCGAGGTGAGCTACATGAATCTTTCTGCCACTGATGTTCTTGTCAAGACAATAAGACAATAAGACAACCGTTATATTTCCTCGATAAGTCACACTTTATTTCCTGAAGTATGGTTTTAATGTTTATAATACACTGATCACATAAATATTACAACGATAGACACGTCTCCACCTCATTCATGTAAGAGTCTAGTGTAGATACATGCTTGTTTTTACAGACCTCGTTTTATATACATTCTACAGCTCCTGCATGCATTTCAAATTCCACTCCCGTGGATCCCCATTCCGTTCAGCGTGACTGTGTACGTCATTGTGCTGTCATCTGACCTCTTACTAGACATTTCCAATTTAATCCGATACCGAATCCGATACCGATAAAAAACAGGTGCGTATCCAATGCGTTTGTTGTGAATTATACGGGCACTTCATAATATTTTTCCGCTTTCTTTGAAGGACTGTATCTGCAATTATTATTTACAATTTAAGAATTGAGAGCGCTATTTTGATAGTTTAGTGTCTTTCCATTCTTATTGTTTTGTATAGAGTACAACAAACGTGTACATATTGTTTTCTTGTTAAGTTTAAGTACTGGTAATGTTTTACATTAAATTTCAAAAAAATCTAAACTAAAAAAAGGCCATCGTACGCTGATTGGCAACATACAATTTCTTTTTTGTCAGAAAAATCAGACCAAAAAAAGCAGACATCGAAGCATTCTCATATTGTCATTACCGTTATTGGGTTTGCCTTGATACGCCACTGCTAATGCAGTATCTACATTTCGCTTGCTCCGGGTCGTATGTTGACACAAAGCTATGGAGTTATATTGGATGTCATTCGAATATAAATCATGAATTTCTCGTGTCATTGCTGTCCATGACACATGTATATTTTAGCTATATCTATCGGTTTCGCTAAGAATATTAAAACTGTGTTTTCTCAAATTGTCCATTTTGAGAATAAATATCAGGAGGTGTGGATTTTCCCTTTTAAAACTCGTTTATTCATTGATTGAAAGTTTCCTGAATTAATAAGCCCTATGCATGTAAACTGAAATAGCTTACTATCAACCATATTTTTTCCAAATATACGTAAATATTGTTTCTCAGGTGCGTAGTCATTGATGAATTAAACTTGTCACTTATTGCGTTATTGAGTTAGCCTAACTGGATGCCTCTTCAATTTATTTCTTTAAATAATTGTTTGGTCAATCAATGAATGACAATAAAAGAATGCTGCAAACACTGATACTTCCATCCGTGGCGCCACCACCACCGGATCAGCTGAATGAATTTCAGAATCTTCTGTTGATAATTCACCTTGTCGCGTCAATGACTTGGTCACCGGACACTGACATATGATTTCGACTTTTTGGTGGCGATAACAACGTTAACACAGGAAGGAATGTGTTTTCATTTGTGTCGTCGAACAGGTTTACTTTCCATCAAGTTACTGGAGAAACACTAGAGTTATTTATAGACATTGAACGACATTGTTAATAAGTATATGTATTCTGAAGCATATAGACTAGATTCGCTTACACCACTGTAAGTTTATCATGTTTTCCGGTATCCAACGGACATGTCAACTTACCAGTTTTACATTACCAGACAAAAAATGAAACATTGCCCAATTGTTTTAAAACCGTTACGCCTAGATGTGTCAAGGGAAGTGCCGATTTGTGAAATACAATGTGCCCCCCTACTCCACATTTTTTCAATTGTTTACAAACACATCTACCTACAGGGGAATTTCATCAATATACATAAGATTGCTGTATTCTCCTCTATAGTATTACTAACAGAGTTTAAAGCTTTTTAAACCTAGCTTATTACTGAAACATTACAATATATCCACCTGCTTTATGCGAGTCCGTAAGAAATAGTAGTTTTACTCAGAAATGCATAAAAATGCATGCAGGATAAAACCCTCAACAATTTACCAGAAAGCATCAAAACACCCATTTTAAACCAAATTAAATACGCACGTATATTCTAAAGAAAGGAATGAAGCTTACTAATGACGACTGATACAGTCATCTGTGCATCTCCCCATCCACCAGGTAACTAGCACGGACCATTAGCGAGTGTGACTATGTTGGTGTCCGTAGATGTGCTTCTCTAATCTACTAAAATAATCTACCTTTTGAAATGTTCAAAAGATGCTTATAACGGCATTGACTTATGATTTATCATGTTGTTAAGTTGAATGTTTTGAGCGAACGTGTCGATGACATCACCTGAGAGCAAAAAAGCTCAATTTGATTAGTTAACATTCCTGGCAGTCCCAAGACAAACATTGAAGCGTGTTTGAACGACTGATATGAACAATTCTGATTGGCATGAGATAACGTGCGCAAACATTGTATTCGGTATAAAAGACCCGAAACGTTGGTGATAATTTACGGAGACAACTTTAATAACGACTGAAACATGGACTGTAATATAAATTTCGGTGAGTAGTACATAAAGTTTTCTGAATACTTGTCTCAAAAGTCTGAACATGGTGCATGGAAATTGTTAAAAACTAAATTGTTATTAGGCTAGTACGAGAACAAATGTTATGATAAAAATCGAAAACGTTCATCAAACAAGAGATAATAAGAAATGAGCATATTTGCGCAGATGTATCAAAAATAAATAGGTAGGTACACTTTTTTTTCTACGATGTTTGATGAATTTGTAAGTAAGAAATGTAAAGTCTACAAATAAATCACTTGTCAACTTTCAAAACATGTTTAATAGTTGACATCAATACAAATTAAAATGCATCAATGGTTAAATGAATACAATTACACCCTTTCGGTCAATACAAATCATAATAACAGCTTCTTCAAGTTCATCAATTAGTTCCTTCAATATAGCACTCGAAGGAAACAACGTAAACACAAATATGTATCTTTTCTAGCAATAAACAAAGCTTTTTAAATGTGTCATCAATTTTTGGACATTATTCTATCAACTGTCAAACAGTATTGTGAGTGGTGTATAGTCTGTTAATCCTAGTAAATTCTCTGCCTTCATTCGCTGAATAGTATTCTTCGGCACAATCTTACGTCAACCACTTAACCAAATGCTCTTCAATCGAACAACGTTTGTAACGGTTAACCTTTTGTTAATGCCTATATATTTTTGCCGAAGCAAAGGAATTATTACAATGCTGTTATGCTTGCAAAGAAAACATTTTGGTAATGATAGAGGCGTTATTCTTATTATTTTTTACATGACAATGTTTTTTGAAAAATAGATGAACATGATATTGTTTGCCTTAACAACTGCGTCTGAAAGTAGATCTATAGTCTATTTCAAGGTTTGTCTAGTGAGAAATATTGTAAGTCAACCACATGGGAATTTGCCAGGCGTTGAAGAAGACTTTCTTGGTTTATGTACCAGTCACGAACATGTGTATGGTTTTAATTAGATACACCAATAAGTAACACGTTTATTAACATGAATGTTTGATTTCACAACTGATACAATAAGTACTGCTGAACTTTTGACATTTTTCCTTTACTGTTTCACAAGCTAGAAAGTATTTTAAATTAAAACAATAGACACGTGCAAGTCTAACATAATTAGTGCTGATTATGCGAATAGGTTGCCGTGAAACTGAAATTATTTCCCAACATATAGAGGACAAGCGGAAATATTCGAGAAAACTGTCAGGTTGTGTGATGGCGCACACACATGAATATTAACCATCACCTACATTAACTTTGATACATGGTTACTATATTTGAATATGCTCACCTTTAACTTTTCACAGAGACAAACACGAATTAATAGAACATTTCAATGATATTGAAAAACATGTGATTTCTCATCGCAATAAAGTACCAAGAAAACACCATTTTATAGTTTGAGCTTAATACTGCCATAACATATAAATTTTCATTTATTTTCAACATTTTGGCTGATATGTTACAGGAACATATTATGGGTATGAAATTTAAATGATATTAATTGACATTTTATAGGTTAAATTTTCAAGGGAAGATGCATTTCTTCCATTTAAATCTTCATGTCGTTAGTACTTTAATAGTGATTTATTTGGGGAAAAAACACACGCTCTTTTCCCTTGCATATCCCCTTTAACAATTACCAATGTCTACATAAATTGTGTTTTAGGACTATTTCTTGTGATAGCGTTGCTAGTCGTCTGTCGTGTTACTGATTCTGCCACCACATCAGCAGGAGTAACGGCAGCATCAGCAGGAGTAACGGCAGCACCAGCAGGAGTAACGGCAGCATCAGCAGGAGCAACGACAGAACCAGCAGGAGTAACGGCAGCATCAGCAGGAGTAACGGCAGCACCAGCAGGAGCAACGACAGAACCAGCAGGAGCAACGGCAGCACCAGCAGGAGTAACGGCAGCACCAGCAGGAGTAACGGCAGCACCAGCAGGAGTAACGGCAGCACCAGCAGGAGTAACGGCAGCACCAGCAGGAGTAACGGCAGCACCAGCAGGAGCAACGGCAGCACCAGCAGGAGCAACGGCAGCACCAGCAGGAGTAACGGCAGCACCAGCAGGAGTAACGGCAGCACCAGCAGGAGTAACGGCAGCACCAGCAGGAGTAACGGCAGCATCAGCAGGAGTAACGGCAGCATCAGCAGGAGTAACGGCAGCACCAGCAGGAGCAACGACAGAACCAGCAGGAGCAACGGCAGCACCAGCAGGAGCAACGACACAACCAGCAGGAGTAACGGCAGCACCAGCAGGAGTAACGGCAGCACCAGCAGCAGCAACGGCAGCACCAGCAGGAGCAACGACAGCACCAGCAGGAGTAACGGCTGCACCAGCAGGAGCAACGACAGAACCAGCAGGAGTAACGGCAGCACCAGCAGGAGTAACGGCAGCACCAGCAGGAGCAACGGCAGCACCAGCAGGAGTAACGGCAGCACCAGCAGGAGTAACGGCAGCACCAGCAGGAGTAACGGCAGCACCAGCAGGAGTAACGGCAGCACCAGCAGGAGTAACGGCAGCACCAGCAGGAGTAACGGCAGCACCAGCAGGAGCAACGGCAGCACCAGCAGGAGTAACGGCAGCACCAGCAGGAGTAACGGCAGCACCAGCAGGAGTAACGGCAGCACCAGCAGGAGTAACGGCAGCACCTGCAGGAGTAACGGCAGCACCAGCAGGAGTAACGGCAGCACCAGCAGGAGTAACGGCAGCACCAGGACCAGCAGCGAATAGTAAACTAAATTTTAATTTTTCTGATAAGAAGACATGACATAACAATTATGCTGTAATATTGGAGGGTCAAGTATTTTCTTGAATAATACAACTGCACAAGTACATATGATGATCATGAACTTTTCTCTGTACAGTTATTGTAAGAAAACAACAACTGAATTCATCAATTGTGATGATATTATTAAACGTATTTACACAGTGCGTGTGTGCCTTACGACGATATTGGCACACTAGACCGGTATTAGCTGTCGGGACAAAGCATTCACGCCTATACCACTCCTAGTTTGCGAATATAGCCGTAAGGCACACCATCATCGTAAAATAACATCTTATCATAATATAGAATTTGTCATATAATGTAACAAGAAATATCTTCAAACAATAAATATATGTAAAAGGAAAAATAGAAATTTACTATAAACAAAACAGTAGAAGTTTTCCATTGAAAACAATGAATACATTATGACGCTATACAAATATTTTTCGCGTAAATTGTTTAGTTTTTCTTTAACATGGACTGTTATGGACTGCATTTTGGAACTCTCATTTTTGCCAGAGTGTTACAGTACGGGAAAAGAAATCATTCAACGATAATTTACTGAAAACTATTAAATTGAAAGAAACCATGTCAATTGTTTGTAGAAAAGAGCACATACTATCTTCGTTTCTTCTTTCATTTAGTTTTCGTAAAGACTTGGTTAAAAGTATAAACTTAAAATAAGAACCAACAACGCTCTTGATATACAACATCTAATTGGTGAAAATTGAAAGTCAAAATCATTAGTCTACAGCTCCGCCGAAAAAACTGTAATTCGGTATGTTTAAATGACATGTGCTAGCACACTCAGAGGTTTATTTGTACTTAAATTTAATTGGTGTTGTTCATCATTGTTCATCAAGTCCAGCTCGCTATAAATTGAATCCTGTACCACTGCAAATATACAGGTTGGTCAGGTGGGATATTAGAAACGGTTTGTCTTTACAATATCACTATAATGCTTATGATTAAATCAGAAAAAATAAAGACACTAATGTGGCAAAACCGCTCAGTGACCATGCAAAATGCGCATCATATAGTTGATGAAATTATTTAGATACAGAATATGATAAAATAACCTACAACTGCCTTACCTTTTAACGCCTAAGATTCATTTTTATTTGTTTTCATACTACACATTATCTAAGTCAATTGCATCGCTTAGAACAAAATAATCCACAGCACTATATTTCATTGTACTATTTGTATTTCATCTTTCAGCACCAGCGGCGGTAACACAAAAACCAACAACTGCGGTAAAGTAGTTTTTTATACAATCGGGTAGGGGAGGGGGGAGGGTTCAATGCAAGCCATCTGTGGTAAAGCTTATTATATTTATGCATACCAGGGTCTCATTGAAAGGATAAAACGTCGGTTTAAGAGCAGTTCTTTTGATTTGTGAGGTAAAACATTCAATAATATATAATATATATAAAACGCTTAAATCGAGCAACTAAAGGTGATGTTTTCCTACATGTCAAATCTAAACAGACTATACCAGATTTATTCCACAACGATATAATTTTACAAAACAATCAGCAAACGCGATCGTTCACACAATAAAAGATCATAGTGGAACATTAAAATTACGAATTAATCAGTCAGAAAATTTACCCCATTACTAATCTGTCTAGAATGATTTTCTCTGTTGCAAACGCATCGCTGGGCGGAGTACACATCGAGTTATACACTCTGAATACTGAGATAAATATTAGAAAGTCACAGCTTAGACGCTGGTTCATTTAAGGCTACCTTCGACCGATGAATAAAAGTATTAAAGTATATGATACAATGGGTGATGTATGGAACGCAATTAAAGTGTGTCCATCGTAATAATAGATACAATATTAGGTGATCTGGTTATCAAGTCAAAACATTTAAAGTTATCCATGAAAATACGGTCTTATTATTAAGGTGGTACATTTGATTTTTGTTTCACCTGAGGTGTTACTGTAGTTGTTTTCATTCGCTGTCAAAGTATTGATGTAGGGGATGAAGAAGACATGTTAGTAATACTAACACTTGTGGAAGTCAAGAAGTATTATGAAAAAACCACGCATGACAAAATGCTAGATCAATTATATTATATGTTCAAAATGTCAATTACTGTACATCACTTACAAAAGGTACTCATTAAGAGAAATTCATACTCATATTAAGCAAAATGGTTCAGAAACAAATGGTTGCTGTAGTACATAACTTATGAGGTAACCACGTACACTATCCCTATAACTCGAACAGAGACAATCTTACATTGTACTCTGCTTGCAGGAAAGTATGTTTACATTGGAGCTGACACAAACATAATCATCTTCAGTTTAAAAAGTTATTTCATGTTTTAACCAATGTTTAATGTTCTTTCTGCATTTATTGATTTTATGCACGTTTTATATTTAAGGCACCAATTAATTGCAATAACGACACATGTAACAGTAGTTGTAGTACTTTCACTACGACTAACACCTGCCCATCAAACACAACCAAGGGATGCAAGGTAATGTAAATGTGTATATATATGAGTCGCTTATTTAACTTATAGGTTAACACCTGTGTTTAAGATTGTAATGTGTCGTGCTATGAATAAAACTTCAAATGTACATTAATTGGATTCTCGAATTTTAATTAAAAACACATTTAAAGAGTGGCCGAAATATTCAGACTTTAACGACCGCAAAATTACCATCTGTGATAATATATAGTTTAATAACTTTTTTTTTAGCACGTTCATACTGACTGTTTCAGAGTTTTACTGACACAGTGTTTCCAATATATAACATGAGAAATTGTCGTATTTTGTAGCTTTCAACTTTGTATACTAGTATTTCTTCATTGATATATACTTGTTCATTACCATCTCCGTAAGCAACTTCAAGATACTTTGTGTGTACTCTCCTACACAGCGCACTGATTCTACTGTCGTTACATTCACATGATAATGGACAATGAAGCGGAATAAATAAGCGTTCGATACTGTAGGAGAGTACATGGTGTGTTGTACTACAATTTTCAGGCCGTGAAAACCTCCGCGAGTGGAGTTGACACCTACATCTTCAGTTGTAGTCCGACTGCCTGCAGTGGTGGTGATGTGTACTGTTGTTTCGAAGACAATTGTAATCCGTTAGCTGAACCCAAACAGTCAAAAGCGACAACAATGTTCGGAAACCTGGTGTCAATTACAATCATCGTGATGTTAGCGTATGACGTGTAACTATTTGTGTGATATTTGTATACAAATTATCATGAGAAACGTAAATTTAAAAACAAAGATTTCAGTTCAAACTGCGACAAATCATACGGCCTCATTCCATTCTTTGTGTACAGTCATATATCAGTTTTATAACATGGACTGTATAATGACATTAACATATAAAAATAAATACCACATAAGTCTTGTTAGGCTGATCATCACTCTGTCTTCAATTCAGGAACATATTTCAGGATTTTGCCTGCTTAAACTTTCGAAAACTATTTTTTTGATGTTCCACAAAATACTTAGCTCACTAGCGGATTCACGGGGTGGGGACCCGGCGCGCGCCCCCCTAAAATTCCCTAACCTTATGTCTGAGTATGAATACGAAAATATACAGATATTCTTAATTATAAGATTTTCAAATAAGCGATTCTGATTCATTGTACCATTATATTCTATCATGATGATGTTTATAAACAGTCATTGCAGTTTTATAAGGCTTGAGCAAAACCCCAAAAAGTTACGCCCCCCCTAAGACCAAATCCTGGATCCGCCCCTGTAGCTGACAATTTTTCTCTACCTTTCAATAAAATATGTTATTTTAGACCTTACAAAGACATAGTGCAGTATATGTATTGATAACCATTAATACAGTTGATTAGTTAAAAACACTATATATATATATCTTATTGTGATTGTGTTCTTTGTTACTGGATTGTGTCTAGCGTTGATGTTTCTGCTTGGTACTTTACACGTGGCACACACAGACTTATGAACATAGTCGAATTGAAGTGTGTAATCAAGCTTAAATGCTGACAACATATATTTTGCTATGACATTTGACTTGTAACATTTAGTAAGTGTCGTCTTGCCACATGTTTTGCAGAATCCGTCCATATCTTTTCCACTTTTATATTATTTGCTTTCTTAAATAAAAACACTCTTTTCGAAGTCGCAGTTGTTGTTTTATTTTTTATTGGAGTAGGTTCAGCAAAATAATTCATTCGAACCTTGCATACATCAACAAGATCTTCCAACCTTCTTAAATATAATAAACTTACCATTAAGTTTTAAAAGGTGCCATTACGACCTTGACCTCACACGATACACCTGCCATATACGTTCGATGCAATGAGTTAGTTTTGGGAACATGTTCAAACTACACACTACATTAACAGAGAGGTAGCATTTAATAGCATCGCACGACCAGGACTTCGAACCATCATAGACGAAAGTTGGGTTTATTCTCATTGTGACAAACGTATGCTGATGCTTGTAGTAGAGTGTAAGTAGTAAGAAAAAGGTGCTAATTAATGGGTGTTATAAAAAAAGGTGTCTTTATTGGAAAGATTAAATTGAGCAGTGGTCTAATGTATAATTCTATGATTTGTATAGATTTAGATGTATAAAAAAATGCAAAAGTAAAGAAGGTAATAAAATTAAGATTTGAAATGAAATACTATTAATGATAATAAAATTAAATGGATCAAATTAATGTAAAAAAATATAGTACAGTATTACAATTTTTGTTTAATTAACAAAATGTTATACTATGACCCCCGGGATTGCTATGGGGTCGGGATTAGTTGAAAATGACAAAAAAATCTTCATTTTTATATATATATCACCCCTTGTAACTGTTACCACGCCTACATAAGACTAATTATCTTTACATCTTTGATGTAAGTCAATTACTCAAAACAAATGTGTGAAAACACACTTGGATGACTAACAGTTTGTTTAAATGCATCATATTTCACACCATGTATTGAGACATCAAACTTTAATTGAATAAATTAAATTGTTAAATGTAAATAAACTATTATATTTCAATATATAATATGTTAAATTGTAATGATAAGTACTAATACTATAAATCACATACTATTATACATATCTTTCACATAAAATATAATCAATAAGTTTAAATCAAGAACAATTGCAATTTCAATACACTTGTTTCACAACAAAATTATACATTAAATTACTATTGTCATAATTAAACAAACAACATAATAATTAATATGAGATGTTAATCAAATAACAAATTAACATTAACTCTCTTTCTATAATCTATAACACCCATTAGCACCTTTTCTTTATACTTTAATATTGGGGGAGAAATGACTAGGGGAGAAACGACTAGGGGAGAAACGTCTAGGGTGAGAAAAAGCTGTAAACCCAAACAGGGAGGATTTAATGGATGGAATACATCACATGACTAGTCAAGACAGCTGGCAACAATAGGCAGAAAGTGGGGAGATAATAACATGAACACTATATATAAAGTGAAAATGACGCACATGGGAAAGGGAAACCCAACATACATCTAAACACAATTAAATAGAAATAATTACCATACAGCGATGTTCAGCATTGGAACTGTCAGTAAACATTCTGGGGGTTAACACAACAATATAAACAATGATATGTTTTACGCAAAAATGAATATGGATATTATCGTACAAAATGTATGTATGAGACAAGAACACTTACTGACCATATCAGCCAGAGTTTGCTCAACAAAACTGTCTCAGCGTACATAAAATACTCAAACACATTTAAATAATACGCTGAGTCAAAGCAGAAAGTGTGCATTGTGCGTTTCGCTGTTACTTTGTAACCAATTAAACTATATAGGCGAGTATATACAACGAGTGCAATACAGATAACAAAAAATATATTACCAGAGAAAATTGAAATTACCTTTCAGTTGGTACCAAATATGTCCATGTTTAGCCGCTATTGTATCGAAAAGTGTTCATATTACCCCAGGCACACTTTAAAATTTACAACTTGAAACGTAATTACTTCATTTATGTAAATTGACGCCCGTGAATAAATAAAATGTGCAAGAACATACTTTGTTTGAGAACTTCACTGGTGTAGATAATGATAATCTCCACATAAAGTTGGAATATTCCATGTAGAGCTCATTATGACAGGTTTCGGCAACAAAACGGCGAATATCTTAAATGTAATATTTAGACAACATTCATGAATATAATTATAGCCTTTTTAAACGTCTGTAAACGTATTTTCAATGATACATGTAATTACTTATACTTCATAGAATGATGTTACATTAGTCTGAAATGTAACACAATACAAAATACGTATGTCGGAAATGCAAGACTGCATCTTTTATGAAGTAGATTCTGTAGATTTTCTGTGTAGATTGTAGTGAACATTAGAAATGATTCACAAAGTCCTTCTGTTTGTATTTCTTTTTATTCGCACACTTAAACAATGTCTGGAAATCCAGTCAAATAAAGTTATAAATGTTAATCTAAAGTTATGGTTCTCCAATATGTATATCAAGCTGGTACTCCAGTGAATATTAAAAATAAAATAACCTAAATGCAAATTCTGGTACTCCAGTTAAATATAAAGTAAAGTAAAGGTACTCCTTTGAATGAATTCTTATTTCTGTCTAGCATATAAAGTTACATGTATTTATACACACCTAAAACAAAGAATTAGGAAGCCAGACCTTAAGGGCTTTGGCGATAAATAAACATTTCAGATATAACAATAGATGTGTGACCTTTAGGGCCTTGATAATAAATTAACAGTTCAGATATAATAATAGATGTGTGATGACAATTAATCAGAGGAAATATGTAATCAAAGATTTTAGAAATTAGGTGCTAATAACATAACAATAGCTTCGCAGTCAATCTTCTTCTTCTTCCCATTAAAGTGCAGGGCCCACTCTGGGGCATCGACGCACTTGGTGATATGTACAAGGTAACTGTGAGGCACAATGTGGTGATAAAATTTAAAACTTAAAACATAGATAAAAACGTGTTGTGCGTCGGTTAATGCAGGGAGTTGAGCCCTTCCCTGAAGGCCTCGATGGTCTGCGCTGAGGCTACTTCTTCAGGGAGCTGGTTCCATGAGCGGATACCAGATGGGAAAAATGAATATCTATATACATCGGTGCGGCAGAAAGGCAGGAAGTACCGGAGGGTATGACCTCTAGTTGACAGTGCTGTAGGCCTGAAATATGCAGGGGCTTGTATGTCAACGTGGCCGTGTATGATGCGGTGAACAAGAACTAGTTTTGCATCTGCTCTTCGCTGTTGCAGTGTGGGCCAGCATAGAGTGGCTATCATCTGGCTTGTGCTACTTGTCCTCCGGTAGTCTCCTGTCACAAAGCGGGCTGCTCGTCTTTGCACTGCTTCTAGTTTTTTGATGTTTTGAACAGTGTGCGGATCCCAGGCCGGGGAGGCATATTCAAGAATGGGCCTCACTAGTGACTTGTAGCACTGGGATTTGATGTCTCGAGGACAGCTAGCGATGTTCCTTCGCAGAAATGCCAGGCTGTTGTTTGCTTTCTTCGTTGACGAGTCTACATGCTCATTCCATTGTAGTTTTTCTTGGATTGTGGTGCCAAGATACCTGCCACTAGGGACGATTGCCAGTTGATGGTCATGTAACAGGTAAGTTGTCTGTAATGGGGAGCGTTTTCTCGAGACCCTTATAACCTCACACTTAGATGGGTTAAACTCCATCTGCCAGTCTGCCTCCCACTGCTCGAGTCTGCGTATGTCCTCCTGTAGGATAGCAGAATCTTCTGGGGACTTGATCTTCCTGTAAAGGAAACTGTCATCAGCAAACAGCTTGCAGTTGGAGTTAACTTTTCCTGGCATGTCATTGATATAGAGCAGGAAAAGTAGAGGGCCGAGTACTGATACCTGTGGAACCCCTGATGTGACTGGTGCAGATGGTGAAGTATGGCCTTCAACAAGGACTTGTTGGCTACGCTCAGACAGAAAGCTTTCAATCCAGGATAATATGTTCCCCTGGATGCCATAGTGGTGCAGTTTCTGAAGGAGGCGCTGGTGTGGGACCTTGTCAAAGGCCTTACTGAAATCCAGTAGTATGGCGTCGACTTGGTCACCATCCTCAATGGCAGCTGCGAGGTCTTGTAGAACTAGTACGAGCTGGCTTTCACAGGAGCGCTTCTTACGAAATCCATGCTGTTGGTCGGTAAGTATGTTGTGTAGCTCGAGGTGTTTCATAACCTGGGTATGTATGATGTGTTCTAGGAGTTTGCAGCATACTGAGGTGAGTGATATGGGTCTGTAGTTTGCTGGGACTGTTCGGTCACCTTTCTTGAAGACTGGTGTCACAAATGCTGTTTTCCAGTCATCGGGAGCCCTGCCCTGTCTTAATGAGGCCTCAAACACCAATGTTAAGGCTGGGGCAAACTCGTTGGCAAAGTCTTTCAGAAGTCGAGTAGGGATGTTGTCAGGGCCTTGGGCCTTGTGAGGGTCCAGGCCCAGTAGGAGCTTTTTAACTCCGTTTTCGTCAACCCTGAAGTTGTCCATGATAGGAGAAGGAGGAGTGTCAAGCGATGGGCGATCTGTCATGTTTTCACTTGTGAACACGCTGCTGAATTGGTCATTCAAGATCTTGGCCTTGGTTGAGGGATCGCTGAAACCCACGCCGTCTTTCTTCAAGAGGGGCACGCCGCTACTGTCACATCGCTTCCCGTTGATGAAGCTATATAATTTCTTGGGGTTCTTGTCTTCAGTGACTATGTCGTTGACATATTTGTTGTAGGCTTGCTTGCATTCTCTCTGGGTGTCCTTTTGGAGTGCCTTGTACTTATCTAGGTCGGACTGTACACCAGTGGCTCTAGCTCGGCTGAAGGCTCGTTTCTTCCGACGGGACAGGCGCTTGATCTTTCGGTTGATCCATGGCTGGTTGAAGCGGGTGGAACTGAGTTTAGAAGGAACATTTTCTTCTATTATGTCAATGCAACCTGCTCTGAATGCATTCCATAGTGAATTGATGTCATGATCAGTATTGTGTGTTGTAGTAAATTTGGACACAAAGTCTATAATTTTTGCTTTGAGGGCATCTTGGTTTGCTTTTTTCCATAAGAGTATCTTTCTTTTCTGTAGTTTTTTCATAGAGGCCTTGGTTGATGTTTCTACAAAGACAATATCGTGGTCGCTTACTCCAGGCATAGGTTTGCATTTAATTACCAGTGATGGTCTGTTGGTTAGGAATAGGTCAAGTGTGTTCTTGCCTCTAGTTGGAAATTTGATCAACTGTTCTGATCCAATATCATACATCATATTAAGGAATGAGTGGCTGATGTCCTGATTATAGTTGGAGGAGATGACTGTGTTGGTATGCCAGTCTATGTCAGGTAGATTCATGTCTCCAGATGTCCAGATGGTGGCCTTTGGGTACTGCACATGGAGCTGGTGTATTTTTGCACGAACCTCCTGCATATATTCTAAGTTTGTGTTTGGTGGTCGATATACTGCTGCAATGACAAGTTCATTTTTACCAGGGCATTCGAGTTTTGCTGCTACGAGCTCTGTATTGGTGCAGATGTGGAGATCAGTCCCTGCAATGCTGTCCTTCACTATGATAATAACACCTCCATGTGGACTGTTAGCTCTATCCTTCCGAGCCACTATGCGGTAGCCTACCGGGACAACTTCTCTCTCATGTATTCCTTTGTGTAGCCATGTTTCAGTGCCTATAATTATGTCAGGATCAGCTTCAGTCACCAGAAGCCAGAATGGTTGGCGTTTGGCTCTGATGCTTTGGAAGTTTATTGTCATGATTCTCATGGTTGTTCTTCGTCCATTTCTATTATCAGGCTTATTTATTTTATTTGGTGAAGAGGTATGTTGGGGGGACCCTATCGAGGTGTTCAATGAAATCGAACTGTTTGTGGAGGAGTCTGCTATTGACGGGTTCTGGGGATGTACACTTGACTGGTCAAGTACACTATATGAGTTCTGCGTGGCAATAGATGTGGCAAGGGAGTCAGCCATGGTTGTTTCAAATAGAGTGGTAGAAAAGTTTGGCAGCCCACATGTGCAGCATATCCAACTGGTGTTGGCAGTTATCCGTTTATAAGCAGTAAGGGGCAGGCTAATACACTTTATATGAAACCATGTGTCACAGCTGTCACATGCAACACAATTTTGATTTGACTTACATGGTTTACCACAGTCTCCACATGGGAACTTGTAATTTGGCCCTGGGTTGGGGTGGCAGTCTCCTGACAAGAGTATCCGAAATTTTGTATTGTCCGGATTTACATACACAATCAGCGATGTAGGTTGTATTACAGATAATAGGGTTAAAATACACAAGGAAATACCTGGGAGATATGTCATGGTGAATAGTTGTGTTGAGGAACTTTAAAACATCCCAAGATGACTTATTTGAGACGGCTGAGACAATTTTTTTTTTTTTCCTGTCAGTAAATTTCGAAAAATTTGCCGGATGACGACCGGAAGTTCAGTTTTTTTACATTGTCAATAAAGGTATCGTTGAAAAAGATGTTTTCTTCTGATAATACAGAGAAGGAAAGTTGAAACCATCAGATAACAGAAAGATGGGAATAAAATGGATAGAAATCACCTAGGTGGTGGTAGATAAGATGAATATATCGAAGTAGTAAACTGTTTTTGATGTAAGCCAAAAAATACCACATCCGCTCCTCACAGTGACCTTGACCAATGTTGGCAGACAGCAACAGATGTCAAACTATACAAAATAATTAAAAGTTATGGTAAGAGAAAAGTCTAAATTTTCACTGCATAATACATACACCATGTAAATATTTGAAGTATTGTGGCTGAATTACCTTTAACAGCTTGCTTGGTGACGACAGTCAACGATACCACAATAGTGTACACAGATATTTGTTCCAACATACAACGTGTATATGTACCATGATGTAAACAACTGCACTATTACAACAATTGATGTTTCGTAGAATATTCATTATTGCTACCAAATGAAATCCGGGTTATGTTCTTTAGCATGGTAAAACGTAAAACTTTACGTATGCCTTACCTCATAATCTTACTACATGTATAAAGCACTATCTGTGACCCAACAACGCGTTCAAAATACGAAAATATGTACATAGTATTAATCAATTCTGTATTTATTATCCGGAACTTGTGTTTTTTTCATTAATACGAATGTCTAAGATATGAAACAATATCATTCTGAATATGTCTTGAAACTGAATATAATTATAAGCGGCGAAACATCAATTGTTTGATTTCTTAAAATTAATCAGACACAAACTATAAATGTAGTGTAAGGTGGGGCAAAGTGCCCATAATAAGCAATATTATACGATACAATAATAACCATCAGTTCGATTAAGACATTACTGGCTATGCGTGCAAGTTTGCACGAGACCTTTACATTTATAACATAATTATTTAACGCGAGATACAAAACGAGATAAAGCTCAATAAAGTGAACATAACTTAATTGTATGGGACAAAACGCATTTTGATAAGGGGAAATAACCTCTAAACATTATATTTTTATAAATGACCTCTGGTAAAATGTAGTACAATTTCGCGATCATGTAAGCACTGCATAAATACCGTCAAACAAACGCATGAATGGCAAAATCGAGAATACAATGTGCACGAGGCAATACTAAAATATTAACTAATCAGCTTTGACACAAATGAGTGTAAAATTAGAGTGAAGATGTTTTTGTAACTATGTATACGAGTGTCAGATTCGTAATAATGTCCGGACAGGCCTCGTAAATTTAATGGTCACTAAAAATCTCTATAAGTGTGGCACTCAAACTCAATAATTACTCCCATATCGTGCAATCACACTAAAATCTCAAAGAAAATAAGCCAAAAGTAATATTCATCACTCATTTGACATTTTATGCATTTTTCACATTCAAACTTTCACTGTCAGACTACTAAGAGTAAATTTAGTGATTTGGGTACAGAGTGTAAGTATTCGTTATAATCCCGGGCCCAGGTTTAAACCCTCAGTGGTGTTTGTGTCACTAAAAGCTCCAGTAGGCTACAGTTCCCATATTCTCATACATCATTATTTGTGTGTCTTGTGTCCATTAAGCATTTTGTAATTGTCTATATGCATACATGTACGTTATTTCATCATACCGAAGAATCTTCATCATCAGATAAGCCGATAGTTATCGATGCGAGCGTCGCTAATTAGTGGCCACGGTGGTCGGAAACACTCGAAAACACTCGGAAGCCTTCGTGATTTACCGATGTATGATATGATTTCATGATCATTATCGTTCACGACTTAATTAGCCACCCCGCTGTGTTTTGCCAGCATAATGAAATTGCCCCGGGCAGTACTAATTTATCAGAATGTATTATACATTCATGATACCTATATTGTAGCCTCTAACGTTAAGTATGATATTTCTCTAGTTAAGTGTGTGTTTAATGAATAATGTTGTATTATAATTGTTATGTATCTGAGCGAATTAATTGTTTTTCATATATAAAAGATTGTCTGTCGCTTTAAGTGAAATTAATACTTAAATTAGTTTCTTACTGTTTTATCAATTGAATGATGCGGCTATACTTTTTCAATGATTTCGAAAGGTGATTTAACTGTTATTAATTCGTGAATCAACAGGGGTAAACCAGTGTATTGTACTTTAAACGGTGATTTAGAATGCAGTATTACTGATTAGGGTAGAACAAGCTGACCAACTGCCTAAATAGACAGATTATAAATTTAAAAAAGAAACAAAATTATGTTCTCTTATGGCGCAGTCACACTATAACGTATAGCAGTAACTTATGCCGACGTATGAGAATTTTCACCAACACGCTGGTGTACGTTGACATAAGTTACGGGTAGGTTTGGTATAAGTTGTATACGCTAAAAGCACGCTGGTATAAGCTGGCATACGTTGTTATACGCAGAGGCCGAAATAATTTTGCCGACGTCCTCTTCATAGGTTAGGGATACGTTAGGCATACTCTAGCCATACGCTAAGTACGTTACAGGTAGGTTACTCATACGTCGAGAACGCTGGACATACGCTGGTCATACGCTGTGATACGCTGCCATAAGTTCTATATAAGTTAGTGATAGGTTACATAGGTTAGACGTACGATATATATACGTTCAATACGTTATACATACGCCCAATTTATTCATACTGTAGAATGTTCGATGCTTTTTTGGGCGTATGCCGACGTGTTGACATTATTTTATGATTTTTCATACGCTAGGTATAAGTTTCTCTTTTAATACGTCATAGTGTGACTGCCCCATTAATATAATTTAATAATGTAATGTCTTACATTCCACTACATTTATGAACTGTACTTCATGAAAAATAAAATGCATCAACTACTATACTACATGAAACCCGAAACTTAAATGGTGGAAAATGTAGAAAACTGATGTATTTAGCAAACAAAGAATCTCTCGTATCACAAGACCTTCGTGGAATTAAATGACATGTTACGTGTGAAATAATACCTACAATTATATTCTGGTGACACTGTTACGGCCCTATATACATGTTTAAGTTACGAAATGAAAGGAATTGAGTTTACAACGAATTTCTCAGAAGCTCTGCGATCTTTTTTTTTCTTAATTTTGTTTTTAGTCCCATACGGACCAACATTTCCTTCATTTCTTCCACTGACATAGTGTCTATGTCGACAGCCCCGTCTGGCTGTAAAAGAGTCATGTACGAATTATTGGCTTCAACCTGCTCCTGTATAGTACGTTGTTTTCTGCACTTTGCGTTTGCAGATTTTTCAAAAGTCCAAAACTGTTCATTAATATTTTCATACTTCCTTTTCGGCCTATGGAATTGTTCGCTGTGATGCTTCTCAAGTCTTTTCCGGCAAATTAAAGCGTCCATGGTTGCATCTTGTTTGTTGGATTTCTTTTGATGGATTTGTTTGATGATATCGTTTGCCTTTTCAACGCCTTGTCCACTGAATTTGGCTTGACTGCCGTTTACGCCTACAAAGTACGGCACCTGGTATACCAGCACGTGAATAAATGGAGTAACATTTTTTTTCTGGTAGCCTTCTCTCTTCTATAGTCTAATTTCCAGAAAGTCATTGACTAAGGCTCTGGCTCTTGCGAAAATGTGTTTGTTGTAAAAACAAGCAAGGTTTTTTATTATCACAGGCGATAGAAACCCCATCTAAAATGATGTTTATACAATTTAATGCAAGGTTTCATGACACGATGTATTCCTTAAAACAATAAATTCGCAGTTTTGGCAGCAAGCAACTGAATGTCAAAAATTCATTTTAATTGTAACTTCTATGTATAACTATGCAAACTGTCACAAAATACAGTTCTGCGGTAAAATCTACTTTTATACGATTTCACCAAAACCCACATTTATTTATGCAACTATTTGTCTAAATAATTGTAACATCTGTATCATTTACAATATTAATATCATAAATATAATAATATTCACTTTTAAATATAAAATTAAACAATATCATATAAAAACATATTTATTGTAATCGAATTATACTGTTTTAAAGTTAGACCCTTAGTGTGCCCGTCCAGAGCTCAAGTGCCATAAAACTTCGGTAATATTCGGTCATACTCGGACGGTCTTCCGAATATTTCCGAACGTGGTAAAAAAACATACCATATAGTTTTAAAGTGAAAAAATACCATTTTCCTCTTTAAATATTTTCACCAAATAAATACCGATTGACAGATCAATACTTATAGTTTATGAGTCCATTTGCATTTTGTTAATATCATTAACTGTTTTTAAATGACATTAAGTTAATTTCAGACTAATTTTTTCCGCATATATATTCTATATAGCACTGGTAGCTGTTTTAAAGTTAAAAAAATACCATTTTACTATTATTTGAAATAAAAGGTAAAATATTTGAATGAATGGGGAATATTGAAACATTACAAAACCGTTTGCATTTATATGATATCTTTAACGGATAAAAATTTATACAAGTTTAAAGTTAAAATCCTTCATAGTTCTATATAGGCATTTTTGCGCAGTATCGATTATCGGATGATGAGAATTCTGCCACATGGTCTCCATGCATCCATGGGGTGGATGTACATTTTGTATTCGGCATTTACTGCTAGGCTTTATTCGTTTTTTTACATTTCTGTTTGATAAACATCAAGTGCAAATTACATTATTATTATTCTCTTTATTTCCCTTGTTAATTCAAGGATTAATACCACAGTATTATAAACAAACATGACAATATATATAAACATGCATAGACATTGACAATATAGATTACAAGGGCTGTGAAGCACATTGACATAAGAAAAGCATAACATAAGGAAAGCACAAACATAGGAAATGCACAAACATAGAGAAAGCACAAACTCAGAAATAGTACAAACAAATACATAGTTGCAATAAACATTAAAAGAACGATGAAGGACATAGACCTATGAAAGGCATGAACATAGAAAAAGCACGAACACAGAAAAAAGTACTCACAAGTGCGTATTGAACATAAACATTACAGTATTGACGAGGCGCTTTGACATAGGAAAAGTTTTTTAATGGAACAACACACGCATAGTAAATATACACACGTATAGAAAAGAATCACAGAGAAGGCACAACCAATAACATATTGGCAATAAGTATTACAGAAACGATGAAACACTTAGACAATAGGAAGAGCATAAGCATAGGAAAGTCACAACCATAGAAAATGCACAGACATGTAGAATGCACAAACATAGAAATTAGAAAAAACACAAGAACTGAGAGTTTGCAAACAAATACACTTTGATAATAAACATTACAAAAACGATTAAGCGCTTAATCATAGGAAGATCACATATCTAGAAATGCACAATCATAGAAAAAAGGACGTACGAAAAGACATTAGAAATAAACATGACAGCGACGAATTAGCATATGTACAGACATATGCAAGGCATAAACATAGCAAAGCATAACATTTTACACTGAACATGCATATATATGTAAAATACGGCAAAAACGCACACATATGCGAGGTTAATATAACATTTGCACAAGTACAAATTCGAGATTGATATACAATCTTCAGCTTGACTTCTACATGTACTATACAGAAACAAAACAAGGACAGTAAGTTTTAAGTGCGATACTATATAGTCAGGTTTCATTACAACATCATGCGTGCTTTCACTTTATGTAGAGTTCTACAATTGATGAGCGATATGTATACATTATGAAACGTAACTTATCACTGTATGGAAACTCTGTACGCTCGAAAACCGCGGCAATTTCAAGATGGCGGCTGAGAAAAGTTGAAAAGGTAAGTGTCATCTGTTTTTGGTCAGATCTTTTTAAATACGACGTAGCCAGCTGTAAGTTTTGCATGAAATGAAAGAGCTTGGAATGGAGAATCAACGGTTACCAATCGTTTTTCACCGAATTGGCGCATATTCCAATAATGTCTAGCTGAACACGTTGTTTTGAGGAAGTTAAAAAGCGAAGCGAGAGACGGAAAGAAATTAGGCGATTTTTCCTCTGATATGAATGCATCGATAAATTTATTGCTCCATATCTATGAAAACAACCCAGCCCCTCACACATGTCCATTATTTTAACTCCAACTCTCGCTTAAATAGATGTTTTGAAGGTTTGAAATTTAGCGTACTGTACGCCGCGGTACAAAACACAAATACGCCACTGTACGCCGCGGCGTTAACAATTTCTGTACGCCGCGGTCACATAAATCAATCAAAAAGTCTGTACGCCGCGGTACAAATTTCACGCAGTCAGCGTTCACGTTTTTCTAGACCGCACCGCATTTTATAACGGTCAGCGTCTGCAATTATACATTGTTTTGCGAATTTTACAATTGAATAAATCTTACGGTAACCGCCTGGAAGAATTTAACAGCAGCTGATTATAGATAAACAATGTTATTAAAAAGTGAATATTAATTTAATTGGTGATGGATTAGGTATATTAACTACATTTGTACATGTAAATGTGTTCGTTCACATCACTTTGCAGGTTTCTTGTTTGGTACAATATGAGTTCGTTTGTAAAGTGCTTGTTAAAAAGTTGTTTCATCGCAGTTTTCGTGAGCTTTGATTTTGGATCCGCCTTTTGTCCATCCGCACAAAATAACATCGGGCCATCTATCGTAGGTTAAACACCACTAAAATTAAATTTCCAAACGTGATTACATCAGTTACCTCCCCCTCAAAGATGGCCCACCAATTTAAACTTGTAAAAGATGCTCTTGAGTCTTTGCGGAAGCATGAACTGGAGACGAACAGCCGCTACGCGGTATTTAAAGCATCCAAGAATTTTGGCAAGTGCAGTACGTATATTTTATTCAAAATTTCGTTTAATTATGTTTCATGTTCCTCATAAGTGTAACAGTTACCGGATAAATTAGTCTAGACACAAATAAATTTATTGCTGTTTTTTTAGCGAATAGTGCAATAAATTAACCAAGTCTTGTCAATTATTTCACTGTGTCCATCCGCTCTGGAATTTCTTGAATAATGTTCATAGTATTTCCCACTTATTTGGACCATTTGAGTACTGGTTAAAGGCCAGGAATTTGTGTATCTGTGCTATATACTACAAGCACGTTATAGAACCAGACTGTCTATTCGAAATAAGAGCTAGTCTAAAGTCGGGCATGTCTGTATCTAAAATGTATCTCTCTCTCTCTGCTATTGGCTTTCTCTCAGCCTGTCCCTCCAGTCAGATTAGTCTGTATCTGAGCTGGTAGAGGATGAATCTGCGCCCTTAGAGGCTGGAATGGGATCGCTGGCGAAACATTGGTAAAAATTAAAAAAGAATACTTTAATTCGTGTTGGTGGTATTTAACTTTATATATACTCGGATCTGGGGAATCCATAACTAGACATTTATTCATTTTCAATAGAGAATGTATGCTAGATAGCCAGGTAGCTCAGTTGGAAGAGCATCCCAGACCTTTCTTAAACTTGGTTATGGGAAGGCCTCAGGTTCGATTCCTGGCCTGGCTGAAGTTAGCATCTGTCTGTCATGAAATGAAAAATGCAATTAACACAATCATGCAAGTGTTAAAAGTAAATATCAACATAATGGTTTATATTTGGTCACTAATTTAATTACCTATTATTATGTTATTATTTGTATTTTTGTATAAATTTCAATCAATATCATGAACACATTTTCTTTTCTTAGGTTTTAAGTCCCACCAACAGTATTTTAGTCATATGTATGGAGATTACCCAGTCACATTATCCTGACACCGGGCTGACCAGAAATTTTTTAGAACTACCCTAATGGTAAAGCAAGGGAGCTATACCAGTATGATCAGTGATCCTATTACTGGTACCGGTTCAATCATCCATGCAATCCGTCTTAAGTTATAACACCAGACACCAGAAGTTAACAAGATAAGATCTCAAAATATCATGCTACCTGTTATTGAATTAGCAGTATTTTAGTTTTAGATACTGTAAAGACTGTTTACTGGGAAGACCATCCTTCAGTTAAATTTGGTAGAGTGGAGTTCTCCGGCACCCCATTTGTAGTTCTTGGTCGGAGAGTCTTTGACTGTCAATTTGGAAAAAATAGGAAAGAGAAGAGGAAGTTAGAGAGACAAAGGCAAAAGGTAATTTATCATCTGAGGTAAAGTATATTTTCAGATGAATAGAACATGAACAATATATTTTATTTGCAAAGGTATAGCCAGATGTATATCATTAGAAAGACATATACACAACATTCTCTGAAGTTATAGTTATTGTACTTGAACCAAATGTATTCCAATTGAATATATATCGCCTATGAACCACAAATAACTATTTGTATTATGTATCATGTTAGATCATTTATCAAAGCTGTCACTAACATTTGTATGCATACTAAAACTTTACCAATTAAACATGCTATTAACCTGTTATATATTATGTTAGATCATGGATTATCTCAAACCTAATTATCTTTCAATGACATATGTATCTAAAAATCTAAACATTTGTCTGTAAACTTACAGATTAGGAAGTTATCATGTTCAATATTGAACTCAATTTAAATCACACTATCAATAACATATTATTGATAGCATTATATTGTCAAAATGCATGTATATTGACTGGTGACCTTAGTACTGAAATGAACTATCTATTCATCTATCTATCTATATAGACAGAAGAAGACCACGCCTATACAAAGGGGAAAAAGTTCTTGGCACAGGATACCAAGAAATTAGGTTGTCCTGCTCAATGTTTTTTTAGGGAAATATGCAGATTCCCCACACATAAGGTAAATTATTGTACCAAGTATATTGAGATACTATACAGGAATCAGTTCTGTTCTTTCTTTGAGTATGCTGTAGGCAGGGTTCTAGTAATATCTTAATATGTGATATTCTAAAACAATGTCTTAGCAGAATAAACCATTACAAACAGTCGAAACATTTGGTGCTGAAAATTGGTTTCCTAAACATTTCTATATAGAAATAGTATTATATAGCGTTAATACATTATTTGGCAATACGTTAAATGATGTAACACTATATAATACCATTTCTATCTAGAAAAGGGCTGTTTTAAGCTGAAATATTGATAGCTTAGTGCTTCTGTTATTGCATGTTATTATTATATCATATATGATTCCCTGAGGAATTTATCTTTTACATTTTGTACTTTTTTTATCTCACGCTGCTTGTTGGTGATGCCTAAAATCACCAGACAAACCTGCTTGTTTTGTGCCATTGAGTTTATTCATAAGCTATTTATTATAACAGATACAGCATGATACTGCAGATGAAAGGTTCCAGATGGAGCAAATGATACTCCATGACATTCATTCGGATAAAATCCATTATGAACATGTGATTGTGGCTCATCTTGCCAGTATTGAGGACCACACTTGCCACTCTTTGGGACAGGTATGCTTACAAATATAAAATCATCTTGTACATGTTGCGATGTATTGAAAAGTTGAAAATTGAAGCCATGTAAAGCACTTGAAAACTTTGCCAGTATACACTGTAATGTTCAATGAAATATCACACTATCCATGACAATAGTGTATTATTTGTTTCAATGTTAATTCTCCAGTTTAATTTCTGGATTGTAATGTCTTTTGAATAAATGTTCTAAATATCATGATTGAGCAGAGACTGAAACCCACACCAATATGACAACAACGCCAATCAAATTATCATTGAGTTGACCCTCTACCAACTTATCTAAAGATGTTGCGCCGTTAACCCTTATATACACATATGTCTCATCCATGCTTCACGATGATATACATGATGAAAATGCAGGCTATATGCACTGGAAGACTTTATAGTCGCCTTATTGCTCAAATTGTAATATTGTATTTTATAAATCATTTGTGTCTATGCTTTTATCAACTTTAGATGATTGAATAACACAAACAAAATCAATATTTATTAAAATAATCGCTTCAAAATAACCAATTACTCGTAATTTGATTGTGAATAACAACTTCCTGATTTCAGGAACAGTAAGCTGTACATATATGCTTGTTCTTCAGAAATTATTATTAATTGATTCTTATTGATAGATTACACCTGAACCAATAGACAAACGCTTAGCCAGCAAAATAGAAGAAATTTCTAGAAGTGGTGTTTGTAATCTGGATGCGATGAGGACAATACTGCATAGCTATGTAAAGGACATTTGCATACCATTGCCTCATCCATCTAACAAAAGATTTTACCCTACTGATAAGATTATATCAAATCATATGTACAAAGCCAACAAAGGTGACACGAAAGAAGAGCAACATGGACTTGAAGACCTGGTAAACGGAAACAGTTTAAAACATAATCTGTCATAACACTTTCTAATTTATTAGTGATTACTTAAGACATTTGTTCACATAAACTATACATCACTTCCTGATATGTCAGTTTAAATGCAATGATATATCAGTATTAAGTTAAAACATAGGAGCCATAACACTACGTGATGAAATATTGCAAATTGAAGTAATGTTTAACATATAAAAACACAACTCCTTCATATTTGTACATGTATTTGTTCCATATGTTCACATTAAGATAATAACGTAATTCACCTCATGACTTTCGATTTACCAAAATGTTGTATATTTCAGATTCATGAATGGCAGGAAAAATCTGGAGATTTTGTCTATTGTCGATTGAAATGTAAGGAAATGACTCCAAAAAAGGACAATGATTGTGTAGAGGTTAGTAGCTGTTTGGTTTAAGGTATTGTTTTTATATTTTATGCAAATGTATTGCCGAAGTATTTAGATTCATAGGGATTTTGTTGAGTTAGCATTTTCTTGCATTTTTCAATTCATGGCTTTCCCTGTATGCCAAATATCGAGGGCTCAACGCAACACTGTCGTAACTCAATTTAAAAACCCCTCGTACATATTGATTTTGCCTATTCTGGATAGATGAATGGTTGCCTGTCAGTCACAGATCATGTATATCTTTCTGTGTTACTAGTTGGGTGATTTCTTGCAAACTTACAGGATGATTAGATTTGGTGGCCAACTTTGTTGTCAATATCCTTTCCTTAGTTGTTTATTTACTTTTTATTGAATTTCATGTCTCATCAATGGCAATATAACAGAGCAAATGATCCAAAATTATGGATCAGTGCCATAAGATTTTAAAATTACTCCTTAAATAAGTACATGTATAGCAATCAATACTTGTTTCCTTTCAGTATGGCTCCGAATTTCTGTTCATACACCAATCTAAGGAACAGAGAAGATTGCTTGAACGTTATGGTACAACAGTTTTCTTGGATGCCACCTACAAAACAACACTGTATGACTTGCCCTTGTTTTTCTTGGCCGTTAAGACCAATGTGGACTTCCAGATAGTCGGAACCTTCATGACTGAAGATGAAACTATTCTATCCATAACTGAAGCGCTACAAATTATGCGACAATCCTTTCCACATCTTCAACCATCATATTTCATGACAGATTTTGACGAAAGTGAAATTTCTTCGATAGAAAACGTTTTTGAAGGTACATTTATATTCTTTTTTTTTCACATCATATTAGATATAAAAAAGTTGATAAAATAATGTTACATTTCTGTTAGAATTTACATGCTTTTCCCCAATCTAACCACCATTGCAAATGGAAACATCACTCAAAATCTTTGCAGTTGCCATGGTATGAATGTGATTAGAGCGCCTTTGTCACCATTAGCTCACTTCACCTTTGGTGGGGGGGGGCGGGGGGTCATATAGAGACAAACCAAAATGCTTGTTACTAATCGTTCCTATTCATTCAGTCTACAACATTACAAATATATACAAAGTAACAAACAGTGTTAAATTCAATATTATTAGCATCAATTATCCAAATATTATACCTAATAAGTCATTTTTCTAGATTTAAGTTGTGACAGACATATCATCAGCTGGCGATTTATAATTATAGTTCTAAATAATTTTCCGATGTATTTATATTATTGGAACAAACACTTCAGCTAATACCCAAAAATATGAAACATTACCAATCAATATAAAATATTGAATATTAACAATATATACAAAATGATACCTAATTGTTACCTACAGGTTTGCTAGCTTAACCTAGACATTTTGGTGGTATGGTATTCACCCTTAGATAATTTAAAGGCTTTCATCTGACTGACATTGTGGATATGATATGTGCATGTTAGTTAGTCATGTGACAGAAACATGTAAATATTGGATCATGGGAATTACTATTAGGTTACAGCCCACCAGGTTAGTTTAGTCAGTAGAACACTCAACTACTAATCTAGAGGTTGTGGGTTCGTAACCTGGGCACAGCGTGTGTTCTTTTGTGATAATTGGACTGAAGATGTTACATCCTAGGTGATTTTTTCCTCCACCACACTAAACTCTGATTTATGTGGCGAAGTTCTTCGCTGCTTATTGAGGAACATGTAAATACTGGTTGTTAAGCCCGGAGCACTTGTCAGGCCAACTGATCACCCGGAGCATTTGTCAGGCCAACTGATCACCCGGAGCACTTGTCAGGCCAACTGATCACCCGGAGCACTTGTCAGGCCAACTGATCACCCGGAGCACTTGTCAGGCCAACTGATCACCATATATACTCTTGTCAGGCCAACTGATCACCATATATACACTTGTCAGGCCAACTGATCACCATATATACACTTGTCAGGCCAACTGATCACCATATATACACTTGTCAGGCCAACTGATCACCATATATACACTTGTCAGGCCAACTGATCACCATATATACTCTTGTCAGGCCAACTGATCACCATATATACTCTTGTCAGGCCAACTGATCACCATATATACACTTGTCAGGCCAACTGATCACCATATATACACTTGTCAGGCCAACTGATCACCATATATACACTTGTCAGGCCAACTGATCACCATATATACTCTTGAAAAATGCAGTAAAACCCGATATGAACAAATGAACAAAAAACTTATAATGTTTGATACTAAACTTCACTGCTAATACTGAGTCTATATAACTACATGTACATATTAATAAATGAAATATGACACAGTCAATATAACTACTAAAATAATCTGGTCAGTCTTACATGAATTTAATCCAAATTGTCACCATTTTGTCTTATTCAGGTGCTACTGTGCTGATATGTGATTTCCATAGAAATCAAGCATGGGAAAGATGGACCCGAAAAAAGGAAAACTCAATGGGTCATGGAGATGAAATTTATCGTCACTTGCAGAAGCTTGCAAACTCTCCAACTGAGGAAAATTTTGATTTAACTTTACAAAACCTGCAAGAGTCTGAAATCTGGAAAAGGAACACCAAACTACAAAATTACATCCAAAGAGTTTGGCTTCCTCACAAGAAGGTATTGATTTACAGTGATTTTTCTCTACATATCTTACTTTCAAATATCATTTTGTATGTCAATATGTATGACTGCATAACTTTTCCTTTACGGCTGGTTGGATCTTTATGAAACCTCAAAGCATTGGTCAATATGAAGCAGACTGTTAACTTTCGAGGGTCACTAAAACATCCCCTTTCACTTGGACATCTTTGGATTTTGATGCATATCAATCAAGCCCAGCTCCCTTTCAATAAGCAGCTAATCTTTTGCCCTTTAGTTGCGTAATATAATCATTTTATCATGATAAGTGTTTAGATTTTGATTTAGCTACATACTCATGAGATGCAGTTCCCTTTTGGTAATGATTCAACTTTATCCATGCATGTCATAGTTATTACTGAAGGTAATATTCCATCAATTCATTTTGTTTATGCCAAATACGTTTTATTGGATATGAGATGGATATGTAGCTCCATCTTCCTGATCGCCTAAAATCACCACTGCATGTCATGTCAGAGTTTTTGCCGTTTGACTATGTAATGACTTTGGATTTTAATGCATTTTAGTTTGGCGCAACTGCTGACTGATAATTTGCCAAAATCTTCCATGGGTGCTTGGTATTATTTGTTTATGCAATATTTTACATATACATGGAGCTTTGTTTAATTTATAGAGATGGTCCAAATCCTTCAGGAAAGGTCTAATAGACATTGTAGCTGGAACGAATAATGGACTTGAGTGCCATCATCGTATTTTCAAAAAATCATACATGCATGGGAAAACAACCTTCAACCTGACCAACATGCTGAAAATATTGATAAAAGAGTTTTTCCCCTCTAGATACAGAGCGTAAGTATCAAATATAAATGTCTTTCTGACATCAGCACTGTGATCATTATGGGTAATGATATCACATGAAGACTCAATTCGATTTTGATGATGTGTATAAGTGTGTAGTAATTGGCAGTATCATGATGTCGCATTGCAATAGACTCTACAGTTTATTTTCAGCAGCAGGCACATAAAATGTAAAATACGATTGAACAAAATTAATACAGTTGGTCTTTCTGGCTTTTAAAGGTAGATCTATACATTTAAACAATACTGTTAAGGATGTTTATAGCATAATAACTGTTAATCAGTACAATATTCACTAGATGCTTGCTAAGACACCGAATCATCTTGGTGACATTGAAAATGCTAACCGGGTACATTTGTTTTGACTCATATAATGTGGTGTGGTCTGGATAATCGGATCGCCTAAATGGATGATGAATAATAATGAGGTATAATAATGTTCATTTTATTTAAATTCATGATGGTAATGTTGTGGTTTAATTGGCTTTTCTTCAAGTTTCCTAGAAAAACTGTATGTGCTGAAAATGTAAAAAATGTCGTTATTTTGTTTTTGTAATGTAATTTATAGTGCTTGAACAGTTTTGGTTGTTTGGTGCAGTCACTTGACATACACAGTATCCCTTGCTTGAATTAACATGCACTACTAACTCTCCAATCACAAGCAACTGACAACTTCATCAATAAAATCAGATGTGGTTGACAAATGATCTTAGTAAATTGGAATTTAAATACCCTTAAAGTACATTAATTATATGTATTATGTATTCCTTTAGCTATGTTGACAAGAATGAAAAGTTTTCTGGCAGATTCAGAAAGTACTCTGCTGAAGTACCAGAACCCCTTAGAAAGCGACCAAGGGACTTCATCAAGCACTGCCTGGAAAACATAGAACTTTCTAAAGATATAAACAAGTAAGATTATTGTAGAATTTTTACAAATGTATGTCAGATCTAAGATACAGAATGCAGCAACATAGATTTAAATCTTCATTACATCCTTTTTTCTCTTCTCTGGTGGTTTTATTGCTCATTCAAACCATCCCAATTGCATTTTCCGCATTTAAAAGAGATTGATCATTTTGATATCATTTATATAACACATCAACAGCAGTCTCATTTATGACTGACAGCTGATGTAAATTAATTAAAGGCATGTCGTAATGCATATTATAATTGTAGTATAACTTAGCAACCAATAATCGTTAATTGTTCATGCATCTTACATTTTAATAGCTTGAAGTGTAGAGAAACAAGTTACTAACATTTATCGCATAAAAACGTCATCTCTAACTTAGTTTCTAAACATATACCATATTCTGATACAGTAAAACTTCAATAAAGACAACCTCAAATGAAGACAACATCATCTAGGTTTTACTATGCATATCAATAAACAAGAGTGTTATTTACTTGAATTTGAATTAACAGGAATGATGTTGAATCCAGTGAGGATGGTTTTTTTCATGTGGCAACAGGTAGAAATACCTACAAAGTTTGTCTTGGAGATGAAATAACTACTCCATCTTGTGACTGTGATGTGTGGTACAGGTTCCATATGCCTTGTAAACATATGATTGCAGCTATAACTTCGGGAACAGACATCCAGTGGCATCTGCTAAGCCCTCTGTATATGCAGTCGGTGTATTGCACTGTAGATGGTATTACATAGTTTTTCTTTTGTGAATGTTATTCAATGTATCATGCATATCGAGTATATAGATAGTTTATATCATTTTTGCTTAAATCATACTGGCAAAACTAATTTATTGTCAGACTTTTTTGAAATTATAGAAACATAACGAGTACGTCACAACATTATTACAATTACAGCATACAGTGATACCTCAGAGCAAATATTGGCTGTTATTTAGAGGTTTTAGCTGTAGAGAAGTTACATTGATAGTTAATATCAGCTATGGAACATTTTGATGATGTTGTTGTAGGGAGGTTGCTTTGGAGAGGGCCATTCTGGAGTACTTGCACTGTACTTTATGTATCACTGCTATAACATTATGTTTCCCTTTTTGTGTTATCCCTGGTATTGGTGTTCATTTCATTGCTTAATATATAATATATGTATGATTATATTGCCATCCTATATGTTGTTTTATATCATGCATCTGCCAATTGCCTTGTTCTTTGCGTGTACACTCTTACCCCCAAAAAATCTAAATCTTACACTGTATGAAATATCTTATACAAATGTGTATCATAAACGATAATGATATAAATGCTAATAATTGACTTCAAGTGCCAGGTAATTTGAATGGACATGTTAAAATATATAATGACCAGTCTACTGAGATTAATTGTATATGAAGAAAGTTAATTATACATTTGACTGCAATTTTTGATTAACTGATCAATGCACTTTTATCTTAAATAACATTTCCCATAGATTTTGAAGTCATTGCTGAAAACCCGATTGAGCCTGTGGATGACAGATCTGAAAATAATGAACAATGCAAAGGTTTGTTTTTAATAAAATGAATTGTTAAAGAAAAGAAATATGTTTTAATGTGTTTATCTGGCTCCTCTTTTGTGTACAATTGTAATATCAAATGTGTTACAGACAGCTGTACTAATTAAATGAAATTGTGTTACACTTCATTTTGAATATCCAATATGTGTTAACTATTTCATCTTGTCAATATAATAATGATTGTGTATATGTATCCTCATGACACTGAATCACCTTCTCTGTCTATTTACATAGGTCATAAATTACACAAAGAATAACACATTCTACCAATTGTTATTTGTTTATGATGACTCATTTTGGTGTACAATTGTAATATGTTATATAATTCAGGAAATTGTATCACTAAATGTCATATTGATTGTGTTTACTTTCATAAAGTTCAAATTCTTAGTACAATTCATGTTGTCATATTATTGTATGTGATGTTATGTTGCTGAACTACCTTCTCCGTCTTCTCTGTGATCAGGCCTTTCATTTCCACACAAAAAATGTTACCATGCAAGTGCTTCCATACGACCCATTTAAGTATTTGAATTAAACATTTAAAAAACTTTAGTATAATGACATTGATAGAACATTTCCGGAAAAGAGTTGTCTAATACTGTTATGTTTAAATTTTCAACTTCAATACCTACATTGTTAAGTTTAAATATTTGGAATGTAATCTAAAGAAGTAACAGATGTGGATTAATTGTCCTAATTATCATAGTTTTCTTTGCAGAGAATACCAGAGAATGCCAAATAGTGGCTAGAGATGCTGTTAAAAAACTAATGAACCTAACGTATAACGTTAACAGTGATGTATTCCTAAGAAAAATTTCTACGACAGTAAACTGTCTTCTAAAGGAAGCATCAGCAGAAATAGAAACCTCTAGAGTTCCCCTACTTCCTTTGGCAAGACGTGACACTAGACTGAAGTGTCGGCGACGAAAATCTGCCCTGAAGAAACGTATCGGTAAGAGAAACATGCTTTATCTCATGGTTTTATCATAAAGATAAAGTTTCAATGTGAATAAAAATACAACAGGATTATGAATATTATGACTACCGGTAATAATATATTTTCTGTTAACCAGGATGTGTTTCAAGGCCCACAGATATTGCTGGGATTGGCGATTCTGCAGGTATTGCTGAAGGGGGTAATCATCAGACAAAACAACATGAACTTTATACAAGTGAGTAATATAGTATTTTTATAAATTGCCCTTGTTCTAAAATGAAATGGTTAGTTGATGATGCTGTTGTGAGGGTACCGTAACATTTCTTTTAAAAATCTCTTGTAATTGCATTCTGCATCAGACCTTTGGATTCGCAATTGCTTTTCATTTTAATTATTAATTTATGTTAGATGTGTAGATTATAGTTACAATAAGATTTGAAGTTATGACATTTTCTCCAGATTGTCTATCAAACGAATTTACAAACTATGACAGTTCAGTCAGGTATACAAACTGTATTGTGTGGTATGAGTGCTGTCATGTATGTAGTGCAATCTTGCTGGAGGTGTGCACTAAATGTCCTTAGCCCTTCAATGTGTATTCTTATCTGTTCATTCAATATGTAGTCTCCTTGTATTATCATACAAACAAACATGCTGCTGCATTAGTTTAACATTTCATATAATTTTAGCATTACTTGAAATTTGGAAGGCTGAACCAAGTGATGAACAAGTCATCCAAATAGGCTGTTCCACCCTCACAAGAAACAGTTTCCATTACTTAAAGAATACCTTATCCGATGAGGTAATAACAGTTACATGTTTGTTTGTAATTTTTTAGTAGGCGCAGTGGTCGAGGGGTAGATCACTGCAGGACCCCCGATATGGAGGTAGTGGGTTTGAGCTCTGCGATGAGCGGGGTTTGTTCATGACTTTCACAATCCCTGTAGGCTTGTTTCTCAATCTATGTAAAAAAGTTTAAAGTATTATTTGTCAATCTGTTTGGTTTCCATAGTAATATAGTAGCTAAATGTGTTATTTAAGCAGCTGCTATAAAATCACATACTTTAAATACACTGCTCCAATCCAGACGATTCTCTATGCATGTACATGGCATGCTTAAAATACCGATTTTATGTTCTATCCACTGTGGCATGATCATCTATAATTTTTATTCCTTATACATGACATACTTAGGTGATTTCTCTCAAAATTACCTGCACATACATACTTTTGTAAAAGCACACTTTACCGTTGAATTACTTTATAGGAGTTCCCTTAAACATTTTCATTTTATTTATGATTTTCAGATTATAGATGCATATTTGTGGATGCTTCTGAAGGGGTCCAGTATTCTCCATATAAATTGTGTAGTAGCCACAGCCATTTTTCAGGGACAATCACATCTGCATGGCTTACTGAAGAATGTAAGTATCTAGGTGCTCACTTTATATGTTATCATTATTTAGTAAATGATTCAAGAGTAAATACCTCCAATTTATCAATGCAACAAATATTCAAATATTTTATTGATTTTTTAATTTTGATAATGTCATATAAACCAATATCTGTCTATTCAATTTGATGAAATATTTTTGTAGCACAATGTATTTTCATAATGTACTATACCATACCATACAGTAGTATAATATAATTATAAATGTAGTAATAATGTAAAGTCAGTTTTCCTGATATGAGATCAATAAAGAACATTTAATGTAATCAAGAAAGGAAAATTGTTTTGTAAGAATTAAATACTAAACTATGTATTCCTTTTGATTTTGAACAGGTTCAGTTCAGCATGTATGACAAATGTGTAGCAGTTGTAAATCAGGGAGGATGCCACTGGATATTGGTAGTGCGTAAATTATGTAGTCCTTAACTAATAAAGATAGTTTAGCTGTATCCTTGTGATCAGTGATTAACCACAATATTGTTAAAAACCTTATACAATGTAAATATCTTCTAACAAACAGAAACAATACAGTGCGTTTAAAATCTGTAATATGAGTTTCATTAGCTCTGGTTTGTGAATGTGACTTTTCCTGATCTGCTTTATCTACATTTTCATTAAACTATATGAAAAACAATCTGGTAACACACTGTTAATGAACCAATGTGAACAAACATTTTGGCAAACATTATTGCAAATGCACGGTCCATGATAGATGTGTTAGTATTTTCATGTTGTTCTGACATTTCTTCATAAATTACTGTATTACCATTTTCTCCCTTTCATATTTACAATTAAAGAAATAATAACAACCAACATGACTATACTGTGCACTCATGCAATGCATAAACAATTGTGTGATTATAATACTCTTACTGTAAAACCAATTTATTTTAAAGTTTATATTTTTGGCCTGAAAAAACTTTCTCATGATGCTGTTACTTAAGAATTCAGATATTTCATTGTATTGTCATTGAAATGCCTATTTGATGTGAGCATAGTTACATACATGCATCTACCATGTATTCATTTATTTGTATATGAAGCATTTCATGTTCCTTTTCAGTTTAATATGGGGTTTTATTTTTCTTGTCACTAACATGGTAACAAATGTCAATCAGTTGCCTTCTGATATCCAAATCATTATATGTTCTTCTTTATAAGATTATTAATCCAAAAGAGAAGACATTATTGTATATTGATCCTTTGGGTGAAAAGGACACTGCAATGCAAACAATGTTACAGCATTGGTAGTGAGTAAAGTGTTAGAAATGTTTGAAAGTTTATCCCTGTTGGTTATTGTTTGATACAAATGTGTTATTGTTTTCATTGGGCCTGTTCACATAAAGCTTAAACTTTGCACTGTATTGTGTATGTGGCGTTCCCTGTAACTACATTTTATCTCTAGAGTAAACAAAATTTTAGTTCTGAGTATGTAACTGCCTCAGTTGACTAAAAATAACTATATAAAACACGTCTGTACCCAATGAATTTTAAGAAAATATAAAATCCACTTTTTATACAGAGCAAACATAATTTGAAAGTATATGACGTCATAGACAATTTAAATGACGTCATTAAGCAAGAGACAAAATTATAGAGATAAAATGTAGGCCAAAGTTTCTTGAACAATCTAGTTCTTACATCGAAATAAGTATTTAACAAAGGTACTTTATGATGTCAAAGGGTACCAATGTAAGGGAACAGAGGCACAACACATAAACATATAGCCTGACTAGCCAGGTATTCTGACATGCATTGAGCATTCTTTTGTATTGAGCATAAATGTTTGCCTCATTGAGATGATGTGAAGTGCTGAACCCTAAATCCCTATCTCAAATTTAAATGTAACACATAGAACACCAAAGGTAATTTAGGGCCATTACTCTTACAAGTGTTTTTTTATTGTTGGCATACTATTTGCCTCATTGAGACAATGTGTTCAGCATATCACCAGGTCCTTATCGGCATGGTCATTGACAAATTTCAATTTTTGAGCTTGCCCTGCTGTGAACTTCAACATGCTTTGGCAATATGCACTGTGTATTATATATTGCCATGTTCACATTTTGCCCTTGGACATCTAATTCATCTGATTTTAGGTCACGGCCATCTACATTGGCTGATTTATTACTGTGGCAAATGCAATTAATGTTTTGTTGAGTTTATTCTACCTTTTGTTTATTTTATTTTTTCTTGTTATATTATTTTTGTTGAGCTGGCTTGCGGTTTCCTTGACATAGTCACCACAGTTGCTGTTCGGTGTATTTGCGTAGGTCTGTCCCGATTATTTAGTTACAGTGTCAGATTATGAATGATGTCAAATCAGTGAATTTGACGTGTATCAATAAATCAACTGTGTTTCATATGTATCTGATTTAACACTGTCTTTGATTTAGTATTAGTTGTTTGTTGTTTGATTTATGTTGAACTCGGTGAATGTAACATAAGTAAATAATATAGGATATTTGTTTAATGTGAATTTCCAATTTACATATGTCTAAAGTACATACTTATGTAAATGACAATGGTTACTACCAGATACCTATACACTTACATAGGTTACTGGTATTACAATACCATGTAAATGGCTCCCAGTCCAAAATACAAAAGCTGTCTTTCTAAAATTTAATAATTATGTCTTTCTAAAATTTAATAATTATGTTGGCCTGATGGGCATTACAGTTACAGCAAATGTGTATTATAGTATGGCGAACAAATCTGACATTAGTAATATGTTTTACGTTGATTTTTATAAAGGCTTCAGATTCTACACAAAATCCCTTCCATCACAGTTATTATGTTGTATTATCCATATCGATTTTCTTCCCCTGTCAGTACTGACTTAAGTGGTTTTAATTTGGCCATTAGGCATAATATTGCCAATTCAAGACGCTGCAAATATAAAACCAGGTTAAGACGCGAAACTTTAGCTCCACCAAAATATAAATGTATTCATTATTCAAACTTATTTCTAAAATAGATCATGTTATTGCTAGAATTGTCTTAGTGGTATCAACATTACATGTCCATAGGTAATTTTCACAATTATCAGACATCAATCTCCTAGCTACAAGCGAGAATCTATATCTATTATTGACACTCTGTTTATATAGTGAATGTATATCAAAACCAATTACTACTATATTTTCTGTTAACTTATATGATTAAGCCATATTCTATTTTATACATATTTGTCTTCAGTTTTGCTGATTAATGTTAATAATAATTGTTGTCATTCTAAATTTTTGAGACTTGTTTTCAGTAAATTTTTGGCTGAACGAGAGTCTGAAGAAATAGCTGACTCTATCACAGGCACATGGGTCATACAGACAATTGAACACTCTATACAACCAGATGGTGTTTCCTGTGGAGTATATGTATTAAAAGTAAGTTAATGTCAGTAACACAGGTTGATTTATGTTTAATGTAACTTCATGTCAGTATCCAAAGATTGATTTATAAGTTTTTGTTATGTCAGCTTCAGATTCCCTTCTCATGCTGTTGGTTGCAAGAGTTTCAATTTTTAATTTATGGAAAACCTACAGAAACAATGTCATTGTTAATTCAATATTATTCATCTTTTTACATCATTTTACATTTAGTGTACTGATCTATTGCATTGATTAAATACTTGTAAGTTACCTACTTGTATCCAAAAATAAATGTATTTGAACTGTTTTTATGAAAACAAATTTACAAAAAGGCAAATAAAGCTATAAGTCATTTTAAATAATATTTCCAATTTCAACATTACATGATCAAGCTTTAATTTCTGTTTACATGTATATGTAGTTTGCAGAAAACATTTTGTCCAGTCAATCCTTGTGCTTGGGATGGACAAGGAAGGATATCGAGAAAGAGCGACAGAGGATAGGGTTATTTCTACTGTCACCTATGGGAGAAGTATTACGAGGTACACAAACAATTACATTATTAATATTTTTGGCTGTTCCTGTCATTATCAGTGTACCATGTACATTGTATGAATTTGGTGTCTTTATATATTGATAGTCAAAGATATTAAATATTGTTTATATATCCATTTAAATTGGTAAGAATTACTGTATTGTATAACATTTGTAATCAGTCAAAAGTTTGTTCCGAAATGATTCCACTAATTTAAAAATGTATGATATATTTGCACTATTTCAAGATTTTCTAACGTTAATTATGTATTTTGTAATTTTAGTCTTTTTACATGTCACAGGTCAGCAGCCTGAGAATACCAAAGATGATATACATGTACAAGATTGCACAGAACAAAATATAGAAGTAAGAATTAAAGACTTGCAGAATATTCAAGACTGTTAATAAAAACTTCAATTCACGAACTTAAAAAGCAACATTCTTCACAATATGTCTTTCCAACTTCTGACTCATCTGTATTTTTGTTGGGATGGTTCTCGGGTACTCATTCAGTTTTCTGATTTGGTATTCGTTCCATTGAGTGTTGTCAGAAACCTTTATGTATTGGTATCTTCATTGACAAATACAATTAGCCAATCAAATTCTACCTCATTTTGCAAATTTCCAATAAGCACTCAAAAATAGATAGTAATTACTCCAGTCAATAGGTATGCTATAATTTTGGAATACATTTCTAGGATGTTGTTCACTTGAAGGATGATGATGAGGCTGTCATTGTTGAAAAGGTACTTAGGTTTTGTATGATATGTGACCCAGGCTTGAGTATTGGGCACAGCTGTTGCATGCCTGTGGAGAATATTTGCTCTAAGAGAGGTTTGCCTCCAGCCCTGGCTCACGCTATTTACATCAGCACACAGTGTTCTCAAAATAAGTCTTTTACTCTTGGTTAAAACCATAATAAACATTACATACTAGTAGTTTAGAAGTTGACTGTTTTAGAAGTGACAACCAGTGAATAAATTAAGACTATTTACAAAGCATATAAACATGTTTTACTTGGCAAAATTGTTCAGACCTATTACATCTACAACCAATCAGTCCTATTAGAATTAGACTTATTCTATTATGTAATTGATAGTCATTAACATATTACTGGGTCTATATTTCTATGATTGTAAGTAAGGGCAGGATAAGCAATTGAACTGTACAATTTTTGTTTAATGTAGTGTCTACTCTCAGTGATTTACTTATTATGTTAATAATATTTAAACCAAAAACAAAATGTTAAAGTGGTTTTGAATGATGATTAACATGTCTCTTGAAGGTACCCAAAAAGCGTCAGTTAAGAAATATTCTTAAGGTGAGTGAGTTTTCATTTCTTTTTCGTATTAACAATATTAACAACAATGCAAGTTTCCATATTGTAGCCATGTGATCCAGTGGTAAGTGTGCTGGACTGTCATTCAGACGATCCATGTACAATTCCTAGTCATGGTAGGTCATGGCATTCCATAAAAATTTGAAAACAAAAGATTGTAAATTTTCCTCTACTACAGTAAAAGTGGCAAGTTAGTACTGGTTAAAATTACAATCCAGGAAAACTGGTTTGGTGAACTGGTCACCGTATATAACTGAAAGATTGTTGAAAAACAGCATTAGCTCTACTGAAACAATTTTTCCATATTGATTAACTTGTTACTCAATTACTGCTGGAGTAATACCCGGTTATGATACTCACATCAATAAAATGGTTTAGGTTTGATGATTTAATTAATAAATTTTAACCTTTCATACTGTTATATATTCAATTTCAGAGAAAGAGGTCATCATTTATATACACAGAAATAAAAAGACAGAAGAAACACTATTGTGTATGTAAGACACAGGATGATGGAAGGTAGTGGATTTAATTTACAGTTGGGATTTCGTGCTGTATTGCGGTGATAGTACAGTTACTGTTCTTGGTCTATTTCTATAGTCTATTTGACACTTTGCGTTATACGTTTCTCAAGCGTGTGTCTCTGACTGTTTCCTAAGTTTATTGTTCTATAGTATTCTGTTCTATTCAGTTCACTCTGATTATAACTGTAACAAGACCTTTCAATTTTAATTAATTTGTTTTAGTAAATTTTAATATCAAACAATTCCAAACAAAAAAATATAAGTCATATATATAATATATTTTATAAACACAGCAAGTACAAGCTTGAAGAAATTACATGTATCAAGAAGGAAAATTATTATAATTAAATTACAAGTATATTCAGGGAAAAACTCGCTTTAAAGAATGGCAAATAATGAGGACACATAAGGTGTTATTTTATTAACTGAATAATTATTAACAAAAACAAAAGTAAAGAAATAATAGTTATTAGCATAAAAGAGATAACAATAATGAAGACTCTTACCTGTGACAATTTCAATTAATTGGTTCAATGAAAAATATGATAATCATCTTAACAAAATACACAATAATCAATTCTACAAATACAAAGTATATACATATAGTTGGATTAACAAAATATTGAAATTAACTTGATGAAAGTGTGGTATTTTAACAGTTGTATATTTCTATTGTATTTTTAAATTAATGTTTTTGTCATGTTCATAGATTTTCTGATTAAATATTTTTAAAACATAATGAAAAGTATATTGATTGATGGATTTGGGTTTTATGACATAGCCACACCAAACAGTCATATAACGCTGATTCCTGTTGTTCAAATCAAAGACATTTTATCTATCACTACATACCTGTTCTTTATGTCAATTCTAATTCGTGACTTCATTTAACATATTTATGTAATTTTAGATGTTATCCTTAATTGGTCGATTTTCATAATTGTCATTTCTTTGATATCTACATTTATTGTAGGCTATTTTGGCAATGTGTTAAGTGTAAAGATTGGTTTCATCCTGGTTGTTTAAATCGAGATCAAGACGACTCACCAGAGCCATTTTTCTGTCCCGACTGCCTAGTAAGTAATGGTATAATATATATATTATATAGAACAATGTTTTCCAAAATATTGTTAGGGCCATCCGTGGTGTATTATATACTCGGATCTGGAGAATCCATAACTAGACATTTATTCATTTTCAATAGAGAATGTATGCTAGATAGCCAGGTAGCTCAGTTGGAAGAGCATCCCAGACCTTTCTTAAACTTGGTTATGGGAAGGCCTCATGTTCGATTCCTGGCCTGGCTAAAATTATCATTTGTCTGTCATGAAATGAAAAATGCAATTAACACAATCATGCAAGTGTAAGAAGAAGAATTTTATTTCAGGACAAGCACATTGAAGATTGGGGTTTTGTCAATATGTTTGAGGGAGATGAGGTAAGTTCCATATTGAAGTGTAAGATGGTTTAATATTGTGTATAACAATAGACTTATACAAACTGTCATACTTATACAATAATGTATGTCTTTTGTAAGTGAAACAAATACATGATTGGTACAGATTGACTTCTTCATTAGTGCAACTAGGAATTATCTTTTTTTAATTGTCGGTGGTTGAAATTTTTCCAATAGTCTGTTCATATTCCAAGAACCATGATTTTAAAGATGATGGTGGCCCATATTCATATAAAAGAGGAAATGTTGATTTTGATATGTTCTTTGCAGGAAGAAGAAAACAGCAAGTTTTTGATAAATACAGAATGTATGAAGTCAAAGGTAAGATAAGTGTTATATTATCATTTTGTTGTGATTCCCCTATGTATGTGAATGTGAACGAGTAAAGAAATAATGAGTTGTATTTAAGAAAATAACTTAAGTTAGTATTTGTTATTTAAGATGCTTTATGTAACTACCTGACCTGGACATAATCATGATTTTGTAGCTAAACATTCTCAAGAGCTAACATGTATTCCTAATTCACCACAGGACCAACACTTTCAGTATCTTTTTTATTGATGACTGCTACCTAAAAATGGAAATATTGATAAATTGAATTTGATGGATTGAAATATTTCAGATAAAAGATGCATACAAGGTGTGCGTTCAAATTGTGTCAACAACAGTGGAAAAAAGGTAATAATGTAGTACTCGTATGTTAAAACATTTGTGGTTTTTTCAGTGTATAGTGTGTGTGCTAGATACCACTGTTCAGTACATTACTTTAGACCCATCTACCCAAATTCATCATTGTGTAATTTACTACTGTGCAAGTTATACCATTCCTTACACCAACAGTGTGGATGATGTACTCTTAACACTTCTAAGATGAAGCTGATATATTGAGCAACACTTAATAATGGAATAACACTTGTGTGCAGTAGTGATAAATTTTTCAAATTGAATCTGCATTTTTTTATTTTATGTTATACTACTCCACAGCAAATTAGAATGGTTACAAAGGCATTGCAGTTTCATCAACAAAAAGGGGACAGACCATTGGACTTATGGATTTGGATTTGGAGTCTTTACGCAACAGGTATTCTACCTTCACAGACAGAACTTATTTCAACTACTGAGTGTGTAGAAGTACATTGTGCAAAATTTTGTTAAATAAAATTGCTTTAATTTAATATAATTGAAACTTTTAATGAGTATTTACACTATACATGACTACAGCTTACAAAAATTAATACACAAATTTTGAAGCGTTCTACATAAAAAATATTATAATTTCAGGCACTCTTGTGTTTAGAAGGAAACATCCTAAAGATTTTTAAAGCAAAGAAAAGGTTGGTTTTTTGCTCATATCTACCTTTTACTTGATTGTAGTCTGAACGATATTAATTGTATAAATTGTTATCGTGATTTTTTTACTACTATTGATTACTGCTTACATTGTAGTTCAGCTTTATTGTTTCACATAGTACATGTTTATGTGGTATGAGGTACAAACTACAATAATAAAAAAAATCATGCCAACTTGCAAATAGTGAATGTAAACTGACCAGCGATACAGGATATCAAAGACAGAGAAAAAAAAATTAAGTATGTTACGGTTCATTGCCAGGTTATTGTATTAACTATGCTGAGATGATTTGACAAAGGGCAATAAATTTCGATATTTTGTTGTGTCCATAACATTCATATATAGTTACAGTTGGATACAATGTTTACTCTTATTGTTCACAGTCATATTGTTCATAACTTACATTAGAATTATTAGTGGATCTTACCCAATAACATCCTCAGGAAAAGCGAACCAGTTTAGATTTGATATGTGGCTCTCTGAATGACTAGCCGACTTCACAGATAGGAAGTAGATTGCTGTTTCAAAACATTTTGGAATAATTTTACACCCAATTACCTTTGTATGTCTTTTACTCAAGCTGAAATATGTGATTTCGGTATTTAAATACCAATTGGACCATTTCAGTTTATATTCCTTGGGTGGTGTAATAAAGGGCATTGCCAATGAACAAATAAAAGATGCCTGCAGAAAAAACAATTTGTAAGTATTTTCTTAGAAATATATATTACTACCAAGTGGAAAAGTTACTGTGTGTGACCATTGATTGTTTGTAAAAAAATCAGGTAGCAATAATGGCAGATTTTAATGCATTATGTGCACCTATTGCATTTTATTTTTCTCATTTTAAAATGCTTTTGCAATTTTTTTTTCAATTATGTCTTCATTTTTATTTCAGTCTTGCAGAGCAATACATTAAAAAGGTCTTGTGTAAGGAAGCCATGATAGTCATTATGCAAGAGGTATTGATGATATTTTTTGCTCCATACACCACAACTAGTAAATTTAGCATCATTTGTCTGGGTCAAAAGTTCTACTGTTTACCTTCACATGTTACCTCTGTTACATATATCCATCTTTTCTTTGGTGAATTAATTTTGCTTTGTTCAAATAGTTTTTACAGTGAATGAAATGTATACTCAACTTTAATACACACTGCCCTTTTTTTTATTCAGGTGTGTGGTATTTCATACACTGAGGCTGAGAAAGCTGTAAGCCTCACCGAAGGAAATAAACTTTCAAGATGTATCAAACAGGGCATTGAAATGAGTAAATATATTTAGTTGTTAATAATGTTACAGTTCCGAAAATAATGGACAAAGTTTTTAGCAGTATTTAACTTAATAATCACTTGTCACTGGTATTTGTCACAAGCAAAATCTGCAAGTACTAACAGCATTTACTACAAATACTGAATTAATGATGTGTTGCCATTTATTTCCAAAAATATGGAAAATGAATTAGTAAAAACAAGCGCTGCTTTACTGTATATTCAGTCAGAATAAGTATGTCTTCTTTTCATCATTCGTACTTTTATTGTTTTTTCATCAGTATGTTATGGCTTTTATTGTTGCTAAAGGATTCTAATTAGTCCACTTAATTTCTTTTCTGACAGGTGAAGAAATAAAACAGTCATATGCAGCACAAGAACGTCAGACATAATCTATGAAGAATAGTATATAAGCGAATACATAAAATTATATGCAGTACTTTCAGCACTTAGATTTTTATTATAGCCTGATGTATGAAGTGTACTTATGATAGTACCCTATATGGAGAGTACCTATGACAGCCTGATGTATGAAGTGTACTTAAGTAGCAATAAACACAGTGATAATAAATATAACAATAACAGGGATATATAGAACACTCATATCCAAAAGATTGCAAGGGCCATCCGTGGTCTATCAAATACCCGAATCTGGGCAATGTAGACTAATGAGTTCAAGCATTTCACTGTGGCCATCTGTGACCCACCATATACCAATAACCGGGATATATAGAACACTCATTTCCAAAACATTGCTAGGGCCATCCGTGGTGTATTAAATACCCGAATCTGGGCAATGTAGACTAATGAGTTCAAGCATTTCACTGTGGCCATCTGTGACCCACCATATACCAATAACCAGGATATATAGAACACTCATTTCGAAAACATTGCAAGGGCCATCCGTGGTCTGTTAAATACCCGAATCTGGGTAATGTAGGCTTGTGAGTTCAAGCATTTCACTGTGGCCATCCGTGACCCACCATATACCAATAACCGGGATATATAGAACACTGATATCAAAAACATTGTAAGGGCCATCCGTGTTCTATCATATGCCCGAAACTGGGCAATGTAGGCTTATGATTTCAATCATTTTACTGTGGCCATCCGTGACCCACCATATGCGAAAAACTCAGACTCAGGATATATAGAACACTGATATCCAAAACATTGTTAGGGCCATCCGTGGTCTATTAAATACCCGAATGTGGGTAATGTAGGCTTATGAGTTCAAGCATTTCACTGTGGCCATCCGTGACCCACCATATACCAATAACCGGGATATACAGAACACTGATATCCAAAACATTGTAAGGGCCATCCGTGGTCTATCATATGCCCGAATCTGGGCAATGTAGGTTTATGAGTTCAAGCATTTCACTGTGGCCATCCGTGACCCACCATATACCAGTAACCGGGATATATAGAACACTCATTTCCAAAACATTGCAAGGGCCATCCGTGGTCTATCAAATACCCGAATCTGAGCAATGTAGACTAATGAGTTCAAGCATTTCACTGTGGCCATCCGTGACCCACCATATACCAATAACCGGGATATATAGAACATTCATTTCCAAAACATTGCTAGGGCCATCCGTGGTCTATCATATGCCCGAATCTGGGTAATGTAGACAAATGAGTTCAAGCATTTCACTGTGGCCATCTGTGACCCACCATATACCAATAACCGGGATATATAGAACACTCATTTCCAAAACATTGCTAGGGCCATCCGTGGTCTATCATATGCCCGAATCTGGGTAATGTAGACAAATGAGTTCAAGCATTTCACTGTGGCCATCCGTGACCCACCATATACCAATAACCGGGATATATAGAACACTCATTTCCAAAACATTGCTAGGGCCATCCGTGGTCTATCATATGCCCGAATCTGGGTAATGTAGACAAATGAGTTCAAGCATTTCACTGTGGCCATCCGTGACCCACCATATACCAATAACCGGAATATATAGAACACTCATTTCCAAAACATTGCAAGGGCCATCCGTGGTCTATCATATGCCCGAATCTGGGTAATGTAGACAAATGAGTTCAAGCATTTCACTGTGGCCATCCGTGACCCACCATATACCAATAACCGGGATATATAGAACACTGATATCCAAAACATTGTAAGGGCCATCCGTGTTCTATCATATGCCCGAATCTGGGCAATGTAGGTTTATGAGTTCAAGCATTTCACTGTGGCCATCCGTGACCCACCATATACCAGTAACCGGGATATATAGAACACTCATTTCCAAAACATTGCAAGGGCCATCCGTGGTCTATCAAATACCCGAATCTGAGCAATGTAGACTAATGAGTTCAAGCATTTCACTGTGGCCATCCGTGACCCACCATATACCAATAACCGGGATATATAGAACATTCATTTCCAAAACATTGCTAGGGCCATCCGTGGTCTATCAAATACCCGAATCTGGGTAATGTAGACAAATGAGTTCAAGCATTTCACTGTGGCCATCTGTGACCCACCATATACCAATAACCGGGATATATAGAACACTCATTTCCAAAACATTGCAAGGGCCATCCGTGGTCTATCAAATACCCGAATCTGGGCAATGCAGACTAATGAGTTCAAGCATTTCACTGTGGCCATCTGTGACCCACCATATACCAATAACCGGAATATATAGAACACTCATTTCCAAAACATTGCAAGGGCCATCCGTGGTCTATCATATGCCCGAATCTGGGTAATGTAGACAAATGAGTTCAAGCATTTCACTGTGGCCATCCGTGACCCACCATATACCAATAACCGGGATATATAGAACACTGATATCCAAAACATTGTAAGGGCCATCCGTGTTCTATCATATGCCCGAATCTGGGCAATGTAGGCTTATGATTTCAATCATTTTACTGTGGCCATCCGTGACCCACCATATGCGAAAAACTCAGACTCAGGATATATAGAACACTGATATCCAAAACATTGTTAGGGCCATCCGTGGTCTATTAAATACCCGAATCTGGGTAATGTAGGCTTATGAGTTCAAGCATTTCACTGTGGCCATCCGTGACCCACCATATACCAATAACCGGAATATATAGAACACTGATATCCAAAACATTGTAAGGGCCATCCGTGTTCTATCATATGCCCGAATCTGGGCAATGTAGGCTTATGATTTCAATCATTTTACTGTGGCCATCCGTGACCCACCATATGCGAAAAACTCAGACTCAGGATATATAGAACACTGATATCCAAAACATTGTTAGGGCCATCCGTGGTCTATTAAATACCCGAATCTGGGCAATGTAGGCTTATGAGTTCAAGCATTTCACTGTGGCCATCCGTGACCCACCATATACCAATAACCGGGATATATAGAACACTGATATCCAAAACATTGTAAGGGCCATCCGTGATCTATCATATGCCCGAATCTGGGCAATGTAGATTTATGAGTTCAAGCATTTCACTGTGGCCATCCGTGACCCACCATATACCAATAACCGGGATATATAGAACACTCATTTCCAAAACATTGCAAGGGCCATCCGTGGTCTATCAAATACCCGAATCTGAGCAATGTAGACTAATGAGTTCAAGCATTTTACTGTGGCCATCCGTGACCTACCATATACGAAAAACTCGGACACATAGTAATACCCGAATCTGGGCAATGTAGACTAATGAGTTCAAGCATTTCACTGTGGCCATCCGTGACCCACCATATACCAATAACCAGGATATATAGAACACTGACATCCAAAACATTGTTAGGGCCATCCGTGGTCTATCATATGCCCGAATCTGGGCAATGTAGGCTTATGATTTCAATCATTTTACTGTGGCCATCCGTGACCCACCATTTGCGAAAAACTCAGACACATAGTAATACCCGAATCTGGGCAATGCAGACTAATGAGTTCAAGCATTTCACTGTCGCCATCCGTGACCCACCATATACCAATAACCGGGATATATAGAACACTCATTTCGAAAACATTGCAAGGGCCGTCCGTGGTCTATCAAATACCCGAATCTGGGCAATGTAGACTAATGAGTTCAAGCATTTTACTGTGGCCATCCGTGACCTACCATATACAAAAAACTCGGACACATAGTAATACCCGAATCTGGGCAATGTAGACTAATGAGTTCAAGCATTTCACTGTGGCCATCCGTGACCCACCATATACCAATAACCGGGATATATAGAACACTGATATCCAAAACATTGTTAGGGCCATCCGTGGTCTATCATATGCCTGAATCTGGGCAATGTAGGCTTATAAGTTCAAGCATTTCACTGTGGCCATCCGTGACCCACCATATACCAATAACCGGGATATATAGAACACTGATATCCAAAACATTGTTAGGGCCATCCGTGGTCTATCAAATACCCGAATCTGGGTAATGTAGGTTTATGAGTTCAAGCATTTCACTGTGGCCATCTGTGACCCACCATATACCAATAACCGGGATATATAGAACACTCATTTCCAAAACATTGCTAGGGCCATCCGTGGTCTATCATATGCCCGAATCTGGGTAATGTAGACAAATGAGTTCAAGCATTTCACTGTGGCCATCTGTGACCCACCATATACCAATAACCGGGATATATAGAACACTCATTTCCAAAACATTGCTAGGGCCATCCGTGGTCTATCATATGCCCGAATCTGGGTAATGTAGACAAATGAGTTCAAGCATTTCACTGTGGCCATCCGTGACCTACCATATACCAATAACCGGAATATATAGAACACTCATTTCCAAAACATTGCAAGGGCCATCCGTGGTCTATCATATGCCCGAATCTGGGTAATGTAGACAAATGAGTTCAAGCATTTCACTGTGGCCATCCGTGACCCACCATATACCAATAACCGGAATATATAGAACACTCATTTCCAAAACATTGCAAGGGCCATCCGTGGTCTATCATATGCCCGAATCTGGGCAATGTAGACTAATGAGTTAAAGCATTTTACTGTGGCCATCTGTGACCTATCATATACCAATAACCGGAATATATAGAACAATAATATCCAAAAGATTGCAAGGGCCATCCGTGGTCTATCATATACTCAAATCTGGGTAATGTAGACTAATGAGTACAATCATTTCACTGTGGCCATCCGTGACCTATCATATACCAATAACAGGAATATATAGAACAATAATATCCAAAACATTGCAAGGGCAATCCGTGGTCTATCATATGCCCGAATCTGGACAATGTATAGGCTTATGATTTCAATCATTTTAATGTGGCCATCCGTGACCCACCATATACGAAAAACTCGGACTCATAGTAATACCCGAATCTGGGTAAACTCGGACACATAGAACAATTATTATATATATATATGCAAATAAAGTTCTATCAATATATATCCCCGCTATGCTTTCTCAAGCACCCCAATACGTCCTTAACACGGGCCATCTTTCAAGGGAGGTAACTGATGTAATCCTGACGGATGGCCCGATGTTATTTTCCGCGGATGGACGAAAGTACACATTTTAGTGGTGTTTAACCTACGATAGATGGCCCGATGTTATTTTGTGCGGATGGACAAAAGGCGGATCCTTGATTTTAAGTCGTTACGAGATTTTGTAACATATTTTGACTGACGGTTATGACCAGTTTTTCAACTGTTGAGTTGCGACTTAGGCCCGTATTCAGAAACCTACACCCAAGTGACGCTCGAGTGTAGCTGGAGTGATGGTCGAGTTAGTGTCGGTCATGTGAAGATTTGGTATTGACAAACCTCAATCACTGTACTTCTACTAGTCACAGTAGCTAGTCTAACAAATACAAGTTTGTATATGAACTTGCCATCATTTAAAACGTCCTTTTTAATGAAAGTTATGACAAATGATTCTGTTATTAGGAAGAACATCATTGTTATTATTGCATGTCTCAAATATGGTATCGGGACAACTCTACCCCTGAACAATTCGACCCCCGGTATTAAACCAAGTCAACTCGACCCCTGAACAGCTCGACCCCTATTTTCTGATTATTCGGCAAGTCAATTCGACCCCTCAGATGCTATGAAAATATTTCCGATTATTCAGCAAGTCAACTCGACCCCTCAGATGCTATGAAAATATTTGAATTCTTGTACATGACTTTTGTATATAATGAAATTTTAATAAAAAATCACGATTTATAAACGCCGAATATGACATAATGTTGTAATAAAAATTCGAAATCAAAGTATATATAAACTGTATAGGCATTAGCTTTGGTGTTTTACATGTATCTATTAAATTATTGATTGAAAATAATAACTTTACTTTTAAATTAAATACTTTTAAAAATACATTGATAAACTCTTTGAATCTACAAATTCCTTTGTGTTGCAGGTGTTATATACTCATTATTTCATCTCTATTTTACAGCTTGCATACACATATAAGTAATGAGAAAGTTTGCTTCAAACACATTAATTATCAATTAAATGGCCCATTTAATGAAATCAATAAATTGATTGTTCTGTAAAATAGTTGGCCTAATATGATGTGTTTAAACTTTTACACACACTTATAAAAGAAGAAATTAACACCACCAAGGAAGAACAATGGATAAATCAACCAAACTTAAACCCAATCGGGTCAGACAAAGGCAATTACACATGTTACATTTATCCATTAAAACATTGCTACACAAAATAATTATTATAATTTATTTTGAGTAAATCATCTTTTACACCGATGCACTAACAATACAGAGGTGTCTAGTTGACTTAGCAAAATTAGGGGTCGAATTGACAGGGGTCGAATTGTTCAGGGGTCGAGTTGTCCCGCAGTCTCAAATATTATTAATAGAACTTTTTCATTGCAATCAAAGTCGAGCATGTTCAGACTAAATTGGTGAGCTGCACAAAAGCTTGCTACATTATTTGTAAATATTGAAACAAAAAACACACACTTCTGTCATGTGAAGTTTGTTATGTTCTAACTTACTGTATTGGGTGCTATATATTTAATGTGAAATGATTCAATTCCATAGGAAACACGCCTTTCTGTTTTCTTTCAGAGCTTTGTAAATATAAGTTGGAAGTTGCTGTGGTCAAGTCTATGATCTTCCTTGGTAGATTTTCTATGCACACCATTTAGAGTGGAACATTCTGAATTAATTTTAGAGATTCTTATTGCTGTCTGTGAATGGGGTGAGTATTAAATTGAAGTTATAAAGCAAATATATGCATACAAAAAAAAACATATTGAACTAAAAATCTACCCTCAATCATGATAGTGTGTTGTTCACATGCATAGGAAATAATTTCACAAAATGTGTCATACATATAGCAGTAATTGTGTCAGACAATATCATATGAAGTTTCTGATAGTTTGACCATCATTTTGCTATGGAAACAGTATTCATTAGAAGTTAGGAATTTTATGACTATTTAGTCAGTTAACTAACAGTATCACTGAAACGTTTATGCTTCAAGCTGAAACCATTAGAATTGATTTTTTCAGTATGCTGTGAAATGACTCATGTACATGACTACATGTGACTTTATATCTTTTTTATTTCTGATACTGAGCACTGAAATCATATTATATAGATGTATAATAAAACACCATTTTTATGACAACCAGTTACCTGGATATAGTTGTCGTCTATTTTGGTCCCATCGAGGTCAGTCCCAAAGGTGACTGCTATAGACCGGTTAGGCTGTATTTCAGTTATATTCAGTGGTAAGTAGACCTAACCAGTGCTCCTGGGTTACCAACCAATACTAACCTGTTCATCCACAAGCAACTGACAACTTCTCCATATAAATCAGGTTTCAGGAGTGGAGAACAAATGACTTCGGATGCATTATATTCTTTCCACAGAAGAAAAGCCTACACAGGGTTCGAACCCACAATCTCTAGAGTCGAATGCTCAGATACTGACTGAATTAACCGGGTAGGCATAAAAGTACAGTCTGCTTGCCAAATGATGAAAGAAAACATTATGTAGGAATCACAATCTAGTTAGAATGACTAAACAACATTCGCATGATATGTGTAATCACATTTTACTGGTTGTCTGAGTTTCAATGTTCAGCTTATCTTTATATTGCTGCTGGCACTTATTTTCTTTCATAGATTGTGCATCTATCTTCTATTTTCAGATTATTGATCTCTTGAAACCATTGTAGAAATACATACTCTTTTGTTTCTGTACTACAAATCTAGTCTCTATAGAAAAGGTGAGAATATTAATTTTGAAAATCTATGATTTAATGGAAAGTATATATGTGTGTATCCATGGAAAGAAATTTGTGTTCCATAATACCATTTTTATGGCCCCACTCTGAAAAGGGGGGGGACATGATAGATTTGCCCTTGTCCGTCCGTCACAAAATCTTGTGTCACTCATATCTCCAAAAGAATATGAGCCAGAGTCATAAAACTTTACAGGAATGTTAACCAGCATGTGTAGTTGTGCACCATGTGTGGCTGTGCCCAGCAAGTGCAGAGTTATGGCCCTTGACTTAGTTAAAATATAGCCTACAGAGTATGCAATCTTGTGTCGCGCATATCTCCATTACAATATGAGCCAGAGTCATAAAACTTATCAGGAAGACTCACCAACCTGTATAGTTGTGCACCTGGTGTTTCATGTATGATTACACCCAGTAAGTGCAAAGTTATTGCCCTTGATTTATCACTATAATCAGTACAGTTGTTCACTTGGTATTTTTGATACACATTTACAAACTATGAACAGAATAATAGCATTTGCTTTTGTGACAATGGCTGGAAGTGGGAGCATCTGTGTCCAATGGACACATTTCTAGTTTTCATGTATCTTTATTGCATAACAGTAAATCTGTACGAAAACATTGATATGATATCCGAAACATTTGTAATTATTTGAAATTTAAAATAGTTGTCTTCCAATGAGTGGGAAGTCGCCATTATAGTAATTGGTGGTGCTATTTGTCAGAGTGTTGTACTGGTCATATGACTGTTTCATGGTCTCATTTTTACACTTGTACTTCTAAATGAAATGTGTTTATTTGTTTCAGTATGTATTTCCATTGCTACTACTGCCAATACACTGGAGATGCAGAAGACTGTGTACAGCATTGTATTGCTGAGCATCCAGACCACATACTTAAGTTAAAAAAAAAAGAACTAAATTCTGGTACTGGTGTGATTGGCTTAAGGACTTTAAATTTCCATGTCATACCTAGTATTTTACATCAAACAAATAAAACAATCTGTCCTGTTATACAAAATGGAAAAATATCACTGAAAATTTTAAAGGAAATAGAGGTTGATGTTGGATTTTCAAACTTTTCGCTACAAGATACACCATCAAAAAGTCCAGTCACTAAGAAATTTAGAACATCGACACCATGTCATGACAAAGATCAAGATATTTCAGACGAAATTTTTTATGCTCAATGTGTTGAGATTTCTGAAAAAAATGAATGTAATGAAACTGATTATGATGACTATATACAAGAGATAAACTCCTGCCTACCAGAGGTTATTAAAGCTATGTGGGCAAATCGAGAACTGGATAACTTTCCATCGCTTATTAGCAAGTGATAAATTTCCATTAGAAAACATTGCGTTTCATTTATTCATGGATGTGTGTAAGTTCTACGGGTCAGAAACTGTTCACTCAATGCGCTACAACCCTATAGTTAAAAAATTCTGGCGAATCGGGTACTGTTTATTTCATGGTAAATTTTTAAACTTTATGAGTGGGCCTAAGAATTTAGGAGATAAATTATTGATGACAGATGAGACACATGTAGTAAAGCCTGAAAATGCCAAAATCAATTTTGCTGTTCCTTCCAAAGCCATAAGGAAATCAGTTGAGATTGAAAATCCTAAACCTGGAATTTTAGTTGATCTTATTGAAAAACTTTCAAACCAGGAACACAATGAAATGAAAACTTATAAATTGTGTGTCGATGGGAAGAAAATTAATGCTGGGAGGAGTCCCAGAGGCGGTGATGTGGATCTTTTTGGATATGAAAAAAGTCCTACATTCTCTGAAAGAAGTGAACAACTGAGTAATGAACTTTTGGTAATAAGGTGTGTGGTTGATAAGGTTACAGAATTAGAAATTAGAAAAAAATCTGAAATACAAAATATATCTGAAGAAGATAAAAAATACATCGTTGAAATGTTAAAAACAGTTATACTTTACTTGAGTCAGAGAATACAAAATCTTAGAAAGACAATGGTAAATAAATCACTGATGTTGGAGAAACTGAAGAAAAATTCTGGTGCAGATTGGCGGAAGTCTAAGTTTGTGTTTGTGATCAGTGCAATGACAACAGACATGTATGATGCAAAAGCTACAATTGCGGAATTGCTGAAATGTGTTGATGAACTAGGTTATATTATTGCATCAGCTAATGACAAAGCACATCTGTATGCACAAGACAAAATTGTGAATCTTGAAAATCAGGAGAATTATATAGATCTAAATGGTGACATTGAAGTTAATAGCTTTCAGTGTTGTAAGCAAGGAAGCCAGAAGTGGATAGAAGTTAGAAAGACGGCTCTGGTAACTGGGAGCACATTGTTCAAGGCTATTGGACAAGGAACATTGAAACAGGAACAGGCACATTTTGACAAAGTTTTTTTCGGAAAAGAGGAGGAACGTCCGTCTAGTATAGCACAAGAACGTATGCAATATGGTAAAGACAATGAAATAAACGCAATAAGTACTTTAGTTTGTAAGATTTTACCAGTGTATTCACCTGATATGGTATATGTTGAAGAGGGTTGCTACAAGTTTGGAATAGGACCGGAGAATATCCAAGTAGTAGTAAGCCCCGATGGTAGCGTCAGAGAGTCTCCAGAGCAAGAGGCATGTTATGGTATAGAGTGCAAATGTCCTTTTCCTGGTAAACAATACACAACTGATGTATATTATACTGTGCCTAAATATTATGTGACACAAGTTATGGGTGAAATGAAAGCATTGAATGTAAAGCAATTATTTTTCATCTGTTACTCGGAGGAGTCTACCACAGTGTTTCTTATAAAGCAATCTGAAGAGCTTTGGCAAACTTTGGAGGGGGACATCCAGTCCATTTATGGTGGCAACATTCCATCTCGACCGAATAAAAAACCCGAAAATTGCAAAGCAGTAAAGGATCAAATCATGCAGTTCATCGACAGCAATGTTACATTTCTTTGTGAATTTCCATCTGTTCAAGGAATCAAGTGTTCTCTGGATTCTCAAGGCATTTACTGTTGTCACTTACGTGATATTAGGAAGAAGTTAAATTTGTCCGTAGATACCTGTTTTATTAATAAATGCGTGAGTCAGTGCGAAACAACTTTGAAACGTGCCTATGAATTATGTAGAACAAGAGCCACCGAATTTCTTGGCTTCATGGTTTCTGATCTTGACCGAACATATAACTTAGAAATGCATCATGCAATACCGGTAGCCTATGGACTGAAAGGCTATTGTTTGCCAACAATTACTCTTCGTGACATGGTTGAACATGTTATACACGTTTGTATGGAGAAGGGCCTCTACATTCCCGTTTGCTGCTTTGATGGTCAATGGTATCGTATGGCAGTTAGAGACAGAGATGACAAACCTCTAACTCTGCTTCAGCTTCAGAAAGATGTATACAATTTGGCTAAGCGTCTGTCTAAAAGTGAAATAATTAAAATATTTAATGAACTTAATGTAGTTAAATGTGAACATGGTCTTCCCAGAAGTGTTAATGTTACCCGTTGTGGATCAGCGTTAGTCATAGACAATGGATACAAAGCTAGAAGAATAGTGATTACTACTCGCATTATAAAATTAATTAATAAACCGGAAAACAGTGAAAAGTCAGATTCTTCGGAACAGGCTGTTGACAGTAATGTTGCTGATTTAATTATCAGATCGATCCCACAGGGAAGTCACGACACTGTTTCTAATGACTTGGTTGAAGATGCTATCCGTGTTGCATCAAAGTCCATGTCTCAAAGTGATAATTTATGTTTCGAATTGAATGACAAAAGTGTCCCATTGACAGATATGTTTTCAGAAGAGGAAACCATTGATGATGAACAGCATATAGACGTGGCTATGAACATTGATTTAGAGCGAGTTCATGAAACGACAGAGCATACCAATGTTGGACCACGAAATACTGATAACAGTCACGAATTTTTAATGTCATTAAATACTAATACAAATATCAATTTGATGATGAACTATTTGATTGATAAACATTCTGGTATTGATGAAATGTCTTTGCGGCAAATTTTAAGCACAGGAGACAGTATCAATAAAGCTTTCACCAAGAAACAACTTGCTTTGATAATGACACCTTTAATGTCAATCTTGAAAGCTAACAGGATAAAATGCAACATTTCACAACCAAAGTATGTGCTTGTGAATTTGATGTCTAAAATCTTCGGAGATGGATCTTGCTGTAGTCCACAAGTGCGTGTGAAAAAAAACCCATCATCACTTGTTAGTCTTTGCCGAAGAGCTGTACAGAAACTGCCAAAAGAAGTATTAAATTGCGTGTATGCACAACATATATACCCATTACATCTCCAGCAGTTTTACAACCATTCCTCTTTCGGTACAAACATTTGCATAAGTGGTTTCGAAAATGTTAAACCATCTTACTGGTATTCAAGACCAGAGTTCAATACTGTGTTTCAAAATTACTTCTTTGTTATACTGGATGCATATCATCAAATATGTGGCTTGCGTCGATTATTTTGTGCCTCTGGAATTCCAAAACGTGGTGTTAGCAACAAACCTCTGATCAGTGTAGCAGAAAATAGCGAAGCAAACAATTCTGGTCTCAATATAGCGATTGTTTGCGATATGATAGACAAGCAAAGTGTTGCATATGCAACACATGCAACACAAACATTCTCTGAAAATGTTGAGAAGGCTCTTAGAGACATACATGCACACAAAGAAGCAGACTTCTGTAACATGGTGCGACACTGGTACCAATCTGAAGATGAACCTGGACTGTCTGCTCATGATAGATGTGCACAAAAGCTGCAGTTTCGCGACTGGTTGTTGACCAGAATTCGTTTCGATGAATTTCCTCCATTCGGCTCCTATGTCAATGATTTTCCTATTGTTCTTTTTGAAGGACTTTTGACAGGTATTGAAAGGAAAATACAGTTGTATCCGTTTACAAAAAATGGTACTTACAATACACGAGCCATAGGAAGTCTGGATATTGAGAACTTTTTCAGTACATTTCAAGACATTGATCCCAGAGGGACAGGAGTACTAAGACCAGACGACATACCTACAGCTATTGGGGTTGCTGCAGAACTTCTTGAAGCTCGTTTAGATCCAAATAGGTATGTCCAAAAATAAAAATATGTGTCATCAACATTTCGCTTTCAACAAAATCTCTGAGACCACTAGGCTAATGTTCTGATCTAAGAGACAAGACCACATTTCAATATGTGTATTATTTTGCTTATTGCAATAAATTTCTGACCTTGATTTTGACATGATTATGCCATCATGGCCTTCTTTGTAACACACGGATGCAGATCAAAAATATATTTAAAGTGTTAGTACAGATACTTGTCTATTCCCTATTGAAAAATAAAACATACATTATTGATTTATATGACATCTTTTTAACAACAGTGCCTCACATCAGCAGAATTGAATATCAGGACCGATCTCACTTATAGAACTAATTTTTTTCAGGGGGTTCTACATGCAAACAGCTAAAAGGCGAGTTTATCCAGTAAATGTCTTTGAATCAGATGAAGGATCGGACAGAGTTACCTCTCACTTTGCAGACAAAATAACTGATCTATCAGTTATCCATTTAAGGTATTACAGAAAATACATCATTTTAATTAATAGGCAGCTTTATTTGTCATCTGTCGATATTTCTATTTGCCATGGAGCAGTGCTGATAAACACTATAAATCGTTTTAATACAATAAAGCTCTTAAATTGTTCTAGGAAATTTAGAACTGCAAACATCTGAACCAAGTGTAAGTGTTTACCGATGGGAGACGAAAATAATTGCCCACTACATATTGTTTCAATAAACATTTTTTAATTTGTTTTCTTTTAAACTGAATTAGACAACTTTTTAAAGACACCCAAAGGCACTCTGATCAGTAATGTAGGGGCATGGCAAAAACCAAGTTGGTTTTTTCGGGGGGTGGGGGGAGTTGAGGCATTTATTATTTACAGATACAGAGCAAATACCAGCAGATAGCGGTAATTGCCAGTGAGTGCCAATGAACACACTATCTATAACTAAGATTGATTTTTGCTGATTTGGAAAAGCGGCTCATTCTTTCCCTTATTTTATTTGTTTCAGAGATCATGAGTTTGACAAGCCTTGTAGACGTAGGGGGAAGCATTCGAGAAAATCAGGAAAAGTGTCGAAAAATTTCGAACCAGCAAGAAACCCACTGCCAGTGCGTGAGCACCACAAAACAAATGAATCCAAGATTTTGCCACATGTTAGGCGCGGACTTAAGTTGGATTTCGAAAGTTAACTGACCTTTTGTCAAAGGCATTTGGATAAAGAAGAAATAAATATCAGATGTTTGTTGTGTAGTATTTTGTTTGCATAAATACACATTCTCTTTTTATACTCCAAAGGGAGACATATATAGTAATTGGTTGGATGGTTTGTTCGTCATTCTTATATCATTGTGTTTAGGCATAACTTTGCCTTGCATTTGATTTTGGAATTACTTGGCACAAAAGTTCAACAGATGGTCAAAGTCACGCTTAGAGGTCAAATCCCATAAAGGGGGCATCTGTTAACCTATGAACACGTCTCGTTACATTTAATATTGCATATACAGTAAAACCTCACTTAATGACCACCTCAATATTAAGACCACCTCAAAATTAAGACCTCAATTTTCAGGCCCATTTTTACTGTTTTGCTCTTTATTCAACCTTAATAATAAGACCACTTCAATATTAAGACCACCTTTTAAGGGTCCCAATGATGGTCTCATTAGTGAGGTTTTACTGTACCTAAATTTCTGACTCGTACCTTGTTTACAAATGTTATAAAAGGCAGAACATCATATTCTTGAATTAAATTTGAAGACTGGTTGTTGCTTTACAATTATTTTACTGTTTTGTGAACCAGTCTTCTTGCATATCGAGTCCAATGTTGCACCAGTTACCCTTTTAATTGATTTGTTATTGGGAAGCCATGAACTGAAAACCATGGTGTATGATGATTAAACTCATAAAGTTTGGAAATGACGGTTCAATATAATCTGAGCATATAATTTGGTGAGCTCTTTTGATGGATAATCGTCTGTCACTCATTCGTCTGTCGACAATTTTCTTCAAACAAAATAATTTAAACACTTGATGAATGTCATTCGTATAGTTCTCTACTGAAACAGAAACTATTTACAGGTCAACCACTCCTAATGAGAAACAGCTGTATTCAAAGACAAACGTTATCTTTCCCAAATAGAGTAATTGTTTACAATAAACAATGCGTCAAGTGACTCATTGAATGCTGTACACTTTAAAGTACTAATACAGTATGTACTTCCTCAAACACTGATGAGCATTGAGAATTTATTTAGGTTGAGCTGTGATTTAAAAAGAAAATGCTGAAATACATATAAATATTCATATTTATTAACGCAGTTTATAATCACAAATATTCCAGACATTAGCCATACCTTGGCTTGGAAGACAAATAAAAGAAATAAAACATACCAATAACAAACATCCTGGTCAACATCACATCAATAGTTAACAAACAAGTAATATTTAAATGAAGGCATAACAAATGATTTGGCAGTATAAAATCCTGAGATATATTGGACTAAATGGATACTATGGCACATACCTTGTGCTGTGCAAGTGTAAAACGTATACAAATGTAATTGGCAATCATTCATACATCATTATAACAAATATCACAGACATTAGCCATACCTTGGCTTGGATCACAAACAAATAAATAAAACAAAATATATCACAAACATCCTCGTCAACATCACAAACAAACAAGTAATTAATATTTAAATGAAGGCAGAACAAACGATTTGGCAGTATAAAATCCTGAGATATAACAAATATCACAGAAACTAGCCATACCTTGGCTTGGAACACAAAGAAAAATAAAACGTACATATAACATCACATAAATAATTAACGGCAGTTGCGATAAATGCAGTATGGCACATACTTTGCTCTCTAAACAACCAAAGAATGAACATTATTAACGGAATCTCATACACATGTAGTATTATTCACCATGCTGCTTCTTATGATATGACAAAGAAGACCGCCATTTGAATTTTTTGCCACATGCCTTGCATTCAAAAAGACGATGGTTCTTATGTTTGGCATTGTAGTGAACTAACAATTCAGACTTCCTTGAAGTTTTAAAACTACAATCGGTGCATTGGTGACATCCTTTTTCTTCACCATTACATCTTCTAGCATGAGCTAGAAGACTTTGCTGATGGCTGAACTTCTTGTGACATGTTTGACATATTAATTTTTCAGCGCCATGCTTGCGTCTCGAGTGATTATCCAAGTCATATTTACAGTTATAAGTACTGTCACAATCTTTACACGTGAAGATTCTCGTATTATCATGCACTCTTATGTGCCGCTGAAAAGAACATTTCCATGCGAAGGTTTTACCGCAGGTTGGACATAAGTATGTAGGCTCATTAACAACAAATGAATCTTCTGTCGGATTTACGATTTCTTCATCGCCACTGGCCATTGTCATCAACTGAAAAATACAAGCATCGAGTATAATATCGTTTATTCAATGAGTTTGTGAACTAGGTATGTTTCGAAACTAGTGAAAAGGGGGAAATGATCGGTCAAAATCGAAACCAGAAGCACGACTGTTACACCAGGCAATAGACCAACAACACCTCTGTACCGAGATTTGTTAAAATTGGGAGGAATGCATCGATTTCATATTAATTAGAAATGTTTAAGAATTATAATCATGTTCCTAAGCGATCCAAACAGGTTGCTGTACAATATTAGAGTTATAATCAGCGAAATGTGAGTTTCTATGTAAAACATTAGTTCCAGACCATATGCGACCGACACGGATTTACTGCACGAAATTTTAACAGAACTAAGTCAGGAAATGTTCTCGAATTATGCCTTTACTAAATATTAATGATAATAAGTGTAGCATCTGGAATATATTTAGTTATTCCCATGATATATAGTGTTACAAACGTATCGTGATAGGTATCGTATCGCGTTACGTCAACTACTTATCGTCAACGCCATTATCTAATGACAACTAGCAAAAAACTCAAGATCTGCCTTCATGAATAAAGCAGCCAATATCCTTACCTTGTCAATAAGGTTTTGGTTGTTGCAGAGAGACAGCAGATGATGAATTTTAAAGATGTAAACATTCTGAAAACAGAAAATGGATACGATAAATATACTGTTACTGTTATAATACACGGTCTACGTAAGAAACTAACTGACGCCAGCAAAGGTAAAGAAAAAACTGAACATTTATGTAACGTAACAACTGTACTAAAACGTGATTACGCCTGACCTGGGACCAATATATACATTTGTCCCAGGGCTGACTTGTGAATGTAGGATAGGCATTCTACTAAAATTCGATTCATATGACGTAGTGTTTTCTTTCATCATTTGGCAATAGGTCTATACTTTGTTCCAATTTGTACCGCGGCGTACAGACTTTTTGATTGATTTATGTGACCGCGGCGTACAGAAATTGTTAACGCCGCGGCGTACAGTGGCGTATTTGTGTTTTGTACCGCGGCGTACAGTACGCTAAATTTCAAACCTTCAAAACATCTATTTAAGCGAGAGTTGGAGTTAAAATAATGGACATGTGTGAGGGGCTGGGTTGTTTTCATAGATATGGAGCAATAAATTTATCGATGCATTCATATCAGAGGAAAAATCGCCTAATTTCTTTCCGTCTCTCGCTTCGCTTTTTAACTTCCTCAAAACAACGTGTTCAGCTAGACATTATTGGAATATGCGCCAATTCGGTGAAAAACGATTGGTAACCGTTGATTCTCCATTCCAAGCTCTTTCATTTCATGCAAAACTTACAGCTGGCTACGTCGTATTTAAAAAGATCTGACCAAAAACAAATGACACTTACCTTTTCAACTTTTCTCAGCCGCCATCTTGAAATTGCCGCGGTTTTCGAGCGTACAGAGTTTCCATACAGTGCTTATAGCTATTCATAAAAAGTGTTTATGTATTATTTTGGAAGTTATTGATTGGAGATTTCTTCCGATCATTAGTTGCAATTGTGTTTCATAATCACGATTTAAAAGTTCATGTATAACGTTCTGACCAAAATTAGTGTATATTTGGCTAATTAACAGATCACGGTGTGATTTAGTTCTGTAACATTCAAAGAGAATATGATTGAAAGAGTTCTCGTATATTATTCCACAAAAATTACACAGATATTTAGTGGAGTTGTCACGTTTACGGTTAATCCATAATTTGCTAACGCTGTTAGCATTAGATAGGCTTGAGCGATCTATCGCACATTCCCATACTAAAGCATGTTCTATATTAGTATGTAACAATCCGAATCTTTTAAAATCATCATCTTTATGCATACGTTCACTCCAACATTTTATTTCGACTGTATGTATGCTTCTTTTGCAAACTGATTTCCATACATTTTTATTTGGAAATGAACCTGTCTGAGTGTAATTAATGAGAACGTGAGATATTCCATATTTGAGAAGTAAGTCTACAACGTCGGGAATGAATCCTTTTTGCTTATCGTCCGTTCTGCAAATGTATAATGAGTGTCGTGCGTTGAAGACTTGTTTAACCAATAACGTGTTGGGGTATTACATAAATTGCCTAGAAAACATAGCTTTTTAGTATCTACTTGGGAGCGCAGAGATTTCCAGAAGCATGCTGAGGCATATGTCCGTTCGTGTACGGAGTGGAAAATTTTGAACTCTTTTTGCAGCTAGCTTAAGGAATTTTTCAAGACGATTAGAATCCTGATTTCTTAGGTTATTCCATAATTCTGCCCCATATAAGAGTATTGGTATGCATATTTTTGATACAAGTGAAGCAGACTTTAGTGGGTTAATGTTTTCGCTACCAAGTTTGATCGACAGTAGCGAAAATAGGGAGGCGGTTGCTTTCTGACATGCGCTATTGACCTTGTCTATGTAGTTCAGCTTGTCATTTAAGTGAATACCAACGTGCTTGACTTTTTGGGTATGCGTTATAAGATTATTGCCAAGATACAGGTTGGTCGGTTTCCAGATTCGCGCTTTTTTTCCGAATTCGATGATGAAGCTTTTACTTGCATTTATTATATATCTGTTTTTGCATGTATACTGGTATGTCAGATCTAGCATGTTTTGAAGGTTACATGGGCTAGTCGAAGAGAGCGCTATATCATCTGCGAGAGTTGTGTTTCCTGTTTTATTACCAAGGATACACGTACCAAGCCCACTTTGTTCTAAAATGTTTAGTAATTCGTCTATAAATAAGTTATATATCCAAGTGGAGATAACCCCTCCCTGTCGGATTCCTTGTTTTACATCGAAGAAGTTAGAGCGGATACCGTTAGCAGAAATGCAGCTTGACATGTTCGAATGAATGTCAACTAAAATTGACCACATTTTCCCTTTAATACCTATTCGGGCTAATTTGTCGAAAACGGCATTTAACCACACGGTATCAAATGCTTGACGTGTATCGAGCATCGCGACGTAAACCTTACTTCCAAGTTCTAAATTGTGAAGTATTGATTCTTGCAAGTTAAACGACGCTGTTATTGCACCAATGTGTTTCTGGTAGGCATTCTGTTGTTTATTTGGATAAGAAACGTTTGATTGTGATATCCAATCAGTTAATCTTTCGTGCAGCATTTTTTCAAATAATTTATATATTACAGGTAATAAAGTGATTGGTCTGTAATTACTTGGGTCTGTTCGGGATTTTCCATTTTCCTTGTATATCGATATAATCATACCTTTTTTTGACATTGTAGGTAAGTAACTCCCTATTTTATTGAAAAGCTCTGTTATTGCTAGTGTAAGATAGTAACCGCCAAACTTAAGATGTTCGTTTGTCACAGAATCAAAGGATGCAGCCTTATTGTTCTTAAGCGATTTAATCGATGTTTCTACGTAGTCCGTTGATAGAGTAGGTTCTAGTTTAGGTACGCTATCCGTTTTGCATGCGTTCGACTGTCTCAGTTTGTTAATTTCATTATCAACTGAAAGTTTTTATACGGAGTCGAAGTGGTCTTCGTCTAGAGTAGAGTACACTCCTTCGAAATATTGTGAAAACCTTTCAGCAATATCGTGGGGATTGCGCGTCGTGCCCTTTTCAGTTTTGAGTTGGGTGCATGTCAGGTGTGATTTACGTTTTCTCGATTTTACAAGACCCCAAAATAACTTGTTGTCGCATTCAGCTGCTTCATTTAATTGTTCAATGAATTTATTTTCAACGCTGTCAATGGAACATTTTTGAATTTTAACAAACTCTCGTTTTAGTGATTTGTACATGGCATATGTTTCGTGGCACATTCCTCTCGGTCGGCCGTCCGCTATCCACCTACGACGCGCTTCTCGCTGTGCTTTATGGGCAGCTTTAACTTTTGGTGACCAATATGGTTTCGCGTGACGATTGAATTTTGCTTTTGGTAAACTCGTATTCGCTGCATCGCAGATAGCGTTTACAATGTCTTCGTAAATTTTATTTACATTTTCTTTGTTGATATTTTTTAGAGATGATCTTAAGTTTGATTGGTATAGATTGATGTTAGCTTCGGTAATTTTGTGCCAAGCAAAGCTACTGGGTGTGTGTTTTATGTGCATCGCGTTTACTGATGTTCTGATGGTTGTTAAAATTGGTAGATGGTCAGAGACAAGGTACATGTCGTTGGATAGAATTTCAGTACGGGTAATGAGATTTGTACCAGTGTTATACATAATGACATGGTCAAGTGATTTTTCCATAGTTGTGAAGGTAAATGATGGTCCTTTACTTAAAGGAGAATGGACGAGTGATGACATTTCATTTCGGTTTAAAAATTGATTGAGTGATATGTTTCTGAATGATGGATTGTCATTCATTGAGAACGTAGTAACTTCGCCATTCATATCACCAAGTATAATTACTTGCCCAGATTCGGAGTATGTGTTACATAAAGCTTGTAATGTATTAAGGCAGTCTGTGTACTTATCATTGGTGTAATTCGAAGATGGCATGTATACACAAATGGCGAAAATTGTTGTTACAGAATATTTCTAGACCTAGAAAGCGTTCATTTGCGATCTCGTCCATTTTCCTTAATGTAAATTCCAAAGATGATTTATACATTATTGATACGCCTCCTTTTACACACTTAAGGTTACCAAATAAATCGTGAGTGTCATCACAGTTCGTAATATTGCTGTAATCAGTAGCAATCGTACTCATAAAATATTTTGAATGATCAAACCATTTGTGTTCGGTAATGAAGGCAATGTCTAAATTTTCAATTTCAAGTAATTTTGATAGGCTAGCTGCTGATGACATGATTCCTCTGACATTCCACGTAACGAAGCGTAGTTCAGAGGTGTTCACTGTACTTTGTTTATGGTTAGGAATCTTACACATTAGTCAATGTTACTGTAATCAGGTTGATCGGTGTAAGAGCCGTAGCCGTGTTGTTCACTGTGGTTGTAGCGGGAGGATATTTGTTGATCGTTCTTGGTGTATTTGTTCCACGCGTTTTTCCCAAGCCATTTGCGACACCTTATGAACCTCGGCCAGAACTGGTAGTGCATGTACCACTTACTCGGAGGAACTATTTCTTATGGAGTACATATTGAAAAGGTTGAACACCGGCTTATAGTTTCGCATATACTGTAATTATATCATATTCGTTATAAACAATATAGAGATATGCTATCAGAAAATGATGTATAAATTGTGTGTATAAATATGCAATATTACAATAATATAAGTATTCGCCGAGAAATCACAAACAACGTTACCTAAATATGACGGTAAACTTTTAAAACACCATTGATATAAACATTAACCTTAACTACACTGATAACCAACGCGTTTTGAATCACATGACATGTACAAATAAAGTACCAAATGCTCTACTAAATACACTTGACTTTTCCGCTCATTTCCGTCTCAAGTGTGATTATTGCGCATCATTTGTAGTTTAAAATGTTCTTTTTATGTTTACCAATCGAGTTCAATTGCTTTGTTTACATTGAGATGAAAATAGTTTCAAACTATTGTTTATGAATATCAAATATCTATGAGTGTTCAAAAACTCTTAAATTTTAAAAACTAAGCGCGAATGTTATATTGACTAAATAATAGTATTATAAACAATATGACGAAACTATTGCTCCCTCGACGAGAAAAATGTACCGTCGAACCTCATTTATTCGACAACCTTCTATCCGAATACTTGGTTTCAGGTCCCAATGTATCTCATCTGTTCGCAATCTTTATTAAGACTGAACGAGGCCCGACTTAACATTAAAATGATAATATATTTCATAACGATTAGTCTTTTAGGACTATTTAACCGATGCTTTCAATTTTCAACGTTTATTCGAATTCAACAGTCTGCAATCAGACCCACAGTTACAAGACATTGATGCTGTTTTGTAGACTTGAAACTGTTACACACTGTTCTATTCTAGCGTACACTCATTGTTGTGGAGATAGTTTCTGTTTCTAGAGTGCACTCATTGTTGTGGAGATAGTTTCTGTTTCTAGAGTGCACTCATTGTTGTGGTTAGAGTTTCTATTTCTAGAGTGCACTCATTGATGCTGTTTTGTAGACTTGAAACTGTTACACACTGTTCTATTCTAGCGTACACTCATTGTTGTGGAGATAGTTTCTGTTTCTAGAGTGCACTCATTGTTGTGGAGATAGTTTCTGTTTCTAGAGTGCACTCATTGTTGTGGTTAGAGTTTCTATTTCTAGAGTGCACTCATTGTTGTGGAGATAGTTTCTGTTTCTAGAGTGCACTCATTGTTGTGGAGATAGTTTCTGTTTCTAGAGTGCACTCATTGTTGTGGAGATAGTTTCTGTTTCTAGAGTGCACTCATTGTTGTGGAGATAGTTTCTGTTTCTAGAGTGCACTCATTGTTGTGGAGATAGTTTCTCTTTCTAGAGTGCACTCATTGTTGTGGAGATAGTTTCTGTTTCTAGCGTACAATCATTGTTGTGGAGATAGTTTCTCTTTCTAGAGTGCACTTATTGTTGCGCTGATAGTTTCTATTTCTAGCGTACACTCATTGTTGCGCAGATAGTTTCTATTTCTAGCGTACACTCATTGTTGCGCTGATAGTTTCTCTTTCTAACGTACACTCATTGTTGCGCTGATAGTTTATCTTTCTACCATGCACTCATTGTTGCGCTGATAGTTTCTCTTTGTAGCGTACACTCATTGTTGCGCTGATAGTTTCTCTTTGTAGCGTACACTCATTGTTGCGCTGATAGTTTCTCTTTGTAGCGTACACTCATTGTTGCGCAGAAAGTTTCTCTTTCTATCGTACACTCAATGTTGCGCTGATAGTTTCTCTTTGTAGCGTACACTCATTGTTGCGCTGATAGTTTCTCTTTGTAGCGTACACTCATTGTTGCGCTGATAGTTTCTCTTTGTAGCGTACACTCATTGTTGCGCAGAAAGTTTCTCTTTCTACCGTACACTCATTGTTGCGCTGATAGTTTCTCTTTGTAGCGTACACTCATTGTTGCGCAGATAGTTTCTCTTTCTAGCGACAACACAACTGCATGACAAATAAACAATTCAATAAAATGTCAAAACACCAAGTAATACCATTATGTGCGTGTATTAATGTCACGTGTGAAATATTATAGCTTCTTTGCTCTTCCTGTGCAGTGTCTATCAATCTGTGTGTTATGTTACAAACCGAATCGAACTAAAATCATTTATAATTCCCCCCCCCCCCCCCTCATCTTTTGAATGAAATAGAGAAAGCAGCAAGCATTATTATACTAAACGATGATTAAGCCTTAAGCTATAAATATTTACTAATCTAAACTAGCCCGCCATTTACTAACACACCAACGGGGTCTAATCAACAAGACTTAGTGGCTGCACTTTAAAATTATTTTCTTGCCCTCTGCCGTCCGTTTATAAAGGTGCAGTATAATAGATAGATGTCACATCTCTATCATTACGTATGATAGATTACAGATAATTTCAGATAGAAATCAAGCATGCGTTTATAAGCCAAAGAAAAAGATTACTTGTGAGTATAACGAAAACATCATCATTAAACTATATTTCATGTACAGCTGTATGCGTTACGAGTAGTTTGTATACGTACGCCTTAAAATATAATTAGTGACGTTTGTTAAACTAGTCAAAGCACTTTCCTTTTGGAGTGTATCTAACATAGGACGTTACTCGATGAATATTGTTTATACACAGTGGTACATCAAACTCCAATCTTATTTTCACAAAATGCAAGTGTTGAACCAAGGTCCACTTGCTAGTATCAGTTGTGTGTGGGGATATAGGATGTTACTACAAGGGTATATATAACTCCTAGCAAAATATATCTGCCAACACTGACGGGACGAATGTTCTAAGGATTAACAGAACTTAAAAAAATGGATTATAGAATAATCATTGGTTTGTGTTTTGCTTATTTTGAGAAAATATTTCACAAACACTAATGTATATTTAAGACTAAGAGGCAAAAATTGCTTCATAGTAATTGGAAACAAATGTTTCAAGTTTCAATAACTCATTGTATACTGCAAAAATTTACAAATACTAAATAAATGTATTGATCTCTGTTTGTAAGTATTAAGAATGTGATACAATAATCTAATTTGTGCTTTTGTTACGTGTTCATTAGTTTTGATCTAAACAAGCGGGACAATTGAATTTGGGTTCTTTATTTGGAAGATGATGGAATGAGAGTGTGATTGGGCGCACCCTTATCCCAAACGACATCAATTTTTTTTATCTTGTAGGAGGTAAAGTGTCGTTTTTATTTTACTGTCCGAGATATGCAGAAAGGGGGGCATATCTAGAAAATACCCTGCCTTGATTAGCCCCGGCTAAATTGTCAATAAAAGATGGAAATAAGCTCGTAAAAATTGTTCGCGTTTTCATTACACCGCGCCGTTGTGTCACTTGAATAATAAAAACAAAAACAATTAGAAATACGTTTTCATATTTATTTTTTCATGTTACATGGTTTGAAGTTCCTGACTTATTTCCATAAGAATCAATCCAAATGTATTGAGTCCTTTCTATTTCGAAACATCAGTGATATTGGCGCTCTCATCCTCTATGTGTGCATCTTGTATCCTTATTGCCTTTGTGTTTGTTTGACATGTATGAACAGTTGGACCTCGTTCATTCGAAGTCTTCAGGTCCGAAACTTTATTTCGAATAATACATGGTTTCGAATAGCACATTTCAATTCGACGTGAAAAAAATATATCGGGAACTGACATTTATTTCGGATAATACCGAGTATTTGGATAGAAGGTTGTCGGATAAAGGAGGACCGACTGTATACATGTATATGTTTATGTCTCAGTGTGCTGTAAGGCCGGCTGTGCACTGCGTATGAGGCATGTCTCCGTGTGCTGTAAGGCCGGCTGTGCTCTCCGTATGTGGCATGTCTCCATGTGCTGTAAGGCCGGCTGTGCTCTCCGTATGTGACATGTCTCCGCGTGCTGTAAGGCCGGCTGTGCTCTCCGTATGTGACATGTCTCCGCGTGCTGTAAGGCCGGCTGTGCTCTCCGTATGTGGCATGTCTCCGTGTGCTGTAAGGCCGGCTGTGCACTCCGTATGTGGCATGTCTCCGTGTGCTGTAAGACCAGCTGTGCACTCCGTAGCTGGCATGTCTCCGTGTGCTGTAAGGCCGGCTGTGCACTCCGTAGCTGGCATGTCTCTGCGTGCTGTAAGGCCGGCTGTGCTCTCCGTATGTGGCATGTCTCCGCGTACTGTAAGGCCGACTGTGCACTCCGTAGCTGGCATGTCTCTGCGTGCTGTAAGGCCGGCTGTGCACTCCGTAGCTGGCATGTCTCTGCGTGCTGTAAGGCCGGCTGTGCTCTCCGTATGTGGCATGTCTCCGCGTGCTGTAAGGCCGGCTGTGCACTCCGTAGCTGGCATGTCTCTGCGTGCTGTAAGGCCGGCTGTGCTCTCCGTATGTGGCATGTCTCCGCGTGCTGTAAGGCCGGCTGTGCACTCCGTAGCTGGCATGTCTCTGCATGCTGTAAGGCCGGCTGTGCTCTCCGTATGTGGCATGTCTCCGCGTACTGTAAGGCCGACTGTGCACTCCGTGTGTGGCATGTCTCCGTGTGCTGTAAGGCTGGCTGTAATCTCCGTATGTGGCATGTCTCCGTTAGCTGTAAGGCCGGCTGTGCTCTCCGTATGTGGCATGTCTCCGCGTGCTGTAAGGCCGACTGTGTCCTCCGTATGTGGCATGTCTCCGTGTGATGTAAGGCCAACTGTGCACTCCGTGTGTGGCATGTCGCCGTGTGCTGTAAGGCCGGCTGTGCACTCCGTGTCTGGCATGTCTCCGTGTGATGTAAGGCCGGTTGTGCACTCCGTATGTGGCATGTGTCCGTGTGATGTAAGGCCAACTGTGCACTCCGTGTGTGGCATGTCGCCGTGTGCTGTAAGGCCGGCTGTGCACTCCGTGTCTGGCATGTCTCCGTGTGATGTAAGGCCGGCTGTGCTCTCCGTATGTGGCATGTGTCCGTGTGATGTAAGGCCGGCTGTGCTCTCCGTATGTGGCATGTCTCCGTGTGCTGTAAGGCCGGCTGTGCTCTCCGTATGTGGCATGTCTCCGCGTACTGTAAGGCCGACTGTGCACTCCGTAGCTGGCATGTCTCTGCGTGCTGTAAGGCCGGCTGTGCACTCCGTAGCTGGCATGTCTCTGCGTGCTGTAAGGCCGGCTGTGCTCTCCGTATGTGGCATGTCTCCGCGTGCTGTAAGGCCGGCTGTGCACTCCGTAGCTGGCATGTCTCTGCGTGCTGTAAGGCCGGCTGTGCTCTCCGTATGTGGCATGTCTCCGCGTGCTGTAAGGCCGGCTGTGCACTCCGTAGCTGGCATGTCTCTGCATGCTGTAAGGCCGGCTGTGCTCTCCGTATGTGGCATGTCTCCGCGTACTGTAAGGCCGACTGTGCACTCCGTGTGTGGCATGTCTCCGTGTGCTGTAAGGCTGGCTGTAATCTCCGTATGTGGCATGTCTCCGTTAGCTGTAAGGCCGGCTGTGCTCTCCGTATGTGGCATGTCTCCGCGTGCTGTAAGGCCGACTGTGTCCTCCGTATGTGGCATGTCTCCGTGTGATGTAAGGCCAACTGTGCACTCCGTGTGTGGCATGTCGCCGTGTGCTGTAAGGCCGGCTGTGCACTCCGTGTCTGGCATGTCTCCGTGTGATGTAAGGCCGGTTGTGCACTCCGTATGTGGCATGTGTCCGTGTGATGTAAGGCCAACTGTGCACTCCGTGTGTGGCATGTCGCCGTGTGCTGTAAGGCCGGCTGTGCACTCCGTGTCTGGCATGTCTCCGTGTGATGTAAGGCCGGCTGTGCTCTCCGTATGTGGCATGTGTCCGTGTGATGTAAGGCCGGCTGTGCTCTCCGTATGTGGCATGTCTCCGTGTGCTGTAAGGCCGGCTGTGCACTCCGTATGTGGCATGTCTCCGTGTGCTGTAAGGCCGGCTGTGCAATCCGTATGTGGCATGTCTCCGTGTGCTGTAAGGCCGGCTGTGCACTCCGTATGTGGCATGTCTCCGTGTGATGTAAGGCCGGCTGTGCTCTCCGTATGTGGCATGTCTCCGTGTGATGTAAGGCCGGCTGTACACTCCGTATGTGGCATGTCTCCGTGTGCCGTAAGGCCGGCTGTGCACTCCGTATGTGGCATTTCCTGTCAACTTCTTCATTCATTTCCAATATCATTTACTATAATATAGTGACTGGAACGGAATCTTGAAACTAATGTAACCTTTTAAAATGATTGTACATGTATTACAATTGAACATTTATAAACATACGTCAGATTCAGCAGTATTTAAATCGATACTGTTTTCAGTTGACTAAACCAATGTTTATTATAGTTTTTTGTTGTTTCTTACGTGTTCTGTGAAAGGAATTAACAAGTTTGCGGTATGAATCAGAAGCTCAGAGCTAAACATTTACGATTTTATGAAAAAACAATTTAACAAGGTGTATTATCTAAGTTCAAATTATAAGATAAAGGATATTCGTCTAGCTCGAAGATGTACTTCTACACTAGATTGGTAAATAGGGATTTTGTTCCAATTTGGAGTCTGTTGTAGCTTACTTGACGATATACAGATATTGTACAAATGGTAACGATGCCATATTAATTTTAACGTGTGCATTTTATTGCTGCGAGGTGAGAATTTGTTGATGATTCGTTGAAGAAAATGTCTGCATTACAGTTTTGAATAAGGTGTTCAGAAGATATCAAAAAGGTGATATAACTAGTACCGCTCGAAACAGTTTCTTACTATACACTCCATCAGTTCCAGTTATGAAGAAAAATCGACAGACTGGTGAGCGTGGCTGATTAACATAAATATGAAAGGTCTGGGGAAAATTTCCAGAATATTAAGCCTATGTCCGGAAAATAATGTTAAGGTTCTGTGAACAATACGTGCTGTTGTAATTTTGATTGATATGGTCCCAATACCATTAATGACGGAAAATTCATCATCTCAGTACTTCTTTTCTTCTCACCCAGTGTAGTTCACTAAGCCATTAATGACGGAAAATACATCATCTCAGTACTTCTCACTCAATGTAGTTCACTAAGTCATTAATGACGGAAAATACATCATCTCAGTACTTTTTTTCTTCTCACCCAATGTAGTTCACTAAGTCATTAATGACGGAAAATACATCATCTCAGTACTCCTCACTCAATGTAGTTCACTAAGTCATTAATGACGGAAAATACATCATCTCAGTACTTTTTTTCTTCTCACCCAATGTAGTTCACTAAGGCTGAATACCAAAAAGTAAGAAACTCGAAGCCATTGGTTTATACAACAGCGATCGCTGCTACAAAGCTTCCTATACGATGGCTGAACATTGTAATCAATTACGACACGGGCATATGGTTTATATGTCCGTGCTTTAGATAGCCAAATATTTAAAAGTACTTTTTAAATCAAATATCTTTTCAGCGATTGTCGCATTTGTACTGTTGTTTGGAGACACCGAAGGGGCACTAGCAACACGCATTGCTTCTCCTCCACTACCAGGAATGCATAAACCATCCACCAGTCGTATGTAGAATATTATTATAATCTTTAATTTTGTAACGCAGTTACAAAGTATAATCCGGAGAACGTAAGAAATGAATTAAAAGCATATAAAATGTACCGTGCTGGGCCCGTATTCAAAAAGCTCCCAAGATTTGACGTAAGTAAATTCCTTATCTTTATAAAATCTTCTTAAATAACACTTAAGACTTTTTCCAATATTTAAGGAAAATTTATCAAACTAAGGGAAATTTTCTCCTTAGGAGCTTTATGAATACAAGCCCTGGTCACTAGTGGACACTAATGAGTCAAGACCAATCCTGATGTAAGAAAGACTGAATTTAAATTATAAACATAAAATTGACAAAATAAACAATATAATGTGTAGGTTATATTTCTTGATCTTACACAATAAGATCGGTGACGTTATTCCTTGAGATATGTAATAAATCGCTGAACAATTATCTGATGTGTTCTTAATAAATAACATATTGACTAACCAAATCAAGGCATTCCACTCATCTGTTCGTGGTTAATATAAATTATTGTGTTCACCAAATGTCATAATTTGATAGTTTAGAGAAAATCAAATATCTCATTATTCCCTTTTAAAGCTGTACCAACAACGACAACAACAACAAAGCGAACTACGTCCACTACACCAACAACGACAACAACAACAAAGCGAACTACGTCCACTACACCAACAACGACAACAACAACAAAGCGAACTACGTCCACTACACGCACTACGTCCACAATGTCCACTACACTATCGCCGACATCAACTAATACAATGGTATGTAAGTCTACAAAAATAATAATGTTCTTGTTAGTTGGTAAGCGTCTTGTTATTCAACGGATTTCCCCCGACTTAACACTACATCGGAAACAGAACAAATAACATTTCCTGCTCTAATAGCAAACAATTATGACCGCTGGTTTCCTATGACCAAATACAGTGTGCATAACACTATAACCTGATATTCGTGAACTAATTGTCCAAATAAAGTGTGCATAACACTATAACCTGATATTCGTGAACTAATTGTCCAAATACAGTGTGCATAACACTATAACCTGATATTCGTGAACTAATTGTCAAAATACAGTGTGCATAACACTATAACCTGATATTCGTGAACTAATTGTCCAAATACAGTGTGCATAACACTATAACCTGATATTCGTGAACTAATTGTCCAAATACAGTGTGCTTAACACTATAACCTGATATTCGTGAACTAATTGTCCAAATACAGTGTGCATAACACTATAACCTGATATTCGTGAACTAATTGTCCAAATACAGTGTGCATAACACTATAACCTGATATTCGTGAACTAATTGTCCAAATACAGTGTGCATAACACTATAACCTGATATTCGTGAACTAATTGTCCAAATACAGTGTGCACAACACTATAACCTGATATTCGTAGACTAATTGTCCAAATACAGTGTGCATAACACTATAACCTGATATTCGTGGACTAATTGTCCAAATACAGTGTGCATAACACTATAACCTGATATTCGTGAACTAATTGTCCAAATACAGTGTGCTTAACACTATAACCTGATATCCGTAGACTAATTGTCCAAATACAGTGTGCATAACACTATAACCTGATATTCGTGAACTTATTGTCCAAATACAGTGTGCATAACACTATAACCTGATATTCGTGAACTAATTGTCCAAATACAGTGTGCATAACACTATAACCCGATATTCGTGAACTAATTGTCCAAATACAGTGTGCATAACACTATAACCTGATATTCGTAGACTAATTGTCCAAATACAGTGTGCATAACACTATAACCTGATATTCGTGAACTAATTATCCAAATACAGTGTGCATAACACTATAACCTGATATTCGTGGACTAATTATCCAAATACAGTGTGCATAACACTATAACCTGATATTCGTGAACTAATTGTCCAAATACAGTGTGCATAACACTATAACCCGATATTCGTGGACTAATTTCCAAATACAGTGTGCATAACACTATAACCTGATATTTGTGGACTAATTGTCCAAATACAGTGTGCATAACACTATAACCTGATATTCGTGAACTAATTATCCAAATACAGTGTGCATAACACTATAACCCGATATTCGTGGACAAATTATCCAAATACAGTGTGCATAACACTATAACCTGATATTCGTGAACTAATTGTCCAAATACAGTGTGCATAACACTATAACCTGATATTCGTGAACTAATTGTCCAAATACAGTGTGCTTAACACTATAACCTGATATTCGTGAACTTATTGTCCAAATACAGTGTGCATAACACAATAACCTGATATTCGTGAACTAATTGTCCAAATACAGTGTGCATAACACTATAACCTGATATTCGTGAACTAATTGTCCAAATACAGTGTGCATAACACTATAACCTGATATTCGTGAACTAATTGTCCAAATACAGTGTGCACAACACTATAACCTGATATTCGTAGACTAATTGTCCAAATACAGTGTGCATAACACTATAACCTGATATTCGTGGACTAATTGTCCAAATACAGTGTGCATAACACTATAACCTGATATTCGTGAACTAATTGTCCAAATACAGTGTGCATAACACTATAACCTGATATTCGTAGACTAATTGTCCAAATACAGTGTGCATAACACTATAACCTGATATTCGTGGACTAATTATCCAAATACAGTGTGCATAACACTATAACCTGATATTCGTGAACTAATTGTCCAAATACAGTGTGCATAACACTATAACCCGATATTCGTGAACTAATTGTCCAAATACAGTGTGCATAACACTATAACCTGATATTCGTAGACTAATTGTCCAAATACAGTGTGCATAACACTATAACCTGATATTCGTGAACTAATTATCCAAATACAGTGTGCATAACACTATAACCTGATATTCGTGGACTAATTATCCAAATACAGTGTGCATAACACTATAACCTGATATTCGTGAACTAATTGTCCAAATACAGTGTGCATAACACTATAACCCGATATTCGTGGACTAATTATCCAAATACAGTGTGCATAACACTATAACCTGATATTTGTGGACTAATTATCCAAATACAGTGTGCATAACACTATAACCTGATATTCGTGAACTAATTGTCCAAATACAGTGTGCATAACACTATAACCTGATATTTGTTGACTAATTATCCAAATACAGTGTGCATAACACTATAACCTGATATTCGTGAACTAATTATTCAAATACAGTGTGCATAACACTATAACCTGATATTCGTGAACTAATTGTCCAAATACAGTGTGCATAACACTATAACCTGATATTCGTGGACTAATTGTCCAAATACAGTGTGCATAACACTATAACCTGATATTCGTAGACTAATTGTCCAAATACAGTGTGCATAACACTATAACCTGATATTCGTGAACTAATTGTCCAAATACAGTGTACATAACACTATAACCTGATATTTGTGGACTAATTGTCCAAATACAGTGTGCATAACACCATTACTTGCTATTCGTGAACGAATTGTTAGAAATATTTGAAAAGTATCACGAGTTAAGTACTACTGCCACAAACGCGTTACCACAATTTCAATACTGTCACCTGAATCGAATGAAATACGATACCTAAAGTCATATGCGTGATCGCCCTGTAAAATGTATGACATCCCCTTAAATAGTACAACGTCCATCTGTTTATTAGTTTTAATATTAACACATTGCATCATAATTTTGTTATTCAGTTAAATACTTTGTGTTAAATATATATTATATAATATATATTATTTTTATAGGCACCAATTACATGCTTCAGTGGAACATGTACAACCTTGCCGTGTAGTAACAGCTCCTTTCCTATTGCATTTGTGAAATGCACAACTCCAATCCCAGCATGTGTGGTAAGTATATTTACAGACACGGTAATGTGTTGGTTTCTGTCCAAACCATTCACCTTTAAGAAAATAAACAGTCCTCATGCATTAACATCGCGTTTTTGGAATTAAAGTTAAACGTTAATAATAATTATTTTGTTAGTCTCTACTTATCATTGTTCTTACTTTTTAGACCGAAATCACTGCTCCGAAAGGTGGCGACAAACAGTATCTCTTCCGCTGTGCGACTAGCATCTGCTCCGTAGAAAAGAAGAATGCTATAAATAGCACTGAAGTCATGTGCTGTAATCAATCAAAGTGCAACACCTACGAGGCTGCCCTTGGATCTTGTGCACCGTGTTGGACAGGGATCACGACTTTAATAGCGTTAGGGCTGGAAGCATTCCGGCAACTTTATGTGTTCTGATCTGACTTTATACATCAACTGTTCAGCAAGACAGCAATTGTCAGCTTAAGCAGCAGAACACATGTAACAGTTTTAGAAATATGAGCGAAATATGTGTAGCTTTGTAGTGTCTACTTGTGAGTTGATTACTGTAGTTTTTCATTTTTTTAGACTCTGCACGTGTAAACATGTCCCAATGAAACTTGTTAAACAAGTGGATAAAAGGCCAAGCAATAAATATCTTAATTAATCGGTGTTATAGTTTGAACCAATCATCATGTATGGCAAATCATCAATATATCACCATTCATGTTCCATCAACATTATTCCACATTGTCTCAAACGTCGGATTCAGCAGTATTTTAATTCGATACTGTTTCCAGTTGACCAAACCAGGGTTTATTATAAGTTTTATGTTGTTACTTACGTGTTCTGTGAAAGGAATTAACAAGTTTTCCGTATGAATCAGAAGCTCATAGCTAATATTATGATTTTATGCAACAAAATGTACAAGTTCAAATTATTTGAATCAAACATTCATTTATGGAAATCCTCAATTTATCGCCATTCATGTTCAATTAACACTATACCACATTGCCTCACACTGCTTAATCCCTCTGGGCATTAACATTTTTTAGAAAGGAAATCATCTCTATACAAAAAGCACTTGAAATGTCAAAATGATAACTAATGCTTAGTAAGGAAATTTCACTCTTGTTTATATCACACAATTTTTGTTTTCCGAATCATGGACATTCATTTCATTAAATCTTTACACTTTTTATTCAAAATGTAATAACATGAGGAAACATATGCACACATTGAGAGCTGTAATTGTACAATGTAACAATCTGAACCAACTTGTATTCAATGTGACTATACCACACGGTATGTAACCCTTGAATCTGGTGCATCGTGTTGACAGGGATCACTTCTTCACAGTTATAATTGGTGGCATTTCGTTGTGTGCCCCTACTTGACTACACGATTACTGTTCGTTCAACAACTGGTTAGCAGCCAATACGTGTCAACGTACTTCTTACTACAAGTACATGTCCCAATTTGCTGCTTTAAATGAGAAGAATGAACCAAATAGGGTCTTAAATAAACATTGTCTGACAGGTGCCATCACAATAATTGCAGCTTTTATTGGGACAGCATGTTTATTACAACTAAAGGACCTCGCCTTTCTCGACAATTTCAGACCCTTAGCAAAATGCAGTTATATTTCATGGCCATATATTCTTACTCTGTCTGGAAATTAAGACAGGTGGCTATGGCAGAGACAATAACCACTTGAATTGTCAAATGAAATGACAGTAAAAAGCCGAATGTCTCACTCCTGTTTTGATCACACAGTTTTTTGTCTTTGTCGAGAATCATGGACGCCTGTTTCAGTATATTTATACATTGTAATCAGAACATGATACAATGCAATCAGTACGTAATGGCACAGAGCACTAACTGAAACCAAGTTTTATTGATGAAACTGCTTGCGGCAATATACCAATCACTTTAAGACTTATCCAAATGAATGAATGAAATTTACGAGAAGGCAACAGCTATGCATGTCATATCATGTCCATTCTTTGAGAATAATCTCCACACATGGTATAATTATGGAAGAAAAGACAAAAGAAGAATGAATGTATTCATGATTTAATGGTAAAATGTCAACTAAAATATGGTAATTCTGAATATATAACGACTAGATAACATATATTTGCATGAAGTTCTGTAAACATGTGTGCAGTAGTAATTATTGCATTGAAAGGTCGTTACAACCACTCCAGATTGGTGCAGATCAGACATAACAAGTGTGTTCAGGGTGAGTGATATTTGGTGGCAGAATTTAAGGATGCATTTTAAATATACAGGAATTTCAGAACTGAACTATAGGAATTTATAGGATTATAAGGAGAACAATCAAGCTCTTCAACCAGCTCCTCTACTCACCATTCTTCCTTAGATTAAAAATATGACGAATTACAGTTTTCACATAGAAAAGAAACAAATTAAAAAATGTATATCATGAACAGACTAGAATTTGTCTCTCATTCAAATATTGACTTCCATTTCTTCTTCAAATGCAATTTCCTTTTGAGAAAACAAATATTTCATTTAAGAAAATATGAATACCTATTTTGTGTATGCAATCTAACATGGAAAACAGTGTACATGTGTAATATTAATAGTCACAACAGTACTATAGGAATGCCACACCTGAAAGAAATCAGAATTCTGAAGGATATTTTGGATTTCGGGGAACATGATACTTAAACAGATTTGAATATATAACCATTTCCTTCCTTCAGAATGCTGCGTTTCTTGCTTACCCCCTGTTAATATAGGAATGTATAGGAATTCCAAGAAATATATAAGAAACTTGACGCTCTGTGTTTTATCAGCAAAACATCAAACATAAGATCACATTAACTAAATGGGACTACCAATAGAAGTATATTACATTAAAACTTTTAATTTTCTATAGAATACATAACAGATACATGTGTGTGGATAGTATAAGAAAATGATCATACAAGTCTGTGATAAAGTATGTTCAACACAAACATTAACCCAATAAAGAATAAAGCTACAATCAAAATTCATTTATCAATAATTTATGTAACTGTATAACATACCATGTGCACAGTGGTTAAGTGAACATTAGCTAGACTAGTAATTACAAGAACAGCATAAAATTGGGAGGATTGGGTTGTATTTAGCTTAGTCTGACAACAATCAAATACATAAAATAATGCCTCTTTTAGTCTATAACAAAGTACTTAAAGCAATTTGTATACTGATCACAGTAATTGTAAATTTACATACAAAGCATGGACACTGGCAATATCAATAAGAGAAATTACTACTGAATGTAATGATACATAAACACTGCAATATTCTGTATGATATGATTCTTAAACATCAAAACTCAAATGAAATCAAAATAGTTTAAAAATCAATCCCCTCAAAATATTACATGAATATCAAAGATAATAAGCACTTTACACAATTATGGAAGATCTACTAACTGTTACCCATAGTATGAACCATACACCCAAACTTGAACCAAGACAAATTGAAGAATAAAACCCAGAAAATCACATCCGACCCTTCCCTAGCCACAAAACTTTACTCTAGTTATGAGCTTACTAGAAACTACATTTTCAACCAGTAAATGACAGAACACAGAATACGAGACGTAAATGGCAGTAAACATTTGTCTACTTTACATCAGGTGTGACACAAGTTATCACAACTAGAATTAAACACTACCTACTAGTACTTGTGCCTGATTCAGAGACAGCTGAAAAATCTCATAGTATACCAAACTCCACCCCTAGATCATTATGACTCCCATTAATGTGGGAATAAATATGTGAAGTCAAGTGATAAATTATAATTGAGCGCTGCTGTACGATTTCCAACCTCGTCTTTAAGTGACATCATTTTTTCAGCCGTCATATGTGACGTCACCATGTACTGACAGTAAGCAATATTTGCCCCATATGGCAATATGAAAACGAAGTGACCATATGGAGTAAATATTGTTTCCTGCTTGCAAATAGTGACATCACATGTTGCGTTTTCTTGAAATGACGTCACTTACAGAAGAGGTTGTAAATCCCATAGCAGCACTCAAATGTAATACAAATATACAGTTACATTTTGCCACAGAAATTGCAAATAATATTTTGGCACACAAATGAGCAAATGAAGTGAATAGTACCAATACACAGTTGATGTCTGTACCATGTATGTACAGAGGTGACAAAACTGACTTGCATTTAAATCCCAGCACAATTCTTTATTGCTTACTGAACTTATTGTCCTGCAAATTTATGTGAGGTAGGCCGTGTAAAACATTTTATGTTTCTTTTGACATGTTGGTTTAAATAATTTTCAAACTCATGGAAATAATAACTCTTACATCAAATATTTTATATTTTGGTTTGATCTGATATAGATGTGTCATTGGTAATAGCTTTACAATGGGTAATAGGCAATGGATCGACAATGGGTAATTGGCAATAGATCGACAATGGGTAATTGGTAATGGATCGACAATGGGTAATTGGTAATGGATGAGCAATGGGTAATGGATGAGCAATGGGTAATTGAAAATAGATTGCCAATGAGTAATTGGTAATGGATAGACAATGGGTAATAGACTGACAATGGGGAAATGGTAGTGGATAGACAACGGGCAATGGGTGACAGATCGACAATAGGTAATTGAAAATACTAGAAAAAGGCAACAGGTCATTGGTAATAGATTGGCAATAGGTAGTTAGTAATAGACTGACAATGGGTCATCTGTTATAGATTGATGATGTGTACATTCACAAGTTTCAGTCAATGTGCTGACCAAGTTGGATTAAATACTAGCATCATATACTATATTCATATTACCAGAATAACAACTACACAGTAGTTAGATAGAAAGCTTCACGATAATGACAAAACTGCGCTATTGAGGCACTTTATGTGTATCAGTGAATGATAACAATCAATGAAAAGCAAAAATAACATATTTTATCATCGCATAACAAAAACACAACAGAACAGTAACATAATCTTAGAAACATGATGGTTTTTTGTGACATGAAGTCTTAAACATAAGGGATAGCACATATCCTGGTTAAGGATATTTTATTTAAAGATGAAGGAAGGATAAATGAATTAATAATTTTACAATAAGTTGATCAAAATACATGGATTGGGGAAAAATCTTAATTTTTTAAAATGCACCAACATTGGAAGACGGTTCTCATACCATCTATATCACTCAACGAAGACGAAACATTGCACAATTTTCAACTATAAGGCAACATTTTTGGCAATAATTTCCAACATCATTTCTTTATCGAACCGTTTAAAATCTTTCTGCAAAAAGTAGTTTAACAGCTGAGCTTTTCGAAGCTTGAATGTTTTCACATCTTGAGCTCTCTTTAAGGCAGAAAGAGCAGTTTTCACATGTTTCTGATAAAGAACAGATTCAATTGGTTGGGAAAGCAAGGTTATGGCTCTTCTCTCCAGTTGGCCTATACTGGCTTCCAGCTTAGAAATTTGAGATAAAACTCGGTTTATATTTTTCTTCACACATTCTGCAGAACATGAGCTCACAGCAGTATCAATCTGTAAACTGTGGTTGCTATGATACAGAAGGAATTTTATCAGGTTTGGAACAGTCTTGGCTATATTGTCCGGATACTGTACGCTGTCAGATTTCCTGAAAATAACCAAAGTTCCAACATTACATTGTAGCAGTAACAAAAAATATTATGTAATACTCGACATACTGCTCAATTTTTGGTAAAGAACTTGTAAGAATATCTGTTCAGAAGAACAAATATATACATACTGAATAACACCACAACAAAGCGAAGAAACCATTAATGTCATATTTGACTATGACTGTCAATTTTCAATAAATAGTGCAATGTTTGTTTTTCTGTACCAATTCAAAGTACATAAAAATACATAACAGATTAACTTCATTCCAAAGGGAGACTTCAAAATCATCACACCATTTAAGATTTCCTTTCACAAAAATGAAGATTAGGACACAAATCACTTAAAGTAACATCAAAATTGGAATGACTTGTATACAACTAACACCAATACTATGGAAGTGTGCAATATAAATTGCTGCAAGATAATTTCAACACTAATGCATACTCTATTGCAATATGCAAAATAATAATAATAAAAAATAAATTTATTACAAATTCATAGACATACACAAAGAAAACATTAACACAGATGTTGCATTGCTTGTAATGTATCTATGCAAACAGAATGAGCAGACAAACAGCAAGTACCTATATGAAATAAAAGTAAAGTGCTGTTAGATTAACCGCAAACAGGTGTATGAACTTTCTGGACTGATCCATGTCAATTAAAGTAAAGAAATGTTTTTTGTGTGTAAACTGTAACTGCTGTTTGGTTTACTTTTCTATCAAAACACAACCGCAGTTTATTCTCTGTTATCCTTACAGAAAAACACAAACAATTCAATGCACCTGTTTTGAAATGTAATGGTCCAGGTAATATATTCATATGTTTGAGGTTAATAAAACGGCACTATATGTTACCTATATGCAGGAAAGAAAATCATAGTAGGGTATGCATCGACTGTGTACTCCCAGGGAAGATCATTACGATCACCATTCACTCTACAAATATATTACAATAACATAGAATACAGTCAACATGTACACAGAATTATCTTTAAGTACTAACAAAGCATGCTACATACAGTTGAAGTTTCAATTGCATATTCAACAATGGAAAACATTATACCATCAACTTTGAAAGATATATTTATGCCAATATGCAATTGAAACTTCTAAAATTGAATAGTTAAATAATGTATTGTCACTAAACTGGCAAGCCACAAATGGCCCATGAACAAATTGTCAAGTTACAAAATATCCCAATAACATATTGGCCAAACATAGGAGTATTGATAAAATACCTGGCGAATATAAGGTCTGTGTTATCTTTGAAATATTGAGCAGTTGTAAGAAACACTTTGGCCATCTGTGCACAGAATCCACACCAATCAGAATAATACAACAACACAACATCCTGAAACAACAGAATAACACATCTTACTACATGTACATATACAAGGGACGGTCGGAAAATACCCAGACTTTTCATGATCCTGTCTTTCCACGTGCACTGAAGTACACATACTGTACATGAGCGTAAACTACATTCTTTCGACAATAATTTGGTCAGTTGACTTTTCAATGACAAGTTTGCATACACATTTTTACGTTATTTATACATGATAGCTGACATGGACTCCAAGTAAGAAGAACAGCAAACTGTTATAAAATTTATACAAGTGAAAAGCCTCGTCATATTTTCCAAAGGCTGCAGAAAAGGTTTGGGCTTGACTGCATGTCAAGTTCTTCATTTTATAGCTGGCTTTCTTAGTTTCGTGAAGGTAGAACTAGCGTTTGTGACAGGCCTAGGTCTTTGAGACCCATTCAGGCAGTGACCCACTCAGGCAGTGACCCCATCAAAAGCTGCAAATGTTGAGGCTTTCGTCATGCAAGATCATCAGGTAATATTGCAGGAGGTAACCAGTAGGTTTAGCATTGGAAAGGCATTGTACATGAACACCTTGGTATGAGCAAGGTCAGTGCTAGGTGGGTGCCGAGACAGTTGACAGAAGACCAAAAGGCATCCAAGAAATTGAAGATGACTATAACAAAAGACCATTTGAGTCGTTTTAAACATGAAGGAGATTAAGTTTTTAAACTGCATTATCACTGCTTATGAAATGTAGGTTCATTACGCCAAACCGGAGACAAAAGCTTGCAGAAGAAATACAAAAGCTCCCAGGTAGGTGAAGAATAATTTGAAAAAGAGTAAAAAGATTCTTTTGAAAAACATTTCACACTTTTTGAGAATGAGTACAAGTCCAGGTATTTTCCAACCTCGTAACCATGACATAAACCTCTTAAAAACATATCTTAACCACATCAAAATACTCAAAACAATGTATATCAAATTCTTTGCAGAGGGAAAAATATGATATTATGACAATCAACTGATTTCAAATTTGACTCCTCCCCTTTATCAAAGACACTATTAAAATGTACCTCTATATAACGGGGTTTATAACAGGAGACATTTTTGTGGGGGGATGAGACTGCTGAGTCTGATTTTAAAAACACAATACTATTTTAACTTGTTATAAAAATGAGACAATCACAAACCTTGCGTTTATTCATCACAATATCTGGGAATGTGTCAGCATTGACTTCTGTAATACACACCGACTTAGATAGCAAACATTCAGCAGGGGAGGTAACTTCTGTTGACTGTCTATATCGTGTAAGTCGACCATCTGTATAGTTCCGTACAAAATTACCTGAAAATAATGTTTTGAAAAATATATGAACAATTAGCCTTTATCATGTTAAAATAAGATAATGGAATCTTTTCAGATAATGCAAACATGTGATTCTAAAATGCTTACTGAAAGCAGCAATACTGAATGTTACTAAAAATAGCCATTTATACAAACAAGAAGGACCTTCACTAATAAATAGTTTCCGTGATACATGAACATTCAAGCAGCCAATCCAGTAGTTCTCTTTAACTTTAATTATCAATATAAATGAAATGTGTAAAAAGATTACTACTGTTACCAGCCAAAACAAACGTTTATTGTATTTACTGTAGGACAATCATTTTTTGGAAATATTTTAGGACAAAACACATAAGCAAATTAAGCCCTAAAATTGTACAACAAACATGTGTAACTTCGTACTGGGCAGGGCTCTCGCGAGGGGTCGACTTGAGCGAAGTGGTTGCCTAAAATTGTGAGACTTCGCCCATTCGCTAGATCAAAGCGGAATTGACTTCACCGACAATTTTGGAGAAGTTACAGACGCTCAGTGACTGTCATTCAGCGAGTCGTAGGCGGAGCGTTCCAGCAGTCAAAACAATACAATTAGCCATTCAGATCGCCCGATACAGAGTGACTTGTATAGACTGGGTAGAATAATCATAAAAAATTACGTAATGCAATTGATTTGACACCTCGCAGTCAGCGTGTCCTATGTTCCCCACAGTTATGCATCGGCACTTTCGTTTTCATTATGAATTCAATAAACAGTGAATACCGAGGAACAGTAGGAACCAATAACTTTGTCCAAGCTTCGACATTGAAGCGACGTAGCAGTTAACAGAAGCCGGGTAATTTTTAATTGTTTATATAACCTATGCACAAGTGATATTGGGCAGCTAATTTATCAAAATAGAACTATCATTCTTTCCAAAGTGAACATTTTAACAACTTGGCTAACAGAGCCATAGTAAGGGTATTGCTACTTAAAATATAAAGAGAGGTAACAGAATAATTTCAGTGCATATAACACACTACAGGGGTTCCATTTGACTCTGCATTGACCCTTTGACCCCTTGAATTTCCAAAAAGCCAAGATTCTGGCTAAATTATAGGTTTTTTGGCTACAAAATGGTAAAATCTGGTCAAAAATGATCAAATTGGCTCTTGAGATTCAGCACCTAGTGGAACCCCTGATATATGTTCAAATTAGAAGCCCCAACTTGTGCAAAAACACAACAATACTCACCTAGATTTTGATAATTCAGTGCATCCCTGAGAACATAAAGAGCTTCATCTTGTAAATCAACAAGTATCACAGATGTTTGTTTTGGTTGAATGGGCACTTTTAATTTCTCCATGAACACAGAATGATATACACTGTCTATATAAAAGAAATTTAACGTTTTATTTGTATTACACTGTAAACCAGTTATATTTCCATTCCTCAAGTCACTAAACTTAATCAAAAGTTTTGACATTTCATCAACTGTCATTAAACGTTTTGTTTTTTGTAGCGTCAACTTGTTTAAATGTTGCTTACACAACAAACTCTCCCCATTTAAAACAAAAGGGTCGGTAGTTCTTCTAACTCTCCCCGACTCTTTTTTAACTCGTAAATTTGGCATATTTGATAGACCATTTCTACAACAAACAGAGTGGTGTTCATTTACATTGTAAAACTGGTAAAAATTTTGGCATGAATTCACAGTACTTGGTGACCAGTCTGATTTAATATCTGATCCTAATTCAATATCACAGGCTGTGTCACTGTTACTACTTCTAACACAATATTCACACACATCATTTTCACTTTTATACCTAGAACCAGTCAGTAATGAAACACAGCACTTAGATCTATGAAAAGGCATTAAGTCAGCATTATATAAAGAGGATTTCTTCTCCATGCACTTCTTGTGAAAATCTTTCACAGTCAAATGCTGGGCAAAAGACCCCAGTACGAAAGTTTTTAAGATGTTTTCGTAATATCTGGAATTATTTCCACATGTTCTGAACGCTAACCCTGCCAGTCGAGCCTGAAACAGATAAACACACCAAAACTCTGAATACAACAAACCAAACACAAAGATAATTTGACATTTCAATAAAAACAATAAACCAACTGATCAAGGTCAAGGTCTTCCCTAGGATTTTTCAGCTAGGGGTCCTTGGACCCTCATGTTTGATAAATTGGGGTGCCTAAGTAAATGTGTAAGGTCCTAGATATGCAGTTTATACTTGACTAAAGTTTATTTTAGGGGTCCCAGGGATGCACATAAAGTTGAAAATGGGAGTCCCTAGAAAGAAAAGGGAGTCAGGGACTCAAGATTTCTGCATCAGGGAAATCCCTGCAAGGTTATGATATAGTAACACATGCAAGGAATTTACCCTAATCAAGCACACAGAAATACTCCAACACAAGCTGTCTGTGGAATTTCATTGATTGAATAATCATATTCTGACTTTTCTATGCTTTAAATAATCTATTGCTCATATCAATGACGTAAGCATGGTTTTTTAACAAATTTGTAGCACTTATTTACTAGAAATTTAAATCTAATGTTAAATAAAATGGATTCTTCTGTTAAGTTCAGAAAGTAATTGAAACTGTAGTTTAATATAGGAAACAAAACCTTTTTCAAATTTTTAAACAAATTTAAATGTTTAACTTACCATATTGAAATATGGATTAAATTTGATGAGTGGATTAGCGGGACCAAACACTAACACTGCAGGTCCTTGCTGGAGAGGTACGGATAATGTTAGACTCTTCGTCCCAGGAGGTACTAACCACGGTGATATATTCTACAATACATCAATACTATCAGGTGAAACAACACAGAAAATATGAACAAATAATCAAATAACCATCACATAAAGAGAGTCAGTGGATTAATGACGTCATGATTGTCATCACGAAAAAAAATAACTGAGAGCGTGTTACACTGATGTACACTTCCTTATGACAGGTCAGAGCCGAAGTCATGCAACATATCCAGAACCTATTCTAAGACTAAAATGTTGTTTTTTGTTTAACTGTTTTTGTAAAAATTCCTTAGGAACAAATATATACATTTTATAGAAAACAATTATTGAAAACTTGATTTTTTTTATCTGCTCACATATATATTGCAATACACAAGACGCAATATATTGCAATACATATTGTAGAATGTATCATTTGATGTACTCATACTGTAAAACCCTGTATATATATATATAGCAATCACAGTTCACTTTATGTATCAGCATGATTGTATAATTTCATAAGATGATTTAATCATTAAAAATGGTTCCACAAAAATATGCTATTAGACACATTGCAATATATCAGTTTACTTATAAACTGTTACAACCCTAATCTATATTAAATTGTAAACTCAAGACTTTTCAACCCAATAATTATGTAATTAAACAGTATTTTATCAAGGACATATATATACTAAGACCAATATTCAACAGGTGAGGCATTATCTCATCAACACCAACATGAACAAAATGTTCACAGGAAGTAAATACTTGACTTATATGTCTAATCCTAAGAGTTAAACTGTTATACTGAAGAAAAGCATTTAAGCAAGAAATTAAAGGAGGAATGAGTTCTACCAAAGGCAGGTGAATTCTACAGTCTATATACACATTATGAGAAATTACCTGTTGTTTATAATGTAGAATCCAAGTAGTCATATTCTTTGATGTCATGTTGTACAATAGAGGATATTTCTACAAGTAAACAAGATGACAAAAATAAGTCTACAAAAAAATTGAAGCAAAACGTCTAAAATTGGAAGTTAAGATCAGCCAGATGAAATAAACTTCAAAGCAGCAGATAAGCAGATTCTTATTATACTATGAAAGTTATGATATGGATTTGTTTGTCAGTCTAGCACAAGAATAAACTCAAATTATGGTGTATGAATAATGGTATAATATAATGCAAATCATTGGTTTTTTTTTATTAATTGTTGGAGGAGTGGCCAATAACAAACGTTAATTGACACTAAGTTACTTCAATCGTTTAATCATGTTTGCAACATAGCTGTATATACACCGATTGAATAATGAAGCTTTCTTCAGAAAGGAAAAGGATGTGCAACACATAGCAAAAATGCCATAAAAAGTTGGAACACACTAAGTATGTGTCTTCAATAAAGGCAACTGTTATATCTTTTTTGGAAATGACATATCTCCATACCAGCTCACTAAAATGGACCTTATATTCATGTAGAAGCCAGCAAAGCAGAGAAAATAAGTAACTGTACATCTATGTTTATCAAAAACACAACATAAGCTTACCAGAGTGACATTACCAACTCTTGTCATAACGAATCTATTTGGTGTGTTAAGATCTAGAAGATTAGCCAGCCTCAATGTATTCACAATACCAAACCCTACTGGCTGATAAAAATCTGAAATTATATTGAAGATAAAGATCTAAATCAAGATTATAAATCAGTCAATTAGGAACCAAGTAGTTTGAGAATCCATTAACTTAACCATGAAATATCTTTAATTTTGTCTACATACATACTGTATAAAAGTTGAAGACTGTGATAAGGATTTGCGAATTCAAGAATGTCACAAAAAATACCAGCCACCATAATCCCCTTTATCTAGAGGACTACATTTCATAGACGTCAGGATTAAACAATAACAATAAACATTTTGGTTATTCGCTAACATTGCTGTTCATACAATGTCTGAAATTGCAATTAATGAACTTTGAAACTGGAGAAAGTATCTACCTACCTAAAATACCTACAAGCATGAAAAATTCACACGGACAATTTTGTTTCTCCATTTTTGTACCCAAAAAAGAGAATCTGCTGAAAAAGGGGAAGACAACTCCTGACAAATCTACAAATCTATCTTAATACTCAAGTTTGGGCCTGGCAGAGAGTACTAACCATAAGATACAGTTCTAAGAGCAGTCAAGTAGAATTGGTGAAATTCTGGTCCTGGTGGTTGAGGTGAAGAATTGAAATCAAAATAACCAATCACTGCATTCTGAAAACAGAAAGCATTCCAAACCATTTCAATGTAAGCAATTTTACCAAAAAATACTGCAACACAAAATGACAAGCACTAATGAATCATATCAGGTGAGAAAGTTTATTTAAGTTTTTTGTATGGTTTATGACTTTTACCAATATTTTACTTTTCGTTTCTTTCACAACACTGAACTTAACTTCGTTCAATATTTGAGCGCTGCTATGGGAATTACAACCCCTTCTGTTAGTGACATCATTTCAAGAAAACGTAACATGAGATGACACTATTTGCAAGCAGGAAACAATATTTACTCCATATGGTTACTTCATTTTATATTTTCATATGGGGCAAATATTGCTTAATGTCAGTACATGGTGACGGTCACGTTTTCTTGAAATGACGTCACTTAAAGAAGAGGTTGGAAATCGTACAGTGGCGCTCAATTAGGTTTTTAAATAGCTGACAAGTCCCCAGCACGAATAGGATGAAATTACTGCAGCTTTATATCCACGACCTAAACCTTAAAATTCACTTAAAAACCAGTTAAAGTTTATTATACAAAACATCATTTATGTAGCTAATGATTGCTGTTTATGTCTGTTCTAATATTGCATTTAACTTACATCATTCTGTGTAGTGAACTCTTTTATTTGACTCTCAGAATGTAGAACCGTCAGTGGAAACAGGAAACTTTCAGCAAACTTCACAAAGTATTCTGCTTCTTTTATACCTGAAGAAGTAAAAAATATAAATCCTGAATTTCAAACATTACATAAGTAAAATCACACGCAAGTTCTTTATCACACAATGCACAGAAGATTGTCACAAGTTCTTTCACTATAATTTCCATCTAGAGTTCTCTCCCTTTGCCCCTTCTATGTATAATTATATACTAACAGGAGTCTAACGCTTTTCACACCTGACCTCATTCCGCAGCTGAAATCATGCTTCAAACATCGAAATATGTCCCAAGATATGCACCACATTCTACGCATGAATAATTTACCTTTAAATGATACCTACTTTATACAACTATGTCAAGAATTGACACACTTCTCCTCAGAAAACCTCGTCATTTTGCATTTACACCCATTTAGTATACATTCATATAGAAGGGGCAAAGGGAGAGAACTCTAGATGGAAATTAAAGGGAAAAAACTCTCCTCCAAAACAATATCATGTGTAACAATGTGATCAAAAATAATTCTCAAGGTTTATGAAATAACAATTAAAACATTTAGAGCATAAAAACATAGATACCTGTAAATCTGTAGCCATCACCAACATCAATGTGATAGATAAACAATTCTGGATAGGATATAAATTTCATTCTCTGTCGACATTCACCTTCAGGATACCAACAATTAACAGCAACAAACTTCACCTGAAAAAATATCACATGATCAAGTTTGTACAAAAAGCCATCAAATACATTCAAAGTAAACCAATCCATTTGAATCCATCAACAAAAAAACCAACAAATGAAACAGAACCTTCATAACAATAGCGCCGACTATCGCAAAATACATGTACCCCCATTCTACGGTTATGTCACTGGAGTGTGAAAAAAGTTTGTGAAAAAAAAGATTATCTAGGACTAGTTTTAGGTAATTTTTATAATTAGTGACTCGAGCAATATGGCTGGTTATCGCACTTATCTGAGATATTATGCCCATACACATTCTGACCAAATTTGGTGATGATTAGACAAATGCTTCTAAAGTTATTGATCGGACAACTTACTGGTCGCCGGACACCTGGCCAACAGCCCGCCTGTACGGCACAGGTGAAACTATAAATGCCCGGTTCCGAGCATATATAAACTGTAGGAACAGGCCCAGGATTCTATAGACTCCACAACATTCAAGAGAGAAAACACACAAAACAACATGTGGATATAAATATCATTAGGTTAGACTTAATTTACAACTTTATCCAAATCCAGCATAGTTTGATTATAATAAATAACCTTTAAGACTCTTATACTGCTGTTACTGTCTTAAACTATTTAGAACTGCTTGTGAATCATCCATTTAATAGACAACAAAACATAAACAATATGAAAATACATATCATCAAGCAAGGTCATTGAGCATATCCGAGCTATAAATATTACCGTATCAGACAGAGCTCTTGCAGCTTTTATGAACTCTCCACGAACATACATTGACTGCGCACACCATGGTGCATAGTACATGACAAAGATTAACTCTTCATCACCAAGAAGCTTGATAACACTCTGCAGATTTCCCAAGGGATGATCCGCCACGAAACTGCGAGACGGGAAAAATCTTTGTGGTATACTTGCTTGTTGTGTAGTCTGTGTCTGATGAAATCTGCAATTGATATAAAGAACAGATAGACAGAGTAGTATGTTGTTTATAAATAACCTACCAGTATTCCTGAAACTACCCAAATTTTCCATAGAACTTCCTGACAGTACTACTGATCAGATGCTTATACAGACATTTTAGTGGCTAGGTCCATTACTGTTGTTTTTGCGAAGTATATTCTAATTTCTATCAAAGACTCAAATGAAATTAGTTTTCCTTTGCAATTATGGATATGCTGTGTGAATACAAGCATTGTAGCAGATTATTTTTAATGATCAAGTTATTGAGATAATTGACATGAGTATTAATGAGATAAGATACTGAAGTCAATTCCAAATATAAAGAAAAATTATTTTGAAGTACAATAGACTAATAGTTAGAGGAGCAAACTGCAGTGGGAAATACTCCAAAGCAAAATGTAGCTTATTATTACCAAAAACACAAACAAAATAAGTGACAAATAAATAATATTTATGTTTTCATGTTTTACAGTCAGATGATCAGAAGTTTCATTACATTATCATACTCATAGAACAGAATTAAAGCAATTATTTTGAGAGTGAATGTTAAAAAAGTTGATATTTGTGAACTTTTATCACTTTTCTGACTATCATCAGATTTATTATACATGTACAACAATGTACCTTTGCTTTGTTTGCAGCATACTTCCGTATATACTCGGCCATAAGTCGAGGGGGTATTTTAGAGGTCAGAATGTCAGGTTTTTGCTTCAACCCTTCCATAAGTAGAGGGGGTATTTCAGGCAACGAGCTGGGAAGAACTGGTGTCATGGCACATTATGGCGCACATAAATAAAACAAACAATCACAATACACTGTGTTTTAAGTCACATCTTAGCCTATATCCTGTCTATGACACGTTCGTGTATAATGTCATGATTATAGTTTATACACAGCTTGCCAAAAACAATCGGAGGTGGTCCTTGTCGCTTTTCACCTAAACCACTTTCAGCCAATCAGATCACATCCCGTATACCCGACACATGTGATGACCTGTGAAGCGCGTAATAATAACACTCCAGAGAACTAAATCAGTCAACAAGAATAAGAATTCTGATCACGAAAGTGTGCACATACAAAGAAAGGTGATGAAACAATAATTTGTAAAGTTATTTGCACGTGTTGTTTGCACAAGTTTATTTTAGCGCATATTTATGGACACTTCGGACCAGATTTAGGGACACTTCGTAATAATAATAATAATAATGTTGAAACCAAAGTCTTAACTAAAATTATAAATCATGGTCCTAAGTGTTCCTATAGATGGTCCGAAGTGTCCCTAAATCTGGTTTGAAGTGTCCATAAATATGTCCTAAAATACACACAGATTACAACTACATATTACTGATATAGCAAGTATTTACTTACAAGTATTTATTAAAACATGAATAATGTTGAAACAAAGTCTTAACTAAAATTATAAATCTGGTCCGAAGTGTCCATATAGATGGTCCGAGGTGTCCCTAAATCTGGTCCGAAGTGTCTGGTCCGAAATGTCTGTGGTCCAAAATGTCCTGATACCGATCTTACATACCCAAAAAAGCACACAGTATCCTCTTATTAAAGTTATTTGATTTAATTAATTGTGATTCGAGTTACTTGTGTCAACTGCCAACAATTTGGATCACACTTCTCTACTGATACATGCATATGGCAAATTGTGATTATCACAACGTTGCTATCTGCACAGAGAGCTGCCAGTTTTTTGCGAAAATATAATTTATTTGAAACCATATTGCAACATTTATCAATTAACAATCTGTAGGCAATTTTGGATAATAATAGGTCCATATATATAATAGTTCTTAATACCGTATTTTGGTATATTTGGGTAAGTCGTGCTGCCAGGGAAAAATTAGTTCCTGAACTAATCACAATGCATTGATGATAGAGTTCATCTGAGCTTGTTTTCACACAATGTTGTTGCTTTCACTTCACTACTGGCGGGTAGTGGAGTTATATAGAACAATCACTTTCTTTAGGGGCCTGGGCGTAACATCACAATGAAGATATATAAAACTGATACATAGAAGCTGAGGTAGCATGTTTATGACTGTTTAAAACACCATATGTAGTGATACAATTGGGTACAGGATACAATTCATGCAATTTCATAAATATAGAATAACAACAAATGTTCAACATCATTCTTACCCCGTTCCATCACGAAAATACAATGAGACCAGTAGCAACACTATGACCAACATGGCCATTCGACAGAGTTTTTGCAAATATCCAATAATCTTTCTTTTCTTTCTTATCGACCTAAGTGTTGACGTTTCCGACCTAACTGTCCCACTCGCCATTGGTTTGACAACACGTCAAGAAAATTACCGGAAGTGAAGTGCACCGGTTAAGCAATTTCAATATAGTTATACAAATGCAAAAGTTTACTAATACGCAACATCAAATAATGAAGGAATAATGAAAAATAACCATTGAGAATTCTAAGCAAATGGTTTTATTGAAATGACAAGGACCCGGGGATTCACGTCATTGTCGTAAACTTTTATCTTAATGAAACTTTGAAATGGTCCCCGAACCGGTTACCCTTAAGAATTTGCTCTTTAAATTAGTCCCAATAATTAGTTTCGCAGTTGAGCTTGTTTTCAATACGTGTAAATTACCGTATGATTAGGCTTTTATTAAATGATTTACAACATTTTGACAAATTGAAATAAATCAACAACATCATTACCGAACAATTATCGCATTAAAAAGATTCGTTGACAAACCGAAAACAATACTTGCTAGCTCTATTCAATGACTGTCTTGTGATTTTGACACAACAGAAACACTCTTCTACAGACGTTAGTTTCCTTATTTGGTAATGTTTCTCTTTTGATTGAACGTTATTTTATTTGACTATAAATTCATGTCTCTTTTCTTCCCTTTTGTTGATCTTACTTGCGTTCTAAATAACAGCAGTGTTGTGATGTATCTGACTGACATGTTAAAATTGTTGTGATAAATACAATGTTCTACAAAAAGATTCCACTTTCTTGCACTGATTACAGTCCTTCATAGTAGGGGTGAGAGGACACCAAGGTAACATGATACGATATGACAGTATATAACAAATTTATTCCAATGTTTCACTGAATAGAATAAATAAGAAAGTGGACAAATTAGACTGTACTTTGGGTAAATCGTGCCACCCACGTCTCGTTATTCTAGGTTTACAGTAGTCATGTTATTGTAGATAATCAACACTGTAGGGCCGACACTGTACAGGCTACTCTTACGGGAGTTTGTATCATTAAACAATTATATTATTTAATTGACAATTTACATGAAATATCACATGTAAATAATTTCTAACTTTGTTAAACTTAAAGCGTCCACTGTCAGAGTAAAAATGACAAATGAAATTATTGTCATTATTTTATCTAATGTGATAATAAAATTATTAACAATAGCATGCAGTCTGTATCTAATATAAATCTATATATAAAATTGAGGGGTGGTAGCAAGAAAGTCTGTTGGCTTTTAAGTTTTTATTCATAAATATATAGTATACAGACAGACAGACTATATTCAATTTGATCTGCGGTAACAATTCCACCCAAGTATATTTTTCCTACGCACCATGTTGCTGTTACATGGGGAGTCTGGTACCCCACGGAGTCACATCTTAAGCACTAACATGCTTCAAGAGAACAAATTTTACAGACTGTTTCAATGTGATGTTAAAAAGTTAATTAATGAATAACATGTACATAATTATGATAAATTGATATGTGACATTATTTACACCAAGGTTCCACAGGTCTTAAAAAGTTAGTGAATTTGATGCCTACTACTTGAAAACTACTTCAATTTGTAATAGCCAAAAACTATTTGAAAAGAACTTGAATATTGAACAAAAACAAATAAATTTTGGTAAATTGCACTTGAATTCTTCGGCTGCGAATAGAAAAAAGGGCAAAAAATAACAAACATACCAACCATGATTAAAAAAGTGAAATAATGACTGACCTATTTTCGACAGGGCCTTCTGCCGAGGAGGCAATAGTATAGTAATACAGTACAGTATGCTATTGCTAGTCAACAAGTTTTATGCCCTCTTAAAGCAATTCTCACACTGTGTAATTTTATAAAAAAAATGTATTAGTGCTGAAGTGATAGTCATCTCGGGGGATTAACTTGAAAAATAAATCTTCTATATACCAAAAAAATCAACATTGTAGTCCTTGAAAATGGGAACAAAGTGCTTGAAAAGTACTTGATTTTTTTCGGGAAGTACATACATGTACTGTATGAACCATTGTACACTAATTTGCACAAACTCTTATGATCAGTTATAGCCACTTGATTAATCTTGCTTTTGTTGCCTTATTTACATCCATTATGTAAATTTAATTTACTAAATAACGTTCATAATTGTTTTATTTACGGGATTCTATATTATGTGAAAAGGAACATTTCGATGATTTTATGACTTATTTGGTAAATACTAGAAAGTTTTAATTATTAATGACTCCAATTAACATACTCCCATAATTGTAGCCTGTGCAGTGTTGATTAACTACAATTATGGGACTACCGTAATCCTAGAATGCGAGTCTAGGATTTGGGACCCATAATCAAAGCCACCCCGCCTCCATTAAATAAATGCACTAGTTATGAACATTTAATTTTTATCACTTTTCATCTGACAAAACAAAAGAGTTAATTCAATGTTTTTTACATTTACATCATTTATATCAAATTAAATATTTTTGGAAAATTTAGATTGTAAACTTTCCAATGGTATATTGTTTTAGAAAATTGAACATGAACCATGTCTTAGAGACAGTTTAAAAAGTGTGTTTTCATTTAAATGATAGCATAGCACATCGTCTTTACTCATAATTCAGGTTAGATTTTAACTCTTTGTTTCACTCAATACAATTCTGAATCTGATTTTTATTGTACAATGTCAGAATTGTTAACAGGCGTTTATAGGTAATATTTGTTAACAGGCGTTTATAGGTAATATTTATTTACCAATATTTTTTATGAAGGTAACATTAATTTTGCAGTCTTGTTAATTATGTAATCACATTGTGAATTAAAATTGACGAGGATAGCTTGTTAGTCTGCCTGTCCCACCTTCAGTTCTTATTTTTTAGTTACTTGTTAAGTACAGTCCAACCTGTCTGGGAGTGATCTTGATGTGACCACCTTTTACAGTTGACCACTGTATCCAGGTGGCCATGAACAAGTGATATAAAAACAGAAAGACAACATTTTACGGATATTATATTATGCATTTATAGATATCTGATATGATATCAAAACAGTGAACAGTATCAGCAATAAATATATTACCAAGCTCCATGTAGACATGTACATGTATGAAACAAAGTAATGTGAATAATCTCAACTCTCCAATTAACATATTATTCTACCCTTTTAACAACTGTTAATATATACTTAATGCCATTAAAAACGCAACCAAAAATTGTGCATATATAGATAGTGACATTACAAAGGCAAAAAAATATTATTTAATTCTCAAACATAATTCATAAAGTTTAATCAATAATGAAAATAAAAAATAATTGGTCTAGAGTTTAATAAAGGTTTGAACATAGTATTAGTATAACAACACGATTTTGAATGTCGGTACTACAAAATGACGCTTAGTTCAAATAGTTGCGTTTTTAATGGCGTCAAGTATATATTGTAATATGTAAAAATAAATCGGTGTATAATTTGCGGATGGTGACCGTTATATATAATGGGCAGTGTGGTCTAAAGACACAATACTACTGACTGAATAAGACAGGCCTATGCTATAAACAGTATAATTTTAGAGGCATGTGTGTGGTTAAACCTTGAACTGAACGTTACAGATGAAGTCACGTTGTATAAAGGTGACCGTTAATGCAGGTTGGACTGTATATTATTATATATATAGGACATTATTGTTTGTAGTCTTTATATGTTTTAGAATATTATATAAGTTCTCTGTATCATTTATACAGACCATTGTGTGAGTATATCTAACTGTTGAAGAAATCTCTGACTATGTCCAACAACCAACCTCCTCCTTCATACCAGGAAACTGTTGGAACAGGTGCGTATATACTATATAGTTGTATTTGGATACATGTTCATCCATAAAAACAACACAACTGTTAATGGTATTTAACTTACGTTTTATATAATATTATGTAGGATAATAGATTCTTGCATAGCTTTTTTCCTTGTAGACTGAAGGCTTTGCATTTTAATTAATAATATATGGTTAATGAAAGTTCAATGACTGTGTTTTAGCCTATGTATGCAGCACTTACTATGCATTATTTCTCAAAATGTTTTGAGTACTGCAAGAGATCAACCTGATCTGAATCTGATCTTACCAGTTGATAATGATCGATATCATCAAACAATGTTAAACTTCAAATATTCAACAAAGTCTTCAGAAGCAATGATATGATAAAATTGGTGTATCTTTGGCACTGTGTGATGGATATCATTTCAATTGAACATATCAAGCTTTTGTCAAGATTGACATTTGTTAACCCTAGTCTACATTGTTTGCTGCAAATTTTAAGAGAAATATTTTTTTTTTAAATTTACATATTAAAAGTACTTAAAATTATAGAATGTGTGACTCTTACTACCTTCTAAGCACAATTAGAATAATGAAAAAGTGAAATCTTATGATATGATTATGATTTATAGCTACTTTGAAACCAAGTGATAGCAAAATATTTGTTTGGATCAAATGAAAAATATGTGTTGTTCAGGTATCCAAGCTAGACTACCCTTTTCCATGCCAAACCTACTTCTTTCAGGAAGAACAAAAATACTATTCCTAAAAGGATGTTTAATCTCTGTAAAGAAGGTTGTAAAATTTTCATTTTGCCAGCTAGCCAGTAAAATGAATGTATAGGTAACTTAATATTATTAATACTTGACAAATATAAACACCTACAATTCTAGATGAAAAGAAATAGAGAGAATACGTAACTACAGGGAAAGCCACATACATAAGACAATGCCTCCCCACGCAAACTTCCTGACACTAGTGATAACGGCCATAATAACTAAAATACCACATGTATTTTAGTTAGCCATGTCGGTGCCCTTCATTTAACATCTAAAAATTACTAAATTTACTGCATTTGTTTGTTGCCTTACTTTTTGCGTTGTTCCATTTGTTGCAGGTGGGTACACAAACTATGGAGCCCCTCAGGGTGTGCCTGCTGGACAATATGGGCAATATGACCCCAGCAAACAGTTACAGGGAGGTTACCAACAGTTGCCTAGCTACCAACAACCACAGCAACCAATACAGCCTCAACCACAAATCATAATAGTTGGTGGATGTCCTGCTTGCAGGGTAAGGAACGATTCCTTGAGACTTGGTTAATGTAATTGGGTAATTTTGACTGGCATAGGTTTAAGTCAGTCTAACTCTAAGTCACAGGAGATTGTCACATTGTCTCTGCCTTTATCTCATCTGGAGTTCTCTCCCTTTATCCCTTCTATAGTATATACTAAATAACTTGTGACAATTTCTGTGGTCTAGGGTTGTTTTCCAGAAAATGTCTGTTCTCCTATGAAGATGTGAAGAAAATACTAGAATTTTTTCCTATAGAATTGCTTGCATGAATAACCAAGGCAATGAACCACATTCTTGAACCTTTGGTTTGGTTGATAAAAAATGTGAATTTGTCAACCATTGAATGTATAGCATTGCCGGGCAGTTTATAGGCATATAGATGTTCACTGTAATAATTGTGTTCAATTAACCACTGTAAACCAGTGTACCCATCCCTACAAATGTTGACCACTGTAAACCAGTGTACCCATCCCTACAAACCACTGTAAACCAGTGTACCCATCCCTACAAATGTTGACTCCTGTTTTTTATGTTGCTTACATCTTGCTTTGAGTCCCTCTTCAACTTGGTGACACAGGCTGATCACATAATATAATGTTGAAAACTGTTATGATGAGTCTCAAACTATCTTTGTTTAAGTGATATTACTGATTGTGATACCGAATGTGGGTCATAAATAGAGACTACTGTCTATAAATGTATACTAAATACATGTTTACTGTTTCTACGTATGGTGTTATATTTCAGGTTGGCGTGCTGGAGGATGATTTTACATGTTTGGGTGTTTGTTGTGCAATCGTATTTTTCCCAATCGGTGTTCTGTGTTGTCTAGCAATGAAAGAACGTCGGTGTCCAAATTGTGGAGCTGTGTTTGGGTAGATCCTTGAGATATCTACTGGTACAACTCTCATCAGATTAGGCTGTATTGCATTTATTGCTAGTGATAACATTTTGTAAAATTATGTAATTCATAAAAGTCATTTCAACATGAATTAATTAGCAAGCATATGAAAGTATTATTATGGCTGTTGTTCGTTATAATTATTATACATTGCCCGTGAGGCTCTCTGTGTTGAAAATGTGTATATATGTTTTACTCAGTGATATACCCATATAATACAGGCTGTGTATGCATCATTGGATGTAACATAAATGCGTTCAGATATATTCTGTAAATCATTTGAGTCATGTTTCACTAGTTTGCGCAATTATCCGTAGACATGAAAATATAGCCTTGCTCCACTGTTTTCTAATCATTATTCTCTGTAACAACTGCTGTACATATTCTGAGTATACTCAGTCCAGGCCCGGATCCAGAAATTCAAGACTGGGGGGGCCAATCATGAGGACCAAAGATCCCTCCCTGAAGGGGGGTCCGGGGGAACTCCCCCTGAAGATTTGAACAATATAGGTATGAAATAGTGGCTTCTGGTGCATTTCGGGATCTAAAATTTGAGGACTCATTCATGAGAATTGCACTAGTATTATTTTGTTAAAAATACAAAATCGACCAAATTATACAAGTACCAACTTTTTACAAAATGTCCTGGGGACATCAATTCCTGTACCAACCCCAGTCAGATCTCCCCCGGAAATTTTTACAATATAGTTATGAAATGGTGGCTTCTGGTGCATTTCTAGGTCTAAAATTTGAGGACTCATTCATGAGAAATGACTAGTATTACATGTGTCTTGTTAAAAATACAGATCGACCAATTCATACAAGTACCAATATTTTACAAAATTTCCAGGGGACACCACTTTCTGTACCAACCCCAGTCAGACCTCCCCCGGAATTTTTTTACTATATAGGTATGAAAGGGTTGCTTCTGGTGCATTTCGGGGTCTAAAATTTTAGGACTCATTCATGAGAATTCCACTAGTATTATCTTGTTAAAAAACGCAAAACGACCAATTCATACGAGTACTAATATGTTTTACCAATGTCCACTTGTTGACGATTCATCGTTAACAACATTGACAGATGACATAAAATGCCACACAAAGGCAAAGTTTTTGAAAACAAAAGAACCGTACACTAGTCATGATTAGTTATTGTGACTAAAAACATTAATTAAAGATGATAAAAAGAAACTTTGTGTGATGTCAAATTATCATTATTGTACCTTTACTAGTATTACATGATAGTTCTTTTTAAACAAATTTTTAAGAAAATTTGAAAATTAATATGAAAGGAGGCTTATTCGGGAATTGTTTTTGCAAACTTCAGGCCCAAGTATTACATTCCCTTCCATAAATTATTGAATTGATTAAAACTATTTAAAAAAAACTTAAATGAATTCAGTAGAGCTAATATCAGGTTTGAATTTTTTACAACTCCCCATCAATTCTTTATCACTAAACACCACCACGACAGACTTCTGTTACGTATGATGTTCAATAATCTGTGTTTTACAGACGCTTTCAACTTATGTATATATATGCATGATAAGGAAATTGAAAGCGCCTGGCTGATATAGAGTGAGCATACTATTCTTCTAGACCGTCTCAAGGCCAATCGACACAACAGGGGGCCAAATTTTATGGCTACTGCTTCGGTCTCAAGGTCAATGAGCACAACAGGGGGCCAAATTTTATGGCTCTTGCTTCAGCCTTACTGGTAGTATACAAGGGGAAATCGACCATAAATCAATGGATTGCATTTAAAATGCTAAAATAGTAGTGGATATAATTTTGTATTTAGGAATAGAAAAAGGTCACTCCACAGCCGACTGGGGGGGCCAAGGCCCCCTTGGCCCCCCCGGTGGATCCGGGCCTGCAGTCAGGTTTTTCTCTAGTTACTTGCTGTACTGTGCTTCTGCTTGTTTAACTTGAATCCCGTCAGTTTTGTTATTATTCAGCCCTTTTTTATGGCAAAATTGGGGCCGATATTGGGCCCAATACCCAAAGGAAAAATATATATATTTTCTCCTACTTTGAAAGAAAATTCCCCTTCAGTAAAATTATTTAAAATTTTAGCTTATCAATTCCCAAAAGTGGCAATTCATTATGCAAATTTCCCCTTTCAAAAGGACCCACCATACATCTCCAAAAACAGAAATAATGGCTGTAATTAATATTCAACTATTTGCTTACATGTATATTGTTCTTGCATCCCGCTGCTTCTCCATTTAACAATACAGGGTCTGATATATAGATATTTGTTCTGCTTATTGTTTTGTGTTATTTATCAATACTAGCTGTCGCAAGCACAAGCGGTTCCAAGGGATTCTTTAAATTCCCCAACCTTTCATGTATGTCTGAGCATAAATTCGAAAATAGAAAAGAGTTATTTTATTATAAGATTTTCAAATAAGCAATTCTGATTTATTGTAGCATTATACACTATAAGGATGATGATTATAAATGAAGAATGAAGCTTAGTCATTGCCATTTTATAAGGCTTGACCAAAAAGTTATGCTCCTTGAGCTCAAATCCTGTCTTGTTTTAATAGACCATTCTACACTCTGCTGAAACCAGAAACTCCCTATCATGTTTTAATTGATGTCACTTGTTTGAAAAAAGCTGTAATTGTTTTGACATTAGCTCCATTTTTAGCTTAAACCTTCCAGCACTTGCAAAAGTGATAGTTTGTGACTTTTGATTTCTATGGAATGAGCCTTGTGCATTTGTTTGCCAAATCAAATTTTTCAACATTCCAATATTTTACTGTCAAGTTATTTAATTCAAACCCATGAGTGTGCTTATATGTACTTCTTAAATACTTATAACAACAAAACATCCATTTTCATTTACCAAAATTTATTTTTGTGAATTTTCATTTCTTTTGAGCAGATACTATTGCTAATAATTAAGAATCCTCATAATTGCTTTACTATAGTAAATAACAGTTATAGCAAGCTCTGATATGGGGCAAGTTTGAATGTTAATTGTGGATAGTCCAATACCTTGGATTCTGTTATTTTGTAAATCATTCTTGAAGTTATGTTGAATTCCGTTTTTAGTGCCAACTCATTGAATACTCCATCAATGGTAAACGTATACCACATTCTGTAAGTAGAGTATATAACTGTCATTTAAACTTACATACATGTGATGTGTATTGGACTTTGTATTTACTAGTGTACAGTTATTGTTACTGATTGTCTTGCTACTTTTGTACACTTTTAGTCAGAAGACTAATAACTGAGGAATATGTTTGCATATATATTAATATTGAAGGAAGAAAGTCAGTACTTGCCAATGTATTTACTTTTGTTTGAAATATATATATGATTCATGTATATGCAGTTTCATGTATTCCCCATGTTTATTCAAGCCATTTTATAATATGGTCTCCGTTCACTGTTGGAAGTTTAAATTATGTTAAAGTCATTTAGAAGCATTACCCGTATTTTGAAGTAAAAATCTGCAAATTTTGTCATGTAGTTTAACTTTGGATTAGACATTGATTGCAATTACATTTTGTTATACAAATATCCATTATACTCAAGCTGCACAAATGGGACAAATTGCTCTTGTCCATATGTGTGTTGCCCTACAACTAGTAATAATGACTAGCAACCCTCTGGAAGTTTTGTTTGTTTTGGATTGATTTCATTGTTCTGTATAAATAACCAGACTTTTGATAATTTATTTTTGATTGTTATGATTTGATAAATTCAAACTTTCCTGTCACTTTAAGTGCAAGCTTATACACTTTATGTTTTTCTTGAACCCATGGGCTTTTGTATTGCGGTGAATTGATCTTTCAATACTAAAATGTTTCAATGCTGTATTTGTTGGTCTTCCTCAAGTTCATAAATGTGTGACTCGGTTGTTATTGAACAATGTTAATTTCGTTAAAATAACAGTATCAGTATAATTATACCCTGCAAACAAAGTTTGAAGGGGTATACTGGAGTCACTCTTTTTGTTAACAAAATATTTCTAAAAAAACTTATGTAGCAAACTACTTAGAGTATGTTCATGAACCTTCATCGGACAATCTACATGATGAGTTGTAGTGCATGAACAATTTTTTATCCTATTCAAGACGGCTGACTGGCAGCCATGTTGGATTTTCTCAAATCTTTTGGAGGGTACTACTTCTACAGTTTTTAGAGGATTTCATGAAACTTCTTTTTAGTATTAATACTATTATGCATGAGTTATAGTGCGTAGTAAAATTGTCGACTGGAAAATATATGTCAGATAAAGCGTTATTTGGGGTATTAATTCCTTTCAGTGATAGCTCTAGTTAAGTTCAGGTATTGCTTATGTCACAATGAGGTAATGTTAATGTATGTGATTATTTTTCATGATGATTCTTAACTAAGATATCAAATAGTTTCGAATAAATCATTGCTGGTGGTTTGTTAATGTATTTTGAAAATTGTTACTTTAATGAAATTAATAAATATATTTGTTATTTGTGTAAATAGAATTGCAATAAATTTATCAATGCGGATGGTTTACCTGTTTTTTAGTTGCAAACTCTTGCAAATGTCATGACTTTCATTTACGCATAAATATTGAATGAAGCTAAAGTAGATTTCAATTACAAGTTGTAAATCCTATACATTACATTGAAGAAAAAATGGAAGATGAAGTTAGTATAGTGGTTGTGGAAGTAGTATTTACATGCTTATCATCTGGTAAGTAAATAAATTACATGTTGAAGATGAGAACATCTACAGTAACTAACAGGACAAAGATTTTGTGTTCAGTAAGTTGATGAGAGTAAAACATATTTATGATAAAGATTTTGTAACACTCGCCTGAATGCTGACAGTTCTCATACAATACCTCATCACAATCCACATTCTAACAGAATAGTTTTCTGAATTTCCCCCCGCCTAAAATTGATTTCACATTTCCTACACTCTTGGACAGCGAGTTATCATGAGGTCAGAGTAAAGATATCAAGATTAAAAGAAGATGACGACATGAACTTCTGTATAATAACTTTATGCAATATAAAAACACGATCACATTTAATGACAATTATCAAATTGGCAGCAAGGCATTTATACATAGTACATACATTCATTTATGGATTGCCAACAAACTTGCAAACATTGCTTACTGATTATATGAGATAATACATGGATTGAATTTCATATTTTGATACTGGAGATGTAACACTCCTGTATATGAGGAGTTCCACAACAAAAATTCTTAGTGACCAAAAACTCCAGTTTAAGATGTTTGTAGTTTTCTACTTTGATTTAATACCATAAATATTATACTTGGATGCCTGCTTTCCTTTTAATAGCATTCCAATATGGAGAACAATTTGCATAGGTATGCTACAAAATGATGATGTCGCATGAGAAACAATATACTCCAATGATAATTAATGCTTAAAAATTATTCTATTACACAAAACTTTTTAAAGATTTTCACATTCTCTAAATCTATAATCAAAATTAAGCAACCGAAACATGCATAATAGTTTGTGACATCAAAACATTCATTTGGGAAATACCCTACGTCATTACCAGCACCACTATTAAATGTTCAGTTAAGCAATCATATATAATTACAAAGACCTAAATACCTATTTAGGTCTTTGATAATTATCATTTGAATTGTAAATAGTTTTTATATTGTTTTTCAAGTTTATAAATTATAATGCACAAGGTACAAATCAAAATAAAAAGTTCAATCATGTTTTTGAAAAACTTATTTGAGTTAATCACATAACAGGTGCATAGCTACCTGTACGCAAATTACGCCGTTGGGTACACATGATTATCAAAATTAGAAAAATGTGCAATAACCAACAATTGAGCATTTGTATGCAGTTTGGTATATACATTTTCTGAATATAAAACACTTCAAATTTTACTGTATTGCTTGTGAAAATGTTACCAGATTGCACAACGAACGTTATAGAAAACGGGGCTTTGTGTAGTATTATGCCTAATTTGTTTGCGTACACATTCTACCAGCTCTGACTAGCCCCTGCATAATGATAAGTGTACATCAGATGAATCATCAATATGAATTGTTTCTATAGTAAGATAAAGTACATGATGTTTAGTAACAAAGTAAAAAGGGAAGAATTGCAGTTCTATTTTCTAATGTTTGCGTGTATCGTCACATTGGCATTTCTGTTGGATTGATTGTCAGCTCATGAACCTGGAAAACAAACAAGAAAACTTTGCATTAAAACAAAGTACACTAGAACCACTTTAAAGCAGTCATTATCTCTGGTCTCAGATTTTACTGTGCAAGCATAAATCACCTCTTTAATCCAGAATCCCCTCACTGGGGAAAGCAAATAGGGATTTTTGTCAAGAACTTGAATTTCGTATAGAAATCTGTTTCAATAAGGCCTTTCTTACTATAGTAACGAGTACTGTCAACATACAGACAATTCTAACACATAACGTTACATACAGTATCACAAAATCCTCACCAGAGATCCAACAATGCAAACCTATCACAACCTACATTGCAAAAGCATCTATATATTATATGCAATTACCTGTACATGTTTTGGAGCACTTAACGCATAAATAACTCCTTCTGCAATATCACTAGGTTGTAAATTCTGAAAGACAACATATAAAGGAATAAGTTTCACACACATTATGTGACATAATAAATTATGTACCTTTTAAAATAGAAAATAACTAATCATCAACAGCTGTACACATGTAAGTGGAATGTTGAGCCATAATGATTTAAAACAAATTTACAAGGCAAATATAAAACATTCATTGCAGATTTTTACATGACAGGATTTCAAATTACATCCACTTTCAACGTAACATTAACTGTGTTTGACATGGTAGACTAAAACAAGTATTGTAGAACAATGTAATACATATTTGAGGTTCACAACAAAACTAACATATCTTTTCTTTTGACATCAAACATCTTGAAAAGAGCAAAGGAATAAAAATGACTTATTAAAGTCACAGTTATGGTGGATTGTTTTTATACAAACCTCAATTTGAGAATACTTCACTTTAGCTTTCTCCGGACTTTTCTCATACATCCTGTATGCAAACTCTGTTTCCGTCAGACCAGGACTTAAGCTCTGTAATAATATATGATAGTTCATTGATATTTTTGAGTTATTTCTCCATCCATCCCCTACATCTCCATGCCACATGAAGACGACAAATGCCTTGCAAGCCCATCATTGAAGACATACCAGTAAATATCATCTGCAGGAAATACAATGCTTTGCCAACGACTGTTGAGTTAGTTGTTGGAATGTTTCAACATTTCAAAGTTGTTAATTGTATAGTAATCTTATCGAAGTTTGCTAGTAACTATACATATAATAGGTGGGTAAATGAGCATTACTAGATGTTTTTATTTGTATATTGTATTATTTTTGTGTATGGGCCGGAGGCAATAAATACAATAAATATTTGAATTAAAATTGAATATTTAAGAAAACAGTCTGTTATGTCTCCTTGAATGCCTCATTAAACAAACCTAAGAAAGTTTTATCAATGGGCAGTTATTCTTGATTCATATAAAATATACAGGCATGCCACAGATAAACTTGACTACATCATCTCAGGTTCATAAGAAACTATCGGGACTCCAACATTCTAATGGATTTCTTGTATAATGTTGTCTTTAATATTTAGTTTGAACTGATTTATTCTAAATTGCATTGAGAAGGTCATGATTAAACCAAACCCGGTTTGAAATCAGGACATTGGTGGATCAGGAGTCAGGGTCTCTACCAGCCAACCACTATGCCCTCCCTTGGTGGATCAGGAGACAGGGTCTCGACCAGCCAACCACTATGCCCTCCCTTGGTGGATCAGGAGTCAGGGTCTCGACCAGCCAACCACTATGCCCTCCCTTGGTGGATCAGGAGTCAGGGTCTCTACCAGCCAACCACTATGCCCTCCCTTGGTGGATCAGGAGTCAGGGTCTCTACCAGCCAACCACTATGCCCTCCCTTGGTGGATCAGGAGTCAGGGTCTCTACCAGCCAACCACTATGCCTCCCTTGGTGGATCAGGAGTCAGGGTCTCTACCAGCCAACCACTATGCCTCCCTTGGTGGATCAGGAGTCAGGGTCTCTACCAGCCAACCACTATGCCTCCCTTGGTGGATCAGGAGTCAGGGTCTCTACCAGTCAACCACCATGCCTCCCTTGGTGGATCAGGAGTCAGGGTCTCTACCAGCCAACCACTATGCCCTCCCTTGGTGGATCAGGAGTCAGGGTCTCTACCAGCCAACCACTATGCCCTCCCTTGGTGGATCAGGAGTCAGGGTCTCTACCAGTCAACCACTATGCCTCCCTTGTTGACTTATTTGTCAGATATCTTGATTCTTTAGGAAAACTATTCAGATCAAAAGAGAGCAGCAAATCATTGCACAGGATTACATGATAGTATGATATTTACCGTTACTCTAATATGTGTTTTTGGTTCTTGTAGTAACTCCTTTCTCAAACCCTCTACCAGAGATGTGACAGCGAACTTTGTAGCACTATAAAAATGTCCACCAGGATTGTTCCCATACTGTCGATGTCCGACTACACTGGAAGGGAAAATACAACAAATTGCAGAATATGTTCAGTACAGAGTATGTCTCAGTCTGAACCATTTAATTAAAAAAGAACATTAAAAAGAGTGGTAAAACTTAACATTATAAACACCAAATATTGGTGCATAGAAATGCAAACTTTTATTGTTAGATTACTATGGTTGATTGCAAACAAATACATCATTGCAGAACTGATAGTCTTTGCATTCCAAAGGTTCAAGATTCAATGTGAAATCCAAAGGTTCAAGATTCAATGTGAAATTCAAAGGTTCAAGATTCAATGTGAAATTCAAAGGTTCAAGATTCAATGTGAAAAGCTGTAAAATTCCATCATGAAAAACAGAAAAAGAAAAAAGTAGATGAAAAATCAAGAAACCTATTCATTCAAATGATGTACATTTATAGTCTTATCATGGTTCAGGATTTAAAAAATGCTAAAGTTGCAAATCTGAGAAATCAGTGTTAAACAAACATCTTCATGAGAGAGATGAAGTTGTTACAGGGAACGCCACATTCACAAGACAATGACTCCCCACACAGACCCTCGGGAAAGCAACTTCTACAAAATATCAGGCACTAAGGAGGTGCAAGGGTAAAAACACATCCACAAGTCAAAAAACGAAAATCTCTTTTCCACATTTCCAAATAAAATGTACAGTCCAAGTGGAAAGCCTCAGGTATTTAAAAACGGCAGACTTCTGTTAGTCAATAAACAATATGCATTTATCTCAAACCGGTAGTTTGTGTAATTTGTTTCTTCAAATGGGTCTGTAAAGTTGCTTTTGTTATTTATCAAATGCAGTACTAAATGCAGTTTCTCGTGGTTTTAACAGTGATTTTGAAAACTGACATATTTTTTATAAAATATCCATATCACCTGTTAATCTGTATGATATGTCCATCATCTACGCCTCTTTCTTTCATGGATTTCACAGCTTCACGTGTACATACACACATACCAAGCACATTGACCTGTATGTATACATAAATAAGACAATGTAGATAAGAAATACACCCTCAAAGCTGTTTGTAATGTTGCCTTTATGTCATGTAATGCATCAATAGCAAACAAGAAATATCTTGAAAGATGATTGGTCCAATTTGAAAAAAGCAAATGTGCTGTTGTTTTATTGGTTGAAGCTGTCGTTTAATTGGTTATCTACTTTCATTCATTTTATTCGAACTTATGACTGCATGTATATATTCAATATTCAACAATAATAGAATGTGTCGTACAAACAGTTGTTACATATTAAATTATATTTGATAAATCATGTAAATGAATTTAAATCAAAACACAATTACACGACCATTTTGGCATTGTTAAACTTTCGGAAATTTCCATAAAATCACAACTTAGCCAGATAGGTATTTATTTTTTGAAACATGTACTAGAACATTAATGCGATATTTACGCATTTATCACGTGTCTCAATTAAAACAAAGATACGAGGAATGATAAATAATAATTAGACCTGTCTTCTTTAAACTTAATCAAAGATATTAAATCTTTCGAATCGTCAAATGTGTGCAATGATTAGACATTATTTATTCCGTAGTTCTCGCTTGTATACAAGTATAGACAACATATTCATTACTGTTTACCGTGTGTAATTAACATAACATTGATAAGAATAATGTTGTTTTATTTTGATGCATAAAGTACATAAAACTGCGACAATGATTCGTCCGTAATTTAAAGTCTAGTTTCTGTCCGTAGGAATGTGTAGCGCAATCATACACAGTAACATATGTCTAAATTTAAACCACAATTTAGGAACTATGAATTCATTCATTCCCAGTCCAGCGTACATTGTGCATGTTTAATCTAATATGCGTCCAGTTTCCAAACCAAGTTCGGCTGTCCACAATTCACTTTGACATTTGACTTAGGTTTGGTTAGCTTTCTCTCTGTGACTCATGTACCAAACTCGAGCTCAATACGACTGTGCCGAAAAACCAGGGAATTTGTCAAGAGTCATAGCTCTTATGTACATACTAGCTGATTAATGAATTTGACATGCTACACATTCTGTATAATTTTAAATAAATAAGCTTAAAATCCAATTAATACCAATGAAGAAATTGAAATCTGATCATTTTGTATACTTCAAATACCTCAAACATGCTCCTCCAATGTTCCATGTCTCCAGTAAGTAATGGTGCATCATGTGAAATACCAGCACTATTTATACAAACATCTACACCTCCTAAGCTGGCTTTTATCTGAATAATCAACAAAATAACTGATTAATGCTATAGTAGTAACAAGTAAGGTATGTTATTAACAAGAAATCTGAGATAAATAAAGTTATGTGTTAAATTTACTCAGTATAAATTCAATACCTTATGCAAGACCACAGAAAATTGTCACAGTTCTCTTCCCTTTATCCCTTTTATAGTAACTAGGACACGGATGTCCCCGCTATGGACTTTTCAATCGTTATTGATTATTTGTTAAGTCGAAAAAGCGCCAAAATTTCTTTTAAAAATGGTAGAATGTAATCGAAACAGAACTTGATATTTCTTCATTATCCTATGCTTATGTGCCCACTATGTATCGAATCCGTCCACACTTTCAAGAATTGTTGATCAGAAGCCACCTTTTCAGACGGATGGACAGGTTGAAATGAGGAGGTATAAAATGCTATGTTTCAAACAATTACAAGTTTAGTGTAAACAAAACTATTGACCCAGTAGACAATTGTCTTTTCATTTGTTTATTGTTTCCTTCAAAACTGATCAGCTTTTAATCAGGAAACCCTTTATGCAACTGACAAAATGGAGCCTCTATGTCCTTCTTAAGAGGGTTGAATGTTGGACCTTTGGTATAATAAGCTAGCAAAAAACCCTAAGACAGTAAACCAGACCTTGCACGAGAACAAAATTAGAAAAATAAACCTCATCGAGTGGTAAAACTCCCATGGCAATACTCACATTTTCAAACATAGAGAGTACTTCACCTTCCTTGGAGACATCGCAAGTAATTGTTGTCAATGTACCTTTCTCTGCAGCCAGATTATTGGCTAGTTCCTATCAGTACAAAGTAATAACTTATAGCACAATCGTATAGAAATTCATGTTCACAAATCTCAAATTAGACTAAGATTTGACATGGTTAGTCCGTTGGTTAATTGTAGGGTAAGTTACACAGCCACAAAGTTAGCTCTGACCGTGGAGAGCCATACTAGTGTTCATGGGGTTGTGTGTTCGAGTCCTACATTGGGGGCATTTCCACCCTAATTTACATATTAACTGGTTGCTTCTTCCGCATGATGGCTTCCATCTACAATTTGAATGGCTATCTGTGGCAGAGTTGTTATAGTAAATGACCACAAATCACACTCATCCCTCTTCCATGCGGATTCAAATCCCGCCTTGGATGTATAATGTGTACGTGATGAAGCTATCCAACTGATATACGGAGGGTCTGTGGTTATACTCAAGTGGACGCCTGCGGCCAAACAAATTATAGAAAGTTCACCAAGGGGACCTTTCTCCACCCTATTATATTTTCTTCGTTTTTGTATTAATAGATCAAAAGTTTCAATGTCTACTGTACAGACGAAATTATATTACAGACGAAATACACGCGTACTACCTATTACCCGTGGAGTAAATCAACTGGTAAATTTCACGCGTTCATTCTATTAAAAGTGATTTTAAAAACATTTCAGATTTACCTGAATCTTTGAAGTATTGCGGGAACACCCAACAACTTTCATGCCATGCTTTACAAGTGATTTAGCTATTTCATATCCAATACCAGCTGATGCTCCTGTGACAAGAGCAACACGTCCAACCCACCTTTGCATTGTTAAACTAAGTTTTGTAACAACCTCAATTTCGACCTTCCTTTCACGCTTTATAGGGCCGCATACTCGCTACTCTGACCTCGTGATAAACAATAATCCAAAATGGATGCGCCCAGAACTGGTAAATATTCACCCGATAAATTGTGTTTTTGTGTCGTAGTTTTGCTCTAAACACTTTCATATTTACTATTTCTATTTTTACCATATTGCTTTCTTCTGGGTTTGATGACTGTCATAAAGTTGTTGGCATAAAATGGTATGTTATTCGTTGTTAACTAGAATTTAGCTTTGTAAAAAAGCTAGTCAGCTGATAGTCCTACACATATAATTCCAAGCATTTGTATTCTTCACGTTTTACCTTCGTTTTTGATGATATTTTACGTTTCTGTCAAATGCGGAGTCATATGGTATATCGTCATTTTCCAGTTGCTCTTTTTATATAGGTGCCGATTGAAATTATCGGTTTCCAGTCAACTCGTACCTTGGTCACTCGTACCAACTTTGGTCAACACGTACCTTAGTTAACTCTTACCTACATTCTTTTAAACCGTTAGTATCAAGAGTTATACATTATAAAATTAAGTTTTCGTGTATTTTCCGGTATGCTTTGAACAATTTTGAACAGTATGACTATACTGGTAATGTTTGTCAGTACTTAATATGCGGCAGCTAATACCAGTTGGTCAACTCGTACCTTCGGTAAAACAAGTCATATTCAAGTCAGATAAACAATTATTAATAAAGTTAATCTGATTAAATGTATGCTTTTCCTGTATTGTGTGGCTCAATTGTGACCAGTGTAAACATATCAAACTTTCTCAGTAACGTTAATCATTACTCAATAGACGGCATATAACGCCTGTTGGTCGACTCGTACCTTCGTAATTCAAGTAATTTTCCAACCATACAAAATATTTAATTAATCTTAAGTTATTGTAGAATCCTGTGTAATGTTTTTCCTGACAATGTATTGTGCACTAGACCATTGACATACATGTCCGTGACCAGACCATATTTTAAAATTATTTGTTTGGCATAACCCTACATACTTAATTGCTGGGTATGGTTATGTCAAACCAACACATTTTAATGATAGTCTTACAATATAAAGACAATTTAAAACAAACTCAAGTAATATTTGTATGATTTTTAATGCATTAATTAACAAATATGTAATAATTCAATGATAACTAAATAATGCAAACAAAATATTTACCGAACTGTTAATATACATATATTTACATTATAAATTTACACTGACCAAGTGTCCCGACAAAGTACACTATATACATGGTCATAGTCCCTAGTTTCTGCTCACAGCAGGTCTGTACAACTCGCTGTTGCCATCTCTCGTGTGCTGAAATGGACATTCAGCATAATTACACTCTATACATAAGTCCGAAATTGTTATAAATTATGATCACAGTAACACAAAATATTCAATATCCAATTTATTATCTATCTTAACACAATTTAAGAAAAAAATTAAAATCCATGACAATAATATATATATATATATTATTAAAACACTACAATAAATATTATCCAGCGTAGCACTAATTCAATCACATTTCTAGGAACAAACGATCTTCACAACGACAAATTATAAAACCAAATGCACCTATTAATGTATTGATAAATATCATTTTTCTCTGGCAAAATTTTCACAATAATTGATCTAAATCCTAAATGATATCTGAAAAAAAAACCTATAACATATGCATTAGTATACAGCTTAAAGTTATAAAAGTTGACCAAAACAGGTACGTGTTGACTTGGGTAGTTATGCTTTGACCAAAGATAAGGTATGAGTTGACCAAAACCGGTTACCATTTTATGCATATTGAAATCAAATATTTCACCACTAAAACTTATGACATATTAATAAATAATCAATTATGGTACAGTTGCAACAAAAATCAAGAATAAAACACTGGCCTTAAGTTAATAATGCAAATTGTGTTTAAATCCGATGGGTAGTCGAGTAAATATCTTGATGTAATGGTGGGCGGTGACATACAGCATGTTGTTTACATCGTGATAATTGCCATTTTCTTGCGTTTTTCATTGATGTTATGCATGTAACTAAATACGATTTTGGTAGCATTTGACATATCTATCTGAAAAACATGTGATAAAACAATATAATCCATGTGTTTAAATTTGAGCTGAGACAGACTTTGCTGTGAGTTTTTGATGAGATGCTTTTAGACTCAATGCTTGTCAATAAAGGTAAAATATGAAAAATAAAAAAACAAATATTGAAAAATGAAGTTGAACATGAAGGATCTAGCATGGTTGTCTTATTGTTTGGACTAGTCAGCGGATTGTTCTCCAGTGCTAAAGATTGAAAGATGTTAAATAGTTATGGATGTTAGTTGGTGTCAACATGAAGATTGGAGTAAATAAATAGTTTCTGGGCATATGAGAGATGAAAGTGGGAATTTTAAGCACTTGTGCTTATATGATAAATTTTGACATCTATTATATGGTCCCCTAACAGGTTTTCGTGGTATGTCAAGAAATCATGGTATGTATTTATACACACCATTTGCACATGAAAATGAGGTATTTGAAAATAAATTCTGTGAATAGGTTTAAAATCATTCATTGTTCTAATTTTCTACTAAAACTTATAAAAAGTGCTAAATTTACTTTATAGGATAACTTCCATTCATGATTTCATGCAGTGATTCAGAAGACCCCTGTCGTGTATTCATAGTGTAGGCGGAGCTATAATTATACGTCACAGGAGGAACTGTTTCCACAATTAATCGATTATCTTGAAATATTAACACAGAATGTCCTTCAAACTGCATTTTGATACGTTTGAAATGACCCCACGAAAACCTGTTAGAATTGTTTTACATACGCACAGGTTACCTGCTTGTTAATAAGAGACACCACAGACTTGAAAACAAAGAATTTCACATCAAAACTGGCTTTAGACAGTAAAATAACGATTATTACAGACGATTTTGTATAATTTTTATGTCCGTCTTGCTTTGATAATTCAGAATATTGGCCGATATCATTAGTACCACAAAAACTGGGTGGACCTTATACATTTTAAATCAATTATGACAAATATATAAAGTGTTTTGTGACAGATTCGACCATGCTTACAGAAATAAGCACCGATGCCAACTTATCTTACAGGAATTTTCTTTTTAGTAGGGAATGGTACTCGTTATAAACGGCCCAAAAGAGGCACGTCCAGACAGGTGGGGTAGTCATACCCATAAAACAAAGTGAAAAATAGACAATATTTCTTAATTTTGCCTCACTTGATTACATTAAGGCCCATTTTGTTTAATGACATGCCCCAGAAATTTTTGTCACCCAACTTTGGAAAATTGGTAAAACAAATGGTCGGTGACTTTGATTAAGAAACATGTTCCCTGCTCTAACTTATTAGATTCACAAGAGGTCCTGCTTGAAATACCGGTAAACAAAAACAACCAGCTTAAAGTAAGTAGAGTGCACTAAACAGCACACCAAATGTGGAAAACTTGCATATAATGCAGACCTGTGTAAATACTAGGACAGACAGAGGCTGAATTATTGTCAAATTGAGAAATTTATTAATTTACTCCCAATAATTCAATTTCAGATCATCTGTCCACTGTACGCCATGTGATTTTGGTGTTATCTGGTAAGGGTGGTGTTGGGAAGAGTACAGTTGCTACTCAGATAGCTCTTGGACTGAAACATGCTGGAAAAAAGGTGATTATTACTTCCTTGTTCTTTCGTAAGATAGAGATTTAATGTTCCATGTTGAATAACTTCTTTCTGGGGCATGTCATGAAATGATCAATGACTGATTTGTTTTAGCACATGGCTATTACACGTTTTAGTCTTACAACAGAGTAACTGTTCCAATGCATGTCTGTTTAGGAATTTGGTCTGTTATATGTCACATGTGGGATAAGTGTATAATGATTGAATCACAGAATATTTGCAAAGAAAACTACAGGACAACCTCTTCAGAGCAACAGTCTGTGGGAGATGCAGTTTCCGCTGTTGAGAAGTGGCAACCTCTTCAGAGCAACAGTCTGTGGGAGATGCAGATTCAGCTGTTGAGAAGTGGCAACCTCTTCAGAGCAACAGTCTGTGGGAGATGCAGTTTCCGCTGTTGAGAAGTGGCAACCTCTTCAGAGCAACAGTCTGTGGGAGATGCAGTTTCCGCTGTTGAGAAGTGGCAACCTCTTCAGAGCAACAGTCTGTGGGAGATGCAGATTCAGCTGTTGAGAAGTGGCAACCTCTTCAGAGCAACAGTCTGTGGGAGATGCAGTTTCCGCTGTTGAGAAGTGGCAACCTCTTCAGAGCAACAGTCTGTGGGAGATGCAGTTTCCGCTGTTGAGAAGTGGCAACCTCTTCAGAGCAACAGTCCGTGGGAGATGCAGATTCAGCTGTTGAGAAGTGGCAACCTCTTCAGAGCAACAGTCTGTGGGAGATGCAGATTCAGCTGTTGAGAAGTTGCTGCTTTGACAGATGTCAAATTGGTTGTAAATTTTACTGCTCTAAAATTGATACAATGTTTTTGAAGAGAGGTTGATGCTCAACACTCAACAGAAAGCTGCTATGGAAGAGTTGCACTGTTTATGGTACAATGTTCTCACTAGACTCCTAATTAGGCTTTATGGGCTCCTATCTTTTCACTGGGACTCCTATTTCTAGCAAAAAATTCTTTGACATTGCATTGGAGGACTATAATTTTTTCCAAAAGCACAGTTTTGGACTCTTGTTTTCAAATCCTAGTGAGAACCCTGTGATAAACTGATATTAAACTTTTACTTGCTAGGTTGGGTTGTTGGATGTAGACTTATGTGGACCAAGTATCCCAAAGATGTTTGGTTTGGAAGGACATGATATTCATCAGTGTCCTGAAGGGTTAGTAGCCAACATGATATGTTCAGTATAGACTCACCTGACAATTTCTTTCCTAGATTTATATTAAAGATCCCCACAATGTGTCCTATAAGCGATTATTCAAAGGCTTCAATGCCATATAGACAACATTATGTGGTCACTTGGTCTACTTCAGATCAGTTGGCATTACAGGTTCTTATGAATAGATATTAAATGTAGTGCTGATCAAATATTTGATAAAAATATACAATTAGATAATGATAACTGTGTATTTGTTTTATTAATATAAATCATTGAATGCTCAAAAATGCTGAGCTTTGAGAAGACATTTGTTTTTACTAAGAAGTGCATGGCTGATGTTTAATACATTGGACTAATTTACACTTTTAAATGTGCTATTACTGTGTAATTTTTGAAAAACTTAGAATTTTATATTATTATTTCCTTTCTTATAGATGGTTGCCTGTGTACATTGACAAAGAACAAACTCTGGGTATTATGTCTATAGCATTTCTCATTGAGAGTAGTGATGATGCTATTGTATGGAGAGGGCCGAAGAAAAATGGTGAGTTTAACATTATTTCGAGATTTTAATTCCATCAGTTCACCACAGTGTTGACAAATCAGTGAAAATGGATTTGTAGATCCTTAAGTTATGCCATCATGATTTGCAAATATGGCACTCTTTTTAAAAACTAAAAAAAAACAAATTTTAGTACAGTTTAGAATGTCTTAGCAGCTCCCTGTCATATTTAAAAAAATTCTCCCTATCAATGTATTTTCCTGTATATTGGGACTGTATGTGAACAACTCCCTATCTTCTGTGATTAGGAACCGTGAAATTATGTTCCCAATTTAGATTGGACTTACAGTGACTTTCTGCTAGTAATCAGCAATTATCACTATTTTTTTTGCATGGGAGAATTATATTTAAACGGCAATTGAAATACAGGTGTTGACATGGAACGTGTTACTAAATATGATTATTGTTTGAACAAACAAAATGTGGGGCACGTATGGTTTGAAACCTATGTGTAAAAAATGTAAGTTTGTCCCCTGTTCAATGTAATCTTGTTTGCAGACTTCCATACGTAGTCATGTATGACCAAGGAACCCTTACGGCTGGAACACTATAATTTAAACACAATTTATCTTTCCTAAGTAAGAAAATGAGTTTTTTATATATCTCATATTATTCTCCAACAATCATCAGCTGATTCCTATGACTTGATATTTTATACAGCTATGATCAAGCAGTTTCTGAGTGATGTTGTATGGCGAGACATAGATTATCTGATCATAGATACACCACCTGGTACATCAGATGAACATTTAACAGTGATAGAAAGTCTCAAATCTTACTGTCCTGATGGTGCTTTATTGGTTACAACACCACAGGTAATATTGTATGATTATTGTTTGAAGGTTGTATATATGATGTGACGGACATACCCTGAAACCCAGGAAATAAGCCACAAATTCCCTACTGAAATAAGCCACACATTCCCTACTGAAATAAGCCACAAATTCCCTACTGAAATAAGCCACAAATTCCCTACTGAAATAAGCCACAAATTCCCTACTGAAATAAGCCACAAATTCCCTACTGAAATAAGCCACAAATTCCCTACTGAAATAAGCCACAAATTCCTTACTGAAATAAGCCACAAATTCCCTACTGAAATAAGCCACACATTCCCTACTGAAATAAGCCACAAATTCCCTACTGAAATAAGCCACAAATTCCCTACTGAAATAAGCCACAAATTCCCTACTGAAATAAGCCACAAATTCCCTACTGAAATAAGCCACAAATTCCCTACTGAAATAAGCCACAATATGTTTGGGGATGTCAGTGTGTATGCGTATACTACTATGTGTGTGTAAAGCAGTAGACATAATCAGGTAAGAATAATCAATGATGTAATTTTGGTTTTCTTATTTGTACAATATATGATATCTGTTTGACTGAAAGAGCTGGTGTATTCAATCATTTTTTTAAGCTATTGCTTTATCAAGTCAGGAATGCAGACAATTTGTAAGATATACATAAGACATGATTGTGGTTAGCTCTTCACTGTGATTTCATCAAGTAATTCAATGAATATGTAAAATGACACTTATTTTACCAACTGCATACACCTTCTTGTGAACTGTGTTTTGAATGGTACTTTGTAAAGAATCTCTTACCAATTCTCCTATTTAATTGACAATTATAAACAAACTGGTTCTTCTGTATGGCCTTAAACTATATTTTAGAGACTGATTAAAGCATTACTTTATATTGAATCCTTAGTATGATTGATTTTGGAAGTGTCTCTCGTCACTTGTCATGGCGAGCATACACCTCACCCAAAGTTTGAACCTATGACCTCCGAATTTACTGTTGAGTGCTCTTCCAACTGAGCTTATTTGGGCAGGCTTATTTAATCCTTTATATTTCAGGGTGTAGCTGTTGGAGATGTGAGAAGAGAGATGACATTTTGTCGTAAAACAGGAATTCCAATTCTTGGTATTATTGAAAACATGAGTGGTTTTGTTTGTCCATGTTGTGGGGTACGTTACTTTGAACAGTCCTCAGTATCTCCTGTATTTCTACTATCATGGATATTTGTGTTCTTGTTGATTCTTTCAATATATACTAAGTTTGTGACGAACCATTGTCTTTAAATAAGAACAAAATCAATATTATAATGGATGTAAGATATCTAATGAAATTGAATCAAATGTAAAATCTTTTGACTTCTCTTGAAGGATGTCATATTGAGTTAAATGCACTCAGTTTCGAATTCATATTTATGGTAGTTTTTCATGCAGTATACTCTTCTGTGAATACTTACAACCGGGTATCTTACGAAAAAATACCCAAAGAAGCGCGATGCAACTACACATATTCAAAGTTCATGAACCTTGTCACATTGGATAAATAACGGCAATATAAGAAGTTGATATTTGTTCATACTTAATGTTCTCCCACCTTGTAAGGTGTTAGCATAGTTTTAAATTGATATAAAAAGCTTTGTTTGACACAATGAATATCTTTGTTCGGAAAGAGGGTGGTTATCACTTTTCTTGATTGTTGTTCAATGCGACATGGTACTCAACTTATAAATTTGTTGATATCTATTAAGAGACCACTTTATTAAGAGTTGACTTTTTGGCAGTCCCTTGGGTGGTCTCTTAAAACAATGTGTACTGTATTCATGACTTGCCTCTAAATATGCAGTTATGTACTACATTTATGATATGAAATTATGTTCTGTCATTACCATTTACAGGAGGTTACTAATATTTTCTCAAAGGGAGGTGGTGAATCACTAGCACTACAGGCTCATGTGCCATTCTTAGGTAAGTCTCCATGTCTTCAGAAACTCTCCGAGAATAGAAGGGAATGTAATATCACTGTTGTATAGATATTGCACCTAAACTGAGATGTTGTCTTTAAAAGTCTATCACATTTGTAACTTTGCATCACTTCCATAAGTTGACTATGTAATTGACATTACCAGTAATTGCAACTGCCTAATATGTATATTTATTGAACTTCTGTACATCATTATTATTGTATCTGTTGGTTCTGTCATGATTTCCAGTTGTACTGACTTTGTCCGAATTCATCTTTCCATCAACGGTTTTGTTTTACCAATTATTCTTGTGTGCATGTTTACATGTCTTGAAGTCTTTCATGTACATGTATATGAATTGACAAAATACCAACCCGTGAAACTTTCTTGTTCAGGTATTTGGACTTGGTAGAAACCTACATGATGTATTAGGTAATTACGACAAGCTTAAGCAGATATATTCATGTTGGTTGGATTGTATATTTGTCACAGATTGAAGAGTGAAAGCAAAATAAGTCAATGTTAGGTGTTGAATCTCAAAGGTCATTTTGATAATTTTGGACTGGATTTTACCATTTTATAGCCAAATATCTATAATTTAGAGAAAAAATGACCCTTCAGCCAGAATCCTGAGGATCAATTTGTGGCTTTTTGGACATTCCAGGGGTCAAAGGGTCAACTCCAGGGTCAAATGGAACCCCTGTGTTTATACAAAGTATATGTACATTTTCAGGATGTATTCCACTGGATCCACAACTTGCTGCATCATTAGAGGAAGGTAAAGACTTCCTGGAACATTATACACAGTCCCCCACATTCGCAGCATTAGACAGTGTCATTAAGAGATTGATTGCTGTGGATAAGGACTTCTAGAATGAACACTCTCAGTTATGAAGCATTGAATGATATAACTAATGCCATCCATTGTTGTGTTGACCAAAGTTGAATAAGTTTTATTACATAAATTTGTAAAAAAATGTATCAGTTTTGTTAATATGTAGAATTGCATTGATGTTGCATATATATATATATATAAAAGACTTGTTACTGATCATTTTCTCAGAGTAGTGTTGAAGTGTTGTTTATTTCGGTTCATTTATTTTAAATTACAAAACGATCAAATATGCTAAACAAATCCACAACATATCGTGTTATCCCAATTTAAAATGTTAAATTTTGTGTGCAAATGAGGATCATATTAAGCGGACGTTTATTACTGCTTGGTGATTTCAATGGAGATTTGTTTGTGTAATGATTAATGCAGTAAAGGCAGTCTTTGAACATGTGGTGGATGTGTGTTAATATTGTTGATTCAGTCAACTTCTGTGTTTAAGTGCCAGGATTAAGTGTTTGCTGCATCATTTACTTGTTGTCAGGGTTTTTCATTATGTATTTGTTTTGCTAGTTTATATGCATATATCTTGTACTATGCTAGGTGTGTAAATATCTACATCCTTGTCCAACTACAACAAGTTAGGTGAACTTTGTTTGTCTTGTTTCTCGTTATGTTGTACATTTAGGAGCAGAAGGATTTCATAAAGTTTAAAATCTTGTTTTTACTCACAAGATGATGATGTATTGAATTGTTTATTGAATCCGCAATGTCCATTCAGTCTTTGAAATCGTTAATGCCTTGTAAACTTTGTATAATGTGAGTGAAGAAACAAGATGTCAGTTATACAATACAAGTTACTTTGGCATTAACTTCTCATTCAAAATTTATAGCGGCATATTTAATATCGATGAAAAAAATATACAACAATCAGTATCAAACTGTACAGTGAATATCAGAGGTATATGTTTCTTGATGAAGTTATATTTCATTTCTATAATAAGGGGTACTTTGGGTGATATGTAGGGGAATAAAATATGAATGATTTTTGAAAAATCTGAAGTTATGATGCTTATGTTGTCAAAGGGAAACTGTCTTTGTATGATTTATTTTTATACTGGCATTTTATTGTATTGTTTGTAAATTATTTAAAGAAGTAGAAATAAAACAAGTAAACAAGATAGTGTATTTATTTTCCATTTAATGAAATGTAATACTGTAAAAAGGTGCAATATGTATACAAAACTCAACAATACGCAACAATAATAACCTGTCATCAGTACCAGTAAATCTACTTTACAATATTTTGTCTTAAAATCTTTTTCCGACCTACAATTCAACTTAATGCACATTGAAGTTCAGTAATAAATGTAAAATGTACAGGACATGAATAATTAAGAACATACAATCAGGTAATTAGAAATAGGACAAGTAAGTTCATTAACTTTGACATCATCATATTTTTCATATAACGAGCATGATATTTATAAGTTAAACAAAAGGCATAGGAATGATGCAAAATGAATTTAACGAATATACTATAAAGCAGATAACAGCTTAGTAAGTTCACTTGCTCCGTATCTGTCAAGATAGGTATCTAGTATTAAGCTTCATGCTCTCTATAATGTAACACTTTAATGGCAGTTGATTTCTGCATTTTGCTGGCCAATTTCAAAATTAAAAATTGTAAAAAACAGAGTTAAGCAATAGCAAAAAAGGATGACTTTACATCAACAAAACAATAAGGCTTGAAAAAATAGTCTGTTCCCTGTAACGTGCTGAAAAAAGTTTGTTGATGAGGACTGATGTATAATCGTACATTAGTAAAGAGACGGTGACCTCTACTTTACTCTCAAGATTTAAGCCGTAAAATGATTTACCTCAGGAATTAAATAGCAGGGTTACAGAAAACAGACATAGTTTTAGGCCTACGATATTTAAATGTACTTAATAGAATATATTATATACTTTAAATATTTAAATACACTTAACAGAATATATCACAGATATTGGACAAATAATGCTTTAATAAATCAATCACAGACATCATAACACTGAATGCTACTACATCCTAAGTTGGCACAATTTGTATATTCTATCACTATTACAGAGAATAATAAGTCTAAATAACGTAAATAAACCATTCATGTTTGCCTCAGAAAGTTTGCAGGTAGTTACCTCACAATTATCTTGCCCCGATCTCCTGAAACACCTCAATTGGAGCTAAATCTCAGCTCAAATATTGTCTCAAATCGTCGAGATTTTCCTCATCTGAGTCCGGACTCAAAATCGGTATTACAAAACAAAAAGATGAGATGAGTTTTTTTCTCAAAAAATGTTCTAGAGATTCAAATGAGATTTGTCTCATTCTCAGTCTCTATTTTGAGCAAAATCTCATACTGAGCTGAGATTTCTATTTTGAGATGTTTTGAGAGATCCAAATTAGGTCCAAGTTTGCGTTTACTTCATTGTGGTATCTATATGACTACCAGTAGACAGATATGTTTGAACAATAAACAATGATACCAGTCACTGCAGTGTATCAGTCATATTTTGTAACGTAGCAGAAATTCAACAAAAAATAGACAAAATTTATATTGACCATTATATCAATATTTATCTTCTGAACAAATAAAGTCCTTCACCAGTAGTTTTGTTACACGCTGATCAGCAAAACGCATGTTTGTTGAGTACCATAGTTCTAGAGTTTCGGTAAGAAAGACAGAGAGTAACGTTTCCGTTTTTACTGAAGATCTATGGACATCCGCTGTGCAAGCAACTCGCACATGTGTTGGTACACAGCTTTAAACAATTGTGATGATGATAAATCTATGAACTGTTCAAAGTTGTGATCTTCACGGTTGTGCTAATAACGCCTGTTGAAGAGCCAAGTCGGCACCGGCTGATAGTGAATCAGGATCCCTCTGAAATACATATACCAAACAATAAATATACTGCACATAAAAGATTCCTATCAAATACACCAATAACCAAATCAGTAATACAAAGAAATCCATCAAAATTACTTAATACCCCTAGTTTATGACCAGCTGGATTCAGTGAAGAAAGTTACTGATCTATTTAAATATGATTGCAAATATTGTATTCTTTTTTACATAATAACCCTGAAATCTTCTGTAAGTGACTGATCAAGTCATAATATATATGATGTCAAAATATGAAATTACACAATGGCGTAAGTGCACATGTCTGTAAGATGTTCAATGAAATTACTAGATTCAATTTACACTTCATATCTTGATAGTTCAAATATTTCATTCAATAACTTACTAAGTCAACTATATGTATGTAAAAAAATAAAATTCTATGAATTCTTGAATCTGAACAAAATGAGACATGTCACTAGTAGAATGACAAATGACCCTGATGTTGAGTGCACTTGCATGTGACCTTGACCTAAGAGGTACAGACCCCATTCATGGAAAACAATATTCTTAACAATCATGAACAATTTCTATGAATAGTTTTACTGGAATCCGCTGAATTGCTTACAAATTAAAGCAGAGACATGAGTGTTTAGGATGGACAAACTAACAAACAAACAGTGAGATAACTAAATGCCCTTGTTCAGTGGCATAAACAATAACTGTCAAAAAATTGAACTGTACAAACTCAACAATTTCTAGAATGAGCAAAGAACAGAACATTATTCAAAAAAAAATTGCAACTAAAGACAAAAGGAACAATTTGGAGCACATGCAAATGAATACCACTGCTACAAGCATACAATATCAAGTCTCTTTTCAATCAGCAATTTTTCACTTTGTCAAGAATTCTGTTTACAAGTTTCCTATCTTTATTATTCTTCCGTTCTTCTTCTTTGTTGTCTTCATTATGACTCTTCAACAATTTATAATATAAGTGAAGATATAAAGATACTTAACCAAAACAATCAACAAGTAAGCCTTGTATAACTTTTATCATTCAATAAACAGCTTAATATACCTAGGTACTATGTAGCTAACTCATTGCCTTCCCGGTGAATTTATAACTATTAACTTAATAGCTAACCAAAGGTCTTTACCAGACCAAATGGTTATATCCATTTTTGCTTAAAAATCCTCTGATTATTTTAAACAATTGACCAGTATGGATATATACCACGTACATCATGTACTCACCCTAAGGAAAAATTAGGGTATATACATTTAATGCAACTGTTTTGAAAACAAAGGAATGTTGGGAAAGCTGTTTATTTGCATTAATCTAAAGTTAGAGATGTAGCCAGTATGAGGTCCAGATCATTGAAGGTTCTTGAAGAATTGAGATTTTGCCCCGTAATACTACAGTTTCTCCATTTATCTGACAACACTTTTTAATTGTAATCTGACATTATCTTTCAGTTTCCTAGAACATTAGAAGAAGCTGTAGAACACATGACTATGAGAAGTTTCTATGATCTTGTGCTCATACTGACTAACTTATATCAACATGTATAATAATTCAATACAAATAAATGGGACTCTAGCCACACTCATAGGGGCGTCACGTTTTCTTGAAGTAGCAGGGAAATCGCCAGAAAAGGATGGGGGTCTGGGGGGGGGGGGGGGAGTCACCCCTTAATTATGAGCATTCATACAAGGAAAGTAGCTGGGTGATGAGGCTAAAGTTACTGGGTAATTTTACCAGGTCCCAGCCCTTATTGATACCCTGCACTCAAACGTTTGTTAATTAATTTCTATCCTAATTGCCATACTTTCTTCAGAGGGCGGACACAGTGAAATAATACCATTACATGATTAAACAATGATTGACCTCATGAGTCCTTAGGACAGGGATGCCCCTGCTATGGGCTTTTAAGTCGGATGCAACTTTGTTTGTAAAGGCTTGATTATTTTGAAGCAAAATGAATTGAATCCATCCATCATTTAAAGAGTTACTAATTGTAAACAATTTGTTTAGGTACAAAAATGGCCATAACTCCTCCAAAAAATGGTGAATTGTAACCGATATCTATCTTGACCTGTATTTTATTATTTTATACATATGTGCCCAATATAAATTGAATCCATCCATCCTTATTATCCTTATTGATCGGAAACCAAATTTTTACATGGACAGGGGTAACACTCTATGCCCCTTCACCATTTTTTGAATGGAGGCGGCATAAAAACACCTGCATGAATAACGGCAATTAAATCTCATAGAATATCTGTGAAAAGCTGTAAAATTAAAGATTATACATTAAAGGGATCAACATATACACAAAAAGATGTGTGGTCTATATTTGAAATTAAAACTGTTGATGTAATATTTATTACTGTAATAAATACACATTCCAGCCTCCAAGCACAAAACATTTACCAAATGATATTCAATAAAAAGTATTAGTAATTATAGCATTTTTATGCAATTTTGAGTTGAAGTATTTACATATGTTTGCCAAGATGATAACTTCATCATAATAATAATGAAACTTCAGGTATAGTATGATCCCATTAAACTATTCACTAAAATGTATTTACAAATATTTTCCTGTTTTGAATAATGGTTTTCAATGAATTCTATCAATGTCTTCTATTACTATTTTCAAAACAGTTATGCTTCAATGCATGTTTATGGTATGTACATGTAATCATAATACTGCACCTATACATGTATAGTATTTGCTTCAAATGATACTTGGAATATTTTATATAATTTATATAAAATTTGTAGAAGAAAATCATTGGGAAATATATTCAGCTTTTACATTATGAAACTATAACTCAATAGTAACTACAATGTATAAGCCATGGAATTATAAAAAATATTTTCATCATATGCATATCAGTTTACACTTTATAAGACTGCACCACCTGCCTTCTTCTTGCTTCCTGATAAATAATTTTGAAAAAAATGTTGCAAATACATTCATAGTGAAGGCAAATACTGTGTCACACAAACATAAGTTCTTGTGATATAAATCTTTATACTGAACAAAGGACTCAATATCTGACTGCAATGTATTGTCATCAATGTTTATTTCATTTCTACCAGATAGTTTGGAAGTAAACTCACAATGCACCAATTACACTATGGTACTGTTTGCTTTAAAATACAAGTTTGAATTTGATTTTAAATAGAGCAATAAAATGTACATCTGTGACCTACATATTACATTTATGTAGCAATATTTTGGGTGTCTCTCAATAAAAACCTTGCATTTAGATATTAAGCCCATTGCATTGGGATAACAGAAAAAAGCATTCTCGTGCACATCTACAATAATAACAAAAATGTGAAAGCTACAGATTTCTGTATGTATATCTGTTGATACAATATTGACCACTTCAAGACTTACCCTCCACTGTTACTGTGTCCTTGAGTTTAGAAAGTGAGTGGTAAGATATAACAACAAATATAAATGAATTGACATATAGTCAAATACTTAACATATACCAAGCACAGACTACATTGTTTGTAAGGACACAGTCATTTTTAACCTGTACAAATTGGAGTCTAACACTATAAAGTTCAAACTGTATTTGAATAAGACATATTCAGTCGAAACCCTTTATGTGGACATTGCAGGGACCTGATAAACAGTGACGACATATCAGAATGTCAATATATCTGATTTCCAAAGTACTGTACAGGCAATTTAACTCATTGTGTATGCATTTTTCGCAATGGCGGTGCTGTCAAACTCACAATAAGTGTCTTTTGCTGTAGGGTGTTGTTAAACTAACTGACTCGTGATAAATGGTATTATTTAAATAAATATGTTTTTGTGTCCACGTTTCTACAATATTCATAATTAAGGTGTGAAAACAACTTGGAGAAATCACGTCGACATAGCTGAAATTGTCGACTTAGAAATCATTTTCCCTATACAATTATATAGCAATAGAAATCGGGACTTTAAATATAGGTTGACTAATCCGGAATGTCGATATTACTGATGTCGACACAATGAGTGTCGACTGTATCATTTTTTGTGAACTTGTTTATTCCTAAACAAGAATTACAGTCATTATATTGTTATATGGACGTTGGGACTGTTTAATTGCTATGTTTGATGAGGTAAATGTACACACTTCATGCAGAAATTATTGCCAAGTTAAAAGCATTATCTACTTAGTAGTCAAGCATGTGCATTAGACAAAACACATCTGCAGATGTATGTTTGTATGTTAAAGACATAAAGTGTTCTTTCTTATGTACAGTGTAAACATGCACTGAACATTGCTCTAACAAACAGTTCAATAGGAATAATAAAGACAACAGAAAATGACATCAAGACAATTGAATGCTGCTTCAACGTTTCATCATACTTTCTGCTCTGCCATAGGAAATGTTTTAGTCATCCTATGCCATTATTCAACTCATCCAGAATTAAAATTGAAAATGCAAACAAGAGAAACATTTTTAAAACACACGGAAAAATTAAAATCAAACAAGTTACAAATGTGTGCAAAATTATGGAATTAGTTATAAATAAAAAAATGAGTAAGTAAAACATTGTTGATTTAGTCACCAAAACATGATGTTAGAAAACAAAACTTGAATGCCATTACTTACTCTAAACTCTAGCATTAACAAATCACTGAGTCTTTTCACTTCATTTGGCTGGGCAAGTAAAGTTGTTTGCTTTCTTAAATGGTCTTTCAACATTAGACGTTGTTGTCTTCCAAATGCCAAACTGCCTTTCTGTGATCTATCAAACATTCTGAAATACATTGTATATATACACAGTTAGAATGCAAGAATACTTGAAATGATTTACAGCTTGATTCATCCAACTTCTGTCTCAGTTTACGAACTTCACGGACATATTGCTCATACCAGCAACTTCAAATATGATATCATCATCACTGGAATTCGAAACTAGATGTACTTGGAGTACTTTGATGTGCAATATACATGGACCGTGATTATCAAAACTTATCATCGACATAATTTAGCCATCCACTCCGATTTACAATAAATTACTATGGCGAGTGTCATATAATACAATGTAATATTAAAGGGGAAAGCACAAACATGTCTGTCTGCTTTGTTATATAAAATTATGCAGACAGATGAGTTTCGCTTTCACCCAAGGATATTTGCAAGTAATTTCTTCACTCAGTTAACAGCTAATGGAATGAAACCAATGCAATAACAATTTAAAAAGAACTCTCAAAAAGTGCACATGAAACAAATGTATGCACAGTGCCATCTCTCCAGATCAACACCTTTTTAATATGCATATATTGTTTGTTGTTGTTGCTCAAGAGAGTTTAACTTATAGTAAACTTTTGCTACAGGAAAAACTGACACTATTGTTGAAGAGAGGTCATTGCTCAAGAGAGGGCCACTCTGAAGAGGCAGCGCTGTAAAAACTTACATTGTGTACATAATACTTGTGTACTTACTCCTGATATCTCTTTTCCTGATCTCGGACTTTCTTGAAACTTTCATGTATCACATCTTTGTATGTAGCCGCATCAAGAGTAGGAAGTGTTAAGGTCAATTTTATTAAAATCGTAACAAAATTAAACTTGAACTACTTAGCAAACTTTATCCCGAACCTTTTTCTTGAAAAAACATTTCCAACTTGCTCCGTAAGAAATTTAGCAGTACACTGTACATGGCAAAATTATTTCATAGTTTTTGGAGTAAATTTTCAGTCAAACCTTTCAAAAATAGAACCATTATTTTGCTTTATTTCAATTTAAATTTCTACATGTTCCATGGTTTATACACAAACCAAATATGGCAGCATGACGATAAATAAGACAGACCCTAAAACACAGAGTCACAAATGTCAAGCTGATAATTTAGCTACCATGACAGCTCATGACAAAATTACCAAAATCAGGGTTTTCAGCTAGGGGTCCTTGGACCCTCGTGTTTGACAAATTGGAGTCCTTAATAAAGGATATCAGATATGCACTTTATACTTGACAAAGGTGTATTTTAGGGGTCTCAGGGATGCACAGTAAGTGGAAAATGGGAGTCCCTAGAAAAAGAAATGGGAGTCAGGGACTCAAGATTTCTGCGTCATGGAAATCCCTGAAAATTCTGTCAAATCTATACTAAAAGGATATGGTGGCAAGTTTTCTTGCTCTGTCCTCTGCACCAGGAAAACTTGACCAGCATCTTTTGTTAGATTCTTCACACGCAGGAAATGGGCAACAAGAGGACTCTGACCGTAGATATTATACACTGATCTGGCTGTGTCAGGTCCCTTACATGCAGGATGAGACTGAAAACAAAACAAAGAATCAATTATTTTTTAACTAATGTCTACAACTCAAAGAAAAACATTTAACAATATTATTTTTTATTTATCTTACACATTGCTCAATTTGAAGAATTTAGACTCATTAAGGATAATTAATCTACATTTTCAGTGTCCATCCTCATGCCACAGGCTCTCTCATTACATCACTAAATCAAATTTCAAAACCAAAAGTTTAAGGAAGGCAAAATTGATCTGTAAATAGATTTATTTATTTCAACATAAAATGTATAATTTACATGGCAATATAAATTTATTACACGGATTAGTAAAATCAATATGTATGAATTTAATAAAGTCACATCCATCAACATTATATGTTAAGGATAACACAAAAAAGTAAAAACTCTTGTTTCTTTTGTGGTCCTTAAAATGGTTCAAATTAGTTTAAACACCAATAACTTGTAAAACCCAGGCACATTATCACTGCATACACTATCAGTCATTAACTCATAGCATCTGATCAATTTTAACATTTAATCATGTCAATCAATCATTATTACTATAGAGAGGTAGTGGTCAAGGGTTAGAGCTCGCGATTCCTGATCCGAAGAGCAAGATTTTAAGTCCTCTGTGGAGTGGGGTTTGATCACGAACACAACAATCCCTGAACTTTGCACAAGTGCCTGTTAGTAACCAAGGAAGTAGTCAGCAAGAGTCATTAAAATAAGTTGTTTCAATTCTAAATCGAGTAATCAATAATTTTGAATACCTCTTCCTTTGGTTTTTGTTCCTTGTGAGCAGCAGCCATCATTTTGATTACTTGTTCTGATTGACTTTCCATTTTGTCTCTTTGTGAATCATAGTCTTCAAAAGTTGTCTCTCGTATAGGAGTCAATGCTTCCACAAGTTTACGCGGATCTACAGCTTTTGGTTGCTTCCCATGTTTACGTGGGCTAACAGAAGGTTTTGGCTCGGGTATTTCAGCAACTGCAAAGTTAAGAAGGCATAGTAAATACAAATGGTCATTTAAAAAATCAGTAAAGACAGGTAATTCATTTCACCAAAATCAAATTTATAATCTTTAATTATAACACAACACAGCAGACAACAGACAATTAAAAAAGATTAATGTAATCAGAATGGAAAATTCTCCTATAATAATTGGGTTTGGACATTTCCCTGAAAATAAGGTTCTGAAACCACTTCTTAAATCTTGAACAAAGAACTAATTTAAATCATTAAAATATCATGGTAGAAACAAAATGTGATCATTTTGACAAAAAGTTCCAAATAAGTCTCTTGGATTTCTTACGTTTGCCGTCATGTGACGATGATGAAGCAGAGGATGATGGGACTTTACTCGAGCTACTCTTTCTATCTGAATTATCACGTGACATTTTGCCTTTCCTTCTGGCACGAGCACGTCGTGAATGAGCAGACAGATTGGATGCCGTCTGTGACACCGAGGCCGAAGATGCATAGCGACTGATATTGCTTGATATCAAGGAATCCAGAAAGTCAAAATTCACAGATGTTATTGCTGAAAATGAAATTAATTTATCAACAATAACAAAAAATATCAAGACGCTATAATAACACATGTAGGGCAATTACTTTCATTTGTCAGGAATTTAGCATATGGATTACACTTAGCTTTTATCTAAAAGCAAAACGACAAATGATTTAAACAAAAAGATTCAATCAATATCGAAAATATTGTAAAAGGCTAAAGATTTCTGTCACATAAGTATGTACTTCATAATCTACCTGATGCCAGTACACCAACATATCTCTTTCTTGTTAACATTGAAATAATTTACAAATTCTTTGACTCGGCTTTGCTCAAAAGAGATGTCAGAATGATAAGCCTATGAGATAAGATGATGAAACTAAAAATAATGGGGCACACACATTTTTTCTTTGAAGCATTCATGATTTCTTCCCTCATTTTAATATTTGGGGGTTCTAATTTTTCCATATTCCATCTTAACCAACATCTTGGAGCTGGTTTAATGCCTACAATGTACAAATATATCAAAAGCACAATACATACAACATAAACATGTAAATAATTAGCAAATACCACACAATACTTGACCTACAGACAAAACAAGAAGCAACTTATTAAATAAAGTAAGATGTAACATACAAAGCCACAATATCAAAATACAGAATTAAAATACAGCTTTTGATATGGTTCACTCTGAAAATGCATAGACTATTGAGATCGGAATTTCTTAGAATTTCATAACAATGAAAGATGCGTGCATTTCCAGACCAACTTCTGGTTGTATAAAACTCTTAGACATGTTTGTATTATAGTCTAGCATTTCCCATTCCAAATTACCAGTACTGAGCCATGTATCCTTCCACAAACCCTGTGTTTCCATGTACCCTATAATCAAACCCTACCTGCAATCCAACCATACACAAGACCCACTAAATCTTCCTTAAAATCTTCACCAAACTGTCTGTATGAATCAGGAAAACAGCTACAAAAGGCAGCATAGATAGACTGAGAGACGAGGCTAGGATAGTCCTGAAATAGTACACATTACAACATTACGGTTTATAAATGTTGATGTTTAAACTTTGCTGTAATACAGAATAGTTATGCAACTTCAAATCTCGAAATCAGTATCATTTATCTGATGATGTGCTACCACAAAATTAAACAAACTTGGAGGTGAGTGGTCAAGGGGAAGAGCGCCAGATTCCTTATCCACTGGTCAAGAGCTCAAGCCCTGTGATGAGCAGTGTTTGATCACAAACTTCACAATCCCTAAATTTGGCGCGCAAAGTGGTTGGTAACCAGGAAGCAGTCCTAGAGAGTGATTAGTATAAGGTGTTAGAATTTGCTTTTGAATCGATGTAAAATAAATAAATTTAAACTAAAACGAACTTTAACAACTAATCAAGATTTTGTTTCACCAAATATTTTAAAGCTTACAGAAAAATATTCTTGAAATTAAGTGATTGAAATTTGATATTGATGATTCATACTCAAATATAAGTAACATTTTAGACTAAAATGTAGTAACACAGATAGTACACTTACATTAAAGAATACATCCCTGTATGCAGGATTTTTCACAAACCACATTAACTTCACATAGTTAAATGCTGTTCTGTTAAATAACTTGATCTGTGAGTTTCTACTCACTTGGAACTTGTCCAAGAACAAATACCAAAACATATCCTGTGAAATGAAACAAAACATTATAGTAATATTATCAAAACATAACAATAGACATTCTTCAAAATCATCTATTTCATTTAGGGAAAAGTTCAAATTTTGCAGTTGCTCAGAATAAAAAAAGATAAAATTTATGTATAATATCCAAAAATGGTGACTATATAACTAAAAGAAAAATCTTACCAAAAGTAACGAAATGGTTTTTCTATGTTTTGCCTTTATTCTTCAAATCAATTTAATACTGAAGTACCATAATGGAATTTCAGAATGCTGCTGACTGTAAACATTATTCCAGAATATTAGGAATATACTTTCTGTTTTATGTTCATGCACTTCATCAAGGTCTAAACTGTTTAAATATGAAGTTAACTTGTCTGTTTCAGAAAAAATTAGAGAAATCATACAATCCAGAGAAATCTTCCCACGCAATCATAACTCATTCTGTATTTCCAGTCCATAAATCTAATTACTGTACAAATTACCTGAAAAACTGCCTGAGACATTGGAGAGTAAAACCATCTTTCAAATTCTGGTTTGTAATGAGGCTGAAATAGATAGCTCACAATATAAATAATGTAGGAAGAACAAGTGAACTTAAAGTCACCTTCACAAAAGATAACAAATCCTACAGACTTTCTGCTGTCAAAATATACCTGCATTATGCACAGAATTCAGTATTAAAACATTTTGAAAGTTGCGTATATAAAACCATTTTAGAAACAGTTGATTGCAAATTACAAGAAATGTGAAAGAAAGCATTCCATAATGGAACAAGTTTTGAATAGAGTTACCTTTCTATCTAGATCCATCATTGCCTCAGTTGCTTTTTTCATCATATCCCTGGCAGGGATTTCATCTGGTAGCTCTGTGAGCTCAGTCGGATCATATCCTGGATATTGATGTAGCTATAAGACAAAATGATAGACTGAGAAGTAGGGTCTACAGATCATACCCTGGATATTGATGTAGCTATAAGACAAAATGATAGACTGAGAAGTAGGGACTACAGACCTAGATTTAGATTTTATTATGATTTCTGGTTTAAATTCTATTTTAACAACATAGCAGCTATTCTGTTATTCTAACAATTATTCTATGTTTTATATCAGTACTATACTATCCTCTGCCAGCAACCAATAACTTGTTTTGATGAAGCAATTTAGTGAACAAATTTACTTTAGACATAAATGTATCATCTTCATCTCTGATCAATGCAGAGAAGTGGGTTGTGGTAAAAAAGTTTGAATCAAATCTACCCTTAGAGACATCCCTAAGCAATTCATTCAAAAATAAATTTACTGACATGATAACACAAAACAATTATTATTGAAAAATAAAATGATTACCTCCACAAATTTAGGCTTTCCTGTATCCTTCTTTAACTGAAAATTATCACAAACACAAAATTAAATTATGGTATAATTAAATGAGTCATACATGTACACATTTTGCAGTAACACCATTTGACATAAATGGTAATACCAGTGGTTGAGTACAAAAAAGAGATTATACAAAAGAAATTGTCAAAATCAGAAGGATTAGTCATACTGTCCCGTATGTTTTTAAAGAGATGAACAAATAAGAAATCTCAACCAGGAACTTCATTTAGTATCTAAAACAAGAACTTAATAAATTCTCATTCAGTTAGAGTTTTATACAATTTGAACATTACCTGAATTTTGCTTGGAGACGAACTGATTTTAGAAATGTTTTTTACTCTTTCACTACGCCCTGGCAGGAATGCTGAAGTAAAATTGTAGATTGTTACATAATAAATGCAGACATGAAATTAAAATATGTTTATGAACCAGTATTTGAAAGCTCTCAAATTATTTAAGCCAAGTCTATGGAGGTAACTCAACTATTTGAACAATTCTGTATAATTTATAAATGATCATAAAATGATCAACATATAACAAAGAAACTTACTTTGCTGAACTATAATATATTTCATACAGTGTGATAACATACACATTTAAAACAAATAATCACTGACTTAAGGTAATTAATGGCACTATTTACAATTTAAACCAAATAATGAGTTACCAAACATTGTAATACTTACTCTGTTTCACAGTATAATACCCAGCAAATCTGTTCAATTCTCTCTGTTCTCGCTCTGAAATGATAAGACTGATACAATATACTACAATATCATTAAAAGGAATGCAAAAAGAATATCAGACAAAAACATCGGAATTATTATCTCAAGTATATTCATTGAAATAAATTTTTATTTCAACAGATTTACTGTCTGAAGATGTTATCAAAAAGCTAAGAACAGTTGAATATTTATAAAGCCTGAAGGTTTATGTTCTTATTTAACCTATAGACATGGTTGGTACAACAATAATGATAATTTAGTTACTGGAAATTGGGACAACACAGGAGAGAATTACAAATATATAACTTGAGTTTGATAAAAAGAAATGACCTTTTTTTTCAATTATCGCCCTTCCAACAGAACTTTTTGGCCTATCCCCTCTGAGTAATTCATCCTGAGGATAATCTGACGCTCTGCTCTCTACAATAAGCTGTGTATATCTCTGTAACTTTCTGTCTAATTTGCTAATCTTCCTATTCACCTCTTCAATTGAACCAATTAAAAATGCTGATAATTGAGTTAAGATTCAAAGCTGATGTCATATATTATTTTGAAGAAATGTAATAATTGTTTTACAAGTAAAAATACGAAACTTGGATAATTCCCAAGAATTTATTATGACCACCACTAGGTCACATGGCCAATTGCAACAACAAACTGTTCTAGGATGGGAAGACAGGAATTATGGGGGTAGACTATTCCACTGATGAATCGTCTGGGGAAAGAATGAGTACAGTCGACTCTCGTTAGGACGAACTCGCTTAAGACGAATTTTCCGTTACGTCGAAGTTTTTCAAAAGTCCCGATTTTATCCTTCTTTGTCTATATGAATTTCTGTCGGTTAAGACGAATTTTTGTCTCGAAGTTTTTCGTTACGTCGAAGTTTTTTCGAAGTCCCGCTTAACAAGTTCGCACCTTAAATCTATTGTTTAACACGAAGTTGGATCGTATCCTGCTGGCGACGAATGTTTTCACACGTCACTGAGATGATTTACCTGTATTTTCGCACAACTTATTATCGATTGTTTACATAATTGAAGGATTTGTACATGTTTGCAAAATGTTAGACTACATTGTGTTAATGCAAACATGTCGAATTGTTGAACACTGCGATCAAACCGATAGTTTGTAAAACATGCCAAAATTAGTGATTTAATTAAGCGTGTACTTTAATTAAAACACGTAATCGTTAACATTTGTTTTATGCAAATGGCGATTAAACACAAAGCAGTCGTCACGAACTAGACTTTCTCATGTAACACCACCAAAATGGCCTCCTGACGTTTACGTCGAATTTTCGTTAAGACGAACTTTTTCCAACGGTCCCGAAAAATTCGTCTTAACGAGAGTCGACTGTATTTATAATAGTCTTTTGTTGCATTTCCGCAACACTGGATGTGTGTCCAAAGTCGGACATAGCCCAGCCACTGTAGCTGATTTATATTGGTTTGGGAATAGGGGACCAGACTTCTGAGCCATATTCCAGCTGGGGTCGCACCAGGGCCTGGAAAGGCTGGACCTAAGTCACAGGTACTTGAAACAAACTAATTTAATGCTCTATATGGCCTATTTACTATATAATTTTAAGTGGGTCAGATTTGGTCTTCAACTTCTAGTGTCGATGACTCATATTATTTGCTTATATGTCTTAAAGTTTTAATCTTGAGTTTAATGTAAAGTGTACAGCTACATGTTTTACAAACATAGCATGCATATATATTACATCCAATACAAAATCGGGAAATTTAGTAGAATTTAACCTGTCCATAGCAACGGGGATGAACGCATTTATATTAAAATCATTTGGTAAAATACAAGGATACGAGATTTTGCACGTTGTTCAATAAGTAATGCCCTCTTTTTCTGTTCTATTTTTTCCTTTGATTGCTCAAAACTTTCATCAATCAAGTCCATCGGAGAACCAACTCGGTTGATCCCCGCCATTTTGACGCTGCTCCAATCCAGTTACGCAAACGCTTTATCAGGCGTGTTTAAATGCCGTCCAGTCGGTCTCAACTAAAGCCCTGATTGCAGACAGTAGCCCGTTTTTAAAGCGGCAATATCTTATGTACAACTATAAAGAAGGATTGATATTCATCTGTCAATATTCGATCACATTTACTTTAGCGGGTGCGAAAAATGCTCACTTGATCACGGATTCTGTATAATTACCATCAAATCGATACAAATGTTTCAAGAAAAATGATCTGCTCACCAATGACCATCATGCATAAAATGACTTTGAACAATCAACAAATGCATCGGCGATTCAAGATGGGAACTGATCTTTGTCAAGAAGAAAGAGGAGTACCTTAGCATTCATCTCGTCACAGACTCTGGTGATATGCAGGATATTTAGAGAATTCCAAAAGTTAATAAATACATTGTAAATAGTTTACCTTTTCAATATTGTTTTACATCGGGCCAATAATCATTTTTATATGAGAAATCAGTATACAGCTATCTATAATGGAACATGTATATATACATACAGTTTGTGCTTCAAACAACATAACATATTGAATGTATACAAAAAATTATACAAAAATATGTACCAAATTTAATATTACAATGTTTAAAAAAATAGCATAAATAAGTATATGGTGCGATGTATAGGCACGTTTATTTAAACAAAAACAATGTTTTAACTGGAAAAATAATAAAGTCAAGATAGACAAAATAGAATCATCAAAGACCTATATACCAGTATTTAGGTCTTTGGAATCATGGTTCATTCGTCATCAGAAAAGTGAGATATAGTTTTTCTGTTCACAAAGTAGGCCCCCTACTGCTCAATATGTGTAACTGTCTGACCTTTTTCATAATTCACTTAAATTAAAACTGTCATAATCAGACAACAAGAAACAAGAACGACCGACGAATTACTGTGTATCTCGGTAAACACGATAAATAGCGGGAAACAACCACAGTGTGAACTAAATTTGCACGGGTTTTCCATGCTTTATAACATTTATGAATTTATTTTTCTATGACAAACGGCTTTACACTTGCGTAGAAAGGTGTGCTTTATATTAATGTTACGTCTAAATGTACATGTACTGTCCTTCGTTTTTAATATGTACCTTTATATTTAATATACTTTGCTTACAAATAAGTAGAGCAAGTCTAGAACTGGAATGGGCCATGTGAAACGAAGGAGCAAGTAGATAAGCCAGTAATCATTCTCAGAACATGTCCAACTTACAAAGTTACATGCAACAAAAACTTGCGTGAAACGACTGGATGCACTCGACATACGATCTAACCTTTGAACCCGCACATTACGAGTATCTTTCATTCGAAGCTTATACATAAGCACACGACATTATATAAGGGCGAATGACATGTTATGTATGAAACCACTGAAGACAGCACGGTCAATATCGAACACGGAAGTGATTCGCTATAACACGAGCAAACATGGCCTCAGGCTATTGAGTAAAATTGATCACTATACTATGGGACGGTTGACATTAAAATGGTGTCTTCATTGATTCTTTTAATGGGATAAAACGCTGGATAACCCGTTAAAGGTAAACTATTTCAATTATTTAGATAATCATATTGCATTGATATGTATGAATTGTAAATGAATTATTACTCTATAAAATATAACGAGCTCGTTGGAATGTTATGATCAGTTTAACAGGGAGCGTCACATGTGATTGATGTTATGATTAATATGCTGAACCAAGCTGCTGGTTTTGAGAAGTTGAAATGCTTGTGGAGTAAATATTTTACACACAATACAGTATATAAGAGCAAAAATAGTTATACATAAATTAATTTCAAAGTTAGCATACGTACCTCAAAATACATTCGACTTCATACAATTTGCGAAACTGTGCATTTATCATACTTTACCTGTAATCGTGGTTAGTGTCATTGATGTTTTCCCGCACATTCCTCTCACAAAACCACAGCGATAACATGGCTATAGTATAAGTTCATTTGTTTATATTATGAAATGAAACACAGGCGTAAGTATAGTAAGAGTATTTAACTTTACACCAATATGTTGTGGTTGCCTTTTGCTGGAGTCATGCGTGCGCATGTTTTATATATTTCTACTTTATTTACTTGAAAGTCGTTCATTTTCCAGTGCTCTGATTTGGTAGACACTATTTGTCAGAATTGTCTCTGTGGCTTTTAACAATTATAATATATTTTTTTCCTGTTCATATTTTGTTAACTTAAACTTGTTATTAACATTCGGTGACTTGTAGGTCCACAGGGCCGGGTGCATCTTTCTTGTATTGTTTAATATGCTATAATGCTTACATTGCATATGTCACGAAAATAAACTATTTACTTACATACTTAATTACTTACTTATAAATCGTAATTCATTTGTGGCAAGTTGTATTTTGTATACGTTGTAGCAAATATCGGCAATTTATAAAACCACGGATCTATACAACAAATCAGTGTGTGCGTCCAACGGCCAATAAAACATATACAAGTACAGTGTTGCCATGGTAACCATGCACTATTTTGTCTTTTTTATATCTAGGAGTCATGTATGCATGATAGGGTTGATAGATAATGTTCTGCAAGTTCTGAACGATCCGAAACCCAATAATATAAATATGTCTAATATTATACTATGTCTTGACGATAAGCTGTATATGCTTAAGTCGAAAATAATTCATACTGTTCTGTTCATAAATACGCATGAAGTTTTCTCAGTTTATGTAAACTCCCTTCTGGAGTTCTCTCCCTGCATCCCTTCTGGAGTTCTCTCCCTTCATCCCTTCTGGAGTTCTCTCCCTTCATCACTTCTGGAGTTCTCTCCCTTCGTCACTTTTGGAGTTCTCTCCCTGTATCCCTTCTGGAGTTTTCTCCCTTTATCCCTTCTGGAGTTTTCTCCCTTTATCCCGATTATAGTAAATGTATACATATATGCTTATAATATAGAAATAATATCACGATTTATTGTATAATTGGCTCATACTATCGATATGCTGCTCGGAATAATAAGAATATCTACTTGAAATGAAATTACTTTAATAATGCTTTGTTTCTGTGTTCTAGATGAAACGAAGATGTGTAGTTATGTTCGCTGTCGTCCTTTTTGCTGCTATGAATGCTGGTAAGTCGGAAATATTGTGTAATCGTAAGTTTGATGAAATTATAGAAAAAAATTAATGTCGTATTGTTAGGACTACATTTGTAGTAATAACCAGGAGTGTATGGCAGGTTTACAAAGATGTTGTAGTTTGAGAATAAGACAGGTACCCGCTGTGGACAGTCCATATTCAACGGTTAAAACCAGATTGGGTGAAAATGTTTACAATGGAACATATCAAGAAGAATGATATATTTTTAAAATATAAGATGCACCGAGCAACAGCATTTATAAGCATTTGTTTAGTTCAACATAAATGAACAAGAAAATATCGGTAAGTCCAGCGCAATAATTTGCAATATGAAACTAAACTAAAACTCTTTATATTGCGGTTACGGATTTACGTCAGGGACTGTAACATCGTCCCATGAACGCATTAAAACATACCGCACAACATATAAGGTTTGGAATCTTCCTAAATATACAGAAATTACAACTTTAAAAGAAAAAAAATGTTTTTAGAAAGGTTAGTGAAACGCGTTTGATTTATAGAACCGAAGGATGCTCTCAGAAGTATGTGAGCAATCATCGAACCGGAACATGCCGACAATATACATTAAGCATACACACAAGACAGACGAACAGTGTACAACATGATCACAAACATTTTCCATGCAGCATTACTTTATCTAACGGTGATATCGCATGGATGAACATATGGATGTAGTTTACTGAATGTAACATGCAACATGCTGATTACAAACTTCAATATACATTTGGAGAAGGTCATAGCATGTATACGCATCTCCTCTTCGTAGCGAAGTGTCCCGTTAAGTTCCATTGAATTCCTATCGGTGGTTGCTGCGAAACAGCGGCGGCTCTATTCTCCTCCTTCAGGGAACATACAAATCTAACCGGATCTACATATCAATACAGAATGGTCATTTTATCTTAGTACGGTTTTATTTATCTCTTTGTTCTGTGTATTTTATGTCATTTTATTTTGAAACCCAGTTCATTATATTGGTTGATAATGTTTAGAAATACAAAGTATCAAGAAAAGTAATATATTTCTATACATTCATGACTCTAGAAATGTTTCAAAAATACACTTGTCCCGGACAGGTGAACATGTCTTGTTGACTTGTCCGATATAGGAAGCTAATTGTCCGGGAAAAAATGCCGACAGTTTGAATTGTCACCAATGTCAAGGCCTCAGTAATGCATGCTTTTGACATTTTGTATTGATACGCAGTTCCGATTCACTTCGATTTGTTGCTTAAAAGTTGTACTTGTTAAATGTTACCGTTGAATAAAATGGGATACAACCTTAACTTTACATATCTCAGTATCCTACACTCAGTTGCCTCCCCTTTAAGTTAATGTATTCAAACAGTTGTTTTCCTGACAGTATGTGGTGGACGACTCCGCAGACGTATAGATGAATTTGGTGAGATGATCTTGTTAAAAACTGACAGAAATCCAATGGACTTCAATGGTTATGGAAACTGGTGTGGGTTTGGCGGCACAGGGGACACCGTAGATAATATCGACAAGTAAGTAGTCAAATGGCAGTGGTTGTGTTGTGAATAAAGTATCTCACGCTCAACAGGAGGAGGATGTTGGTTCGTTCCTGACAAAGATCACGTCCTCCTCTTCTCATATTATGCCGATTCTTTTTTTCGTGAAAGGGACTCGATCATATGAGGTTGTCGCGAGTTCTCTCCCTTTATCCATTCTGTAGTGTATGTACTATATTTTACCTACACGAAATAATGGATAAAGGGAGATAACTCTAGAAGATATAAGGGGGGGGAGAAGTCGTGACAATCTCATGTGGACTAGATAGTGATTCAAATAAGCATAATACATTCACCACAGTTGCACTTAATTTGGTATCGTACATGCTTTCTCGCCATTTGTCACGCTGCTCATTATGGTAATAACGATTATTCTTCAATAAGATTACTTGCACGTCAACATATTACAATAAATCACATGAAAGTACTTGTATCAAGTTTAGTGGCTGTACGTATTCGCAACATCACAACAACATAGGAAGGCCGATCAGGAATATTGAAGTATGATATTTATTACACTTATACAGGTGTTGTAAGGCACATTGAAGTATGATATTTATTACACTTATACAGGTGTTGTAAGGCACATTGAAGTATGATATTTATTACACTTAAATACAGGTGTTGTAAGGCACATTGAAGAATGATATTTATTACACTTATACATGTGTTGTAAGGCACATTGAATTATGATATTTATTACACTTATACAGGTGTTGTAAGGCACATGATGAATGTTATACCCGTATCAACCGTGGTGACTGTGACACATTGCTAAAGTACCGGATATATACTACACAGTATAGATGGTCCTTCAAACAAGGAAAAATTCATTGTCGTAAGTAATTATCATATAACCGTATTTATATTTCTTCCTTTGAACGAAATCAATAAATATACCCGACACCATCAACATACCGGTTTTATCAAAAACACTGACTGAATATAAAATATTGGCATTTTGATAATAATATAGATATAATTTCACTGATACAGGAGAACTGGGATTTCCTTGGTACATACATGTATTGTATCAATTAAACACCGGTTATTACTTTAATAATTATTTATTTCCATCTTCAAAAATGTTTTTAAACTGAGAGGATGCAATAGTTCAGTTCTTTCAAACTAGTCTATATGCTTCTTAATTGTTACGTATATTTCGCTTCATCCCTTGATATAGACAATTACTATTTCAAGACCGTCCGCTTGTCCAGCGGTAATGCGGCGTGCTATCGCAGTGTGTCACCAATATATCTACGGCGTGCTATCGCAGTGTGGCACCACTATATCTACGGCGTGCTATCACAGTGTGGCACCACTATATCTATGCGCTAATAATTTATGCAAATCCGTGTAGTCTTCTAAGTGATGATATTTCTGACGTATTACATTTTATCGAAATACAAATGCTCTTCTGGTTAGCTCTCTGTCTGGTTAGCTCTCTGTCTGGTTAGCTCTCTGTCTGGTTAGCTCTCTGTCTGGTTAGCTCTCTGTCTGGTTAGCTCTCTGTCTGGTTAGCTCTCTGTCTGGTAGAACTCTGTCTGGTTAGCTCTCTGTCTGGTTAGAAGTCTGTCTGGTTAGAACTCTGTCTGGTTAGCTCTCTGTCTGGTATAACTCTGTCTGGGTAGCTCTCTGTCTGGTTAGCTCTCTGTCTGGTTAGCTCTCTGTCTGGTTAGCTCTCTGTCTGGTAGAACTCTGTCTGGTTAGCTCTCTGTCTGGTAGAACTCTGTCTGGTTAGCTCTCTGTCTGGTAGAACTCTGTCTGGTTAGCTCTCTGTCTGGTAGAACTCTGTCTGGTTAGCTCTCTGTCTGGTAGAACTCTCGACTGCCAAGGTGAAGGTCACATGTTCCGAAGCTGGATAAGGTGTTTGTTCCCCGTATCAATTTGACTGAAGATGATATTTCGAATGAATTTGTCCTCCACGTCTGAGTCATATGTGTAAGTTATCACGGTTGTTTGGAGGGGAAGAACATGTTAGTACTGGTTGGTAACCAAGTATACTGGTTAGGTCAGCTGACCTACGAACATAACTGAAATACCGCTGAAAAAAATTACATTTACAAATGTAAGGACATTTATATATGTACTTTTATCGTTTTGATATACATGAAACAGTCATTCAAATACAACTTTTTCCAGATGACGACGATTTGTGCGCCAAAAAGCTATGTGAGTGTGATCGTGCAGCATCCATTTGTTTTGGACAATATCAAGATGAATTTAACAATGAAAATAAACACAGTGGGATTATCAAGGGGCTGAGTCGCCTCGTTGGAATGAATGGATAATAGAAAAAAACTGTAGCAATGGATACAAAACTTTTATTTAATCATTGAAACTAAGTTATTTATTTCTATGTGTATATCAAATTGGAACTTTCATATATAGTACTCAAACTTTAACTGTAAAATGTCTTCGCATTTCTTTTTTTTATTTGATCTGTTTTATTAATATGTGTAATGGTCGCGGTATTATATTTTACTAGTTCTATTTATTTATTTTTACTGACACGTTTTCTGGATAATTTTCTGTTTTGATCATTGTTGTTAAAAATGGCATATTCATATGTTTGTTTTGGAAATTAGATATCTAACAAATGATAAGTGTGTAAGATTGTTTGCTATGTCAGAAGTGCACGTATTTACCCTATTAGGTAAATAGCTTGACCGCCTGTGTGGAGGGCGTGAGTTTCAATCGAGACCGGTGCGTGGAGTCTCAACTTCTCCCTACGTTTATCTGACTATATATCATACATATGTACTTACTGGTTCTGTATAATCGATTCATGCGGACAAACTGTCGTTTCCGTATTCAGGAGTAGGGGACAGAACTGGTTTGACGCTGTTGCGCTGACCACTGATCACACAATGTACCCTCCCCAGAGCGGGCCTCCATTGTTAACAACATTATCAATATTTTCGTAGTAAAATTTTACCACCAAGACAGCCTCTACAGAACAACAAACATCTCAGCAAATCCGGCGGATCATCCAATGGTGTTCTGTTAAAGTCGACTAAGCCAGCACCACTAATTCTCCTTCAAAACCCCAAGTGTATATATGGTAAATATGTGTAAGCTCGCTGAACCATCAGATATATATCACTTTTGCTGGAATGCTTCAAAACTGAATATAACTGAAGCTGATATTCAAACCAAGAACCCCGTGTGTGGCCAGGGTTTTCCTTCTGGAATGTTTACGTAACCGAACCGACTAGCGACTACAATACACCACTGATAGTGTGACTACCGCAGTTAGCTCAGTTGGTACAGCAAGTGCTGTGACCCGGGAGGTCCGAGTTCGATTCTCGGTTGGGGCTGGTCATTGGCCACAGTCAAATGTCATCCGCCGTCGATTCATTCGGGGAAGGACACGCTAGTGCTGGCTGATAATTAGTTCGAGGAAAACTGGTTAGGTCAACTCACCACCATATATACTTAACGCCAATAAACAGGCAGCAATATCACTTTAGTCTTCACTTTGTTCCAAGTGTTAAAAGAGTTTTATTGTAACAAATGTCTTAATCATTCTTCAAAAAGAAATTAAACTGTGGCCCTGGTATTCATTTTTAATAATTGATTAAGTTTAGGAAATTATTTTTGAGAATTAAAATATAAGTATTTCTTAATAGTGTCACCGTAATGACACGGACAATTTTAGTTGTGTTTTTTATGGCGTAGAGTATATATGTATATGGAAAAAGGGCGTTAGCCCGATGAAAATCTGATCATGTGTTTCCTACATTTATGTCATTGGGTCGTGGTTTAATAAATAAAATTCTCGACGAACCTCTGCATTGTTTTAATTGAGTCGAAATTGGACACCTTAAAAGTTGGGCTTCGAGGCTATAGGCGTTGTATGGACTTTATACGAAACTAAATATTCACTTGATAACACCGTGTACAAATCTGGCGTCTAGACCTCACTTGATCATCAATAAAATTGAAGACAGCTTATCACACTATATAAAGACATCAAACTTTGTTCATTAATCTCTCACAAAGATGCACTTTTATCTTCATTTAATACATAAATACATAAAATATAAAACCATTGTTTGCATTGTCCTCATGAAACACTAAACTTTATATTAAATGTATTTGTAAACTCTGTGCTAAAAGTAAGTATCGTTCATTGCAAGAGAACCAGTCAATTTTATTGTGGGAACCAAGCCGTGATTGATGCTCGCCGACAAACCCAACTGACACATTATAAATAACAATTAAGAAATATCAGCTTTCATTCCATTATTTCGCTTAAAATTATTTTTTATATAGATCTAAAATTAATAATTTATAGAAAATATATAACACTTTTGTCTAGAAATTGACTCTCAATGTTTAGAAATAATGTATTTTCCGATTTACGTGACAGCTGAAAAGAACAAACGATACTGGTAATTAACACGATAAATAATGATCAGATAATAAATGTGCAATTGTATACTTTTTTATTGCACAGTATTAAGTGTAGTACCAACGCATAGATGTCGGGCATCTTGATTTTCATTATAGCGACTACAGACGTGAACAGATACGTAGATCTCTGTGCTATTGACGAGTTACGTTCAATTTGATGTTCTTTCATTATAAATTGCACTTTCGGTTTTACGTGGATTTGCGAGGTATTACATTGATTAGATATGATAAGATTGTATTGATGAACACTTAAATTTCTCATGATGACAACGATATATATTTTACTAAGATTAAATTAGATCCATGACATGATTGCTTATTTGAGACATATTTGCGCGATTTGTCTGTGCATGCGTCAAAACACTCAACAATTAGATCTGATTGGACGTTACGATTTATGACGTCACAGTCGATTAACCTTTGACACGCAAGATCGTTGTCTTCGTTGCGCATCAACGGGAATCGATTGGTACAATTTACGTGGCATGCGAAAGGAACATAAATTGGAATTTTTCATCAATTATTGAAGACAGAAGATCCATAACAAACAGAGAGAGAGAGAGAGAGAGAGAATTCGTGATTTGTCTTAATGACGGCTCGAAACACACAACATTTACCTGTGGAATGATTTTGGCGGTGGAAGGCAGACGATTGATGGTTTTCACTGGATGTTTGGAAAATAAACTAATAGCTTACCGCTATTGATTGTCATAATAAGATAGTATAAGAAGCGAGCGCACGTCATCTTAGAATAAGTCATACTTAGACGGAAACTTGTTTGCGAGTCGCTACATTTTCTGGAATATTCTACCTACCGATATCATGGAATATGGATCGAACTACGCCGAAAAAGTTCATGCGTATTGCGGATATTTTGACATCTAAAGGATATAGAATTGGTCAACAAATCGGAGAAGGAACTTATTCTAAGGTACGGACAGCAGAACGGACAGCAGACGGGAAAATGTGTGCTGTGAAAATAATTGATAAGTCTAAAGCAAGGAAAGATTATCTTACCAAATTTTTACCGAGAGAACTTGAAATTATTCTCAGGTTAAAACACGAAAATGTTATTGAGACGTTAGCTTGTTTCCATACAAAAGAGTTCGTTTTTGAAGTTATGCAATACGCAGAAAATGGTGACGTTCTTCACCTTATCCGAAAATGTCAATTTATACCGGAGCAGAAAGCGAAAGCAATCCTCAAAGATGCCTTAAATGGATTAAAATATATGCATGATATGAATATTGCTCATAGAGATTTAAAGTGTGAAAACATCTTGATCTTAAAGAATAACACAGCCACCATCAGTGATTTTGGATTTTCGCGCGCTTTTGAAGGTGAAGCAAACGAAATTTTCTTATGCCAAACATTTTGCGGAAGTGCGGCGTACGCTTCCCCGGAACTTCTTCGTGGACTTCCGTACAATCCGAAACTTAACGATGTTTGGAGCATGGGAGTGATACTGTATACTATGCTCTGCGGGACGATGCCGTTTGACGATTCAAATGTGACAAAGCAGGTTCGGCAACAGTTATCACGTGGTATAAAATATCCCACCAGAGTGTCTAACAACGTGAACGAAGACAGTAAAAGATTTGTTTTTAAAATACTGGACCCGAATACCAACACCAGACCCACTGCTGACGACCTTCTCTCGGCAGAATGGATTTTAAACAATAACTTACCGAGCTCAAGTTCATGAAAGATACCGTTTTCCGATGAAACAATAAGTAAATTAATAACCGACTACTAGTCTACAACAATTATTAGAACAGTGGGTTATTATCAATATCACTTGTGTAAGATACTTTTATTTTATAAAGTAAGACTTATTTGTCTATTATTGGTTTTACATTTATTTGTAGATAGCACATTAACTGTATGTAAACACACGAAGTATTTCACCGTTCTGCACCTAACGAACGCAGTTAGCGCAATATTTGCCCGTATTATCCAATATATCAACGAATGTGCAATAAATTTCATTACACAACGGCGATGGAAATAGAATAAATATTTACAAAATAACATAAGACGTTTGTAACATGTATTGTCACTAAATACCGAAATTGCAAAGCAAGGTGTCACCTCTATGGACCAGCACAGTACATGTGCGTGATTGTGTGCGTGATTTTTCACATCTAACTGCGTATTGCTAACGATCTTGACTGTTAGAAGACAAGATGGACTTCAATTGGTTGGTTAGTGTCACGTGTTATTATCTCATTCCTGTAAAAGATCTACTCTATGGCTGTAGCGTAAGTCTACATTAAGATGATATCAGCATACTTCAGTGATTAGTGACCGCCATTTCATCGTTAGTATACAACAAAACATGAAATCTCTTTTAAAAAATATGGTCGGCGCAACTTGAAGTATACAAATTTGTTGCAATCTGAAGGTTAAAATTTGTTGTAACACATGAAAAAATGCCTAAATGTCATTCAATTACACTATACTACCACGGACATATACTACAGAAACAGACATGTAATGGGAGATCACTGCGAAGGAGACTGCTAGCCTGGAATCCTGGCCAAACCTCCTATTGCTCCGCGTCGGTAAGGCCAGGCGTAATAGAATCCACGTGACTATGATTCAGCGCTGATCAGGACTGAAGTTTATCACGTGATCAAGATACCGGATAAATAAAATGCGCGCGCATAGGATAATCTTGTCCAATCAGATAATCGAAGTGATCGGCGGTATTCGGCAGAGCCAATAAGGCCAAGGTGTTCCGAATGAGGCTGCATAAAATAACTCCGTAGTGTGATAAGTCATAGACACAGTATAGTCTGTTTCAATATAGTTCAACATTACTTATTACATAAGTCGTGAACTCACACATTCATGTTAATCAACTACATGTAGTTACATAGCGATTTATCTGATTAAAACAATATAAATGTTCTCAACTGGTACATAAAACCAAGAAAGTCTTCTTAATTCTAACACCGGACAATTCCCCGTGGTGATGACTAACAACACTACTTACTGGATCAAATCTTGAATTACACTATACACAATGTTAAACAATCTGCGTCAAGGTTACAAATATTTTTCGGTTGAAGAGAAATTGCCTTGGTGGTTAAATGTAAGATTTGATTGGTTTACAAAACACTGATATGCAAATAGCAAAACCCAGTTAGTACGGCTGTGCCGAAAAATGCCGAGATGTTACGATTGCTGGCCACTCCACATCCAAAACGGACTTCGGTATTTTATCGAAATTCACTGGATTTCGGTGAGGTAACGTACCCTGAATCAAAAGGTTAACCAATCCTCGTCAAGGTTGCAAACGTTGTTCGGTTGAAGAGAAATTGCCTTTGGTGGTTAACATAAGATTTGATTGGTTTACACAACACTGATATGCAAGTGGCAAAACCATGTTAGTAAATTTAAACACTAAGGACGCAGCATGGATCTCAGTCATTCCAAATGTGTTCACCCATTATACGATGCTGGAAAACACAATAAAGAGAGACAACCGCAATTTTCTAAATTTGACAATAATTACTTGGATTGTTTCCCTTTAACTATGACAGCGAATGTTAGGATTTTACCTACGTCTGCAATGAAATAAACCAGACGGTATTCTCAATTTGGTTATCCCATCTGTGCCAATCACATGTGAATGATAAAACATGATTAGTTTTTGTTTACATGTACATCAATATACACAATCGACTTAGCAAGATTCGATTTTAACAAGGGATTGTTTCCCTTTTCAAGAACGCTTATCCGTCAATACTATTTTGAGATGCGCAGTCAAGCTGCCATATCAATCACTATGACCTGAACATGTCTTATCATTCGTTTAGAGGACACTGTACGAGACGAACGGTCTAAGTTCGACAGAGGTCTTCCTTACTCAACTTTATACAATCGTCAGAAAGAAAAACACAAGCTAAAAGTTGTCTGCGTTGTTAAAATGTGAATATAATGATTACTTATATCGTAATTTATAACATAATCTTACGATTCATCGAGTGATTTATTTATCTTTATATAAGTTACAAGATTAAACTGACGCACACCAGCCTTTGTGATCAGCCATTCGATTATTTTATCGAGTAATTACTGGCAATAATGACATTTTACCAAAACAAGACAACACCCGGTTTTATGAGATTTTAGTAACAATCTAGCGAATTATAAAGTGACTTTTGAGACGATTATATATCCCAGTGAGAAAAGTTAAAACGAATCGATTATATAACCGAAGAAGAATGTACAATTTTTATTCAAGTATAAGAAATGATTATTGTTTAAAGGGTTTGATCCAGATTCTCTTTCAAGACCGCCTATTCGCTGGAGTGCAACCAGGCCAATATACGTATCCGACATGAATGTAAATACAGTTTCAGTTCATTTGGTGGACTATATAACTTGACAAACACCCATCCCAGGGTCATACTACTGTATTTGTATAAACATCTCAGTTGTTTAAACCCTGACTGACAATTTATGTCTTTCTTACATTTAAGATGATTTATTGATTATGCGATCTCATTTTCAACTAGTACAAGTTAACACAGTCCTGGATCATACAGACAACATAAGCACTATTTATTTAACAAAAATGATTTAACTATCATAGTGACTCTTCAGTCATGAAGGTAAATTTCAAGATACACCAAACCGGTACTTTTCGTTAATAAGCGTATATATAATAGAAACGAGCGAGAATCAGGATCTGATTTTGATGAGATCGTTGAGCGTTCTGACTGGTGGTAAAGTGGTTTATATGTTTTATGATTGTAAAGAAACGGGAAGATGACCACAACTACCCGGCCTCCTGTTTAAGCCACTCAGTCAACTGGCGCTGATCGTTTACACATATTTCAATATTTCATTACCAAAACAATGGATATATACTGATTGCCATCACAGTTACCCATACAATGAAACACATATTGCAAAATGTGGCACAATATTTTTATAAGATGAAATTACATTGTAAATATCAAAATGCATTTGTTACACCAATCAATGGTAAATCAAAGGTATCAGCATGAGGAACAACAGTGGAATGTTATAATGTCACAGTACTCAGACTGCCACTCGTGCACTCATTCTCAGACATAGTCTCTTCAACATCAACTGTCTCTATGTTGTGAACATCGCTTGTTGTTTCACGTGGAACGGTTATTTCGATTACATCACGAGCTGAAATATAAAACAGTTTAATTTAACCATAACTATTTCCCTCTATTCATTTGTTCAGCTGATATAAAGACATCTATATTTAATAAAGAAATTTCAATAATATTCACTTTAAGCCGGTGTTTCTATCGTAAATAAATAGAAAATAAGTTAAAACGAAACCTAAATTACACGAAATAATGTACTTTCTATGATGGGTAAATGGGCCTCCATGGTCGAGTGGTACTGGTAGATGACTTTAAATCACTTCCACCTCACTGCTTCTGGTTCGAATCCAAACCGGGATGTAGACTTGTAAGTGGGGAAGCTATACAGCTGGCTTACGGAAGGTCAGCGGATTGACCGTGTTGTCCCCTGGAGTCTTTCCCCCACCCTAATAGTTGAAATGAGTACCGCTGTACGATTTCCAACCTCTTCTTACAGTGACGTCATTTCCAGAAAACGTTACATGTGACGTCACCATGTACTGACAGTAAGCAATATTTGCCCCATATGGCAATATGAAAACGAAATAACCATATGGAGTAAAATTTGTTTCCTGCTTGCAATAGTGACATCACATGTTGCGTTTTCATGAAATGATGTTACTTACAGAAGTGGTTGAAAATCCCATAGCAGCGCTCAAATAGTCACTACAGGACTTTTTGGCTGTTAATTTGACTTAAATTCCCATTATAAAAATGTGATGGACTGTTTATTTGACACCGAACATTATACCGTTGTTTAAATCGTAGTTTGTGCTTGACACTCGTGTCCGTCATAGAGCTTGGGTTTTTGGCTTTGAAACACTACCGACGACCCCCTTAATTTTGCCCTTGACTTTCAGATAAGGGTCAACACTTGGAACGGTTTATCAGTTTTAGGTCAGTAACTGTACCACAAGATAAATAAAAGTGCAACCACAGAACGTTTATGGCCCACGATAGCAAGTAATGAACGGAATAATCGGAAATAAAACATGTGCATTGTAATACAATACTTTATAATTCGAATAACAAACAGGAGTTTCACAATTCATTGAACATGCGAATGGAAAAACTTCAATTATATTCGTATATGCCCTTCTTATGCACACGTCTTTTTCGGCTCAGCCGTACTAACATGGTTTAGTTATTTGCATAACAGTGTTGTTACACAACCAAGCAAATCTTACATTAACCATCAAACCAACTTCTCTTCAACCGAGCAAAGTTTGAAACCTTGACGTGGATTGGTTGACCTTTCGATAACGGATACGTAACCTTACCGAAATCCACTGAATTTCGGTGAATTTACCGAAATCCATTTTGGGATCTTGAATGACCAGCAATCTTAACATCTCGGCGATGTTCTATGTTGCACAACAAATCTTAACCTTCAAATTGCGCCGACTATCTTTTTTCAGCATATTTCTTGTTGCTTGATATTTTGAGCTAATCCTGAGGGTGGAAAAAGAATTCACCTGGTGCAACTGTGTTGTCCATGCTCTCTCCTCGGCATCGAGATTTCAACAGATTATACAGAGCACGTCTAAAACATTTGTTGTACAGATAATAGATGACAGGGTTAATTGCACTGCTACTGTAAGCCATGTACAAACAAATGTAGTGAACATTCCGGGCGTTGAATATTTTCTACAAGACAAAAATATCTCATAATTACTTCATTAAAACAACAGTAAAACTCACTTAAAGATGATAAGACCACCTCAAAATCAAGAACACATTTTAAAGTCCATTTTCACTGTTTTGCTCTTTAGTCAACCTCAATATTAAGACCATCTCATTATTAAGACCAGTTTTCAAGAGTCCAAAGGATAGTCTTATTATTGAGTTTTTACTGTACAGTGTAGAATATTACAGACAGTAGAATAAGTCCAACAATCAACATGCTCATTATTTGTTTTTAAAGTACAGTGCAACATTTCCAGAGCCACACCTTTACGGGACCACACCTTTACGGGGCCACACCTTTACGGGGCCACACCTTTACGGGGCAACACCTTTACGGGGCCACACCTTTACGGAGCCGCATATTTGGCAGTTCTACTGAGGTTAATGATCTAAAGAGGTTAAATTGATGGTAAATATTTCTAAATATATATATATATATCGGAAAAAATTATATCGTTGTTGAAGAGAGATTGTTGATCAAGAGAGTGTCGCTCCGGAGAAGTGCCGTTGTTATTGTTTATTCTGAAAAGGTTCTTAACGTTAACCGTTAATAACATGCGCTCTAAAATAGATAGATAAGTTTATTCAGAAAAAAGGCAATTAGCCCATCATTTCACATGAATAAATACAATACAATAAATACAACATGTCAATGGTGATTTACAATACATAAGTTTACAAACATAATTACGTACATACATCTAATAACATGCTCGTGTATTTACTTTTTAAAAAGTATTTGCTAAGTAAATTGGTAGTTTAATAAATGAATAACAGAAGATAGTTGATACTGGCAGAATTAGGATTATTATAAGAAAAATATTTGCGATCTCAATTCAAAACTTTTATAAACAAACAATGATAATCTTTTTATTGTACAGTTACTTTCGCTGTTTAGGAGTTCTGCAAATTTTAAAACATTTGGATTTTTCCAGTAATATTTATTAATGTACTGTTTTCTTAAGGTATGATACAGGGGACATTCTAAATATATACAGTGAGTACGTCTTGTTTTAACAGTTATTTCTTCTTATTTATCGCTATTTATTTTATAACATGCTAACTTTTTATTTTAGCATAAATGAGGAAAAGCATTAGACACTTTAATTACAAATCCGAATGATTTACTGATACCGTCAATACAAGATTGTGAATTTCAATTTGCAACATCTCTCTAGAGCATCATCTCGTTTGACAGCTTTTGGTTGTTGTTCACGAGTTGTTACTCGTGTATAACTGAAAGTTAATTCTCACTGCAGGAAGAAATTACACTGCTGCTCTAGAGAGGTGACATCGTTGAGGGTTCACTGTATTTCATAAAGTAGTGACAGACAATGGAGACATTTGTGAGTGGAATTCATGCCAAAGTGTAACAGAAAATGGTATACAGTGTACATACTAGTACATAGTTGTGTTGTTTTCATGGAATAATTGTCGAGTCTATGTTCTATCAGAAATCATGAACAAAAGTTAGGCCATGAGATATGGGGTCATTTTTCGGCGAATTTACAGAAATCCATTTTGGATCTGGAGTGACCAGCCATCGTAACATCTCGGCATTTTTTATGTTGCACAACAAATCTTAACCTTCAAATTGCGCCAACCATGTGACATATAATTGACTAAATTATTATATAAAAAAGGTTTTCGACATAATCTTCCTATGAAGTTTTTCCTAATTAGAAACTAAGTTTGAGTTTTTACAACATGAGTATCAGGCATATGTTGTATTTGGAAGGGGACGTTCTTGAACCTAATGTTGTGCTTTAATAATGAGAGTAATCATATATAACGAAACTTTAAGTGATTGAATGAAAACTTTCGTTATTCTTAATGTACCGGTAAGCTAAGCAACGGCTATGTCAATATGATATTGTTTATCGGCGAGATATACTTCTTTTAGAAACATTAAATATGAGTCATTGCCATGTATTACTTATCGTCAAGGTTGGGCAGTAACATTTTTATTTAGGCAGTTATACACCTATCAGACTCTATGACGCTGAAGGTCTAACTAATAACATCCTAAGTCACAACTTTTATATACATCTGTATGTATAACCCAAACAGTTAATTGGAGAATTATGTGAGTGTATGACAATTAATATCGTTTAAGTTCATTTGATAAGTTATATATTGTTGCTTGTGTTGATGGCATTCGTAATATATACCATTAATTGTTATTTGAATGTGTACGTGAATAATATATGATAACCATAACCTTTAAGTACTTTGAATCTGTAACCTCTTTTATACGTTCTAACCTCGTGATATAACATATATGTGGTGTGCAAATACGTCACGAGGCATACATCATCACTGGACCATTAAATACAATTACGGGTGCTTAAAAATTCGAAAAATCAAAAGATACAGAATCAAAGGGGTAAGTTCACTTGATCCCAAAATCGGCCCTGTGTCAAATTCTTTTGAAAACTATGTTGTGATAACACCACAAATTTTTGAACATTACTATTTTTGTTTGTATAAAATGTTCATAAAAATTGAAACAGACAATGAAATATCTGAACAACCTAAAACGAAATATCGGTTAAATGAAATATCGATTAAATGAAATATCGATTAAATGAAATATCGATTAAATGAAATATCAATTAAATGAAATATCGATTAAATGAAATATCGATTAAATGAAAAATCTGAATAGCCTTTAGTGATATGTCGATTAAAACCTTTAATATTTCCTTTCTCATCAAAACTGGCAGCATAATTTAAGAAAATATAATATTGTGGAACTGAAATACTCTGCGTTTGATCTCAGCACTATTTTCATCTATATTTAAAAGGTGGAAAATGCGTGTTTTCAGTATGTTCTTTAAAACAAATAAACCTTTTGAAAAGATCAATATAAATTAATGTAAAACATTAAATAAAAAGAAACTCTAACAACTCTTTTGAAATTGAAATAAAATAATTTGATTCTGAGTTTGCGCAGAAACTTAATTTCTTTCGTGAACCCCGGGCCAGAAGCAGTATAAAGTAATGACGTCGTAAATGTTTGATTCTTTTCGAATTGAAATATTTATTTTTTAATTAGATAATGTTACCTTGTGTCTGTCCCGATAAATATCCCACAGTAACAAACTTTGCTGTGGCGTCCAACAAATAGAAAACACTATCACCACTGTAAGTGTCATAAATACAGCCTGAAAATATAAAACAAACATATGTTTAATTAGCACTGAAAGTCACTGTGTTCACTTTTAGGGAGAATGTAATCGAATGTATCGATTTTAGGTCGGATTCTATTTGACGAATACACTGTACATGTGTAGAAAAATTAATGTTTGAAATTCAACCTCTCAAGAGCGACCCCTCTTAAGCTAAACATTTCTCAAACAGCAGTTTCATTTTTCTGTATTAAGGATTTATTACAAATATAAACTACCCAGAGCAACAACCTCTCAACACCTGTCAAAATGTGCTGTGGAGAGGTGACCCTTTCGGTATTCGACAATTTGCATCTGGTAGTACGCTTAAACAAATCTTTTTCCAAATATTTTAGTTACGGAAGAAGATCAGACAGTTAAAGCGGCGATACAGTGATAGTTCTCTTCCAAGATAGCAGTATGGTAGTTTCAAATAAAGTTTTAACAAAGCCATATAATCATGTTAATGATGTTAAGATTACGACAGAAGATACTCAATTCAATTAGTATCCTATTTATGCATGTATAGTGCATCCAGTGATCTACTGCAGCCCTCTGTTGAGCAACGAAATCTCTTAATGCATGTATAGTGCATCCAGTGATCTACTGCGGCCCTCTGTTGAGCAACGAAATCTCTTAATGCATGTATAGTGCATCCAGTGATCTACTGCAGCCCTCTGTTGAGCAACGAAATCTCTTAATGCATGTATAGTGCATCCAGTGATCTACTGCAGCCCTCTGTTGAGCAACGAAATCTCTTAATGCATGTATAGTGCATCCAGTGATCTACTGCAGCCCTCTGTTGAGCAGCGAAATCTCTTAATGCATGTATAGTGCATCCAGTGATCTACTGCGGCCCTCTGTTGAGCAACAACATCTCTTAATCATCCTTGCAGCCGTTGAACAACCTCTCTACAAACACCGAAACTTGTGTGACCCGAATGGTGTTGCTTTGGAGGGTTGCACTCTGTTGTTGAAACACGCTCAGTCAAAGTATGAATTTCTAAATAATGTTCGAAAATGACAAAAAAAGATTACAAAAGACTGTAAAAATGTCTTTGTAACCTAGGATATATTCACTTCATTTGGCATACCGATCATGTAAATACTATAATATTGCCATTTCTGTTGTAACCGAGGGTAGTACTTGTAACCGAAGGTAGTACTTGTAACCGAAGGTAGTACGTGTAACCGAGGGTAGTACTTGTAACCGAGGGTAGTACTTGTAACCGTAGGTAATACTTGTAACCGAAGGTAGTACTTGTAACCGAAGTAGTACTTGTAACCGAAGGTAGTACTTGTAACCGAAGGTAGTACTTGTAACCGAAGGTAGTACTTGTAACCGAAGTAGTACTTGTAACCGAAGATAGTACTTGTAACCGAAGGTAGAACTTGTAACCGAAGGTAGTACTTGTAACCGAAGGTAGTACTTGTAACCGAAGGTAGTACTTGTAACCGAAGGTAGTACTTGTAACCGAAGGTAGTACTTGTAACCGAAGGTAGTACTTGTAACCGAAGGTAGTACTTGTAACCGAAGGTAGTACTTGTAACCGAAGGTAGTACTTGTAACCGAAGGTAGTACTTGTAACCGAAGGTAGTACTTGTAACCGAAGGTAGTACTTGTAACCGAAGTAGTACTTGTAACTAACCGAAGTAGTACTTGTAACCGAAGGTAGTACTTGTAACCGACTGTAGTACTTGTAACCGAAGGTAGTGCTTGTAACCGAAGGTAGTACTTGTAACCGAAGGTAGTACTTGTAACCGACTGTAGTACTTGTAACCGAAGGTAGTACCCTCATTACGAGTGCCATACATTGTTTCTAGACATCGACTGACAGAAAAGAAATGAACTAAGTAAGTGTATTATAAAGGAATAGTATGTCATCGTTTTGAGAATTAATTCAGTATTCATATTATTGCAATTACATACAGTTTGAGTAAAATATTGGACCATTTCTAGTCATCAAAGTCATACACTTTAGTCCACATTTAATTACCAAGTAATTGGAAACATATCTTAATTGCATCAAACACTATACAATAAACCAATTTTAGTATTAAAAATATCATATAATCAGAATCGTACTTACAAAGGTGTCATTATCATAAAACTTAAAACTTTAGAATACTATATAATATAGTGGAGAATCACGATACTGTACTCGTGCGCTTTTTTCGAAATCGTTTTTGAACAATTAAAGTATCATTTGTAAGTACTGTAAAGTGACGCGCACCATTCTCATTTTCCAACCAATAAATATTTGCTTAAAAAGTACTTGGAAAGGCTGACTGGAAACATGATGGATTTGATATTACTGCAAATTGCCACATTGCAATTGATGGCGTAATTAATTTCACCCTTGAGGAAAATTCAATTTCCAGTTATATATTAGAAAACCCACCTTTCTACGCATGTCTCGGTATGCCTCAGTGTCCAATGCATTGATTCGCTGATTGGATTCATCTTTCAACACAGTTATCACTATTAATGTCAACATCAGCAACACTGGCACAATGAAAACGACCACAAAGAATGATACATAGTACGCGTGCCTTGCCTGGGGGGATGGAAAGTGAGATTCACAAATAATTTCATGGCCTCCGATCCAATCTATCTCCTCGTAAGATTGATAGATGACCCACGGCACTCCAACGCTGAAGGACAGAATCCAGATTACAGCAATTGAAACCTGTTGATATGTTTGTGTGATCCATGTAGCTGATGGATACGTTGTTGCCAAGAATCTGTCTAATGTGACTGTGGTAAGAGTGAATACACTGGCACACACGATAGTCACTGTAATGAAAAACGGATGAATAACACATTGGAACGAACCAAAGTGCATTTTTGTTATGTCTAGGATTTACGACTGAGAGATTTTAACGACATGCACGAGGTCAATGGTATATGATGAGTAAACCTTAGAATGGTTCAGCACAATTGCACAAAAGTAGAAATTGCTGTATTTTTTATATCGATGTATTTTTAACAGTTATTAAATTCATTTAAATATCTTATGGAACTAAGGAATAAATACAAGGTCAATACTGACTTATATAGAAAGTGCTCATCATCAGCTTTCTTGGAGAGCCGCCGCACAACATTGGCGATTATATTCGGATACAAGTAACATGACCATTATTGCCAAGTTGAAGTCCATATTTTTACTAGAATCCTCAAAGCTTTGCAGCGATAATGCAGAATATTCAGACTAACATCTATCAGATAGTGGGCTCACAAAACATAAATAAATCTTGGAAAAAAGGGTAGGGTAAGCAGCATTCACGAATCTACCAACAACGATCGCTGGGGAACGTAATAACATAAAATGTGGAGGGAATTTAAACAATATATAATGAGAGGAGTATGGAGAACAGTAACAGTGAAAGGTCACATTCAAGTATCAGGACTTCTCCAGACAGCAAAACAGGATAGAGACGAGGAAACACTGGGTATATATAAATAACTACAGGGGGAGGTTACAAAGGACGGGGAACAAAACAAGTCCACACGGAACATGAGATACACACAGGACGGGGAAACAAAACAATTCCACACGGAACATGAGATACACACAGGACGGGGAAACAAAACAATTCCACACGGAACATGAGATACACAAAGGACGGGGAAACAAAACAATTCCACACGGAACATGAGATACACACAGGACGGGGAAACAAAACAATTCCACACGGAACATGAGATACACAAAGGACGGGGAAACAAAACAATTCCACACGGAACATGAGATACACAAAGGACGGGGAAACAAAACAATTCCACACGGAACATGAGATACACAAAGGACGGGGAAACAAAACAAGTCCACACGGAACATGAGATACACAAAGGACGGGGAGGGAAACAAAACAAGTCCACACGGAACATGAGATACACAAAGGACGGGGAGGGAAACAAAACAAGTCCACACGGAACATGAGATACACAAAGGACGGGGAGGGAAACAAAACAATTCCACACGGAACATGAGATACACAAAGGACGGGGAAACAAAACAATTCCACACGGAACATAAGATACACAAAGGACGGGGAAACAAAACAATTCCACACGGAACATGAGATACACAAAGGACGGGGAAACAAAACAAGTCCACACGGAACATGAGATACACAAAGGACGGGGAGGGAAACAAAACAATTCCACACGGAACATGAGATACACAAAGGACGGGGAGGGAAACAAAACAATTCCACACGGAACATGAGATACACAAAGGACGGGGAAACAAAACAATTCCACACGGAACATGAGATACACAAAGGACGGGGAAACAAAACAATTCCACACGGAACATGAGATACACAAAGGACGGGGAAACAAAACAAGTCCACACGGAACATGAGATACACAAAGGACGGGGAAACAAAACAAGTCCACACGGAACATGAGATACACAAAGGACGGGGAAACAAAACAATTCCACACGGAACATGAGATACACAAAGGACGGGGAAACAAAACAATTCCACACGGAACATGAGATACACAAAGGACGGGGAAACAAAACAAGTCCACACGGAACATGAGATACACAAAGGACGGGGAAACAAAACAAGTCCACACGGAACATGAGATACACAAAGGACGGGGAAACAAAACAATTCCACACGGAACATGAGATACACAAAGGACGGGGAAACAAAACAATTCCACACGGAACATGAGATACACAAAGGACGGGGAAACAAAACAATTCCACACGGAACATGAGATACACAAAGGACGGGGAAACAAAACAATTCCACACGGAACATGAGATACACAAAGGACGGGGAAACAAAACAATTCCACACGGAACATGAGATACACAAAGGACGGGGAAACAAAACAAGTCCACACGGAACATGAGATACACAAAGGACGGGGAAACAAAACAATTCCACACGGAACATGAGATACACAAAGGACGGGGAAACAAAACAATTCCACACGGAACATGAGATACACAAAGGACGGGGAAACAAAACAATTCCACACGGAACATGAGATACACAAAGGACGGGGAAACAAAACAATTCCACACGGAACATGAGATACACAAAGGACGGGGAAACAAAACAATTCCACACGGAACATGAGATACACAAAGGACGGGGAAACAAAACAATTCCACACGGAACATGAGATACACAAAGGACGGGGAAACAAAACAATTCCACACGGAACATGAGATACACAAAGGACGGGGAAACAAAACAATTCCACACGGAACATGAGATACACAAAGGACGGGGAAACAAAACAATTCCACACGGAACATGAGATACACAAAGGACGGGGAGGGAAACAAAACAATTCCACACGCACCAGGAGGTACACACAGGACGGGGAAACAAAACAATTCCACACGGAACATGAGATACACACAGGACGGGGAAACAAAACAATTTCACACGGAACATGAGATACACACAGGACGGGGAAACAAAACAATTCCACACGGAACATGAGATACACACAGGACGGGGAAACAAAACAATTCCACACGGAACATGAGATACACACAGGACGGGGAAACAAAACAATTCCACACGGAACATGAGATACACACAGGACGGGGAAACAAAACAATTCCACACGCACCAGGAGGTACACACAGGACGGGGAAACAAAACAAGTCCACACGGAACATGAGATACACACAGGACGGGGAAACAAAACAATTCCACACGGAACATGAGATACACACAGGACGGGGAAACAAAACAATTCCACACGGAACATGAGATACACAAAGGACGGGGAAACAAAACAATTCCACACGGAACATGAGATACACAAAGGACGGGGAAACAAAACAATTCCACACGGAACATGAGATACACAAAGGACGGGGAAACAAAACAATTCCACACGGAACATGAGATACACAAAGGACGGGGAAACAAAACAATTCCACACAGAACATGAGATACACAAAGGACGGGGAAACAAAACAATTCCACACGGAACATGAGATACACAAAGGACGGGGAAACAAAACAATTCCACACGGAACATGAGATACACAAAGGACGGGGAAACAAAACAATTCCACACGGAACATGAGATACACACAGGACGGGGAAACAAAACAATTCCACACGGAACATGAGATACACAAAGGACGGGGAAACAAAACAATTCCACACGGAACATGAGATACACAAAGGACGGGGAAACAAAACAATTCCACACGGAACATGAGATACACAAAGGACGGGGAAACAAAACAATTCCACACGGAACATGAGATACACAAAGGACGGGGAAACAAAACAATTCCACACGGAACATGAGATACACAAAGGACGGGGAAACAAAACAATTCCACACGGAACATGAGATACACAAAGGACGGGGAAACAAAACAATTCCACACGGAACATGAGATACACAAAGGACGGGGAAACAAAACAATTCCACACGGAACATGAGATACACAAAGGACGGGGAGGGAAACAAAACAATTCCACACGCACCAGGAGGTACACACAGGAGGGGAAACAAAACAATTCCACACGCACCAGGAGGTACACACAGGACGGGGAAACAAAACAATTCCACACGCACCAGGAGGTACACACAGGACGGGGAAACAAAACAATTCCACACGCACCAGGAGGTACACACAGGACGGGGAAACAAAACAATTCCACACGCACCAGGAGGTACACACAGGACGGGGAAACAAAACAATTCCACACGGAACATGAGATACACAAAGGACGGGGAAACAAAACAATTCCACACGGAACATGAGATACACAAAGGACGGGGAGGGAAACAAAACAATTCCACACGCACCAGGAGGTACACACAGGAGGGGAAACAAAACAATTCCACACGGACCAGGAGGTACACACAGGACGGGGAAACAAAACAATTCCACACGCACCAGGAGGTACACACAGGACGGGGAAACAAAACAATTCCACACGGAACATGAGATACACAAAGGACGGGGAGGGAAACAAAACAATTCCACACGCACCAGGAGGTACACACAGGAGGGGAAACAAAACAATTCCACACGCACCAGGAGGTACACACAGGACGGGGAAACAAAACAATTCCACACGCACCAGGAGGTACACACAGGACGGGGAAACAAAACAATTCCACACGCACCAGGAGGTACACACAGGACGGGGAAACAAAACAATTCCACACGCACCAGGAGGTACACACAGGACGGGGAAACAAAACAATTCCACACGGAACATGAGATACACAAAGGACGGGGAAACAAAACAATTCCACACGGAACATGAGATACACAAAGGACGGGGAGGGAAACAAAACAATTCCACACGCACCAGGAGGTACACACAGGAGGGGAAACAAAACAATTCCACACGCACCAGGAGGTACACACAGGACGGGGAAACAAAACAATTCCACACGCACCAGGAGGTACACACAGGACGGGGAAACAAAACAATTCCACACGCACCAGGAGGTACACACAGGACGGGGAAATAGAACAATTCCACACGCACCAGGAGGTACACACAGGACGGGGAACAAAACAATTCCACACGGACCAGGAGGTACACACAGGACGGGGAAATAGAACAATTCCACACGCACCAGGAGGTACACACAGGACGGGGAAACAAAACAATTCCACACGGACCAGGAGGTACACACAGGACGGGGAAACAGAACAATTCCACGCGGACCAGGAGGTACACACAGGACGGGGAAACAAAACAATTCCACACGCACCAGGAGGTACACACAGGACGGGGAAACAAAACAATTCCACACGGACCAGGAGGTACACACAGGACGGGGAAACAAAACAATTCCACACGCACCAGGAGGTACACACAGGACGGGGAAACAAAACAATTCCACACGGACCAGGAGGTACACACAGGACGGGGAAACAGAACAATTCCACACGCACAAGGAGGTACACACAGGACGGGGAACAAAACAATTCCACACGGACCAGGAGGTACACACAGGACGGGGAAACAAAACAATTCCACACGCACCAGGAGGTTAAACAGGACGGGGAAACAGAACAATTCCACACGGACCAGGAGGTACACACAGGACGGGGAAACAAAACAATTCCACACGCACCAGGAGGTACACACAGGACGGGGAAACAAAACAATTCCACACGGACCAGGAGGTACACACAGGACGGGGAAACAAAACAATTCCACACGCACCAGGAGGTACACACAGGACGGGGAACAAAACAATTCCACACGGACCAGGAGGTACACACAGGACGGGGAAATAGAACAATTCCACACGGACCAGGAGGTACACACAGGACGGGGAAACAAAACAATTCCACACGGACCAGGAGGTACACACAGGACGGGGAAACAGAACAATTCCACGCGGACCAGGAGGTACACACAGGACGGGGAAACAAAACAATTCCACACGCACCAGGAGGTACACACAGGACGGGGAAACAAAACAATTCCACACGGACCAGGAGGTACACACAGGACGGGGAAACAAAACAATTCCACACGCACCAGGAGGTACACACAGGACGGGGAAACAAAACAATTCCACACGGACCAGGAGGTACACACAGGACGGGGAAACAAAACAATTCCACACGCACCAGGAGGTACACACAGGACGGGGAAACAAAACAATTCCACACGCACCAGGAGGTACACACAGGACGGGGAAACAAAACAATTCCACACGCACCAGGAGGTACACACAGGACGGGGAAACAAAACAATTCCACACGGACCAGGAGATACACACAGGACGGGGAAACAAAACAATTCCACGCTGACCAGGAGGTACACACAGGACGGGGAAACAAAACAATTCCACACGCACCAGGATGTACACACAGGACGGGGAAACAGAACAATTCCACACGCACAAGGAGGTACACACAGGACGGGGAACAAAACAATTCCACACGGACCAGGAGGTTAAACAGGACGGGGAAACAGAACAATTCCACACGGACCAGGAGGTACACACAGGACGGGGAAACAAAACAATTCCACACGCACCAGGAGGTACACACAGGACGGGGAAACAAAACAATTCCACACGGACCAGGAGGTACACACAGGACGGGGAAACAAAACAATTCCACACGCACCAGGAGGTACACACAGGACGGGGAAACAAAACAATTCCACACGGACCAGGAGGTACACACAGGACGGGGAAACAAAACAATTCCACACGCACCAGGATGTACACACAGGACGGGGAAACAGAACAATTCCACACGCACAAGGAGGTACACACAGGACGGGGAACAAAACAATTCCACACGGACCAGGAGGTTAAACAGGACGGGGAAACAGAACAATTCCACACGGACCAGGAGGTACACACAGGACGGGGAAACAGAACAATTCCACACGGACCAGGAGGTACACACAGGACGGGGAAACAGAACAATTCCACACGCACCAGGAGGTACACACAGGACGGGGAAACAGAACAATTCCACACGGACCAGGAGGTACACACAGGACGGGGAAACAGAACAATTCCACACGCACCAGGAGGTACACACAGGACGGGGGAACAAAACAATTCCACACGGACCAGGAGGTACACTCAGGACGGGGAACAAAACAATTCCACACGCACCAGGAGGTACACACAGGACGGGGAAACAGAACAATTCCACACGGACCAGGAGGTACACACAGGACGGGGAAACAGAACAATTCCACGCGGACCAGGAGGTACACACAGGACGGGGAACAAAACAATTCCACGCGGACCAGGACGTACACACAGGACGGGAAACAAAACAATTCCACGCTGACCAGGAGGTACACACAGGACGGGGAAACAAAACAATTCCACGCGCACCAGGAGGTACACACAGGACGGGGAAACAGAACAATTCCACATGGACCAGGAGGTACACACAGTACGGGGAAACAAAACAATTCCACGCGGACCAGGAGGTACACACAGGACGGGGAAACAAAACAATTCCACTCGGACCAGGAGGTACACACAGGACGGGGAAACAAAACAATTCCACGCGGATCAGGAGGTACACACAGGACGGGGAAACAGAACAATTCCACACGGACCAGGAGGTACACACAGGACGGGGAAACAGTACAATTCCACACGCACCAGGAGGTACACACAGGACGGGGAAACAGAACAATTCTACGCGGACCAGGAGGTACACACAGGACGGGTAACAAAACAATTCCACACGCACCAGGAGGTACACACAGGACGGGGAAACAAAACAATTCCACACGCACCAGGAGGTACACACAGGACGGGTAACAAAACAATTCCACGCGGACCAGGAGGTACACACAGGACGGGTAACAAAACAATTCCACACGCACCAGGAGGTACACACAGGACGGGTAACAAAACAATTCCACGCGGACCAGGAGGTACACACAGGACGGGTAACAAAACAATTCCACACGCACCAGGAGGTACACACAGGACGGGTAACAAAACAATTCCACGCGGACCAGGAGGTACACACAGGACGGGTAACAAAACAATTCCACACGCACCAGGAGGTACACACAGGACGGGTAACAAAACAATTCCACACGCACCAGGAGGTACACACAGGACGGGTAACAAAACAATTCCACGCGGACCAGGAGGTACACACATGACGGGGGAACAAAACAATTCCACACGGAACATGAGATACACACAGAACTGGGAAACAAAACAATTCCACACGCACCAGGAGGTACACACAGAACGGGGAAACAAAACAATTCCACACGCACCAGGAGGTACACACAGGACGGGGAAACAAAACAATTCCACACGCACCAGGAGGTACACACAGGACGGGGAAACAAAACAATTCCACACGCACCAGGAGGTACACACAGGACGGGGAAACAAAACAATTCCACACGCACCAGGAGGTACACACATGACGGGGAACCAAAACAATTCCACACGCACCAGGAGGTACACACAGGACGGGGAAACAAAACAATTCCACACGCACCAGGAGGTTAAACAGGACGGGGAACAAAACAATTCCACACGCACCAGGAGGTACACACGGGGAAACAGAACAATTCCACACGCACCAGGAGGTACACACAGGACGGGGAACCAAAACAATTCCACACGCACCAGGAGGTACACACAGGACGGGGAAACAGAACAATTCCACACGGACAAGGAGGTACACACAGGACGGGGAAACAGAACAATTCCACACGCACCAAGAGGTACACTCAGGACGGGGAAACAAAACAATTCCACACGGACCAGGAGGTACACTCAGAACGGGGAAACAAAACAATTCCACACGCACCAGGAGGTACACACAGGACGGGGAAACAGAACAATTCCACACGGACCAGGAGGTTCACACAGGACGGGGAAACAGAACAATTCCACACGGACCAGGAGGTTCACACAGGACGGGGACACAAAACAATTCCACACGGACCAGGAGGTTCACACAGGACGGGGAAACAAAACAATTCCACACGGACCAGGAGGTTCACACAGGACGGGGAAACAAAACAATTCCACACGGACCAGGAGGTACACACAGGACGGGGAAACAGAACAATTCCACACGGACCAGGAGGTTCACACAGGACGGGGAAACAAAACAATTCCACACGGACCAGGAGGTACACACAGGACGGGGAAACAGAACAATTCCACACGGACCAGGAGGTTCACACAGGACGGGGAAACAAAACAATTCCACACGGACCAGGAGGTAGACACAGGACGGGGAAACAAAACAATTCCACACGGACCAGGAGGTAGACACAGGACGGGGAACAGAACAAGACCGAAATGATATGGACAAGGACATCAAACAACCCAGTCTTGTCAACGAATTTTAAAACAGGAATATGAAACAACACAACACTGCGTAAACAACATAAACATTAATATGTAACGGATATGTCACAAACTAAAGCATAACACTCATTATTTAATTATACCGGTGCTTGCCTTGAACAAATGTATGAATCTTGCACAGGAATTTCCCCAAGCTCCATTGCATACTCAAACTGGTCACAAAATGTATCCACATACAAAATAAAGGCATCATTAAGTCTGCGATCGCTAGATTCACTATATAGATATTGAATTTTGTTCTTAAACTCTTTGTTCTCAAAATAACTGTAATCACACAAACATTTCCCACTAATGCTACAATGAAAGACAATAAGTAGAACCCAAGTTTCATTCTAAAACTGTACACATCCTCTTCCTTTCTACCTAGGAGCTCATCTAAGTCCACTGTACCGTTTTCGGTCAAGTTCTTTAATAATTCTTCCAGATACGCATAGTCATAGTCATGATCAACATCATCAGTAATTGTTGAGTTTGTCACTTCAGACGATTTCATGATGTACGAAACACTCGCATTCCCTTATTACATATAGTGATCTGTACAGACACTTAACATATTCCTTTAATAATAGTTAAACTAAATTATCTTTTCGTCATACTCCAAATACGAAATTAGACAAATATTATCTTGTGTTTAAATTGAGACAATTCCCCATTTTAGGAATAGGGTTGACCCTATAAGCCGCTATCACTAGAAATAATAGTATAAACGTAAACAAGGTCAAACCAGGCTTGGCTGCCAGTGTATGTGGTGATCAGGTAACTGTCCTAAGAGTACATTCAGACTTTGCCATTGGAACAATAATTACACCATTCTACGAGATATAGTCCTTCTTTTCTTTCTTCAAGTAAGAGGCTCTTGAATGTGTGCCTACTGTTTGAAATTAATCAATTATTTCATCTATTGATATACATACTTCGGCATGTTTTCTCCCCTTGATTGTTTTTGATAGTCAGCCAGACAACTCCTTGATTCACAATTCCCAAACATGTTTGCACCTTCTCAATCTCTAATGTTGCTTCTGTGTTATCTGTGTTGAGGCATTGTCTTGTGTATGTGGCGTTCCCTATAACAACTTAATTTCTCTTTTTTAATACTTTTCAAACCGGATACAGCATTTTCTTTCAACATCAAAAAGCTTTAAGACTTAGGAGTAATATTTACAATGTGAAGGAGGCAGATTTTCTTGACTCATTCCTCATTAATCTCATCTAACAAACACGTTTACTTAAATGTGTGTTTGTAATGAGTAAACTTTTGAAACTGTTTGGAGGTTGTGACATCAGCACTATGTTGTGACATCAGCACTATGTTGTGACATCAGCACTATGTTGTGACAGTGGTATCAGCACTATGTTGTGACAGTGGTATCAGCACTATTTTGTGACAGTGGTATCAGCACTATGTTGTGACAGTGGTATCAGCACTATGTTGTGACAGTGGTATCAGCACTATGTTGTGACAGTGGTATCAGCACTATGTTGTGACAGTGGTATCAGCACTATGTTGTGACAGTGGTATCAGCACTGTGTTGTGACAGTGGTATCAGCACTATGTTGTGACAGTGGTATCAGCACTATGTTGTGACAGTGGTATCAGCACTGTGTTGTGGCAGTGGTATCAGCACTGTGTTGTGGCAGTGGTATCAGCACTATGTTGTGACAGTGGTATCAGCACTATGTTGTGACAGTGGTATCAGCACTATGTTGTGATAGTGGTATCAGCACTATGTTGCGGCGTTTGTGCAACGTTTGCTCACATCTTTATTATTTGCACTTCTTATTTTATAATGCTAAGTAGCAACCATTATACAGCCTATCGTGCTGAAACGAAATACATTGTACAAAGCACAAGTTAATGGTGCTTAATTACATAGTTAATGTCAATTTTTCGAAAGATGTTACGAAAAATACTATGAATGTTATAAACACAGGGCCGGGGCAATTTCAACTTAAAGTAGTGTATGTTATAAACGGTTATAAATAGCATGGAGCCAATATAAGTCAGATCTTGGGTATCTTGCGACTAGCCAGAAAGTTGTGCATGGTTTTATAGATACTTTAAAATATCATTACGAGTATTTCGGAATCCTTTGATGTATCAAGGCGTTTAGTTGTCATAACGGGTCAACCGTAGTTATTGCACTTCTCAATCATTGTCTACCGTATAAACAGGATTGAGACAGAGTTCAAGGTCGCGTTAGAGGAAAACATGTCCGATTAGAACGCAATTCTCACTCTTAAACCTCGATAAATATAGATACCTGAACATGTAAACTAATTACCATACCGTATTTCGAACAAACATGGAATAATTGCTTCTAAGAGAAATACAGATTGGTTTGAATGCTATATTAATTACGTTAATATGATTGTTGACTTGTGATATAAATCAAGCCAACAAAAAACTGCATGTGCTGTCGCTAGCAAAAACTTCGATATTTGAGGGCGGGATGATGAATGGTCCAATGAATGTCTCCCTCACGTATATTGGTGAACAAACATGGTCATCAGTTGTGTAAATTAACACATTGTCGTCTAATAACGTGATACCATGGTACTAGGGATGTCAATAACAGCATGTGGCCGGTACAATTACCTTGTAATGTAAGCACTAACACCGGACTTGTCTAGTATGAATGATCATAGTTTGGTAGGCCAGGTCCCTCATCCTACTTTTGGCTTTTCCCTCCTGCTGTAAGAATTAGTGACACTCCCGTGATACGGACTACTTCTCACAAGATATCATCCCGTAATAAGTCAATTTATGACTATGTAACAAATAATATGCATCAATATGTTGACAATGTATTGCAATATATCGTGGTACGCTTCAAGTGTATCGTGACTCCTATAATGTTCGCCATGTCCGAACTATGAATGAAGCCCGGATAACAACTTGATATTCGTCACATTCAATTGTTATCTAAACTTAATATATAACAGTGTTTCAGTGAAACGATACACTCGTATTTTGCACTGAATTTAGTCGGTATTCTGATAGTATTCTTTAAAACAGTAAACGGAATACTCATAAATACAAACACAATCCATTCAGATTGACTGTTTCGGGCTTTACGCCGTTTTTCAACAGTACTACATTTATATATGGCGGTGAGTTGACCTATTAGTGCTACAGTTATATATGGCGGTGAGTTGACCTATCATTGCTACAGTTATATATGGCGGTGAGTTGACCTATCAGTGCTACAGTTATATATGGCGGTGAGTTGACCTATCATTACTACAGTTATATATGGCGGTGAGTTGACCTATCAGTGCTACAGTTATATATGGCGGTGAGTTGACCTATCAGTGCTACAGTTATATATGGCGGTGAGTTGACCTATCAGTACTACAGTTATATATGGCGGTGAGTTGACCTATCAGTACTACAGTTATATATGGCGGTGAGTTAACCTATCAGTGCTACAGTTATATATGGCGGTGAGTTGACCTATCAGTACTACAGTTATATATGGCGGTGAGTTGACCTATCAGTACTACAGTTATATATGGCGGTGAGTTGACCTATCAGTGCTACAGTTATATATGGCGGTGAGTTGACCTATCAGTGCTCCTATGTTACCGACCGTCTCCTCCGCAAGCAAATGACAACCTTTGTACGTGAATCAGAGTTCATATGTGGAGGACAAATGACTTTGGATGCATTATCTTGAGTCAAATTATCCATTAATTCAAAAAAGTACATGCTTCATTTAATATCTGATTAAACCTTACAACTGCCTTAAACCAGTTTTTATGTTGACATGAACAGCTGGAGATTATGCAAGTTCTGCGTAGAAAGGTAACCCATAGGCCATACAGTCTTGTGAATGTAAGCTTAGGTTAGACTTTGAAAGTATGACTGCTTGACATATTTCTTTTCTTCAAATCACCAACGTTCTAGTCAAGTTTTTTTATGAGGATTGATTGCTGAATACTGTAATATACATTTTCTGAGTGTTATTATAATGGTATTATAACCAAATATCACTAAAGCACACGATATACCGACATGCACAAGTACAGTAGATAATGTGATTTTTACAAACAAGACCCTAGATCTATACCAAGTAAGCAAATCCACAATCCAGCTATCAGCAGCCCCAGGTCTACAGCACTCACAGCTCTTTGATTTCGTATAGGCTGTTGTCAGGTGAGATCTGTCATGCAAGAAAATGCTCTACTCTTCAACAATGACTACTTCGTTCCAGCTATAGTGGCTGCTGAACCAATATGTTGTTTTTTTCTGTCACTCTTAATGATCCTTTCATAATATTCATGCAACACCATCAATACATCATGTACAAAATATCATATCATTTGGTTGCAATACCCATCGCATGTTATCTAACTAGAGAATTACGCCACAACCATACTTTATCCTACAAGCTAATTACCACAACAAAAGACTATTACAAATACTCATTATTTCCCCAAACGGTAAAGTGGAACAGTTTACCCCTCATATCCCCCGTCATCCAACCATAGAACAGTTTACCCCCCATATCCCCGTCATCCAACCATAGAACAGTTTACCCCTCATATCCCCCGTCATCCAACCATAGAACAGTTTACCCCCATATCCCCGTCATCCAACCATAGAACAGTTTACCCACCATATCCTCGTCATCCAACCATAGAACAGTTTACCCCCCATATCCCCGTCATCCAACCATAGAACAGTTTACCCACCATATCCCCGTCATCCAACCATAGAACAGTTTACCCACCATATCCCCGTCATCCAACCATAACACAGTTTACCCCCCATATCCCTGTCATCCAACCATAGAACAGTTTACTCACCATATCCCCGTCATCCAACCATAGAACAGTTTACCCCCATATCCCCGTCATCCATCCATAGAACAGTTTACCCCCCATATCCCCGTCATCCAACCATATAATAGTTTACCCACCATATCCCCGTCATCCAACCATAGAACAGTTTACCCCCCATTTCCCTGTCATCCAACCATAGAACAGTTTACCCCCCATATCTTCGTCATCCAACCATAGAACAGTTTACCCACCATATCCCCGTCATCCAACCATAGAACAGTTTACCCCCCATATCCCTGTCATCCAACCATAGAACAGTTTACCCACCATATCCCCGTCATCCAACCATAGAACAGTTTACCCCCATATCCCCGTCATCCATCCATAGAACAGTTTACCCCCCATATCCCCGTCATCCAACCATATAATAGTTTACCCACCATATCCCCGTCATCCAACCATAGAACAGTTTACCCCCCATTTCCCTGTCATCCAACCATAGAACAGTTTACCCCCCCATATCCCTGTCATCCAACCATATACCTGTCATCCAACCATATACCTGTCATCCAACCATAGAACAGTTTATCCCCATATCCCTGTCATCCAACAATAGAAATGTTTACCCCCATATCCCCGTCATCCGACTATAGAACAGTTTACCCCCATATCCCCGTCATCCAACCATAGAACAGTTTACCCCCATATCCCTGTCATCCATCTATAGAACAGTTAATCCCCCATATACCTGTCATCCAACCATAGAACAGTTTACCCCCATACCCCCGTCATCCAACCATAGAACAGTTTACCCCCATATCCCCGTCATCCAACCATAGAACAGTTTACCCCCATATCCCCGTCATCCAACCATAGAATAGTTTACCCACCATATCCCCGTCATCCAACCATAGAACAGTTTACACCCCATATCCCTGTCATCCAACCATAGAACAGTTAACCCCCATATCCCGTCATCAAACGATAGAACAGTTTACCTCCCATATCCCTGTCATCCAACCATAGAACAGTTTACCCCCCATATCCCTGTCATCCAGCCATAGAACAGTTTAACCCCATATCCCCGTCATCCAACCATAGAACAGTTTACCCCCATATCCCCGTCATCCAACCATAGAATAGTTTACCCACCATATCCCCGTCATCCAACCATAGAACAGTTTACCCCCCATATCCCTGTCATCCAACCATAGAACAGTTAACCCCCATATCCCGTCATCAAACGATAGAACAGTTTACCTCCCATATCCCTGTCATCCAACCATAGAACAGTTTACCCCCCCATATCCCTGTCATCCAACCATAGAACCGTTTACCCCCCAAATCCCTGTCATCCAACTATAGAACTGTTTACCCCCATATCCCCGTCATCCAACTATAGAACAGTTCACCCCCCATATTCCTGTCATCCAACCATAGAACAGTTTACCTCCATATTTCTGTCATCCAACCATAGAACTGTTTACCCCCATAATCCTGTCATCCAACCATAGAACCGTTTACCCTCAATAACCCCGTCATCCAACCAATGAACAGTTTACCCCCATATCCCTGTCATCCAACCATAGAACAATTAACCCCCCCCCATATCCCTGTCATCCAACCATATACCTATACCTGTCATCCAACCATATACCTGTCATCCAACCATAGAACAGTTTATCCCCATATCCCTGTCATCCAACTATAGAACTGTTTACCCCCATATCCCCGTCATCCGATTATAGAACAGTTTACCCCCATATCCCCGTCATCCAACCATAGAACAGTTTACCCCCATATCCCTGTCATCCATCTATAGAACAGTTAATCCCCCATATACCTGTCATCCAACCATAGAACAGTTAACCCCCCATATACCTGTCATCCAACCATAGAATAGTTTACCCCCATATCCCCGTCATCCAACATTAGAACAGTTTACCCCCCATATCCCCGTCATCAAACCATAGAACTGTTTACCCCCCATATCCCTGTCATCCAACCATAGAACAGTTAACCCCCCATATCCCCGTCATCCAACCATAGAATAGTTTATCCCCATATCCCTGTCATCCAACCATAGAACTGTTTACCCCCATATCCCCGTCATCCAACGATAAAACAGTTTACCCCCATATCCCTGTCATCTAACCATAGAACTGTTTACCCCTATATCCCCGTCATCCAACATTAGAACAGTTTACCCCCCATATCCCCGTCATCCAACCATAGAACTGTTTACCCCCCATATCCCTGTCATCCAACCATAGAACAGTTAACCCCCCATATCCCCGTCATCCAACCATAGAATAGTTTATCCCCATATCCCTGTCATCCAACCATAGAACTGTTTACCCCCATATCCCCGTCATCCAACGATAAAACAGTTTACCCCCATATCCCTGTCATCTAACCATAGAACTGTTTACCCCTATATCCCCGTCATCCAACTATAGAACAGTTAACCCCCCATATACCTGTCATCCAACCATAGGACTGTTAACCCCTATATCCCTGTCATCCAACTATAGAACAGTTTACTCCCATATCCCTGTCATCCAACCATAAAACCGTTCCCCCCCATATCCCTGTCATCCAACCATAGATCAGTTTAAATTTACAATTAACAACTTGGAACAATATATCTTACGATGACCTCATTCACACCTGTTGTTAACGTGTTACATAGTACTAACATTTTCATATCAATCATACTTCTATGTTTCTATGTCAAATTCTTGACAATACTTTTACGTCTTTTAGTCTACAACTCAAAGGTTTGACAAAATAGATAGATTGATAGATACATAGGTACATGTACATACAAAGCTTCTGAGACTGTATACTTGATACATGCACATACAACATGCACATATAAATAATTTGTGGCAGCTTTTTGTATATACACTGATAAATATAAACAAATGAGGCCAATGGTCGTATATAGCAGTCCTTCAGCTAAATAATTAATGCAGTCCCTTTAGTTGTGTTCATGTTCACATTGTGGACAATAGAGCAGCAGGTCCTCATGTACACATTGTGGGCAGTAGAGCAGCAGGCCCTCATGTACATATTGTGGGCAGTAGAGCAGCAGGCCCTCATGTACACATTGTGGACAGTAGAGCAGCAGGCCCTCATGTACTCATTGTGGACAGTAGAGCAGCAGGTCCTCATGTACACATTGTGGACAATAGAGCAGCAGGCCCTCATGTACACATTGTGGGCAATAGAGCAGCAGGCCCTCATGTACACATTGTGGACAGTAGAGCAGCAGGCCCTCATGTACTCATTGTGGACAGTAGAGCAGCAGGCCCTCATGTGCAGATTGTGGACAATAGAGCAGCAGGCCCTCATGTACACATTGTGGGCAGTAGAGCAGCAGGCCCTCATGTACACATTGTGGGCAATAGAGCAGCAGGTCCTCATGTACACATTGTGGACAGTAGAGCAGCAGGCCCTCATGTACACATTGTGGACAATAGAGCAGCAGGTCCTCATGTACACATTGTGGACAATAGAGCAGCAGGCCCTCATGTACACATTGTGGACAATAGAGCAGCAGGCCCTCATGTACACATTGTGGGCAGTAGAGCAGCAGGCCCTCATGTACACATTGTGGACAATAGAGCAGCAGGCCCTCATGTACACATTGTGGACAATAGAGCAGCAGGCCCTCATGTACACATTGTGGGCAGTAGAGCAGCAGGCCCTCATGTACACATTGTGGGCAGTAGAGCAGCAGGCCCTCATGTACACATTGTGGGCAGTAGAGCAGCAGGCCCTCATGTACACATTGTGGGCAGTAGAGCAGCAGGCCCTCATGTACACATTGTGGGCAGTAGAGCAGCAGGCCCTCATGTACAAATTGTGGACAATAGAGCAGCAGGTCCTCATGTACACATTGTGGACAGTAGAGCAGCAGGCCCTCATGTACACATTGTGGACAATAGAGCAGCAGGTCATCATGTACACATTGTGGACAATAGAGCAGCAGGCCCTCATGTACACATTGTGGGCAATAGAGCAGCAGGCCCTCATGTACACATTGTGGACAGTAGAGCAGCAGGCCCTCATGTACTCATTGTGGACAGTAGAGCAGCAGGCCCTCATGTACACATTGTGGGCAGTAGAGCAGCAGGCCCTCATGTACACATTGTGGGCAGTAGAGCAGCAGGCCCTCATGTACACATTGTGGGCAGTAGAGCAGCAGGCCCTCATGTACAAATTGTGGACAATAGAGCAGCAGGTCCTCATGTACACATTGTGGACAGTAGAGCAGCAGGCCCTCATGTACACATTGTGGACAATAGAGCAGCAGGTCATCATGTACACATTGTGGACAATAGAGCAGCAGGCCCTCATGTACACATTGTGGGCAATAGAGCAGCAGGCCCTCATGTACACATTGTGGACAGTAGAGCAGCAGGCCCTCATGTACTCATTGTGGACAGTAGAGCAGCAGGTCCTCATGTACACATTGTGGACAATAGAGCAGCAGGCCCTCATGTACACATTGTGGGCAGTAGAGCAGCAGGTCCTCATGTACACATTGTGGGCAGTAGAGCAGCAGGTCCTCATGTACACATTGTGGACAATAGAGCAGCAGGTCCTCATGTGAACATTGTGGACAATAGAGCAGCAGGCCCTCATGTACACATTGTGGACAATAGAGCAGCAGGTCCTCATGTACACATTGTGGACAATAGAGCAGCAGGCCCTCATGTACACATTGTGGACAATAGAGCAGCAGGCCCTCATGTACACATTGTGGACAATAGAGCAGCAGGCCCTCATGTACACATTGTGGACAGTAGAGCAGCAGGCCCTCATGTACACATTGTGGACAATAGAGCAGCAGGCCCTCATGTACACATTGTGGGCAGTAGAGCAGCAGGTCCTCATGTACACATTGTGGACAATAGAGCAGCAGGTCCTCATGTGAACATTGTGGACAATAGAGCAGCAGGTCCTCATGTACACATTGTGGACAGTAGAGCAGCAGGTCCTCATTTACACATTGTGGGCAGTAGAGCAGCAGGCCCTCATGTACACATTGTGGGCAGTAGAGCAGCAGGCCCTCATGTACACATTGTGGACAGTAGAGCAGCAGGCCCTCATGTACACATTGTGGGCAGTAGAGCAGCAGGCCCTCATGTACACATTGTGGACAGTAGAGCAGCAGGCCCTCATGTACACATTGTGGGCAGTAGAGCAGCAGGTCCTCATGTACACATTGTGGACAGTAGAGCAGCAGGCCCTCATGTGCACATTGTGGACAATAGAGCAGCAGGCCCTCATGTACACATTGTGGACAGTAGAGCAGCAGGCCATCATGTGCACATTATGGACAATTGAGCAGCAGGCCCTCATGTACACATTGTGGACAGTACTCATGTGCCTCTTGTTTCTCTCTGGTCACTTTTTACGCAAACAAATGCTTCGGCTGATGGCCATGTCTAACAGGACCAGGAAAACAACATGATAGTTTATTCAACAAAAAGGCAATGTGTCTTTCATCTATGTACAAGTATGTATTGATACAATACAATCGCATAATATAATTGTACTTGTTTGTTTTCATCGGGTTTAACGCCGTTTTAAGCAAGGGGCTCGTTAGAGCCAATTGCTATAGTAGGCGAAATTCGCGGATACTGATCGGATGAGTCATCCCAAGTATTTCATTCTGAACCGCAAAAGGCTATACATACTCCAGGAGAAAGTAGTCCCTGTCTATCAAAAAATAGCGGTATGCATTGGCGATATCAGCTATAAACGGATTTGAGCTGACTTCACTTTCGCAAATGAAAGAACCCCAAAGAAACTTGCTGATCAAATATTGCAAATTACAGAAATGTCTGCCTACGCCGCAGCCGTATCACGCGTGAAGTGCACTGAAAACAAGCTAGCGGACGATAGTATAAGATAGTATACAGTAGGCAGAGGACGATAGCAGTAGGCAGAGATACGTATACAAGAAAACGGTGCAACATATGATATAACCAACAAACAATCATACGTTTATTGAAATCATGGGAAATGCAATTTTCCGTCATCGTTCCGTTGAATATCGACGATTTACGGAAACATACTTTTTGTTTTATTGTCATCCTGTCTGTAGGTCGGTCGATTGGTTGTTCTGTCCAATATACAACATATGTAGTTTGTGTAGCACCATATTTTCTCTCTCTTTTAACTACTTCTTCAGTTTTCAAGGGATTACAATGCAGTTTGCTAGTACAAGTACCATGCTACATGATTTGTACACGTGGAAGACATAAATCTGCTATGCATCCATCAAAATATTTTAGAATCCTGGCCCTTTGAACTGAAGTCTCGTTTTAGAACACATTTAGCAAAATAATTTAGTTTTCTATGTATTGCATTGAAACTTGGCATATACTCAACATTAAGGTACTGTTTACTTCTTCTCCATCCATCCTTCCGACTGTCTTAACCAATTCTTTGTACACAATCTTGTGTGTTAAGTCCAATAATATTTTATTTACTGACATAACAAAGTGTTCTTGATAGACTATTGTGATAGGTAAAATAAATATGTCAAAGTGACGTCTGTGATCTGCAGTGAGTCCCTTGCTGTCAGCACTTTCGGTGCTTTGATTCAACAAAGTTTCAGTCAAATATGGCGGCCATTTGACCTAACCAGCTTTCCTGAACTGTCAACCAGCTTTCCTGAACTATCAACCAGTTCTAACTTGCTCTACCGCAAGCATCTGACAACTTCTCCACATGTGGAGGAAGTGACCGTAGTCGATCTCACGGTAGAACATAATCTGCCCAGTGGATCCCAGTCGGATGGCAGTCTAGCGTTCTACCAACTGAGCTATCCGGACGGAATTACATGAATAACAATGAAAAATAGTTTACATAATTTTAATTGTTTCGTGAGAGAAAATTAATCGACATTAAATGATTTGTTTCTTTCTTCGATTGCGTTATAAGTATACCTGCCATATTTCTCCAGATATATTTGATTGAAACATCTCATTAAACACACTGTTACCTGGATGTCTTCGATAATGGATATTGATATATAGTTTTCTGACATCACTATAAAGTGGACATAATAAAAAAGACGATTCATAATTTTCATTTTCTTTCATTGTATGGTGTTTTATTGGTTTATGCCATCTCAGGTTTCAACTTTAAATATATGAGTAACACGGAAATTTTCAGTTCTAATTTAATCTAGTAGTTTATTCTAGCCAAACAAAATGAAAAAAAACTGATGCTGATAACTATAAATAACGACTATGATGAGTAATATGACGATGATGACGATGAAAATGAAGACTATGTTAATGGTGATGATGTACATAATGACAATAACCACTATGGTGGTAAAAATGACGATGATGATGACAACAAAGGTGACTATGGTAATGGTGATGATGTACATAATGACAATAACTACTATGGTGGTAAAAATGACGATGATGATGACAACAAAGGTGACTATGTTAATGGTGATGATGTACATAATAACAATAACCACTATGGTGGTAAAGATGACGATGATGATGACGACAATGGTGACTATGTTAATGGTGATGATGTACATAATGACAATAACCACTATGGTGGTAAAAATGACGATGATGATGACAACAAAGGTGACTATGTTAATAGTGATGATGTACATAATAACAATAACTACTATGGTGGTAAAAATGACGATGATGACGATGAAAATGAAGACTATGTTAATGGTGATGATGTACATAATGACAATAACCACTATGGTGGTAAAAATGACGATGATGATGACAACAAAGGTGACTATGGTAATGGTGATGATGTACATAATGACAATAACTACTATGGTGGTAAAAATGACGATGATGATGACAACAAAGGTGACTATGTTAATGGTGATGATGTACATAATAACAATAACCACTATGGTGGTAAAGATGACGATGATGATGACGACAATGGTGACTATGTTAATGGTGATGATGTACATAATGACAATAACCACTATGGTGGTAAAGATGACGATGATGATGACGACAATGGTGACTATGTTAATGGTGATGATGTACATAATGACAATAACCACTATGGTGGTAAAGATGACGATGATGATGACAACAAAAGTGACTATGTTAATGGTGATGATGTACATAATGACAATAACCACTATGGTGGTAAAGATGACGATGATGATGACGACAATGGTGACTATAATAATGGTAATAATGATGGCGATGAGAGGAACGACTATAATGACAATCATGGTGATAACGACCATGACTTCAAGATTTTGTTGATTTTGGTAGAACGTTGATATTGAACTTGACATAAATCGGAAGCTTTATTTGGATTGTTTGTCGAATTTTTCAAAGTAATATATCAAGCACATATATTTAGTATAACGCTACCAGGTTTTCGTACAAAGCACTTAACGCAAGACGAATACTAGACAGTATAGGTTATACAGACATGAGTCAAAATCAAGACACTATAATTGTATTACTTTAAGACTTCACGAACGCCTCCGATACAGTTGAATGGTCCTAGTTATAAAACTCATTGTCAAAATTTGAATTATTTCATACATTTGGTAACAATTCCGCAAGAAAAGTATTTCATCTTGTTTTATAACCAATGTAATTAGTTCTAGACATTTCAAGATATTGTGAGGGGAGATCAGAGATGCCCACTATCAGCATTACTATTCTTCATTGTTGCTGTATGAAACTGTATGAAAATTAATGGAGCAGACTTACACACTGCAGACACTAATCTATAAAGAAATGAAATCACACAATTAGCTGACGAAAATACACTATTCGTATGAAAGGAAAATGTAATTGAATTTCTAAATATAATCGAATAATTAGGTAATTTGGTCGCATGAATAGATTTGAAATTAAAATGAAGCTACACACAAATATTTAAGGATAGGCATTGCAAACAGTAGCAATTTACCAACACATACGTAAATACGCTAGGAACATATTTCCGGAAAGAACAATGTAACCGAATGAAAACATTTTTAAATTGGAATTATGAATTAGAAACATATCATTATCTCTTATAAATATGGCAGAAAAGGAAATTAACTTGTTATGGAAAAATAAAAATACTGAAAATAAAGTTTACTACATCCTACACAGAAATACCTCATTCAGTTTCGGTTCATTCCAAAATGTTGCGTAAAAGTTACAAAAATGCTCGCAGTCTCGTTTGAGCAATAACATGGAATACATAAAAAAAATGACATTAGACAAACTCGATTGAATTATAAAATATGTTTGATATGGACAGTTTTCTCTTATACTTCAATGGATTCAAACTTGGAAAACATTAGAAGATGCAAACTGCTTCTCAATAATTGACATGAATGTAGATTATGCCAAACGTACAAAAGCCTTTACCTCCTTTTTACAATAATATACCCTATACTGGATCAAAAACAATATGGCCAAACCTAAAACAGAAGCAACATATGTCTGTGATGTCAGATATAGCTTCTTACATTAGGTACCACATACATCAGGAAGGAAAATGCCTTAGATTTAATTCATGGATAAAATCTGGCTTGATATTTGTAAACTACTAGATTAATATTAATGGCGACATAAATAAAGGCATGCTAAATGGATGATTATATAAATATTAAGAACTGGATTTCTGAAAATAAAATCATAAGCACTCATTGCCCTCGAGAGTCTTGAAGCGAAATAATCTAAATTCGAATCAAGCGCAAGATAATTATCATGTTAAAATTACAAGTAGATTATGTATTGGCATTTTCGTTAATGATGTTCAAGTTGTTGTTTTCATTATACATGTATATATAGTTATTACATACTTGTATGTACATTTACGGATTGTACTGTTTTGAAAACAAATGTTCCATCATGTTTGATAGAAAAATTATACGTTGAAATATTAAGAAAAATAAAAAGATGGTGAAAACAAACCACAAAGAATACAACCAAAACCGACGGATATACATGTACATGTAATTACACAGATAGTGTCACATGTACTTTGTTTTCACTTTGACATACTTATTCACACATTAGATGTCCCAATTGGAGTTGTGTTGTCAGATGCCTGCATTGGCCTCCCTGCTGCAGTTTGGCTTCGGGTCACTGAAAACAGGCAAAATGCAGATCTATTGTACTATTTTGGTCGCGGTTGCTTTCTGTCATTTTCGAAGATAATCATATTGTCTTATAAAGGTGGAAACACGCAGAGCAGCAAAGACCATAAATTAGAACATAAATTAGAACTTCCTGAACAGAAAAAAAGACAAAAAGACAGAAACAGAACTAAAAAGGATGATGTGCATGCAGGGACGGACACAAAAATGACCAATAACGTTGTATGTAACGGCAGTGGTCAAGCATTATTACTGGAAACGTTAATATTCTACTAAGTGTCGTTTGTTGTCAGTCATGTATACGGTTTGGTTGGCGTTGAGTCACCTCCCCGTTTGTTACATTTCATGGCCTAGGCATGTGAGTGTAGAGGCCCCATTTTGAGAATATATCATTCCCAGTGCAACTGTTTCTCAATTTGAGCTATTCGTACGTACGTGTCAGTTACTAATTCACTATAAAGAGAAACACATTCTTGTGTTTATCGATATAAATCGTTGCCATGTTTTCTCTTCAAGATCAGAGTCAGATGAAGCAAACACGTTGTTTTTATAAACATGAGAAGATCCGATAACTAAGCGAAATAAAAGTAATTAAGTGCACGCAATATAGGAATGTGAATTATATAACATCAATATGAACAATATGGAATATACGATCAGGGTCCACAATTATAACCGTTACTCGACACTCACCACTTAAGCTTTCAACATTTATTCTGCTGAGTCTCAGTTTGGATCTTTGAGTGAACGATACAACAGGCAATGCTTAGCTGGATCTTTGAGTGAACGATACAACAGGCAATGCTTAGCTGGATTTGAATCAGAGATCTGAGGGTAAGTCTTTATTGTTACATTTCAGCACCAACACGAATCTAGGATTCACACTCGAGTATATGAAAAGAATACCTATCAATTAGTAAGCATTGTAATCTATTTCATCAACTCAAATCTCATCAGACTACTTATTATGTTACATATTAAGTGAAATTCGCAAACCATAACTAGATAACCAGTTAGTGTAATACATATAAAAAGGTAAGAGGTGGCAGTTCTGGGCATTTTCAAGCCTGTTTCTAGTCTTATGATATTTATCTTACCGAAAATGTATCACGAATATTAACTAGATAGCTAGATAATTATCGCGATAATGAAGGTGTTAACACGAAACAATTCGCGAACGCTATCATGTAAACTGGTGGCAGTAATATGCCACCATTGTTGCAAGCACAATGTGACTTTACTATACAGACATATCAGAAACAGATACATAGAGTCTTATACTTTTATATAGTACTAAGTTGTGTAAATTAATTCAATTACTTTCCTCAAAAGATGTGGTTATTATTACTAGTTTAGCGTGTTTTATAAAATGTGAGTTGAAAATTAGTAACAAATTACTTCAAAAGAACAATCATTATATAATTATGTATGATGTTTTATTTTATTTGTCACTTAGTGTTACTCTCTCACATACATTACACTAATGTGTATCATTCTGATATTTTCATGTGTTTTTTTATCATTGTCTTATTATTCTTCGTACTTATGTTGTATTGATGAGGATCCTCGCTCAAATGAATAATACAATTTATGATACATCAAACCAAATTATTAACTACACGTGAACCAAACCAAGCGGTAATTTTTGCTCCATATATTTCGACACAGAATGCTGATAACAACATACCAAACTAGGTCGTCACGGTACTTCAATCTGATAAAATCTTCGGACACCCATCGAAATGATGGGTATATCACGATTTATTAATTGTGATACTTATTTAGCTACTTTACATTCCTCGTTAAAATGAAATAACTATAGTGATTACTTAATTTATTATCCATTAAAATCGAAGCTTGTTTTTACTTGAGATAAAACACACCACACATTAGATCATTAAACGAACGTTTGTACACGATTTAAATGTGGTTGCTTTTCTAGATTTTGATAGGAGTGATTACAGAATGTATATAGTTCTGCATTATTATCAAACTAATAGGTGACAAGAGGGTGTTTTAAAATATTTTAAATGCTTTAATCGGGTTAAACGAAGTGTGGCGCATTTATAGTAAATTTCGAACAATAGTGCATGTATTTTGTTCACAAAATGTGTTAATATTTATGCATGGCTTGGAATATGAATTTCTGAGAGCAAAACCATTTTTTGTATACACTAGCTATGCCTATTGGTCAATATAAACATGTTTTCATTGGCTTGCCCACTTGCAATTTGTATGAAATTAAAGCAGTCTGTACACACTTTTCTAATTTTGGTCAGTCTATACAAAAGACAAATATCTATTAACCTCCCAATTACCAGACTTCAAAATACTAACAACGGTAGAACCAAAGTCTCATAATCATTTGTGGAATAACCGAAACATGGCGACAATATTAGAGAGTTGTTTCGGGTTAACGCCGTTCCGAACTCTATTTCAGTTAAATACGATGGTTAGTTGAATTATGCAATATTTTGACGACTCGAAATCGCAAAGCAATCCTAACTATATTATCTGCAAGCAACTGGCAACTCGACACCGTCAGAATGACAACTTGATAACTAAAAGGCAAAACTATGACTTACAAGGGCCGACTGAATTCCTTTTCTTTAACAGTAAACATCTGCAAGCATCCTTAAACCCGTTTCTGAAGTTCTCATTGAACCCACCATACAATATTGGATTGAGGGCACTGTTGCAGTATGCTATATGTAAAGCCACGTATCTAATTGTAGAGATATATTCTTCTGCCTGTAAATAACAACCTTTTAATGTAATAAAAACGAATAATTTCTTAATTATTAGACATAAACGTGTGTACTTGTTGCATATCTCACGCATGTTTAAGATCATCTAATAACTCATTTATTGCAATTATTTCAATATTTAGTGTGAAAATGTGTTTTACTGTGCCCATTTAACATATACAAATATTCTCCCATACATTTCCCATATGGAGATGCTAGTAGTATGAACTTACTATAATTTTTTTGTTTTCAGTTTTGCTTCTACAGACTATTGTAGTTTGTAAACAGCAATGCATTTCCCTTAAAACTATTATTCCGTTCGCTGCATTCATTAAAAATATATATATAATATAAATAGACCTGCATGTTTATCCGTAAAATATCTTCAAAAGACATAATAAATGACCTCTCGTCACGCGTGAGTTGCAGTCACTATACCTACCTTCTCGGCCCTATTCCGGTACATGTCCCACAAAATCAATGTCTGTTGTGGAGTCCAGCATACAACGAACGCCACAAGCACGGCCACTAACATCCGTATTACCTGTACGTAGTTAAATTTGAATGTACCAATGACATAAATATTTAAAAGGTAAATTAGTTCAATGTTCTCTTCTAACTACTTTACGTCTGCGACATTTTGCATATACTTGCAATGCCGTGGACTATTATATATTAATAATTCTGATTTTGACAAAACCGACGTGCAACGAAGACTCTTGTTTCAATCCTTTACATTACAATTCGGAATAATTAAATATTTCCATAGAGCTGCTAAGGTTTAGAAATTCCATGATATCAAATTAAATTGTATTCCTATTATCTGAACATTAGTTTACAAAAATATTCATCAACAGTTCATGCTAGGAATCGAACTTGCGCTGCATGTCACACTGAAACTGTGATGTATACCTTACTGTTAAGAAGAAACATATGCCCGTACCTTCTTTTTATATCTGTGTTGAGCCTGATTTGTTGCTGAAATCCTTGTTCCGGGTCTCTTGCTAAACAATAGCTTAATTGATATAATTGAGTACGTGCACACCATGATAACTATAGGTATAAAGTACATGACGACTACAACTATCGTGTAGTAGATTATTCGTCCTGGCATTTTAGTTGCCAAACAGTCAGAATTCACATAATATTTGGGCCATTCTTCGGCGCACCAAACTTGATGTCTGTCAGTCCAGTAAATTTCAATTCGACGCCGGACAACAAGCAGAGGGGATGCGATGGCAATAGAGATGACCCAGTTAATTGATATCACTATGGCGGTTAATTGTGGACCTCTCCGACGTTTAAGAGGGTAAATGATGGCAAAGAATCGTTCAACAGATATCGCAGTTAGTGTAAGTATACTTGAAGTTACTGCTACCACTGAAATATTGAAATAAAGTGTCACCGTAAGAGATCGAAAACAAAAATATACACTTAACAAAACTTGTAAATGTGCAGGTATAAATATGACCTATCTTGGTCAATATTAGTTCGATCTTGCTGAAATTCTCCACAAATATAACGTAGATACCTGGCATAATATTTTTTTATTTCATGTCATTAATTCACATATTGAACACATACAATTAATAAATGTGATGATGCGGAAAAAACAAGTACTGCAGCTCCCACTTAAAGATGATTTGATAGATTGGAAAGAGTCAAATAGCGTGTGTGCACATCCGGACTCGGCACATCGTGTTATTTAAACTGATAAGTACGACCCAAGAATCATGCTCTACACATTGCCCATAGCAAATATTCAAAGTTTCGTGTAGAAATGTTAATCAATATAAAAGTTATTCGACATTTAAAAAAGTGCACACTTATAAGTTTGATTAAGTATATATTGGTACATTTTATGTTTGAGTCATGCGATAAGTCCTTGATATGTGACTCTTCGTCCATTAACGACAGACAATATAAATAAACCATTAAACATTGGGCGGTGAATAAAAGGTAATATGCAATCATTGCACAAATTATCTTTGAAACTTATTATTTTACAGCTTTTTTTACATATACTACAGAATATAAGGACACAATGTTAACTGATATGGAAACTTTAATAGCTGAATTTCCGTACTTTGCAATCGTTCAATAGATAAGCGGGGTCAAAGTTATTCGGATTGTGTTGAAGATAATCGACATATGACTAATTCACAAACCACATGGCCGCAAAATTGTCCTTAACCCCAGCTTAATGTTGCATAGGTCTGTTTCAATCCGTTTTGTAATAAAAAAACGTTTTGTAATAAAGATTTCCAAATTGACTTAAATGTTTTATCAGCCTCAACCTGTTTTAAAATAAAAATTTCAGGATGCACAGAAATGATTAATTTCAACATAAGAGTACAAGAAGGCTATGGACAAAGGTAAACCAAGTGCTATTTCAAAAGGTAGTAAAGTGAAACTCACAATAAAGATATGATTTTAAAGAATTCGTTTTGTAATGTATGTACAATTCTTTTAGAATCAATGTTTGCTATGAGAGGGGTTTCATGTACAAACTTCACCAGATACAAACTAGAAGGCATATGTCATCAGTGTTTGAAATGATACGACACGTTATCTTGATTATTCGATTAAACTTTTCTATGCGTTTGTGGTGAATAAAAGCCAACCTAGAGACTTTCATTTAGATAAAAAGCCAATTGTTTCCACAGCTGGTTTTAGGTTAACCTGTTCATCAGTTCATCACCAATAACATAGTTACCTCCGCAACCTTTGATAACTTATACTCAATGATGGGAACATCTTACGGGGTAGTATTTAACAACTGATTCGTTTTGCAAGACATTTAAATACCTCTGCGGATGGCTTTAAATCTTAAAGGAAATCGTAGTTACTAATATCATCAACTTCGAAAACACTTCAATTTAGCACAAATTCGCCCCTACTTAGTATTTGAGTAATTGAAAATTTAAGAAGTTATTACACATCTGGGGGGGGGGGGGGTACGGTAATGCGTTATTTGTATTTATTGTCATGTATCTTTGTATTTTCGGAGCGGTTAGTATCTGTAATTCCCTGCTCTACTTCTTTATCCATTTGTACAAACTTCGTAAGATAAGAGGGCATACGTCTTTTTTTGAGGAGCGAATCAAAATGTGTGTGTGAGGTTATGATCATTTAACACAGCAACACACAACATGCTTGGTGATCGAACCCCTACTAGTTGGCCCTCGATGCAATTCCTTACAAAACCGGAAATGGAAGGATGGCGTCAGATGTGTTTTGCTTATATTGTCGTGTTCTTAACGGCTTCTCTTATGTTGCTACATCTTCTGATACGTCATTGAGAGCATAGTTGAAAAGCTTCACGGGACAACTGATATGTTATCCTGTGTTCCTGATACGTCATTGAGAGCATAGTTGAAAAGCTTCACGGGACAACTGATGGGTTATCCTGTGTTCCTGATACGTCATTGAGAGCATAGTTGAAAAGCTTCACGGGACAACTGATGGGTTATCCTGTGTTCCTGATACGTCATTGAGAGCATAGTTGAAAAGCTTCACGGGACAACTGATGTGTTATCCTGTGTTCCTGATACGTCATTGAGAGCATAGTTGAAAAGCTTCACGGGACAACTGATGTGTTATCCTGTGTTCCTGATACGTCATTGAGAGCATAGTTGAAAAGCTTCACGGGACAACTGATGGGTTATCCTGTGTTCCTGATACGTCATTGAGAGCATAGTTGAAAAGCTTCACGGGAAAACTGATATGTTATCCTGTGTTCCTGATACGTCATTGAGAGCATAGTTGAAAAGCTTCACGGGAAAACTGATATGTTATCCTGTGTTCCTGATACGTCATTGAGAGCATAGTTGAAAAGCTTCACGGGAAAACTGATATGTTATCCTGTGTTCCTGATACGTCATTGAGAGCATAGTTGAAAAGCTTCACGGGAAAACTGATATGTTATCCTGTGTTCCTGATACGTCATTGAGAGCATAGTTGAAAAGCTTCACGGGAAAACTGATATGTTATCCTGTGTTCCTGATACGTCTCTCAGCTTATTGGTGAATTATAGCACAATTATACATCAAATTTGTGAACGTTAGAATTTGAAATTGCAATGACCCTGTTTATCTGCTTATCTTCTACCAGAAATGTGACCAGTCAGTAAATGATGAATACGAGGGGTGATCAAAATACTTTTGTAGTACGTTCTTATGTTTGATGTTTCTGTAAGCCATAGAAAAAATGTGTAGAATTAAAGTATGCTGCTATCAGAGGGCCAAGATCTGAAGACACAATTACATTTACAAAACGTCAAAGGTTGGATAATCCATATCAAATTGAAGGTATAACCAAGATCATTAAGGCGTCTTTTGTCGCCTTATAAAAAGAGGGATATAAAAAAGTATGTTACGTTATGAGTATCTCCATGATCGCCGATGCGCGCGACGAAGCTCGCAACGCCTTAGAGTGGCCTTATTCATTACAACGATTGATTGTTCATACCTTTTTAAAGTTTCCTGCACACATAGAAAGTGCAGGCTGAATGACCAGGCTATTGGATGTGTCTGTATCACTCACTATTGTTTTCTGAATCATCTGAGTGAACAACCTTAGTGTTATTAGCTATGAAAATACCAACCTTTTCTTTGCGATTTTCCGCGGTATTTTAATGATTTCCTTTTGTGTTAAGTGGTAACACTGGTTCAAATTTATCTATAATTTATCAAAAATGTAGATTTCTTCACACCGTTAATATTGAATGATTAATTATGAAAACAATATTCCGTTCGAACGCAAGAATTGTATAAAAAAAAGGAATGCTACATATGATCAAAATAATTGCGGAAAATACAAAATCAACTTGACAGTTCAGTGAAAATCGGCTCAAAGGTAACTCCTACTTCCCCGACAAATGTTACGCATCCGTCTTGGTTGACAATGTGTTAAACCGATGTCGCTTACGCCGTTGCGAAAATTTCAAATCAGCCTATCTCTCAATCTGTTTTCATGATTCGTGTTAGTGTCATGTCCAGATTTATACAAACCTCCATTACTGGGAAGGTGTCTGTCCATTGCAATGACATTATTAGTAAGTCTTGAACAGGATATGTAAACAAACGAACCGCAAATGAGCGAATCATATCATTTTGCGTGTTCCACGCTTGTAAAACAGGGCTAATTAAAACAGCCTGTGCTAACGTAGATATCAAATTTTCATGGGGATTAACAAAATACTATCATGCTTCAAGTAGTGAAAATTGGACTAAACCGTTCTAGAAATAGTACAACAGTCCTTGTAATTGTTTATCATCCCTCAAATTACCTTGCATGAATACGTTCACTTTACACACGTAGTTTCCAAAAGGCCATTCCTTCGTGACACTATTCCCAGCATGGACCCACATGCAAACTGCTCCAACCATAATGTCACTAATTGCCAAGTTAAGTATCAACAAATTTGTCGTTGTTCGCATTCGTTTATTAATAAGTATAATCAATACCACTAAACTGTTGCCCACTATGTCCAATACCAAGGCTATAGCATAGAATGTTAGTTTAACTACGATTGACCAGGTTGGTATGTCCGCGGGTAATTGTATAGCAGTAAAATTGTACTCTATACTAGGACGGTTTTCTATTGTCTCAGGAACTCTCTCACCGGGAACGCACTTGTTCATTGTGAGTTTATTATATCTTTCTGATAGTGGTTCGAGTACTAATATACATGCACGGTAAAACCATGAAAGGGTTATTTTTTGTAATAGTTCCGAGAGGAAACAAAAGTTACGAACGTCTATCCAAGTGTTCTTTCAAAGCCGTTGAATCATCCAACATTTTTTTCGAAACAAATCACAGCTTTTAATTCCACATGCCACAATACAGAGCTATATAATTATTGTCTCATCACAGAAATTACAGAAATATAATCCTTGAATGATGTTCGGTTCCGCGCGTTTTATAGCATTCATTTACTTCGTTAATCAGAGAGTTATTGACATCAACCTGACGTATAATCGCTTATTCTGACAGTCGATATTTGTTTAGCTTTCGTTGTAATTTCAATTTCTCTCTATTTTTTCTGTTTATCAGTTCCTATGATATAATTCAAAATATTGTTCTCTCACTACGGCCGAGATTATTTCCAAATTTAGATCACGAATAATTTGTTAAACTGATAAAAACTCCGTTGATTTATTAATCTTCTGGTTGAAACAAAACTTATTTTTGAGCAGTTCTGATGGTCTTACTTGGTTGAATGTGCACGTCGACGTCAACTACCGCCTAATTACTCACAAAGTTGTGTCGGTGTTTCAAGTTTTCCATATATTTTGTATAGCTTTCATCGTACATTTTAAATCTGTTGTATAAGGAGAATCTGAACTATATCAAGATGCACAGTTTGTACTTAGTCTTATGTAATTAGTAATCTGTGTTCACGTTTGACCATCTTTGACAAGTATATACTGCATGCGTTGTTGGACGTGGGTCATTACTGACCTTTTCAGACATTTACATGAAATGTTATTTGGTGAATAAAGTTCTTCTTCTTATAAATTAAAACTAAACATATACGTATGAGACAATGACTTCTGGCTCCTAAATGCCCATATTGGTAATCCAGGGGCGACGTCTTGACTGAATGTGGCTAATGTAAGACTCCATGTATTTGAATCAGGATTGGGGAGAGTTGTTCGCATAGAGGCTTCACATCGTCAGGTAGATGGTACGATGGTGCGGACCATACAGTAATAACAAGAGCTTTGTCGAGGATTCAGCAGTACAACTCACCAGTGAGACAATATAGTGGTAGCACAATGGTGTACACTATACTGCCATAACAAGAGCTTTGTCGAGGATTCAGCAGTACAACACACCAGCGAGACGATATGGTGGTAGCACAATGGTGTACACTATACTGCCATAACAAGAGCTTTCTCGATGATTCAGCAGTACAACACACCAGCGAGACGATATGGTGGTAGCACAATTGTGTGTACCATACAGTAATTACGACAGCTTTATCTAGGACTCAGCAGTACAACACACCAGCGAGACGATATGGTGGTAGCACAGTGGTATATACCATACCGCCATAACAAGAGCTTTGTCGATGATTCAGCAGTACAACACACCAGCGAGACTATATGGTGGTAGCACAATTGTGTGTACCATACTGTAATTACAAGGGCTTTGTCGAGCATTCAGCAGTACAACACACCAGCGAGACGATATGGTGGTAGCACAATGGTATATACCATACTGCCATAACAAGAGCTTTGTCGAGGATTCAGCCGTACAACAAACCAGCGAGACGATATGGTGGTAGCACAATGGTATATACCATACTGCCATATCAAGACCTTTCTCGATGATTCAGCAGTACTACACACCAGCGAGACGATATGGTGGTAGCACAATGGTTTATACCATACTGCCATATCAAGAGCTTTCTCGAGGATTCAGCAGTACAACACACCGGCGAGACGATATGGTGGTAGCACAATGGTGTACACTATACTGTAATAACAAGAGCTTTGTCGAGGATTCAGCAGTACAACACACCAGCGAGACGATATGGTGGTAGCACAATGGTATATACCATACCGCAATAACAAGAGCTTTGTCGAGGATTCAGCAGTACAACACACCAGCGAGACGATATGGTGGTAGCGCAATGGTATATACCATACTGGCATAACAAGAGCTTTGTCGAGGATTCAGCAGTACAACACACCAGCAAGACAATATGGTGGTAGCACAATGATGCATACCATACTGCCATGACAAGAGGATTGTCGAGGATTCAGCTGTACAACACACCAGCGAGACGATATGGTGGTAGCACAATGGTATCTACCATACTGCCATATCAAGAGCTTTCTCGAGCATTCAGCAGTACAACACACCAGCGAGACGATACGGTGGTAGCACAATTGTGTGTACCAAACTGTAATAACAAAAGCTTTGTCGAGGATTCAGCAGTACAACACACCAGTGAGACGATATGGTGGTAGCACAGTGGTATATACCATACCGCTATAACAAGTGCTTTGTCGAGGATTCAGCAGTACAACACACCAGCGAGACAATATGGTGGTAGCACAATGATGCATACCATACTGCCATGACAAGAGCTTTGTCGATGATTCAGCGTTACAATACACCAGCGAGACGATATGGTGGTAGCACAATTGTGTGTACCATACTGTAATTGCATGAGCTTTGTCGAGGATTTAGCAGTACAACACACAAGTGAAACGATATGGTGGTAGCACAATGGTGTAAACCATACTGCCATAACAACAGCTTTGTCGAGTATTCACCATTACAACACACAAGCGAGACAATATGGTGGTAGTAGAATGATGCATACCATACTGCCATGACAAGAGCTTTGTCGAGGATTCAGCGTTACAATACACCAGCGAGACGATATGGTGGTAGCACAATGGTATATACCATACTGCCATAACAAGAGCTTTGTCGAGTATTCAGCTGTACACCACACCAGCGAGACAATATGGAGGTAGCACAATGGTGCATACCATACTGCCATAACAAGAGCTTTGTCGAGGAGTCAGCAGTACAACACCCCAGCAAGACGATATGGTGGTAGCACAATGGTGTATACCATACTGCCATATCAAGAGCTTTGTTGAGGATTCAGCAGTACAACACACCAGCTAGACAATATGGTGGTAGCACACTGGTGTATACCATACTGCCATATCAAGAGCTTTGTTGAGGATTCAGCAGTACAACACACCAGCTAGACAATATGGTGGTAGCACACTGGTGTATACCATACTGCCATATCAAGAGCTTTGTTGAGGATTCAGCAGTACAACACACCAGCTAGACAATATGGTGGTAGCACAATGATGCATACCATACTGCCATAACAAGTGCTTTGTCGAGGAATCAGCAGTACAACACACAAGCGAGACAATATGGTGGTAGCACAATGATGCATACCATACTGCAATAACAATGGCTTTGTCGAGGATTTAGCGTTACTATACACCAGCGAGATGATATGGTGGTAGCACAATGGTATATACCATACTGCCATAACAAGTGCTTTGTCGAGGATTCAGCAGTACAACACACCAGCTAGACAATATGTTGGTAGCACAATGGTGCATATCATACTGCCATAACAAGTGCTTTGTCGTGGATTCAGCAGTACAACACACCAGCGAGACGATATGGTGGTAGCCAAATGGTGTGTACCGTACTGTAATAACAAGAGCTTTGTCGAGGATTCAGCAGTACAGCTCACCAGCTAGACAATATGGTGGTAGCACAATGGTGTATACCGTACTGCCATATCAAGAACTTTGTCGAGGATTCAGCAGTACAACACACTAGCTAGACAATATGGTCGTAGCACAATGGTATATACCATACTGCCATAACAAGAGCTTTGTCGAGGATTCAGCGGTACAACACAACAGCGAGACGATATGGTGGTAGCACAATTGTATATACCATACTGCCATAACAAGAGCTTTCTCGAGGATTCAGCTGTACAGCTCACCAGTGAGACGATATGGTGGTAGCATAGACGATATGGTGGTAGCACAGTGGTATATACCATACCGCCATAACAAGAGCTTTCTCGAGGATTCAGCAATACAACACACCAGCGAGACGATATGGTGGTAGCACAATGGTGTATACCATACTGCCATAACAATATATTTGTCGAGGATTCAGGTGTACAACACACCCGCGAGACGATATGGTGGTAGCACAATGGTATATACCATACTGCCATATCAAGACCTTTCTCGAGGATTCAGCAGTACAACACACAAGCGAGACAATATGGTGGTAGCACAATGGTGCATACCATACTGCCATATCAAGAGCTTTGTCGAGGATTCAGCAGTACAACACACCAGCGAGACGATATGGTGGTAGCACAATGGTGTATACCATACTGCCATAACAAGAGATATGTCGAGGATTCAGCAGTACAACACACCAGCGAGACGATATGGTGGTAGCATAATGGTGTACACTTTACTGTAATAACAAGAGATTTGTCGAGGATTCAGCAGTACAACAATCCAGTGAGACGATATGGTGGTAGCACAATGGTGTACACTATACTGCCATAACAAGAGATTTGTCGAGGATTCAGCAGTACAACACACCAGCGAGACGATATGGTGGTAGCACAGTGGAGTATACAATACTGCCATAACAAGAGTTTTGTCGAGGATTCAGCAGTACAACACACCAGCGAGACGATATGGTGGTAGCACAATGGTGTGTACCAAACTGTAATAACAAGAGATTTGTCGAAGATTCAGCAGTACAACACACCAGTGAGAGGATATGTTGGTAGCACAGAATGCGGCATGGATGTAGCTGAATCAGATGCGTAGTTCCGTTTTGCAATATCAGCTTAAAACTCTGAAAAAAATTCCAAATGCATCAGAGACCAACGTTTTCAATTGAAATTATTCGGTCAAGCTTGTGTAGGTCGATATTCGATCCAAAAGACCGTGTATACTTATCCCATTGGTGCAGTCTTAAAGCAGGATACGATATGAAGATTGCAAACATGTTACCTTGAATATTCCATTCAGTATTCACGCCTGGAAGTTGTTGCGATCGAGGTATATTTTGTTTGACTTTGTGATATTTTTAATTTGGTAGAAAGCGTTTTATGTTTTGGCTGTGGTGTGTTGCATTCCTGTATCTCTTCAATCGTCATATTTTGTTGGCCGGACTCGACGTACTTTTATTTTCTGTGTTAATTGCAGAGACGCCAGTTGATATAGTCACTTGAGTACAAATATAGTTTTGTCACATGCAGAAACCTGCACCATTGAAGGCACCGAAGACAATGTTGTGTCAGGTGTTTCATATCTATTTTTATTTTTTTATCATTTTGGCTTTTATAATACCTTAGTATTTCATAATTGAGTGTCTCCTGCATACTACTTCTTTAAAGTAATGAAATCAGTTTGTTTATTCCTTTATGGTCATGCCTCTCTATCTCAGGACATTACGAAAAATCCCTTGTTTGTCAAATGCTCGATATCGAAATGACTGACATGGTTCATTACACAATCATTCTAGTACGTGTTGAAAGTTCATGTTCAGTTGTTATAATTGTTGCAACCATGTTACTTTGCTCAATATTGGAATCAATATACTCATCTGTGCTGTCAAAATGAATGAATATTTTCTCAATTTACAGGATGTGATAAATATGTGGATTCTTTTGTAATATAATTTTTTCGGTCTGTTCTATTTAATGCATATTTCAGAAATATTTGGTGCAAATGAACACATAAGTACCATCTAATCACCAGCGTGTACACAGGTATGCACGAGTAATTACGGTCATCTCTGCCATCAATGCGCAGTGTTAGGGGGAGTACCGTAACCACAACGTGGATAAAAGCATCCCTGTCCACCGGTGTGACGTTAGCAGTAACAGCAGTAATAGCAGTAATACCGCTGTTACTGCTGGAAGATTTAGCAGTATTACTGCTATTAATGCTGTAAATCAATGATGATGGTTATTGCATATGTGCAATAATAGGCCTATTCTGTTATGTTATTACTGGTAGTAAAAGGCAGTATTACCCTTCACTGTTGTTGCTAGTAGCATTGAGCCCCTCTCACTCATATCACTCTTAATGCTTTTAGTCTTGTAGACTTGTAGTATCAACAGTAAATCTCGATCTGACCATTCTCTTACCGCTAGCAATATCATCTGCTTTTATCATTGATTTACAGCAGTAATGCTGCTTACTCTTCCAGCAGTATTACTGCTCTTACTGCTCTTACTGCTCTTACTGCTATTACTGCTCTTACTGGTCTTACTGCTATTACTGCTCTTACTGCTCTTACTGCTATTACTGCTCTTACTGCTCTTACTGCTCTTAATGCTCTTCTTCCTCTTACTGCTCTTACTGCTCTTACTGCTCTTACTGCTCTTACTGCTCTTACTGCTATTACTGCTCTTAACGCTCTTACTGCTCTTAATGCTTTTACTGCTATTACTGCTCTTACTGCTCTTACTGCTATTACTGCTATTACTGCTATTACTGCTCTTAATGCTCTTACTGCTCTTACTGCTATTACTGCTCTTACTGCTATTACTGCTCTTACTGCTATTACTGCTCTTACTGCTATTACTGCTCTTACTGCTCTTACTGCTCTTAATGCTCTTACTGGTCTTACTGCTCTTACTGCTCTTACTGCTCTTACTGCTATTACTGCTATTACTGCTCTTAATGCTCTTAATGCTCTTACTGCTCTTACTGCTATTACTGGTCTTAATGCTATTACTGGTATTAATGCTCTTAATGCTCTTACTGCTCTTACTGCTATTACTGCTATTACTGCTATTACTGCTATTAATGCTCCTAATGCTCTTACTGCTCTTATTGCTCTTACTGCTCTTACTGCTATTACTGGTATTAATGCTCTTAATGTTCTTACTGCTCTTACTGCTCTTACTGCTATTACTGGTATTAATGCTTTTACTGCTCTTACTGCTCTTACTGCTATTACTGGTCTTAATGCTCTTAATGCTCTTACTGCTCTTACTGCTCTTACTGCTCTTACTGCTATTACTGCTATTACTGGTCTTAATGCTCTTAATGCTCTTACTGCTCTTACTGCTCTTACTGCTATTACTGCTCTTACTTTACTGCTCTTAATGCTCTTACTGCTCTTACTGCTCTTACTGCTATTACTGCTAACTTCCCTTTCATCGAACACGCTCGTACAATTGTTCTATTGTTCAATCAATGTGTTGGTTTGTACAATCGCCAAAATAATACAAGTTTTACAAGTTTACAAGTTTTATTTTTTTCAAATCGAGAAGGTCATAAACCCATGCGACTATAACATACATAGTTAACATTATAAACATTATAAACAGGTAAACAGGTAGTCACAAACAGTTTATAAATACGCATACACAGTCACAAACAAAATACAACAATAACATTCTAGCAAATACATGTATGTAAAACTTCATGACTGATATTGAACATCATCATGAAGAGGCAAACTAAATTCCCTTATGACTATGTCCTACCGAAACTAAATGTAGGATAAGAAAGGGACTTAGAACCTAGTATATACATAATATAATTTTGTCAATAAAGAATACATCAATCCATCACCAAATACAACACTATTACATTAACACAACATGTATATCAGTACTACGACAAATTATTTCAAATAAGTCATCTGTACATATAAAAAAGACTGCATTATAATTTAAGATATTTCTCGCTGTCAATGCTTGGTAAATGTAACTACTTTATTTTGTTAACAAAGTTTTGTTTTCAGGTTTTGTAAGTTCTATAAATTTTAACATGTTCGGACGTCTCCAGTAATAGATAGGCAGATATTTTTTCCGTATCTCAATGTATAAATCACACTCTAATATAAAATGGTACTCATCTTCTAATATATGACATAAATTACACTGTCTGTTAGCTAGTGGTGTGGGATTTGGTTTTGTCCATCTACCCGATTCAATACTAAGCCTATGTGAGGAAACTCTCAATTTTGTAAGACTTATGCGGAATTTTCTAACATTCAAAATATCTAAATATGGTTGAAATCGAAAAAAAAAATGTTTGTAAAGATTTGCCCTACTTGATTCTTGTAACCTACCATTCCATTTTTGAATAAATTGGTATTTTAATCATTGTTTAATACAATTCAAAAATAATTGAGTGTCTCCTACAGTTTGAAAAACCCAAACATCATGGAAGCCTAAATTGCATAAAAGATCTCGCAATAATGAACACCATTTTTTTTGGTTTGGGTAGATATCAATATCATCTTTTAACATACAGTATACCTTTTTCGTATATTTGTTCTCAATTACTTGCATTAACTTTATCCAGTATTTTATTATAATGAAATATCTCGAAAAAATAAAAGGAAGCCTACCAAGTTCTCCATAAATAAAATCAGTCTGTGTCGTTTTCTTCACTCCTAAAATATTTTTACAAAATTGTAGATGTATACGTTCAATAGCGTTTCCAGTTATAAATCCCCAAACCTCGCTCCCATAGTTTAAAATGGGTGTAATTAGTTTATCAAAGAGATCCAGTTTATGACTCACTGTTAAATTCGTAAACTTATACAAGTGTTTGTTATTGTACTTATTCGCCAATGTAATATTTTCTACTAATACGTGAGTACAGCAAACATGTTTGGTTGGTTTATAAGTAAACAAACACGAACAGAAAATGGTAGTTTTCGTTTTCTTTATGGAAGACATAAATTATGAAATAACAAAGAAACATATAAACTGAATAGAAGTGGTAAATAATATATTCAACACAGAAGAAACGCTCGAGCTAATTTTGTTTATTAACTGTACGTATAAACCAGATACTGGGATATAGCACGTGCAAGAGGAAACTTAGAACACAAACATTAAACATGACGTAACGGTATCAATTTGGAACATATTCGCAAGCTTGTACATCAGCATGGTGCGGTGTTCTTTTAGTTGAGTATAGTTCAGTTTGAGTTGTTTTCTAATTCCACATTGACAAATACAACATTTTGGTGTAAGCTTACAAGCCTATAACCTGACGCATGAGAATTATATACTACATAGGCGTTTATACGTTTATATGTTTATACAATAATCGATTCATACTTCAATATATAACCTCATCATATGAAACAAGTATCATCACATAGTTTCTTCTTTCATCATTTAGAGCTACATGTACTTTTATCCGATGCTACCTACCATGTATTTATCAAACGTGTTTGTGAGCTTTCAGATAAAATGAATGTACAAATTGCTTACAATGTGAAGACATTTCTGAGCATATATATCAAAAAGGTTAGCCACTAACATGTATGTACAATAAACCCAACGGAAAGCCAAAAGCTGAACAACAGATGAAAGAAACAACGTCAGAGTGACTAAAGTAACGGAACAGCAAGCTGATTTTAATACGTGGGACAGTCGTTATTAGTAACGAAATTCGTATTCATGTTTATTAATGGAAGTCACAACCTAATTAATAGTTTAGTACTTTGATTTTCTTGATTCTCGATACAAAATGTCTAGAACAGATGGTTCGTTCCTTGTGTTCCTTAGAATGTCCATGTCGGAGTGTGATTGTCTGATAAGTGGCTTATCATATGGATCTCTAGTCGTGAGTCTGCTTGGGTCAATAACTGAACTGTAGCTTGTTTTTCTTGACTGTCGAAGGAAATCGTTTTCGTCTTGGATAAACTCAGGCATTCTGGATGACCTCATAATGCTAGGACTTTCGTGTATTGTGTATCTCAGGTCGCCAGCACTCGAGTAATTCTTGCTGGATTTTGATGCTCGGAAATCGCTGTATGAGGACGATCGTTTCGGTTCATAGTGAGTTGATCCTTCATTTCTACTTATTCCATTGAATACGAATGAAGGGACACCACCACCATAACCTGAAGTTGGTGGACTATCTCCTCTATAGCTTGAGCGTAGTCGATTGCTGTTTCTGTTGACGGTGTAAAGTCCAGACCTTCCTCCATCATGCTCCTCCACGTACCATGGAGTTCTGCAGCCATAGTAATGGCAATATCGGTACCATCTGCATGATATGACGAAGTAGAAGATACACGCTATTATGATCAGAATCATCGCAAACACGAGCAATAGTATCGCCCAAGGAAACTCTGCAGCATGTGAAATAGGATGGTGCTCATAATATTTATCCGCCATGTACATTGCTATAAACAATCCAAGAGTACCGAATATGGCTGAAATTGAATAAATACAGAGTCAATTTATGGATATGGAACGTCATAAGTAGATGTTTGTGATCATGTTTGTGTGCATGTGGTATTCTTCTGGCTAAGTGTTTGTAACAGTGTGCAAGATTTGGAACCATGCGTATTTTCTGTTTTTCGGCGCAGCCGTACTAACATGGTTTTGCTATTTGCATAACAGTGTTGTGTAAACCAATCAAATCTTACGTTTACTACTAAACCAACTTCTCTTCAACAGAACAACAGTTGTAACATTTACGCCGATTGGTTAGGCTTTCGATAAGAGCTGCGCTACCTTACCGAAATCCAGTGAATTTCGATGAATTTACCGAAATCCATTTTGAATCTGGTGTGACCAGCAATCGTAATATCTCGGCATTTTTTATGTTGCACAACAAATCTTAACAGTCAAATTGCGCCGACCATCTTTTTCAAGATATTTGTTTTTATTGTATTGTTTTTTCCTGTGTTAGAGTGTTCATAAGCTGATGTAACTAATTAAATAATGTAGGAAAAGATGTATTTCAATTTTTAAAGGAAATGCATTTGACAGAAAAATAAGGTTTAAGTATATTTGAAAAACACCCCTTTAGCAAATGCCTTTAATTACTAACCGTTTTTGTCATATTATTTTCTTTCTTCAATATAGCAATCAACACAATTATTTTATCTAATTCGAATAGCTGTACGTGCAATTACATGAATCTATAGTTGTTTTCATTTATATAAGTAATTTAATGTATCGCTTTATTACACGGAAATATTTGGGGTTTTGTTATATAGTTACATATTGGTTATGACATCGACATTTTGCAGAGCGAACAAGTGTTTGAATATTGCTGTGTAAAAATAACAATATGTTATAAACATCGGAGCAATGACAATTTTGAAAAAATGAATATTACACATTTCCATATTTTATTTGTTTTTACAGAATATGTTTGGTATATCTTTTTGAAAAACAAACGTCAATGTTTCCATTCCACAGGAAAGCGTCAGTATATTTTTTTTCAATTGAATATTCACTCAAAAATTATTTTTAAAATAATATGGCCATTACCCATTCCTGGATGTAGTATATATATATAATGTTATGAATTATAATATATTGCGTCTTCTTAAAAAGGCTTTCTAAGCCGACACGTCGCTTTGCAGTGAACGTTAGTTGCAACTCACCATATTTTTAGTGTATTTTTACCTGATATAAGCAGAATGAATGCACACAGAGCCAAAACACGCCTGATACGATGGCTACCGTACATAAAACCACATCGTATTGCTTCAAGTATGCAACTCGCCAATAAACTGAAGAACAAACTGATGGTCACCAATACTGGGACTGCCACAAGGTTCACTGAAACATAACAATATCATTAATTAATTAATTAAGTAAGTATTATATACGTACGTTCATACATTGTTTTATATAGAATGTCGCCTCTCAGGTAAACATTTAAACATACAGATTCATTAATTTAAAAACAAACGTTTTGAAACATATTCATTACCATATAACTACACCAGAGCGAATCCATTTAGGAGACGCGCTTTTTTACCATTGCTGAGAGTTTATTGGTCTGGAGAGGTTAAATTTCAGGATTTTATAATTATGCCTCTTGAAGAGAGGTTGTTGCTTAACAAAGGAATGCTTTGGTGAGGTACACACACAGTGGCTCTAAATCTATATAATTATTATACCGTGAATCCATATGGTTTCTTGATTAGAAATGTTTCTAACCGACTTATAGCCCTATGAATTGTTAATGAGTTTTAAGTAGATGATTTGTAAAGGGAACTACTTATTTCTACTCAAAGCTTAGTTGTGGGGTGATGTTTTATGTCTTTATATACAATTATATAAATTGGTCACGTATAAATACAATGCATTTGATTCAAACTTATTCAGAAGTTGACATATCAGGCGTAGTAAAGTATTTACAACAAAAAACGTCCTAATATCAGCTTAAAGTTTTCCTTTAACATGCTGGCTGCTTAAGGTATTCTAACACAATCCATTCTCACAAATAATCGAATATTAAGTTTTGTATGAAAATGATGTCGAAAAGGATGATTAATCATTATACAGGGTGCTCCATTGTATCTGATACTAGCTAGATGTGTGTTTGTATAGTGACGTATTACACGAAATGTGTGTTTGTATAGTGACGTATTACACGAAATGTGTGTTTGTATAGTGACGTATTACACGAAATGTGTGTTTGTATAGTGACGTATTACACGAAATGTGTGTTTGTATAGTGACGTATTACACGAAATGTGTGTTTGTATAGTGACGTATTACACGAAATGTGTGTTTGTATACTGACGTATTACACGAAATGTGTGTTTGTATAGTGACGTATTACACGAAATGTGTGTTTGTATAGTGACGTATTACGTGAAATGTGTGTTTGTATAGTGACGTATTACACGAAATGTGTGTTTGTATAGTGACGTATTACACGAAATGTGTGTTTGTATACTGACGTATTACACGAAATGCTCAAGAACAAGAACGATAACTCGTACACCAAAAGCGTGGCCATTATTTCTGGAATTTCATTTGTCCTTTCTACACACTATCCTATTTGATATGTCTTGTTTTTCCACTATCCTTTCTGTCACATCGACAACAAACGATCATGATTCTATTCAGTGTGTGATATTTTACAAGCTTTAGACACACAGAGCAACTTCTCAAGACACGCCCTCTCTTGAGAAACAAACTCTCTTCAGCAACGGGATCATTTTTTCCTGTTGTAAGAAGTCAGTATCAATGTAACCAAATTAGAGCAGCAACCTCTCACCAACAGCCAATATGTGCCTGTCTTAAAGGATGTGGCTCAGCGGTCGCAAGTTGTATTTGGATCAATAGAACAAGTGTGAGATGCTTTATTAGCATGTTCACTGTGCATCTCAGGTTCAAGTTAAATGTATGTCATTTCGGTGAAATATAATGCTGACGTTATTTTATAACTTTGTAATAATATTCGTGCACAAAAAACACTTTAATCGTTATGTATTAACACAAAAGATTTTGTATCAAGAACTGTCTCGTCATCTTGTTTACTTATTGCTTCTCGCATTATTAACTCGCTTCGTTATCTGATGTATAAGTTTGAATTATGACATATATTTACACCATAATGTACTAGTATGATGTTTTACAATGTAATGGTTAGTGGTTTAATGAAATGGTACGGTACCCACGGACGGGACCGAGTCAACCACAACTAACGCAATTAGTTACATTACGTGTGACTTATATAAATTATTTCAAGCAATTAGGTTCAGATAGGTTCAGAGAGAACATATATAGCTACAATTGTTATTAAAATATCAAACTGCTTATCTCAAAATCAATTAACACGTGTTTATATTAGCGTTTTTATCATTAGTTAACTAAGTGTTGATGTCAAATGCACTGAGAAAACGACGGACGAACAAACATTTCATAATTAATATTTAATAGCTGCACCCCTCAGACTAGTATCATATTGAATCCTATAAAACCAATTCGATAAGTCTTTCATAATCGATTTATCCATTATATTGGTTATCGGGTGAGAAGGTTGTTTAAATCATGTGATATCATTTTAACTCGCTGTAAATAGGTTGTATACAACACCACTATAAGACCAAAGTCACACTGAGCCGAATTTTGAGTCGTATGAATTCGTACGGCTTTTGCACTGCGTTCGTAGTGATTCGTACATATTCCTACTGGGTTCGTGTGACATTCGTATTAGAATCGAGATAGTTCGCATTGATTTAGCTTGATATTTGTTTTGAAATCGTAATGCGTCCTTGATATAATCGTAACGGTTCGTGGAGGTTCTTACCGCTGTCGTAATTCATTCGGGTAATAAAAATAATCTATGATTTTTAAAAAAAACATCGTGCCATTTCGTAACGCATTCGTCTTAGTGTGACTGGGGCTTCATCGATATTTAGGTAAACACGATAATGAAAGAACTAGCGAATTTGATTTATTACACTCATAAAAAGCTCCGATCTTTCACATCTATTTAATAACAATATTCAAGACCAACAAAGTTGTGTGTACTTTTCCGACTTCAAGGTTATGGTCATGGTATTAGATCAAACAGCGAACCATGATTGTGTTATTGACCGTATATCATACCTCAATAAACATGTAGGTTGTAATAATAAGCGAATGTTTTATTTTTATTCTTCAAAGAGACGTTAATATAACTTATATATAGTAGACACACTTGAAAAGAATTTAGTTGCTTAATGTTTAAGCTTTTTGATTTACGAATTATAATGTTATTTTAACGGTTGCACATATAGATAAGGGAGCAAAGAACACTCGGCAAAATACTGTTTCGTTGAGCTATTGTATGATTTTGTAAACATATTGCATTTTGTCAATGAAATAAATATGTAGTACAAACTTTCACTGCAAGTTTTAAGTCATTCATCTGAAATAAAACACGTTCCAATTTTAAAATTTTAAATATCTTTTGAACTTTAACGACAACATATGGTCGCATTTTATACTCCTGTGACAGAAGTCTTTAATCAAAGGACTAACACAACTCTAATCACGTGTGATTATAAAATTGAGTGTCTTTACCCAGCATTTTTGATTTATGTTTTTACTAATCGTCGCCATTATCTAACGGCATTTTGTCTCTTTGCACGAGTGATTCCCCTTCTAGCCATTTGATAATCAAGAGGACGCGATAATCGATTGTGAAAAAGCAAAATCGATATAGTCGTCAACCTCAGCAATAAACTATCCTACTTTCGATAATAATCGATGATCGTTTAAAAAAAGTATTTATTGTTGGTATAGTTGGTATTCAGTTGCAAATTTCATCATCAGAGTATATCTTTATTGTTCAAGTATATTTACCATGTGTGAATCACAGTTATGATGTATATGCGGAATATATTGACAAATTGTATGACCTATATTTTACTTACAGGGATAAAGGTACTACTATTTGCATGGTTGATTTCAATGCAAATGTTGTAAAAGCTAGTATGCAAACTCGAGATAGACAATCTATGCAATTTTTACTTGATTGTATGATGTGTCCTATCAGTTTATTAAACTATTGTTATGGAGCAACTGATACTTATGTACCATATGATAATGCTTACACGTCAACATATGATAATGCTTACACGTCAACATATGATAATGCTTACACGTCAACATATGATAATGCTTACACGTCAACATATGATAATGCTTACACGTCAACATATGATAATGCTTACACGTCAACATATGATAATGCTTACACGTCAACATATGATAATGCTTACACGTCAACATATGATAATGCTTACACGTCAACATATGATAATGCTTACACGTCAACATATGATAATGCTTACACGTCAACATATGATAATGCTTACACGTCAACACTTGATTATATTGTAATGCCTGTTGAAATTACTGATTTGATTACTTATTGTGAAGTTGCTGATGATCATTGTATAAATGTATCTAGACATCGGCCGATATTATGTTGTCTTAATGTATGTATTGACTCGATGAATGATAGAGATAATTGTGTATCTAGCAATGTGATTAATTGGAAAAGGGCTTGCAGGCATGAGTATGACAATTACTGTACCCGATTACTAAACGATACGAAATTAAACAATATATGTGGTGCGAATATGGATATTAGTGGCATTGATGATGCGTATCGGACTGTAACGGACAGCTTGGTCAGTAATGCTAGAGCGGCGTTTCCCGTTAAGCGGATTAGACCCCATCTTAAGCCGTACTGGTGTGAAGAGCTTGATATTCTACACAGTGCGATGAATATGTCACGTGAAGCCTGGTGTCGTGCGGGGAGGCCCAGGGGTCATAAGGCGAGGGAGTATACACTGTATAAAGGTGATAAGGCTGAGTTTAGAGCTGTTCATAGACGTTGTGTAGAAAATTGTTTAACAAGGTTGGACCGGGACTTGGAAGACGCTGCTTTTAACGATTGTGCCAAATTCTGGAAGCTACTTAACATGTATTATTTGTTTGTCTGTTTTAGATGTTCAATCCTGTCTGCCTTCTACGCCGGTGCCAGATACGAATACAGCGGTCGCATTGGCTGTTGGAATAGCGTTGGGCGCCATGATTGTTGTTGTTGTAGCTTTGTCTCGTAAACGTAAATGTAAAAGTGTGATGGGTGCTGGAATAAACTTTGATGGAACGGTTTATAGAAGTAGGGAAGACTTGACGGAGCAGTGGGCGAAGTATTTTCAAGACTTATATAATTGCTCAGTCAATACGAACTTTGATAATAAATTTGCGCAGCATGTAAAGTCAGTTGTTACGGAAACATTTGAGCAGATAAGCTTAGGTACTGATGTGACTATGCTACCGGACTTTGTTGAACGTTCTTTTCGTACTTTGGCTAGGGGCAAGGCTAGTGGTGTCGATGGGGTTTGTCATGAACTCTTAATTTTTGCATCGCCTGTTATATCGCCAATATTAGCCAATTTGTTCACGAGCATGTTGCGACGCGGATATATTCCTCTGGATACGAAACGAGGTGAAATCATTACTCTGTACAAGGGCGGGAAGAAGAGGAAGGATAATCCTAATAACTACAGGGCGATAACTCTATCGTCTGTCATCCTCAAACTATATGAAACTGTTTTACTGGACCGATGTCAAGACGGCATAATTGAATCATTAAGTAAACAGCAATGAGGATTTCAAAAACAGTTGGGGTGCAACATGATGTCGTTTATTTTGCGAGAGACTCTTCACTATGCTTGTGAGCAGTTGTCAAAAGTATTCGTCTGTTGCCTAGACGGAAAACAAGCATTTGCTCATGTATGGCATGACGGACTTTGTTATAAGCTTATCGAACTTGATGTTGACGCCACAATGTTATTTTTTTTATCAAGAACATGTATAGTGACGCTACGTGTCATGTTAAGTTTAACGGACTCTGTTCAGCGGACTTCCCGGTTATGCAAGGGACAAAGCAAGGAGGAAAGAGCTCACCCTTGATGTATCTGACATTCATTGACGGGTTAAAAAAAACTTGAGGCAAGCGGCGAAGGTGTGTGCTTATACGGCGTGGATGTTTCATCTCCGACTTTTGCTAACGACATGCTACTTCTATCTTTCTCAAAGTTTGGAATGGACCGCATGCTAGACATTTGTTTTAGATACTCATGCAAGTGGCGATATTTTTACAATGTTAGTAAATGTGCCGTATTTGTATTCAATGAACGATATAAACCGTCCGACGATAGAGTGTTCCGTATTGGCAATGAAGTAGTGCACGAATCTGACGCTCAAGTCCATCTGGGTATCATTTGTGACGTAAACTTATCGACAAAGAGCCAAATGCACGACGCCAGCGTCAAATTACGAGGAACTTACTTAAATATTGTCAAAAATGGCTTGCAAGCTAAATCATTGAATCCATTGGTGCTTCGGACAATCTATCATTCTGAGGTAATACCAAAGACATTACATGAATGCGAAACCTGGAATTCATGTGCAGACTCGGATATGATCGTTCTTGAACGGGCTCAACGGTTTTGTCTCAAACACATGCAGAGATATGAAAGACTTAATGTATTTTAACCATAAATATATCACCGATCGAGGTAGAGATTGACTACCGCAAACTTCTTATGTTTGGCAAATTTTGTAGATTACCATGTATTCATTTAGCCAAGAAGGTGTTTGTAAATAGACTGACACGATTGATGAATCTGGACAAGCAGTCACGAGGTTTATACCTGACGCCTATCGGCTTCTACAAAAATACAACACTTTGTTTGTTTTCCAAGACTACACAGATACGGGACGTTTTCCATCAAAGGTTGCCTGGAAGAACTTATTAAAGAGTCATTTACACAACGCTTAGAAATGTAGAGCCATTACGGAATTGGAGTCTTGCCTAGATAACTTCAAATGTTCGAACAACTTATCAATCAACCAGTTAATAACAATGTGGCATCATGTAAAACACACCCCAAATACATGTGCTGTGTATGCAACTGTGCTAAACAACATAGGGTTATTGGTATCAAATCAATATCCAAGGACATGTAAGCAATGTAGCATGTCGTCGGACAATTTTGTAGAACACAAGATCTTCTTCTGTTCTTCGTGAGAGAGTGCCCGACGGAAATTATGGGACATTATTATAGATGTAGGCGGCTATGATTTTATTCTCGGACTTGATGAAGTCCACCATCTGTACCCAGTGTGCTAGATTACTGGGTCTTGCAACGCAGTGTTATGACGGACAACCTTATTCGTGGGAGTTAACATGTGCTCTAGCGTGCCTAGCTTGCCCCTTAGTCCAACTTCTGTCAATGTGTAATATTGATGCAGGTTTATTTTATATACGTCTTTTAACTTATGTTGCTGTATAATCAGTGTGCTGGTAGTTTCATTATTGTCATTATGTATGGTGCAATACCGATCACGTAGTAAATAATTTGTATAATATTATGCAAATATGTTACATTGTTGCCTACGTGTGTGTCCACGCTTGTTTATTATTATATTATTTAATAATGATAATAATAATATATTTATATATATGTATATGAATAATCAATAGGTTATTAATTAATGATAATTATTCGCCGGTTAAAATGCATATATTTTCATATTTAATTCATTAAGCCTAGTCTGTTCTATTTATCTTGTATTTCGTTTCGACAAGATTAAATCTCACAACAGATGTAGAGGGCAATTATTTTTGCATTATTGCAGCTTAATTTTCACTGAATATAATTCAATCAGTGAAGTATCATTGTGTTCACATTATGTCCTGTTTTGATACATTTGTTTCAGGAGGTGTACTGTCATAAATATGTTTTGTATGTTGTTGTTGTTTTTGCTATACATGTTTGTTGTAAATAAATTATAATCTTCAATCATGGAGGAAAATAAAGTATCTAAAAACGTAACATGTGTGTTTATTTATATATCGGTTGCGCCAGACACTCTGGTATGTAGCAATACGTACTGTAGCATGGCGAGGGTTGGTGGGTTCGAGTCCCCTTCCCGGCGCTAAATAGTGCCATGCCGTTTTACATCGTGATATGTCGTTGTTGTTATGTATTGTACACAGACAAATAATGTTTCAATTTAACACAATTCATAAGTTTTAGTTTATTTTTTGATATATTATTTTCAACACTGCTCATTAAGAATGTGGTTTTTTTTCATTGTGAAGCATGATTTCGTTTCCAATATAAATTCCCCTTGGCACCTGTATCTGGGATAAGTGATAATTATATGGCCCGGTGATAAATTATAAATTACGTACACCCTCGGTCGATATCACTTTTCGCGGGTCAATAAATCACCATATCGACCTCACTAAAAGGCAATAACTGTAAAATATTCTTTGATACGTTTATAACTACCGCAATATATACACTAATCTTGGTATATATAACTTGTGGTTTTGGAGGATTATTATATGGATGTTTTCTCGGGGTATTCTCGGGTATAAGGGGAGCGTACAGATTTTCCCTGAGTCATCTGTTGTACCAAAACAAAAAACTGCAGTCGTTAGTCGGCAATTTATTTACTTTCGTTTTATCATAAAGTGTTTTTTTACTTCAGTATCATATAAATAGTTTGTGGGGAATAATATTATGTTTTAAGTGTTTTATATTACATTGTTTAATCATAAGTGTGAAATTCTTGTATTTCTTTCTTTCTTTTTTAAAAAATATGGAACGCTTCACGAATTTGCGTGTATTCTTGTATTTCTACCTGAATCATTTCACTTAATAGTAGTAGATTAGAGTACTGAAATACGCACCGCGTTATGAAGATATGTGTCAAAATGCATGAAGAAAGACGATCGATTTTTTTATCACATTTTCGTTGATCTTGAAATTGGAAAAAAAAGTCAGTTTTGATTATAATGAAATTAAATAGTATTTTCTTTCGTGAGAAGAGAAACCTTACTTTGCCCAGTGCTGTACTTTAGTGTATTGGTACAATCTGCGCATACAGTGTCTTTGACTATTAACAAAATAAACATAAATACGAGATGGCCATTATAAGAAATTATTGAGATTATGAATTTAATTTTTAAATACGCTTTCTTTGTCGGGAAATATAAATCCCTATTTTATGTTTTTGTAATGATGAACACTAATATGCTGACCGCCTCATTGATGTTTATTCTTATCGAAAAACATTGTTGGAATTTGACAGCGGTTGTCTTTTAAACACAAAATGAATAAAGCAATTGGTTATATTGTGATACTGATTTAAAACAAACAAGCGAAATTGAAACAAAACTATTGTATAACATAAATGGTTCTTTACGAATACATGCAAGTATTGAATCAAAACTGTTTGCCTCTTTAGAAATGTATAATCAGTATTAAATTCAGTATTAAAACTACCGTAATACAATGCTAGAAAAACAATACGCTTCAAGATTGATAAATAATAAACATGAAGCTTTTTTATGAATTCTGTAAGATGTTTCCTAACAAATTGTTATGTACCGTTTTGGTTGATTATAAAAAAACCGAATTTAAGAGGGGCAAAAGGGAGAGAGCATGAAAATAGAGAGAGAGAGATAGAGGTGGAGAGGGGATGGAGAGAGGGTGGAGAGGGGGTGGAGAGGGATGAGAACATGATTAGGGGGAGGAGCAGGTATGGATTGAAATGGAATAACAGTAAAAAGTCAAATGATTCCGGTGAGATAAATACGAAATTAAAGCGGAGATAAGTTATGCCAGATTATTAGATATATTCAGGTATACTTACAATTCCATTCTTCTTGACCTTGCAATGCCACGGATTCTGAACGCAATACCTGGTCCTCCACATTACACAGAACTGACACACATGAAATGCGGTAGAATAAGCCAATGTATAACGTCTCCACTGTATAATACAACGTGTAGTTTATCCTGTCGGAAGCTTCACTATGGCGTCCAAGCCACAACGGAAGCACACATGCGACAAACAACAAAGCAAGTCCTATAGATGACAACCAGAATGCGGATCTTGTAATACAACCCATCGTGGAATACACGTAAATGAAATAAGCAGCTAGTTATTTAGTTCTTTTTTTTAAATATTTTTATTTATTAATTTGGATAACATACAAATATCCATCATAATACAATTATTTTTCAAAGTTTCACGAAATGTTAGAACGAAAAACAACACACAAATGTTTGGGATATTCTAAGCGAGATGGAAGGCGTTCCCAAAGCAAAGTTCTTACGAAAATGGTGCATACTCCTTTTTAAGCTGTGTCACCCTTTGTTGAATAACGTAGATGATTATACACTTAGTACACTGAATCACCGAGGATTGTCGAGTTAACTACCAAAGCCACTAACAATCTAATATTTTAAAGTATAGTTATTTGCTACGCTCAATTTGACCAATGGGGGGATTCAGTGCGGTGGAACTGCCCCAAAAACTCGGGCAGTGTATTGGTAACAACTTCGGGGGCTACAAGTATAAACAATAATAAAGTCTTGCTTCTTATAACCATATTCATTATAATAATTAGATTTATATAGGGACGCATTAAATGTGAATGCTACGATTGACGGACGACATGCAGACAACAGAAAACTGGTTTTCTTTATTAAACATGCAAATTGGTTTAAAATCTAAAGTATTTTCATTTTTAAATATTTCGTTTTTGGTCACAATTGTCTAAATAGTCACTCTATTTTATGAGATTTAATAAATCCGGCTCCCAAACATCACCTAACAGTTTTATTCATCCTGTGGCAAACACCAGCCGCGGCCGTGGTCAGGTGGTTAGTGCTCTGGGCTTGTAACCCGGCGATCCGGGTTCGATTCCCAGTCGCGGCAGGTCATACCCTTCCATGAAAATTTGACAAAAATGTCGATTTTCCTCCACATGTGGAGAAGTTGCCGGCTCCTTGTGGAAGGGTAAGTTAGTACTGGTAAGAATTCAGTCCAGGAACAACTGGTTAGGTGAACCGGCCGCCGTATATAACTGAAATATCGTTGAGAAACGGCGTTAAACCCGATGAAACAAACACCATTACATAATAATTCAATGTCAGCTTCAAAATATTCGCTTTATAAGTTGAAAACGGAGTTACCAGGCCAGTGGGGCACTCTCGAGCCATGGTCCCATGAAATTTGATAATGTCAACACGATTAATCATCTTTGTAAACAATGATAACAGAGGATGGATCACCAGATATAAATAGAGGAATATTTATTGGTTGCGAGATATTCTCTGAGAATGACAACTCTAAGACTCGTGATTGCCGGATTTTCCGTAAGTGGAACATTCAACTTTGCTGTTTTCCCTTAAAACCTCAGCTTATGTTAAGATCGAAATACATCTTCTGACTCTTCATTCATCACGTGATCAATTAGGTGGACTGAACTTCCGATCGTTGGCTTCTACATATTTAAAAAAAAGAAAATACTTGCTTCACTGAAAATCTAACATGTATTCAGACATCCTGCGCGTAACACAGGATCGTGCTTCCTACACTGCCGACTACCTATAGTTAATGAGTTGCAACAAATTAGTCAGTATAATTGATAGAAGAGGGGATAAATATAAACAAAACTCACATGCTTTCTTCTCGTAAAACGTCGTAAGTACATAACACGATACAGGACCGAAGTTTCCGTCCCCAACTCAAATGCCTAGAACCGCGCCTGCGTTAAAAGTTAGAAATATATAAAAATCAACAAATCGCTTTGCTCTTTATTTCAAAAAGTCAAACCAAACTTATTATGCAATTCCGTACAAACGCATCGCTGATTTGTTCATTATCACAACAATAAAATTATTAAGCACCGAAAGTGTTGACAGCAAGGGGCTCACTGCAAATCACAGACGTCACTTTGACATACATAATTTACACAATAGTCTATCAAGAACACTTTGTTATGTCAGTATATTAAATAATATAGGAGTAAAGTGCACAAGATTGTATACAAAGAATTAGTTTAGACAGTCAGAAGGATGTATGGAGAAGAAGTAAACAGCACCTTAATATTGATTATATATTATAAGTTTCAATGCAATCCTTTGAAAACTAAAGTTTTTTGCTACATGTTTTATAAAAGGAGACTTCAGTTCAAAGGGACAGAATTCTAAAACATTTTGATGGATACACAGCAAATTTGTGTCTTCCACATCTACAAATCATGTATCATGGTACTTGTATTATCAAACTGCATCGTAATCCCTTGAAAACGGAAGAAGTAGTTAGCCACATAAATTGCATATGTTTTATATTGGACAGAACAACCAATCGACCGACCTTACAGACAGGATATGACAATAAAACAAACAGTATATTTCCGTAAATAGTCGATATTCAACGGAACGATGACGGACAATTGCATTTCCCATTATTTCAATATACGTATAATTGTTCGTTGGATATATTATTTGTTGCACCGTTTTCTCTGCCTACTGCCATCGTCCGCTGCCTACTGTCCACTATAACAATATAGTACACTATCGTCCGCTAGCTTGTTTTCATTGTACTCACGAGTGATACGGTTGCGGCGGAGGCAGACATTTATTTCTATAATTTGCAAAATTTAATCAGCAAGTTTCTATGGGGATCTTTCTTTTGCGTAAGTGATGTCAGCTCAAGTCCGTTTTCTAGCTTATATCTCAAATGCTTACCGCTATTTTTTGTTAGACAGGGACTAATTTCTTCGCCTTTGGCAGTTCAGAATGAAAAACTTGGGATGACTCACCCGATGAGTGTCCGCGGATTTCGCATACTATAGCAATTGGCTCTAACGAGCCCCTTGCTAAACACTGCAGAATTATTCTTTATGTGGGCAAATTATAGACAGGTATTTCAGTAACGTGATGCGCAGTCCATGTGTGTCACCGAGATATTCCCAGCAGCAAAGACAACCCTTGGTGAGTTTAATACCTCCCTGCTGTGTCCGTTTCCCTGTATGTAGCAAATTGCGCAATGTAAGACTGTTCACGGTCATGAAGAGCTGGATGGATACCCATCTAGCATCAGGCCGAGCACAATTTGGCATCAAAGCTGCAGACAAAAAAACATTGAGTGGAATTTCGGACAGAACATTGAAAAACGCATATGAGCACTATAAGGGATTACGGACGAAGACTATGACATGAACAAGACATCACAGGAGGATAGAATACCGGTCTTGCATGCATATATTGTCCACTGTAAGGTAATTTTCAAGTTCATTGTTTCTGTGTTTTGGTATATCAGTACTCTGCAGCCTTTTCGATGAAGAACTTCAGATTCTCCCAGGATTCTTGCAGCTTGAGTATATCGACCATCACGGCAATGGAGAACCTCACGTAAACGATTTTACCACCACGACTGAGCCATATTGTCGGACAAGCATGTGATTAGCACATCACCATTTCGAAGATATTCTGAGGAAAAAGTCAAATGTCTCAAAAGAAGAGCTCAAGCTTCTTACAGTACTCAGCACACTTTAGAAATTGACGAAATGTACATGGCTCGGGGGACACACAACAAATAGTTTGTATGCTTTACCTCAGATATTAAATAAGTCTTGCCTAACACAAATCAGCCATCCTTGCACTTATGTCGTAATCGTCACGGGTAGGTACGCCGAGCATTGTTGCGTTTTATTGAAGAAACGTTTGATGTAAAGAACACTATATAAATATCCGACTAGTAGGCGTTAGTATAAAATTTGTGACTAAGGGTCTTGGTTTGTCCTTTGTTCTCTGATCAATCCTATAAACAATTACCAAAACATGATGAATGAAATGTTATCATTTTATTTTATTCTAACGATTTACATGAATATGGAACAGGAGTAATTATGGTTGCGTCTTTTGTCGTGTGTACTTCTTTAATAGCTGAACCTGTATTATGGTTGCGTCTTTTGTCGTGTGTACTTCTTGCTGAACCTGTATTCACCATCCCTATCGCTGCATCAGTTATTTCGTTGATTAATCCAACAGCAATGAACTTTTAACAAATACCATTAGTATATTTGTAAATTGACTTTTCAAAGCCTCAAATATAAATCACAGTACAGTGAAACCTCATAATAATATGACCACCATTGGGAGACTAAAAATCTGGTCGTAATATTGATGTGGTCTTAATATTGTGGTTGAATAATGAGGTAAACACTGAAAATGGTCTTGAAATTTGTGGTCTTATTATTGAGGTGGTCTTACTATTGAGATGGTCTTATTATTGAGGTGGTCTTATTATTGAGATGGTCTTATTATTGAGGTGGTCTTACTATTGAGATGGTCTTGTTATTGAGTTGGTCTTATTATTGAGATGGTCTTGTTGTTGAGGTGGTCTTATTATTGAGGTGGCCTTATTATTGAGGTGTCTTATTATTGAGGTGGTCTTATTAATGAGGTGTTCTTGTTATTGATGTGTTCTTATTATTGAGGTGGTCTTTAAGTGAGGTTTAACTGTATATTGATTTTAATAAAATGATTAAGAGTGTTTTGCCTTGAAACTATATATCTATTTTATTTCATATAGTTCGGCAAATTGTATTACACGATGTGGATGTGATCTGTGCTGAATACACTTAAAAGATAATATATTATTCAACAATTTCAATCAAATCACTTCGACAAACAGCTCTGCGATGCTTTTATGGTTATTTATGTTTAAGTTGTGTTCACGACCCACTATTTGTAGACGCTGTCTACTTGTAAGCAGATATAATGCCGGATTATTAAAGTCATGTGATATAATAACATACCCGCGAGCCCGCGACCATCAGCCGCCGGGGGGAACGCTCTACCACCAAGCCACTGGCCGTTTGTGCTAGCTATGAAATAAAACCGTCTTTACCAAATAAGAGCAAAATTATTCGCCACAATACAGCAACACTCTTAGGCTAAAAACTGGTGTTTATTAGTCTTTCCCCAGTGTCTAACAAAACCACGAAATCCTAAACAAAGCAATGCTTATAGTACTTTACTTGCAATATCGCTCCATATCAACTATCGCTATACAAATACTTAACATACACGATGGTATTCAAATGCGTATAGCCGAAAAACGTTTTGTGTTTGCTGTCGTATTTTTCATATTTTAAGTTTTTAAATACATCGTTATAATCATGTTCTCATTAAGTTGAAACTTTTCTCATTATCATTTATCAAAAGTGTGAACGGGTAATATGAAATCGATTTTCCTTTATCGTGGGTTACTTGAATTATGGGTAGCTGGAACTCTTTACAACTGAGTTCTACCACACAAGCTCTTGATTGCCAATCGAGTGCTGAACTGACTGACCAAACCGGATCATGGAAGTGAGTAAGAACCAATTATCTTGCTATGCTGTGCTAAGAATTATAATGTACTATAATTCACCAGGTGTTTGTAGACTTGCAATCAATACTTGTTAATGATTGCGTACATTGATGTAATGCACCTACAGTTTGCGTAGGCAATTCTGATGTGGGAGTTTTCGGTGCAAAATATTTTATTGAATCGTAAAATGTGGTTTTCGAATACATAATATGGTAATTATCTCAATAATTCTAAAAAAAAATATTTATTTCAATGATGTTTATCGCCATATTTGCGTATTTGCATATTACATATTTTTTGGGTTTGAACAGAAGTTATGAGATAATGTATGTAACTTTTAAATTCATGTCGTCTGACACACAAGTGTTACCCATGTCGTCTGACATACAATTGTTGCCCATGTCGTGTGTCATACAGGTGTTACCAATATCGTCTGACATACAATTGTTACCGATGTCGTGTGTCATACAGGTGTTACCCATATCGTCTGACATACAATTGTTACCGATGTCGTGTGTCATACAGGTGTTACCCATACCGTCTGACATACAAGTGGTACCAATGTCGTGTGTCATACAGGTGTTACCCATATCGTCTGACATACAAGTGTTACCAATGTCGTGTGTCATACAGGTGTTACCCATATCGTCTGACATACAAGTGGTACCAATGTCGTGTGTCATACAGGTGTTACCCATATCGTCGGACATACAATTGTTACCGATGTCGTGTGTCATACAGGTGTTACCCATATCGTCGGACATACAAGTGGTACCCATATCGTCTGACATACAAGTGGCAATCGTCAACCAAGAGAGGCGTTACCTTGAATTGAATTTAATCCCAAAGTATAAACCAATACTTACGTGACGAAGTTACAGGCATGGTAACACATAATGCAAGAATTATAGATTTTTAGCACAACGCCCGGCTGATAAACAGACTTGCTAATAACTCAATCAATCAAGTCCAAACGATCGGAAAGTGCCATCGGGAGAAATCAGAGTATTAACCGAACTTTCGCAAATAACTAGGGAGCAGCAATACAGTTGTTACTCTATGTACGTTTTGCTATTATTGCTAACATCATGCCGATGTCAGAATACATTTTACGCGTTTTATGGACCAAATATACAATGCTTAACGCACGGTAATATGAAATGTGTTCACCGACTCTGTACCGAGCTTCGCCAATTTCAACGAGTCTTTCCCCGGCATGACATGCAAACATTCCCCGGTATGACAGGCAAACATTCGCCGATATGACAGGCAAACATTCCCCGGTATGACAGGCACACTTTTCCCGGTAGGACAGGCAAACATTCCCCGGTATGACAGGCAACATTCGCCGGTATGACAGGCAAACATTCCCAGGTATAACAGGCAACATTCCCCGGTATGACTGGCAAACATTCCCAGGTATGACTGGCAAACATTCCCCGGTATGACAGGCAACGTTCCCCGGTTTGACAGGCAACATTCGCCGGTATGACAGGCAACATTCCCCGGTATGACTGGCAAACATTCCCCGGTATGACTGGCAAACATTCTCCGGTATGACAGGCAAACATTCCACGGTATGACTGGCAAACATTCCACGGTATGACTGGCAAACATTCCCCGGTATGACTGGCAAACATTCCACGGTATGACTGGCAAACATTCCCCGGTATGACTGGCAAACATTCCCCGGTATGACAGGCACACATTTCCCGGTAGGACAGGCAAACATTCCCCGGTATGACAGGCAACATTCGCCGGTATGACAGGCAAACATTCCCAGGTATGACAGGCAACATTCCCCGGTATGACTGGCAAACATTCCCAGGTATGACTGGCAAACATTCCCCTGTATGACAGGCAACGTTCCCCGGTTTGACTGGCAAACATTCCACGGTATGACTGGCAAACATTCCCCGGTATGACTGGCAAACATTCCACGGTATGACTGGCAAACATTCCACGGTATGACTGGCAAACATTCCACGGTATGACTGGCAAACATTCCACGGTATGACTGGCAAACGTTCACCGGTATGACTGGCAAACATTCCACGGTATGACTGGCAAACATTCCCCGGTATGACAGGCACACATTTCCCGGTAGGACAGGCAAACATTCCCCGGTATGACAGACAACATTCGCCGGTATGACAGGCAAACATTCCCAGGTATGACAGGCAACATTCCACGGTATGACTGGCAAACATTCCACGGTATGACTGGCAAACATTCCACGGTATGACTGGCAAACATTCCACGGTATGACTGGCAAACGTTCACCGGTATGACTGGCAAACATTCCACGGTATGACTGGCAAACATTCCCCGGTATGACAGGCAAACATTCCACGGTATGACTGGCAAACATTCCACGGTATGACTGGCAAACATTCCCCGGTATGACTGGCAAACATTCCCAGGTATGACAGGCAACATTCCCCGGTATGACTGGCAAACATTCCCAGGTATGACTGGCAAACATTCCCCGGTATGACAGGCAACGTTCCCCGGTTTGACTGGCAAACATTCCACGGTATGACTGGCAAACATTCCACGGTATGACTGGCAAACATTCCACGGTATGACTGGCAAACATTCCACGGTATGACTGGCAAACGTTCACCGGTATGACAGGCAGACATTTCCCAGTATGACAGTCAAACATTCAGTATCTGACTTAGATGAACGTGAAACGACTATATTGGTTCAAAGTTAGTTGAGAATACCCTTAACTGTGTGTGCAATGTTTATTGGTCGAACGTTTGTAAAACACGCGTTCATTGGCTGACCATCTAAAACCTAAGTACATACAAACGGACTATAAAATACAAACAGAACTGTTGAAGTATTTTGCACGCCATTTAATTTACGCCATTCAATGAACACATACAATGACGACTGTTAAACGAGTGGCGACTTCATCAGACAATTCGGAGCTAAAAGATAAGGAACAGCCCCCAGTGAGGATCGAACTCACGACCCCTGGTTTACAAGACCAGTGCTCTATCCACTGAGCTATGGAGGCTACACATACATCATTTCTGTCAGCCCTTCTTTCACGTTATCAACGTTTTTCTTATCTCGACAGGCCCAACAATGTAGAAAATATTTATCGTTTCCCATAGATTACGATATTCAAGATAACTCGTACATAAAATGGTGCAAAATGTAGAAAACTACAGATTAAGCTGTGATTTAAGGGCAAAATGTAGATAATTTTGTTAAATATTATGCAATTAGATATGATAAATGTTAGAATATTAGATTTTGCGGTCAAAATGGTTCAAAATTTAGGAAAAATGCGTCTATTAAAGAGCAAAATGTAGATCGAGTGAGTTTCAGCAAAATGCTTAAATTACGTAATGTGGCGAAATGTAGCAAAATGTTGCGGAAAAGGACAAAATGTAGCAAAAGTTAGGAAAGTTGATTCAATTTAAAACGTTAAAAATTAAATCCTGATTCAGATGTGTTTTTTATCTTTGTGTCTTAATGACCATTTTCATAGCATGGTCTGTGATATAATTGTATTACATAATACGTAAACAATTAAAACATGGTCATCCTTTTTCTGTGTTACACAGTCTAACACTGTACTGTATAACTAACTGTATGAAGCAATGTTCAGTATTGTGATTCTATACCATCATTGTGTAACAACTGCAGCTACACAATAAAGATTAAATAAGTACACGTGCACTCCCGGACAATTTCTGAAGTACTCGCTGGCATGATTGTAGCACATTTATTGAACTATTTTTGGCTTAAAGTCAATTTCTTCATTTTGAGGTTTGATTTTGAAAGTTATTCACTGTAACTAGATTCAAAAGGCATAATATATTAGTATTATCTTATTATACGTTGTCGAGCTGTCTGAATGTAGTGTATTACAATGTCACATGCTTGATTGTATGACAATTTTCCAATCAGCAATTCCGTGTACATTTTTTCACATTTTTTGCAAAATTATGTACGTGGGCTCACTTAAACACTGTCACCTGTGTAATATAAACTGTGAAAAGATACTATCACAATGAGCGATTCATTGTAGGTTGCATTAAAGAACAGAACATATCTTGCATTTTTTTAAAAATAAACAAATCTTCAAAAAAAAACATTTTCCGATCTACCTACCATATTTTTGGGGACATTTTTTAAGCCTAATTAATTAATCGACTTGATGAAAATGAAGTCGCCAATCGCCAACGCTTAACTCACGGCGGCTACTTTTCGATTGTCGCCGATCACCGCCCCATCACTACAAGTCACTAAATATCTCAACATTTTCAAATACATTTATCAGTCAGTGGATACGATTTGCATAATGTATTCCAAATTTCAATGTCGATTTCAATAAGCTTTTGTATATCATTATGCATTTAATATGTAAGAGTATTTACAAGTGTACGCAAGACGTGTTTGGATCATAAAACTAGCTTATTTAGTACTCTCAGGCATACCAAATGGGCGTATTCATTGTAAGGGATTTACTAAGTAGTCTTTACCAAATTTCATGCATCTCACCAGTCGGATTTTAACCGTGCGTTAAATGCAATAATTACATTAAAATGAAAAGCAGTCTTATACGGCTTTTAAGATATGCATAATCCAAGATTATATGCAAATATATAACAGCTAATTGTGCGTTAAATGTATCTTAATGACAATCCCAATTACCCCGACAAAACGATGTAAGTTTCTGAACTTCAATCAACCACATCTTCTTTGAAGGGTTTCTTTAATATGTTCTTTTTATAGGCACAATCTGTCGGTCTTAATTGAAGCATGGTTACTTTGCATACTTAAATGATTTTATCTATACTGATCTAAATTGAAATAACCCACATTTGTGTACTTCGACAATCTTCCCTTTATGACAAATAGAACTGCAACAACGAACGTAACTTTGACAGGTTTACCTCGATTTTCTTCTATAATTTAATAGAACAGAACAAAAAGACTTTCTTCTAAAAGAACGCCCCCCCCCCCCTTGGATCCTCTAGAGCTATTATTACTGGCGAAAAGTTCATTTTTACAAGTGAAGAGCAATTGATCGCTTTAAATGGCTTTCTGAAATTAATTCAGTAATGCATGCTCCACTCATCATCGGTATAAAACAGACAGTAATGCATGCTCCACTCATCATCGGTATAAAATAGACAGTAATGCATGCTCCACTCATCATCGGTATAAAACAGACAGTAATGCATGCTCCACTCATCATCGGTATAAAACAGACAGTAATGCATGCTCCACTCATCATCGGTATAAAACAGACAGTAGTGTATGCTCCACTCACCATCGGTATAAAACAGACAGTAATGTATGCTCCACTCACCATCGGTATAAAACAGACAGTAGTGCATGCTCCACTCATCATCGGTATAAAACAGACAGTAATGTATGCTCCACTCACCATCGGTATAAAACAGACAGTAATGCATGCTCCACTCATCATCGGTATAAAACAGACAGTAATGCATGCTCCACTCATCATCGGTATAAAACATACAGTAATGTATGCTCCACTCACCATCGGTATAAAACAGACAGTAGTGCATGCTCCACTCATCATCGGTATAAAACAGACAGTAATGCATGCTCCACTCACCATCGGTATAAAACAGACAGTAGTGCATGCTCCACTCATCATCGGTATAAAACAGACAGTAATGTATGCTCCACTCATCATCGGTATAAAACAGACAGTAATGCATGCTCCACTCATCATCGGTATAAAACAGACAGTAATGCATGCTCCACTCATCATCGGTATAAAACAGACAGTAATGCATGCTCCACTCATCATCGGTATAAAACAGACAGTAATGCATGCTCCACTCATCATCGGTATAAAACAGACAGTAGTGCATGCTCCACTCATCATCGGTATAAAACAGACAGTAATGTATGCTCCACTCATCATCGGTATAAAACAGACAGAAATGCATGCTCCACTCATCATCGGTATAAAACAGACAGTAATGCATGCTCCACTCATCATCGGTATAAAACAGACAGTAATGTAAAGAACCTTTGTGTAATATACATGTTATGTGCCATTATATTGTGTGCACATCCCAATGATTGTTTCCATTTCAAAGTATACTCAGTACATTTATAAACGCAATTTATTGTAATAAAAAAAACACATTTTGTCGTAGCTTCGACACTCGAGTTACGACACCGTTGATAAAAAGGTCTGACGATATCTTATTTATTTGTCGTAAGTTCCGGAGTTAAGATAAGACATGTCGAAGCTACGACATCTTGATAAAACGGCCCCCTGTTAGATTGACCACGAACAGGTGCATAAACTTTCAGGACCGATCCATGCCAATTTAGGTAAGGAACTGTTCTCGAGCGTAAAGCTATAGATCTAACTGCTGCTTGGATTACTTTTCTATCAAAACACGATCGCGGCGTATTGTCCGCCAAGCTTGATGATAAAACTCAGTCTAGTTCATCTACGGTCTAGTTACTCTGGTCACTCTTCGAACGTGAAGGTTTGAATACTATATAGAGGTGTTCCGAACATTAACTATGGTTCAACCACCGATTTATTACGGTTGAACTATAGTCGATATTCGGAACTCCTCTATAGGGGTTTCAACCCTCCAAATTCTAAGAGTGACCAGAGCAACCAGACCATAGATAAACTAGACTGAGTGTTATCATCCAACCATAGTCACTATAGTTGCAGATCGAACTACCGCCATGTTGTAATCATTCATCAATGTCAACAAGTAGGTCAAATAGATAGTTCAAAGTTCCAACATACATATATAATAGTTCCCTCCCTTGTTCTTAAACCATCAGTCATTTTGATAGGCAAACTAATAAGCACTTATAGGAGTAAATCCCAAATATGTGATAGTGTCATAGTAACGGTCACAACATAACTCCACCTTAATTATACATGTGTACAATTAAAGATGTCTGGTGGTGGTTGAAGGTGGTGGACGTGTTATTTGGATGAGGAAAATGTTATAACATTTTTAACTTTTTAACAATTAACGGTGATAGATATATGAGGTAAGGTATTGTATTTGGACTCAATACGGGTTCTTGGAGTGTGTGCTTTCTTTCTATTTTAGTATTAAGAGTGACTTAAAAGACATAAAAGAAAAGTGAACGACTGAAAGTCAGACCGGTTTGAGCCGCGTGGTGTCCGCCATCTTGAAAACTCCCAAAGTTTTCAGTAAACAATCAAAGTTTTAGTTTTTAAACGTGTTTTAGTGGCAGTAATTGCTGTTTTATGAACCTTTTATCATTGTAAAAATATTTAATTTCAATAGTAGATCTTTTATGACTTTTTAAACTTGATATTTTGTGACTAGAAATTTGTTCCCGTGTGTGGTGAACCCGTGTCCTTATGTTCTTTGTGTCTTACAGACAATTCTATGAATTTCTCAGACTGTCACATTATCAGTCTTTAACTCAAGCATCCCCATTGCATTATATGTATTTCTTTTTATAACAGTCAACCGTGAGATATTACTGAACTGAATCTACTAAATTTGATCTGTTATTACTTTATAAATTTGCTCCTGTGTGTGGTGAATCCGTGCCCTTATGTTCTTTGTGTCTTACAGACAATTTTATGAATATTTCAGTGTTTAACTCAAGCATCCACATTGCATTATATATAATTCTTTTTATAGCGGTCAACCGTTGAGATATGTCTGAACTGAATCTACTAAATTCGATCTTATATGACTCTATAAATTTGCTCCTGTGTGTGGTGAATCCGTGCCCTTATGTTCTTTGTGTCTTACAGACAAGTTTATGAATTTCTCTGACTGTAACATTTTCAGTCTTTAACCCAAGCATCCCCATTGCTTTAGATATATTCTTTTTATAACGGTCAACCGTTGAAATATTACTGAACTGAATCTACTCTAACTCCATTCGTATAAGTATCGGACTCCGGGTTTAGAAAAATGGCAGCGTCCTTGAGACAAGCAGGGTCACCTACAGTACGATCCACGAGGATAGAGCCTACGAGCTCCCCACTATATACTACACAAGTAACGGATGCTGTACAAGTAAAGGACTACATACTGAACGTTGATAAAGCGCCAAAAAGTTGCAGGCAACAAAACGTACTCCCAAGTTGGAGTTTGCATACAAAGGAGGCGGTGTGATCATAACGGCCGATGCAGTGAGTTTTGAACTGTTGAAGGAAGCTGCAATAGTTTACTACCAAGCACGAGGCATCAGGGTGGACAGGAGTACAGACAAGACCGGTAGAGCAACTGTGCATTATATGATTTAAGTGGCCTCTGAATGTACATTGAACATATATACAACGACAAGCAACCTAATGATTAACGGTAAAAATCCAAGTCATTTTCTTGAGACTGACCTGAAAAAAAATCGTGAAATTATAAGTTCTGCACAAACAGGTGGTCAGCCCCTGAACATTACACAGCTGAACCAGGAATTGTCAAACCTGTTCGAGGAGTCAAGATTCGTACCTTCGGAACAGAAAAAGAAAGCAACTTCTGGTCTCAAGCGTTCAAACACAGACAGTCAGTTAGTGATTGGAAAGAGCAAAAATAAAAATGTAAATAATTCTCAGGAACCCCGGAATACGGAAATTAACCCAATTCAGTGCATAACATGTAAAAGAAACTGTAAGTCGAGAAGTCTTTGGTGCAACAAAGGTATCCACTGGATACACTACCGATGCGAGGGATTGTCAAGCGAAGATATATAGAAATTGTTCTATCTGTCATGAACTGCCACATCCAAAATCAGTTGTAACACAAATCATTAGTAATTCCGAGTGTAAGTGCGACTTCAAATACAAATTCATTTGCTTGTGATATTTTAGAGGAAGAACTTGAAAAAAGTGTTATCATATAGACACAAAAAAAGTGTGTTATCATATAATGAACACAAAATAAGTGTGTTATCATATAAACACAAAATAAGTGTGTTATCATATAAACACAAAATAAGAGTGTTATCATATAAACGCCAAATAAGTGTGTTATCAAATAAACACCAAATAAGTGTGTTATCATATAAACACCAAATAAGTGTGTTATCATATAAACGCCAAATAAGTGTGTAATCATATAAACACCTAATAAGTGTGTTATCATATGAACACCAAATAAGTGTGTTATCATATGAACACAAAGTAAATGTGTTATCATATGAACACCAAATAAGTGTGTTATCATATGAACACCAAATAAGTGTGCTATCATATGAACACAAAGTAAATGAGTTATCATATGAACACAAAGTAAATGTGTTATTATATGAACACCAAATAAATGTGTTATCATATGAACACCAAATAAGTGTGCTATCATATGAACACGAAATAAATGTGTTATCATATAAACACCAAATAAGTGTGTTATCAAATAAACAAAGATAACATTTCATTTAGACAACTGAGTAGATTTCCGAAGAATCACAATTAAGACCCTTTGAGATGGTTGTGGAAAGTACCACCATATTTTGCTACATACTTGTGTACAATAGGACAAATTCATAAGCATTATCTGTAATCAGCAATAAACACTACACTATTTATACAGCATATCAAATGAAATATAAGGACAACTGAAAGTCAAAACCATGCAACAACCACTTATCACACGAACTTTGTAGTTTCCACTAAAATGTTCGTGTTAGTTGTATCACCATAATCTGCCATTTAAATGTGCATATCATATTTACTTTATTGTTGGTACAATGACAGAGATTTACCAATATCCATTTTGGATCTGGAGTGACCAGCAATCGTAACATCTCGGCATTTATTTCCGTTGCACAACAAATCTTAACCTTCAAATTGCGCCAACCACACATCTTTTTTCAAGATATTTCTTGTTTCGTAAGTTCTGTACAAACGGTGCGAACTTGAGTAATAATTTAATGAAATGAAAATTAATTATCGTTATATGTAAGTGTTTGCATTGTAATGAAGCCTAAACTAAAATAACTTCGACATTTGGTCATTCTTTCGAACGCTTTGTTGCAAATTGTTTGATTTCAACAGATCGCTGGAGAATAAAATGAGTTAAATAATTAAGTATGTATATAATCCTGTGGAATCCCTTGAAAACTGCGAAAGACCGATTGCGACATTCACAATGAATATTGAATTCGTGAAGTTGAAATCGTGAACAACTTTCAGGGATTTAAATCGATTTAACAGCTAGCCAGTCTCACACTTAACCTCTATATGGTCATTGATTCCCAACATTTACACATAGATCACACTTAACCTCTATATGGTCATTGATTCCCAACATTTACACATAGATCACACTTAACCTCTATATGGTCATTGATTCCCAACATTTACACATAGATCACACTTAACCTCTATGTGGTCATTGATTCCCAACATTTACACATAGATCACACTTAACCTCTATGTGGTCATTGATTCCCAACATTTACACATAGATCACACTTAACCTCTATGTGGTCATTGATTCCCAACATTTACACATAGATCACACTTAACCTCTATATGGTCATTGGTTCCCAACATTTACACATAGATCACACTTAACCTCTATGGGGTCATTGATTCCCAACATTTACACATATATCACACTTAACCTCTATGTGGTCATTGATTCCCAACATATACACATAGATCACACTTAACCTCTATATGGTCATTGATTCCCAACATATACACATATATCACACTTAACCTCTATATGGTCATTGATTCCCAACATTACACATATATCACACTTAACCTCTATATGGTCATTGATTCCCAACATTTACACATAGATCACACTTAACCTCTATGTGGTCATTGATTCCCAACATATACACATAGATCACACTTAACCTCTATATGGTCATTGATTCCCAACATTTACACATATATCACACTTAACCTCTATATGGTCATTGATTCCCAACATTTACACATAGATCACACTTAACCTCTATGTGGTCATTGGTTCCCAACATTTACACATAGATCACACTTAACCTCTATGTGGTCATTGATTCCCAACATTTACACATATATCACACTTAACCTCTATATGGTCATTGATTCCCAACATTTACACATAGATCACACTTAACCTCTATATGGTCATTGATTCCCAACATTTACACATATATCACACTTAACCTCTATGTGGTCATTGATTCCCAACATATACACATAGATCACACTTAACCTCTATATGGTCATTGGTTCCCAACATTTACACATAGATCACACTTAACCTCTATGTGGTCATTGATTCCCAACATATACACATAGATCACACTTAACCTCTATATGGTCATTGGTTCCCAACATTTACACATAGATCACACTTAACCTCTATGTGGTCATTGATTCCCAACATTTACACATATATCACACTTAACCTCTATGTGGTCATTGATTCCCAACATATACACATAGATCACACTTAACCTCTATATGGTCATTGATTCCCAACATTTACACATAGATCACACTTAACCTCTATATGGTCATTGATTCCCAACATTTACACATATATCACACTTAACCTCTATATGGTCATTGATTCCCAACATTTACACATAGATCACACTTAACCTCTATGTGGTCATTGGTTCCCAACATTTACACATATATCACACTTAACCTCTATATGGTCATTGGTTCCCAACATTTACACATAGATCACACTTAACCTCTATGTGGTCATTGATTCCCAACATTTACACATATATCACACTTAACCTCTATATGGTCATTGATTCCCAACATATACACATATATCACACTTAACCTCTATATGGTCATTGATTCCCAACATTTACATATAGATCACACTTAACCTCTATATGGTCATTGATTCCCAACATATACACATATATCACACTTAACCTCTATGTGGTCATTGATTCCCAACATTTACACATATATCACACTTAACCTCTATATGGTCATTGATTCCCAACATATACACATATATCACACTTAACCTCTATGTGGTCATTGATTCCCAACATTTACACATATATCACACTTAACCTCTATATGGTCATTGATTCCCAACATATACACATATATCACACTTAACCTCTATATGGTCATTGATTTCCAACATTTACATATAGATCACACTTAACCTCTATATGGTCATTGATTCCCAACATATACACATATATCACACTTAACCTCTATGTGGTCATTGATTCCCAACATTTACACATATATCACACTTAACCTCTATATGGTCATTGATTCCCAACATATACACATATATCACACTTAACCTCTATATGGTCATTGATTCCCAACATTTACATATAGATCACACTTAACCTCTATGTGGTCATTGATTCCCAACATTTACACATAGATCACACTTAACCTCTATGTGGTCATTGATTCCCAACATATACACATATATCACACTTAACCTCTATGTGGTCATTGATTCCCAACATTTACACATAGATCACACTTAACCTCTATGTTGTCATTGATTCCCAACATATACACATAGATCACACTTAACCTCTATATGGTCATTGATTCCCAACATTTACACATAGATCACACTTAACCTCTATATGGTCATTGATTCCCAACATTTACACATATATCACACTTAACCTCTATATGGTCATTGATTCCCAACATTTACACATAGATCACACTTAACCTCTATGTGGTCATTGGTTCCCAACATTTACACATAGATCACACTTAACCTCTATGTGGTCATTGATTCCCAACATTTACACATATATCACACTTAACCTCTATATGGTCATTGATTCCCAACATATACACATATATCACACTTAACCTCTATGTGGTCATTGATTCCCAACATTTACACATATATCACACTTAACCTCTATATGGTCATTGATTCCCAACATATACACATATATCACACTTAACCTCTATATGGTCATTGATTCCCAACATTTACATATAGATCACACTTAACCTCTATATGGTCATTGATTCCCAACATTTACACATAGATCACACTTGACCTCTATGTGGTCATTGATTCCCAACATTTACACATAGATCACACTTAACCTCTATGTGGTCATTGATTCCCAACATTTACACATAGATCACCCTTAACCTCTATGTGGTCATTGATTTCCAACATTTACAGATAGATCACCCTTAACCTCTATGTGGTCATTGATTCCCAACATTTACACATATATCACACTTAACCTCTATGTGGTCATTGATTCCCAACATATACACATAGATCACACTTAACCTCTATATGGTCATTGATTCCCAACATTTACACATAGATCACACTTAACCTCTATGTGGTCATTGATTCCCAACATTACACATATATCACACTTAACCTCTATGTGGTCATTGATTCCCAACATTTACACATATATCACACTTAACCTCTATGTGGTCATTGATTCCCAACATTTACACATATATCACACTTAACCTCTATGTGGTCATTGATTCCCAACATATACACATAGACTGACTAAGTAGGCAGTAAATAATCATAAAAAGCAAGTCTCCATTATATATACAATAACATATACTTTGTATTTAATCAAGTAAGAATAAACAAGCAGCCTTATACGGAACTTGCTCTCAGTAACTGAACGTCTGTACTTTGTAGAGGGAGACAACTTTGCAGAAGATTGGTCTGGAATGTAAACATGGGTTATGTTAAATAACAGGACAAGCCCGTTAGAACATGGTCGCGTCTGATCATAAGCATAGACGGTCCTGTTAAGTAACGGAAGCAAAAACTAATAAGACTATTAGCACAAGCCAGTCATCGTTCATATTGGTTCTAATAGGGAAGTTTGGAGTTGCTTGCAGTAGATAAAGTAACGGTTGGATATCCGAGATTACTTGTTAGGTCGTCTGTAAAATGTTTGCAGTGTCAGATCAAATGTAACAAACTTTATACTCGTGTTATGTAATGGTGAATCAGCCAACATATATTTGAATACTTGTATAATCAGATGTTAAACTCGGATACTTCATACACTGTTCATGTAACACTTTGTTCTTTTCAAATTGTACCTGCTTAAAGATAGGTTGCCACTTTAATATGAGGCATACTTTTTACTGGAAACACATATATTGTCATTTCATACATGCCCGTGACCAAAGTTAGAATTGATCTGTGCATTTTAAGAATGCCGATATGGACGGATATGGACGGACAGTACTCACGATGCTTAGGACCAGTTGAGAATGAACTATTTTGATAATTGACGCATATACATGTACTGCACAACCTCTACAAATTAGCTGTCTCTTGAGTCACAACCTCTCCAAATTAGCTGTCTCTTGAGTCACAACCTCTCCAAATTAGCTGTCTCTTGAGTCACAACCTCTCCAAATTAGCTGTCTCTTGAGTCACAACCTCTCCAAATTAGCTGTCTCTTGAGTCACAACCTCTCCAAATTAGCTGTCTCTTGAGTCACAATCTCTCCAAATTAGCTGTCTCTTGAGTCACAACCTCTCCACATTAGCTGTCTCTTGAGCCACAACCTCTCCACATTAGCTGTCTCTTGAGCCACAACCTCTCCACATTAGCTGTCTCTTGAGTCACAATCTCTCCAAATTAGCTGTCTCTTGAGCCACAACCTCTCCAAATTAGCTGTCTCTTGAGTCACAACCTCTCCAAATTAGCTGTCTCTTGAGTCACAACCTCTCCACATTAGCTGTCTCTTGAGTCACAACCTCTCCACATTAGCTGTCTCTTGATTCACAACCTCTCCAAATTAGCTGTCTCTTGAGTCACAACCTCTCCAAATTAGCTGTCTCTTGAGTCACAACCTCTCCAAATTAGCTGTCTCTTGAGCCACAACCTCTCCACATTAGCTGTCTCTTGAGTCACAACCTCTCCAAATTAGCTGTCTCTTGAGTCACAACCTCTCCAAATTAGCTGTCTCTTGAGTCACAACCTCTCCACATTAGCTGTCTCTTGAGTCACAACCTCTCCACATTAGCTGTCTCTTGATTCACAACCTCTCCAAATTAGCTGTCTCTTGAGTCACAACCTCTCCACATTAGCTGTCTCTTGAGCCACAACCTCTCCAAATTAGCTGTCTCTTGAGCCACAACCTCTCCACATTAGCTGTCTCTTGAGTCACAATCTCTCCAAATTAGCTGTCTCTTGAGCCACAACCTCTCCAAATTAGCTGTCTCTTGAGTCACAACCTCTCCAAATTAGCTGTCTCTTGAGTCACAACCTCTCCACATTAGCTGTCTCTTGAGTCACAACCTCTCCAAATTAGCTGTCTCTTGAGTCACAACCTCTCCACATTAGCTGTCTCTTGAGTCACAACCTTTCTTTAAAACAATACCTACGTTTCATGAAGTAAGACTATCGGAACATGTTAACGTCCCTAGAGCAACCGCTCTGCAACAGGCAAATTGTGTGTCTCCCAAAGGTCGTTGCTCCGGAGAAGTAGCTATGTACATGAACAGTAATTACTTTGAAAAATAGTGATGTTGTCAAACTAAGCATTAGCAGTAACAATTTTAATTTGTCACGGATAATAACACAATCTAAGATTATTTTATTACGATGTCATCATGACAACATATAATGACGCATACAGTTTACCACATCAAGCGAATACTCGTAAAACGCTTATGGCTTTAATACATTCATAAAAAGGTACATCGTTATGAATTTATGGTACTGTGTTAAATTTTATTTGAAACAGTTTAGTGGTTTCACCGTTTTACGCCTGGGGATTTAGTCCAAGGCCATAGTATTTATGATGCATTTAAGATGCTGTGAATTTGACCTCTTTTCCCTAAGTGCAAAGTACGACAGTTAACTACTCGGGGAGTTAGTGCAGCACATGCAACTTTACATTGCATAATAAAAACGCTGAAAATTGTTAAAATACACGTAACAAGCATACTGAGTCAATACATTAGTATTTAAGAATTTCTAATCCTTTATAAAACATTGGTTTATACATGTGCATAATTTTCATACCGATACAATGAAATTCATGCGCTGTTGTTACTACGATTTCATTCATGAAAATAGCTCGCCGTTTAATGCGCAGTGGACGCTACGATGGAACAGCCGCTCGCATGCAAGATAATCTGTCTGAAAGGGGTTACAAATGGGTCTTAAAACGTCGCGACTCACGCTGTCGATCGCCATCGGAGTCAAATCGCGCATTTGTGACCAAAGTTGCGATAAAATTGCGACGAATTCGGCGATTTTCTTTGGTTTTACGCCGTTTCCTAACAGTATGTCAATCATTTACGGCGGTCAGTTGACTTAACCGGTGTTCCTGCATTACCAACTAGTACCAACCTGATTTAGCATAAGCAATTGACAACTTCGCCTACAAGACACATAAGTGGTAGACCAGTGACTTCGAGTGTGTTATCTTTGAAATCGACGCTGAGAGCAAACGTATAATCCTGTGTTTCAATCTATGACCTCTAGCTTGGCGGTCGAGAGCAATACCAATGAGTTTACCGGGAAAGGTTGGCACAAATTGTATTCATCAATGATGCTACCTTTGTGACAATCGTGATTGTCGCATATTACAGATATTGAATGTACCATTGCCAGTTTTAGTGGCATGGTTAAAGACGTATCTGTCCCATCTGAACCTCAACTGTTTAAAGGCCTCATCAAGTAGTGTTGTTACATAGGCGAAAACATCCTTAATAAGAACCATCGTCATGTATAACCAATCAAAACAATCTTGTTACTAACAGGTACAACTTGTAAAAACCCGCTTGATTTATGATATTTTATGATAATAAATACTTTTTTCCGACAAATAAAGAGGAATACATTATCAGAGTATTTTTATGTATATTTAATGATGTTTTAACTATTTAAAGTTTGTTTATAGGGTAACCAAAGGAATAAAAACTCAGCATAACATAATCTAAACGTGTTTTTACATTATATCGTGTTTCGCTGTACAGATATTGGTTAAAATCTTTAAAACACAATAAGTAATTGTTAATGGTGTGCTTTGTGCAACGTTTCTAGGGTGGACAACAAGATTAGCTTTGACCGGTGCGTCACAAAGGTTCTATCTAGCACGTGCTCGTGCTGCTACCTTTTGTTTCCTGTATTTCTCCAGAGCGTACTTTTGTTCATGTTCCTCTAAAAACATGATCGATATTACCGTAGTACAAATTTACTATCAATTTAACCATTCAAGTTCTTGTATTCTAGTGTTTACTACATGCTGTTGTTTGTGTAGTCTCTTGTCGTGTGTCAGTAATACTGTGTTGTCCAGTATGCCATTATACAAGTTCTTGTATTCTAGTGTTTACTACACGCTGTTGTTTATGTAGTCTCTTGTCGTGTGTCAGTAATACTGTGTTGTCCAGTATGCCATTATACAAGTTCTTGTATTCTAGTGTTTACTACATGCTGTTGTTTGTGTAGTCTCTTGTCGTGTGTCAGCAATACCGTGTTGTCCAGTATGCCATTATACAAGTTCTTGTATTCTAGTGTTTACTGCATGCTGTTGTTTGTGTAGTCTCTTGTCGTGTGTCAGCAATACCGTGTTGTCCAGTATGCCATTATACAAGTTCTTGTATTCTAGTGTTTACTGCATGCTGTTGTTTGTGTAGTCTCTTGTCGTGTGTCAGCAATACCGTGTTGTCCAGTATGCCATTATACAAGTTCTTGTATTCTAGTGTTTACTGCATGCTGTTGTTTGTGTAGTCTCTTGTCGTGTGTCAGCAATACCGTGTTGTCCAGTATGCCATTATACAAGTCCTTGTATTCTAGTGTTTACTACATGATGTTGTTTGTGTAGTCTCTTGTCGTGTGTCAGCAATACTGTGTTGTCCAGTATGCCATTATACAAGTTCTTGTATTCTAGTGTTTACTACATGCTGTTGTTTGTGTAGTCTCTTGTCGTGTGTCAGCAATACTGTGTTGTCCAGTATGCCATTATACAAGTCCTTGTATTCTAGTGTTTACTGCATGCTGTTGTTTGTGTAGTCTCTTGTCGTGTGTCAGCAATACTGTGTTGTCCAGTATGCCATTATACAAGTCCTTGTATTCTAGTGTTTACTGCATGCTGTTGTTTGTGTAGTCTCTTGTCGTGTGTCAGCAATACCGTGTTGTCCAGTATGCCATTATACAAGTCCTTGTATTCTAGTGTTTACTACATGATGTTGTTTGTGTAGTCTCTTGTCGTGTGTCAGTTTGTATTCGTACAAGCTCAGTAAGTGGCTGGGTGCAACAAGTGCTCCTATAAGTGTTTACGTCACATTATTGTATAATTGTATAATATATATGTATAATATACTTCATGGGTAATCATGTTGTTAAGTACTAAGTTATTACTAGTTCATGTATGAAATACATTTGATCACTTTTATTGATTTTTTTTGCGATTGAAGTATAGTCGTTTGGAAAAAGTCAACATTATATAGGCGTCAACAATTTGTTCAGACCGATTAAATGGTGCAGTCGTTGATAAGTCAGAAAGTAAGTAAACAAGTAAATAATTTTTTATTATAGTGGCTTATAAATACACATCTAAATATAAACATAAATACAAAAAACATACAAACATATTAACAACTGGTTACTTATATTACTTGCTACAACATGCATTACGTGTTCTTGTACTTTGCTGTATAGATCGATATTCAAGGTTGTTGTTTGTTACTGCTTGTAAATAAACAAATGTTAGGAAGTATACATACATAAATATTTTTGGTATGGAGTACTGAACGACCTATTATCTCCAGATAAATACACTTACAACGAATTGCATCATTGTGTAGTTTTGAAAGAGAAGGAATAAATTGCTACAAGGAACGCCACAAACATAAGACAGAGCCTCCCCACACAGACCTCCGGGAAAACAATCCATAAAACATAAGGCACTTGATGAGGTTAAGGGGTACATATGTTAGCGAACAGAGGCGCAAGAAATGGCATGGCAGACCATAAGGAATAGCTAGGAGAATCAAAGAGGTCAAACATTGAATGGGGGGGGGATTAATGGATGGAAAATATCACAGCGCAAACAACGAAGCCAGAGCATTTTATTCGACGAGTTTTTCCGTATTATATAACGTCATAAGTAAACACATTGTCTTTTCATGGTTTAAATAACAACCAACCAGGAGTTATTTCGGATAATAAACAAGTTCTTCGATACACCACCCATCAGCACAGGTAGTTATATTTTCTGTTAATGATAGTTTAAGCCAAGGCACTGAGTAACGATCTTAGAAGAGTCGCTTGTAAATTTGTTTCCTATGACATACATAACAATTTATAGTTGAACAATGTTGAAGAATATATTCATCATAATTATTCTTTCGATTTAAAAATCCGGCACACCCTTCGGAACTAATCTTCATATGAATGTACAACAAATAGAAAAATAAATCACGCCGTCAACATTAATTCAATCGAATACCTTTCCATTATAATTAATATTGTTTTATTTTAGTGTGCACTAGTCAAGAATGTATACACGAATTTCACAATCAGGTTTGACAAACTAAATATACAAGCATATTATACTGTATATGCACAAGAGCAACGATTAACGAAAGCTGGAATCATAAATGCTTAAAGAAAATGGTGAAAAGGTACCCATGAATAAAATGCCAAAGTATAAAGCCCAATAAAGACCTTAACGTTTGATATCGTGGCCCCTTACTGACAATACAATGGACTGAAACGATTCCATCCATTACATGATCTTATCATATAACAAACGCTTTGTAGGACTTTGATAAAGTATGATCTATTGGAGCGCTTGTTGTTAACGCCGCTTGATCTGAAATTGACTGTCTTTTAGCAGCATATAACCATTGGGTGGTTGGCGAGGCAACGCTGTGAGATCTCTGTAAATACGGATCAGAATGTGATATGTACAGTTCCGGCTGGACATAATCAGACGCATATGTACGGGCACCATACTCCGATCTTATGACCGTATCACGGAGCATTTCCGGACTGTGGTTTTGTATTGCAGATGTTTGTTCAAAGTCTGGTAAATTTCTCGAGCGATGATAATTACTGTAGTTTGATCCATATCTGGGTGTTGCGTAACCTGAATTTCCATACTGGTTGAAGCTTTGTGAATGTTGCTTGTACTTCCCTGTATACACATAATCATCTTCACGAAGACGTTTTGCTGTATTCTGTTGGTCCAAAAACATCACCCTTTTCTGGTCAAAGGTGCTGCCATATTTGTACCATTTCCATACAATAATCACAAACATAACTATCGAAATCCACATCATAATTAAGGCAATAACTGCAATAAGCATAGCCCATGGAAACTCAACAGCGCTTGAAATTCCATTGTCTGCATAATATTCGTCCGCTACTCGACATGCGATAAAAAATGCAATTGTTCCAAGGATGCCTGTAAAATAGCGATCTGTCATTTATTTCAGATATTTGCAATATATTTTCTCAACATTTCATTTGACAAGAATTTGCTCATTTTTAATACAATTAAATCACAAATTAAAAAAGAACAGTTATTTACACATTCTGTATAGAACTCGAAAATATACTCGAGACACAAGGAATGTCCGATTCCTAACTAAATTAGAACCGTAAACAAACTTCTAGTTTGATTTACAACTTTATTCAGTAATTTTCATAACGGTTCAATAAACCAGTCATGAATTTTGTTTATTTCTGTACAAATACTTAATTTGTTAAACACAAACCGGTATGCATAAAAACGCGAGTTAGTTCTATTCGCCGAGTATGTCCAGTCAATTAACACTAAACTGAAATTATTCATTTTAATATAGATAGTTTGATAGATTATTCCGAAATATTAAGCATACTGTCCATATACATTGGTCAATGGTTATTTGACATGCAATAGTATAATTGATGAACATAATATAAGTCTTAATATGGTACTAATTACAGGTTCATATATGTTGCAACAATACTACCAACTGACGAATTAATAGTAAGCTAGCATTAACAGCAACAGCAGCAAGAGACGTACGTGAAGTACCAATTATAAGTAGTAGTAATGGAAGTAACATTGATATCCATGAACTGTCATAGACAAATCTGTTGAAGTTACTCACCACCAAGTATGAGCAGCACAGTGGCTGCTGCCACAAGAGGACGATTGTTTACACGTCTCCAACAACATTTGTGGTCCAGACACTCGATGATGAGAAGACTAATAGAGCACAGAATGCATGCAATTATAATCATAATCGGTACAGTAGACGGGTTAACTGAAAACAAAAAACACGGAAGATTTTTAAAAGCCTTTGACATAATTTTATAGTTTTAAATTACCAGTATATATTTTACGAGACTTGGCGACATTTAATCAAAGTGACACAAATCTTGTCCTTCCTTTCGCAGATCAGTACCATATAAATGTCAACCATTAGATAATAATGAGTCTACGAATCTACGAATTTCTAATCAAATTAAACATCTTCGACATAAATCATTATTTTCAAGTTTCCACAGTTAGCAAAGACCATAAGGACTGTATCCATGGACTTTGGCATCCACTCGGAAGATATTTTAAACAAATCGTGTATTTGATACAGTTCAAAACTCATATAGCCGTGTGTGTGGATGCAGAATCCTTATTAGAGTAATCCTAATTAAATGGAATACCATGCATTTGGCACTGGCTCTAAGGATTCGTGAAACAACTTTGTCTAGATAACGCTTCATGGCGTTTCAATGTAATAGCCTGCAATAACTTTTAATGATATGTTCGTGATTCAAAAATTCTCGGTCAAGTCTCACTTTGGTGGTCAACGATCGAACATGTTTATGTTGTTATTAATTCGATTTATATATATTCTTATGAAAAAAAATAAAGATTTAAACCCCTGGTGTATGTGTCGCCGTTGACTGTTCCTAGATGGTACTCCAACGTACGTTCGCCTATAAGTCATGTGTATGTCTTTGTCTCTTTTACCTTTGTAATCATTAACATGCATGCATGATTGTTCATATCTCCTCGTGTTTTGGGATGGTTGTGCACCTTATATGGGGCACTTCCTGCTCGACCACTTCATTAGACATAGCACCCTTTTCTTTTATATCAAATTATGGTAAATAAACATTCTCTTTTTATGCTCGTGAGGTATGGAATTCTGTTCCTGTAAATATAGGTTGTCTATACAGAAACATTAAACAATAATTATAGGAACTATTTAATGCTTAATCAATAATATTTCATTCTTGTAAGAATTCGTCTTATGTGAGGCTTCAGTTGATGTTTTGTATTATTTAATTTTTATTTTCACATCATCTTAACTTTTGTAGTTTTTAATAATTTCATTTACATCCTGATGTTAATACATGATGTACTTGTACAATATATTGTTCGTGCGTGTGCGTGTGTGAATGCTTGCGTGTTTGTGTGTGTGTGTGTGTGTGTGAATTCTTGTTTGTTAGTGCGTGTTTATCTAGTTAATAGAATGCCATATTGGAAATTAGATGCACAATTTATTGTTAACCTTAATATACATGTATTATCTTCTGAAAATAAAGAATTTATTATTATCATTATTATTAATATAATCCCAAATAGCCATAGTTCATATCTTCTTGGCCACCTCTTATTCTAATTCTACCATCTCGTATATTGTACATGTGTTATGTGCACTGTATATAAATTCATTATCATTTTTATTTCTAATAATTTTTAAATTCCATCGTATAAGCACAGGGACACATTCACAAATCAGAACTTCACTTGACAGATATAGGGAAAGGGAGGGTGCACAAAAACAACAAACGAACCAGGGGTGTGGATAGGGAACAAGACCGAAATGAAAAGGACAAGAAAACAAAACAAGTTAAGGCAATACAACGACCCGCACCTTTGGAACTGCCGGTAAGACTTCTCTACTGGGAGCTTAATTTAGTTTAACAGCATACTAACCTCGCACTTAACCGCCGTATTACCAAACGTTTAGTGTAAACAAACAGCTTAAATTGACTAAGTTGTACGACACAAACCTACTCGGCAGGAAACCAACTATACCAATTAAAAACCTACAGTACAAACTAGCACAAGATTAGCTGGAAAAGAAACAAACGCCCGAAAAAACGAACGAGAGAAAAAATATTGTATCAAACCCGAATGCGAAAACACGAAACCACTAACATGACTGGGCGACAAGTATGTACGGGAGATAACAGCAAGTCTAAAACTTTATAAATTAACGATATGATACAATGTTACATATAACTGAATGCAGAATGTTATGCAGTATAAAGTCAGAATATAAGTGAGCGCCTTCTTACAATTTTCAGCAGGATTACTACCTTTAAGATGGAAATTATGTTCAAGTTGAAATGAATTTCAGTACATACTATACGTACTGGGGAAGTAACATACTTACAACCCCAGTCTCTGTCTTTCAAAGGTACGGTCTCCTTATTTAAAAGGTCGTCGTCTATCTTACAAGGACGATCGTTACATTCAAGACGATAAAATAGACCAATCAAATGCGTCGTTCCAAATTCATCCTCTCTAGCAAGCCACGATGGTATTGCCATTGTAATAATGAGGAGGAACGTTCCTATAGCTCCAATCCAAAGTGCAGCCGAAACAAATCTGCGCATGTTTACTGTTATCTTGAAACAATTTAAAACTAGTGTGTTGTCTTCACAGGGTTACATTCAACGAATTCAAATTGTTGATGAACAGCGCACAATAAAAATAAAACAAGTTACTAATCTTAATGTGCGATTGAACATGAATAAGAATCGCGAAAAGCGCCTAGCATTTCTTACTCAGTCCCCCATTGTTACTACACTAGCTTTACGAAATATAGTTGTAGACAGTGTATTCCAGCACATGGTCAGCTCAGTTCCTTCTAAGTAAAATCTGGGGAGCATTAGCTGGTTTAATTCAGGGCATCATGATATGGCCTGTGATTACGCTAACCAGCAAACCACTATCATGATATGGCCTGTGATTACGCTAACCAGCAAACCAGTATCATGACCGAATAAATCATGCGATCAGCCTTGATAAATCACGGCAAAATTATGCCAAGCAAAACACAATAATGTTTTAAGTTTTTTGTGTGAATGTTTTGTCCTTGACGAGAGTAGTTCAATTTATTTTTAATTTTCTTCCATTTACAAAGTGAGGCTACAACAGCACCAATCTTAACAATAAAATGCTATAAACCTGCAATAAACCCGCTATAAACCTCTTGACATATAAAGCATAAAGACGTCATCCAAGCAAATTGTGAACGCTTAGAATATAGTTAAATACAAAGTGTCTGTATCGAACAAACGTTTGTAACATCCGCTTGTCCACATATTCGGCTTAGTTACAGTGTATGTTGTTATGTGCGTGATGATTGGTTGCTTTTAATGATTAGTTACTGCATACTTAGTCAATTTATGTATATATAATGGAAATCAATATAGCGATTAAGGGTGAGGTTAGCTAGCTGTTTATCGATTTAAACCCCCAGTATTTTTGCTGACAGTTCCAAGGCTGTAATTCGCTATATGATTGTTGTTTCTGTTTGTGTTTTGAATGTGTTTTGTACTTCCATTTCCCCTGTGCAATTATGTCACTTTATACAGTGTTCATGTTGTTTCCTGCCCATTTTCGGCCTATTACGGCCAGTTGTCTTGACTTGTCCTGTGATATTTTCCATCCATTAATTCCCCCCTCCCCCTTCCTTCACTGTCCACTTTGATTCTCCTAGTTATTCCGTTTGGTCTGCCGGGCCATGGATTGTATTGTGTTTTCCCGGAGGTCTGCGCGGGGAGGCACTGGCTTGTGTATGTGGCGTTCCCTGTAGTTACGTATTCTCTCTCTTTTAGTTCAAATGTATGTGATCTGTATTTCTAAACATTCATTTCACGAGAGAGGTTTACATCAAGAACTAACTCTTTTGTTTACAGCGGATTGTGAATAATATCAATGAACCCTCGCGGGAAAGAGCGTCGACTGTTAAGACCTGAGATTATTATTGTTCCTATTGTGCGATTGACGAGTTATTCAAATGATTTTTTCATACATAAGTATACTAATTTTGGTGAACCACCAAAATACAACCAAAAAAGTTGTTTTGTCCATACATTTTTTCTAGCACTCTTCATGGGAGCTATAGCATCAGAATCCCACACACTGAATCATTTGCTTACTTGTGTAGGGGGTTTCTGCTAAATATAATGTATCTACTACATTTAGATTGTTTTATCTCATTCGGATATTTAGATATTATAAATATTGAAAATAGTTTGACTGTTCAAGAGAGTTCTAAAAAGAGAGCGCCGAAATTATATTTATTTTTTATTAAGAACATTCCAACATTTTCCAACAACGGATACTGACCGTGTATATTTGGGTGATAGGAGGTAAGTACGAGGCTTGTGCAACTTTAAACCAGGCTTGAACTCCCCAGTGTGTTTTGCCACCAACCGTATCAAGACGATACTCCTATATCCACAAAACGGTGATGATAAGGTTGTACGTCACCATGCAATGAAAGCTAATTTTGTTGAAGTTTAAAATTATTAAGAATGTATTAAATTGTTACAAGGAACGCCACATTTGCCTCCCACACAGATCCCGGGTAAACATCACTAAACAAATCACAAGGAGTTGAGAGAGTCTTAATAATTTCCGCTATGATTTATTTAGACAAAACAAATAGTACAATCCACTGACAACAATACAAATCCAATCAATCATAAGGGCAGCATATTTCGTTTTTACGGAAACACCATTGTTTACTTCTTATACAACGCCACACAACTCTTGCAGATTTCATAAATAAAAAACATTAGTGTTTTTTATCACATAGTAAAGTTTACATGAATGTGTATTTTCAATTCTGCTTGTATTTGTGGGTGCTTGTTCAGTGAGGATGTCGAAATTCCTACTCACCCACCTTCTTCGTCAATTTGTTAGTATCAGAGGTAAAGTGGCTTGTCATCGTTACGCGCGAACTACAACAACTAAACATTATGTCATTAAGTAATCATATATATAATAATAGGTGGTAATCGATATAAGGTGTGTCATTATATTGACACCCTAAAGCTATAACTCGAGATGTAACCCATAAATTATCTTAAATCAGGAGATTTGGGGATTTTTTATAGTGTCGCATTTTACATAATTGATCGAAACGATAAAACATAATATACTTTTTACGAGACTGTACATTTCAAAATCAGAGTATTGAGTGGTAAACTCATTATTTTCTCAATATAAACGTACATTTTATTCAGACTGGTAAAAAATATTCAGATTTTCATAAACCTGTAATTAGATACACAAAACATTAATTGATTCAAGTTTCATTCAAACATCGTATAATCAGCAGAAATCATATCAATATATCGTGCGTATACACAATTTACATTAGCATAAAATTTGTGGCGAATTCCTTTATTTACGACAGTAAAATTTACTCAAATCTTGATAAAAAGTTATATAAATGTTAAACAAAACAGTTGACGACTACATAGTAGTAACACCAGCTGATTTTTGTCAAAATATGAGATCATGTTTTTAAATGTAACATACAAAATAAGTAGTTGTATGTTTTCAGTGTCATTATAATTTCTGTTGAAAAAGACAAATGTAGCTTCGCGATGCTAGAAAGCTAAGTAGCTACCATCTGCAAAAAAACATGACAAAACCATATGGTGCATAATTCAATTTTAAATTATTTGTTTCGAAAGAGGCTGCAATATAAGTGTCATAAATGTATAATACATTCTGATAAATTAGTACAGCCCGGGGCAATTTCATTATGCTGATTAAACACAGCGGGGTGGCTAATCAAGGCGCGAACGAATATCGACCCAGTATTGATTTTTTTATCCGTAACACATTCCCCGCGATCGATGTCTAAGGGAGACAATTCAATTAGTCTCGCACCTTGGAGAATCAGGGATAATCAAGGGAGACTATCAAGTAAAATTCTTAAATATTTCTGGCAATGTGTTTGAATCATGAGACATGAGAAATATACACGATATATACACAATATTTACAAATTGCAATTAATTACATGACTTTACAAACAATCATTAAGTCAACTTTACTTTATATTGAACCATGATAAATAATTTACAATTCAAGTTTGTATAGGTTTTAGACGACGAGTTCAAAATACTCCGAACAAAATAAATATGTTACAATGTCGACATCATTTGAGCGCATCTACGCTTATTTTGTTGTGAAGTCACGAACGTTGTTTCACAGACTAGGTGAATTATCGAAAATAATGCATAGGTGTTATTATCATACTATACCGTATGATATGCTATAGATATAGATAAAAAGAAGGCATTCCAACACAGTTCTTTTGGGACGAAGTGAAGTTATGATCGAATGGGGTTTCAAATTAAATTCATTGGTTTGTGTCTACTAAAAAAGTAAACATGGGTTGAATCAGAGCTTGTTGAGAGATCAGATCACGAATGATACGCCTGATTTAACATAGAGACTTATCTGCGAACGTGAATCTCCGTACTCAAACATAAGTTGATGATAGAGCTGCTCGCAAATTGAACATTCAATCTATAGGTTACAGCAAATTTTGTCGCTGTATAATCTAAATCGATTTGTATTCAACAACCAATGAACGCATAAGGCCTCATTTAAACCTATTATGTTGATAACTCTTTGATAACAAACCCACCTGTAATATAACGATCCAGTGTCGGGTTGTCACCAACAAGAGCCACTGAACATGTGCGCATTAAAGCGTATTATGTAACATCATGAGATAGTTGTGGGAATTTAATCTTGTTTTTATGATGATCATATTTTGAAAATCCTGCAGACCTATGCATATATAAGGCCGAGTACAGTATCATGAATGTCAACATTTTAGGGAAAAGATTTCTCTATGTTTAGAGACTGCTTGCTGTTATATGTTTTTACAAATAAGCATAAGAGCACAAGACACATAAAGTGATGAGTGTTGATAGGAACGGTCCGTGACAAAATCCCACTAGGGGTTTGAACCTGGTTTTAGGGTGCACCCATCCTTACACCATCACTTAAATAAAATGAACATTGTAAAGAAGACAATCACCGCAGGACAATAACCAACATTTGAGACAGTGAAAACGAGAACACGGCTGTAGAACATACTTTTGGGTATATAAAATTTAGAAGGTCCGAGAAACTTCGAAATATCTGTAATAACGTATGTTTAGTGTTACTGTACACGTAAAGTATATAAATACATGAAGTAAATAGAATGAGGTAACACCGTAATTAATTAGAATTTAGACATGTTACAAGAATATTGTTTCTGGCGATTTATGCAGAAAATTATTTTTTCGGACGTCGACGTACTGACATGGTTTTGCTATTTGCATATCAGTGTTGTGTCAACCAATCAAATGTTACGTTAACCACCAAGGTAAATACTCTTCAACCTAACAAGGTTTTTAACCTTGACGCGGAGTGGTTAACATTTCGATAAAGGTGACGTTTTCTTACCGAAATCCACTGAATTTCGGTGAATTTACCGAAATCCATTTTGGATCTGGAGTGACCAGCAATCGTAACATCTCGGCATTTTTATGTTGCACAACAAAGCTTAACCTTTAAATTGCTTTTTTCTAGATATTTCTTGTTAAATACAGACGTGATTATTCATCGAGTTGTGGTGACGTCAGTTTACAGGACAAACACTGCCTCATTGCCCTGGATTCACCTATGTCACCCTCGTCGTACTTTGCAACTGAAAAGACGCGGTGAACTATCTATAATCTCAGGTCCCTTACCATGTAAATACTTCATCGATGACGTTCAAGGTTACATTCCATTGAGATATCCACCCAATTCTGTTTGTCGGTCATACGCCACTCCAATCAAATGGAAAGTCTCAATAAGTTATAACTACGTACATCAAAGCTAATCAAATAGTGCTTAAATATAGTACATCTATGCTCTACATCACATAATAAACACATTTTAACACACCCAAATATGTTCTCGTAAAATGATTATTAAAACACAAAACCGCCAAGTGTGTATCTTTATGACACACTATACTCAGTCATGCACACTTATTGTAACCCTAATAATGTGCATATCACTTTGATGTTAAATTGGAATGCAAGTAGACGTAATAAACTTTACCAACTGTACAACTGAAGGCTTCAAGATTGTTTTGATTAGTGTTTTATTAGTCCATAAACAAGAATGATACACTGTTTACAATGTTATGTAGGGTCATGTAGGCCTACTGTATAATTATATTTCCGGTCATTGGCAATCAGGGTGGCAGAAATGTAAACAAAAAATACAAGGCTAAAAATAAAATAGTGGATTTTTGGTGTTAATAAATATCCGGTATGTAAAAGTATTTGCAGTAAGGTGCAAGTGAAGTGGAGAACTCTATAAACGCGACTGATTATGATAAGGAGCCATACTTTGAGATGTCTGTGCCATTATAAACAGACAGGAACACAAGATAACAGGCTAAGCTTACTAATCTTGAGGCGATGGGAAGAAGATACAATGCCATATCTTATTGAATAACAGGGCAAATCAAATATAGAAATGATAAAGATCTGACAATAGAATTCAGTGAACTGGGTATCCACACTGAGAAAGTCCATATTGAGAGAGCCCATTGGTTAAAATCTCTCCGAAATGTAATAAATTGGAATCAGACCCAAATGTTCTATGATTGTGAAATCCCGAGATAATGTGAATACAATGAGGGATTGAACAAGCAAATTTGTAAACATATACACTGTTAAAAGTTGAGTGGGACTACCCAAGAGAAATCACCGAAGGAATGGACAGAGTTGTATATTTGAAAAGAAACAGAATATGTGAGAAATGATGAGAAAATGTGCAGATCAAATATCCAGCTGGACTTTACTATTATAGTGATGGAAAGTGACAGGGTAATAAATCCCCACAATGATTTAACATTATTAATCGAAAAAGTATTTTTACTGACAGTTTAAAGCCGTTAATCGTTGTGTGGTTATTATTTTTATTTTTAGATGTATGTCAAGTTCCCCTTTCTTCATTTGCAATTATTTCACTTGATATAACATTCATATTATTTTCTCTCCCTTTCGACCTTTTGTTATTACTGACTTTCTGGACTTGCTCTGTGATGTATTCCATCCATGCTCTGTGATGTATTCCATCCAGTATATTGTCCCCCTAACTTCTCCTTAGTTGGGTTGTTATGGTCGGCTAGATCATTCCTTGCACCGCTTTCCTCATACATGTTTACACGTGCATCTCCTTAGTGTTTGATGTTTCAGACTGTTGTTTTCCCGGGGGTCTGTGTGGATAGACATTGACGTGTGTATGTGACGTTCACTGTAACAACATAATCCAGCTTTGAACATTGTGCGAGCGTTACATACAGCCAAACAGCATGTATAGTCTACAGAGACTGAAGTAGAATGGAAAGAACATCAACCACGCTTACACTTCATGATGATAATGTTTGAGAGGTTTCGATAGAAGCCCTTCAGAATCTGGAAGTAGTTTGTGCACCCATTTGTGATACGGACCGACCGACAGAATAATCAACCGACAGTAAGACTTGGCTTCTGGTGTTAATATATATTTTTGTGACATAATTCAGTGAATCAGCCTTTTCTATTTTCTAGGGCATATATCGCCTTAAGCACGTTTTATTCGACTTGTAAATTTGTGCGTAAATAAATACACGTCGATAAACGTGTGGGAAGAAAGTAACGTGACAAAAGTACACCAATCGTGTCATATGATTTTGATAACATGCTCTTTTAGAACGATTGTATCCATCAAGGATTTAATAATAGATATGTGCACCCACAAATAAGTGTGTGTCCGTCCGTACACACGTTCCGAACATCTTGTGGCATGCACTGCTCCTTTACTAGTTAACCCACCAAATTGAGTCACCAACTTTCACACACATTTTAATTAGGATGAGAAGGTGTGCACCTGGATATCAGTTTTTACATCAGAGTTATAGCCCTTGACTTATTCTAAAATTAAGGCATTCTATATGACAAGTTTGTTGCGGCACGCACTGCACCTTAAGTTATTGACCTACAGTCACCAAAGTGCACACAATGTTAATTGGGATGACATGATGACATGTAATGCACTTGATGAACGAGAGATCTGATAATACGGCCAACGGCCTCAGACTCAACACTGACTAGGTACATGAAATACATGAAACACAAGTATTCTAATGATTGTGCGTTTGGACATTTTTGACACCGGGAGTCTTAATGACCGTGCTGCACTATCGTTAAGTTTTCTTTTGGACTGGGAACATTTGTATCTGCACATAGTGGGCGGAGCTACAACGTGCTTTACGCAAAAGTCCAATACGCCTCATCTTTCATGTTAGTCTGGTTCCCGACGCACTTATAATACTACGTCCATAACACGTGTAAAGGTAAGGCAAGGGACATGTTTCATTTCTGTTCCATTTGGAAAATTTAGAGAGGAAAATGTATATTAAAAAAATCATCCATGACAAAAAAATATAATATCTTTAACATCAACTCTCTGATGACAGCCTCTTACATGTCTTTTCCGAAAGCATTCCATATAGGCCCCACTTGCATGAGCGGCGCCAAAACTGTCAGCAATATTGTATTCAAGTGCATACATAAAATTACCGGTATCAGTTTAAAACTGAGCAGGGAGTGTGGCATTCACAAATCGAAACGTTAAAATGGGCTTTATCATTCCCTATGTCAATATACATTCAGTCTAACGACAACGGTACAATAAAAGTCAATGCGCAACATTCAGCGAAGATGTTCAGTTGTAAAGAAGTCCTAAACATGGGTATAAAACACTAACCGCTACTAATATAATAGCATAACATAATGATAAGTTTCTGTTGACTTTAAATATATTTTTGGAATTCACACTGATGTCGTTCTTGTAGTCTGTCATTCACTGTTCATTATGTACTTTTCTCGAAGCTGACAATATATGGTGTAACCGATAACGATAACTTTGTTTACGGAGTATGAGCAATTGTTGAACATGACCCAGTTGTACAGCTAGATTTGATTGTGAGTGTACCACCGTCATGGTACATCTGTTGTGTAATAAATCAGTACAAACCGCCACAAAACGACCTAAAGTGTAATATGTATTCAAATCACAAGTCTATCGGAGCGTGTTAACAATTAAGGTCAATGTTAGGAAGTCTTTGACCGGAGCATATTACGATTGAAGTATACAATCATGTATTTTTACACCAAATTTTACTTCGTTAATGTTTTGGTCGTTTGGGTAGGGTAATGATGTGCCGGCCCGGTTAGCTCCATCGGTAGAGCACTCGATTGCCAACCTGGATGTGGGAGGTTTGAACACCTAGTGGGGGATATTTTCTATTTTACTCTTTGACTGAAGATACTTCATTCAAAGTCATTGTATCTCCCTCTCTTATTTATGTACGGATCTTTAGTCAGTTACTTGTGGAAGATCAGACTAGTACTAGTCGGAAACAAAGGTACATGTAAACTGGTTTGGTCAAATAGCAACTGAAATACTGTTGAAAACGACTTTAACCCCCAAACAAAACAAATTGATGGCCATACATTGTCATAGTTGAAACACTTAAGTTCTTTAATTGACGTCATTAAGTTTCCACGAATAACATTTTGATATGGAAAGAAAATAACAGCTCGCAACAGAGACGGCATATATAACAAAACTAGCTATTCATTAATGGATCTTAATTTATTCTTGGCGATCATTCATACAGATCATGCATCTTTGTTTTATATCTCGGTCAATCAAGAAGACGTTACTTATATTCCTTGGTAACAATATACGTGTATGCACAGAACAAAAGACCTAGCACAGACTGCCATATTATATTGATATGAGAACTTGAAAAAAACACTTAGATGATTACTGGCTGAAGAAGGGTAATACATCATAGAGTACCACATAGGCTGTTTCCATCATAGTCTGTTTCCACGGGGAATTTGATTAAACTGACGCAAAATTGTTTCATTTCTATATTTCTGACGTCGACGTCTTCTCCATAGAAAGTTGAAGTGTGTTGCTCATGAAATAAGCCGTTTCATGCTTAATAACTTGACCATATGAAAACCGAATATACGTCGGTATCAATGTCGCGCTATTTTTGTCGTTACTATGGAATCATTATGATAAATCAAACAACACAAATAAATTGACAACGTCAAAAGTCCGACGGTTTACCATAAAATATTATTAAATATATATTGTCAGAATGTCTTGAACACAAAGGGATTAGGGGATTAAGTCATTTTTATCATTCTTATATGCAAAGTTTAAACGGATGTGAACCTCTATTAAAATGCACCTAACGTCGTCCTTGAATTTCGGGATCTTTACTCGCGCAAGTCGGTGTTCGAACGTCAGAAAGTAAGTTCTATAGCAAAGGACAGAAAATGGCAAACAACCATTCTGTTTACTGCTAGAAGGTTCGAAGATAATTCTAGTCGTACATATTCCTTGTAGAGGACGCTAAATGAGACGGGTCTGAACGAGATAGTCTTGTAATAGAGTGTCTAGTTGAAGGAGAGATAACTAGAGCAGTATACGATCCAGTAAGAGAAGTATTGCTAACATATGGTCCCGAATTTTTGGTGTACCTCGTTTCCCGGAGTCCGGATTGTTCTTCATTAATATAGTCTGGCATACTTGAACCTCTGAGGATCTTTGGAATGAAGTGACTCGATTTATAATTTGTTCTAGACAGGTTATCATAACTTTTGGAAATTTGATTATCCTGCATTTTGTATTTCTTGGAAGTACGTTCGCGAAGAAATGGTACATTTCGTTTAGACCGATATGCATGTTCCAAGTAATCATAACTTCTGGAAAATCGTTTATCCAACGTTTTGTTTGTCTTTGATTTACGTTCCTGAAGAAATGGCTGTCCCTGCACATATCGAGGGCCGTCGTCTCTGAAAATATCATCTGACAGATCGCGGTGTACATTTCCATTTCCGGTTTTACCAAAGTGAAAGTTTTCTTCGTCGGATCTGTTTACATACCAAGTCTTTTTAACGTGAAAGTAATCCCGATATTTTGACCATTTGCAGACAACTATCATGTAGATCACAGATGCTATCAAAATGAAAACGACAGCTATTGTCACGAAGAGTATTGCCCAAGGAAACACTTCCGGTCCCGAGATCGGATGATCTTTGTAGAATTCGTCTGCCATGTAATAGGACAAAAACATTACTATCGTGCCTGACACTCCTGAAAGTAAAGACGTAAATCCAAAATTGAAGAATTTGGCAGATATAAAGTTAGTTTGTTTGAAGACTGTACAAATACATTATCTAGAAAATATACGGTTCAAAAAAGCTAACCCGCAATATGTATTTGAGATTCTACACAACATTATAACAGATGATTTTGACAGGTCAACATCGACTTTGGTTTAAATTCATGTGAAACTTACATATAACATAAATGTTTGTTTTTGTATTACTGATTATCGTAATCTAACTCAACAGAAGATGTATCCAGTATTTTAGAACTACGCAACATAGCACTATTTGGTTAGCACTTCATGTACGCAACATAGCACTATCTGGTTAGCACTTCTGCCTAGTATGCATAGCGCCAAACCATTAGCAACGCCCGAGTGGATATCTCACCTCAAAATAAAATATTACTTTAATAAGTAATTTCCTGGGCCATTTTTGCATCAAAAATGACGTATGATTGGATACGTTGCTCTGATGAAAGACATCTGCTGGCTTGGGTCACCAGGAAACATCCTAAAAAGATCTTTGTCAATGAAAGGCTTTAGAAGTTTGTCAATTTAAAATCGAGCAATAATTTTGAATGTTGCTTTGCCATGGTAACTAACGCCCGCCAGGCTATAAATCTCGTCTAGCAAACTTGAACATTGAAGCGCAACCATGTCCTTTATGACTATAACATTCACAACATCGTCAATAGCTACCACCGAGGTAAAACATAGCTTCGTCATTGTTTTGGCTTTTCGAAGTCATGATAACGTGATTTGCCGATTGCATACCTTACTCTATAGAATTGTTGACAAGGAAACGCAATGTCCTTGTCGCTTTCTGCATGTTTCTGCATGACATTTAAGTCTCCAAAGAGGTACCCTATTACACTTTCCAAACAGCTATCAATTGCATGTCTACACATATTGAAATCACAAAACTGTAAAACGTGTATGCATAGTTTACACTCTAAGCGACACATACACGATAACATCTTGTACAGTTTACATGTATTACTTGTATCTACGCAAGTAGCTTAGTTACAAAGTGTTTCAAAATTCATCCCCTGTCGTATAGAGCATGTTATGCGAAACTCTATGAAGTCTCATAACATCTTAAGCAATTTAATGTACAAGGTGGTTAAGACAAGTTTTCACGCCCAATAACAGCTTGAATATAATACAATCTCTATCACTCACCAAAAATATGTAAATTGACATAGTCTTTGAATTTAAACAAAATCCCAAACTAAATGTTGTTTAATGAGCATCATACATTAAATCTTCGAGGGCGAGACGTTTTACCCAAGCACAACGCGTTCCCGAGTGTACTTAAAATCCAATGAACCAATTAGCAAGCAACACAATGCTGAAAGATGTGAAGTTAGCAGTTTTGGAAGAGAAGGAATAAGTTGCTACGGGAACGCCACATACATAAGACAGTGCCTCCCCACACAGACCTCCGGGAAAACAACAATCCATAAAACATAAGGCACTTTAGGAGGTTAAAGGGAACAGAGACGCAAGGAATGGTCTGTTAACCATAGTGAATAACTAGGATATCAAAGGAGACAAACAGTGAAGGGGGGATTAATGGATGGAAAAGATCACAGGACAAGTCAAGACAGCTGGCAACAACAGTAAAACATATATTCAAAACACCAAAAGAAATAATAACCATACAGCGAATTACAGCCTTGGAACTGTTAGTAAAAATACTGGGGTTTAAATCGATTTACACTTAGTTTGTAACAGCAGTAGAAATGGTACTGGAGTACTGGCCTGAATACGACTGTAACTACTCAGTGTATACAGAGCAAAACTTCTTCTAAACCATTTTTTATTTTGGCGCTTTAGTGTATATGATAGAAGATACCAATTTTCTTGTCCCATTGACAAATTAATGTTTTTATTTTTTGACACTGTACATAGTCCAAAGTCTGCTTTCACTTCACGCATCGAATATTGCGACCATGTACATATTGTATTATTTAATTTCTTGATAATTCACTAATTTCAAATAAACCAAACAATCAGAAATTCTAGGAATTCATTATAAAAACTGAGACGTAAATGAATCATAAAACCGATGCTGTCCAAACAACTAAACATCAAAATAGTATGTTGAAGATAAGACGTCGATTTAGCAGCATCTTATTTCGACCTATTGCATTAAATGTGATGGAAGTTTCCAAGAGATGCTACGTTGGATGTGTTTGCTCATTATATACATTTTTAGAAGTCGACTGAGCGAGCAAGATATCTTGGCATTGACCGTGGGTTCTAACTTCTTCAGTGTGAAAATCGTATCTCCATGTCAATACATTTATTGCTTTCAAACTCACCTGAACTTAGTAACAACAACAGCACGACTATCAATAATGTTCGAGTCCCAACAGATTTGTTACATCCGCAATTTAATAATTCCAGAAGAAATAGTCCAACGGCGCACAGACATGTTGATACAATCGCAAATATTGGCACAAATAGAATGTCGACTGAAAATATATTAAAAAAATCTGGTAGTATTCAGCTTATAATAAAACTCATCTCAACAATCAAGAAACTCATATTATTTCTTGCAACTGAAGACGTTTACACGAACTAAAAAATAAAAGTATGTTACAAAGCCTGTCTAGTGTCACTTTATATCACCTACACTTAACAAAACTTATTTATTCAATGAAAGCAAGACAAAACAAACACAAAATAACAAGATCTGGAATGGAAAAGGCGTTTTTAAAGAAAGTTTAAGATGCAACGAGGACACGAAAAGGTTAGGGGGTCCTCGTTGCATCTTAGATTTTTTTAAACGCCTTTTCTATTCCAGATCTTGTTATTTTTGTATTTTTATCTTGCCTTCATTGAAACAAATACATTTTATGATAATATGTAACTACCAATGCTGTACAGAGGCATTTAAAAAACATAAAAACCTTGGACACCAAGATTTTCAAGATGTAACCAAAATTCCTTGACAGCAAGTTTTGGATCATCTTGGTCAATATTAGCCTGATCTTGCTTAAATTTTCAACAAATATAGCGTAGATACCTGGCATAATATGTGTTTTATTTCATGACATAAATCCACAGATTGAACAAAAAAAATCAAGTAATGTGATGATGCAAAAAAAATCAGTATTGCAGCTCCCACTTAAAGATGATCTGGTGGATTAGAAAGAGTCATATAGCGTGTGCTTCGAATTGGATTTATACCAGACGACATGAAACAAGGATCCATTATAACACTTCACAAAGGAGGGAAAAACGTAAAGATGAACCAAACAACTATAGAGCCATTACATTGTCGTCTACACTTTTGAAACTCTTTGAAATGATACTGTTAGAACGAACAAAGGAAAAACTATCAAATACAATATCGAAACAACAGGGTGGGTTTCAAGAAAACTTGGGATGTATGATGACGTCATTTGTCGTTCGCGAAAGTGTGCTATATGCAAGTGAAAATAACAGCAAAGTGTATGTTTGTTACTTAGATGGGCGACAGACATTCGATCGCGTCTGGTTAAAGGGGATGTTCTACAAACTGATAACTGCCGGTATTGATGAAACTTCCCTAATAGCATTTTCAGAACTGTACAGAAATGCCCAAAGTTGTGTGAAAAGTCAAGGCTTTATATCTGATTTCTTCACAGTTCTACAAGGGACGAAACAAGGAGGTAAAACCTCTCCGATTCTGTATCTGAACTATATAAATGACTTAATATGTGAGTTAGAGTCAAGCGGATACGGTATGTGTATGTACAATACCCGACTTAGCTCACCAACGGTTGCAGACGACATGATTCTGATGTCATATTCATCACTTGGACTTACTAAAATGCTAGACATATGCTACCGATATTCGTGTAAGTGGCGTTTTGAATACAACGCAAGCAAATGCGGTGTTATAGTCTTCAATGAAAATAAAAATGCTGATACGGAACGTAAGTGGTCGCTTGGACCTGAGTCAATCTCAATTGTTGACGAATATACTCACCTTGGAATCACGTTTGACAAGAACTTATCCGTGAAAAAGTCCGTTCAAGACGCCTGTGTTAAATTGCGTGGTACATACCTCAGCATCACAAACAGTGGTCTTCATCCTAGAGGCTTGAATCCACTAACATCGCGGACTATTTATAACTCTGTCGTTATCCCTAAAGCAGTATATGGATGTGAACTCTGGAACGCAACTACCGAGGGCGATAATTTGGCCATCGAACGAGCTCACCGTTTTTGTGTGAAGACAATGCAGGGATTGAGTTTAAGTACCAATAGTGATTTTGCCCTGAGTGCGGTAAATATGGAGACACTTATTAAATGCAGAAAACTACAATTTCTTGGTCAATTGTGTCGGTTACCAGTGAAATATCTAGCTAAACAGGTGTTTGTAGCACGTTTGGTGAGATTTTTAAACTTTGACAAACAAAGTAAGGGATTCATACCAGACATTTATAGATTGCTACAAAAGTACCACCTTATTGAAATCTTACAGAATTTTGTCGCTACTGGAGTATTTCCTGCTAAGTATGTATGGAAGCGATTGCTAGTTGATCATGTTATAAGACCATCGAAGAAGAACATGGCGTACAATTTACACCAATATTCTGGTACAACTGAACAATTTATTACAGGAGACAGCCCGTGTTCACTCTGGTTAGCACAATTAAGCTACCCAGAGTTACGTCCAATGTGTAAAACACTTATCGCGGTCATTGGCCGAAGTGTTTCTAGAAAGTACATTCAAAAGTGTCCAAAGTGTGAGTCATTATGTACTGATCTAAACGAACATGTTCTAAATATTTGCGGAAAATCACAATCTCTTCGCAATAGCTTATGGTCAAAATTAATTGAAGACTTTGGCATCGATTATTACATCAAGTGGCTTAGTGCGAATCAATTTGTTGAACTTTGCAACATATTACAGAATGAAATGTGTGATAACAGATATTCATATCTGAGCTTGTTACATAAACTATTTCGTAGATGATATACTTATACCTCAAATTTGCATGACATTTCTCATCTATTCTTTAGTTGAGCTATTGTGTCATAAACATAACTGTCTATATAATGTATTCTTGTATACATGTATGTAATTGAACGTATAATTCACTACGGATTGAAACTGTAACATTTTAACTCTTTAATGATTGCTTTGTGAAGTACTTTTTATCAATGTATTAAACCATCTTTGTTTCTAACACTTTTAACTTTCGACTTTCGTAAAAGTGTTTTCAATATTGAGTTTTCTACACATTTATTCCATGATCATGAATTTGTTAAATGATCTTATCATTGTATCAAATTACGTTCGTCTGATAGTTAATGCATTCTTACACTTTTGACTTTCGACTTTCTTAAAAGTGTTGTTAATATTGCATTCTCTGCACCATTATTATCGGAGTTCTATTGCCCAAAGGAATCTCCTTCCGCGGAAGTATTTACCTTAGGGTTTGAAAATTATCTTCCATATGGCTGTTATAATATATACATTATATTATACATGTATAATTTAATATGTCAATTATCTGTTTTATTTTGGTTACGACTTGGCAGTATTATATTACATACATCTGTAAGAATCTTGCTTATATAGTATATGTCAGTACTTACATGTTAATTATTTGTGTCTTTGCTGTAAAATGTTTACTTGTAACTGTATATAAATGTAAATATGTTCTGCTCTCCTATACATGGAGGTTAATAAAATATCTATCTATCTATCTAGCCTACCCTGACTCAATACTCAGTGTTTTTAAATCGATAAATTCTACCCGAGAATCATGATCTACATGTAGCCAATAGCCAATATACAAACTTTCATGTAATAATGTCAATCAATAGAAAAGTTTTCGACATTAAAAAAATGCACACTCATAAGTTTTGTTAAGTGAAGACGCACTTATCCGGGCAAATAAAGAAGGAGGAATCATAAATTGATGAATATATTATAGCTGTGTCACCGACAGTGTGTAATGTTCAACGAACACTGACGTCAACTTACCGTCCCATCGTCTGTTTTTAAGTGTAACATTTTCTGAATCAAGCCAAGTATCGTCTGCCAGACAATCACTGGTCCCACAATAAATATGGTAAAACAAAGCATAATATATCTTTGTCTTGTTTGTACTATCCATACTTCCTAGCCATAATGGTATGGTCAAACACAGTACCATTAGAATCAGCGCAATCGCTGTCGCCCAGAATCCGGCATGAATTAACCAGCGCATTTAATTCGTTATTGTAAACTACTTCCGTGTATTTGGCGCCAATTGAAATATCAAGCGTAATAATTCCGAATATTCAAAGAATTTCACTTTTTAGCAAGCGTTCAAAATTATTTAACGCGACTAACCTAATCCGTGTTCCCATTAATATAAATATAAATATAAAAGTCCCGTCAATTTTCAATAAAAAGTAAATTGATTATTTAGTCTTATTGTTCACTGGTGTGACTGAAAGTGGGTCGTTCAATGTGTAATTTATAACTGAAAATAATGGAAGGTAAATGTTATACTAGTAATTGTTTTCCCAAACTTGGTTCGAAGTATATACTGTCTTTACGGAAGATTTCATGAGGTGAGAGCAACAGGTCGTTCACTTCACGTCTGTTACATGACGGTAAGTTAAATTGTTTCATTTTATTTCTGTTAATTCGATGACAAAAGCACTCACTGAGGTGCCATGGGACCGTAAATGTAGAAGATTGCTCTAACATTCAGAAAGAGTTCTGTCGTTTTTTCAGCGATACCTCCAGATACTTCGTAGCAGCCTGTGCTTCCAGACAGAAATAATCATATTCCTCATGTATAGTACGACCTTTGGGATGATTAATAAGTATAGTGTCTCAAAAGTGGCCTTTTGGAGGAGTATAGAGAAATAATGTTGAACATTTCGGTTAAGAAACATTTTCGGGAAAACGACGATCGATCACCTGTTCCGGCGTACAACTCGAAAGACTCATAACTTTCTGACCGGCCCTCAGTTGTAATTATTAAAAGTATCGCTAATTTACGGAGGCAATTTAATCATATGGATTCATTCGTTCACGAAATTGATTCTTTTATAAAATACTATACCGTCAATCAAGCGGTAATTGAAATTTTTAATGTAGTCCCACTTCATAGACTTTTTGACAGCTTATATGTGATGTCACGATGATAGTATTATGAAATACAATGTAATATTAACAACGTTTTTTCTCCAAGTGTTATTGATATTGTCGGGATGAAGCAAACATTATACACTCTTGATATTTCAATTTCTTTTTCACGTGAAAATAACACGTATTTTCGCCATGAAATCTTTAATTTTATATCAATTTGGTATTACTATAAAATTGTAATTAACATGTTTATTCAATTAAGTTATTACATTCCATGTATGTTATTGAATTATTTTCTCATTCCAAGTCAAGTATAAAACGTATAAGATGTTAGTTATTGTATGACCATAAACACTAGGACCAAGTTTGGCAAAGACTAGATAACAAGATTCAAAGATACCAGAAGAACAGTGCTTATTTGGTAAAACAATGACAATCAACTGAGGGCCGTAACTCAGTCACTGGGACGAATTAAATTATTTTTCGCGTTTCAGGCCAGATATGAAGCAGTAAGATATTTTAGCGCCACCTGTGTCTGCAGCGTTGTGTATGACATTTAAAACAAGAAATATCTTGAAATAAAGATGGCCGGCGCAATTTGAAGTTTAAGATTTTTTGTGCAAAATAAAAAATGCCGAGATGTTACGATTGTTGGTCACCCCAAATCAAAAATGGATTTCGGTACATTCACCGAAATTCAGTGGATTTCGGTAAGGTAACGTACCCCTTATCGTAAAAGTTAACCAATCCGCGTCAAGGTTACAAACATTGTTCGGTTGAAGAGAAATTGCATTGGTGGTTATATTGAACGTAAGATTTGATTGGTTTACACAACACTGATATGCAAATAGCAAAACCATGTTAGTACGGCTGCGCCGATAATAACACAAAATAGCTTTGATACATAGGGCATGACATGAAAGAAGCGCAAAATGATTATCAATTGAGTATGAATAGACAGAGTTGGTGACGGAATGCCTACACTCGATAGACAGAGTTGGTGACGGAATGCCTACACTCAATAGACAGAGTTGGCGACGGAATGCCTACACTCGATAGACAGAGTTGGTGACGGACTGCCTACACTCAATAGACAGAGTTGGTGACGGAATGCCTACACTCGATAGACAGAGTTGGTGACGGAATGCCTACACTCGATAGACAGAGTTGGTGACGGAATGCTTACACTCAATAGACAGAGTTGGTGACGGAATGCTTACACTCGATAGACAGAGTTGGTGACGGAATGCCTACACTGAACTGAAGTTTTTCTGTATTACATCATGTTTTCTTCATCATCTTTCACATTTCAATTTATGTATGTAAGATAAAATAATTGGTTCTACAAAGGTAAACCTTGCTTTTGTTTGAAATACATTTTTTGTATCTTCAATCTTCATCAGTATTCTAGATGGGGGCCGAGTTACTACGGAATAGTTAGTCTGGTACCCAGCGTACTCTGCACATTAGATAATGAAATGGTAAGGGCAGATAATCCAGGCTACGGAATCGGATAGTCATTTATGAATGACCAGAATATGCCGGAGTCAACAGCAGTGATCATATTGTAATCATTGACGAGATACTCTAGGTATGATAACGATGGAAATGCATTTAGGTTTCAGACGCTATGACGGGTAAATCAATTGCAATCAAAATACAAATGAAAACTTTTTTACAATTTCTTTTATCATCTCCCTTGCAATACACCGAATGTAGTTTGTTTGGCATTTATAGTTTCACAATTATACAACCATCACATCACCCAACCACAAGCAAACCTCAGGGCTCATGTTGTTGGTATTGCAAGTTAAGTAATATTTTGCTCATTATTGTCTTCATTTTTTACCTGAACAAAAATGAGAAATTCATCTCATATACATAGATAAAACATCAATAAATATGCATTATCAAAGAAAACACTAATCATGCGTGCTTCTATAGTAATTTCACTTTCTGTATCTCGTTTAAAGCTAATAGTCCGTAGAAAATACTAATGACGTTGACAATTTGCCCCGCTCATGCTAACGTTGCATTGCTATAGCAACAATACAAACTCGTGTCGTTTAAGTAATACTAAAGTGTCTCTAATAAGTCAATTAAGAATACACGTTGGTATTCAAACTGAAGATTTTGTAAAAGAATCTTACAGCTTTCCCGAAACTTGAATTGGTATAACATTGCAATTGTTTATATCAAAGATGTCTTAGCCAATGTAGCAACAACACAGGATACATCTCGCTCATATATTTGACGTTCAGTTGGGTCATATACAGTAAAACCTTAATAAAAAGACCATCTTTGGGACCCTTGAAAACTGGTCTTCTGATTGAGGTGATCTTAATATTAAGGTTGAATAAAGAGCACAACAGTGCAAATAGGCTTGAAAAGTGTCATCTTTAGGAGTTTCATCTAGTTAAACACATCGCCACTTGTGATAAAACATATCCCACAAGTATCATGAGATGTTCTTTTTATTGAACTGTCGACACTAATCGTTCTAGTCCACGATAAGCTCCGTTTGATGATATGAAATCTAGAACGTAATGTATCTTTATTCACCCATAGGACTTTAAATCAATCGATGTTTCGCCGTCCGTGAAAGATATAACTTCGATTAAACAGTTTAATGTACCGGGGTTTTTAAGTCTTCTCAGAAAATTACTTATAATCGACCACTGTCTTTTTTAAAGACGAAGTGTTTTTTTGTGAATTTATCTTCAAAATGTTTGATAATACAAGTACTTGAAAGTGTTTATAGTTGACGACTGTATGAAGTGTGCGTGTAAAATATCGCGTGATTTAGAAATGTCAGATCACTCATCCATATGTCTTTACATGTATTTGGAAATTGGGGACAATTTTGGAGTAAAACCTTTTTTTTTAAATTAACGTGTAATAATACATAATATGTCTTTGTAGTAACAACTCTACTCGAAACGTTTAACGCCCTTTTGGTGTATACAGGTATTTTAGAATAAGTACACTATTTTGAAACATATCGACTAATTACGCTTGCCTTTTCACTATCTGGTCGCAATATCGTCTTTCATGCTGTCGTTTCTCCGCCTTCATACAGACAGCGATTGAGGGGGAGGAGGTCGGCGAGTAGCAAGTGTCGTTACTCCGCCTTCATACAGACAGCGATTTAGGGGGAGGAGGTCGGCGAGTTGCAAATGTCGTTATTTCGTTCTGTCTCGATACAGCCCCGATAACGGTGTCATAGGTCATATCGTCTTTCCGTTTGCGAAATAACGACTGGACGACGTGACAGAAATCAGCCATCATTTCTTCTCGCTAGAATTGTGTGCCGACGTATACATTAACGTACCATATTGTTGTTTTATGGTACACCATGAGTAGCAATAGTGTCACGGGCTGAATAAGTTGATTTGATTAACATAGTTAATGTCCGACGATCATGCAAACCACGGAGACTGGTCATTGGTCGCGATATTTGTGAGTTATCCTCTTATTGGAACAGACGTGCTAGCACACAAGTCTGACGATAATTAATCATTTACCTACAGGCTTATTTTTTACTTCGATTTTTTTCGCCCTTCGGATTTGTATTGCGAGGCTTTAGCTGTCTTGTTTTCCTGTCATATTCTTTCTCACGCTTCATATTTCAAAAAGAAATAAAACACAGCACTGTATTTAATCATTCGGTCTCTGTTAGACCAGTCCTGTGCGTTATATACATTGTTAGACCAGTCCTGTACGTTATATACATTGTTAGACCAGTCCTGTACGTTATATACATTGTTAGATCAGTCCTGTACGTTGTATACATTGTTAGACCAGTCCTGTACGTTGTATACATTGTTAGACCTGTCCTGTACGTTATATACATTGTTAGACCAGTCCTGTACGTTATATACATTGTTAGACCTGTCCTGTACGTTATATACATTGTTAGACCAGTCCTGTACGTTATATACATTGTTAGACCTGTCCTGTACGTTATATACATTGTTAGACCAGTCCTGTACGTTATATACATTGTTAGACCAGTCCTGTACGTTATATACATTGTTAGACCAGTCCTGTACGTTATATACATTGTTAGACCAGTCCTGTACGTTATACACATTGTTAGACCAGTCCTGTACGTTATATACATTGTTAGACCTGTCCTGTACGTTATATACATTGTTAGACCAGTCCTGTACGTTATATACATTGTTAGACCAGTCCTGTATGTTGTATACATTGTTAGACCTGTCCTGTACGTTATATACATTGTTAGACCAGTCCTGTACGTTGTATACATTGTTAGACCTGTCCTGTACGTTATATACATTGTTAGACCAGTCCTGTACGTTATATACATTGTTAGACCAGTCCTGTACGTTATATACATTGTTAGACCTGTCCTGTACGTTATATACATTGTTAGACCAGTCCTGTACGTTATATACATTGTTAGACCAGTCCTGTACGTTGTATACATTGTTAGACCTGTCCTGTACGTTATATACATTGTTAGACCAGTCCTGTACGTTATATACATTGTTAGACCAGTCCTGTACGTTATATACATTGTATTCTTACTGTCAAATGTCAGTAAAGTACGTATACACTGATGGATTAAAATGAGTAACCCACAGGCCTACATCGTGTATATGTACTGGATGTTTCAACAAGAATACTTTATCAATAGTATTCAAAATCAGCAAATGCCTGCCGCAGTTAGTTTGACTCATTTTGGAGAAATAATAAATGTGTAGGGTCCCAGCTAATGCAGTTTATACTTGACAAAAGTTTATTTTAGGCGTCACAGGGATGCACAGTATGTGGACAATGGATATCCCTAGAAGAAAAGGGGAGCCAGTGACTCAATATTTCTGCGTAAGGGAAATCCCTGTTACTGATGCCTTATATAGATAACTGACCGTGGTTGTAACTGATGCCTTATATAGATAACTGACCGTGGTTGTAACTGATGCCTTATATAGATAACTGACCGTGGTTGTAACTGATGCCTTATATAGATAACTGACCGTGGTTCGTCGCAGTATGAACTTGTGTAATCAGCAGCTACACTAAACATACTATGCACAATTGCTTCAGATCTTAATTTCTAAAAATCTGCTTCAGAGTGTATTGACAATATATGACTATGTAGAAACATACTTTACTTTACCCTAACCCGATGGTGACTTTTGTAAATCAAATTATGTATGATTGGTGGAACGTGACTTAAAGTACAATTTAACAGCAATGTGCTCGTTTTTTATAATCTGGATCATGTGAATCTCAACATCTTTAATTAAATGTCTAATTTATATTTTATATTTTTTCAATACATCGAACTTCACATGAAATGAAACTTAGGAATGCAAGAACAGATTGTATACAAAGCATTTAAATTACCGAAAAACGCATTTAATGGTACAATGGACATTCAAACAAAAAATGAAATACATCTTTTCAATTACTGGCCAGACAGATATAAACATTCACAATTTCTGTAACAGTGTGAACAAGATAAGATAACTCCTACAGTCTTAGGATATTTTTTTGTTTTTGCCGATGGTTTTATTTCCCTTTGGCCGAAAAGGATGAAACAACGAATACTCGAGAACTCGTGCAGAACATGGTAATCATGCGCTTGAATAATTATACAACAACTCATTCAAATAGTTCCTTGACTAAGATGAAACTGTGTTTGACTATCGCCATGTGTTTGATTATCGTCATGTGTTTGACTGGACTGTACTTACATTTAGCAAAAAGGTAAGAGAAACAACGTTTTGTAATTCAACATATTTAGTTGATATATTATTGTATATATACGCACGCTCATCAGTTTTACACAAACATAAAAATAATAACTGATAAATACATACTAAAGGGTGGGCCAAAAGTTTTCACAACATTATCTTTTTTCAATATCCAGGGCTATGGATAAGTCGATTGTTGGATAAATCTGATTTACGACTTCTGCAATTATTTCTAATGCGGGTATGATGAACATTTGAGAAATGCTCACCTTTTGTGAAAGGGGACTACTAGTTCGTTATTCAATTGTTGTTGTTGTTTTTTTATAAAAGAAGCTAATGATTCTGACTCACGAATATCCACTGTAAGAATATTTCAAAGTTGAACTGCTGGTGGCGAAACAGATTCAGAATCAATTTCAGTTCTTCTAGCCACTGATGCATAATCGGTATAATGTCTTAACCAAAAATGTCCTCCATAAGCTGAATGCACTGTAGGTGGAAATAACTGTGTGAAATAGGGCGGTAATAAATCATGCTTTCCTTTATATACTAACATTAATATTCGGATTTTCCCAGCAGGCACAGCAACGTACAAACAACGGTGAAACGACGTTGAATAATGATTTGATTTGATAGCTGAATAGATGATGAGATTTCTACGTTGAAACAACGTTGCAAATCCAATGAAGAACAGTGTTGCAAAGAAAATCTGTGAATATTTCACTAACCAAGAGTATCTTCTTATTCCAATGGAAGATAGATCTACTCAATCAGTTTGCTTTATACTGTAACATGTAGAATAGTAGGGTCTATACAACATACAGGCCCGGATCCAGAAATTGGAGACTGGGGGGGCCAATCATGAGGATCAATGATCCCTCCCTGAAGGGGGGTCCGGGGGAACTCCCCCGGAAGATTTGAACAATATAGGTATTAAATGGTGGCTTCTGGTGCATTTCGGGGTCTAAAATTTGAGGACTCATTCGTGAGATTTGTACTAGTATTATTTTGTTAAAAATACAAAATCGACCAAATTATACAAGTACCAACTTTTTAAAAAATGTCCTGGGGACATCAATTCCTGTGCCAACCCCAGTCAGATCTCCCCCGGAAATTTTTACAATATAGTTATGAAATGGTGGCTTCTGGTGCATTTCTAGGTCTCAAATTTTGTGTACTCATTCATGAGAAATGACTAGTATTACATGCGTCTTGTTAAAAATACAGATCGACCAATTCATACAAGTACCAACATTTTACAAAATTTCCAGGGGACACCACTTTCTGGATCAACCCCAGTCAGATCTCCCCCGGAAATTGTTTACTATATAGGTAAGAAAGGGTTGCTTCTGGTGCATTTCGGGGTCTAACATTTGAGGACTCATTCATGAGAATTCCACTAGTATTATCTTGTTAAAAAAACGCAAAACGACCAATTCATACGAGTACTAATTTGTTTTACCAATGTCCACTTGTTGACGATTCATCGTTAACAGCATTGACAGACGACATAAAATGCCACCCAAAGGCAAAGTTTTTGAAAACAAAAGAACCGTACACTAGTCATGAATACTTATTGTGACTAAACAACATTAATTTTGATGACGGCTGCGCGGCTGCGCGGCAGCAGAAAATTAAAGATGAAAACAAGAAACTTCGTGTGATGTCAAATTATCATTATTGTACCTTTACTAGTATTGCATGATACATGTAGTTCTTTTTAAACAAATTTTAAGAAAATGTGAAAATTAATATGAAAGGAGGCTTATTCGGGAATTTTATTTTTTATTTTTTTTGCAAAACTTCAGGCCCAAGTATTACATTTCCTTCCATAAATTATTGAATTGATTAAAACTATTTTAAGAAAACTTAAATTAATTCAGCAGAGCTAATATCAGGTTTGAATTTTTTACAACTCCCCATCAATTCTTTATCACTAAACACCACCACGACAGACCTGTTACGTATGATGTTCAATAATCTGTGTTTTACAGACGCTTTCAACTTATGTATATATATGCCTGATGAGGAAATTGAAAGCGCCTGGCTGATATAGAGTGAGCATACTATTCTTCTAGACGGTCTCTCGGCCAATCAACACAACAGGGGGCCAAATTGTATGGCTACTGATTCGGTCTCAAGGTCAATGAGCACAACAGGGGGCCAACTTTTATGGCACTTGCTTCAGCTATACTGGTAGTATACAAGAGGAAATCGACCATAAATCTATGTATTGCATTTAAAATGCTAAAATAGTAGTGGATATAATTTTGTATTTAGGAATAGAAAAAGGTCACTCCACAGCCGACTGGGGGGGCCAAGGCCCCCTTGGCCCCCCCGGTGGATCCGGGCCTGACATAAACAAATGTGGGGCTCTCTTCATTTAAACCACGGACAAAATTGCAAAAACGTGAATAAAACAAAGGCATAAGCTAAACCTGGAACTATATAGTCCGTGTCCCATATAGTCCGTGCCCCATATAGTCCGTGCCCCATATAGTCCGTGCTCCATATAGTCCGTTCATATACGGTCCCTGGCTAAACTGAAATCACATATAAAAAAATGCCCATCATGTTTCATTAAAAAAATTTGAAAACTCCTGCCTAAAACGTAATGGTTGACCATATTGAAGTATTTAGAATACTTCGACATTGTTTCAACGTTTTTTGTTTGCTGTTATTTACACCAATAGTGAATTTATTACATGCATCAACTTTCTCTTGTAATCTGTGAGAGCGTTCCGTCTATCTTCACTGATATTATTATCCAACTCGATAGCAACTCGTTAACCGACCCTCGTCATGTGATTTATCACGTGACCGTGTTGAGTATGACAGTTCAAAATGGCGGATGTACCTATTGGTGATTCGAATTTGGATGTAGCTAACAATGAAAGTAATACTTCTCAAGACGAGGAGGATTGTGAAAGTTTTCATGATGGACAGGTTAAATATTTGTCTACATATTGTATATACTGTCAACACTGTTATTCGATACGCAGGCTTTAAATATTCGTCGTCCCTTAATTTTGTAAACATTGTTCTTTAACTTCCTTGAAGGATTTCTTTATTGTTTATTGGAGTGGATATTAATGTGTCTTGTTTATATCTGTAATATATGGTTGGCTGGAATAATTCTTTTTTACCACATATCTTAATCCTTAGCTCGACTCGGTAAGATTGCCTGATATCTTGACTGTTATAATGTTATGTCTACATATGATGATATTGTCACCACGAAATCATGCAAATGTTGAATTGTGAACATTGAAAGCATAAAATTTATGAATAACGTTACAGTGTTTATTGAATTGAAATGATTGTCTTCATATGAAAAAGATCTGTTCTTAAGCTGACATTGTCAAAATATACATGTGAAATAGGTATTGATAAGGATAACTCGTTCCATCATCTGACTTTGTAAAGTTGCCATCTCCTCTGGAACAAACACAATTCCAAAAATTAAAAAAAAACATTGTCCTACATGTTTTTATGGACTAATTGGTTACCACATTTCTGCCCCGGTTTTATATTAGTTTAATATGTATACATGTATGGGGAATGGAGTTGATTTTGAAGCAAATGCATGAAATGAAAACTTATTACTGTATTGTCACATAGAACAGTTTCTATGTAATGTCCCTTTCAGTGTGTTAATCTAACATCATCATCTAATACTCCAACAATAATTGGTTTAAACTATTTCTAACTTCCTGGCTGTGATTGATTCATTGTAAATTTGATTATAACATTGGAATTTGGATGTTGTCAGACAATTAAATTAGCTTGTTTTCTGTTTTATCCTTGTTTATTGTGTACGACTGATAATTGAACTGAGCCAATCATCTATTTCTGTATCATTTGTCATACTGACTTAAAGCTTGCTTTGTTAAATTTCTTTTTCTATATTTGACTATGTATATTTCCGTTGCTATTAAAGAAAATTTGATTTTTTTTATTTAATTCATAATGTAAACAAATGCAACTACTAATGTAAAAAAAGTAACATTTCTAAATTCTAGATTCCTGGACTAATATGAATCTCTGATGCCCAAAATTGGCCAAAAGAAAGAAGTCCTCAAACACTTTCTTATTTTTTTCCTTTGTAGCTGATGAGAATATTTATATTCAGTTAGTTTGTTATTTGCATAATAGATATTTAAACTGTAATTTAAGATAATGTTATAAAGTTTGTGATTACTGGTACATGTACCTATACAGAACTCACTATATACTTCCTTCATATTTGCTGAATAAGTTATATTGATTGTTATGATAGTACATACTGACCACAACACTTGTTGCTGACTAAGACATATTGATTGTTATGATAGTACATACTGACCACAACACTAGTTGCTGACTAAGACATATTGATAGTTATGATAGGACATACTGACCACAACACTAGTTGCTGACTAAGACATATTGATTGTTATGATAGTACATACTGACCACAACACTAGTTGCTGACTAAGACATATTGATTGTTATGATAGGACATACTGACCACAACACTAGTTGCTGACTAAGACATATTGATTGTTATGATAGTACATACTGACCACAACACTAGTTGCTGACTAAGACATATTGATTGTTATGATAGGACATACTGACCACAACACTAGTTGCTGACTAAGACATTGATTGTTTTGACCACAACACTATGATTGTTATGACCACAACACTATATCTTGACTCAATGTGATTTTGTTTACATTTTCAGTTGTCCTATATAGGACATGACATAGACGCCATACCACAAAAACTGATAGTGGATTACTCAAAAGCAACCACAAGATTAGATCTGAGCTTTAACCAAATCAAGTGAGTATGATAGTGGATATTATCATCATGATTGCACAGTTTGTGCATTCACAAGTGTGTGGGGGTTTAAATTTAACTTCTGCTGTACTTACACAACTGACTGTGAAATAATAAACTGTACAATTGTTTATTTTCAACATCCAGGATACAATCATTTGAACATTCTTTTCTTTTGATCAGCTGTAACTAGAAAGAAATGTTTAAAGCTTTAAATAAATGAAATTGCCTGTATTCTGTTTATTTAAAGTAAGCTGACAGCAGTTTCTACTGATAAATAACTAAACATTGTATGTGATCTTATATAATATTTGCTGATAGTATATTGAAACTTCTGACATTTTTGGAAGTTGTATCAGTTACAGAATTATAGCAAACTACATGTATAATAATTGATTTCTGGGATAACTTGATAAACTTGCTAACAATTATGCAACTTAATGAATGTTTTAATCTTATTAGAATTTACTTTTCCAAGCAACTGACAACTTACCCTAATGGCTCAGTGATTTTGGACATATTTCTTCTTATTTAGTACCATCATGTGTATCAGGTCATCACATGTAATGCACTTATATTAGAAAAAAGACAATTTCCGACACGGAATTTGACACGCCGATGGATTCCTGGTCCTGAGAAATAGACATTGGCCAGATTTTTAATGGATCCCAGAAGTGGGGAATTATCATTTTCCACTGTGGGAATTTAGACAAAATGCTTGACTCTAGGGTGGGGAATAATACCCAAAAAAGGACAAATTGTCTAATTCCTCTGGGTCAGCCTACCACCCATTGGAGCAATATATTGATTGGGGCATGATATAAACATCGAAGTGGGATGTTTCTCCTTAGAATGGTTTGTAAACAGTAATTGTGCTCGGCTACAAGCTTCGCAACTGCTGTAGGATTGTCTTATATGTCAGACAAATTTTAAACCTGTCCTGTAGCTTTTGCAAGGTACCTGACCTAATGTTCAACATGTTAGCAAACTATCGTGCATTCAAAAGCTGTAAATGTCAGAGAAAATATCTATTTCTCAGACAATAATTGTAATCTTCTCTGACAGAATGTCTGGCATTCTGTGAAGCTCTTGCTGTAAGCATGTGACCATCTGAACTAATTGGACAAACATGTTACTTGTTTATACAATGTATGTTATTTCAGATCATTGACAGGATTGGAAGAGTTCTGCAACCTTGAAGAGCTTGTCTTAGATAACAATTGTATCAATGATCAAACAGTGTTCCCTTGTTTAGAACAATTACATACTCTCACATTGAACAAAAATCAAGTAAGTCAACATACATGTACAACTGTACTATACTCTGTAAGCATGTGTGAACTGTTGCTGTAAGCATCATGTAAGGAATGTTCAAAAAGTTGCTTGATATGATAATTCATTATTAGATGTATTTATTACATATAGACCATGCTACGAGAAATTGGGGTTTAGGAAGTTCTCATCAATCATTTTGGTAGTTGACAAAGTACTGTAATATAGTGGATCTCATGTACTAGTAAGTATGCAAGTATTAATTAAATTTATGATTTTCAGGTATTAATTATTGGTCATTTCAGGACAGTTTTATATATACAAAATGCATAGGAATATTGCATTGTTTTAAAGTTGAATTCAACCAATTTAATTTGACATGTACAAACTGGCAGTGAACCAAGTCTCCAACATTTAAAGTTTCACATGACAGATGTTGTTATGTACACATTGGTATTCCATATTGTTTATAATGCACTTACAGATTTTTAAACTTAAGGCAATCTGATTGATGTTAATTAGTAACTTTTAGGCAATTGTAGGAACAAAATTTGTAATATGACATTTTCAAAATTTAAAATGCAGATTGCATCAGAAAAATGAAACATGCTATTTCATTGGTATAGAGACTTCTTACATGAAACTTCGTTGAATATTTTTATTCCCACAGCTGCCAAAACAATTGTGCATTGTCAATAAAAGAGTTATGCATAATGAATTTTAGTCAGAGTTTTTAAGTCACAGAAACTGAAGCATAGTTTATAGAAGTGTGCACTGAGAGTTAAATAACTAAGTATGTGAACCTTTTGATTTCTCAGTTGAAACACAACATGAAAATTAAATTACAAATTTGAACATTTAATTATTATACTTGTGTATCAATTGTTAAAATGATACAATTATTAAATCACTATATGATCACAGAAGTTGTTTGTAATTAACAAGAAAGTAATACACTACTCCAGTTGGCAGCATTACAGTATGTAGGAAACTCTACTTGATCTTAATCCAGAAAACTCATTCTTTATTAACACATGGCGTGAGCCCAGTGTTTTTTCATTATAATCAAACTTAAAATCATGTTCTCTTTTTCAGATAACAGATTTGGAACATTTAATTGATACAATAAAATCACAATTTCCAAAGTTGACGTATTTAAGTTTACTTGGAAATTCTGCATGTCCTAACCAGTTATCTTCACATGAAAAAGATGAGGAAGATTATTTACGATATAGGTAAATAGAACATGTACTTTATTGCAACCTGATATACAGGTAAATAGAACAAATTCAGTAGGTAATTGTTTTCTTAAATACAGGTCAATAGAACAAGTTTTGCACTTGGTTGATTCGTTATATACAGGTCAATAGAACAAGCTCTGCACTTGATTGATTCCTTATATACAGGTCAATAGAACAAGCTCTGCACTTGATTGATTCCTTATATACAGGTCAATAGAACAAACACTGCACTTGATTGATTCCTTATATACAGGTCAATAGAACAATCTCTGCACTTGGTTGATTCCTTATATACAGGTCAATAGAACAAGCTCTGCACTTGGTTGATTCCTTATACACAGGTCAATAGAACAAGCTCTGCACTTGATTGATTCCTTTTATACAGGTCAATAGAACAAACACTGCACTTGATTGATTCCTTATATACAGGTCAATAGAACAATCTCTGCACTTGGTTGATTCCTTATATACAGGTCAATAGAACAAGCTCTGCACTTGGTTGATTCCTTATATACAGGTCAATAGAACAAGCTCTGCACTTGGTTGATTCCTTATATACAGGTCAATAGAACAAGCTCTGCACTTGGTTGATTCCTTATACACAGGTCAATAGAACAAGCTCTGCACTTGGTTGATTCCTTATATACAGGTCAATAGAACAAGCTCTGCACTTGGTTGATTCCTTATATACAGGTCAATAGAACAAGCTCTGCACTTGATTGATTCCTTATATACAGGTCAATAGAACAAGTTCTGCACTTGGTTGATTCCTTATATACAGGTCAATAGAACAAGCTCTGCACTTGGTTGATTCCTTATATACAGGTCAATAGAACAAGCTCTGCACTTGGTTGATTCCTTATATACAGGTCAATAGAACAAGCTCTGCACTTGGTTGATTCCTTATATACAGGTCAATAGAACAAGCTCTGCACTTGGTTGATTCCTTATATACAGGTCAATAGAACAAGCTCTGCACTTGGTTGATTCCTTATATACAGGTCAATAGAACAAGCTCTGCACTTGGTTGATTCCTTATACACAGGTCAATAGAACAAGCTCTGCACTTGATTGATTCCTTTTATACAGGTCAATAGAACAAGTTCTGCACTTGGTTGATTTTACTTAGATATAGGTCGATAGAACAATCTCTGCACTTGGTTGATTATTTAGATATAGGTCGATAGAACAATGTCTGCACTTTGAAATATGAATTAGGCACTATTTCACAAAAGTTCTTTTGGGACTAGGTCTGGTCGTTTGAATTATTTAAACAAAATGTTATTAATTTTGCAAGTTAGTCATCTATTTAAGGATTAAACTGCTTATGTTGGTGTTTTATCATAGTTTAAATTATTTTGGGGCAATTCAAAGTCCCAAATGACATTATCAAAGAAGGATTTTGGGAATTTAGGACATGTGGTGCTGTAGTCAATGTAATTTATCAGGATTTAAATTACATTAGTCTGTCACATGTTTGTCAATGAACAATGCAATCGAATTGGAAATATCACAAAAATGAATCATGTATTTACAATGTATGTATTTATGCTATAATTCATTCCTATGTATACAGTTATCATTATTCAGAACAATATGACGTAAACCGTATGACACGAGAGACGTAGATAATGTGACACTAGACACACAGATCATGTGACACTAGACACATAGATCATGTGACACTAGACACATAGATCATGTGACACTAGACACATAGATCATGTGACACTAGACACATAGATCATGTGACACTAGACACATAGATCATGTGACACTAGACACATAGATCATGTGACACTAGACACATAGATCATGTGACACTAGACACATAGATCATGTGACTCAAGAGACATAGATTAGCACAGATCATTTATGTTCTCTGGTTTCCAGATAAGTGGAAGTTAACACTTTGTCATTACATTTAATGATTGGATTCATGTAGCCTGATATCTACTTCTTTAAGTATCATTACTTGAATTTTGCCCTTAATGCTAGTATGAGCATTGTTTTTATTTTTTTAATTGTGTAACGAGGGACGTTCAAACAATGATTTGTTGTCATGTTATATTTAATGGTGTCGTTGATTGATTTTATGGTGATGATATCAAACTTTCAAAGTATATTAATTTATTGAATTCCATGCTTGAAAACATTTCATTGTTACATACTTACATTGCGATGTATATTTGAATTCTGGTTTTATATTTATTTCAACTGTGAGATGATAATAATCAAACACTGTTTACTTCTGGCCAAAAGTCGAATACGATAATGTAGCCGAGAGTGAGGCTATCAGAACATTGAACTGTCTCGGACACAGAGAAAACCTCTATTCATGACTCAACTTTCAACCTACATTTGTTTATCGTTAGGGGTGTCACGATACGTATGAAGTGTACCACAATATATTGCAATACTTTAATGACGTATTGCAATATGTACCCCAATATATTGCTTCATTAACCTAAGCTAAGGATGACAATATTTGTCTGACATGAACACTTTTATGCAACTCCAAACTATTCAAATGTGTTTCAACAATAAATGACTAACATTGAACAATAACCATTCTCTGTAACTGAACAATAACCATTCTCACTTTAGTTTAAGACTTACATGAGGTTTTCATGACCAAGAGAAATAAGCTGTAACTGAACAATAACCATTCTCTGTAACTGAACAATAACCATTCTCTGTAACTGAACAATAACCATTCTCTGTAACTGAACAATAACCATTCTCTGTAACTGAACAATAACCATTCTCTGTAACTGAACAATAACCATTCTCTGTAACTGAACAATAACCATTCTCACTTTAGTTCAAAACTTATAAGAGGTTTTCATGACTAGATAATTTCATCCTTTTCAATTCAGCCATTAACTTTTTCTTGCAGACTGAAAATGTATTGAAAAATATGGTATGTTCATTTCACATTGTGGTACAATACATTATTTCTGCATATTGCAATATACTGCTATGCTGATAAAGCAAGTGAATTATCTTGAATCATAGACTGTTCTACTAAATGTGTTTCAGATATAAAGTGATATACAGTCTTCCTCAGATGAAATTTTTGGATTCCTCACCCGTCACAGCGTCTGATTTGAAGGAAGCAAAGCGTGTTGGCCCGTATATGACTGTAGTAAGAGGAACAGAGCAAGATCTATCTGTAAATATTTTATATGTTATAGTAAATGGGTATACAAATCAGTGTGGAAATATAGTAAATGGGTATACAAATCAGTGTGGAAATATAGTAAATGGATATACAAAACGGTGTGGAAATATGTTACTGTTTGTTACTGTTTCAAATAAGATTGCAATTCTTGTTGAAATTGTTTACTGTAATAGTAATATCCTTAAGGATATCTCAGGTTTGATTATTTGTGTGTGGAAACAATCAAGTTTGTATCGATAAGTTTTCCATAAGTGAGTTTTCCATAAGTGGATACAAGACTCTCTATAACCTCTGCTATTTACATCACCGGTTTTCAAGAGCAAGATTATGTTAGCTATGTATTACTATTAACATACATATAGGAATAAAACATGCTGTATGGAGCCTGTCCGCTTTCTCTATACTATAAGAAGTGTGAATTATTACAATTGTGTGTTTTAACCGCAGTTACCAGAGGACCTGGCATCATCTCCCAAGTTATACACACCACTACCAGATAATAGTAGAGAAAGTGACGAACATCTAGGTAAATATCTATGTATTTTATTTGTTATGACATTTAATGTCAAGATTTGTTTTGCATTGTTAATGTCAACATTTATCTACCATAATACAAATATATCAGAAAAAGAAGTAAGGGCTATTCCAGGAAAATCAGGCTTTGGGTTTGGGCGGGGGGTAGGAACAAACAGCCCAAAAGAAGGAGACCTATTGAATTTTGAATTTCTTTTTACCCCCCCCCCCACCAACAGATTTTGACACCCCACCCACCATGGTAATTTTAATAGGTCATTGTTCCTCCCCCCCCCCCCCCCAGGGAGATATTCCTGGAAGAGCCGTAATATACTTTGTTATTTTATCCATTCATACTGGCATGTATTATATGATGTGTATAATTGTCACTGTATATTACCTGATCTCTTTACAGGAACATTTGGGAAAAGTAAATATGTTTATTACGGCAAACATTCTGAAGGAAACAGATTCATTAGGAACACTGACCTTTGACCTGTGTTGCATTTTAACCTTGAACTCTACTCAGCTGAAATCTGTTGAAGCAGTGACCTTGACTTCTAAATTAAAAAAGAGCAATTCTCTAGAATTAGATATAGAACAATAATCAAATTAATTTTGAATTTAAAGTCACTTGTAAGTTTGTCGAACGTGAATAGGTAAAATGATAGAGTGAGTGAACTAGTCAGTGAAATTCTTCGAAAGGAAATGATATTATAACTTACGTGTACATTTTGTATTCAATAATAATGTGAAGGTCACTGTCAGAAATTTTTCTGGAAGATCATGGTTCCTTTTCTTGGATTCATCCATCTATGGAAATAATTGGAAATGCACTAGTAATAATTATTGTTGTTTTTGTTGTTTATATACAGTATGATAATACTTACCTGGATTATGTGAATATTTGTGCTAATCCGTAAGTTATCATACCTGTTTTTAAACTGTTAAATAGCATTAACATTTTTATATCATTCCTGCTACTATGTTTTTAAATTCTTGGCTATACATTTACTTTTTTTAAATTGTCTTAGTGGCTTGACATGCAACATTTTCTAAGTCCTTGCGAGAAGTTTGTCCAAAAAGGTAGATTGCTAGATCATCAGCAAAGCATAAATGGCAACTTCCAGTACCTTAAGATTGTCACATGCCCACTCAATGAAAATGGCGATTATATTGCATTGTCAAATGTGTTACATTAGGTTACTCTTGCCATATGTTGCTACAGTTCTGATGCTGCCTGTTAATTACTTGAGTAATTCCAACATATTGTTTCTGAAATCCTGGTTTACACTGATATTGTAAAATAGTTGTAATGTGCTTGTAGTCATTATACCATTAAAGCTTATTGTTTTTCGCAGCACTTTTTTTTAGATTTAGCACATGTCAGTGTTTATCTATTTAATGTGGTTGTTGTTACATGCATATGTAGAGATATAGAAATACATGTGAACATTCTTTGAAATACAATTTTATGAGAGCTAAATTGTACATACATGACATCACTGTATTTTATTGTTTTTTTATGTTTCAGTGCAATTATCTAGTTATTGTTGTAAATATTCCATATTTTGATATTTTTACTTGTCATTGAAGTGATAAGTACACATATATGTTGTTTTAAGTCACAGTAGATGATGGGAATCACAAATTTGCTTCAATATAACTGCATTATTTAGCATATATCAGTACCGTTGTCCACTAAAACTATGTTATTTACATCAATTAATAAAGTGGGTCAATCATATGAAAGATTCAATACAGATGAAAAAAGCAGTAAAGTTATTCTAGATTCTAGTGATTTTTACCTACCTTGATCATAGAATGGATGACAGTTCTGTTAATACAGAAGTAAAGTCATGGCGCTGTGGGCGAGATTGATCTATACTCTGCCATTGTTGTGTTTCAGGTCATTGTGGCTTTAAGAAATATTCTAAATTAGTTTTCTCTTAACGAAGGTTTGTATAGAGGTATGTGTTTAAATCTATTTTCATCTGTAAATATACGAGGCATGTTTATCAAGCAAAGATAGTGCTCTGTACAGTGAAACCTCGATAATAAGACCGCAATTGGCTCTGAAAACGTTTGGTGTTGGTCGTGAGGTGGTCTGATTGTTGAAATATAAAAGCAAAATGAGTAACTGGTCCATGACAGAGGTTCTCATTAATGAGGTGGTCTTAATGTACATACCGGTATGTTCGTTTAGTAAGGGTGTCACAGTAGACCCTTATATTGCTATTTGCGGCCAAACTGTACTGCAATAAAAAAATTAACAAAACGGGTTTTAAACAATGGATGTTATACTGCTGTCTGCCAGATAGTTACTAGCTAAACACTCAAAATGTATGAAATCATCTTGTCATGAAAGACTCAAGAGTAGTCAAAAACTGAAATGAGAACGATCAACTATTCTTTATCAGTTTTTAGCTGATAACATCAAGTTGTGACAACCTCGTATTTAATTACAAGTCAAAAACAAGTTTTGTTTCTGCTTATATAAGTTTATTTTTGTAACATATATTTAAAGAGTTTGGAATAAATGTTCAAGTGAGAAAAATATCTACATTCATAGCGTAAGACAATAATATTGTGGTACATCTTGTACTGCAAAACATTGCTAAAATATTGCAATATATTGTGGTACATCTTGTACTGCTAAACATTGCTAAAATATTGCAATATATTGTGGTACATCTTGTACTGCAAAACATTGCTAAAATATTGCAATATATGGTGGTACATCTTGTACTGCAAAACATTGCTAAAATATTGCAATATATTGTGGTACATCTTGTACTGCAAAACATTGCTAAAATATTGCAATATATTGTGGTACATCTTGTACTGCAAAACATTACTAAAATATTGCAATATATAGTGGTATACTTCAGGCATATTGTCACACCCCCATCTTTAAGCGAGGTTTTACTTTTTCACGATTTAATATTTTGATGATTTTATCGTTTACATTCCTTGAAGGTTGTAGTTTTTTGTTTGGTTAGCTGTGATAGCAATATGGTCATGGTTGGTACTACTGTACTGTACAGTGTATACAAGCGGTATATTCATTTTAAATGTCGTTATTACAGTAAATTGTGTTGAAAGCAGTTAAAATTACATGTTAATGTAAACATGACTGTACTTGTTAAATGCTCGGAGCGTAATGTTAAGAAATTCTTATGTTGAACATTGCATTACATATATTTTGTGTAAATAAAGGAAATAACTTCAATTTGTTGTTTAAATTCTTCTGTTTGTTCTTCAGTTTATCTTACTGGTTTGATCCAATGTTAGATATCTGGTTTGTTTTGATGGGTTTAGCTTGGACTTAAATTCCCGTGTGGAATCAGGTATCAATATACAACATGTCTGCATTATACTGACCCAAATACCGTGTTGAATCAGGTATCCATATACAACATGTCTGTATTATACTGACCCAAATACCGTGTGGAATCAGGTATCCATATACAACATGTCTGCATTATACTGACCCAAATACCGTGTGGAATCAGGTATCAATATACAACATGTCTGCATTATACTGACCCAAATACCGTGTGGAATCAGGTATCCATATACAACATGTCTGTATTATACTGACCCAAATACCGTGTGGAATCAGGTATCCATATACAACATGTCTGCATTATACTGACCCAAATACCGTGTTGAATCAGGTATCCATATACAACATGTCTGCATTATACTGACCCAAATACCGTGTTGAATCAGGTATCAATATACAACATGTCTGCATTATACTGACCCAAATACCGTGTTGAATCAGGTATCCATATACATGTCTGTATTATACTGGCCCAAATACCGTGTTGAATCAGGTATCCATATACAACATGTCTGTATTATACTGGCCCAAATACCGTGTGGAATCAGGTATCCATATACAACATGTCTGTATTATACTGACCCAAATACCGTGTGGAATCAGGTATCCATATACAACATGTCTGTATTATACTGACCCAAATACCGTGTGGAATCAGGTATCCATATACAACATGTCTGTATTATACTGACCCAAATACCGTGTGGAATCCAGTATCCATATACAACATGTCTGTATTATACTGGCCCAAATACCGTGTGGAATCAGGTATCCATATACAACATGTCTGTATTATACTGACCCAAATACCGTGTGGAATCAGGTATCCATATACAACATGTCTGTATTATACTGACCCAAATACCGTGTGGAATCAGGTATCCATATACAACATGTCTGTATTATACTGACCCAAATACCGTGTGGAATCAGGTATCCATATACAACATGTCTGTATTATACTGACCCAAATACTGTGTGGAATCAGGTATCCATATACAACATGTCTGTATTATACTGACCCAAATACTGTGTGGAATCAGGTATCAATATACAACATGTCTGTATTATACTGACCCAAATACAGACTCACATTCTTTTAGTTGGGGGATGTTAAGTTATGTTAAACAATTGTGTGTAGCTTGGCTCAAGTGAAATATATGTTTAGCTCCATATAAATTGCAGTGCAATGAGGACTTTAGGGAGACTTGCGGGTGGGGTACATGAGGGTCAAGGTGCGCAAATAAATATTGAATTGAATTGAATTGGTCACCAGTCCTAAAACAGAATAATGGTTAATAGTATCTCGAGTCATGTTAGACTTTGCACATGTTTTGCTCACATTGAACCTCAAGCATGGGGTTGTATATTGGATGATGTAGGTCAAGGTCACTTCTATGACGGAACTCTACTTTCCACTCTATCTGCACTTACAGTATGGAGTTCCTGGCATCGAGTTTGCTTGAATACAGATAGCTTGCCCTGAGACAAAGATTGGCTTTGTGAATAGTGTCGCAATGGATCATGGTCACTATAATTCAATTCAATACATTATTTTTCCTCTATATCTTCAGTTTTGATCGAGTTATTTCCCTCAAACTTTGTACATATGTAGCTTGCATCAGGACCATGTTACAATGTTGCATATAGGGCCACAGGGGTTAATGGTAACTTTTACAAAAAGAAAATGTAAGTTTCCACTCATTACACATATAATGGAATTTATTGCATCAGTATGTCGAGCTAACAAGCTTTACTGACCTTCCAACCTGTTCTAACCTCTACCTCAGCTAATAACCTGTTCTAACCTCTACCTCAGCTAACAACCTGTTCTAACCTCTACCTCCGCTGGTAACTTCCCTACATAAATCAGAGGCGGAGGACTAATGACTTATAATTGTCTTCATTAAATCGTCACTGAGCACATAAGCCTTGCTGGGGTTAACAGATAACAACCTCTTAATTGGCAGTTATTCATTCTCCTGTCTGGACAAACCTCTCCAAACCTGTACTGTACATTCTGGTTAAGTATGGCATTTCATAAAAACAACACTGCATGTTTCCTATAAGAATGTTTATTAAATATATCTAACGATTTAAAATGGTATCCATGACAACAGGAAGTGATGTAATATCATAACCATGGAAACAGGGAGCTATGTAAAATGTATCCATGGAAACAGTTATATACAAAAATGGACATAAAAAAACTCACATTACCCTTGAATAAATATTTTAAGACAATTGATTAAAAAATTTGAAAATGCATCAACAATAAAAATGTACAAAATCATGTATAACTAAATAACAAAATTGTCATGTCAATATGTTTACAATATCAACATTTAGCACATTAGGATTTTAACAACGGTTTTGATTCCTGCATTTGGTAGTTTGATTTCTACATATACTTTTTTAAAAGACTATTAATGAGCAAATCATAAAAAACTATTTCCAAAGATGATTCTGGGAGTAAGTTCCAACTTGGAGATGTGTTTACATATTTGGCACAGACACAGGGTAATATAGGCCTATGCAATATATACATTCATATCAGCATGCTGCTAAATATTGTAAGAAGTAATTTAAATGTCTGTGACAATTTATTACATTAATTCTAGTAGAATGAAAAAAAAACTTTCAATAAGAAATATCCTATGTGGAGATTTCACAATTTTTCTGGAAATGCAAAAATAAGTTGAAACAAAAAGTGAAAGAAAAAGCTTTGTTGCCATGTGACTTCCCACTATATATCATGTCGTTTGAAGAGAGGTTGTTGCTCAAGAGAGGGCTGTTCTGGAGAGGTTGCATTGTATATAATTATATAGAACACTAACAAATACAATTAAAACATGTACATGTATTGTATTTTATCATGAATTGTGAGCAATATCTAATATTGCTTGTTCCAAGACAAGCCACGACATAACTGTGATATATAATGACAAAATGCAAACTGGGATCAAATTACAATCATTTCTAGTTCAAAGGCTTGCATGTTGGTTATTATGCAAAAGTTAATTTTGAACAATTTACTAATAATTTAAGCAAGTATCGCCTACCAGCATCTTGTATAGTCTTAGTTTTAACTGTTCAAGAGTTGTCACCTTTATGCCTCAATTGCACTGTGACATAATAATATTCCTTTAATACAATCTCATTCTCTGAGATTTTTGGCCAAAATGACATACATGTATTTGGACGAAATTGAGCTACTAACATTTCTGAATGCAGGTCACTACAAAACAAAAGTTATTGCAAAAAAACATTTTTAGGGAATTACACCATTTTAAATATAGTCATCAAGACTAGATCTACCAACATTTCTGAGTTTCACAAATTGAATACAGCAAATATGTTTTCAGATACAATAATATTTTACAAATAAATGTATATTATTCTTTTCCTTAAGTAAAGGGGCCGTCTCAATGTTTACAGATAATTGTTTTGCTTCTGCTCGCCGCCGAATCATATATCTGAAATATTTCAACAAGCTGATGCAATTAATGTGAAGACATGATGTCATAATGCGAAAACATGACATCATCTTTATTGCGTTTTTCTCAAAAATGAGGCTCAGTGCATTTGGGCCAAAAATCTCAGAGACTGTCACAAATAGTCAATTAAATGATTGCACATAACTAAAGAAGCTAAACATGTCTCTAAATCAGAATTCTTGATTAAATAACATCTACTCTTAAATTCACATGAGGTAATACAGTTTTCTGTACAAACACATCAGTCTGACATTTTGACATAGATTGGCAGTATAATACAACTATTATGATTTCATGAAATAAGTCATTAAATATGCAGATTCTGAGCAATATTTTATTAATTTTACACAATAATTGATAGTCTCAGAAAAGAATAAATATTTTAAACTCTAGTATACTATACAATAAATTGATAAATTAGGTGTGTCCATATACCATGATTGTCCCAACTAAGGGCTTTCAAGTTGAAAAGGGGCCGTAACTCCTCCAAAAAATGTTGGATTGTAACCAGTATCAAACTGGACCTGTATTTTATTGTCCTATGCTTATGCATCCAGTATGAATTGAATCCATATATCCTTAGAAGATGGAAAAATCAATGTTTGCATGGATGGATGCACAGTTGGACAGAGGTAACATTTTATGCCCCTTCGCCATTCTTATAATAAATCATTATGAAAGCTTTGATATGATTGCAGAATTCAATAATTGTATCACAGAGTCAATTATGTAAACTTTCTGGTCTAGTCATATAAAACAAATAACAATTATACACTATACACTACACTATACTCTCAATTTTTCTTTGACAATAGATCAACACAACCCACCAATATTGCTATAACTATAATTAGTTTCATCTAAACACACAATTGTTTAAATACTACCTGTATTATATTCTAATGTAAATCAAGCAATTTATACTCAAACTTTATAAATTCAAATCTATTGAGTATGTGCCCGAGGAACAAATGCTAATGATGGCATGAGTGAAGAATTAATCATTGATTCAATGTGACTTTAATATTCATGAGACAGACAAAATTGCATGTTTGCGGTAGTTTCATATATTTCCATAGCAACTTTTACATTTTTGGTTCCTTGTAATATGTATTTTTCTTGGTCAATGGTAATTCCCTCACAAACAGTCCATCACCTTCATCCGCTGCTAACCAATTGTTACAATCAAACACACATTCCTCATACAATGGTACTTTTATGTCATCTAAGTTATCATCATCATCATCAACATCTTTCTTGCCTTTACTTCTAAAACTAGATGCACTAGTGCTGACTCTGCGACTACTTGTTGCGCTGGAGCCTCTTCTGCTTCTATCAGTGCCTGTAGAACTTCTACGATGTTTGTCAAAATCTCTATCAGACTTTTCATGGTTTCGTTTAAGTGCAGATCCTGGCCTTCTTTTTGTAGATGAGTCAGAGCTTTCACTCTCAGAACTGCTGCTTCTATTCCTCCTAGACTTCTCCTTAGATCTTTTATCATCTTTATCAGATCGCTTAGTTTCATCAAACCTTCCATACGCTGATCCAGGTCTCTCACCTCTCCTATATGCTGATCCAGGTCGCTTGTTGTCTTCATCTCTTCTGTTTGCAGATTCAGGTCCCCTTAATTCCCTTTCCCTTTTACGTTCTGACCCCTTTTCTGTTTCCGCCTCGGTATCAGAAGATTCCGAAGAACTGGATGATACAGAAAACAAATTTTTATCCCCAGGTTTCTTCAAGTCTCTTTTTGCTTTCTTATCCTTTCTCCCCTCTCTCTCCTTCCTAGATCTAGATCTCCTTCCCTCTGCATCTTCATCATCAGTATCTTCGTCAGTTTTATCTTTATCCATATTCTTCTTTTTCTGTAGTTTCCTATTCTTCCTCATTTTCTTCAATCGTTCTCTTGCTTCATTTTTTGGTATGTACCTCTTTACTGTCACCTGATACACAGAAGAATTGTCAATCAGTGAAACACAATTTATTGACAGTGAAAGAATTCATCAAAACTTAAATGTTGTTTATATGTTTATGTTACTCAATGGGATGTTTCAGATATACTGAAACATTATAAACTTTCTGTGACTCTAGCAGACTAAAGTATTTAAAGAGTAATATGTTACCATTGACATTACATGTACTACCAAATTTACATCATAAATGACTGAGCATACCGGTTAAAACATCCATCTATTATTTACGATAAATCACAAATTCAATAAGAAAGACCATTATTACTGTGATGGCAGCCACTGCTATTACTGGCCAAAAAGTTAAATCTGACCTACAAAATGTGCATTTACAGTTTGTGATATAAATGAAATTTCCAGATTATAGAATTTGTTAATCATGTTTTCTAAAAACTATAAGTATATGCAATGGCTTGTTTTATCATAGTCAGAAAACTTGCTCACTGGTAATACCATTTAGTAATTTACCAATGATACACTATTACGTGTCATGCATTATGTCTTCCATATTTTCTCACCTTTTCTAGATACCATCCAGCTCCAGGTCCAAAATTATCATGACCGACAACAATATGATCCATAGCACCAACATTGACCGATCTTATCTGTAACAAAATTATATAATATGTTATACACAGTTTATGACAGTTTCCATAACTTCGGACATCTTGCCAAGCTCCAATGTCAATATTATAAACAACATATGGCTTCAAAGCATATATAAGCGCTGCTGTACGATTTCCAACCTCTTCTTTAAGTGACGTCATTTTCCAGAAAACGTCACTTGTGATGTCACCACGTACTGACAGTAAGCAATATTTGCCCCATATGGCAATACGAAAAGTAAGTGACCATAATTTATGGAGTAAATATTGTTTCCTGCTTGCAAAAAGTGATATCACATGTTGCGTTTTCTTAAAATGACATCACTTACAGAAGAGGTTGTAAATCCAATAGTAGCGCTCATATAATATTTTACAGAAAATCCTCACCTAAGGACAACCTCATAGTTGAGACCTCTTCATGAGTAAGACTAGTTTTTCCATAAATTAACTTGATGATCAGACCACCTAACAACATTGTTCAAAACCAATACTGGTACATGCATCATCATAAAGGTTTTACTGTATATACATTGAAACATTTAAGGTACCTATATGGTATTTTGACAGCCGGACAGGAGTTAAAATCAATGAATTGTGTGAAATCCTGTCTATTTTACATTTCTTTTTTCTCATATTGCGAGTTTCAGAAATAAATAAATACACATAGACTTCACATATCTATAGACTGGAAAGTCAGTGATGCTTCAAAATCTTATTTTCTCTGAAAAACAACACATAGCATTATCACTTTGTGTTCACATGCATACTTTGTGTCTGTAAGATATTTTACTGAACACATTTTATCCAATCATAGTGATAGTGAATACGACTATCTGCAATTATCATGCACATGTGACAATTGTGGAGTTTCCCCGCCTTCCAGTACAGCATTTGAATGTCAGACAAGCATATACTTTCAATATGCATGTTTTTTTATTTGTGATATTTTTTAGCCTTGTCTTAATCAATTTTGAGTGTGTAAGAGTTTTTTTCAAACCAAAATAAATGTTGAATGTAACGACATTTAGCATACATGTTAAGCCAAATATCAAATAACCATCATGTACAGTTCTATATATCCCTTTTAAACACACAGATCTCTAAGATATGAAACGACATTGTAAAAAACTGTTTCATGCGTTTTAAATGCATCATGTATACATGCTGAAATTGGTGCACTTGAAATATTTAGATGCTTGTGAAAGACAACAGTCAGTACATGTATATACCTGATACACTTCCTGTATAGCCCGGATAAAAATATCATCAAATTGTATCAAGAGTCTTTGTTTAGTAAGCAAACATATATAGACATGTTATATTATGTTATATCATTATATGATCCATAATTCTTCACCTGCCACTTATTTCCCAATGTCCAGAACAAAACTGACCATATATGATAGGTCATAAATGCATGTATACAGGTAATGAACGATCTGGTAGAATTTTTATCTGGTAAAAAGCACATTTTAGGTTTTAAAGAGAACTTACAGATTAAAATTTTGTGCAAGAACAGAAAACATGTGAATACCATTAAACTTCTGTTAACAAATTATGATGGGAAAATGAGAAGCAGAGAATTATCATTATAACTTATTTTGCACCATTTTTTGAGAGTGAATATATTTCAGTCATGTATGGCTGTCAGTTGATCTGTACTCCTAGGGTTGCCGAATAGTACTGACCTTCCATCTACAAGCAGCTGATGATAAGTTCCCCACATGTAACAGAGGTGGAGAACAAATGACTTGGATGTTGAGTAAAATTATCACACTGAACATATCCATCACACAGGTTCAATCTTTTAGTTGAAACTTCTTATTAAGACAGTTGAATGTTAAAAGATTATACTAGAAAATTGTATTTTCCAGCAATAAATGACCGAGATGTAACAAGAATACTAACACAACTTCAAATATACTTGAATTCACAGAGTGCAGAAAATATCACACAAGGAATGGTTTATCGGTAGATTTACATTAGAAAACCAGAAAAATCAAGTTTTATATACGAGAAAGGGAAGGTTGTTTAAAAATTTGAAATTTTACCGAAAATGTCTGTAAATAAAAGTATGAGCACTTATAATGTAACAGATCAAATATAAACACAAAACACAAGCTGACGTACACAAACTAACGTAAAACCACACTTAACTACTTATATATGTAATAAAACGTCTGACATTGGTTAGATGTCAGACATTTCCAATCCACACTGTGTTTGTGTCTTTACTGTGACATAAATTAACTGCATTGACAGGGGAACACAAATATAAAATAGAATTCTGGCTGCTAAAATTAAATATATATAAAAAGTCAAACTAGATTCCATTCAACTAAATGAAACCTATCAATCTCATAAACCCAAGCCAGACCACAGGAGATTGTTGTGAGTTCTCTCCCTTTATCCCTTCTAGAATTATCTCCCTTTATTGCTTCTTAAGTATTATAATACTATACATACACAAACTATAAAAGAATAAAGGGAGAGATCTCTAGAAGAGATAAAGGGAGAGAACTCGTGACAATCTCCTGTGAGTCGGAAAATACTAAACCCTGTAGATTGAATCAGTTCTATAATAAACACTGTATTTTTACACATATTTCAATAAGTGAATTATAACACTAACATCGAAATGATCCACCATATTTCTTTCAAAGTTGTTCTTGGCATCATCGAGTTTAAGTTGGGGTGTGATACCATTGGTGCCAGCTAGCTGTATGAAAACATTAGCATCTGTACCAGCGTATCTTTTATCTCCGGTCTTCACAGTTATCTCATATCTCGTATCAGTGCCTGAAAGTAAACATAAAACATTGTTCAATCATTTAAATTCTTCCATTAATTTTTAAGGGATGGCTAAAAAGTGAGCAGAATAATATCTTCATATATTGAATAACATATACAGTAAAACCTCACTTAAAGACCACCTCAATATTAGTCTCACCTCAGAATTAAGACCACAGTTTTCAAGTTCATTTTCACTGTTTTGCTCTTTAGTTAACATCAATATTAACACCACCTAAATAAAAAGATCAGGTTTCGAGGGTCCCAATGGTGGTCTTATTATTGAGATTTTATTGTACACTCAAATGCTTTTCTAATTGGTGACTTCTTATCTTGTATTATTGTCATATTTGTTCAAATGCAATGAAATATAAATTACTTAACATTGTGTTACAACATACTTTTTACCCATATGACAAGCTTTTGAAACCCAATGACATAAAACATTGCTTACTTCTACATACATACAGTATGAATATTACATGTGTATTCAATGATTGCTAACTTCTACATACATACAGTATGAATATTACATGTATATTCAATGATTGCTAACTTCTACATACATACAGTATGAATATTACATGTGTATTCAACGATTGCTAACTTCTACATACATACAGTATGAATATTACATGTGTATTCAATGATTGCTAACTTCTACATACATACAGTATGAATATTACATGTGTATTCAATGATTGCTAACTTCTACATACATACAGTATGAATATTACATGTGTATTCAATGATTGCTAACTTCTACATACATACAGTATGAATATTACATGTATATTCAATGATTGCTAACTTCTACATACATACAGTATGAATATTACATGTGTATTCAACGATTGCTAACTTCTACATACATACAGTATGAATATTACATGTGTATTCAATGATTGCTAACTTCTACATACATACAGTATGAATATTACATGTATATTCAATGATTGCTAACTTCTACATACATACAGTATGAATATTACATGTGTATTCAATGATTGCTAACTTCTACATACATACAGTATGAATATTACATGTGTATTCAATGATTGCTAACTTCTACATACATACAGTATGAATATTACATGTGTATTCAATGATTGCTAACTTCTACATACATACAGTATGAATATTACATGTATATTCAATGATTGCTAACTTCTACATACATACAGTATGAATATTACATGTGTATTCAACGATTGCTAACTTCTACATACATACAGTATGAATATTACATGTGTATTCAATGATTGCTAACTTCTACATACATACAGTATGAATATTACATGTATATCCAATGATTGCTTACTTCTACATACATACAGTATGAATATTACATGTATATTCAATGATTGCTAACTTCTACATACATACAGTATGAATATTACATGTGTATTCAATGATTGCTAACTTCTACATACATACAGTATGAATATTACATGTGTATTCAATGATTGCTTACTTCTACATACATACAGTATGAATATTACATGTATATTCAATGATTGCTAACTTCTACATACATACAGTATGAATATTACATGTATATCCAATGATTGCTTACTTCTACATACATACAGTATGAATATTACATGTGTATTCAACGATTGCTAACTTCTACATACATACAGTATGAATATTACATGTGTATTCAATGATTGCTAACTTCTACATACATACAGTATGAATATTACATGTGTATTCAATGATTGCTAACTTCTACATACATACAGTATGAATATTACATGTGTATTCAATGATTGCTAACTTCTACATACATACAGTATGAATATTACATGTATATCCAATGATTGCTTACTTCTACATACATACAGTATGAATATTACATGTGTATTCAATGATTGCTAACTTCTACATACATACAGTATGAATATTACATGTATATCCAATGATTGTTAACTTCTACATACATACAGTATGAATATTACATGTGTATTCAATGAACATTCATTCAAATCAGGCAAGTAATTCTTTTTTTCAAAGTGCAAATCATTAAAGAATTTGAAGGACTTGCAAAGAAAGCAGACTATTCACATGATGGTTACATATTCAATATATGAACTAGTTGGTTTACAAAGTACATGTCAAGACATTTATGATGGAACACACAGAAATATATAGTCCATGAAATGAAGTCCGTTATAAAAACAGTGTTAATTTCTCAGAACTAGACAGCACTCAGGTAATCAGTAAATTTTTCCAATTCCGACCTCCATGTTCATATAACAGTGTAAATGCTGAACCAATTATAGTGTAGATCTAGTCCAGAACTGCATGTCGGAATACATCTACCTGTTTTGGGGTTTTAGTAATTTATTTCAGTTCCACAGAGAGGAAAAGTGAAGTCACCAGAGTTATGACCTCATGAGGTTTTATAAAGGGAAATGTATGTTGTAAAGATATATTATGAGGAAGTGCCTAAATGTACCAGAACACACAAACACTAGACAAAGTAGCCATAAGTTCTTCCACTTTACAATCACTCATGCCAATGAGATTTGTAATACATATACCTGCAATACAAGAATCCCTAACATGTGCTACCTTCCTAATATTACCGGTACATGAATTTCACAAGATTACATCTGACTAAAATGAACTGTTCCACAACAAAATCTGTATTAGCGACCAAAAAAGCCATTCTCACGTTTATAAATTTTCTAACTAGATTTATTTTCTAGTTTCATGGAATACCAAAATGATCAAATCTGGACGTTCACTTTTCTTCTTATAGCAATTCCGGTTTCATGAACAAAATGCAAAAGTAAACTACAAAATGAAGATGTTTCCTCACAAACGCTTTACTCAAATGCACATTAATACTTAAAAATTCTTCTGTTCTTCAAATGGAAAATCTAATTATGGAACATTTTCATTTACAATGTAATTCTTTTAATCACAATTAAGCCACCAAAAATAGGTCAGTGAAAGCTTTGTGATGTCAAAACCTACATTGGGAAATACTCGACGTCATAACCAATGTCACTAATACAGGTTTTATCATGGAGTTGTTCATACTTAACTTTTCATCGACAGGTTTTTGTGATAAAGCAACAAGCATGGTATGAATAAACTTTGTAATTTTGGATCTTGATTTCACCAAATATTTCAATTGATATCAAACTTAAATTCATATTTTTGAGAATTTATATTTTGAGCTACAGAATGCAAAGTCAATCAACAAAGTTAGTACAGGAACCAGAGTTAGACGTACCTGGAGCATTATAAATGATGATACTGCATGTTACATTGAAATCTTTCATACAAGAATAAAACATTAGTCATGAGATAAAGATCAATTTGAGAAGTTTTGTAATACCAGGACCTGTGTAAAAAAAGAAACGTTATTCTTGCAAACAAGACCAGGATTTCCCACATTGACACCGGTGCTGGAAAACTCATACACCCCCTTCCTATAGGATGAGTCTCCTGCTAATGATGTCACATAATGACATGATGCAACATCAAATAATAACTTGAATGAATTTATGAAATATGACGTTACTGTAAACAAAAAGTCCTTAAAACACTGGTTGTTTGATTCAATCTTGTCCATTATATCGTAAAAAGGTATGCAAGACAAAGAATCCATCACTGTCTTCGAGTGCGGATGTAAATGTCTGGCACTAAGGTAACTGTTTACACAGTAAGTTAGCGGAGCCTCATTCCTGTCCAAACAGTAACCCTCGAGCCGGATACTTATATCTGTACCGGAAGTCAGTGAAAGATTTCTATGATCTTTACACTGGAAATTAATAATACATGTATAGGCAACGAATAACATGTAAAACATGAAATAAAATAATAAATACTGGAACATATATTGACACAAAAAAACAGAAAGAAATATTACACAAGAAATTAAATCTGAAATGGAAAGATGCACAAGGAATTTGGGAGGGATAACTAATAATTGAAATACTTGTTAGACAACTTTAAAATGTTTACATGTGAATCTGTAAACAAAATAATCAACAGTATAACAAATAAATGTGAAATATCAATATTGAGCAGTTTTGCTCAGTAACTTAAACATGCAGAAACTCTCCCAGTACCAGATTTACCTGTTATTGAGTGGTATCCAGCTAGCATGTAAATGAAAAGTTTAGACATGTCAGAAAATATACAAGCAATGTAATGAATTTAATATTTCATTATAATCAATGTTGTAACTGGGCTAAAACTTCCGATCAAAGACAAATAACAAGCATACAGCCTATACCCAAACAACAATAAAATATTAGAAAACATAAAATGATTAAGACAAGAGAAAACTATCCACACATGATCAACAAGTTCCAACCATCAAATCTGAACATACACAGCAGCACTATTAGTTAATGTTAAAGTCTAACAAAAGTATTATTTTCATTAAATGAGGAAACAGAACCATACACTTGGTAGTGCATGCATTGATATACACTCAACGACACTTCTAAGTCCTCACTTCGATTTTCATGGCTAACTTCGACATTTGTTGGAGTATTTTTATAAAACCTGGCACAATCTTAACAAAATATTTTATTATATGAAAACATAACAAAAATAACAATCGGATACGAATCCTCTGAACCGTGACAGTTTTACTGTCTAATTTGTAAGAGAAATACTTATTCGTTATATAAGTTATTTTTTAAAATAGCACATAAGTAGATCAATGATAAATCACTTTTATTAACAGTGTACTGAAAATATTCATTACAAATTGAATTATTTATAACTTCAAAATTCTATTTTTATCAGCATGTTACATTGTATACATTATAGACATAAATCCATACAGTCAGCCATTCAACAATTCATGGAATACTGCTTACAGTCTGTAAACATGTTCTAGGAAGAAATTTTATTTTCAAATAGATGTAAGTTGATAAGTCAACCTTTAGAGTTAATAACTGCAAGATTCAGGTCAATAACTCAACAATGAGAGCTGATAATTCAAAGATTATTGGAAATTCCATCATTAAAGTTGCTAATTCCCAGAATAAAAAGACATTTCGAAAAATGAAAAAGTCACTTCACCCTAAATTAATTCATTTCTACAGTGAACAATGTATAAGTATATTAATGCCTAATGTTATAAATTTAGACAAGAAGAAACTAACATAGACAACAGATTTCATTGAACACTACTATCATATTTACCTTCTTTTATTTCCTTTGGTAGTCTTTTCTTTGCAACGATTTCTCTCCAAAGCCTACCATCACCTTCATCCTTAGCAATCCATCCACCGTATGTAAAGTAGTAACAATCTTTAGGTCTCTCACTGTCCAGTATAACAACCTGATAGAAACATATATTGTACAATAAGTATTGGTGAAATGATGGCAAGATCTCCAACAATCTCAGCATTTATCTAAATATTATTGAATAAATAGAGGATCTTTATGAGTGGTCATTATTTATTGGATTTATTAAACGAGTCTTTTACGAACATTAAAAAACGAGGATTTGTCGATAAATTCAATAAAAAAATGAACACGAATGTAAGATTCTATTTATGACATAACAGCAAAACGGCTGATTTGCCAAAATATTACCTTCACTCCCTTATATGCACACAGAGTATGATGTGTGTAATTTGGTCTTTGCTAAACAAAAGATGACGCATCAAAAAGTAGTTCCAACAAATTTTGAATTGTCAGCCACAAGATACAAGTATGAATGATTATATCACATATCATATTCAAATTAACAAGACATTCCTTTCAATGAAATCAAATATTATACTTCATACAAAATTAATATTTAACAATGTATACATCATTTGAGCGCACCTACGTCATGCTATTTTTGTTGTGACGTTGCCAACGTGAGTTGTTTTTTCACTTGTGAATTATCGAAAATAATACATGAGTGTTATTACCACTCTACACTGTATGTTATGTTATAAATATTGAAGTTGAACAGGCAATGCCACAAAGCTAGCCCAATGAACAAGGGGCCATGAAAACTACATACATATATGCAATCATTCACAAATGTACAGGGTCCTGTCACAAACATAAATGTTGGGTGAAAATAGGTGTACTGCCTCGAGAGTGTACAATTGTATTCTTAAAACAAACTTTTTGTTATATTTTAAAGTAAACACAAAATTGATAGTACCTAAATTGTGTAAAAGCCAAGTTTGTGGCATGATTTGACTTTCAGTGCGTTGAAGTCTCTTACTTCTATAAAATGAAATAATGTCAGGCCATCCTAAATCAAGTGTCTGTTTCTGGTACCCCGCTCAAAATATTAGTGGTGGGTTTGAAAATCTATTTTTCAGTCCTTTCCCGTATACACCAATGAAACAAAAACAATCCTGCACAACTTAGTCATAAACAACTGAGTCAGATTCATTTTGGAGACCCAGTTAGTGATCCACAGACATTCATCAAGGATGACATGACCGCGGGAATGATGTAACTACCGGTAATCAAAGATAAAATCATACTTTACTAAGGAACCATCCAGCAGCAAATCCTTTCCCATCATGCTCTATCCTGATACGCTTCAGCTCGCCGACACCACGAATCATAATCTTAAATTTATCTACACTATTTTTCTCAAACAATTTCTTATCAGATGAAGTATCAACTAGATGTATCTTCTTACTACTTCCATGTTGACCAATCAGGGTTATAAAGATGTTTGAATCCGTTCCCGCCATTTTCTGTTTCCCAGTGTGCACTTCAATGTTGTAGACTAAAATGAGCAATAATTCATACAAATTTAATCTGCTTTTAATAACGCCCATCTTAAAGATTTATCTGGCTCATCTGAACCTAAATGTTTTTAATGGACTTCATCCAGTATTGTTGTTACATAGTCTAAAACATCATTAATAAGAACCATTGTCATGTATAACCGTTCAAAACAATCTTGTTTAATCATATTACTAAGAGACAAAACTAGTAAAAAACACTCGCTTTTTTTCAACAAATACAGAGACATACATTATAAATGTATTCTGTGATAATGCATATTTATTGAAGTTTTAACTAGATAAAGTATATTTTTCATGTTTTTTTAGATGAACAAATGAACAAAAAATGAGCATAATATATCTTTGATTGATTACTTCAATTACAGTAGGTCAGAGGTACAAATTTGATTAATGTAAAACTGTATAAGAATGTTGACTGCAAGTCTGTTACATGGCTTTGCATATTATTAAATGAACAAAACGCAGAAAGAATAATAATTTCTCTAATTTCTCTCTATACAATTTGTCAGAAGCCTGTTAAGAAGTAATTAAAAAATAAAAGTCACATAATTATAAGACTCTTGATAACATATTGAGGCAAGGTAAAAGTATAACTGACTTCTCCCCCCTTTGCAACAAAATAACCTCTACATATGGAATTATTAAGTACAGTAAAACCTCACTTAAAGACCACCTCAATAACAAGAACGATCACCTCAAAATTAAGAACAAAATGTTCAAGTCCATTTTCACTGTTTTGCTTTTTATTCAACCTCAATATTAAGACCACCTCATTAAGAAGAAGAGTTTTCAAGGGTCCAAATGGTGGTCTTATTATTGAGATTTTACTGTACATGTGAAGTGTGATTAAAACATGATTCATATATATACCTGTAGCTGGGGTGTCTTTCTCTTCAGCCTGCAGGTCAAGTCTGTTACTGTAGTGGGGTTTCTTGAAGGTTGACAACCATTCCTGACAGTGAAATACCCATGTCTTCATGGCCTTAACATCTGTCACTTCAATATGATCTAAATGCCATGCATGACTCTTCTCTGTGCCATCATGCTGGGAAAAAATAATAAATACTTAGTAAATCAAAATAAATTAAAATTGAGATTTTAGCATGTAAGTGATGTTATACTGAACTTTTTGAAGAAGCTGTTAAGAACATTTTAAGCAAAGGTTTACCAAACATGAATGCCGTATGCTAATTCTTGCAAAAAGTGTTCAACATTATCATATTGAATTTTATCAAGTGCTCTTTTGTGCTGTCATATAGCCATCACAGAGACAAAGAAGTGATTCGGTTGAAGAAAATAATGCAACCATTGCAAATAAACACACAACAAAATTTGATAACAGTCAACTGCTCAGAAATTAATAAAGTTTTCTAATTATTGAAGACTATAAGAATTTGTTTTTTAAAAGGAATATTTAGAAATAAGCTTTGAATAGATGTTTGACTTTCAACCAGTGATGTAACCATGACAACATCTTGACTTCAACATAAACAGACAGTAACAGTATCTAAAAATAACACCTTTAAACTTATGCAGTGGTAATACACAAGTTATAACACATCTACAGCACGTTTTGAAATGACATAAATTATCACATAAATACGTGTTTTGATGGTTTGACTGAATAAATGGATCAGTTCTCATTTGCATAAATATTCCATAAATAAAGTATTTATAAGTAATAAAATGTGTGTTATAATAGATAGTGTCATAATAAACTTTGTTTCTACCTCAACCGAAAGAATCTGTAGATTTCCTAAAAATGGACCCTTGATATGGAATGTTTCCTTTGATGCTCTCATAAAGCACATCTGAGCTGAACCACGTTTCTTGATCAGCTGAGTTCGTGGCAAGATTTCTGAGCTACCTTTGATTGAAATATAAACCTGAAAATACATGTACATGTATAAATGAGAAATCATATTTCAATAATGCAGCAACAGAAAAAAAAAAGTCTGAAGCAATTTTACACATGCACAAACACCATACTTCCAATCGGGTCCAGAATGATAATACACTATTATATACACTACTTATAATCAAACGAAACTGACATGAATATCATTCTCTTACATTGGCATTTGTTCCAGCGGTGGTTTTATCACTTGTAAAGACTTCTACTTTATACAATCTCTCCTTAATTAAAATGTGTTCATTCTCATCTGTTTTGGGTTTCTGTTTTGGTTTTGGAGCAATGTAGGTAATTCTTGGCCGGGCAGAGGCTGGTCTTTTCTTGGGCTGAAATAATTATCAACAGTTTAGTTGTGATTCCAAGTTTTTGTGAATAGAATTGTAATCCTATTTTTCTCTAATAGACATTTAACAATAATGAACTTGAGCTTATTTATGGAAATTAAGAAGACCCTGGTTCACTTAAGGCTGGCGACCTTGCTTGAAGAGATTGAGACTGTAAAACTCTGAATGTTAACAATACAAGCTGAAATACATGTATTCACTATGACATACCCATTACATTCAATGTTCATTTAAGTGTAAGTATACAATGCCAAATGTGTTGCTTAGTGATGAAAGTCACACAACTGAAATCTAATGTCAAATATCAAATACAACTTATTAACAAATCAATAAATGCATGCCTTTTTTTGATGAAGAATACATAATATTACTGAAATTAACACATTTTAAATAAATATACGCTCACACCCCAATATCAAAGTATCAATAAAACATTTACATACCCTATGTTGCTGCATGTGTCTCTCATGTTCCTCCAATGTGGAACATAAATAACAAAAACTTGTCCTGGCTACATTATATAAAAATATATTTTTCATTCATGCATGTTATATAAAGAAGTTTATACTAAACATGTTTCTAAAATCTTCAATATAAGGAGGTCAAAGCACAACTAGTCTACAACTTGCATTGCTTTCATCCCTTGATAATAGTGATATGCTTTATAAACAAATACTGTAACGGAACTTGTGAATCTAGTCTAATGCACACTTGAAAAATAGTGAATATTCTAAAAGTTTAAAGATTATTCCAAAGCATAGTACATGTATTTAACACAATGACAACAAACATTTATAAATAATCAATAAATTTAGCACATGTTTACTTTTTAATGCAACTTATTTGTATTTGACCTACCGGTATGTTCATATCATATACCTCTTGATGACTTCATGGATGAGAAAAAGTGAACAGTTTATCAGGAAAATACCTGGGTATCCACTATCGAGGAGGGTTAATATACGTTGATCCAATTTGCAACCCTAACAGCAGATGTATATATAAGATGTACAGAATAAATTAAGAAGCAATTATTGTCTTAACATACCTGGTGGATCAACATAAGAGTCAGTTTCTTCATCAACTTGAGATCCAAGTGAGTCAAGAAATCTATTGTCAGTAAACATAACCTCAACACTTTCCCATCTTCCAGGTGTTTTCGGTCTCTGAATTGGCTCAGTACAAGCTAGTTAATAAGTAAAAGTATTCATTACATTGCTGTAATATTATGTATTTCAAAGCACAGTTAATTAAAAAAACAAATGTACAGGTATTTAATGCATTTGTGAACCCTGAAGTTCTGAATTAATCTACATTACACTAGTTAATTTATCTACAAGTATTAAACAGGAGCATGTTAAACATTGCTTGGAAGTCATAACCCGATATAAAAGTAGCACCCTTAAAAGCAATTATAGTGAGGAGTATTGTCAAGAATGTGTCAGATCAATAAATTATTCATGTAGCAAAGTAAACATGTTGTCACCTGATTGAGGTCTGGCATCAGGATGCCAGTGTTTCATTCCATACTCTAAACAAGGATCAGTCGTTTTTATTTGTCCCGAAAGTCTGTTGAGATTATCCTGAGTTCTGTTACACAAGTCTTTTAAACCTTTCCCGTAAATCTCTGTACTGATTGGACCAGTCCATGTTTTCTTGACGTTAGGCTTTCCTTCAAATCGTGCAGGTGTTGGGCGAATATGCCAAGATCCTACGCACGTCTTGGACATTTTAGCGATGGAAGTAGCTTTTAATCTGTAGCAATCACATATACACGTGTTTTACTGATAAAAACAATACACTTTCACTATATTGATATGGTTTACTTCCGTAACCATTGTAAACAAATGAATTAATAGTGATTCACACAACAGTACTAATATATCTGTGCACCGGTCATACAAGCAAGCGTCTAAGGGACATCAGACCATGATTTAAGTTTTCGTCAATCATTTACTATAATAAGTTTGTCAATTTTAAAGTTCTGGATCAGATGTCTTCAAACGCGAGAATGTTAAGGTATATTGTCAATTAATCATAGCAGCATTCTTATTTGCTGTTATTATATACCCGAGACGTTTATCTATTATAGTATTCCTTGTTACCAGACGCTTATTGAATTTTCATGAATTATTCAATTTATGATAGCATTGCAACATGATTTTTTAATTAAATCTATTATGAATAACTTACATTTCTGTTCAGAGCTATCATTAACATTTATAAGAATGAAAGAATCATTGACATATCTCATTCTAAAGTGATGTTACACTATTTGTATGCACCCACCCTTGACGACCATTGTTATTATTAAATGTTTGATTTACGGAGGTTTCGGTAAATGACAAGTTCGGTAAATTGATTTTAACGTTCATTTCGTTTGGAGGTTTCGGTAAATTGATTTTAACGTTAGTTATTTTCGGAGGTTTCGGTAAAAAGATTTTTTGTTAACATTGAACAATGACATGGGCTTAATAATAGGATAGTGTGACCAAACAATGTAATTAAGTCAATTACCTACACAAGTCATCTCGTACCCTTTCTTCGGTCAACTCGTACCTATCCAAGTCAACTCGTACCCTTTTTTTGGTCAACTCGTACCTATCCAAGTCAACTCGTTCCATTTTTTTGGTCAACTCGTACCTATCCAAGTCAACTCGTACCCTTTCTTTGGTCAACTCGTACCTATCATTACTTTTTATTACTTTAATCTGTATACTAATGCATATGTTATAGATCGACATGGAAATGCCCTGGAACTGATATTCATCAATACTGGTGCATTTGGTTGTATAATTGGTATTGTTTAATGACTTTAAGTAACTTTTAGTTACATTTGACTTTGCTTTTAGTTCAGTTGCCAGTTATTTATTCTAGTTTTAATTCTAGCATTAACTTTTAATTGCAAATGTGTTAACAACACTATTATATTAATTTACCGAAACATTCAAACATTTAACAAAAAATCTTTTTACCGAAACCTCCGAAAATAACTAACGTTAAAATCAATTTACCGAAACCTCCAAACGAAATGAACGTTAAAATCAATTTACCGAACTTACTAGTATCCAAATGTTTAAGTTAAACTATCTTAAATTCTCCATTATAAATGACATTTTTGTAAATAAATCTACATTAGATTCCCATGACCAGCAGTAAACACTAAATATTGATGTCACACATTGATATCCCCCCCCCAACTTTATTTGAAGTAAACTTACATAGAACCAAACAGAATACAGATCAGTTGTTCTGGGGACGAACTCTAACTCCTAAGTGAAAAACATGGAAAAGCAACTGATACTAGATGGCTTTGTTTCAAAGTTGACTAGTAGTAGAAATAAAACAAGTAATTTGACTTATATTCTATTTAGCAGCCTGTTTTCATAGCCTGGAAGTCACTTATAAATGGACTGGTATAAGCTGCAATCGTGTGCTGTTCGAAATTTTGGTGGCGTTGGATTGGGTCTTAACATGTTTAACATTATGAATAATTTGTTGTAGTAATATTTTATTGAATTTTGTAACATTCATGTATTTGAATAACTCTGTTTTAATATCCAAAATAGTCCATTGTATGCACATCTGTTTTATCAAACTTCTTTTTCATGATGATTTTGTATCCCTCAGTGCGAAAGAACTGTTCAAATATAGGACTGGATTGGAGCAGTCCATGCCTTCAAAGGGGGGATCTAAAGACTTCATGCCTGATGGCTCGTGGTTGCAAGATAAATGTATAGAGAATTTCCACCAGGAAAGGGAGAGAGCAATATCTGAGCCCAGAGTTTTGAGGAGGTATGTGAAGGATTGTTTCAATTTTCACCGTTAACAGGCCTCATGTACACTTGAAGCCACTTCTAAACCGACACTTATATTATTCGGTATAACTGTATTACTTGAAAGCGGATTTCTTTCAAATTTTGAATATAATTAATTCAACACTGCATACAAACTTCTTAGAAATTTAATTCAATTGATAAACAAATACATTTATCAACAAATAAAAAACATCACTGTAAAATCCGAATTCACAAAATGACATAATGTGAAATCGCAACAATGTGAAAAGTCACCGAATCACAATAAAATTCGCACATCCGAGTAACTAATACCTCGTGAGCAATTATATTTATTGCTACATGTATAGAAATAAAATACATAAATTTACAAACGTGTCTGAGGAATTGACCGGCCTGCTACATGCCAATTGCGCCACCTCGCTCTTGGTTATTCATTCGAACCATAACAGATTTTAAAATCAAAATTCTGTTTTTACAGTTTGAATTGCGTTTTAAAATAATAAAATGAAAATGAAATTCGAAATTTTTCGCTCACCTACATTTCGTCGTTCAAAATGGTAAAATCGTACCTTTCCCATGTGCAATGGTGACCGATTGTCACAGTTGAAAGATTTTATCATTTTCATACAGCTAATATTGTCAAACAGCATAATATTTAATCTGAAATAAATATCTTGAACCATTTTTTTCAAAGAAAAGAGCTGTTGCTGTGTCTCCTTAATCATTGTCAATATCAGGTACTGAGATAGCTAAGTAAGTTTCCATGTCAGCAGGTTTGTCAGCAACAACTAGATCAAGCTGAAAGGGATTGATAATATTTTCAAGTAGTTGTTGATGCTGTCTTTAAACAGTTCTTAATTCTAGTATGCTACACACTTAAGTTTTAATATGGCCTTTTATCTGATTTCAGCAAGGATTTGGTTAAAGGTGAATGGAAGCCTGAAGTTGGACTTGTAGAACTGGTTCATGAAATGGTATTATATCATACTTCCCTTTTTGATTTGCTAAGTACTGTTTTTTATCACAATAATTTCCATGGGCTTTGATACAGTTAAATAACGTTCATTAATTTTTGGCTAACTAATAAAGTACCAGTCGCTCTGTTATATGAAGCAGTTTCTGAGTGTAAAAACATAACTAAAATGTGCTTATTGGACTTTACTTGTGTAAAAATCATGCCAGGTGTACATGTATTATGCCCTTTTATACATGGTAGATGCTTAAATGACATTGTATTTTGCATAATGGTACTTTTATTAAGTTACAATACACAAAAAATAACCAATTGACTGTCATCGGTCTTAGAGAGTTTGTCTGTGATACATGTTGTTGTGCTGACATTGGATTAACCCATCATTGGCTTTCTTGAGATTAGCTGTATCTTGTGCTCAAATGTGTTTTTGTTCTAATATTAACGATGTTAGAAAATACTTTTTCTCTTTATTTTAAAGTCACGGTAAAACAATAAATCTGTAGAATGTTGACACGTCAATGAATAATGCATCAGTACAAAATACAAATACAATATGGTTGAATGTCAGCTTAAATGTCACTATACTATAAAAAAAAATTGTTTTGAAATTTAAGGTTTCATGTGCTTTTAATGTTACTGAAATCTATGTTAAAGTGCATATGATGGACAGTAATTGCTTAGGAGGTTAAAAGCCATTTTGATTTACTTTTAACAAGAGGTGTTGCTTTTCATTTTCAGAAGAATTTTTGGGAAAATATGGGTTTCAATGATAAGAAGAGAAAATGGTTACATCCTGAAGAAGCTTTATTCTTGATGGAAACAGTTAAGTGAACATTTATGTTACAGTAATTCATTTTATGTACTGAATCAGAGATATTAAAAAGTACATTAAGTTTCAATCAGATTGTTTATGTAGTGGTTCAGTTAATTAAATTTGATTTGTGTCTTTGCTACGTCATTAAATGTTTTTCTCATTACATTCGTAAGTAACTACATTGATTATAATTACATAAAGATCAAGCTTTTTTTTCTGTGTCGTCAGTTCATAGCAAATGAATTAAATGCTATATTGCAAAACATTTTCCATTTGTTGATTGTTAATCACAATCAAAGCTAATAAACCTTTACTTATTCTTAGCTTTGTTATGTTTATTCATTTTATTTTTCACAGAGTATATTAGAGATCTGGTATGATGGCTTACCAATGAGTTTACAGGAAGTGTACTCTGCTTTTACTGGAAGGATTATACAACTTGAACTCTATCAGGTGTATGCTTACCTGCGTAGAGTGGGTTATGTCGTTCTCAGGCATCAGGGAAGGTAGGGTGAAATATGTATTCACTTATATCCTATGGAACCAAAAAATTAAGGTTTTAAGCAATCGTTTGAAAATATACTCAGTAGACAGTACATTTAATAACACACAATACGGGATTTCTAAATTTTCATTGACTGACTTTTAGGATACAAGAAAAGAAATTTACACGATATTATTGCATGTGTATGCAATATGTACGCTTAATTTCATGACAATCCACAAGTTTTTTCATAAAAAATGAGTTACAAATGATTTTTTAATGAAGTACGAGTATGACTGGTAAAAAAATGTACATTTTTAATTGTACTGAGTATATTACATTGTCTTGGTATGAATGTTTCTGCTTCTGGGTTTGTTGATCAGGAAACACTATGTCTGTGTTTATGTTAAAATTATCTCAAATATTATGAGGCTGTAATTGTTTTCAATGGTAATTTTCAGTATTGTAGTGATATACATGTATTTGTTTGTAAGTGAAACTTTATGCTGTTAGTGAAGCATCTAAAACATGTATACAACCAATCTCTTTCCTGATTTTATATCAAGACTATATCTGCATTGTAGGTTTTTATATACCAAATATGAGCGTCGGATTGGACTTCATAAATTTCATGAAAAGAACAAAAATAAAGGCAGTAAAAGTGATCATTCTAGAACAGATATGAACAAGAATGAACCTACCTCAGAAAGTGATAAAAACATGGATGTGACAGATGAAGGCATCTCTGATGTGAATGGTATTGATACTGTACACAATGTCAGTGAGTGTGATGAACAAGGTGGTTATGACACCAAAAAGGAAACTAGTGATCCTCGTGAGGTAATTGATTTACAAGAGGAAGATAAAAGTTGTGGTATGGATATTGTCAGTGATGGAGATAAGCCTGCGACTGGTGCAGTGGATGGGTTGAATGAAACAACGAATGAACCAATGATTACTAACTGTAATAGTAGGACAAAATACTCTTCTTGGGATTTTGATGAAATAGTGTTTCCAAATTTCTATTCAAGTAATCAAGTTGTGAATATTCAAAAGCCTAACGCTACCTACATTCCTCAGGGTCCTAATCTAGACTTCTGTAATCCAAGTTATGACTATGATAAAAGTAAGTTTATCAATACCAAGAAAGTGAAGAAGAGGATTCAATTACGTGACAAAGAGTCCGAGAGGAATTTAGAATTTTCTCACCCTGACGTCATGACCGGATGGCAGAAAGTGAAGAAAAGTTGTAGAAACTGGTCAGAATACAAACAAGCAGTGGTAAAGGAAAAGCAAGCATGGAACAGATCGAAGGTTTTCCCTCATTTATACAAAGATAAAGTTGAACCTTTGGTGAAACCTGAATCCGCAAGCTCAACTTGTAAGCATTTTTATGTTAAACATTTCAGTTATACATTTTTGCATATGAAAGGTATCGCTTTTCATCCAATAGGAAATCATTGTCTTCACCAAAAACCGTAAATTAACTTTTGTCTGATTTGTCCGGCTAGATATTTTTTCATTTACGAACGTCAACTTCTGTACTTAAGTTGCTTTTGATTTCATAATTGAATTGACACTTGTGTACGTTCGGTCATCTATTGAGCTGTATCACCTCAATGGTTGTATAATATTCATCTCTTGAATGTGATACTGTATTATGTAATGAAGAACTTAATGAATGTCATTGATTTACTGTCTCCAAATATGGAACATTCCAATCTGAAAATAATGACGACAGGTAAAATATGTCTCACTAAGCTTACAGTGAGTACATTACTATAGTACATGTATGTATACCTACTGGTAAGTATCTATAGTTTAAAGAATTTCTAGGAGTTATTTCCCTTGTATTGATGATGTTTTAGATTTCCGCGAGTCTAGACAGTTGCAATACCATGGTCTGGGGGCGTGTCTTTCGAGATCACTATTTTTATTCTCTACTAATTGATGTCACATACAGAATACTCCGGGATTTGTTTCACTATCATAAATAGATTAACACAAGAATATTTGAGCACAAAAATGATGAAAAAAACTTATTTTGTTTACATTGATTGTGTAACAAGTTCTTGCAACTTTGAGACAAAGTCAAGATTTGTAATCCCAGACACTGGTTTATCTTTCCCTGTATTCTCCTGCTTGTTATAATGACTGATTTCATAATTTCAGATTCCGTGTTGAACCAGCTACAGATTATTGATGACCACATTCCTAACACTGGGAAGTAAGTACAAACTATACTCGGATTGTGTCTGGTAGGAATATGATGTTGATTTTGATAATGAATTCATTTCCTTATTAACATTTATGGTTGTACTGTCTACTGTTTTTTAGTGGAATTTAATTATAATGTGTAAGAGTTATCTTTGTTGCCGACTCTAGTTTAATGCGATTGTATGATTATTGAACTCTGGCCCAGATTTCATGAAATATGTTGAAATCTGTCTGAAACTCAAATTTTCATGAGGTGTTATGTTCATAGGTAGGAGATCCATTCTAAGAAGTTGGTATGTAAATTAGATCCTGGCATACTAGGCACTCTTCCTATAACATAGCTGGTTATTTGTTTCATAATTTTGTTAAACAAAGGAGAAAATTAGCTGCTACAGGGAAATACACATGAAAATGAAATGAAACGAACTAGTGGACAAGAAATGATATACCGGTAGTTGACTTGGGACAATTCTCAAATTGCGTTTAATGAAAACGTCACCTGGTTGCTTTCAAACTGCAGTTTGTTTTTCCATTTCCATCTCCTTTAAATAGTTGAATAGGTACAATGGTTTGTAAACAGCCATATTAGTTATGTACTTGTGTCTTGTAGAAGCAACACAGTGCCTGATATGTTGCCTGACTTTGATGTTTATGCTCCTAACACCAAATTCAAGAAGAGTAGTCCAGGTATACCAGACTTTCGAGTGAAAGTTATGAGGTAAATATAGTTGTGTTATTCTCTGTGAGATGTCTTCAAGTTAAGTCTTCATGTCTGAATGTGAACAAATATATTTCAAAGATCACAAAAAAATTCACTTTCATTACAAATTTCTTGAATAATAATTGTTATTAATTTTGTAATGATGTAAATGTTATGTGTTCTTTATGAAAAATAGAATATATCACCAGTTTGTCTTTAGGATAAAATAGTTTTTTGATTGAATAAATTTATGCTAAGTAGAAAGGCATTTGTCAGTAAGCATTTTAGATGTAAACTTCCATACAAAACCTTCAACATTAGCGCTCGGGGTGTTTCCTCATCCTACATGGGATAAGAATTAGATCTGATTTTTATGAACCAACTTTTGCTTCTTTATTGGTTTCTGTTGTTGCATAATCTTGCTTCCTAGCGGGAGATGGAAATATAGTCAGAATCGTTGTTTAACTCTCTAATTTTGTAACTTTACCTAATTTTATCCATTTGTAACTGATCTGTTTGAAAATAAAGATCTATTGTCGTAACTCGATTACTGTTGTCTCTGCGTCCACATTTTGTTAGATTTTGCATTTGGTTCAGTTTTTGAGAAAGTAGAAGGTCCCATTGCCTTTAACTTGAATAAAACTTGCATTGTAGATTAAGAGATCCATATCCAACATGTTTCCATTACACTGACTCACAAACATGCTGACAAGGGGCCATATTTTCACCTTCTTGTTAAATATTTGCTCAAAGATATTAATTGGACCATTCAATCAATGATGGAAATACATCAAAGTTGAGGCATCAAAATTCTTATTTGTCAAATGCTGTTTGTGATTGTAAATGATTGGTGTACTTTTACTTGTTTACAGGAGTGATGAACCTGTACCAGACATACATACATTGACAATGATAGACGATTATTTAAATGATGCAGTCCCACTACAATGGTCGGTGGTTGATTGTGGTAGTATATCATTCTATAACATGGCCGACTTCAATCTTCCCGTGGATATATCACTCGGATAATTTGGTGGTGAAATTTAAAACAACACTGTATGAGTGTAAATGGCGAGGCCCTTGAATTTATGACAATATGATTAAATGTATAGTAATCTATTATCAGCAATTTGAATTATAAATTTTTAATAAACTTTGTGATTTATGTTTTTGTTATCGGGCATAAAATCCTGTATTATTATGCTGGGTTGATGTAGCATCATGTATACATTAGTCTATCATGTGACCAGTGTGCTCATTTTCTCATCATGTAGAGATTTTGTTTTCACCACGTGTTAGGAGACTGTAGAATACCATTTGCATTTATGTCTACTGAAGTCGATATGCCGGGGATATGCCGAGTTACTCAGGGACCAAACTAGATCTCTGATTGAGGGGATATTTTATTACAAGACATACATTAGGGAGGTATAGTATTCAAGGGATGGAACATCTGACTCAGGATCTGAAGGATGTTATAAGAGCCCCGCATTGAGTGAGGTTTGGTCACACACTTCATAATCCTTGAATTTAGTGAGTACTGGTTAGTCGTTAAATTATTACAACATGTAGTATAAGTTGGAAGAACTTGTTCCAAATCTCAGATAAGCAGGTTTAAACAATAAACATTGGCTATGTCATGATAAAACAAAACAAGACAACATAGCTGAAAATGGAAGTTTTATTATTGATGGACTTCTGCAGCAGATAAAAACAGAAAACACAGGTGAGATTCAGAAAATAAATAACATCAATGTATAAAATTCTTAACACTTCAAAGACCTACACATACATATACATGTATCATAAAATTGAAAAGTTCCAAAAAAAACAATATTCTGAACAAGACGTTAATTTATCACTAATGAGCAGCACCACTGGGTGAAAGTATTCAACCTTGGTTGATTTGGTTACAGTGACATCTCTTTAAGACAAGCTTAAGACCCAACTGTAAACTGATTTCCACATCCCATTTGTTACTTTCAGACTAAACTTTGAATGAGTTCCCTTCTATTCAATGTTCAATCATGATGTAGAGACTGCCACAATTCCCACAGTGACAAGATGTTTTGCTTTCCCTACTAAAGTAAAAATATTTCAAAGTAGATTGGTTTTGCAAAAACTCATTTTAAAGTGATTTCACTGTTTTTTTTATAAAATATTCAGACAATAGAATTATTCTCAGAGTTAAAAAATGTTGCAATACATTTAAAAAGGTTAAACATGCATAAGAAAAGTAGTTCTAAGATCATTGTTTTACAAGATGTCAAACTAAATTTTCTAACAGAGACAACAGTTCATAATAAATATGATATGTTAAGCCAATTTGTACTCAGAAAATACAACTCCATACACCACACATAACTAAAAAAATCACAACAAGAGTCTTGGAAGAATACGTAAGAAAAAGTAGACCATAAAATGCAGCACTACCTTCTAATATTACATCAAATTTATCAATACAGTGTTCTTAAGAGCCCAGAATAAGTATCACTATATAGTTTAAGTATAAATAAAGTAATTTTAATATATTCTGGATCATGACTAACAAGGAGATACTTGTAGCACTTTTTTCTGACAGACTGATATGCCATGTTTTAAAAAAAAGAATAGTGCATGAATCACAGAATTAGCTACCAAAATGGAGGGATTATCAAATGAACACTTGACGCAAAATCACCAATAAAATTCCCAGTATATCGGGACTTCAGTCTATGCATCACCAACATTTAAGGAACAAAAAGAAAATTTCTAATATATTGTAATTTATTAAGGAGAATCAGTAGACGCCATGTTAAACTTGCTGATAGATGATGCAAAAAGCTTCATTTTGAAATGCAATTTTGTTTAAATCCCAAAATGTTTGCATGAAAATTTAGAATGATGTGATACACGCATAACTACCAATAGTCTGAAGTGAATCAAACTATCTCCTTGTTTTGCAAGAAAGTGTCTTTCTGATTTTGATAATCAGCGAAACATTATGGCAAGAAATAGTTATAAATTTGTGTTATCTACGATACGTGAACAGGATTTTATAAATTACATCCACTAAGTAACTTGATGACAATTTAGCCCAATCTTTAAATCTAATACAAGCTATGATGCTTGAAGCATACATCTTACAGCTGAATGTTTGTTCATTCCATGTGTTCAATTTATAAGAATTAAATCCTACATTTAGTCTGACCAATAAATTGTCTATAGAAGATTTTGTTGAACCATTTGTAGCGAGGTCTGACCACAGATTGGCGAGAAATATTCAGTTAAATAAATAAATGTGACAGGATTATCTACATACTCTCTGACTAGCTTTCATTTTGAAGAAAAAATATAGGAACGATCTGACAAGCATTAACACAGTTAAAAATTGTGAGTAAAAACATTTGAACGCCAATAAAATTCAGCATCATATATGAATATAGTCGAAACAGACAATGACAATCATGTCATTTGATTATAAATAAGTGATCAGTTATTTTATTTCTCCCTTCACAGAAAAATACACAAGGCATTACATAGGTACACACAACATGCAACTAAAACCTACTGAAATAAAACATAGTTTCCAAAATAGACATCTGTACATATATCTACAGTCCATTTGAAAGAAACATGTACAACAGATTTATACAGAAATATTGTCAGCGAAGAGTAAAACAAGGCTAGAGTGATAAAGTATCGACTCCTATCTTTGTCACAGAGGACAGTTAAATGTACAAGTATAAAAACTTTGTCACATGTTTAATTAGAATTCTAAATGACCCTTAAAGTGCATAAATTATTGCCCTTTTCTCTGTGTTTTTATTCAATCCTTTTCAGTAACTGTTGAAACTTACCAACGATTAGAACAATGGTGTAACAAGAAAACGCCACGCAAACAAATATGATATGTTTTGAAATATTTTGACAGTTAAATATTTTTTCAACAAGTAAGACAATTAAATAGTTACATCACTAGGCTAGTCTCCATCAACTATACATGTGACTGTATTTGTTCCATTGCTCAATATGATTTCGTTTACAAGAATATAACCTACTGGGCATATGGATGAGAATAATATTGATGCATTCAAATGTTCAACTTTAAAAACAAATATTTTGTAAACTTGTAATATGAAACCAAACTAGTTGAGCTACAAACTCCTACCTTTTCAGCCCTTACATTTAAACACAAATTTCTTATCTATGGAATCGTCAATGCCCCTCAGTATTGACCAAGTGAAACAGTTAACTCGTATGATTGATTGCAACTAAGGAGTTGTACGAATACTTTGCCAGAATTCTTCCATTTCACCAATAAGGCCTTGATGATTTATCATGAAACAGTTTTCATTTTGAGAAGAAGACATGACCAATGGATTGCATTAAAAGTTCATTATTGATAAAAAAACTGGTATCTTTTGTGAAAACCTCAAGACGAATAAAATCACAACTGAATAATTTGAGTATTTTACAATCTCAAGAAACAGATTCATGTTTTATCAATGTACGATTCGTTAAAACATCAAACTCATCATTCAACAGGTTTAATCAAAGGTTACAGTTCGGATCAACTACTTCTAGCTGCCAAAGTTTAGAACACAAACTAATCAAGTTGAAGTTGACAGGATATATAAGTACCAATAGCGTGATCATAAATCGATCAAAGTACAACAGAAAGATTTTTTTCAAATTTAACAAAACACAGAACAAGCACCCATAGAATTAAAAGTCCAAGATGCATAAAAGCACTTTATAAAGACAATTTATATTTAAAAGTCATCATAATTTCTACAACTAATGTAACAGACATCATAATTATTCCATATCCGATTTGTCAGTGATTTTATCTATCAGTTTGAACACACAAAGATTTGAGAAGAAAGTACAATAAAATGAACACTTTTTTACACAGAATCATAGAGGAATACATTGCATAGAGAATGGAAGAATTTACAACCAATAATTATCAAAACAGGAAAAATTATTCCTATCAGCAGCTTAGTTAAGAATAGAAACATAGATTTAAAGTAAAATGTAATAATTCACAAAGATATTGTTGGTTTAATACTTGTATATGTGTAGTCAAAATGCAACAAAAGTACACATTTAATGTTTCAATAACTTTAAATGTCGCCTCTTATTTTGACTATCGCTATTATAAAATACAAATGCAAACTATGTGAAGTCGATCTTAGTTTCCAAATATGGAGATAGGACATAATTGATACAATTATTACTTACAGCAGATCTACTAGTTGCTTAGAAACAGAAATAGACAAGCCCAACACTTACTTATAGCATATGTTTAACACGATTTAAGATTGTATCCAGTATAGACTCAGTGGTAATTTAGTGACATAAATCGACGTAATTTGTCGGTAAACTAAACTATTTAGCTGACCAATCTAGCATTCAGTCTGAATGCAATTTCAAACTTCTCCATGAAATTAACATTTACAACATGTAGGCATTTCATCATTTTCAATCAGTAGCATATATGGTTGGTATCACAGATTGTAAATTGATAAAATATTTTCTTAACACAGCGAGAGGATGAAAAATGGAAAACAGTGTATGATAATTCTTGCTCAGCTAATTAACGAGCAAGCACTAACGAGCATAAGTTTGAGACAGAGAAGTGAAGACTAAGCAGTTGACATGGAAAAAGAAGGTTTAGAATAAGAACATCAGAAAAGTCCTTGAAATATTGAGAAGTATGAATTTGTCAATATTTTCAAATTTCATTTACTAACAATTGGAATTCTTCACAAGATGGCAATACATTATGTTCACATTATTTCCAGAATTATTATTTCAATTTCAAAACACATTTGTATCATAAAATATGTAACCTAGGTCTGGTATTATCATGATATATCTTTTTTAAATTATCAAATAAATCAATATAACCTTAAACCAAAAGATTGTCAACTCGTTGATTTGTACGACAATTCATAATTTGTTACCATCCAATGAACCAGGAAGGGCAGAGTGCTGCATAAGACATTGATGTGCAGAAGTCCAATATTATCACACCTAAATATGAGTTTTTGAGACAACAGATTAAATTTCTACCACAGCTTGATTTCTATGCAAAAATAGCCAGCGTATAAAATCACAGTGTGTTGTTTGATAACAGTATGGATACCATGTATCCATGATACCACTAGTACACGAGCCACTGTTCAGATGAATGGGCAAACAGATGTGCTACATTCAATCCGAATTAAGTAATTACCAAGAATTGCGTCATACATGCATATAAACGTAAGGAATTCAGTAGATTCTTAAGAGAACATTGAAACATCAGCATGGTATTCTCTTAGAAATAATTGTTTTGACAAAAAATAAAGTTCAAAATACATTCTGATCAATTTGAAACCAAATACTAGACACCCATATATATATAACCCAAAAACATCAAACACCACCAGCAGATAACATAAGTGGATAATGAATTTCTATTCTTAGTTTCACAATATTATCCTATTTTTTACAATGACTTTCCTGAACTGTAAAATCAATGGACGTCCAGACCGAGATTAGAAAACACAAGAAACTTGGCATGACCAAAGGCATAAATCCTAATTAAATAATCTGCAGACAGACAAAATTGATGGTAATTACCAAGTATGAATTGACTGTAACCACTTTTTGTACAAAAAAGCCTTTCTCCATCTGACAAGATTTGATTGTTATCAATACACACTGTTTTGTAAATCAAGTCTAGACAGCATCCCTAGATAGAAGCTTAGTCGACTGCACTTGTATATACATCACCTCCTTCGGAGAATTATATTCCCCTCACACAATGTGATACTCAATAACTAGTCTAGCAAAATGATCCCTCAAGATAACAGATTAAGTCTACTTGTAGATAAATACACTAGTGATATAAGTCTGCACAGAATAGGTTTACATAGAAATTTCTTCAGCTAATTCTTGTTTTTTCGCCAGACTTTTAATCACCAAAGTCATCTCCATTACAAAGAAGATTAAATAAAACAGTTACTAGAAAAACAGCAGATTGTAGATAGAACTATTCAGTTGAAATTGATCTAAAGGGAAACTAGACAATAGAAATTTTTCCAATTTACCATAAATGGATACATCAAGGCATGCATATCAAGATTGTTTCTATTTTGGGCCACTCGCTAAATTCAACTTTCTGGGACACTGTCTAGAACATGTATGCAAAATACTCGAAAAATTGTGAAGTCGATGAAATAATGATTTGCACCAGCAAAATAAGCACCTCTGAGAAAACTTTTTACAAAATGTTGACTTAGCCAAGGAGACATTGAAAGCCGGGGTTATTTTAATGACTGGTCTAGCTTGTTATGATGATTTTTACAAGATGTTTTACTCTCATCTACCGTAACGATAATTTCAACATGATATATTTATATTGTATGACAAAACTCACCACCCATCAATGGGAAACGTTATAAAACAGAGCAGCAACTCGTTTATGCAATCCAAAACTACAATACATATATGATGTTCTTGATTTTGAACATTTTCCTTTTTCGGCGCAATCTAAAATGGTTTTGTTATTTGACTATCAGTGTTGTGTAAACCAATCAAACCTTATGTTAGTCACCAAGGCAATTTTTCTTCAACCGAACAACATTTGTAACCTTGTCGCGGATTGGTTAACCATTTGATAAAGGGTACGTTACCATACCCATTACATAAAAAAGGTCCCACAAATGATCCTGATAATTATCGTGGCATAGCTTTGGTAGATATATTTAGTAAGCTATACATTAGTATATTGACTTCACGTCTTACATTTTATTCTGATGCTTTTTGTAAAATCACCGTATCCCAGGCAGGTTTTCGCCGAGGATACTCTACCATTGATAATTGTTTTGTTTTGTATTCAATAATAAGTAAATATCTTTGTAAAAAAGGTAAGAAATTTTATGTTGCATTTGTAGACTTCAAGAAAGCGTTTGACTCTGTAAATAGGTCAAAATTATATGAAGCATTAATTCAACATGGTATTAGAGGCAAATTGTTATTATCAATACAAAGTGTATATAAATCAGTAAAGGCGTGTGTGAGAAGCAATGAAAAATACTCAGATATTTTCTCTTGCCCTGTTGGATTACGCCAAGGATGTAAACTAAGCCCAATTTTGTTTTGTTTTTTCATAAATGAGTTAGAAAATTATATTAGAGAAAACACTTTACATGGAGTGCAATTATCACCAGAGGATGTTGAAATTTTTCTTCTTATGTTTGCTGATGATGTAGCATTAGTTTCTGACACAGTTGTTGGTTTGCAGCATCAATTGAATTATTTACATCATTATTGTATAGAATGGAAATTAAATGTAAATGTGGCTAAGACTAAAATTGTTGTTTTCAAAAATGGAGGGCAACTTTCTAAAAAAGAGAAATGGTTTTATGATAATCAGCCAGTTGAAACGACAAATGTCTTTACATATGTTGGATTAAATTTTACGAAGAAAATGTCATTGTTTAGTATGTCAAATCATTCTGCTATTAAGGCAAAGAAGGTTTTTGTTGCACTTTTGAGAAATATGTATAATTTATTACCGATGTCACACAAAATATTTTTTAAAATCTTTGATTCTAAAATCTGTCCAATATTGCTGTATGGATCAGAAATATGGGGTCTAGAATACAGAGATTGTATTGAACGTGTACATATTTATGCTTGTAAGAGATTCATGAATGCATCATCAAAATCATGTAATGCTGTAATTGTAGGTGATTGTTCTAGATACCCTATACATATTTATGCATCAAAAAGGAGCATTACATATTGGTTAAAAATTCTAAATATGGAAAATAGCAGATATGTTAAAAAATGTTATTACATGCTGAAACGGCTTGATGAATTGGGTTATAAAAATTGGGTGACTTCACTTAGATTAAATCTTTATAGAAATGGATTTGGTTATGTATGGGAAGAACAAAATGTACAAGATCGTAGACATTTTATAAATTCATATCTCAACAGACTTAAAGACCAATACATACAAATCTGGCACAGTGAATGTTCAGAAAATAAAAAATTAACATTATATATTGATTATAAGACAAATTTTTGTTTTGAGAAATATCTTGATTATTTAGACATTGTAAAATTTCGACGTAGTTTAGTCGCTTTTAGAACTTCATCACATCCATTAATGATAGAAAAGGGTAGGCATATTGGTATAACCAGAGAAAATCGACTATGTATACATTGTGAAAATATTATAGAATGTGAGTATCACTTTTTGTTAAAATGTCCTCTTTATGACACCCTACGTAATAAGTATATACCTGAAATATATAGAGAAAATGCAAATTACCATAAATTTATTCTTTTAATGTCATGCAATGAAAAAATGATTTTACGAAATTTAGCTATGTTTATTTACTATGCACTGGAATTAAGATCAGAATTGTTGGTTTAAAATAACAGAACTTCATATACATGTTTTATGAATAGCTTTATAATTGTAATTGTTAACTTGTTATACATGTGATTCCACCATGACATGTACTTTATATATGTTTACTATTGTATATATATTGTGTATATGGGCCGGTGGCCTTAATGCAAAATAAAGAATACTGTACCATACCGAATTCCACTGAATATTTGAATTAACCGAAATCCATTATGGATCTAGAGTGACCAGCAATCGTAGCATCTCAGCATTTATTTATGTTGCACAACAAATCATCACCTTGAAATTGCGCCGACCATCTTTTTCAAGGTATTTCTTGTTTCTAAGTCATTTATATATTCTAGTTTTACTCATTATATTCATAGTAGAAAGAGCCATCAAATCCCCTCAAAATACACCAACATAACAGTAACCAATCTCCATGAAACTGAAATAATCATGATGAACACAGACTATCATCTTCCGACCAAATCCTACAATAGAGGCTCAGTGTCCGCCACATATTGTAACATTTTTGAGATCCGACAGGAAAATTAGAATTCATTAGAAACATATACAGAAAGTTTCACTTCAATATTCTGATAGGCAAGTATTTTAATGATATCATAATTTCAAGCATAGCAAAGAAAAATCATATTAAAATCTATGGTGAATTTAACTAAGTGATTTTATTGAAATAAGAAAGGACATATTGCATTCATCCTCACTGAAATCTGGTCTTAATACAATCATTTCACTTGATTATATTGAAAACAATAATGACTTATATTAATCTTCGAACTGCTGTTTTATTCGAGTGTTATTAATAAAATATTCACTGCATTAACAAGACATGTAGGTCATTGGATTTCTGCAAACTTTTCCATGTCCCTTTTCTGAAACTTTATCATCCCATTCTAACCATACGGATGAATACAATATTCACAAAACTTCATTAATAAACAGAAACAATGAATCACCGTGGATTTTACAACTCCCTAGATGAATATATATTTACAAAATGTAAATGACATAATTTAGGGTTACCTAAACATCACAAAGTATTTTTACAGTGAACAACATATCAATTGCAACAAAAACCATTTTAATCCCATATTGCGATCATCGGCAATATGTGCAAACCAACAACAAAGTATTCAATTCCACATAAAACGATATACTAATACAAAGTACCATCATTCATTCATGATGTGTTTATGGATTTACACTTGGTGTAATATTAAAGCAAATGTTTTTACAGCAGTCATGAAGGAATGGTTGAGAAACAGGATGATATTTTTTTCGTTTATAACTAATTATAATGAAACCTTTTAGGTAAAGCGCAGGTGTATGATACGGTCTTAAATAGCATTATGATATAAATATGAAACAAACATTAATACATTCATCTTTGACTTTCATTAAAGACTATGATGTGATAATAATTACATTTACAAGCCAGTCAAAACCATCATAACTAAAATAATGCTACTGCACAGCAATCTCTGGACACAAATCATGTCTCTGACATTTACTACAGTTCAAAGTGTCACCATAACCTATTTAAACAAAACATAGCAACTATACCCTCTCGCACCACAGATACACCAACAATTACCAAACATTGTGTGACAATGATTTGAGTATTAGAAGACCTAATAAAACATGAATAACACATAAATATAACACAGCCCTCTTTGTTATTATGATTCAATGAATGAATTAAATTTCTAAAACCATCAAAGCTGCAAAGCCTGTCAATTGAGAAACTTGATAGGAATTCAATATGTTCTCTCATTTATATTGTTGTTAACGTTATATCTACAAAACTCATTATACCAGCTCAGCAGCTTTGAATAGTTTCAAGATTTCTAAAACTAATGGTTGGAATAATTGCAAATAGAATGTTGATATAATTTATGACAGAACAAAGTTGGACAATGTACTATCACATTGGGTATAGTCCTTTTTTTATACCTTCTAGTACAATCTCTGACCTACCAATATTTCATCACACAATAAGTTTACAATATGAAAATGATAGAATATCCAAGCTCGAACAATAAATAAAATGACAACAAACTGACTTTTTTTTCAACTGGCTGTGTAAAAATGAACTTTAAATTTAAACTTGTGAAACCGTTTCACATTTGTGTCACAAACAGGAATTGTATCTCGGGTGTTTGATTCAAACTACTTTTTTTACAAAATTATAGAATACATTTTTTGTACAGTATCTGAAGATAGCAAAATATGTCAATTCAAAAATTCACATTCAATGCAATTGTTCTGTATGTACAATAATTTACAGTCGGTGGTCGCTGGTTCCTGTCCTAGGAATGATACATAGCAAACAAAATGTTGCCTATATCTACACAATACTTGAAACGTCTCAGAAAATTATCATTCTAGAAATATCGCACAATAGTGACAATGCAAACCAAACCTTCAAATGACCTTGTATGTCTGCCAACTATTTTTATATCGCACGTTACTAGTCCATCAAAGGTTCCTGGTTTTTATGTAACTTAGAACTACAACATAAGCTTTGTATGTAACTTAATACTGATTACAAATCTGTCTGGTTTCTAGTATTACAAATAGCATTATGTAAGTTACCAATATGGGTTAGGTGACTTGTTAGTAGTGATCCTATCCACAGGGATGATAATAAAATGTAAAATTACATAAGTCGAGGAAATATGAACTGAGACATTTTGCTATATTGATTTTTCAGACTTAATGAATAACTGTACATCTATTGTGGCTTCATACAAAGCAATGTAGCACATTTACAAGGCAAGGGAGATAATCATATTGGTGTAAAAAGCTAGCCTATAGTAGTCATCTGAACAAGAAATGTCAATCATAAATACTATAACTTGCTGACAAATGACCTTCAGCATAAGGCAATGTCATACTAAACTCAAACCAGGAAGTATGTCTGCTACTGTCAATCATCATTCATACCAGTCTACTCTTTCAAAGAGAATTATAATACCAGTCTAAATAAGTCCAATCCAGTAGCGTGCACAAGACCAGCATCTGACAACTTCAAGTCCTTAATTAATATCACGTTCAGACAATTAATGTAATGCGAACATACAAGACATTTAACTTGTTACACCAAGGTGATTCATGACAATATCAGGAAAATATGTAACTTCACAACATAAAACAGAGTGCATGATAGTACAGTATAAAAAATTTGATAAAATAATAAAGCACCCTCTTTTTGACTCCATGGAATAGATCACACTGTGCTAACATATAATAAATAAGCATTTTATTCAAAGTTAACCTGTACACACAGAGCATAAAATCATTATATCATAATTCATGTTAAGACAACTCAAAGTGCGAACATAACAATACCACACTCACTCAAGAACTACACAAAAACACACTTAATTATTAATAAATTTTTTTATCCAACACAATCTATAATTTTTTTATCCAACACGATCTATCTACATGTTACATATTCAATTTCTTTGAACAAGATCGCATCAAGTGCAATTCAAACACAGTTAATTAATTAATAAAATCTTAACTTTGCATATAAATGTCGGTAAAGTTTTATAAAACGGAATTTAAACAATCATACAATAGAACAGGTGGACAACATAAACTATTTTCTTCAACAAAAATCGTAAACATCTTGATAAATAAACTATTTCAATAGTTTCATGAACAACCATTCAAAATATAGCTAACCTGTAATGATTGATTCAACGTCATTAGCACTTGTTAATTAATTAACACTCCCAGGCAATATGATGGCTCCAAAACATAGCCACTTTTCACCAAAGAAACTCAAAAGGAATAGATTGCGTACTATATTCAATTGTAAAATGTTGTGTTATTTTTATTTATATTTTGCACAAAAAAAGAAAAACTTTGTGATACAGGAGCACAGAACATAACATCAAAGCAATTAAAATGAAAAACAAGTGGTAAACACTTACAGGTAAACTACAGTACTTTCAACAACAAGGACAAAGAAAGACTACAGTATATTGATTTCATAAGCTTTTTACACAATTGCTGTATGTACATTGTTTATTTTTTTCTTCAAAATATATTTGGATAAAACTACTAACAGACAACACATATATATCCACTAACAACCGGTAGGGTATGTTGACTATGTTCAGTGAACGTACTACTCCCTTGATAGTTCAACATCAGTTTAAGTGACCGCTTCCTATCAGTGACATGTTGCTCTGGACAATGTAGTAGAATACAAATGGTCAGTTAATTTAGGGAGCATTTAAGGGATTAGTTATGAATTTTCGGGTTTAAAAATAGTTGGTGGAAATATTGAACAATATTTTTGAGTCAAAACTCTTCCATTATATCCTTAGCTTTTGTGATAAATTTTAACACTTAACATAAAATTAAATCCATCACAACTATGACTTTCCTCGCCACACAAAATAAATCAAGTTGGCAACATTTCTGCTAATAAATAATGCATTCCACACAGACAAAAACAAACATAAATAAATAAATAAAAATCTCTTTTTTTAACTATAGCAGACAATTCTCTTATATACAAACACAAATCATTCTATACACTAAGTACGGATTGACTGAACTCCAAGCCTCTATTACTCAACAATTCTCTATTATCTTAAGACGTAGGCCATTTCATAAGTATGTTACTTTATGAACTTTTCTACGATGGTTTAGATGTGTTTTGGTTTTAATACAGAATCCATCTTAATACATCAACATTATAGACAAAAGTCTTTCCTCAGATTGTATGACCATAGCAACTTCTGTCTTGTATGCATACAATCAACCTAACGTTTCATTCATCCACAATAATTAGCACTTATATAAGCAAAACAAACATGGAGAATCTAACATTTGTCAATATTGGAATAAAATTTATGATGAGAAGTGAACAATGAAATAAATAGCAACATGAATATGCAATAAAAATGGATTGGAGTCCGATAAGCTTCACATGAACAACAAACAATAAATTTCGGAACAAAAAATGGCAAAAACTAGCACAAATGCCTTTGCAAGAAAAATAAATAACCTAGACACTGGTGACTAAATTGCTAGCAATATCTTAACAGAATTATGTCATATATTTAAGCAAGCACATGTATACATAAGTTCATAATTCAGACATTGGTCACCAGATGCTATACAGTTTGTGTCTTTTACGCATCAATGTGACCGTATTTTTCTGCTAACATCAACCATTGAACCAAAATACAAGGCACGTTTATCAGCGATGTTACCTCTCAAATTCTATCTAATATTAAAACAATTAATTGCTCTCTCATTAATGCAACAAATATAATAATTGAGATATTTGAATTTGATTTATAGTTTGATTTTGCATTTACAATTAAATTATTTTTTAACATGCATATTGCAGTTGTTATAAATAGTATTCTTAACACTGGAAGTGATGTCCGCTAATCCACACATAACAGGCTTTCGCTTACTTACACATATTGCATGAAATAAGCAAGTCTATATATTATCACAATTGCCCATATATGGAAAAAGGCAGACAAAAACTTCATATTGAGTGTTAAATGCAAGACTAACGTCACATTATTTCAAACTATTTCAGTCACGAGCCAAACACTTGATATAAAAAGTTCACAATGGAAAAAAACACAGTAAGTATAACGAGCAGAGTTTTATATCACTAGCACTATGATAGCAGGTCAAATGTTTCAGCATAAAGGTCATGGGCAAAGCTTATCTGTCCCTTCAGGCTTCCTAACATTCTACGATGCTCAACGCCAAGTTCACGTAGACTAGATATGCTCATAAGTAAGCGTGGGAATAGTCCGCTTTCGTCAGGATGTGTCGCCGTAACTTGACTTTGCAGAGCTTGTATCATAAGCTCCTGAAGCTTACTCACTTTCTCTCGATTTTTTAGGCCTTGTCGATCTACAAAGAAAAGTTAAAACATTTTTTCATAGTGAAAATTCTGAATTTATAACAAATACAAAGAAACAAAACACACTCACACATTGTTCAACAAACATGGAGATACAAAATATCTCACCATAATAATCATATCAATAAAAAGTGCCTAGTAAGCATAAACTTAATCAATTCTGACTTATGTAACAGACAGTGTGTTGATATCTGTCATATCTGTTCAGACAAATATCAGTGCATTAGCCCCCTCAATTGTCTGATGGTAGACAGATTTTGTAAAAATATCAATTTTCCCATCTTTTTTCTGCAATAATGCTTCTCAGCCTAGCATATAAACAGATACAGTAGAAATATAATGCTGGTTGATCACCTAAAAGTGGGCCACAGACAGAGATGAGGACCTAACTAACAGAAAATCCAGTTTACAGACATAGATGATCACTTCACACACATATATATATGACGTTATACCTGATCAATCAATGTAAATAAGAAATGTTAACATATATACAAGGGTACTCAGTAATTACACAAGGATACATGTCTAAATATCTGTTTGCAGGAAAGGCATTTAGACTGCCTTCGATTTTACAAAGTGCAAACATGTATTTATCTATAACTTTCAACAAGCAGACCATAATAGCCCTTCAAAGCTCACCTGAGAAAGCAGGATGAATGGCTCACATGTCATACATAGAGCAGGATGTATGGCTCACATGTCATACATAGAGCAGGATGTATGGCTCACATGTCATACATAGAGCAGGATGTATGGCTCACATGTCATACATAGAGCAGGATGTATGGCTCATGTATGGCTCACATGTCATACATAGAGCAGGATGTATGGCTCACATGTCATACATAGAGCAAGATGTATGGCTCACATGTCATACATAGAGCAAGATGTATGGCTCACATGTCATACATAGAAATACATTCTGCCCTCTTGTACTAGTTTTTTTTTCATCTGACAGACAGACAAACCTTACAAAATTCTCTGAACAATTTTGGTAATATTGTCTAAAGATTGCTTCTGATAACATCCAGTAATGTTCCAGTATACTGTATATGAAGAATGGCTATTTAAAGATCTCCCTGACCAACTGCCTTAAATGCTTGACCAATTAGATTTCTAGAACAACTTTATGAGAATAAATGCCAGGAAGCTTCTGATGAAGATATATATCACATCTAACCTGATGTAGGAGATGTCATTTGTATCAATTGTTGATGGGAGAATAATGAAAGATGGACAAATGATGAATATCGGGTGATAGAAAAAGTTCATGATAAGTGAATCGTGATCATGGAAGCTAAAAACAAACAATGCTCCGGAATTGTGTACTAGTTATTTCATGACCACCACACAAATACATCTTTGTTTATATCAAGATATATGCAAATGATTATCAACTTTTTTATGACAAAAAATACAAAAATATAAAGAAAGTATTACCTGGAGATATGAGAACTAATGCACTAAACAATGCTTTCTCCGGATCCCCAAGTTTGAATGTATTGAATCGTATACACAAGTTAAACATAAGTTCAACAAAGTGTTCGCCAAGTGGGAAACCACACTTCATGTCTTCTCTCTTCACCAAGGCATTATGACCGTCCAAAAATATAGTGTTGGAGTCTGCATCAATAAACTGTGCATGGACAACACATGCAACCTGCAAGAAGAAATAAATACACACTCAGTTACACATAATTCAAAAATATATAGATAACATGGATCAAAATGAACTGAAATTTGCCCAATTCAACGTACAGTAAAACCTCACTGAGACCACCTCAAAATTAAGAACACATTTTTCAAGTCCATTTTCACTGTATTCTTCATTATTCAACCTAAATATCTTAACAATAATACCAGTTTTCAAGGGTGGTCTTATTATTGATGTTTCACTGTACAAGTATTTATGTCATTTTTGACAACACAAATACATAACATCCATGAAATATGTTCAATAATTCACTGGTGCAGTAACCAATGATGTGATGCTACATGTCATTACAATGATGGCAGTGTTTTTTTATATGGGGACAATTTAATTCTTACCAGTAAATGGTTGATTTACAATTTAGGATATAAATGAAATATTGCATGAAGGTTTATAAATGACAGATATTATCAACCTCATTTTCAGAATACGTCTGAATCTCCTCATTTTCAAAAATCTTGTAACAATAAATTACACAATTACACTTCATTTATGAAGTATTGAACTAATAGACCAATCTTATCCCACAATCAAGGCATTTTTTGCAGCCAGATGTTGAAATCCATCTATCTTTTTTATCATCATTATAATTATGTAACTTCATATAACAACAGCTGAAGGTATATATTCATACATATTGTGTAAAATTTATAAAAAACTTCTAAAAAACATGTTATATTCTTTATTTATTTTCTCATATAACATTTTGATACCTGCTTGCATATACCAATTACCAACTTGCAGATGTCACTCAAGATGACATCACACACTAGTAACCTAACCCAACCAATAAAACCAAGAAAACCTGGGTGTAGAATTTACACACGGAAATGGCTTTTACAAGAATTTGAAACTTTAGTTAAACAAAATTACAACGCAGACATATAAGAGCACGTGACAGTTTTAACCGACACCACAGACATTTAATCAAACCACATAAACTATAGTAGTGGATTCAAAATTAGTTGAGAATCTTGTTTGTGTACACAATGCCCATTGGTCAATATTTTCCAAAACAGGTTTTCATTAGCTGACCACCTCACAATTCATTTACAACAATTCTCAAGTAAATAAAAAATACGCAGACATTTAAACTTGAGCAGACATAAATGAAGACGCAAGTTAATAATATAAGATTGAGTTCTCTCCCTTACCACATAAATGCTTTACTATGAGAACAAAGAAACACTGTTCACATACCAATCTAAATGGTTATTGTTGAACTTCTTAACAATAATCAGTGCAGAAATAAATGTTACTTATGGAGAAATTGTAGTACAATGTATATCAATCACACATCAGGATGTGCAAGTTATACTGTCACTTTTATGTAAACCATTCTAAATGACAGGAAACTGTAACTAGTTTAGACTTAATTAAGTACGTATCTGTTAAGTCAACATGGAGCCAGAACATTTAAAATAGAACATGCAGCTTTTGCCACAAATGCAGGCCTGTATCACTGGTTAGCAGAAAGCTCTATACAACAAATGCAGGCCTGTATCACTGGTTAGCAGAAAGCTCTATACAACAGTATGAACACTTCAGAACATTTATTTCAATCTTAAATGATCCTGTTTTATACTACTGACATGTATGTACATGATAATCACCCACTTGTTAGTTGAAGTTCAATATAACTACACGTAGCAATACTAAATGAGTTTGGTACATATGTCTCCAAGACGTGAGGGACATAATCACATTATTTATGAAGTATTGAACTAATAGACCAATCTTATCCCTCAATCAAGGCATTTTCTGCAGCCAGATGTTGACATCCATCTTTCTTTTTTATCATCATTATAATTATGTAACTTCATGCAACAACAGCTGAAGGGATATATTCATACATTTAAAGTTTTGCATTACAACAAAGACACACAAACAAAAACAACTGACCGTAAAGTTTAAAACAAAGACGCATTGAAGTAGATGACAATACTGTAGACTATAAACATGAGACATAATCTATTTGTGAACATGTTCAGAGAAATATTCCCCGAACTATAGTTTCAATCTTAATTATTCATACGAGCTTATAATTGCTAGCAGGTAAATAAAACATTATGATCACTTCAATTCAGATTGGATATTACATTGCGATTGAATTTCAGCACACAAAAATAGCAACTTTAAACGCCTCCTTTGAGCAGACATTTTCTTAAGTTAAATTGAAATGCACATTCGAAAATACAGCGCACAGAAAAACCTACACTAGACGTCGTTCCAGCAGCGCATGCTGAACATGCGTTCATTACCCAAAAACATCTCGATTTGCAAAAGATTTGCATATGAATAGCTGCAAATGCATGTGCAGCATTTGTCCTAAAGTGTCTTCTCGTGAAATGCTGTATGTGTGCATGTCAATAAACTTTCGCAGCAAGATTGTAGACACTGCACTTACACTGCAAGACAAAGAATCACTAGGATATGCCAAATTTATATAGATTTATCAGATACTCCTTTTAAAAGTGAAGCCTGTAAGTACAGGCACATCCCCTAGATATATCATGACCAAGAAACTACGTGATCTAGCAAGCATCTATACAAGAGGGAAACAAGGCTCACATTGAAGCACATGGATACTGAACAATGGGGTCTTACTCAGCAATTCCTTATACAAATTACATCAAACCCAGGGACTCAGAAGAGCATTAACACTATACCTCAAAGCAGCCTCCCTTGATAAGACTAATTTGGTCCTCTTGATCAAGATTAGTGAAGCCAGGGATTTTCTTGGCAAAGTTGATCACATCTTGTATAGATTTGTTCAGCAAACTTTGAAACGAGTTCCAACAAACTTCACCAGATTTCAATGGGCGTCCATCAAGAGCCTGAAAATATACAGCCCAAGTACACAATTATACAGGGGCAAATTTTACATATTGTTTTTGTAATGGGGCTCACATACACAGCCAAAGACGTAGAGGAAATGAACTACAGCAGATATAGGTAAACCAAGGTTTTGAAAGCACACTGTCTATGTTGACAACTGACAAAAACAATGAAGGATATAAAAATAAATTACTTATTTCCTATTCTCACGACTTTTAGTATAGAATGAATATAGAATTTACCAAAACAAATTTGATCTGGAATTTCTGCACGCATTTTAACAAGATTTGACAGTTTTGCAAGAAATAGAAATGTCATTGTCTTTTGAATGTCATTAAACGTAAAGTGACGAGTGTTCCTAGAAGTTGTGTCAATTTTCTTCACATACTTTCAACATTTTTATGTCGACAGAAATAACAAGTCCTGAGGTCAACTGTCTGGTTTATTCTTTGGTTTGTAATGACAAGTTGTGAGATGCATGTGTTGCAATTCTGGACAATCTAAATATCTCTTCTAGAGAAATAATCAAGTGATTTTTATGTTTTTTGCTGTGCCCAGGGATTGCCTGTCTAGACGTGGAGTAAATTAACGAGTGCAGATAAAAATGAGATTATCACACAGTTATTGGCATCATAATTTATTCTGTGGAAGCAAACCAGCAGTATCAAACAGACCACATAGTATCCCCATCACAACTGTTTACATTTTGCTAATAGGATTTGCGCTAGTAAAGCCAGCTTGGTTGGCAACCATATGGACATACCAACTACTTCTCCTTAGAAAGTAGAACCACTGTAGAAAAATTCCAATAAGAATTGGCCATAAACTATTTGAATCATCTGTGGCAAGACAATACAGAAATACACATGTATTTACACGTCACTCCATTTAGGTCTCACACATTCGTAAGCTAGCCCATTTCCAATATATACTTGATTTCATATAAATCGAACTTACATTTTTTTAGAAAATGACTTACTACCAGTATACTGAAAATGTCAAAAATGAAAATGCTTTTAGTAAGTTTTATGACACTCTAAGCTGATAGAGGATGTCACCATGTCATAGTCTTAACTCAAATGTACAGCAGATGTCACCATGTCATAGTCTTAACTCAAATGTACAGCAGATGTCACCATGTCATAGTCTTAACTCAAATGTACAGCAGATGTCACCATGTCATAGCCTTAACTCAAATGTACAGCAGATGTCACCATGTCATAGTCTTAACTCAAATGTACAGCAGATGTCACCATGTCATAGTCTTAACTCAAATGTACAGCAGATGTCACCATGTCATAGTCTTAACTCAAATGTACAGCAGATGTCACCATGTCATAGTCTTAACTCAAATGTACAGCAGTGGTCACTTTTTCCAAGCTTCCACTAAAACAGCAGTTTTCTAACCAGTATATTTTTTATGAGGTGTCAATGTTTTGTGGACATCTAAGTTTATATGCTACAATTTTTAAACACACCAACCCAGTTTATAACAACAAGACTGACTGATCAGTTTGATTGGACTTGATAATTGCCAGCACGACTACAATCAGATGTCTAGGGATACATAATTTCATACATAACGGAGCAAACCTGGTTGGTTTACTCATTATACACAGTATGTATATGACAACCATGCATCCTGCTGAAGCCACAAGACACTAATTGTAATTGACTAATGTCATGTTTACTTAATCAACAGAAATCCTAGCACTTGCATAACCTTACAGTTGCATTAGCATTAATCAAGTACAAAACAAGATCTTTTGATAAGTAATATACCAAGGCTATATAAAAGTACACCTATACCATTTCTTGAGTATACAACTAAATGAATCCTTGATATTGACGCCTTGCTTCCATCTATTTATCATACAGACCCAACATACTTTCCGTGGAGGGTCAGTCACACACACAACAACAAATAACAACACACCCAATGATAAATAAAGGATGAATGTTTTATAATGAAGAAAAATCTTAAAATAGATACTATCTTTGTTTCTAAGACAAGCACAGAAGTACTAAGTAAGTATATCTACTAAAGTCAAAAGGCCTTATGATTCAGCTTGTTTGAATTAAGTTCAATCACTTACAGTAAGACTCCCCAAAACTTTGTAAATTTGATTCTAACCTACAAATGTCCTAGTACTGCCAACAGATACAGGGAGATATTATCTGTGCTTGCAGCCAATAAATATCTTCCATCATAAAGATACATATGTAAATTTTGGATTCCCAAATCAATATGTCGCTAAAGGAAATGACTTGTCTGAGGGGATGATCAGTCGACATTGAGAGCAGCTTTCTGCACATTTAATAGGGTCAGTTGGGTTAGATGTCTAGACCAATGTTGTATCTATTTTTCAGTCGATAATGTAACCTGCAGACAGTATAAATACCCTTACAACTCAGTTTGGGAATTTGGTTCACAGGAAAAGTGACAGCATCTCGTCATTTATCACTACAATGATGTGCAGAAGTTCATATAGAATATTGATGTTATGTTTTTCAGTGTCTGGGCTAACTTATTAGCGATACTTCATTAGTTGATGGTGCTTATCGGCAGCTCGAATAGACTGATGTGGCTTCTCAGTCTGATGTACAATAACCCTTGGGGCACTGATAGTTTTTGTCAGTCTGCACGAGGCCATTTAATGTTGGTTATTTGTGCAGAGTTCAAGACGCTAGAAAACCAATGCTTTTATTCATAGGCATCCATACTGTAAATCAGTGTGTAAAGTTACATAAAACTGAATACAGTAAAAAAGGACAATATCGTTACATAAAATCTTCTGACACTAGGTGTTCAAGACTTCATGAAATTCCAAATAAAAAAAATATTGTTTGTTTAATTCAAACAACAAGAATGGAATGATTTCAAAATTCTCTTTACTTATTTGGTGATATCATCTACTCCAAATAGATCAGTATAATTATGTAAAATAGTACAAATATGTAAAGTATGTAATTACATACCTGAAAGCTACTAGACTTGTCCATGTGCTCCGATACCAATCTGTTGATGATACCATCCATAGATTCACTGCCTTGGTAATTCCTTAACTTATAATGCATCTCTTCCAACCTCGGCTTTAGGAACGTGAAAGTTGTGTAGAAAGAATCATGGATTTTGTAAGTAAGTAGAGGAACAGTAAGCCTTGCTTCTTCCTCTCGGCTGATTTGAGACGCGTATCTATTTTGAACAATTGGGGCAACAACAGCGGTGTGGTGATCATTTTGGGAACCCTTCAACTTCTCCAAGCTAATCATAGACTGATACTCAGGGGAAGCAACTCTGCTAAACTCAGCTTGCATTGCCTCATGATGGTATACGCTGTGCGGAGACCCTCGTTGGCTTAAGTCTTCAAGGTGTCTGTTTGCAGGTGAATGAGCAGCATGGTAATTCAGATGAGCAGATGAGACAGGGATTGCAGAATATTGTGTTGCACTTGGTGACCTATCGGATGTAGAGACTGGTTGTCCATCTGAAGTATAACTTCTGGAAGATGATGAGCTGTCAGTACTTAGGCGGGAATGTTTATACGCAACGTCTGGTTTCTCATCTTTGTTCTCAACACTGGTTGGGACATATGGACGTTTCTTTATTGGACTTCGACTGTGCTTAATACTCTCCTCTTCTTTGATTACTTTCCTTAGATCTAGACTAGTATGTTGAACAATCACAGACTTCGATGATGGGCTATTGCTACCTCGTGTGTCAGTGCCATCATGGTTATCACCATCATCATTGCTATCATGGTTGCTATTGACAGCCATGGCAGCAGCAGACGACACAAAACTGTGACTAATTGGCAAGTTGCTGAAATTGTGGTTAATTGCATTGCTACTGTTTGCTTGAGCCAACTGTTGCTGGACAATCAAATGTCTGGCTGCAGCGAGTTGTTGTTGTACGGCTAGTTGCTGGGCAACAATACTCTGCGTTGTAAACGAACTTGGACTGCTTCTTGATGCTGCTATAAGGGCAGGATCAAACATTGGTAAGTATGGTGATCTTCTGTCTTCTATGTGACCATCTTCAGTCTTGATGGCTAAAGGTGATGGGGGTAAATGGAATGGCAATTGAGACTGCATATTAAGAAGTGAGCCCATAACCTGCGCTCTGGAAGCAGTAGTGATTAAATTAAGGGGCAGTGAAGTGCGAATAGCAGAAAGTTGTGGATCTTGGTTTGTGGAGAGATTAGATTCATCAGATAGATCTAGGGGCTGATCATTATCTCTAGGTGATAGCTGGGTATGGGGTGCGTGCCCCACAAGATGACCATCATGTTTGGGGCTATCATGTCTAGGTGGTGTAGGCATATGCCTCTGTCTTGGGTAATTAGGACCACACTCTGCTCTTTGCTTCAGCAACAACTGTAGAGCAGCAACTGACAGCTGATTTATCTCTTGCCGGTTTATATTCACGCCATTTGTGTCAAGGCCATCAATAATCTGACGAGACTCTTGGTCTGTATTAAGGCTCAGCAGACCGTGTAAAGCTTGCTCAGTTTGCTTATCCTCAATACTACGTATTAGATCACGCATCTTTCTTGAACGTCTACCAAGTTTTGCAGCTGAAATAACAACATAATTATAACTCATAACAGACATAGAATAAACAGTATTTTTACCATAGATGTAATCATAACAATTATAATTAATGATGATTGAACAATGCAATTTTCAAAGGTTATATACAAAAAAATGTTAAATATATCTTGCAATCGCACATCAACAATTGCTTAGTGACATGTTGAGATGAAATCATGTTTTAATGACATTGTATAGCCAAGACAATTTTTCTGAGTCTGATCAGGAGATGGGAGAAGAGAAATTTCAGGATTTAGACCCTCCTGTCTGGGAGACCACATTTAGATCCTCCTGCCTTGGAGATCACATTTAGACTGTCCAGCCTTGGAGACCACATTTAGACTCTCCTGTCTTGGAGACCACATTTAGACTCTCCTGCCTTGGAGATCACTTTTTGACTCTCCTGCCTTGGAGATCACATTTAGACTCTCCTTCCTTGGAGACCACATTTAGATCGTCCTGTCTGGGAGACCACATTTAGACTCTCCTTCCTTGGAGACCACATTTAGATCGTCCTGCCTTGGAGACCACATTTAGACTCTCCTGCCTTGGAGATCACTTTTTGACTCTCCTGCCTTGGAGATCACATTTTGACTCTCCTGCCTTGGAGACCACATTTAGACTCTCCTGCCTTGGAGATCACATTTAGACTCTCCTGCCTTGGAGATCACATTTTGACTCTCCTGCCTTGGAGATCACATTTTGACTCTCCTGCCTTGGAGATCACATTTAGACCCTGCTGCCTTGGTGATCACATTTAGACCCTCCTGCCTTGGTGATCACATTTAGACCCTCCTGCCTTGGTGATCACATTTAGACCCTCCTGCCTTGGTGATCACATTTAGACCCTGCTGCATTGGAGATCACATTGATTCTACCCACAAACATCACAGATGACAATTGAGAGGAAAACCTGGTAAAAATAACACCAGATATTGGATAAAGGTGATAGACCAATTTACTTCAGTGGGAATAACAATAGACATTAAGTAGAAAGTTTCGAGCAGCGACATATATACATATATATATATATATATTAATGCTCAGAATTTACTAGATGTAAAATTCACAAGGTAAGTTTCCTTAAATGGAAAATTCCATCAAGTTAATAACAACATTATGAAATCATAATTCATAAATGAAAAAAACTAACAAAATTTAGAGGCAAAAACAGGATATTGCAGTTAAATTCTGAACTTTGAACATGCTGAACAAAGTCAAGGCAAGTTCTTGACAAAAGTCAGACAAGGCCCAAGGCAACATTATCAACAATAGGAAAGGAAAGATAGCTGAAAGCAGTCCAAAACCTCTTCAGTCAAAATGTCTGGCCAAAAGACCTTTTATTTCCTGATACTGATGCCAAAATGTCAAGTATATTCTGCAACCTATGTAAGTGTTCAACTTTCACTGTAGACTGCATATTAACATTGCAAGAAAAATGGAGAAAAGTGATTTTGTATCAGTAATTGTTTTCCCTTGACAGTACTTGCTTATATCAAACGGTGTAAATGTCAGTAATTTACATTTAACAAGACCCAAGTTGTAGACCAATTTAGTCTTACCAATATAGAAACAGTTGTTATCCATATTTATTGACTTCAGACATCCATAAATAAACCCATTTTATTTGGCTGTTGACCGCACTCTATTCTATCACATACAGTCTCGCCAGGATTGATTCACTTACACTTTTCTTTCCCTAGTACAGAAACTGGGACAATTTCTCACTTTGAAACTAATTTCCCCTACCTATTCTAAATCATTATGATATCTAATTAAATAGTCTGGGAAGACTAAAATGTATCCCGTAAGATCAATCAACGCCGCCTGCGAAAACAACTTAGCCTACATTTTAGACTTTTCAATTTTCAGTGAATTATTCATTAAATTTGTTTGCTGCATGTCTCAATGCACTCTATTTTGCAGGCAATGCACATTTCATGTTGCTTGTTTTATATCTTAAATCTTCAATCAAAAGCTATCCTGAAATCAATTTTCTCTGATGAAGCATACATACATAGTTCAAGGCGGAGTATGAGAAACTAAGGTAACAGCAAACTGAGTGGAGAGAACATACCTATCAATAACATCATTTCAGTCTAAATATAAACAAGAGGACCACGATGGCCCTATACCGCTCATCTGAGTACACTGCAATTTTAGCTGAATTAGATTAATGTGCCAATACATTGGTCTAGCATATTTCAAAACTGTTGTTCACATGAAGTATTTACAACGATACAACTACTTCAAATGTGACCCAGATTTCAAGGTAGGCAATATGTTATTCCATCTATAAGGATCAAAGTCCCGCACCCTTTACAGAACGTAATTATTTGAACAATCTTGGTAGAGGACCACAAGAGACCGACAGAAATCAAATATCAAAGGTCTAGGCCTTATGGTTTTGCACAAAAATTTCTACGTTTTCACCTTTCAAATCTATTTTTAGCTCCTGTGACCTCCTTATGAAGCAAACCGGAAGCATTCATATAACTTTGAAAGAAGATCACCCAAGGATCATTCTAGTTATGTTTGGTCAAAATCTACAAAGTGGTTTAGGAGGAGATGTCGTTTATAGTTTCGACTGCATACAAATAGGGAACAAGGCCTCCTGGTGGCCATGCTATTTGACAGAACTAAATTATTTATACAATCTCCTAAAAGGACTACTAGACAAGGCTGCATGACAAATATCAAAGCTTTATGCCTTTTGATTTGGACAAGAAGATTTTCAAAGTTTACACTTTAGAAATTTAATAGTAGCTCCTGTGACCTACTTATGCGGCAGACCAAAACAACTTATGAAACTTTGAAAAGACACCCACCAAAGGATCATTCCTAAGAAGTTTGGATGAAATCCATTCAAATTTCGAAGTTTACTGCGAATTCAATGGTTTAAGAGATGTCTTTTAAATATTGACAGACGAAGTGAGCTAAAATGCTTGGAAATGCATACAAACAGTAGTCACTATTATATATTATATACAAGATGTACTGCACAGAGGGTCACATTGAGATTGGTAAAAGGTGAGACAGGCTGCACAGAGGGCCACGTTGAGATTTGTAAAAGGTAAGACTGGCTGCATAGAGGGTCACATTGAGATTGGTAAAAGGTGAGACAGGCTGCATAGAGGGTCACATTGAGATTGGTAAAAGGTGAGACAGGCTGCACAGAGGGTCACATTGAGATTGGTAAAAGGTGAGACAGGCTGCACAGAGGGTCACATTGAGATTGGTAAAAGGTGAGACAGGCTGCACAGAGGGTCACATTGAGATTGGTAAAAGGTGAGACAGGCTGCACAGAGGGTCACATTGAGATTGGTAAAAGGTGAGGCTGGCTGCATAGAGTGTCACATTGAGATTGGTAAAAGGTGAGACAGGCTGCATAGAGTGTCACATTGAGATTGGTAAAAGGTGAGACAGGCTGCATAGAGGGTCACATTGAGATTGGTAAAAGGTGAGACAGGCTGCATAGAGGGTCACATTGAGATTGGTAAAAGGTGAGACAGGCTGCATAGAGGGTCACATTGAGATTGGTAAAAGGTGAGGCTGGCTGCATGTACGGAGGATCACCATTAAGATGCGTAAACGGTAAGAAAAGACTTGCACCACAGATAGCCAGACTTTAAAGGAAAGAAAATTCTTGTTTGGATGGGTCATGTTCAATAATGTTTATTTGGTGGTTATCTTTCTACTTTTGACTAACTCATTGTCTTCAAGTACAAACATAATGTTATTCAAAACATCCAGGAAAACGGTCTCCAAATCACTATATCTGCAAGCAGCCGAGATAATAGGATGGATCATGGAAAAAAAGCAGACAGCCTTAAAATTGTTCCCTCCTCAAATCCTAACAACGACTGCATGATCAGGTAACAGGGGAATTAAAGTCATACATTCATTTTCCACCCAAAATGATAAACAAAGGACAATCTAAACTGGTATGAGTTTCTCAGGCTTACGACAATTTGGACCAAAGCTAGAACATTGGAACAATTTGTTTGCATGAATTGGGGTTATATGCCCCTTTTTGAACAGTATGGCAGTTAACTGACCTAACCACTGACAACTTTAAATGACTTTGGATGTATTATCTTCAGTCAATCCAAACAGACAAAAATACGCCTCATCCAGGTTCACACCCATACCCTCCAGTGTGGCAGTCGAGTGCTCTACGGGCACAGCTTAAATCTACATTGAAATAAACAATGTATCACATATTATTGAACAGTGGTGTAATAACCCATTAAATTCAGAGTCCTTGAGACACAATTACAAGTCCAGAACAAGACTAGGCCCAAAATTAATAAATATAATACGTTTTCACAGACAGACTAGAAATTTATGAAATGTTTCAGTGAGTGTTATGACAAAATTTTGAAAATAATGACATTTTCATTATTAACCAAGCCTTGTAAGTATTGAATCTCAATAAACTTTGAAAGGCTGTTAATTTTTGTCTGATCAAGTACAAACCAGACAAAAGCAATCTATTTGAGAGAATCAGATACCATCTGTAAAATTGTAGATGTATTTAAAACTTAATACTTCAATGAAATTAGAGCTTCAAGTTGTCAAGGAATGCAAAGTAATGGAGCGACTCATGAAAACATCGAGACATATCCCCATCTCCACAAGCTGTTATACTCAGTATGCTCTTAGCCTCTAGATATAACATGTGATATATCCCCATCTCCACAAGCTGTTATACTCAGTATGCTCTTAGCCTCTAGATATAACATGTGATATATCCCCATCTCCACAAGCTGTTATACTCAGTATGCTCTAAGCCTCTAGATATAACATGTGATATATCCCCATCTCCACAAGCTGTTATACTCAGTATGCTCTAAACCTCTAGATATAACATGTGATATATCCCCATCTCCACAAGCTGTTATACTCAGTATGCTCTTAGCCTCTAGATATAACATGTGATATATCCCCATCTCCACAAGCTGTTATACTCAGTATGCTCTTAGCCTCTAGATATAACATGTGATATATCCCCATCTCCACAAGCTGTTATACTCAGTATGCTCTTAGCCTCTAGATATAACATGTGATATATCCCCATCTCCACAAGCTGTTATACTCAGTATGCTCTAAGCCTCTAGATATAACATGTTTAGTATCAGCCATACACCCCCATAGAGAATTGATACAGTGACGTTCTGTGACATGATTATGACTGGTCCATTACTGGATAGGACACTGGGGAACTGGATTAGGAGTTGTCTGCTCAACCCAGTCATGGTGGGTGTGAATCATGCCACAGATACACTTTTTAATTAATGCCTCCTCAAAATACACAAAATGTTTTTCCTAATACAGAGGGCACAACAGTAATTAAATAGTTATTAAATTGTTTCTTCAAAACAGAGCCTAAATTTATTGGTATAAATCAAACTGCCATATTTAACACCATGACTAGCATTTCAAAGTTGAATGTTTCACCTAAGTTAACCGACAACTCTGACAGGTACATTTTATTCTATTTTAACTTTATATCAATACCTGAACGTGACATTCCAAGTGCCAAACATTTCTGAAGTCGACAATACTGACATCGGTTCCTGGTCAGTATTGTAATGTCACAGTTTTTGCTGTAGAAGCACTTCTTCCGTGCTGGATCACCGACATCTTGCAGAGCACGCCGGAAGAAACCTTTACACCCTTCACATGCCAATACACCATAATGTATGCCAGACGATTTGTCACCACAAACCAGACATTTTAAGTTGTTGTTAACTGGACTTGATTTAGGACCAGGAACTGAAATTTAAAAAACAGTGTCATAAGTAACATGATCAGTACAACAAGGTGAGGGGTGGGGCACAATGTACATGGTACCAAAACAACAGACAACGCCGGAGATATCTGAATAATCATTTCCTGAAGCCACTGATTCCCTTAACCACGCATTTCTGTCAGAATACTTATATTCACTAAGACGACATTTTTGTATTGCACAAATGGGGATCTTATAGAAAATATTTACAACAAGAAATATCTTGAAAAAAGATGGTGTGTCTTGTCTCATTGGCTTAATCTACGAATTTACATCTTTGTTGAAAATTTAGCACCTTTTTTTATCAATGAGAATCTGTGATTAAGCCTGGTCACATGATGCGAGTTAATATACAGGTATAAGAGGTTAACATCAATTAAAGATACATATTACATCACCAGGATATATTTTATTGATTTACAATCAAGTCAATACATGTTTGTATGTGCAAATGTACAAAGCTGCCCTTGGCAAGTGAAACAATACTACATGAACAAGTAGAGTGAACAGGAAAGATATGCATAATTTGTTAATGTATTTAATACTTCATACCCTACATATACCTCTGGGATGGTTAACTATTTTAGATATGTTAACAAGACCCATCTTTCACTGCAATCTTCCAGAAAAATGTCTTACAGGAATCTTGCACACTTCTAAGAAACAGGAAGTAATTATGTCATAGACAATAACTGCTGATTTGGGTTGAAATGCAACATACTGCACTATGTAATTACAAGATCTGTCTGATTCTAGAAATACGAGGTATTTGTTACCATGAAAAGGTATAGTCTGTCAACAACAAAGAATCCTTTGCCAATCCCTGAGATAATAATGTAAGAGATTGGACAAGCTGGAAGTCATATTGTATGACTATGGCAATACTGCCACTGCAGATGAAATGAGTATATATACAGTATTAGAACGTGTGGGCTCTTTTTTCTGCTTGAAGGTTCAAGCCAAAATATGCCAAAACTAATTATATTGGATAATGAATCAGGTTTGGAGAAAGTAAATGCTGAAAAATGTCATATGTAACATGTTTTCAATCTGAGTGGATAAAAAGAGACAATTGTTCAGCTGGAGAATCTCAATTGATATTTTTGTCACATTAAGACAGAAACTAATGACTTTTCAAGCAACAAATTGAGGTGAAATCAATTTGTGCAACAGAAAAAACACACACAGCTGCTAAGCACGTTCTCAATATAGGATGGAAAGGTAACATTAGAATGCTGGCATGTTCCCAAATGGTCCGTGCAAATACCATTATTTGTTATCGGTTCCCAAAGTTCTCCTTTTATAAACTTTTGAACAAACATTCTCTTATTTCAACTACACTGAATTTTACCAGTTATGAACAGTTATGTTGAGATGTATGCTAAACATTTGTCACATTCTCATTTCATTACCTTCAAAATACAACTCAAGCCAATGTATATTACTTTCTTACAAACAAACTGTACAACTTGATCAAGGAGAAAACTGTTAACAATACGTAAATCATTCAGAAACCAAAACCAACAAAAACTCTAGCATGTCAATAAGAGAAACGTGCAGACAAGACTAGGCCACAATGAGAGGATGTGAAACAAGCAGACAGACAATGCTCTAGGAGAATGAAATACCAGCATGATTTCTCCACCAACAGTTAAATATGGAAAATTCTCCAATGTTTACATTCACTGTCAACTATAGGTTTAACTAAAAGCAAACTAAAGGCCAATGTACACAATAACTACTGTTTTGCAGCTCCAAAAATGTAATCTAGAGACAACGCATCTTGTAACACTATCCCAGTCGGCCTGAGATATTTAGCAGCCATGAAGATCGTTAATCAATGTTGAGGTTATCAAGTGAACTCATGATCATAGGCGTAGTAAAGTACAATTTCATGTTACTATAAATAGTAACATCGCATGATGTGGATGATTCATGGTAGCAAGGGAAATTGTAACTAGACAAATTTACATTAACGAGGACAGGGCGTTCTACTTTAAACTACTTTAAACATGGATCTCGGGAAGATAAAGCCTGACTGCATGACAAGCTTTTAAATTTGTCACATAAAATTAGCACATGTTAAATGCTTTTCTGTGAAACTATATGTAACCATTGAATTCTTTAAATGCCATTTAGATTAAGTTGAGATAAAAACGCAAGTTAAATGACAGCTGAGTATGAGGATCTTGTCTACAGTTTAATAATATCAATGCAAAATTATAAATAACTACTAAATAGACTGGCATGCCAATACAGTACAACCCAGTACAACATATCCACCTTTTAAGAGACACACATGTTGGCTGTTGATGAGAGGGTAAATTGATATGTCAATTCAGACTACAGAAATAAATAATTCTGTTGATCAAGAGAGCTTGTTGCTCACTTAGAGAGCCTGCGCTGCTTTGGAGATGATGCAATGTATTCACTGCCTCATACTTGTCAGCAATCATAGAAATAATGTATTTATAACTGAGCTCTGAATTTCAAGCAACTGCAGCGTTTGTGTACAAAAAACATGCATAATGCCAAGGGCAACTATTCATATGATTCAAATATAATTAATTCACACATATATTTAGTTTTCGTTTTCAAGAATGATCCAAGCGGAAGCAGCTATAGTTCTAAATGATGATAGAAACGTCAAGTATAATATTGAACTTTTCAGGGCAGTTTGACCTTAATGAACAAGAACTATAACAACAAACCCATCAAGGTCAGCCAGAGGTCAGCTACAATTATAGGTACAAAATGTTCACTAAACAGGGTCAGTGACAAGACAAGGTCATGCAGATGAGACAAAGTAAAATGGTCAATGTATTGAATATCAATAAAAGTCACCCAGTTCCCCATAGGGACACTGATAATGCTTTATAGGACATTAATAATGCTAATGAGGAAAATTTCTACTGACAGCAAAGTCACATGCCGATTGTGCTCCTAAATCGAAATTATTTAACATAATTGTAATACATGTATAAATATATAATGATTTTCGTATTTGACAGAACTAAACTAACTAACTCAGTAGGCATTCAGTATGAAAGTTCCATACCAGAATGCATTCTTTCTATTTCTCATAGACATGACTAATTGTATATAATTACCCAGATGTAATAAAGTTGTTGGTTTACCACAAATCTGTACAGTAGACCACAATTTATCTATTAACTGGCAATATATTCAATATTGTGTATGATAAATAAACAGCTAGTACAATAATTGATTTAGCAAAAACATAAAGCCACTCATTTGTTTACTGTTGCCACATCCTTACTTGCATCACTGCTTGCACCAATTTCAAGACCATATATATGTTGTCTTTCATTCAGTATTAAAATGGTCCGCTCCACAAAAAATTCAAAACTCTTTTAACTCTGTAAAGTGCCAACCCACAATCGACAGAAGATACAATGGCTAAATTCTAGTAAAAAAGTGATTTAGATCTGTTGAAGTTGAAAAATAACAAGAAGTATCTTGAAAAAATATGGTTGGCGCAATTTGAAGGTTAAGATTTGTTGCGCAACATAAAAAAACGATTGCTGGTCACTACAGATCCAAAATGAATTCGGTAAATTCACCAATTTCGGTAAGGTAACAATTACCCCTTATCGAAAGGTTAACCAATCCACGTCAAGGTTACAAACGCTGTTCGGTTGAAGAGAATGGTTTAGTGGTTAACAAAAGATTTGAATGGTTTACACAACACTGATATGCAAATAACAAAGCCATGTTAGTATGGCTGCGCCGAAAAAGGCATGTTTTTCTAACAATGTGTTTGAAAAGATTCAGTTTTCATATATGTTTACAATTTATACATCATCTATGTTGTACGAAGATGTGCGTGGAAACTTAGGTTAACATGGTACAAAACATTTGCCAAAAGTGTTGTACACAAGAATAGAAAGCAATTCAAAATAAAAACGGTATTCACTCTAAGATAACCATGAATCTAAATGTGGCCGACAATCATTAGAAAATAATTTTATAAAATGTACAGCCTATTATTTTCAAGAGTTTTGTACAGAACTGTTCTATCTGCTGCCATTATCTACACAGAGTTACATGGGTATTGTGCCACACTGCATCAATATATCCTGGAGAAATAGCAATGGCAACATCCTGTTTCAAACGCATTATCATTTAAAAACAGGAGTGTCTAGTACATACAGATTGCAGTTTGTGACTTCCTTTTGCGTATGTTGCATAAACAGGATGAAAAATACAGATTTTATCAATTTAAACTGTCATTCAGAATCACTTTTATCACAAAAAGTGTTTGTCTTACAGGACAGCAATCAGCATAATGAGTACTTAAACCTACAATAAAAAATGCTAACAGGAAATGGCTATAAAAGCTTAATTTGAAAAAAAAAATCTTTTAAAAAATAATTTGGATACCATCCTTAGTAAGATTTGCCGCTGAACAGCATGAAAGTATGAAAACATCCTTTATATAGAAACACCTCCAGAAATCAGAACTGACAGCACTTCGGGACACAATTTAAACATCACCCCACATGATCGAAATAGCGTAATAGATAAATGTCTCAAGCAAAATTTCTGTTACTTGAAATAGTTTCATTTTCACAATATACATATCTTTTTAACAGCATCAAATTTTCCCACAAATTGTTGTAATTACCTTGCCTCGTACTTATCGTGATTATTTTCTAAGCCGACCATAAAATGTACATAATCATTGCTAAATATAGAATTAATAAGCAGTTCATGCAGAGCTTGCATGCCGAGTGAAAATAAGAGGAGAGCATCCCAGCCGTAGTATTCATTACCTGCCAGCCCTAAGTATTCATTACCTGACTCAAAGAGTACGGCATGTAATAATTTATTTATATATTACAACAATTTTTTTCCGCAAGACTAAATCGATGCTGTACTATTATGGAAGCAATTATAGCCAAATATCAATTCAGTACAAAAGTTTTCTAGATGATCATGTTAGTGTGATGGTTTTGTTTTTAATAATGCCACACCCATAATTGCTATGGTTCTGAATACTAACATAATTATTACATATACCATGGTGCATACATGCTAACAACTCTGAGAGGACAGAGAAACAGACAGGGAAACAGACAGGTAGTGAAGGTTGCAGTGAGTGAGTTTGACCTTGCCAAAAGCCGAATGTGCCCTTGGTCACTATTATGTAACTTCCCTAAATAAGCTTCAAATTGCCATCTGATTAATTTATCAGAGCAAAGCAAATCATCGAAGATAATAGTGACAATCCTGAAGTCTTGGACAGACAAAAACATTTACATAACCTTAAAAGAAAGCTTCTGACATAAATGACACACCCATGTTGCATAGCAATAAATGGAACACATAACCCTAAACATTTAGCTTCTTTTTTCCAAGCTAACCATCATCCCAAGATATTTCTGTCCAACAAAGCTTTGATTACATTCATTAAACAAACAATGGAATAATTACAACAAGCTGAACTGGTCCTATTACATTCACAACATAGCAGCGAACCCCTGAGATCTTGTGTCAATACTGGCTTCAAACAGAACATTTCCTTTTATGGGAAAATGAAGTTTTCAACAAGAAATGTCTGAAGGCAGAATGAAAACAAGCGAAAGGCAAATACGAGAACCTTACAGTACAGACTGAACAAGCTTTCAAGTTTCTACTAATGTGCCATGCTTTCTTATAAAGTCTTAAATATGTACTTGCTGACAGGGAAATGGTTCTTGTTGAAGATATATAAATATATGCACGACAACTAAGTTACATAAACACATTTCACAAAGATAAAAAGCATTCAGTTCCAGACAATCTTGTTCAAATTGAAAAAAATAAACGCAATGTAGAAGTCTCATAAACAAGATTCACGCATTGCCTTATGATGGTTTCCCTACATGTATGTTAGGTAACTACCTAATGTTGCAAGTTGAAGAAAGGGCAAAGCATAATATAGAACCCCACACACAACATGCACAAATAGTTCCTCATGCTCCTCATTGCTAAGGCTTGCAACAGATCAAGGAAATAATTACATGATCGTCATCATCAGCTGCACAATCTTAGTCATCAGTAAAATATACATTATCTAAAAGATCTTCCCACACTTTGACTTTCATTTTCGATCTTCACGTAGCCTAGCCCACTTATCTGAAATCAGTTCAGTCTGAGTAACTGAATCAAGGCACACAGATGATGTCATAGTAAATAAGGAAGGGTGGTATCGATGTCACACCACACAGTTGTCAAATACAAAACTGATAAGAATTGGGTGAAACTTCCTTGATATACTATAGATCACACTATCCTATATTATCATATCCTGTGCAGTCTGAAGAGAACACCATCCTACATTATGTCTGCTTCTATTGACAGACAAGCTGTTCAAGATGGCGCAATTGTTTTTTGTTCAGCTTTCAGTTTTCTCAATAAGTGTATAATTACTTAAATAAATATAAAATACTATTTAACATTCAAAACTTACAAACAAGTTCTTAAAGGTTGTTTGCAAAATGAAAGGAGAATGATATGGAAGGCATATTTATAAGGGTTTGAGTGGTAGAGCCCCTCACTTCTGATCTGAAAGTTGTCAGTTCAAATCCCACATAGGGCGAGGACAAACAGCAAACTTGACACTTACAGAAACCAGAGAGGCACAGTGATCGAGAATGATTGATACATAATGTTGAAAACCTTGCTCATAATCAATGTAATGTAATAACTAAAAAGAGTATTACAAGTTCACACCATAACTTCAATACAGACATAAATAAATATTCAAGAATCAATGATAATGTAAGGAACAATAAAAGAACGCTGAATTTAGGTTAACAACTATAGAACAAGAGAGAACGTTCTAAATAAGGAAACTGCAGGCCAATAGAATCTGAATATCTGAATATCTGTCTGTTTGATGAGAAATAGGATGAAGTGTCAATATTTGACATGAATCACCGACTCTATTTGTAACATAAGATAGTGTATGACAGAGTCTCTGTAGAATATAGAACATTGTGACTGGTACTGAATCAATGACCTTATTATAAAAGACCGTGACAAATGCAACAATGAGAAATAAATGGATTGATGTGAATTTTGCGCGACATAATTCCAAACATAACAAGGACTGATCCTGCATTTCTACAACTTACTACCCTGTAATGGACAGTGTTTCCATTGAAGCACTATATCACTCAGAAACAGAGTTCGTTAATTAGAGTTTTAAGCCTTCATAACAAACTGAAAATTATTTCCTATTCTCTATTCATAACAAACTGAAAATTATTTCCTATTCTCTATTTATAAATTACCACTTTTTTACCTAACAAAAAAGATGGCCAAACATAACCGGACAGAAGGGAGTTTAACCAGACATAAAAGATGGCCAAACACATAACCAGACAGAATGGAGTTTAACCAGACATATAAGATGGCCAAACACATAACCAGACAGAATGGAGTTTAACCAGACATAAAAGATGGCCAAACATAACCAGACAGAATGGAGTTTAACCAGACATAAAAGATGGCCAAACATAACCAGACAGAATGGAGTTTAACCAGGCATAAAAGATGGCCAAACATAACCAGAGAGAATGGAGTTTAACCAGACATAAAAGATGGCCAAACATAACCAGACAGAATGGAGTTTAACCAGACATAAAAGATGGCCAAACATAACCAGACAGAATGGAGTTTAACCAGACATAAACGATGGCCAAACATAACCAGACAGAAGGGAGTTTTACCAGACATAAAAGATGGCCAAACACATAACCAGACAGAATGGAGTTTAACCAGGCATATAAGATGGCCAAACACATAACCAGACAGAAGGGAGTTTAACCAGACATAAAAGATGGCCAAACACATAACCAGACAGAAGGGAGTTTAACCAGACATAAAAGATGGCCAAACACATAACCAGACAGAAGGGAGTTTAACCAGACATATAAGATGGCCAAACACATAACCAGACAGAGGGGAGTTTAACCAGACATAAAAGATGGCCAAACACATAACCAGACAGACGGGAGTTTAACCAGACATAAAAGACGGCCAAACATAACCTGACAGAATAGAGTTTTATCAGACATAAAAGACGGCCAAACATATCCTGACAGAATGGAGTTTTACAGACATATAAGATGGCCAAACATAACCTGACAGAATGGAGTTTTACAGACATATAACATGGCCAAACATAACCTGACAGAATGGAGTTTTACCAGACATATAAGATGGCCAAACATAACCTGACAGAATGGAGTTTTACCAGACATATAAGATGGCCAAACATAACCTGACAGAATGGAGTTTTACAGACATATAAGATGGCCAAACATAACCAGACAGAATGGAGTTTTACAGACATATAAGATGGCCAAACATAACCTGACAGAATGGAGTTTTACCAGACATATAAGATGGCCAAACATAACCAGACAGAATGGAGTTTTACCAGACATATAACATGGCCAAACATATCCTGACAGAATGGAGTTTTACCAGACATATAACATGGCCAAACATAACCTGACAGAATGGAGTTTTACAGACATATAACATGGCCAAACATAACCTGACAGAATGGAGTTTTACCAGACATATAAGATGGCCAAACATAACCTGACAGAATGGAGTTTTACAGACATATAAGATGGCCAAACATAACCTGACAGAATGGAGTTTTACAGACATATAACATGGCCAAACATAACCTGACAGAATGGAGTTTTACCAGACATATAAGATGGCCAAACATAACCTGACAGAATGGAGTTTTACAGACATATAAGATGGCCAAACATAACCAGACAGAATGGAGTTTTACAGACATATAAGATGGCCAAACATAACCTGACAGAATGGAGTTTTACCAGACATATAAGATGGCCAAACATAACCAGACAGAATGGAGTTTTACCAGACATATAACATGGCCAAACATATCCTGACAGAATGGAGTTTTACCAGACATATAACATGGCCAAACATATCCTGACAGAATAGTGTTTTACCAGACATATAAGATGGCCAAACATAACCAGACAGAATGGAGTTTTACCAGACATATAACATGGCCAAACATAACCTGACAGAATGGAGTTTTACCAGACATATAACATGGCCAAACATAACCAGACAGAATGGAGTTTTACAGACATTATCACGTGGTCACACATAGACTAACTAAGGTTATAGTAACTCAGTTTATAATGCTCCGGCATCACAATTGTTTTGGTAATTACAAAGAGCAAAAATTGTTCTTCCTTTGTTCAGAAATGTCTACATGAAATGTATGAATGACTGCTTATGACTGTATCGAACAGCCGGATAAGTTTGATATCAGCTTAATTAAGGAAATATGTCTAGATTTAAACATTATCAACTGTTGAATTCATCACACAATTGTATAAATCTATTTAAACAAGCAACAACTGTTATTTATATTAATATCAACATACACTAATAATGTTGCCAATCTAAATACAGTATGTTACAAATGTACAACAACAAACAAATGTAAGATTAATTTTGCATGTTTTATTCTACCATCAAGTGCACACCTGGCTATTTTAGATTCAAGTCTAAATAATTTCTATGAATAAACAGTTTTAGTACACTATTTCCAGCTCAATTCAAATCACAAGGCCATCAAGTACACTGCACCCTTTTTTCAAGGTCGTAATTCCTTCAAGCTGACACACACTTCACCATTGTCAAGGTCATCTTCCGCACGTGCTGACATTTAGTTTAATGTAACATTTGTTGCACCATGTTGAAGCTAACAAAGCTTAGTACCTAGGTCAACCATGAACCCTGACAATTGGCTTTTGTTCCAGACACTTCATCAAGGCAACTCCTGACACCATTGGTTCCTTGGTATTACCTAGTATTTATACAAACAGTTCCAAGGACATATATAGCACCAATGGATTGCTGTATTTCTTCATGTTTATTAGTTGTGCGCTTCTATAATAATGTTCCTGTGATGGACCTCCTATCTACCTTTAACAGTCCATTCCCCATTTTTTACTTCACTTCATACCCAGGGATTTCTCTGACGCAGAAGTCTCGAGTCCCGGGCTCCCTTTTCTTACTAGAGACGACCATTTTCAACTTGCTATGCATCCCTGGGACCCCTAAAATTAACTTTTGTCAAGTATAAACTGCATATCTGGGACCCTACAAATTTACTAAGGACCCCCCCAATTTTTCAAACACGAGGGTCCAAGGACCCTAACTGAAAGAATTCTAGGGAAAACCCTGGATATCCTAGGCCCTTTTTTGTGAATGTGGTCTTCCCTCTGCTACTCTCTCAATGTTGACGCTGTTATAATCCTTGTCTTAGGGCGGCTGTTAATTCAACCTTAGTTTACCAGTTGCATTACATCTACCTCTATGGCAAACAGATCCACACCACATCATAATGTTCAAGGTTGTTGTTCTTTTGCAAGTCTTTTTTTGCTTGATCCGTGTTGTTCAAACATGAATATGCTGTCTTACTTTAGATCAGTTCTTGTAGCAAAATACGGCAAATGTGTTTTGGTTTCTTTAACATAACTTTAGCCACCAATTTTTTGTTCCAAGGTCAGTAAACTTTATTGCAGTCAAGGTGAACTCATCTCCTCATGGTACTAAAGCACTAAATGTGCACGAGGTATTCATAAACAAGACACAGTTTGAATCAAATAGACATTTAATACTGCATTAATTGTGCACAATGTGAATATGTATGTTAAACATGAATAATTAAAACAATTGAAATATAAGATACAATAAACAATTTGGCATGTACCGTGCATGGTCATGTTTATATTTACAGAGATATCTGAGTCAATATCGTCTTGTATCAAAATTTCCGATACAATCCCATATAGATCCTTTTGCAATGTGCAGAGAATGACCTAATTACAACAAGTGCACCGTCTGGATTTAACATAAACTATTCAAAGATTAATAAAACAGATTAGAAACGGATCTGCATGCACTAGAAAACCTCATACCTTGCTTTAGACTAATCTTAATGAGAAATTGATCATGTGACCTGATCAAAAAGAAAAAAACCTATTTGAGTCTGATTCTGTCTGACAAACACAGGAACAGAAATAATTATCAAGTAATGAAGTGCATAGTATTAATATTCTAAAATCTAATTGCATTTTATGAAATTCACTTCAACATATAGCAACATCAGATCAATGCAGAATCAATTATTGTGTTTTATATGCAAATAAAGACATTGGGGATTTGTATTTTCACCGACAGCAAACAGTGAGCACATGTAGTCAAAGAGTTTGAAGTCAACTAACTTGAGCACAAATGCAACCATTTTTAATTCATTATTGATAAACATATAGTATTATGCCGTACTTGACATAACAACATATTTTTATCACAAGCATGTCATGCATGTCTGAACTTCACTTAGACAGAGTTTCATCGTATAGGATAACATTTCTTACTGCCATGGTATTTCATCAAATTGTATCAGTTAAATCAAGATACTGCACTAATTAAACTGAAATTCATTTTAATTAATTGATATTTAAATTGAACTGAGATTTAACTTGTTGGAAGATCAGAAAGTGAACATAAGCACAGTGCAATGTATATACAACATGCCCATGTATGACATTCATTTTTATGTTTAGAATTTATCAACGATAGTAAATAATCAACTTGAATTTAAAGGTAATGTTAATGATGACCTATCATACTGTTCATGCCACATGACTTAAGGAGTTCATATCGAGGATATAAGTCCTGCCAGTGGCACACTGAATCACTGACCTCAACATTTATACTGACCTCAATGTGTAATGCACTCTAGATGGGTATTATAAAATTGGGTGCAGACCAGACTATATGATTGCAGGCAACCTGACAGGTGAAAGGCAGACAATTATTGTACCAGATAATAACATGTTCAGACACACATAAAACGATACAAACTCTGTTGTACTTTATAAGGCAATATTTGATATTGTGAAATTGCCAAAAATTAAAGAACTGTATTGACAATCTGCACTTAACAAATTTGATAAGTACGAAAGAACCTGTTACTTCTAAGTACTCAATCAGATTAGACAATCTATTTAAACAAACGGTTGTCTGGCACATTTTGTTCACCATTGTTTTATTGTTCCTCCCATTTGGTATGGTACCATTGTTCATCATAAATATCCCAAGCGGTATACTACTAAGGTGTCCTCAATTATGGCAGATTTCGTAAACGATACCCATAAATTTAACAAGGATATGCAAGTGCATTTAATTCATTTGGAATATGATCCCGTGGAGTATGCACAATATGCTTGACTGGTTCTCAATTTAACTGCAGATCAGAGCAATATTGAACTGAAAAAAAATGTAAGCCAGTCTGTAAACAAACCTTTTTCCAAATATGAAAACGACTCAATATGAACAAGGATATAAACCATAGTATTTATCAGACACAAGGTCAATAATCTGACATGAAATAACGATAATGCACATAAAATTGGAGTAGCTGACAAAAAAAATAAAGACCTTATTGTATTTAAGTACCACAAGTACAAGCGTTCCATATAAGGACAAAATTATATGCATGTATATAATAAATCAGTTTTCAAGTGTCAACCTTAAATCACATAATAATTCAAATATGATATGCCTGTACCTTCCTGTTCCGCATAAAGTAAATATTAATAGTCAGAATTAACAAATGCTGCCATGGTTTGAGAAAATGTGAGTGTACTCAGTACATACAGAGCTTGAAAAATGTCAAGCCATAACCTTTTTTAACAGACAGATGAAATATTTCTAATGTCATTTCTTGCATCATTCATAACTTAAATCAGTCTTACATACAAACCTTGATCATTCTATAAATGTCATTGTGGTAACAAATATGTTAATGCTGCAACAAGTTACCATAAAAAGCTGGCCAAGGAATCCTTTTTACAACCCCTTAAAAGTTAATTATAATTATTTAAATAGTACATGTATTTAAACTCTGGTACAACATAAAATTGAAACTAGTGGCCTTTTTGACCGTAATGTTACTTAAAAAAGGTACCTTTGATGACTTTTCTTATTAATATACAATCAAACATAATAATTATACCTGCAAACAATTAACAACTTTTCACGGCATTTCCATTCTCTGTTAAAATATAAAGTTGATAATTCTGCAGCCCTTAAACCTGCCCAATCAAAGAAATATTATTGTAAGATTTTAAAAATATTTCTACAATAATCGGGCAGTGACATAATATGCTGTTGTAAATTATACAGGTAAATGTTTCAGTTTCCATAGACTTATTTTTTACAACGTCCACTTTGTCATTCAGTAGATTGATGCTTTTAATTATGGTTCATATGACAAAATGATATCCATAATCCAATATTGACATTAGCAAACATTTGTCTTGTTTCTCTAGTAGCTATACAAAGATGTTGGCCTGAAATTCTGCCTTATCAGATATTTTTCAATGCGGTCCTACAAAATGTACTAAAATGGCTTTGCTATTTGCATATCAGTGCAGTGTAAACCAATCAAATCTTACTTTAACCACTAAACCATTTTTTCTTCAACCTAACAACGTTTGTAACATTGATGCAGATTGGTTAACCTTTCGATAAAGGGTATGTTGCCGTACCGACTCCACTGAATTTCTGTAAATTTACCGAAAACCATTTCCATTACCGAAACCTACTTCTAATACAACATCTGCAATATATATTGCTTATTTCTTGTTATGATATTAAATTGAAAATATTAAGTTCATTTAAATGTACATACAAAAAATCTAAGAAAAATTATTGCATAGGAAGAAAAAAAAGACGATTATGTAACAAGTTTATTTACATGAATGTGTGAGGATAAGTTACTGATGGGTTAGGGTTAAGGTATATGACAAATCTCACTATACAGAGTTATTTTTATCCAATCTCCCACAAAGTCATCTCCCCTTACAAGTGTCGGAGTCACTATAGTGTAGCATAATGGAGTGACCAGCAATTGTAACAAAAAATTGTCGGTAATTTTTGCACTTTCAGATAGAAACTATTTTGCTTGCTTCAGTTTGCGCCGACCATCTTTTTGCAAAATATTTCTTTTTCTTTCTAAATTGAACAATTAAGACAACAAAGAGGATCACAGAGAGGAAAAATATCAGTAACTCAATCCTCAGGCATCTTTTGTAGCAAAGACGAATTCAGGACAAGAAATAAGGCAAATATAGAGACAGCTCGAAGCATGGCATTATACATGTATATAAGGGAATGATGACAGGATTGAAGGCTGAATCAATTTTATGCCCACAGCAAACAGCCCAAACAATGAGAAATGAAAGATTTTGGAAATTTTCTGTATACTAAGACTTCTTCATTCTTGTAACAAATGGTTTTACATCTTTTAACAGTAAACTTATATTTTAGCTACCAACTAGAAAGTTTTCAATGTTGAATGATTATACTGTGTCATTAATGACATATTGTTACTGCAGTCAATGAAACTTCTCAATGCTTTAACATGGACATATTGTTTTGTGGCCTCATACCCAGACAGGATTTATTTCTGAGGTTGTTAACGACACATGGAGACAATTAACAGACTGCACCATGATGTCTCAAGTTCATTGACTGCCAATGTTAATGGTTATTGACGGCGGCCTTCAGGCCGTCGTCTATTTGAATAATTTTTAATCTAGGTACATGGAGTTGCATAATCGAAATGGGAGAAGCCATTGGTATTATGCTTTTTTAAATTGTTCTTACAAAACGTGATTCTAATTATACAGATAAAAAAAGTGTACTAATTGATAATAAAAAAATGTCAAAATATTTAAAATGTATTTTTACCGTTAATAAAAAGCTTTAAAAAATGTTTTACGTATGCTTATAAGAATTTACAACAGCTAGTCACGAAAACGGTTAGGCATCGTGTATTACATAGCTTCGTTTCACAACTACGCTCAATTCATCATCAAAGTTCAGGAAATGGTTCCTAATGCTGTGCACGCAAATTGAAATTGTACTTATAAAAAAGCAAATTGTTAAACAAAAAATGTTAATCCATATTAATAAGTTCATGAATGCAGTTTATAATGTACAAATATAAATACAGTGACCAAACTATGCAATATACATTGCCTTAACTTGACCCATATAAGTTATGTACTGATGGTAATATGTAAACAAAATTCAGCCAATGAAAATTGTCGTTGAAAACGTCATAGGATTTGTTGTTCAAATAACGCATTGGCAGTAAAACGGATTCAGTACATTCGAGATCAAATGCTGATGGTTGAACTGAACTTTTAATTACGTTGTTTTGACATTTTTAGTGGATATTTTTCCCTTTTGATATCCCAATAGTTCTTTTAGATCTGTAAAACTAGAAGTTATAATCATGTATATTTTTAGATCCGTTTCGTTCTATCTACGTTTCGTGTAATCGTTTTTTTTCTTCGTTTCGTGTAAATCGATGCACCAGCATTTTCCCGCGAAACATTATCACCGACCAATGGAAAAAGTCTATTTAATCACGTGGTTTATAGAAGCGTCATTTTCCGCCATATTGGTTGAGTGACCACACAAGAAAACAAAAACAAACATGGTAAGAAGTATTTTAGGTAGTTTCCATCAAGGTTGTCCAAATTTTGCACCATATAATGGAATGCCATCAGTATATACTTGCGAAAATAATAGTATTCTGAATTTATTATAATAATTTTCATTCCTCGTAAAATACGGAGCGGGCGGCATTACGGACCGTACGGTACGGATTTTATCGTATAATAGACCCGAAAACGAAAGTGATTGCATGGCATCAAACATGTATGAGTACAGTGAAACCTCCATAATAAAACAACCTTTCAGTCCTTTTCAAACTATTCTCATTATTAAGTTGGTCTTAATGTAATGTTGAGGTTAAATCAATAGCAAAACAATAAAAATGGACTGAAAAAAGGGCTCACAATTTCAAATGTCTTATTATTGATCCAATATTAACATTAAGAGGAGGTTTCACTTTATATTTTGTTTTGCACATATCAGTTGGTCTATGAGTGCAATGTTGTTGATTGGTAGGTCGACAATAACTTTGGGTTCAACTACAAGACAATTTCGTTTCAGAAAATTACTTGTCAATTCAGAAAGTGATCATCGTGGCATTTAAAAAATTATATTTAATAAACTTGGTTAATTCTAATGCCAAACTAATATTTTACATTAATGACTACTTGTCTACCATGTACTCATACATGTACAAGCAACTTTTATGCTAGCATTTATTGCAAACTGATCTGTCACATGATGAGTGCTTGTGATCATATATAGTCCTTCTAAAGGTTCCAGTTCACAGTTTTGACTAAATATTGAGATTTTGTTTAATGGTCTACGTACTGAGTTAAAGGTCTTCTTTTATCAGTATAAACCTATATCTAGTTTCATATTAGTTAATTTGAACTGAAGAAATTAAGGCACTTTTAAAAGATTACAATTTGACACAATTTTGTGACACTTGGTCACAATTGATTTGTAAGGAATAAAAATTTGTAAGCACATTCTACCGTTTCCTTTACTTTGAATCCAATGTGAATACTTTTTTCATCACATGACAAATAATATGTTCCACATAAACTAAAAATTACACATTGTTATTGTATTGTCTCACTGTCTGTTTAGATAAATGCATGTCACAAACTGGTCGGTTTGTTTTACATAAACAAGTCATATTCCAATTAAACTACAAATGATTGATTGGTACCAAGACTATTTAGGCAATTGTCATGAATTGTGGATGATTCTTACCAGAATTATGGCTTGGTGATGATCATACTTTCTTATTTATTGATAAACAAAATAATAAATCTTCAATATCATGCTTCCTAAAACTTGTGCCGCCGTTTTGATGCTTTGCATCAAAATTAGTCTTGTACTTATATACATGCAAGCCATAAAATATCAATTTATGCTAAAGTATTTTCTAATCTCAGATGCCAACCAGACCTGGGTGAACTTTGTCCACTGAAAAGATCAGAACTAATTGCCTCATGATATTCAGTAAGAAATAACACTTCTTCATAACATAAAAGGGCTGATAGTAATTTATAAAATTATATGGCCATTAAATATAATGTAAAGAGAAGTTTATAGATGACTGAAGGTTAGGTCACACTGTCTGGAAATCAGGTAAAGTATCATTGACCGGAATCTCTGACTGCCACTATATGACTCACTGGTTGAATGACTTGGTGCCAGAATCTGTCTGTTAACAATAATCCTTAGATATCAACTACTTCGTATATGTACATAAGATTAAAGAAATAAAAATACATAAAAAACAATCCTAAGCTGAGTTTGTCTTTCAATTACGAAAAAGTTCAAACCTGAGTTAAGATGTGTAACCTGAGTATCAGAAATAGTTTTTTAAATTGAGTTTTTTTACTTCATGGATTAATTAACTCTCAATTCGCACATTTTTGTAGCGAAACAAATTTCTCATGAACATCATCTTTTTGTAATTATTCCAGATGAATTATTTTATCTCATTCAATAGTGTAAATATTTATAAATTATTGTTTTAATATAGCATACCGGTATATTAAATTTCTTTTCTGTAACAGTTACCATTTCAATATATGGTGTATTGTTATGTGAATCAGGCATGCCATGGATACACCTAGCAACAAAGATCTGCTTGCTAAATAAGGAATCAAAATAAATACTGTGGTCAACAACATATTACTTATTTCGAAATAATTAATTCTTCATGATAGAACTTGAAAAACAATTTAAATGATCTCACTAGTTGGATTTTTCTTAATTGTTCACCAGAAAAATAAGTTTGGTTGAAAGTCTGACTCAATAAACCAATTGATGCAAACATAGATTACTGTAACTATGTACTTTTATGTCATTTCAAAATGATAATCATTAAGTATTATACGTATGTGAATTGTGTCACGTATCAGACAGACAGGTGGTTTTTGACACGCTATATGCAAACTATACCATGTATTAACTCTAACACTAGAAAACTTTACAGTTAACAAAGAAACAAAAGCGATAACATTATATTTATATTGTTCATTTTCTTGTATATTTGACCGACCATTGATCTTTGGTGCATTTCGATTTTTGGGTACGATTACAGTTCCTCTGACACAAATCTGTGGGTTAACCAAGTACATTTGTATAGATCATTAATAACCTGAACACGACCAATCAAACATGTCCACCTAATCACTTCATGCGTAAGTCAGTAACAGGCACAGGCCCGACGTGAAACATGACCTACAATTAACTACCTAAGACTTCCTACAATAGCCTTATTTGCATAATTTTCTTTGTTGGCTGATAATAAAATCGGGCCATTTCCCAAATATAGAATGAGAAGTCATGTAGGTCAAAGTGAACATCTAACATTTTATATTCCAACTAAACAATTATAACTGTATGTTTCCCCACGGGGCAATATTAAGTAAAGAATTTTATAATATAATAAATTCACCAATCAAAGGAATTAATGTTACCAACTTTTCTTCTTCAAGAAAACCATTGATTTCAATTAAGCTTGTAAAGATTAAATGGAAAATATATCATTAAATAGTGGTCCAACGTTTTATTACAGCCCACACAAACATGTTAAATAAAGATCAGCTTAAATAGATTGTCACATAATGAAAGAACAAAACAACAATGTTGATTGTAATTTAAATTGTTTAATTCATCACATGACGGAATTATAAATAAATGAAATTAGATATTTGATAAAAGTCAATATCGAGGGTTCAGTGCAAGACTATACTAACTCCTTTATAAATACATAGGAGTTAGGATTATTGTCTTGCGCTGAACCCTCGAAATTATGTTAATTTCAGAGTGAAAATCAGGAATACTGTCCAAACTTACAATTTAAGCCCCAAACCAAACTTGAAACTTGCAGACAAAAAATTGCTAAAAAAATAACATGGTCATTTACAACAATTTAAACTTCCAACATCTTTAACTTGTTACTGTTTCATCCATTTATACTTGCAAACAAAATATATTCATTGTCGAAAAACAAGTCAGTTAATTGAGACAATCTATGTTGTTATACGTATTTTGTTTAAATTAGCCGGTTAATTTTTGTACCAAGCTGTAACTGTGATCACCTTATGTCAACAATCTGGGCAGCCTCAACTCTAACTTAATCTATTTTCATCAGCCAGGAAAATAACCTTGTAAAACCTTATAAGGAGGAAATGAAATAGACTCTTCCCTATAAGTCAGATCTGTGTCTTACCACAAGGTGTAATTTAAATACACAACTATTAGAAGGAAAATAAATGCATAAGTTACTGTATAATATATAGCTTTATATTATCTCATTTAATTGTGTGATTTTCAGAAGGTGATTTTTACTTGACCAGTCTTTCAAGAAACCTTAAAACCTTGAAAACTTACAGTACCGATCCCAATTATTTAATGATACATGTATATATGTAGTTTATTATATATATGCTTATATATATCATTAATATTACTGTATGTTCATTAAAATGACACAAAGAATGTTAAAAACTTGATTAAAAGACATTTTAACAGCTCTTAACTTATGAAAGACAGCATGTACATTACCATTTGGACAACAAAAATCCATGACTTGATGTTATTACCATTCTCAAAATCGTTAACAACATAGTGTTTCATTCAACATTCAATAGTGTTATAACATCAAGCATAAATATCATACATTTATATATATTGCAGAGTACAATAATATGAATGTATTTCCTTAAAGTCTGAATAAATAAAATCTGTAAAAGGGTACTAGGACAGTTTGACCATTACATTAGTGACCCAATATTTATCATTCTGATTAGATAGATCATGTTGCATTCAAAGTCATGTTTGTCATTCTTTCTGAACGTCACTGTAATAGCACTATGAACTTATAGAGCCCCAGTTAGTGACCAATACGATATTGACCACTTAGGACTGAGCTAGGTCAAGTTAAATACAGTCTCTATATAGCTAACTTTTAAACTGGGACATTAACAGAAAGTGAGGTCATAAAGTGAATTGTTCTAAATACCTTTCTAATCTCCACCATTGAAGAGTACAACAACAAACACTGGTTGAGATAACACAGTATTTATTCCCTAAATTTAAATGGGAGATCAGGAAAATGAGTCAAGTTGACACAAATTTGTTTATCAGTATTTGGAAACACAAACATATCACCACTGATTACAAGGAAACCAAACAAAAGGCTGCACCAGGAATATAGAAACAAGCAATATATAGAAATAAAGATAAGGCATAAAATTGTGACCAATCACATAACATAGAAACAACTCTTTTTCATAGGAATTGGAAATATTTATTTTTGTAATTTCCCCAATTGATTTATTGATATCGTTTGTGCTTCAGCAATGTTGGCGTCTTTTCAAAAAAAAATTATAATTTCGAACAAAATTTTTCGGACATTTTTATAAAGCCACGAAAAATCTGAGTACAAAGCAAGAATAAGGGTCTGTTGGATAAGCCGGTTAATTACTGCATAGTAATACGGAATGACATCTGAAGGTTAAACTACATTTTTATAATAAAATCTGATAAATAATAACTTAGAAAGAAATATTAAATGTAGATCAACAAAACAGGACTAACTTGGAAACAAGTATTGACATTTTGCGTATCACTTTCACTTATCAAAGCACAACATCAAATATTTCTGGTTCAATAACATATGCAAGATTAAACATCTGAATATCTTACAAAATAATATCAGCATATAAATGTTTGACATTATTTGAAGTCAGTCTGTCTCAATGATTTAACTAAGGCAACATCAAAAAGCTGGCTGCATCTACATAAAATAATAGAGACCCATAAAATCCTCCCTTTACTTCTGCTCTGCAGAAAAGTGTAATGAAAACATAGTTTATGTGTCAAAAATCTTGATTAACAGCCCCTTTGATGTTAGGCAAAATATCCAAGTAAAATTTTATGTGTCTGGACTGTCTACTATATATTTCATTTTCTGATATAAATTGATGCCAAGGTGATGAAAACAGAATAACCAGTCTGAGGAAACAACTACAACTACATCTTAGTGTCAAGACTGATGAATACCATCAAGTCAATATAATCTGAAGATATTATGACACAATGCAGCCACAGTCTCTGGTTTATTGTATGTCTTGTAATGTTACAATGGTCACCTGAGACCGAAGGAAACCATTGCAGAAAGTCTCAACATTCACATTTACCTCAACAGATTTCAAGTTAGCGGTTACAAAACTTTTACTTCTTTCTCTTTGTCATCAAATGCGTATACCATTACTCAAATAATGATGATCATTGTGTCCAGACTGAGAGAAGACAATCTGTACCCAACTGAAGGGTGCATGACCTGAATTGGCCCTCTTTTTGAACAACACATTTACATTTCTGTTATCACCATTACATCAGCATAACTCGGCCCCCACTAGAATTTCTTACCCAAAATTGACAAATATTGCGCCACTTTAAGGCAGAATTCTTGACCCAGAAATGATATAAGAAGAGATCAGGCCATTGTGTACAGTACACAAATATTCCACTGTGTACCTTGACATTATTCAGGCCATTGTGTACAGTACACAAATATTCCACTGTGTACCTTGACATTATTCAGGCCATTGTGTACAGTACACAAATATTCCACTGTGTACCTTGACATTATTCAGGCCATTGTGTACAGTACACAAATATTCCACTGTGTACCTTGACATTATTCAGGCCATTGTGTACAGTACACAAATATTCCACTGTGTACCTTGACATTATTCAGGCCATTGTGTACAGTACACAAATATTCCACTGTGTACCTTGACATTATTCAGGCCATGAGGAAGACAAATATAGAAGGTTTTGCACTCAGCCTTTTACCGGGAACAAACTAATCAAACAAATTGGTTGACGTCAATGTATATGCGGATATGTTTACACAATATCTCCGAAAAATTTACCCAATGCACCAAGTTACCTGAGCTACCCAGACGTAAAGATTATTTGCAGGCAAGGAAGTCTTCTTAAATTCATTACACCAATATGTTTGATATATTAATTATTTATATCAAATTATCTTAAACTTCACTATGAGACAAACTGTTATTATATAACACATAATATGACTTCAAACTAAGGGAGGCTTAGTGGTCAGGGGTAGGGTGATTGACTCCTGATCCTAGGTCTTGAGTGCAAGTCTCAGACTAGTTGTCAGGTGTAGGGTGATTGACTCCTGATCCAAGGTATTGAGTGCAAGCCTCAGACTAGTTATCAGGGGTAGGGTGATTGACTCCTGATCCAAGGTATTGAGTGCAAGCCTCAGACTAGTTATCAGGGGTAGGGTGATTGACTCCTGATCCTAGGTCTTGAGTGCAAGTCTCAGACTAGTTGTCATGGGGTAGGGTGATTGACTCCTGATCCTAGGTCTTTAGTGCAAGTCTCAGACTAGTTGTCAGGGGTAGGGTGATTGACTCCTGATCCTAGGTAGTGAGTGCAAGTCTCAGACTAGTTGTCAGGGGTAGGGTGATTGACTCCTGATCCTAGGTAGTGAGTGCAAGTCTCAGACTAGTTGTCAGGCATAGAATGATTGACTCCTGATCCTAGGTCTTGAGTGCAAGCCTCAGACTAGTTGTCAGGGGTAGGGTGATTGACTCCTGATCCTAAGTCTTGAGTGCAAGTCTCAGACTAGTTGTCAGGCGTAGGGTGATTGACTCCTGATCCTAGGTCATGAGTGCAAGTCTCAGACTCAGAAGGTGATAGACTGACATATTGTTACATATTGTATAATATTCAATATAAGGCTTTTACATTATTAACAATTGTTGCCAACCCACACGTATATGATCATGTCCAAAAAAGTCATTCAATCCAAAATCAAAGTATGTTAAATAAAATTATTTCAAAGATGATGGATACAGAAAGTAAAAGTACTTTAAGCTTAAAAGATCCGCCAACTGTCAACTATTGTATTCATAATCAGCACGTCAATGCTGCGGAAAGGGATATCACTTAAAATTTACCCAAGCTTTCATTGCGGTGAAATGTAGCGGGATATTGTGACAATGGACACACAGTGACAGCTTGAACGCAATGAAAAGGTGATAGAATGACATATCGTTACGTATTGTATAATATTCAATATTAGGGTGTTACATTATTAACAATTGTTGACAACCCACATTATGATCATGTACAAAAGAGTCATTCAATCCAAAGTCCACATACTAAATCATTTCATTTATCACGAAACTAAAGCTACTCGTGCTTAATTAACAATATTATCAAAACACAAATGACATAAAATCAGTAAAAAGACACAAACCACATGAAATCATTGATACCTGAATAACATGAAATCAATATTCATGTATCATTTTTCATGATTCACAAAGTAGGTATACCTACACTTTGAACAGTATATTATGTGTTTGAGCATGAATACGTGCAACTATGCACACACATACAGGATGTTTCACATATTTCAGATTTATGACTTCTCTGGAACATATATAACAGATACGGAAAGTTATTTTCCATTTATAAATCAGTAATTTTTTCATATAATTTTACAATTTTTAAATCCAGGAGTGCAATAATTTTGTTTTCAATAAGTTTTTGGTCAGAATTAACAATGTTTTGTTTTATTTGTTTTTACCTAAGGTCGCCATAATTTTTAACATTTTTTAGTTTTATAATTGTAACGGCTGTCAGTTGACCTAACAAGTTTTTGCAGGAATTTTTAATCAACCAGAACTCACTTGATCTTCCCCTGAAGCAGCCGACAACTTCCCAACATCGAGCAGAGCTGGAGGACCAACGACCATGGACAAATATCTCAGAAAGACATGACCTGCCCCACCCAGGAACCAACCCCGGACCTTCCCAGTGACAGCTAGCCCACTGTGCTCAACCGACTGCACTTATCAGGAAGGTTACCCTTTATATGAAGATACAAAGTGACAGACAGATTATATTCATGAAGGCATATCAGTTACATGATATTTAATTCGTATACAGGTACTTCTTTCACTCAGAGAAAACATTTTAATAACTTGTCTTTTACAAACATGCTGAGGAGTGGCAGAATTAATATTGATAAAAATTGTCCAAACTCAGAGGTCATCCACCATTATACAATTGTATAGACATCTGCAAAGTCAATCAGTATTTCTTTCAAAAGATTATTACTTCTACATCTGCGTTCATCAATCTTTACCCTTTGACAACAGTAAACAAACATAAATCTTATGGAAATACGCCCATAGCGACCTCATACGACACAACACCTACAGGTTTTATGCAAAATGATTTCATGTAACCTGCGTAATTGGTACACTATACTGCACAATGTGCATACGCTAGATTATAAGGTCAGACTAGGTGCATTATGTATGCATACATACACTGTCTGGTGGAGAAAACAAACATTATTGTATGTACACTTGCGCATTCTAAATAAATATAACAATATCCTGTGACGAGGTGCAGTGAGCATAAAATTTAACATTACATATCCCTAAAAATTCTCCAAAGGTGTGGGAAATTGAGAATATTTAGTGTTAACTGTAACTTAGACCTTCGCTAACTAAACTAGGTAACGCAATCTATGTGTATCCTTCAACTAAATAACATACATTCTGTAAATATTAAACAAGAGGGCCATGATGGCCCTATATCGCTCACCCGAGTACACTGCCTTCGTATTTATGAAATAATAATTCATATTTACAAAAAAATAAGTTGTTTTTACAGAATAATAATTCATTTTTACGAAAAAATAATTATTTTTTACAAAATACTACTATTTCGTATTTATGAAATAATAATTTGTTTTTACGAAAAAATCATTAGTTTTTATGAAATACTTTTAGTATTTACAAAATAATAATTTGTATTGACAAAAATTAAGTCGTGTTTACCAAATGAATAATTTGTTTTTAGAAATAATAATTTTCGTATTTGAGAAATAATTCATATTTACAAAAAATAATTCAAACCATCAAAAGGGGACCACTTAGGATCATTTCTGCAAAATTTGATCAAAATTTATCAAGTGGTTTAGGAGGAAATGTCATTTATTATGTTTCCACTAAATACATCATAGGGAACATGGCAATATTGTAAGAGGACCACTAGACAATGCTACACACCAAATATCAAAGCTCTAGATCTTAAGGTTTTGGACAAGAAGAATTTCAAAGTTTACACTTTTGAAATCTATTTTTAGCTCCTGTGACCTAATTATGCAGTGGACCGGAACGTTTTATGCAACTTTGAAAGAGGTCCACCCAAGGATCATTCCTGAAAATTTGAACAAAGTGGTATAGGAGGAGATGTTGTTTAAAGAAAATGTTGACACACGACGCACAATGGACATTCATGGATCATAAAAGCTCACAATGAGCACTTCGTGCTCAGGTGAGCTGAAAACACATCCATTTAAGCCATTCTGACCGAGTCAGTCAAAACATATTTCATGGAAATATAAGAACAATGGGAATAAATTATATTCAGGGAATAAAAAAACATTTTAAAAGGTAATTTTACACAATAATGATCGTGGAGTCAAATAATACAAGCCAGGAAAATTAACAAATAAATTAAATTACACCAGCACATTAAGACTGACTAAAACTGAAGTTTTATAATATAGCTGAGCATGAGACAATTTGACTTTGTATTATTGATGCGTCATATTACAATTAGAAGACCTAAGACACAGTTCATCCGACAGCACTGAAACACGCACCTCATTCAATATCCAATCCTAGATAAATTATACAGGAGCTTACACAATTCATAAATCATGGTTCCATTTGAACATAATTGAATCGGTACAAAAATAGATATGTTATGACGTCTATACATTGTTTGCCTAGTCTCAGAGTTTCTACCAGGATTAATTACATCAATAAATTCGTACAGAAAAAAACCCACAATTATCAAGACCTAAATATCTGCCTAACCTAGATTTGCCATATAATTCCTGGGGATTGGAAATACGTGATCTATGTGTTGTCAGCTTGAACTATGACATTTCTGTGCAAATATTTGAGATTTTTTCTGATAGTGATGACAAGAATAAACCCTTAGAAACAAAAAGCCATTTTGAGATGACATTTTGTCATCCGTTATAATCCCGTGTTATTTACGTCATCAATTCTAATTGACATGAATACTCAGAAACTGTTCATCTTTTTATACGGTAACTGACCTAAATTTTTATATTTATTTCGTAACATTTATTCACAGATTATTTACATAACAAGTTTGAAGACTGTAACAATTAGAAAGAAGAAAGAAATTTATGAAAAGATTGACACTGACTTGTCTAAGTAAAACTCAGACACATTATATTAGAAATGAGATGATTTATACCAAGTAATGTAATTTAACGGTAAGGAACACATTGTTACTTACATTCTGGCTAGATTCTACAAGACATTACTGCCATACACAGTCTGGTACAGTAGACACATAGAAATATCAGGAGGATGAGAAGTGAAAGGTTTATTTTTGTAAGAAGTGTTTGACAATCAAAGAGACAATATCATAGTGTAGCTGACCAGACGGCAGACAACAATCCCTAGTAAGCAGAGCAAAAAATCTGACGTAAAACTCTAAAAACTTGGCTATAGGCAACTTCTTGCATTTTCGTTGGCGGTAATATTCCTTAAAACAATTTATATGATATGAATATGTCATAGAGTAGATAATTACGATTCAATTATAACTGTTGCAACAACAGTGGACAACCAGTATATCTCCCATTTATCTTCTATTCTTGTCAAGCCCTAAGCTCAGGGACACACACATAATACAATCATGTATATGTCCGGCCATCTAAAAAGAACACCCAAGCAGACAGAATATGTTTTTTTTACCTAATGAAGATCATAAAATGTCCTACACATGTAAAACACATGTAGTCAATAGAGAATTTGTGCAACTTATTCATACAGAGACAAAACAATTTCAGGAATATAGACAAAAATAGGGCCATGGTGGCCCCATACCACTCACCAGCACCACTCACCAGAGCACTGAATAAGGTTTATAACTTCGGTTTTTTCTATAAAAACAACTTTGTGACCTATCGATTTTATCCAAGTATTACTGTTCTTTATTTTATTGAGGAAAACATTCAGACCGAGACTGAATAAGAGATTGGGACAAATTAATGACCTCAAGATCCCTGTTAACAATCCAATGGACAATGATGTAACCACAGACACATGCCAAGGCTATCACAATAGTTTACATGTGCACCTTGTGCTAAATATGATGATGTATGCGTTGAGGATTGACAATTACTTAATCCCATGGCTATATAATGCACATATCTTTGATCTACATAATATACCTTACAGCAATACAAACTATACTGTTGAGTATTATATGTTATACTTGTATGTGATATTTATTCAAATGTATAACATGCTTAAATTAAAGGTCTCTAACATGATGTAAATGCATGATGCAATACGTCTGACTGCAGGTTCCGGACACACACTTAATGTGTTTATTAAGTGTTTAATATAATACTATACTATATAAAACAATAATATGATTTTTAATATCCTTAAAGTTAACATTCATAGGACGCAAAGTTTATTTTTGGTCCTAGACCAAGTTTTGAGTAAAAATGAATATATACATGTAATGAGATAAAATAAAATGGCAAACTGTACATTATGCTCACGAATTGGTTTTGAATTAGATATAGATTGCATTTAGTCACTTTCATATATGGTTCAAAATGCTTTAACTAGTTGGTTTAAATATCAAAAGATGACTTTCATTCCCAGTAAGATTATCTAATTGGACACATAAAGAAAGCCAGAGACATGTTCCCAGATAACAGGAACAAAATTGTTTATTGAAGTGAACACAAATTTAACAGACAAAAGAATCAACATTCATTAAAATCCACAAAGTAAGTAGACATTGGATGGAAACTTCACATCCTCTGAAGAAGATGCTTAATAACAGCAGTGCCAAATCAGTCAGACTGTCAGACAATTGGCCACAAATTAGACACTATTTTGAGCTGAGACCAAAGGCCTGAAATGTTATGTATTTCAAGATCGGATTTTCAATGAACTAAAGAGATTCATGCTAAGCATAGCGCATACATTGCATGAACTTTAACTGCACTTCGAAAGTATAACACTGTAACCCCTTTGATTTTCCATGTCTGCAATAGAGTGTGAGCGAACTCTGGAACAAAGGGTGAAAAGCCCGCATATGCAAACTGCATCTGTTTCTTTGTATAACTCTGACTAATATTTGTTTTTTTTACGGAAAATCTTTAGAACACAAACAAAACAGTGTTTCAATGTGTAAGTATTTCACAATGGAATGAAGAACTAACTACTTAGTGTAAATTATCACAACCATGGAAATTTTGGTATTCGAATATTCGGTCAACCTTCGGAACGACATATTCGATCGAACATTGGACCTTAATTCTTATTTAATAATAATGCATTTGAAATTCACATTGCTTATCAATTTTGTGTTTTAAACTGATCACTTAAGTTGTAAAAATCTCCATGATTACTAATAGTGTCATCACTGGAGTGTTATATCTCTTGTCCCCAAATATACAACATGACATGTCAATTAACACCTGTAGATATTATTTTCATGTGTAAAATGTCATTTAATGCAATAATGGCCATCATTGAAATTTTATACAACTTGCATTCAGCTTTTGAAAATATATATTTATTGCATATTTGAATGCCCAATCTGTATACGAATATTCGGACGTACAAACGAATATTCGTTGAGATTCCTTAGTAACAATCAAACTGATCATCTTCAGACTGGAGAATGACCTTCCTGTAGCTAAAATTTGGTCTTGGAATGAAAACAATGTGAAGCCTGCAGACAGTGAAAGAATCATTATCATTCGAGGAATGTAAATACACTGAGCATTACCCTAATAACATGAAACAAGAATGTGCCAGAATTTAACAACATCTAAAATAAATATTTTCAAGCAAACTGTGTGGAGATAAATACTTGAACTCGAGTCATACATACTCTGAGAACAGTGAAAGTTTAAATGAAATTAAATAAATATCCCTGTAGCAGGCATTTGTGGGTTAATTCACTCTTGTCTGATATTTCAAGATGACAAGTAGACATTCTATTACAGTACGGGGACAAGTATAAGGCCTAGTTAACCACAATTCATTAAAACTTCTTAGATTTTTAATGCAAATGCAGAAAAGCAACAAAAATATAGATATAAATTTATAGATCTTATCCATTGCAACATTTAGTATTCATATGACATTTAAGTAAGTAAATAGATAATTAATTATCAAAATGTGAATGTATTACGGCAATCAGGTGATGTATAGCTTGTAAACAATCCTCAAGGTGACATGCATACTGATTCATAAAAATTCATTATATTCAAATATGACTGAAGGTATTGACATGAGCACCATCAGTACCATAAATATATTCCAAAGCAGTGACAGAAAATGACTGTCCTCACAGTACATGTAAACATAATATATTATATTTAATAGTTAAGCTTTAAAATTGACAGAAAATTTGCAGACCCGTGTTAAAGTGGCTTTACATTTTTGTCTCAGATATATATCAAAAGTTAACGGGGTCTGGGGGACTCCCCTTAATTATGATCATTCATAAAAGAAAAGTAACCGGGTGATGATGCTTAAGTTACTGGGTAATTTTACCGGCTCCCAGCTCATATTGATACCCATGTATAAAAATGGTCCAAGTTTCAAATCTCAAAAAAATTCATTTCACACAAACACCTAGCTTCCATTAGTTTGAAATTGAGATGTTTGTAAACCAAAAGTAACTGATTTTAGCCATCAAAGTGAAAGTAGGAATTTTGACAGATCAGAGAGGATTTTCTATTATTTATCCTTTTGATAACAAACATGGAATTAGTTTACTGTTTCATTACATCAAAAATGAATGTTTTATGTAAGAAAGTCATATTTGATGTTCATGCCAGGAGTTCTTCAGTGACAACAAAGTTTCTTAGGAGAAATCATGATAGAATTAAATGTCTTATTTATTGCAAATTTTGTTAACTAAAGTGAAATAAATTACATTTTTGTCGGCAAGAATACCATTCCATATCAAATATGGTATGTAAACAAGTTTTTATACATACATAAAATACGTAATGTACGTAGCTTCAAAGGTTACAATAGTACACATATTTGAAAATGGCTGAAAAATACTTCAACCAAGGAATATATAAAAGATAATGCAAATGTTGCATGTGAAGGAAAATATCAATTTAAAATAAATAAATATATACAGCGCATTATTAAAACAAATGTGTTCAATAGAAGTATATCTGTTTACTGCATGGTATGCACTGCTGATCATGTCATATTATGCTGCAACTGATTAATCAAATCATCTACAGGCTGACGATTGAAGTTTCACATTTGCTTCACTAAATAATATTATGTGGCAAATATACTATAAGCAACCCATCATTTGATTTAAACAAGAGGCCCATGTCAGGGTCTGACGCTCTACTGGCTACATTGTACACATGGAACTTGAGAAGCATATTTCTGGACAGGACACCTTTTGAAGTTGATACTGATAGGGGATCACTAGTGGGGCAGGGTGGGGCCTATGTTAGATACTGATAGGGGATCACTAGTGGGGCAGGGTGGGGCCTATGTTAGATACTGATAGGGGATCACTAGTGGGGCAGGGTGGGGCCTATGTTAGATACTGATAGGGGATCACTAGTGGGGCAGGGTGGGGCCTATGTTAGATACTGATAAGGGATCACTAGTGGGGCAGGGTGGGGCCTATGTTGACCCAAGGGACATGATTTAAACAAACTTGGTAGAAAACCAGTAGATAATGTTACATACTAAATATTAAAGCTCTGGGCTTTATGATTCTAGACAATATTTTTGAAGTTTTCAATTCTAAAATCTATAATAAGCATATGTGACCTACTTATGCAATAGACCATAACCATTAGAACATCTTTGAAGTATGACCTCCAAAGGAATGATATTGTGAAGTTTGATAACAAAGAAGGAGATTTCATTTGAGCGAAAAGTTAACAGACGGACACAAGTACTAGTCTGATGCACGGACACACACTCACACAGCGGACACACACTCACACAGCGGACAATTTGCCCTGACATAAGCTCTCTGGCCTTTGGCCAGTAGTAGAGCAAAAATCAATGATGAGAACTTTTTAGGCACAACATTTAACGATACTATATTTGCCGAACAAATCATGACCAAAATATTCATTAAAGAAAAATACTCAATTATTTTCTTCAATAATTTGCTTTAAAAGACTTGTTGGGAATAGTGGACAAATCTTACCACAAGTCAGCCTTAAAGTGGGAGTTACAAGGCATGATCACAAATTGATATCATTATTTTATAGATAAAACATTTCAGGAAAGGTTATTGAAAATAGGCATAAAATCACTGCCTTTCCTTTCCCCAGCATTATGTAAATGTGTAACATGATTATTTTTTAGAACAATTTTATTTTTTTACGGAATTGAAATAATATCCAAAATGAATATGAGAATGGGCAGTCACCATCAATATAATGACGCACACACATGAAATATATATTTATAACATCACACCATACAAGGAAAGGATTATGAGATATAGGTAAACTGTTTCAGTTGCTAAGTAATTAATATCGGGGTAAAAAAGAATAATTCAAATTCTTCTTACCCCACTCATTGAACTTAAAGTTAGACCGTGGAGTATTCACAATCACATCCATATAAGGAACTTATTACTTTATCAAGTATTTGCAAACATTGGGTGTCTAACATAATTCAAAGCCCTTGAAAATGTAAACATGGGAAAATAAAAGACAGCGAAAGTTAGTAACAAAGACAGGTGCAAACAAATTGACCTAAATATGATACGCTACATAAATACCAGAGTACTAGTTTTAAAATATGGGCTAAACAAGCAACTTTGATATATTATCATAACTTTATATTATATCATAACTTTATAGATATTCAGAAGTATTTATTACTCTGAGTCTCACAGGAATTTGTTTAATTGCTCATGTGATGAAATTTATTAATATTTTGTAAGCAATTATGTTATTTTTGAACACTATAATTAATGCACACCAACAACTGAATATATGACATCAAGTCCTGATGGAAAAAAATGTTTGTGAGCAATTTGAAATAAAATGACTTCAATCACAAGCCAACTTGAAAATCAAATAAACAACTAAAAAAGAATTATTCATTGAACATGTAAAATAATTTCTGAATTCATGATCAGGAACGGTTTTAAAATAGTTATAAATTTGGATAAAACGGAATATTTCGACAGATCTAATTGGAATGAATTGTTAGACAGAATATGCAATATCACATAGGTGTTATACAAGCAATTGTAAAATTGTTACAGTGGTATTAGATTTTATTATTTTTATACAGACAAAGTTTCATTTTACATCATACACAAATTTCAGTACTCACGGTCCCAATGCAGATATTTATAAATATTATTTATTTATTAATATTCAAACTTACCTGGGGATGGGACAGTAGAACTCATTTCTTGCACGTGTAACTGGGGTTCACCAACGAGTTGTTCTTGTCGATGGTGTCTGTCCAGTTGCAAATGCACGGGAATAGGCACATTAGACAACCTCATACCACGCCCTTCATTGGCCGGGCTGCGGATAGGGCTCTGTAAATTTCTTATATCCTGTGCACTACTAGTACAACGTAAATCAAGATTTTCAGAGTTTCGGAGTTCATGATTTTGTGTGTCTGGAAGCTGATACCTATCTTCCTCTTCAATCAATTTAGGTCTGTTACCCTCTTCGTCAATTTGTAATTTTTTCTCCTCCATTCCAGAGAGTTCAATATGTAATTTTCTTTCCTCCAAATTGGAGAGTGCTTCAGTTTCATGTTCACAATGCATTCTCATGTCACTATCCAACTTTGAAACATTTAATCCATTTCTACCTTCATTTTGCCATTTTAAGGACATTTCTGCAAAGAAGAAACATAATATAGATCAATAACGATGAAATACTTGATTTTCTGAGCTAGTTCAATATGGCGAGACATTTCCATTAATAACTGGATAGGTGCCCTAAGGCAAATCGTTCCACAACCACTTGCGTCTGGTAACCAACATTTAGGTATCCTACTTCTACAGTACACTGCAAACCTTAATGTTACAAGTAAAACACAAACACAACGTTCTCACCTGCTCATTTAAATTAACTATTAATTGTAAATGCACTAAAGCAAGGTGGATTTGAGAAGAAATCATATCGGATAATTATAGTTTCAATCTACATGCAGTGTAGTGGTCTATGAAGTATAGTGATCTGTGAGGTACAGTGGTCTATGAAGTATAGTGATCTGTGAGGTACAGTGGTCTATGAAGTATAGTGATCTGTGAGGTACAGTGGTCTATGAAGTATAGTGATCTGTGAGGTACAGTGGTCTATGAAGTATAGTGATCTGTGAGGTACAGTGGTCTATGAAGTATAGTGATCTGTGAGGTACAGTGGTCTGAGGTATAGTGATCTGTGAGGTACAGTGGTCTATGGGTAGTGTCACACTCCTGATACTGAGGCACAGGCTAGACATCTACCTGACGGTCCTCATAATCACCAAATAAATCACAAGTACTTATCAGAACACCAGAAAGCAGTCATTGAGAGTGATTAATGTACACTGCAAGAGCTTGCTTCACAATGCAAAATGAATAAGCCAAAACACAATCGAGTATTCCCCCAAAACGTGAATTTATAGTGTTCCCTTCATTGGTACAGCTGATAAGTTTATAAATCAGCGCCAATTTAGTACAAATTTGGTAAATGTGACAAAATTAAGACAATTACAAGAGTACCAAACTGTCACAAATACAAATGTCAAAAGTTTGTAGTAAAAGCAGTCAGGACCTGGGCATTATCTGACTGGTTATCCAACTTGGTGATGTCATTATACCAGTAAACATTCCCACCAAGTTTGGTGAAGACTTGAGGTCCAAGGTTTCATAGAGGATCGGAAGTGCTTTACATAATTATTATCAAAAGTTTGCTATCAAAAGGCCAGAACTCCACACCAACAATAGCTAAGCAGTCCATAAATAATTTCAACAAGTTTCAGTAAGATTACTTGAAAACTACTTGAGTTAGAGACTCAGACAAGGCTACTTTGGTCAATTTTGGACAATTCAAGGGCCACAACTCTAGGGGATCTGAAGTAGTTTTGGATCCCCATAAACATAGTCTTAAGTTTGGTACAGATTGGATGAAACTATTTAATTTAGAGAGTAGTCATTGCTAAAACTGGTCAATTATTGACAATTCAAGGGTCATAACTCTAGGGGATCTGGAGTAGTTTTTGGTGGTTTTAGGAATCTAGAATAACATTTTATGCCCATAAACATTGTTTTAAGTTTGGTACTGAATGGATAAAAACTATATGAATGAGAGAGTAGTCATTGCTAAACTGGTCAATTCTGGACAATTAAAGGGCCATAACTCTAGGGGATCTGAAGTAGTTTTGGATGGTAATGGCACTAGAATGACATATTATGCCCATAAACATTATCTTAAGTTTTGAACAGATTGGATTTAACTATTTGAGTCAGAGAGTAGTCATTGCTAAACTGGTCAATTCTGGACAATTCAAGGGTGGTAACTCTCAGGTTTCAAGGCTGATTGGCTGGTTCTCAAACTTTATTGAGATACTATGCCTATATGCGTTGAAACAAGTTTGGTTACGATACATGAAAACTACATTAGTTAATGAGCAAACATTGTTAACGATGCCAACCACCTAACTGTGTCATGGGTGATCCCTCAAATTTATAAGGCCCATCTTGAAGAAGGGCAAATAAAAATTACGTCAATTGTGGTCATCCAATTTGTATTCTCAGCACACATTTATCGGTATACATTATGTGTCACTATGTTATTTTGTAAATTTATAAATAATAGTCTTATAATGTAACGTAATCAAGCTTTCTTATATACATAAAGAATCAAAATTTATGAATTATATCTTTACAAAAATCCTTTGTAGCAACAACAACAAAAATTCACCGCAGTATTAATGATTTATTTATTACATGAGGCTAAAAGTTTGTGTAGCATACCTTTCACAAAATGTTGTTGTCCATAACAAAATTCCATAAACATACTGTTGTAAATCTTTGTGTTGTTCAAGACAAAATTATGGTTAAAACAGAACTAAACCAGTGAGATAATTACATTATTACAATTATTATTTCTTTGTACTGAACTGACCGATTGAACTGACCAAGTTCATAAGACACACTGCCACAGTTTATGTCACAATTGCTATATACGGTATACATGTATCACTTTTAAGATAATAAAGCAAAATGTGAAAAAATTACAAAATACTAACCAGAGGGCATAAATAAGGACAATTTAAAGAGAGCATGTGGTATTATTGAGGACATGTTGAGCTATTAATATGTTAATTTGTGCTAAAAAAGGAAGCAACGTGATTAGAACATTATTTCATACAATGTCTATGTGGCAATACCATGCCGTTTCTGCACTTATACATATGTTACTTTTAAATGTGAATTTCTAATGAAATAACTTGAACAGTGTCATAAAAAGTTTGATGTAAAAAGGAAATGGAAGCCACAATAAATGGCAGAACAAATATATCACAACAGCTATGGAAAAATATTGCAAATTAATGATTTCTAGAAGTCCAAAGTTATTGAGTATAAACAAAATTGACCTAATTGAATGCAATTAGAAGAGATTTTGGGATAATTACTATACAAATTTCTTTGTCTTGGTCTGACCCGTGAAGCTACAAATATATGATCGATCTGCATTCAAAACTTGATGTAAATTCATACTACTACAGTGATTCTTAAATAAATTATAAAAATTCAGGTTTCACTTAAGATCATTGTTACAATGCATGCACGCATTCAAGTTCAATGAACATACATATCACAAAAAGGAGCTCATTGTGAAATGCTACTTTTGTTTCATCATGTAGCAGTATCCGACACAAACACTACACAAACCTTCTATATAGAGACATAATATACTGGAAAAAATATATGGAAATATATTAAGGGCACGCAGCTTTCACATAAACAGACTTCAAATGTACCTTTGACTACTTAAATCAAATGATTCAATCAGGTCGCCCACTTCATTGCAATTAAACTTCTGTTAAAAGGCTTAAACTCTACACTGGGTTTCAGGAAGCTGACAATTTGATGCAATATTGTCCTTCAAGATGATGAAAAACCGCCTTTAATCGATTGTAAGATATGAATACTGCTCCATTGTATGTTACTCACACTTACATGTATATACACGAGTGTCACTAATATTTGAACTTAATAAATTAAGCTGGAAAATCATCAAAAGTAGGCGAGGGTCTGGGGGAGTTCTCCCCTTAATTATAATCACTCGTACAAGATAAGTAGTTGGGTGATGATGCATAAGTTACCAGGTAATTTTACGGCTCTTATTGACACCCTGGACAGAAACGTAGCAAAAGGAAAATGTCCGTAATTACTTGAAACTGAGTAATGGTTCCTTTGCGTTGCACTTGACCACAATTTCAACTATCTAGATCATTCACAGAAGTTTCATATCATTCCCTCCAATTATTTTCCAGTTTGCATGGAACAAGAAAGACTGACAGAAACGTTTCAGTCACACACACGTCCATACATGCCTCCTTACTGTATTATCTTTGCCTTTCTTTGAGGATTTATTGAAGTTTCTGAATTATGATAGGCAGCATATTTAATTTAATATATATTCAGTGAATAATTTGACAAGGATAATATAACATATACTGCATGGTAGGTACTTATGTGATATTGATGTTTTATGTAGATCAGACGGAACTGGTTATTTAGTCACATTACTCGTACAGTAAGCTTTAAACTGAAATCGCAACCATTTGAGAGCATAATTTACCCTGAGAAAATTACCATAGCTGACCATGGTTAACCCAGGTTTACCATGGTCATAACAAATACAACAATTGGCACTAAGGCTGACCATGGTTGGCACCACAGTCTACCACGGTTTGCACCATGGTCAACACAACTATGGTTGGAAATGGTTAACCATGGTTGTCATATAACCATGACGATGGTCAACCGGTAGTCCACTGAAAATACCACTGGTAATTATATTCCACGGAAACAATATTCCATTTATTAAAACCACAATTTAATTGTAATTGAATATAACATTATAAATGTGTCCAATATGATTGGACTGTCACCTTTCTTCCACTGATTAAGGTAATCAGTCCATCATTGGATAAAGTATTCAGTTTATAAAGTTATGTAATTTTCCTTCTATATAATATGGTAACTTAAAACACAAAACTATTTTTAAATTGTATAATGTATGTTAAATTTAATTTCACAGCAGTTGCAAGTTATAATATTCCAAGCAATCCTTCACTGTATATTTTTTTGATGGTGCTTTTATTGGAAAAAATTAAAAAGTATGTAATTTTTTATAAAGGGAGGTAATTTACTAAAATACTTCAAAATATTTTTAAAAATGTTAGTTTAAGTCTTGGAAGTGACACAATTTGGTAACAATGTCAATTTTCTTATGTTTTACGACTACAATGAACTTCATTTGCCATAAATAGATCATACTTTTGAAAGAAATAAGCAAAATTGCAAATTCCAATTTTATCATGCATATGTAAAATTTAGGTAGCATTCTTTTCAAAATTATTTTTTGCAAAAACCAGATGGTAAATGTCTCTGAAAATTGAGTGCAAGTAGAAAATGCTTTGTTGAACTTATAACCTGTACACATAATTTTGTCTTGAATGCATTAATTTTATTAGAATAATTATTACTTAAGGATATAAAACAGTTTTTTATTAGTGAATGATTAACACTGACCATTAATTCAACCAAGGTCAACCATGGGCACAGTGGTTGTGACCATAGCCAACCATGTCCATAATGTTTGTAACCATGGTCAGATGACAGTCAACCATGGTCAGTCTATATTTCAAGACTGACCCTGGTTGAACATGGTTTACCATGATTGTTTAACCATGGTTAACCATAGCCAAACCAGGCTCAAGCATTGTTAACCATGGTTGGCAATGCTTGAGCCTGGTTTGTTCATGGTTAACCATGGTCAGCAATGATAATTTTCGCAGGGGTATTGTTTCCCCATTCCAACTAAAACAACCAATCTTAAGGAAGGATAATTCGTATTCTGTTGTAAATTAATAAGGAAATAAAACAACATATAAAAAAATTTTTTATTATGTTCAATATCCTTTCTGACAAATAATTATAAAATGTTTAACATGTTAATAATAACAGTCCTTATAGCACCAAACTTGCAAGCCTGATTGGCTAATTAAATAAAATAATATTACCACTAAATAAGGCCTTCGTTTCTTTGTCTGCCTACCTCATACCTGCTACAAATGTTGCAGTCTCTACAAGATCTTAATCTGCAAGCCTATGACAGGATTTTTTTTGTCAAGAAATAATCTTGTTTTCTTCAAAAAAATCCAACCTACCTACAAAATTACAATAACAATAGTTGGGAGACAGCAAACATATATGATTGTTGTGGCCTCATACACTGTACACACTCAACATGAACCTCAGTGCACAAGCAGTAACACTACATTGTAAAAATATATGTAATAAACAACAGAATAATGCATTAAAATCTGTTTCACATCAACAGATTTACTTCAGCACCATCTTAAACAAGCTTTTTTGTGAGTAATTGCATGAACATAAATGTAGCAAGTTGTCTTCAAGAAATTTACTGGGTTATTGCATGAATAAATAAATAAATATCATAAATATTGTAAGAGTTAACAAAATGACACAGTTTTAAGAATGTAGTTCAGACGAATTACTCAACATAGACCTTGCTTCTCATTATTGTATATACAGTATTTAGTGTAATACGACAGTATATGTAGATAGCTTACACCTCTTCTATACTTGTTTTACTCCTAGTCCAAGATTACACAGTTCACGTGCCATTGTAGGCTTAGCATCATACAAGCAATAGACAAAGAGCGAACATACAACCAAATGTTTCAAAAATATGATGACAGCAACAAAACTTTAAAGAGGACACAAAACTTATTAGGACTGTCTGTAGCATCAAAATTTATTTCATTTTTGTAAGAAAATTATAGTTACAGCGATTAAAACGTAATATAATTCCACAGGTCACAGTACATGTACTTCCAACAAAATAATATTTTGACTTGGTTCTTGCAAGCAAAATGCTCTGTACTGTGAATGTCTTTACTTGCATACTATCCAGTTAAAGTTCTGTACTGTGAATGTCTTTACTTGAATACTATATCCAGTTAAAGTTCTGTACTGTGAATGTCTTTACTTGCATACTATATCCAGTTAAAGTTCTGTACTGTGAATGTCTTTACTTGCATACTATCCAGTTAAAGTTCTGTACTGTGAATGTCTTTACTTGCATACTATATCCAGTTCAAGTTCTGTACTGTGAATGTCTTTACTTGCATACTATATCCAGTTAAAGTTCTGTACTGTGAATGTCTTTACTTGCATACTATATCCAGTTAAAGTTCTGTACTGTGAATGTCTTTACTTGCATACTATATCCAGTTAAAGTTCTGTACTGTGAATGTCTTTACTTGCATACTATCCAGTTAAAGTTCTGTACTGTGAATGTCTTTACTTGCATACTATATCCAGTTAAAGTTCTGTACTGTGAATGTCTTTACTTGCATACTATCCAGTTAAAGCTCTGTACTGTGAATGTCTTTACTTGCATACTATCCAGTTAAAGTTCTGTACTGTGAATGTCTTTACTTGCATACTATCCCGTTAAAGTTCTGTACTGTGAATGTCTTTACTTGCATACTATCCAGTTAAAGTTCTGTACTGTGAATGTCTTTACTTGCATACTATCCAGTTAAAGTTCTGTACTGTGAGGATGTCTAAAATTTTCAATTATATCTTAACTCCTGAGTCACCTGGAACCTACAACACTGAATGGATCCAACATTGCAGCATTACTAGTATTTTAATTTCACATTATACATTCTCCACCAACCAACACAATGTATCTCTAAACCACATTCATATATCTGCATGAATTCTGAATATAGCAACCTCACAAAGTCTATCACAATTACACAACTACAATGGATTTCTGAATTAGTCAATTTGACATACATATATATTGTACAGATAGGTAACATATGAGCACCGCTGTATGATTTCCAACCTTTTCTGTAAGTGACATATCACCATGTACTGACAGTAAGCAATGGATATTTTCCCCATATGGCAATATGAAAACAAAGTGACCATACGGAGGAAATATTGTTTCCTGCTTGCAAATAGTGACATCACATGAAATGACGTCACTTACAGAAGCTCAGGTTGTAAATCCCATAGCAACGCTCATATAGCATGGGGACATATAATGAAACAGCACCCTCTCTGAGGAGGAACATCACAGATAGGTAACACAAATACACAGTACATGGACTGTCATAATTACTCAAGTTGAGCTTTCTACATGAACTCTAAATCACACGACTGCAAGTCTGAGGGTATGACTTTTAAATGAACAGTTAATATAACATAACATTATAAGACAGACTAGAGTTCTGTGATTAGGCCTCATAGTGCAATGACTTTGTCTACCAATATCCAGTAAAGGGTAACAAACTATTGCTTAGACAAGAATTACCCACAATTACAAGGCATTAATTACTCTGTCTGTCTGTTGTGTGACTTAACACTTCCTGGAATAAGTGGCATGGAGTCCATGCTGGTATTTGGTGGGTTTTTCAAGCGCTCTTAATTAGACTACAGGATATAGTCAACACATTATTTTTCCAAGACAGATAAAATGCAAGCATGTCTGGTAAGAACAGCTAACTGTAAAGGCCTTGCCCTGTATTCACTAACATTTTAAGCCTGGATTCGAGACATCAACCACAAGAAATCAATCCCAAAAATTGCTACTACATGTATTGCTACTGAACCATTCATACCTGAGCTTTCTTGACACAATAATTCTCATGAATTTGAATTTTGATCTAAGTACATCGAAATAAAAGCTTAAGTCTCAAACTGTTATTTTGAGTCCGAAATAATACCAAATATATCACTCCACATTTCCCAGCCTATTAAAGCATCATGACTGCAATTTAGTTACATCGATTTTAAAACTGCCATTTACTTTTATGACAAACACAAATTACTGTGAGTAATAAACTGTTGTCAGCAAATACTTGCCCTAGTTATGTCAAATTTCACTCGGAAACCAATAAAATATTGAATCAAACATTTGTATTCTCAGGCACATGCTTATCATTTATACTGACAAGCATTTTTTACGCTTTCATGGAGATGTTGGCAGCCAATTTGAACTTTATAATGCTGAGGCATTGGTTGTATGCAAATGCTAAACTTAAATGTAATATTTATCTGCGGACCTTTAAAACAGAAAGTGTGACATGGTATATTGACATGGTTCAGAGTATTGAAAATAAATATAATGCACAATTTTAGAGACAAAAAAGGAGAAACCAGGACACTCAGATGAAAATGTCAATTTTGACATCAATTTGGTAAATGATCATTCATAATAGGACAAAAACTTCCAAAGAGGTCATAATTTTGATATAGAAGGTCATAATGTGTAGCTTAATGAAAAAGATCATTGATTAAAGAAAACAATGCCAGTTTGAATCATAGCTCAGGTCTCAAGCTTATCATTATTATAATTTTTATTATTATTAATAGTATTTTTATTATAATCTATAACCTAAGCATACTTATATCAACGCAATCCAATATATCATTGATTAAAGTAGCAATGATCAAAAGATCAATGTGAAATGTAGGAAAGAAAGGGGACAATCCCCAGCACAATCCTGTAAATTGACCTTATATAGTGCTAAGAATAAGAAATTCAGATGTTTAGAAATTTGGATGGAATTTGGAAGAAATTTGGACGGAAGTAGTAAAACATTAATTAGCATGAAGCTGTATTATGCATGTTTCTGTTAGAGTTTAGATTAGGGCTGTGTATCGCCAGACAAAGGGCGATCCGATTCGAATCGCGATCTTTGACTTGCGATCCACGAATCGATTCACGATTCACTAGGTATATAGCAATACACATATGAAAGTAAATGAATAAAATAAACATATAAACTAAAACCTCATTTTGAATGTTTTATGCTACAAAACATTTAAAAACAGTCTTCATTTACAGAATACAGAATAAATTTTGGAAGTAAACGATGCTGGTGCATTTCTGTACCGTGGATTTGAAGATGCCATGTTGACATTTACTGCACTCTGCAGACGATAATTTTTGATAGCTTTCTTTACATGAAATTTCGCATTTTCATTTAATATCGTAGTTCTTCTTTTTTATAATTTCTTACGTGCTCTGACATTTTATTTCTAATTTCTCAAAGCGTATACTTTTTAAAACATTATAAATCGTCAAAACCTTGAGAGACAGCATTATTCATTCGAACACCGCACAACTAATTGAATGCTAGCTCTGCATGAATCGACTTCCGGTTGCAACAGTGTAACGTTTTTCGGATATTTCGGATAAACAATGCATTATTATTTATTTTAAAACAACGCAATACTTGCTTGCATTGAATTAAATCATTTTATTTCATTCTTTAATTAAATTTTGCACTTGAATCGCGATCCAGCGATCTCGGCATTGGCGAGTATTTGTGTCGGATATTTTGCTTTGAATCGCGAGTACTCGGGTACTCGGATACTCGTTACAGCCCTAGTTTAGACATTATATAATATTACTGCCATACCTGTGGTACGTAACAAATATACAAAGAAAACAAACCTTTTATAGAATTCGGATAACCGTCTGTAATTGGGGTTGATGATGGGCGGCCATTTTGAACATTGTCTGTTGGTGGGGGATCACATGGTTCATCTTTCATTGTGCTGTATTTTTCTGAAAATATACAAGGAACAAAACCAGTGAACTAAACTGTTTCTTTATACAGGGGTTCCATTTTACCCTGGAGTTGACCCATTGACCCCTGGAATTTCAACAAAAAAACCCACATTTTGAGATAATAAAGACATACAGATTCTGGCTAAGGGTCAATTTACTCTTAATTACAGGTAATTTGACCATGAAAATGTAAAACCTAGTCAGAATTTATCAAAATGACCCTTGAGATTGAGCCCCTAGTACAACCCCTGTTTATATTCAACACAACTAGCAAGCGTGTTTCTTTGTCTACAGACTGATGTCTGACATTGATACAACAAATACTCTAGACAATGTCAACACCTCTGATTCAAGAGACATGAAAGACTGAATCATATATGAACAAACAGAGGAACATTTCTGGCCAATGTCAATAGAAAGTTCCCACATCTACAATATTTACCTCCCTTCTTCTAAATCATCTGTCATTTTGATAGGCATTTAAAGGATAAGCCCTTATAGGAGTAATTTCCAAAGATGTGATAACTGAGAAATACAAAGGGAATTTGCATGTGACAACCACGTTTTCTTTAAATTTCTGAGCCAATCTGCTTATATGAGGATAATGAATAAGTATTTTTTTATATATCTGATTGTTTTATCATCGTTTATATTATATTCCCCATAAACTTTAAGGAAATTTGCCTTTCAATATGGCCGACTATTCAGAACAAGGGAGGTAAATGTGAGAACTAGATAGATTTGGTCCTAGACATATTGGGCACAGCAAGCAAGAGGCTGATTCAAAAACATTTCTACCAACACAATAAAAAAATTCCAGTTTTGTTGGTAATATTTCTAGACTCATTCTGGTACATTATAATTACTTTGTACAAAACACATAAACCTAATTTTGCAGGACATAATTATACATAATTAAATTTACTGCACTGCAATATTTATAAGTACAAGCCAATGAGAAGTAGGTCCCTGGGATGCTATAGTACCTTTTACAGTTGTCTGTCTAGCAACAGTATTTATTATAATTAGAAATTGATCAAAAAGTCACTGATGAAATTCATACTATCACCACAATGATAATATTAATTACAATAAAAAATCATTCACACAACATTCGGAACAAGGATGCCAAGCAACAGAAAACTTTCAGCATTTTCTTACATTCACAACTGTACCTATAACTTCACGTTTGTTCACATCTGCAGGTAATTCTAAATTTAATTTCAAACAATTTATGTTACCTCCGTTCTCAATTTAGAAATTCCACACTGAGCAAGGCGGCAATAAGAAGCAATGGTGTCTTCAACATTTATACCACAAAACAAAATAAGACTAATTACACACAATCTATAAACAGATGGTCTGCTGCAATCTTATATCACACAGACACTTCTGTTAGACATAACTTTCCACCTACACATTTTTGTAATCCGATTCCAATATTCAAGACAAAACAACTGCTCAAGTTTTAATCAGTTACCATAAAGATTAATACAAAAGCTATAATCAGGGAAGTGATTCAGTTACAACAGTTAAGTAGCAGATGTGCTTTGATCCATGATCTGGTAACTCTGGAGACATTATGACACAGTCACAATGCCATAACAAGTCAGAGGGAAGATGCCACACACAGACGGAAACATGCCCCTCCCACCTGGCCCCATGGTAGGTTGACATTCTAAGTTTTAATGATTGTTAAATATATATAAGATAAATCATTTAACACATCAGTTTCAATTACATGCATCAAGCAGGCGCAGCTCATAACATATTACCTTTTAACTAAATTCTAACCTCATTCAATGCCACTCCCAAAACATAAACATAGTTTATACCAATCCAACACTGTAACAGATGTTTCAGAAATGTGCAATCATTGTAAAATATGCATCGATAAATGTACATCAAGCAACAATCTGTCTGCGGCCCTCCTTTGAACAGTAAAAATAAACCATAGATCAATGGTCTTACAATAATGAGAGAGACATAAAGAACGTCTTCAGCAAAGGAATGTAAAAAATCAAACAGTGAAATAGTCCGGTCACTCACTATCGATATACAGAACAAGGAAATGTTTCAGTCATGACAGGGATCTTCATAAGCTACTAAGAATACTGTACCTAATACCTCAGAGTGATGTAACGTGATCCTTTAAGTTCACATAAAGACTATTTACTGCCATACAGCAAACATCACAGAAAACCATGGAAACAGCTAATACTGGAATATTACAATAAATGTCCACTGGAAATATAAGGACTCTGATCCTAGTATTTCAGCATGTATATATAAGTGTGGCTCAAATATTTACATTTTACATCTCCATCTGTTAACTACTAATTTTCACACAACAAACAGAACATCAAATTATTCAGCATGACAAAGCTTTCTTGAAAACTGTCTCAAATTACCTAGTAAATTATTTACTCAGTCTACTTGGAAAGTTCCACTATGAAGATAACACCACTTCACAACACAGTACAGAAAGTCTACCATGAATCAGCAATACAAAGACATGAAAACAAGAAATTGCATATAATAGACAATCAAATCATAATAACAAAAGCAAATTTCGTACAAGTAGGGAATGACTCTTCATTAAGGTAATTGTCCGTTTATAGGTTACAATTTGCTGGAATATTTGAATATCACTTTAAATGAATCTCTTTGAGGGGGATTCTAAAGGAATGTTACAGAAATAGAATTTGCCTCTAATTTGACGCCATATACAGTGATTATGTATGTATGCATGACACTTATTATAAGCGCAACAACCTTGTAACATGTGACTTCCAAGTTCACTGACATGTTAATAACTATAACTTTTATCTAGATCACATCATACCTGTGGTAATAATCCTCTTAAAACATCATCTACAAATTATTCAGCTGAAAGCCAATAAGTTAGAAATTGAAGTACGTATTTCCTTATGACATTCAGCAAAGATATCTAACACCATAGTGCAAATGCAGCCCTTTTTATGGCGATATTGGGCCCCATTCCCCAAAGAAAAAGGTATATATTTCCCCCCTTTTTATAGAAAGAAAATTCCCCTTCGATAGAATTATTTGAAATTATTAAAAAGTTTAGCCTTTAATAAATACCCCAATTAGGTGATTTAATTACGATGCAAATAGGTCCCACCATACTTCCCTAACAACTGAAAAAAGTGGCTGAAATGTACTTGAACAAATGGATGAAAAACTCAACTGATCCTGCAGTAATCTGATATTCATTTTCATTGCTAACATGAAATTAAAGATAATACATAATATTCAGGATTTAAAATTCTAAATTGTTTAAATATCAATTAATTTATTACCACAAGCAGTTATATAAGCGCATAGTCTTGTTTCATATCCAAATAATTTCCAAAGCCAATAATAGTATTATGCATACATCACGATAAAACAAACTGAGCATTTAATGATTTAATTTGCTGCGAGCTTAAATACTAAACACAGTTGCATATTCATAATTTTAGTAAATATAAATGTTTAAAACCACGACGTCCGTTTCCGTGATAAAATCACGACTTGATGGCTAAACAACAGAATTACCAAATATATCAAAAAAGATTTGCATGTGCTAAGGTCAGGAAGGTATGTATACGTCACATCCAATTCAACATTTAAAATCATGAATTCATGACTAAAAGAGACAGATTGCAATACCATTATATACAAGTGATTCACATAACTAAAATGTGTTTTAAAACAATTTATCATAATTGTGTTCCTTCAAACCTCACTTACACACCTTGTAGTCTCTGTAACCTGATATATCAAACCATATTTTCTTCAGAACCAATGGCGGTCTTATTATTCAGTGTATACATATTCAACTTTCAAGATTTATACCAACTACCGTTACTTAGGGAAATGTTTCTTTAAGCACATTATCTAACTGACACATCCTTTTTCATTGACCATTTACAAGAACTAGATTTCCAGGTAAACTGAAGTACATGGATCCAGCTTTGACCTTGTATTATACTATTTCTTGCAAACCGAGACCAGGATTTTTTCGTGTTTTAACGCCAGTGCTAGAAAAATCTTTTTTCGTTCCTCCACATCATGGATGAGTCTCGTGCTAATGACGTCAGATGATGACGCCATAATGGTGAATTATAACTTGAATGAATTTGTAAAATCACATGGTGCTACAACAAAACAGTCATTGAAATGTTTAATCTCATCCTTTAATTATTTCTTCAAAAAGTATGTATGCAAGAAGAAGAACCCACCACTGGCTTTGTGTTCGGATGGAAATATTCGGCTCTCCGGAACTTTTTAAGCTGTATAACTCAGCAGAGCCTCTTTCCCGCCAAAACAGTACCAGTCTCAATTCAGATATTTCTATCCGTACCGGAAGCCAGGGAAATATTCTTATACTGTTAAATACCAAACAAACATCAAGGTGGAATTCTGTTAGACTATGTACATTAATTATTAGACTAAAACACTGTACTTTTTATATATTTAACAACTAAATGCTTATTAAAATTTTCTATAAATTACTAGATAGTATTGGACCACTTTCTTATAAACTGTATGTTTATTCAGGCTATATTTAACCAGACTAAAGTCTGTAAAAACATCCTTGAGATACAAAAACAAGGATTTAAAAGCAAGTGCAGTATAACAGTTGCAAAAAAGATTTTACTAGGCTAATTGGTTGCACATTTAGGCAGATCTAAAAGCCAACTACTGCTTAAATATAAAGTATAATTAAAGCAACAATTGTTACAAATCAAATACAGAAGTATCAAACATTATATTCAAATGATGACATGATTACATCTGTGTAACAAAACATACAGCTTTGATTTCTAAATTAAAGTACTTTAAAACTCAGATACGCACAAATCAACTTCGACATTTGATGATCTGAATGAAAAACAATCTATTTTCAGGTCATGCTTAAGGTTTGAGGAAATTGTATTTAATAGCTCATTATAGTGTTCATATTATGTTTACAGATGAGTAAAGGCTGAAAAGATATTTTGCAATTTGAACAACAAAAAATAGACCAGGATATTCACAGCAGGAAGAAATTTGTATATTTTTTAGGCGCCACTGATCAATTTTGATGTCAACTAACTTTGCATCATCATTTTTCTTATTATTATTTGGGGGGGGGGGGGTTATACAATGTTGTGTTCCTTTAAAAAAGAATGTACACATGTTATTTGCTATGCTGTAAAAAGTTACAAAAAAATCAACAACAAAACTTTGCATCAACATGCATGGACTTTAAAATCTGAGACAGTTGATCTACAATCATCTAGATATGAATATATATATATATTTCAAAACACTCACTCCTGTCAATCAACTTTGTGTCCCTGAGACTTTAATCTGTCACAGCCGATCTCTAAATGGATTAAATATCAAAACACAGGAATGAGTCGAATCAAAGATGACTACAGAAATCAGGATGAAGTAGGGCAAAGTCATTAAAGGTTACGTGTCACACTGACATAGACAGTAGACTAATCAATGGTTGCTATGCTTCAGTTAAGACAAACCCTGTTTACAGGTAGATTTACATGCACAACAAAATGTGCAGAAAAAATATGCACAACAATAAAATTTAAATATCTTGATGACTGCATGTACTGTAAACATAAGAAAACAAAAAAAATCATGAAAAAATCACTGCTAAAATCATTCCATGTACCTCCATAATATAATAAATAAACATAAAATCACCTTGAATCAATAACTGAATTTTCCCCATCCAAAAAAATATTGCCCTAAATTGCTACAGTATATAAAGAGATTCAATTATATTCATCACAATTTTACGCCGAAGATTTCAAAGAACTAAAAAATTAAAAAGTCACAAGAAAGACAGTTGGATCTCGTTCATTAGAATTCATTGGGTCCAAATTTTATTTCAAATATTACATGATTTCGAATAGCCCGTATCAATTTGCCGTGCCAATGCAGAACATCGGGACCTGATATTTATTTCAGACGATACCAAGTACATGTATTCCGATAGAACATTGTCGAATAATCGAGGACCGACTTTAATGACAATGAAATGATGCTGTTTTTTATTATAATACCATTGAACATTCAGCAGGCAATGTTATATTAGTTATAATTTAGATTTCCCTAAAAAACTTAGTAACAACTTGCATAGAAATGTATAACAACTGTTTTGTGTCATACAGGACAGGGATATGAATTATATATTTGATACTATAGTCAGACCTTGTTTATTTGACAACCCTTTATCCAAATACCCGGTATATAAATCATCCGAAATAGATATCAGGTCCCGATGTATCTTTTGCACGACAAATAGAAATGGCATATTCAAATTCATGTATTATTCAAAAATATAATTTCAGACCCCATGAATTTGAATGAACGAGGTTTGACTGTACTTGTGTAACTGAGCTGTTTTATTGACACCATTACCAAGTATTAGTCACTCATAATAAATCACCAGAATCATCCAATCTGCAGACACAATCAATTAATGCGTGGGTGTACACTTCTCCTGTAGTGAAACGCCCTACAAAGTTACAATATAACATGTTTATCTCATAAATAATTTTCACAAATTTCAAGTAAGCAGACACATCAGGCCTGCAATGAATAAATTATGTAAACCAAAGCACAACAACCAAACGTAAACAAATAAATAAACTAAGTAACGCAGACTGTTACAGTCCAAAGTGGGTAAATTTTACACGTTAAACTGAGCCAGACAAATACATGAGGTTTAGACGTTAAACTGAGCCAGACAAATACATGAGGTTTAGACGTTAAACTGAGCCAGACAAATACATGAGGTTTAGACGTTAAACTGAGCCAGACAAATACATGAGGTTTAGACGAGAAAGTAAAAGTTGTTTACCACATTGTGTGGGCACTAAGGGGAGACAATTCTGCATCCAAAATCTGAATACCGGTAAACTCAAAACATGTACGTGTAGTCATAACAAGCAGGCATAATTTTATTCACACACACATATACAAGTGAATTTATTCATAAAGAAATTGGTTATGACTCAAGTTAATAAAAAAAACATGGCTTAAATGACTTGACATAATTTTTTTAAGGTAATTTTACATCAAAACTGCTTCATCAATGTTTGGTTCGGATTGGTAGGCCCTAGCACAAATGTTTAAGTGGGGTTTAAGCTAAAGGATTCACTGATAAAATGATAATTAATGCCAAATCAATAATACATATTGACTTAATGTCCATAGAGTTTTTTATCATTTCATTTTTACCATTGTGCTAACTTTTTATACACATAATACTTATAATATAGTTATATATAATTATGGTATCAACTGTATTTTCAAATAGTTTCTTTCAGCTTCCATAAAGGAAATTATTTTGAGGGTAGGCCAAGACAATACTGCTCAAGGTTGAGCACCCTGTAACATTGTGAAGCACACATCATATAACTATATTGAATAACAAGGCCATAATTAAAAACTTGTTCATTTGGCATAACCCTTACTTACCCATGAAGTGGCCCAACTCGAAAAGAATTTGACTCATCCAAGTGGGAATATTTTTAGCAGTGTACCAATAATTACAATTGGTTAATCATACAAAGAATAAATAAAAAAAATAGTTACATGTGCCTATCTATCACTACCCACCTACATTTGGCTGGGTATGGTTGTGCCTACGCTCCTACACAGCGCTTTGACTACCGTTACATTCACACACTGCTGTATTACCCAGTATATTTTGATATTTGACCTCGAAATCACCGTTCGTTCCTGATACTACATGCCATTGGTCGGCACGATCACGTGACTACTGAGTTTATAATAGATGGGTATTTTCCAGTGTAAGAACCAATCAAATGTGTACACAATGTATAGCCTGTCGTGTCGAGGGAAATTTGGACTATCTTCATGTAGCTAATCGGTTTTATTTCATGTCATTTAACATTTACAGAAGGCAGTGTTTCGTTCTATCATCGAGGATTGTACAGATACGTTATAAATAGCGTGGCGAATTTAAGTAACAAGATGCCAAGTAACGACATGGCCATTTTAAATTATACACAGATTCCGCATCGACAGCTGTTTAAATGACCTTAAATCACTACACATTTACAGACATCGGAATAATTTTGGCATGCCGACGAAACGATAGTCACTTACGTTCGATTGATTTAGTTTTCTAGCAATGTTCATAGTCTATGGCAGTGAAAGCTGTCTATTCAATGCACACTCGCATAAGCTTTATTTACACATGTTAATACTGTCCTACATTTGGGACATTAGCGACTCGTTGCAAGCGGCTCGCTGAGTGGCTGTGGACGCATGTCGACTTGCATGTCTAAATATAGACAATATCGGTCGTGTAGGATTTATAAAGCAGAGGGTGATTATGAAGGTTTCAGAATAAGAGACCGATGCTTAAGGAGAGTAGGTTGTGCCAAACAAACAAATAAATATTTACGGAAGATCAAATGAAAAGACGATATTTCACAACCAACTTAAGTCACTACTGCATGCATTATGCTTTTCATTAATCGAAAAAATAGCTATATAGCATCAATGCCTAACAAATCTATATATTAAACACTTTCCCCCAGGTGTGGGCATAACAAGAACAAGTTTGATCATTATACTGCGCTTATATCTACTGAGTAAAAAATGTAATATCACTGTAATTAAGTGGAGTCAATGACCTCTGAATCATCCTGTTTTCATGATCCAAATGCAACCCACCGCAACCACAAACATCAGTGCTAAACCAGATCGCTGCATATATTACAGTATACATTGTATATCCTGTTGACATCACATCAACTTCTTACTACGAAATACCAACAATAAGCTAATTAAAAACAACAAAGCATTTACCATTTCTTTGCTCCTATTGCATGTATTTTATATTTATTTTTATATTTATGAATGCCACTCCTTTTTCCCGAAAACAATGATTTCAAGATTAACAAAACCATTGCATACATGCAAAATGTCAGACAGACTATAACCTTTGACAACTTAATATATGGAAAACAGTTACAAGGATCAATATGGGGCATTTGACATGGTAAATATGGTGATTACATGTTCAGACAAGCGCGAGGTTTCGGTCACATAACCTAAAGAAATCTCCAAAATACCCACAGTTTTAGAAATCTTCCTGCTCTAATATGGGATGGGTATAATATATCGATTTCAAAGGCAGTGTTCAATATTCTAAACAATAAAACTACCAGGTAGGGAACATGTATGCCAACAAATCAATCTTGACATAAAATGACAATTTTACATAACAAATCAGTTCAGTTTTGGCATAATTATATCATCATATATATATACATTATAATATAGCCTGATAGGTGAGCTTAAATATTATGCAGTTTTCACATATATCATCATATACATTATAATATAGCCTGATAGGTGAGCTTAAATATTATGCAGTTTTCACATATATCATCATATACATTATAATATAGCCTGATAGGTGAGCTTAAATATTATGCAGTTTTCACATATATCATCATATACATTATAATATAGCCTGATAGGTGAGCTTAAATATTATGCAGTTTTCACATATATCATCATATACATTATAATATAGCCTGATAGGTGAGCTTAAATATTATGCAGTTTTCACATATATCATCATATACATTATAATATAGCCTGATAGGTGAGCTTAAATATTATGCAGTTTTCACATATATCATCATATATATACATTATAATATAGCCTGATAGGTGAGCTTAAATATTATGCAGTTTTCACATTCTTACAGTAATTAAAATACTGAGAAGGAAACAATTTAACCACAGAAAGTCATTTTCATTTATCTTATAGAATCAACAAAGAAAGTTGAATAAAGTAGGTTTCATATGTATATATCATTCATCCGGTATATTAAAATAATAGCGAATACGTTTTACCTGTTGCAACTAAACCCATATTATATTCAAACAAATGTACTGTATTATGACTTAATACAAAACACATTGCACTGACAGCGAACTTAATTCAGTCTGAAAATAGATTCAAACATGGCACAATTACAAAATTCAACTCTTTGCACCTGGCCTGCACAAAACTAAAATATTACAGTCATATATGTGAATTGCCTGGAGATGTACTAAGGAAACCTGTGAGCAAAAATATTCTGCAAAGGCCAACATTTTTGTTCCTTTGTTTTAAATTAAAAAGGCATTAAATATATAAGTATACAACAGTACAATCATATCATAATATAATTTGATCTTGAATAAATCTTGTAGCCAAACAAAAAGCAGTAGAGACTGCTTGGAAATGGAAATAACAGAACAAAATGTCCATTTTGAGCACTTTATCATAATACCAAATATTTCTCGTTTTAACACACTAAATTTTACCTAATTTGATTAATTTTTGTATTAATACTATCAAAAAACTGATACGATTATGATATAGAAAAAAATGTAAAAAAAAACAAAAACATTTCAGTTTCATGCCGAGAAGCACAGCCCTCATTGTCGTCCAAATTCAATCTTACAGCTGGGTCCGATCAATGTATTATCATGGGATTCTTACGTTTTAATGCATTTATGTTGCTTAAACAAGTCCGCTTGACACAGATTTAATACAAGGCTTTTGTCTCATCTTCCTCTTCAGACAATTGTATTTATTGTCTCCATTATCTGACAAGAGTAACTTCCCTTTTTCGCCAGCCGTACTAACATGGTTTTGCTATTTGCATATCAGTGTTGTGTAAACCAATCAAATCTTACGTTAACCACTAAGGCAATTTCTCTTCAGCGAACAGCATTTGTAACCTCAACGCAGATTGGTTAACCTTTCGTTACGGGGTACGTTACCTTACAGAAATCCACTTTCCTTTTTGGATCTGGATTGACAAAATCGTATCATCTCAGCAATTTTTAATGTAGCACAACCAATCTTAAAATTCATATTGCACCAACAATCTGTTTAAGATATTCTTTGTTTATCATTCTTTGGCATTTCAATGCCAGGGGGGATGTTTGCAAAGAAAAAATTATGTTGCTTACTTATAGGTTACTGAATAAACAAACCAATGACTTTTTGTAGACGCTCCAAACTTTGCACCGACAAAAACAGCAAATACCAGGACATCTTTACCTACCAACATACAGAAACTAGGAGTAACCATGGAAATTTCAGAATGATGTAATACTGACATCATATTCTTGACAGAATATGTCTCAAGCAGCCCAGGAAACCTGAGCATAGTACGCTGTCGATAGAGGAAATGAGCACTTACACAAAAATACATCTTTTTTACATCACTCCTGTGCACATAAGGGTAATTAAGTATTATAATACTGCAAATAAAAATCCACTGATTTCATTGGTTAAAGGCTCGCGTATAGGATTCTATATACACGGCGCTGACAGGGTATATGACGTCTGAACTCATTTTCCCTTCAAGCGCCTCGTGACCATTTTCGCTCACAGCTCGACTCGAAAACTTTTATCTCTTGATGTCTGCAAGTTACTAGAAATTGACAATTGATCTTCACACATGATTCAATAAATATTGAACAGATTACATGTGTGCTAGTATTAAATATTCAAAACGATAAATTTTTTAAGGTTTGACCAAATTTCAGTTTGATAAAGTCCATGAGATCAGACGCTTGAAAATAAAAATTAGAGTGCAAGGGCGCGCTTTAAACCATGTGTATAGAGGTACCTTATGGGGTAATGTAATTAATTTTTAGGCAATATAACGTGTGATTGAAATAAAAATATTTGATCTACAGCAAGTAATTCCCAATATATTTCGTTTTAATTACTGATATTATACATTACTAAAACACTCTAAACAATTTTATGAACCAAAAAACAGCAAATGGGCGTAACATAAAATGTACAGTAGCATGTAATGATGACCCTGATGAAGATAACTGGGTAAATCGGACACTGCTTGATGTCTGTGAGTAAACTGACTTGATAATCTCGGACTGTAGCCCAGTCACCACAGACATTTCTGATTTCCATTTTATTGTTTTTTCTCCAACAATATTGCAGTAGATAGCATGATGGTGATTACGACATCCGCTGCAGAGAGACTTAACATTAGCTAACATCTTTCTGACATCGTTTGGAAACTGGTGCTCTAATCAGTTAGTATCGGCGATGATAATGTAGTCTCAAGTAGCAATATAAACCTCGTCTAGACAGAGAATTGGCAATTTTCAAACCTAGATGGAGAATTGGCAATTTTCAAACCGATCGTTTTCATTTATGGAGCTGTCTCATCAGCCTTCTCCATTATGCAACAGTCGTTTCATTATAGTTTTACATCATATGATAGATTTCAGTTGGAAAAGTTAAATGCATATTTGAAGTCTGAGCATTGTAACAGACACTGTTAGACATTTGTTCTTTTTTTTCCAGAAAATCTGAAATATTGCATTCCTGCATCAAAAATCTGAATTCAGGTCATATATTTATTGGCACGGAGATTTTTTGCTTTATTAATGTATTAACATGACAGTGTCAATTTGGGGCCAAAATTGGGCCCAAATGCCCTCTCTGGAAAGTGTATTATCCCCTATTCTGTGTCAAATCTCCACTTACAGCATTGTGGATAGGGTCGGTTAGAAACCAGACACATTGTCCAGTATTATCTAAAATTTGTCAGATAAATATCGCAAAATTTATTTCAGACGCATTAGAAATAAGAACAAAAACTCTAGAAAATATATTAAACTGTTTTCTGTGTTGCCTCAGTTTGACTATGTATACACATTTATATCCTGTAACCATTAATTAATTCTCCTTTCTTTTTTTGTTAAATATTCTAAATGCGTTCTGTATGTTTGTGTGTAGGGTCTTTGCCATACTATGTTGTAAACGGCCAAAGGCTATTAATTGCCGAATGCCAATAAATGTATGTATATATATAATCACATGTCTCACGAAACTAATATATGTAATATCCATGTTGTATCACTGAAAGGTTTGAATACAAGGCTTATAAACAGACATGTAACCTGTGAGAGTGAAGAACAAAGTCTTCCCCTTTTCACCAGTGTGACACCAACCATTCCCGTAAAAGTGGGGAAAACACTGAAGGAATATATCCTGGAACAAATACCCAGGTACAAAAATGTTCACTTATTTGACTGTTTTTCAATAGACTTAAGGCTTTAACTCATTAGACGTTTTATAGATAATAGAGATCGCTAATTTTATGATCTGACATTTTAAAGTTGCCATCCCGACGTCAGCGACAAGTAAAAATAATAAAACTTTGACTTCTTTATTATAGCAAGATATCGCGAGTTACTTAAAAATTAATGTCTGATTTTTTTGTATCTCCTTAATTAATATTTACATTCTGCAGGATGGTATTTTGTTCCTTAACAATTTATTTTATTTTACGGCTTTGTATAGTTATCCAATCAGCAACCACATTTTGATTTATATTAATAAAATAATACATGCTGTTGGTGTTGCTGTTTATAATCATGAAACTGGATTTTAATTGTATATTAAGACATTGTTAATGTAGCCTAAATTTATACAAATAATACACATTCCATAAGTACTCACTCCGAAGGATGTCCGAATACACGAGTACCAGTTTTAGAACTCAAATCCCTAAAATAAACTGTTTATAGATCTACATTAATTCTCTGCTTGATTATTTCATCAAAACTACGATTTGAAAAATAAACAAATTTTACAGCAATTATTTCAATGCAGTAATACAGACAAACTTAAAATATAAAACATTCAACAATTTTGTATTAACAACTTTGCTGACCCACAGTGAACCAAATAACAACTACATATTGAAATGTTTAACTGAATACAAACAATTTGGTGTCATAATTAAAAGAATTATACAAATGTTGTACGGACATTTTTTTTAATTATGTACGTAGTTCAACATTAGTTTCGACCAATCAAAAATATTTTATTCTTTGCTTATATTGTAAAATTCCTATTTTTTCCTGACCAAATGAATTATTACACAACACGCCAGTAGGTCTGAAACAATTTTGCAAAATGTATTTATTGAAAATGCCTTATCCACTTAATACTTTAAGTAAGTAAGTAAATATCCAGTAAATTGTAAATAAATGTTTCGAATTTAAATAATTATTTCCTTAACTTTTATGTTAATCTTATTCCATGAAAATACAAAAACGAAACATTACACATTAATAATGAGGTATAATACACAAACAATTAAAGACATTTATTTTAGAACAGTGTATTAATTTTATCTGTCTACATACATTCATAACTTCAAACAGTTAATATTAATAGCTATAATTTAACTTCAGCATTTCATATAGTCCTGTTTTCATTTATTCTTGAAATATTTCATACATGTTTCTGAATAAAACAAAAGAACAGTAACTGTTGATCATCAGCCTATTCCACAATTACCAGTAATCAAAAAATTAATAAATATAAAAGAAAACAATAAATTTGCAATTCATTTAATGGTACATATATTTAGATAAAGATATAAAGACAAATTTTGTGTCTGGTAAAAACGGTCACATTATTTTTAAGAGATTAATTCAAATTACAAAAACAAAATGATTGTCTTAAAATGTCCAGATATATTTTGAGGATAAAATATGGTTTATTACTAAAAGTACCAGTGTAAACATGTATATATCCTTCTTCAAACATCAGAAAAAAATATCGGTAAATAGTAACAATTATTGTAAAACTGCCACTTCATAGAATATTAGGAATGAATAACCATGTCATTCTTAAAATAACAAAAAACAAGTTTTTAAAAACAAATTTCCAGTTTCCAATCTATGAAAGATGAGTCAGACTTTTTAAATACATGGTCATAGTCCAAATTATTCCCAGAAAAATATGGGCTAATGACAGGTCACATCACATCAGCAAAATTACAAGCTCAAACATATTAAACAAATTATGGATACAAATAAACATTTGACTGTAGGTGGGTATAGTGGTAGTTATAAATAATTTATTAATTTGAGCAACAGTCAAAGTTAAATTCGAACAGAGTTTAACTTTGAGTGTGCCCCTTTCGATATGATTTTCTTATGAAGTTTTCACAACCAACTACACCAATGAATCATGAACCAGATCTTTATCACCCTGTTCTATGTACAGCCATTTCATGGTGAAAACAAAAACTAAACACACTGCATACAAGTCTTAGTTCAATATCAAAACAATAATTTTAAATCAAAATAAGGTTAAGCATACAACTTACTTGTAAATGTCATATCCATTGCCACAATAAGTATGGAGAAGATTGTTTTAATGACTATGGTATGTATAAACTAGGGCATTTTAATCAAGACGATAGCTGCCTAATGCACACAGTGAATGCATCTTTTGTAATTGCATGTGCATGCGCGCGCACATGGGCAAATGATTTCATGCATACCTCAAAACAGATCATGATTATGTACATGGACCAGTCAAAAATTTTCACTTTAATGTAACAGAAACTTATCTTAAAATGGTGCACGTTAAGTCTAGAATGGATTACGAAACAATGGAAATGAGTACAAGTTTTAAAGCAGATTTATAATACAGTTCAATCGTGCGTTCATGTCATACGAACTTCAGGATTTTTTCTAAAATCACAAACTTGAAGGTCTTATGATAATTTGTATCCGGAACTCGCCCGGCAATCTAGAGCATTCCTGTGCGCGCGCACGTAGCGCAGAGAAGCAGAGCTAGGTGGCACGAATGAGAAGGTGGGTTAGGAGACAAGTATAATTTTTTCTTTAAATAATACCATCAAAGAAATAAAGAATTCCTGCGGACTATCTGTAAAATATAATAACTTAAACAAGTTGTCTACAATTACTTTTAGGCTAATTTTTACTCAATAAACCTGCAGATATAAATAAAAATATGCCAAATATGATAAAAAAACCTTAGTTTTCATGTAATTTTCACTCCTTTCACTGTAAATGGAATCAAACCACTCCTAGAGACAAATCTACTGCATTTCTAAACTTATAGAAGACCATTACAATGTTATATACATGTTAAAAAAAATCATCCAAAAGTTGCTCATAAAAAATGTCACAATTCTGCCCACTCAATGCATAATTATCAAAGGAAACCACAGTTTGAAGTAATAGGATGACAATATTATTTTTTTTATTGCTAACCACATTCCACTTTTAGGCCTAGCTGGGTTACAATATACAACCACCCAACACCCACACTAACTTGCTGATTCTAAAATCAACACACTTCAAAATTTTCAAGGAAGCCCGACTGTTCATCCTCAAGCAGAATTATGCATTGAAGGACACAATTATCTTGCTCTTAAAAAAATAGTTATCCAAACTAAAAATGAGGTACCTTGATAAAATATTTTACAATTTAACTTTATCAACACTTCATTAACTAAACATATAGATGAAGTAGCACACATGCTTAATTAAGTAAACTAGAAAAATGTTGGTAATTTTAATACAAAAATCTTATTTGAAATGCTTTATTTTTCAATCAATTTTAGACATAACTATTTCGTAAATGCTACCTGTTACATTTGATATTGAATATTCATTAATGACATTATGTATACTTGTTATTTTTAAAATACATGTTTAGAATGGTACGTTCCTATGTTTGCATGCCTTAAGGCCATCTTTTTTTCGAATATTGTAAATGGCTAAAGGCGTATTTATAAGCCGATTTGCTATCAATAAATGGTAAAAATGGTATGGTTATATACGATTTCATAGCCATCAGACAAAGATGCAAAATTTATTCCTGATCAATGCAAATATATTTTTGATAATGATAATAAACCAAGTCAATCTTTTAGAATGTTCAATCCATTGTTACTTACTTTTCAATAAAAACATTGCTTCAAAAAAGTCCACTTTACTTCGCATCCAAGTATAACTTGGTGTAAGAAATGCAGAATTTATAAATATCAATTACATAATCCTCAAAATACTCAGACACAGAATTTAAGGATGGTCATTGCATGGTTTCCCATTTGAATGTATGACCATGATGTAGTAACTTACTTCGCGTAAACAAATTAGGGTTTCATTGTTTATAAGTCACATGACATAGGCGATACGGGGGGGGGGAGTATTCCAGGATACAAAACCAGTCATCTAACCAAATGTGTGCAATCGGATTATAAGTGATTATGAAGCGGAAAGCAACTTTCAAGGTCAAACAAAACGGGGATTTTTTGCAATATCCCACCACTTGTAAACAGTGTCATCACACAGAGTTTGTACAAGTGGGTTCAGTGTCCCTACACAGACCTACTATTAATATAAACCTATTCAAGGTCATTACAAATAAACAAAATCATTAATGTTAATGATCATGGATTACCATTAATCCAGATAAGAACTTTAAATACTTAATTTTAAGCGCTTAAGTTGCGTCACTAACAAAACAAAGACTTAAACCATTAAAAAAATTTACATGCACATTGTGAGTGAAAAAGATTTAGTAACAGTATGCAGTTTACCTTTTACCCTGTAGAACTGTGACTTGTAATGTCTAATAGTTTCTGTGATGTATGTTCAATACCAAGGAGTGGCCAAATAATCGGAACACAACCAGAATATACCCAAAAATGTCATTTCTAAAGAATTATCAATCCAACTAAAAAATCACAAACAAACGTATTATTATTGTTACATCCGCAGTAAAATAAATCTATTAGGAAGGCTAATCAATGTAAATGTAGTACAATTAGTACCTTAAATTGCCTTAATGCATTTGATATGTACAATGTAGTATGTCACGCAATAGCAGAATAGCTTCCTTTCAATAGGATTCCGAGGCCATAAAGCATTCATGGTATACAATGTAAGTTATTATAACCAGTTAATTTGTATTCATACAAATCATGACACAATTTAGTGAAGGAACATGCCACCCTTACGTAAATGTGACAGTTTGGAGTACATAAAAAATGCTGATTATAAATATCACATATCAGTCAACAGGACATACAATAATCATTTTGCTGAGTACATGTATCAAGATATAATACTAGTGGCTATTAAACTGAACCTATGAACCAACAAATTGATCCATGTCATCATGATTCATAGTCATTACAACATTTCTTTCAAAAAGTTTAATTTGATTGTTTTAATATTCAAATTATTAATTAAAAATAGTGGCATAGTCTTAGTCTGTAAATATTATTTGTCTAGTACAAATATGTATACATTAGTGGTCAATTATAATTCATTTATGAATGGCTGTACACAATTGTTATATATTTATATGGCCATGATATGTGTTATTTTTGTATAATATACACTGATGAGACTGAAAAAGTTATCCTTTAATATCAGAACATGTTTGCTGTTCCTTGCAATGACTCACAAAAAGTATTTTTATATTAATTACTAAATAGTCTATGTCAATAAATATGCTTTAATTACCCATAAATAAATATATAAATAGAAATCCCTTTGACTAAATCAACAAATAAAACAACAACTCATGAATATGTGTACAGTTTATGATGAAAAGCCAAGTTAAACTAGTTTAAGGGGGCATGTTAGTATTTTTATCTGAATCTATTGCATCATCATGTGAGCATAAATTTAATCTCTTTTAAAGTTTCAAACTTGTCAACTGTTTGAATAAAAGTTACTTAAATGAGGGTACTATTCAACATTACGGAAAGGTAACATAAAGAGACAAATTATAATGTGAGTCCATTGCTCAGGTGAATTTCATACAAAAGAAACTTAATTAGATCTAGAATCTACCAATAATTTGAGGAAAACAAACTTCTCTTGTTCATTTCGTTTCTGTATGTTAAATCTATAAATTGTACACAATAAGATGCAATATTGCCAATAACTCACAAACCTATAATAATCTAGTTGACCCGTACTGTCAGTAACAGTCTGACTAAAAAGTTTGACCTATATCACTAGAATTGACCTCAACAGTCAAACGTCAACATAACTTGAACAGTCAAAACAGACGACCGCATGTTCCGATAAATTAACAAAAGTCAAAACACAATTTTAAAACAATCTTACTTTTTCTCCTCCAGTCTTAACTGACTTAATCCAATTATATTTTAACGAACTAGTTAATGTCACACTGTTTTCACGATGCCCTCGTCTCGTCATGAGTATTCTCAGAGATACTAAAGTTCAGACGACCTATTTTTAGAACAAAGCAAAACACGGGAGAAATGTCCCGTGCAAGTTGATGCACATTTTACCGGGTAAAAAAATCTCAAAGAAAGTATGGTGAACAGCTTTAAAAATATACAATAAATCCATTCAGCCGAAAAGAAAAATCTTTTTAATAGAAAAATGATAATAAAATGATCATACCGGTAGATTCAGACGGCGTGTTTTCATCCATCGTAAATGACCGAGTTTTCACCCCGATTTTACCGACCTAGATCTTGACGTCATTACCCAATCTCCAACAGTCAAGATGTCAGCCTCCATGAAATTCGCCCACTGACCCAGTTCTTATTTACAGGCAGTTTGGTTGTGTTCTTTTGACTCAGGATAGACAGTTTATGGTTTGTAAGTGTTCATTCCTTAGTATTTTGTTCTCAAACAGGAATGTTATGTTGAATATATCCAGAATTTCTGATACCTTCCATTTTACATATGTCGATACGTTAGTCTGACAGAAGTTGTCTCCCTTGCTCCATTAAATTTGTTTTCTGTAACATGTTTTGTTGAAATTTCTGCATATTTGTGATGTGTCCTTCTGTGTTACACTTACATGTTATCATACACACTACTTACATATTAGATTTGTATGCTGTAACATGTATATCCTTTGCAACGGACTGAATATCGTAAATAATTGAAGAAAATGAGGATGAGAGATCTGTGATGAAGGATGAACGATTCTTCTTCTGTGTTGATACTGTCCTGGGTTGATGCATCACATGCAAGTAACCCCATCAAATATGTGTCAAAGATTTGTGGCATATATACAATTACACATGATAAATACACGTATTGTATGTCTGGGGAGTGTAATTCTGTAGACTAATGTATGTCTACTAGTGGTGGAGAGCATTTGGTCCATATACTAGGAGTGTGTTCTAGGCACGTTGGATTTTAGTCACTGTCAGATTTAATGATATAATTATGATTATATTCATATAATAACTCATCATTAGCAATTACCATACATGTGATCCTTTTCTGAAGGCAAATCGGGAGATTGCACCTCGAAAAGCGGGAGATTGAGACTCAAACTGGGAGATTTTTTTGTGTGGCTGAAATTTTGTCAATATCATGTCTTCATCCATATCATAAGCTGTTAAAAGCTATATTCTGCAAATTAACTCTTAATCTGGGGGTCATCCGTTTAATAGAGTCGCCAATTAACAATTTTATTGCCAATTGTCATATCTGAATACAATAGAACCGTGTGAAACTTGAATGAACAACATGACAAGCGAGGGTCGCATAGTTTTTTATCAGTGTCACCGAGCGCTTGAATCCATGGTTTAAAGCATCTATACTGGGACCAATATATACATATATTGGTCCCAGATCTATATAACCCTAAAATTGTGATTTTCGGACTGGTATCCTGATTTTACACTTTTGGTTATCAGTTTGACAAGAAATTTCAGCGAACCAGTCGGGAATGAACTAAAAAATACCCCATAATAAAAATTCAGGATGTTTAGTTTGAAAATCAGGAGACTTCACATGTATGAATTACGCACAATTAACTTCAAGTAAATTGGCTAAAATCACTGACCTAAGACTCCATTTTTAATTAAGCTTACTATTTTGTATGGAATAGTTTACCAACTTTTTCTGCCCTAAATGCAATATGAGCAGCCATTGGCCAATGCATATGGTATGTCAAGAGATGACTGATAGGTCTTCCCAGATATATCTAATACAAACTTATAAGGGCTGAAACAATTAACTTGCCAGAGAACTCATAAATACGATGAAAACAATGAAGAAAGGATCAGTTAAAATCAAAACCATAGGCACAGATGTTACACAAGGCAAGGCATGGATGTTACACAAGGCAAGGCACAGATGTTACACAAGGCAAGGCACAGATGTTACACAAGGCAAGGCACAGATGTTACACAAGGCAAGGCACAGATGTTACACAAGGCAAGGCATGGATGTTACACATGGCAAGGCACGGATGTTACACAAGGCAAGGCACGGATGTTACACAAGGCAAGGCACGGATGTTACACAAGGCAAGGCACAGATGTTACACATGGCAAGGCACGGATGTTACACAAGGCAAGGCACAGATGTTACACAAGGCAAGGCATGGATGTTACACAAGGCAAGGCACAGATGTTACACAAGGCAAGGCATGGATGTTACACAAGGCAAGGCACAGATGTTACACAAGGCAAGGCACAGATGTTACACAAGGCAAGGCACAGATGTTACACAAGGCAAGGCACAGATGTTACACAAGGCAAGGCACAGATGTTACACAAGGCAAGGCATGGATGTTACACAAGGCAAGGCACGGATGTTACACAAGGCAAGGCACAGATGTTACACATGGCAAGGCACGGATGTTACACAAGGCAAGGCACAGATGTTACACAAGGCAAGGCATGGATGTTACACAAGGCAAGGCACAGATGTTACACAAGGCAAGGCATGGATGTTACACAAGGCAAGGCACAGATGTTACACAAGGCAAGGCACAGATGTTACACAAGGCAAGGCACAGATGTTACACAAGGCAAGACACAGATGTTACACAAGGCAAGGCACAGATGTTACACATGGCAAGGCATGGATGTTACACAAGGCAAGGCACAGATGTTACTCAAGGCAAGACACAGATGTTACACAAGGCAAGGCACCACGGACGACAACTCAGTGCGAAGATTTGTTACGATTTTATTTGTTAAACTTAGGAGGAGTGCATCGAAACCATTGCAATTCTATATACTATCTTCCTTGCTTTTTTTGAGAATTAGTCATGTTCCTAAGTGATCCTGTATCAATGTATGTATATTTGGTATTTATGGATATTTATATAAATTCTGTTGCAATACCATGACACTTATGAGCAGTTTGATGGAATTTGCCAGATCCTATGATTTTCTATTGCCAATACTTCTGTGTGTATTGAATTGATGTTTTAATTGTATCATCAGGGTGTTATCTTTCATTAATGAATTAAATGCATTGGTCAGTTGATCTTATTTGCTTTCCTGGTTCGTATTTTGTTCTTCCACAAGCAACTGAAAACTCCTTCCTTTGTATAGATCTCTGTGTAGTATATCTATATTTGTAATCAAGCACTCTACCTATATAGCTAACTGGATGGCTCTAATGTAGAGTACTAGTAGATCCAGAGGGGGCGCACCTGGCACTGGCTCACCCCTAAACTTCCCTAACCCTCATAATGTATGTCCGAGCATAAATATGAAAACACAAAGTGATCTTTAAATAATAGATATCAAATAAGGGATGCTGATTTATTGTAGCATTTTAATTATGTTCAATAACTTGAAAACAAAAATAAAACACAGTCATTGCCATTGTATAAGATTTGAACAAAACCAAAAGATGACCAAACAGTTACTCCCCCCTAAATATGCTGTTTATTCTGAATTTATTCTCTATGTGTGAACAATGGGATAGTATGTTAAATACGTGATTGACTGCGCACATTGTCACACGGTTTTTACCTTGTTTAATTCATTGTAATGGGAAACTTCACGGAAAGTATTTTTTATTGTTTATGACCCTTGTTTTATGAAACGATTGCGTAATCTTTCTTAGTATTTTAGATTTACTGATAAGTCTACGTGTGAAACATAGAAATTCTAGGAAACAGTAAGTTGACATTATCCAAAATGTTACAGCTATATATAGCACTCAATATTTCATTGTTCATCTTGCATGCATTTCCTTATGGTATTACCAATCCACTTATATTCTGATAACACTAACAGTGCATGTTGCAATGACTGATAATTATGTTACAAAGTGGTTTCAGTGACATGAATGTATTGTATTTTAATAGTGTAACAGTCATAAGAAATTTATTGATGATTTCCTGATTTTGTCATATTGCAGACAACAATTGTGAGAAGCAGTTAAAACTACTTGAAATTAATGGATTGCACTTGAATTGTGTCAAACTCTCGTATAATTGTTAACAATGATTATTGAGAGTAAACTTCAAGTTATCATAGAAGAATGCATCCTGGTGTAAGAGTACCTTATGTCAGGGAGTTATCTTGACCTTACATTGTAAACAGTTATTTGTATGTCAAGATCATGATTCAGCTTTGCATGACATCCATAATGTAAGGCCATCCTTAAATATTGCTTGTTTGGTATAACCCTCCTCACAATCATTTAGGTAGGTAGGTAATTTATTATTTTTTATGGTAATAGTACCAAATGTTAGCAATAAATACACTGCTCAAAGGAATTCCCCTCTCAGACCCATCAACATTTGTTTTTGAGTAGGGGCCATTTTCATGTGTAGGTGGCGTTATGCCAAAAAAACAATTTTAATGATGGCTTAAGTGTCACATATTTGTTAGAAAGTTTTCATGAAAGTGCTATACATGTCTGTATTGAGACATTCTTGAACAATAATACTCACGGTTCATAGTTGTACTATTACATGAATGAAACCGTTGTCTTACTTAGGCCAGTCAGAAATTCATAGAAAAGTTACTTGAGATATCAAAATTAATTAACTGACCCGCTGAAGAGCCGTCTGGAAGAGTCTCCTCACTCAGATCCTTGGGTTACACAATGAAAATAACAAGGGGGACGGGGCAACAACACAGGACTGTACAAAATATACACAACATCTTCACTGCCTTGGAAAGGTCTGTGTAGTGTACTAATCAATGTTTTGCCCGGTGGGGGGGGGGGGGTGTAGCGAGGATACACAAGACTTAAGCTTTAGACAAACGACGATTCCTGGCAAGTGGGAATTTGACACATGAAATGATTATACTTCGGCCGGTTTTTAATAGATTCTGGAAGTGGGAAATCAGCATCTTGAACTTCGAATGTAGGGATTTAGATGAAATGCTTGGCTCTATTGACCCATTGCATTGACCTGCGAGTGGATTTGATGCTAGCATACAAACTATCCTTAAGTTACTTTGGTTTTATATGTCCATGTATTTATTAATGTTGCCCTGAAGGCAATCGACTAAAATACTCATGTGAAAGCACACAAATACTAAAATAGATACATGACATGTGTTCATAAATCATTAACATAAATACTGGTCTGTATATCTTGATCATCATTAAACTCAGTCTGTATACAGTGTGCAAAAATAACTTGTATGCTTTGTTTGTCTTTAGCTATTTTTTATGATGTTCAAGGATAAACAGTATAAAGAGTGACATTATATTATTCCGTTCTGTCCATGCTTGGTAGATTATTTACCAGGTTAAGTCGGAAATTCTTTAAAATTATCAAAAATACAATTTGTAGGATAGTGCAGGTTTCCCAAAGATCCCTTTGTTTAGTAAAGTATGTTATATTTGTTATTTTCTAAGACTAATTCTGCTTATAATCACACTGGTGAGATGTATGCTGGGTATGAAACTGTGAGACAGCTCTAATATATCACTCTTATATTCTGTCTACAGACATAGAAACCAATGCCTTTTGGGAATTCAGACCAGCTCTTGTCACATCAATATCATTTCTCTGCCGCAGTACGCTTGAATCTTTGGTTTCAGATTATATTCGTACTTATTTATAATTCATACACGATGCATTCATTATAAAGGCACTGTGCAGACATCTAGAATGCTTGTCCTTGATGTTTCTCTGTTTACGTGAAAACAACCCTGTCTTGATTATATCAGTTTCTGACATACATTGTAAGCCAAATGGTCAAAGTCTGACAAAGATGAAAGTTTACGCAGCAAAACAATATAAATTGTAACTGTTTACATTATGTATACCGTATACAGTGGTACACGCTTAAAACGTACTCGGTTATAACGAAAAATCGGATAGCACATAATTTTTATTCCCCGACCAAGCTCGTCTATATTCCCCGACCAAGCTCGTCTATATTCCCCGACCAAGCTCTTCTATATTCCCCGACCAAGCTCTTCTATATTCCCCGACCAAGCTCTTCTATATTCCCCGACCAAGCTCGTCTATATTCCCCGACCAAGCTCGTCTATATTCCCCGACCAAGCTCGTCTATCTTCCCCGACCAAGCTCGTCTATATTCCCCGACCAAGCACTTCTATATTCCCCGACCAAGCTCGTCTATATTTCATTGTATAACTATCCATACACTTATAACAAAATTTCGTTGTATGGATAATCATATAACAAAGTTTGGATATAATGAAGTAAATCTCCAGGTCCCCAGAAATTCCTTATAAAAGTGTACCACTGTATGGCAAATTGATTAATTGATTCGAACATTTCAAACAATCTGCCTATTACCACTATGTCACACATTGTGTTGTTAGCTGGCTGAGTATCTGCCTATTACCACTATGTCACACATTGTGTTGTTAGCTGGGTGAGTATCTGCCTATTACCACTATGTCACACATTGTGTTGTTAGCTGGCTGAGTCTCTGCCTATTACCACTATGTCACACATTGTGTTGTTAGCTGGCTGAGTATCTGCCTATTACCACTATGTCACACATTGTGTTGTTAGCTGGCTGAGTATCTGCCTATTACCACTATGTCACACATTGTGTTGTTAGCTGGCTGAGTATCTGCCTATTACCACTATGTCACACATTGTGTTGTTAGCTGACTGAGTATCTGCCTATTACCACTATGTCACACATTGTGTTGTTAGCTGGCTGAGTATCTGCCTATTACCACTATGTCACACATTGTGTCGTTAGCTGGCTGAGTATCTGCCTATTACCACTATGTCACACATTGTGTTGTTAGCTGGGTGAGTATCTCCCTATTACCACTATGTCACACATTGTGTTGTTAGCTGGCTGAGTATCTGCCTATTACCACTATGTCACACATTGTGTTGTTAGCTGGGTGAGTATCTCCCTATTACCACTATGTCACACATTGTGTTGTTAGCTGGGTGAGTATCTCCCTATTACCACTATGTCACACATTGTGTTGTTAGCTGGCTGAGTATCTGCCTATTACCACTATGTCACACATTGTGTTGTTAGCTGGCTGAGTATCTGCCTATTACCACTATGTCACACATTGTGTTGTTAGCTGGGTGAGTATCTGCCTATTACCACTATGTCACACATTGTGTCGTTAGCTGGGTGAGTATCTGCCTATTACCACTATGTCACACATTGTGTTGTTAGCTGACTGAGTATCTGCCTATTACCACTATGTCACACATTGTGTCGTTAGCTGGGTGAGTATCTGCCTATTACCACTATGTCACACATTGTGTTGTTAGCTGGCTGAGTATCTGCCTATTACCACTATGTCACACATTGTGTTGTTAGCTGGCTGAGTATCTGCCTATTACCACTATGTCACACATTGTGTTGTTAGCTGGCTGAGTATCTGCCTATTACCACTATGTCACACATTGTGTTGTTAGCTGGGTGAGTCTCTGCCTATTACCACTATGTCACACATTGTGTTGTTAGCTGGCTGAGTCTCTGCCTATTACCACTATGTCACACATTGTGTTGTTAGCTGGCTGAGTATCTGCCTATTACCACTATGTCACACATTGTGTTGTTAGCTGGCTGAGTATCTGCCTATTACCACTATGTCACACATTGTGTTGTTAGCTGGGTGAATATAATGACAAAGTATTACTGAACAAGACATCTTGAAAAAAGATGGTCGAAGCAATTTGAAGGTTGAGATTTGTTGTGCAACATAAAAAAATGCAGAGATGTTACGATTTCTGGAAACTCAAGATCCAAAATTAAATATGTTAATGTAAGATTTGATTGGTTTACACAACACTGATATGCAAACAGCAAAACCATGTTAGTACGGCTGCGCCGAAAAAATAAGTCTTGACTGTCTGACTTGTCAGTTAACTATTGATATGTCGTCCACTTGGTACTAACCTGGTAAGTATTTAAAAAGTTTACACCGACAAGGAAGTAATATTTTGAACGAGTTAAACTGACATACGAAGTTATTGACCACAGGACTACTGTCCGTACACTGGTTGTCGGAGCCCCTGAGGAATAGTGTCCAATTAATGTTTGTCTGTGATACAGTTATTGACTTACTGTAATCCCTGGGATACCATGTCTGGTCTAACCTATTAAACAAATTAAGTATTCATCAGTGTGTCTTTAAATGAACTTGCAATAACTCCAAATTGTCTCTGTACAATATATCTGAATGTCTAGACATTGTCAGTTTTGTTAGTGAGTTTTATTTCTCCATTGAGTTGTTCAGCTGCTGTTGATGTTGTTGTTCAGACTATTCTGTTGTTTGAAAAATGTGTGTGATGAATTGTAAGCAAGTACGTTATATCATAGAAGAAAGAAAACTGTTGATGATGTTGCTTGTTTTTTTATCCATGGTTTATTGTTATTGTTTGTATGTTTGTTGTAAGGGGACATAGTGGTTGAGGAGTGTCTAACTCCTGATCTGAATGTCGTGTTGTAAGGGGACATAGAGGTTGAGGAGTGTCTAACTCCTGATCTGAATGTCGTGTTGTAAGGGGACATAGAGGTTGAGGAGTGTCTAACTCCTGATCTGAATGTTGTGTTGTAAGGGGACATAGTGGTTGAGGAGTGTCTAACTCCTGATCTGAATGTCGTGTTGTAAGGGGACATAGAGGTTGAGGAGTGTCTAACTCCTGATCTGAATGTCGTGTTGTAAGGTGACATAGAGGTTGAGGAGTGTCTAACTCCTGATCTGAATGTCGTGTTGTAAGGGGACATAGAGGTTGAGGAGTGTCTAACTCCTGATCTGAATGTCGTGTTGTAAGGGGACATAGTGGTTGAGGAGTGTCTAACTCCTGATCTGAATGTCGTGTTGTAAGGGGACATAGAGGTTGAGGAGTGTCTAACTCCTGATCTGAATGTCATGTTGTAAGGGGACATAGTGGTTGAGGAGTGCCTAACTCCTGATCTGAATGTCGTGTTGTAAGGGGACATAGAGGTTGAGGAGTGTCTAACTCCTGATCTGAATGTCGTGTTGTAAGGGGACATAGTGGTTGAGGAGTGCCTAATTCCTGATCTGAATGTTGTGTTGTAAGGGGACATAGTGGTTGAGGAGTGTCTAACTCCTGATCTGAATGTCGTGTTGTAAGGGGACATAGTGGTTGAGGAGTGTCTAACTCCTGATCTGAATGTTGTGTTGTAAGGGGACATAGAGGTTGAGGAGTGTCTAACTCCTGATCTGAATGTCGTGTTGTAAGGGGACATTGTGGTTGAGGAGTGCCTAACTCCTGATCTGAATGTCGTGTTGTAAGGGGACATAGAGGTTGAGGAGTGTCTAACTCCTGATCTGAATGTCGTGTTGTAAGGGGACATAGTGTTTGAGGAGTGTCTAACTCCTGATCTGAATGTCGTGTTGTAAGGGGACATAGTGGTTGAGGAGTGTCTAACTCCTGATCTGAATGTCGTGTTGTAAGGGGACATAGAGGTTGAGGAGTGCCTAACTCCTGATCTGAATGTCGTGTTGTAAGGGGACATAGAGGTTGAGGAGTGTCTAACTCCTGATCTGAATGTCGTGTTGTAAGGGGACATAGTGGTTGAGGAGTGTCTAACTCCTGATCTGAATGTCGTGTTGTAAGGGGACATAGTGGTTGAGGAGTGTCTAACTCCTGATCTGAATGTCGTGTTGTAAGGGGACATAGTGGTTGTGGAGTGTCTAACTCCTGATCTGAATGTCGTGTTGTAAGGGGACATAGAGGTTGAGGAGTGTCTAACTCCTGATCTGAATGTCGTGTTGTAAGGGGACATAGTGGTTGAGGAGTGTCTAACTCCTGATCTGAATGTCGTGTTGTAAGGGGACATAGAGGTTGAGGAGTGTCTAACTCCTGATCTGAATGTCGTGTTGTAAGGGGACATAGAGGTTGAGGAGTGTCTAACTCCTGATCTGAATGTTGTGTTGTAAGGGGACATAGTGGTTGAGGAGTGTCTAACTCCTGATCTGAATGTCGTGTTGTAAGGGGACATAGTGGTTGAGGAGTGTCTAACTCCTGATCTGAATGTCGTGTTGTAAGGGGACATAGTGGTTGAGGAGTGTCTAACTCCTGATCTGAATGTCGTGTTGTAAGGGGACATAGAGGTTGAGGAGTGTCTAACTCCTGATCTGAATGTCGTGTTGTAAGGGGACATAGTGGTTGAGGAGTGTCTAACTCCTGATCTGAATGTCGTGTTGTAAGGGGACATAGTGGTTGAGGAGTGCCTAATTCCTGATCTGAATGTTGTGTTGTAAGGGGACATAGTGGTTGAGGAGTGTCTAACTCCTGATCTGAATGTTGTGTTGTAAGGGGACATAGAGGTTGAGGAGTGTCTAACTCCTGATCTGAATGTCGTGTTGTAAGGGGACATAGTGGTTGAGGACTGTCTAACTCCTGATCTGAATGTCGTGTTGTAAGGGGACATAGTGGTTGAGGACTGTCTAACTCCTGATCTGAATGTCGTGTTGTAAGGGGACATAGAGGTTGAGGAGTGTCTAACTCCTGATCTGAATGTCGTGTTGTAAGGGGACATAGTGGTTGAGGAGTGCCTAATTCCTGATCTGAATGTTGTGTTGTAAGGGGACATAGTGGTTGAGGAGTGTCTAACTCCTGATCTGAATGTCGTGTTGTAAGGAGACATAGTGGTTGAGGAGTGTCTAACTCCTGATCTGAATGTTGTGTTGTAAGGGGACATAGAGGTTGAGGAGTGTCTAACTCCTGATCTGAATGTCGTGTTGTAAGGGGACATAGTGGTTGAGGACTGTCTAAGTCCTGATCTGAATGTCGTGTTGTAAGGGGACATAGTGGTTGAGGAGTGTCTAACTCCTGATCTGAATGTCGTGTTGTAAGGGGACATAGTGGTTGAGGAGTGTCTAACTCCTGATCTGAATGTCGTGTTGTAAGGGGACATAGTGGTTGAGGAGTGTCTAACTCCTGATCTGAATGTAGTGTTGTAAGGGGACATAGTGGTTGAGGAGTGTCTAACTCCTGATCTGAATGTCGTGTTGTAAGGGGACATAGTGGTTGAGGAGTGTCTAACTCCTGATCTGAATGTCGTGTTGTAAGGGGACATAGAGGTTGAGGAGTGTCTAACTCCTGATCTGAATGTCGTGTTGTAAGGGGACATAGAGGTTGAGGAGTGTCTAACTCCTGATCTGAATGTCATGTTGTAAGGGGACATAGTGGTTGAGGAGTGTCTAACTCCTGATCTGAATGTCGTGTTGTAAGGGGACATAGTGGTTGAGGAGTGTCTAACTCCTGATCTGAATGTCGTGTTGTATGGGGACATAGTGGTTGAGGAGTGTCTAACTCCTGATCTGAATGTCGTGTTGTAAGGGGACATAGTGGTTGAGGAGTGTCTAACTCCTGATCTGAATGTCGTGTTGTAAGGGGACATAGTGATTGAGGAGTGTCTAACTCCTGATCTGAATGTTGTGTTGTAAGGGGACATAGTGGTTGAGGAGTGCCTAACTCCTGATCTGAATGTCGTGTTGTAAGGGGACATAGTGGTTGAGGAGTGTCTAACTCCTGATCTGAATGTCGTGTTGTAAGGGGACATAGTGGTTGAGGAGTGTCTAACTCCTGATCTGAATGTTTTGTTGTAAGGGGACATAGTGGTTGAGGAGTGTCTAACTCCTGATCTGAATGTCGTGTTGTAAGGGGACATAGTGGTTGAGGAGTGTCTAACTCCTGATCTGAATGTTGTGTTGTAAGGGGACATAGTGGTTGAGGAGTGTCTAACTCCTGATCTGAATGTCGTGTTGTAAGGGGACATAGTGGTTGAGGAGTGTCTAACTCCTGATCTGAATGTCGTGTTGTAAGGGGACATAGTGGTTGAGGAGTGTCTAACTCCTGATCTGAATGTGGTGTTGTAAGGGGACATAGTGGTTGAGGACTGTCTAACTCCTGATCTGAATGTCGTGTTGTAAGGGGACATAGTGGTTGAGGAGTGTCTAACTCCTGATCTGAATGTCGTGTTGTAAGGGGACATAGTGGTTGAGGAGTGTCTAACTCCTGATCTGAATGTTGTGTTGTAAGGGGACATAGAGGTTGAGGAGTGCCTAACTCCTGATCTGAATGTCGTGTTGTAAGGTGACATAGAGGTTGAGGAGTGTCTAACTCCTGATCTGAATGTTGTGTTGTAAGGGGACATAGTGGTTGAGGAGTGTCTAACTCCTGGTCTGAATGTTGTGTTGTAAGGGGACATAGTGGTTGAGGAGTGCCTAACTCCTGATCTGAATGTTATGAGGTCGAGTCCTGTGTTGAGCAGGGTTTGATCATAAACCAAGGATTTCCCTGAAGCAGAAATATTGAGTCCCTGACTCCCTTTTCTTTCTAGGGACTTCCATTTTCAACTTACTACATGCATCCCTCGGACCCCTAAAATAAACTGTTGTCAGATATAAACTGCATATGTGGGAAGCTACACAACTGCGGACCCTCAATTTATCATACACTAGGGTCCAAGGAGGCTAGCTGGAAATTTTTAGGGAAAACCCTGATAAACTTTGATGTCCCTTAATTTTGGCAAGTGTACTGCAGGTTAGAAAGCAGGAAGCAGACATTGAGACTATTTGGGAGATGTTGTTTCACAATCCATGTAACATCAATAAGTTTAAACTAAAATGTTAATGTTGTTGTTTATGTTATGATAACAGACCAAATAACTGTTTTGAATTATGATGTAATCTGAAGGGTCATTTTGATAATTTCTGACTGGATTTTAACATTTTATAGGCAAAATACCTATACTATATAGAAAAATTGCCCTTCAGCTGGAATCCTATTCCTAAGGGTCAAAATGTGGCCTTTTGGAAAATCCAGGGGTCAACTCAAGGGTCAAATGGAACCCCTGTCACTTATAACATAATACTGACCAGATATGTCATGGTTAGCAGCTTGTTAAAAGAATAAAAATATTTGTTAATTTCAAGAATATTAAACATCTTTTTTAATGTTTATGGAGAATTTATATAAAGTCAAACTTCAATTTTTACGATAATCAATTCAGTTTTCTATCAGTATCAGGGGTTCCCTGAAGTTGACCCTTTGACCCCTGCAATTTCCTAAAAGCCTCAATTTAACCCTCAGGATTCTGGCTGAATTGTAGATACTTTGGCTATAAATGGTAATATTCGGTCAACAATGATCAAAATGACCCTTGAGATTCTGCACCGAGTGAAACCCCTGAGTATTGTCTCAACAACTGGCTGAGATTCTGCACCGAGTGAAACCCCTGAGTATTGTCTCAACAACTGGCTGAGATTCTGCACCGAGTGAAACCCCTGAGTATGTCTCAACAACTGGTCTATATGATCATCAATGCTACTTTCCTCTGTGTCTGTCCCAGCCTTACATATGTCCTGAACTGATGCTGTGTCACTGTGGAAAACTGTAAATCTTCTATTTTTTACAGATTTAATGGTGATTTATGGTCTTGCTTGGCAGGTTTGTTTTATCTATGAGTTTTAGAAATTAAAACATACAGGATATTGATAATATCCATGTCATACAGTCACTGTATTTAGTATTTTATGCTTAACTTTACAAGACAAAAAATAGTTGTATACATTTGGTAACAAAGATTGCTTTTAGGTGAAATGGTGAAAATGGGTGTTTTATCAATATTTTTTTTCTTGCAGGGATAAAGAAGACAACATTATAAATTGATTATATTTGAAGCCGTCATCATGCCCCTGTCTGTAGAAAAAGAATTTGTATACAAGTTTATCAGTAAAGATATTGAGAGTGTTCTCAAAGTTCCAGTTGAAATACCTGCCAGTCAGTCAGCACAGGATCTTACCGGACGACTCTTCTATGAACATAACCTACCATGTTTCATTGAAGATGGTAAGAAATTAAGATTAATTTTACTGTGTAAACAACAGTGTCAGACCGTTCAGTCGTCTACAGTATTATACATTTTTTTGAGGAAAGTTTACGATGAAGACTAATTTCCCTGTCTGGTAAAGACAGGATTTTAAAATGTCAATGTCCTTATTGGGAATAAATCTTATTTCAGAAGGTTGGATATAACTGTAATTAGGGACTTCATGATATTCTGTATTTTATAGCTTGAGTTAGTTTTGAATATCTTGTATGACTTTAATTGAGTATTGTTGAAAGTTTTGGATTGTTATAATTAAACATTAGATTAACTGTTGGCAATAATGAGCTTACCTAAGCACATGACTGTTTCAGGTGTTGTTCAACGTGTGTCTGCCTCAGCACAACACAACAAAAATTTAAACACATTGGAGACTTAATCTTTTAAGCAGAATCTTTTAACAAATTTGGTCTCCGACACTCAGGTGATATTGAGATCAGAGCACAAAGAACTGCTCCATCTAATCAATGTCGGCACATTTATGTCAATATCTCCACAAATGTTCTTGTGCCTTTGATATTTGAGTTGTAAACAATAAATTATAGGAGTTAGTATTATATAAATGATAAATTGTTTACAATGACTTTCAATAGTGTGCGTACCACAGTTTTGAGCTCAGAAGTTCAAGTGTGAATCTTTTGTGTGTCATGGTAGGTTACTTTTATGTGTCATACTAAATATTTGCGCTGTATTATTCAGATTTTCTAACTTGGCAGTTGACTGACTCACTATGTACAATTCTATCTCTAAATGTGCATTTTCAAAATCGATATGAATTGCATCTGCACATTGTGTGCATCATGTCCATTGATCCATAAGATGTTAAGCTGTGGGTTGGTTCACTTTTGATGCATTTGCATGTTTAACTGTAATTTGAACTAATTTTGCACATAAAGATATCGCTAGTACATGTACCGTAGTTTTCCTACTTGCACACCTTGAATTCTCGTTTTCCTTATGGCGGGAGGGGGGGGGGGGGGGGCATGCGTGGATGGGGGGGCGCCGTGGCAGACTGGTTATGGTCGCTGACTTCAAATCACTTACCCCTCACTGCTATGGATTGGAATCCCACTTTATATGTAGAATTTGTATGTAAGGAAGCTATCCAGCCACCTAATGTAAAGTCAGGGCTTGTACCTAGTTGCCCGCCTGTGCCCATAGTAATACTAGGAGGGACGCCTGGCATCTAGTCCTCTGCCCTATCAGCTGAAAAAGTCACTACATAACTGTGGCTGTTTAACTGTGACTTAATGCCCCATATCAAACAAAATATTCTTTCCTCATACACCTTGAACTCTGTACATGTATTGTTTTTAAAAAAAGATGTGTGTGTGTGTAAGGTACATGAGTTTGGGTAGGCAATCCTTAAGTACCGTATGTTTAGGATTTTTTAAATATAGATATTTTTCAAAAACTGCCTTTACAAAATTAATGTCTTTAGCTTAATTAAGCTTCACATTAACATCTACTAGAGTGTGTGGAATTACTGTTTTTGGTCTAGATTAGAATATTGTGTGCATGCACTCCCTCTATCTACCTAAGATATGTATCATAGATATGAAGGCAACGTTTAAATGTTGTAAATTTATGATTCAGAAATTGTTTTAATTTTTGTCAATTTGAATTCAAAAAAATTATTCTGGATTCATTGGAAATATGTCCAAAAAATAGTACTGTATCAAAAGTAACAATGATTATTTCCATAGCTACCTACCTTGGTGGTGACCAAAATATAATGATATCAGTTAAAACAGCAAGTGCACATGGTGTGTTGTGCTGTTACTATGTAACCAATAAGTTGCAATACAGATGACAAGAAAATATACCACCAGATAGAAAGTAAAATTGTCTTTTAGTTGGTACCAAAATATTCATGTTTAGCCCCATGGTATTGAAAAATGTCCATGTTATCCCATGCACACTTTCTTTTTGACTCAGCATATTTATAAGGTTGGTCTTGCCTGAGCACAATCTTTCTTTTGGTTGGCTCAGGTGTTATCATAGAGAAACAATACATTGGAAAAAGTTTTCCACATGTGCCAGCATAGTCATTGTAGGAATCAGTAAGTTTTGTTGAACACATTTGCTCACCTGGGCATGAAATACTCCTGGTGAGCTGTCCGATTGTTCATTGTCCAATTGTTGTCTGTTACGATTGTTGGCTCTCCAATTGTTGGCTGTTATGATTGTTGGCTGTTCGATTGTTGGCTGTCAGTCGTCAAGCATTTAATATGTGTCATACATCAATATTTTCTTTAAATGATATCTTCTAAATCGCTGAATGGATTGTTACCAAACTTCACAGGAATGATCCTTGGATGGGCCTCTATCAAATTTGCATAAATCATTCAGGTTTGCTGCAAACTAGGTCACAGGAGCTAAAAATTGATTTTAGAAGTGTTAACTTTGAAAACCTTTAGTCTGAAACTGTTTTGCCAAAAGATTTGATATTTGGTGTGTAGCCTTGTGTAGTGGACCTCTGTCCCTCTTAAAATATTGCTGCTAGGGGACAGGGCCTTGTTCGCTATATGTATATAGCAAAAACTGCAAATGACATCTCCTCCAAAACCACGAAATAGATTTTTACCAAATTTCACTGGAATGATCCTTAGGTGGTTCTCGTTCAAAGTTTTAAAAATGGTTCCGGTCTGCTGCATAAGTAGGCCACAGGAGCTTAAATCGATCTTAAAGTGAGAACTTTGAAAATCTTCTAGTCCAAAACCGTCGCTTTTATATATATATTGTGTACCTGTTTTGATATCCTGGTACACATGCACTAAGCATTGTTACACGTGTGCATCATGATAAATTGTTTTCAACCGGTCTTGTTTACTGCAATGTATAAATGATTTAAATTTAACTAAGTATTGCATGGTGCTATGAGTATGACTAATCCAACAATAAAATTGTGAAATTTCATTAAACAATAGTTTTATAAAAATGCACATGTATTACCTTATATTTTACTATCCCTTTCAGTCTCTTAAATAAGTTAGATATTTGGTGATTGCAATGTTAGGGGTTACTGGGTGCTGTCTATTCATCTAGGTGTTGCTCTTGAATGCTCATTTGATCCACTGTCAGGCTATAAGGAAGGCTATAAGTGTTTGATACCTAAACTGAATAAATGTAAGTTGTGCAAGTAAGCTTGCACTAATAAAAAGGTTTAGTGAATAAATTTAATTGGTGTTTAAGTTGTATTGTTGAATCATAAATTTCTGGACAAATCTGTGTTGTAGATTTAGCTGAGAAACTGGCAGAGTTTATCAGACAGGAGACATACAAACTCAATGATGCAAATGCTACAGCATCTTTAGAGAAAGTAAGAAATGGTGAAGTGGACGTGGACAAACTTGCTGAAGCTTGGGACAAAGTCTATAAACAGGTCAGTCAAGGTCAAGGTAATTTTTGGTAATTTAATATTAAAGTATAGTATTTACATCATGAGGCCTGGAATTTTCAAGGACTTGTCTGGAATTACAATTTTAGCCTACCAAAACTATTCTTGAGACATTAAGAACATTCAGTGTATACCAGACTCTCAATTGAGGGAGGGATTAGATGGGGGAACCTGGTTGGGAGGCTGTAGAGGTGGTGTAAGTGTGGGAGGGGTAGAAGGGAAGGGTAGATGTGACCTTGGTGGGAAAGGGGTAGATCAAGGTTTGAGGTGAGGGGTAGGTGGGCAAGTTTAGGGGAGGGGTCATCTAGTTGAAGTAGTGGTGGAGAGGGAACCTGGCTGTAGAGGAGGTGTGTGGTGTAAGTGTGGGAGGGGTTAGAGGGGAAGGGTAGATGTGACTTTGGTGTGAAATGGGTAGATCAATGTTTAAGGTGAGGGGTAGGTGGGCAAATTTAGGGGAGGGGTCACCTGAGTCACCTAGTTGAGGTAGGGATGGAGAGGTAACCTGGTTGGAAGGTTGTAGAGGAGGTGTGTGATGTAAGAGTGGGATGGGGTAGAGGGAAGGATAGATGTGACCTTGGTGCAAAGGGGTTATGTTTAAGGTGAGGGGTTGGCGGACAAGTTTAGGGGAGGGGTCACCAGTCACCTAGTTGAGGTTGGGGTGGAGAGTGAACCTCGTTGGAAGGTTGTAGAGGTGATGTGTTTGATTGGGTAGAGGGGACCTGTTTTAGGGAAGCGTAGATGTGACCTTGGTGGGAAAGGGGTAGATCACTGTGTAAGGTTAGGGGTAGGTGGGACCAGTTGAGGGGAGGTGTCACCTAGTTGATTAGGGGTAAAAAGAGGTCCCATTTACTGGAAGGGTAGGTATGATGAATTTGGGGAGGTAATATAGGGGTTCTATATGGGGAAGGAGTAGAAGGAAGTCAATACAATATTAATTATTATACCATTGAAATTGTCATTTGCCAACCTTCACAATCTAGTTTCTTGTAAGCACATATGCACATTATTTTATGTTAATGGGTCAAACAGAAGGCAAATGATTACAAACGAGAAAAGCAGTGTTGAGTTCATTCATTTCACCTGGATTTGTACAAGTTTACAACTTGGGTTTCTATACAGTTTGCACATAATTCAAGGATTGTGACATTCTTGGTTCCACTTCACCCAATGCAAGATTCAAACTGTTTACCTGTGCAACCATCGACCACGTTGCCTCCCTGTTTGTAAGTGAATGTCAAGTGTGAAATAAGGCTGATCCTTTGAAATTTGGACCGAAAATACTAATGTGTTCAAAGCCTTAACTGTTTTGGTAATAAAGAATTGTTTTATCACAGTTAGTACCATACATACTGATCTTCATCACCTCAAGTACATCAAACAATGCTTGTTGTCATTTTCATTTGGTATTTTGAATGGACGTAACGTTTACAGTTGTCTTTTTAACTGTATTCAAGTAATATGACTTTATCAGTAAAATTATATCTTGTTTATTACAGTAACTAGACACAAAATAGCTATGCATGATAATAAGCTATCATATATTAGTATTTTTATGATGAATATTCATTATATAATAGACATATTGATTGCTAATTGACATATGCTTTGCTGAGTTTGTTTGACATTTCTGGTAAAAAATAATTCGGTCTGGTGAAGGAATTAGAAATGTTGCATTATTGATGTATCTGGCTCATCTGACCATAAAATGTTTGAATTGGCTTCATCCAGTATTGTTGTTACATTGGCTAAAACTTCTCTAATAAGAACCATTGCAATGTATAACTGATTAAAAATATATTTTTTACCATATTACTAACAGACAAAACTTGTAAAATAGCCTGATTGTTAAAAAGCTGGAAGTTTTTTTTAAAAATGTATGATGTACAAAAATCTTTCTTCAACAAAACATTATGAGTTCATTTTTTGTAAATGCATGTTTATTGATGTTTAAACCATAAGAAATATATTTTTATGCTCCCCGTTCCCAAAGGGGGGGCATATAGTTGCCGCTTCGTCCTTCCATCTGTCCGTCCATCCTTCCGTCTGTCCCACTTTTCTTGTCAGGACTACTTCTCAGAAACCACTGACTGGAATTCAACAAAACTTCATGGGAGGCTTCACTACCAAGAGGAGATGCGCATATTACCACACGGTTTTGGTTGGACTATTTTTCACGGAGTTATGGCCCTTTGATTATGCCACATATAGTATATATGGTACCATTCTTGTCCGAAATACTTCTCAGAAACCACTGACTGGAACTCAACAAAACTTTTTGGGAAGCTTCACTATTAAGAGGAGATGCTCATATTATCACAGGGTTTTGGTCAGACTATTTTTCACAGAGTTATGACCCTTTGATTATGCAACATAGTACATATGGTACCATTCTTCTTCGGACTAATTCTTCAAAACTTTTGACAGGAATTCAACAAAACTTTATGGGAAGCTTTATTACAAAGAGGAGAAGTGCATATTATCAGAAGTTTTGGTGGGACTGTTTTTCATACAGTTATGGCCCTTTGATTATGCAACATATAGATTAAGTATTTTCAGCCATGCAAGATAATCAACAGTAAATTATTGTCTACGTAGTGTTTTTAATATATACATGTATATTTTATTTCAAATATACAAATGTATTTACTTGTTTTCATGGCACCTTTCAGAATCACCTCATGTCAGACCTCAAACAATAAACTTTGTTTTTGTTTTTTTAACTTAACATAAAAAGTATTCAACAAAAAGGACATTCACTCACTGGCCAAAATGTCAACACCATACTTCTCTGATCATCAGCTGATATGGATTTGTATCAACCTTCAGTCTTTGTTGTAAAGGTACGCATTGCATTGACAGCGGCACTTGAATTTATTGTGAATAAAGGCTTCTTATATCAGGAGAAGATTCCTTTTTATACGCCCGTTTAAAAAACGGGACGTATTATGGGAACACCCTTGGCGGGCGGGCGGCGTTCACATGTTGTCTGCTCTCTCAGTCAAACAGTTTTCATCTGATCTTCACCTAACTTGGTGAAAATGTTTGTGGGTATAATATCTCGGCCAAGTTTGATAACCAGCAACATCGCCCCAGGCACTTCTGAATTATGGCCCTTGAATTATCCAAAATCGGCCAAATTAGCCTTGTCCGCTCTCTAAGTCTAAGAGTTTTCATCTGATCTTTACCAAACTTGGTGAACATTTTTGTGGGCGTAATATCTCAGCCAAGTTCGATAACCAGCCACATCGCTCCAGGCACTTCGGAATTATGGCCCTTGAATTATCCAAAATTGTCCAAATAAGCCTTGTCCGTTCTCTAAGTCAAAGAGTTTTCATCCGATCTTTACCAAACTTGGTGAAAATGTTTGTGGGCATAATATCTCGGCCAAGTTTGATAACCAGCCATATCGCTCTAGTCACTCGGGAGTTATCACCCTTTGATTTTAGAAATTACCTAAAATTTGTCTTGCTTTAACTCTGAGCTCTGACTTATGACAGGCGTATTTTCTGACAGTTTTCCACTCTTGTTCTATTTTTTTTCAGTTAGCAGGATTATCCTAGCCCAGCATTTAATCAAATTGTTCACTATCTCAATTTCATTGTACATTTTTGTATACCTATTTTCTTGGGAGATCCAGGACATTTCCAGTGCTGCATAGAACATGATTTTAACCATCAACAAAGTGAGATTTTCCATTAAGAGTCTTGTTCGAAGTTATAACCATACTTCGGGGAGCATCCATCGGTTCCACCGATATCCTTGTTTATATTTGTTTAGGTAAACAAATGAACAAAAAAGGAACATAATATTACTTTAAATGTAGAAAGAAATATTTTTGAGTCATGTGAAAGTTGAATCTATTAAACCCTCTTTACACAGAGGTGGTGACCGTTGAGCGATGAAAAAATGGCCAGATCTCTCAACGATCTTTCAATGAGCGCCCAGCAATCGCCATGGTCTCTCAATGATCTTCCAGTGGTCGCCACAGTCTCCTCAAAGTTTTTACTTGGTCCGAACCAATCTTTCAACTGTCGCCGAGGGAAGCAATCTCTCAACAGTCCCTCAAGGAGTGTTCAATGGTCTCATCGATCTCCCATTGATCTCTCAATGGTCTTTCAATGAGCGCTCCATCAGTGCTCAATGAGCGCCAAGGTTGCTCTAAGATCTCTATAGATCGCCATGAAAGTTGGCCAAAAATTACATTTTGCAATGAGCGCACAAGCATCTCCCAAGCATTTACACAGAAACAACTTTTTTGGGCTTTGAGAGATCGTCGAGAGATCGGGCCAATTTTGGATTGCTCAATGGTCACCAAACGATCTCCGTGTTTGTAAAGGTGCCTTTACACTTTGGCTGACTCTAGCATTGTAAATCTAGCACCTGTGACTAATACCTGTATCAATTATCAGTGTTTCTGTGTCTACAGGAAGTGAAGAAGTTTGCCAAACCAGAAGAAATCAGCAAGGAGCAGGAATTTTCTGAGGTTTATCATTCACTGATACATTCCCCAGCATTAGAGACATTGTTAAACTTGGAACACACATACGCTATGACAGTAGATGATCTTATACAACATAGGGACGAAGATCTTAAACATTTGGATCAAAAGTGGGTATTTTTTGTTGTGTGTTAAATGTACTGTACTTTTATTCCGCTTAGAATACAAAAAGGGTGTCCAATCAGACTGATCTAGTGCGCCTGTATGTACATGTATTATGTTGTCAGCAATTTTATCAAGTTCACAGCTTGTCAACATATCACAATGAGAAACCCTTTTTCATGAATTGGGGACACTCGAGATGATGTAAGTGGTTGGTAATGCATAACGTGTGCCTGATGTTACATAATCATGCATGTAATAATCCATCCATTTATATTGGTTACAATAAACAGTAGTATATATTAGGATAAAACAAAAAACCTGTACAAAATCTCTTATAAACTTGAATCACCAGATAAAAAACACCTTCAGAAATGAAACGCCAAGTTATTATGAAACAAACACGCCACTGTATGGCACAAAAGTACATGTGACCCATAAAAGTACTTTTAACCGTAGTAAATTATGTATAAGTACATCTGAATCCTATATATAGAACATGTTTGTCTCAATGGTACAGAAGCGTCTGCCATATATATATAGATATATTTAGGTTGGTTTATACACTGAAAGACTGGAAGAATGTAACACTTGAATAAACCTCTGTCAAATGTATTAAAAAATATAATGATGACAAACAAAAAGGAATATTTTCATCCAAGACGAAGATTATGAATAAATTTGATACAGAATCGAAAAAAAGAATAAACAGATATTTGTTTATTTAATGTTGAACCCCTCAAAACATTCAAAAGTATTCAGTATTTGTTGTAGCCACCAATACAGTGAATGTCTGCATTGTTGTCATGTTGATTGAATGATGCACACGGTTGTCATGTTGATTGAATGATGCACAAGGTTGTCATGTTGATTGAATGATGCACACAGTTGTCATGTTGATTGAATGATGCACACGGTTGTCATGTTGATTGAATGATGCACAAGGTTGTCATGTTGATTGAACGATGCACAAGGTTGTCATGTTGATTGAATGATGCACACAGTTGTCATGTTGATTGAACGATGCACAAGGTTGTCATGTTGATTGAATGATGCACAAGGTTGTCATGTTGATTGAATGATGCACACAGTTGTCATGTTGATTGAATGATGCACACAGTTGTCATGTTGATTGAATGATGCACAAGGTTGTCATGTTGATTGAATGATGCACAAGGTTGTCATGTTGATTGAATGATGCACACAGTTGTCATGTTGATTGAATGATGCACACAGTTGTCATGTTGATTGAATGATGCACACAGTTGTCATGTTGATTGAATGATGCACACGGTTGTCATGTTGATTGAATGATGCACACAGTTGTCATGTTGATTGAATGATGCACACCATTGTCATGTTGATTGAACGATGCACAAGGTTGTCATGTTGATTGAACGATGCACAAGGTTGTCATGTTGATTGAATGATGCACACAGTTGTCATGTTGATTGAATGATGCACACGGTTGTCATGTTGATTGAATGATGCACAAGGTTGTCATGTTGATTGAATGATGCACACAGTTGTCATGTTGATTGAATGATGCACACAGTTGTCATGTTGATTGAATGATGCACACGGTTGTCATGTTGATTGAATGATGCACACAGTTGTCATGTTGATTGAATGATGCACACAGTTGTCATGTTGATTGAATGATGCACACAGTTGTCATGTTGATTGAATGATGCACACGGTTGTCATGTTGATTGAATGATGCACAAGGTTGTCATGTTGATTGAATGATGCACACAGTTGTCATGTTGATTGAATGATGCATACAGTTGTCATGTTGATTGAATGATGCACACAGTTGTCATGTTGATTGAATGATGCACACGGTTGTCATGTTGATTGAATGATGCACAAGGTTGTCATGTTGATTGAATGATGCTCAAGGTTGTCATGTTGATTGAATGATGCACACGGTTGTCATGTTGATTGAATGATGCACATGGTTGTCATGTTGATTGAATGATGCACATGGTTGTCATGCACTTCTGTGTAAAAATATCCTCAGGTGTACAGAGAACTTATATAGGACTATGTTCCATAGATAACAAACCTGTTTAAGCCTGCCCAGGTAGCTCAGTTGTTATTACAAAGACTGACACCTGGGAGGGTGGGGCTCGTACCCAGGCTAGGCAGGTCAAATCCTTCTGTGACATGTGGCTACAGTTATTTGTCCTCCACCTCTTATTCATGTGGAGAAGTTGTGAGCTGCTTGCTGAAGGGCAAGTGACTGTTGTTGATGATTTAATTCTGGAAAGTTGGTTAGGGCAAGTGACTGTTGTTGATGATTTAATCCTGGAAAGTTGGTTAGGGCAAGTGACTGTTGTTGATGATTTAATCCTGGAAAGTTGGTTAGGGCAAGTGACTGTTGTTGATGATTTAATCCTGGAAAGTTGGTTAGGTCAACGGACTGCCATATATAAGTGAGAAGTCGTTAACCCTAATTTAAAACAAAAAACAACCCAGTCAATCCAGCAGGATGGAGTAATTAGTCTAGACAGTATTTATTCAACCATGTAGCAATATATAACATACAAACACATTAGAGCACATAAGGCTTAGAAAACAAGTCAAAAAGACATATATTGAATACTATCCATTATCCTGTAGATTAGCACATGTATACAATTATCTGTGTAACAATACTGTAAAAAAGTACAAAAATAATAAGTAACATTGTAAGTGAGATGGAGTCCAGATGGAGTAATTGCCTGGAATTCTACTTCGTTACTGCCTAGGGCATAAATGCATCGCAGGCAAGTGACGCCATCAAAGTGGTAAAAGCCATACAAAGTGGCATATATACAATTAAAAATTTTAAAATCATCTGTGCTGCTCAGGCTGTGTATGTCTGCAGAGCGGAGCTGAAGCCGCCCGCAGAAGTGATCTGCACCAGGTCTGGAGGAAGGGAGTTCCAGTCTCGTATGGTCCGAGGCAGGAAGCTGTTCTTGTATTGTTCGTAATTGGCCCAGAGTTCAATATAGGCTTTGTTATGTCTCCTAGTACCATGGTAATGTGCTGGAGTAACAAAGTCCGGTATGTCAACTGGTGAAAGGGTATTTACTGCTTTATGGAAATGGGTTAATCTCTTATTCTTGCGTCTATGTTGAAGTGGTTGCCTGTTCAAGTCGTTGAGCATAGATGTTACGCTGTCTCGATACGAGTAGTTCCCGGTGACGAATCGGGCTCCCTTGCGTTGGACTTTATCAAGGAATTGAATATCCTGTTTAAAGTGTGGGTCCCAGACTGAAGAGGAGTATTCAAGATGTGGTCGTACTAGAGAGTTGAATGCTTTTTCTTTTACTTCTTGGTTGCAGTTATAAATATGTCTCCTCAGTAGGTTGAGTATCTTTTGAGCTTTTCCAGTAATGTTGCCAATATGAGTTTTCCAGGTTAAATCTGATGTTAATTCAACTCCGAGGTATGGATGATGTAGAACTCTCTGGAGTGGTGTATTACTGATGGAGTACTGTGTATCGATGTAGTTTCTTTTTCTGGTAATATTGAGGAGGTGGCACTTTGAGGCATTGAATTTCATTAACCATGTGTTTGACCAGTCTACGAGTGAATCTAAATCTTGTTGGAGTTGTATCTGGTCTTTGACGTTGTTGATAGCTCTGTACAAAAGACAGTCGTCAGCGAATAGCTTGATCCTAGTTGATGGTGAGACCTTGTCGGCGATGTCGTTAATATACAATAAAAACATCAGGGTCAGCCTTAGCCCAGTTGAAACTTTCAGACAGAGCTTGAATGACATGTTTGTAGTCACCCATTATAACATAACACAGCTATGCCTTCACTGAGGAATCAGCAAATATTCAGTTAACCAGAAGTGCACTAATCATTCAGTCAACTTGACAATGATGGCATGCATTCATTCTATACAGTTAATTAGGTGTTGTGACTTCTATAAATACATTGTCAGGTATTCTTGTACTTATACTGTTATACTGTTTTTCTTCTTCATCCTAGATGAAATTGTTTGTCATTTAATAAAATGAATTGTCGCATTACTATAGTCTTAACGCATTATTAAAGTTTTCAAGTGTTTCACAGTACATGTACATGGGTTAGTCACATTCAGTGAAATAATAATGGAAAAAAAAGTGTTTTCGCTGCATATATCCAGTCTTGATGACATAATGTGTTGAATATATTTCCCAAGCTTGATCTTAGATGTATTTGAACTTGATATTACATCAGTTATGTAACAGGTTATTTCAGTACATTTACTGATAATAATCTTTCCAGTTCAGTTATTCCTGATTGTTCAATCTTACAAGTACATACTTATATGCTAATCTGAACAATGTTTGTTTGAAATGCTTAGTACACTTTCATCCTAAGGCATGCTTTATTGCTATATACAACATCTCAAAATCTAAAGGCCTCACATCTCAAAAGCTTAGGACATCAAATCTCAAAAGCTTAGGGCCTCACATATCAAAAGCTTAGGGCCTCACATCTAAAAAGCTTAGGGCCTCCCATCTCAAAAGCTTAGGACCTCCCATCTCAAACTCTTAGGACCTCACATCTCAATAGCTTAGGGCCTCCCATCTCAAACTCTTAGGACCTCACATCTAAAAAGCTTTGGACCTCCCATCTCAAACTCTTAGGACCTCACATCTCAAAAGCTTAGGACCTTTCATCTAAAAAGCTTAGGGCCTCCCATCTCAAACTCTTAAGACCTCACATCTCAAAAGCTTAGGAAGGACCTCACATCTCAAAAGCTTACGGCTTCGCATCTCAAAGCTTAGGACCTCCCATCTCAAAAGCTAAGGACCTAACATGTCAAAGCTTAAGACTACACATGTCAAAAGCTTAGGACCTCACATCTCAAAAGCTTAGGGCCTCCCATCTCAAAAGCTTATGCCCTCACATCTCAAAGGATTAGGACCTCGCTTCACAAAAGCTTAGTGCCTCACATCTCAAAAGCTTAGGGCCTCCCATCTCAAAAGCTTAGGACCTCACATCTCAAAGCTTAGGACCCCGCATATCAAAAGCTAAGGACCTCACATCTCAAAGGTTTAGGACCCCACATCTCAAAAGCTTAGGGCCTCCCATCTCAAAAGCTTAAGACCTCCCATCTCAAACTCTTGTGACCTCACATCTCAAAAGCTTAGGGCTTCGCATTTCAAAGCTTAGGACCTCACATCTCAAAAGCTTAGGGCTTCGCATTTCAAAGCTTAGGACCTCACATCTCAAAGCTTAGGACCTTACATCTCAAAGCTTAGGACCTCACATCTCAAAAGCTTATGACCTCCCATATCAAACTCTTAGGACCTCCCATCTCAAAAGCTTAGGACCTCACATGTCAAAGCTTAGGACCTCCCATCTCAAAAGCTTAGGACCTCACATGTCAAAGCTTAGGACCTCACATGTCAAAAGCTTAGGACCTCCCATCTCAATAGCTTAGAGCCACCCATCTCAAAAGCTTAGGGCCTCACATCTCATAAGATTAGGACCTCCCATCTCGGAAGCTTAGGACCTCCTGTCTCAAAAGCTTAGGACCTCCCATCTCAAAAGCTTAGGACTTCCCATCTCAAAAGCTTAGGACCTCCCATCTCAAAAGCTTAGGACCTCACATCTCAAAAGCTTAGTACCTCCCGTCTCAAAAGCTTAGGACCTCCCATCTCAAAAGCTTAGGACCTCCCATCTCAAAAGCTTAGGGCCTCACATCTCAAAAGCTTAGGACCTCCCATCTCAAAAGCTTAGGGCCTCACATCTCAAAAGCTTAGGGCCTCACATCTCAAAAGCTTAGGGCCTATTATTTGTAAACTTAGTTCATCTTCACTTCTCTGAATACAATTTAGTAGGTCTAAGTATCTGTATGTAAAGTTTGTGAAAAATGTATTCAATGGCAATTTGTTGTTTAAACCATTCCTACAAGAATATATATATAAAATCACTTGTGGAGCAGTTTTCTGTCTGTATCTTGTATTGGTCATAGTTTACTAAACACCAGCCCTTGAGACTTGGTAGAGTGTTTTCCTCATTGATGGAAGGTCTAGAATTCAATTTTCAGCTGTGGTATACCAAAATGTTAAAATTGGTTATCTTGCTTACACTTGGCATTATAAGGCTAGTACTAGTTCTGGCAGGCTAGGTTTATGTGAATGTATGGGGTATCATGTCACATGTCTACATAGTGTATAACCCTAGTGTGGCAACACTATATTGGCTTCATGTAGACAGATTCTCTGTATGACTGAAATAACAGTAGAGCATAAAACCAGACACACAACTTACCGAGCCCTGTATTTTACAGACAACAGGAAGAAATGCAAGAAGCTGTACGTAGCATTGGATCAAGTTACTCTGATGATGAAATCAACCAGTTAGCACAGAGAAATTTCGAGAACTCACAGATGATTGAATCAAAATGGACAAGTGAACTAATTAACCAACAGCAGATACAGAAAGGTGAATTCAGAGAATGGGTGATGAAAGTACACGAGGATACACAGGGATCCAACACTCCAAAATATATGTAAGTGATCTAACACAGGGATCTGACACTCCAACATATATGTAAGTGAACAAACACAGGGATCTGACACTCCAACATATATGTAAGTGAACAAACACAGGGATCTGACACTCCAACATATATGTAAGTGAACAAACACAGGGATCTGACACTCCAATAGATGCAAGTGAACAAACACAGGGATCTGACACTCCAATATATGCAAGTGAACAAACACAGGGATCTGACACTCCAACATATATGTAAGTGAACAAACACAGGGATCTGACACTCCAACATATATGTAAGTGAACAAACACAGGGATCTGACACTCCAACATATATGTAAGTGAACAAACACAGGGATCTGACACTCCAACATATATGTAAGTGAACAAACACAGGGATCTGACACTCCAACAAATATGTAAGTGAACAAACACAGGGATCTGACACTCCAATATATGTAAGTGAACAAACACAGGGATCTGACACTCCAACATATATGTAAGTGAACAAACACAGGGATCTGACACTCCATCATATATGCAAGTGAACAAACACAGGGATCTGACACTCCATCATATATGCAAGTGAACAAACACAGGGATCTGACACTCCATCATATATGCAAGTGAACAAACACAGGGATCTGAAACTCCAACATATATGTAAGTGATCTAACACAGGGATCTGACACTCCAACATATATGTTAGTGAACAAACACAGGGATCTGACACTCCAACATATATGTAAGTGAACAAACACAGGGATCTGACACTCCAACATATATGTTAGTGAACAAACACAAGGATCTGTCATATAATTTTCAGTTATTGTAATGGGTATTTGCTATAATTTTCACTTATTGTAATGGGTATTAGGTATAATTTTCAGTTATTGTTATGGGTATTTGCTATAATTTTCACTTATTGTAATGGGTATTAGGTATAATTTTCAGTTATTGTAATGGGAATTAGGTTTAATTTTCGGTTATTGTAATGGGTATTTGCTATAATTTTCACTTATTGTAATGGGAATTAGGTTTAATTTTCGGTTATTGTAATAGGTATTGGGTATAATTTTCACTTATTGTAATGGGTATTGGGTATAATTTTCACTTATTGTAATGGGTATTGGGTATAATTTTCACTTATTGTAATGGGAATTAGGTATAATTTTCACTTATTGTAATGGGTATTGGGTATAATTTTCACTTATTGTAATGGGAATTAGGTATAATTTTCACTTATTGTAATGGGTATTGGGTATAATTTTCACTTATTGTAATAGGTATTAGGTATAATTTTCAGTTATTGTAATGGGAATTAGGTTTAATTTTCAGTTATTGTAATGGGTATTGGGTATAATTTTCAGTTATTGTAATGGGTATTGGGTATAATTTTCAGTTATTGTAATGAGTCAAAAACAATAATGTTATTTGTATTATTGTTGAATGTGAATATCTTCTAGATAGGAGAGTACTATGTGTAGCAAGCACCAGTACATGTAGTGTATTTGATATTGTAGGCAGCGAGTTCGTGCAATGACCAGTAATCTTCCTGATGCTGAGGAAGATGAGAGACAAGCACAGATCAGAATGGAGGAAAGTTTTACTATCATTCTAGGTCTGTATATCTACCAATGTGCACAGTGTAGACGCTAATCATTGACATTGAAATATACACTCTTATAGTGGTCTGTTAATTATCAGCAGTTCTTAAGGGATATCTGTTTTGTTTGGTTTCAAGACAGTTTGATATTCTACCCTTACATAATGTCCTGTATTAGAACTCTGATATCAACCCATACATTAAATCATGCCTAACCTGACTTAAACTATTCACTCATCACAAATACATACATAGCTTAGACATTTTCCTACTATTACAATTCGTAGAATTACATAAATCATCATGTACTAACAAAGAAATCCCTAAAATTAGAGCCAAGCTTTTTGATTCCATGTATAGATACCAACCATGAACTCGGCTGACTTAGGCAACAAGAAATGTTTTCTAGTTTTACAGTTTATTTGAATATTGTACAGTCGACTCTCGTTATGTCAAATTTTGGGACCGTAGAAAATGGTTTGTCTTAATGAAAATTCGACGTAAACGTCCGAAGGCCATATTGGCGGTGTTTCAATACTTAAATGTGTGAAAATACAGATAAACATCGGTTTTATCTCAGTGATGTTTGAAAACATTCGTCGCCAGCAGGATACGATCCAACTTTGTGTAAAACAATAGATTTAAGGTGCGAACTTGTTAAGTGAGGCTTCAATTTTTTTCCCGACATAATGGAAAACTTCGAAACAAAAATTCTTCTTAACTGACAAAGAAGGATCAAATCGGGCCCTTTGAAAAACTTTGAGGTGATGAAAAATTTGTATTACGTGAATTCGTCATAATGAGAGTCGACTGTATTTTGTATAATGCCAGGAACAATATCTGCCAGACCATCCTATGCTTGCACTGTATTGAGAAGGCAAATAATTTATCCAACAAGTTCTTACAGACCACTAGTTTCATATTTCATACCTAGGACATAAACAGTATAAGTCTGTATGTTTAGGTAGTTTTATGTTTTGCATTTTTGTCTTGGGCATAATCTTTTTATTGTCTGTTATTATTGATAAACAACATATCATCAATTTTGTCTGCAGAATTCAGAATTATTCTGCATCGTTTGATCGTGTTATGGTAATGTTAATAAGAAGTAATGTATTATTTAATAAAGCGTTTATGTTTGATGGTAGGTGCACAGATGAAGACGACACATAATCTGAGGTTATTGAGTGCGAGTGTCCTTGACCTCTGTAGGCATAAACCTCATACAGTCGGGTAAGATATTCAATATTATGCATTCAATAAAACACTTTATGACTGCGGTAGTTTATTAAGCTGCATTGTGTTACAAGTTCATGAAGAGTGTGTTAGTTGTAGCTTTAAGATTTTACTTTTAAGTTTAGTGCAATGACATAAAACTGAAGTGAAAATCTATCTTTTTTTACTACTTGAACAGTATTACTTTTCTTTAAAAATTATGAATTGCTAATGGAATCGGACATTAATTCTTAATGAAAAGATGTTTGATGTAAGTTCACAGAGAGACAGAAATGTCTGTTTGATCACAGTTTTATTGCCTTGACTATTCAAAGAGAGAGAGCTAGTGTTGGCGTCACATCTTGATTAAAGTTTTGCGTGGAAGTTTCTATTACGCCCATATTTCAGTAACCCTTGCATGCATTTAATCCAAAAATGTCAGTCATAACAACTACTAAAATGGCTAAGTTATGTCACTTGCATTAATATAATGCAATTTAGGGCCCTTGCTGGACTTACAGGTTAAAGTTTTGTTTGCAAGTACCATCAAGGCCACAGTGCAGTAACCATGGCATGTATTGGATTGAAACTTCACACAAGGCTTTCAAGTTATCAAACCAAAACAATCATTAAACTAGATAAATCTTGCTTGAATAAATTGAAAGTTATGGCCCTTGTTGTACTTTTGTAAGTTTTGGTTTAAGGTTTTGCTTGCAAGTACCACATGGGCCATAATGCTGTAACCATAGTGCTGTAACCATAGTGCTGTAACCATAGTGCTGTAACCATAGTGCTGTAACCATAGTGCTGTAACCATAGTGCTGTAACCATAGTGCTGTAACCATAGTGCTGTAACCATAGTGCTGTAACCATAGTGCTGTAACCATAGTGCTGTAACCATAGTGCTGTAACCATAGTGCTGTAACCATAGTGCTGTAACCATAGTGCTGTAACCATAGTGCTGTAACCATAGTGCTGTAACCGCTGCATGTATTGGATTGAAACTTCACATTCCGGGTATATCAAATCTACTACAATGAGTTGGATAACTCTTGCTTAAATATATTGAAAGTTATGTCCCTTGTTTTTTAAGAGTCTCTCTTTATTTAAGTTTTAAGATCCTATTTAACTTCCATTGAAATTGTATGTAGACTCTGTATCCCATATCAGTAAAGAATATTGTTCTGAATTTGAAACTAGTGTAGGTTTCAATGACAACATCATTGTGACGGGCTCTATGGAATAGTCGAGTGCGCCATCGCAAGGACAGCTCCTTTTCGAATACAGTGTGCTTTTATAGTTGTTTCAGTTAAATTTGAAGTACTATCAATAATGAATTTTATTGCACATGGTAATATTGTTGAGAAAACTTTTTCAGTGGCATTCTTGTTCCACAACCACAGAGATTACAGACGGCCATGTCGTTGTATTCCAATAATTTATGTGGTATGATTATGTTGGTGGATAACAGACTGAATTCTTATACTGGACTGAAGAAAGGTAAGATACAATGTACAGTCCCTGATGTGGATTCAGTATGCCTTCTCAAAGGTGGGCTTTCTTTTGAGTAACAAATGCTCTTCAACAACATTATCATTTTCTGGTAGTAAATATTCACTACCAATTTCACCTGTCTAGAGGTACAACCTCTCAGCAACAGTCGAAATTTGTGTTACAAAATAGTTGATGGTATTTATGGAATTCTGTTCTGTTGAGCTTACTGAGTTCAGTTCTGATATTCAGTGATATTTGAACATGTATGGTGGAAGTGAAGATTGTTATAAAAATCCTGTAATTGCTGTAGAGTCTCACAATTTAACTCAAACTTCTCCACATCTATCTATCTTATACTTGTACTGCATCCTGAATGAGGTTATGCACAAGCATTTTTCATTTATGATCCACGTCAATATTTGGTTGAGGCCTTGCTTTTTTTAAATGATTGACATGCTGAAGGCGTGGTCATGCATTGTCTTGTTATGTTTTAGCCAATCAAATATGACAACACCAATGTACTGACCTTCACAATGTACATAATTTATGTTAAAACTGAATTTATTAAGGAATCATCTAAATAATTATGAATTTATTAAATACTGGGAAAATAAGCTCAAAGGGAGCCCTTTAATGGTCTTGTAATTAGTTCAGCACCTTGAAAATAAACATTTGTTAGCCTTGGTTTTTATCTCTGCAACTGTTGTACAATATTTCAAAAATGCTCAGATTGAATGGCCGAATATTCATTGGTGTAGAAATGGATGATATGTGTTGTGCTGCGTCTGCCAAAAAAAACTCCCCTAGAGAACCCAAGTGTCACATTGTTTAAAAATAAAATTATCCACTTGTAGAAAAGTTTATGTTATATAATTTTGTATTATGATGTTAGATTTTAAGAAAATTCATTGTCCTGAAATCAGCGATGCTTCACACCTGAACTATTGATGGGCTTACACTTCAATACTGACAGGATTGATTCTTCATTTATCAGTTATATGTTCATTATGTTTATTTCTTTTCAGAATTTGCCAAAGTTTGTGAAAGATCCACTGATTTTCATTTTCCAAATCTTGATCAACAGTTTGTGAAAATTGAAGAAGAATTGAAACAAGCAGCAGAAACAAGGAAGAGGACCAAAGAGGAGGTAGATAAAGTCAGTCTGAAGAGTAGTGGCAGTTCTTCCAGTGCTGATAATGAGGTAAATATTATCTCAAGAGATTGTGTACACATCAGGCTGTAATATTGATAAAAAAGTTTGTTAGACAAAATTGGACACATAGTCACATACAAAGAAAATGGTATTTAAAATTCTTCTCTTCATTCATTTAACTGACCTATGAAGAGACAACCTTTTATTGCAAAGTCTATTTGTTGATTCTTAAAGTCAGTTTCGTTTTGTGCAAACCAACATAATTATACATGTATATTTCCAACAGTTTGTTGCCTAAGTAAAATATTGGTACAATGATTTCTTGTGACTGTCTGTAAGGTCAGGCTGCATTATTACATAGTGTTGATGTGTTTGGATTTAGCATATACAGTAAAACCTCAATGATAAGACCACCATTGAGACTCCATGAAATTGGTCTTCTTATTGAGGTGGTCTTCTTATTGAGGTGGTCTTCTTATTGAGGTGGTCTTTAAGTGAGGTATTACTGTATTTATTTTTGTGTTTTGTATAAATTTGATCGATTGTCACATACACCAGAACATTTTGGCTGTGTTGTGTGAATAGCTAGGTAGATAACCTTCTATTTATCAGTCTTGAATATTGTCTGACATTATTACGTAATAAACTGTCTATATCTTCCAGTTACAAGGAAGTAGTGCAAAGCCTTTCACTGGGGACTTTTACATAACCAAGCATTCCAATTTGTCAGAAGTTCATACAGTGTTTCACCTGGTAACCGATGATTCTGTACGAGGAGACATTGCTTCCAGACATGCTGTTATACTGGCAATACGAAATATTATCAAACTGTGTTGTAGATACGATATAAATACACTGACAATACCACTACTTCTAACACATGAAATGCATGAGGTGAGTATATACACATGATTGTTCTGATAATGTGTAATGTATTCATCATTTATGAGGGGGCCTTGGTGGCTTCGTATTTGGATGGCATCTGCAAATTAATTTTCACTCTACCCTGTGTATTCAAACCTCGCCCACGAGTGTTAAGCCTCATTCTTGGGTGATCAAGGCTCACTTCTATTTGTTCAAGCCAAACCTTTGTGTTTTCAAGCATTGCCTCTGTCTGTTCAAACCCCACCCCATTTTCGTTAGCCTTTTCCCTGTTTGTTTATACCCCACCCCCATATGCTAAGGCGTGTCCCTGTCTGTTCAAACTTCACCCCTATGTGTTCAAGCCTTGCCCCTGCGAGTTCAACCCTTGCCCCAATCTGTCTCTATATGTTCTAGCCTTGTCTATGTGTGTTCAAGCCTCGTCTCTATATGTTCAAGCCTTGCCCGTGTGTTCAAGACTTGTCTCTATATGTTCAAGCCTTGTCTGTGTGTGTTCAAGCCTTGCCCCTGTGTGTTCAAGCCTTGACCCTATGTGTTCAAGCCTTGACCCTATGTGTTCAAGCCTTGACCCTATGTGTTCAAGCCTTGACCCTATGTGTTCAAGCTTTGACCCTATGTGTTCAAGCCTTGACCCTATGTGTTCAAGCCTTGACCCTAAGTGTTCAAGCCTTGTCCCTGTGTGTTCAAGCCTTGACCCTGTGTGTTCAAGCCTTGACCCTGAGTGTTCAAGCCTTGACCCTGTGTGTTCAAGCCTTGTCTATATGTTCAAGCATTGGCCCTGTGTGTTCAAACCATGACCCTATGTGTTCAAACCATGACCCTGTGTGTTCAAGCATTGACCCGGTGTGTTCAAACCATGACCCTGTGTGTTCAAGCCTTGATCCTGTGTGTTCAAGCCTTGACCCTGTGTGTTCAAGCCTTGATTCTGTGTGTTCAAACCTTGACCCTATGTGTTCAAGCATTGCCTCTATGTGTTCAAGCATTGCCCCTCTGTGTTCAAGCATTGCCCCTTTGTGTTCAAGCATTGCCCCTATGTGTTCAAGTATTGCCCCTTTGTGTTCAAGCATTGCCCCTGAGTGTTCAGCTAGTCCCTGTGTGTTCAAGCATTGACCCTGCATATTTAAGCCTTGATCCTGTGTGTTCAAGCCTTGACCCTGTGTGTTCAAGCCTTGACCCTATGTGTTCAAGCTGTGACCCTATGCGTTCAAGCCTTGACCCTGTGTGTTCAAGCCTTGACCCTGTGTGTTCAAGCCTTGACCCTGTGTGTTCAAGCCTTGACCCTGTGTGTTCAAGCCTTGACCCTGTGTGTTCAAGCCTTGACCCTGTGTGTTCAAGCCTTGACCCTGTGTGTTCAAGCCTTGACCCTATGTGTTCAAGCATTGCCCCTATGTGTTCCATAGGTTTTCTTCTTTCTTCTCCTTCAAAATGTTGAGGGGCCATAACACCATACCCGTATCAATTTAACTTTAAACCCAACAAAACAATATTGTTCACTTTATAGCAAACATCAATTATTTCATTAAGTTACAAGTTGTAGTTCTGTTGTACACCAATAATGTTGTACTAGATACGCTGTCAATGTACAATGTCTGTATCCTAAGGGTTATTTATTTACCACTACTGACATTTCTGTCTGGTTTGTGCATTATTCTATCAAACTATTACACAGAGACGCAGACATCATATAGCCATATATGGAAGATTATTTCTGTAGGCAAAGTGAATTTTCAAGTAGCAACATACTGATTGTAAGCATTGAAGGTTTAACAATTTTGCTGTGAATTATGTATATGTTTTTGTTGAATCATAATATTCTAGTCCTGTTTCATGCATAATGGCTCTGTATAATTTACATAAGAGTTATATATTTGTCCTGTATCTGTTATGTAGTATTGGTTATATAACAGAAAGTTATATAACATCATTTAGACACGAGTTTAAACTATGCTCAGTTTTGTGAAAATTGTACAATTACTGTATAAGAAGTGTCTTCAAGTGATATGTCATTATGAATGTCAGAATTTTATCCAGTACCTGCATGTATTATCCTGTCCTGGAGATATTATGTCTGGTCCTGGGGATGGTTTATCCTGTCCTGGAGATATTATGTCTGGTCCTGGGGATGGTTTATCCTGTCCTGGAGATATTATGTCTGGTCCTGGGGATAGTTTATCCTGTCCTGGAGATAATATGTCTGGTCCTGGGGATGGTTTATCCTGTCCTGGAGATATTATGTCTGGTCCTGGGGATAGTTTATCCTGTCCTGGAGATATTATGTCTGGTCCTGGGGATGGTTTATCCTGTCCTGGAGATATTATGTCTGGTCCTGGGGATAGTTTATCCTGTCCTGGAGATATTATGTCTGGTCCTGGGGATAGTTTATCCTGTCCTGGAGATATTATGTCTGGTCCTGGGGATGGTTTATCCTGTCCTGGAGATATTATGTCTGGTCCTGGGGATGGTTTATCCTGTCCTGGAGATATTATGTCTGGTCCTGGGGATAGTTTATCCTGTCCTGGAGATATTATGTCTGGTCCTGGTGATGGTTTATCCTGTCCTGGAGATATTATGTCTGGTCCTGGGGATAGTTTATCCTGTCCTGGAGATATTATGTCTGGTCCTGGGGATGGTTTATCCTGTCCTGGAGATATTATGTCTGGTCCTGGGGATGGTTTATCCTGTCCTGGAGATATTTTGTCTGGTCCTGGGGATGGTTTATCCTGTCCTGGAGATATTATGTCTGGTCCTGGGGATGGTTTATCCTGTCCTGGGGATATTTTGTCTGGTCCTGGGGATAGTTTATCCTGTACTGGTGATATTTTGTCTGGTCCTGGGGATGGTTTATCCTGTCCTGGAGATATTTTGTCTGGTCCTGGGGATAGTTTAACCGATCCAGTTGATATTTATCCTGTCCTGGGGATAGTTGATCTGATCCAGTTAATATTTATCCTGTCCTGGGGATAGTTTATCCGATTCTGGTGATATTTATCCTGTCCTGTGGATAGTTTATCCGATCCTGGTGATATTTATCCTGTCCTGTGGATAGTTTATCAGACCCTGGTGATATTTATCCTGTCCTGTGGATAGTTTATCCGATCCTGGTGATATTTATCCTGTCCTGTGGATAGTTTATCCGATCCTGGTGATATCTATCCTGTTCTAGGGATATTTTATCTATACTCAGTAGGAAAGTTGTGTAAAACAATTTTTTTGTACAGAAAGAGGTATACTGAATTTCTATATTGTTTGCTAGTAGTTTCATTCAGAGAAAATTCCTGGCAAAACATTTTTTTCTTTGAAGGACTAAAAATGCTCAATACCATGATGTAACAAATGTTATACAAATAATTGGGTAGTAATCGGATACTTTCAGTACCACCAGTGATCAGAAATCACCAGTTATCGTTGTAGTCAGTATGTATTATAGGCATCTGTGTATACATGCATACATAAGAATCTGTCAGTTTGTGTGATATCTCGTATTTCAGGAGATGACTATATCGTGGTGTATGAAGAGAGCAGAACTTGTGTTTAAATGTGTGAAAGGTTTTATGATGGAGATGGCAACATATGGAGGCACAGAATCTTTGACTGTACAGTTTCTTGTCCCATCAGTAAGTTATCATTCAGGCAATTATATCTCCATTAAAATCTCTTTGAAAAAGGTTTGAACTATTATGAATAGAATATAATGTTCCTAACCTTTAGCTGTAAGAAATATGTTAAAATAGACTTTAAGAAAAAAACTGTATCAATTAAGACATTTATCTACAAACAATACTCATATAATAGAGATAGGTGGTCAGTATAAACCACTAGCACATGAGCATACAATCTACATGACAGTGTGATACGTGCTGGACACCAAATAAGCACATAGTGCATTTAGCCGTTTTATTCGACTTTGTTTGAAATAATGGAAGATATATACAGTGCTGAATGATGTATTCATGGAGTACTTACAAGTGTCTAGAATTCACCACAATATTCTGCATATTGTCTACAAGTCAGTGGTATGAAAGTAGGTCTGATAGGAACAGTGATAAATGAGGGAAGGGAGACAACTCTATATTGAAATAAATCATACTGTGTGACAGGCAGACAAATTTTGATGCATGAGTGAAATTAGAACCACTGGTGATGAGTGGTTTCTTCTTGATGAAAATTAAAACTATCTTACATAAAAGAAAATGTATCCATTACTGTCCTGGGTTCTGTTGGTTCTAGCAGTGTGAAAGCACTTGGAGAACTGATTTTATGAAGGCATTATTACAAGTAGTATGCATGCTGTTTGGGGGAAATGAGTGAGAAATTATGAGTTTTGATATGCTGGAAATGACAGACAATTTCTATTTGTCTGAAAGGTTTCTGTATCACATTTATGTCTGAGGTGAGAATGCACTTTATCAAAATAGAGGAAAACTTCCTTGCACAAAATTATCATTTTTGCATGTGCCTGAGAAAATTGGACAACTTGTATTTCACCATCTATTGTTCAAACAGCTGAAAAAAGAAGACTCATGGTGGAATGGGGAGCAAAATACTGTTTGTTTAGGGTTTCAAGATGACAGTTCTAAACTTGCTCAAAATGATAAATTGCAAGACATTACTGCTCAACTAAACACAAACATCTAAAACAAAATTATAAACTTGAGTAGCACTGTCTGGTAAAACTTCATTAGAGATCATGTTGAAGCAGCCACTATGTTGTGTGATAGATAGGCATACTTACACTTATAGTGGTCTGTTCTTATTAGTAAATGAGTAATGCATGTTTTATTATCACACCCATTTCATTGAAGTGTTGTATTACTATAGTGACGCCACTATTTAAAGGGTCAACCATTTCTGACTTCTTTCTGAGCATGTATGTATTTTCTGAATCTTATTCATTAATGCTAGGCAACAGGCGTGCTGGCAATCAATAACCAGCTGGTGACTCAGCAGCCAGAGTGGAACAAACCCTCACACAGGATTTGAACCTTCAACCTCCCACGGTGGATGCTTTGTCCACTCCGCCACACCAGTCTGTTCCATGTCATATGATAAATATTATTATAACCTTTGTTTGATATTATCACGTTATATATTTGCAGGGTATATCCGAGGAATTATTTGCTGCCATCAGTAACATGCTACCAACAATCTTCAGATTATCTAATCCAGTGTATATGGCAATATCATCAACTAAATCAAACAGTCCATAGTTACCAGAATATATTGTTACCATGACATTCTGCCACATAGTAACTCATTTATCATAGATGTATGATATGCCTATGTGCAAGTGTTTTTGCCATGATCATGGATTTGGGTTTAAATTTGGCTCTTCAGAAGTTCACACGTGAAATAACAGAATGTAAATTGAATTTATGGTGTTAATGTGTCAAACTTTAGTTCTTGGTTTTTACCTCTGTCTATTTTTTTAAGTGTAAGAAGTGTTGCCCTCAAAACCTATATAATAAGAATAAATGACCGAGAATAATGGAAGATTAAAATTCCTACTGGAACTGTGAATTCAAATACATGTAATATGATTTCAAACAATGTGTACTTTACCCCAAAGTACGAACTATTGAATGTTGTTTATGTTTGTCCACTGTTCTATCATGTGCGGAACAGAATGTCATGTTATGCCACTTATGTGCAATATTGTTGATAAAATAAATTGTGATACTTGATGTTATTTATGTTATGTACACCACTTCTGCAGATATACAGTATTTTGTATCCGTGTAAAATTGGGACTCGGTGTAATTCTTGATACATTGTAGAAATCTATATATACTAGCGGAAAAAAGAAACTGTGCATGTGTATAATATGCTATAACTTAGGAGGTATGTAAGGAATCGCAATAAAAATTTCAACAGGGTTTTATCTTACCTTTATTTAACACCAGCTCAATTGATATGGTTATTGAATCAGCTGCGTCTTAGATAGAGATCTCTAAACAAAGTTCAGCTCATCAATACTGTGTATGTCCACCATTGGAATCGATGCATGCTTGACAACGACGCCGCATTGATGTGACAAGTGTTCTGAAAAATGCCTGGGAAATACCATTCCAGATTCTGACAAGCGCACGTGATAGGTCAGGTAACGTCAACGGCTGATTTTGGAGGCCACGTAACCGTCGCTGCATCTCATCCCACACGTGTTCTATAGGCGACAAATCCGGTGATATTGCAGGCCAGGGCAGCACATTCACATTGTTCTGGGTCAAAAAGTCGGTGACGACCCGCGCGACGTGCCGGCGAGCGTTATCCTGTTGCAGCGTGGCGTTACGTTGCTGCACAAATGGAAGGACGTGAGGCCGTATGATTTCGTCACGATATCTGATGCCTGTAAGTGTGCCGTCTACAACCACAAGTGCTGTTCTACCACAGGATGAGATGCCACCCCACACCATGACACTACCTCCGCCGAATGGACGTCGTTCAATCACACAACTGTCATGGAAACGTTCACCAACACGACGGTACACTCTAGAACGGCCGTCGCTGCTGTCGAGATGGAACCTGGACTCATCCGTGAAAAGAATACGTGCCCAGTCCTGTTGCGTGAAGTGTATGTGTCTTCTACACCAGGCAAAACGTGCTACACGATGACGTTGCTGCAGAACAGGACGTATGGCAGGACGTCGTGGACGTATGCCTCGTTCTCGCAATCGATTACGTACCGTTCGGGGACTGATTCTTCTAAGGCCAGGAATACTTCTAGCCGTCAAAGAAGCAGTTCTGAGTCGGTCACGGAGATGAACCACCCGGATGTACGTATCCTGGCGAATAGACGTTACGCGTGGACGTCCTGATCGAGGCCGGTCTCAGGTTGCCCCAAACTGTTGGTACCGTCTCCACAAGGCATCTACAGTATTTCGATGAACACCAAATTGTCTGGCAACGGCGAGGCATCTGTCAGTTTCATTCAACCTTGGCATGGCGTATCAAGGACGTTTTTCAAAATTATCCTGGTTTTGTGTCTTACATGTAACTACACTATGTTTTAACACAGGTTTAGGCGACAAACATGTTTGCAATTGACTGCTGCACGAAAAAAACGTGAAAAAGAAGACGTTATCCTGACAGGCAAACTATCCGTGCAACTCATGCACTGGCCAGTGTAAATAACCGAGAGGGATACATAACTTACCTGTGTAAAGTTTCAAGCTTTAATTTATGAAATTGAAGGATATATGAACATTTTACACATGCACAGTTTCTTTTTTCCGCTAGTATATTTTATATTCACCGTTGAAAACGGAGATAGTTCATAACTGAGCTGGATAAATGAATACTGTAATAGTAATATTACTTTTTTGTTTGAAAAGACTTGTGCTATAATCAAATTTTTTATTATCACAGTCAAATAACAAATAAATGCATAGTAATAAACATGTACCATAGTAATATACATGTACCACAGTAATATACATGTACCATAGTAATATACATGTACCATAGTAATATGCATGTACCACAGTAATATACATGTACCACAGTAATACACATGTACCACAGTAATATACATGTACCACAGTAATATACATGTACCACAGTAATATACATGTACCACAGTAATATACATGTACCATAGTAATATACATGTACCACAGTAATATACATGTACCACAGTAATATACATGTACCACAGTAATATACATGTACCACAGTAATATACATGTACCACAGTAATATACAGGTACCACAGTAATATACATGTACCACAGTAATATACAGGTACCACAGTAATATACAGGTACCACAGTAATATACAGGTACCACAGTAATATACAGGTACCATAGTAATATACATGTACCACAGTAATATACATGTACCACAGTAATATACAGGTACCATAGTAATATACATGTACCACAGTAATATACAGGTACCAAAGTAATATACATGTACCACAGTAATATACAGGTACCACAGTAATATACAGGTACCACAGTAATATACAGGTACCATAGTAATATACATGTACCATAGTAATATACAGGTACCACAGTAATATACATGTACCACAGTAATATACATGTACCCTAGTAATATACATGTACCCTAGTAATATACATGTACCCTAGTAATATACATGTACCACAGTAATATACAGGTACCACAGTAATATACATGTACCATAGTAATATACAGGTACCACAGTAATATACATGTACCACAGTAATATACAGGTACCACAGTAATATACATGTACCATAGTAATATACATGTACCATAGTAATATACATGTACCACAGTAATATACATGTACCATAGTAATATAATATCACAAGTTGAGAAATAACACAGAAACAAGTTATTGAATCGTTTTTAAACATCAAAGTGATTTATCGTCACATTTTCAATTTATAAAAATCATGTATTGACTGCACGATCATTCGTGTACAGCTACATGATTTTAACATTACGTTACATAAATTTAATGCAAAGCCAACATAGTGAGGTTAAATCATACAGTATATATATAACAGCATTACAAAACTGTACGTTTACCAAATAATGACAAACATTTGCTGGAAATTAAACATCACAGTATTTTATTGACCACAAGTCACAGACCATGAAATGTGGGCAGATCCTCGACTGTTTTATCTCCATCCAAATCATCAGGTAACGGTTTCAATTTATCAGCAATTCTCTTTCGTTTCCTAGTTTTCTTTCCATCACATGGTAAATTCAGGTGTTTATCTTTGTCTGAAATGGTGAAACAAATAAATTAATTACATTAGATGACTTCACCGAGTTCATTGTCTGGATTGTAAGAAAATGTGAACATAAGTTTGACTTCAAAATGGAATTGTTTAATGACCTGTAAAAATGACATGCACCTAACCAGGCAGTCTGAATACTGGGTAAACTGGGAAATATAAGACCTATTGTTACTTTGTTGTTTGATAGTACCTAATTTCCACAGCAAAATAATAGAAGTGAAATCTAGAGCAGAAATTGAAAAGCAGTCAATTTGCATCAAACCGATAGCTGATATCGGACAATAAACTATAATCTCCTATTTGTGACTACCGGGTATATATGGCCTGATATCGGACAATAAACTAAGATCTCATATTTGTGACTACCGGGTATATATGGCCTGATATCGGACAATAAACTAAGATCTCATATTTGTGACTACCGGGTATATATGGCCTGATAACAGACAATAAACTATAATCTCCTATTTGTGACTACCGGGTATATATGGCCTGATATCAGACAATAAACTATAATCTCCTATTTGTGACTACCGCGTATATATGGCCTGATATCGGACAATAAACTATAATCTCCTATTTGTGACTACAGGGTATATATGGCCTGATATCAGACAATAAACTATAATCTCCTATTTGTGACTACCGGGTATATATGGCCTGATATCGGACAATAAACTAAAATCTCCTATTTGTGACTACCGGGTATATATGGCCTGATTTCGGACAATAAACTAAAATCTCCTATTTGTGACTACCGGGTATATATGGCCTGATATCGGACAATAAACTAAAATCTCCTATTTGTGACTACCGGGTATATATGGCCTGATATCAGACAATAAACTAAAATCTCCTATTTGTGACTACCGGATATATATGGCCTGATATCGGACAATAAACTATAATCTCCTATTTGTGACTACCGGGTATATATGGCCTGATATCAGACAAAAAACTATAATCTCCTATTTGTGACTACCGCGTATATATGGCCTGATATCGGACAATAAACTAAAATCTCCTATTTGTGACTACCGGGTATATATGGCCTGATATCGGACAATAAACTATAATCTCATATTTGAGACTACCGGGTATATATGGCCTGATATCGGACAATAAACTAAAATCTCATATTTGTGACTACAGGGTATATATGGCCTGATATCGGACAATAAACTATAATCTCCTATTTGTGACTACAGGGTATATATGGCCTGATATCGGACAATAAACTATAATCTCCTATTTGAGACTACAGGGTATATATGGCCTGATATCGGACAATAAACTAAAATCTCCTATTTGTGACTACCGGGTATATATGGCCTGATATCGGACAATAAACTAAAATCTCATATTTGTGACTACGGGGTATATATGGCCTGATATCGGACAATAAACTATAATCTCCTATTTGTGACTACGGGGTATATATGGCCTGATATCGGACAATAAACTAAAATCTCATATTTGTGACTACGGGGTATATATGGCCTGATATCGGACAATAAACTATAATCTCCTATTTGTGACTACGGGGTATATATGGCCTGATATCGGACAATAAACTATAATCTCCTATTTGTGACTACGGGGTATATATGGCCTGATATCGGACAATAAACTATAATCTCCTATTTGAGACTACGGGGTATATATGGCCTGATATCGGACAATAAACTATAATCTCCTATTTGTGACTACCGCGTATATATGGCCTGAAATCGGACAATAAACTAAAATCTCATATTTGTGACTACGGGGTATATATGGCCTGATATCGGACAATAAACTAAAATCTCCTATTTGTGACTACGGGGTATATATGGCCTGATATCGGACAATAAACTAAAATCTCCTATTTGTGACTACCGGGTATATATGGCCTGATATCGGATAATAAACTAAAATCTCCTATTTGTGACTACGGCGTATATATGGCCTGATATCGGACAATAAACTAAAATCTCCTATTTGTGACTACCGGGTATATATGGCCTGATATCGGACAATAAACTATAATCTCCTATTTGAGACTACGGGGTATATATGGCCTGATATCGGATAATAAACTAAAATCTCCTATTTGTGACTACGGGGTATATATGGCCTGATATCGGACAATAAACTAAAATCTCATATTTGAGACTACCGGGTATATATATGGCCTGATATCGGACAATAAACTAAAATCTCATATTTGTGACTACCGGGTATATATGGCCTGATATCGGACAATAAACTAAAATCTCCTATTTGTGACTACCGGGTATATATGGCCTGATATCGGACAATAAATTAAAATCTCATATTTGTGACTACGGGGTATATATGGCCTGATATCGGACAATAAACTAAAATCTCCTATTTGTGACTACCGGGTATATATGGCCTGATATCGGACAATAAACTAAAATCTCCTATTTGTGACTACGGGGTATATATGGCCTGATATCGGACAATAAACTAAAATCTAATATTTGTGACTACCGGGTATATATGGCCTGATATCGGACAATAAACTAAAATCTCATATTTGTGACTACCGCGTATATATGGCCTGATATCGGACAATAAACTAAAATCTCATATTTGTGACTACCGGGTATATATGGCCTGATATCGGACAATAAACTAAAATCTCATATTTGTGACTACCGGGTATATATGGCCTGATATCGGACAATAAACTAAAATCTCATATTTGTGACTACCGTGTATATATGGCCTGATATCGGACAATAAACTAAAATCTCATATTTGTGACTACCAGGTATATATGGAGATATCAGGAGGTGTATAACTTGAACCTGGACTACAAATAATATTCCAATGTAAGCTTGCAATTTAAAGATGGAAATAGTGTCCTTGGTTATATGCACATCAAAACATTACATGAATTACCAGATTGGAAATCATCAGCCTCCAGTTTTGGTGATTCTGTATTTAATTCTTTGTACTCAAAATCATCATCCGTAATTTCTCCAGTCTCGGCAGTATTGATAGATTCCAAAGTTTCAACATTAGACACAGTCTTGCAGTTTTCCTTGTCTAATCTTCCCTCATCTGGCCCCTTTTTACTTTTTCTTCCCCGCTTCTTTTTTCTGAAACAAAAAATAGACAAGTTGCAAAACTATTGATGTTTATCTTTACAATTGTATTTTAATACAATTACTATCATACAAGACAAATAAAGTTGTGTACACTTCATGGAAAATCCACAAGCGTTTATTAGTTCAAACTTATTTAGTTAACATTGAGTGTATACAATTTACAACTAATCACTCTCGATGATTGTCTCCTGGGTATCTAACAAGCACTTGTGCCGAATTCAGGGATTTTGAAGTTTTTGGTAAAACCTCGCCCCAGGCAGTTTCGAACACAAGACCATCAGAAAAGGAGTCGAGTGCTCCTACCCCCAACAATCACAATGCCTCCCTTCGACCACTATGCCTCTTTTCAATGTATTGGGTATTAAACTCATTATTACTGTTTACCATAGTTTGAAACAAATTAACCTGATCCTGACCATTATGCATGAATACATTACATGGCTATTACACAGACTATAATATATCTGTGTCCAAAAGCGTATCGTTCATTATTGGTCTTTATTGTTGCAGTTACAGACATTCTTGCCTCTCTGCAATTCATGAATCATTTCATATTGTTTTCACAAAGTATTAACCCATGTTGTTTATAGTATACCATGCACATATTTATAATACTTAACTGGAAGAAAGCCGAAGATAAATATATACAAGTAGTCAACAGTGGAATTATGCTACTCTATGTCGAGGGTCAGGTTCATTTTTTGAAACTAAACTAATTAAATGAATGATGGCAAAAAGATCCAGTTTGATTTTATTCTAATTATACTTAATCTAAGTGTCAATGAGAAGTCCATCAAGTTAGCTTACATCCTACTGTAATATGTTCATCTTTGCAGTGAATTGAGAACTTAGACCAATTCAAACTGAGACATCAGCATTAGCCAAGAGTCAGCCTATACAATGACTTCTCTGTACTAATATGAATTAATTGATCTGCACATTTCAATGATGGATTTTAACAGAAATGATCCCTGAAGGATGTGAATGAGAGACAGACTAATCCTATCAAAGACACTTAATTTACGCAAACGTTTTTGTGCCTATAAACTATGCTTATATGAAATGGAAAAACTCCCTTACGCTGGTTGTACACCGTCTGTCAGAGACCCCGAGACACCAGAAGAATTTTCCTGACTACACTGGCTGACATTTGAACCACCTTCACTCTCCAAGTAATCCTGTAAAATGGTTTGAGACGTTTCCACAGATTGTATACCATCTCCATAAGCTGAAACATATCACCACATTTATTATTCTGGAAGCAAAAACTCAAAAAGACGTATTTTAACCAAACTTGGTAAATAGATAAAGTAGCAGACTAGACAGTAAAAATGAAAGAACTAATTTTCTAGGAGATAACATGATCAACAATTCAAGCTGCCCTGAAGTGAAATGTTAGACGTATAAATCAACAAGAATTCTGACAAATTCCAGATTAAATTATGCGCTACATTCTGGCAAAATGACATGATGAATATTCTCTGTACTATCAATTTAACCTATGGATTGGCAGGCCAACATATTCTCTCAACATTTTATACAGATTATCCATATACTTGTTACTTTCCCCCTTTTATGTTCTATCTTTTTTATTAAAACAAAGAGAAGTTGTACCAGACAAAAACAAAACTATCAACATGAAATTACAGATGTTTCTGACAATAGCTGAAAAATCCGTCTATTTCTACAGGACTAGAAATATATATCTGTGCATGCAAAAATCAGGATATTTAACAAAAAGACGCACACACAAATAAACAACAGACAACCTGTTTTCATATTTGAATAAAATAATTATGGTCATATGATGAACTTGACTCACATTTACAATGTTCAAGAACTTTACTCCACAGTAAATTTCTGGACAGATTGTTCACATTTCCAACAATAAGTAAGTGATGTTTAGCTCTGGTTAAAGCAACATTCATTCTTCTGAAACAGAAATATATATAATTATGTCTAAGTTTTGAGAGCAGTCAATTTTTTTACATTTCATGGATTTGTCTTAATGAGTTATCTAGTATTCATCAAGTGCCTGTTCAGATGTTATATTCTATGCTGGAAAGTTGATACCATATCAGTAGTAGATCAAATACATTCAAGCTATGTTATGGTCCTGAATTTAACCAATAGTCATAAATGTACAAAATGTATTGATGTATGTATTTAAATACATTTCTACAAGTAAAAGTATTTTCCCATATAACCAGGCAATGTCAAGTATTTTCCCATATAACCAGGCAATGTCAAGAATTTTCCCATATAACCAGGCAATGTCAAGTATTTTCCCATATAACCAGGAAATGGTAAGTATTTTCCCATATAACCAGGAAATGGCAAGTATTTTCCCATATAACCAGACAATGGCAAGTATTTTTCCATATAACCAGGCAATGGCAATGATTTTCCCATATAACCAGGAAATGGCAAGTATTTTCCCATATAACCAGGCAATGGCAAGTATTTTCCCATATAACCAGGCAAAGGCAAGTATTTTCCCATATAACTAGGCAATGTCAAGTATTTTCCCATATAACCAGGAATGGCAAGTATTTTCCCATATAACCAGACAATGGCAAGTATTTTTCCATATAACCAGACAATGGCAAGTATTTTTCCATATAACCAGGCAATGTCAAGTATTTTCCCATATAACCAGGAAATGGCAGGCATTTTCCAGTATAACCAGGCAATGTCAAGTATTTTCCCATATAACTAGGAAATGGCAGGCATTTTCCAGTATAACCAGACAATGTCAAGTATTTTCCCATATAACCAGGCAATGTCAAGTATCTGCCCATATAACCAGGCAGTGGCAAGTATTTTCCCATATAACCAGGCAATGGCAAGTATTTTCCCATATAACCAGGAAATGGCAAGTATTTTCCCATATAACCAGGAAATGGCAAGTTTTTTCCCATATAACCAGGCAATGGCAAGTATTTTCCCATATAACCAGACAATGTCAAGTATTTTCCCATATAACCAGACAATGTCAAGTATTTTCCCATATAACCAGGAAATGGCAAGTATTTTTCCATACAACCAGGCAATGGCAAGTATTTTCCCATATAACCAGGCAATGTCAAGTATTTTCCCATATAACCAGGAAATGGTAAGTATTTTCCCATATAACCAGGAAATGGTAAGTATTTTCCCATATAACCAGGAAATGGCAAGTATTTTCCCATATAACCAGACAATGGCAAGTATTTTTCCATATAACCAGGCAATGGCAATGATTTTCCCATATAACCAGGAAATGGCAAGTATTTTCCAGTTTAACCAGGCAATGGCAAGTATTTTCCCATATAACCAGGCAATGGCAAGTATTTTCCCATATAACTAGGCAATGGCAAGTATTTTCCTATATAACCAGGAAATGGCAAGTATATTCCAGTATAACCAGGAAATGGCAAGTATTATTCCATATAACCAGACAATGGCAAGTATTTTCCCATATAACCAGGAAATGGCAAGTATTTTCCCATATAACCAGGCAATGGCAAGTATTTTTCCATATAACCAGACAATGGCAAGTATTTTTCCATATAACCAGGAAATGGCAAGTATTTTCCAGTATAACCAGGCAATGGCAAGTATTTTCCCATATAACCAGGCAATGGCAAGTATTTTCCCATATAACTAGGCAATGGCAAGTATTTTCCTATATAACCAGGAAATGGCAAGTATTTTCCCATATAACCAGGCAATGGCAAGTATTTTCCCATATAACTAGGCAATGGCAAGTATTTTCCTATATAACCAGGAAATGGCAAGTATTTTCCCATATAACCAGGCAATGGCAAGTATTTTCCCATATAACTAGGCAATGGCAAGTATTTTCCCATATAACCAGGAAATGGCAAGTATTTTCCCATATAACCAGACAATGGCAAGTATTTTCCCATATAACTAGGCAATGCAAGTATTTTCCCATATAACCAGACAATGGCAAGTATTTTCCCATATAACCAGGCAATGCAAGTATTTTCCCATATAACCAGGAAATGGCAAGTATTTTCCCATATAACCAGACAATGGCAAGTATTTTCCCATATAACTAGGCAATGGCAAGTATTTTCCTATATAACCAGGAAATGGCAAGTATATTCCAGTATAACCAGGAAATGGCAGGCATTTTAAGTGGAAAGTATCACATATTTCAACTAGACAGGTCCATATGACACTAAAGTCCTTGCTATGGACTTTTCGAGCGTTAATTATCAAAAACCAAAAATTGTGGATTGTAACCAAATCAAACTTGACCTGTAATTTATTACGCTGTGTTTTTGTAACTAACACAAAATGAATCCAGCCATCCCTTGACAGGAAACCAATTTTTCTCACAGATGGACAGACAGGGCTAATACTTGTGGGGCATAAAAATAATAAAGTACATACTAGTCTAGTCACTAAATATTTACCATTTTCACATACTTTTATCTAGTAGTGGATTGGACATGTTTCGTTAAGAAATGATAATAATAATGAAGACTGTATTATTCATTCAACGCAATAATAAAGCCAGAATTAAAAATATACTAGCTTAAAAATATTAGCATAAAAAACAAAAGATATACAAGTAGAAATATGTCATTTAACGCTATGGCACATACTTATCATTGTCAATGAATCCACAAGCATCAGTTCTCACGGTGGATAGAATGATGATATCACGTTCTCCACCCTGGAAAGCATCAACAGTTGACACCTGTATACCCTTCATATCTACAGCATCACCTTGTCTGAATGGTAAAAATACATTTGTTAACCCTTCATATCTACAGCATCACCTTGTCTGAATGGTAAATATACATTTGTTAATCCTTCATATCTACAGCATCACATTGTCTGAATGGTAAAATACATTTGTTAACCCTTCATATCTACAGCATCACCTTGTCTGAATGGTAAACATACATTTGTTAATCCTTCATATCTACAGCATCACCTTGTCTGAATGGTAAACATACATTTGTTAATCCTTCATATCTACAGCATCACCTTGTCTGAATGGTAAAATACATTTGTCAACCCTTCATATCTACAGCATCACATTGTCTGAATGGTAAACATACATTTGTTAATCCTTCATATCTACAGCATCACCTTGACTGAATGGTAAAAATACATTTGTTAACCCTTCATATCTACAGCATCACCTTGACTGAATGGAAAACATACATTTGTTAACCCTTCATATCTACAGCATCACCTTGTCTGAATGGTAAACATACATTTGTTAACCCTTCATATCTACAGCATCACATTGTCTGAATGGTAAACATACATTTGTTAACCCTTCATATCTACAGCATCACCTTGTCTGAATGGTAAACATACATTTGTTAACCCTTCATATCTACAGCATCACATTGTCTGAATGGTAAACATACATTTGTTAACCCTTCATATCTACAGCATCACCTTGTCTGAATGGTAAACATACATTTGTTAATCCTTCATATCTACAGCATCACCTTGACTGAATGGTAAACATACATTTGTTAACCCGTCATATCTACAGCATCACCTTGTCTGAATGGTAAACATACATTTGTTAATCCTTCATATCTACAGCATCACATTGACTGAATGGTAAACATACATTTGTTAACCCGTCATATCTACAGCATCACCTTGACTGAATGGTAAACATACATTTGTTAATCCTTCATATCTACAGCATCACATTGACTGAATGGTAAACATACATTTGTTAATCCTTCATATCTACAGCATCACATTGACTGAATGGTAAACATACATTTGTTAATCCTTCATATCTACAGCATCACATTGACTGAATGGTAAACATACATTTGTTAATCCTTCATATCTACAGCATCACCTTGACTGAATGGTAAACATACATTTGTTAATCCTTCATATCTACAGCATCACATTGTCTGAATGGTAAACATACATTTGTTAATCCTTCATATCTACAGCATCACCTTGTCTGAATGGTAAACATACATTTGTTAATCCTTCATATCTACAGCATCACCTTGACTGAATGGTAAACATACATTTGTTAATCCTTCATATCTACAGCATCACATTGTCTGAATGGTAAACATACATTTGTTAATCCTTCATATCTACAGCATCACCTTGTCTGAATGGTAAACATACATTTGCTAATCCTTCATATCTACAGCATCACCTTGACTGAATGGTAAAATACATTTGTTAATCCTTCATATCTACAGCATCACCTTGTCTGAATGGTAAAATACATTTGTTAACCCTTCATATCTACAGCATCACCTTGACTGAATGGTAAAATACATTTGTTAACCCTTCATATCTACAGCATCACCTTGACTGAATGGTAAAATACATTTGTTAATCCTTCATATCTTCAGCATCACCTTGTCTGAATGGTAAAATACATTTGTTAACCCTTCATATCTACAGCATCACCTTGACTGAATGGTAAAATACATTTGTTAATCCTTCATATCTACAGCATCACCTTGTCTGAATGGTAAAATACATTTGTTAACCCTTCATATCTACAGCATCACCTTGTCTGAATGGTAAAATACATTTGTTAATCCTTCATATCTACAGCATCACATTGTCTGAATGGTAAACATACATTTGTTAACCCTTCATATCTACAGCATCACCTTGTCTGAATGGTAAAATACATTTGTTAACCCTTCATATCTACAGCATCACATTGTCTGAATGGTAAACATACATTTGTTAATCCTTCATATCTACAGCATCACCTTGTCTGAATGGTAAACATACATTTGTTAATCCTTCATATCTACAGCATCACCTTGACTGAATGGTAAACATACATTTGTTAATCCTTCATATCTACAGCATCACCTTGACTGAATGGTAAAATACATTTGTTAATCCTTCATATCTACAGCATCACCTTGACTGAATGGTAAACATACATTTGTTAATCCTTCATATCTACAGCATCACCTTGACTGAATGGTAAACATACATTTGTTAATCCTTCATATCTACAGCATCACATTGTCTGAATGGTAAACATACATTTGTTAATCCTTCATATCTACAGCATCACCTTGTCTGAATGGTAAACATACATTTGTTAATCCTTCATATCTACAGCATCACATTGTCTGAATGGTAAACATACATTTGTTAATCCTTCATATCTACAGCATCACCTTGTCTGAATGGTAAACATACATTTGCTAATCCTTCATATCTACAGCATCACCTTGACTGAATGGTAAAATACATTTGTTAATCCTTCATATCTACAGCATCACCTTGTCTGAATGGTAAAATACATTTGTTAACCCTTCATATCTACAGCATCACCTTGACTGAATGGTAAAATACATTTGTTAATCCTTCATATCTACAGCATCACCTTGACTGAATGGTAAAATACATTTGTTAACCCTTCATATCTACAGCATCACCTTGTCTGAATGGTAAAATACATTTGTTAATCCTTCATATCTACAGCATCACCTTGACTGAATGGTAAAATACATTTGTTAATCCTTCATATCTACAGCATCACCTTGTCTGAATGGTAAAATACATTTGTTAACCCTTCATATCTACAGCATCACCTTGTCTGAATGGTAAAATACATTTGTTAATCCTTCATATCTACAGCATCACATTGTCTGAATGGTAAACATACATTTGTTAACCCTTCATATCTACAGCATCACCTTGTCTGAATGGTAAAATACATTTGTTAACCCTTCATATCTACAGCATCACATTGTCTGAATGGTAAACATACATTTGTTAATCCTTCATATCTACAGCATCACCTTGTCTGAATGGTAAAATACATTTGTTAACCCTTCATATCTACAGCATCACCTTGTCTGAATGGTAAACATACATTTGTTAACCCTTCATATCTACAGCATCACCTTGTCTGAATGGTAAAATACATTTGTTAACCCTTCATATCTACAGCATCACCTTGTCTGAATGGTAAACATACATTTGTTAGCTTCAAAAGCATTTCATTAGTCAAAGTAAATTACAATCTCAGATAAAAGTCCATAGTTGGGACAAATAATATTCACTCTGTTTAAACTCAAAGTAAATTAATCAACATTTCTACAAGTTTGGATCAAACGTTAAATAAGCTAAGTTGATGATATAGAATTTGGTAAATAAAGAAAGGAACAAACAGTATCATGTACTGAGTAAGTGGTAAAGTGATATACATTTGAGCATTGCTATGAGATTTCCAACCTCTTCTGCAAGTGATGTCATTTCAAGACAACATCAAATGTAATGTCATATGTGCAATCAGTAAACAATATTTACTCCATATGGTCACTTTGTTTTCATATTGCTATATGCGTCAAATATTGCTTACTGTCAGCACATGGTGACGTCACATGTGACGTTTTCTGGAAATGACGTCACTTAAAGAAAAGGTTGGAAATCGTACAACAGCGCTCATTTGTACATAACTATTATAAATATCAGTCAGTGTAATTTTCCTCAAACAGATAAAGTACATTTTTTATTTCATGTTTTCCGGGGGTATACCACAGAATAACAGTGAATTATTATCCGATAAACTCATTATTTTGTTGTTTTGATAATTTCACTGAAACAGATTACTTTTTTCCCTGTTGAGTACCCCAAATGCAGTTCTCCCATTTCCTTAAATTGTAAGTAAATCAGTAGTTGTCTCCCTTTCCAGTTTATTTTTGTGACATCTACTTCAATTGTCAAAATGACAAGGTATGTAGAGTGTATGGTTTTAACGATACTTACTACAACATTATGATCCAGAGTGAGAAATAATCCATTGAAAGCATGTGAACACAATATATATGCATAAGCTAAACCAACCAGTCATCAATCTCATTTCAGTTTTTGACTGGTAATTTAAAATGCAGTTTTCATGACTAGAAAATAATACGCTAAACTATACAGTTATCATTTTTAATTTCAAATTGACTAACATAAGGTTCTTGGTATTGAACCTTCCCATTAAGTTTCAGTAAATTCGAGTTGGTGGTTACTGAGAAATAATGCAGACACAAATGCAGGACGAACAGACGCACATACTAACTAGTAACTAAATTCTCCTCCATCAGGGAGCATGAAAAGCAGAGAAATAACACATTGTCAACAAGAGTCCCTAGAGGGCCTGACACTTAACTGGCAACAATGTGCATATGTACCTTTGATAAACATCTTTCAAAATTATTTGCTATATAACTCAATAGAAAACATGTGACCCGAGAGGCATACTTTGAACAATCTTGGTAGGAGACCAAGTAACAATGCAGCATACCAAAAATCAAAACCCTGGGCCTGGCAGTTTCAGAAAAGATTTTCAAAGATTTTCCCTTAAGAAAACGTGTGACCCGCAGGGCGGGACCAATTTTGGCATAATTTGAACAATCTTGGTTGAGGACAAGAAGATTTTATAGTTTTAAATTTTAAATATTATATCTAGCTCCTGCGACTTATTTATGCAACAAATTGTAACCATTTGAACAAGTGTGAAAGAGGACCACACAAAGAACATTCCAGTAAATTTTAGTCAAAATTGCCCAAGCGGTTTTGCCATGACATAAGCTCTCTGGCCTTTGGCCAGTAGCTTAAAACTGGTCCAATCATTTCATTTTGTGGTACGCTACTGTTAGGTTGCATATTGCAATATACTGGTATACAGTGACTCCCTCAATTATACACCAATCATTTCTAACAGGCAGTCATGAAATACAGAATTGATTCAAACTTACCCTGTAAGTAGATCAGAGATCCTGGACATCTGAGATTTATAGAGAGTTATCACACCAACACTGGTAGGTTCAACCCCCACAGTAAGCAGTACCTTCAACAAGAATACTACAAACTTGGCTTCACATTCGTTATAATAACTACCGAAAATCTCACTACATTCTCGCCCTTTATCTACATCGTAACAACAAACAGTCGGGAGTATATCCTGTAACACAAAGTAGATAGATATACAACAACAACATTTCCGTGCCAATTAAGCAATAATAATGCTTCTAGCCTAATTAAAAATGACATGAAGTAATACAAGACTTAAGATTTTAACAAGATGATTCATAACATGTAGTTAAGGAGCCTGTAAAGTTGAATTTCTGGAACTTAAATAGCTTAAACAAATATTTTTTCAAGTATGTCATACTTTTCTATGTCATTGTCAATTTCTTGAACAAATCTAAATTTCTATTGTTAAGTATTTTAGAGCTATATGGTGGAATGTATGTATTACATATATAAACATTGTCATTGAAAATAAATCACGATTAAGTTTTATACATATATACAGTACAACTACTCCAGAGCAAACACTCTTTGGGAGACACATAGTTTGGTTGTTGTTGAGAGATTGTTGCTCTAGAGAGGTTAAATTGATAGTCAATATTCTCACTACAGAAACAAACTGATATTTTGTTAACAAGAGGACCACTCTGGAGAGGTTGCTCTGTAAATGCATGCTATGTGACTATACCTCTCCATGTTTACAGTCTATGAGTAGTGTTTGTGCATTATAAAATTTACAATAACAAACGTTTAATTGGCTACTAATGCCTACAATTTTGCATTGCTGAATAATGTTTTTCAGTGTTCCAAACTGATACTGAAATAGATAGGGAATCCATTCACTTGATCATCAGCATTGAATTCTTTTACCTAATTACCAAAATATTCAAGTTATAGGAACATGAACTCAAAATTAAAATACCAAACTAAATGGTTTTAATTATTGAACCCAATCTACCAGTTCCCTCCTACTGATGTCATGACTGTTTCCACGTAACCTATGCTTAGAACCTTATATTGGTTTATGATATTTACTATAAAGGAAAGTAAGATTAACTTCAGATATATTTAGCTAATAAGGTTCAAAAATGGATACAAAGTAAAACTACTTGATTTATTATACCAATAACGGTTTCCTTTGTTCCATAGTAACACCATCTTCCAACATTCCTCCATAGAACAGACTGTTAGATATAGCACTGATGTTGGGGTGACATCTATACTGAGTTCTCAGTAATGTTGGCATACAACCCTATGTTAACATAGAACAGACTGTTAGATATAGCACTGATGTTGGGGTGACATCTATACTGAGTTCTCAGTAATGTCGGCATACAACCCTATGTTAACATAGAACAGACTGTTAGATATAGCACTGATGTTGGGGTGACATCTATACTGAGTTCTCAGTAATGTCGGCATACAACCCTATGTTAACATAGAACAGACTGTTAGATATAGCACTGATGTTGGGGTGACATCTATACTGAGTTCTCAGTAATGTCGGCATACAACCCTATGTTAACATAGAACAGACTGTTAGATATAGCACTGATGTTGGGGTGACATCTATACAACATAGAACAGACTGTTAGATATAGCACTGATGTTGGGGTGACATCTATACTGAGTTCTCAGTAATGTCGGCATACAACCCTATGTTAACATAGAACAGACTGTTAGATATAGCACTGATGTTGGGGTGACATCTATACAACATAGAACAGACTGTTAGATATAGCACTGATGTTGGGGTGACATCTATACACCATAGAACAGACTGTTAGATATAGCACTGATGTTGGGGTGACATCTATACTGAGTTCTCAGTAATGTCGGCATACAACCCTATGTTAACATAGACGTAATAAAACACTTTACAGACATCAAATCAGTGAATGTCTTATAAGGTAAAACCAATAATGCGCCCACAAACAACCATGTCGATACCAATATGATGCTGTATATGGAATCACCACAGACATAAATAACCTTGTATAATACCAACTTATATCCTATTACCAGTACACTATAGAAGCTGACACAAGCACTGTACTAGAATATGTTGACTGATTGATTGTGTCGGGTGTTATGCAGTTTTAAACAGCATTTCAGTCATATACAGCCGTTCATTGACCATACCAGTGCTCCTGGGTTACCAACCAGTACTAACCTGCTCCTCCACAAACACCTGACAACTTCTCTCCACATAAATCAGAGTTCAGAGGTGGAGGACAAATGCCTTTGGGTGCATTAGCTTCAGTCAGTGTCATGGAAAAACATATGTCTTGCAAGGGTTTCAAACCCACGACCTCTAGATTAGCAGTCAAGCGAATTACCGACTGAGATAACTATGCAAGCAAACTTGAATATCATTTTGTATTTAAAAGGTCATAACATAGCTGGTGAAGTCATTCTGCATGCATTAAAATAAAATACATTCCTGTATTTATGATAAGGTATGATAGACAGGTGACCAGTTTTCCAACCAGTGTCATTGTACAACTTTAAAATGGCCGTAATAGAAAATTGTACTGGTTTGAATGTCAGTGAAAATTCCTCGTTCTCCACAACTGAGAACATTTTTACCACACAAAGTTAAGAGTGTACACAATAAATCTTGAAATTAATGCCATTTATCATGAGAAAAAACATTAAGAAAAATGTTTTGCATTATTTAGTTAGCAATAATTCATGGAAAACAAATGAAACATTTTTTTGGGCTGTGAATTGATCAGTATTGTAACATTGTTAAAATGTAGCTACCATGTTGATAAGCCTATCAAACAATGTCTGTTCCAAGCCATACCGATGTGCTGCCTCACAACCTTGTATTGTTGGATCTAATTGCTGAAGTAACACATTGCAGTACAGGTAAGTAATACAAATAAGACTTGCACTATTATAAACAACAAGTGCAGAAGGTGACAATCTTGTACCAGACTTTCATTGTGTATGAATATTTACTAATTTTGAATTATCTGTATTGTGATGAAACTTTTTTACATATGCAGTAAGAAATGACATTCATACTGACGAAACACTTTAACATAATTAACAACAAATAAGGCATTTAATGTGTTGTAATTGTGAAGGAAACATTTATGTACACAATGGAACTTCAAGCAGAATTACATTTATTTCTCTTCTCAGATGGCTATATGTTAGGGATTGCCCTGTCTGTTACAAAATTGGACTTATAATATAAAAGCTATGATGCCCATTTATATTCAAACAGTATTGCCACAGTAATAATCATAGGTTTCAATACCTTAGGATCTCCAACCAGTAACAATTTCTGACATCCAAATTTAGCTACAGGAAGTAAAGATGCAGGTTCTGTCATCTGACTGCATTCATCTAACAATACAAGCTGCAATAAATACAGAGACCCTTACTGTGTTCTTCAACAGTCAAACATGAAACAATTAACAACAGTGTACAGTTCACAGATTGAATATACATAACTCATCGATTATATTCATCTACACAGTACATGTATGTCTGAGTAAAATATGTAACACATTCATTTGTACAATTTAATGCTTAAGTATTGAGATTTAGAGATTCTTTGCCATTATGCAAATTAAAATCAGCTCAGGTCTCCAAGCAGGCTTCAATTTAAATAAAGGGTTTTATAAATTTAGCAAAGTATAGTTTTTAATTGCAATTTCTGTAAAAATAAAGAGCAAATAAACGAAACTTTTGACCATCTGATTTGATGGAATAGATGAGACAGAAACAGTGGGACAGTGTAAAACCCCACCCGACACCACAAGACAACTAGATCCTGCCTGGACAATCCGACACTGCCTTCACAAATAGTCAAGATGATAATTATTATTATATGCAAGTAGTATCACAAGACTGCAGTTATCACAAGTGAATAGTACAACATAAATGTACTATTCATTGCTCCCAAAATAGGTGGCAAATTGAGAGAAAAAATCAGGTTAGGAGAGTGAATTACAGTTTTTTATATCACCAGGAACCTTCGAAATTTGTCCACATTCTCTCATATTAACAAGATGAAAACTAGCCTACTTACAGGGAACTCCATCTGATTGAGACAAGTCAGAGAACAAGCAGCACAAGTAGCCCCTACCACACGAACTCTTCCAAGTTTCTGTAATATCAACAACAATATCATCAACAACATCAACAAGATCACCACCAACATTTCTCTAAACAATGTTTGCAGTGTGTAGGATCTGCAGGTTATCACTTAAACTAACAACACTACTTACTGTAAAGCACAAAAATCTTAGCTTCCGAATACCATTAATACAATCTTAAAGGAAACTGTCATATAGTCAGTAAAATCTAAAATTCCAGTCACTTTAATAACTTGTAACTTTAAGGTGGTTCATACCAAGCGATTACATCAAATACATTTTTACCTTTTTATTTTCACCACGTCTGTGTTTCTCAATACTCTGTCTAACATTACTGAAAATATCAAATTGCAATAGTTGTGACAAAAGTAAAAGAACACAATTGCATAAAGCATCCAATCTGAGTAAAATGATCTCCTCTATAACCGCTGTGTACGAGGATCTGAAGAAGACCAGTAACAGGTCACGTTTAGTGACGTTTCTTATTAACCAATGGACGCTTTGCTTTTATAGCTTTGAAAGTGAAAGTAGACGACCACTCGCAGAAGTTGAAATCTTTGTTTTTATTTGGTTTGAATTTTAAATTCACAATCTGAATTACAGTGAACTAACAAATACATTTAGAGTATTATAAAGGCATAAAAAATGTTCATCATGCCAGACATCAATTTAAATGCTTGGTTAGAGTTAAAAATGGGAATAGGTTGTCATCTGATCTTACATTTAGGAAGATTGTGTACTTTAGTCAGATTGATACAACATCATTTTACAGTCTTAACAGCAATAGATACCAGCTACAACTTTCAATATTTGAATACAGCAATTCCACAATGAACAAGGGGTAATGTTTCTAGCAGTGCATACTTTGCATATCGTAGAATCTTACATTAAAATTTTGAATATAAGGAAAAGCATTGAGAAGCCTTTCAGCCAACTTGAGTAGTAAATTTCTGGAGTTATCTCACCTCTTTTCAGCATTTGTCAGTTCTCCACTTCTCAACATTTCTTGTAAATCTTTCAATTCTTGATTATCAGTTCCTGATGCATGTACACTGAAAACACAACACTCAGTTTGAGATGTTACATCAAATTAAAGTAAAATGTATAGAATAAGTGACTTAAATGTACAAAATAATATGAGATGCAAAACTCACTATGTTATGTCTGTCAATAAATATACCTAAAGTTTTGCATCTAGGGCTGTCTAAACAATGTATGTATGCTTCTTCCAAGCTAAAATGATTTTAGTGCTTTCTTGTATCAGTACAGATTATGTACACCTATATTGGTCTTTTCAGAAATCTACCCATATGTTTAGAAACAGAGATATCAAAACACCGTACAAGAACAAAGGAATGTGGCTATATAATTTACCTGTAAGGTAGAACAGGTTTTGCAATTTTCTTGACACTTCCAACTCTAACAAAATCTTCAAATCCTAGATCTAACAATCTGTAAAAGAATAGAAAGATGCTACTGTAATTACAAGCTGTACATAAGGATATGACAATTAAGAAGAATCTAAACACTAGAAAGATTCATATTAAAGGTAGATTGTCATATGTTTTTGGACACAATACCCTTAGCCAAAAATATGAGAAAATTGGTGGTAATTGCCTTCATTCATATGTACTCTACAACATTGTAGTGTCATTATTCTTACACATTTCCCAAAACCACAACTACATGTGTCTGATACCAGTATTTTCTATCCTGACCTATGCGCCGAGTTAGCTAGCATAGGAAATATCTGAATTGGAACCATGTTTGTAGTTGCAGGAAAGTTTTAAGATGCAATGTTTTAGAGTTCATCTGTATTTCTAGAAATTATTACTTGACAAATTTTGATATCAAATAAGACATCTACCTTTAAAAACAGTACATAGTTTATTTTAACAAAGACTTCTAAACCTAGACCCCAGTTAGAAGTTTGAAATCAAATTTAAAGCAAAACTGGCAAGAATAACAAGATGTACAAACACAATAATACTATATCATATCACCAAACCTTACCCATTCAGTATTCTATCCACAGCAACATTGGTAGTTGATGAAATCAATAGTTTCCATGGAAACGGTTGTCCATCAGTGGCAGAATCATTCATATGGAACACCTCTACAAGGAAGAGTACCATCACAGACAACAGGAAACTTTTCCCAGCCCCAAACACACCTAGAAATGGAGAAGTAAATAGATAACAAATTATGGCAAAAATATGAATAAAAGAACACCCTACAAGGTTATTTCAATGGTGATAGTATAACAGCTCTTAGTGAAGTAAACCTCTAGCTTAATTGTGGCAAATTGCCCAACTAATATTACTCTTGGTTTTTGAATTAAAACTTGAACACTATGCTTACCATTTTCATGTATAAACTGATCACACAAGTAGTAAAAATCTCCACGATTAAACAGTGTCACCACCAGAGTGTTATTTCTCTCCCCCACCCAAATATGCAACATGTTATGTCAAATAATGCCTGTAGATAATAATTATGTTCACACATAGCAGGTCATTCAAGTCAAGGATGACTATCAATGTAATTTAATAAACTTGCATTCAGTTTTTATGATCATTGAAAATTGTTTTATCAAATATTCCAATGCTAAATAAGTATTCGAATATTCGGACGTAAGAATCAATATTCCAATGTTCGAATATTTGTACATCCCTAGAAATAGTACATAATGGAAAACAGAGTTTGAAAATATATTGTTATAATTACAGTACCAAGAAACAGTGTACTTACCATGTATCAATAAAACATTTTCAACAGTTGGTGATTTTTCTATAGAGAACATATTTGCTACTCTCCATAAAGCTTCAGCCTGGTCAGTATTCAATCTGTACTGACTGATGTACTGATGTGCCATATCATCCTGAAGTATATGTAAGGTCAAGTATGTGTATGGCCAGAGAACATATTTGCTACTCTCCATAAAGCTTCAGCCTGGTCAGTATTCAATCTGTACTGATTGATGTACTGATGAGCCATATCATCAGCCTGGTCAGTATTCAATCTGTACTGATTGATGTACTGATGAGCCATATCATCAGCCTGGTCAGTATTCAATCTGTACTGATTGATGTACTGATGAGCCATATCATCAGCCTGGTCAGTATTCAATCTGTACTGATTGATGTACTGATGAGCCATATCATCAGCCTGGTCAGTATTCAATCTGTACACTCAATAGCCAAAATAGAGTTCCCAAAATTAGATTTTTGTGGAACGTTCTAAAGTTTCAGTATACTTGGGTAAATAATTCAATTAATACATACTTGACTGTAATGATACTTCGTAGGATTAATGAGTTGAGAATGCATGGCAACTAACGCTATGCGCATTAACCTTGGTGACGTAACAACAGAATAATTCAGCAAGATTGAGCGACAGCACCGCTCGGCAAAGAATCGACAGTGGGGGGAAAAGAAACGATTGCAAGGATACACAAAGACGGGTATTCACCCTCTAAAAAAGCTAAACAACGGAGATAAATTAGCAAACAATTTCAATCCTTTTAAACAAACAGCAATCCATTGACAATTTATAGATCAGGTTTCCCACTGGACGGAACCGAAAACGTCACAGGGCGTGATTTTGAACGTTTAGGCTACTGTTATGTTTTTGTGGTGTATGTGTGTAAACGAGTAGGTATCCTAATTTCTATGAATGGAAATATGTACAGTGATAAGTGTATTTTGGTCTGGTCTGGTTTTCATACTTGACTTTGTGCAGCATACAAATTCTAATTTGTGCGACAAATAGTAAAGCAGACATCAAATTATAGTACTCACCAATTGCTCACAATGTAGATGGACATTTTTGGACCCCTGTAATCCTGACAGTGACCTTGGAGCCTGAAAACCTTTACTTGATGTCAGCATTCTATCATCGTTGTCAACTTTCCTGGAACATATTGAAGACAGAAAAACATTGCACAGACGACAAAATGTTAGTAAATTTCATACCACTGAAACTGCAAAATATCCTTACACTCAAATACTTTTTCATTTAGTCACCATCATACTATGTAACCATTGATACATAAATTCTATTTTTGAACAAAAGCTTTAGTAGATGACGATTTTTACGCAGTTGCACTCGAAACAAATTTGGTTGAGTTTTATCTTCGTAATGATAAACTGGTGATATAATAGCAACCAATTAGACAAACACTCAAGTGTAGTAATCACACTTGTACAGATCCTGTTTTTATTTCATATACACTAATTTCAATATTGTGTTGATTTCTTAATTCCCTTTAGTCAATTCAACAATTTGGCGTAGTACAAATGTACAAGTATAGTACATTAGTCTGCAATCAAGCATTATTCAATCATATGAAGATGTATGGTAAACTTACCTATTCATCAGGTGGGGTAACACAGGTGGTGACTGAGCCTGTATATGTTCACGTATATTGTCTAAACAACTCAATTCTGTAGAAGCGTTTGTAGCTAAGATAGCATGACACAAACCTGTATGGAAAATATAAGTATTACACAGATGTATGTCCACATTATGATGTTAAACAATCCTATGCCTGATATAAATTTGAAGCCCAAAATGAATACCCTTAAAAATATCAGTACCAATTAGTCATTTATTGAATTGGTTTTATATAACTAAACCTTTGCTGTATAATGACAAGACAGTTGTACATTGTATATGTGACACAAATAATCATTTTGCTCATTCACCAACATATGATTAGGTGCATTGACAAGTATTTGTTCAAAACAGAAGTATCTTAAGCACAGGTAAGTACATCAAGTGGAATCCGATATGATGTTGCAACAGTCCAGTTAATCACAAATATGACAAATAATTTACCTCCATTTTGCCAGTTAGAAGGACTATATCCAGCAATTGGTTCTATCTCCACTTCTTGAGATGATGATGGGCCGTAATAGGTGCTTTTAGCAATAAACGTCTGTGTAGGGTTAAAATCCAACTGGTGGGAAATAACCCATATATCATCTGAAATATAAACATACAGTTGTTAAATGTGCACATGAATATCAATACATAATTGAATGCTAGGATATTTCTTCAATAAATTTTATACTGAAGACAAATTTCCAAGGCAACACAACGTGTTAAGCATAATGTGATTTTGAGATGGTGAGACAAGAATCTGTAAAAAGTTTGCCTTTCTTTACAATGAAATAAACACACAAAATCTATTTGAATAAATACAATAACCAGATTGCAAGGGTGACTTAAACATTACATCAGAGACAATATGACAGCAATCATTTTTTATGCATACAATACAACTTCCAACAATGATAATCAATGATTTACCCTTCGCATACATGGATGATCGTCCTTTGAAAGGCAGTTTCAACAAAGTCAGTTTTTTTTGAGGTGCATCAATATCTCCCTTGTTCCTAAACCATTTCTATAAAAATTAATTCCAGAATATTATACAACATGGAGTCTGCTACATTTAGTCACAAAATAAATCCCCAATTCCATCATTACACCAAATATTGATAGGTTTTAGTACATATAAAAGAGACATGAGTGCTGTTCATACAGTCAAACTTGTAACAATAGATACAATACAAGAATGAAAACATAATTTCTTATCGTTTTACTTTCCTATGCTGATGCTTCCTACTGGAGTGGTCAAGCATTTTGCTAATGCTTCCTTTTGGAGTGGTTGAGCATTTTGCTGATGCTTCCTATTGGAGTGGTCAAGCATTTTGTTTGTGGCATTTCCTGCTCCATGTTTTCATTCATTTTAAGACATTCAAAGCAATAAAGTCTAAGTAAACTACAGCTATCACTGAAGGTGATTTATACCCCCACAATACCGCTTGTACAAAGCTTCAGGTAACTGTTTTCCATAGTTGCAGATATACATGTATCACACCAAATAACTTTAATCTGGATTCTCTAAGCACAAAAAGGGAAATAATTCGGTCAAAATGGGGGTCAGAGTTATGAGACATGGTTCCACAGCTTCTTCTGATCCTAAAACATGTGTAAACTTTTGATCCAATACTACCAGTAGTTGCAACGATATTTCACTTAACAAAAACTTTAACCAAGCGGATGCTGATTCCGAGGCAAACTATCAATACTTACTGGTGCCTTTAAGTACTTGTTTATATTCTCCTTTGTACGTTTAATTATCTGACATTCCCCATAGAAAGGAACATGTTGACTCTTCATGTACTGGTTCAAGCTTCCTACATCACATATCTTCCGTCTACTGTTAGTGGTACAACCACCTCTTCTGTTTTCATCTGCCCACTGGAAATACTGATAATAACAAATGCCACATGAATACTAAATGAAAGATGAAATTTGAAAATGCAACATGAATGACAATAAAAGACTACAAGTCTATATAATGGTGTAATGCAATATAACTAAATCATTGATCAGCTTCCATCATCATTTGAAAGACCCACACAGACAGCTCAGTCAGAAGAGCACTCTGTTGCCAACCTGGAGGTTGTGACTTCAAACCCTAGTGAATAGTATGTTCCCCGAGACAATTTGACGTAAGATAATACATCCAATGTCACTTGTCATTCTCCTCTCAAATATGCAGGGAAAGTTGTCAGTAACTTGAGAAAGACCAGGTTGGTACTGTATGCTAACCTAGGAACACTGACCACAGTATGTACTTGAAATATGGGTGAGATACAGAGTAAAACTCAAACACAATGTACAATTCAACAGGCATGCAATCCATCATTTTCAGACTTTTCACAAATCTCTCAGTATAACAATAAAAGATGTTTGTCATAGTTTCACAGAAATATTGTTATGATAACTGCTTGTCCTCTATGAATGAAAAGAGCCGAATCCAGATGACAAGATAGTGGTATACATTGGGTGTCAATAAGAGCTGGGAGCCAGTCAATTACCCGGTAACTTAAGCATCATCACCCGGCTACTGATGAATGATCATAATTTAATGTTTAACTTGCAGTGAATTCTCACCAGATTTAACATACCTTACATTGCTGGTTCCTGTTTGCACTACAAGCATAGAAATATCTACCACAATTAGGTCCTTCTTTCTTCACACAGACCATCTTAGATGGTACACCACACTGACACACAGGGTTAGGATTGCTTACAGCAGTTCTAGGTAGTTCTGTAATTATGTTAGGATTAAAAAAACATTGCGGGAATATATAAGGAATACGATTCATACGGATGCTGGAAATCAACATTTATACTTTCTATCAGTATTCTTAATCATTACTAATTGACAGAAATGTCAAACTGCACATTTTCCACCTCAAAATACATTTCATCATTAGCTATAGAAAGTTAGTTTTTACAATAAGAATTTTACCAACAAAATATAATGTCTTACAAGGCATTTTAACAAGCATTTAAATCATACAGTTTCGAACACGATCATATCTAAGCAAGATGAGTATGAACAATCAACTAAACAGATCATTAATATTACTTGATTGAGTTTCACAATAAGTTGATGTGTCCACTTTAGATAATGCATGATGGTATCTTCTTGCAACATCCAATAAATGGCTATTGATATACTCTGCAATAAAAAACAAAATATAAAAACACAACATCAATTAAACAAGAACACTACTACTTAAAAGCATGTAACAAATTGTCAAACTTGAACCTCATGAAAATTTGATGTTCCCAGGACAATGTTCCTGTCGGGCAGTTTTGATAAAAATTTACGCAAATATTATTCATCACAATATTTTTTTCCAGTTTTATTTCTTCATAAATACATTGGAATACCGGTAAAGTTATACGGAAGAATAGAGGATCTAAAATGAGTAGTCATGTTTTGTTGAAATTATTAAATGACTTGGGCAAAACAACGATTAATTACGATAATTAAATCAGAGTTGGCCTATCTTGAAAATGAACATGGAACAAAAAATTAACACCATCAATACTTTAAAACAGTTTTAAGGAAAACATTGAAGAAGTATTAATATGTGATGCGGCCCTAATTTACATAAATAATCCACTAGTGGATTAAGAGAAATAATGCACATGTTATAATCACTCCCACACCGTATGTTATGTGATAAGGTACTATAATTAACGATGCCAATAAAAAATATGTTCAATATCAATCACAATATTACAAGTTGAAATTTGCTATCCATGAACATAAATTTAAGTTTTACCATTAAGAGCTGCAGTGATAATTTGTTTATAATTGTTGACAGATGAGAATGTGGCAGGTATAGCAACTTGTCTCACAACATTCTGCATCTTATCTGTCTCTGGTTTACTAGGAAATCTCAGTTCAGTCTGGCTTATACTCTGTCCAGCTTGTACCTAAATCAAATAATTATATTATCATATGAATATTGAAGTTGTATATCTTCAAAACAAAATCAAGGACTGTTTTTCTATCATCAAAACCAGTGGGTTTTTTGGGGCCTTTTTGGGGCCTTTTTGGGGCCTTTTTGGGGCCGAAATTCGGACCCATTCCTCTCACTCAAAAGTATGTTTTTTTCCCCTATCCTCCATTAAAATTCCCTCCTACAGCTTTTTTTTTTTTAGATTGGAGATGTTGCCAGTATTGTTGACATTTTTAGTCAGAAAGATAGAAACATTGCCCTGTAATGAAACTAACTGATCTGTTAGCATATTTACATGTTTACATCACTGCAACAAAGAAGTGTAGTGAATACAGACATAGAAATATATACTTTTTTATGCACATTATTTTTCCCCTATTTTCCCCTCACAACGCTATTTTCCCCTATCTTAGGGCCCCGCCACCATTCCCCTAGAAGCGAAAAGAAACACTGAAAACATACAACATCCTGTCCAATACACAGTCAACCAACTAGAAGTGACTTCATATATTTTCATCTTTCATAATTATATAAACTAATTTCAGTTAATGCTTTTGTAAGGAGAGTTCATGTAATCTTAATGTTAAATAAGCTTTCAGATACACATAATCAGGAAATGGAAATGATTATTATCTTAATATATTAGCAGTACCAACCTTGGGTAAACATTTCGAACCATTTGACATCACAGGGCTGTTTCTGGATGGTAACTGGAACCTGGATTAGATAAGTGTTACAATCAATACAGCAGTATCTTAACAACAAAATAAAACTAAAAACAGCCATAACTCTGTTAAAAATGTCAGTGTTTTGTTTAAAAAAATCGAACTGGATACCAGAATATTAACAAGAACTCATAATATATTGGGATGATGCTAGCACTAGTGAAAGATTTTGTCAAGATAACTTCATAACTTATATCACTACAAATCTAGAATTTGTAAATATTCCAGCAAATATTTACCTCTGACTGGTATTGGCAACAGAAGTCTGTCTGTACTGCTGATCCTGTTTTGGTATGTTGGACTGTATCGTATTGCAGTTATAAGCTTTAACAAGATCAACCACTTTGCTTACACCAGCCATGCTTGGGGATGTCAATGTATTTGTACAATCATTATCTGACTTGTTTATCTCCAGGTTGCTATCCACAGTTACATCAAAATTATGTTTCTCAGGTACAACCATGTTCTCCACAGGTAATTTTGGGTCGACTTTTCTTTCATTCATCAGCCTCAGGCATTTGAAAGTTGGTTTTACTTTTGGTGAATCATTTTCTTTATTCCTTTCTGAGTCATTTGTTACAATCTGTTTGACAGGTGGCTTCCATCCAATCCTCAATGTAGGTGGTGTTTTCTTTGTGCATACTACATTAGTGTTTGACTCACTCACTGCTGCTATGTCACTGTCGAAAGACAAATCTAATGATTCATCCAAACTAAACTTAATGGTATTATTTTTCTTATCAAAGTTCTGTTGGCCATTTATATCCTGTGCAGGGGCTCCATTCATCTTGGTAGTAGTTGCCCCATTCCTAGTATATGAACCCGAATTCTGTTCCCTCAAAGGTGATGAATCTTCAGCAATTGCTTCTTCCTCAGTTAAGATTGCCTTTTCATTATCAATCAGTATGTTTAAACCAGCATTCTGAGAGGACATAGAATCTATTGAATGACCTGATGATAAACAAGGGGATTCTTTGGGGAAAAGGGATGTATTTGAATGTTTACAATTAGTCTTAGATGTTGAAACTTTGCTTAATCTGTCATTACTGTCATCCTCTTCATTATCATAACATAAGTTTTCGAAATTGTCTTTTTCAGAATATTCATTAACTTCAGTAATTTCTTCAAAGTCCTTTTCGCCACTTCTTGAAACCATTACCTGATTTTCTGAACTGTTCACAATGCTTTCAGCTTGCTTCATTTCTGAATCTCTAACATTATTTTCCTCAGTGATTTTCAGCAGGTCTGAGGAATTATTTCTTTTTATTTCTTGAACCTGCTGTGTTGCTGTCTTAGCAACTGGAAGTCTGACATTGGGAATATTTAATGCATCCATGTCAAAACATTCAGCCTCGAACATATCATCAAATGAATCACATGAGAAAAATGATTCTGAATTCTGTTCATTGCCATGGATAACATCATTGGCAGAACTGACAATTTTGTCATTTATATCTCTATCACAGCTATTTGGACCAAGAAGTATCTGTTGCTTCACTTGAGCAGGGTCTTCAACAGAAGTGTCCATGGTCACACATACGTCATGTTGATCATGTTTCTTACCTTCATGCTCTACAATAGTTTTATTGATGACTGCACTTTGTACATTTAAAACTTGTTTTCCCATGTTCCAATTAGAATCAGAATTCAAATCACTTCTCTGTACATTTCTCTTACGTTGGGTATTATATAGATCAGGAGAACTTTGAAGAACAGAAAATTCTTTCACTTTGTCCGTATTTTTAAGTTTATCCGCTATTTCAACAAGATCAATTTCATTATCATCACTGTTCTCACTTGCCAAAAACATTTTCCATCTAGTTAAACCATTTACATTGACTTCTTTTCTTTCTTCAACATCACCACTTTTATAATCAAAAACTTCTTGTGTGGGACGATTTCTATTAGCAAATTGTTCATCATGTTCCCGCTGCATCAAACTATGCTGTGGATGCTGCAATGCATTCAAATAGCTATTATCTCCATCAGTCTCCTGTTTGTGATTAAACTGTGCATCATCTTGATGGTTCAAGTTAGAACCAAGATTCCAACATCTACCAGCATCACTGTCCTCAGCGTCAGTATCAGATCTGTCATTGTTATCACTCTGTTGAAGGTAGTCAGTAGGATCTACATCAATGTTGTTCTGTCTGTTGATATGACCTGATTTAACACCAGGTTTGATCACATTACTCTGACCACCACTTCTAGCACACACATCCCTGGATTTGGTAGAATCATCATTGTATCTTGCATCAGTACATTCTGCGAGACTATCATCATCTACATTGTCACCATTCTCTGTTCGGCGATACATTATCCTTGGCTGATATAATTGTTGGTAGATTTCCTCATCATCTACAGAAGCAAACACAATGGCCATTACTAAAGTTATACATACAATGTAGACAACATAAAGACAACTTAAAACACTGAACGAGTCAAAAATATGAAATGGACTTTCTATTAAATATACAATCAAACCCGACAATCAATGCTTCCTTCTTACAAGAACCAAACTAAACTCTTAAACACACAATATTTCTCTCTTCCCTTTTATTCATCAACTGCATAACACATGTACATGAACATGTATTATGATTTCCGACTACCAACTTTATGAAATTTGTGAAGTTATATCATATTGATTGTCATAACAACCAGAGTTTGGATATACTTGTTGTATTAGACATACTGCTATGTATGATCATTAAAGTACTATTTCTACTTCATTACTGCAATGGTTTAGCATCATTTCCTCACTGGTAAGTCATAATGCCGAAGACGACTAGTAAAGAAATGGCCAACACGTTTTATCTCCACTTCAGTCTTTGGCTTTAGCACGCTTTCAATACATTTTATGGCAAGCGACACAAAAATAACCATTTACATTTTGGAAAGAATTATTTCATTACCAAATGTTTGTGACCGTTGTTTTTCATTCTGCATATCATTCAGTGGTGTTTCATAGTTGCTATTACTCACTTGCCAAGGGAGAGCACTGTATTCTTCCTATTGATTGTAAATAAGTCATACATTTATACATGTACTACCACATATATGCCACATGCAGGCAATAAAGTTACAGACAAAATATTTATGAAGATGGGAAATAATAAAGCAGACACCAAGGGAAGATTCATCAACTAAAATATATACAGTAAAATCTCAATAAAAAGACCTCCCTTGGGACCCTTGAAAACTGGTCTTAATATTGAGGTGGTCTTTATATTGAGGTTAAATAAATAACAGAGCAGTTAAAATGGACATGAATATTGTGTTCTTAATATTGAGGTGGTCTAATCACTGAGGTGGTCTTTAAGTGAGGTTTTACTGTATATATACATATATATATATTGGGATATGTATATTAATAATATATATTTAACTATTAAAATTTAAGAATGAAATTTGCTGATGGATTTAAGGATGGTGTGAGATACTCTACCTCTGAAAAATCATCAGTTGATGCTTTGAAACACGACATATCACTGTATAGATAAGGTGTTGATTTGCCACTTGTATCTAAAAGGAAATAATGACATTGATGGTATTACATGAGTAGTTATCAACTTCAGACAAGTATAAACTGAATATTTTACTTTGGCACCATTTGCCTCTCATTAACAAATCTCTAGTAAAACAACATAAAGAAACCACACAATATTACAGCACAACTTCTCTAGAGCAACACACTTTGAGAGACATAAATTTTGAGTATTATTGAGAGGACATTGATCCAGGGAGGTTAAATTGACCAAACTTTCTATCACGGCATAATTATATTGTTGTTGCCAAGCAGTTGTTGCTCACAACATGGCTTCTCTGGAGGGGCCGCACAGTTTCCAACTTAATGAAATCTTATTACATGTTTGACTAGCTCAGTATATGCATTACAGATAACAAATTATTTTGGATCATTAATGTTTTAGTATTCACAAAAGTAACACAACTTTAAAGTAAAACAGTAAGGAATCAAAAAACTGAAATCCTCTACCTGAATCCGACAATGTTTGAAATGGTGACCGATGTAACATGTTTCCATGATTGTATCTGATACTCTCACAGTCAGGTTGTGTACGGTACTCCTGTTCACACACTGAATCAACATCATGAATACTTTCAGTACGCGTGCTTGAGTCTCTAGTGTGATGAATCTTTGATACCCTTGCAGATGAAACATAAGGTAAACTGTAATCATCCAACTTACTGCTGATCTGAAATAAAAGTTTGTTCACATTTGATGCACAAAACAGTTTTCATGTACATGTACCAATAAGTTCTACCTTAACCACAATACTGACATGGCATCATGAAACAAAACCCAATGGAACTATGTAAACATATTCATACATCAATGAATCCTTATTTTTACCTTGTACAAAAAGGAGAAATTTTAACATTTAAAACATCTTCTACAATACGACTTACCAGTAAGGGTACGAGCGTGAGCTCCAGTAAGGGTACGAGCGTGAGCTCCAGTAAGGGTACGAGCGTGAGCTCCAGTAAGGGTACGAGCGTGAGCTCCAGTAAGGGTACGAGCGTGAGCTCCAGTAAGGGTACGAGCGTGAGCTCCAGTAAGGGTACGAGCGTGAGCTCCAGTAAGGGTACGAGCGTGAGCTCCAGTAAGGGTACGAGCGTGAGCTCCAGTAAGGGTATGAGCGTGAGCTCCAGTAAGGGTACGAGCGTGAGCTCCAGTAAGGGTACGAGCGTGAGCTCCAGTAAGGGTACGAGCGTGAGCTCCAGTAAGGGTACGAGCGTGAGCTCAGTATTGTAACCACATCGTGAATATACTCTATTAGAGGAATGTGATTACTGAAGATGATGATGATCCTTTCTCGCAGGTAAGTGATGACACTTCTTACTACAGAATAGGTAAATTATTATTTTACGTAACTTGTCACAAAAACATGTGTAACATAAGTTTGAATGTTTGTACGTAATCAGTTGAACAAACACTACTTACAGAATGCTCTTGCCTGCAGCTTGATTTGAAACCTGAAATTGCATAACAACAGATTTACAATATTTTAACTGAGTGAAGTAAAGGCAGCTGTTTAGATAGATTGGTCATACCAGGTACAACATCGTCTTCTCCAATCATCAGTATGCATACGAAACATTGAATAATTATTGATATTTAATCTATAGTTCAAGAAGTAATAAAGAATTATAATAATAATATTAATAATGACTTCATTTAAAGAGGCTACACAGTTGGGCAAGCCCAATATTCCCTGTGGGCCTCTGACAAATACACATATTTACACAAATGTACACATTATAATATTTAAAGTACGAAATAATGCAAATGAAAAACAGTTTAAACCAGAACTATACATTTACACATATTCACATGGTATAATAAAACAACATATCCTAAAATAATGTAATAACATATGTACACAAAATCTAAACACGAGACTAGGTTGAATGTGATTTTTTCCAATGGTTGAGATATGCTTTTTTAACCTTTTTATAAATTTTCATTTAACATTTATTAAATTTCATTAAACTTTTATAATGTAATCTTACCAGATTGTAGGTTTGGTTCTCTGTTCTCTTGTCTCTCTTTTTTTTGTGTTCTGTTAACACGTTTTCCAAACAACAGTCGAGGATGTGGAGGTGAAATTTGTAAACCTTTCAATGGATCTTCATCACCTGAATCATAATTACAAAATGTATTAATTAATTAATTAATTAATTAACTCCCTTGGTTTGACTACAAGAATCATTGAACAAATACAGTAAACTCCCCTTATAAGTTATATTGCTTACCGAGATTCACTGCTTATTACAATAAAAATCCCACGGTCCCAGCCAGCTTGCTCTATATTTCTACTGATTATACCCAGTGGTTTGAGCTTTAAGTCAATAAGTCAATCAAAACTTCCTGAAGCTAGTTGACATGGACACAGTTCACATTTAACTGAAGCTAAATGTCCATAGCCTAGCTTTAATGGATATTTATGTTTTACAGTGCCCACATATATGAAGCGTTTAACCTACCTACAGGTATATCATCCATGGAAAATGTAGGAGTCTGCTTCTGTGGATGGGACAATTGATTAGTTGTTCTCATACAAGTTCTTTGAGCTGAATGAAGATTCATGGACAAACCACTTGTACTTGATGATGTGTGATTAACATGAAATGAAGGACTATACTGCTGTCTGTTATGTTCAGTGTGGCTCAATGGTGATTCACAACTTTTATCAACAGGCAATGGCAGCTCCTCATCAAAATATCTGGAGTCAACATACTGTTCTATGTCATGTATGTGGTTGTTAGAGCATTTTGTCTGAGTTTGCATTTCACCGGGAGTTGCACTATCTTGAATATATTGACTATCAGAATCTAACATATCACAGCTGCTGAATCCAAATGTTACTTGAGAATCAGCCATTTTAGCTCCATGTGTCACAATATCACTTTCTGTCATAGTTTTGCTATCCTCTGTTCTATGGACATCATGAACACCTTGACTTTCACCATTTACTGTATCAATGCTGAATTCCATGGTGTCTTGACTAGTCATGACCGTGCTTTCACTGTTTTCTACCATACTTTCACAGTTTTTTACCTCTTCATAATTTTTCTCCACAGAATGTCTTTCATTTCCTTCCAGTACCAAGTTTTCATTTGTATCCTCCATAACTTTATCAATATCACCTTGACTATCCAGAAGGTAATCATTATCTTCCATTTTATCACTTTTCTCAGTAACATCATTTTCTGTCACCAAATTACAAGTATTTCTGTTCTGTCCAACATTACAACTTGTCTTTGGAGAATTATCTTGATTATCTACAACATCATCACTATTGTCTTCCAATTTATCACAGGCTTCCTGACTATTTGTCATACTTTCATAGCAACCATCATCAATATTTGGACAATTATCAACCAGTTTATCACTTCCTGAACTTTTGGAATGGCTAAGTGGATTGTCTGGCAAATCGCTCACTGATTTAACATCACAAAACATTTGCTGATCACTTCTCAGTCCATGTACCGAGGTTGGTTTTTCATTATTGTCATTGCACAACCATTTATCATTAACAGCACAGTCTGAATCAATCTCTTCATTCACTGTGTCAACCATTATTGAACTTGGTTTATTCAATAAACCATGTGATGGAACATCATGACCTGAATTCTGAGTGTCAGCGATATCACCAGCTTTATCCTCATCTATCTCAGTATCACTGTCTGTAACATGGGATAAAGGAGAAAAATTGATATGAAAACTAACAGTAAAATCTTCATCCTCATTGTTCTCATCTTTACCCATGTCACTAAGCTTTTCTCCACTAGTTACCTGACTAGAAACAACTTCCCTGTGATCATTAGGTAAGGTATCATTCTTTGCAGCACTATGTTCTGATGTAGCACCATTAAGTTTATCTTTGAAGCTATTAACTAAAGCATCATTTTCATCACATAAAAGTTTAGTGGTAGACGGGACAAAAGTTTCCTTAAATTCAACCACTAAATCCTCTTTATGAGAATCTTTTGAACTTATACCATCAACTTTCTCTATAAATCCATCAGTCAATGGATCATTTCCATCAGTTAAAGGCTTATCAACACATTTTGCAAGCAATGGATGATCAGGAGTTTTTATTTCATAAAGTTGATTTCTGCTCTTTGAAATATTTCTGAAGTTATCTGTTGTCTTAGCCAATCCTGAAAACTTACGAACTTGCTTAGCCTCGTTACATGGCATACACCTAGAGTCAAGATCGTCACTTGATGGTCCTTTCTTCCCTAATAACTTCATTATCTGAAAGAGGTTTCTTTTGTCAGGAACTGTATCAGTAGCAATGGTGTTACTAAGGTCATTATGTGAAAAGACAGCATTTTCTTGTTCATGTGCACTGAACTTAATCAGATCTTCAACTTTACCATTATATTCCAAAGGATCCCCAATTTCATTATTACTGTCAGGATTGCATTTGCTGTCTTCCAAGAATGTTGTTTGCTCAATCTTGTTAGACACATTTCTATTATAAATAGATCTATCAGTTGAATGGACATACTTCTCAATTTCATAATCATTCAAAGAAGATCTACTGTTTCTGGACAAAGTGTCAGACATATTATTAGAACAGTCCATATGCTTAGCATTCAAATCTACACTACTATGTTTAGTACTGTTTTCAGACAGGTTATGAGATCCTCCTGCTGGTCTGAACAAACCACTCATGTCTGGGCTACTATGTTTAGATCCATACACAGACCAAGGGGATGTTCTTTTAATGGACTGTAAACCATCACCAGATTCCTGACTAGAATTATCCTGACTTGATCCATACTGATTGTACATACTGATAAGGTTTCTTCCCACATTTGTTGCTGGTGAATTCATAAACATAGCTTGAGAAAATTCAGAAGTAGAAGTCTTTATATTAGATGTATATGAGCATTGTTGACTGGGTACTAAGTCTGGTTTCCCTCCAGCAGCAATCGGTGGCTGGTACTCCTGTTCAGCTATCTGGGAATCTCTGAGACAGGCTTGTTTTACAACTCTTGGAGGCATAAAGCCCTGGAAGATAAAGATGATGACAGTTCAATTATTCCACTTAATGAATTTATAGAGGAAGTGAATGTAAATGATATGTTGTGTAGTGCAAGATGGGACAGTTATATGTGGATAAGCTATTCGCAACAGAAAAGCATATTAACAGAACAGAACAAGAGCGCTGACTGGAGTGTGAAAATAATCTGTGTAAAAAGGATAATTAAAGACAAATTTTAGGTAATTTCTATAATCAAAGGGTGATAACTCCAGAGTGATTTGGTGATGATTGGACAAATGCATCTAAATTTATTGATCGGACAACTTACTGGACGCCGCCCGCCATGCCCATCCACCTGCCTGCCCAACCGACTGCCTGTATGCCGCAGGTGAAACTATAATACATCCCGTTCTATGAAAGGGCGTATAAAAAAGAATAAACAATACATATCATCCTATATATTCAGGACTTAATAAAAATAATACCGAGTTTTTCCTCTTTAACCCAGCACATCTTGCACGAGAAAAAGTTGTGATGGAAGGCTTTACTGCAGTTGTTACATCAATAGATGTAGCTTCACCTGAAATACAAACATCATCTTTCACTTGTACAATTATGTATCTCTTTACTTAGAAATAAATCAAAAGTAGTCATCTGGTACAATCATTCCAGCTGCTATCATTCAGAAGATATAAGATAACAGATTGTCCAAAATTAACTAAACAGAACAGATACCTTATTTTCACTTAAAAAGTACATTATCATATATGAATCAACAAGATATAATTGCTGTTAAATTGCTACAATTTCTAATTGTATGGCTGTCATTGACAAAGACCATTATCAACAATATGATATAATCATCAATTATATAATAAATTCTTTAATAGACATTTAACTCCTATTTTTATGCATAATTATGTGTTATATTTAAATGTTAAGCATTTTTATGATAACAAGATACCATTTAAGTATTTAATCTATACTTTTAACTTCACAGTATTATATTATATAGCCGACATTTGGAATGCATTAGCCACTAGAGCACTGTTCATCAAGCAGCCGACTACAAAGCTACGTTACGCTATTTTGGCATATTTTTAGTCTGTACCCATTCTTCTGTTTCTTCCCCCACCCTACTATCATTATCACTAAGTATGTATCGAAAATCGATCGACAATCGATCAACAGAAAAAAATCATTGGTATATCGATTTCAATTGTATCATTGACAGCCCTATCTAATTGCTAGTCTAAAAATATGTTTCAAAGCTAGAAATGATATACCCCAAACTAATATCACCTGTTTGTTGATTATCCGATTTCTTCAGGTCTTCAATCAAGATAAAGTATCTATCACTTTCAAGCTGTTCTCCAATCAGTATATCTTCTATCTTGACATGAATAGTATCCAATCTTCTACCACTGTCATCATATAATACAGCCTGAAATATACACAGTAAAACCTCTGAAATATACACAGTAAAACCTCTGAAATATACACAGTAAAACCTCTGAAATATACACAGTAAAACCTCTGAAATATACACAGTTAAACCTCTGAAATATACACAGTAAAACCTCTGAAATATACACAGTAAAACCTCTGAAATATACACAGTAAAACCTCTGAAATATATACATTAAAACCTCTGAACTATACACAGTTAAACCTCTGAAATATACACAGTAAAACCCTCTGAAATATACACAGTAAAACCTCTGAAATATACACAGTAAAACCCTCTGAAATATACACAGTAAAACCTCTGAAATATATACAGTAAAACCTCGGAAATATACACAGTAAAACCTCGGAAATATACACAGTTAAAACTCTGAAATATACACAGTAACACCTCTGAAATATACACAGTTAAAACTCTGAAATATATACAGTAAAACCTCTGAAATATACACAGTAAAACCTCTGAAATATACACAGTAAAACCTCTGAAATATACACAGTTAAAACTCTGAAATATACACAGTAACACCTCTGAAATATACACAGTAAAACCTCTGAAATAAACACAGTAAAACCTCTGAAATATACACAGTAAAACCTCGGAAATATACACAGTAAAACCTCTGAAATAAACACAGTAAAACCTCGGAAATATACACAGTAAAACCTCTGAAATAAACACAGTAAAACCTCTGAAATATACACAGATAAACCTCTGAAATATACACAGTAAAACCTCTGAAATATACACAGTAAAACACAGTAAAACCTCGGAAATATACACAGTTAAAACTCTGAAATATACACAGTAACACCTCTGAAATATACACAGTTAAAACTCTGAAATATATACAGTAAAACCTCGGAAATATACACAGTAAAACCTCTGAAATATACACAGTAAAACCTCTGAAATATACATGTATACAGTAAAACCTCTGAAATAAACACAGTAAAACATCTGAAATATACACAGTAAAACCTCTGAAATATACACAGTTAAAACTCTGAAATATACACAGTAACACCTCTGAAATATACACAGTAAAACCTCTGAAATAAACACAGTAAAACCTCTGAAATATACACAGTAAAACCTCGGAAATATACACAGTAAAACCTCTGAAATAAACACAGTAAAACCTCTGAAATATACACAGATAAACCTCTGAAATATACACAGTAAAACCTCGGAAATATACACAGTAAAACCCTCTGAAATATACACAGTAAAACCTCTGAAATATACACAGTAAAACCTCTGAAATATACACAGTAAACCATCTGAAATATATACAGTAAAACCTCTGAAATACACACAGTAAAACCTCTGAAATATACACAGTAAAACCTCGGAAATATACACAGTAAACCCTCTGAAATATACACAGTAAAACCTCTGAAATATACACAGTAAACCATCTGAAATATATACAGTAAAACCTCTGAAATATACACAGTAAAACCTCTGAAATATACACAGTAAAACCTCTGAAATATACACAGTAAAACCTCTGAAATATACACAGTAAAACCTCTGAAATATATACAGTAAAACCTCTGAAATATACACAGTAAAACCTCTGAAATATACACAGTAAAACCTCTGAAATATACACAGTAAAACCTCTGAAATATACACAGTAAAACCTCTGAAATATACACAGTAAAACCTCGGAAATATACACAGTAAAACCTCGGAAATATACACAGTAAAACCTCTGAAATATACACAGCAAAACCTCGGAAATATACACAGTAAAACCTCTGAAATATACACAGTAAAACCTCGGAAATATACACAGTAAAACCTCGGAAATATACACAGTAAAACCTCGGAAATATACACAGTAAAACCTCTGAAATATACACAGTAAAACCACTGAAATATACACAATAAAACCACTGAAATATACACAGTAAAACCTCGGAAATATACACAGTAAAACATCGGAAATATACACAGTATAACCTCGGAAATATACACAGTAAAACCTTGTTATCTATGACAACATTAAATTGAATCTGAATTTGTAAGAGAGACAGACGACCATTGAAATATTTGCAATAATGGGTGTAAAATATACTTGACAAAATGTTTATTCTAAATTAATATAAAAAGAATGTTTCACACATCCAAATAAGGACACATTACAGTGACATATAGCTATGGGCAGATTACTGTGACAACAAGTTATGATCAGAATACTATGATTTCTAGCTAAAAAGTTGTCTATTTTCCGGCAGATCCTGATGACATCTCACTGAGGTCATCGAGCTATGGTCATGTTATTGTGACATCTAGAAATAGTCATATGATGGTGACATCTTGCAATGGTCATATTATGGTGATATCTAGCAATGATCATATTATGGTGACATCTAGCAATGGTCATATTATGGTGACATCTAGAAATGGTCATATTATGGTGACATCTAGCAATGATCATATGATGGTGACATCTAGCGATGATCATATTATGGTGACATCTAGCAATGGTCAGATTATGGTGACATCTAGCAATGGTCATATTATGGTGACATCTAGCAATGGTCATATTATGGTGACATCTAGCAATGGTCATATTATGGTGACATCTAGCAATGGTCATATTATGGTGACATCTAGCAATGGTCAGATTATGGTGACATCTAGCAATGGTCAGATTATGGTGACATCTAGCAATGGTCAGATTATGGTGACATCTAGCAATGGTCAGACTACTATAACATCAAGCTATGGTCAGATTATACTGACATCTAGCTATGGTCAGATTATACTGACAACTAGCAATGGTCAGACTACTGTAACATCTAGCTATGGTCAGGTTATGGTGACATCTAGCAATGGTCAGAATATGGTGACATCTTATGGTGACATCTAGCAATGGTCAGCTTATGGTGACATCTAATGGTGACATCTAGCAATGGTCAGATTATGGTGACATCAAGTAATGGTCAGATTATGGTGACATCTAGAAATGGTTAGATTATGCTGACATCTAGCAATGGTTAGATTATGCTGACATCTAATGGTGACATCTAGCAATGGTCAGATTATGCTGACATCAAGCTATGGTCAGATTATGGTGACATCTAGCAATGGTCAGATTATGCTGACATCTAGCAAAGATTCAGACTACTGTAACATCTAGCAATGGTTAGACTACTGTAACATCAAGCAATTGGTCAGACTACTGTAACATCTAGCAATGGTCAGACAACTGTAACATCTAGCTATGGTTAGACTACTGTAACATCAAGCAATTGGTCAGACTACTGTAACATCTAGCAATGGTCAGACAACTGTAACATCTAGCTATGGTTAGACTACTGTAACATCAAGCAATTGGTCAGACTACTGTAACATCTAGCAATGGTCAGACTACTGTAACATCTAGCAATGGTCAGACTACTGTAACATCTAGCAATGGTCAGACTACTGTAACATCAAGTAATGGTCGGACTACTGTAACATCTAGCAATGGTCAGACTACTGTAACATCTAGCAATGGTCAGACTACTGTAACATCTAGCAATGGTCAGACTACTGTAACATCAAGTAATGGTCAGACTACTGTAACATCTAGCAATGGTCAGACTACTGTAACATCTAGCAATGGTCAGACTACTGTAACATCAAGCAATGGTCAGACTACTGTAACATCTAGCAATGGTCAGACTACTGTAACATCTAGCTATGGTCAGGTTATGGTGACATCTAGCAATGGTCAGAATATGGTGACATCAAGTAATGGTCAGATTATGCTGACATCTAGCAATGGTTAGATTATGCTGACATCTAATGGTGACATCTAGCAATGGTCAGATTATGCTGACATCAAGCTATGGTCAGATTATGGTGACATCTAGCAATGGTCAGACTACTGTAACATCTAGCAATGGTCAGACTACTGTAACATCAAGCAATGGTCAGACTACTGTAACATCAAGCAATGGTCAGACTACTGTAACATCTAGCAATGGTCAGACTACTGTAACATCTAGCTATGGTCAGGTTATGGTGACATCTAGCAATGGTCAGAATATGGTGACATCTTATGGTGACATCTAATGGTGACATCTAGCAATGGTCAGATTATGGTGACATCAAGTAATGGTCAGATTATGCTGACATCTAGCAATGGTCAGATTATGCTGACATCAAGCTATGGTCAGATTATGGTGACATCTAGCAATGGTCAGACTACTTCGACATCTAGCAAAGATTCAGACTACTGTAACATCTAGCAATGGTTAGACTACTGTAACATCAAGCAATTGGTCAGACTACTGTAACATCTAGCAATGGTCAGACAACTGTAACATCTAGCTATGGTCAGACTACTGTAACATCTAGCTATGGTCAGACTACTGTAACATCTAGCAATGGTCAGACTACTGTAACATCTAGCAATGGTCAGACTACTGTAACATCTAGCAATGGTCAGACTACTGTAACATCAAGTAATGGTCAGACTACTGTAACATCTAGCAATGGTCAGACTACTGTAACATCTAGCAATGGTCAGACTACTGTAACATCTAGCTATGGTCAGACTACTGTAACATCTAGCAATGGTCAGACTACTGTAACATCTAGCAATGGTCAGACTACTGTAACATCTAGCAATGGTCAGACTACTGTAACATCAAGTAATGGTCAGACTACTGTAACATCTAGCAATGGTCAGACTACTGTAACATCTAGCAATGGTCAGACTACTGTAACATCTAGCAATGGTCAGACTACTGTAACATCTAGCAATGGTCAGACTACTGTAACATCAAGCAATTGTCAGACTACTGTAACATCTAGCAATGGTCAGACTACTGTAACATCTAGCAATGGTCAGACTACTGTAACATCTAGCAATGGCAGACTACTGTAACATCAAGTAATGGTCAGACTACTGTAACATCTAGCAATGGTCAGATTACTGTAACATCTAGCTATGGTCAGACTACTGTAACATCAAGCAATGGTCAGACTACTGTAACATCTAGCAATGGTCAGATTACTGTAACATCTAGCTATGGTCAGACTACTGTAACATCAAGCAATGGTCAGACTACTGTAACATCTAGCAATGGTCAGATTACTGTAACATATAGCAATGGTCAGACTACTGTAACATCTAGCTATGGTTTGGCTACTGTAACATCTAGCAATGGTCAGACTACTGTAACATCAAGCTTTGGTTTGGCTACTGTAACATCTAGCAATGATCAGACTACTGTAACATCTAGCAATGGTCAGACTATTGTAACATCTAGCAATGGTCAGACTACTGTAACATCTAGCATTGGTCAAACTACTTCGACATCTAGCAATGGTCATACAACTGTAAACTGATCATGCCATAATTTCTACGTCATAATTGTTTAAGAGTTCAAAATACTGCATATGCTGGGATTTAAAACATTCAAATTATGCAAAAGAAATGTATATGTCAAGATAATTTTGCATGAAATTTTGAAGTCATTGGTCAGATGAGTAGTATGTTTGTTTCATCCTTGATCTCCACATTAATGAAAGGCCAACATCCTAAAAACTGAGTTATTACAAAAATGAACAAGAAATATCTTGAAAAAAGATGGTCGGCGCAATCTGAAGCAAGCAAATTAGTTGCAATCTGAAGGTTAAAATTTGTTGTGCTACATAATAAAATAGCAGAAATGTTACAATTGCTGGTCACTCAATTATGTTACACTATAGTAACTCCGATACCTGTAAGGGGAGATGACTTTGTAGGAGTTAGGATAAAAGTTACTATGTAGTGAGATTAGTCATATCAAATCTTGAAATATACTATAGATCTATTTTCAGAAAATAGATTTCGGTAATTTTACCATTATTCAGTGCATTTCAGTATTGAAATGTTCCCCTTATCGAAAGTTTAACCAATCCGCATCAAGGTAACAAACATTGTTCGGTTGAAGAGAAGTTGGCTTAGTGGTTAACGTAAGATTTGATTGGTTTACACAACACTGATACGCAAATAGCAAATCCCTGTTAGTATGGCTGTGCCGAAAAAAAAAATTTGTACAAATTTACATAAGTTGGCATTAAGCATGACAAAAAATTGATACTGGTTTGCATAGAACATTGGAAAATGATTTTCTAAAAATTCATAGTTATATATTGTTTTACGGCGCATCGACAGCTTTGGTCATTTAGCATGCCTAAAAATTCATAATTAGTTATATATTGTTTTACGGCGCGTCGACAGCTTTGGTCATTTAGCACGCCTAAAAATTCATAATTAGTTATATATTGTTTTACGGCGCATCGACAGCTTTGGTCATTTAGCATGCCTAAAAATTCATAATTAGTTATATATTGTTTTACGGCGCGTCGACAGCTTTGGTCATTTAGCACACCTAAAAATTCATAATTAGTTATATATTGTTTTACGGCGCATCGACAGCTTTGGTCATTTAGCACACCTAAAAATTCATAATTAGTTATATATTGTTTTACGGCTAGTCGACAGCTTTGGTCATTTAGCACACCTAAAAATTCATAATTAGTTATATATTGTTTTACGGCGCGTCGACAGCTTTGGTCATTTAGCACACCTAAAAATTCATAATTAGTTATATATTGTTTTACGGCGCGTCGACAGCTTTGGTCATTTAGCATGCCTAAAAATTCATAATTAGTTATATATTGTTTTACGGCGCATCGACAGCTTTGGTCATTTAGCACACCTAAAAATTCATAATTAGTTATATGTTGTTTTACGGTGCATCAACAGCTTTGGTCATTTAGCGCGCCTAAAAATTCATAGTTGGTTATATGTTGTTTACGGCGCATCAACAGCTTTGGTCATTTAGCGCGCCTAAAAATTCATAGTTAGTCATATGTTGTTTTACGGCGCATCAACAGCTTTGGTCATTTAGCGCGCCTAAAATTCATAGAATTAAAAAAAAAATCAAGATGTCTCATTTAAAAAATCCAACAAGTTTCGAAAACAAAGAAACAAGGTTTCACACTAAGGGGCATCGACTGAGCTTTCAATTAGACAAATCAAAGAATGTGTATCACTACTCGTATCCAAGGTTGATAAACAATAATTAAGGGATAATAACTCATACATGACAAATACAAGAATCCGATGAACAAACATCAAAGTAGTTGTAAATACTGAGACAAACATTACATCTAACAACAATGATTTATACCCGAGTTTAAACAACATACATGTACACAGAGGAAGGCAGATGATATCTCTTGAAGTTGGTTGATATATATCCGCAATTTCAATTTAATCACAAAGTAAAAGAAGAGTATAGAACCATGTATTAAAAGGTTAAGAGAGAAAAGCTGACAAGTAAATGTTTGTGAAGTAAAATTCAAAAACATCTTGAAAATGCTTTTTCATGTCAGCAATGAACTAAAAAGCTTTAAATCTGTATATAATTTATCAGCAACAAAGTCATGCCAGGATAAAACATGTAGGGCAAAATCTTGGCATTGTAGTACTACATGTATTGCAAGAATGAAGAAATTGCTCCAGTTAAATTAAACAAAAGGGAAATGAAATAGAAGTGAGTAGTGAAATGTATATTTAAGTACTCAGACCCAATATTTCCACATCATGATACAATTTACAGCATTAAACTACATGTTAAGTAAGCTCATCTTCACAGTCCAAAATCAACACAATGCTAAGTATTGATAGAATATTTCTCAACAACAAACTGGAACCAATTACTCAGAATAATGTACATGAAGTGACCAAAGACATGCGGCAAAAAACAATGAATGGGCACCTGCAATTACCTACGTCAGTTAAGAATTAAATACATGTTGTTAATTGCAATTTATCAGTGATTTTTGAGGTTCTAAAGATGGATATTTTCTCATTTCAAGTATATGAATACCATACTATATGATCATCGTTCCAATGACCAGGTACTCTGGCTATTTGTTTGCTTCTCTAGAAATTACAAATTTAACATAGGTACCCAAAATGACAATTTTTCAGAAATGGATAATAAGTTGGTTTATCGAATTTGCTCAGACAGGTAAACCACTTCCTATGTCTCAAACATTGTTTTTAGTATAACAAAATGTGGTATAAAGTATGATACACCAGATGGCTGTGAAAAGGACAGTGATATGGAGGATAACGCCGTGACGTCACGCGCACCTGTTATACGAATGTAAACATTGCTGGTTGGCAGAAAATCGATATCCGGTTACAGCGCCATATTGTTTATAACGCTAAATCGCTTTATCTAAATTGTTAATTCTTTAAGTTATGATTCAGTCTTTCATAGTTGTTGGTTGTACACACAAGTGGGGAAAGGGTTCTAAGATTACATGGCACAGAATTCCTAATGAGAAGAATTAAGAGCGAAGGAAACGCGTAGCTATCTGCCATTAACAGGAAAAAATGTGCACAGCCGAACAATGATAATATGCTTTATGTATTACGTAAAAATCTAGGATAGCGCTAGCCAAGAATCCATTTGACTCCATTCAAACCAATACATTTCGCTAAGATTTATTCCCATACAATTTTATTGTTTATCAAATCTGACTACCAACTCTTTAAACCTAGCGCCAGCCAAGACAATGTTGATTGACAAACTGTTTAACATGTGATATATGTGTATTTATTTATCTACCGCTATGTCTTATATATATATATATTTATTTCGGTAGTTGTGTATACAGGTACATGGATAATTAAGACATGCAATAATATTAAAATAATAATTATAACATGTGCACAATATCCATGCCATACACACCAATACCTAGGATAGCACAAAAATAGAGTAAACTCTTATTTCCATTGTGGTCCTACTCTTAATATGTGTGTGTATGAATGACACTCAAATAAATGCTGAATATGTTTTAATGCTAAATGTAAATTAAGATTTATATAAGGTAAATAAAAGCACAATTAAACATATCACGTTGTCTTTGTTAGATATGTGTACATGTTAACAATTACTATTGATTCATTTCACACATAACACATTATTTATGCACATTATAACACATACAGAAAAGTCAGTCATATTAAAAAATTATTTACGGAAAACTCACACATTTCAATATTTTACATTGTTTCAAAGCTGGGTGCATTATCTTTCATTTGGTACCAACTTTATGCACATAAATTGATTAATACGAATTCTAATACCCACCGCTGTGTTTTTCGAATCGAAACGAATTGAAAAAAATTTGTCGTAAAATGTGCTCATTTTCAAAGTCACATTCTGATGCAGAAAATTCACCGATTTAAAATATTTTTTTATCTAATTTTTGGAAACCTTTTATCTGGTATCGATTTGATGCACATATGTAAAAATGAGAATTGAAATACCTACGGCCGTGTTTTTCGAAACAAAACAGTTTGAAATTTATTTCACGGAAAAATGCCCATTTTCAGAGTCTAATTTGAAAACCAAAACATCCTCTGATTTTCAATATTTTTATGTCGAGGGAAAGCTGGGAGCATAAATACCTTTCAATTGATACCAAATTTATTATTGTATGTCAAATATTAAAGAAATTAATGGCTACCGCCGTGTCTTTCATTCCATATTAGTTGTATAGTACGGCGCCGCCGCCTTTTATCCTTTTGCCCACCAGTTAACTGCGCATGCGCGGAATCGGATAGTTTTGTTTACAAACACGATATCCCCTATTGTCAACAAGGCCTCTCCTGGTGGTGTTTCCCTCACCTTGACCGAATTACTGAGTCAACACAAAGCTATCTGATATTTATACATTAATATTCAACATTATCCTACTATGAATATCTACAACATCTACATACAAAAAAATATACCAACAGCTTTTTCATTCTGACATCTCCTCATTCAAACCTCACTTATATTCAATTTCACATCATACTAAAAACATGATATGTGTTAGAGAGGCAGTTAATCTTGACACCTGATGCCTATATAGACTGAATGCTGAATGAATTCAATGATGGTGACAAGGTTAGCCAAACAAACTCTTGTTATAAAATGCTAGATTCAGTTTAGTAACACATAAACAACTTCAGGCCGTTTTCATGGTGATAAGTCGGTCATATTTATCACATCAATACAATGTCATTATATCACAGACTAGTAGTATTGTTGAAATTTATATATAACTCAGTGGTACATATACTTAACGCCATTAAAACGCAACCAAAAATTGTGCATATAGATAAAATGACATTTTAAATGCATATTTAAGTATTCTATATTTCTCAGTTTTAAGAAAAGATGAGTTTGATTAAATCAAATAAATTCATCATTTTAGAAGTATAACAAGGGGCTAAAACAATTTTGGACGCGTTAGTTTAATATGAACTTATTTATTTTACAAAGATTCTTAAACCTTAATCGCTCTCGATGACTTCATCCAGTGTAAATTGCTCCCAAGTCAGGGACTGAAAAGTTGTGATCAAACCCTACTCTAAGCCAGGCATAAATGAATGACTTCAAACAAGAATTCAGATGCACGAACCCTCGACCCATATGCCTACCACAGACAAGAGCTACACCAAACTGTAACAATAAATCTGACACGGTCACCAAAAGAACCAGATGTGGACAAAGAATAGTTTAAGACAAACGCTTCATTGAACATTATACAATCTCACACACAGAATGTACTAGTACCTCTGACGTTGTAGTCTTGAGCTCTGTCTTATCAACTAACAGGGAGGCCAATATTGCAGACATCACGCAAGAAATAGAGTCAATAAATAACACTTGATCCACTTATCTTTACTACTACAAACAGAAATGAGAGGTTAGTCAGATCACAGTCAAAATTTAGCACACACACGGCAAACCTCACGTATGTAACAATTCAACAAGGGGCATTATGTACAAATATGAAATATTGTGACAAAAACCTATCACAATATATATATTTAGTGACACCAAGCCCAAATAAAGCCATAAAAGTGTATTAATATGAAAACCAAACGTCCGTGAAGTGGACAGAGAAAGTATAAAAGATAGATTCAATGAGGACAATCGTGATAGCATTGAAAGTACAAGTAAACATGTGGTGAGTAAACATGATCTTCTGATGATGAATCACTGGTCCGATATCTGCCATCATAATTCAAACGATTTCCAACTCTCTACCCAAAAAAACACTGAACATTGTTACTTTGAACATACCTTGAGATAGTTGATTTCTAATCACTACAAAAGATGTATGATGTTTGATGCATTGGTTTAATGTAGTCAACAAGTTTAAGTTATTGTCTCGTACATCCTGAATCCTCTTCAAACTTTCATGATAAGCAATGCATTAAATCACCGAGTATGTCAATGCCTTAGAAATGCAAGTGAAAAACGATTTTTCCAATCTGTACATTTAAGCTGGATTTTTTTACATAAATAGAGACATCAATAGCAAGCATATAATATATGTTGTCATCAAACAAATCTATCTACGATATTGCTCCTTTTAGTTAGATTACATTCGCAAAGCTTCAAACTAAAAAAAACATACATTATTAGGCTATAAAGATAGAAAGGAACTTTAATTATGCGCAATCAAAGTGGAGGGACATGTTCTCCCCAAGTTCATTCTACATACTGAACTACTCATAGAATCAGGACTGTAATATATTCAAATTTCCCCAAGTTCATTCTACATACTGAACTACTCATAGAATCAGGACTGTAATATATTCAAATCTCCCCAAGTTCATTCTACATACTGAACTACTCATAGAATCAGGACTGTAATATATTCAAATCTCCCCAAGTTCATTCTACATACTGAACTACTCATAGAATCAGGACTGTAATATATTCAAATCTCCCCAAGTTCATTCTACATACTGAACTACTCATAGAATCAGGACTGTAATATATTCAAATCTCCCCAAGTTCATTCTACATACTGAACTACTCATAGAATCAGGACTGTAATCTTGAACTGTATCCCATAACAAGAGCACCGCCAGTGGGTGCAAACCCTCATCTCACTAAATATTGGACAAAACATTTACCGTGTAGAATATGCTCTTTGAAAGCCAATGCTAAATAATGGACAATATTTAAAGAAAAGATCTTAGGAAGCAGCTGGCACAATAATTATTGTGAACAAAATTCATTTACTTCATTTTGAATTAAAAGCAAAGAATGAAATTTATCAAAGGACTGAAGGTCCTTGGACTCAGGCGCTTCCATGGCAAGACTGCAAGTTTTCTATATTATTGTATTAGAAAGTAATACGCGACTATTCGGGTAAACTCATGCCCCAAAAATTACACAAATTATCCAGAAAAGCTGTTTATACCAAAACTCTTGCCATTCCACAATTGATATAACCCTGTCAAATCCGCCATTATACTCGTCAAATCTATAACAAAATCAAATGACTTTACATGTACTATTTTGTTGAGACAATGAATATGGCGGTACTTCGAGTTGACAATCCGGTTGAGGATGATAGCAATGAGATGCTAAAGTGCCTCAAAAATAAAGTGGATATTACCATAAGGGTAAATAAGAGAATACCAACACCAACAACAATCAAGTGATGACGACAGCTCATCTTTTTTCCTACACAAATCTGGAGCTAAGAGAATAGAATCATATTAGGACCATGTGGACCAACAGGATTGTCAGTTTTCATCACAAGCTTATTTACAAATGTTTTTATAGAAATCTATTAAATTCTATGTTTTATGAAATTATGATTTTTTTAAATTACTTTTCATTCATCGAGGACTATAACCTTCACTCATATTTACTATGTCAACACACTTAAACCTTCACTCACTTTACTATGTTGACACACTTTAACCTTCACTCAATTTACTATGTCAACACACTTTTACCTTCACTCAATTTACTATGTCAACACACTTTAACCTTCACTCAATTTACTATGTCAACACACTTTTACCTTCACTCAATTTACTATGTCAACACACTATAACCTTCACTCACTTTACTATGTCAACACACTTTAACCTTCACTCAATTTACTATGTCAACACACTAACCTTCACTCACTTTACTATGTCAACACACTTATACCTTCACTCAATTTACTATGTCAACACACTTATACCTTCACTCAATTTACTATGTCAACACACTAACCTTCACTCACTTTACTATGTCAACACACTTATACCTTCACTCAATTTACTATGTCAACACACTATAACCTTCACTCACTTTACTATGTCAACACACTATAACCTTCACTCAATTTACTATGTCAACACACTATAACCTTCACTCACTTTACTATGTCAACACACACTAACCTTCACTTACTTTACTATGTCAACACACTAACCTTCACTTACTTTACTATGTCAACACACTTATACCTTCACTCAATTAACTATGTCAACACACTTATACCTTCACTCAATTTACTATGTCAACACACTAACCTTCACTTACTTTACTATGTCAACACACTTATACCTTCACTCAATTAACTATATCAACACACTTTTACCTTCACTAAATTTACTGTCAACACACTTTAACCTTCACTCAATTTACTATGTCAACACACTTTAATCTCCATTCATCTTACTATGTCGACACACTCATACATTCACTCAATTTACTATGTCGACACACTTTATCCTTCACTCAATTCACTATGTCAACACACTTTAATCTTTATTCATCTTACTATGTCTAAGAAACGCACAAGGATGAAAACATTTTACGGTGCATAACTGGGAATCAAATATAACATTACTTTCTGATAATAATACTAAGTGATATTATTTTCAACCATACATTGAAAGCCTTGACTGACAATTCACAGCACAAAATGCTGACCTTGATCTCACAAAAGAGTCATGAACAAAACATGAAACATGATGTAGAATGTATGATGCTTAAAAGAACTAAAAATAGATGACACAATATAACACACCTGAATAAAACATGTCACACACCCTAGCTGGTGCTATATTACACACCTGAATAAAACATGTCACACACCCTAGCTGGTGCTATATTACACACCTGAATAAAGCATGTCACACACCCTAGCTGGTGCTATATTACACACCTGAATAAAACATGTCACACACCCTAGCTGGTGCTATATTACACACCTGAATAAAGCATGTCACACACCCTAGCTGGTGCTATATTACACACCTGAATAAAGCATGTCACACACCCTAGCTGGTGCTATATTACACACCTGAATAAAACGTGCCACACACCCTAGCTGGTGCTATATTACACACCTGAATAAGACATGACACACACCCTAGCTGGTGCTATATAACACACCTGAATAAGACATGTCACACACCCTAGCTGGTGCTATATAACTCACCTGAATAAAACATGTCACACACCCTAGCTGGTGCTATATAACACACCTGAATAAAACATGTCACACACCCTAGCTGGTGCTATATAACACACCTGAATAAAACATGTCACACACCCTAGCCGGTGCTATATAACACACCTGAATAAAACATGTCACACACCCTAGCTGGTGCTATATAACACACCTGAATAAAACATGCCACAGTATTGTAAATAATGAAGAGATATAAGGAACCAAAACCACCATGAATGAAGTTCTGGACTGGACACGAGTTATGAGGTGCCATTGACCTTGACCTTCAAGGTAGTAACCCAGGTCTTGTTCGCAACATGTCATCATCTTATGACGGTCACTACTGCCAAACTATTTCCAAATCCCACAATGAATGACAAAGTTATGGACAGGACACAGACCACTATCATCAGAAAGGCTTAAATAGCAAAACTTGAAAAAGTTCAAAGTGCACAGTGACTTTGACATTGAAGCTTGGGACACTGATCATCCGTGTGACATGTCCTAGTTCAACAAACTAATTTTGTATTAACTAAACTTATAGGACATAAACCTTACTGACAGTGGTTAGCAAAGACACTTAAACAAAGCAATGCTATATCCAGCACATGACACACATTAACAAGACAACATCATTCCATTGACTGCATATTTAGATAATAGTTTGTCACCCCCAAAATAAACTAGGTAACTATTTTAAAGTGAACTTATCAGCTAATCTTACAGATGCATGCTTATTCATAAACATACATGTAAACAGCAGTAGAACTAACAATACTGCTAATTAGTTTAAGCATGTTTACACCATGCAGGCAAACCCTTTATATGGATCATAACTACCTATCAGCAAATCTATATTTAACAGCCACCAGTAACTGATACTTGTCGTAGTCTTTTATATCAGGGTGAGTAAGATTCTTGACAAAGATAGGAAATCCTCAAAAGGACAAGATGCCCTCCACAGCCTTACCAAAATCACTCATTTGCGCACAGTATACTGCCATTTTTTTCAGTTTTTAGGGAAGTACGACCGGTCCTTTTTTGATGGGAAATTTGCATCATGAATTGCCAAATTTGGGTATTTATACGGCTAAAACTTTAAATAATTTTACTGAAGGGGAATTTTCTTTTTTCTAAGGGGAATGGGGCCCAATATCGACCCCAAATTTGCCATAAAAAAGGGCTGGCATACCAAATCAGACCACTTTTATTTAACAATTTTGAGTCAAAGTTAGAGAGAGACAATAGGACAATTCTCACCCCACTATGTGAAAACAAATACCGTACGTGGATAAACGCACTCCGCATTAAGTTTGCAATGTTAAAAAAAATGACTTCTAAATAAAGTTTCCCTTACTTGACTTGTGTCTATATCAAAGTTCACTGCCTTCAAACCAGTTAAAACCAGACATTGAAATTCAAGGTCACTGTATATAAAACTTTATCATAAAAAGTATAAATATTATGGCATATCAAATTATTTTAATTTATAAACCATTATTTATAGTGTACCATCTAGAGATAAACCTCTTCAGCAATCAAAGCTTTTATAATGGCAAGTATTTCTAGCTTCAAAGTGGAAGACAAAGAGGAGAGATATTCCCTTTTTCAAAGAGACTTAGCTATTTGCAAACCATAAAACAATATGCTAAATCTGGTCTCAATCTGTCATTGGTGACATAGGCAGTAAATCTTCCCATCTTTCATGTATGATTTCAAGAGTCTTTCCTATCTATGGATCTTTTAGATCTGGCCATCAGATAGCAACCATGGATTAACAAAGCCACCACGGATATGTTGTTATTGTAACGACAGATTTAACAAAGAAAAACTATGAAACCTTGCTTACCATTTTTTCGGTGAAGTATTTACGAAACACTTTGAATATTAAAATGTGCACCAAATAACATATGACATTAAGGCACAGTCAACTGCCTATAAATTCTTATCAATATTCATCTTCAGTGACAGGCTAAATCAAAAGTATCGTAATTTCCCTGCCTTGCACGAAATATGAACCATGAAAAGATAAATGAATTTATGGTAACAAACACAGAGTAACATGTACTCGAGTAATTGGAACAATACAGCCATAAAACATTGATAATACTACCCTGTCAGTTACAATGTACCATTCTAACCATGACTATTTAAAGACACATGGATTTCAAAATACATTCAAATATCATAAAATTTCACTGATTCTGACAGAAGGAAATTATTGTTAAACTTTGTTGTTTAAAAACTGGACAGATACAAACGAAAATCCCTGAGGAGTTCATTATGGATCACTGATTAAAATATACAGAAAAATAATTACAGTGCAATTTCATTAAACACAAAAAACGTGTACGGAGGTAGATACAGACAGTGAAGTACAGAGTTGAACGGTTCAGCGTGCAATATATAACGTCATACTACATACGTTGTTAACCATCCTTACGTTTTCTTGTATACTGTGCTATAGGATAAACAAAGTTATTTGTGGGATGTGACTGGAATATATCGTAACAAGGTATAGTTCAATACATTATAGACAATAATTGTTAACATTCATAATAAATACATTTATATAATAATATTTTGTTTTTAAAAAATAATTTAAAATTTGAACAAATTATTTAAACTTGACAATACAGTTCATACCACTCCTGAGCATCAGAATGATGGTCGGGCTTATCAGCGGAACTAATCCGTGATAATAGTAATAACTGTAAACTGATCAAACTTGACCCCCATCCCTGCTGGGAGCTGCTTGCCACTAATTGGAGTTTTATAGCCTGTGCTGACTTGAGATATATTTTCATATATTACATGTGTAATTGTTGCTTAAGATATGATGCACACTTTATATATAGGGCTGTGTGAAAATATTTTTTCTCTTGGTAATTTATCGCTTACTTGAAGAACAAAATTAATTGGGTAAGGTTTATTTGATTATCATATCCATTTTTGGAATATTATTATTGAACTAATTTGAATGCTTTGCGTTCAATTTGGTTGACCAAAGTTATTTATATGATGCTGTAATAAATCCAGTTCTTTCCACCAAGAAAAATAATATGTGTAGTAAAACATGTTTCTAGACAATGTTCTACATAAATTGTGTTAATGAAAATGCAGCAATTGATTCAGATGGGTTAAAAGGAAAGGACTAAATATTAAAAGAAATAGATGGAGAAAGCCTGAAAAATTCTTACAAATCAATCAAACACACAATAATCCGTCATTCCTTCCTTTTGTCCTTCCTTCCTTCCTTCATTCAGTCCTTCAAGTCCTTCCTTCAGTCATTCAGTCCTTCCTTCCTTCAATCATTCAGTCCTTCCTTCAGTCCTTCAAGTCCTTCAGTCCTTCCTTCCTTCCTTCCTTCCTTCAGTCCTTCCTTCAAGACATTCAGTCATTCATTCAAATATACATGTGTATAAATATTAATACTTGGATAGTAACATGAGTAGACAGCTTTGAGTTATTTTAAGGAATAGTTAGATTTAATTAGAATCCCATGTATGAGACAACGCTATTTGAAATTCGTTTTCAGATCAAACAATACAAAATGTACTAATGAAAGATTTTCTTAATGTACTTCCATGTTTTTTCTTCCTTATTATAAAACAATGATTTTGGTAGTAATTTTATTTCGAAGATTTTTTAAAAGATTTAAATAAATTATAATTATAAACTGCATATTAAAAAGTTATAATGTCTTAAAGATTCACTAAGATATGAGCAGAACATTATTCGAGAGCTGGGCCATAAATTCACTGTGGTCAGTTAGCTTGTCACTGATAATGAGATAACATGCTGGAAGCAAAAACCAAGAAATTCTGTGAAAGTGACCAAGATTCCTAAGACTGAAAAAACTATATATATCAGTTTTCAACATAACTCAGAAATTCCTGGGTGCTTGCTGCACTAGGCAAGTGTTTGTTTTTGTGAAAATATTTTGTTCCAATGTACAGGAAAAATAAAATTGACTATGATTAAAACAAAGTACATAAGATACATTATGATCGTGACTTGTAAAAGCTTTTGGGCAAGGGGTTCTATTGAGTAACTAGCCCGAGCAAGCTCATGGTCGGAAAACATTATAGTGATATGATTGTGAACTTGTCACACAACAAATAAATAAAACTGTATTATACAAATTATGCTTTATAGCACCCTGCAAAAGAGATTTTTTAATTCTAAAGATCTCATTAATTTAAAAATTGAGTGATTAGCAAAGCAAATGAAATATTTCATACTTCTACATGTATTTCATAATGAAGTCTAGAAAATGATTATTCAAACTCATAAACTATACTGTGCCATCACATGCACCTCACACTGGCATTAATTTCTTCCTTAGATATTGTTCGTTATAATGCACTTGGGTCATTTAATGAAATATTCTATGAATTATAACTGTTGATAATTTAATGTTGAAAAATAACTGATGTTTTCTGCAGTATAGATCAAATATATCACAAATACACCATTGGCAGTCCCCAAGCAGCAAAACCAGTATGATTGAAATGGAAAAACTGACTTCTTTCGTATTTTTTACAATATTATTATCAGTATTGTAATTAAAGAGAATGATACGAGCGTACATACAACAAACATGTGGTTACTTACGTAAATCTTGTCAAGATGACATTAATAATGATACAATTAATAGCGCATTTTATTATTTCAATGAAATGATATAAAACCACATATGACGTAAACGGTATATATAAAGTTTAAACTTAGGTGTCTCAGATATGACCACTGCCCCACAATCATCAGTTCACCTTGGCTGTAAACCGACAACGTTTAAAGGTATACTATGCTCATTTTTTGTTCACTTGTTTAATTAACCAAACATGAAAAATATATTTCCTATGGTTAAAACATCACTAATTATGCATTTATAAAGAATGAACTCATAATGTATTAATCCATATTTGTTGAAGAAAGATGTTTGTAAATCATAAAACTGCTATTTTACCGGTTTTAACTGTTAGTAATTTGATAAAAAAAATATTTTTAAATCGGTTATACAGTGCAATGGTTCTTATTTAATAGAGATGTTTTAGCCAATGTAACAACAATACTGGATAAAGCCAATTCAAACATTTTATGATCAGATGAGCCAGATACATCTTTAATAAGAGCAAAGTCTTAAATAATGCACAATAAAAGTTGAAAGTTTTTAGTAAGTGAAACAGACAATCTTCAAAAACGCTACTATGTTCATGTGCAAAGGTGCACCAGATAAAGCTATCTAACAGTACATTCTTTTTTCATGTGTAATTACACAAATGACAAATTAACAAGAAAAAGAACTGGCTCTAACGACTTTAACATTACCTCTCATTCCTACACACATATTTTACAAGGTTTTTGTGCTGCTATACATTTATAACAGGATATATTCATTCAGTGGTTAATGAATTAAATATATATCATGCTCATTTTGTAGTTCATTTCATTTGTTTATCTAAACAAATAGGAAAAATCTACTTATCTATTTAAAACTTCAATAAATATGCATTATCAAAGAATACATTTATAATGTATTTCTCTGTATTTGTCAAAGAAGATTTTGTATTATCATAAAAAAAATCCAGTTTTTTATCAAACAAGATTGTTGTAAGCAGTTATACATGGCAATGGTTGTTATTAATGCTGTTTTAGACTTTGTACATTTGTAACAACAATACTGGATGAAGCCCATTAAAAAAATTAGGTTCAGATGAGCCAGATACATCTTTAACAGAATTCAATATGATAAATGAAAAACCAACCCTTCCATAGACAACTGTAGTTCAGAAACAACATAATTATATATGTTTTAATAATAATAATGAAATCTTAATTTATAGAGATAACGCAGTTAGGCAATTGCCTAATCTTCCCTGTGAAATTCTTAAAAATAGAGCATTTACTTTGTTTGTTTAAAAGAATTGAAATTGTTCGCAGATTTATCCCCTGGTTGTTTAGCTATTGTTTAGTTCGTTTGAACACCCCTCTCTGTCTAGCCTTACAATCGTTTCTTTTACCCCCACTGTTGATTCTTTGCTGTGCGGTGTTGTTGCTAAATCTTGCAGAATTATTCTGTTGTCCTGTCACCAAGGGTGACGCGCATAGAGTCAGTTGCCATGCACACTCGACTCATTAATACTAATAAGTATCATTACAATCAAGCATGTATTGAAAGAAATATTCAGCCTCAATCATACTGATACTTTAGAACGTTCCAAAAAATCTTAATTTTGGGAACTCAATTTTGGCCATTGAGTGTAAATTTGCTATCATGAAAATGCATCAGGGTCTAGAGAGTGTTTCAAACGGAAGAAGGAGGGTTCACAAAGGTTTACTGTAAAGAAATTAGAGAAGTATTCATCCACACCTTGTACTAACACTACTCAAATAACATCTGTTTATCCTAACATGAAACTGCAATACCTACTTTAAACAAGGTATCAATTGTTATTGCAAATCAAGAATTATGTAATCTGTTCAAGTAATGTACGCCAATCAACAACTGACAACACATGTGAGCTCTAAGGGCACTGGTTTGACCACTTCTGGGGCAGCTTATGGGAACCATTCCCCTATAAAAGAGTGTTTCTCCCCTATGTCCACTTATTCCCCTTGCAGCAAATAACTGAGACATGTTTTATATGATCAGTTGTAGTTCATCCACATTCCTTTCCAATATTAAAACATTGCTTTAATTAACAAGAAATAAAACAAATTCGTCAAAATATATTGAAAATAGTATAAGTCAGCGAAAACATAAGTATGACTCAAATTCCCTTCAATGACAGGTATGGATACGGATACCAGTCCCGAAAAGGTCTCAAGTTCCATATTAAATTACAAATTGTCCCCAAAAATTCGATATTAACCTTGTACATGTTCACTTAAGATTGTTTTACACTTTTCTATATGTATAGTTGTTCATGTATCTCATCTGTGTCGTTCAAATCTTAATTCATTGCAATTCAGACAAGATCTAAAGATGTGTCCTAATGAGGACACAGGCATTCTCCTTTTTACTGCTTTAGCCTGAGGAGCTATTCGCGAACTTGTTTAACATTGGATGTCAAATAAAAATTACAGGATGTTGTTGTTTACAATTGTATGCATATTCAATATAACTTGTACGGCTGATTTTTTCCCTGCAGCAACTGAGATGTAGGTCAAGAAAAGTATAAAATATTGCTTGCCTGCAGACATCAATAAAATTGTGGAATAAAAGTGTGGAATTGTGTGCCCAATGTACATGCCAACTAAGTATCATAATGTGGATTGACAATAGATGTCTAAACATGAGGTTGACAGGCAAGTGGTGATTGGTGGATTATACATACAAATCCCCAATACATAACCCTTAAGCTGACTAGTGTACTTATACAGTTTTGTTGCATTAGGTCTTCACATTTATCTATCAGGGTGAGTGAAACAATTCTCAGTGTTCCAACAGGTCATAATGACATATTCAAGGGCTCTCCCTCATTTCAAAGATCACTCATTTCAAATGCCAATTACCTGAAATCGTAATTTTGTGTGCAAGGAAAAGGAATTAATTATAATTTTTTTATAGCGACGTGAAATGATTTAATTACATTCACTTCCCACAAAATGCAGCTCATTATGCCAAGTGACAATATCTGTATCAAACATCTTTTTAAATCATTTCTTACAATAATCTATTAATAACTGCATAATCACATTTCATAAAACATGACCATAATTATAGCCTTAAATAGATGCATTAATGATGATGTATTAACAAATTTATTTTAAACAAGTTTACTCAAAATTTAAAATAACAAAATCGAGCCTTTCACATCATTAATTGTAAACACATATTTTATCCCATCATATCATTAATTGTAAACACATATTTTATCCCATCATATCATTAATTGTAAACACATATTTTATCCCATCATATCATTAATTGTAAACACATATTTTATCCCATCATATCAATAATTGTAAACACATATGTTACGACTAAGATAAGCTTATATCAGCTGGCAATCACTGATTGGCAATTGTGATGTTACTCATGTGTTAAAACAAAATGTTTACAATAACAGCATTTGAATATGGCTTGAACCTTTTGTCTGCAATACATGTAACAAGTAGAATCCTTTCATCAGATACCATTGTACTGACAAGTTGTCTCAGTAATTATATAACATAACTGTAGGGTTTGAACTTGAGACCTGCCAGGGCTCGTATTACAGAAGCATCTTAAGTGAATCTTACATATTGTCACTTAAGTTAAAAACTTCAAATGGATGTAATTCCAAAAACCACATTAAAACTGTTATGCTTTTTAATGGTAACGACAATAACATATTAATACTATTCATTTATCACTCTTAATTTGACCACATAATAGCCTGTATGTTAAATAAACCATTTAAGGAAAATTTAATTTTAAGGATAAAGATGAAATTTTGCTTAAGATGTTTCTGTAATATCGCCCCTGAGTTTTAGGGCTTAATTTAGACTTCCAAGACTTGATTAATGAACAATTTACTTTTCTGTCTTCTTCCATGACTTGACAATTAATAAAGCATTTATTTTTCCGTCTTCTTCCATGACTTGACAATTAATAAAGCATTTATTTTTCCGTCTTCTTCCATGACTTGACAATTAATAAAGCATTTATTTTTCCGTCTTCTTCCATGACTTGACAATTAATAAAGCATTTATTTTTCCGTCTTCTTCCATGACTTGACAATTAATAAAGCATTTATTTTCCGTCTTCTTCCATGACTTGACAATTAATAAAGCATTTATTTTTCCGTCTTCTTCCATGACTTGACAATTAATAAAGCATTTATTTTTCCGTCTTCTTCCATGACTTGACAATTAATAAAGCATTTATTTTTCCGTCTTCTTCCATGACTTGACAATTAATAAAGCATTTATTTTTCCGTCTTCTTCCATGACTTGACATTGACGTCGTTTGTGATTCATGTTAAGAGAATGTCAGATGCGTATGGAATAACTGATAATATCAACTGATTGCCAATAACCACTTAAATGCAGTCAAACATTCTAACCCAAGGCCTTCCTTACATATGGTATCATTTCTTACAATAAGATATTGAGGTCAAACATTTTGGTCATTATCTGATATCAAGAAGGCGCAGCACGCAATTTTTTACATTTCATTAATTTTCTCATACAGGTGAAGTGAACAATCTGCTTCAAGCTATAAAGCTGATACATACCAACATAGGTACAATCTGTTGTCTTAACACCACATTTCTGTTGGACATTCACATTTGTCTAAGCTTTGTATCAGTTCATGATAGAATTAATGTTAATCTTAATTTTAAACAATTTCACCATCTAATGATAATGCCACAGAATATCAGGTTAATTGTGGCAAAATAAAACAGGATAAAACAATTTAATTACGGGCAACTTAATTATCATTTTATGTAAATAATTAAGTATAAAGCATTTTTACCAAAGAATCTATATAAATTGTATCTCATTGTTTTATCCATTTCTTGAACATATTCTCATAGAAATTCAAGACTGGCTGGTGAAAAGGTTCATGATTTAATGGACAGGACAAAATGGTCCTATATAACACACTCGAGTTACCATGGATACAGTATATGTCTTATTTCAGTGCTCTAAAAGTCTCAGAACACCAACCCAGCTTACAATTGCCAAAAAATTGTAAACATTATACCATAACTTTTGTCGCAATGAAGAAATACAGAATGATTACAATGCAAATGCGATATTCAGATATACGATACATACAGCACATGTTATTCGCATCAACTCGTCAATTACATTGGTAAGCAAATTGATCGCCTATTTCTCTCTCTCTATCAAAAAGTAAAAAGTATAAAAGTATGTTGAACTTTTAAGTCGAGATTATATAAAGCAGATGAGATGACCCAAAATGTTCAATGTGCTGCTCAACTTTCAAGGTCGACCGTCGTTGAATGATTTATTAGGCAGATGTGATAAATACAACTAAGCATGGTGCAAAAACTGTAGGTTTCACATGTGATAGTTCCAATCAACTGTTGCAATCAATCTCCAATTACCGTTAATACACTGATGAATGTCAGGGAGAAAAACAATCTGATTTTTACGTATTACCAAATTACCAAAGTGCATTCTAAAAAATAGCAAGGAGCCAATTTAATACAGCAGAGCATTATATAGGACATGTACGGTAAGCTGGACAAGGAACAATAGTACGGATACTACCACTCAAACAGTATTCCCCCTTCATTTTTCACATTAAAAAACAAGAAATATCTTGCAAAAAGATGGTAGGCGCAATTTGAAGGTAAAGATTGTTGTGCAACATAAAAAAATGCCGAGATGTTAGGATTGCTGGTCATTCCAGATCCAAAATGAATTTCGAAAAATTCACCGAATTTCAGTGGATTTCGGAAATGTAACTTACCCCTATCCAAAGGTTAACCAATCCGCATCAAGGTTACAAACGTTTGGTTGAAGAGAAATTGCCTTGGTGGTTAACGTAAGATTTGATCAGTTTACACAACACTGATATGCAAATAGCAAAACCATGTTTGTACAGCTGTGCCAAAAATCATTCTGAGCAAATTTCAAGATAAGCAGATGACCAAGGTCACAGAGACTAAAATAATGTAAACCACACTCAAACATACAACATGAATTCTTATCAAGTGGCTTATAACCTGTATCGGTTGTCAGTCACATGTCAATTAAAACTAATTAAAGATACCTGTAACCTGACAATAAATAGCGGTAGTCTGACCTCATCAGTTACTCAAACTTGTAACAGATCACAAAGGCACCCACATTAAAATATGATCATTGTTGGAGAAAACATTATATCCGAAATACAGTGATCTTTTGCTACATCTATGGGAGTATAAACACCTTTAAATGTGTCAAGATTTGTTGAATCAAGGGTCATAACTCTTGACCCGATTAATAGATTTAGCCAATAAATTATAAGTACAGAAGACTGAGATTTTATGGCCGTATACATTGAGTCCAAGTTTATAAGAAGATTGCTTAAAAATCTGAATTGCGATGTAAACAAACCAATCACAGCCATTCATCAATCCGAAGCAAAAAACTTTAAAAAAAAACACAAAGCAATAACTTCGGGGTTAATACAGAATTAGAATATAAATGCAATCACTCAAATGGTATACGATAATTTGCACATTTTATGCAAGACCACTGGTTGTACCTATATATAAAACAGACAATGTAGTGTCACCAATAAATTATTCACATATAAAATCTAAATCAAATATAGCATGAAAGACACAGGATGTTATGTTCTTTATCAGCCAGGAATTGACCAACTATTATTATCTCCCAGACAGAAATGTTGTCTATGCATAACAAAGAGAATATGTTCATCATTCAATGAGTTTTTTATATACTTAAGGCCAACACAAGTTGTATTAAATTTAAGTTTCATTTTTTTCAGTTTCTTTTTTTTCAACCATACTGTTTATATTTTATTCTGTGTACATGGATGTACAAGTCTTGTAGACAATAAATTCACAAACTTTAATTCATTTAATCTTGTGAAAATTTGGAAATACATGTATTCCAAAAGTAGCAAAATTCAAAACTCGTATTTTTAATGGAATTAAGTGCATATCTATAATTATAATAAATTTTAAACTTAATACATTTTGTTTATGTGGCAAAAGAGAACATTTCACTAACAAAACTTCCACTGATCAATTATAGCTTAAAAACACTTTCCAGACAAACTTGACCAAGTAAAATACTTTTCATGTAGACACATATATTGTTTCTTCTCATATAAGTCAGACTCTGAGATTTTTGGCCCAAATCCACTGAGCCTCGTTTCTGAGAAAATAAAATAAAGATGACATCATGTTTTCACATTATGACATCATTTTTTCACATTAATTGCAAAAGCTAATTTAAGTAAAAGATTTATGATTCAGCGGCGAGCTGAAGCAAAACGGTGAATTATCAGTAAACATGAGACGGCCCCATTTCTTAAGGAAAAAATAATACTAAACATATATTTGTAAAATATTATTGTATCTGAAAACATAAATTTGCTGAAATAAATTTGTGAAACTTTTTGTAGTCTTGATGACCATAATATTTAAAGTGCTGTAATTCCCTGCAAAAATGTTGTTTTGAGAATATTTTGTTTTGTAGTGATCAAGAAATATCCCTGCATTCAGAAATGTTCAAAACTCAATTTCGCCCAGATGTGTCATTCGGGCCAAAAATCTCAGAGAATGACACATACATACATGTGTTAATTAATGTTCATAATTCATATGAATTATAAAAGTCTTCTAAATATTTTCAGACAATAACATGAAGCATTTGTTCTATACTCTGAACTTCAGGCCGTTGAAACATTGTAGATAAATGAGAATTCATGAAGTAACATACATGTATTAGAATACACTTCTCAAAGACCAAAACTGATATCTTGTAACTTGACATCACAAAACATGTTTTTACCGCTCCATAATCACACAAATTATCATAACAAACCTAACTAACTGTTTTCTAAATGAAATGAACAGATTTATTGTAAACACCATGATTGATAATGGTTCGTTTTTACATAGTTTAGGATTCATATCTAGAGTGCATTCTCATTACCACAAGAACAATCATTCAAACTACATGCATAACATCACTCCTTTTGTAAGAAATAACACATTTATAGTCATACACAAAGTTTATATCACAATCATAAACATTTCAATTTACACAAGCAGTGTTGTCAATATTGTTTGGTTGAACCGGCCCAAACCGAAAAGTTATCGGCCAGCTAGGGGGGGTGGGGGTGCGGCGATTTAAAAAAATGGGAAACTTTGCAAAGTTTCAACCGGTCAAAATGTCATTTGAATAGGCAATTTGGGCTGGTGGCCAGTTTTTTTTGACAACACTGCACCAGTGGTTCGAGACCAACAGGAGACACAACAATGCCATAGTCGAGGTTGTCAACATTTTGCTAGGAAAGTTAGATCTGTTTTCACAAGCGATTTCATGTTTATAAATGTCTATAAAATTTATAAAGGAAATGAAATAAACATTCATAGTGCCTGTACTTATACATCACAATATATAACCTCAAGTGAACATATTTATATATTCAACATGAAGTTCATTTTTTCAGAGTGTCACAGAAATATCTCCCACCCACAAAGCTGACCAATATAACCGCAAACATGCAGTGTGCCCCACTGACAAAGCTGACCAATATAACCGCAAACATGCAGTGTGCCCCACTGACAAAGCATGAAACTATTCATTTCCTATCACAAAAAGAGCACTAGGTCTTCATGATCTTAGGATTCCAAAGTCAGCTAGTAAAGGATATCATAGCTGTTAATAAAAGGACTCTCCCAAAACCATCTAATCATGATTTGCAAATATCACGTTCATTTGGTCTAATAACACCAAGTTTCCTTATAACACCAAGTTTCCTCTCCCAGTGTCATTGTACAGTCTATCAAAATTCAAATATTCAACTGAATCCCATCAAATCAGAACACAAACATTGATTCATTATATTAGCAATCTTTGCAGTGATATATATCTAACTTCTATAACTCTGGTGGATGATGGATTGCAATATTCACAAGTTTCCATTTGTAGACTAGATTTTTATATTTACCGGTATCTGCTTTAGTTCAGCATTCAGATGCCATAAATTTTCACAATATTTTTGTTTTTTATGTTACATTGAAATCTCAATAATAAGACCAGCATTGGTTCTGAATAAAGACATGGGGTGGTTCAATTAGCAAGCTTGAATATGGAAGAAAAATTATTTAAATTAAGAACTGCTCCATAAAATGAGCACCACTGTACAATTTTCAATCTCTTGTTTACATGACGTCATTTCAAGAAAACGTCACATGTGACATCACCATGTACTGACAGTAAATAATATTTGCCCCATATGGCAATATGAAAGAGAACTGACCATATTATGGAGTAAATATTGTTTCACGCTTGCAAATAGTGACATCACATGTTGTGTTTTCTTTAGGGATGTCAACGAATATTGGAATATTCGAATGTTTGTTCATAACTTCGAATATTCGAATCCTGTTTCAATATTCGGCAAAATATACTAAAAATTGTTGTTTGTTGATTTATTTGCCGACCCTGATTTATGTAAGAGAGTAAAAAGGTTGTTGTTGTTGTTGAAATATACGCGCTTGTAAAAGTGTCATTGTGTACTATATTGGGGGGTGCTAATATAATTGTATATTGTTGGGGTGATGACGGATTGTCTGTTTCGATAATCCGTTAATTACTGACTGTTTGTAACCATTTGATAGTCCATAGTGTCAAATAGAAAGAAAATAGGTGTCTAATCACCGGTAATTTGTTGTTGACGAAAGATGTAAAAAGTAGGCAGTTAAAACCACCGACAGGGACATGAGTTAATGACTCGCTTTTTAATTAAGGAAGATCAAAGCTGGGATTGAGAAAAGAAACATGCCGAAAAAATGGGGTGACAGGAAAAAACGTAATTTGCATACTAATTTTTCACTTAGATCGTATCATCCAATCAAAATGACTGTTTAAAAACATTTTTCTCTTTTACAACGAGTATATGCATTTTGTTGGGTTCTATTTTTAATTAAGTACCCAACATTCAAAATTAGCATGGCGATGCATATACTTAGAAGACAACTTTGTGAAGACAAATGATTCAACTCAAAGATATTCATAAACACGAATATTGACATTCAGATTTTACTGCAATAACTTCATTTGTCATAGTCTTAACTTCCGGTGAAAACGAAAGTAGAATACACGCAGCACGTAAGGAAATATGATTTTGTTTTTTAATTTGTCTAAGTTGTGACGATCGAATATTCGTTCGAAAGGCTGATCGAATATTCGAATACCTGATTTGCTATTCGTTGACATCCCTAGTTTTCTTAAAATGACGTCACTTACAGAAGAGGTTGTAAATCCCATAGCAGCACTCAAATACAATCTCTAACAATCATGTGAGATTTTAATGTATTTTGTTATACATATATAGTTATGCAATGTTTAAATGTTCACATGTCATATAATTCTACAGATTCAGAGCTATAGAAATTTTCCACAAATACTCTCATCCCAGACAGGTGAACATATTAAATTTGACTTGTCTGACATGGGAAGCCAGTTGTCCGAGAATAGAAACAAGGTCATTCATTATTACGTTACATATATGTCTCCATGATCTGACTGGACAGACACCCTGCATACCATACAATAAACAACTATTGTTAATTCCATATAGTAGTCATTTATATAGTATTGAGTCCAGGTCATAAAAACAGACTTGCCCTGGGCTAAGTTCAACTCAACTGAATTGGCAATTAGACTTGTCCGGTTAGTTGGGCTAATGGATTTCTAGAGCCCGGAGATGTGACATCATTTAATTTGACAGTAAAGCATTTCACATCAGTTCGCTTTTGGCTGAAATACTACAAAGATACTATATATATACTTTTAAACATCAAGAGTGATTTCACTTGAAGGATAAGACTTAAGGCCACATTTAAAGAAATCATTGTTTGCTGCCTCCTCACGGTAAACTGTGAATTGGGGTAGATAGGTAGGCAATTATTTTAAAAAGAACAAGAAATGGGCAATGCCCACAAACCAGGTTTTAAACCTAATTATTTGTAACCAAGGCTCTATTTGTATAATGAATACATGATGATCATCAATGCTGCAAAGGTGCCAGAGGTGATACATGCATACAAACACTCCCACTTAGATATATTATATATATATGGAACAACTATACAACAAGTTTGATGTCAATACACCCACGAATAGTGAAGATATTAAGTGGAAACTGATTTTTAAATTTTAAGTGACCTTGGACGGAACAAACCAAAAAGCAATCCCAAGCGAGATCTTCACATGTTCTTACTATACACCAAGTTTGATGTCAATATGACCAACAAATCTAAAGTTATTAGCCGGAGAGCAAATTGCAATTTTTAGTAAAGGTGACCTTGACCTTTGACAAAACGATTCCAAAAGCAATCCCAAGCGAGCTCTCCACATGTTCTTACTATACACCAAGTTTGATGTCAATATGACCAACAAATCTAAAGTTATTCGCCGGAAACCAAATTGCTACTTTAAGTAATGGTGACCTTGACCTTTGGCGGAACGAGTCCAAAAGCAACCCCAAGCAAGTTCTCCACATTTTCTTACTATACACCAAGTTTGATGTCAATATGATCAACAAAACAAAAGTTATTCGCCGGGAACAAAATTTCTATTTTTAGTAACAGTGACCTTGACCTTTGTCAGGCCGAACCCAAAAGTAATCCCAAGCGAGCTCTCCACATGTTCTTACTGTACACAAAGTTTGATGTCAATATGTTCAAAGAAACTCAAGTAATTTGCCGGAAACCAAACTGCTATTTTTAGTAATGGTGACCTTGACCTTCGTCAGAACAGGTCCAAAAGCAATCCCAAGCAAGCTCTCCACATGTTCTTTCTGTACACCAAGTTTGATGTCAATATGATCAACGAAACTCAAGTTATTCGTCGGAAACCAAATTGCTAGTTTTAGTAACAGTGACCTTGACCTTTGTTGGACCGAACCCAAAAGCAATCCCAAGCGAGCTCTCCACATGTTCTTACTGTACACTAAGTTTGATGTCAATATGATCAATGTAACTCAAGTTATTCGCCGGAAACCAAATTGCTATTTTTAGTAACGGTGACCTTGACCTTTGTCGGACCGAACCCAAAAGCAATCCCAACTGAGCTCTCCACATGTTCTTACTATACACCAAGTTTGATGTCAATATGATAAATATAATTAAAGTTATTCGCCGGAAACCAAATTTCTATTTTAAGTAATGGTGACCTTGACCTTTGTCGGACCGAACCCAAAAGCAATCCCAAGCGAGCTCTCCACATGTTCTTACTATACACCAAGTTTGATGTCAATATGATCAATATAATTAAAGTTATTCGCCGGAAACCAAATTTCTATTTTAAGTAATGGTGACCTTGACCTTTGTCGGACCGAACCCAAAAGCAATCCCAAGCGAGCTCTCCACATGTTCTTACTATACACCAAGTTAGATGTCAATATGATCAATAACTAAAGTTATTTGCCGGAAACCAAATTTCTATTTTAAGTAATGGTGACCTTGACCTTTGTCAGACCGAACCCAAAAGCAATCCCAAGCGAGCTCTCCACATGTTCTTACTGTACACCAAGTTTGATGTCAATATGATCAATGTAACTCAAGTTATTCGCCGGAAACCAAATTGCTATTTTTAGTAACGGTGACCTTGACCTTTGTCGGACCGAACCCAAAAGCAATCCCAAGCGAGCTTTCCACATGTTCTTACTATACACCAAGTTTGATGTCAATATGATCAATGTAACTAAAGTTATTCGCCGGAAACCAAATTTCTATTTTTAGTAACAGTGACCTTGACCTTTGTCGGATCGAACCCAAAAGCAATCCCAAGCGAGCTCTCCATATGTTCTTACTGTACACCAAAATTGGTTACAATATGATCAACAGAACGCAAGTTATTCGCCGGAAACCACCCAGTTTGACGCCCGCCCGCCCGCCCGCCCGCCCGCCCGCCCGCCCGCCCGCCCGCCCAACGACATCACCATTCTAATAACCTGGTTTTTTTCAAAAACCTGGTTAAAAATACTTCTCATGTAATTGTTGAATGATGAAAATCCTGCCATTGGCCAAATAGAATTAGGAGTGCAGATTTATGGCATGTAGGCAGGGAAAAAGCTAATAAACATTTTTTTAATGTTGGTCTAATTGGATAAGAATAATAACATAATAACATGATAAGTAATCCATTCGGCAAAGTACCAAATTTCAATGTTCTTATTTATGAAACTTGAGTCTGCTTTTAATTTCATAATACAACTCATCCACAAAATTCTCAGACCTTAACACTGCCGGACTGGTAACTGTGACAGACGGACAGACAGATGGACGCACATTGATAGCTAAGTTAAACTAGAGGCTTCAGATTCAAATCCCAGGTGTTCCCATGGACAATACAACAAAAGATATCCAAAGTCATTTGTCATTCCCCCTGTGTCAAATGAAGTAGTTAATAACCCAAGAACACTAAGGTCAGCTGATCATAATAGAAAAATGAAATACGGCTGATATATGGTGTAAACTCTGAAAGAAAGGAAGATAATAATGACATTTTTAACTCAAATTTTAGATAGTTATAATTTTCAACAGAATTCAACATTGTTTAATACAAAGTCATTTTCCCCCAGGAATTTATTTATATGATAATGAGAGATAGTAACCTACCTTTGTCCCACATCCAGAATGCTTTAGTGATCCATCATGCCATGTCTTAGCCTTTTTTAACTTCTGGTGAGTGTACAATATCTGCAAAGATTTATTACAATTACAGGTAACCATGATACATACAATATCTGCAAAGATTTATTACAATTACAGGTAATCATGATACGTACAATATAAGAATGTGAGTTATTCTAGAACTTCTCTGCAATTTTAAGAAATCAAATGCTGCCCTGCAATATCTGAATTCTTACAACATGCACATCAATCTCCAATCTCGAACAGTCTGAGCGCACAGAATTTGAACAAAGAGAGAATTGCCTCTTATACAGTGGAAAATAATGATTTGGGTTTGTAATTCTAATTGCTACACCAGATACATTAATAATTTTGTTGAATAAAATTGCTTTCTAATCTATCATATAATTGTTGCATTGAAATATTTAAGCAAGATAAAATATTTTTCTGTAACATATAAATTTGTTTAAAATTTGGAACTGGTAGGCGGGGTTAACAGACACTACAATTGATCACCTGCAGTGTAATCAGTCATGACCCACTGCCAAATGAGTATACCTTAACACTTCAACAGTTTTAATTAAAGTTACCATGTAACTACCCCACCCACTATTACAGAACAGTCCTTATTCTGATTGTAACATATATTGGATAAGACACTAAGTTGTCATTTCACTAGAAACTACTGAACATTTTTCCAGAAAATTTACTGAACAAGCTCCTGCTGATAAGCACTGCCTTTGACTGCTCAGTAACAGTCTTCCTAATACATGATAATAACATAAACAAGAGGGCCATGATGGCACTGAATCAGTCACCTGGGCACTAGAAAAATCTGGTATTATATCACATGTCACAAGGTGCATAATTTCATTGAAGAAGTACAGATTATCACAAAGTTATCAGACATTTTGTTTTCAAGCATGTTAAGAGTTACTACTACGGTATAATAAAATGTACACATATTGGGAAAGTGAAGTTTCTACTATATACATATAGGAAAAACAGGAAGATGGCCGTTTTGTTGTTGTTGTATTGGTGTATTATTGTAGAGTTTTGTCAAATGAAGCTTCCAGCAAAGTTTCATGAAATTCAGCTTTGTGGTTTCAGAGAAGTTTTTTGAAACGATTGTTGACAGACATTCGTATTTACAGACAAACGGACAGATAAAGACAGAGAAAAGCTCACCTTGAGCTTCGTGCTTATGTTTCAACAGATTCAACTTTAACTTACCAAAGGCTAGAGTGATTTAAATTAAATGCTTTCCTTACAAATGTGCGTAAATAAATGTGTGCATTATTTCAAAGCATAATTTACTACCTAGTGTGGTAGTAGGAAAACAAAGAGGAAAATTGAAAGTCATTGTTTGTGTATAAGTACTGGTAGTTAAATAGACTGAACAACGATACCAAAATTACACAAAAAATACACTATGATCCCATGTTTTTATTTCACGTAAACCAATGATGCAATATTATTCATAGTAAACATCATAAACAGGCCCCCTCACACCCATTTAGTGCAGATGTTTCTATAAACAGGTCCCTCACACCCATTTAGTGCAGATGTTTCTATTTTTGTACACCAATAAATCTTTAAGGACCACAGTCGTAAATCTATTATAAATTGAATCAATTTAATAATGTTATATAAAACAGTTTGATTGTGTCTCCAGACCTCTGCTATCACCAGTTTATTGCTTTTGCAGTGTGAGTGATTTTTAATTGAACTCTTAAAATGCAATAACAATATTTTACGACAAAGCAGCCTGATTGAAACTAATATTCATGCAAACTCATACAATTGAAAAAATAAATGTTCTTGAATTTTAAAATGATATTACAAAAAGCATTTTGAAGCTTGTCCATGTTAACTACTATACAAGCATTACAACAATTAAATGTTTTACAATAAAATACAATAACTAGCTTTCAGCTGAAAGTAATTCATATAAAAGGAAGATGGTGTGAATTATTAAGTGTATTTAATAAATACAGGTGTGTTTAATGTTGACAGATACTCTTCCTTTCATCTAAAATTTATAATGAATGTAGTAAAATTTGACTGATTAGTAAACTTAGCAAGCCACCTTTAAATTCTATTTCCCAAATTTGGAGAATGAAATGTACAGTCATCATGCATTTTTATGATAAATATTTCGCATTGTTCAGGTAACGGATAATAAGAACATTGTGTTGGTCTGGTGAAAGTAAAATTTGAGCTTTTTTTCCAGTATTTATACCTTACTTTATACACGTACACAGAGAATTACCTACATATACATACACTACAGAACAACTTGAAATCATGAACCACATAGACACATCGTACACAGAGAATTACCTAAATATACAAACATTACAGAACAACTTGAAATCATGTACCACATAGACACATCGTACACACAGAGAATTACCTACATATACAAACATTACAGAACAACTTGAAATCATGTACCACATAGACACATCGTACACAGAGAATTACCTAAATATACATACACTACAGAACAACTTGAAATCATGTACCACATAGACACATCGTACACAGAAAATTACCTAAATATACATACACTACAGAACAACTTGAAATCATGAACCACATAGACACATCGTACACAGAGAATTACCTAAATATACATACACTACAGAACAACTTGAAATCATGAACCACATAGACACATCGTACACAGAGAATTACCTAAATATACAAACACTACAGAACAACTTGAAATCATGAACCACATAGAAACATCGTACACAGAGAATTACCAATATACAAACACTACAGAACAACTTGAAATCATGAACCACATAGAAACATCGTACACAGAGAATTACCAATATACAAACACTACAGAACAACTTGAAATCATGTACCACATAGAAACATCGTACACAGAGAATTACCTACATATACATACACTACAGAACAACTTGAAATCATGAACCACATAGACACATCGTACACAGAGAATTACCTACATATACATACACTACAGAACAACTTGAAATCATGAACCACATAGAAACATCCGATATATCTGATTTTCTAAATCAAATGATATGATGGTATGACTCATAGTACATGTAGTATTATCATAAGTCCTTCAGGTATACAATGTACATGCGGTCCATTGATATTCAAATAGACCTGCAATATCACAATTAATATAGTCACTGGCCTTCAACTAGCTTTTCACAAAAATATAGAAATTATTTTCTGGTGTTTTCTGGTACATTCTAGTACAAATGTATAGACATGGTACTTCTTGATGTATAGCATCCGACACAGTAGATGTTTTTATAACGATAATTTAAAATATTCAGATTTAACAGAAACTGCTACACTCTGGTATGTCTCATATCTTTCAGATCTGACAGTGGATATTTTTGGTCCTCTTATTTCATTCAAAGGCCATTGAATACTACATCATGTGAGTCACAACAATAAATTCTCAGACCACTTCCCTATAAATGTATGTGAATGACATGCGTGCACTTATATTTAACAACAGTTACTTTCATATGCTGATAATTCAGTTGTCATTGTCCCAGGTGCAAATGAGATATTAATCATAAAAGTGATATTGAGTGATGACATGTGGAATAAGCAATCTTTAAATGTTGATACCACTAAGCCAGTCCTGTTTGGGTCAAAGCATGGGTTAATTTGGTGGCATGGTACCACCAGACTATCCACATTAGGACAATAAGGACTGAATCTATATCTTCAGTAAAATATGTTGGTGCAGTCTTCGACATACCAGAGTATGCCAGTCATCAATTTCAGTCTATGTCATAAAGTATTTCTACACGGATATTTCCAGACGTTCCATACTCAGTATACTTGGCAATTATTGAAAATGTCTCTCATACATAGCAATTTGTCTTAGCATGTACAGTATTATACTGATATCGCTTGACGTAGAAACTAAAGGACAAATTACATATTACCCAGAGTAATCTAATCAGATTTGTTTTGAACAAAGATCTAGAAATTGGTAAAGAGCAGTTTGTAGGCATAAATTGGTAACCAGTAGCAAGTACAACAATTGACCAGATAAAACCATGGCTCCACCATACATGATAGAGCAATTTATACCAGTCAGAACAGTTCATATTAAGGCCAAAATTAAAAAAGTCTTTGTTTGCCCTTTACCGACCCTAGATTTTAGATGTGGGTATAGGTAGGTAGGACAAATATTTTATTTCATTGTGGAAATTTTAATATGTTTTATTCGAAATGTATTGTAAGTGCATGGTAATTTCGGCACGTGGTACATTGGGTGGACGGGTACAGTAAAATAATTGTAAATATTAAAAAAGATACGGTTAAATGACATGTGGTTGTCAAAAACATGGTTAACATAAGCTCGGATCAAATCAGAAAAAATTAATGTTGGTAAAATGAAAGCAAAAGAAGAACAAACTGCACAAATCATAGTGTGACAAAATAGTATATAGTCGTCTAGACTATCAATAATTAACCATGATTAACCAAGATCACCCAGGCTTTATCATAGGCATATAAACTGTGTTTAGTAAACACTCGGGTCGGTCTAAATATCGGGTCGGTCGGTAAAGGGCAAACAAACTTAATTTTAATTTAGGCCTAACCACTGGAAGAAATTCAACACATAATCATTTTCAATTTCTTCATCAAATTCTCATGGTATATCAAGTTGCAAATTTTATGACAGTAGTGGAATAACCTTACCCAAGGTCAACAGCTTTGGTGTAAACTATTTTGTTTAACATTGAAGTTATTTACCGAACTGTTCACCTAAAATTATCGCGGATTTTTTAAGATTTCAAAACTTCACCTTTACATGTCAATGAATTATTGTTGGATTAGGGGCTCCATAATCTTGTGCATTTAAATTAAGGCAGTGCTACTGTCATTGTAACATATATATTTATGGACTTACTATTTCAAAATTCATACTTCCAAATGCTGTTATGTTAGGTGCATTGTTCTCAATCTAAACTATTGTTGAAATTGTTTTGGAAGTTGAAATAAATTACAAATATTCAATGTGGACACAGCTTAACCAGTTGTATTTAAGTCTTTCTAAGTAGTTTATTTTCTTACTGCATATTAATGTAATCATAATTCATATTTTTAAAAATCTTACATTCATAAATTGTGTTAATATCTTCAATAATGTTACTCACACCGTCATCAGACAGCCGAATGTCTGTAACATTACAAACTGGACACACGAGATTACTGACTTATCTTTTAGCATTATCCATCTTGTGTAATGTACTTGGTAAGGCATAGTATACACATATGACACATTCTTTATATTGCTTTTCTTCGTCGCATGTACATCAAAATTTTATGCCGAAAAATCTGTCGACCTCTGCAACAACTTTGCATATTATATGGAAAATATAGGGAAATAGGAATGGCAATCTGCTGAAGCCACTTCTGGTAATCTTTCATTAAATCATATTACCACTGTCAATAAAACAACAGCAGTAAAATCATACCACTGTCAATAAAACAACAGCAGTAAAATCATACCACTGTCAATAAAACAACAGCAGTAAATCATACCACTGTCAATAAGGTTTAAACTACAATGTATACTTACCACAAATTGTTTTTCCATTGTTATTGTCTACTTGTATCATCACAACTCTTCTGTTCAAAAGATCTGAAATATATAAGGATATATTATACCCTGGAATTATACTGTATGGTTCAATTTTCATAAGGTTAATTTTCTACAGAAACTATTGATCCATTATTATTATATAATATATAGAAAAAACTGTCAAATATTGCTGCTTTGTAACACCGATATATATATTACATAATATAAATAACACACATGATATTGAATATGCACAGACTTGTTGTATACTTGCATATACATATATATAATAGTATGTTGTAACTGTATGTACCTATGTTTGCCTAGGCCATCTTTTTTCTATTGTTGAAAATGGCTATAGGCGTATTGGTATGCCGATTTGCTATAAATAAATGGTATTATTATATATTTGATCTTCATACATTTCAGATTCTGATGACTCAAAAATGTGCCAAGATATGGGAACAAGCAACACACTACAAGTCCTACATGCATACAAAGTGCTGTTAAAGGCGTACTACAAAGGCCCTAATTTCCTTTAGAGCCATCAGTGGCAAAGACAAACTCAGAAACTGGACAAAGTGTAATATATAACAGAGGGTATAACAAAAACTGTTTAAGCTTAGATCAGGTGATTTACAATTCTTCGTTTGGCATCACAAGCAATGATAAAAGGAAATACCACAGTAACAATGGCTCTTCCAGAAAATCTACCAATTCTGAGAAAAGACATTTATGATACAGAATGGACGAATGGAAAGGCATTTCTAGTCACATTTATGAGCATAATGAACATATTCATGCTCTTTGGAAACATTTTATCTATAGCAACAATCTGCTATACGGCAAAGCTGCGACAAAGAGTTTCATACTGGTTTGTGATGAACCTTGCTGTGATAGATCTCATTATATCAGTGACAGTTGTACCATTAAATACTTTTTGGGAATACTATGGTACCTGGCCTCTGAGTAGAACTACATGTGAATTCTTTACTTTCGCCGACATATCCTTCAGCACAATATCAGCATATTCAATAGTATTGGTATCCATTGACAAATATTTGTACATAACTTACTCTCTACATTATTATGAAAAAATGACAAGAAAGGTCGCTTTATGTCTGATCATGGCTGTATGGATAATGGTTTTAATATTTGCTACAGTCACTATCCTGACCGAGGTGGGAACTGACGATGTATTCGCTGACCATTTCCTGGAATTACCAAACAATACTAACATATGCATCTTTGTCATGACAGACGCCTTTGTCCTTCCATCTGCTATATTCAGTTTCTTTGTGCCTTTTGTAATTCTGTGTTTCACCAGTTCAAGAATTGTATGCATTGCAGTTAGACACATCAAGAAAATCAATTCATTACCAAATGCTTTTATTTCGGATACTGAATCAGACATCTTACGGGCTTTGAACAAAACAAATCAACACATGAATGCTACAGGTAACAATAATAATGTATCAAGGCCTAAGAAAAAGACAGGTATTTATAGTATTTTCCATGACAGAGGGCAATATACACTGGCCAATCAAGTAGGACCGCTGACACACCAACAAGCTCAGGATACTTCAGTAACAAGAAACACAGATGAGCAGAGTATGAATCACGAAGCTTTAAATTATTCGTCTGTGACGCTGAGTGCAATCAAAGCCACCGAGGAACCCGACAGTGAAATGAAAACAATGAATTCACGCACAGACCCGAGAAGTGAGACTAATAAACATAACAATACAACGGGACCTCACATCAAGTTCTCCGGATGCAACCACCATATAGATGAAGACAGTATTCATACACAACTACAGGAAAGTATTTCAAGGACATCTGCAAATTTGGTGCCATCAGTGCAAGAAACCATGCATGATTACATAGATGTAGATTTTAATTCAAAGGATTCTGGTACAGACATTCCATTAAATTCACAAGTCGAGAAATTGCGCAGTGAATCATTGATATCAAGCAGACTTAGATCAGAAAGTATTCGTAGTACACCAAATAGTATCAGAAAAGCATCACCATATTGTAAACTGTTTGGAACGGTTACCATAGTTATTGCATGTTTTATCATTATGTTTGCGCCATACAATATTGCCACAGTTATTGATGTACCATGTCATTGTATAGAACCCTGGGTATATGAGGACGTACTTGCAGTGTTGTATTACATGCATTCTTTAGTAAATCCATATATTTACATGGCGACTGATAGAAATTATAAGACTGCATTGAAATCCTTGTACAATAGAATAAAGTCAAATTTTTGTTGCTCACATAAAAAATAATCAAATTTATTCATCAAAAAAATGCGTAACACATGCTTCCCTGTAGCCAGGGCAGACTGGTGTTAGTATTTTCAATTTGTCAACACTCAGGAATTGTTAAGATAATTTAAGAAACAGTGATTTATGATGAAAGTTTAATTAGTACATGTACCATGGTATGTGTACAGCACAGTACAATCAAAAACAGAATATCTGATGCTATTCATTTTCATGAATGAGTATGTTTTCATTCCTGAATTTGTCACGGAGAAAGCTGTTAATACTAATAGCTATAAAAAGTTTTTTTTACAACTGTCATTAAAAAAATATATAAAACCAATTCTCATGCATCATCCAAGTAAGGCAAACATCTTTAAAAGACAGATGCATATAAGTACTTATAATCCATCAACTCTAAACAAAGTCAGAGAGCAAGATACATATATTACACCATGTACAGTAATGAAATTATAAGGGAAACTTGTGTTTCATATGATAAATAGAGGTACACTCCATTAATTTGTCACACTTTGCATAATGTTTACTTATTTTTTGTACGATAAGTTGTTTTCTATTATGTTTAACTGTTTAGCAATGTACATATGAAGGCAAGCCTGGATCCAGCTGGGGTCTAACAGGCACCACAAACAACGTCATTGTATAGGCCTTATCAATAGCTTTTCTTGTCCGGAATAAGGCTGTCATGATATACCTGACGTTTACCATGATATATTACAATCTTTCTGCAACTTATAATAATATGTACTGCAATGTATTGCAGTAATTCCCGAGTGCTAGCCCAAAGGGGCAAGTTAATTGTAGTGAATTTACTTTTTCGGCATTATAGAAAAATAAAATCCATCCATACATACATAATTGTGACTTTCTGCTTTTTATGAAATTGTGTTATAATATATAAGTTTGGGCTAGGAAGAATGATTGGGGCTTGTGGTTTGACTGAGCAATTTGCCCAAATGTGCTAGAATGCGGAAATAAATAAGGCTAATTAAGCCTACACTATTCTATTTATTTTGTGTCGCTACCATATCAATCACACTTGACTATTTTCTTGATAACGATTAACATTGTCTATTCAGTAACTAGTGCAGGATATCCAAAATGTTTCTGCCCGTAATAAAGGATTTAACTGATCTTGATCCCTCCCGCACCTACTCCTATGCCAACCAAGATACTGTGGTTTTGAATCTAGGTCAGCAAGACTTTATATATATTAACACAAGGCATAAATCTCAATATACCCTGGGTATTTATGAAATAAATTGCTGTGCACACTTTTTGCTTTTAATTTTTTTTATTGTTATATTTGTATAATATTAAACCTGTTTCTCATACTACATGTATATAGCACATACACATGTACTGAATGCATGTGCTAATATTTATTTTTGTTTTTAATTTTGGTTAATAAAATCTGATTTATTATGAACAAGTTGTGATTGCATTCATCAATGAAAACACAAAATACACATTATCAAACATGAAAGCCAAGTTTTTATATTCCAAATTGTAGGTCTCCCAAAACATCATCATATCACCATACATGGTAAGAATCAAGACATAATTATGTCACTCTTAGATGTAACATACAAACATTCAATATATAAGTAACACAGGGAAACACTGCAACCTTCAATAGGAAAACTTTACTTCTTGGTACACGGAATGGTGCTGAATTTCAGCCCTATAAACATCAGTTAAATCTAACTCTGTTTTGGAACTGAGAATAATGCTTCAGTACGCGTCAGTCAATACATCAGAACAGAAAATAAAGGAAGTCCATAGATGACATAGGGACAGTACGTTTACATCTGCATACAAAATCACATTAAGTGGCAAGACTCCACCCAAGAGATTTTATTGTAATAATGTGCAAGAAAATTCTATTGAACTACCATAAATATAGTTTCTACAAGTTGTGCATTTACTTGTGAACCACACATTCATCAGCAAGGGAACTGCAATTTTTCAGGAAGAGGAAGAATTCACTGAATATTCCCATACAGTGGAACCTCCAGTTGAAAATTCCGATTTGCAGAGGATTCCGGTTTGTAGAGGGTTTAGCAAACTTAAAAAAAATCATATATTTTGCTAAGACTGATATAATTCTAACCTCCACATGATATTAAATCAAACAAGAGATATTACAAGTAAGTGACAAATGTCCCCCAAGCAAACGCTGACCTTGGAAGTACAGCAGAGACTCTAAAAAACATAATATATGATAAGTTTCATTAGAATCCACAGAATCGTTAAAAAGGAACATCAGAGGCCTGCAATTCTCTGACTTTTCCCTGATTGTGCGGAAGTGGCAACCATGAAGTGACCGATACTAATACAAAAGTCGAGTCAGAAAAAAAAACCTGTTAAAGAAAAAATGCCATTGTAAGTGAATTCAAATTATATGACAGTTCTGGAGTGTAAACTGTATTGGTGTTCAGTATACAAAACTGCACAAGATATCAGTATAATCCATACATCAAAATATATATTCTTTTAAAGGGGCTTAATTCAACTACTACGACAATAATTACTCACTTAGAGTTATAGTTCCTTGGGCATTGCATATCATTTAAATTTGACAAAAATCAGAAAAACAAAGACACAAAGTACAGGTGAAGAAGTTCAAGGAGCGTAGAAAGTTAACATTTTATTTTTAAGTTAAACCAAAATTTTAACTTGCATGTAATATAACAGTCCTGGCTTATTTAACTTGATCGCTGCATAGTGTAGTTCTGATCTCACTTGTACTAAACTACTAATAGCACAATGCATTTTTTCACTGTCCTACTACATCCATTTCACATGAGTGAGAATTATATTTGATACACTTAGATAGATCTATCTTAAAAAGAAGACTTTACCTATATATACATCCCCTTAAAACGTCAACAATCACATGTGGGGCAATTCAGAATCAGAGAGATTTGTCAGCACTTGCCAGCTCGGTACTGTTATCACAATGATGGCAATATGCAGTAATATTGAGAGCTTTTACAATCTATATGTAAAATTGTGTATTAATGTAACGTCAGAAACGTGGTCTTTTTCATTTTTTAATTACAATGACAACAGAATTTAAAAATGTGTATTGCGAGACTTTCTGAATCTGATATCTACGTCTGAAAGTTCATCTAACATGGACATGAACTGTTAATATATGGGCAATATTCAGTAGTCAGGACTAGTTTTGATCAAAATAAATGATAAGCATATTGCTAATTGATCTATTCTGTGACATCATTAACATTTCTTTACAGAGTTAACACAAGAGCACAGTCTGTAAGAGCAAATGCTCATCCAGGCCTTTTTCTATAGTTCCCACGGGTCAGACTATCTGACCAATTCCCAAAGCCAAATACATGGGTTTTTTCCTAATCAGAAAAAAAATTCCCAATCAGATGCACCTACGAAAAATCGTCAACTGAAGAGACCTGGTATATCTCTTGAAGCTCTTTGAATAACTTTGACCATTATTATCCCTTGCGTCATAAATGATTGTGGACATTTTGCGTGTCTTTTTGACAGTTGATATAAGAAATGAAAATTAGAATGATCGTTTATATAAAATTTAGATACGAAAAGCCTGTTCTTTTAGCTATATAAATTCCCAAAATTGGAGTTGAAGCGATTAAAGTTTTCCTAAATTGGCAAATTTTACGACACAAATTTTCCCAATTTATCAAGGGTCTTTTTCCAAAAATGGTCAGAAAAAAACCTGTCATCTGATTTAATACTGAACAAGAACATAATGCTTGCTGGGTAGAATCACGGACATATAAACCATGGATTCGCAACAGGCTGATATTTGTGCTAAAACTTGTTTGAACTCTCGGCAAAGGCGAGATTTTTCATTCGAGATCAAACGATCGGAACACCTCGAAAAATGTTACAAAAATGATCTGAAAAAATTGAGATGTCCGCCATTTTGTTTCTGAATCAAGAGAAGTTGACATTTTGAACCACTGTAATGGTCATGTTTACAACAGCTATACATTTCTTGGTGGTATTTTATATATTTTGTGTTTATTTTGTTGTTGCTTGTATGCATTTTTTTATTCAATACCGAGTTGTAAGCCTGAACGAGCGTCGTTTAAACGGATGAAATTTCGATTTTACAGACGATCCGTAAAATCACCGACTTGGTTTATAAGTCCGTTATAAAATATAATTATTCCCTACGTTATCTTGATTTATTTTGATTTCCGTTATTTATCATCTTGTTGTTGTAAAATGATTATAATATAAAGTGATAATTGCATTTTTTCGGTCTAAAATTTGTTGTATAGAAGTTCGGTTATATATTCGGATACATGTTGGAAATCCATCAGTTGATGCTTAATACTAGTATGACTCTCTACCAACTAAGCTTACAGGATGGCCACCTTACCCTACAACACTACACTCATCGCTCTTCCGGCATTTGAGGCTTAATCGTCAAACACTGCTGTCACCATTTAAGTAATTCCAGGGGAAAAAGTGTACCAAATGTGGGGCTTGAAAAGCTTTTTACACATATCAATTACATAATAAATATGTAAATACACTTTATTGTCATATCATTATAATATAAAATTGTTTTAGATCTGCTATAATGTTAATGATTACTTTATCTTTTCAGGTTTCCATGATGTTCACAAGATGCCTCATAAAAGTCACCTTGGGTACAAAAAGAAATATGCTGTGAATCTACAAACATTGGTCAATGAGTTAATATGAAATTTTTCTTGGAAAATACTCAGGAACTTTTCCTTGAACATTTTTAATCCATTTATCATTTTGTGATTGAAATTAATTCAATCTGTGATTGACTATGTAAAAAAACAAATGTGTAGTAATACATAAACTAGTGGTTTTCTATCGTTGTTCAATATTATGCGTTGAAATGCAGTTTTTGAAAGAAAATTGTAATTACTGTTATAGCTTGTGTATTTCTTTTTCAACTTAGTTATCTAGATATGGCACTATATCTGCACTAGTCTATATTAGTTCTAGTATTTATATACCAATTACAAGCCCTAAGCTCTAGTTTCATCTTGATTCGTTGCGCATGGCTGCAAATGTTGGATTGAAATTAAAACAAAATGTCTCTCTACATTCTCAGTACACCAACTCATGACTGGACTTTATTAGGTGTTACGTCATAGTGCTATTTCCTGTCTGATATAATTAATCCCATTGATAATTTCAATGATTAGGTCATATCAATTTTTGATCTCAATTTGTAATTCACACAAATGGGGCTGCATCTGTCATCCAAAAATATTTACTTCAAAGACTTAGCCAGCGACTTCAAACATCTTTGATTGTTAATTCTTGCTCAAAATTAAATTGATGTCACAAGAATTGCTGCACAGACAATGAATACCTGGATTTGACCTACTTTAATATTGATTTTTACATGCTTGGGCTGGTGAAATGGCAGACTTGTGTACACAAAAATGTCATGATGACATATTGCTCTGTGTGATCAACATCCTGTGTTTGGTCGATCTTTACACCTTTTTAAAGATTATTTAACCCAATTTTTTTTTCACAGCAGCCTTTCAAACTATTAAACTGGCATGGAAATGTATTAATACAATTAAACTTTGATGAAAATATCAGAATTGAAGCGGAAAATTACCAATTCTTTATCTCATTACACGGACATTTGATCAACAGAGCCTACAACGGAGGGAAATTAACGGAGATTGCTGACTTTCGCTGCTCGATAAAAATCAGCAATCTTCAATACTAACTGAGCGCGCTACAGATTGTGGGTAATTTATTATTAGTTCTTATCGTTAAATTTTCTATTCTCAAAAGGGGCATAATTCAATCAAGTCATCACAGCGTTATCTATCTATTGTTATGGTGAATTATTTAGTTTATTCCCAACTGATTCGCATAAATTGCATGTCAACCTGATAAAAAGAAGAGTTGAAATCGGGATACCAGTCAGAAAATCGTACATACCACGTTTCCGGGTTACATAGATGCAACAGTGAAAGTAAAATAAATAAAACAAATAATGAATGTTTATTCACAAGCACACACATCTAATATTGGACTAAACGACTTAGACCTATCCTCAGCCTTAGATGAAGGTGAGCAAGTCGATGCCATTCTCCTTGACTTCAGCAAGGCATTCGATGTGGTCCCACACCAACGACTGCTTACTAAGGTAGACCATTATGGCATCAGAGGCACCATCTTAAGATGGATCAACAGCTTCCTCTCAAACCGCAGTCAACAGGTTGTTGTAGAAGGTCATACCTCTGACCCATCACAGGTCACCTCTGGGGTTCCCCAAGGGTCTGTACTTGGGCCCCTCCTTTTTCTGTTATATATCAATGACCTACCACAGAGCATCACTCCACCTAGTCGCCTCTTTGCTGATGACAGCCTGGTTTATCGGAAGATACAATCACCTGCAGTCACTATTGTTCTACAAGAGGACCTGAACCGATTGCAGGAATGGGAAAGAAAATGGATGATGTCATTTAATCCCAGCAAATGTGAGGTGATCCGCATCCCAAGAAGGAGGAACCCTGTTCAACACACCTACAACATCCATGGTCATGATCTGCGCCAAGTGAAAGGTGGTAGATATCTCGGTGTCACCATATCACACAACCTGTCCTGAAATGGTCACATTGAGACCACAACCAAGAAAGCAAGTAACTCCCTAGCGTTCCTCGGGAGAAATCTAGCATGCTGCCCTCAGGACATCAGCAGGGCCCAGTCATACAAGGTGCTTGTCAGACCGATCCTTGAGTATGCCAGCACAGTATGGGATCCATACATGAGGGCCAACATAACCCAGCTTGAAGCAGTACAGCGACGCGCAGCCCGTTTCGCCACCGGAAACTACAAGACGACAAGCAGTACCAGCCAAATGATTAAGAAACTTGAATGGCAGACCCTACAGCAACGCTGATCCAAAGCCAAGATGGTAATGGTTTATCACATCACACACAGCCTCATTGATATAGCAACGGCCCAATTTTTCCATCAACTGACATTGGGTGGACACGATTACGGACACAGATTCCACCTACCATTCTGCCGAACCGATGTCAAGAAGCACTCCTTTTTTCCTTCGGCGATCAAAATGTGGAACCAGCTACCTGAGCAATTAACCACACTTGACAGCCTGGAGGCCTTCAAGAGGGTTGTTGCTGTGTGCTATAACTGAGAGACATACTGTTTTTATCGTTTCCTTTTTATCTACACATTTGTACACTGCACAACACCTTTAGAAATACACCTTGTACGACGATGCCCCAGAGTGGGATATGTACAATATATAAAGAAGAAGAACGAATAGGTGCGTCAATAAATTAGGCTTTGTGTCTTATATTTAATTCAAATGTTAACCAAGGTGACGCCGATCACATGATGACAACAGCTCTTTTTCTTTCAGACACTCACGTAACTAAGTACGAATCTTTTCGGGACGAAATGGCAACAACACTACAGCCACGTTCCGAGAGATAATGCAACAGGGACAGTCGCAACTTTCGGTCGAAAAGCTGTAGATCTATCTCAGTTCAGGATAATAAAACATTATTCATAAATTGGTAAAGAATATCGACATAAAATAAATACTTCACCGAAAACGTCAAGTTGAATTTCGCTCCTTCTGCAACATTGTCTAGAGCACGACACTATCGAAAATATGCGGTCCCTTATGCGCCTATTTTGTATTTCAGATGTAAAAGCCGGTATCAAATGGGTGAACCTGATTATTCGTAACCTTGCACTGTATGTTTTATAGGAGGAAGTCCAGCCCTGGACTGTCTGCAGATTTTTAACACCTGTGATGACTGACCACGGTAGGCACTAATGCATCCGGCGGCAACACGTAATAATAAGACCACCCTTGGGACCCATGAAAACTCGTCTTCTTATTGAGATGGTCTTAATATGGAGCAAAACAGTGAAATTGGACTTGAAAATTGTGTTCTTATTATTGAGGAGGTCTTAAGTGAGGTTTTACTGTACATATACACAGGTAGTCTGGAATGTTTCTACTAGATCTACTGTCCATTATCTTCTCATAAATATGTTAATTGACATAGGCCTACACGCTACAAACTGTCACGCTGTTAGTATTCCTACGGGTACAATTTGTTTTGCCAAGAGACTGAGAGTCTTTCGCTACATGTTTAAAAGCAGATTCCATATGTGCCTTTAATGATACATCACGGTATTTTTATAATATCCCCCGTATGATAACAACTTATTAGTTTTACAAGATTGTGTACATCCAAATCTTGCAATCTGTGTATTAAACTTAAAACTAAAAAGACGTTAATCAAGGCAACCGATATGATTAACTGCATAAAACATTTTCGATATTCTGTTATCCGAAACCTGCGTCTCAAGCCAGTACACAATCAAACAACTTCTGAAATTGTATCATGACGATAAAATAAGTCCAAACTTGAACATAATAAAATGTGTTTTGACATCAGATGATATTGTTCGGAGGGTTGCTTTTATACAAAATAACTTTGATTAATTCGAACTGTATACACAACGAAACGTTGTAAAAGTCATTAATTCATGAAAATGAATTTGCTATTGAATCACAGCGACCGTAATTGTTTTCGAAATAATTTACGATCCGTAATAAATTGTACTACAATACTTCATTATATCACATTTGTTTTGCTGCAAATTGACTTTTAGCTCTTAGCCCGCGGTAGGCAATTATTGTTTTAACCAAAAAGTTGAACTCACGAAATGGGCACTTATTCGCAAACACTTTAAGTCTGAAACTCAGACGTAGACTTCAAATATGCATAATTTAATATTGTGTTCATTAAATCTGACCGAATAAAATTTTGTCAGAATAATTGTTGTTTCCCTTTGTACACTTCTATCAGACTTTGTTAAAATATATATTGTTATAATAACATAATCCTGAGCAAAAAGAACATTTAATATTTAAAGTCTAAGTATTACTTTCAGACTTATAATGTTTACGAATTAGTCCCCTGTCTATTAATAAAGTGACGAAGGAAATGTTAAATATGCACTGATTAAGAGCAGGGTGTTTCGTCATATGTAGTCAAATAATACTGGCAAATTTGAATATGGCATGCTAAATGTTTATTCAAACAAATTGCACGAAAATCTGATTTACAGAGAATAGAAACGCTGAGTATCTGAATGAAGATACACCTTACAAATGCTCAAATGAATAAGTTTTTATTTAATTCAAAAGGGTCATACGTCATGCAACGTCTGGTGCTCTACAATTACGTATCTACACATGTTTCGTCAGTTATGATAAATAAATCTATCTATCTACGTAAAACGTGCAAGAAAATGTTTTATAACCATCTTGTTTTCCATTTCTGTCACATTCGCTTGTGAATATCATATTTCTTACTGTAGGCCTACACAGACATTCAAATGAAGGGGACGCTCATTGACAGAGATAATCCCTACAAGGATTGCGTATCTATAAAAAAATACCGGATGACGGAAATGTACGATTTTCTCCGAATGTATACAGGTAGAATACGGTTGTTTTGTCGAATATTACCGAAAAATGCCGAACCCTTTCAGCAACTGGTTTCCATGACCACCAATCTCACGTGATATTTAAATCACCGGTAATTTGAGTAGTCGACTATTCCTTTTAAAGTTTCACGCGTTTTTAATGAAGATTGGATTTTTTTCTGTTTACTTAAATTGACTTTTATACTACCTTTTAATTTTACTAATTAACGCACATAATTATCGAACTATAGAGACGTTCACCCAAACCATTTGTGACCAGGGACATAAGCCTAAGGCCTTAGTATCTTTGCTACATTTCAGATGCTATACATTTGACCTGATGTCCCAAACGTATAATTTAATATAAGTAGTTCAACACGGGACACTTAAATTAATAATTTGCATTTCGATACCCAATGTGGACTCGTTCAGATATACCAAGCTCGAGCTGTACGCAGTTATAATATTTCGGTTTTCATAGCAACCCCAGCTAATTTTTTTATTTGTCTGTAGCCCTACTGCTTGTTAAAAGAAACTCACAACAGTTTAAATTTTCAAGATATCTCAATTAGAACTCAAGTTATGCCAAATTGTATATGCGACTTTTCTGCCAATTTTCTAAGATTTGGCGCCGAATCGACGGAACCGAAAACGTTTACTTTTCCCGTAAAATTATCATAGAATTTTTATTAATTGAGATATCTTCTTGAAAATTTGCACTTTTAAGTATTGTATGTATTGTTTTCTTATTTTATTCATATTACAATAAATGAACATGTAAAGAAGAATTGATTATAAACATTAAGTACTTATATTTGGTCATTGAGAATTTTCAGCATGGAATAAATATATCACAGTAACAGTGCAATGCAATATGCAATTTGAACATAAATATGTAAAACCTGAAAGAGAAACATATAAGTATTTGATTTGCAAAGCAAGATTATTCAGTACAGCAAAATATACAGTTACACAGAGTCTCAACACATGTTCTTTAGATATCAAGACTAAAATACACTTTGCAGTATTTTTTTTATAAATCAAGTCAATTTTCCACAAACGCCCAGAGTTCTAACATTCGGGCAGGAAATCTCTTTGAATTTCATATTCCCTATCAACAGTTTGGGTATATTTCCTTGTCGGTCACACAAAATGTCCCGGTTTTCTGGTTGGACACATAAATTAACTTTAAGTTTGTTTACTGAAGAACTCAGGACACATCCGGGACACCAATGGTTTTGGTAGGCTACGATGACATATTCATTGTCATTTATTGGATCACTTATGGGCGCAAATCCTTCATAAAATCATCATCAAAAAAGTTTCTTGTTTTTTTTTCATTAATCTTGTCATTATTTATCTCAACTAACACTTTTCTGCTTTTAAATGGGCGATTCTGAGTTATCGGCCCACTTGAAAATATTTTGTTGGTCTGTTTCAGACATTTCGGAAAGCCATTGTATCATTGGTTTTCTATTTCTTTTCGATAATTGGACTGTGGAATGGTGGTGCATGGTAGCATTATACCGGCGTTTCTGGCTGCTATCCAGATCACCAAAATGTTGTTCGCAGCTGAGGTTGGTTTTAGGGCATATCCAGTTCTTTTCCTCGGGGCCGGGATGTTCGATGAAATTCCTTCAGGGAGAAAATCAATCAATTGTTTGCATTTTACCACAACACCACCATCTTAATCATGTCAAACAATTCCTTTGTTGGTTGTGTTTTAAAAAGAGAATCTAAATGGAATGTCGGCAGTTCAGGGTCCATGAGTGTTGATAGGTCTGAAGAGCAAGAATTCAGGAATTCATGTATTATTTGGATGTGTGTAAGCAGTAGGAGATAGGGAATTTCACCAGAAGTTACCAGATTCCAGTATGGTCCTGTTATTTTCACAAAAACACTGCAAAACACATCAAAAGAACTCTTATTATTTCACATTGAAAATCCGATTTCACTGCTTGAAGTTTGCTGTTAGGATTTTGGACAGTATTGAGTACATCAAGCATGTCGTCGGCATGGACAAGCACCTCGGCGGAAGTATACTATTGAAACGGTTGTCACGGTAGTTTCCCAGGACAGATTTAATACCTTTACGACCACAGAAGGCATCCAACATGTCTCACAAGCCAAGATAATCACCGGCCGGACCTAAAATTTCTGAGGTAGTTCGAACTACACGTTCAATTACTGTGCCTGATGTACGCCAGTGTTTGAAGACAGGAAGACCATCTCTTCCCAATAGACCGCCCAATTCTACACGACTGCTTTCAAATGTTATTGACGGCGGCCTTCAGGCCGTCGTCTATTTGAATAATTTTTAATCTAGGTACATGGAGTTGCATAATCGAAATGGGAGAAGCCATTGGTATTATGCTTTTTTAAATTGTTCTTACAAAACGTGATTCTAATTATACAGATAAAAAAAGTGTACTAATTGATAATAAAAAAATGTCAAAATATTTAAAATGTATTTTTACCGTTAATAAAAAGCTTTAAAAAATGTTTTACGTATGCTTATAAGAATTTACAACAGCTAGTCACGAAAACGGTTAGGCATCGTGTATTACATAGCTTCGTTTCACAACTACGCTCAATTCATCATCAAAGTTCAGGAAATGGTTCCTAATGCTGTGCACGCAAATTGAAATTGTACTTATAAAAAAGCAAATTGTTAAACAAAAAGTGTTAATCCATATTAATAAGTTCATGAATGCAGTTTATAATGTACAAATATAAATACAGTGACCAAACTATGCAATATACATTGCCTTAACTTGACCCATATAAGTTATGTACTGATGGTAATACCTCGGTCTTTATCGATTACAAAAGACAGGTAAATGTAAAACGCTCTACATATGTAAACAGAAGGTATATCTTAGCTCCTTATGTAACCTCATACCCGAAATAGTCAGGTTTGTGTATGTTAACACGTGGTTTACCCATGTTTTATTAATGCAAAGTTGATCGTCAACACAACGTTTTTTAAAGGGAAGTAATTCAAGATAAAAACAAAACTATTTTTATTACTTCTACATAAAGCACGGATTTAAACTACAATCATGGGTGAGATATAATTCCATGGAGAAAGTAAATGGATGGGTAGAAAGTTAGGATATTTTACGATCTTTAGATGTCCTGTACAGTTGTATATTAGAAGAGCTACTTATTATTGCAATCACATTATAATTGAATACTCAAAATATACAACTCAGCCACGTATTGTATCTAAAAATAGTGCATGTACATGTGATTGTTGTTGTTGTCGGATGTATCAATGGGTAGCGCCATTAATCAGTAATGCCAGACGTACTATAACTATCATCATGAATTGTGGATGATTCTTACCAGAATTATGGCTTGGTGATGATCATACTTTCTTATTTATTGATAAACAAAATAATAAATCTTCAATATCATGCTTCCTAAAACTTGTGCCGCCGTTTTGATGCTTTGCATCAAAATTAGTCTTGTTACGTCATTGCATGCATATTTATGAAAGCCTAACAGCACATGTGCCATGCAATGGAAATGTTTCACTGTTGGTATTTCATCACTTGTGCAATTGTTCAGAACATCATCCCTGCATTCATCCAAAAGTTTATCGGCCAATTGTTCATTGTTAGCTCGGTCAGACATACTGAAGGCAAGTTTACATAACGTGTTTCTAATATATTCCTCACAACTTGAAGTTTCTCGACTATGTTTTTGCAATGTATTTTTCAAACGAGCAAGTTCACTGATTTTACGCTTTTTTACATAGTTTATGTTTGTTGCTGTTTCATGAGCAACATCTGTGAAACCCAAACTCATTACATCTCATTTATCTAATGTAATAGATGTATCCACGACCTTTCTCTTATGTTCGTGTTGTTCCATCTCTGTTTAAACCAAAACTACCGACAGCATCTTTCACTATAGAAATGTATGTCTTTGCTAGATAATGCCCCTCATCAAGAATGGACTGGACAGTATAACTAGTGGGCAAGTCAGAATTATTTATTTCTCTAGAATAGTACATGTGTTTTGAAACCACTTGAATCACTGGGGAGATTTTCATAACTGCTACCTCTAGTCCAGCTAGCAAAGTCTGACATTGTTGTTGAATGATCCGTCTGAATTTCTGGTTCCGTTCTTGTTTTTCAAATCATCATTCAAACTTTCATTTAGAATATATAGTTGTTCAATTTCCTGGTTTTTTATTTCAACTGTTTTCTTCCGCTGTTTAATGTGTTCATTAGATTTTAGGACATGCCTCTCCAAATACCCAACATACTTTAAGCATTGAGTTTACTAGATAACTGCTGATTCACATTCTTACGCAAGTTTTCATTTTCAATCAATAAATTATCTACATAAAGCTCATTATTTAACTTTCTTTCTATGCAACAACTTTTTCTTGGTTTCTAGAATACGCCGGATGCGGACAGACAGAGTACGTTGTTTTAAGTTTGGGGATCAATTTCATTAAGCCACTTTGTAACTTTGGCAATAGACAGGTTTGACAGATCACCGAACTTTTCAACGCTTCGCACGTGCGCAAGTATTCTTTTCAAGTCACTTTTCTTACCCAGAAACACTTGCTGTTAACTACAGTCAACAACAATCGTGTGCATGGTTAATGGACCTCGCAAAGCAATGACACGATCTTCTAACAATCGAAAATCGAGCTTTCACGAAATCACGCCATTTTATGTGCTTCCATGACTCAATTCATAGCGTTTCGAACCCTAAATTCATATATTGGACCCGTTGCATCAATTATGTTAGGAGGCGCGTTCTTGCATGCATTGCAAAATAGGTGGTCAATCGCGCAATCTGGATTTTTTTATGTTACTTTAAACCGTTTGTAGCTCACTAAACTGCTGTTCATATAAAATACTACGAGTTGAAGTAGATGTCATGTGTTTTTTTCTCTGAGCATTGTTCAACAGGAGTGTAGCTATATAGCTGAAATACATGTGTGGGTCTAGTTTTAGGTAGGAAAAAAATGTAGTTAGATCGTCAAAGATGCGCTTTGGTGAATATTTCGTTCTTGTACATATGCTCACAAGCTTACAATAACATCACAAACTTACATTAAATACCTTAGATATGAACTTAGCTAGCTTAAAAAATGAACGTTCTGTCACAGACTAGATCTAGTATTATGTATCATCTCGATCATGATTAACGATTCACCAAATAACATTTATCGACATTGCATTTTGGAACATGAAGAGCTTCAACTAGAATATTCTTCCTCAGACTGGTTAACCTACACACACTATAGACATCAATACACTATAACGAAACAGACTTGGTACAAGGAGGAGCAATCAGATGTATCCATAAACAACTACTACTCCACCTATGAGGAATCTCAGATATATAACATTCCCTCGGTTGATCTTTGGAGAATAGACGAACTGATGCAAGATTAGTCGATCATGTTTTACTGTAGTTGCCATCTTTATCTCGACGTATATCGAAAGACGCAATAGATTGACTCGCCATAATCATCCTTTAGCATACTAGGTACAAACGAATTCATAAAGTTGCAAAGTATTTAAAAAATCATGCACAAACATCTTTGTTCACCAAATACGGATCAAAACATTATGAATTCATTCTTTGTTAATGAATAATGCATGTTTATTGATGTTTTAACTATAGGAAATATATTTTTCATGTTTGTTTCGGTAAAAAAAATAAAAAAATGATCATAATATATCTTTAACTGTTGGTCAGTCTCATTGCTTCACTTTTGATGTCTTACTGTGAATAATTTTGTACAAATCTTCTTAATTGCACAGACTGCGCGTCTGTCAGTAACACCCGTAAAATAGAAGTACAGTACACAGTAAACGAAGCGCAGACTATCGAGGCATTCAGGGAAGGGCTCAACTCCTTGCATTAATCGACGCACAACACGTTTTTATCCATGTTTTAAGTTTTAAATTTTATCACCGCATTGTGCCTCACAGTCACCTTGTATATATCACCAAGTGCGTCGACGCTCCAGAGTGGGCCCTGCACTTTAATGGGAAGAAGAAGAAGAATATAGATACCAGCCCTGCGTTCAGTTACGGCTATCAGTGGCGAACGTTTTGTATTTTATCCCTTGTCCAACGTATCACATTGGCTGCATATGGGAACCAAATTGCAAAACGTTACGAAACGATAGGGCTGATAGCCGTAACTGAACGCAGGGATGGTTGTAGATACGTAGACGTGTAGTGTCGGAGTTTTATACATTCCCCAATGCCGGAACAGAAATTGCTAAACATTGCAACATCTTATAATTTAAATGATTCATGCCACGTTGCCATTGTTTTGTCGTCAAATTAGTCATACACGAATAGATCTAAAATTTAAATCATTGCTGTGCGTGACATGTAACTTATTTGGTCTAGTTAAGTGCCAGTTGCTAAGTTACAACTTGCCTATTATTCAGCTACAACACAATTCGGCTGTCAACACACTGAAATTGGGTAGGCGTTGTTTGTTGTCTCTGAGGGGCTGGAAAATATTGTGTTCTTGGGAAGATATATGTGCGAGGAAAAAGTCTGTGGCAGAGAGGCATTTAAACTTTAAAATTTTTTTAGAGTTTTTTTCATATTTATTTACTTTTATTTTATAAATTACAATGTCAATCACTTCTCAAATAAATACTGTATTTGCTTTTAAAAATGCCTTCATATGTTATCAAATTGTTTAGACTCTGGGCGCATTTCATCAAAGATCCTAGGTGTGCTTTTCACTCATAAGTTCACTTTTCGCACCTAAGTCAATTAAAGCATGTTTTGTTACATGAATTAAGGTTCATGTTAAGTGTTTTTGGACCAAAACTGTTATCTAGTTTTTTTATGTAAAAAAACAACAAATTCCAATAAGTTTTACACCAATTTGTTCGTCTGAATTAGGAGAGTATTTCACATATTAAAAAACATCAAAAAAATTATAACTTTGATAATAAAATACAAAAATGATGTTGTTTACAAAATGACACATAAAATTTATAAGATATTAACAAATCTCATTTTCTTTCTGTATTACATTTATCATGTCCTGTTTTAGGTAGTAGGACCTAAAAATCCTGAAAATAGTATACAATAAGCTTAACATACTGACATAAAGAAGTGACATTTAAAAAAAAAATCAACCTTGCCATGTGGTCACTACTTTTTTTCTGTTTGGCAATAACATGTTAGATTTTAATGCTCGTACTACCTTAATATTAGTCATACCTATGTGTTTACTGTTCAATATTATCTTAAATTGTATTTGGTAAAAAGTTCTTTGTCGTGAGCATTTGATGGATTTTTTATTGTTCAAAGTCAAATATACAAGTATTTGGTCACTTATTCCATTATTTTGCACTTGATATATGTGTTGGAGGGGGGTCTTTTTTAATTAGGACCTTGACTTTTTTGTTATCTCTTCTAGTAACAACAGAAATAGACTGCACTTTTACCCTTTTGAAACACTTAACATGAACCTTAAAAAAACAAGATTCAACCAAATTTTAGTTTAATCTTGAAGAATATGAAATACTTAAGATATTTTCACTTCAAATTGTCAAAAACATATTGAGCAAACATGACTTATTCCTTCCAGAAAGTTTCACTCCTATCTTTTCATACTTAGGATTTTTGCTGAAAAACAGCCTAATACAGTTTTCATGTGTGTAAAAGCTATTGGTTAAAAAGTTCAGATGCTATTTTGAAAAGCTGATAAATGGCTATTAAGTATCATAAATGTAATAATTCACTGTTTTATCATTTTGTACTTTAGTCATGTTCTACTAACTTCTAGACTTAGACCTGTAGTACTTATTATATTATTTCAGGATTACAAATGGCTGAAGGAGAACCTTGTTTTTCATTTGGTGTGATTGCAGACATACAGTATGCTGATGCTGAAGATGGTTACAACTATAGTCAAACTAATCGTAGATACTACAGAACTTCTATAAAAATGCTTGATAAAGCCATAGACATGTGGAAAAATGATTCAGTGAAACAGCCTCAATTTGTTTTGCAGTTAGGTGATATCATTGATGGACGAAACAAACAATTGGGCATATCAGATTCATCACTAGAAGCAGTCTTGGGCTCATTTTCTAATTTCCCAAGAAGTGTGTACCATATATGGGGAAACCATGAGTATTACAACTTTACAAGAGAAGCTCTAATGAATTCTAAACTCTACTCTGGTAATGATGCCTTCTGCTTACCTGTGTCCGGTAAATGTTACTATTCCTGTGTGCCCCACCCTAAACTCAGAATTCTTGCATTAGATACGTATGAAGTTAGTATGTTGGCAAGTGTTGAAAACACTCCGGAGCATCAGCTTGCTACTGAGTACATGGTTAACAACAAAAATGTGGATAAGAATTCTTACGATGGTTTGACAGGAGTGACGAGAAGATTTGTGAAGTTCAATGGTGCTGTGAGTGCCCAACAGTTGGAGTGGATTCACACAAATCTGGATGAAGCCAGAACCTTACAACAAAATGTTGTCATCACGGGTAACTTTCTTTTCTCTTACATACACAGGGCTTTCCCTAGGACTTTTCAGCTAGGGGTCTTTGGACCTCATGTGTGATAAATTGGGGGTCCTTAGCAAATTTGTCGGGTCCCAGATATGCAGTTTATACATGACAAAAGTTTATATTAGGGGTGCCAGGGTTGCACAGTAAGTTTAAACTGGGAGGCCCTAAAAAGGAAAGGCAGTCAGGGATTCAAGATTTCTGCATCAGGGAAATCCCTGCATACATATATTTTTTTATTTTTTTTCATTAAATTAATACTGTTTGTTGTACTATTGCACTGTTTCATGTTTATGATGGTGAAATGAATTCCATATCTCAAATTACATATTTGGAACATAATACTATTGTACAAATGATATTTTCAGAACATTGACAGTGTAATTAGTAAAACTTTTTAAACTGTAAGCTATTGGGTGCTTTTAAAGGAGCAATTTTGTATGTTTGAAATCTGTCTGAACAGTCACATAACAACAAACTTAACTACAAGGGTTGTGACATTAAATCGTAGACAATGGCTGTAAAACAACAAACATTATTGTGTGATATTAAGTGGTGTATTATCAGCATCTTCTCAATACGTATACAAAATTAAATTGAACTGTCTCACAAATTGTTGAAATGACATTAAAATGTATAACAGGACATACAGACATGCGGGGCGCATATTAATGTCATGTTTGTAATTTCGATGTGTCTGACATTTACTCTTTCTCGAAATATTTGCCGCCATATTGTACGCATTTTTATTTTATGGCTCTGCACCCAACTCGCAAACACAGATTTAAATCAGTCCTTATTTAGACTTATTTAAACACTTCAATTCCATACTTGATCTCAATGTGATTTTCAAACTTTTGCCCTCGCAGAAGAGACTTAAGAGCCGCAATTTAAGCAAATTCCAGGGGTTCGAGGTCGGGGGAGAATGGGGGATGATCCACTCTCTGATATCCTAGATTGTCAAAATCTCTTGTGCCACTTGATTACGAGTGCTTGCGACACATCATTGTGCTGCTCAACAGATTTCATCTTCTTCAGAGTGTATCTGGGGGTCATTCCGCACTCCACACAGAATCCGATGACTGCCTGGTGCGCTGCTGCTTTCCCAGACGTCACCATCTTTTCAAAATTCACTATACACCAATTTGCGTAAAAATAGCGCCATGCGGAAATAACAGACGTTACATTTAAGAAATTTTTAAGTACATGACTGTATGACGTCAAAATGTATGATCAAAGAATACATGTGTAAGAATACATGTGTAACGTAATTTGGTGGAATAATGAAGTTTGGCACAGATAGTACAACTTATTTAAAGCTATACCCGGTAACTATTTCGGTTATCTTATCAAAAGACAAGAGTTTCTATATTGCTACACAAAATACACAAGTTTGTTTTATTTTCCAAACAAATGCAATAAAACTGATAAAAAATGTTTAAATAGTATATGTGTGTAAAATTATTACATTGGAACGTCAAATAAATATGTTATAGACATAGTCTACGATTAAATGGGACAACCCTCTTATATTTTCCATTAATTGGCTTTATAAATACATATTTCACATTTTGGAAAATATTAGGTTTTAATTTATCATTCAATGAATATTTTTTCGTAGAAATGCGTTGAATCCTTTATATCTCTTGCAGGTCATTGTGGTATTTTTGAAGCCGCCACAGATGTTTCATGTTTGTGTTGGAATGCCTCGGCCATTCTACAACTTGTAGACGAGTACAGCGACTGTGTGATGTGTTATTTCTCAGGGCATGATCATGCTGGAGGAGTGGGAATTGATGAAGAAGGCATATTACATATGGCATTCCCGGGAGTCCTTGAGAACAATGAGGACTCTGACTTTGGTACTGTGTACATGTATGCTGATAAAATGGATCTACAGGGCAATGGTCGTGTGGCGTCCCTTTCTCTTCCCTTGAAATTCAGACTGAGTGAAGAAAGTATAAATAGTTGATGTGTTAAACATTGGTTTTCCGATAATTTGAAATACTTATAACTATATTTGGTGGATTTATCAGTATCAATTCTTACATTTCATATTTTTATATTTGATATTGTAAATCACAGCACAAGTTGGTATTGTTATTGATAGTATTAATCATCAAGCTTGTTGTATCCAAGAATCAGTTGTATAACTTCACAAGAAGAATACAACGTAGTACTTGTGAATGTATGGTATGTACTGCAAGGTATGTATAGCTAGAAATAGGATGATTCTGATTGTGATATATTTCTAGAAAGATGGATACTATGAATTCCAAAATATATTTTAGTTATTAAAATAAACAAACTTACTTTCCAATATTATGGTTATATAGTTCGCTGGCGTTAACTTGGCCATTGTTTACAAGCAATCTAACAATGTAAACATACCTGGATAGGTAAATCAGCTTATCACAAGATTAGCTTTTTAATTGATATGCTCGTATTGTATGCGTTTATGACTATAAGCGCTGTAGTCTAATGGTAAGTACCTCGATTATTTGATGCTCAAGGTCTGTGTTCGAGGCTCAGCACAAGTGTGTTTATTTCTAAATCATAGAATATAATTTTTTACAGTAAAATGAATCGTAATCTCCCTGTAAATAATTGTTGAGTCTGTTTTCGGTGATCAGGAGAACGCCGGCGCACTATACCTTTATTTTACCAGTCATTTATCATTTGTGTTGTTTTAGACCTATGCAAATCATTTTACAAGCAGAACTGAACATATATTACATGTATTAATTTGTTTGTTTATGTAATTATATGTTGTGTATAAACCCAAATCGATAAGGCTTTCATTATCGATTTATCCATTATATTGGGTATAGGGAGGGAATGTTGTTTAAATCATATTTTCAATTATGAACGGATGGATAGGTTGTATACAACACCCTTATTATATATATTTAGGTAAATACAATAATGAAAGAAATAGCGAATTTGAGTTATATCTATGTGTCTAACAAACTACCTGATGAATAGAAACATTTATTTATGTTTTATTTATTTTTTATACTAAACATAATATACTTATTTCTTTAAAATGACTTATAGACCTGTCCATGGTGGCACGTGTTTATATTGATTTATGTATATATGTCAGGATTTGTATTAACATGAATATCACATGTCTCAATAATAAATAAATTATCATGTTTGTCTTTTAAGCACCTGGATAAAAGTATTTGTGTTCAGTTTAGAATTTTTTCCTTTGTTTTGTTGATATGAATTTAGTGTTATCATTTTATACAACAGTTAGTTTTATTACATTTTAAACTATTGAAATATCACTACAGATGTTTACTGTTTTGGTGATTTATCATTTTAAAGTTGTGAAAACTTATGTCTTTCAATGTGATTTTAAGCCTTGCATGCGAGTATTTTACCTGTACATGTATTTTAGTCGTACAATGTTTTACTTCACATGTCTGATATTGCTGTATAGTATTGGGAACTGTGAACTCTGTATTTGATGTCTGTTATCAGGAATGAACCCTAAATGTTAAACTTCAGCTGTATACCTATACTCGTTCCATGAGAATACATGTATTAGTGACCAAAACATCCATTTTCAGGTTTTTACATTTTCTAACAGATAAATTCTTCTAGTTTTATTTGAAACCAACAAATATTAACATCAGACACCTACTTCTATTTATAGCAATGTAGATATTAACATCAGTCATCTACTTCTATTTATAGCAATGTAAATATTAACATCACTTCAGAAACAATGTACTCAAATGAACATTAATTCTTATAACTTTCTTTTTTTCAAATTGAAAGAAACATATTACATTACACATATCAACATTTTCATTTATTTTTATAAATTAAAATTTAGCAACCAAAGGCATTTCTAAGAAAGCGTTTAGTTTCTGACGTCAATATTTCAGTGGGAAATACCAGGTGTCCTAACCACTATCACTATGTACATGTTTTGTCATGTAAGGGTCCATATAATTCAGTACATGTACCTATGACTGAGTGTTTGCATCTTTCAGTAATATATTTTTGTCCAAGCCTCTATGCACTTTTGTACATGAAATCTTACCTCATGTTTACATTGAGTAAAATAAATTTTGTATGTCGCCATAGAAAGCAGTATTGGTAATGTGATCTGATAGTGTCGGTATTGGAATATTACTACTTACACATGGGCAACAACTAATTGTTTGTGCTGATATAGAGCTCATTTTACTATTTAAACCTTAAAGAAAATTTAGATTTTTGGTAAAATTTTCATTTTGACACAGCTGTTACATGTGTGCCAATCTGCCTACATTTGTATATGTAAGGTTAAATCTATTAGCATGACAAGTATAAATATCAGGTATCAGTTAAATCTATTGTCATGACGAGTATAAATTTCAGGTATCAGTTAAATCAAAATTTGAAAGAAATGTGTTACACGGTTTGGTTTTACTTGCATGGGTCCATATTGTTTTATCATTTTTAACGGCTACCTTGTGACGCATATTTGTATGAATCCATAAAACAGATATAAATGTAGTGGATGAACATTGTTCCTGGGATTATCCTTGGAAAATTACCTGTTCCTGTTTTAACATGTCATATCCTGAGAAAAAGGTTTACTTCAAGTTTGAAATATTTTAATCTTTAATGTGATATAATTTTTCATGGCACGTTATTGTTTGTGTAAAAAATGGTAAAACGAAAGTATCAATAAAATATTAAATTTGAAGGTATTTCGTCTTATTCATGTGCGAATCTTTAATGTTAGCTGACCTGGATCCAAAGGCTTTCTGTTAGCTTTTGTAATCCCTCTTAGTGATGTATCTATAACAATTACTTTAAATAATAGCCAGTGTCACAGTGGAAAGAGCAATTGCCTTTGGTTCAGATGATCACAGAACTTTGCATCCTGAGCTGTAAGCATGCATGCCTATAGCGTGGTATCACTGTGGCGGCACCATAGTGCATCTGCTATAGGTTGACACCGTCCATTGGTGTGACATAAAAATCCAACACTGTCACATATACTTCAAATTATATCTGTTACCAATAGGCCAATCTTTTCAAGTTGAAAAAACTTTGCAGTATTGATCATTGGAAGGTCCTCTACCAAATTACTTAGAATAAATTGATCCTTGTAGAATCTTGTAGAAAATAATATTTTAGTGCCAATGGTCTGTATTGAAAATGATAAGGTAGGATATTGTGTTATAGTGTGACTGAACATTTGCTAGAAATATACTAGTAGTGTTTAGTACAAACTGTATTAACACTTGTAATGGCATAAATTTCTACATCTCCGAGGAACAAATATAAACAAGGAATGCCATGCTCTCAGTAATCCGACTGGTCTAGATCTATTTTACCTTGGTTACGTTCACACGGTCCGACTTCGTTTCGTAACATTGGATTAAATATACCAACCTGCTTTTGAATTGGATTTCATGTGAAAATAAAGTACCATAATATACAAGCATCATTGATTCACACATAAATACCAGTGAGCTAAAATGACTGTTTGTGACAAGTATTGTCTCGGACATTCCCTGGATGTATTCCCTTCACAGGCTTCAATATATATATAACAATAACCATTTAAAAGTGTTGCAGTAAAACTCACAAACACATAAACAACTTTTTAAGTTGTTTAAGAACAAGACTCAAATGAATTTGTGAAACATTTTTTGGTTATACAGAGATGGCATCAGAACTCGGATATCGAGGGTCCAGTGCAACTATCGCAACTTCTATATAAATACATAGGAGTTACGAGTCTTGCGTTGAACCCTAGATATAGTGATGCCACACTGTGACGTCTTGCTGTTGACACATGACATGTTATGGCACCAATACACCGGGATAACCCGTCGACACGGTCCTTGACAGGGAGATTTATACATTAATAGGCATCATAGTTCAGGAAATGTTAGTGGATACCTTGTTGGTAGAACAAGAACTTTGTAGCTCGTGTTACTTGTTGATCATAGGCGACGTTAAATAAACCTTCATCTTATCTTTAGAAACATTATCAACAACAAAATATAACAATTTCATCCATTTATTTACTTAAATATAAATAAACCAAAAATAAGATCAACCCATAAAAATGACAAACAACAAAAACAAACTTTAAACAATAATTAACAAAAAATAGCCCATTGTCTTTTAGACAAGGAAAGCAATAATGTAATATGACTGTAATTTGGTACAAAAAGTTGAAGAAAAACAGAACTTTCATGGGAATGGCTTAATAAACCCTGTTGTGACAGTTGTGTCTTTTGTTTGCGTAAGCCTGCCCAGCTACCGCAGTGGTTTGAACGCTTGGCTGTAACCCAAGAGGTCTGGGTTTGATTTCTGTCGTTTGTTTGCATAGCATTGACAAAACCACTGATTTTATTTTCTTCAGGTCAGTATACATGTATGTCTTGATATGAATAAAGCGTAAGTGATATGTTTGATCATCACATACAGCACCCTGTCTGCCTTGAAATACAATAATACACATATAATACTACTACCACCTGTGCAATTATATAAAGAATCAATCTCAGCTTCATTGAAATATATGGAAAATAATTTGCTAACAATCAGTGGTAAATCATGAATATAGAATACTAACAGTGTTTGCTAAACCAGAACACACAGTGAAATGCAATGCATACACAGGAAAAATGATTATATTTGTTCTTGGCCTTGTCTAAATTTCATGACAAATGTCAAAATATTTTGAGAAATGATAAAACAGGTGGAACAGCATGTCAATCAACCAGTTGCATATATATATTTGGTGTTATATATACATGTACTCTGTGAGCATGAACATGGTGAGACAAGACAAGCAATAACAGCATGTCAATCAACCAGTTCCCTATATTTGGTGTTATATATACATGTACTCTGTGAGCATGAACATGGTGAGACAAGACAAGCAATAACATATAAAAATAAAACAATATTGCACACAAAAAAATGTCAAGGTAAAATATTAATCATTCAAAAAGATTTTTTAAAATAAAGACTATATTTCAATTAAAGTATCCCATCTCTGCACTAGTATGGTCACAGTACATGTAAAAATAATTTACTGAAGATTTGATCAGTATATAAAAGGTAAAACATGTATGAACAGTACCCATAATTACCCCCCCCCCAAATATTTTACAATAGAAGGACTGATTCAACATTTTGGGAAACCTGAATAAATGAAACTTAACACAATAATAGTACATGTATTAAGCTAGCAAAGAAAAAAATTGCAAAATAATTTTGAATAACACATCAAATTTCAGACACCGGGCAACACATTCTTACATACAAATCTGTACACATTCTAAAGAACACTGAAAACAAGTCATCCATTGATTTTCGAAATCGTAGTACTGAATATAGCAAAATATTCACAATCACATTCATACAGAAATGGGGATCAATCATATGATAAGCAAGTTAAATATATCTGGATATACATCTAAAAATTCAAGCACTTGTCAAAAATTAATTTTAGACTTTTAACAAAATGACTGACATCTGGAATACGGATATGTTGTTAAATGTTTATACAGACCTTGTTAGTAACTATATACATTATTTGTGTGTACATAGCATCATGAAAATGTACGTAGTTTATCCAATAAGAACAGTTACCTTTGTTGCACAGAACAACTCACCATAACACACAGTACGTAGAACTAGAGAGCATCACATATCCTGGGGTATAATAGGAATGTAGAGTTCATCAGCCTGATATTGCAGTATTAAATACTAGTACTATATATTAATTAGAAATATGTCAATAGGACACAGATGCCCCCACTTTCAGCCTATGTCACAAACACAGATGCTACGTTTGTGAATGGGTATCAAAATTACCAAGTGAACAACTTTACAGATTATGGTGATAAGTTAAGGGCCATAACTTTTGCACTTACTGGGCGGTGTCAAACATGAAACCCCAGGTACACAACTACACATGCTGGTGAAAATTCCTGTAAAATTTTACTGTTGGAGATAAGTGCGACACAAGATTTTGTGATGGAAGGATGGATGGACAAGAACAACTCTATATGCCCCCCATAAAAATGGTGTTATCCAATACAACAACTCATATACTTTACTTATTGATAATCTACTACCAGTTCAACCTTCAGGTACATCTTTAACAGTTGCACTTGACATATGCCTGTGTTTTAAAGGATATACCACTCTTTTCTAATCAAAACACACATCAATTTATGGAAACATTCAACATATGGCTGCTGATCACAGCAAGGATTTAAACATGCCTTTACATTTAGATATACGATGGCATGTTGGCTTGCACTACAATTATTGTTTATTCTAAAGTCAGCATTTATTAACTGGCTTCTACACATTACCAACTGTCTCACAATTCAAGGCATATTATTACAATCATTTACTTTACAACTGATGAGGTTTTCAAGAGGTCAGCATCTCCTTCATCCAATTGCCTCTTGGCAAATTCTAAAAATACCTGAAAATGTAAACCACACTTTTTACACACATATTACTCAAACAATTGGCAGAACTTTCTTAAAACTTTACAAACTATCATATTAATTCAAGAGGCAAAACATTTTTTGCATCTGATATCCTCTTTTCTTGCTCTCAATTTGAAGTATAATAGTAGTGCATATTGATCAGACAAGAAAAATTGCCATTATTTAACAGCATAGGGGTTTCATTTGCTATTTTATTGAGTTTCTCTACAGTAGCAAAGCAATCTCATTACAGTCACCATTTTAGTAGTGTTTTTTTGAAGTTTTGTATCATTCACTAAATACTGCAGTGTTCAACACAGAATCACAACACTTGCAATTTCTGTAAAGTTTGTTCCAAAATATAAAAGCAAAACTTACTTGTTCTAATGTAGACTGACTGAAGCTGTATTCTTCAACATTGTGGTGAAGTTTTGCTGAAAACAAACAATACAATATGAGAGTTATAGTGGGTACCGGTACATAATGATGTACCAAATACTATGCTGACATACAAATATGTTTGGAAATATTGATAAAAATATGTTTAAACTGGATAGGACATGGAAGGTCCCGCTGTGGGCTTTTCAAGGGTTACTGCTTGGAAACCGAAATCGAAAAAGACCAGAACTCCTCCAAAACCTGGTGGATTAAAACTGAAATTAAACCTGTATTTAATTTTTATCCTATGCTTATGTGCCCAATATCAATTGAAATCCATCCATGTTTTCAAGAGTTATTGATCGGAAACCCATTTTTCACATGGACAAATGCACAAACAGATGCATGGTTTGACAGATAGGGTAATATTTTATGGCCATCACCATTCTTGGAATGCATAATAACATACATGGTTTTAAACCTGAAATCATATTCATAGAACTATCAGAATATCTTTTACAGCAAACTGGAACAATAGCATGTACTGAAATAAGACCTAACAGAAAAAACCTTTCCTTAATCTACAAACCAGTGGGATTTCAATGTCAGTTCGAAAACAAAAGTAAGACCTCTCCCTTTCAAAAGTGCTGGATTCATAACATTATGCTCATCTTCTTGATATTCATCAAACACAGGTCACTAATACCCACCTTCTTCTAGAATAGTAAATGCCCTTGCTAAAGAAGTGACATTATCTCGTGGAATCTTGTATTGAGCTCGCTCGACAAACTCCTCGATACATAAAGCACCAGGAAATTTCTCCAAGATATACTGCTTTAGCCTGTCCATGCAAGCCTCTAGTTGATCTGGATCATCTCCAGTCAGAAGCTTGATTTCTAATAGATATCCACTGCCATACTTGCTTTTCAAATGTTGGCTAGATCCAATACATCTGAAGTGTATTATTATACAATTACTAACACAAAGTACATGTAACTAGTACAGTGACCTCTTCTTACACTGAATGCAACAATATAATACGAAATCACTTTATTAATGACAATTTTATGAATTAACTCGACAATATTGTACATTTTGATTAACACTAAACATTCAGTTATGCACTTAAAGTATTTTGCTGGTTCAACTTTAATAGGTAAACTTTACTAAACTGGACGTTACACTTTATTCACAAAACATCATTCTCGTATTGGCCCTGCTTTCTCAGCCAATCAAACAGCATCAATTTAATATTGGCACTGTTTTTTGTATTGGCTCTGATTCTCAGCCAATCAAATGGCTTGAATCTCATATAGGCCCTGTTTTCCTACATTGGCCATGTTTTCCATTATATTATCCTTGTTTATCTCAATATTGCCCAATTATGTCTGGCATCACCTGGGACAATTGCGAAATATTAAAGCCAATATTAAATAGCTGATTAATAATATCTGAATAATGGACTTTTTATCGTATGTGTAGTAATGAAGTAGAGTATGTGGTAATTGTTTGACACTTGTTTTAATCAAAATAAAGCAAAGGGGTTTACATAACACAACACAATACGTACTGCAATTTTCCATTAACCATAATGGCTATTCTTGAACACAGGGCGTCCGCTTCCTCCATATAGTGTGTAGTTAAAATGGCCCCTCTCTGCTGTCCCCTAAAGTTGCTTGAAATAGTATCCCTGGTTTCAAAATAAATAAAATTTACACTGTTTACGTCATATATCATTATATTGAATAAATATCTAGACAAACTCAAAATATCAATCATAACCGTGTTTCTTTCATGGATCTTTCTATAATTATGTGACGAAGCCCTCAATCTTGCCAAATAAATGATCAGTTCTATATTATACTGTAAAACATCCTTTGTAAGACTGTCATTCATTGCGAAGAAAAATTAAAAAATGGTACATAAAAAGATGGTATTGTTAGTGAGGTGGACTTATGTCTGACATACACGAGGAACACATCAATAAAACGTCATAATAACATTCAATTAAAAATACATGTACATCAAAACCTCAATAATAAGACCACCTTTGGGACTCTTGAAAACTGGTCTTCTTATTGAGGTGGTCTTTATATTGAGGTTTAGTGAAGAGCGAAACAGTGAAAATGGACAAGAACATTGCATTATAAATTTTAAGGTTGTCTTATTATTGAGGTGGTCTTTAAGTGAGGTTTTACTGTATGTTAATTCAATTTTTGATACAACAGGAGGTAAGAAATGTGCAAGTCACAAAAATCCAAGTTAAAAGAATCTATATTTATACAGTGATATAGGAAGTACAGACTGTACAAGCAGTGGTGATGTTACATACCAAACAAATCGTTTTGATTGTGGATCCATACCAGTCGAAGGTTCATCCAACAATACTACCTTAGGATATCCAAGTAAACTAAGACAATAACTCAACTGTAATATAATAAAATTTACTATAAAAACACCCATGATTTTACTGATAATTACAATTTTAGCAGATGACTATCACTTCTAGGGGTGAAAGTGAAACTAGTTAGTTTAGTTTAAACATATTTTATTTACATACTATGAACATCATAATAATACAATACATTTTACATTAAACAAGTTTGTTCAGTAGTAATGTGAAAAGGATGGGACCGAAAGCCAAAGACTTATATAGGTCTTCTCCTGTAGTTAGTTTCTGTATTTCTAAACCCATAAAATAGTTCTGCCTTCACCAATCCTTAAATTAAAACAAACGCACCAATATCATACATACCAGTACATGTCTAACTAAGAGGTTACTTATATGTTGTAAGAGGACCGTCACATTATCCAAAGAACAAATTAGATAAAGAAAAAAATATATCAATATAATGTGTACACGTACATTGTCACAGGAATAATTGTTCAATTAACATTTGTCAACTTGTATGACTGCTACTGATATCAATATTGCTATTACAAAGAGTGTTATACATACCTTTCTCTTTGTACCACCAGATAATTTCTTGGTATACTTCTTGGCATGCTCTTCTAACTTTAAATTGTCAATGAAACTGAAAACAAACACCACAGAATTCTTTATAGATAAAGTACATCAATTTTTTATAAGAGTCCTTCGCCAGCTTCCAGTACGGATAGAAATATCTAGCTTGAAGGTTACTGATTCGACGGAAACTAGGGTCTGCCACGTTGCTGTGAAAACTGTTACCCGAGAACCAGATATTCCCATCCGCACATAAAGCCAGTGATAGATCCTTCTTCTCGTATACCTGATTCAATAAATAACACTAATATTAACATTTTAAGGCCTTTTTGCTTATAGTAACGTTTTATGTTAAAAAGTCATTCAAATTAGTATTCATTGTTATGTGATGTCATTAAGTGATGTCATCAACACGAGACTCATCCCACAAGGGAGGGGGGGGGGTGTAAGATAGAGTTCTCCAGCACTGGTGGAAAAGGGGAAATCCTGGTCGGGTATGCAAGAAATTTAATTCTGTTTCCTATTATCATTAAAGATACACATTAATCTAAGTTATTTGTATTTCAATGGTTGAAAGCAAAACTTGTCTATCTGCAAATAAAAGTAAATAAGGAAACAGATGGGATTGTTAAGTTTTCACCCCTCGATTCTTTCGAAAATAGAACGTATGAATAATGTCTAAATAAAAATCAAGTACTTAATTATAAAATACATTTTATAACAGCAAATAAATTCTAAATTACTGTACATGTATATTGTCATACTTGCAGAATGATCATTTTCACAAAAAATACATTTCAACAATATACGACTAAGTGTTTATTAAGTAGGTGCCAAGTCTGTAATTCGACAGCGTTATATATTATATACAAACTATGCAATTGTAGGCTTAATCTGAGATTCAGGGACTCCTTTAAGATAGGCATAACATCTGATATGTTCTTCAAGTGTTATTGTGTCCCACAATGCATCATGTTGAGGACAAAATCCAATGGCACTGAATGCGTCTGCCTTGCTAGATCTCACGCTATGACCACCAACAATAACCTGGAATTATACAATCAATGTTTCAGTCACTCCCTGATTGTACATTAAGGTAGGAAACATATCCAATATCAGCAATGTCTGATGAAGCCACCAGACAAATCAGTAATTCAGAAACACTGCTATTAACAAAAGCAAGACAATAAATATCCTCTAACAAATTACACAGACATACAATTCTACCAAAAAAAAGAAGGTATTTTCAAAATTTCCTCATTGTGACAGGATGGTGATTATATCTATATCAGAGTTATATCAAATAAAATTCAATTAATGGATCACCATTGTAAGACAAGTATTGTAATTATTTTAACCATTTTAATGACTGGTTTATATGCTAAAGCTAAGAGAATATGACATTGAGTCGATTGTTTAACTATAATTAAATAGGTACACTACAACCAGACACGTCAGACTTAATGTTAGACCGTGAAATGTATAGATAGTTCCAACATCTACAATATTTACCTCCCTTGTTCTTAATCATCGGCCATTTTGATAGGCAAAACTGATAAGCACTTATATGGGTAATTCCCAATTAAGAGATAATTGAGAAAATATCAAGGGAATTTGCAAGTGACAACCACTTTGGCTTCAACTTGCTGAGTCATCTGCCAATATGAGCATTATGAATAAGCTACTTTTATATATGATATCTGATTATTTTATCATCATTTATATTCCCTGTCAATCTTAAGGGTCTTTGCCTATCAATATGGCTGACCATTCAGAACAAGGGAGGTAAATATTGTAAATGTGGGAACTATCTATTACAGCATAGCAGCAACAATCCTGTCTATGTAAGGAGTAGACTTGACCAAAATCACCTACCTCTCCTTTCGTAGGTCCTACATCAGCTGTCATCATGTTTAATGTTGTACTTTTACCGGCACCATTAGGACCAAGTAGACCGAATACTTCACCAACATCTACAGCAAATGATGAGTTATGCACAGCCACTCTGACACTACTAACTTTAGATTTCCTACATAACTGACCACTCTCTGAACCAGTCTTACTAAATTCCTTCTTCAGGTTAGAAACTATGGCTACTGCTTGCTGAAAATAAAGTTTCAATTCATTATCATACTTGACTGCCAAATTGTCACAATATATTCCCATCATAGCATCCTTATTTTCATATTTAAGTTCAAACCATATTCAATACAATTAGTGGGCAGATTCGGATCACATCTGTAGGGTGCAAGTGAATTGAAATCATGGAAATACATTTTACTTCAACAATATGGACCCATACTAAAACTTAGATCACATGATAATTATCATATGAATTACTGCAAAAATTACTATCAATTCTTAATAACAGAAACTGTACGACTATCAATTCTTAACAGAAACTGTATCACACCTGAGGATTTTTCTTTAATTCTTTCACTCTCTGTCTTTCATTTCTAACATCATCATCTTCATCGAACGTTAAATCATCGTTATCATCATCGTCCAATTCTCTACCTAATTCTTCATCTTTTACGCAACTCATTGCTTGTTTCACGTTGCCACCAGTGTCTCGTACATCCAGAATTCTCAACAGTGGAAAGAAAATGAACCATTCCAAAAAAGGCTGAAAGATGTAACGGTAGGATAATGAATCTAAGACTAAAGTTGATAACCTTGGTCATTACCTTTAACAAACTTGAAATCTTTGATAGGCTGAATATTGAGTATAAAAACATAGGTATGTGATAAAGCAAACAAAAGTTTACAGTGGAATTCTAGTGTAATGACCTGTATCTAAATGATCAATGAACTTACAGATGCTGCAGGGCACTTGAACTATGTGGGTATTTTATTTCTCTCAATTTGCAGATTTTCTTCTTTTAAGTTACTGTGAAGGTTTTTATTTACACTGCAACAAAATGGACATATTGTTTCAATGCACCTGGTATCATGATGTCACCTTGAACTGAATATTTGTGAGAATTACAACAACAATTAGACAGTTCAGAATGAATGCTGATATGCAGTCAACCACTTATTGCACAAACAACAAGCCAAATTTCGCATCATTTCATACAACACTTTGGTTCCGTAATTGGTGCTCAACAAATCCATGAGCTAGATTTTCACTTTTTATTTGATGAGTGTTAAACACAAAGAACCCATTCACCTCACAGGTATGAGCTTATACTTACAACTAAGATAGCTACAAGGATATCACTGGTAAAGTATGAGCTAAACGGGATGTTGTCTGTAGCAAAATTCATTTGAGCAACTCTGTATGTCTGAAAAATAGGTTTCATATACCGGGTAAGTACGGAATCAAATGTCCAAACATTGACAATATTGATGTTCAGCAGCACAAACAGAGTATCCCAGGAATAGGCAATGAACCACAGGGTACCTCAGCCTGACATGTCCAATCACTCTTTGTCATCTTACTCCACAAAAATGGATTACACAAGATTGTTGTTTTTTAACACAAATATATGCACCTCTCCACAATTGCTGAACTGACCTTCTATCACAATGTATGACCTTGCCTTTGACTGACACTGTGGAAAGTTATGTTTTGCTTGTTACCCAATTGCAGTTAACATTTGAGCTTATTTATTTGTAATTCCATCAGGCTAAAAATAGATAGAGTGGACAAGATTTTGAGACAGACAAAATATCTCCCTAAATTATGGAAGCAGAAGGTAAAAATTTGATCAGTCTTCAGAAAGAAAGTAATCCATTCAACGTTGAACCCTTTAACTGTAATAAACATGACACACAGCACAAGATGTTTAATTACTTACTTTATCTATGTAGAAGAGACCACCAAACATGGTATATGGTGGTAACACGATACAGAATATAATATGTAACATACTGGCTGTACTACTGCTACTCATTGCATCAATCAATGATACTGGCATAAATGGTATAAACCCTCCCTGAAATATACATCATGGTCATACAGTGAGTACAATATGTAACATACTGGCAGTACTACTGCTACTCATGGCATCTATCAATGATACTGGCATAAATGGTATAAACCCTCCCTGAAATATACATCATGGTCATACAGTGTGTACAATATGTAACATACTGGCTGTACTACTGCTACTCATGGCATCTATCAATGATACTGGCATAAATGGTATAAACCACCCTGAAATATACATCATGGTCATACAGTGTGTACAATATGTAACATACTGGCTGTACTACTGCTACTCATGGCATCTATCAATGATACTGGCATAAATGGTATAAACCCTCCCTGAAATATACATCATGGTCATACAGTGTGTACAACATGTAACATACTGGCAGTACTACTGCTACTCATTGCATCAATCAATGATACTGGCATAAATGGTATAAACCACCCTGAAATATACATCATGGTCATACAGTGTGTACAACATGTAACATACTGGCAGTACTACTGCTACTCATGGCGTATGCAGAGAATGCAGAGAATACAAAATTAAAGTGAATGTGAATCCGTTGTTTTGCATAATGGCGGGAGAATAGGTTATTGAAAGGCCAATACACAGAACACCAACATATAAATACATAGCATTTACAGCGACATTTTGTAGCCACGTATCAAGCATTACTGTGATAAAAATGGATTCTATCAAATTAGTCAGTAACTTATGCTATGGGTCAGAATTCAAGAAAAATATTACAGATGTCTCAAGTAAATACTGGTAAAAACAGGAAATATCTCTTTACAGTATAAAACAATTGTAGTCATTTCAAGTAAATATCCTGTGATATTGCAAAAAGATAGCCACTTAGTATTTTACCACTCTAATACAAATTTATTCAGTGGAAGTGATTTGTTCTTCAAATGGATATATAATGAAGCAGTTACTATTTATTCGATACAATACTCAGGTCAGTTTTACAAAACTTAACAGGGATTTTTAATACTATATATATCTATACATTAAGTCAACAAAAAAACGAACTTACAAAGAAGAAGATAAGAGGTTGAACAGCCTGGGCAGTTTCCCATTTCTCAAACGCAAACGATGTGATGTAAGCATACATCAGATTAGCAGGTATGTATGTAATGGCAGTCAGTATAAAGGCAACCATAGCTCCACCTTGCATCAAACTCTTCACCTTAAATAATTACTGATACAAATAAACATTCTGTAATATTCATAGACATGCAATGTATATATATATACTCAAACGCAAAAGAAATTGTGCACTTTTGAGTATAGATGAAATCATTGTAATCTGCACCAGAAAAACTCCCAGGTATCAAAACCAAACAAGATCTTAGAACTGGAAACCATGGAAACCATCCTCTGATAAACGTATAAACATACTGACAAGCTGAAATATCTTTTGACTTACGTATTTATATACTTAATGCCATTAAAAACGCAACTATATCACTTTAGCCTTCATTTTGTTCCAAGTGCTAAATGCATTTTATTGTTACAAATGAGTAAATAATTCTTCAAAAAGAAATTAAACTGTGGCCCTAGTATTCATATTTAACAATTGATTAAGTTTAGGAAATAATATTTGAGAATTAAAATATAATTATTTCTTTATAATATCACTGTGTTGGCATGGACAATTTTTAGTTCAGTTTTATTCTGGCCATCAATTCAAATAGTAGGTCTACCTGTAAATAAAGATAATCCTCATTATTAAGAGCAGTTAAGTATATTGTTACTTTTACTGACTGATAATTTTGCGACTGTTCAATTCCTGAAAAAACATTTCCATGCCGAGAACTTCACCACTTACACAGTACATTATTACCATAAATGAAAAATATATCAGTCACCTATTTTTTACCTGAAAGTCACTTTTTACTCCAAGTAAAAACATATCAAAGACAAACCTGCATTATCAATGTGATGATAATGATCAGTATAGCAGGAATAATGTACTTGATCATATCCACAATGAAGAAAGAACCCCAATATAAGTGGAATGGTACTCCAGCAATTCGTAGTTGACTACGCACTTTGGACTACAAAAGAAAATGATTTCATTATGAGATAAATGCATCAATCTGGACTTGCAAAAATGTGTTTTGGTAGCATAAATAAATCAACAATTGCCTGTTCTTTAAGCAATCAATTGTCAACAAAACAGTCAACATATTCTCAGAAAGATTTCAAGGTAAATATATGAGGGTAAAACTCTTTCATATGCATATATGGACATCAAAACAAATCAAGCTGACTATCACAAAATATGCCCGTTCTACTGTTATGTCACTGGAGTGTGAACAAAAATCAGTGTGAAAAGGATTATATAAGACAGATTTTAGGTAATTTCTATAATTAAAGGGCGATAACTCCTGAGTGACTAAAGCGATATGGTTGGTTATAAAAATTTTCCGAAATATTATGCCCATACACATTCTGAGTGGATGCCGCCTGCAAAACCTCCCAATGGCCCGCCTGCCAAACCGCCCATAGGCTGCAGGTGGAACTATATGTCCCGTTCCGGACATATAAAAAGGCAATAAGTACATATTACATAAAGACAAATACACTCAAGTCACTAGCTCTCCTCTTCCAGTCAGTAACATACAGCAATAACCAGTTATGGCAATAAAGATGAAATGCACACAATACCTGTCTATCCCTTACTATTTCCACACCAAAACCTGCCGGGATCACAGTGAATGCCATTGCCAGTAAGATAACTGATGAAAATGCAGCATTATTGTAGGTCATAGCTTCAAATTTTGTGGGCCAAGGGAGACTACTTGTATGGATGTGTCCTGAGTTGTTTCCCTTTCCAGAGAGGTATTCCTCAATTTGGAGAATACTGTTTGAAATCAAGTTAATGATAGCTGGGATTGCATGAACAGCACTATCGTTGTATAGTGCTGTATAACCAGTGAATAAACCATTGGACTGAAAGAAAAAATAAACGTAAAACATTAACTCTGTGTCAAGTATGAGAAAAATCCCAGTAATTTAGATTAGACTTACCCAGGTGTGATTCTTGGAATACCCATAACGATTAATAGCGGTCTTGTCAAACAATTAGCTCCAAAATAAAATGGTTCATGCACTGACCTCCACTGCACTATTCTAGTGCGTTAGACAAATGCCAAATATACTTAAACGCCATTAAAAATGCAAGCAAAAATTGTGCATATAGATAAAGTGACATTACAAAGGCAAAACTTTATTTCACAAACATTACTTCATAAAATTAGTCAATAATGAAATAAAATAAATTGGTATAGAGTTTAATAAAGTTTTAAACAAGAATTAACACGTTTTTTGATGGCGTCATTTATACTAATATAAAACATAATGTTGCAAGGTATCATTTAAAGGCAGTATACAATAAGGCAAGTAATTAAACCATGTTTCTGTGATAGCAACCCTATCAATATAACAGAGAAACAAATTCAAGCTTCACCAGTGCAGGTACCTATAGAATATAGTTTTGCTACCGTTTACAACTTACCTTTAAATCAAATGCTGTCAAGTTGATACCCTGATAATGTGGTCCACTGATCAGTAAAGTATTGTCAGAGTTGTATTTGTCTGTGTCATATACTTTGGACAGATTTCCTAAGAAAGCCTTTGAAGCAGCACTATCTGCAAGTTAGAAGTAATGTACTTGAAAACCTCATTGTTATTTAGCTTTCAGTACAATTAAGTGTACCAATACAAAGAATAGTTTATACATTGCACCGTTATTCTAAAACATGCACCACTACTTAAAGACAAAACAGTAGATAAATGCCTTTTTGGCAAAGGATGATTCCTTTTGTAAAACCATTTATCTCTATGGAAGTCTGACATTGCATTTGTAAAGCAATTCCAAAGAAGTTACTGTTTAGTTTCTTAATGTACAATATACTGGTAGTGTTTAAATGTTGTACAATGAGACAATGTTAGTAATTGTTGCAGTTACTGTGGCTCTATCTGTTGCATTTGTCACTGTCTCGGATTGCAAAAGTGATTGCAGAGTACATGTTTATGAAATATGGTATGAAAATACTTAATAATAATAGTGAGGCATAGAGATTGAGGGCTTTAATGCCAGACTCTGATCCGAAGGTTGAAGGTTTGCATCCTGCCTTGGACAAGAATGAAAAGCAAACTTAACAACCATGATTTAGTATTAGTGAGAAATAGTTAGTCACACAGGAAGCAGTCATGGAGAGTGATAGATATAAGTTGCAATAACTTGTTCAAAATAAGTGTAAAAACAAGAAATATTTTTTTAAAAGATGGTCAGCATAATTTGAAGGTTAAAATTGACTGTGCAACATAAAAAATGCCGAATGTTACAATTGCTGGTCACTCCAGATCCAAAATAGATTTCGGTAAATTCACCAAAATTCAGTGGATTTCAGTAAGGTATCTACACTTTATCAAAAGGTTAACCAATCTGCGTCAAGGTTACAAATGTTATTCGGTTGAACAGAAACTGCCTTGGTGGTTAACGTAAGACATGATTGGTTAACACAACACTGATATGCAAATAGCAAAACCATATTAGTACGGTTGTGCTGCATAAATCAGTTTAAATTAATTTTGATCCTGTCTAACTTACCAACATCATCATGTATCAGTAGGGAAGGTAGAGGACCAAATCTGCCAATCACAGGTAGACGATTTGCTAATTGACTATAATAGTGTGCTCCAATCTCCAGTGATGAGGGGTTTCTACCCTAAATAAAAGTGAATATTTTCATAGACCTTTATCATTGAGTGGTCAACTTTTGAAGACTAATAAATAACCATAAAAAAGAATATAGACATTGAGGTGGAAATACCACTTACAAAGGGCACAGCTGCTCCAAACTACCAACATTGTGGAAATACCACTTACAAAGGGCACAGCTGCTCCAAACTACCAACATTGTGGAAATACCACTTACAAAGGGCACAGCTGCTCCAAACTACCAACATTGTGGAAATACCACTTACAAAGGGCACAGCTGCTCCAAACTACCAACATTGTGGAAATACCACTTACAAAGGGCACAGCTGCTCCAAACTACCAACATGGTGGAAATACCACTTACAAAGGGCACAGCTGCTCCAAACTACCAACATGGTGGAAATACCACTTACAAAGGGCACAGCTGCTCCAAACTACCAACATTGTGGAAATACCACTTACAAAGGGCACAGCTGCTCCAAACTACCAACATGGTGGAAATACCACTTACAAAGGGCACAGCTGCTCCAAACTACCAACATTGTGGAAATACCACTTACAAAGGGCACAGCTGCTCCAAACTACCAACATTGTGGAAATACCACTTACAAAGGGCACAGCTGCTCCAAACTACCAACATTGTGGAAATACCACTTACAAAGGGCACAGCTGCTCCAAACTACCAACATTGTGGAAATACCACGTACAAAGGGCACAGCTGCTCCAAACTACGAACATTGTGGAAATACCACTAACAAAGGGCACAGCTGCTCCAAACTACCAACATTGTGGAAATACCACTTACAAAGGGCACAGCTGCTCCAAACTACCAACATTGTGGAAATACCACTTACAAAGGGCACAGCTGCTCCAAACTACCAACATTGTGGAAATACCACTTACAAAGGGCACAGCTGCTCCAAACTACCAACATTGTGGAAATACCACTTACAAAGGGCACAGCTGCTCCAAACTACGAACATTGTGGAAATACCACTTACAAAGGGCACAGCTGCTCCAAACTACGAACATTGTGGAAATACCACTTACAAAGGGCACAGCTGCTCCAAACTACCAACATTGTGGAAATACCACTTACAAAGGGCACAGCTGCTCCAAACTACCAACATTGTGGAAATACCACTTACAAAGGGCACAGCTGCTCCAAACTACCAACATTGTGGAAATACCACTTACAAAGGGCACAGCTGCTCCAAACTACCAACATTGTGGAAATACCACTTACAAAGGGCACAGCTGCTCCAAACTACCAACATTGTGGAAATACCACTTAATAAGGGCACAGCTGCTCCAAACTACGAACATTGTGGAAATACCACTTACAAAGGGCACAGCTGCTCCGAACTACGAACATTGTGGAAATACCACTTACAAAGTGCACAGCTGCTCCAAACTACCAACATTGTGGAAATACCACTAACAAAGGGCACAGCTGCTCCAAACTACGAACATTGTGGAAATACCACTTACAAAGGGCACAGCTGCTCCAAACTACCAACATTGTGGAAATACCACTTACAAAGGGCACAGCTGCTCCAAACTACGAACATTGTGGAAATACCACTTACAAAGGGCACAGCTGCTCCAAACTACCAACATCGTGGAAATACCACTTACAAAGGGCACAGCTGCTCCAAACTACGAACATTGTGGAAATACCACTTACAAAGGGCACAGCTGCTCCAAACTACCAACATCGTGGAAATACCACTTACAAAGGGCACAGCTGCTCCAAACAACCAACATCGTGGAAATACCACTTACAAAGGGCACAGCTGCTCCAAACAACCAACATCGTGGAAATACCACTTACAAAGGGCACAGCTGCTCCAAACTACCAACATTGTAAAGTTATAAACACAAAGGGCACAGCTGCTCCAAACTACTAACATTGTAAAGTTATAAACACAAAGGGCACAGCTGCTCCAAACTACCAACATTGTAAAGTTATAAACACAAAGGGCACAGCTGCTCCAAACTACCAACATTGTAAAGTTATAAACACAAAGGGCACAGCTGCTCCAAACTACGGGCACAGCTGCTCCAAACTACCAACATTGTAAAGTTATACACACAAAGGGCACAGCTGCTCCAAACTACCAACATTGTAAAGTTATAAACACAAAGGGCACAGCTGCTCCAAACTACCAACATTGTAAAGTTATAAACACAAAGGGCACAGCTGCTCCAAACTACCAACATTGTAAAGTTATAAACACAAAGGGCACAGCTGCTCCAAACTACCAACATTGTAAAGTTATAAACACAAAATAAAAGTATGAATTGATACTGCTGTGGGTTGGTTGAATTTAAGTAGGTGAACAAAGTAAATGACTACAGGTAATTAACACCACAAATAATCCTCATTTTTACTGCTACATGTATATGCATATTTAATATGAATTATAATGTTAGTAATGAACATAAATTTTGTTGAAAACTTCTTCCCGTTATCAGACACAAACAGTTTGTGATGAAATATGAGACATAATGTTTTTAATACTAAATCTCTGATACCAGGAATCTATTCTGTCTTCGCCAACAATCCGATTGTACTGTTAACATAGCAATTACTAGTGATCCTACTCACAAAAGGCTACGCTATGACAAGTGCATGTTAACACAATACATGCTTTATACAAACCTTGAGTGAAGGGTTGGAATATTTGTTTATCAGAAGTCCCACAACCACAAATATTAAAGGCAGAAAAAGTTGGTAAAACATCAGCATACTATTTCTTCTGTTCCTCAAATACCTGATTAGTAATAGAGCCTTCAACCTCTGTGTCCTTAACTCCTTGCCTGAAACAGGAAACACAGCATGTTGTTCAGTGATGTAATAGGGTCACATTGTTCTATGAGAAATTGATCTGTCATATATGACCATGATTTCATGTCGATAGAAAGCAACCATTATCATTAATGATTCAATTCATACACCAAAATACAATACACCGAGTAAGCACAGACGCAGAAAGAAACAGTAATGTTGTTAAAGATAATGGCATTTGATCCAACATCACAATATTTTTTCAATTATAATCAACAATAACAACCATAGAGACTGAACACTTTATAATTAGTGATGTATTCACATAACCACGGACATATAAACCATGGATTCGAAACAGGCTGGTATCGGTGAAACGCTAAGAAAAAATAATTTACCCACAATCCTTAGCATGCAATTTACCCACAATACTTAGCAAGTGCTTGGCAAGGATCGTGGATTTGAATTGAAATTTCATCGATTCTCGTTCAGTCTTACAACTTAGTATTGAACAAAAAAATGCGTAGGTGCAAACAACAAAATATATAAATACCATCAAGAAATTTAAAGCTATTGTAAAAGTGATGATTACAGCGGTTCAAAATTCAACTTCTCCTGATTCAGAAACAAGATGGCGGACGTCGCCAATCTTTTAAAGCAAATCAGAACACCTCGGTTACTATTATGTATCATTTTTGTAGAATTGAACGAGGTATTCCGATCGTTTGATATCGCAAGAAAATCTCAACGCTCGCCAGAGTTCAAACAAGTCTAAATACACAAACCGACCAGTTTCGAATCCAATGTTTATATGTCCGTGACATAACTAACCTGAGAGAAATGGCTGACTTTCATCTAACACTTGTTGATTCAGTACATCAGCATGTATGGAATGGTCTGACTCATCTCTCTGTATATGTGTAGGATTAGAAGTAGCTCCTGTACTGGGAGGGGGTTGGGTAGATATACTAGACTTCCCACGACCTAAATCCTCTAGGGCCATAGTATTAGCTTCAGCTTCTGATATGGAAAACAAATCCCAACTTTAAGCATCATACCACTAATGAGTTTATTCATTTTAAGCATTTGTTACTTCATATTAAAAAATATATGTATGATTTGCTGATCACTATGGAGTAAAAAAAAATGTTATGAATACAAATATATGATAAAAAACATATTTCTGCATATAACGTTAAAAATAGTTTTAGGATGAATTAACTATGACTATAGACAAATCAATAACATTGCATTTAGAGAATTCATGGCAACACAACAAAAAAACAGACATCAGTCTTCTTCTTTTGTTCATATACTATGCAACCTAACTGCACTATGCAACCTAACTGCACTATGCAACCTAACTGCACTATGCAACCTAACTGCAGAGTTAGTATCAAATATTTTTGACCAATTTATTAAAGAAAAACAGCATTTGATTACATTTTGAAGACAAGAAAAGTGGTTTGGTATCGATTGGATATATAAATCCACAAAAGCACCAAGTAAAAAACTATTGACAAACCTAGTGCCAAGAAGACTTCTTCCAATGTTGTCATAGAAATACCATAACTACTGACCCCTAATTCATTGTCATTAATAGCAATGGTGTCTTCAAGAGCTTCAAACAATTCTGAAAGACAATTCTGCAGTATTAGTCCATATATCCAGGTATTAACTTCAATGCTGTAATACATGACAGAGAAAAGTCTCAACACAACAAATGAATGCTGCAAACAATCACAGTGAATTTCAAATTAGTCCTATAAACATCTTCATGCCTAAAAGATATCTGGCTCATCTGAGCTTAAATGTTTTATTGTGCTTCATCCGGTATTGTTGTTACATAGGCTAAAACAGCATTAAAAAGAACCATTGCCATGTATAACCGTTTAGAACAATCTTGTTTAATCATATTACAAACAGACAAAACTAGTAAACAAACACCCGCTTGTTAAAAGAATGGAAGTTTTTTTAACTTTATGATAATACAAACTTCTTTACAGAGAATTACATTATATATGTATTCTGTGATAATGCATATTTATTGAACTAGATTTTAACAAGATAAAGTCAATTTTTCATGGTTGTTTAGGTAAACAAATGAACAAAACAATGAGCATAATATGACTTTAAAACAAAATTATAAAGCTTCAAACATAAGGATGCCGCATGCTAACAGTTGCTCTTCAGGAATATCCAGGATTTGATGTCCAACTATTGTAACCAGAATTTGGTGAAGAATCAGTTCCCGTAGTTAATCCCCAGACCTTTGATACACAATAAATAATTATAGCAATTCCAACTAAAGCTATCACTGTAGATGATGAATTCCCCCACTGCATGGTCAGACATATTTTTGACAAAATCAAATACTGAAGCAAGTCAAAGATCTTGAACCATTACAGAATTAAAAAATAATACGCCAAACTCTGCTACAAAATATGTGGATTATTGTTTGAAGTTTCCTGAAATTCTGCTGAAAACTGTATGAGTACATTACGCCACAAGATTTTGACCAAGCAACCTACAGACCAACCAACAGAATGACTCCAGTATACCCCCAAACTTTGTTTCCGGGGGATATACATTGTAATTATCAAACCATGTACGATATCTACCTGCAAACTTGGATACTTGAGACATAGGTAACATGATGTCTAATTCCTGACCATGTTGTCTGTTAATATCTGCACTAGAAATGTATGTACGCACAAACTGAAGAACGGCTTCCGTATTGCAACCCTTTTCTACAACCATGCTGAAAAATACATAAAATCTTATATAGAACTGAATAGCAATGCTAATGTAAAGAAGACTTCCCTCATAGCTATGATCTGTATAAAGGGATAGAAATCTTATTTCTGCAGATAAACCTAGTTAGCAATGAAAAACCTGAGGCATGAAATAGTGTTTCTCCCCAACTGGCAATGCATGTACTGTTCAAACTAAGCAACATATGTTTGACAGCTGAACAAGCAACTTTAATGACAGTGATAAATATAGTTCAGAAACTAACTTTGAGAATACTAGAACTACCTTGCAATAATTACTAGCCAAACCATCATTCAACTTTAATCACTGAATGTCACACAAGATTTGTTGTATTGCACAAGATCTAAACATGTAACAGGACCATAGATACGTTTTTCAAACAAGAATATTTCATAATTTTATGCAAAGCCAAATGCATTCTGGTAATCTGCTACTTACTTTAAATGATAACCTATGCCAAACTTGTTCTTCAAGAACAATGAGGAACCACAACATCTCAGAGATCCTTGGTTGATAATAGCTTTTCTATCTGAAATCATTGATAAAACTCCTGTAACAGTTTTCTACTATATGACTATATATAACATCTGTACAAGCATCTAACAGTGTTCTACAATATGAATATATATAACATCTGTACAAGCATCTACCTGTGTTCTACAATATGAATATATATAACATCTGTACAAGCATCTAACAGTGTTCTACTATATGACTATATATAACATCTGTACAAGCATCTAACAGTGTTCTACTATATGACTATATATAACATCTGTACAAGCATCTACCTGTGTTCGGGCAACAACCTCACAACATTAGCCCAAAGTTTCCCATCGCGAAGTTGCCTCTCCCACAGTTGCCCCTCCCACAATTGCACCTCCCACAATAGCACCTCTCACAGTTGCCCCTCCCATAATTGCACCTCCCACAATTGCACCTCCCACAGTTGCCCCTCCGACAATTGCACCTCCCACAATTGCACCTCCCACAGTTGCCCCTCCCACAATTGCACCTCCCATAGTTGCCCCTCCCACAGTTGCCCCTCCCACAGTTGCCCCTCCCACAGTTGCCCCTCCCATAATTGCACCTCCCACAGTTGCCCCTCCCACAATTGCACCTCCCACAATTGCACCTCCCACAGTTGCCCCTTCCACAGTTGCCCCTCCCACAGTTGCCCCTCCCACAGTTGCCCCTCCCACAGTTGCCCCCTCCCATAATTGCACCTCCCACAGTTGCCCCTCCCACAATTGCACCTCCCACAGTTGCCCTTCCCACAGTTGCCCCTTCCACAGTTGCCATCCCACAGTTGCCACCCCCAAAGTTGCCCCTCCCAGAGGGTATTACTCTGAAGAGAATGCATTGTAGACAAATTGCTGATGACTGACAAAGAAGCTGTATACACTTTTACAAACATTGACATTTGTTCTAACCTGCTAGTATGTCAGCTTCATCCATGAAATGTGTGGTAAGTAAGATAACTCTTCCTTTCTTTTTATCCTTCAGTACAGACCAGAGATGTCTTCGGGAATATGGATCCATACCAGCAGTCGGTTCATCAAGGAATATAATCTGAAAAATTGTAATAACTGACTAAATATGACCAAAAATTTCAACAAATCAAGAACCATTTTTAAATTACCATGAAGACCATAAATGGAATTTTGTTCTTCAAAGATAGTAAGTAATATTTACAATATGTCAGTCAGTCAACCTAAGGGTGGTAGTAGGATACAGACTATGGAGTCCAGCACTCAACCACAAGGTTAGGTCAGGACAGCATACCACAGTTACAATCAAGAGCCCCAGATAAAACATCAATTCTGGCTTTCCCATGAGAGTGATTTAAAATAGTGTTTTTTATCAAAATCAAGCTCTATGAATAAATATGTATAAACCAAAGGAGATAGTCATAAGTTCTCTCCCTTTATCCCTTCTAGAGGTCTCTACCTTTATCTCTTCTATCGTAAATGTACATATACAATATACACTATACATGATAAAGGGAGAACAGTCAAAGCTCAATAAGGCCATCACAATCATCCTTGTAAACTTCAGTAAGGAACTATGCCAGCAGTATTCCCGTAAATTTGGACCAATTTGTTCAACAGAAGTTTGAAGCGAACAGTGGACTTAAAGCCACAGATAGGGGAAGAATGTTGATAGAAGCTTATCTTTGCCTTCAAACCTATTTCTTTTATGACTTCTAAAACATATCAGCATTCAAACTTTTCACTAATCTAATTAACTTTTGTATTTGATAAATGTACCTTTGGGTCTCCAAGTATTGCTATGGCAACCGACAACTTCCTCTTCTGACCCCCACTTAGGGCTGTTGAACGTACATCTCTTTGTTCAGCAAGACCAAGACTTTGTAGAGCAGCCTCTATCTATAAAGTAATGTACAAACTTCATACAAATGAATTAATAAAATTTCTACTTTCAAATGGAAACAATTGATAGGTTTTTGGGTTGTCCATTATACATAATAACACTGAATGTGTTAACATTCTGAGACACAGTTCATCAGAGTGCAAACAATGTAACAGTACGTGTATGTTCCAGCATTAAATGGCAGGGTGAAAGTGAGCAGAGAAGGGAAGATTACATACACAAATTAGAACTTTTCTAGACAAAGAAAAGGGAGGGAGTGCACAATATAAACTTAAAGAAGCGCTAAAATGCCACAAACTGCTCTACATCTAACATTCTTTAGTTCCAGCTGTTTTATGTTATGTTTTCTTTATACTACATGTTACTACATAGTGGGTTGTAAAAGCTCTACATCTGAGCTTATGTTATTTGTTATAATGTCTACATAGTGGGTTGTAAAAGCTCTACATCTGAGCTTATGTTATTTGTTATAATGTCTACATAGTGGGTTGTAAAAGCTCTACATCTGAGCTTATGTTATTTGTTATAATGTCTACATAGTGGGTTGTAAAAGCTCTACATCTGAGCTTATGTTATTTGTTATAATGTCTACATAGTGGGTTGTAAAAGCTCTACATCTGAGCTTATGTTATTTGTTATAATGTCTTGCTGACTTAAAATAAGAATTATTGTATTGTATACCTCTTTATCCCTCTTGTGTTTGTCAATTCCTCTGATTCCAGCAAATAGTTGTAAATGTTCAACACAAGTGAGATCTTCAAACAGAATGTTATGTTGAGGACAAACGCCGGTCATACTTCGTATTTTTGACATGTCATTTGGATCAGACACATTCTAATAATACATATATAAGCATGTCATACAACAGTCAAACATAATGTACACAGTCATAGTCATGGTCCTTGTTGCTCATTATATATATACCAGTATGTTGATAAGAAATGCAATAATGTAGTAATAATAATTATCACCTCCAACTTTGCTATAAATGCTGTAGTCAAATACAATACATGTACATATGATACACTTTTGTCAATATACAAAATATCAATGTCCCTAGTCATTCTTTCATATCACCAACATAGACATAGATCTCCGTCAACACTATATGTACCTATATAGCTTTTTACCTCTCCATATGACCTTGAATAGACACAGCAAGCATTTGCACCTTGCTCATTATAGTGAACATTGTGCAAAGTTAATTGAAAATCCTTCCAAGGTAAAAATGGGGCAAGGAACAAACATAAAAATGTAACAGACAGATGATTACACCAAAAACAAGATGTCTCCCTATATTTTTTCAGGTGAAATAAATAGAACACAATTTAGCCATCTAAACCTGTATCCACCTACCAGACCCCTAACTAAAGCAGTCCCTGATGAGGGACCTGTCAGCCCTGTCAATATATTGGTATCCACTTACCAGTCCCCTAACTAAAGCAGTCCCTGATGAGGGACATGTCAGCCCTGTCAATATATTGGTATCCACTTACCAGTCCCCTAACTAAAGCAGTCCCTGATGAGGGACATGTCAGCCCTGTCAATATATTGGTATCCACTTACCAGTCCCCTAACTAAAGCAGTCCCTGATGAGGGACCTGTCAGCCCTGTCAATATATTGGTATCCACCTACCAGTCCCCTAACTAAAGCAGTCCCTGATGAGGGACCTGTCAGCCCTGTCAATATATTGGTATCCACTTACCAGACCCCTAACTAAAGCAGTCCCTGATGAGGGACCTGTCAGCCCTGTCAATATATTGGTATCCACTTACCAGTCCCCTAACTAAAGCAGTCCCTGATGTGGGACCTGTCAGCCCTGTCAATATATTGGTATCCACTTACCAGTCCCCTAACTAAAGCAGTCCCTGATGTGGGACCTGTCAGCCCTGTCAATATATTCAATGTTGTAGTTTTTCCTGCTCCATTATGTCCAAGGATCGCTGTGATCTGATCTTCATACATGTCCACACTTAACTCTACAACAATACAAAGCATGAATAGAACCTTTAGAGAAATATGTCATGAAAGGTGGCTCTGTGGCTCAGTGGTTAACGCTGCTGACTACGAATCCGAAGGTCGTGGGTTCGATCCCTCGTCTCGCCGGATAAAACAGAAATGCTTTTCAGTGTTTCCCACCTAACATAGTACTGGCATGTAACCAGGAAAGTACTGTGTATCGGTGCTATACACCGGGCACATTAAAGAACCAGACTGTCTATTCGAAATAAGAGCTAGGCAGAAATGCCGGGCATGTCTGTATCACAATTTCTCTCTCTCCCTTCTGGGGGCTTTCTCTCAGTCTGTCCCTCTGGTCAGATCACGCTGTATCTGCACTGGTAGAGGATGCACCTGCGCCCTTGTGGCTGCAACAAATGTAAAGCGCCTGTGAACGTGTTTCGCATGAAACGGGCGCTATATAAATCTGGTATATAATAATAATAATAATAATGAAAGGTTGGATGTAACAAAAAGGGGTTACAAAGAAAAGTAGTACACATTTTACCAAATGAAACAGGTGAAAATATTGAAATAACTACAATTGTATTGATTATGTTTGTTCTCTTTCTGTATTGAGGAATCTAATTTACACATACAATGTACAATGTATACACATACTATTCACTGCTGTAACCTTTCCATCGTTAGTGGCAAACTCTTTCGTCAACCCCATTATGCTGCAAAAAATAATGAAGAATAAGTAATTAAACAAACTGCAGAGTAAAAAGCAAGTATTCGTATTAACATAAATCAAAAGAAAACCTCTTTTCAAATTATCAAACAGACATAGACATAATAAGCAAAATGCATTGTACAGTGGATTCTAGTTAGCTGGAACTGATACTGCCAACCGAGCCCCAGCCCACGAGAGTCCACTGGAACTGCCAACTGAGCCCCAGCCGACGAGAGTCCACTGGAACTGCCAACCGAGCCCCAGCCCACGAGAGTCCACTGGAACTGCCAACTGAGCCCCAGCCCATGAGAGTCCACTGGAACTGCCAACTGAGCCCCAGCCCACGAGAGTCCACTGGAACTGCCAACCGAGCCCCAGCCCACAAGAGTCCACTGGAACTGCCAACTGAGCCGAAGCCCACAAGAGTCCACTGGAACTGCCAACTGAGCCCCAGCCCACGAGAGTCCACTGGAACTGCCAACTGAGTCCCAGCCCACGAGAGTCCACTGGAACTGCCAACCGAGCCCCAGCCCACGAGAGTCCACTGGAACTGCCAACTGAGCCCCAGCCCAAGAGAGTCCACTGGAACTGCCAACCGAGCCCCAGCCCACGAGAGTCCACTGGAACTGCCAACTGAGCCGAAGCCCACGAGAGTCCACTGGAACTGCCAACTGAGCCCCAGCCCACGAGAGTCCACTGGAACTGCCAACTGAGCCCCAGCCCACGAGAGTCCACTGGAACTGCCAACTGAGCCGAAGCCCACGAGAGTCCACTGGAACTGCCAACCGAGCCCCAGCCCACGAGAGTCCACTGGAACTGCCAACTGAGCCCCAGCCCACGAGAGTCCACTGGAACTGCCAACTGAGCCCCAGCCCACTGGAACTGCCAACTGAGCCCCAGCCCACGAGAGTCCACTGTATATTCATATTGTTAAAAGACAGACCGATAGAGCTCTCTTGTAAGGGATGTTATTTTTTTTGTCTTGTTACAGTTTAATTATGATTTTTCACCGATCAATATTTTGCTCCAGAGGACAGTGACGTGCTGACCCAGTGGGACAACTTGTCTTTTTGGAGTCTCACCCTTCAGCCAAACATTTTTCTAAATCCCCACATAGGGAGATGTCTTATTCCCCACTTCCAGGATCTATTTAACATCTGACCCAGAACCATCGGGCATGTCAAATTCCCACATGTTAGGAATCATCTTCTGTCTAGAGTCCCATGTGTTCCCCTCCCCTAGGGCAAAACCTTGATAATTCCATTACTAAATGCAACACTAAGGTCAGCTTTTAATAATGTTAACAGTGATTTTAGTACTAATATATCTTTGTGTAGGTATAATCATTAGTACAGACACCCAGATACCTGACAGCAACTTTGTCCTTCACATCATCAGAGACTTTCTCCACATTTTCATTCTGTGATTCAGCTACAACCTGGCTATCATTGCAGGGTGGTGACAGTCTATTTCCGTAACTAATAAAATGTGGATTATCGAATGAATCTTGTGTAGTAATCTGGGATCTAGATTTTCGGCACCAATATGATGGCATGAATATGTACCAAGGTGGTTGCTTCGGACCATATTCACCTAAATGGGAAATGTTTTGTTTGTCGAATTAAAACTTTACAATGCATAGAATCAAAATTCACTTAAATTCTAAGAAATTGTGAAAAAGCTTTATGAATGTGAATTAAAGAGAAAGTTGCTTTGAAACTTTCAAAGACATTTAAACATTTCCTGAGAATTAAACATTTTAAACATTTCCTGAGAATTAAACATTTTAAATATTTCCCGAGAATTAAACATTTTAAACATTTCCTGAGAATTAAACATTTTAAACATTTCCTGAGAATTAAACATTTTAAATATTTCCAGAGAATTAAATGATTGCAAACATTTTACAAGAAATGTTCCATAGAGAGGAATGTTAAAAAAACTATGACAAAAACAGGGTGGGCGAATGCGTGACTTTTTTGTTTACTACGTGGCATGAGAAGTTGGCGGCCGATCACAAAACAGTATGTATTTTGGCAGATTTTGTTTGTTAGAAATAGTTTTTAGTAGTAACATAGCGCCTAAAACCTGATTATCCAGAATCCGGTTGCATTGATGCCCATATCGACACATAGATCTCTGTGGATTTGCCGGAATGCGTGCCACAAGATAAATGGGAGAACATTTTCGCATCTCTTAAAATTTTGTGACACGCATTCCGGCAAATCTAAAAAATTGTTGTTCAGAAATATTAATGAGGTTCTCAATTTGTGCATGGTTAAACTATCTTGATGAAATGAGAGAAGTTATGATGATTTGTATTCAACTACTGGTACATACTTGGTATAACATTATCCAGATATATAGCCAGCAGAAAGTATAACACAGCATCAACAATCAACATGATAATACAATCTAAGACTGTGAAGTCACCATGCATAGCAGTAGAAAATGTCATTCCATCTGGGTTAGCTATGTCTAGATAAATGGCCTGAAATACAGAATTATGGTACAAGGATCCTAATGGACAAGTCTCCAGGGATCTTTATCATAGTATTTTTACAATCTTTATACATTTACAGGACTGAATGAGAAATATGAGAAATATAAGAAAAAATCACCAAAAATTACAGAAATAGACTGATTTCGTACAGCCACGCCCTTTCTCAGTATTTCAACACAAGTGTACCAAGAGTATGGTTGCAAACAATGGCAATATTATGTAATAAAGGTTAATCTTACTTCACAAGTGAAAAATCATAATTCAAATAGGTCCATTGAGTGTTTTTTGTAGAAATGTCATTAAACTAACAGTACCCAGTAATTGAGAACAATTAATTAACGTATATATTATAATATCATCGCACCAATATGCCAATTACTAAAGTCAGACAACAGATCTGATAGAAAATAAAACTTCAACTGTGGAACAGCAGTGATTTTGAATAAATAAAGATAGTTCAGGAATAAAGAGCATGCTCAGTGATATAGAATAAATAAAGACATTTTAGGAATAAAAAGCAGGCTATTTGACAATAATATCTTGCCTTACACAAAGGCTTTGTCAACTAAATGTAAGTACCGGTATGTCATTTGATGCATTTTTTTATATATTTTAAGGTTAAGTTCAACAAGTAAGCTCATTGAAGGTTTCCAAACTACACTCAAAATTTTTCTAACTGGTCACTGTTATAGTGTCATATCTCTTAAAAGGAGTATATACCTGATCTATAGCAAGTGCTAGAGCCACAGGAGACAACAGACACAGTAACCATCTACCCCATACTGGTACACATGTATAGTACATACCTGATCTATAGCAAGTGCTAGAGCCACAGGAGACAACAGACACAGTAACCATCTACCCCATACTGGTATACATGTATAGTACATACCTGATCTATAGCAAGTGCTAGAGCCACAGGAGACAACAGACACAGTAACCATCTACCCCATACTGGTATACATGTATAGTACATACCTGATCTATAGCAAGTGCTAGAGCCACAGGAGACAACAGACACAGTAACCATCTACCCCATACTGGTATAGTGTACTCCACACCAGATGCTGAATACGTTCTTGTAAGACTCACAACCAGGTACAACATACTGATCAACATGGATGACAGACTTGCAATCCCACCAGCAACCTTGTAATACAATACATAATACATTTAAATTTAACTCCAACTTTAGGGAGGCATAGTGGTTGTGGAGTAGAGTGCCTTACTCCTTAACCAATGTTTGTGAGGTCGAGCCCACCTTCACAATACCTGAATTGGGTGAGACGCCGAGTTCTGGTTAGTACCTCAGGCAGCAGTCATCGAGAGTAATAAGTATAAGATGTAAAACTGACTTCAAAATTGATGCGAGAAATAAGTTTAAGCTAACCCAATCTCCAAATGTCGCACTCGCCTGAATGTCCACGACAATCAACATAATACATGTATAGCCTGATGTAAATATCAGACAATCAACATATTACATGTATAGCCTGATGTAAATATCAGATAAAAGAAATTGGGCAGTAAGTATAAAAATACAATTAAAATTTGTTTCTTCACAAAGTCTACATAACATATATGGCTGATAAAATGTGGAAGGTCAAAAATTTCACATGTACAAGAGAAGAGAAAAATTAGTAATGTTCCTGCTGGAACAATGCACAACAACTTGCTCATATAGACAAGAACAAACTAGCAAAATGAACATATTTACTAGAAATTCAAACTAACCTGAGCTTGTTTGAAAAAAGGTGTTATGGAGAAAGCTACACCTATAATGGTCACACCATACAGAACTAACATCAGAAAAAACAGCAACATATTACTGTTGGCAAAAAAATTTGACACTTGAGCTATCACCACAACAACGGCTGTCACTACGACGATAATCACTGTGTAGACAAATCCCCAAGACAACCTGAAATAAAATAATGAAATACTGTAACCATGACATATTAAAGTAAATTATGGACTTGTAAGAAGACAAAACACAAAACAATTGGTTCTACCACTGTGAGTCAAAGGATATATGCATGATATCTTAAATTTGAAACAGATCTTAAACATGTCTGGTTTATTTTTTTAAATCATACAGCAAAAAAAGGGGAAAATAAAAGAGATACAAGAATCCTTAAACTGACAAATCCTCAAACTGCATACACAGTATAACATCAGCATCAACATTAGCGTAGACATGAGACAGAAACAGCAAGTAAACCACCATAGGGAATCAGGGGTTCCAATAGGTGTTGAATCTCAAGGGTCATTATGATCATTTCTTACTGGATTTTACCAGTTTATAGCATAATTACCTATAATTTAGAGAAAAAGTGACCCTCCAGCCAGAATCCTGAGGGTCAAAATGATGTTTTTTTTAATTCCAGGGGTTAAAGGGTCAACTCAATGGTCAAATGGAACCCCTTGGGAACATATACAAAATAACCAGACCGATTCCATGGATTATTACATATAAGTGGTATGTTTAATATTGGTAAGAAATCTAAGGAGATAAATCAGTCGGTAATGGAAACAAAACATGGTGTGGGTAAACAAAACTTACCAAAATGCCGAGTCACTAAGTCCCATCATCTTCATACTTTCTTTGATCTTCTTCTCTTTCTCTGCCACCAAATTCACAGTTAGGAAATTTATGAATGGGGAATAAGCAATAATGAAGTATATTGAAGACATGATTTGTATGTAACTTGTGTCTGGTATATAACCAGGTTTGGGCATCATCTGCACATTGACAGCAGGAAGTGGTCTGTCTGTTGTTCCATTTAAGGCAAACTTTAACAAAGCAGTATCAATGGCAGTTTGGAGAATAGAAAATCCTGTACGAAGGTATGAATTGGCATCACATTTACTGCCATCGAGTCCGTCACCATGCCTACAATTGCCCTGATCCTGGTATAAATCCCCAGCATCTGAGCTGGCTATATCCGAGAACGGAAACCTCAAAGCATAGCTAAGATTGTTAGACACATTCTTGTAGTTGTAGTTCAGAATGACCCCAGCGAGAATCTTATAATTTGATGTTCTGTAAGCTTCAAGTATACTTTCTTCACTAGTAAAATACTCAACAGTGAAATGTTGCAGTGGATATAAATTGTTCATTTTCTTCAATACCTCTTCCATTACCGAGTGTGAGAATGAGGAATTTGGAGTCACAAGCAAGGTACCACTTAGAGACGAAAAGTTGGATGAATGCAGCGAGTAACTTCTGAAGTGTGGTATTTCTTGAAATGTTTGAGGTTTCACAAAATTCTTGATCATGGCCAGAATGGCTATGAAGTAAATAGGCATAAGCAATTCCTAAAAAAAAAAAAAGTTTAGATATGTCCTCCAAAAGAAGAAAATACAGATATATACTAAAGTCTAAGCACAAATTTTTAATTAAATGCTATAATAATCATGTGGAAAGAATTTAGAATGCAAAAACATCGGTTTCCAGAAAGTAGGATGCCATACCAATATGTTTATATTACAGAAAGTAGGATGCCATACCAATATGTTTATATTACAGAAAGTAGGATGCCATGTACCAATATGTTTATATTACAGAAAGTAGGATGCCATACCAATATGTTTATATTACAGAAAGTAGGATGCCATACCAATATGTTTATATTACAGAAAGTAGGATGCCATACCAATATGTTTATATTACAGAAAGTAGGATGCCATACCAATATGTTTATATTACAGAAAGTAGGATGCCATACCAATATGTTTATATTACAGAAAGTAGGATGCCATACCAATATGTTTATATTACAGAAAGTAGGATGCCATACCAATATGTTTATATTACAGAAAGTAGGATGCCATGTACCAATATGTTTATATTACAGAAAGTAGGATGCCATACCAATATGTTTATATTACAGAAAGTAGGATGCCATGTACCAATATGTTTATATTACAGAAAGTAGGATGCCATACCAATATGTTTATATTACAGAAAGTAGGATGCCATACCAATATGTTTATATTACAGAAAGTAGGATGCCATACCAATATGTTTATATTACAGAAAGTAGGATGCCATACCAATATGTTTATATTACAGAAAGTAGGATGCCATACCAATATGTTTATATTACAGAAAGTAGGATGCCATACCAATATGTTTATATTACAGAAAGTAGGATGCCATACCAATATGTTTATATTACAGAAAGTAGGATGCCATGTACCAATATGTTTATATTACAGAAAGTAGGATGCCATACCAATATGTTTATATTACAGAAAGTAGGATGCCATACCAATATGTTTATATTACAGAAAGTAGGATGCCATGTACCAATATGTTTATATTACAGAAAGTAGGATGCCATACCAATATGTTTATATTACAGAAAGTAGGATGCCATACCAATATGTTTATATTACAGAAAGTAGGATGCCATACCAATATGTTTATATTACAGAAAGTAGGATGCCATACCAATATGTTTATATTATAACTGAAGTTGTTAGTTTCCTACCTGGAAAGTTTGTTTTTTATTCCTTTTTTTCAACAGCACATTCTTCCAAACCAACGCCTTGAACTGGCTAAAAAATATTGTCCCACCCATGATTTACCTAACACACAACCACTGTTTCACTTTATTTTCTGATGATGGCAAATCTGAGAAGAGAACAACAAGCATCAATAAGAAAACAATCATAAACAGACAAATAAACCAAATAAAAAAATGATTGCAGGGCTCTAGAAATCTACTAGCCTGACATCCTGCACTAGTCTAATGCTGAATCAGCTACTAACAGTTGAGTTGAAGTAAGTCCACGACAATTCTGTTTTTAAAGCTAACCAACATCAGTAATTGTTCAGTTGCGAGTCAAATCTTAGAAGACAAGATACATGTGATAATTAAGTATAGATTGCGAAACTATCACTGTGTATGTTTATTTGTTACTAAATTGACCAATATTCTCGGACAACTAGCTTTCCTATGTCGGACAAGTCAAATTTTACATTTCCATTAGTCCGGGACAAGGGTTTCCAGTCAACTCGTACCGTAGTCAACTCGTACGTTGGTCAACTCGTACCGTTTTTGGTCAACTCATACCGTAGTCAACTCATACCGTAGTTAACTTGTACCTACATTTTTTTAACAGTTAGTATCACGGACCTATATACATAGGTCCGTGTTAGTATTAACAGTTATTCATTATAAAATTAAGTGTTACTGTATTTTCCTGTATTCGGTGAACAATTTTGAACAATATAACTATACTGGTAATGTATGCGGCAGCTAATACCAGTTGGTCAACGCGTACCTTCGGGATAAATAGGTATTTTCGATAAAGTATACAACCAAATGCACCAATTGATGTATTTATGAGTATCATTTTCCTAGGCTTCCTCTGGCAAAATGTTCAAAATAACTGATGTCAATCCTAAATGATATCTGAAAAAAGCACTAAAACATAATTGCATTAGTATACAGATTAAAGTTACATAAGAGTACTAAAATGGAAAGGTACGAGTTGACCAAATATTAAGGTACGAGTTGACCAAATATTAAGGTACGAGTTGACCAAAACAGGTACAAATTGACAAAGGTACGAGTTAAATTGACAAAGGTACGAGTTAACTACGGTACGAGTTGTCTATGTTACGAGTTGACCAAAAACGGTACGAGTTGACCGACGTACGAGTTGACTAAGGTACGAGTTGACCGGTTACCGGGACAAGTGTCTTTGAAAAGCCTTTCTAGAGCGCTGGATTGCTGCGGAAACAATCCAGACAGTACAAATATATACTACAATTGCTCTTCTTTCTTTAATTATTTAATAGCTGAGATGACAGTCATCACAGGTAATAGATATCATAATGGCAATCATATACTGACTGCAGTTATTGGGACAGGATCACAGTTCAGCTAAAATCCAAAGTCCGTCCATGGGACGAACCATCCAAGTGTGAATCATTTTGGGTGCGAACAGATGGATGAGTTAAACTGATTTGACACATATTCGAGCACCACATTCATCTTTATACCTGTTTGCGATATTCTCAGTAGTGAATTCAAGTTGCCAATGACGACGGTCCTTTTTCACCTATGTCTGAGCTAAATATAAACTACGGCATCAGATGGGGAGGTTTTGCTCTTAACTTCCTGGATAAATCCGAATCGTCCGGTTCCAGACCGGGATCTATCAGAGCGTATTGCACGATAATTTCGTAACCAATGTAGGTAATAATAACCAAAGCAGTATTGATAACAGCAGATGATAATTTGTTATCACCGTATCTTTATCGAGATTTTGCACAAGTTGTTTGATAGTGTTTTTTTATCGAGATAAGAACAATATTGCACTTTCGGTTTTTAACGAGAACCAATTTTCAATGGGTCAACCAGGAAAAATATAGATCTAGGAAGCATTGCAATGCTGATTGTCGAACAATAAATATATGTATTTAATAAACTAGTCTTGGATTCTGAAAAAAAAAAATAAGTTAGGCCATGCGCATAATAATTTTCTGATCAGAAAATAATTATGCGTTACGTAGACGACATCGATATTCATTCCGTTTATTCGTCTACGTTTACTTTTTTGTAAATTTTCAAAATGGCGAATGAGGCTCCTCACGCACCGACTCAGACTTGGGAATTGAGTCTGTACGAGTTGCATCGTACGCCACAGGAAGCGATTACGGATAATACGGAAATTGCAGTTTCTCCTCGAAGTCTCCATAGTGAACTTATGTGTCCAATATGTTTAGATATGTTAAAAAATACGATGACAACAAAAGAGTGTTTACATCGTTTTTGTCAAGACTGTATAATTACCGCTTTGAGAAGTGGGAATAAAGAATGCCCAACTTGTAGAAAGAAATTAGTGTCAAAGCGTTCGCTACGGCCTGATCCAAACTTCGACGCCCTTATCTCAAAGATCTACCCTAGCCGTGATGAATATGAGGCTCATCAAGAGAGAGTGTTGGCAGAACTGAACAAACATCATAACACAACAGCATTGACTCATAGGTAATGTAAATATTGTAGTGGCATGTGGTTAGACGGCCGCCCGGATAGAAAGGCATACTAGTGTTTAGAGGGTCAGTGTTGGAGCCCCATTGTTGCCCCTTTATTTACATCAATCAACCATTCAGTGGTGGCAGTGGTGTTTGATAGCTCATTGTGGCTGAGCCACAAATGCCTGTGTGGGAAGGTGCATAGTTGTGTGGGTTAGGCGGCTGCCTGTTTAGTTCAGTTGGTATAGTGTCGTACTCGTGTTTGGGGGTCATGGGTTTGAGCCCCATTTATCAAACCGTGTCAAAAGCAATGTCAGGAAGTTTGCACCTGAACACGAAGTGCGCAATGCTGAGACAGCTTTTACTGTTAGGATCTTTGGCTCATCGTCCACAATTCAATTGCTTACACTCTAGCATCCGCATTTCTAGAGCCATCTAAACAAAATTGATCTATTAGATCAAGAGTTATGGCCCTTAATTGATAAAAAAATGCCATACATAATATAGTAATTAGTATTACAAGTATCCCAGCACAACCACATTTCGACCACCTAAAGTGATTTTCCCATGGCACATTCCATAAATCGTCCAACAGCAATCTTTATTTATACTGATGATTTAAACAAACCTAATTCCACATTGATGCAACAAAAATAAGTACCAAACTGTAGTAGTTTTTTTATTATACATGTCAAATTACGCTGACCTCATTTTCTGTTAACCCAGCCCTGCGTTCAGTTACGGCTATCAGCCCTATCGTTTCGTAACGTTTTGCAATTTGGTTCCTGTGTGCAACCAATGTGCTATGGGTGGGCAAGGGATAAAATACAAAACGTTCGCCACTGATAGCTGTAACTGAACGCAGGGCAGATGTTCACAACCAGTTTTTGTCCACAGTGGAGTAACTTCCCTTGACTACAGTACACCACAAAAGTTTATGCACTACTTGTAAAATGGGTAACTGTACAAACTCATTAATGTAACTAAGGTCTTTAAACAGATATATCTGTGTTTCAGGTAACCTGACCCTGACGAAAAACCCTGACCTTAGAGATTTTTTTTGAATGAAATCCATTTCGGCGACGACGATTTATTGCCAAGGGTTAACTACATGCTTCCCAACTCTCCCGCTTCGGTCGTGAGTCTCCTGATTAAAACACAAAATCTGCTTACCCAGATTGTATTTAAAACCCTGTTTTGAACAAATTTCCAAATTACTTTTATTGAAAATGGATTACAACCTTATCTTTTAATTATCAGTGATATGGTAATAAAACATGTTGTTAACACATCTGTATATTGACAAACTGGCCCCCAATAAACAATGTCGATAATTGCCCCTGTCTGCCGGGCATTTCATGCAGACACTTTTTAATCCAATTAGTTACCTATTAACACTGGAATTGATGTGAAAAACATCTTTTTATTGCTATTTAATTACTGTAATCAACTCTCGTCGTCCGCAGAAATAGGATAAAACCAGCGCCGTACGGACTGCACTTAGGATATCATTTTTTCTCATGATGCAAACAAAATAAAAAGAATTGCAATTCAAGGTTGATAATAAGTGGTTTAATTAAGTAGTTGTCAGTCAATACCTGCTTGAAACAAATAATGCTTTCAATGAAAGTTATTTTTTGATGAATTGTTATTGATCACTCAAAGTCAAAGTTGAGTAATATTCGGATATGTATTACTAAATTCTGACATTCCTCAAATTACATGCCCTCAAAAGAAAATTAGATGTTTTTTTAAATTTATAACTGTAAAGAAATATTAGCCACAGATAATATGGTTTTAAAGAAAGTGTTTATATGTACACATAGGTCTTTCTAGTTTTGTAATTAGATGAAAGCAGGGGTGTTGTATTCTCTTTGGCAAAAAAGGCCAACTTCCCAAATCCAACAAATTTTAGGTGCAGCGCTAATGGGCATGACTTACAATGCCATTGTTAAATCTGAAAAGAAGGGAAATCAGAGATCTCAGGTAGCATTTGATGTCTCTTTTTGCCCTCTATCTTATTGGAATTGGTGGTTTTGAGTAGGAAAACTGACTTTATTTCTACAACTTGGGAATTGTTACGATTTATCTTACCCTTCCTATTTTAGAAATAGTCAGTACTGTGTTGTGACTTTGACAGAATGAAAAAAATAGGGCTCTATGTAATGTAACAGACTAATAACATGTACTGTATGTGTAATTATGACATAAAAGACAAAAATACTGGCTTCTGTGTTTGCTTGATCATTTTGATGCATAAATGCAATTATTGCAACAGTGATGACAATCCATGAATTAGACAAATGAGTGGAGAGGCTGCAATGTGAGAAATCTCTCTATTGAGATTCAAAATCTCCCTCTTAAAAATCATGGAAAACCATCTCAGCAGTCAAAAAAAGTAAGGAAGCATGTAAAAAAGAATTGTATTGCAAAAATGCAATAAAAGTGTCTTCTATCGACCTCAACTGGCAGTCATGAAGGTCGTTCACTTAATGTCTGACGCACTCAGGTTTTTTCATCTTTTTTTTATAGCTGTTATTCAGCTGTATTGAAATCGTCCATAAGTATTTATTTTCCCAATTTGAATGTAAAAATTCCCAATAAATCTGAAGAAAATGATTTAGTTCAATTTAGGCAAACATCACAGAATCAGAGACTTTCTCACCGGCAGTTTATACAAATAGCAAGTATTGATTAATTAATCAACAACATTCTTTACTTTTATTCTTAAATTTTGCTGTAAAGTAGTATTACCTAGTATACCACAATGTCATCGTAAGCATTCATGATTTACTAGAGCTACACTGTTTTGACTGGACTTAAAAAAACAAGAACAAAAACTTTGTCCCTACCCTACCTAGCATTTTTGAGACCGTTACCCTAAACACAGATTTTTTTTTTTGGCCTAACAGTAAATCTGGACTGTGTAACTAAGTTAATTACCAAGAAAGTACCATTTTTAGAGGGTGCAGTTTTTTTCTTGAACTCAAATCTATAAAGGGATACCATAAAATCAAATGTTGCTTTTCTGATTAATAACTCAATATATATTACAGCAGGGCTCAACATTAACTTTTTGTACTACTGGACAAGTCGGACAAGTAGATTTAAAAATCACTTGTCCTGACCGAATGTTCACTTGTCCTGACCTTAAAAAAAATGTAGAGTGAAAATGCAGGAGTTGTGACAAATGAAGAAATACAGCATTAATATGCAGGCTTTAATACATGAACACTTCAGTTAAAACATAAACTGGCTAATTCACATGCAATTCCAATTATAAGTCTCAAATTGATTTTTCTTGAGCCAATTTTTGTTAACTGTGGATTGATCTTTTGGTTTCGTTGAATTGATTTAAGCCCATCATGTAACTTGGACACAATTTCTTCCATTGAAAGTTACTGGCCACATCGGGCAGGTAGTTTTGGAAATTGGTTGCCCGGACCTTCAAATTACTGGTCAAAATCCATCGGACAACCGTTAGTGTTGAGCCCTGTACAGCATTATGAGCTCTGATTAAATCATATGAGTCATAGTCTCTGTAGGCAACCCTATATGACACATTGGCCTGTAAATAGATGAAACACAGTCAATAAAAACACAACCAATTAAATCCAAACTAGCACGTATTGAGGATTTATGGATTAAGACACAAACAATTTGTGTTACCATATTTTATTAGTGTACTGTACTTCAACTTCAAGCATCTTGTGATACGGGATGTTGGGCCCTGGAAAAGGCATACTTGAAGACGAAATAAAAACAACAGGATTGTGCAGCTATTTTTATGTAAAAAAAATATTTTATTGAAGGATATATTTGGAAGTAGTTAAATACACAATATTTGTACACTTTTTACGAAAAAGTTTGTGTTTTACTTTTCTAATCTCCATTTTTCACTAGCTTACATAATTTGACAATTCCGCATCCAATGTAAACAAATGTGCATGCGCATAGCAGATATTTTGGTCTAGCATCCTAGCTTTTGGTATTTTCCGGTACCGGTCGAAATTAGGTTGTGGTCGAACTCTGGTTGTTTGAGGGTACTACAACCATGTATGATGGATTTCAGCCAAAGTTCACAGGATTGATCAACATCAAGTGTAGTTGTGCATCTTTGTTTTTTGTTCTGCTTAGATAATTTTTCACTGAGTTATGGCCCTTTAATGTTTTTTATACATATGGAGTTTGTCCTTGCTTCATCTCCAATACTGCTAGTTGGATTTCAGCCAAACTTCATAGGATTGATCAACATCAAGACTTTAGTGTAGTTGTGCATCTTCTTTGTTTTGTTCTGCACAAATTATTTTCAACTGAGTTACTGCCCTTTGAACTTTTTATACATATATACAGTGTATGGTGAACTAATCAAACACCATCTTTCTTGTTTGCTTGATATTTTATTCTAACATCTTGTATCAGTATTACAATTACTGACCAACTGCCATCTGGGAGACATATGTTTTTATTAAAAAACAACCATCTAGTTTTCTTTAAACAACATCTCCTATACCACTGAATTGATTTTGTCCAAACTTCACAGGAATTATCCTTGGGTGGACCTCTTTCTAAATTGCATAAGTAGGTCACAAGAGCTAAAAATAGATTTAAAACTTTGAAAATCTTCTCGTCCAAAACCCTAAGGTCTAGAACTTTGATATATTTAGTGTGTAGCATTGTCTAGTGGTTCTCATACAAGATAGCATAAATTATTAAGTTCCGTCAAAATACATCGCCGCCAAGGGCAAGCCGTGTTCCCTATATGTATATAGTGGAAACTATAAACAGCATCTCCTCCTAAACCACTCAATGGATTATGACCAAACTTCACAGGAATGATCCTTAGGTGGTCCTCTTTAGAAGTTATTTATATGGTTACGGTCTGTTGCATAGGTAGGTCACAGGAGCTAAAAATAGATTTTAGAAGTGAAAACTTTGAAAATCTTCTTGTGCAAAAGCCATAAGGGCTAGAGCTTTGATATTTGATGTTTAGTATTGTCTAGTGGTCCTCTTAAAAGATTGCATAAATTATTCAGTTCCATAAAAAAACATGGCTGTGTAGTCAGGTGAGCGATAAAGGGCCATCATGGTCCTCTTGTTAAGGACTATGATTGTCAGGTTGTGTGGTGAGTGATATAGGGTCAAACAAGTCTAAATACATATACCGACCTGTTCCGAATCCATGGTTTATATGTCTGTGATGCTATATCGTTTTAAGGGAAATATTTGTTTCTTGTCTTTCAGTATTGAAGAAGGTTTGAGACAACAAGCACTGAACAGAGCTCAACGAGTTCGTAAACATACGTCTGATACTGATGTACTCCTTAGAAATGATACTGGCTCGTGTACATCAAATGACAACACTCCAAGGAAGAAGATAAGGCCATTCTCTGATGATTCCAGCACTGAAAACTCACTTCTTGATGGATTACCTGAATCTAGTCATCCAGAACCTCCTCCTCAACTCAATGAAATAGAACTTGTTTTTAAACCATATCCCAAAGATGGTGGTGAGAAATCTGATGAAGCACGTTATATTAAAACTACAGCAAATGCCACAGGTGAGCACCTTAAAACTTAATCACAGTTTGCATTGCATATCATTTAAAACAAAGTTGATTTTTTTGTTATATTTTATAAAGGTGTAACAACTAACATTATTCCATGCGACCGTTCATTACGGTTGAACAGGCATGGTTCGGTTTACAGTTCACTCCATTCATGTCAATGGTACTGTATGGTTCATCTTATTCTTAACAATAAAATTTACCATGGCATCCTAAAACTTGAACTTTGAAGCTTGAACTGAAAATGGCCAACCTTAAATTGTAAGTTTTGTTTAACTTTTAACTTCATGGTTATTCCTAGTATCATACTAAAATCAATAAATACAGCTTCCTGCTTAGTCAGTGTTTAATGCGTGTAAACGTTATAATATTGATAATTAATGTGATGACATAAATGTTTATTTAAGGTATATGTTACCATTGTCAAATAGTCAAAACGATTGACTAGGTTGACATTTCAATTCTATAGTTCGTAGAACATATTGTAAAATTGATTCACAGATGTGATTGTCTACATAGTTCTAACTGCATTGTCTAACAGAAAAGTACTGAACCATTTGATTGTTTTTCAGTGGATCATCTGTCAAAGTATCTAGCCATAAGGCTGTCACTGGAAGTTCAAAACGACACTGGTTTGTTCAATTATTTTGTCAGTTTTGTTTTTAAACAAAAGCATTTTTTGTCCTTGTATTGACAGTTTTAGTTCTGTTTTATATAATACTAAAAAATTTTTTACTCAATAGTTACTGGAGTCGATACCACATTTTTATCCATTATGCAATAAATACTCCCCTTTTTGGTGTATGGAATTTTCGTTCTAATTTATTAAAATGAACATTCTATCGAGTTATCTTACAAGGAGTCAGTTGTGCAGTTTTATTGGTGTGTTATTTACTATCTTAGTTTTGTTTTGATATATATGTAATTTATTCTTGCGCTTCAGATCCTTCCACCACTGAAGAAATCAAATATGTCATCTTCATTTCATCGAATGGAGAGAATTATGCCCCTCTTACTGGTAACATGACTTTAGATCAAGTGAACGATAAATATTGGAAAGTGAACAAACCACTGGAAATGTATTATACAAGACAGAAGAAATCTTCAGAATCTCCGAGCAAAAATCGTGAAAAATGAATCATGTGACTACGTCTGTGTTTAGTGCATTATTTGAGTTCAACTTGGAGACGTTGTACACTGTGAGGTGTTGTACCTTTGCGTTGCTTGTAGCATTACTGACTTAATCATGTGCCATGTACTCACATTAATTAGAGTGCCGCTGTACAATTTCCAACCACTTTTTTAAGTGACATCACTTCAAGAAAATGCAACATGTGATGTCACTATTTGCAAGCAAGAAGCATAATTTACTCCAGATGGTTTTCATATTGCCATATGGGACAAATATTTCTTACTGTCAGTACATGGGGACGTCACATGTGACGTTCTCTGGAAATGACGTCACTTAAAGAAGAGGTTGGAAATCATACAGCGGCTCTCATTACATGTTGCTTGTGTGGATAGCTTGAATGTCGGAGGATTTATTAAGATGCTTAAGAAATAGTTTGTCATTTGTTAGAAACAATTCTGAAAGACATTTTGTGATGTCACCAGAAATAATCCAGTGAGTTGTCTAGCAAGACTGCAAGTTACTTGTTGGTTCTAAGACACATTCATTACTTGCCAAAGCTCCTCATACATGTCACATCCACTGCAATGTCAAGATACTGTGTTGATGCAACATGGATTCGAAACAGACTGATATCGGTGAAACTATAAGATGAAATAGTTTACCCATAATCCTTAGGGTCAATTTACTCACAATCCTTAGGGCGCGCTCGGGAAGTATTGTGGATTTGAATCAAAATTTTATCCGATTAAATGCAGCTTGTTCAGTCTTTCAATGTATTGAACCAAAAAACGCATACAAGCAAACTACAAGATGAACGCAAAATATATAAATACCATTAAGAAATATGAAGCTGTTGTAAACATGACGATGACAGCGGTTCAAAATGTCATCTTTTCACGATTCAGAAACAGGATTGCGGACGTAGACAATTTTTTACTGCTAATCGGAACACCTCGGTTATTATTATGGATAATAAGAATTGTACGAGGTGTTTGGATCATTTGATCTTGGAAGAAAATCTCGCCGCTCCTGAGAGTTCAAACAAGTCTAAATACATATACCAGCCTGCTTCGAATCCATGGTTTATATGTCCGTGCATATATTATACATATTGCTCACTTCATGGTGGATTGTATGAGATAGATAATCTAATTTGGTTGAATGTTGTGCTTACAAGTTACATACAAGTGTCTAATTTGTCTTCTATTCCTTTTACCATGTTAAGAGGTTAAACAATGGACTTTTGAATTCATAATATTTTGCATTAAATTCAGCTTTTACGCATAAGTTCATGAATCTGTAAAGTACTGTTTTGTCAAAGCTTGTTTCTGTAATGTTATGATTATTTATGTAAGTTGTATGAAGTCACATGTACTATGTTGTCATTACTTAGTGTTGTCAGCTTAACTTGATTTTTTTACAATAATTGCCTTTAATTACAGGAATAGCTTACAGTTATTCACCAGTATAGAATTAGATAAACAGGTGCTTTTATTTTATTTCTGAAATGGGTTTTTTGACTGTGTTTGTATATATTCTTGATGATGTTAATGTTGTTGCATACATGTACATTGTCATCAATAAATGTATATTGTTAACTAATTTTCTTTCTTTCTATGTGCAACTTATACTTGCAAATCATGTGATACTGGACCATATCTGATGTCTGTTAAACAAAACCAATCATTCATTAGTTGGCATAAATAAGAAAGGGAACTGATCATTTAGATTATGGTGATTTATGTTGCATTTAGCCCCGCATACGTGTCTCTGTACTCCGACTTTTACACGCGTCTTCGTAACAGCAATAGTTTAGAGATATGACGTCCGTGGCTGGACTAGGTTGCATTTAGCCCCGCATACGTGTCTCTGTACTCTGACTTTTACACGCGTCTTCGTAACAGCAACAGTATAGAGATATGACGTCCGTGGCTGGACTAGGCTGCATTTAACAATGAATAAATTAATTGTGCGGATTGTGTACAATTAAATGCCACAAAATATTTAACACCTTAACATAGGATGGCGAAGTTTTCTAATCTTGCTGTTCATGTGGTGAGCTGAGTACCTGGTTTCCTATCGGGTGGTTGTTAGTTTGAACCCAGGGTGAGGTGTAGGGTTTATTGGACAAATTGTCTGAAGATATTACTTCAAAAATTATTTGTCTTCCACCTTTCATTTATTTCGAGTTGTTAGTTGCTTGTTGTCAAAGTACAGGTTGGTAACCCAGGAACAGTGGTTAGGTCACCTGACTGTGGTAACCCAGGAACAGTGGTTAGGTCACCTGACAGTGGTAACCCAGGAACAGTGGTTAGGTCACCTGACTGTGGTAACCCAGGAACAGTGGTTAGGTCACCTGACTGTGGTAACCCAGGAACAGTGGATAGGTCACCTGACTGAGGTAACCCAGGAACAGTGGTTAGGTCACCTGACTGAGGTAACCCAGGAACAGTGGTTAGGTCACCTGACTGAGGTAACCCAGGAACAGTGGTTAGGTCACCTGACTGAGGTAACCCAGGAACAGTGGTTAGGTCACCTGACTGCCATTCATAACTGAAATACTGGTGAACAGTGTCAAACTCCAAAAACAACATCTAAGTTTGCTGAATGCAGTGGTCTTATGGATAAAAACTATGTTGGTGCTTTTTTAAGCAGGTAAAGTATTTCAAGGAAAAACAGTTAAGTGATGCAGTGTTTTTTTTTCTTGGCACTGGAAATACAACCGTCTATGGACTAATATCGGCAAGTTTCAGACAAATGTGACTCACTAATTATAAAGAAAACATTGCTTCTCCATTGCTATTAATAATGGCTTACAGTCTGGAGAAATATACATATTCTGAGAATACGGACGTCGCATGCAAACAAGCGGAGTGATGAAAGAAAATTGAGACCATCTCCGTATCAGTATTTCTAAATGTACTTGTGCAAATCGTCAGTTTGTGATTATGAAATTAATAATTATAAATCGTCAAACACCCTGAAAAGTATCGTAGTCATTTCATATGAACAAAGGTCTTGCTTTTCTGTCATTTCACACCCTCAGTGTTCCTTAGAAGCATTATAAGAAGATGGGAAGGGACAAAACTCTGCTATGCAAAGACTTAGTGGTGAACATATTTATGAGTTACCCAATATTAACTTTCATAGATGTAAACCTCGTCCATGACAGTGGATTCAGTATCAAACGGAGAAATACATATGCTTTCACAATAAAGTAAATATTTTGTCCCGGTCATTTACCACTTGCCAGGGTTTTATCGCAATTAATTGGCCATTTAAAAAATAAATTCTAAATCATTTTTACCGTTTCTTGACATATCATTAACATCATACAGCATTACAATAATAATTTGGATGAAAAGGTATACAACTAAACAAGATTTCTTCATGGTCTTTACGCATAGGAATAACTAGCATTTTCTTGGCCAAAGGTCATCAGTTTCAAGAACCCAATATCGATTGACAGTCAGAAGAACCAGACTCGAGAAATTCCTATATAGAAAAGGACACGCGTCTACAAACATTTCTGGTGATTACTTCTTAGGTGGCTCCATTCAAACCAAAGTTGCGAACCAGACTGGATTAGACATTAATTACATTGTGACATTGACCTGCGATATAGGCACCTAGGTGCAACGAATAACGCACTGTCTCGTTGACACAAATATTACTACCAATTTCTTCCAAGATTGCTCCATGTATGTCAGATTTGCAGTCCATGCAAGAAATACAAACTTGGACCCTACGTGTGACATTGACCTTTCAGAGAGACATCTTGGTCTTTAAGGCATTATTTCTTTCCATTACTTCCAAGGTTAGAGATAATACACCCAGTGTAACCTTGACATATAGGAACCTAGGCGCTACTCACGACACACTGTCTCAATGAGGCAATTATGTCTGCCTATTATTTCTTCCAGGATTGTTCAATACATATCAAAGTTGCAGTCCAGACAAGATGAGACTCGAGTCTTTACACTAAGCGTGACATTAAGATGCACGGATGCAAACATTTCTGTTTAGTAGTACTTCCATGATTGCTTCATGTGTTTCAAGGTTTCGGTCCGGTCACGGTCTGACGGGCTCTTGCATGTGCATACATACACCATTGACTTCATTAATGAAAAACAACAACAACGCAATGAGTTTAAAGAGAGATTATGACTTCCATTAAACATTGATATAGATTATGTTATTGTCAATGTACTAGTAAAGAATTCTGCTTTCAATCGTAAATATCCGATATTTTGCATAACACGAAGACGTTTTTTGAACGTACAATGGCAACGGTTAAATATGTATCTGGATCATCTGAACCTAAACCATTGTAATGGGTTTCATTCAGTATTGTTCTTACAGTCATAGTCGTAAACATCATTAAACCATTGCCATGTATAACCGTTTAAAACAATGTTACACAACAAATTACTTACAGACAAAACTGGTAAAAAAACCCGCTTTTTATAACACTGAAATGTTTTTTTTAATTTTATGATAATACAAATGTCTTTTTTCGACAAATACAGAGACATACATTATAAATGTATTCTGTGATAATGCATATTTATTGAAGTTTAAACTAGATAAAGTATATTTTCATGATTGTTTAGATGAACAAATGAACAAAAAAATGAGCATTTCAGGATAACAAACACGATTAATTGAAAAATAAAAACTTCGATAGGTAGTTATAATATATTTATCTTGTTATGCATTATGGATAATATTGCATATCCATTGAAGCAGACCGGATCATTTCATATGTGTGCTTATGTTCATCCACAAAAGATGGTGTAAATTTCAAAGTAGGGCCTACACGAAAGCTATCCAAATTGTTGGCCAGATTTACATTTTAATTCAGTATACCGTAATTTATGCATTTGCCATAAAACTGCTAACATTTTACGAATAGTTTTTATAGCTTCAATGAAATGGCAATTCGATTCTGTATCAATAAAGATACTTGATTATCTTTGAGGGGATAAAAAAACTTTTCATTGATCGACTTAAGTTCGAATGAGTACCTCTTTCATATAATTTGAGTTTCCATATACGAACAATTACATGAATAGTAAATCTTATTTCACACCAAATGCATCTATTGAAGGCATTCATTATCACTATTATATGTTTAGAGATAAGTCCATCCTCAGGCAGAATACGTAAACAACATCTTGATTTACTTCATGAATATGTGGTTAAAATCTGGTAGATGAGGATTTTGTTTACATTTTCCCTTTATACACGATAAAACATATTCAGTTGTGAAGAGCTTAGGCTGTTAATTTGTCGTAATGTTGATTGATGTCCATTATATTGCTACGTCCGTTGCAATGTTGGAATATTAGCTACCAAGGTACTTTGGTGCCCGTGAACTTAAGTCAGAAACGTTCAATACAATTGGATTAAAAGTTAAAACAAAGATGGATTGGAAAAGAAAATTACGAAAGATAATTATACATCAGAAGGAGATAGAGGATGCTCTAGCAGCAGAGACTAAAGTAGAAGAGGAGGAGGAACCGGATCCTACCAGTTATAAACGGGTGAGACATTTCATTGTTTAATTTGGTTTGTCAAACTGTTGATGCCTAGGACAGGAATATATCTATACGTGATTGAGCAGCAATTTAAGTTTTCTAATATCCACTCAGGATTCGTGGTGAGTATCTTAATATTTACAACATATAAAGCAAATATCGAGTTGTTAGAGCCAGAATCCAACATCTCCTTTATAAATTTATAATTATGGAGATAGCTGGATGTTATCGATATACAGGGTGTTAAAAAAGTCCGTTCACAAAGTTTGAATTGTAGTAATTTTTTAATTGCTCGTCCCATCTATGTCGCTATATACCAATAGTTGACTTCTGAATGAGAATTAAATATGAAACAGATATTCATGAAAAAGCAGCAGTTTTCATTATGCGAAATAAAGACCGTGTCATTTTATCGAAATTCAATTTTTGTGAACAAACGTTTTCAACACCCTGTGTGTTTGATATTATAATGCCAAAGGTCTGGTTCCTACCCTGTCATTTTCCATGGAGTGCAATGGCTGAGCTCTGTCTCATTCGCAATATGCGAAGTTGCTGCTTTCATATATAAAAAACTTACAAGAAAGGCAAACACCAGGTAAATGCCTGTGTTTTCGTTCTCACATTTTTAAGGCAATGTCTCAATTTTCCAACTATACGTAACCTGTACAACAATGTAGACATATGGTATATTTAAGTTAGAGTGCTGTTTATATTCACTGAAGTATGAAGTCTCGAATCTTGTCTCGATGCTATATTTCAGATACGAAGACTGTCCGAGTTAATACGAACAGCTGGTGGTGGACGTGGCGCAATGAACAAATGGAAGTCCAAAGTTCACAGAGAAAGTATGGTAAGACATACAATGGGTGTAGCTAAGAAGCTTAGATCAGTGTTGACGTGTCTAACAATTCCTTCGCTGATTTATAATTCTCAGTATATAAGTATCTTTATTTCACACGAATTGATGTGCTTGAACAATGAGAAACAATGCGTCTAAAAGAACGTATCAGTTGTATTCCGTCTACATAGTTGTTTCTCTCTCTCTAAATACATGTATATATAATTCCTTCGTACTTTTATTGTTCGCATTTTCATTGTGAAATATCATACATTGTGTGTTAGATTCCCTCTGGTATATACCGTATCTTATTTCTTCGTTATCTGAAAGCTTCATAATACAGTAGGTGTGATGTCCTTACTATTTTCCACATCATGAAAAATGTATTATTGACACAATTGTATTCATTAATGAGACAATGGTAACATCTTTCTAAATTGTCGTATATTCCCAAATACGTACGCTAGATAAATCTTGCACCATTTGTGAATTCGTATTGACACTTTTTGTAATCGTTAGACTAAGAAAAATGGCGTATTAGGAAATCCGACTATTGCAATTACATTAGTAATTGAATCTGTAGCAACTCATTAACTCGTAATTCAGAAATGCCGTGGGACAGACGATATGTGACGTTGTGACCCTACGAGCGTTTGTAGTATGCGTTGTCAAACGGTCGTTTAATCAAAATGATGTCGAACTGTGACGAAAGTGAAACATTTTATTGATTTCAATAATGATGGTTTTCGACATTTATTTCTGAACATTCATGACGTTTATATTAATATGATCAGTGATGTTTATTTACTTATCTGTAGGCTAATTAAATTCGTTAATTATACGGAAATGAAAGGAGAAATACGCTAATAATACGTTAATCATCGTGCTTTGTTTTCGTCAAATGAAACATAATGAATGACTAAAACGGAAGATGGGGATGTGCGTCATATTTTCTTGTCGTGAGAGAAGGATCTGGGAGCGCTTCAAGCTAGATATATAGGGTAACATGGAACATGGGAACCATACAACGATCCAACCATCTAACTACCAACTTGTTTGTCAGGTGAGTCTTGATTGTGACAAATAAAGTTTGTTAAATGTTCAAGAAGTGTGCGAATTAAAGATAAATGTATACATGTATGTATGAAATTGTCCGTTTTTGTGTATGTACGAACTACGCCTTTAATTGCATGATATGTTAACTAATACTTCTTTGAATTAATATATTTTGTTTTCTTAGACATCAAATTTAGTGAAGAAAGTGTTTATAGTTTACTGAAAAGGATACTAAGTCTGTCTTGAAAGTTCGCTTTTTATTGCCGGTTTAGTGAAATCACTGTTGGTACTATTTCTGTACTAATATTATCATTGATGTTTCTTTTACAGATTTCCAATCAACAGAACACGTCAAGATGGGATACAAAGCAACTTTGTTGGCTCTATGTCTAGCAGTGGTACACGTGACGTCACACTTACAGGGGTCCCGGAGAGAGGGCAGAATGTCAGTATCATTACGACATGGTGGACCGTTTAATGAAGCAATGTGGCTGGGCCAGAATGGATTAATGGGTAATTACTTAGTTATATTTGATATTGATGACGAAATAATCAATATTATTATTCTTTGCCAGCAGAGAACTACATTTAAAGTTATATATTGCACTCGAACAGACAAAACGGAGAATTTACTCATGCGTTTAATTAATGTCTCCGGTCGACAAACTTGTCTGCAGTATATATTCTGTTCTGAATACCATTCTGTGCAAGTCTTACTTACTCTTTACGAATGTCATACACTGGTTTAAGCATGAGATGTATTGTACTCCATCATTGACTGAGTTTCCATATTTCTTGCAGGTTTTCAAAGCGACATCAGGGATTTTATTCCACAGCCACGATGGAATGGATTCCAGCAATGGCCACAGCCACGTGACTGGCAAAATTCCTGGAACGACAACAACAACTTCTTTGCGAATGGAAACAATAATATGGTAAGTAAAGCAACATTTACACTGAATAGAAATGTTCGATACATTAATTAGATTTAGAACTTAATAACTACTGATGTGTAGTGTTGAAAAACATTTGTTTAGTTAATAATTTACTATAATATCATAATATATACGTTATTAATCTTTCTAATCTAAAATACAATATTTTACAATATGTTATTTAATATTAAGGATTGCGTTATATGTTGCAAGTGATGTTTATAGTCTCGCCCTTCTTTCTAGTTATACCCAAATACCAGACCAATGTCTGGATTGTCTGGTTTATTCTGTAACTGATTGATTTTACGTTAATTCCAGGACCCAATGTTCGAAAATAATGGCGATCCATGGCAGATATACCAGCGATTAAATCCTGGAGTGAACACTGCTGCTACCAATCCATTAGTCCCCTCCGGCGGTCAGGTGAATGGTCTAAACAACGGTGGTCCATGGAATTTATTGGAGAGAAACTCACAAAGATTTCCTATTATACCAAATAGAGTTAATCCAGGAGGTTTTGTTCGACCAAATGCGGGAAATAATATGTTTATGGACAGAAATGGATTTATGAACAACCAATTGTCTGGTTCTGGTTTCCAGGCTAATGGTGACCCATTTGGTCAAAATCTCGGCCTCAGGAATGACCAGTTTCAATGGCTTAAATAATAGAATGGAATTCACTCATGCATTATACTTTGAATGAAGTTATCCTGTAATACATATTATGTATGTGTCGACTATTCAATGTACCGGTTATTTATGCGACTATTTACAGTATATTTCTTGTGTCTTGTATCACAAAATTGCTTTATTTTATACCACTTTCATTGTGACGTGTATGTTTTATGTATATTTTGTGTATGTTTTATGTATATTTTATTATTTATTTATTAAAACATCAAAGCCAGAATTCTCTATTGTTGTGCATAATCTGATAATGAAACAAAAATCGCCAATTCATATGATTACCCCACCCATCTTATTACAGTTATTGTTACATTGCTGCATACAATCCGCCGGGGAACATAACCCAAAATAGATCAAGAATTATTCGGAATTTCTCGGTTACTACCTGGTTACACAAAGTAGGCATCAGGGAATCTAACATTTGCTTCCTACAGTATGAAGAAAATAATTGCCTTTATTTTCCACCGTACAATAGTTCATAAATAAAAATAAGTTTACACGTATACTGTCACGAAAGTACGACATTCATTTCGTTATACTGTATTAGTATGTTGAACGTAGAACAAATGCCACGACTTGAAGAAAATGGATGCATTGAAATCGTAAATTCTATTGCAAATGAATCGCTTTGAAGCAGTGGTTTGATTTATTGCCGAATTCAATTAGCCTTAAATGTTCAGCGACATTACTTATAAATGTATTGGCAGACGTCAACTCCCTTTAGGATAATAACATTATTTGTGATGTATGGGCATAAATGCAACATTAGATTAGCAGCAGAACTATTTCAGTTTACAGGTTATGGTTGGGTCTATCACAGACAACATAAATTCCAACGCTTATACTGTTCAGCTAGGTGATTTATTTCTCTTATAACTCTGTACTCGGTATTATTTTTCTCCCAAAATGCATCGCGATCAATCACGTGACAATAGAAATCACATTTCTTCTTACGTATTGCTATGACATGTGTCGTCTGCTGCAATTTGTCTTGTTTATCTTTTAAATGAGACATAAATATTTTCAAATAAGATCATTTTCTATGTGTATTCGATTTGAAGAGCACTTCATTCAAACTACGTATTATAATTAATGAACAAGGTGAGCAGCGAATATTTCACGTACAAATCTCATGCATAAAAAAAAGACGAAAATTTGATTTAATTGACATGGGATGATTTTAGACTGAATTATATTTAAACGGTTATTATTATACCACGTTAGTTTGCTTCCATATACAGAACTTTAATAAAGCAATTAACATTATTTGTATAGGGAATTCAAAATAGTTGAAGGACTGTATACAAACTTAATGACAGAACAGCTAGTCGCTGTAAATGTCCTGTTAATCATACTGAAAGTGATATTGAACAAACATCTACTGAAAACTTTAAGGATTAAAGTATACATCGCACGTCAAATGCAATTTTCTAGTGTGGATCTGAAGTTTTAGAATTAATCTTGAATCAGGGTCTTCTTTGGTTCTTGGTGGATTATAATGTGGACATAATAAATAACAAAGACAGTGTAAAACGGAAGAAACAGTGCTGTATTTGCTAAAGAGCTAAGCGACTGACCAATGATCAAAAGAAAACAGGATAACAATATTGCTGTAAGGAATGGAGAACAATAGTTGCTATTACCGAATCATTTTCTAGTGGAATTTAGTTTTTGATAAAATTGCATAACGTATGTTTGTGACATAGCTTTAAACGTTCTGTAAACTTTATTTCCAATTAACCAGGATACGCTGTAGTGTTTATGGACAAAATTTTAGTGATAAATTTCGACGAGACGAGAGACGATAATTCTAGACCTATTAATGATAGTGATTGTGAAGTGCATTATTACTTATCTAATTAATTTTTAATCAATTAATTAGCGACGAATACACAACAATGGGTGATATTCCTTTGATACAAATTGAAGAAATTGATGATGACGTGGATGAAGATGGGGAGTTTGTGAAAGTGAATAAGGATGTTTCTACAAGTGAGAATATAAGACCTAACAGACTAAAAGAGAGCGATGTAATTTCAGAAGCAAAACTAAGCATTGCAAGCCGAAATAGAATCTGTTTAACATCAGGAAATATTTTACCAAGCAATGAAGATGACAACAGTAAAAAGCCAGTAATAGCGGAAAGGATTAGGAGAAGTTTAATTCCAGTAGAGGTTAAAAGTATTAACATGCCTGTTGGAAGTCCTGGGGTGAATAGACGAAATAGCGTTGCTATTGGTAACATCTTACAGAAAATCGCCAAAAAGGGAGAAAATGACAATGTTCGCAGAAGTACAAAGAGGTTATCACTTGACTCGATGTTTCCACGGAAGCCCAAACTTACAGAACTCCTCCGGAAGCGATATTCAGTACTTAAACCTGAACCGGAAGCGGGACCAGCGTTACTTAACGCGATAAGCCATATTCGACAACGTAGTGCTCGACCTAGAACGCCAAGAAAAGTAGGCACCCGTTTGTTTGTTTTAATATATTGATACATAATTAACGTTTTAATGATAGACATAGCCTGCTTTAAGCGTAAATATATTATTATTTAACAAGCTGCCAGTTCTTCTAAAAACCAAGTGCATAAGAACTTTGTTTACAGTCTTTTATTGGAATGTAGTTTTATTTTTCCCTCGACACTTTTTGGAATGCGACATTAGTCTTCACTCTTGTTTTATGTGAATAAAATACTTTCTAATACCAGTTTTCTCTTGTGTTATCATGTTTTCTCTCATGTCTATCGAGAATCTAATACTGTTTTCTCTCATGTCTATCGAGAATCTAATACTGTTTTCTCTCATGTCTATCGAGAATCTAATACTGTTTTCTCTCATGTCTTTTGAGAATCTAATACTGTTCTCCTTGAGTGTTTTATGAATCTAATACTGCTTTCCTTGAGTGTTTTATGAATCTAATACTGCTTTCCTTGAGTGTTTTATGAATCTAACACTGTTTTCTCTTGAGTGTTTTATGAATCTAATACTGCTTTCCTTGAGTGTTTTATGAATCTAATACTGTTTTCCTTGAGTGTTTTATGAATCTAATACTGTTTTCCTTGAGTGTTTTATGAATCTAATACTGTTCTCCTTGAGTGGTTTATGAATCTAATACTGTTTTCCTTGAGTGTTTTATGAATCTAATACTGTTTTCCTTGAGTGTTTTATGAATCTAATACTGTTCTCCTTGAGTGGTTTATGAATCTAACACTGTTTTCTCTTGAGTGTTTTATGAATCTAATACTGTTTTCCTTGAGTGGTTTATGAATCTAACACTGTTTTCTCTTGAGTGTTTTATGAATCTAATACTGTTTTCCTTGAGTGTTTTATGAATCTAATACTGCTTTCCTTGAGTGTTTTATGAATCTAATACTGTTCTCCTTGAGTGTTTTATGAATCTAATACTGTTTTCTCTCATGTCTATCGAGAATCTAATACTGTTTTCTCTCATGTCTATCGAGAATCTAATACTGTTTTCTCTCATGTCTATCGAGAATCTAATACTGTTCTCCTTGAGTGGTTTATGAATCTAACACTGTTTTCTCTTGAGTGTTTTATGAATCTAATACTGTTTTCCTTGAGTGTTTTATGAATCTAATACTGCTTTCCTTGAGTGTTTTATGAATCTAATACTGTTTTCCTTGAGTGTTTTATGAATCTAATACTGCTTTCCTTGAGTGTTTTATGAATCTAATACTGTTCTCCTTGAGTGTTTTATGAATCTAATACTGTTTTCTCTCATGTCTATCGAGAATCTAATACTGTTTTCCATGTGTGTTTTATGAATCTAATACTATTTTCCTTGAGTGTTTTATGAATCTAATACTGTTTTCCTTGAGTGGTTTATGAATCTAATACTATTTTCCTTGAGTGTTTTATGAATCTAATACTATTTTCCTTGAGTGTTTTATGAATCTAATACTGTTTTCCTTGAGTGGTTTATGAATCTAATACTGTTCTCCTTGAGTGGTTTATGAATCTAACACTGTTTTCTCTTGAGTGTTTTATGAATCTAATACTGTTTTCATTGAGTGTTTTATGAATCTAATACTGCTTTCCTTGAGTGTTTTATGAATCTAATACTGTTCTCCTTGAGTGTTTTATGAATCTAATACTGTTTTCTCTCATGTCTATCGAGAATCTAATACTGTTTTCCATGTGTGTTTTATGAATCTAATACTATTTTCCTTGAGTGTTTTATGAATCTAATACTGTTTTCCATGTGTGTTTTTATGAATCTAATACTATTTTCCTTGAGTGTTTTATGAATCTAATACTGTTTTCCTTGAGTGTTTTATAATTCTAATACTGTTTTCACTCATGTCTATCGAGAATCTAATACTGTTTTCCTTGAGTGTTTTATGAATCTAATACTGTTTTCTCTCATGTCTATCGAGAATCTAATACTATTTTCCTTGAGTGTTTTATGAATCTAATACTTTTTTTCTCTCATGTCTATCGAGAATCTAATACTGTTTTCCATGAGTGTTTTTATGAATCTAATACTATTTTCCTTGAGTGTTTTATGAATCTAATACTGTTTTCCTTGAGTGTTTTATGAATCTAATACTGTTTTCCTTGAGTGTTTTATGAATCTAATACTGTTTTCCTTGAGTGTTTTATGAATCTAATACTGTTTTCCTTGAGTGTTTTATGAATCTAATACTGTTTTCCTTGAGTGTTTTATGAATCTAATACTGTTTTCTCTCATGTCTATCGAGAATCTAATACTGTTTTCAATGAGTGTTTTTATGAATCTAATACTATTTTCCTTGAGTGTTTTATGAATCTAATACTGTTTTCCTTGAGTGTTCTATGAAACTAATACTGTTTTCTCTCATGTCTATCGAGAATCTAATACTATTTTCCTTGAGTGTTTTATAAAACTAATACTGTTTTCTCTCATGTCTATCGAGAATCTAATACTATTTTCCTTGAGTGTTTTATGAATCTAATACTGTTTTCTCTGATGTCTATCTAGAATCTAATACTATTTTCCTTGAGTGTTTTATGAAACTAATACTGTTTTCTCTCATGTCTATCGAGAATCTAATACTATTTTCCTTGAGTGTTTTATGAATCTAATACTGTTTTCTCTCATGTCTATCGAGAATCTAATACTATTTTCCTTGAGTGTTTTATGAATCTAATACTATTTTCTCTTGAGTGTTTTATGAATTTAATACTGTTTTCCTTGAGTGGTTTATGAATCTAACACTGTTTTCCTTGAGTGTTTTATGAATCTAATACTGTTTTCCTTGAGTGTTTTATGAATCTAATACTGTTTTCCTTGAGTGTTTTATGAATCTAATACTGTTTTCTCTCATGTCTATCGCGAATCTAATACTGTTTTCTCTTGAGTGTTTTATGAATCTAATACTATTTTCCTTGAGTGTTTTATGAATCTAATACTGTTTTCCTTGAGTGTTTTATGAATCTAATACTGTTTTCCTTGAGTGTTTTATGAATCTAATACTGTTTTCCTTGAGTGTTTTATGAATCTAATACTGTTTTCCTTGAGTGTTTTATGAATCTTATACTGTTTTCCTTGAGTGTTTTATGAATCTAATACTGTTTTCCTTGAGTGTTTTATGAATCTAATACTGCTTTCCTTGAGTGTTTTATGAATTTAATACTGTTTTCCATGAGTGTTTTTATGAATCTAATACTGTTTTGTCTTGTGTCTTTTAGGAATCTAATACTGTTTTCTCTTTTGTCTTTTAGGAATCTAATACTGTTTTCTAATGAGTGTTTTTGGAATCTAATACTGTTTTCTCTTGAGTGTTTTGGGAATCTAATACTGTTTTCTCTTGAGTGTTTGGGAATCTAATACTGTTTTCTCTTGAGTGTTTGGGAATCTAATTCTGTTTTCTCTTGAGTGTTTGGGAATCTAATTCTGTTTTCTCTTGAGTGTTTGGGAATCTAATTCTGTTTTCTCTTGAGTGTTTGGGAATCTAATACTGTTTTCTCTTGAGTGTTTGGGAATCTAATACTGTTTTCTCTTGAGTGTTTTAGGAATCTTATACTGTTTTCTCATAAGTGTTTTAGGAATCTAATACTGTTTTATCTGGAGTGTTTTATGGATCTAATACTGTTCTCTCATGAGTGTTTTAGGGATCTAATACTGTTTTCTCCTGAGCGTTTTGGGAATCTAATACTGTTTTTTCATGAGTGTTTTGGGAATCTTATACTGTTTGCTCTTGAGTGTTTTCATGGAATCTAATACTGTTTTATCTTGAGTGTTTTAGGAATCTAATTCTGTTTTCTCATGAGTATTTTATGGAATCTAATACTGTTGTCTCATGAGTGTTTTAGGAATCTAATACTGTTTTCTCTAGAGTCTTTTAGGAATCTTATATTGTTTTATCTTGAGTCTTTTGGGAATCTAATTCTGTTCTCTCTTGAGTGTTTTAGGAATCTAATACTGTTTTCTCTTGAGTGTTTTATGAATCTAATACTGTTTTCTCTTGAGTGTTTTATGAATCTAATACTATTTTCTCTTGAGTGTTTTATGAATCTAATTCTATTTTCTCTTGAGTGTTTTAGGAATCTAATTCTGTTCTCTCTTGAGTGTTTTAGGAATCTAATACTGTTTTCTCTTGAGTGTTTTATGAATCTAATACTGTTTTCTCTTGAGTGTTTTATGAATGTAATACTGTTTTCTCTTGAGTGTTTTATGAATCTAATACTGTTTTCTCTTGAGTGTTTTAGGAATCAAATACTGTTTTCTCTTGAGTGTTTTATGAATCTAATACTGTTGTCTCTTGAGTGTTTTATGAATCTAATACTATTTTCTCTTGAGTGTTTTATGAATCTAATTAATACTGTTTTCTCTTGAGTGTTTTAGGAATCAAATACTGTTTTCTCTTGAGTGTTTTATGAATCTAATACTGTTGTCTCTTGAGTGTTTTATGAATCTAATACTGTTGTCTCTTGAGTGTTTGGGAATCTAATACTGTTGTCTCTTGAGTGTTTTGGGAATCTAATACTGTTTTCTCTTGAGTGTTTTATGAATCTAAGACTATTTTCTCTTGAGTGTTTTATGAATCTAATTAATACTGTTTTCTCTTGAGTGTTTTATGAATCTAATACTATTTTCTCTTGAGTGTTTTATGAATCTAATACTGTTGTCTCTTGAGTGTTTGGGAATCTAATACTGTTGTCTCTTGAGTGTTTTGGGAATCTAATACTGTTTTCTAATGAGTGTTTTATGAATCTAAGACTATTTTCTCTTGAGTGTTTTGGGAATCAATACTGTTTTCTTTTGTGTCTTTTAGGAATCTAATACTGTTTTCTAATGAGTGTTTTAGGAATCTAAGACTATTTTCTCTTGAGTGTTTTGGGAATCTAATACTGTTTTCTTTTGTGTCTTTTAGGAATCTAATACTATTTTCTCTTGAGTGTTTTAGTAATCTAATACTGTTTTCTCTTGAGTGTTTTAGGAATCTTATACTGTTTTCTCTTGAGTGTTTTATGAATCTAATACTGTTTTCTCTTGAGTGTTTTATGAATCTAATACTATTTTCTCTTGAGTGTTTTATGAATCTAATTAATACTGTTTTCTCTTGAGTGTTTTAGGAATCAAATACTGTTTTCTCTTGAGTGTTTTATGAATCTAATACTGTTGTCTCTTGAGTGTTTTATGAATCTAATACTATTTTCTCTTGAGTGTTTTATGAATCTAATTAATACTGTTTTCTCTTGAGTGTTTTAGGAATCAAATACTGTTTTCTCTTGAGTGTTGTATGAATCTAATACTGTTGTCTCTTGAGTGTTTTATGAATCTAATACTGTTGTCTCTTGAGTGTTTGGGAATCTAATACTGTTGTCTCTTGAGTGTTTTGGGAATCTAATACTGTTTTCTCTTGAGTGTTTTATGAATCTAAGACTATTTTCTCTTGAGTGTTTTATGAATCTAATTAATACTGTTTTCTCTTGAGTGTTTTATGAATCTAATACTATTTTCTCTTGAGTGTTTTATGAATCTAATACTGTTGTCTCTTGAGTGTTTGGGAATCTAATACTGTTTTCTCTTGAGTGTTTTGGGAATCTAATACTGTTTTCTAATGAGTGTTTTATGAATCTAAGACTATTTTCTCTTGAGTGTTTTGGGAATCAATACTGTTTTCTTTTGTGTCTTTTAGGAATCTAATACTGTTTTCTAATGAGTGTTTTAGGAATCTAAGACTATTTTCTCTTGAGTGTTTTGGGAATCTAATACTGTTTTCTTTTGTGTCTTTTAGGAATCTAATACTATTTTCTCTTGAGTGTTTTAGTAATCTAATACTGTTTTCTCTTGAGTGTTTTAGGAATCTTATACTGTTTTCTCTTGAGTGTTTTATGAATCTAATACTGTTTTCTCTTGAGTGTTTTATGAATCTAATACTATTTTCTCTTGAGTGTTTTATGAATCTAATTAATACTGTTTTCTCTTGAGTGTTTTAGGAATCAAATACTGTTTTCTCTTGAGTGTTTTATGAATCTAATACTGTTGTCTCTTGAGTGTTTTATGAATCTAATACTATTTTCTCTTGAGTGTTTTATGAATCTAATTAATACTGTTTTCTCTTGAGTGTTTTAGGAATCAAATACTGTTTTCTCTTGAGTGTTGTATGAATCTAATACTGTTGTCTCTTGAGTGTTTTATGAATCTAATACTGTTGTCTCTTGAGTGTTTGGGAATCTAATACTGTTGTCTCTTGAGTGTTTTGGGAATCAAATACTGTTTTCTCTTGAGTGTTTTATGAATCTAAGACTATTTTCTCTTGAGTGTTTTATGAATCTAATTAATACTGTTTTCTCTTGAGTGTTTTATGAATCTAATACTATTTTCTCTTGAGTGTTTTATGAATCTAATACTGTTTTCTCTTGAGTGTTTGGGAATCTAATACTGTTTTCTCTTGAGTGTTTGGGAATCTAATTCTGTTTTCTCTTGAGTGTTTGGGAATCTAATTCTGTTTTCTCTTGAGTGTTTGGGAATCTAATTCTGTTTTCTCTTGAGTGTTTGGGAATCTAATACTGTTTTCTCTTGAGTGTTTGGGAATCTAATACTGTTTTCTCTTGAGTGTTTGGGAATGTAATTCTGTTTTCTCTTGAGTGTTTTATGAATCTAATACTGTTTTCTCTTGAGTGTTTTGGGAATCTAATACTGTTTTCTCTTGAGTGTTTGGGAATCTAATTCTGTTTTCTCTTGAGTGTTTTATGAATCTAATACTGTTGTCTCTTGAGTGTTTTATGAATCTAATACTGTTTTCTCTTGAGTGTTTGGGAATCTAATACTGTTTTCTCTTGAGTGTTTTAGGAATCTAATACTGTTTTCCATGTGTGTTTTATGAATCTAATACTATTTTCCTTGAGTGTTTTATGAATCTAATACTGTTTTCCATGTGTGTTTTTATGAATCTAATACTATTTTCCTTGAGTGTTTTATGAAACTTATACTGTTTTCCTTGAGTGTTTTATGAATCTAATACTGTTTTCTTTTGTGTCTTTTAGAAATCTAATACTGTTTTCTAATGAGTGTTTTTGGAATCTAAGACTATTTTTCATGGAATCTTATACTGTTTTCTCTTGAGTTTTCATGGAATCTAATACTGTTTTCTAATGAGTGTTTTATGAATCTAATACTATTTTCTCTTGAGTGTTTTATGAATCTAATACTGTTTTCTCTTGAGTGTTTTAGGAATCTAATACTGTTTTCTCTTGAGTGTTTTAGTAATCTAATACTGTTTTCTCTTGAGTGTTTTAGTAATCTAATACTATTTTCTCTTGAGTGTTTTATGAATCTAATACTGTTTTCTCTTGAGTGTTTTAGTAATCTAATACTATTTTCTCTTGAGTGTTTTAGTAATCTAATACTGTTTTCTCTTGAGTGTTTTAGGAATCTTATACTGTTTTCTCTTGAGTGTTTTATGAATCTAATACTGTTTTCTCTTGAGTGTTTTATGAATCTAATACTATTTTCTCTTGAGTGTTTTATGAATCTAATTAATACTGTTTTCTCTTGAGTGTTTTAGGAATCAAATACTGTTTTCTCTTGAGTGTTTTATGAATCTAATACTGTTGTCTCTTGAGTGTTTTATGAATCTAATACTATTTTCTCTTGAGTGTTTTATGAATCTAATTAATACTGTTTTCTCTTGAGTGTTTTAGGAATCAAATACTGTTTTCTCTTGAGTGTTTTATGAATCTAATACTGTTGTCTCTTGAGTGTTTTATGAATCTAATACTGTTGTCTCTTGAGTGTTTGGGAATCTAATACTGTTGTCTCTTGAGTGTTTTGGGAATCTAATACTGTTTTCTCTTGAGTGTTTTATGAATCTAAGACTATTTTCTCTTGAGTGTTTTATGAATCTAATTAATACTGTTTTCTCTTGAGTGTTTTATGAATCTAATACTATTTTCTCTTGAGTGTTTTATGAATCTAATACTGTTGTCTCTTGAGTGTTTGGGAATCTAATACTGTTGTCTCTTGAGTGTTTTGGGAATCTAATACTGTTTTCTAATGAGTGTTTTATGAATCTAAGACTATTTTCTCTTGAGTGTTTTGGGAATCAATACTGTTTTCTTTTGTGTCTTTTAGGAATCTAATACTGTTTTCTAATGAGTGTTTTAGGAATCTAAGACTATTTTCTCTTGAGTGTTTTGGGAATCTAATACTGTTTTCTTTTGTGTCTTTTAGGAATCTAATACTGTTTTCTAATGAGTGTTTTTGGAATCTAATACTTTTTTGTCTTGTGTCTTTTAGGAATCTAATACTGTTTTGTCTTGTGTCTTTTAGGAATCTAATACTGTTTTCTCTTTTGTCTTTTAGGAATCTAATACTGTTTTCTAATGAGTGTTTTATGAATCTAATACTGTTTTCTCTTGAGTGTTTTGGGAATCTAATACTGTTTTCTCTTGAGTGTTTATGAATCTTATACTGTTTTCTCTCGAGTGTTTTGGGAATCTAATACTGTTTTCTCTTGAGTGTTTTAGGAATATTTTACTGTTTTATCTTGAGTGTTTTAGGAATATTTTACTGTTTTCTCTTGAGTGTTTTAGGAATATTTTACTGTTTTATCTTGAGTGTTTTAGGAATATTTTACTGTTTTCTCTTGAGTGTTTTAGGAATATTTTACTGTTTTCTCTTGAGTGTTTTAGGAATATTTTACTGTTTTCTCTTGAGTGTTTTAGGAATATTTTACTGTTTTCTCTTGAGTGTTTTAGGAATATTTTACTGTTTTGTCTTGAGTGTTTTAGGAATATTTTACTGTTTTCTCTTGAGTGTTTTAGGAATATTTTACTGTTTTATCTTGAGTTTTCATGGAATCTAATACTGTTTCTCTCGAGGCTGTTGGGAGTCTAGTATAGGTACTAATTTTTTTCTCGAGTTTTGCAAGGACAATTTGTGATGTTGTTCCCTACGCTTACCGTTGCATGCTCACAAATAAAATTCGACACCATTGGTGCCAGCAGTGTGACCGACCATTAAAGTTTTAATTTATAACTAACAAATTTATCGTTTTAATACATCACCTTGATCCCCATTATGGGCAATTAGTGTCAGTTACGTGGTAACACAAACTACAGTTAGTAAGTGTCCACACGGGTAGGTCGCTGATAAACCTTTGTTAGAATTTGTAAACTTATTGTAATGTCCGTTATCTGATTAAACATCAAGTAACAGTTATATTAAGTTGATTTAACTCTCAGTTCATTTTTCAAATTAAAGTTAATTTAAGCTGTAAAAAATGTGAAAACGGACGTAAGCTTCGTGGTGGCCAAGTCATAAAAATGACTGAGCACCGTGTTCAATCATTTAAAGCAAACTATAGAGGCGTTTAAATTGTTAAATGTTGAAATAAGATTGTGTTACGTCAAACAAATATACGTTGTAAATGCTTTGATTTTACACTGTTAGATAGTATATTATGGCAAAGTCCGTAATGTTATTGATATATACGAATCATTTCACAGTGTGTGGATCAGTTACTGCCGTGTAAACACTATACTACTGTATAACATCCCGTCAGTAGTATGACATACTCTATGCATTCATAGCCCTTTCATACGATGGCATGAATAATGAGCCCAAAAAAGACAGATTTGCGTCAGCCCGCCGCCCCACCCCCGGAGCAACTTTTGGATAGGTGCATCTTTTCCGTGCTGCTTGTAATGTTGCTTCGATTTTTATATTTAGGGTTAAATTATTTACACAAATTAGTGTATTATTGCTACTGGTACAATGAGTATGATAAAGATGTTACTGCTGAAAGTAGTAGCTGTATTACTGTTAGTACCGATAGCAGTGGTACTGTGGTTGTAGTCATACTGCTACGACTGCCAACTCCAAATGGATGCTGTATGGACTGAACACATTGCATTGGGTGTTTGCGCAACCCATCCTTCTACTCAAAGCATTCTAGACATTGGCATTAGCTCTGTGCCGCACCCATTATCGCTTTTGAAATTTTAGATCCTACCATGTTTTCTTACTTCGATGATTAGTTACAATGGTAAAAGTCACACTGACCGGTACTTGACTCCGGACTTTCTCGTTTTCGCCAAAATGCCAATCAACTAAAGTATTGCGCTCGGTCGCAGGTCCACTATAGGGCATTGTCTGGGATCAGTATCACAATCGAAATATTTAGAAATAGTCTTTATTATTTACTCAGGTTTATAATTCTACTTTCATTAATACGCCAACTACCCTTTTAAGAAATATACGTAAGTTAAGTAAATAAATCATCCCTTTATAAACAGGAGTTGATATCCGTATGAAATCTGAAATCTTTGAGAGATCTTTGTGTTATACAAACATGAACTTTAAGTAAGTAACGAATTTCCATTTTATTTAATGAACGAAAGTGTCATATGTCAATATTGTGAATGTGTACATAATTAACAACACGAGGGACACTGAACTGCATGAAAGGTAATCTTTAATCCAAAGAAATTTTAATGATCTATTCGACGGCAACGATGTTTTAACGCTACGTGATTTATAAAGGATTAAGTTTCATTTTCCTTTGGGGGCGTATATTTCTTCAGTTTGGACATATTATCAGAACTGTTATTTAATTTCAATATACTATACTATACGTTTATTGGTACAATCTGCACATACAGTGCCTTTGGTCATTCAGAAAATAAATATAAATATGAGATGGCCAAGACAATAAATGTATATGTTACAGTGATATAAGCAAACACAGAGCAAAGATATTTGTGTATAAGATTAAATATTAAATATAAGGAGCGCTGGAGTAATATTTTAGTGTCTTAATGTTACACAATATTTAATATAAATATATAACATAAATAACTATAACTATAAGTGAACAGGAGAAGATCATGATTACCAATCGACACGGAATTACGCCAATGACCTAGGTCGCAGTATTTATTGTTGGTGACAATGTATCATAATATGGTGTGGCAAACCCATTGATCAGAATACAGTTGAGTTCTGTACCTAAAATTAAACAATGCACAACAGTGAAGTATATATTCACAAACCATAACTTCCTTTGACAGAAGACAAATGGAACATGAATCACATGCAGGGATGGACACACCACAATACCAAACGGACCATGTATTACACTCAGTTTCATGGCGAACTCTTAGTGATGGACATTAATCGGCTCGACATTTTCGTTTAGCTAATTTTAACCGCTGCAGGTTTTTTCCTAGAATATAATCTATTCCCAGATGATTGAATTTAACGTTATAATCTGTTTGTTTTTACAGCCAAAGATACCTCCTCTTATACGATTTCGGAGTTATGTACGACTAGCGTTGATCTGTGTTCGACTGTGTAAATACAGTCATGAAAAGTGAGTAAATGTTCTGACATTAAATATACTGGTATTTTAAGTAAGTGTATGTCAAGTTCAATAATCTGGGCGTGTCACGATATATCGATATACTGCAATATGCAGACACACTGTTTTGTACCACGATATGAAATTAACGTACCTTTTTACGATATATATTTTTATGCTGTCTGCTAGAAAGATACTGACTGTTTTTAGTAAATAAAAAAAACTATCTAGTCATGATGAAACCACAACTTAGTCAAAAACTGAAATGAGAATGTTAACAGTTAAGTTTTAGCTAATTACTTCAAGACATGAGAACCGCATATTTAATTACCAGTCAAAACTGAAATGAAGATAACAATTGTTTTGTTTAAGCTTAATATGCATGTTTATTTTTGCAATACGTTTGAAGAGTTGAATAAAAGTATAAGTAAGAAAATATCTGCAGACAAAGCTTTGGTTGATAAAGCCATACATTGCTAAAGTATCGCAATATATCGTGGTACGCTCAGCCGTACCGTAACATCCGTACCATAATCCCCATTCGATTCAAGAATGCCATTTACATAATTTCTTTTCAGTTTGACTTCTTGGACGTCTGTGTAGGTTTGTCCGTTTCAATAACATATACTTCAAAGAAATCTGTGATTTGTGTTAGGAATTAGAACTTGTTTCATACTCAATGTAAATAAAATAAGTTATAACTATCCGGATCTATGGCTTGTGAAACAAATATTTTGTTCAAACTCTTCACAGTAATAGTTCTTACTGTGTTTATATTGTCACATTTTAATAGTAACAATCCACTGGATCAATTTCATAGGGAACAAACATCATTTACATCGTTTATCTAAACATTGAAAGTTCGACTCACTGATGGGAAGATTTTGTCTGTAAAGATTTGACCATATTGAAACATGAATCGTTCGTTTTAAATCATGTTCTTTGCAGAAAAATATCAGTGGTAGTGAAAGAGTAATTGCTTACATGAAGATATCGAAATACATGTACCGTACTTAAACGTGAGCTTTAAAGCCAAATATCATCTAATATTGAACTGAATTGATGTAGTAAATTATATGCATATGAATGTTTTCAGTGTAGCGGCGTCACAGAGCGAGTATTTATCCATCATTCAGGTAACTGAGGATTATGTTACACAAACACCGGGCTCTGATCTCTACTTTGATCCGACGGCGTATGTAGCCGACAAGGAGGTAATATAAAACCTGCATAACACGATTTAAGTTACAGTAACTCATATAAAGACCACCTCAATAGTAAGATCATCTCAAATTAAGTACACAGTTTTCATGTCCATTTACACTGTTTTGTTCTTTATTCAACCTATATATTAAGACCAGCTCAATAAGAAGACCAATTTTCAAGGGTGGTCTTATTATTGATGTTTTACTGTATTTCATTATTTGATTATGTTGCCCTATTTATATACCTTACCAGTGTAGATACTCATTCGGCCTACTTAAAAACACATCTATTATATGTAAGTATTTATTTTGTTATCCCTATAAAAAGTTAAATTTAAAGCAGGCATTTGATTGATGAAATATTTAAAGAAAAGAAATTATCAGAAAACAATGTAATATCCTCGCCATTCTGAATTATCTCTCTTATTGAAATATGTATGACACATTCTAGGGTATAACCAGTCTTTATTACAGTTTTACACCTGGGATATGTGTTTTAAGCGTCAATTTACCTCAACTTAAAATTTACGTGTGGCTGCTGTATTATTTTTAAATTTAAAAAATGTGTCAGAAGTGGGATTCGAACCCACGCCCACATACGTGGACCAGAACACTCGTATTTAAGGTTGTATACACCTTGAGTCTGGCGCCTTAGACCGCTCGGCCATCCTGACAACTTGATTACCTGTAAATGTACAAAGGGTTTTAAACATGGGGTGGTAAATCATCGGAACAACTTACACTAAAAAGAAATATATGTGCAGTGTGGAGTCACCGGTAAAATCCACCAAATATTTATTCAATTTATTTATTTCAATATATAATATTCAGTACACCTTTATATATACATTAATAATTTTACATAAAGAATGTGTCAGAAGTGGGATTTGAACCCACGCCCACATACGTGGACCAGAACACTCATTATGAAGGTTGTATTACACCTTGAGTCTGGCGCCTTAGACCACTCGGCCATCCTGACAACTTGATAGTAGAAATGAGAAATTATAACATAAAGCATACTCGTTACGGAGTAATTGGCAGATTAGTGAGATACTGTCAAATATAGCTAGGACATTTAAATATCATAATCATCATAATTATGAATGCTCTATTTTTAAAAACATTTATCAATGATTTATGAATGTAGGTCATCAGGTGATAGCCTCTTTTCTATGAACTACAAATTGTTATCTACCGTCAGATTTACAACCCTCTAATACTATCATTTACAACATGCCTCATACTTGTAACTTCGTTTTACACGTTGTCTTCTCCTTTAACTCTAACATCTACAGAAAACAACAACAACTATATGTATATTTATACAAGAACTACAATACGTATAGGATAGACAACTCCACGAGATATCTATCCGACTTAGACCACGTGACTAGCTTCACACGAAAATCCCGTGCAATTCGTCCTCAAAAATACCATATATAGTATTTAAATTATAATTATGTTATAAACTCAAATTCGCTATTTCTTTCTTTATCATGTTTACCTAAATATCGATTATAGGGGTGTTGTATACAACCTATTCATTCCGTTCATAATTGAAAATATGATTTAAACAACCTTCCTACCCTATACCCAATATAATGGATAAATCGATTATGAAAGCCTTATCGAATTGGGTTTATACATGTTATACGATTATATCGTATACTAGCATGAACTTATGTCCCCCTTTTTATGTTTTACAGCAAAGGCTTCCAGTTGATGCCAGGAGAATTCTACAAAAAAACAGCCGTCTTCGAACTACGAAAGATGTTGAATATGTATGTAATTTAAACCAATCTGCTGAACGAAAATTCCTCGGAAATCTTTGAATTATTAATATTTAAAAAAAAAGGCAATTATCGAGAAATATTGAAATAAGAGAAACTTAGTTGTAACTTATTGTAACTTACGATGTGTTTTTATCAAGCAAGTTTTGTAGCGCTGTTTCCCAAATGCAGTTAAACATTTTAAGTCACTAAAAATGACAGTACAATACTGATATAGTTTACCGTTACTCAATTATGACAATTATAAGATTACTAAATGAGTAATTAATTGAGTATTGAAAATATATACTCCATTTACGAGTGAACATCGGTCTGATGATAACATAGAACATATTCAGGTACAATCTTTCAATCTGGCATCATGTATTTTAGCTTCATCTTGTACTGAGATCTATAAAAGCATTTGCTGATTATCCAAATGTTATGCAGAAGAAACTATGCGCAGAAGGCTGGTATGAAGCGTAAGTTGATTACTCACAGATACAAGTGTTCATCTATTCAATAAGTATTTCATAGTACAGTAAAACCTCAATAATGCGACCACTCTAGGGACCCTTTAAAACTGGTTTTCTTATTGAACTGGTCTTAATATCGAGGTTGAATAAAGAGCAAAACAGTGAAAATGGACTTAAACATTGTGGTCTTATCATTGAGGTGGTCTTTAAGTGAGGTTTTACTGTACCTGCATCTAAATCTAAATAAATACCATTGTTATGTCCCATAATCCATTTATCATTTTCTCAGATTTTATGTATAATTTGAAATGTATACATATTGTAAAAAGTGTTGCAAATGGTATAGATGTTAATATTTGAGGATGAGATATATTCAAGTGACGATATGTACTTTGATTTAAACTTTATTCAATCTTCTCCCTTATAGTGTATATCCTGATATCAAAGAGCATAAACTTGTGGTTCCGCCACGGATTATTGCTTTAACTGTCGTTCTACATATTAATTAAATGAATCCGAGGAAGTGTTCTAAAGAGGAATAACTCTCTAAAGTTCGATTGTTAGTATAAAGTGCAGATTGTCTCTCGTGTTTGTGCTATAGCTGATATCGTCAGGTCTAGAGTTCTCAATGAATTTGTTTATATATACTGTCATTCAAACAATGAATACCATCAGATGATCCTTTTTGTAAACACGGGGCCAGTGCGTAGGCATTGTGTGCGCAAGTAAGTGCAAGTGTCCGATACGGAATTCACTTACTCACCACTTGGTCAGATTATTTCCTCCTGCACACCCGCTAACATGTTGTGCCTCCTTGTTTATTTACAGGTATGAATCGAATCGTGCCATTGTACGACAGGGCCAGCCACCTCATGCTTTCTACTTTATACTGTCTGGTTCAGGTAAGAACTATATACATGTACGAAACGAAAACAACTAGATCGACGAGGAACGATGAATAATAACCAAATGTCCGTATGGCAACCAACCAAGAAAAGCAAACCGTAAATAATACACAGTATAACATCTCCATAGCAACCGATAACTATCAATCTATCCATGTATCGCTAAATTCCCGCCTTAAAATATCAAGCATTTGATGAAATGACATGCTGAGATAATCTCATTTGACGATCGAGATCATAGAAGTGTCTTTTGGTCTGTGTATTTTACAACTAGGTCCTTGGGAGAGGGAGGGTCCTAGATAATTTTGTTAAAACTTTTGGCCCAACCCTTTTGTATGTATGTACACGTTATTTGTATGTTTGTGCAAATATAATAGTTATATGTATGAATACAATAAAATATGATAAAACTAAACTAAACTACAACACGGCCAAAATGGACACATGTATCACATAATGCAAACTGGCTTCTTATTCTCTGCTATCACACGTGGAATTAGATGTACTTTCTTTATTTTTTAATATTCGTGAAGCTATGACGTAGAAGAGATTAGCTTATCGACGTAATTGGATTTAAAAAATCTCATATGACATTTAAGTGTATTATGTAAGCTTACGATAGAATCCGACAATATCCGCATGAGACAATATTCCATAGTTTGGTCAAACAGGCTGTAGATAGTAGGCCCCAATTTCAATATCAGATCTTTATACGGAACATTTTATATCAAGTATAGATAAATAAATTTCGCATTGCTTTTTAATAAATCAATCTCTATTGTTTTGTTTTTAACTCTCTATTCACTTTCTCTCATATTTTGCATTTTTATCAAAAAATGGCATTTTTCGGCGCGCTCGTACTAACATGGTTTTGCTATTTGCATATCAGTGTTGTGTAAAGCAACAAAATCTTACGTTAACCACCAAGGCAATGTCTCTTCAACCGAACAACGTTTGTAAACTTTGGTTAACCTCTCGATAGATGGTACGTTACCTTTACCGAAATCCACTCAGTTTCGGTGAAATTACCGAAATCCACTCAGTTTCGGTGAAATTACCGAAATCCACTCAGTTTCGGTGAAATTACCGAAATCCACTCAGTTTCGGTGAAATTACCGAAATCCACTCAGTTTCGGTGAAATTACCGAAATCCACTCAGTTTCGGTGAAATTACCGAAATCCACTCAGTTTCGGTGAAATTACCGAAATCCATTTCGGATCTTAAGTGACCAGCAAATGTAACATCTTTTTTATGTTGCGCAACAAATCTCAACCTTCGAATTGCGCCGACCATCTTCTTTCAAGATATGTCTTGTTTTACATTGGGTTATAATCACAGGACAATATTGTTTCCTAACGATAACGTGCATCCCGGACACACCGTACCCGGTGCGTTTTCAACTAACAAAGCTTTAATTTGCATGTGTTTCATTTAATCAGTAAACGTGATGCAAATGGGAACTTTGGAAAGCGTCACAACTTAACATTGCATTACGATTACATGGCCCTTACTTGAAAATGGAAAATACATTTTGGTTTATATTGATACCTACTAATTATATAGAATCATCGCACACCCAAGCTTTGCATTTAATCATTATTTATCTCCTTTAAAAGTGCTTGTAAATAACACTTTGTATCGTTCGTGAACTGAATAACATCGTTAAAACCAACACACGTCAATCTCAATTTGAATGACAGAGCCCTATCTGTTTACTGACTGAACTCAGACAGACAGATCATGACAAATTGTACCTCAATCAAATGTCATGATATTTATCTTATATATCTTATTTCGATCTATACCTAAAATAGAAGCAGTTTGCTATATATAGAGCGGATTGAGAGAAATCTCCTTACTTCCCTTGGTTTTATTCTATAAATGGGAAGCTCATGTTAAGTACGTTCTTATGATGCCATATATGTGTGCATTGAAAGCGCCAGGACAGGTTTAGCCAAGTAGAGGAATGTGGACGATTGTTTCAAAATCGAAACTCTCAACATTTGTATGCTGTTGGGCATTTACCAGACAATGATATGATTTTTCGAATACGACAGAATGATGAGTGTGATCAATATAGAACATCTAAACCAGGTATCAGATTTTGTGTTAAGACGAGCGAATGTTTAATATATACGACACATTGGTCTAGAAATCATTTTGTCGTATGATTGCCATTTTAATTATGCCATTTCATCCTCACAGTAATTAAAACCTTTAAAAATTACCCACAGCAGCTAGACAGCAGCAACAAGTGAACCACTTCCGACCAATAATTCAAATTGTCTACGTACAAAATAAGAATGGAAGAAAAACTAAATTAATTTTACCTCAAATATTCGAGAGAGAATCAAGTACTATCGTACACTTCCAGTTAAACATAACCGACATCTTAGAACAGTTAAACATAACCGACATCTTAGAACAGTTAAACATAACCGACATCTTAGAACAGTTAAACATAACCGACATCTTAGAACAGTTAAACATAACCGACATCTTAGAACAGTTAAACATAACCGACATCTTAGAACAGTTAAACATAACCGACATCTTAGAACAGTTAAACATAACCGACATCTTAGAACAGTTAAACATAACCGACATCTTAGAACAGTTAAACATAACCGACATCTTTAAACAGTTAAACATAACCCACATCTTTAAACAGTTAAACATAACCCACATCTTTAAACAGTTAAACATAACCCACATCTTTAAACAGTTAAACATAACCCACATCTTTAAACAGTTAAACATAACCCACATCTTTAAACAGTTAAACATAACCGACATCTTTAAACAGTTAAACATAACCCACATCTTTAAACAGTTAAACATAACCCACATCTTTAAACAGTTAAACATAACCCACATCTTTAAACAGTTAAACATAACCGACATCTTTAAACAGTTAAACATAACCCACATCTTTAAACAGTTAAACATAACCCACATCTTTAAACAGTTAAACATAACCCACATCTTTAAACAGTTAAACATAACCGACATCTTTAAACAGTTAAACATAACCCACATCTTTAAACAGTTAAACATAACCCACATCTTTAAACAGTTAAACATAACCCACATCTTTAAACAGTTAAACATAACCCACATCTATAAATAGTTACATACGTTGTAAAAATATATATATATAAAACACACGCAGAACAAGGACCGACTGTGGTTTTCTTTAATGACATATATTTCCTGTGGTTTGATGCTGACATGATAATATTGTCTTATTAAGATGAATGTAATTGATTTCCTTCCTCATTTATACTGGTCAATAGTTTTGTCAAGACTGAAGTGTAGAATATATTTGTCAATGAGTATCCATATCATAACAGTGTTAGTGAACTGATCAGTGATGAGGTGAGGAGTATTGAGAAACGAAATAAGCGCAGTCAAAGGAATTGTGACATTAACTTCTTGAAATCGCCGGGTGCTGAGAACACGTAGAGATCAAAATGTATATCCTGCAGATAAAAAGAAGAACTTAGGTTTATATAACCAGAAGTGGTGTTTGCTGACCAGAATGTGAATATTAGTATGAAATCATTTTGAAGCAATGTGAAATTAAGAAATAGTATAATTTTGAAACGATGTGAATTAATATGAAAAATACTACATGTAGTTGATTGTTTGATGCGATAAAAATAGTATCGTACTGAAGCTTTGTGAATATAAGTATAAGTATCATTGTGAACTCGACAGCTTCTGGGAATTGATCAGCAGTTTTATTTGTAATGTTCGTTCAAGGTTGCTTTTAAGGATCCTCTCAAATTAGAGTCAAACATTTGCACAATGGAATAGTGTATATAATAATCTATACACACACACGCTGTGACTGATTGGAGAGCCATCATTTCGAGGGTTCAGCGCAAGAATATCCTAACTCCTATGTATTTATATAAGAGTTGGACTAGTCTTGCACCGAATCCTCGATTTACAGTTTTGTATAGTTTGGTATTTTCTGTGTCAGGGGGTTATAACACAAAGTGAATTAACTGACTGCATTGAATACATTGTATAGATACTTAAAAAATCAAAGACCTTGAGAGTGTGTGTAAATATTTATTATGACATTGCAAAGTAAAATCAACTTGTGAATATTTGACTTCCGTTAGGTCTATATCAGCTTGTGTACTTTTTCAGTGGTGGTTACATCGTATGATAAAGCTGGGGGAACAACGTTCTTGGTATCTCTACATAAAGGAATGTCGTTCGGGGTAAGTACATGTGTATGTTATCTTTGTTGGTTATTATCTGTTGCAGTCCCAGTAAATGAGTCGTAAATGACGTTAGGTCGCTGTGGTTAGCATAACGGAATAGGCAATCCGGATACCCGGGTTCGAATTCCGGTAGCGTCATTGACCGATTTTTCGTGTTCCTTAAAACATGATTTTATATTTATATTCATATTGGCTCGTCCATAAACTGACGTTACCGGACGTACGTGAGACGGGCTCGTGTTGACCCAGGGCCGGCGTAGATAGGCTGAAGTATGAATACAGAATGAAAGAATGGCTGCCGGTCATTGGTGTCAAAACGGTAGGCGTGCAGAGATAGATGCCAAACAATATTCGCCACGGAGAGACAGTAGATGAATAAAGTATATATACAGTGTATATAGATCTGATAAAACAGTGCATATTCATAATGGAACAAAACAATGTCGCCCAGCTCGTCCATACAGTTTTTTGCAAAATTGGAATAAAACTCCACACAATGGTAAAGATAGTGATTGCAACAACAGCTGTCTGGGTGGGCTAACGTGCTATTAATTTTGATGTAGGGAGCCCGCATTTCACCGGCGTCCAAGCATACATCCGTGACAACACACCAATATCCACCTGTATGTTGGCGTCACTATTGACTACATACAGAGTACGAGGGGCATTCAATACATTATGTCACTGGTCTTCGTTTTTTAAAATGTTCACTGCATCGGACATTTGTTCACGTCAACCCTTCAAATATTCCCCCTGCACACACTTTTGAAATCTTGCTATCCACGACATAAAATGCTGCAAAGTAGTCTCCCCTTGGTATATTGTTGAGACAGAAAATGGCAGAACCAAGGGCACTTCTAGTAGCATAGCGCTTACCTTAGCATTTTCTTTAGCAATGGAAATAGGAAAAGGTCACAGGGGCTTAGGTCAGGGGAATAAGGTGTGTGTTCAATCTGAATAATTCTTTTCTTGACTAAGAAAGATTGTACAATTTTACTTTTGTGGGCTGAAGCATTGTCATGAATAAGCTGAATGCCTTTCAAACCTTTACTTGGGCGTTTATTTTGATATAATTTTTGACAGATGTAAGTACATGTACTTTATTTTTTGCAAAACTTGCCTGTGATGGTTCTACCCTCTTCGCAAGGAATTTGTACAACAGGGCCACTAGAATTGAAGAAAATGACATATAAAACCTTCTTGGCGTTTCTTGTCCTCTTTGCAATGACCTGCCTTGTCTGACTTTTACTAAGCCATTGTTTGTTATTTATGCGTCGCTGGGGCTCTAAATAATGCACCCAAGTTTCATCCCCAGTGAACAACTTAGAAATTTTACTAGGATTACAATTTTATATTTTATCAAAAGTGTTTTGGCACAATCGAAACGCTTGGCCTTCTGGTCTGGTGTCAACAAGTGGGGGAATCCATCCAGCCAAAGCTTCTTTAATTTCAAACAGTCAGTCAGAAGATGATGGACGGTCCCTTCTGAAATGCCTAGCTATCTGGGAAATAGTATATCGGTCATCTTTATCTACCATAGCTCTAACACCAGCAATGTTTCCCTTGGTTGCTGCAACAACATACCTACCAGGACGGTTACTGTCTTGCAGGCTATATAGACCCCATTTAAAGTGTTCAACACAGCGAAAAACTGTTCTTATTATCACCGTAGAACTACCATGTATGCGACATAATTCAGAAAAAAATATCTTTTGGAGATACCCGCAAATCAACTCGGGCTATAATGTAAGCCTTGCTTTCTAACTTTTCTTCAGGTTTCATTATAACATTGAAATATAGCCACTATAAAATCAACTTAAAAATCTAAGAATTTGTAACAATTGTAACTAAAATAATATTATGATAGAAAATGAATATCACTTTCTACTAATTTGTCCAAAATACAGAAATCTTAAATTCAATACTAAAAATGTTATTATTACACCTGGCCAAACATACAAACATTTACGAATCTTATGTGCGGAAACTCCAAAAAACTACATGTAATCTTTCGAAATGTATTTACTTGCCAATTTATGTAGAACCAATGTATGAAAATGATGTAAAATTTGTTATGCTCTTCGAAAATCCATGTATTTCTTCTACATTGTAATTACATAGTAGTATTGACTGTTGTTTGCTATAAACATTGTAACATGTTTTTGCAATAAATGATATTGTATTGCATTTTTTGGTATTGTACGAGTATACAATAATAAGGTGCGGTGCATAGCAACAGTTCTGTTCTTCCGATAACTAGAACCGATCTGACTGTTTTGAAGCATTTACACAACTCTTACCCTAAATAGATTTACGCAGGTTTAAGTGAATAGTTCGTTCTCATCTTGTGGTCCGATCTTGGCTAATCAAAATATTTCTGATCGTATTGTTGTATATTTCCACAGGAGCTAGCGGTGATCACTAGGAGTAAGCGACAAGCCACAGTGAGCACCTCCAATCCTACAGAATTCCTGTGTATATCTGCAAAGGTAAGTTACCATTCTGATGTCCGTTACTGTGACTACGACTATAGCAAATTATTTTAACATTACAAGTGTGGTCTACGTGCAGCTATTGATTGATATTGAATTGGCTGTGTGATTGTCTGGGGTAATCGACAGTTTGCTAGTTCTAAAATAAATTATCTTTATTGCTATACAGGTGAGATCATTGTCCCCTACAGAGACACATTTTGCTTTAGACCCTATAAAAATCTATTACCATGTATTTTGACGAGAGAAATATGGACGTAATTTTCAACCAAATATCGTCAGAGGAATGAATGAATACTATTTATATTGTCAGAGGCGCGTGGGTGTTTAATATATTTTAATTACATTGTAATTTGAGTTTGATGCATTCTGTATCCAAAAATGGTGGATGAATTTAATAAGCGATGTATTGATGATTGAATTCTAGTTGGAAGCCAGTAAATCAATATGAACGGGTCACTTATACTTACTCAATTGCTGCCTGTACATTTCTTCGTTTGTACAGAAGTATGCCCGGGTATACGGACGAAATGTTGCTACACATTTTTATATAAACATGTCCCTTGTACATCGTGATTCCTCCGTAGGTTGCATGTTCAAAATCCGCCTGACTCGGAAATGTCACACATACATCTCAGGTCATGTTCAGGCGCTCGCTCAGTTGTGGACAAATAGGGGAGGGAATTATGGTACATTATAGCGGCATTGTGAACATTGTAGTGTGTACATTGTGCCTAGGTAAACCCGCTCTGGTATACGTAGATAGAAATTGTTTTGCGAACGTAGTGTGTTTGTAACTTGTTCGAATGCCATCTATGGAAAAATGTATGCCTGTTAGATTTTGAGTCAAACCCCTGAAACCGTCTGTGATCGTATCATGTAATAAACGGAATTACTTTTCTCTTTAAATGAGCAGATTTTCTTTTAATACCAATTAAAACAAAAAGTACAAAAAAAGTTTCCCCAATACGGATAGTGTATATTATAACTTTGGTATAGCCCATGTGTCGTTAATCAGTAATAATAATTCGTTCAATCCTACACAGATCAAATATCCATTTACAACAGACGATATCTCCATTTTTGACAATGGAAATCTATAAAAAAGACTTTAAGACGTTTAAATGCTAATAACCAACAAGGCACAAAGACTTACATTTATTATCTATTCCCTGTGAAATTTAACCAATGTCGTGTATTGATCCCTAGCACACATATTATATTAACGACTCCATATTTGTGTTATAATATACTTGGCCTTTGTGATAGCTGTCTTCTAATGTAATGATTCTACTGTTGATTATTATTTTTTATTATTATTCCAAACTCTTACATTCCGCCTTTCGTGATTATAGTGAAGATATAAGGTTCATAGTTCATGTTAGCTGCGAACAACTTGTCTACGTTTTACAATAACTTTATGTTTGATTCATTTCACTTTTTTCCTATTTAGGGAAATAACACATTAGAACTTGAAAACTGCTTTGGAAGAACTTTTAATTCAGTTTTAAATGTGTACCACCCTGTAATTTCATCTGTATTGGAAGGGTCGTGCACTTTGCATATTTTGTTCCTCGCTTAAATCTACTTCTGTTAATAAAGTGTTGGGTACATTTATATCTAATTAAGTTGATAAAAATAAACTTTTACAAACCCTCTATCACATCAATACATGCGGAGAAATAATTGAAAGTCGGTATGAGTCTTCTTTCCACTATTTAGATCACGTGGTGGGAGGCACACAGTGTTGACATTAGCCTTCAATCTGGCCGTACGTCCTACACAGGTGTGTGTTCTATAGCCCATACATTCTGAAGAAGATATGTTTTAATTTTCCAAGATATGGAGCTATAATATTGAGTTGATAATGACCGTTAAGGGAGATATTTTGCCTGTGACGATATTTACAGTTATGGTCCATTGTTAGTTATTTGTGTTATACTATGTATTGTAGAAAATTTGAGTGTGGAATGTTTCATGCAATTTTTGATTTTTACCGTTATAAAAACTACATTGATGTTAAAATGTCATAAAGAAAAAGACTTTCTGCTCCGAATACTCGATTGGCTAACACTGCGGGGCTCAAATTTCTTGTGTCAGTTTTAAATATTAAATTATAGGTCAGTTGTAAGTATTTACGTATTGACAAGTAGATAAAACGTCGAAGAAGAAATTGCTTAAAATAAAATGTAATTCATCCTTTATGTGAATCTTTCTATAACGTACAGAGAAAACAAGAGCGAACGAAATGTTGCAGTTGATGACGTTTCTTTAACATCTTCCATTTCAGGACTTTGTTGAGATTTTCATGTCTGGAGGAATCAAAAGTATCACAGATCCAGAACACAACTCATTTATAAGGTATGTCTTCATATAAATGGGTTTTATTTTTAAATATCAATTTGCCTCATTTCGATATGAGGACCGTGATGGCTTTTCAACATGATGACTGATACAGAGGATTTAATGTCACTATAATTATTATACACTCTGCAATGTACTCAAATTTGTTTGGAATAAAAAGTAAACAAGGTTTAATATATCACGCTGTGGACAAGTATGTAAGCCCAAATAGGTCAAAGGTATTTGACAGCACAAGGTCTTTGGAAGCCAAAATAGATAAAATATATTTTGGAGCACCAAATGGACATGATGTAAGGACCAGGTTCCTTGGAATCAAAAAGGAAAAGGGTCTTTGGAAGTAAACAGAAAGCACAAAAGGGTCTTCGACAGCTTACAGGGAACAAATGTGTTTTTTTCGGAATCAAAGAGGGACACTAGTCTTTGGGAGCAACCGGGGAACACGGTTCTTTGTAGTCAAAAAGGGGACAAAAGTGTTTGGAAACACAAAAGGAGCAAAACAAAATATACACATAAGCATTCAAATAGTTCATATGTTTATTGTAATGTTCGTTGACTATAAGGTACGGAACAAACAATATTCGAGTCCATTGTGCTCTGAATGTTTTTGTGTCTTCAAGTTCTACTGTTAAGAACGTAGAACTGAAATGAGAACACTGTGGTGACCAAACTCGCACAACGAAACGTATAGCACTGACAAAAAGATTGCGACACTAAGACATGGTTTCTTTCAAACTCCTCACACTGTTTATCTCCCTTGTCAAAAGTAACCGCTACTACTACCGACAAAATTCTTCAAGATTATGCAGGATTTTAATTTCGATAAATTTTCAAATTAATCAAAAGTGTATCTGTAAACACAGTAACATACGCTTAAAAGCTTAAAAGCTTTTACTGATGACATATTTTCTGTTGTCTTTTGGGACCTAGGGTGGTGACATTTGCGACATTTTAAGTTCTAGAATATAAGTTTAATATCTTAATCTAATCTACATGGAATGTTTTTGACATAGATATAGATACATTGTACATTTATTGCAAGGGCAATATTGCCCATGTCTTAATATGACATGAATTCAAACTTGCAACTTGTCAGACACTTTTACTTGTATGTGATATTTCACGGGTCACGTTGTTCTATGGAGATGACAGGGCGGTATAGATTCGAGCTCTGGTCGGAACCTGTCATATTTCTGCGCGGATGTTGGTGCTGTTGAAATCAGTGGAATAGACCATCTGCAATCATTTGGTACTAATTATGTTATGTAATTCAAACATAGAGGACGATCAACTGATCTTGTTTCCCATGTCGATACGTTTCTATTGACGACTGATTAAAACAGATTCAACAGTAATTTTACTACCCGATGTTACTTAATCTTCAATGATAATATTTCCATGTAATCTCAAGTCTTAATTATTTACGTTGGTAAGTTTCTAATGTTATTCCTTTATTACTTTCAACAATGCATGTCTGTAATTACACTCTGTATGAACTTTCGAGTCATTCTGTTCATTCTAATTAAAACTTACGTACTCGATTACTTCGATCTAAAACGATTTATAAAATCCAGCTCTCTTAGAATTCAATATGTGACTGCGAGTGATTTCTTTGTTAACATGTTTTATTACCTAACATTGATTCAATGTAACGGTCGTGAAAGGAGAATAAACAAATTAATTATTGTTTTTTGTAGCGACGTTATAAAACATGTGCTCGGCTGAAGATTGTTAATAACTCCCATACACTAACATTGATTAGATCTACTCGGGCCAAAGATCGGGAGACGCAAGCATTGATTAGATCTACTCGGGACAAAGATCGGGAGACGCATTTCAAGCGCTCAAACGCTTAACAAAATTATATTTCATGAGAGAAAGAGTAAATAGTGTGGCTCGTCTATGATCATTAAGATTATTCGCGATGCGTTATGTAATGTAATCGAATAAAATCAATGGCACCTGGCGGTTTCAAAACTAGACCATAGCATGTTTTATAGTCCGGTACTTCAGAATCAAAGTTACACAGACGCTTTGATGAAAAAAGTACCGAATATACCCATAAAATGCGCCTTTGTTCATTGAGTACGTAGAGACTTAAAGCGACAGTTGCAACACAGTTTTGTATGCGAAATGACAAAACACAAGTACACTAAAACCTCAATAAAACGACCACTTTTGGGACCCTTGAAAACTGGTCTTTTTATTGAAGACGTCTTAATATTGAGGTTGAATAAAGAGCGAAACATTGAGAATGGACTTGAATTTTGTATTATTAGTTTTGAGGTGGTCTTATTATTGAGGTGGTCTTATTATTGAGGTGGTTTTGTTATTGAGGTGGTCTTATTATTGAGATGGTCTTACTATTGTGTTTAGATGATGTTTTACTGTATCTATATGTTGGTTTATATCATTATACACACGCATAATGTAGAACTTGCGTTTAAGAAGAAATCCGGGTAATGGACAGCATAACTGTGATATATCAGATTTGTAGACATCATAACTGTGATATATCAGACTTGTAGACAGCATAACTGTTATATATCAGACTTGTAGACAGCATAACTGTGATATATCAGACTTGTAGACAGCATAACTGTGATATATCAGACTTGTAGACAGCATAACTGTGATATATCAGACTTGTAGACAGCATAACTGTGATATATCAGACTTGTAGACAGCATAACTGTGATATATCAGACTTGTAGACAGCATAACTGTGATATATCAGATTTGTAGACAGCATAACTGTGATATATCAGACTTGTAGACAGCATAACTGTGATATATCAGACTTGTAGACAGCATAACTGTATTATATCAGACTTGTAGACAGCATAACTGTGATATATCAGACTTGTAGACAGCATAACTGTGATATATCAGACTTGTAGACAGCATAACTGTGATATATCAGACTTGTAGACAGCATAACTGTGATATATCAGACTTGTAGACAGCATAACTGTGATATATCAGACTTGTAGACAGCATAACTGTGATATATCAGACTTGTTTACAGCATAACTGTGATATATCAGACTTGTAGACAGCATAACTGTGATATATCAGACTTGTAGACAGCATAACTGTGATATATCAGACTTGTAGACAGCATAACTGTGATATATCAGACTTGTTGACAGCATAACTGTGATATATCAGACTTGTAGACAGCATAACTGTGATATATCAGACTTGTAGACAGCATAACTGTGATATATCAGACTTGTAGACAGCATAACTGTGAAATATCAGACTTGTAGACAGCGTTTCAAGCCATTGAACATTTTCTAAGAAGTATGAAATACATATACTCAGTACATTTAAAAACACAGTTTTAGTCCTGCGAAATATTTCAAAAGCGTCATTTTATGGGATTTTGATACTTATTTTATATAACAAATATCTGTTGATAGTTATTGGATTTAGTCTACATGCTGCACAAACATGAACTACATGTAGTAGCATTTAAAGTCATTTTCTTGTGTTCCTATCTTGAGAAAACTTTTTATTGTACGTTTCTAAATTAGTGCCGCTGTACGATTTCCAACCTCTTCTTTAAGTGACGTAATTTCCAGAAAACGTCACATGTGACGCCACCATGTACTGACAGTAACCAATATTTGGCCCATATGGCAATATGGAAACATAGTGACCATATGGAGTAAATAGTGATTCCTGCTTGGAAAAAGCGTCATCACATGTTGCGTTTTCTTGAAATGACGTCACTTACAGAAGAGGTTGTAAATCCCATAGCAGCGCACAAATGTACTGAGTATATATACTCGTAGCTGTGAGGTGTTCGCCTCAACCACCAAATGTTTTGACTGCTGATATATTCTGTTTTACAGTCCAAACTGTATAAGTACATTCTTCAATACATTGTTCAGTTGATTCAGTCATGATATCTTGTTCTTTTATTATTTTATCTGTTATATGATTTATATCAGATTTATCACATATTGTATTGTGTAATAAGTGATTTATCAGTCTCTCTTTATACTGACAGTACATTATGTATGGTAGCATTACAATGATTAACTTAATCAATGATCCGTTTTTTTCTTACCTTATTAAACCGATGTTTATACAGCGATAAGCCAGTAGTATCTCTATTTAAAGCCGGTCTTTAACGGACTAATGGCATAAGATAGTCGAGCTAAACAAAGATATACGCAAACTTAACACACCCGATATTTGTATCAAATATAACACAAGTTACGTGGACCGCCTTATGAATGCCAGTGTTATTTGAAAAATAACTGACGAGGCGTTTATCGTTTTAATGTGTTTAACACCGTATATCATTTGTTTTCTTAAAGACTCAATTGATTTAGACGTGTCTTGTAACCGTTTTATGTTATTTAATACTAAAATTGTAAAAACGGTGTTACGTACTTTGTGTTTATTAATTAAGAATTCTTACTGGAGAGAAATAAAATGTAACAAGTTGAAATTCTAAACGATGTTGAAAAATGAGTTAAATATTACAATTGTGTAGCTACAAAACATTGTGATAAAACATTTATTAATTATCGTGGGATTTTTGTTGATAAGGAATCAACAGCGCGTATTGAGGGAACATATTTTGTGGTGACATTATTTAATTACTGAAATATCTGAGTTATTTGATTGAACACTACATTTTGATGGAGCTAGTTATGTAAATTAGCAAGTTTTATTCTTTTATAACCATGGAAGGCTTGGAACCAAATGGAATAAATGCAGAACAATTGAAATTTCTACTTTCTAGGTCGATACCATTCTTGAAACATTGGCCTATAGAATGTCTAGCTTCACATCCACATGCGTGTATGTTCCATTATTTTGGGTGAGTATTTCTTATTTCAAACAGCTTTATTATAATGTAAAAGAATCGAATATGATTGACAACTTACACTGAGAACGTGGTTTATTTTACTTCATTCTACATTTTTTGTATTTCGTGAGAGATTCAACAGAGTCAATGTACGATCCTTTAGACATCTGATATACTAGACGTGACATTGCTGTGCCACCTTGACAGTGTTATACATTTTACTATGTCACTAAAAATGCATCGAGTGTGAATTGGGCAGGAATATCACAATCACTGACGGGAGTACTGGTTTGTAACCCAGAAAGAAGTCATCGAAAGTGATCAGTATAATTGTTGGAATTGTTCGTATTTTAGCTCCATCCCACCATCTTTACCCCAGTCAGTTTAGACTATTGGCCTCTTCACATATTTACAAACTAAATATACAAAAATAAACGAAGCTTTCGATCATATTCTATTACTTAAATTTGATAAGTATTGTCCGCTGTATGATATGTATAACATTGTATTGATATGCTTGTCACATTTTGCTACTATGTTGTGTATTGAAATGTTTCTATCTCATGGGTCTCTGGCCTACATATATTTTGAAAATAAATCTTACTTACTTATTATAATTCATACTATTTCAACTGTGTTAAAATACAAACAAGATTGCATTTTAGATATTCTGTGATATTGTGTTAATTAGTGTCTCGTAAGTCAAACTTGGCTGTGCATAAGATATTTTTTACTTTGTAAATTGTACTGTTATTAGTCACCTTTGAAGACATTTATACACGATAATAAGACGGTAATCATATAATTGCGTGTGTCAAATAAACATTAATCATTGAGAAAATTGCACGAAGGACAAACGTTTATACAATTCAATGTGACATATCTGTCTGTCGAATCGTATACCAGTGGTGAAGACTTGGTTACTTTGTGCAAGGTGCTAATTAATGTCTGCAAGGTCGTGTATTTGAATGTTTAGCTCGATTCTAGGAGAATGTATTACGACCGAGTAGTCATTATATCTGTAATTATGAGTAAATGTGAAATATCAAGATGACGCATATACTGTATCCGCTGTATTTAGTATCATGATGACGCATATAATGTATCCGTTGTATTCAGTATCAAGATGACGCTTATACTGTATCCGTTGTATTCAGTATCAAGATGACGCATATACTGTATCCGTTGTATTCAGTATCAAGATGACGCATATAATGTATCCGCTGTATTCAGTATCAAGATGACGCATATACTGTATCCGTTGTATTCAGTATCAAGATGACGCATATACTGTATCCGTTGTATTCAGTATCAAGATGACGCATATACTGTATCCGTTGTATTCAGTATCAAGATGACGCATATAATGTATCCGCTGTATTCAGTATCAAGATGACGCATATACTGTATCCGTTGTATTCAGTATCAAGATGACGCATATACTGTATCCGTTGTATTCAGTATCAAGATGACGCATATAATGTATCCGCTGTATTCAGTATCAAGATGACGCATATACTGTATCCGTTGTATTCAGTATCAAGATGACGCACCTACTGTATCCGTTGTATTCAGTATCAAGATGACGCATATAATGTATCCGCTGTATTCAGTATCAAGATGACGCATATACTGTATCCGCTGTATTCAGTATCAAGATGACGCATATAATGTATCAGCTGTATTCAGTATCAAGATGACGCATATAATGTATCAGCTGTATTCAGTATATCACCGACGTTTAACAAACTCAACCTTATCTACCAGGCTCTGGTTTAACGAAAGTTCACAATTTAAAATTTTCCTCAATTCAAATGTTTCATTCATTGTACTCGTAAGGTAACATAGATCGTCTTGGCGGCTTAAGATATATAACAGGGGTGTAGATTCCTATAGGCCGTGTAGACCGAACAATCGAAAAAATGAAATGGCCAAAACTGCAATAAGATACTTAACTTAATGTATGTTTTTGATGTCATTGTAAGCATATTTACCGGAACGAAATATACACCAAAACGCATCTCTGACGATCTAACTACAAAATCATTTCCTGGGACCCCCCTAAAACCAGGCCTACATATCAATTTCAGCTAAGCTACGCCCCTGCATATATACAGTTTTGAAAAATTGACTGTGAGACAGATTACAGAGATATTTTGAAAACTTTCACCGAGGCTTGATATATGAAACAGTGTGATTTCTCAATGTCCGACTTTGCTATGTGAAACTGTTAAATTTCTGAAAATAGGCACTACATGAACTATTTTATAGTTGTGATAAATTATATTGAATTAATATTACTAATTAGTTAACCAGTATGGAATGTTTAATATGAGAATACGCATTTTTAACATGTCTCTTAAAATAAAAAATACACATGGAATTTAACAAACTTCTGTAACTTTGTATATATATATATACGTTAATGTTGAATATTTTTTACCAATATGCTAGTTGACTTCCACCCCTTCCTTTTCCTCAGTATTGTAGTTGGTATTTGAAGGACACACGAAATTTAAATTGAATACTTTGTATGATTTAAATTGAACATTTAATTTGAGAACACCAGAACTTTTCTATAAATAGTATGCAAAATTAAATATGCGAAATGTTTAAAATGATTTTTTCATCGCGTGCCCGTGAGCTTATGGTACTGACAGGTATTGTGGACAGCGTGAGCTTGTGGTACTGACAGGTATTGTGGACAGCGTGAGCTTGTGGTACTGACAGGTATTGTGGACAGCGTGAGCTTGTGGTACTGACAGGTATTGTGGACAGCGTGAGCTTGTGGTACTGACAGGTATTGTGGACAGCGTGAGCTTGTGGTACTGACAGGTATTGTGGACAGCGTGAGCTTGTGGTACTGACAGGTATTGTGGACAGCGTGAGCTTGTGGTACTGACAGGTATTGTGGACAGCGTGAGCTTGTGGTACTGACAGGTATTGTGGACAGCGTGAGCTTGTGGTACTGACAGGTATTGTGGACAGCGTGAGCTTGTGGTACTGACAGGTATTGTGGACAGCGTGAGCTTGTGGTACTGACAGGTATTGTGGACAGCGTGAACTTGTGGTACTGACATGTATTGTGGACAGCGTGAGCTTGTGGTACTGACAGGTATTGTGGACAGCGTGAGCTTGTGGTACTGACAGGTATTGTGGACAGCGTGAGCTTGTGGTACTGACAGGTATTGTGGACAGCGTGAGCTTGTGGTACTGACATGTATTGTGGACAGCGTGAGCTTGTGGTACTGACATGTATTGTGGACAGCGTGAGCTTGTGGTACTGACAGGTATTGTGGACAGCGTGAGCTTGTGGTACTGACAGGTATTGTGGACAGCGTGAGCTTGTGGTACTGACAGGTATTGTTGACAGCGTGAGCTTGTGGTACTGACAGGTATTGTGGACAGCGTGAGCTTGTGGTACTGACAGGTATTGTGGACAGCGTGAGCTTGTGGTACTGACAGGTATTGGGGACAGCGTGAGCTTGTGGTACTGACAGGTATTGTGGACAGCGATACAACAATGAACAATTTACATACAATAAATAATACATGTATATCTCACAATTGCTAAGTAATTTATGACAGTCATGCTATGAATCGATACTAAGTCTTCATTATTATAATATTAGGAAATCCAATAAATATGCCGTAATATACAATTACAATAAACAATCTGAAAACATAAATAGCGTCATTATGTCCATTTTGTTCGCTCCTCCAGTAGATAGGTAAGTGGTCTGAATTGCTAGATAATCGCCCAGCGGAGGCCAAATATCCACTTGTCTAATCTTTACCATTAACTTTAATTGCGTTTATGAGTTTAAAGTTTTCCTCCACAGGTACCTAAACAGAACGCTTGTCGCGAAGTTGATCTTAGTAATTTAGAAACGTTTTGATGTGATTTTGAAAGTGACAATCACTTTAATCAAGCATATGCTGAGTGTTTAAAAACCTGGACGTTATGATAACATAGCCCAACATATCTTCTTTTGTCAGACAAACGACCGTGTTATTTAATAAGCCTTGTATGTCAAGTGGAGAGCTTGAAATGTGGGCCCCTGTATTAAACAAATACAAGCATAAGTCTTACTCTTTTTTCTACATGTACTTTCTTTATTTCAGACGAGGGCAAGTATTGGTTCGTGACAGTAACCACTCTGACTGGATCTATATTGTCAAATCTGTAAGATTTCACATAATACAATATCCTTATCAATGCTACTTTATACATACAGAATCCTCTGATACACTTATCACATTATCCTAAAGTTCATCAAGTGTATAGATACAATTAAGCAGCACAATATTCAACACTCGTTCGTTCGTTCGTTCGTTCGTTCGTTCGTTCGTTCGTTCGTTCGTTCGTTCGTTCGTTCGTTCGTTCGTTCGTTCGTTCGTTCGTTCGTTCGTTCGTTCGTTCGTTCGTTCGTTCGTTCGTTCGTTCGTTCGTTCGTTCGTTCGTTCGTTCGTTCGTTCGTTCGTTCGTTCGTTCGTTCGTTCGTTCGTTCGTTCGTTCGTTCGTTCGTTCGTTCGTTCGTTCGTTCGTTCGTTCGTTCGTTCGTTCGTTCGTTCGTTCGTTCGTTCGTTCGTTCGTTCGTTCGTTCGTTCGTTCGTTCGTTCGTCCATTCGTTCGTTCGTTCGTTTACATGAATGTATTTTATTTGTTTGAACTATGAAATATAATACAAACATAATTGATTTATACAGGGCAGTCTGTCTGTATTGAAGAAACTTGTGGAAGTAAACCCGAGGACTAAGGCTAGACAAGATTCCAAGGCTGAATCAGATGGTAAACTATTTCCTTTCATAGATGTATACAGCTTTCAATCATAACTATATACTTGGTCGGTACGATAGGTTTCCTATTTGATAAACCATCGATTTTTCACATGAGTTCTTTTTATTGTTGCACCACCTTCAAGGCGCCAGTTTATCGGTGAAGGGCGGTGTAGTGGATACCATTATATATATTCGAAATCGATTCGCAATCGAGTGTAATAAAATACAAATATATAGATTTTCTAAATACCAAAGTATTGTATAAGGTCTATGGATCATATCTGGTTCCTTGATGATTTGTTTCAAGCAAATTCAACATAACTCTTTTCCCGGATATGTAGGCGGAAGCACAAAGTCGATTTTGCAGTCGACAGATGACGTAAATTCTACTTAACCCTTAATAGATTCTCAGCATTCCTTTCATTATTCCTTTATTTCGTAGACTAGACCTTCAGGAATATATTGGAATTTAGAAATAATTGCTACCATGATACTAAACTGACACTTCAATCGTTTTTTATTTTCATTCTCTGCTCTGAAAACATTTCTGTGTCGGCGAGTAAAGAACTTGTTGTTATTGCTTTTTGTCATTATAACAACGAACACGCTGCTTTAAACTTGTACATGTATAAAACAATTTGTTGTCAACAGTTGATTGGGGAGATTCAAGTCCGAAGTCTAAACATTTTGGAACGTGGAACTTCCGAATAAAGAAAAAGAAAAGAGTTCACACTTCGGAAGAAAAGGAGGTTTTCAAAAACAACATAGAAATGGAGAAACGTCTGGTGAGTTTAATATTATTTTAATAGCATTATCCAGTTTTAGTTTTAAACTTATTTATTTTAACAAAGTTTTACTATTTAAACCAATCACTCACGACGACTACTTCCTGTATGACCAACCACTACTCGCACCCATTTCAGATGTTGTGAAATTCGTGATAAAACAGTACTTTATGCGGGGTTCAAAATCATTACCCTTGTATCCGGAGTCAGACGCATTACCCCTCGACCACTACAGCTCCCTAACATTTAACCCCTACTGTTCTATATATCAAATAAGCTTTAAGTGAGTGCTCTCGGTGTTAACTCAGTAATTTCTGTTAAGAAACAATACTTTTGTATCAATAATGATTATTATTTGTCCTGTTTGTGGCTCTCTGTACGATTCGTATTTCTAAATTTCAATTGTATAATATCGAGGTTTAAACGGCCGCCGTACGGTACAAGTATTTGAACATAAAACTTTCCTTCACTAAATACTTGTATGGTTCTGTTAATGATGCTTCATTTAGTATGTCTCGGACCTACTGCTAGGTATTTTCTTCAAATTATATAATTATATACGAGAAGCGTAGTCATTGATGGGTAGAGCTCCCAAATCCTGATACGAAGGTCGTGAGTTCGAGTCCCAAGTGGATCGGGATTTGGTCTAAATCTAGTGATCTATAAATTAGACGCGAGTACTTGTAACCCAGGAAACAGACATGCAGAGTGATAAGTGTTATTGTAGGAGCATTTTCCACAATCGATGCAAAATAAATATTAAACTACATGTATAAATAAGAATTATGTCTTCGTGGTACTCAATACTAGTAGCATGTCAAAATATTACGACATCCATGAAGTTGGTTGGAGAGAACGATATACATATATAAGTACACTATATCACATAGCTGTTCTTGACTCTGAATTTATACCCGATACGTATTTTTTCACGTTACATTTAACGATACAAATGCATTTGGACCACTTCAGCAAGTTCATTTTAGCTAGCTTAACGACAATTGCCGAAGTGTACCGAATGAAACAGATTTTTTTCTGTTGAGGCTGAAAAAGTGTTGGTTGCACAGATTGTACAGTATTGTCGTATAAACTGCTACTTACCTTGTTGATATATAAGCCAATCCAGCTGACATCTTCTGTATGATTACAGGAACAAATACTGCCAGGATTTTATAACGCTACAGAACGTCTCGGTCTTATAGACTATGATGAAATAGTAACTGATCATAAAACAAGAATTTTACCTTCAAATAGAAAAGCATCAACAGCTGATTCCAACACATTACCAACAATTACCATACAGTCATTGGGTACGTAGTTATTTTGTCAACAATAGTTTGTGTTTATATTATTTTCAGTGCTTAAAGTTGTTTAAGTTTTCAAGTATATTTTTAAGGTGACTGCCAGTCTTTGGATTTTTTTAGATGGGACGTCAACATGCACCAACTCGGACTTGTATAATTATAAATACTATCTCTTCTGTCTAAATGTAATTAAAACAGGAGGTTGGTGAACGCTTATTGCAGCTAGGCGTACGGAGCAATCATCGAACCCAACGCTGAACATTTGTCTTCTTTTTAAGCGTCTAGGCGAACAAGAACCGAGCGTTGGTAGTTTTTGTTTGTATTCGAATCCCTTTGATGATAATTTTAATCCGTTTAGAAACATTACTCCATTTTAATACTTATTATGATAAACTCTGTATCTGCTCTACACTAGACGGAACTAATAAACAAATAACAATATTTATTTAAAGTTTTGATATTTGCCAAACAGTTAAATTATCGATATAAATTTAATTATATTGTGTTTTATCTGGAGATGTATTTATTTTCTGTATTCCCACGACTGATAAATCTGGATAAATTAATTCATGTGCCGACATTTTGACTATAGTGCTCAATGATTGAACTTGATCGTATCTGAGTGACATAACCGTTGTATTGCTACATAGATATCATATATGTTCATTTATCTAGCAACAGGTTCAAGGTTGTGGTGAAAGAATAAACCTCGCTTAACCTCATAAATCTTCATTATCTCCTCAAAGTCTGGGGTGATTAAAATTAAGTTAGAGCGACGGTATTTTATGATTGTTCAACATTAGCACACAAGTAAAGTTGTGCTATTATCACGAACACTCGATCTGTCCTGAATTAAGACATTCAATTTTGAGATAATGGACTATAAAAAGTATGGGCAATGAAAAATAATGGAAATTCTGGTTGGAAAATACATTTCATGCTAAGAATGACATTTGTTGCACATTGCAAAGGTTTACAAATTAACAAACGACATGTCATGTGATCAGCAACTGTAGTACCGTTTACTGCGACATGTTGGATAATTTTAACTACTTTAAATGGTATACACAGATTCTTAATGCAACATTTATACTGACGTTCCTGATATCCCAACTACATGCAATACAAGAACGAGTATGATTTGTGTCAAACATGTAATCATACTTCGCCTCTATACGAATGCAGTTTGGTCAATCCGCTGTTTGGAACATTTACCAAGACTTATCGAACTACAAGCACTACAAACATACGTTTACATAAACTATTTATTTATAAGCATGTGACTCAAGTTAACAGTGTCTCAAACTTGTCTTGATAACCACACATATTCCAACAGTATTTAAAGAGCTTAGTTTACATCGTGGTCTTTTTCCGACCATGTGTGATCGTGTTTAGGGGAAGGGTCCTCTGTTTTCATAGTATTACATGTCCTGTATCCTCCATCCAACTATTGTGGTCTACCTCTCTGTTGTTCTGTGGTCAGGATTCTGATGGTGCCCCATGGTCAGGACAGTCTCATCTGAGGGGGTTAGTCCCAACGAATAGGAAATTCCCATAGAAAGTCTGGACCCAACTCGTCGTATACTCGATTCACTGCTTCATAGTGTTCCTTCTCGTATTAGAGACTATCATTCAACCATCTTGCTATCATAGTCGCAGAAGACGATTCAGTGACTCAACAATGCGCAAAGTCGTGCTCCGTCAGCGTCTCCCTGGTTGCCATCTCATGCAATTCCTGCATGTGTGCAGGTGTTCTCCCTAGCCGGTCCCTGGTTTTGAAGAAAATTTGGTCAAAATATCTCATGGCTTGAGTCGGTGATCATTATATTCGGGTTCCCCCCACACACTTCTCGCAGTCGCAGTAATCTGATCGTGGATAGGATCTGCCAGACAATCAATGTCCTAACCACTCTCTCTAGGTTAACGGAAACTCTGTAATACATATCTCAAGCTGTTGTTTGTTGGTAAATACTCAACGGTCGTCGGAGCTTTTCTAGAATACGAGTACGTAGTGGCTAGTTACAAGGGCATTCAAACACTTCATCACCGCTCTAAACCGTCACTTTTACCTTTAGGGGATGCATTTAGGTGACGGACAATTCAGTACAATGCTTGGAACATTAAGTGTGTCACAACATATATTATTTTCACCAGTTGTATATCTGTTGCCCACATTAATAGTGTACAGTAAAACCTCAATAATAAGACCACCACTGGGACCCTTGAAAACTGGTTTAAAATTAAGGTGGTCTTAATATTGAGTTTGAGTAAAGAGCAAAACAGTGAAAACGGACTTGAAAATGTCTGCAATGTAATAAAATACAATTAAATGATAAAAATATGTTGCATGTATACAACTACACCACATGACATTAGCTCATCTTATATGCAGCCTTAACATTTAACACATAAAACTCTATTTATAGAATCACCACCTGAAGACACTAAAACTGAAGAAGACGATTCAGTGATGGATCCTGCCGAGGAGGAGAAAGCCATCAAACTGCCTAAAATACGGAAAACATCGAAGGTATACATTTCCACCATCGTTTCTATAATTTTTGCTTCAAACTATTGTTGCTAGATATGCAACTGGATCTAGGCAGGTGGTAATCATTTAAAATTACCATATTTCTCATTTCACTTTATCAAAATCCGTCTCGCTTTTGGAAGTACACCTTGTTTATAAATATTACATTAAGTATTACAATGCTAAATCCTAACAGAAAGTTATACGCTATCATTATCAATGCACGCACAAACAATGATAAACGACTACCCACCATATTAACCTGCAATCTGAACTCAGCTGGAACACACTTATTGCCAAGGACCAGGGGGAATGTGTTTATCACCCCACGACAGCAGGAGTACGGAAAACTTCCAGTTTATGGCCTTCTTTTTGAAGTAAAATTACGACAACTGAAGACCTCCCAAAAACTGATATGATGGTCCAAACCATTTCTGCTCAGAACTTCGTTAATAAGTGTGGTTCGTTCAGTTTATGCGTTGTTTATTCCTTAGGCAATAGTTTAACATTTGCAATAATAACTTCAATATCTGGATCTGAGATTATATAAGACTAGCTATCGTACATTTTATAAATGAAACGATTACTAAATACATGCAGATACATACTCAATAACTACGATCTCATTAATCTCAATATTTCCTCCCATGCTGAGTTAACAGTACAGTATACGGAGAATTTCAGACTGTTAAAATCCAGTTATAGTTCATCGATTGTCACGATTTATCGCTGCTGTACGTGTTTTAGAATCAAATTATTTCAGGTCTGACAATAAAGAGTGATAATCGATGTAGTAAATAACTGTGGTTTTGGAGTTTAACTGTCTGAAAATCTCGTTTGCGTTTTTTTGTTAACATGGTTCTTTCCAAATAGTTAATGTTAGCCTCCGATGAAAGTTCCGATGGCAGTGGATACTAAAACAACGTTTCATTATAAATATGATTGTGAATAAAATAAGTGACGTATCCTGTGTTAACGATGATAAATTCCAGCGAGTGATATGGAAAGATCCTGAAGTGGGAAGCGTCATGACCATGAGTCCTGACAATAAATGTCCGAATGGTCCTGTGATGAAATTCCCGAAGGTACATCAGGGAAAGTGTGTTGGTTGTCGTCAGTGACATAACCCAGATGTCTGAATTGTTGACTTACTAATTCGTGTAGTTCTAAATGTTAGCTTCAAAATAATATTTGTGACTGTAATCACAGGAACGCCCCGGCGGCTTCAATTGTTTTATCCACACTTATTGGAAAAGCCGATTCCAAGCAGTCCGAAAGTGTCGAATACATGGGCTAAACATTATGCCTTGCCTATTGAACGTGAGGCATAATTTCTTGTTAGGACCGAATTTTATTTCAGAGTTCGAAATTTGTGTATGTTCTCTTTGTGTATTTAACATGGTGGAATTCAGGAGCTATTCTAATCGGTGTGTCATATGTCGTGGTTTAATACGTCCTTTAGTTGTGCTATATGTGTCAGTTTGATCAGGTATCAAGATGTTGGTTCGTACTTTATGATGGCTTACCTGTCAGGTCATTATCGTACTGTCTGTCAACATGCTTCACTTTGTTTGCTGTTCTTGTGTTTAAATACGATATTCAGTTTGTTTTAACCCCACGAAGTCGAATAATCCATAGTAGACGTACCTGACTGTATTTGTCAAACATTTTTAGAACTGATCTTCAGGATGTGTGCGACAATGCAGATTAAATATTATGTTTCGTTTAGAACATTCTAATACGTGTCGTGTTAGTGATTTGAAGAATATTTAGAACGTATTAACATTTATTGAATATTTAGCTTGTGTATTCTTGAATTAAAGTATAAATAACTTTTTTCATAGCGTTGTTACAATGCAATGTGTGGCAATAAAGTATGCACAATAGTAATACCAACGATATGAAATGCTTTCTATCTATGACAAAAAGCGATACATTTCAGGGTGCATATCTCGCTTCTACCAAAAATTCAAAGAGAAAATTCACTCGGAAGGAAGCAATACAAGAGGAAATATTCCAAAAACAACAAGGTAACTATGAGATATGTGATAGAGTGTTCATTTGTGGAGATTACCTGCCATGGAGTCTCTGTTGCCAGTGTTAAATTTGTTTTATTCCTTCCCCCTTGTTGCCCCTTGAAATTTTCCATTGTTGTTTTTGAGTCAACTAGACAATTCCTTACTTCCCCATTCCCATAGATATTTGCCCTTACATCTCATCAGCTCCTGATAGTTAGGTTGATGTTTACCTGTGTGTTGTTCATTGTAACAATTTACTCTTTGCTTACCAAAGTCTTTTTGTGGATGACAGTATATCTCTGCCATGGCTTGTAGACATTACAGATGATTGTGTAGCCGAATCGTACAATTAAATGCCTTTAAGTGATATAAGCGTGATGAGAAGAAATTGATAACTTCCAATCAAATAGATAATTGTGGTAAACTTCATGATGATGGTTGATAAATGCACCATGAGTCCAGAATTGTACAACATTGTTGCGCTATGCCCACAACACTTGGTTTCCTTTAAGCGCATTGGTGAAACATATGTTGTAGGAGGCATCGTGTCCGAAGGTGTTGGTTTCCTATTCTGCATTGAGTGTGTTTTAAACGCGAACTTCGCAATTCCTGAGTTTGAGCTTGGGTACTGATTAGTAACCCATGATGCAGTAATCGAATGTGATAAAAACAAATGTAAAAAATGCTGCTCGATCGATGGAAAATAAATGACTGATACATACATGTAATTATATTAAATAATTCTTGACAGAATACGACCAGAAAGCACAAGATAAACGGAAGATAGGACGGAAGACGATAGCTGATGAATTAGATAACAAAATGATCAAAGATTTCACTCTGACAGAGAAAGATATACGTCCGATGTTTGTGCAAGTACAGATTCTAGAACGTGGACAATATTTTGTAAGTACTCGCAATTCTTGTTATAGTCGAGTCTCTCTTAGAATGTCATTTCGTAACCATTTATAGTACATGTACATAGTAATGAATGCACATTTACGAACATCGATGGAGTAGTAGAAGCAGTAGTTGAACCAGGATTACCGATACTATTGCCAACGGTGCTTGTCATCATACTGCTTCTAACGTCAGGCGGTATATTGTTACTGGTAGCAGTGGTGTCAGTGTTACAATGCAACAAAGGTTTTGTGCTTGCAACAATACCATTAATACAATGTTGTGCTGACGTGGACGGTAGAATTCTCCTGCAAGCTGTCAGAACAGTATTACTGCTCTTGCTTGTTTGAGAGCAACATATCAGTGCATGAATCACTAATTTGCACCATATTTTATTTACTGCACAAATGTTGAAACGTGTATTTTCTTATTTAGTTTTACAAGTACGGTGCGCTTTTTATAATTTGCATAGTTTATAATCACATTCAGACACAAATAGAAGCGTAGTGGTGCCATCCGGGTAATTCATAATAAGTCTTGCGTGGGAAATAATACGTCATACGTAGGAGTAAATACGTTTTCCGAAGAGATAACATATATGTAGAAGAAATTTGCTGAAATCTCGGGTTTTGTAACTTATAATCAAACGGTCAATTCATCATCTACTTAGAGTGTCCAATGCTCTGTAATGGTTAACAGTGATTGAGCGATTATAATTTGAATCATATCGTGGTATAGTAATAACATTCAATATTGCTGTAACATTTCAGGGATTAACGAAGACAGTATTCCCAGAACAAGCTGAAAGTTTCAGTGTTGTATCTAATGGTGCTGAATGTATTATGATCTCAAAACGTTTCTTCTTTGAAAAAGCCAACGAAACGGTCATGTATCATCTACGTCAAGTGGTGAGTACAATGAATGTATGAAATCATCCTGTGTAATGTTTGTAATTTAAGAAATTCTTAATTGAGAAATGCCAGTGTGATACTTTTGGTCGTCAAGGGACACAGATAACATGTTTGTAGTTTTTTCCAATAAAAAATGACGAAATGGTTTGCAATGTACAAATAAATGTAGTCCTAATTTGGCTTGAGAAATTTTAGGGATCTCACTTCTTCATCAATGTTGTGACTGAGCCGACTCACAATTAAAATATGTATTGTTTTCTTGTATGCCAAGATATAATGCCGCTAGAGATTTAACTGTTTATACAGAGACATTTTGGATTCCTGAATTAAACAATGATTACAAGTTTGTTGTATAAACGCAAAAGCCATTGTCCAAAATTTCTCAAACACTATTATTTTCCCTATTATTTTGTCTTTATATATGTCTTATTTTGTGAAAGATGTGCTCTTTGTAAGACACGATTTGTTATTTCAGGAAACTTTACTGCCCCAAGAAGAAGAACTACAAGCCAATTTACAAGATTTTGTTGATTGGAAGGCACATCGAGCACGGGTTTATAATCGTTTAGTGAAGAACAAACACAGTAGAACAGTACGGCATCAGCAATTCCCGACCCAATATGGAGGACAGTACTGCTTCCGGACAGGTCCTACCGTCAGGATAGACTGATACAGGCCTCTGGATACACAATATTTACTACATATGTTATATTTGTATGTTCTGTCTTATGGTCAATGGATAACATGGTATCATAATACTATACATTGTGTAGACAAAGTTTGTAATGCAATGCCTACTGGTACATGTGTATACGATACAGGACTTTGTAACATTTCATGGACAACATAAATGGTTAAATTTGGCTTAACAAGCAGGCCTGTATCCAGGCATAAGCACGTACGCCAATGGGTACAATTCATCAGAAAAAGTGAAAAAATAAAAGTTCCATAAATGCGATAAAAACCGAGGGGGACGAGGTTATGGACAAATATATCAGTTGTTAGACAGTGTAATTTACCTTATTCTCCCACTGATATTATATAGCATGAAAACGCACCATTTGCCTACTAATTTTCAAAATTTTCTCGAGAGTCCACCTCCCACACCTACCCCAGTCCTTGCAGCGTTGTTTTATCGTTTTGCACCTATGATGCACACACTTGGCGTACACTTCAGAATTGCCCAGGTACACCCCTGACAAGTATGGATACATTCTGAGAAGGTAATACACTGTGTATTTTATACATTGTATTTAGAACATCAGCATTGAATAAGACTCTTAGATGGATTGCATTTGTTGCTGTTTTCATAGGTTTCTGATAATTTATTTTCATTTTGCATTCGTTTCTATTTCTACATACTATAATGTGGATGTTTGAGATGTTTTGCTTTAACCATTCATTACATTGTTACATGTCCCTTGTACTTGCACATCCATATATTGTCATGTAATATCTCTTGTATATTGTCATGTAATATCTCTTGCAATGTTTATTTGTCTGATTCTATGTCTGCTCAATAAATAAAAAAAAAATTCATATTTAATATATTTATATAAATATTTCTTGCAATATGCATGTTTTATTGTTTTTATAAAAAAATGAATTCCCGGTATATAGCAACAAAGCACAAGTACAGAAACATAAGAAACAAGCATGGCTATCAGCTAATGGATATTTTATTTACAACAGACACAAAATATCAACATAAATATAAATATTTAATTAAAAGTAATCATCAAAACATTAAATGGACGGAGATATCACAGATATACATGAATAAACACAGACAGATGCAGATACCACAGCGTGCCTCCCCCTATATTTACTACAAAGTATAGAAAGAATGAACAGATATTCTATTAATTGTTATAGATAAGCTTTGAAAGACTTCATACAGTGATAATAGTATACCCAAACTATAAATACAATAAATTAGAGTTTTTCTTTTATAACTTATAACATTATATACTTAACACCATTAAAAACACAACTGTTTTAATTAGGCTTCATTTTGTACATGGTGTTAAAAGCTACCAACTGTTACCAATGTTTAAATTATATAAGTATTAAAACTATGGACCAATAATTCATGATTGAATAAGTTTAGGAAATTATGTCAGTGAATAAATATAGAATAGAATGTTTTGAAGCATACAATTTAGGTTGCGTTTTTAATGGCTTTAAGTATATATTCTCATTCATAATTTCATGTATTTCGATAGTCTATATATCCTAGTACTTCTGTTGAACTGGAGATTTCACATCCTCTGGTTTATTCTCTGTCTCGGCTTGTGTTGGTGTTTCAGATTTTTGAGGACTTTCAGTTTTAATGTCTGTATTATTATCTCCTTGAGTAGTTTTGGGAGAATCCGGCATTTTCTTCTCCCAGAAATCGCTGACTTGACGCTGTATTCCACCTTTATCGTCCCGCCATTCAGCCTGCCACTGTCGCAGTTCTTGTACGTCTGGTTCCCGTCTCACCTGTTATATAAAATGTCACATGACCAACTATGTAATATTTGTAATATACTACCCAGCATTGTTCTTTTATTTGCCAATACAAACAAGAATATCGGTAGAACCGACGGATGCTCCCCAAACCATGTACATGATGAAAGGGCCTTAAGTATGTGAAAAATCACCAAACAGGAATATGCAATATGTGCATCTCCTCTTGGTAATGAATCTGCCCACTAACTTTGATTGAATTCCGGCTGGTGGTTGCTGTGAAATAGCATGGATGCGATTGCAGGACGGAAGCATGCACACACACAGACAGATGATGTGGAGGTTATTTGCTCCTCCTTTGGTGAGCATTACAAGATATGTCATTCCAAAGCTAGATTACATAGGCCACATAAGACCAAAACAATATCAGATGAAAAAATCCTCCAAAAATGAGAAGACATATTAGGCCAATTGTTTATGTTTGACCTCTAAGTGTGACCTTGACCTTTGAGGTACAGACACGGGTCTTGTGCACGACACGCCATCTCATCATGGTGAACATTTTCGAAAAATGTCCAGCAGAGAGCCCAACCATCAAGTAAGGAGTATTTACTGAAAACTGTATAACTGACAATATGAATCAAAGTTCATTAATTTTACATTTTAAGTTTGTTGTTAGAAAAACTCTTTGCATGCAACAACATAATGAGCATCATGTGGATATCATTATAATAATCAGTCTCGTTTTGGTAGCAAGTGTGTGTGTCATCATCAGAGTATAGATAACCTGGTATTCCCCTAGTTGCCTATCTGTCTATTTTTAGATCTGTGTCAAAACATACACTTAAGGAGAAGAACAAATTCAATCAAACTCATTTATGAAGTTTGTATCTAAGTCAGAATGTGTACAACATGAGCCTACAATAACTCATCATCTATACAATCATCTATGCTATATATATGTATGTACAAATATATTACCAGGTATCCTCTCCAGAAAGCTTGGATCTTCAGTGCAGCTTCTTCCTCAGACCATACCAGAGACAATGGTAAAGGTGGACGTGGACTGTAATAGAAATATATATACCCTGAGAGTATATCCTGGTAAATGTGAGAAATATTCCACACACTACTGGTGGCCCCATGTTCACAATATTCCACACACTACTGGTGGCCCCATGTTCACAATATTCCACACACTACTGGTGGCCCCATGTTCACAATATTCCACACACTACTGGTGGCCCCATGTTCACAATATTCCACACACTACTGGTGGCCCCATGTTCACAATATTCCACACACTACTGGTGGCCCCATGTTCACAATATTCCACACACTACTGGTGGCCACATGTTCACAATATTCCACACACTACTGGTGGCCCCATGTTCACAATATTCCACACACTACTGGTGGCCCCATGTTCACAATATTCCACACACTACTGGTGGCCACATGTTCACAATATTCCACACACTACTGGTGGCCACATGTTCACAATATTCCACACACTACTGGTGGCCACATGTTCACAATATTCCACATACTACTGGTGGCCCCATGTTCACAATATTCCACACACTACTGGCGGCCCCATGTTCACAATATTCCACACACTACTGGTGGCCCCATGTTCACAATATTCCACACACTACTGGTGGCCCCATGTTCACAATATTCCACACACTACTGGTGGCCCCATGTTCACAATATTCCACACACTACTGGTGGCCCCATGTTCACAATATTCCACACACTACTGGTGGCCACATGTTCACAATATTCCACATACTACTGGTGGCCCCATGTTCACAATATTCCACATACTACTGGTGGCCCCATGTTCACAATATTCCACACACTACTGGTGGCCACATGTTCACAATATTCCACATACTACTGGTGGCCCCATGTTCACAAAGGAACAACTTGATCCATACAACTATTTGCTATTTTCATGAAGCAATTCTACTTCTCATAAACTTACACAAAAATACATAAAAATCTTCTAATTAACATTGAGAAAACATACAAAACTTCGCTGTTTTGTTGAGAAATTAATTCATTATACTTGAGACTGAAACTGATCTAATTCAAATCAGGATCATTCATAACTTAATTTCCATCTTTATCTTAATAAGCGTGACATTTGAATGTAATGTCTCGAAAGTTTCGCAGAATGTTCATATTTGTCACATTATGTTAAAAGATAAATCTTTGCATAACATTTTTTACAAAGTTTGAAAGATCTTATATATTTGATATTGATCCTGAAATCTGATTCTTTGTGAACCAAGTGAGATTGTGACAAATGTTTGACAGGTGCCAATATAGACACATGGAATATTAATTCCCTACCAATAACATCTGCTTCATTTTTAACCTTGAAAGCAGAACATTGAGATTCAGTGACAACATCAATAAATCAAGTATAGTAAAGACCACCTTGATAATAAGACCAACTCAAAGTTAAGAACAATATTTTCAAGTTCGTTTTCACTGTTTTACTCTTTATTCAACCTCAATATTAAGACCAGTTTTAAGTCCCAATGGTAGTCTTATTATTGAGGTTTTACTGTACCTAGAAATGTTTGTGAAAATAATATTCCACGTTTTTCATAACTCTGGCATTTTGGCAGTTATCATATTTCATGGAATTACATTAGCATACATAAAACTACGTAAGAAGCACATGTTTTTGTGACTATCTTATTTCATGGAACCAACTGCAAAAAAACCTTAAAAGGCGCAAACATTTAGCCAGGTTAACAGTATACATACACTTTTCAAAAGGCCACATCTCTAATGTGATACAAATTGACAACACAGGATGACAGACAACAGGTGATCATAAAAGATAAAAGCTCAGCTGAGGTAAATATTATACATCAAATGAGTTAACTTACTGTTCTTTCAGCCATTCCTTTACAAAATCAATATCATTGAGTTCTTGTTGATCCCTGTCTGATTTGTTTGGATTGTTACTGAAATAAAGGTCAACACAAACTTACACCATGTCACAATATATGCCCACAGCAAAATATTTGTTAAAAATGTGAATGGCAGAATTTCCTGACAAAAGTAATTTCAAGTAAATCAAAATCAACAAATAACACTCATAATTTTACAGGGTTTCTTGTCTGCATTTTTAATTAAAAACTGTATATGAAAAATAAATAGCTAAAAGATGTTATCCTGCAGAATGAATAAAAAACAATGTTGAGTCATATTCATACATTTATTATGTCCTTTGCCTGTGAAAAATTTAAGATCAGCTTTACAATATAGTCTTGCTAATACTTGGTTTCAGAAAGATAATAACTGAAATAGCAAAAGCTCCATCAACCCTGCATGGCATATATTATTATGAACAGTTGCATCAACCCTGCATGGCATATATTATTATGAACAGTTGCATCAACCCTGCATGGCATATATTATTATGAACAGTTGCATCAACCCTGCATGGCATATATTATTATGAACAGTTGCATCAACCCTGCATGGCATATATTATTATGAACAGTTGCAAATAGATGAAAATGTACAAACCATAAAGAACAATAATGAACTTACTTATATAGATTCTCTGTGAGAAAATCCAAGGCACTAAACTTGGTTCTCTTTCTCTGAAAACGATGTACAAACAGCAAATATCAGCAACGTTTATCCAATAAAGAAAAGCAATCATAATTCAAACTAACATTACAACCAAATAAAGAAGAGATATCATTGGAGAGTGACAAATGCCTCTCAAACTGGCGTATGAACTGATTATGATATCAGCAAGTTTTCAAGTTAGATGGTGAAAAAGCTAGATCACATGAACCTTGAACGTCACTGGCATTTGGATAGAAATATTGAAAAATAACAAAGCTAGAATTTTCAAGAACAAACCATGTCGGTTTTATTGCTATTTTATTTGAGAAACAATATTCACTAAACAAACATTTCATTTTTGGAGCATGACATCTCACAGTGGACTATATGTATGTTATAAACGAGACAAAATGAAAGAACGCTATGAGGGATAAAGGGGGAGAACTCTTTACAATCTCCTGGAGATACAATGTATAACTATGGAACTTCTGAAGAAACCTACCTCAAAACATTTTTCTGTCTTAGCTCTCTCTAACATTTTCTCTAATGCAGGAAGTAATGTAGGAAACACATACAATTCTAAATATTCTCTGGGTGCACCTGAAAATAATTTAAATGTTTATATGCAATTATTCCACAGACTTGAACAACATATAGTTTCAGTAAACTTCACATTTTCTTCAAACGTGCAACTGCTGTTCTTCTTGTTAACTAAATATGTTGTGCTTTTAAGCATCTAAATCCAACAGGACATAATTTGGCACCACGAGAATTAAGTGTTATACAAACGACAAACATTAAGTAATGAAACTGCCTTCTATCAAAGGTAGGGTTAGTCGGGGGAAAGTATCATTTTGTACAAACAAGAGATATATAGAAATAAAATCCATGTATGATATTCTTACATTCATTCTTTGATGGTATCGGGGGTGGTGGTGGTGAGGGAGTTCTTGGTGGTTTCTCTGTGAATGCATATCCAATAACTGATGGATGAATCACTGCTGGGTCCACGTCTTCAATAGGATCTGCATCTGTAGACACCCGATAGTGCATTTTCCCATAAAACACAGGATTATGTTTGGCTGGATCATAGTCCTGGTAGTCTGTGGCCACTGATACTTCATCATCATCTCGCAATTGTTTGTACCCAGAATATTCTGTAAAAAATATCAAAACATTGTTGACTTTTGATAATAGCAATATTAATTTATTAGTAAATAAATATGAAAATGTCCGATGATAAAAACTTACAAAATGCATGCTCCTTAACAAGAATTGTTTGTACTTTACAACTGCAGGAACTTAAAACCGGATAAATGCATAAAGTTATATGTAAAAAGTAAACAATACACCTGAATTAGCTACATATCAATGTCTCATACTTCATCCACAGAATTTAAACAAACTCAAATTATTTATCTAGAGCAGGAAATTATGTAAAAGTTTATACAAATCAATGGAAATCATCTGGTCTAAAATTCCCCATATGTTCGCCAACCCCCCTGATACTGAGGCACATAAGAACTGTCAGGGATTTTGTAAAAACTACAAGTACAACACAATTAACCAAACAATGGATCTGGTTTTATGGTCTGCTATTTTTTTAAACATCCAGAACATTTTGTTCCAGAATAAGGTTTCCATTCTTGTTTCATTAACTATACTTGAACCACTGTAACACTGATGAGATATCCTGGGGTCATTCATAAGTTCTCAACAGAGAAATGCATGATCGTGATACTGTGTCCTTATTATTGTTTAATTTATGCAAGGCCGCTCTTAAAAAATTGTTTGATTGGCATAACCCTACCCAGAAACATTTAGGTGAGTATACAGTCAAGTAATTAAGTCACTTTTAATTAGGCAATTTTACTGATTCCAACCAAAACCTGAAATCTTCATGAAGTAAATGGTTGAAGATACCTGGAAAAGATATTGTAGCAACAGACTGTAAAAGTGCAGTTGTCACCCCCAACTTGTATAAAAGAAGAGTCCCAAGTCTAAGGTCAGCAACTACAGACTTCTCTTATCTGCATGGCTTTCAAACTTATGGAGCATATTTTAGTTTCCAACATTATGACTCACTTTGATAATAATGACCTCCTGAAGTAAATCATAGGGAAAAGATGTGCCAAATGTGGGTCTCGAACCCACAACACCCTATACACAAGTATGCCGCTCTCCTGACTGAGCTAACCAGGCGTCCATCTAACCCCATACCGCTACACTCCTCCCCTTCCGGCATTTGAGACTCACACAACTCTGCCACCATTGAAGTAAATCAAGGGGAAAAAGTGAGCTGGATTTGGGGTTCGAACCCATGACCCTCTAAACACTAGTACGGTGCTCTACCAACTGAGATAACGGCGCGGCCGTCTAACACAACACCACAACACAACTTAGACAGTACCAGCATGGCTTTTGATTTAAGAATAGCCGTGAAACACAACTAATTGCTTTTATGCAAGAGGACTTTGAAAACCATGAATCTATTTTCCCTTTACCTAGCCATGTTTTCCATGCAGTTTTAATTGTATGCACATAGAGAGTAACTATGTGCATTAATGGTTTGTACGAGTAGAAAAAGTAGACACATAGAACGCCACAAAACAATGCCTCACCACACAGATCCTGGCCCTAGGAAGAGACTGCTAAATTCAATCATAAACCTCCATAGACAATTACATGGGTAGATAGCACTGACATACTTTGGTTCTTGTACGAATATGCACACATTAATGGCATTATGCCGAGCTTACAACTTGACTCAATGTTATGTTATTTCTTGAGTTTTCGCGACTTCATAATCAGTGAAATTTAACACCGCCATAGAAGATAAAAACTAAGACTTAGGGACAATAGAAAGAATTCCACATAAATCATTTTTAAAAGATTGAAAATCATATATAATCAATACCTTTGCATATTTCCTCAAATAAATTTTGTTCGGGCACCTTTGTGATGACAGACATTTTGAACCGAACAACAACTGTTATAAACAAATCCGTTTAAAAAGTAGCTCTACAGGAATACCAAATATTCATCTACAGAAAGTTTAATCATACAAATAATGTTGAGGTTGGTTTGAGTACTTAATATGTTATTTTATATAAAATTAAATTAAGATTTAAACATTTGTAATAAATACTAGTCGTGCGCGTACTAATACAATGTTGTCAGGCATTACCAAGGGAGGTTACTCTAACCAGGAAGTGAGATTTGGAAAACACATGATTGTCAAATATCAATAATCATGACTGAGGTAAATAAACATCGATTGTTGGTTGTCTTTATGTTTTAGTGTTGTGTGTTCAGCAATGCATTTTGGTTGAGACGTTCTCAGGTGTTTTCTTAGGGTGTTGTCAATTTTCATATCAATTGATGATATTCAGAATATTGTTTGACAAATTGATATTTATTCTGTATTCTCACGGAATCACAGCATGGCTTATGGGCTAGATGATCCTGCGAATCCCAACTGCTCTAGACCATACATACTATCGCCAGTCAACTTCAGTGAAAGCGCCAGGTGGACCTCATACTAATGGACTCCGTAAAGGCGTTTGATAAAATTATTCATCAACGCCTCCTTCACAAACTGCAGTTTTACGGAGTGAGAGGGAAGACCCTTAACTGGATAGAATCCTTCCTCACTGGCCGCAAGCAACAAGTCCTCCTGGAAGGTGATAAATGTACACAGGTAGACAGTGTCTGGTGTGCTGCAGGGACTACTGTACTCGGGCCACTTTTATTTCTCGCCTACATCAATGACCTCCTGGAATGCGCAACCTACTCTGAGTCTGAAACCAGAATATTTGCAGATGACAGTATCCTATTTCGACTCATTAGGAACGAGACAATGCTGACCTTCTCCAATGGGATCTGGAAGCCTTAGAGAAATTGGACCGACTGGCAGACGATGTTCCATCCAGCCAAATGTACAGTAAGCACTGTGCATCTGTAAAAAAACAACTGTCATCGTATTGAGACCAAGTTCACTCTCCATGGTGAGACCGCACAGACAGTTGATAGCAGCAAAGCTTGGCTTTGTGAGACAGAATCGCAAGGACTGTTAACCGATCGTCAAGTCAGCAGTGTACACTACCATCATCAGACCGGGTCTAGAATCTGTGTATGGGATCCAGCAACTTCTGCAGAAGCTAACACGATGGAACAGATACAGAGGAAGGCGTCAAGATCTGTCTACAACAGTTACATTGACCGCGATGTGTAACAAAGATAAGTGACCTTGGGTGGTGCTATTTAAAATTAACAACAGTATTGTTGAAGTGCCAGAGAACCTGCTAGTAGACAGTGATGTCAGAACCAGAGGAGCTAACAGGTCGTACCAAATAAGAACAATCAGGGGTTGGAATCTGCTGCCAACCAGAGTGACCAAATGCCAGACTCCAGAGTGATTCAGGGCAGATGTCCGACCCTCCAACCTCAGCAGCATTAGCTAAATACTCCGTGTATAACTGTATATAGTTTTAATATGAAAATATTTTATTGTAAATAGCCGGCTGTTTTATCGGGCATTGCAGTTATAATACAGGGTACTAGACATTCTGGTAGGAGCCCTATCCCTACAACAGATGAAGAAGATTATTTACAGTCCAAATTCATTTTTGTTGATTGCCAGTACTCCTGTCCTGCTAAACAAACCATGACTCTAGTTCCACAGGTTTACATTCAGTGTTCTTGGACCAATATGGTGTATCTATATGGATGTACTCGGGGGATAAATAGCTCTTTTCAGCTGATGACAATATTGGGGTAAAGGTATAGTCCAAATAGCTAGACGTTTAGCACTTGTCATTTCACCATTTATATTTATCATCTGATATTTCATACATTTTTTTATTGTTGAGCGTTAAGTGAAATGTTAGGATGTCTGTAAAAGTCCAAATAATTCGAGAATGTAACACAGAATTTGATAACTTTAGCCTAACAAACATATCTCAAACTAGTGCTTACTTCCATACCTTATAAAGGCCATTTATTTCTTCTTATCTGTGAAGGACCTTAAATCATGTAAACTTAGATCCTTAGTTTTTTTTGCAAGATGGGACCCTGACTAAGATGTTTTGGAATGTACTCCTTTTTACAAGAGGTCACAGCTAATACTAAAAAATTGGTATTTTGATGTCCGTTAGGTTTGTATTCATTTTTATTTGTATACGTCAAATTCCACCGGCGATGCGCGGGCGGGCGGCGCCCAGAAGGTTGTCTGATCAATAACTTTAGAAGCATTTGTCTAATCATCACCAAATTTGGTCAGAATGTGTATGGGCATAATATCTTGGACAAGTTAGATAACCAGCCATATCGCTTGAGTCTCTCGGGAGTTGTCGCCCTTTAATTATAGAAATTACCTAAAATAGGTCTTGTCCGATCAATAACTTTAGAAGCATTTGTCCAATCACCACCAAATTTAGTCAGAATGTGTATGGGTATAATATCTGGGACAAGTTCGATAACCAGCCATAATGCTGTAGAGACTCGGGAGTTATCGCCCTTTAATTATAGAAATTACCTAAAATTTGTCTTACATAAAACTTTTTACACTGATTTGTTTTCAAGCTCCAGTGATATAACCATAGAACAGGCATATTTTACGATAGCCAGCTGTCTTCTCCAGAATCTCTTCAAATCAATTCTGTGTAGTCCTGGAAAGAAGCGTTCTTTGAAATTGTGTTCAAGTTACTGACAAGTTACATGTATGTAAATAACATAATACAAAATGTATATGCATATAGCTGGAGATTACTACATACGAAATGTATAAAAGGTCCATGGTGTAGAAGTAGCTGTATGACAATGTCAGCGAATGACTTCATTAATATTTATTGGCGCTGTTACTTACCTTACCTTTGTCTCTCTATATTTTCAGGAAGTAAAAACATACCTGACAAAACTGATGCAGAGGTAAGATATTCAAACACTATATTTTTACTGCACTTGATCAGTATTCCTTCGTCTTCTCTGGAAAGTCTGAAATATTTAAATGATTGTATGTTAGGTATGTGTATAGTGACTAACATAGAGTTTCTAATATTTGTTTTGTTTCTATGAACCTTGTGCATTTAATGTAAAACTTCCATTTATGTTCTACCTGTGATACCATGGATGTGTGTTAGCAATGTTTGATGGAGGACAATGGGTGGAAATAACTGCAGCATATCTAAAACTCCTATCAGTAATGTAGGACTATTTTATTGACAAATCAATATATCAACTGTGCTGTGTATTGTTCTTATTTCAGTGTGGATGGGTTGTTGGCTATTGTAATCACAGATAGAGATGGCGTACCAGTGCTTAAAGGTATAACATGACATGTAAATGTATTTGTTTATCTTTTCCATGTTGTTGTACATCTGTTAATACTTGTTTCCTACAGACTACAGCTTGCCGTTGTACCATTGTAATCATTCTGGTTATATAGATGCTGCCTTCTTTCATTTACTTCACTTCTTGGTTTTAAATAAAAGTATTACATATTCAACACATTTGTGTTTGTATGATTAGAGAACTTTGTTTATAGTCAAGTCATCACAATATGAAAACACATGTTACCCTACCTGACACTTTAATTATGTGTTGTATACCTGTTTGTTTGTCTATCTCTGTGAAATTATGATATAATGGAATTTAAAATTGTGAGAAGGTAGGTTGGGTTAGAAAACTGTGTTCCCTTGTAATTTCTCTGGTGTTTTTAAATTGTGGTTTGTTATTTGGTTCATTGTAGGTCATGCATCGTTCTGTACATCTGTCTGACACGGACCAATATTATTGTCATATTTTGGCAATATGTCTGCCTTGTTGGGCAACTTATAATGCAGTAAATAATAATAAATGTCCATTATAAGTTTTACAAGAAGTACTAATACTTTCTTGTGTCTATTGTTTTGTTTCAGTGGCTTCAGAACAGACACCAGAACTCGTATTACGGCATAACTTCTTGGGAACTTTTGGATTAGCTGCCAATCAAGCCAGCAAGTTAGGAATGTCTACAAATAAATCTATTGTCTGCTTGTATGAGAATCATCAGGTATGTTTAATCTATGTGCATTTCAGTCTCATTTTAGTATGATACAATCCTTACTTAAACATCATATCATTTTCAAGAGCAATAGTCTTAAGAGAACATGCTACAATTGCATTTACTACCTAGGTCAGCATTTCATCTTGCCCAGTCAGAGACTCTTGTTTTGTTAATGATAGCAATTGTTAAAGCTTCACAATTATGGTATCAAGTTTAAACATGGACATGATGCATCTATGAATGTTTTGCCCCAGTGGGAGGGGTAGGAAGCATACAGGGGGTGTCAGACAGCAGACGATGCCCAGTGCAAGGAAATTTGACTGACCTACAGAAAGTCCACATCTCAGGAAACTTGGCAAGAATTTTCATCCCGATCGGATTTGGATGCATAGAACAGCTTTGACCCTTGGGATTTCGAAAAAAGTTCCAGCTTCAGGGGTGGGGTATATCAATGGGCAAAACAATTGAAATGACATGAGCAATATAGCACTGGTACTTATTTTCTCTTACAGTATCCTTCAGTATGATACATGTATACCACATTGACTCTTATTTCGATCCATCTGGGATAAATCTATGAAGTAATGCTGGTTGATTTTATGTTTGAACTTTGTGCATTATGTACCTATATATATTTTTGCCCAAGGGGGGGGGGGGTGCAATGGGCTGACCCTTGGGAATTAATCTTTTTGTCTTTTTAGGGGTCTAATTCCCCATCCTAGAGCCAAACATTTTGTCTATATCCCCAAAGAAGGAGATGCTAATATCCCACTTCTATTAAAAATGCGGCCAAAGTCTATTTCCCTGGACCCTAAATCATTTGGTGTGCCAAATTTGCACCTGTCGGGAATCGTCTTCTGTTTAAGGTCCTGGATATCCATGCCTCGGCCCATTGGGGCAAAACATTGATAAGTGGATTATGTTGATGTATGGTATCAAGATCATGTGTAGTTAAATGATAGGACATTTTATTGACTGTTAACTGCTATATTCCAATTGGACAATTCCATGACAAACCTGTATCAGTATTATTGGTTATAACGTCGAGTATTTCCCAATGGAAATTTAATGTCTCAAACTGCTTGCTTTCTCAGAAGTTTCTTTGGTTGCTTAATTTTGATTTCTAGAATTAAATGATCATGAAAATGTTATGAAATTTGTCTCAATCCATTTGAAAAGGATTTTTAAGAATTAATATACATTTGAGTAAGGTGCTTTTGACGTGATGTTGTTTTTTGAAGTTTAATTTTGCATTTGAATTGCTATCAAAAAAGCAGACATCCAATTTTAATATTTTTGGTATTAAATGAAACCAGAAAATTATATGTATTAGAAATGTAAAATCCCGAAAATCAATTTTGTGGTCACTAATAAAGGTTTTGTTATGGAACAGCTCAATGAATCCACACTCTGTCATACATTTCAGATTGTACAGATCAACCTACCACCATTGTTGTTAACATTTATTGCTTCCAGTGAAACAAATACAGGTATGTTATTTCTCCTAGTCATTCTGATTTCATTTCTTAATAATTATTGGACTTGAAGCTTCTATGTCCTGTCAGTATTTTTGTTAATATGTTTGTAATTTATTCTGATAGTTTTCAAACCATTCAAGTGAATTTTACAGAACTACAGGAAATACAGCATTTACACAAACCTTTCTACATTTATAATAGGTATTGGGTAACTGAACTATCACCTATTTATGCTTGGAAATAGAACTACAGATTTTTTGTTCTTTAATTGGCAATTATTAAACGTTTACCACAGTGAGGGTAAAACTGAAAGACTGGTTTACTATATCCTTAAATCTCTCAACAGCCAGTAAAGGTCTACAATGGATACAAGTTAGTCACTATAAGAGAATGATACCATGTTATACCATCAGTCTGGTAGATTGGATATATATCTGTACTGTGTCTGCTAGATTGGATATATATCTGTACTGTGTCTGCTAGATTGGATATATATCTGTATTGTGTCTGCTAGATTGGATATATATATGTATTGTGTCTGCTAGATTGGATATATATCTGTATTGTGTCTGCTAGATTGGATATATATCTGTATTGTGTCTGCTAGATTGGATATATATCTGTATTGTGTCTGCTAGATTGGATATATATATGTACTGTGTCTGCTAGATTGGATATATATCTGTACTGTGTCTGCTAGATTGGATATATATATGTACTGTGTCTGCTAGATTGGATATATATCTGTATTGTGTCTGCTAGATTGGATATATATCTGTATTGTGTCTGCTAGATTGGATATATATCTGTATTGTGTCTGCTAGATTGGATATATATCTGTACTGTGTCTGCTAGATTGGATATATATCTGTACTGTGTCTGCTAGATTGGATATATATATGTACTGTGTCTGCTAGATTGGATATATATCTGTATTGTGTCTGCTAGATTGGATATATATCTGTATTGTGTCTGCTAGATTTGATATATATCTGTATTGTGTCTGCTAGAATGGATATATATCTGTATTGTGTCTGGTAGATTGGATATATATCTGTACTGTGTCTGCTAGATTGGATATATATCTGTATTGTGTCTGCTAGATTTGATATATATCTGTATTGTGTCTGCTAGATTGGATATATATCTGTATTGTGTCTGGTAGATTGGATATATATCTGTATTGTGTCTGGTAGATTGGATATATATCTGTATTGTGTCTGGTAGATTGGATATATATCTGTATTGTGTCTGCTAGATTGGATATATATCTGTATTGTGTCTGCTAGATTGGATATATATCTGTATTGTGTCTGCTAGATTGGATATATATCTGTATTGTGTCTGCTAGATTGGATATATATCTGTATTGTGTCTGGTAGATTGGATATATATCTGTATTGTGTCTGCTAGATTGGATATATATCTGTATTGTGTCTGCTAGATTGGATATATATCTGTATTGTGTCTGCTGGATTGGATATATATCTGTATTGTGTCTGCTAGATTGGATATATATCTGTATTGTGTCTGCTAGAATGGATATATATCTGTATTGTGTCTGCTGGATTGGATATATATCTGTATTGTGTCTGCTAGAATGGATATATATCTGTATTGTGTCTGCTAGATTGGATATATATATGTACTGTGTCTGGTAGAATGGATATATATCTGTATTGTGTCTGCTAGATTGAATATATATCTGTATTGTGTCTGGTAGATTGGATATATATCTGTATTGTGTCTGCTAGATTGGATATATATCTGTACTGTGTCTGCTAGATTGGATATATATCTGTACTGTGTCTGCTAGATTGGATATATATCTGTACTGTGTCTGCTAGATTGGATATATATCTGTATTGTGTCTGTTTCAGGGCTTCTTCTAGATATGGACAGTAACTTGGAGGACATTTTAAAAGATTTACAGCGAGTTGTAATCAGTAGTGCGTGATTTCGGTGAATGTTCAAACCAAGTTGTGACCACACATTCTTTCATTGTAGAATATCATATGTTAATGCCCACATCATCATGTTGTCTGAGTCGGATATTATCCAGACAAAAAACCAAACAGTGATTTTGTTGTTGCTTGATGAATATCTGGTCTCGAGGCCAGTCAGCGGACAGTCTTGTTAAATAGGTCAATGATGTGGAAACAAGTTTATTATCCAGTTTTTGCTTGTAAATGCATGGGCAAAATGTTCCATAAGGAAGTTTGTTTAGTCAACTTTTCAATAAATATTCTTTTGATCTTGGTTGAAGTATTGTGTGTTAATGTTTATACCAGATACAGAGATCATGTAAGTATACTACAGTAAAACCTACATAATAAGACCACCAGTGGGACCCTTAAAAACTGATCTTATTATTGAGGTGGTCTTAATAATGAGGCTAAATAAAGAGAAAAACAGTGAAAATGGGCTTGAAAATTGTAGTCTCAATTTTGAGGTGGTTTCAATAATGAAATGGTCTTTAGGTGAGGTTTTACTGGATATCACAATATCACATCACAACAAAGTACTTTGCCAAAAATATGAATTCAAAATTGTGTTTTTCAGTTTCAAGTATTATGAGATTTGAATTCTGGTATTTATTTGAAGTACCACATAGGGTATTTGCTCTCGTAGCGGCATCTTGATGAACCAATTTGGAAGTGACTTTAGTTATTGTCATTGTAACGACATTAGTACTGGAGATAGATGTTCAATGCTGTGAGTTGAGCGAAATACTGATATTTGTTACAATAAGAATGTGTCATTATTATGTTTTAGTGCAATAAAAATTATCCCGGATAAGTTTGTTTATTTTTTGTATTACATGCAATTCAAACAACCATTAATTTGGCTATCAAACAATAATATTTACAACAAGACAATAAACATTTGCAAGTCTAGGTGTTATCATCACCAACGTTGAGGCTTTCTATTTACCATATGATTAACTACATGTACTACTTGTTTCCCAAATTGCTGTCACATGTATACTGACTGAGGTACAGTTCCTAGACTGCTTATCTGCCAACACATCTTTTACTTGTATGTCACATCCTTTTTATGCTTCCAAAATGTAGAACAGTTCAAAGATAGCTACCGTTATGTTACACCACACTTGCATATACAGCATCAGCAATATGTCAAACCTGACGTCTGTCAAGTTGACTGCAGTACTCTCACCACACTTACACATACAGCATCAGCAATATGTCAAACCTGACGTCTGTCAAGTTGACTGCACTACTCTCAGATCAATTTTACATTTGTAGTTTCATTTCATGTTGGAGGTTGCTGGTTTGAAATCCCAGGTGAGGCACATGTTCTATGTAACAGTTTCACTGGAGATAACAACCAAATCATTCGTCCCCCATTTCGAATTCCTTTCAGGACGACACTGGTCAACTGACCACAGTGTATAAATGACGAACTGTTGAAAAATTGCACCATGAGAACCATTTTTTCATCTTCAGCGAGGTTTTCCATGATAGTTATCATCAGTAATCTATTAGAGCAAAAACAGTGTAGAGAAAAACTAATTTTTATAATTTCGTAATTTTATTTGTTTCCATACACTTATATACATGTATCTTCATCAAGACGTACACTACAAGACAGCCATCATGTATGTAAACATTCAATGATACTTGAAATACAAACACAACATGAATATGTAAATGATTCTACAACAAACTGAGTTCTCGGCAAAAAGTATTGAAACTGCTTCCTTATCAAAACTGAGCCAAAAAAGTTTTTCCAGACCCTCAAATTTATAATTATGTAACATTAATACCAAATGATTATATACAACATCCATTTCATTCTTACTTTGACAGAAAACGATTTGATCCCTGGAATCAACCAGAACTTGGTTACTGTAACAACTTAACTAAAAAGAAGCTGTTAACAGATATGAACCTATTGGAGACAAACCGTCGACAGATTTGAACCTATCAGTAACAGACACTGTCGACAGATGTGACAAAAACTGTCCACAGACCTGAGATAATCAATGAAAGAAACTGTCGACAACAGATAACGGGGACAGTTGAAATTTCATTTAGTACTGTTTACGTTTTACAACAGAGATACAGTCACTTGTATCATTCACAAGGAGAGACAAATGAATATGTTTTGACAATATGAATGTTCACAACAGCACAAGTTTGGACATAAATCTTCTGTTTAACTAACAAGTCTTAACATAGAAGACATTCACAAAATCCAACCATTGTAATGCCATTATCAGATGTTCAATAAAACCTTGTTCAGAGGTATTTAACATAATTACCAGGTAACAGCAAAACATGACATATGGCATGAAATATTGTGTCCTGTTTGCCTGTCAGTTATACCAACACAATCATCAGTATGCCATGCCTGAGAAACCCGTATCACTAACCATCATCAATCCCCATCTCTCCACATTGTGTTTTATACAGTCTTTGTATAATGTATAATTTTCACTTGACAATGACAGATATAAGGCAAACTAATGATAACGTCCAACGTAAATTCTAATTTCACATAATTTTGTAGACTAAATGGGAGTTCTATGTCAAGTTTTCCATCTTTAAGCCATTCCAGCAGGCTTTTTACCACCATGAAATTCTTCAATACACAAATGGCAACTCCAGTTTCCTGAAATAATCAATGGAACAAAATAGGAATGGTAACATCACAAACATTCCATAATATTGCATCTAATAGCTTTTATTCTACTTGAAAACCAATAAATCTGTAATAGTTTCAACATTAACAAGTTTATACTGAGCCAGTTCTGATGTAAATTATCAGTTAAGTTTTACATATTCATGATCCATTGCTATTTTCAAATGGGAAAACATTGTTTATCTCTGAAAGTTAAAATCAATGTCTTTAATGCTTGGCTTGTGAAGCCCTGATATAGAATTGTTTCTATTTGGGATGGCAGCAGTCATACATGGAGAGTGGGGTTGACAAATGAGAAATGCACACAAATGCCAAATGTTTTTCCGAATGAAGGCCTTCATGCTTAATATATCAACAACAAATCACTCCAATAAATATGACATACAAGCTTAAGATACATAATTCTACTATACCTTCAGGTGCCTCAGCTAGCGGAGGATTCAAACAATACATGTGGTAACCACGGTCACAATCGTCACAGAACAGTAACTGCTCCTATATACATACAACAATACATGTTAGATATCAGTAACTGCTCCTATATACATACAGCAATACATGTTAGATATCAGTAACTGCTCCTATATACATACAACAATACATGTTAGATATCAGTAACTGCTCCTATATACATACAACAATACATGTTAGATATCAGTAACTGCTCCTATATACATACAACAATTACATGTTAGATATCAGTAACTGCTCCTATATACATACAACAATTACATGTTAGATATCAGTAACTGCTCCTATATACATACAACAATTACATGTTAGATATCAGTAACTGCTCCTATATACATACAACAATACATGTAAGATATCAGTAACTGCTCCTATATACATACAACAATACATGTTAGATATCAGTAACTGCTCCTATATACATACAACAATACATGTTAGATATCAGTAACTGCTCCTACATACATACAACAATTACATGTTAGATATCAGTAACTGCTCCTATATACATACGACAATACATGTTAGATATCAGTAACTGCTCCTATATACATACAACAATACATGTTAGATATCAGTAACTGCTCCTATATACATACAACAATACATGTTAGATATCAGTAACTGCTCCTACATACATACAACAATTACATGTTAGATATCAGTAACTGCTCCTATATACATACAACAATACATGTTAGATATCAGTAACTGCTCCTATATACATACAACAATACATGTTAGATATCAGTAACTGCTCCTATATACATACAACAATACATGTTAGATATCAGTAACTGCTCCTATATACATACAACAATACATGTTAGATATCAGTAACTGCTCCTATATACATACAACAATACATGTTAGATATCAGTAACTGCTCCTATATACATACAACAATACATGTTAGATAACAGTAACTGCTCCTATATACATACAACAATACATGTTAGATATCAGTAACTGCTCCTATATACATACAACAATACATGTTAGATATCAGTAACTGCTCCTATATACATACAACAATACATGTTAGATATCAGTAACTGCTCCTATATACATACAACAATACATGTTAGATATCAGTAACTGCTCCTATATACATACAACAATACATGTTAGATATCAGTAACTGCTCCTATATACATACAACAATACATGTTAGATATCAGTAACTGCTCCTATATACATACAACAATACATGTTAGATATCAGTAACTGCTCCTATATACATACAACAATACATGTTAGATATCAGTTACTTCTCCTATATACATACAACAATACATGTTAGATATCAGTAACTGCTCCTATATACATACAACAATTACATGTTAGATATCAGTAACTGCTCCTATATACATACGACAATACATGTTAGATATCAGTAACTGCTCCTATATACATACAACAATACATGTTAGATATCAGTAACTGCTCCTATATACATACAACAATACATGTTAGATATCAGTAACTGCTCCTATATACATACATCAATACATGTTAGATATCAGTAACTGCTCCTATATACATACAACAATACATGTTAGATATCAGTAACTGCTCCTATATACATACAACAATACATGTTAGATATCAGTAACTGCTCCTATATAATACAACAATACATGTAAGATATCAGTAACTGCTCCTATATACATACAACAATACATGTTAGATATCAGTAACTGCTCCTATATACATACAACAATACATGTTAGATATCAGTAACTGCTCCTATATAATACAACAATACATGTTAGATATCAGTAACTGCTCCTATATACATACAACAATACATGTTAGATAACAGTAACTGCTCCTATATACATACAACAATACATGTTAGATATCAGTAACTGCTCCTATATACATACAACAATACATGTTAGATAACAGTAACTGCTCCTATATACATACAACAATACATGTTAGATATCAGTAACTGCTCCTATATACATACAACAATACATGTTAGATAACAGTAACTGCTCCTATATACATACAACAATACATGTTAGATATCAGTAACTGCTCCTATATACATACAACAATACATGTTAGATAACAGTAACTGCTCCTATATACATACAACAATACATGTTAGATAACAGTAACTGCTCCTATATACATACAACAATACATGTTAGATAACAGTAACTGCTCCTATATACATACAACAATACATGTTACATATCAGTAACTGCTCCTATATACATACAACAATACATGTTAGATATCAGTTACTGCTCCTATATACATACAACAATACATGTTAGATATCAGTAACTGCTCCTATATACATACATCAATACATGTAAGATATCAGTAACTGCTCCTATATACATACAACAATACATGTTAGATATCAGTAACTGCTCCTATATACATACAACAATACATGTAAGATATCAGTAACTGCTCCTATATACATACAACAATACATGTTAGATGACTCTTAACATTGTGTTAATAATTCTTAAAGTCCACTATGTAACTTAAACTGGAACAATTGACTGGCTGTTTATGAAGATGTTTCTCTGTACAATTCCTTAACTTTAACAAGCAAAACCTCAGGCCCAGTGTTCACAAAGAATTTATTTTCAGAATCAAGATCAAATAAAGTTTCCTACAAACTTTGAAAAAATCTGGCTGTGCAAAGCTTATTTTTTAAACAAAATGTAATTTGTGTTTGTTTAAAAAGAGTACAATCAAACTGATCCCAATCAGTCGAAACTTTGTGAACACAGGACCAGAAGACAAGACCATGTAAGCAGTGATGTTTTTTAAGATGTAGATCTCATCCTGGTATATCTAGCAAACTATAATGCAGTCAACACAATGTCAACCACACACAGATAGGTGGCAGGAGCAAATAAAAGAGCAGTACAGCATCATTCTTGTATTTTATGTTCATTGAGAAATGCATTCAAAACACAATTCAATGCCTATTAAAGTAAAATGTACTATGATTATATTTATTCTTGTAACATATTTATGGATTCAAAATAAACTAAGTACACAGAAGTTACAGACCTAGTAGGTCATTCAAAATATTAGATAAAATGCCACGAAGAGAAGCAAAACAATCAAAATCTCAATCACAAAAATCTGGAAACAACAAAGACTGATCAGCACAAGATATGGTGTCAAAGACTTATGTAAGTACAAACACTTTTTACTTACATCATTTTCAGAAGTTCCACATAAACCACATGATTTACATTCAATACATTGCCATGGATACTTCTTCACGGATATTGTCATATTTGCTGTAAATTGCAGGCATGTTGGATGACCTATGAGAACACAGTAATAGAAATACGGCCTTTAATACATGGCATCAAACATAACATGGGTTGAAGCAATATGAGAACACAGTAATAGAAATACGGCCTTTAATACATGGCATCAAACATAACATGGGTTGAAGCAATATGAGAACACAGTAATAGAAATACAGCCTTTAATACATGGCATCAAACATAACATGGGTTGAAGCAATATTATATTGTTATAGTGTAATCAGGCGCGTAGCTGAGCCCAAATTGCCTTTAGCACTCTGCTAGGGGGGTCCGGGGGCATGCTCCCCTGGGAATTTTTTTGTAACTGGAACGGTCTATGGTGTCTTTTCGAGTATATTTTACAACATAGAATGTGGTCCTATTACCCCCAGTGTACATTTTTATTGCGTTTTTCGCATTTATTTCATTTTTATTTTTTCGACCTGTCTAAAATTATTTTACGCACGTGCATACGTGCGTAAGCCTAGCTACGCGCCTGGTAATTAATGTATATTTAATAACTTTTTACATATTTGTGTCATTCTAATAATGCAGCAACTACACTGTACTACATGTACTTGAAATAAACTATTTTAATGTACTATTTGGCCTATTTACTTTAATAAGAATTCTCAACGGAGATTTTGAAATGTTTCCCAGGATATGTTTGTTTCATCACAGAATGGGAATGACTAACACCAACAGATGAAGCATACCTAATACAGATTGTTGATACAAATAATCAGTATCTTTCGGGACATAATTTGGTGCAGCAATACAAAAAGTCTGAAATGTGAGAAAGTTCATGTTATACATACCAGATCTACCGCAGTCACTACAGGACACCAACTCTTCAGCAGAGTTCGTTTTCTTGTTCTCATCAGCATCTCCGAGACAGAAGTCACAATAGTTACTGTTCTGTATCTTCCCGTCCTCACCACGCTCTGAAAGTATCATACAATTATGTCTTAAGGTGCATGAAATCTTTTGCTTTCATTCACTCAAATATACAATTAATAAATTAAATTTTTAAGAAACTGACAGTAGAAAAATTGAAGGATATTCAAATAAGTATTTCACATACTTATGAAAGATTTGAAATTGTATGAACATGATTTTGCAAGACAAGTCAGAATTTGCACTGATTTACTATTTAATGTCATACGTTTTTAATCAAATTATATCTATAAAATATCTTTATATACCATAATCATCTGATCATGAAAATAACCTGGCAAGACAAAATACATGCACAATCAACAAACGAAAATGTCATAATCATGGACAGAAATATATTCTAATTATAATTAAAAAAATTAACAATTTAAAATTGTCAGTAAATTTAAATACAATGTATATAGCGAATCTTTTCCTACAAATAAATGTACAAGAAATCATTGAAAGACAGTACTTTCATATCACATCCCTTTGAGAACAGAATCAAGAACTTTAATAAGAAGTCACAAGTATGGTTTCTCCCTTGTACTCTTCATATTGAGTGAAAAATATTTTATTTTCAGGAAGATGAGAAGATTTTTCAGTTCAAAAAATATTCATGACAATAATGTAACGAGTGGTTCTAGCATGACAATACTGTAAGGTATGACAAGTCCTGGCACATTGTACATCGACGAGTGGTTCTAGCATGACAATACTGTAAGGTATGACAAGTCCTGGCACATTGTACATCGTCGAGTGGTTCTAGCATGACAATAATGTAAGGTATGACAAGTCCTGGCACATTGTACATCGACGAGTGGTTCTAGCATGACAATACTGTAAGGTATGACAAGTCCTGGCACATTGTACATCGTCGAGTGGTTCTAGCATGACAATACTGTAAGGTATGACAAGTCCTGGCACATTGTACATCAACGAGTGGTTCTAGCATGACAATACTGTAAGGTATGACAAGTCCTGGCACATTGTACATCAACGAGTGGTTCTAGCATGACAATAATGTAAGGTATGACAAGTCCTGGCACATTGTACATCAAGGAGTGGTTCTAGCATGACAATACTGTAAGGTATGACAAGTCATGGCACATTGTACATCAACGAGTGGTTCTAGCATGACAATACTGTAAGGTATGACAAGTCCTGGCACATTGTACATGAACGAGTGGTTCTAGCATGACAATACTGTAAGGTATGACAAGTCCTGGCAAATTGTACATCGACGAGTGGTTCTAGCATGACAATAATGTAAGGTATGACAAGTCCTGGCAAATTGTACATCGTCGAGTGGTTCTAGCATGACAATACTGTAAGGTATGATAAGTCCTGGCAAATTGCACATCGACGAGTGGTTCTAGCATAGTCAAAACTATAGATCTTACATGGTAAATTAAAATAAAATTTATTTTTGAAACTAAATTTTAGAAATGAGTTAAGTACAAGGTTCCAGTGAAGGGGCCACATGAATTGATATAAGATATTAACATGAAAGAGAGTTATCCATTTCACACTATTTTAAACAAACCCCTAAATCTCACAGTAAATATAAGTGTTCCCTCAAACCTATTTATGTTAGCCAAGTCAATACTGTATTAAATACACCAATCACACTACACATCAGTGTTACACATGGTAACACAATTATAATTATGTACTACAGACTAGCAAATTGAAACATCTCTTAGAGTTAAGTTAACTTTTCATTAACAAATTAGCCTACAATTATAAGTTACCAAGCTTCTTTTAAAGTTAACCAAAAGTAAAAAATGAACTTTACAATAGGATTATTAAGATGTTTTAAGGAAAATTTTATATATAAATCAAATGTTCAATGCAACAATGGTTATTATATACTATATTTTGCTAAAAAGTCAATAATATTGAAACCATGCCAATACAGCTAGGTACTTGATGTAGCTATAAGCTATGTTTAACATGGGAATGTTTTAATGCTATCAGTGTTGTGTTGAAATATAGAAATTCTACATCCCTTCTTCTGTCAAATAAGACAGAATATTTGTGTTTTGACACTGATTTTTTCTGTTGATATAAAAAGTCAGAAACATTATCACGCAAGTATGTCACTATGACAACTCTATCAATTACTCTATGTATTATAAATTTTAATCGCAATTTCGGTAAAAAACAACTTTGAAAGAAGCTTCATTTGTAACAAGGGAGACAACCATACCAGAATATTCCACAGAACCCACAGGGCTCTGTTTACTTAATTGTCATCTTTTCACTGAAAATATTCAACAAAAATAATTCAATACAAAAATATTTTATTTTGCAAGTATTTATCCACTGAGTTTAAAATACTAATTCCTAGAGGCAATTTAAATTCCTAAGCAGACGCAGTGTTTAAATTCTGATTAACAAAAATATTCTTTTTGGTTGAATTTTGATAAAAATCACCAGATTTGTGAATCAAAACCTTTCATAACAAAAGCTGAATAAGTACCAAGACAAAAAAATACTTTGCCATTTAAAATGCAGGAAATGGCATATAAATCTAAAGCACAAGATATCAAAATTTGTAAAAAAGAATTGAAATCATTCATTGTGTCAATAACCTAATTCAAAAGTTACATGCAAAGAAACAGGAGAATGTACAGTCGTCAAAGTAACGTAGATTGAGTAGCTATGTAAATTGTACATAAATAACAGGGGAAGCATTGAACATGATACATTATTGAGTGCATAATCACAGGAGACCATCACTAACAAACATTATCGAAAGGGGAAGTTTCAGACAGACTGCACCAGGAAGTACACATAAAAAACACATACCGGTATACATTTATAATAAAGGACTGCCATTCGTACATGTATTATGCTTTTCATCATACAAAATCATCCCAAAATCTATCCATATGCTGATATTCAGAAATGATCCAGGCAAGAATAATGTTATATCTGTCAACTTTTTCATGCAATTAACATAAATGTAAAAAATTAACATATAAATAAATTGACAATTGTTACAAAAATAAAACCATGATGAAAATATATTCATGAAATAAAATTGTAACTAGAATTGGAAATTAATTGAGTTTGAATTAGAGTAAATGAACAACAAAATGTCACAAGTAAAATGCGAATGCTAACGAAGGGCAGAGTTCTTTCCAGTGACCTTGATGGTACATATCCAACATTGACATAGGACGCACCTCGTCATGCTTAAAATCTGTGTAAAGTTCTATTACGGCATTCCTTCAATCATATCAAAGTTAAAGACAAGATCTAACCACTGACTTACACACGGACAGACAGTGTGAGCACTATATGCCTCTCTTCAGACCAATAAAATATCATAATACAGCCATTATTTTGACAATTGTACGCAAACTGGTTACATATATGTAACGACATGAAGCCGGAAATGTTTTATTTTTTATTTTATCCCGGCCCTTCCAATCCAAATGACTGAATAACAAGCCATGAAAAAAGGATCAATGAAATGTGATCATGTGACAAATTTTTAATTGTACATAACTTGGTGTGATAGCGAAACTAGTCTATCAGCATAAATAACAGAAGCAGATAAATGTGTTTCACTTTCATCCCCCCCCATAAGACTAAAAGACCAAACCAATTTAAACAAATCTACAGTATGGTAAAACAAACGTATCAATCCACTATCACTGAAAATGACATAAAACTGAGACAAGAAAAAACATATCATTGTGCTTCGAGACAAGAATACTGACATTTTGCACTAACTACAACAAGTTTGACATGAACTGACGCAGTGAATCACTACACCGCATCTTACCTGGCACTATTATAACTGGTGTATGTTTGGCTGAAATTTACAACACAAAGTCTCACCATTGTGATGAACAGACCATATAGCTTAACAATGTGTTTGACTAAGGCGCATTATAATATATACACAGAATGTACCTTACAGAAGTAATACGTAATCAATTCAACACTTAACACTTAATATAGTTAAACAATATTTTATAATAAATATAATTATGGTTGAAAAAGGACCATTGATTAAGAAGAAACAATTTGGAAAAGATATAAAGTGGAACCTCCAAAAACCGGACTCCTTCTGGACTGGTTGAAAATTCCGATTTACGGAGGATTCCGGACTGGTATAAGTGACAATTACTGCTATTTAAACTCGATATTTCTTTCTATGATCATTTACGACTATTTGATAATAATCCAATCATAAACATAATCAACGGATTAACAGTCAATCAGCAGTAATTGCCATCAGCATTAATCAGACCCAATGTCCGTACCAATATGTGATTTTCACACCTGTGTAGTTAAAACGTGCACCGCCTTTCGATGTAAATTAATATGTCAAACTGTTAAAAAAACACAAAGTGTCAATAACAGAATGCAAGTTTATTTAATTCATGATGACACATGCTGCCGAAAGTCGTTCCAGTTTTTGGAGGTAATTATATAGAAATGGAACCAAATTACAGTAAGTTGAATTTTTGTCCAGTTTCCGGAGTAAAGGTCCCGGTCTTCAGAATGTTTTATACAATAAAAATAGAAGAAGAAAATAAGGGCTGCATTTCGGTCTTTAGAGGGCCCAGTTTGGGGAATACTGGAGGGCCCAGTTTGGGGAGTATAAGAGGGCCCAGTTTGGGGAGTATTAGAGGGCCCAGTTAGGGGAGTATTAGAGGGCCCAGTTTGGGGAGTATTAGAGGGCCCAGTTTAGGGAGTATTAGAGGGCCCAGTTTGGGGAGTATTAGAGGGCCCAGTTAGGGGAGTATTAGAGGGCCCAGTTTGGGGAGTATTAGAGGGCCTAGTTTGGGGAGTATTAGAGGGCCCAGTTTGGGGAGTATTAGAGGGCCCAGTTTGGGGAGTATTAGAGGGCCCAGTTTGGGGAGTATTAGAGAGCCCAGTTTGGGAAGTATTAGAGGGCCCAGTTTGGGGAGTATTAGAGGGCCCAGTTTGGGGAGTATTAGAGAGCCCAGTTTGGGGAGTATTAGAGGGCCCAGTTTGGGGAGTATTAGATGGCCCAGTTTGGGGAGTATTAGAGGGCCCAGTTTGGGGAGTATTAGAGGGCCCAGTTTGGGGAGTATTAGAGGGCCCAGTTTGGGGAGTATTAGAGGGCCCAGTTTGGGGAGTATTAGAGGGCCCAGTTTGGGGAGTATTAGAGAGCCCAGTTTGGGGAGTATTAGAGGGCCCAGTTTGGGGAGTATTAGAGGGCCCAGTTTGGGGAGTATTAGAGGGCCCAGTTTGGGGAGTATTAGAGGGCCCAGTTTGGGGAGTATTAGAGAGCCCAGTTTGGGGAGTATTAGAGGGCCCAGTTTGGGGAGTATTAGAGGGCCCAGTTTGGGGAGTATTAGAGGGCCCAGTTTGGGGAGTATTAGAGAGCCCAGTTTGGGGAGTATTAGAGGGCCCAGTTTGGGGAGTATTAGAGAGCCCAGTTTGGGGAGTATTAGAGAGCCCAGTTTGGGGAGTATTAGAGGGCCCAGTTTGGGGAGTATTAGAGGGCCCAGTTTGGGGAGTATTAGAGAGCCCAGTTTGGGGAGTATTAGAGGGCCCAGTTTGGGGAGTATTAGAGAGCCCAGTTTGGGGAGTATTAGAGGGCCCAGTTTGGGGAGTATTAGAGGGCCCAGTTTGGGGAGTATTAGAGGGCCCAGTTTGGGGAGTATTAGAGAGCCCAGTTTGGGGAGTATTAGAGAGCCCAGTTTGGGGAGTATTAGAGGGCCCAGTTTGGGGAGTATTAGAGGGCCCAGTTTGGGGAGTATTAGAGAGCCCAGTTTGGGGAGTATTAGAGAGCCCAGTTTGGGGAGAATTAGAGAGCCCAGTTTGGGGAGTATTAGAGGGCCCAGTTTGGGGAGTATTAGAGAGCCCAGTTTGGGGAGTATTAGAGAGCCCAGTTTGGGGAGTATTAGAGAGCCCAGTTTGGGGAGTATTAGAGAGCCCAGTTTGGGGAGTATTAGAGAGCCCAGTTTGGGGAGTATTAGAGGGCCCAGTTTGGGGAGTATTAGAGAGCCCAGTTTGGGGAGTATTAGAGGGCCCAGTTTGGGGAGTATTAGAGGGCCCAGTTTGGGGAGTATTAGAGAGCCCAGTTTGGGGAGTATTAGAGAGCCCAGTTTGGGGAGTATTAGAGGGCCCAGTTTGGGGAGTATTAGAGGGCCCAGTTTGGGGAGTATTAGAGAGCCCAGTTTGGGGAGTATTAGAGAGCCCAGTTTGGGGAGTATTAGAGGGCCCAGTTTGGGGAGTATTAGAGGGCCCAGTTTGGGGAGTATTAGAGGGCCCAGTTTTAGGGAGAATTAGATGGCCCAGTTTGGGGAGTATTAGAGGGCCCAGTTTGGGGAGTATTAGAGAGCCCAGTTTGGGGAGTATTAGAGAGCCCAGTTTGGGGAGTATTAGAGGGCCCAGTTTGGGGAGTATTAGATGGCCCAGTTTGGGGAGTATTAGAGAGCCCAGTTTGGGGAGTATTAGAGGGCCCAGTTTGGGGAGTATTAGAGGGCCCAGTTTGGGGAGTATTAGAGGGCCCAGTTTGGGGAGTATTAGAGGGCCCAGTTTGGGGAGTATTAGAGAGCCCAGTTTGGGGAGTTTCCACTGTATCATACAAATGTACTTTGTTTAAATATACATCAGTTTTTTTATAATGTACATTGATGTGTCTGAGGACTAAATTCACTAGATTCTACCTGATTTTGAAATACTGTACGACATCAATGTACCTCTTAATGAGTTTATTTAAATGGAACCCCTCAAATCATTTCTGTTAAAACAAAGAATCTAGACAGTATTAACTAAGCTGAAATATTCAATCCTTCAATGACACACAATATGTACATGTTTGGACCAAAAAACGAATTACAATGATTTTTGCATCAGTGTTTTATGCTATTCTTCAACTTTATCTTAACAGCTGTCAGATAACCTAGCCAGTGTTAGTGGCACATGGCGACTTCACTACATGGATCAGAGGCGGACAACAAGTGACTTTAGATGCATTATCTTCAGTCTAATTGTCAACAGAACATACGTCTCACCTGGGTTTCGTATCTAAGACCTCTAGATTGGTAGTCAAGTGCTCTAATGAGGACGTTAGCCGAGCGGGCCACACGTAAAAAAGACTTCTAAATGAGATTTCTGGAGCTTTGACAAAAACAGTTGGAAAAGATTCTGAGCTTTTACATTAAATTTCTTTGTTAAGGGGGCGGGGGGGGCTCAACTTTTTGGTCATGGTTTGGTTTTAGGGGGATAATATTTCATTGCATATGTATACACATCATCATTATAGTATATTATGCTACAATAAATAAATCACTTATTTGCAAATCTTATGAAGAAAGATCTCTATATAATTTATAGTTTTTATTCTCAAGACATACAAGTAAGGTTAGGGAACTTTAGGGGGGGGGGGACACATCAGGAGAGCCCACTGAATCCGCTAGTGACATAGGAAGTAAGCCAGGGTCTAAGTGAAACATATCATTCCACCTACAAGAAGTGTACATCTACTTTCACAATTCCAGCACATAACTTCAAAAGCAGTGTAATGAATTAAATAAATAACCACACTTTAATGATGAATACATTAAGCCCTAGACAAGGCTTAACATAACAACAATAACATTGACTTATAAGTTAGCAGGATTCATAAGTAAAATGTAAACTTTGAAGAGCTAAATAGGGGCATGGTGGCTGGTGGCTGCTGACTGCGGTCCATTTTGCTAGAAGCATGGAACCATTCATGCACCATCACTTCCTCTCACAAATCTATAAACTGGTCCAGGATGGGAAAACAGAATTCTGGGACAGGGGAGACAACTCATAGTTTTTAATGCATGCATAACTGGTCAAACAATAAAACAATACACAAATCTACACTTGGACAAAATACATCAACAAGACAAGCCAGGAAGTAAGACTTGCAGCTTTATCTTATAACTAGAGTTACACAACAGAATAACCATCTCTAAGTTCTTAATACTAACAGTGAATATATTATTACAGTTGTTTCCCAATAGACAATATTTAACCATGCAATAGAATTCAGTCATTTTGATTTACTTCAATGTAATTGTAGCTACAGTATTAATGCTCCTTGTATAGTGAACATTTACAATATCTTATTGCCCTAAGCATGTTAAGCCAAAGGCACGGAGACATGTATGACGAACTGTACAATGTATCGGCAGTTTCTGAACAACACAAGTCCAAGTCTGTTTGTGAAGACATCAGGGTGCGAACCAAATGTCTATAGATAATTCAGATGTTTCTTTCAGTCAAATTGATTATAATGTTGTGTATATGGGTGCAGATTGTAGAAAACAAGTTATGTTTCAAATAAACAAAAATACAGAAGTTTATAATTGTACTGTAAAGAACAATATTGACATTATTTTCTGATTACTGTTAACTTGACAAAAGCCGTTACTGGTAATTAAAATCTGAGTGCAAAATAAACATACAAAATATTAATAATTATACCTTCTAATCAAGTACCTATGAGTGTGTGTGAATATTGTCTTTTCGATATATTGCCAAGTGCCAATGACATAATATATCTATTGGAAATGTTCAATCCTATAATCTCATTTCATATTCGAATGACAGCTAAACCTCAATATCAATGTACAGAAAAAATTATTAACTTTTCCCGTAATTTTATGTGAATACCGGCCTGATTTTAGGACCTATGCATTGACATAACGATCCCAACTCTATCTATAAAAACAATTACATGTTTACAACAATTCATAATTAATCTTAATTGTAGTAGTATTACGTAAACAAAAGAAACATAAGTCTCAATATTTTGTCAGGAAAATTGAACATTGTACCAAATTATATATAAAAATCTGTCATCGCCACACATCATAAGCCAAAGTGACAGTATCACCTCCGTACAGTCAGCCAAAGTGACAGTATCACCTCCGTACAGTCAGCCAAAGCATAGCAAATGTAGCAATACATCACAGAAAAAAGTCCATTCAGATACTGCATGGTTTGAGTAAGAAGGAGTATATTTCCAAGACAAAAATATACATGAATACCATATAAAGTCATGGTATCAGCGCATGCTTATTGGCAATGAACCAAAAGAAAATGTTTTAGCGAATGTAGAAAATATGAAACAGTAAGAAGAAATAATCTTAATTCATTTAGTGAACAGAATGCCAGAAAAGCTGACCAGGATTAAACCATCAGGCAATGAATGGATAGACAGCTACCTTGATAACCACTTTCAAAGGTTTAATTGGAATTGTCAATATGTTTAGACACTCCAGCCCTGCGTTCAGTTACAGCTAACAATGTGAACGTTACAAAACTGTTTTGTTTTGTATCCCTGACACACCGTATCACATTCACTACACACAGGAACTAAATTGCAAACGTTACAAAACGTTAGCCGCAAACACCTATACTGAATGCAGGGCAGGTGTAGCAAACGTATCTTGGACCTTGGTTCCTTATATTATGTGTGTACATAACTTTGTGCCTAACATAGTTTACATTGGCTGTAGGACAGAAGGTCATACAGATTGTACATCAAAAATAAAATACATTAAGGAATTCTGAAGAGAAATGTTGGGAGTTCCTTATACCAAGCATCTTCTTGGTTTTAGACCATTTATCTACCAAAGCATACTTTTATATGTAAATGCATGGCATTGGTTCGAGGGGTCAACGCAAGACTATCATTACTCCTATGTATTTACATAGAAGTTGTGATAATCTTGCACTGAACCCTCAAGTTGACTAACTGGTAATGCAACAAACCATGGACTTTTAAATACTTAGATCATGAAGGGATATTTTTTGAAATTGACTTTGAGAAAAAATGTTTTCTATAGATACAAGCTGTATGACCTTGTTGCTATGGTGATAGGGGAATGCACAGTACGGTGTATGTAGGATGAGTGTGTACACATTGCAGCATACAATGTTTTGATGATGTATTTGGTATCAAGCATACAGTCTGGGTACACATGTTAATAAAGCGATTCACTCACCTCTCTCCTCCTTCTCGACCTTTGGAGGAGTTTTAACTGACAGTGAAAATACATCATATTAGATACATTCATATTTAATCAACAAATTATTTATGGTGAATAAACATATGAGACAAACTCAGTCCTGAGCAAGTTGACTTGGATTCTACACAATTATCCAAAGCTATCCATTTATAAGTGATAGACGTATAGGCAACATTTTATAATAGAAAATTGGTATTTACGGCAAGAAAGAATATCTTTATGCATTTAAAATGTACAAATATCAAATGATCACAATTATAAACATATGTTACTCCAAATGAATAAATCATGAAACACTTCCCGTTGAATTTAGTGTATTCACTAAACAGAGAATTCAGTAAGAAAATCTTTCATTCTGCATGGATGTACATGTACTATTTTACACAACATTTCACACTCAAGCTTTACTACTATAAGGTCCTACGAAATATCAATTTTTATTACTAGATTAAGATGCATTACAAATATTTAGGCCGAATGTTGTTATGTCTAGAAGTTGGCATTACTAGACATAACAATAGGAAACAGCAAGGACAGTAGAAGAATGTTGATGGAGTATACAGGACAACTGTATAGTTACTGGTCCCTCAATATAAAGGAATTGATATTTCAACAACAGGTAAGACATAGAAGATAATATACTGGTATATTAATAGTACAACAATCCATCCTTATAAAACATGCTTGTTTGCTACACCACAGTGGTCATGATAAAGATATGCTGACATCAAACTTATCTTAGTTACATCAGGAGTAAGTTGGCAAAAGTAGACCAGCTTCGAATTTGACAAAAATAGCTTAAAATGTCAACAATCTGATTTCATGGTTAAAAATAAGTTTTACCAGTTGTCATAAGGACAAAGTTCAACAAAATTATCTGTTGCATGGAGAAGATGGATAAAATATTTCATTGTAAATTGAGAACCTACCTCCGCGACTTAAAAACGCTTATAACATTGAACATGAGTGGAAAGAAACATACACAAATCATTTTGGGCAAAGGTAACTTTTTTCACCAAATTTGCAAATCTTGTTTTACAAATGGATCCATTGGTAGCGAGAGCCCTGGTGATACAGATTTCACTTACAGCAGGGGAGGTAACCCAGTGTCAAGTTTATTGAGAGCAAACAAACAATTTTACTTTAAGACGGTGATAAAAAACAGAATAAACTAAAGGACACATAAAATATTGACCAGGAAAGGTGATCAAAGGGAGTTAATACATCTGTTTGATAACATCAAAGTTTTATATATACAATGTATATAAGTAAACACCAGGATGTCTAGATCTACATACTAGGGCATCAAACTTGATATAGTATATATATATATGTATGTATCACACTAAATATACCAGATTATACTGCCATACATCAAAACATTCATAAAATGCTCTCGACAATGTCATACGATTCGAAAAATGTAAATGATGTGATTCCAAATATACACAAAACTACAATATATCAAATTTTCTGAACAATACGTACAATTACATGTAGATTTTAGTGAATTAGAAACTAGAATTCTCACAAGTTTATTTTGGCAATTACACTGTTGAATGTTGTTTCTAACATTTATAAGCCGACACAATGATAACAAACTCAGTTCTAATAAAAAATCTTTGGTATATTAACAATCTGCAGAGTTGTTTTATCAGTAATGAGTTGATGTATGACTTGAATACAGTGTTTATTTGAGTGAAGTACTTACCGACAGACTTTGGAGATGGTTCTGGTTCCTCTGGCTCCATCATACCATTATGGAAATGATTGTAGTGATATGACAGTCCAGGGCGTGTCTTGTACCGAGCATTGCACACTGTAAAAATATATTATTATAATTATACATATTTCCATACTAATATAAAAAACAGGGTTTTCAACAAAAAGTAGGCATTTTATTTGCATTTAGTATTTGCTAGCAAAGGTTTCTACAGGTTACTTAATCTGATAGTGCATGCTTCGTGCCATAACAACAGCTGTTTTTCAACTCTACTTCCTTATTGAAAAAGACAATTTTGCTGCTGCTACTGTACAGGGCCACATCCAGTACTGAGCAGCAGGTTGTGTTTTTACCAGATTGTATTACTATTGTCTGTATATCCAGTAATGAGCAGCAGATTGTGTTTTTACCAGATTGTATTACTATTGTCTGTATATCCAGTACTGAGCAGCAGATTGTGTTTTTACCAGATTGTATTACTATTGTCTGTATATCCAGTACTGAGCAGCAGATTGTGTTTTTACCAGATTGTATTACTATTGTCTGTATATCCAGTACTGAGCAGCAGAATGTGTTTTTACCAGATTGTATTACTATTGTCTGTATATCCAGTACTGAGCAGCAGAATGTGTTTTTACCAGATTGTATTACTATTGTCTGTATATCCAGTACTGAGCAGCAGATTGTGTTTTTACCAGATTGTATTACTATTGTCTGTATATCCAGTACTGAGCAGCAGAATGTGTTTTTACCAGATTGTATTACTATTGTCTGTATATCCAGTACTGAGCAGCAGAATGTGTTTTTACCAGATTGTATTACTATTGTCTGTATATCCAGTACTGAGCAGCAGATTGTGTTTTTACCAGATTGTATTACTATTGTCTGTATATCCAGTACTGAGCAGCAGATTGTGTTTTTACCAGATTGTATTACTATTGTCTGTATATCCAGTACTGAGCAGCAGAATGTGGTTTTACCAGATTGTATTACTATTGTCTGTATATCCAGTACTGAGCAGCAGATTGTGGTTTTACCAGATTGTATTACTATTGTCTGTATATCCAGTACTGAGCAGCAGATTGTGTTTTTACCAGATTGTATTACTATTGTCTGTATATCCAGTACTGAGCAGCAGATTGTGGTTTTACCAGATTGTATTACTATTGTCTGTATATCCAGTACTGAGCAGCAGAATGTGTTTTTACCAGATTGTATTACTATTGTCTGTATATCCAGTACTGAGCAGCAGATTGTGTTTTTACCAGATTGTATTACTATTGTCTGTATATCCAGTACTAAGCAGCAGGTTGTATTTTTACCAGATTGTATTACTATTGTCTGTAACCCACTAATACTCACCTTCACATGCGTACGGCTTCTCCTTCTCTTCATCGATCTTTTCTTTCTCCTCTTTTTCTGTAGTTTTCTTCTTACGTCCACGAGTTCCACCCTGATATAGAAATACTCATACGTACACCATTATCAATTAGTCTTAGTATTATTGCATCAAGAAAACAATGCAAGCCATATGATAAACAGCATAACAGTAGGACAATGCTAACATACACTTAACAAAACTTATAAGTGTGCAGGTATAAATATGAACGTATCTTGGTCAATACTAGTCTGATCTTGCTGAAATTTTCAACAAATATAGTGTAGATACCTGGCATAATATGATATTTATTGCATGTCATAGTTCTAAAGATTGAACAAATAAAATCAATAAATGTGATGATGTGAAAAAAATCGGTACTGCAGCTCCCACTTGAAATGATCTGGTTGATTGGAAAGAGTCTAATAGCGTGTGTGCCCAGCCGGACTCGACACATCGTGCTATTTAAACCGATGAAGTTTTGTTGTGTATGATATAGTGCATGTTTATAGTTATACTGGTATAAATGTTTATACAGTGACTCTCAAGGCATTATTCAGACAAGTAAATTGGCATCGAAGTAGAACCATCGACACTCGGAAAGCCAGCTTTATGGCTTCCTTGTTTTAAAATAGTTCTTCGACTGGTATGGCCTGAACCCACATCACCAAGCAGTAAGTCATATGAAGTAAATTCACTAAACCAATGACCATTTTAGTCTCCCACATAGAAAGATATAGTCACAGCTGATATGTTCGAATCAAGACAGGAATGCATACATAGCATCATGAATCCACTACCAATACGGCATACAACTCATCTATATATAGATCTATGCTAATAGTTTGTGAAAGATCAAACAACATTGAAGCGGGCCATAGTAATCCGAAGTCGCTCACCCAAGTAATTGTGCATCTATACCCTGGCAGTTAAGTAGCCTGTCTTGGTAAAAGGCAAACTATTTATCTTTTTTAATAAATGATATCTAAGTTGGGCAAGAGGATATTTTACGCCTAATAACAACAAATTATACTCTATGAATTATTAAGGTAAACATATCAATTACTTTGAATCCTTCAAAATTGCATATTACTTCATCATTTTCTATGGTTAACAGGATGTGAGTTAGTACCGTGTTTAAGTAAGATCAAACCAACCAACATATGCATTATAGGAACTATTTTATCATACTTCAACCCTTCTATTTATGGAATACAACAACATGCTGTAACCACAATAAAGACACAATGATGTACTTGATCATTGATCAAACAATATGTTTACAGAGGTGCATTTATAACAAGACAATCATATGTTATACCGATATGTGAAACATGCAATAAATGAATTATTGAAACTGATTTGTTTAAATACCTAACAAACTAACAGATGGAGAATGAACACAATCAGGTGTATCTGTACCACATGCAGCCAAATTCACAAGGTTAAAAAAAACCAATGTTCGACATAAAAATTAACATTTCACTTTCAATTTCCAAGAAATGTTTCATTGACATTTTCAAAGATAGAATTACATAAATGCACAATGACAAATATTGGTCCAGAGTAAAGAAGACGAAGAGATGAAAGTACACGTGATTCTAATTCATGTTCTTGAGGTGTCATCCCTTTATTAAACCATCATAAATTTACTTCTCAATAATGCCAAACAACTCAATAAAAAGGACAAAAGATGATTTTTAGACAACTTCATAACAATCAGTAAATAATCTGACTTTATATTTTCACATCAGTTAATTGTAACATCAGGTATATAAACCATGACATGACATAGAGAAACCAAATGTGTACAGTTTAAACCAGCTAGGTTTTAGAATGCATGTTTGGTTTTACATCCAATCAACAATGTTTCTATGGAGAAGGTGTCTACATGCAGCAGATGTAACACTGTGATACCACGCCATAGACACGCAACACAATACCACACCTAGCCATATAAACCCGAAACCTGACCACAACACATCCAAGCACTTCCCTACACTAGCACAGAAGTACCTGACCACAACACATCCAAGCACTTCCCTACACTAGCACAGAACCTGACCACAACACATCCAAGCACTTCCCTACACTAGCACAGAACCTGACCACAACACATCCAAGCACTTCCCTACACTAGCACAGAAGTACCTGACCACAACACATCCAAGCACTTCCCTACACTAGCACAGGAGTACCTGACCACAACACATCCAAGCACTTCCCTACACTAGCACAGAAGTATCTGGCCACATTCACGACCAAGCACTTCCCTACACTAGCACAGAAGTATCTGGCCACATTCACGGCCAAGCACTTCCCTACACTAGCACAGAAGTACCTGACCACAACACATCCAAGCACTTCCCTACACTAGCACAGAAGTATCTGGCCACATTCACGGCCAAGCACTTCCCTACACTAGCACAGAAGTATCTGGCCACATTCACGGCCAAGCACTTCCCTACACTAGCACAGAAGTACCTGACCACAACACATCCAAGCACTTCCCTACACTAGCACAGAAGTATCTGGCCACATTCACGGCCAAGCACTTCCCTACACTAGCACAGAAGTACCTGACCACAACACATCCAAGCACTTCCCTACACTAGCACAGAAGTACCTGACCACAACACATCCAAGCACTTCCCTACACTAGCACAGAAGTACCTGACCACAACACATCCAAGCACTTCCCTACACTAGCACAGGAGTACCTGACCACAACACATCCAAGCACTTCCCTACACTAGCACAGAAGTATCTGGCCACATTCACGGCCAAGCACTTCCCTACACTAGCACAGAACCTGACCACAACACGTCCAAGCACTTCCCTACACTAGCACAGAAGTACCTGACCACAACACATCCAAGCACTTCCCTACACTAGCACAGAAGTACCTGACCACAACACATCCAAGCACTTCCCTACACTAGCACAGAAGTATCTGGCCACATTCACGGCCAAGCACTTCCCTACACTAGCACAGAAGTACCTGACCACAACACATCCAAGCACTCCCTACACTAGCACAGAAGTACCTGACCACAACACATCCAAGCACTTCCCTACACTAGCACAGAAGTACCTGGCCACATTCACGGCCAAGCACTTCCCTACACTAGCACAGAAGTATCTGGCCACATTCACGGCCAAGCACTTCCCTACACTAGCACAGAAGTACCTGACCACAACACATCTAAGCACTTCCCTACACTAGCACAGAAGTACCTGACCACAACACATCCAAGCACTTCCCTACACTAGCACAGGAGTACCTGACCACAACACGTCCAAGCACTTCCCTACACTAGCACAGAAGTACCTGGCCACATAATATCAGGGCTCAACATTAACTTTTTGTACTACTGGACAAGTCGGACAAGTAGATTTTAAAATCACTTGTTCTGACCAAATGTTCACTTGACCTTAAACAAGAAAATGCAGGAGTTGTGAGAAATGAAGAAATACAGCATCAATGTTCAGGCTTTAATAGAATTTTAGATGAACAATCCAATTAAAACATAAACTGGCTAATGCATGTAATTCCAATTATAAGTCTCACATTATCAAAGAGCTGCTGCTGGACTAAGGCAGCAGATGTCCGTGTATTTCCTGCAAAGGGGCACAGAACATTTTATCCCCATCCGTGCCATATCGTAGCCAGGCAAACTGGCTCAGTCAAGCATTTACGAAAGCCTACACAATTTCTTCCATTGAAATTCACTGGTCACATCGGGCAAGGAGTTTTGGAAATCGGGTGCACAGACCTTCAATTTACTTGTCAAATCCATCGGACAAACATTAATGTTGAGCCCTGCCATTATTAACAACTTTGATCACCGGTGACTGGGAATTGCAGCAATGACCACTGAGCTATCAGGCTAGTGTCAGTTGTAGATAAATATTACAGATGCGGTCATATTTCAACAGATTCATGTCTGATAAAACAACCCAGTATGATAAAGCCTTCAATAACTTCGTACTATACCTTGCTCTTACGCTTCTTTTTCTTAATATACTCCTGTTCAAAATCGCTAATATCTGATTGGTCATCACACATTTCCCCCGCGTCTGGTGGCTCCATGTATTCGTCATCATCGTAATACCATTTATCTTTGCTGGTCTCGCTCTTCAGATCAACAATTTCTTCCGGTCCTCCGCCGACAGCCACATTCTCCACAGTACTAATCTGGTGCATATCTGAAATGATACACATTGAATACCATTAGTGTTGCACTAAGGTCTAGCAAAACTGTTCTACATTGTTCTTTTGCCTTCAGGACAGCATCAACAGGGTTTGTGTAAGTTCAAGGACTGTCAGACAAATTTCAACAGGTACAGTAACATTGTTGCAAGGTCTATGACTTAATGCCTGACAAGTTAACAAGGTATAATGCATTTAAAATCAGTAACAGTCAGAAAACATGTGGTCAGACAATAACTGTAAGTTCCTCGGCCTGAATGACGGGCAATCCGTGAAGCAATATAAGCAAACCTCAATCAGTGTTATGTCAGTGATTTCCTGAAGGTGATTCACCCATATTCAGTGCTGTACAATTGAGTGCATGTAAGATGCACAAAGAAAGCATCTTATAACCCTGATGAAGCAATAATACAATAACACTATCCACTGATAAAAAGTGAACAATAGCTATCCTTCAATAACTATTGCAATATACGGAAAATGTAATGTCTACTATTATTTCCTCTCCTGTTTTTAAACAACTCTAAAATCACCAAAACAAATCAAAGAAAAAAAAGCTGACTGACTGAGTAGTGTTCTCATTTTTGGTATACAACTTAATTAAGTACGGTTATACTAGTCGCAGACATTACAGGATCTTGTTAACTTAGTAGTAGTCATAAAAACAAAATACAGTAGTCTCATGCTCTTATACCAGACAATTATTAATACAATCCTGACAGTTGATTTCTAACTAGAACTTTTATACATTTAGCACAGTCAGCTATATGTATATACAAGTGTATGTACGTATACTCAACATAGACATGCACAAAACAATATTCAAACAAATAGACACAAAGACATAACATTACTGATGCAATTTAAGACATTCCACACTAACTGGTATGATCAATAAAACTGGGTATGAGTCTTTCAGCTTTGAATTGAGAGAAAAAAGGGAGATACATTAATATAAACATCATCATTAAATGATAAGTGATAAGTTTATTTCATTTTCAGTCAAGTAAGCAATATGGCCCATGAGGACACACAAATATAAACATATATACAAACATACATCTATGAGACAGAGAAGGAACATTATAACACATTCAAACATATAATGTTACAGTTGAAGAACAAATTGAAATGTTATTTAACAAAAGTGTGGATATGAAAACTAGATTAGAAAACAAACAATATGTCAAGAAAGTGATGGAGCATGAAACCCCAGGTGTTCTTTACTATCCAAGTCTACTTCTGAGTAAAGATTGTGGCAAAGTTTGGTATTTCTGATAACTGCATTATCTAAACAAACAAATTAGCCAAAATCAGACCAATGACAAGTACATGAATAAGGCAGATGATATTATAGAAAAATATGCGAGGAACAGATGCATGCAAGGTGACAAAGAAACATTTTCCCTGAAATTAGGTTATTGTATATCGATGAAAGAGGCGACTAAAAGCTATCATGGATCAACAAAAATTGTGCTTGAAATCTGAAAATATGATACTTAAAGATATTAAAAAGAGGACGTGACAGCATATTGTAAATATCAGACCAATGCTGCTTTTACCTTGTAAAACAAATTTAAAACCGAACCAACAGTCTAATCTGAATTATTTAACAATGTATTTTATCAGGCTGGGGTGCTCAATTGTATTTTTTTCTACAGCAGTTGTAGTCAATGATGCATAAATGCAGCTTTTGAACAAGGATAAATGCATTTCTCGCCCATAATTTATGCTTGCAAGATCATTAGAAGATACAATATTTATGTCAGGTTAATAGACTATTTGAACCAACTAAAAAGGTTTAAATCAAACAGAAATCACAACTACAACAATGAAGATCCAGTAGTAGATTCAGAATGGGGACATTCAAAAGCATTGAAACCATGTTAGTCTGTTGATTTTACAAAAAATGTAATTTTATTCATTGTACAGTAAAACTTCGAAAGCTCGAACTTTTTGGCTCGAACACAGTAGATACCTCAAACAGATTCTTAAGGCCCGGCGAAATCCCTTCTTATTTCCTACGCAGACGGCAGTTTGAGGTTTTTCGAAGTTTTACTGTATAAATAACATGCATATCAGATATCATAATCAAATAGAAAGCACACAGTTTCATTAGGTAGTGCAGAATAAGTATTATTGGGAAACAGCAGAAGCCTTATTCCAAAATAAATACGCTATGGATAAGATTAATGCAAACATAACTCACTTTAAAATAAGTGTATAAAACAACTAGACAAGATAAAGATTAAAATTAATCAAAAGACAGCTGGACATTTTTATTTTTCTAATGCAGCGGGATTGAAAGATGTTTCTCAGCTGCAAAATGAACTTTAACTTTTTGAAACCAAACATAGACTACATTTTCTGCATTGCACTTTGTTTATGTGCACAACTTGGAGCCGCAACTAAAATCATGACATGCATGTTAATACCTTGTTATCCGTGGCCAGACGGAATATTTTATCAGGCAGATGCTAGACCTACACTACAATATAAGAATGGTACAGTTGTCCTTTAAATAGCCAATGTCTTTATCTCATTTTTTGTAACACAGACAGGTGACAAACACAATGACGTCAGCAAAACAAATTGTAACCAAACATGGCAAATCAATACCACTAAAAATGATTTGGTTAAAACTTTTATAAATTTTTTACCACAATTATGTGGCATATAATTATTCATATTAAGCAATAAAAGAAGGTTTAAAGTACAAAAGTTTGCTTGGGTTGCACCAGAAATCTGATCTATCAATTTATTCACATCCGGGCATAATAGTGAGAAGGGCAGCTGAAATATCTAACTTACTGTGACCTTCAAAAACTACTATTTGTTCCAATCATTCTTAACAATTAAATCTAAATTATATCTAACTGAATATCTGATAACAGGTAATAGGATTTCTAACAAACCAGAAAGATCCCACAATTGTATCTTCAGCTCTACCAATACACAGAATTATCCTGTATGTGATACTTGACAAAATGTGCTTTTAATCTTTACCCCATTTTCTTTTCAGCTGTTTTTATAGTCCTTATTTGGCTATATTCCCAATGCTAAAAAGTATATAATTTTCCCAATTTCGATGCAAAAATTCTCAATAAATCTGAAGCAAAAGATTTAGCCAAATATTTACAAAATAAGAGGCTTTTCTTTAACAGGCAGTTTATACAATAGCAATTGTCCATTAGTATTAATAATTAACTATATCCTCTACTTTTATTCCTAATTTTTTACTGTAATTGCTTATCTTTTTCCCAATTTATAAGCTTAACCGGTTCTGGTCCCAGTATCCCCAGTGAAAAATAGCCGGTATACAGGGATGATCCGAGATATTTGTCGAAAATTCAATTGCATTCTCATATTCCCGTCGTTGTCCCGGAGTGCCCCCCGGTTTAGAAGCCGGATGTCCCCGTTTGATCCCGGTTAGTTCATGGTTCATTTACGGTGTCGCACAGGCATGCTTCCAGGTCCATTCCGGTATAACCCGGTGAGACCCAGGTTGTTTTCCGGTGGTCGCCAGTCCAACCCGGTATAGCCCCGGTCATGCGCTGAAGGAGCCCCAGTGGCACCCCGGTGGCCCAAGTTGATAACCGGATAGTATATAAACCGGGACCACCCCTAGACTGTCACAGACTGTCACGGTAGAGCCACAGTAGAGACCCGACATTAAACATCCGGGACGGTCTGCCAGAACAACAGGGTTCATTACAGACCTACCTGAACTTCTACGGTGCTGCTGCGGTTGTCTTCCTAGTTTGACATGGTTTCTCCCGAACCATTATCCGGGACGTACCGAGCACCAATCCGGGACAGTGTGAATGGGGCTTTAACATAGCCAAAATAAACCCTGTACCCAATTTCTGAAAATCCCTTGTTGGCAAAAATTTGTATCTTCAGATTTTCTCTTGGTGAAAGTTTATGAATTCAATAATATAATTCAACTCCAAAATTACATACAAGGATGCATGTTACTGCATACATGTAGTTATTTGCAATACATGACATATATATGACATCCACATATTGAAACATTCATCTCCTGACAATGTTTATACAAGGTACTATAGTTATGAATCATTCACAATACACAGAGGAAGCTGTATAGTCAACATGCCTGGTATCTCAAACATTATACACAGGGGAAGCTGTATAGTCAACATGCCATCTCAAACATTACACACAGAGGAAGCTGTATAGTCAACATGCCATTTCAAACATTATACACAGGGGAAGCTGTATAGACAACATGCCATCTCAAACATTATACACAGGGGAAGCTGTATAGACAACATGCCATCTCAAACATTATACACAGGGGAAGCTGTATAGACAACATGCCATCTCAAACATTATACACAGGGGAAGCTGTATAGCAACATGCCATCTCAAACATTATACACAGGGGAAGCTGTATAGTCAACATGCCATCTCAAACATTATACACAGGGGAAGCTGTATAGACAACATGCCATCTCAAACATTATACACAGGGGAAGCTGTATAGCAACATGCCATCTCAAACATTATACACAGGGGAAGCTGTACAGTCAACATGCCATCTCAAACATTATACACAGGGAAAGCTGTATAGACAACATGCCATCTCAAACATTATACACAGGGGAAGCTGTATAGACAACATGCCATCTCAAACATTATACACAGGGGAAGCTGTATAGTCAACATGCCATCTCAAACATTATACACAGAGGAAGCTGTACAGTCAACATGCCATCTCAAACATTATACACAGGGGAAGCTGTATAGTCAACATGCCATCTCAAACATTATACACAGAGGAAGCTGTACAGTCAACATGCCATCTCAAACATTATACACAGGGGAAGCTGTACAGTCAACATGCCATCTCAAACATTATACACAGGGGAAGCTGTACAGTCAACATGCCATCTCAAACATTATACACAGAGGAAGCTGTATAGTTAACATAACATCTCAAACATTATACACAGGGGAAGCTGTACAGTCAACATGCCATCTCTAACATTATACACAGGGGAAGCTGTATAGTCAACATGCCATCTCTAACATTATACACAGGGGAAGCTGTATAGTCAACATGCCATCTCAAACATTATACACAGAGGAAGCTGTACAGTCAACATGCCATCTCAAACATTATACACAGGGGAAGCTGTATAGTCAACATGCCATCTCAAACATTATACACAGAGGAAGCTGTACAGTCAACATGCCATCTCAAACATTATACACAGGGGAAGCTGTACAGTCAACATGCCATCTCAAACATTATACACAGAGGAAGCTGTACAGTCAACATGCCATCTCAAACATTATACACAGGGGAAGCTGTATAGTCAACATGCCATCTCAAACATTATACACAGGGGAAGCTGTATAGTCAACATGCCATCTCAAACATTATACACAGAGGAAGCTGTACAGTCAACATGCCATCTCAAACATTATACACAGGGGAAGCTGTATAGTCAACATGCCATCTCAAACATTATACACAGGGGAAGCTGTACAGTCAACATGCCATCTCAAACATTATACACAGGGGAAGCTGTACAGTCAACATGCCATCTCAAACATTATACACAGGGGAAGCTGTATAGTCAACATAACATCTCAAACATTATACACAGGGGAAGCTGTACAGTCAACATGCCATCTCAAACATTATACACAGGTACAGGACAACATAGAACATCCCCACAACAGCAGGTTACATCTGTATAACAATATAATACCACTCTGTACATCAGGCAATCCTGCAGGTTCTTAATAAAATAATGACCAATAAGGCAACCATAAAAATATATTTGTTTCCCCTCCCATGACTAATGAAATATTGTTGTGGAAGGGCAATGATGTTTCATAGGTTAACAATCATTTTATGTCTATTCCCTGGTTGTTGGTTTTAGTAACAAAACTTGAGAACCACCACTTGCTTATTATTGGAACCACAACCGGCAAAAAATCAAGTCTAGTGCATCCTAACGTGTACAAATGTTTCTAAAATTTGTATATAGACAACCTTTTGTCAATGTAAAGCTATACATGTGTCGTTGAAGTGGTAAAATACAGAGAGCGATACCACTTTTCATAAAAATGAGATTTTGCTGATGTTAACAATAAGCTTTGGAAAGTTATGCAAGTTCTAGTAGATTGGGTTTTGGTATTTGTTCCCAACTTTTACATTAAACATAAGGCATAAGCAGTCCTATGAGGAACTTCAGTCCCCGATTTTTGAATTTTACATGTATAAACTTCTAAAAGGGAAAAAAATAAGACCATGTCCATTTTAGACTCATTGGCGCGACAACAGGAGAACCATTAGAACATTTTCAATGCATAACAAAATGTTGTTGTTCCACTGAGACGCAGGCGTGCACAATATGTACCATGATTAGGGCTATATACAACCGAAGTTTGATAATTTCGGTTCTTTTTCTCAGGGTTCAGTTTAGTACTGTTTACTTTAATTCCTGAAGTAATTTTCTAGTCAGAGACCTCATATATTTATACTCATTATTTTCAGAGCTATTAGAACTATTTACTTTTTCTACTGGATATGAAGTTCTATTTCTAGTCATTTCTCTACTTAGTTTTATATTATAACACATTGTTCTAATTCTACTAACCTAGACAAATGTTCATGTCCAGTCATTACAAGTTATTCAACTAATAGTTATTGAGAATCTTACGTATTTCATATATTTATAGAACCTAACCAAACTGAATAACTGAAAACAAAAAGGATAGTAGTTGAAACTGAACCGAGAGACAGTCCTAACCATGGTATATTGCTTCATTAACCTAAGCTATGAATGTAGATATTTTTCCCACTAGAATACTAGTCTTTGACAAGTCAGTAAATATGAGGTTTTCATGACTTGGAGTATTAAGATTAAACTAACAGTTATTATTCTTATATCAGGTTTTGACCAAGTTGAGTCTTCAGGACAAGATAAATGCATCACATTTTAGTTTGTACATGTAGTCAGTAACAAGGAAAAAAAATGTGTAACATACTGGTATATTCATTTCATCATAAAAATGTACACAATCTCTAACACACCCTATTCATCTTGAAAAAGCAAAACAAAGCCAGGTATATGTATCCACAAAATGCAATATTCATACAATGACTGACCCTAGGTCAATCTACATGCACAACACAACTGTAAAACATAACAGGAATCCAGTCAGGGTAATTGAATATATATAAAATCACATCTAGGTATTTCATGCATATCAACATCCTCGGTACCCAGGCTATTCACAACATATATGATACCCTGGGCAAACTGACAGTTAAAATCTTGTAATGATGGACATTTAATGAGGTGAAATCCAGCCACTTGATTGGCTGCATGACAAACATCTTATGCGATACGGAAATTGCCGAGCAGTTACGGATGAAACGTGGTTTTCAAATTGCACATTTGTTTTCAATGGTCGCTGCCATTTTGTCAAATTTGCTGATAGCTCTTCACAAAGGAGATTCCTTCTTTTTTGTTATCATCCATTTCATTGATCGAGAAATGCTACTGAATATTCATGCTTTGCCCAGGGTATCACATAGGTTATGAAAAGCCTGAGTACTGAGGATTGCGTATCAAATATTTTAATGCAATAGCAAAATTGTGTCAATAGAAGCAAAGAGGATAAGCAATGGTATGTGCCGATGGCCCAGCCAATACAGCAACTGCATTCTTTATATATAAATGTGTGAGTTGTTCAAGGCAATATGGGATTCACAACAATGCAAGGTTCATAGGAAGCATAGATCATACCTGGCTGAACGGGGTCGGGACGTTGTTTACGTCTAGAACCAGAAGATACACTATCTGTAAATGTACAAATCTAGCTAACACATACACAAACACACAACTACTCTCATCCTTGAGATAAATAAACACTAGAACACAACATGTCAGTTCATTTCTACAAACCTGTACAGAAAATTGGTATAACATGTACTGTTTCAATTGTTGGAATGATACACTTCAAATTATTTTATTACGTAATATCTAAAGAAATTTAAACACAAGCTATCCGTAAGAGAGCGTGCTTGACTATTTGATAGAGCCTGTTACAATTATGATGTCATTGATATATATTAGTTTCATTTGAACTCAGAATAAATATTCATTACTAGTAGTCTAGTACAGGATAAAGAGTCTGTTTAAAATTTCATAGCAAGTTAAATAGGATCTTAGAACTTAAATATAGAGAGACTCTTATAAAACAAGGGACATGACTTTTAATGTATTCAAGCAAGAGTTATCTAACTCAGTCATTGTAGAAGATGTATTGATTGGGAAGCCTTATGTGAAGTTTCAATCCAATACATGCCATGGTTACTGCACTATGGCCTTGACGGTACTTGCACACAAAACTTTAACCAAAATTTCTAACTTAGTTATCTTAGTAGTTTTGATGACTGGAAAGGTTTGGATAAAATGGTCTAAATAGAAACTTTCATGCAAAACTTGAACCAAGGTGTGACACTGACACCAGGGTGAGTGGAATAACTCTCACGCTTCTCCAAATAGTCAAGCTAAAAAACAAAGAAATTGTCCACCAGACTTTGTACAGGTCTATGGAAACAAACTGGCAGAATAGAAATGGTACTATAAGTAGGTCAGTATACTAGTACTACCCTATCGACACAGAGCACATGAGTATATTTGTACTAAGATCTAACAGTCAGCACACATGGTTCTGTACTATTGTTTTCAAGAATCATCCTTGACCTTGCATAATCTCAGCTCCAACCACAAAGTCGGAGTCATCTTGTAAATATATGATAAAGTTTTAAATCTTGATAGATAAAAATTGAATTTGGTTATCGACCATTACAGCAACATAGCCCAAACAGAACCATTACGATTCAAAATAAGAAGAATGTATCATTTAGTAGACATCCACTTCAATGAATTCTCAGTCGATTGTAAAATAAAAAAAATTCTAAGTGTCGGACAACATATGATACTGAATATCAGTATGTTTGAATAATGAAAATTATTTTTATTAAATGTGTTATTCTCTGAAATTTTCGGCCCAAATGACATATCTGTGTGTAATTGAGTTACCAACATTTCTAAATACAGGGATATTTGTAGGTTACTACAAAACAAAAAATATTGCAATAACAACATTCTTTTAGGAAATTATAGCACTTTCAATAAATGGTCATCAAATGATCAAGACTAGATCTAGAAAAATTTCTCAGTTTGTCAAATTTAATACAGCAAATATGGTTTCAGATACAATAATATTTTACAAATAAATGTATATTATTCTTTTCCTTAAGAAAAGGGGCCATCTCAATGTTTACCGATAATTGTTTTGCTTCTACTCGCCGCTTAATCATATTTGTTTTACTGAAATGTTTCAACTAGCTGTTGCAATTCATGTGAAAATAGGACGTCATAATGTGAAAACATGACATCATGACATCTTTTTTGTGTTTTTCTCAAAAATGGGCCAAAAATCTCAGAGACTGCACAAATAAGAACATGGACAGAAATACAAACACAGAATATAGATAAAACATAGAACTAATCAGGAAAGAACCCTATTCATTACATCCACATGATACAAAATGTAGACAACATAAAAGTACCTTGGACATAGAATGATAGACAAAAATATAATGCAAGGAATAAAATCCACCTTACCTGATTCACCAGTCTCTATTTCACTTGTCTTGGCCGTTCGCTCTTCAGGAAAAAGGAAATAATGACGTTTCTTTTTCCATCGCCTTTCCGGATATGAATAAATCTGTCCGGGAAACTTTCCTACAAGGTGTAAAGTATACAATCATCAAGGTGAACAATCAACAAGCACCATGAAGGAAGGAAGAGTATAGAGCCATTCACTGAGGTAAGAGACAGAGTTTGCAAAATAGAGCCAGGCTTTACTAGGCCAAAGAATCCACCTTTGTTTTGTAAAATATTTGTTACCTGACCAAATGAATTTTTAGCAGTTAAAAAATGGGATATGTCAGGCAGTGAGACACATTCAGGGAACTTTGCAGTGATTCTGAAAATTAATTCAAGACAATGTATATAAGTCACAGCTCTGTTATGAATTAAAAGTTTGTGAATCCCTATCGGCTAAATTGTTTCCTCATAAAGTGATAGTAGTAATTGGAGTTTGTCCAAAACCTAGATAAACAAACCTAGATAAACAGCATAAAATGGCAGAAATTACCGAAATTATCACTACATGTACTTTCTGGAGTCACTGGTTCAGCTACCAGTTTTACACATTTCTCAAACTGTGAATTTTTAAAAACATTTTGTTTCATGTAGGATGAAAATTAGGCAAAAACAGTCTTGCACACAATATCATTGATCGTTTTTCTAAACTAGTTTACATGCCAGTTCTTTCCATGCATTCTAAATTCAAAATATCAGAATTTGAGACGTCACAATTGTGAAATAGGAGCAAGGCATCATCCCTGAAATCTTAGACAAATGCCTGATATCTATCCTAGCTATCATACTAAAAGTTAGGACATACCTGGTTGTCTATGTCGGTGAGTATGCCACAAATCTGTATGACTTTGTGCAACTCCAGTTTGAGAGTCCAAGAATGGTAACCTCATTTTTCTGTCATTCTTCAAGCGAATGTTAAAACTTGCTGCCTGTTCTATAGCATCGTTATAGCAATTATCTGAACCTCCAAGACTGAAGAAAAAAACATAACTGAAGTAGGAGAATTACAGCACAAAATTTCAGATTAATTTAAGTTACCTGTACAGCAGAGACACTCATGATTTGATTGATGGTCAAGTCTGTGCTATATTGATTAATGGACATTTGTACATTAGAGTTATCATTAAAAATGAAATTTAAAATATCTGAACTGGTGTTTATCCCTGTCAAACATGTATGTAATCCTGGTATTGGCAAAATCATTCTTTTGAAACTTTTGGTTCCACTTTCAATGAGAGAAATTGTTATTCAAATGTCCAAGTTATCCAAGATCAATACAATTAAGTGATTGTAGTATTAAAATTAACTAACAAGCAAACTTTTCAATTTTTAAATTAGTAAATTTTAGTTGCCCCACACATTTTTAGTTTCAGTTAAGTAGCATATGGCAAAGCTTTCCAAAATGCACCCATTCTGTAGAAAGAGTCAAATGTCCCATCCTATTTCATTTGTGGGTAATTGAAAATATATAAATTAATATAGGTCAGCAAACTCCTATATTTATGAAACAATTTTGAAGTTTAATGAACTAAAGCATTAAATGAAAGGTCACCGAAAATGATCATTCTACGACAGTTCCTTTTGCAGCCAAGATGTACCCCACAATGTTTGGTCAAGGTGTTGTAATTCTGGCTAATGTAACTTACAGTGTTCAGTAGGTAACCTGCAGTGTATAGAGCAGGATGCAGTGTTTGACACAAGATGACTGAATACATTTTAAACTTTCAGTGGATTAGGTATCTTTTCATCGCAGCCATACTAACATGGTTTTGCTATTTGCATATATCAGTGTTGTATAAACCGATAAAATCTTACGTTAATCACCAAGGCAATTTCTCTTCAACCGAACAACGTTTTTAAACTTGAAGCGGATTGGTTTACCTTTGGGTAAAGGGTATGTTACCTTACCGAAATCAACTGAATTTCGGTGAATGTACCGAAATCCATTTGGATCTTGAGTGACAAGCAATCATAACATCTCGGCATTTTTTATGTTGCACAACAAATCTTAACCTTCAAATTACGCTGACCATCTTTTTTCAAGATATTTCTTGTAGAAGCCCATTATTGGAAAATTCATCCAGTCTGACTGATAATGTAATGAATGAAGTGTCTTAAACCGGTTTTCAATCTTAAAAAGGTGATTTTTTAAGGGAAAAAAGGTGAAGTTAAATTTAAGAACTTACGAAAAAATCTGCAATCATGGTTTACCTATTTTTGTGACATAATATAAAGACACGGACATAGGTCCGTGATAAAGATAAATCAAGAATTTTTAAACCAGAAATGACAAATGGTTGTACATAACTATGTAATGTATTGTTTTTAATCTTACATTGGTCTTCAATAATGCAGACCAAACATAACAGTTCATGCACATTTTCTAAGAAAGCAGCACCTCACAGTCACATTCTGTACGTTTTCCACAATCAATTACGTAAGTCACATTTGATTGTGAAACAATTAAAATAACTTAATTTTAAGAAAGGCACACTGGCACTGTACACAACAAGCTTGTATCACGTAATATTCAAGAAGGTATTCAAGTGACATGGGTACGAGTTTCATGGGGTACGAAAACAAACGATTAGCAGGCAGCACGCGAAAATGAAATCAAACACTGAATGGTCTGTGCTTTACTGACGTGGACTTGCGAATTAAAATGGCATGATATGAAATGGAAAAAATAAATAACCTTTTCTGTACTGCATCGTAACGCAGCGTTATTCCTGTCATTTTCTTTGTTGAAAATAGACTCTTTAGTACAAGCAAATCATAGTAACCTCCCTTTATTTAGGGACTTGCCAAACAGGATGGGAATCTATCTTCATTAATAAAAAAGATGCTATATGATAAATATAATAATAAATAAAACAACGAATTTATAATTATATTTACACGGAATTACTACGATCATTAGGGAACAAAATCCAAATAATGATAGCGTTAAAAAATTTCCTTGGCATCAAATAACAAATTAATAACTGATCCCTAACTAGATGTGAAAATCGGACAGCAATATTGTTGTTACAAATATGACAGATACAGATCTGAAGGAGCAGGGGAATAGATTTTTCTCCGCTCGTAAATACGATGAAGCAATTGGTTGTTATTCAAAGGCCATTGTAAGTGTGAACATATTTAATCTAGTGCGATACACTGTAGGATTCAGGGTCAACTCGGCCCACTTCCAATCTCGGCCCGGTCCTACTCGGCCCACTTACCAACTCCAATTATTGAGGCGATATATATGAACCTTGTAAGTGTTGAATTTTGATACATTTTTCATAAATATTTAAGTTAAAACCAATTAAATGTAAGTTGAAAATTTGAACATGTTTGTCACGCAGTTTTTACTCAAAAACAATTATGAGAGGAATTTCTTTCACATTGTACATTGTATCATTATTTTATTCTTTAGCAAACAAAATTCTGTCCACTAAGACGATACTACAAAAGCAACTATTCTAAATTAGCAGTTTCAGTCTGTTTTCAGTCCAAAGTCTCCCAACGGTCTCATGTCACTTTGTAATATGAAACTTCAAGACAGTACAAACACAGGAGATTCCCAAAGTACGATGTCAGACATCACAGTCACATCAAAGGGCATTGAGAAACTTCTCTCCAACTTAAATCCTCATAAAGCTTCAGGCCCTGATCAGATTAAACCTATGATCTTGAAAAACCTTTCGACTACCCTCTCACCCATTCTGAAATATCTTTTCCAAAAGTCTCTTGACTCTGGAACTCTTCCATCGATCTGGAAGGATGCAAATGTAGCGCCTGTATTGGTATAAATAACAAACAATAAATCACAATAGCACAGTATAATTGGAATCCAAACAAATCATTTTCTTTCATAATATTGTACATCAAAGTTCATTGATAGTTTATAGTAAGCGTCCGCATATATACAATTCAAACTGTTAAATAATAACAACGCAATTACCTTCTGTAGTATGCCGAAGGTGTGAACAACTTTGCCTTTTCATAGCGCTTTAAAAGTGGGCCGAGGCTGACCGGGCCGAGTAGGACCGGGTCGAGATTGGAAGTGGGCCAAGTTGACCCATTACCCACTGTAGGCGTACTTGTAAACAAGTATGATAATAACTGGAACAGTTCAGATGTTTTGAACAAAATATAATATAGAACATGTTTTCCAAAAACCTCGAAAATGAATCTGTTGAAAAGCAAGATCTATATTTATATGTCTTAGTGTTGGAATACAGTATCACTGATGAACACAGACATCATCAACGAGTTAATCCTTTGCCGGGTGTTTTGCCCCTTATCTCAGAAAAACCTCTGGATGGCGGGGCAGCAGTGTTGATCTGGCACTGCTTGTCTGTGTTGGCTTCCATGTTGTTTCACTGCGTCTGAGCCATAGTCAACTGGGCGCTCGTTCAGTCTCCCTACCTAGGTTCTGAACAACTGTTTTCCTGTTTCTGCCCTCAACTCCAAGGGCACCTAGCATCTTCCAAAGTGATTGAGCTGGAAATCCTCTGCAGCCAACTTCCACAGCAAAAACACTTGTTTTCCAGCCTTTCTCCCTACAAGTGTCTGCGAGTTCCTGGTATTTGAGGCACTTCCTCTCATTGGCTTCATCTGTCCCTTTTCCCAGGGTACAGTTAGCTCTATCAATAACATCAGATTTGGGGATCTTGACCACAGCACAATGTCAGGTCTGAGTCTTGTTTGGACGGCTTCAGGGCATTGGAGCTGCTTTCCAAGATCCAAGATCTATATTGAAATGTCTTACAGTTTACTACATGTAGTCCACTATCTGTGATATTACTAAAAATTTACTTGCGTAGATCTACTTCAAATAAAAGAAATGTGTAACCTGTTAGAAAACTTAATCAAAGATTGGCCTTTTTCTTCCATGACTTCAGGGTTAGGCAGCTGATTAGTTTACTCAGTTTTATTGTGCCATGGCGGCATGCTTCTTTTGAAGGGTCATGGATTCGAGCTCCACATTATGTTAACTACTTCAATGTTGGCTGTCAAGTTTGGCAGATTACATTGTTTCAGCCTCAATGACGGAAGTGGTGTAGGTTAGACTGCTGCCAGGTTAGCTCAGTCTGCAGAGCTCCGTACTTGTGCTAAGGGGTTGTGGGTTCAAGTTGCTTGTAAGGCACATACGTTCCATGAATTGTTGGTGGCAGCAGTGTTTGGCGGCTCATGGTAGATGAGCCTCAAAATTCTGAGAGATGGAATGTGGTTTTAGACAGCTGTCCAGTTAGCTCAGTCAGTAGTGCTGTACTAGTGTTGAGGGTTTGTGGGTTCAAGTCCAACATTAATCACCTTTTCTCCCGCTAATTTACTAATATGGTATCTGAATGGCTAGCCTGTCATTATAATGTTGGCTAGGTGCCCATGTATATTTTTGTATATATCTTATAAATATCTTCATTCTTGGTCAATAAATGCTAAAGTTAAAGAAAGCAATATTTTGAAATAACTAAAATACCAGTAATTTCATTTATGAATCTTTTTGGCGTAACACTTTCAGAAATTGGCTAAATCAAAATGACATAACATGTACTAATTGTGTCAATCATTGTCATGGTAGTATAAAGTATGTAGTCGATATAATACTGATTGGATTCTGTCCATTTTGGGAAAAGACCCTAGGTAAATTGGTAAAATTTGCATTTTATTAATTCCAATTTTGGGAATTTTCATTGTTATAAGAACAGACTTTTCATATATCTAAATTTTATATAAACAAGCATTCTTATCTACATTCCTTATATCAGCTGTCAAAAAGACACACAAAATGTCCATTAACTTATGACACAAGGGACAATGATGGCCACAGTTATTCAAAGAGCTGCAAGATATACCAGGTCGCTCTAGTAGATGATTTTTTGTAGGTGCTCTGATTGGGATTTTTTTTCAGATTGGGAAAAACCCATGTATTTGGCTTTGGGAATGGGTCAGATAGTCTAACCCATGTATTTGGCTTTGGGACTGGGTCAGATAGTCTAACCCATGGGAACTATAGAAAAAGGCCTGGGATTTTTAGGACAGTGTGTGATTAATGTAAACAGAGTTCCTTTTAATACGCAGGTTTTCTTTGTCACTGACACAATTTTTTGTCCTAGGACTCACATTTACAACTGATCTGATGCGTCCCAAAAACACAAGATATTATATATAAGGGAGATATATTATTCATGCTTAATTCTGTTCTTTTCGGTAGTTAAATTAATCAATATCATTCATTGACATCTAGTTATGTTTAAAGCAACTATTAATTGACCTTCATTTTTCTTCTCGGCTGAATTGTCAAGACAAAATGACAGTAATAAAAGTGTGGAACCCTAAAAGACTTGAGGGAAACCTTGGTGTTAACTTGCCACTGCTCTCCCCGGCTAAACCTTGCCAGGTCTGAGGCTAATGAACCACAAAAATTACTTAATAATCTGTTCCATGAATGAAATTTAATTCTAATTTCCAAATCATAAATTTATAAAAGAGAGAATTTCCTAGAGCAATATCAACTCCGATTGAATTGTACTTTTAAACATACAAATTGTACATCACTGTCTGTTCTGTGTTTTTGTGTGTGACCTGAACTGGGGCTTTTCTGTTTACACCTAGCATTGGTTCTACCATATGAGCAATACAGATGAATGTTCTGGTTAGTAAGCTGATGATCACTCACTCTGTAACACTTTGTTACTTATATTGTTTGTGTATGTTTTCAGATCAAGAACCCATATACTGGTACCTACTTCACAAACAGAGCTCTCTGTTACATCAAACTGAAACAGTGGGATAATGCCGTACATGATTGTCGTCGAGCACTTGAACTTGACAAATTACTTGTGAAGGGACACTATTTTCTTGGCCTGGCTCTTACAGAATTAATTCATTATGAAGAGGCGATCACAAGCTTTAAGCGAGGTTTGAAGGGTATGGTTACAACAGACAATAGCCTTTAAATTATTCTATACTCATTCTATACTTATTTTTTCTGCCTGTGATTTTTCTCTAATTTTTATACTATAGGCATTTTATTTACAATGTATATTTTGCCTAATGGTCATTTTTTGATGCATTTATTACAATTTTTGAGTCATTTGTGGAATGACATGGGTAATGTTGTCTGTTGTGTACCACTATACATTTTGGTACTTTTATTGTTTTGATAAATATAATTCTACATGTTATGTTAGGTACTGAGTCCAAAGATTACCAGATCTTTTTATCAGTTCACATTGTACAGTTTGTATGTTAGACTGTAACATCATATAATGTATATCAGTTCACATTGTACAGTTTGTATGTTAGACTGTAACATCATATAATGTATATCAGTTCACATTGTACAGTTTGTATGTTAGACTGTAACATCATATAATGTATATCAGTTCACATTGTACAGTTTGTATGTTAGACTGTAACATCATATAATGTATATCAGTTCACACTGTACAGTTTGTATGTTAGACTGTAACATCATATAATGTATATCAGTTCACATTGTACAGTTTGTATGTTAGACTGTAACATCATATAATGTATATCAGTTCACACTGTACAGTTTGTATGTTAGACTGTAACATCATATAATGTATATCAGTTCACATTGTACAGTTTGTATGTTAAGACTGTAACATCATATAATGTATATCAGTTCACATTGTACAGTTTGTATGTTAGACTGTAACATCATATAATGTATATCAGTTCACACTGTACAGTTTGTATGTTAGACTGTAACATCATATAATGTATATCAGTTCACATTGTACAGTTTGTATGTTAAGACTGTAACATCATATAATGTATATCAGTTCACATTGTACAGTTTGTATGTTAGACTGTAACATCATATAATGTATATCAGTTCACATTGTACAGTTTGTATGTTAGACTGTAACATCATATAATGTATATCAGTTCACATTGTACAGTTTGTATGTTAGACTGTAACATCATATAATGTATATCAGTTCACACTGTACAGTTTGTATGTTAGACTGTAACATCATATAATGTATATCAGTTCACACACCAAGTCTAGATGGTATGATACCTTCCTCTTGTTACAACAGCAGTTCACATTTTTCTATCAAGTTTTTATGTCCCCACCAATCAATGAGTTGTGAAGGAGCATAAAGTGTTACCCATGTCCGTCCAGCCAGTCCGTGCGTCTGTATGTGTGAACAATTAGTTTCCGATTAATTACTCTTGACAGAATGGACGGATGCAATTAATTCATAGAGGGCAAATAATCATATGATGATAAAATGTTGGTCATGTTTGATTTTGTTGACAATCCACTGAATTTTGAAGGCGTAATGACCCTATTTTTGACTTAAAAGCTGAATGTGGGGGCATATGTGTGCTGTTGACACATATAGTTAACTCATAATAATTTACTAATCATTGCAGGTTGTTTGAGCCAGCCTTGTACAATGTAGTATGATGGGTTATTTTTAATAAATTTAACTTGAATACTACTCAGTTGCATTTGTATTATTAAATAATTAAGTATGTCGGATGTATAGATTTGTATAGATCTCATTGGAGCGTACTAAGAAGTTATACCATTCAAGATGAGTAATCATCAGTAGTGGCCCACCATTTTGCTATCATTTGTTTCTGAACATCATTATTGTTGCTTAGAATAGGACAATTACCATATGTTGTAACTTTTTTAGCAAACGATTTGGCGAAAGATTCCAAGAAACATTTTGGAGATGATATCACTGGTGCTTTACGACATGCAAAGAGAAAACGATGGACACAGCTGGAGGATAAAAGAATACTACAAGAAATAGAACTGCAGTCGTACATTAACAAACTAATGAAAGAAGATATGGAAAAGTGATTTTTTTTGTGTTATTGTTATATAGGTATTTACTTCTGTCTGAAGTGAATAAACCTGTATGTTTGAGTTCAAAGTTGAATAAACATAGTATTGAAAATTTGAAATAGAAAATTAACATATTCAAAATACCATTCCTGTTGAGTAGTTTGGCTTTGTCAGGTCCATCAACAATTGTAGCCAAATAAGACAGTAATTAGAATAGTAGTTGTATTTCCATAGACTGCATAGACTAAAGAGGGTTACTGGTGCATGAAGCATAAACTCTCAACTTTAGATGTAAACCAAGTGAATATTTTGTGCCCATGTAAAAACAGAACAAACAATGAATTAGTTCAATATTAAACAATACCTACGTCTTTGAGATAATTATACTAAGTGTTTCCCCTTAGAAGGAATTTTGTTATAGAATATATTCTAAAATTACAGTTAAAAAATAACTATGCTGATTTTGTTGAGATGCCTGTCTATCATCTTTAATGCAGCGTTAATATGTGGTGTGCCTGAAAGTGCGATATCCTCGTCTTTAATGCAGCGTTAATATGTGGTGTGCCTGAAAGTGCGATATCCTCGTCTTTAGTGCAGCGTTAATATGTGGTGTGCCTGAAAGTGCGATATCCTCGTCTTTAATGCAGCGTTAATATGTGGTGTGCCTGAAAGTGCGATATCCTCGTCTTTAATGCAGCGTTAATATGTGGTGTGCCTGAAAGTGCGATATCCTCGTCTTTAATGCAGCGTTAATATGTGGTGTGTCTGAAAGTGCGATATCCTCGTCTTTAATGCAGCGTTAATATGTGGTGTGCCTGAAAGTGCGATATCCTCGTCTTTAATGCAGCATTAATATGTGGTGTGCCTGAAAGTGAGATATCCTCGTCTTTAATGCAGCGTTAATATGTGGTGTGCCTGAAAGTGCGATATCCTCGTCTTTAATGCAGCGTTAATATGTGGTGTGTCTGAAAGTGCGATATCCTCGTCTTTAATGCAGCGTTAATATGTGGTGTGCCTGAAAGTGCGATATCCTCGTCTTTAATGCAGCGTTAATATGTGGTGTGCCTGAAAGTGCGATATCCTCGTCTTTAATGCAGCGTTAATATGTGGTGTGCCTGAAAGTGCGATATCCTCGTCTTTAATGCAGCGTTAATATGTGGTGTGTCTGAAAGTGCGATATCCTCGTCTTTAATGCAGCGTTAATATGTGGTGTGCCTGAAAGTGCGATATCCTCGTCTTTAATGCAGCGTTAATATGTGGTGTGCCTGAAAGTGCGATATCCTCGTCTTTAATGCAGCGTTAATATGTGGTGTGCCTGAAAGTGCGATATCCTCGTCTTTAATGCAGCGTTAATATGTGGTGTGTCTGAAAGTGCGATATCCTCGTCTTTAATGCAGCGTTAATATGTGGTGTGCCTGAAAGTGCGATATCCTCGTCTTTAATGCAGCGTTAATATGTGGTGTGCCTGAAAGTGCGATATCCTCGTCTTTAATGCAGCGTTAATATGTGGTGTGTCTGAAAGTGCGATATCCTCGTCTTTAATGCAGCGTTAATATGTGGTGTGTCTGAAAGTGCGATATCCTCGTCTTTAATGCAGCGTTAATATGTGGTGTGCCTGAAAGTGCGATATCCTCGTCTTTAATGCAGCGTTAATATGTGGTGTGCCTGAAAGTGCGATATCCTCGTCTTTAATGCAGCGTTAATATGTGGTGTGCCTGAAAGTGCGATATCCTCGTCTTTAATGCAGCGTTAATATGTGGTGTGCCTGAAAGTGCGATATCCTCGTCTTTAATGCAGCGTTAATATGTGGTGTGCCTGAAAGTGCGATATCCTCGTCTTTAATGCAGCGTTAATATGTGGTGTGCCTGAAAGTGCGATATCCTCGTCTTTAATGCAGCGTTAATATGTGGTGTGCCTAAATGTGCGATATCCTCGTCTTTAATGCAGCGTTAATATGTGGTGTGCCTGAAAGTGCGATATCCTCGTCTTTAATGCAGCGTTAATATGTGGTGTGCCTGAAAGTGCGATATCCTCGTCTTTAATGCAGCGTTAATATGTGGTGTGCCTGAAAGTGCGATATCCTCATCTTTAATGCAGCGTTAATATGTGGTGTGCCTGAAAGTGCGATATCCTCGTCTTTACTAATGTGACTTACAAAGACACATACATTTTCTTAGCATGTGTGCTTACCAAGTTAATTATAAGCCATTCAAGATAGCCAAATAGCTTTTTTAAAGCTAAGTTTTTTGTCTTTAAATTATGGTCGACTGTAGACTGTTTGAATTCATCTCTATTTTGCTGACTTCTTCTATTAGTTTTGTCAACATTTTCTGCAAGATTCTAAGTTCTGGGCGTCTTGGTCAGATGATGGTTACTGATTTATCATGTTCTTCATTATTTTATAGCATGTAATGTTTGTGCTTGTTTTTCAGACAGAAAGACGTGCTTTTAGAAAATGCAGGGAAAGATGCTTTGAGTGATAATGACTGTGATAAGAAAATGAGTGCAATCGAAGAAAAGCATGTAAGGAAGTGATATATATGTGCTTTTCTTTTGTTTGTTTTAACCTCTACTGGCTGAAGGTCAGAGAGTTTATGTTCTGTGTGCATGCGTCAGTCTGTTAACTTTTCATTCAAACAACATCTCCTCCTAAATCACTTGGCCAATTTTTACTAAACTTCACAGGAAGGTTACTTATGGTGGGTGGTTCACATTCAAATGGTATACGGACAAAATCCCCTTAGCTCATTTTGCACAAGGCAGACACAATCCTATTGTCCTATTGTTGCAAAATAGCTTCTTGTAGCTTGGATTCAGAAAGACAACAGTATAAAATTGTTATTATTTTGAAATGTTTTTCAGCTGTGGAAAAAAATATCAGAGGGCATTTTGTCCTACTTGTAAAATTCACAAAGGGGATTTTGTCCACCTTTTGCAAAATAAGCAAAGGGAATTTTGTTCCAATGGTTATGGTCTGCTGCATAAATAGGTCACAGGAGCTAAAAAAGATATTAAAAATCTTCATTTCCAGAACCAAATGGGCCCAGAGCTTTCATATTTAGCACTGCGCTGAGGTCAAACGTTATCTACAGAGTCTGTCAGACTAATACATAGGAAATCTTGGAAAATCTTCTTCTCTGAAACTGCACGGCCCAGGGTTTTGATATTTGGTGTGTAGTATTGGTTAGTGGTCTTCTACCAAGATTGTTCAAATTATGCCCCTAGGGTCAAAGCCAGCCCAGCCCAGGGTTCAAATGTTTTCTATAGAATTATATAGGGAATAACTTTGTTTGTTGGCCTTTTTCAAACTTAGGAATAGGAAACGATTGAGGTGATTGTTGGTATGGTCAAATGTTGTTTTTTTGTCTTAACTTCAGTGCAGCTGCCAAATGCTATATTGTAACATGGCTCACCTATGTCTCCTTATAAGTCTAAATGGACACACAATACATGCAAGTTATAAACACCACGCATGTACTTCCTGCTGTAAGAGCTGTCTTAATATTTCATAATGTGATAAGATATGCTGTATTTACTTCATTCCTTAGCCTCGTAAGTAGATGTTTCATTATTACATACAAGGGGGGGTGGCATATAGAAAGGGGGGGGGGGCATATAGATTTGCCCTTGTCCGTCGCAAAATATTGTGTCACTCATATCTCCAAAAGTATATGAGCCAGAGTCATAAATGTGAAGTTGTGCACCTGGGGTTTCATGTTTGACTGTGCCCAGTAAGTGCAAAGTTATGGCCCTTGACTTAGTTAAAATATAGCCTACAGAGTATGCAATCTTGTGTCACTCATATCTCCAAAAGTAATTGAGTCAGAGTCATAAGACTTTACAGGAATGTTCACCAACCTGTATAGTTGTGCACCTGGGGTTTCATGTATGGTACGCCCAGTAAGTGCAAAGTTATGGCCCTTGACTTATCACCATAATCAGTACAGTTGTGCACTTGGTAATTTTGATACCCATTCACAATCTATGAGCAGAATAATAGCATTTGTTTTTGTGACAAAGGCTGCAAGTGGGGGCATCTGTGTCCTATGGACACATTTCTAGTTTTGATAAAGGTACTGATTACAAGTACAGAGTTTACTAAAGTCTGGGTTTTACCAGTTCAAAAACTTGCATTCTCATGTGTGACTGGTTAATTTCTCCAAAATTATAATCTTACCAAATGAATGGAAGCTAGACTGAAATATGTCGGTTTGTCAGTTTCTTTGAAATTCTTTGCTTTATTTAAAAGATAACATATTATTTCTTATGCAATTTTTCAGGACAGATATGTTGCTGAAGTAAATGACCTATTTGCTCAGGTGGACGACCGACGAAGGGTAATTTATTTTGTTTCGTAAGAACATAACTGCAATAACTGAATATTATTCCTCTGACAGAAGTGATCATTGTGTGGTTCTCTACCAAAATATCTGTAGACTATCCTCTGTGTCAAACACAGCTGTAAGAGGGATTGGTCCATTTGCTTTTGTCTCAGAAACTTCCTGAGGATTTAGAGGAATGTCTTTGGAATGAGGTGGGGCCTGTTTCTGTAGGATAATTTCATACCAATTGCATGACATGCAAAACACATGTCTTTTGAAGGTTGTTGTTTATTGAACTTCTGTCTAAAATTTGTATTCAATTTTGATCACTTGCAATCAAAATCACGTTTACACAAAGAATGTATGTGAAATGATACAATGATCAGGATTTGAATAAAGAGAAATTCTTGTTTAAAGCATCCAATATTTTCAAAGACTGTTTTGGCAAGATCTGTTAGATCATTCTTACCCGTAGTATTTACTTTGTTTTGTCAAGTTGTATGTATTGTGTATTTCAGGTACGTGATGTTCCAGATTGTATGTGCGGAAGAATCAGTTTTGAATTAATGCGAGATCCAGTGATAACACCTAGTGGTATAACGTATGATAAAAAAGATATCTGTGAACATTTACAGGTTTGTTGCTTCTATTCATACTTTCTTGGAAAATAAAACCATGAGATACAAAGTCGAAGTTTTACATTACTTTAGTTTAATTTTATTCAATTTACCTCTGTTGTGAAACAAGTTATTACAAGCTTTATTCATCACTCCTGATGACTGTTTCCTGATTTTCTTAACAGTTCTCGTGCCTAGTTCGGGGATTTTGAACTACTTGGCTCAGCCTCACCCAAGGTGAAATTTGAACCCATGACCTTTTCATGAAGAGTAGGGACTCTACCTGTTGACCACTATGCCTCCCTTTACATTATTTTGTGTATTCTGTTACTCAAGACTGTTTAGAATTACATTGAGTCTTATTTATGTTGTCTAGACATAAGAATTCCAGTGAAATCTGACTTAACAACTACCTATATTATAAGACCACCTCAAAATTAAGAACACAATTTTCATGTCCATTTTCAGTTTTGCTCTTTATTCAACCTCAATATCAAGACCACCTTAATATTAAGACCAGTTTTAAGGGTCCCAAGGGTGGTCTTATTATGGAGGGTTTACTGTACATTAGGTCTTGTTTATGTTGTCTATACATTTACCATTGCAACTTACGGCAAGAGATTTATGGTGCAAACTTAATTTTCTCCTCTTCGTCTCGCCAATAACTATTGAAAATATTTATGCTTCTTAATGTACGATGTATATTGTACACTACATTGTTTTTCGGCCTCGTCAGTATTTGTATAGAAGACGATAGGAAGTTATCATGCTTTAGAGTAACAATATTATTGAACTTTTGCTGTATCTTTTTCTATTTAAGCGAGTCGGCCATTTTGATCCTGTGACACGTACAGATCTTAATCAGAATCAGCTAATACCAAACTTAGCCATGAAAGAAGTAATAGAACATTATTTAGAAGAAAATCCATGGGCAGAGGAATTTTGAGCTGGACGTTCTGATGTGTCAATAATTTATAAATAAGTTTCATGTATGTTGGAGAAATATTCGGGTGAACTGGTAGCCTGGTGTTAAGCAAGTTCTTGAAATCAAGTGCGGCTTCAATCAATGGCTCGGCTTTCTTTGAAAATTACATTCCTTGAGGCCAAGTTGATGTCATTCACATTAAAAATAAAGTGATTAATATGTTTCAACAACCATCCTGCTTTTTTAATCAACGTTTTGTTTGAGAACAGCTACATGGCGAGTATGGTGATGTGGGGAACCAAGTGCCAGGGTATTGTCATACATCTGATATTAAAACAAGTTTTGTATTGAACAGCCTTATTTACTCATGACCTAATACTGGAATGATCGCAGTAGGCATGAGAATATTTTACTTGTGCTGTGTAATGAAGTCCGTCTTGTAATGATACAAATGCAAGATACATTCAATGTACATTCCTGTTATTCAGTGTCAACCACTCTAATTATTGTATGATATGGATGGAAGTCTTCCCCTGTACATGCCAACCACTCTAGTTATTGTATAATATGGATGAAAGTCTTTTCTATGTTGGTTTTTCTTTAACCCTTTTTTAAGTTTTTCTGTATTTTTCTATCTATATATAATGCATGAACTGTAACTGTCATTCCCTAAATTAGGGATTTGTACCAATTACACGATCAATATTTACAGAATACATTTTTCCAAACCAATATCTACTTTTTCTGGAACTTCAAGATATAATTGTTCTTGTTTTATGAACTAGTGTTACACAGACAGTAGATAATTTCCCTTGGACTGGTGGTGAACTCTTGGGTCTCATTTTGTAATTTTGCCATCATTGGGGCATGTCAATTTCTTTCATAATTTTAATAAACTAAGTTTCTTCTATTTGAGACGGTTGTGCATTCAAGGATGTGCCTAATTGATTTTACATGTACAATTCAGTGTCAATGTTTATACTGAAATTTACCGAACACTATCACAGTTATTAGAACGTGAAGTAACATGTGTACACTTGTACAATATTGTTTCACATCTTCATCAAGAACAGCTACTCCAGAATGTTATTTGTTGTTTGATCATAACTAACCATGAACTGTGAACACCAGTGTTATACCCTAGCTTGCACATAATACTATCCAACTGAAGATTATGTATTATTTTCCAACAATCATTTGCTTGGGATTAGAACTTTCTGTGAGCTCTGTTCAGGGTACAAACGTAACAAAGTATCCCTGTATATCAAGTCCGCCTCCTGTTAATTTTTCCATTCTTTTGCAACAATATTGTACACACATTTTGTTTTCATAGTAAATGACGTTTTAACATGAATCTTGGTTCTTGTTCTTGTTTTACCAGAACTTGAATTAATAGATCAAGAAGCGAGTGGAATAAGATAGTTTAGTACTGCTTTCAATGGCAAGACTGGCAGATTTAATTGTAAATGCAATGTTTAACACAAGAAGTTAGGTGAAGCTGTAGGAAGGTACAAACTAGATTCCCAGGTGCTTTGTTGATGTATGCTGGCACAAGAATAGACACAACAGTCAAATAGATTTAATAAAAAGTATTTGCGTGAAACAACAAAATACAAGATTGATGTTTTGTTTTTAATGATACAACTAAAACAAAATAACATGAAGCGCAGTCATGGATATAAATAAATAAAACTATAAAACATCAACAGAAAACATAGCGTGAATCAACCCGAGATTGGAGACGAGTCTGCTCGAGGATTTACTGCAACAAAGAACTAAAGAAAACAAGAAACATATATCAACAGTATACTGGAACATAATGGTAATCAGATACATCTTTTTGTATAACAATGACAAATTTTAACAAACCAACTACTTGTTTGGCATATATATATACAGTCAACTCTCATTATGTCGATTTTTTTCGGGACTAGATAATTATTCGTCTTAATGAAAACTCTACATAAAAGTTTCGAGGCTGTACCGACAGTGCTTCGTGAGAAAGTCTAGTTTGCAACGACTGCTGTGAGTTTCGTTAGAAATACAAGTTTGTGAAATTGCTTAAATGTACTACTCGTCAAGAACAAAGTGTTTATTATTATTTATTTATGTTGGCTCTTTTCATTAAAACATTATATGGTGAAATCTGAGAAATGTCATATGGTTTGTGTATGTGAATACATTAACATTATACATGATTAAAGCACTCATTTGGCATATTTTACAAACTTGGTTTGATTGGTCTTGAACAATTTGACAATATTTGCATCAATTGTCTAACATTTTGCAAACATGTACATATCCTTCCGTTATGTAAATAAGTGATTATTAAATTTACGAAAATACAGTTCAGAAGTGAACTCATTTGTCGCCAGCAGAATACAATCCGTCTTCGTGTTAATAGATTTAAGGTGCAAATTTACTAAGCGGGACTTCGAAAAAACTTCGACATAATGGAAAATTTCCAGACAAAAATTCGTATTAACTGACAGAATTTCATATAGACAAAGAAGGATAAAATTGGGAGTTTTGAAAAACTTCGAGATAACAGAAAATTCGTCTTAAACGAGTTCGTCATAATGAGAGTCGAATGTATATATATACCGGTATAAATGCTCATTAATCTGCTACAGTGTATTTGCCGCAAAACTTGATTTATCATGTCCATACACCAATGGTCTACAGAAAGTCATATTTTCATCACCAATAATCTCCCTTAATCCACTGACGCTAACGATATCTTCCAAAAGAAATCCTATCAAGTAATCATTGTAACTATATGTGAAATTGAGTACTTAGAATCAACTGTCACACCCACTTCAAATGCTTCACAGCAGTTTGTATTTAACCACAGTAACTGTATTTTTTATAACTGCAAGAAGCACGAAAAAGACAAAAGAAACCATTTAACAATATTTTTTTATAATGTGAAAATAATCATGGTAGGGCAGTAGTTGTTTACCCGAATTTTATTTAGGGACAAATTATTGGGAGGGAAAATAAAACAGACCGACGATTCCTTAAAAGGGTGTTGGACATATCCAAATACAAGTTTTCTTTTTCTAACAACTTCAATTAACACTAACAGTAAACATTTACCAAGAACATTGTAAAACATATTTGTGCAATTACAAGAATTTTGTTATAAAACATTAAAGATACAAATAGAGAAAGACAATAAAGATATCATAAAAATGTAACAAATCTGTTTGTGCAACAAAACAACCGTTTGCCAAAAGATTTCTATAAAATGATTAATAAAAGATTAACAAAACAAAAACATCTAACAACTATCCTTAACAAATATTAAACACCTTTTAATTGTAAAATATGGCTTGCTCAAGTCAAAATGTACACAACTCTTAACATACAAACTTTATATAGAACTTAAACGTATGAATATTCATTCTTTTGAAGTCATACAAATTGTTTCCAAGCATATATATGAATTATTAAAAAATAAACCTCACATAGATACCATGCCTAGACTGTAAATTTCAAAAAAAGAAATACTCAGGATGGACCACAAGTAGGTTCATTTAAATATGTACGAGACGTAACCGCACAACAAGTAGAAAGGCAACTATATCCTGATCCAACGATCACTTCAGAGTCTAGCATGAAGTTTATTTTCCTGACATCACTGCCATCTCGTTCTCCAAGTGTTTGTTAGTGGCTTTATGAGCCCTAAACTTTTTATAAAACTGGTGACACACGTCACAATATTTACCCACTCCAACACACTGGCCCTTCTTTTTCCAGTCTTCATCAGATGAGGCCAAGTCAAGCTTCCTTTTCACACCTTTCAGATCAGAATCATTTTTATGACTTTTTACACGTTTCTCTGCTACATTGTCCTTTCGTCCTTTGCCAAAAGAAGCAGCCTCTCGTTTCATTTTTCTGTTTGCGAATCCTGATGATAGTTCATCAGGAAGAACATCTTCTGCCTCGGAGAATTCCTCGTCACTTATGAGAACCATGTCACTATTATTTTGAACGGGATTAGAATACAGTGCCTCTTTCTTTACCAGATTCAATTTCTGCAAGTTATCAGCATGACACTGAGACTGTAGATGAAGTTTGTATTTAGACTTGTACGAGAAATTGGTTCCACACACTTTGCATGATGCAACAATATTGTGAACTTCCCGCATGTGTTCCGTTCTTGCTTCCTGAAAATTATGTACACAAGACATTAGACAAAAACCACAAAATATGAACATACACTGCCCAAAAGTTCCTTTTCACTTCCGACAATTTCCCATTGCAATTAATGTATTTCCATATTTGTTTCACATGCCATAAATCAAATGCTTTTTAACGCGGAAATAATTTTAAGTTGAAGTATTTAGAAATGTGTACTGAAACAAATTATCTTATTCTGATCAGATCAATCAGTTACACACATGCATTGGTTCAGGATGCAGGTCGAATGATGCTGCTGCCGAAATGTGCAAATTGTAGATTTTTAACTATCCATCACTGAAGTTTGAAATTGTGGAAGAAAAAGTAATGAAATTTAAAATATTAAAGTGTCAAGAAACTTTTGGATGGCAGTGTATTTATAGTCTTATGCACTACATTTGTATTTACAGCTGAAAATTAGTCCATTTTAACAGAGCAAGATCGACAGGTACTATATAGCCTGTTCACATCAGACATATGTTTACCAGTGCATGTTTAAAAATTATTCTCATGAAGTTCTTTGTAAGATTGTTTTTTATAGAAGTGTATTTTCCATAGAAACTAGCCTGTATACACAGGATATGCTTTTAGTAAATAAACCTGTATTGATTTAAAACGAGCATTCAAATCAAATTCACATATTTAAAATACTATTCATGCAAGAAATAGCCATGGATGTAGTTGTTTGGCTTTGTGGGGTTCATCACCGTTTGTGAGCAAATGTTGGAACTGATTCAAGTAGTATCGAGATGTAAACATTTACAAGCTAAATATTTTGCATCATAAAATTAAATTATGTGAATTTTAATAATCTGCGACTTTTTCAAATACATTCTCTTCAATCATTCATCACGAAATTGTATTTTATCAAGAAACATTTCTTATAATGGAGGTTAAAAGATTGCGTCGACCGTCTTTAGATGAAGGTAGTCTCATATTTATAAAATGAGTTACTTACATCATCTACACACATTTTGGCACATTTGAAACACCACAAGGAATGGTAGAAGTTGAAATGTAGGCGCTGCTTCATCTGAGAATCACACGGAAATTCACATACTTCACAAAAATATTTTGCATCCGAAGTTGTCGGAAGTGGGGAAAGACATCTTCCTTTCATACTAGCACTTTTCTTTTTATCGCCACTTGTTCTCCTTTTCAGTTTGTATGTTTTGTCATCTTCAGAACTTGCTACTTCAGCAAGTTTTACATTTGACGAAACTGCCTTCCATTTAAGTTTAGATTTCTCTTGACCAGGTTTAGCAGCAGAATCTTCATGATCAGATCTCACTGGTCGTAATCGAAGTGACGGCACTTTCTTAACAGTGTCTGTCTCCACAGAAGGCACTTTCTTAACAGTGTCCGTCTCCACAGAAGGCACCTTCTTAACAGTGTCCGTCTCCACAGAAGGCACCTTCTTTTTAGATTCGATCTCATTAGTTTCAACCTTTTTTTCCAGTATTGTATTTTTCACAGCAGCCTGCAGAGGTTTTACAGATTCAATTTCATTTTCTTGCCTGTAAGCGACTTCTTTTCTAGTGGGAGTAGAATTTTGTTCAGAATGCATTTCTGGGACAGAAGAAATGGACTTCGCAACAGTTTCTTCAAAAGCTTTCGTTTGTGAGTCAACAATCTCCATTTTCCCACTGGTTGGATTGATCAGTGGACTGTCCTTTGGAACTTCTCTGCAAGATCTTTTACTTTTAAAGTCGAAGTCCCCCAGAAACTTATCAGCTGCTATGTATAGTTCCTTCTCTTTGTTGATAAGTTTTGACCTGGGGAGAGGCTTTGGGAATCTCTTCTGAAATCTATGCGTTCTGTTTGAATATAGCGACGAGTTCCTTGCTGATCTAAATTCACATTTTTTGTTACCGTTATTATTGACATCACCCTGGACATTGTTAGAGCAGTTCTCCGACGTTTTCTCGGCACAAGATTTATCCCTGAAACAACTGTCATTATCAGACTCAGGTTTATTGATGACATTCTCATCTCCCTTTTCGTCTTGTGTTTCAACTGCAATGCTGTTTATCAAGTCATTATCCTTCAAAATGTCATCAACAATCTCGTCAAAGAATGCTTTAGGTGAACACTGCAAGTCATTAACAAATTCAATCATAGGATTTGCTTGTAGGGACGAGTTTACCACATCGGATTCATTACACTGTGAGAATGCCGCATTTAATGACTGAACACATACAATCTTAGGGGAGCAAGAATTATCCCATACATTACAAGGCGACGAACTCCAGTGCTGCTCGTTATTCAGACATTCAGAAGTTGATGCATTAGCTTCTATCTCTGGACAGACAGATATAGCATTGTATGGAGAATGTTGCTGGTCAACAAGGCCTTGTGAACTTATTCTTTTGACCTGATCACTCTTATACCTTTCAAAATCTTCAACAGTAGGGCTATACTTCATTTGGTACTCCATAACCAAAGAGCTGGGGCGACATGGACTAGTCTTTTCATCCGAGCGATTGTCAGGACTAGGCGACGCATTCAAGACAATGCCAGTTTGCGGACAAGGAATTGGTGGTAGAAGAGCAGGCAATATTGGAATCTGTTGAACTGTTCCTTCTAAGCTTACATTCCCTAATGGCAATACTTCACGTTTTGTAAGGAGGTATCTCTGATGCATTTCCATCTGATCATTGTTGGGCACTGCCTCACAAGGTGAATCCGAGGATAATGTTGATCTATCAGAATAGAAACTCTTAGGGCTTGAAGGGTGTTCAAATGAGAGCCTTTCCGTTTCGTTACTTGAGTCAACGTCTTTGAGTGTTTCCTTAATAAGTTTTGATGCATAATACTCAGTGTTTTCATAGTCACATGAAGTTCCACTTACAGAACTTTCACAAACAACTTTCACGGATAAATTTTTGGACACTGAAACCTGTTCAGCAGTTTCACGACTTGAAAGCTGGGTGGAAGTATTACAAGACCTATAAACTGTGGATGACACTTGTGGACCAGATATACACTGTGTAAGAAGGCATTCGGCTTTTGTTCCAGCAGGTCTATGTTCAGTGATGGACAAGTCTGACTCACAAATGGATTTCTCAGCTGCTTCTCCATTTTTATCGGAAGAGTTAACAATATTGTTATTTATATCTATCTCATCAGTATCGATTCCATTACCGTCGGGGTTCTGCATCACTTCATCAACAAGTCCCATCTCACTGAGCACAGCATCTTTATAACAACTGATTTCTCTTTCAGCCATGTCATAGGTGATACCAGACGTTCTTACTCCTTTCTTCTTTACATACACAGGGTTGGTCTTGTCTCTAGCAAGTGCCTGCATAGCCATTGCTCTGTACAGTAAATGTTTCTTTGCAGAAAACATAGCTTTATTAAAATTCTCCTTGCTCACCTCACTGCCTATCTCTGACTTTTCATGACGAGTTGTTTTCACTGGTTGTCTATACAGGTCTTTAACTTTGTAGGTATTTGGGGTTGACATGACAAACTTGCCCCTTGTCACACAACATGGCAGCTGGGCCAATCTGATACTTTCAGCATTTTCAGTCAGTGTATCTCCAGAGGGCAGGTTAATCAAATTTTTCACTGTCACATTTTTGGAAACACGCATAGACTGCTTTACATAATTGTCCAGAAGATTACTGGGCATCTTTTCACCCAAACCTTTTGTTTTCATTTTATGTCTTAGCTTAGGATGTAACTTGGCTGGATCCATGGATTTTAGACTGATAGGTTTTGTTTTCATCTTCCTTTTATCAGTGTTAACTACTTTTTGAGTAGGACTCTCCTTTGATTTCAAGTTTATTTCCTTCTTTGTAATGCTGGACTTGGTGCCAACAGTATTTTTCTTCACATCTTTTTCTTTTTTATCATCTTTATTCTTTATCAATGGTGAGACACAAACAACCTTTTTGTGCAGTGATTTTTTAACAGCTTTGACTTTCTGCTCACCAACAGTAGTGGTGGATTTTATGCGTGGTATTTTAAAACAACTAATGCTTCGAATGGAAAAGTCTTGTGCCAACTTCTCTCCAGATTTAAGATATTTATTTTCTAGACATATATCTGGCTTTGCTACCTTGGAAAGGCTAGTTAAAAATCTGTTCACCTTCGGTACAGCATCACTCAGTTTGGACATCTCCGTGTTAACCAATGGCATAGCAACAGAACTCGGATAAAGTGGCGAAACTACATTCAGAGGACTGACTGAACTAGCAGTAGATTTCAACTGAGGTTTGGAACAATCAATATCCGTCGAAGAAGTAGCAGCACATATCTCCTTAGCAAATCGTACCTTTTTCCGATTCCGATTCTCATCACATCTATTACTGGCTTCACCTTGCACAGGAAAAATCTCAGTGTATGGTTTACCACCGTTGTATTTATCTTGTCTTTTCTTCAGGAATGTTTCACCAACTTGTTCCCTAGATTTTTCTGCTCCATCACAAGGTGGAATTGGTTGTTCTGCTTCAGGACAACAATTATCAACAACGATACTTGTATCTTCCTGTGATGTTCCCCCCTCAATGATACCATGTTCAATAGGTTCATTAGGCATTGTTCTACTTTGTTTATCTACCATTTCGTAATGTGTAACAGGGTTGGTAGTTGATACAGTCACATCCTCTTGAAGGTTTTCACAGCTGTTTTGGGGGTTTGCTTTTCGAGTGAAGCCCTCTGAAATTCTGCCATTGTTTTTCCCATACAATCCATGTTCACCTGTTCGGTTTTCTCTACTTCTGTAACCTAACCTGATATTAGGATCATCCTCATAGTGTCTTTCTCTATCAGGAATGTATTTCACAGTTTTTCTATAATCAGACCTTGCATCCCAACGTTTGAAGCAATGTGGGGTTGAACGAAACCTCCGGCCTGAATAAAAACTTCTCCTCAATCTTTGTGGTTCAACTCTATCCCGTCTTATATCACTTCTAAAATGACCATCATCACAACTTGACGTATTGGGATTTCTGAATTTACCATCAAATATTCTGTTTCTGGTGGAATTTAAATTCGGGTGGATATTATGTCCACTTGTTTTGTCTGACCTTCCATGCAATGTATCTTGCATGTTTCTAAACCTATCACTTTCAAGGGCATGTTTGTACACCACAGAGGCAAACGGTCTATTTACATTGTCAATGCTGCAATTTCCATTAAAATCCATCATACTTTTCTCACTGTGTCTGGTACTTTTTTCGTTAGCATTCATGCTTGGTCCTATGATTTCTGATGGTCCAGGGTCACCAATTGAAGACTGTACATTTGATAATAGGGATTCCCAAGGCCGATGCAAAGCTTTTTTATTATGCACATCATTATGAGGAAACGATTCTTGATCACGTGTACTTTCATAAGAAGAATTTTGGGTCCAATTATTTGTGTTTTGCCCACCATCATTACAGACATTCCCATCTCTTGAAGAGTAAGCTTTATCAGCTGAGAATTGAGTGCCAGTATCTGGGAACAGAGGTTGTTCAAGCAGTGATTTTGTCAATGATAAAGCACCAGTAGAAGTTTGCTGTCTGTCAAGTGTCCGATTAGACTGAAAATGTTGAATGTCCGATTGCCATTGCCGACGAGTTAGTGGATCCTCATATTTATCAAAATTCCTTGAATTATGCATTCCAATACCGGAGAGAGTTGATCTTACGTATGGGCGTTGATAACCTCCAAAACTTTGCTTCTTTGAACTATCCATATCTGCACTATTTTGAACGCCAACATATTTCGAACTCAGGTGGATATTATGTCCACTTGTTTTGTCTGGCCTTCCATGCAATGTATCTTGCATGTTTCTAAACCTATCATTTTCAAGGGCATGTTTGTACACCACAGAGGCAAACGGTCTATTTACATTGTCAATGCTGCAATTTCCATTAAAATCCATCATACTTTTCTCACTGTGTCTGGTACTTTTTTCATTAGCATTCATGCTTGGTCCTATGATTTCTGATGGTCTAGGGTCACCAATTGAAGACTGTACATTTGTCAATAGCGAATGCTCCAATGATCGAGGGGATGGAGGAGGAAAAGGGGGCAACGGAATGTCCGATACATCAAAAGACGTCTCCGAAACTAAGTTACTGCTCCAATTACTCAAGGATGTAGGCTGAAGATGAGCCTGCCAAGATGATGTGGCACTGGAAACAGAGGTTGTGCTGGGTATCAATCCACCAGAACCATTGGGAACTTTGTTTTCTGCACTACTTTTTAACACACTAGATGCAGGCTGGAGGTTCAGTTGCCAGGGCTTGGCAATAGATGTATCTTGTGGAGAATAATTTGAATACCCAATATTATTTATATCTCCAAATCTTTTGCCACAATTTACATCATGACTAGGAATGTTTATCATCAGCAGTGGCGACGGTGGAGCAGTCACATATGGTACATTAACATTATGGGAATGCATGTCGTTAAATTCTCCAGCATAACGAGTTGAGTTACCAAAATTATTGCCTGACATCCATTTAGTGGATGGCTGACCAATAACTGATGAAGTTCGAGGTACATTACTCGGGAGAGTGCTTCTAACGTCAAAAGTGCTGGCAAAGGATGGTAAAGTGTTCACAGGAACTAAACTTCTGTCATTTTGAAATGTAGTTGGTGAATAAACACATGCAACATCCGAACTGGTTTGGCACATAGCCTCGTGAAGTGTAACATTATTGCCAAACATGTTAACTGGTCTTCTTCCGTCCTTTGTATGAAAATGTTGTGTACCAGTAATGTCCCAATTTTTGTTTTTATCTGGATTTGCATTTTGGTTGTCTTGATTTCTATTTCCGCTTAAGTTTTTGTTCTTTTGAAGGTTGGACTCAACATTCCTTGACTGATTGTTATGGTGTAAACTCCAGTTTTGTCTCTTATAATGCTCAATGGCTGAACCCCTTCGGTGCCTCATTCTGCAAATATAGAGTAGAAATAAGGTTTTTACCCATTGATTCCAGAAAAGCCTTATTTGATCTTGTGGTCTAGTATTTCATGTCATATGAATGAAATTATTGAGAAAAATATTCCAACCAAGATCCATGTATAGGTTAAAAATGTGGCCTTGAGAGTGTAAACAAGGCTTAAAAGGTTTAAGATTCAACTGTGTGACATAGTTTTTGACAGAACTGAACTAGGTTACAAACTTTACTAAGACTTCACAAAGGTAAACATTATACGCTTTCTACACAATTTAACAGCTTGACCTAGTTTACTACATGCGACGTCTCAAAGGCGACTTTCAATGCATTACGACAAAAATTCTAACCAGGGTTTATGTCGTTAAGTTAGAGGCCTGGCAAGCTCTAAGCAATTTTTACTAAATCAAAGGTCATAACTCAGCCTTAAAAAACCTAATCTGAACTAAATCTCTAACACACTTTCTGGTTTCGACAAATTCAATACTCATAAGCAGAATATATTATTCTTAGTTGTATACTTTTCAAAATAACACATGCAAATGACTATCAAGACTTGTCGGATATTCGGATTTTGTGTCGGAGACATTTGGTCCGACAACCTTGGAAAACTTGTCAGACCGAATGCAAACTTATCAGATAGAAAACATGTTGTTAACAAGAACGCTGATTATTGCAAAATACACCTGTTCTACAGTTATGCCACTGGAGTGTGAAAAAAAGTAAGTGTAAAAAGTGACTCGAGCAATATGGCTGGTTATAAAAATCGTCAAAGAAATTTTGCCCATAACACTTTCTGATCAAATTTTACGATTATTAGACAAATGGTTCTAAAATTATTGATCGGACAAGAACAATTTTAGGCAATTTATCTAATTAAAGGGCAATAACTCTAGAGTGACAAGTGCAATATGACTGGTTATCAAACTTGTCCAAGATATTATGGCGATACACATTCTGACCATGTTTGGTGAAGATCGGACAAAGAATTCTCAAGTCATTGATCGGACAAGACCAATTTTAGTTAATTTCTCTAATTAAAGGGCAATAACTCTAGCGTGACAAGTACAAAATCACTGGTTATCAAACTTGTCCAAGATATTATGGCGAAACACATTCTGACAATGTTTGGTGAAGATCGGACAATGAATTCTCAAGTTATTGATCGGACAAGACCAATTTCTGTTAATTTCTCTAATTAAAGGGCAATCACTCTCGAGTGACAAGAGCGATATGATGGTTATCAAACTTGTCAAAGATATAATGCCGATACACATTCAGACCAAATTTGGAGTTTACCAGAAAGAGTAAACAAGAGGGCCATCGTGGCCCTATATCGCTCACATGAAAGCATTGTCTTCACTGGCCAGCATTTCACAGAACTGAACATTTGGACCGTGTAGTTTTTTTTTTCGGGGCCGAAATTCAGACCCAGTCCCCTAACTCAAAAGTCCCCCCCCTATTCTCTGTTAAAATTCCCCTCCTACACTTTTTTCCCATTTTTGACAATACTAGCAATGCTACATGATTTTTTTGAAGCAAAAACAGTAAATTTTAGTATTTGTCAACATACACCATACCGCACACACCGAATGATTCTGACCCAAGATAGACCACATGTTAACACGAGGGAGAGGCGATTGATTAAATGTAGTATTTTATAAGCGTCCAGTAAAACAGATCACATGACCAACAAGTGGAATGGGTTTAATTTGCAGAAAGTCACCAAAAAACCCCTGGAAATACATCATTTTTTGCAGAAAATGACCAGTTTCCATAGGAATATCACTATTAATCCGTAGTACGTAGTTTTTTAAACTAATTCGTTGTAAATACGGATAATCAGGAGTAAACCGGTTTGCTTTTTTGCCTGGCGACCAAGTTCTGTTGGACAACGCGCCATCTTTATGGCTCTTCTCGCCAGTAGAGCTTAAAACATATGTCTCCCCCCACAGTTTGTCAGAAATTGTATAAATGATACAGGATGTTTAAAAAAAAAAAAAATGATATGGAGCAAACGAAATGTAGTTCTGTCAAGCTTTTGAAAAGGGGGAGATAAATGTCTTGGTCAGCTTCAAGAAATGGGGACAATATTAAGTCATGGAGAGAAAAATAATTCCTCTCAAAATTGTATTTAGAAATCTATATCATTTACAGTTACACGCCACATTTTGTACATGCTTGTTGATTTACAGTAATCAAGACTACTTGTCTGTTTTTGAAATAAAACTAAAAGGACATAAATTTCTCTTGTTTCCGACATATTCTGCTTGTACTGATTACCTGTGTATATCAACTTTACATCCAAACCAGCACATATTTGGCTAAGGACTCGGAGTCTATATAATTCATAGCAAAAGAAAATCGGACTTTCCCGTGTTTTTTACTTTACAGACAACGAAATTTTATCCATTCAACGCGAAGGATGTATGTAACAAATTAGTTCATATGTAGAAATGCAGAAAACAACCAATCACATTATATTTAACAAAACAATTGCACGCTTGTTACTTCCTGCACATGATTTGACTATTCGTATCCATATATTTTCGATTGCGACAGGATTTGCACCTAGATTATTTTGAACATGATATTTTCATTAGCAAGAATGTCACAAATACATGGCCTCTGCAGAACACTGGATCTTAAGTGACCTTGTAATTAGCTGCTTGAAATATGTGCTCTGCAGTGTCTCGATATGAAGAACATTTGTGCCTAGTGATTTCAAAATCCTTCAAGGGGTTCAAGTGATACAAAGCGGAATTGAAAGTTATTTGACTGTTGACCTCAAAGTCTGACCATTACCCTCAACTGAGCTGGCACATCACCTCAATATGGTGAACATTTGTGGCAAGTTATTTCACAAGCCTTTCTATAGTTATCGAGTGGACACGACTTGTGACAGACAGTTTCGGCAGTACTCTTGCAGGAAACAGGCAAGAAGACATTAGCTTTCCTGTGTTTACTACAGAGCCCATGGTGGGGTCCAGGAGTTACATATAGGGACTATCTTTTTGAAAACCCACGGCAGTCGACATTGGGGAACAGAGAGGCCTACTACCTGCGAGTGTACGCTAGCAAGGGGTAGGCACGCTCCCATGGGGCCATCTCTCTGGCGGCTTTGGAGACTTCGAAAAATCCGGCAGTATATGACTTGTTGTACATGATTAAAAATATTGACACAATTGTCCGTTTATTACCAATTAAGTGGTATTATCGGCGGCACGCTATGACATCAGATTTTTGCACATGACTTAGGGTGGTGCATTTCATGCTTGAATATGAAAAAAATGCAAAACGAATAAAACGGTTATCCAATTAGACAAGAGAACGTCATTTTATGTCATTTTTGACAATTCATCTTTGAGTTACAGCTCAGGCCTAAATTAAAATTAAATTTGTTTGCCCTTTACCGACCGACCCGAGATTTGGCTGCCGCCTCAAAATATTTTATTGCAAAATTCGATTTTTTTAATTTTTATTTGGTTATAAACCTGACTATACACCATTATGTCACACTACGATGTGTGCAGTTTGTTCTTCTTAGTTACAAAAACAATGACTATTTTTGTTTCATTATGTTTGCCTTATGATAACTTCCTCTAGCAAGAAAGACTTTAGAACCCAAAGTTAGAAACAAGTATGACACAAAAATGGTCATAGTTGCCCTTACAATATTTCCATCAACAATTATTGAAGCCTCGTGCTCATACTCACTAAAACAGACGGGCTATATAAAGTATTAAAAATAAGTCATTATAAAGGTGTCAATTTTGCTTTCAGTAATTTTTTCTGAATTGATCCGAGCTTATGTTAACCATGTTTTTGACAACCACATGTCATTTAACTGTATCTTTTTTAATATTTACAATTATTTTACTGTACCGGCCCACCCAATGTACCACGCACGAACAATACATTTCGACTAAAACATATTAAAATTTCCACAATAAAATATAATATTTTTCCTACCTTCTTACCCACCTCTAAAATCTAGGGTCGGTAATGGGCAAACAAAGACTTTTTTAATTTTGGCCTGAGATTGACAAGTAAATAACATGTGATTGCAACTTAGGAGCTATTTCCACAACGCATAAATATAACGGTGCAAGCGTGAAATAAACATTTGAACACGTATATTCATGAACTTTATTTCATCTGTAATACAACAATAAGTAATGCAAGTATACTACTCTTATTAAGAATTTGACTTTACTTATATTTTAACGAGGAAATGTAGTCAATAGAAATATGATACTATGAAACAAATATGAAACAACTGGTACAAGTGAGTCCAAAGTATGCTGCACAAATATACATGCTGGAAATGTTTTGTGGTAAAAAAGGCTTTCATGGATGCAGAGTTTGATTAGGCCAAAACAAATAATATCTGTGTTTAGGGTAACGGTCTCAAAAATGCTAGGTAGGGTAGGGACAAATTTTTTTTTTTTTTTTTTTTATTGTTTTTTTTCAAAAACAATTAAAAATCGAAAAAAAATTCTCCAGGGTCGTAATAAACTCTAGGGTCGGGATTTTTCGACAGGTAGGGTCGGGTTACCCTAAACACAGATATTTTTTTTTAGGCCTTAGTGCCATATTGGAAACAGTAACAACAGGTCGTTTGGTACCTGCAAGTAATGAAAGAGCTCATCTCATGTATGCAATGAACTGACCTTAAATTTATATAGATAGTCATGTACAATAGAAGTCCACAATTTTGTCATACTGTACATTCCAATTAATGGGAGGTGTTTAAAATACAATTGACCTATGACCCTTGACCTCATGATCCCAAAATGAATGTGTGGACCAAGTTGGAGGATGAAAGGTCAAGGGGTTCTTGAGCGGAAACAGTTTGAGAACAATTGACCCTGTGACCTTGACCTTTGAGGTTGTGACCCCAACATCAATAGGGTTCCTCTGCTACCGAAGATAAATGTATGGACCAAGTTTGAGGATGAGAGGTCAAGGGGTTCTTGAGTTATTGAGCGGAAACGGTAAGAGAACAATTGACCCTGTGACCTTGACCTTTGAGTATAAAATGAGTTATATTTTGTACAATTAGATAAGCAAGCTCAAAGTATGCTGCAAAAGTATACATTCTGGGTTTTTTTTGCGGTAAAAATTGGTTTTGTGGATGCATAGTTTGATAAGTGCCATTTTGGAAACAGTAACAACAAGTTGTTGGTCCACAATTTTGTCATACTGAACATTCCAATTATATGTTAGGTGTTTTAAATACAATTGACCCCTGTGACCATGACCTTTCGAGTATAAAATGAGTTTTTTTTGTACAATTGGATAAGCAAGTTCAAAATATCAATAGGATTCCTCTGCTACCCAAGATAAATGTGTGGATCAAGTTTAAGGATGATATGTCAAGGGGTTCTAAGAGTTATTGAGCGGAAACAGTTTGAGAAAAATTGATCCCTGTGACCTTGACCTTCAAGTCAGTGACACCAAAAGCAATAGGGTTCCTCTGGTACCCAAGATGAATGTGTGGACCAAGTTTGAGGATCATTGGACAAGGGGTTCTTGAGTTATTGATTGGAAACCAAAAGGTTACCGACCGACAGACCAACATGTGCAAACCAATATGCCCTCTGTTCTTCGAAGGGGGGCATAATAAGGCATTTCATAAAAAACACTGGGTAATTCAAGCTTTTAGTATGGAGCCCAGCTTCCTCAAACTATCGAAGTGTAATTGTATATGTGTAAAAATTCTTGTTTTAGAGGAATGTTTGCATTAGTTAAATAATGGCAATTAAAGGACCGTAACCCAAGAGTGACTGGGAAGATCCTAGTGGTTATCGAACTTTGCCGAAACAATTGCAAGTTCATTTATTAATAACATGTGTGAAGTTTAAAGATGATTGAGTAAGATATCGAAGAGCGAACAAACTAATGGACCCGTTAAACAGTAGCATGAATAGGCTTATCTCATTCTAGCAAGTGTTCACTCAAATCTACTTTTGACGCCAACCCACCTGCGCGCACTTTATCCCTTAATTGCTGCTGAAGTTGACATCACGGCAAAACAATTTACGTAAGGTAAATTCTACAGTAATCGTCTAGTATGAAAAGTTTACCTGCTGAAGTATGTACTATCATTTAATTATCTTCTAAATATTAAACGAAATCAGCTTCTTAGGCCTGCAATCGTTGTTTACGTCAAATTGTTGCAGCTCGTGCGCTTTTCCCGCCAAAAGTAATTGGTTTGTTTGGGTAAATGCAGCATTAAGAACAATGTTCCGCGACCTTATTTTAATCGAATTAATTCCATCTTAATGGTAATTAGAATGTATGTTCTTAATTTCCCGCCGAACCATTGGGCACTGAACAAAACACCTCTGATGATATTCAGTTTGATGTTGGATAGTTCCATGGCTGAGAACTAGTTATATTTTGTAGATTTATGACTGTTTCATTAAAATGAAAATCATTTAAGAAGGACACAAAAAGGCATTGATTAAAATTATGAAAAGAAATATCCTCAGAGTTCGGGAAGATATTATATTCAAAATGTTACCTTTACGAATTTTAATGCTAACTGAATCTGTCCCTCTAGGCCTATATTCTATAGTAAAACTGCGAGCGCGGAAAGTTAAATGTCGATATGGTCAGTTAGTGATCTTCCTTCGTGGTCTGAAAAATGACCATGTAAAAACAAGATGTCTAATAGCTCTACTTTGGCTGGGGGGGGGGGGGGGGTGGGAGAGGGATCCCCTCCCACCGATAGGGGTTTAGGGGTTCCCCAAGAAAATTTTGAAAAAGCAAATGGTGCGTTTTCATGCTATATTTCATTGAGCATGGCATTTTCTTTGTCATTAGCATACTACTTAAATTGCAGTGTCTAACAACTGATATATGCGGGCGAATTTGCCCATAACACCATCCCCCTCAGCCTTCAGTTTTATTGCATTTTTGGAACTTTTATTTTTTCACTTTTTCTGACGAATTGTACGCATTGGCTACGCCTGGGTACGCGCCTGACCGGAATTGAACAGCAGATAGATCTACCTGGCATTTGAATTGTAGATATGATAGATATCTAATATTGACATTGCTGATACCATTCCCTTACTTAATTAATATCTACCATTTACTAGATTAACTAGATATCTGTCATTCGAATACTGGATATCTACAAGTTCAGTACTTGGTATAGGCCCTATGCTAGATCTATTTAAATTACCGATATCTAGAGGACGAATTGCATGTATCTAACAGAGGCAGAGCAAAGTCTTGGCAGTAGGCCTATGAATATGTGACTTGGTTTGCACATGTAGCCAATAAACTGGGTCACAATGTGAGTAAAGTTTAAGAAACGTTTATTTTAGATTTTTGTTGGGACAATACATGTATATCCCTACTCGGTACTTGTAAAAAATGTACACATTTTATGACGTTGTATTTGACAGCTCGATGATGAGATATGTACCAGTTAAACTAAATGTTAAATGTTCTGTTCATTAAAGAAAATGATATACATATATTGCTAGTGCTGCGTTTGAATGATTATACAGTACAGTATGCAAAACATGAAACATAAGCAATATTCTCAGCCACAAAGAAATAATGATTACTTGATTACTTCGTTATCTAAAATACGTGACCCGCTTAATATAGCTATATAGCTGTGAGATGTGTCCTCACGAAGATGACCGACGTTTATTATGTGTGAAATAAAATATGTCTACCTTATGGTTTTGCATGATGACACAAAACAAGGTCAGCGAAAATATGGTTTATACAAAAACCAGTACAATTATGGACACGTCTCGCTTTTTGTATGTTTCATTATATCACACGTCATCAAAGTTAACGTTGTTCACGATGCTGAAGTTTCCAATCTTATCAATTAGATTATTTTATAAATTGTAATAATGGTAATTACATGTATTCGAATAACACTTTTATTAAATCATTAAACGGCTGTTTTACTGGATTGTTGAAATATACTGGTCAGAAGTGCTAGCCCGCTTGATTGCTGAAAGCTGCAACATTCATCAGGGACGTAGCCTATGCGCCATGAAGGTCGTCGCCTACACATTTCTTCTAAAAAATAAAATGGCCAAAACTGCAATAAGATATTTAATGTATGTTTTTTGGTGTAATATGCGACAAAACACACCTGTGACGATCTAGCTACTTTGTTCGGGGGACCATACCCCCGACTCCCCTAAAATAGGTCTACACACCAATTTCAGCTAAACTACGCCCCTGTTCATGAATGAGAAATGAAATATAGGAAAAAGGTCGTTGAAAACGTTTCAGACCACTCTGTCATAATGCAGTGATGATTCTCAAAATACAAAATGGCAGGTAAGCTTATTTGGCTCGTATGATAAGTTCACATTAAATCGACTAATACAAGTTAATAAAAGCGCAATGGTTGAGGGGAAGGGCGTCGGACTCTGACTGATACGAGGGTCGTGAGTTCGAGCCTCACAATGAGCGGGATTTAATCACAAACTTCACAATTCGGTATGATTACTGGTAAGTAACACAGGAATGTATGAAGCAGATGTCGAGAGCGAAAGATTGATGAATCATGAATAATAAGTTGAAACTTAATACATGTATAGAATACTGCAGAAGGGTAGTAGTGACACGTTGCTGCAGAAGGGTAGTAGTGACACGTTGCTGCATTGTTTTCATACAGTGCTCATGTGTGTCGCGTTAGTAATAACAAGAAATATCTTGAAAAAAGATGGTCGGCGCAATTTGAAGGTTAAGATTTGTTGTGCTACATAGAAAATCCGAGATGTTATTATTGCTGGTACCAGATCTAAAATGGATTTCGGTAAATTCACCGTAATTCAGTGGATTTCGGTAAGGTAACGTACCCTTTATCGAAAGGTTACGTATCCGCGTCAAGGTTACAAACGTTGTTCGGTTGAAGAGAAATTGCCTTGGTGGTTAACGTAAGATTTGATTGATTAACACAACACTGATATGCAAGTAGCAAAACCATGTTAGTACGGCTGCGCCGAAAAACGCGTAAAATAAAAAACGCATATATTGCGAGAACACTATCAATTAATGTTACTGCATAATTCAAGTTAAAAACTGACATTTTGGTGATACTAATATTAATTACATCCTGTACAACTTTGTCCCTGTTCTACTCTCTGTATTCTTGAATTTTACGGATGTCATTCTGGTCATACCAATACACATATATTCCTTCATGGATGACAATGGTTTGGATTAGATTTTGGTTAAATTACTAATTAAAAAACAAAGGGACAACAAATTGCTAATTGCAATTCAAGCCATGTTGAAGTATAAATATATGTATAGAAAACGGTCTGTTATTTACGTCAAATCATCTGAAAACCATTGTACGCTTCTTCAATTAGTTGTAATGGCAGACATGGGGATAGAAGAGCCTGATCCCAGATTTGTGGACATTAGGCGAGTTTAAACCGCGAACTTCACAATCCATGGAATAGGCGCGGAACTGGTTAGTAACCCAGGAAGTAGTCATCGACAATGATTAATATACATTGTAACGACTTGTTTCACGATCTATGTAAAAACAAAAACTCAAGTTAAATATTGTTGCTGAAATATCCCAAAAAGGGGATCAATGTAATGTCTGGTGTAAAAATTCACTCAAGCTCAATATTTCGGCCACTGTGACTAGGCCTTTATCAGGAGCAAATAACACAATATTTCACATTATCAATATACATTGTATATGCATTTATGAATAGACTTAAAAACCTATTATATATTGATATTGTGAAATATTGTGTTCTTTGCTCTTGATTAAGGTCCAGTGTGGCCGAATTATTGAGCTTGAGAAAAAGTTTAAAATAAACTAATGCTCGCTGAAGTGTCTTTTAGTGTAGTCGAGGGGCAATATTACAGAAATATCTTAAGTAAAATTTCATCCTTATTCTTAAACTTACATTTTCCATAACTAGTTTATTTATCATACAGGCTATTATATGGTCAAATCAAGAGAGATAAATGAATATTATTAATAAGTTGTTGCATAATCATAAAAAGCCTAACAGTTTAATGTGACTTTGGAATTACATCAATTTGAAGTTTGTATCTTAAGTGAAAAGATTCACATATGATGCTTCTGTAATACGGGTCCTGCAGGTCTCGCATCGTTGACAATGAACAAAGAGGGAATGTTCTGTAATACGGGTCCTGCAGGTCTCGCATCGTTGACAATGAACAAATAGGGAATGTTCTGTTATACGGGTCCTGCAGGTCTCGTATCGTTGACAATGAACAAAGAGGGAATGTTCTGTAATACGGGTCCTGCAGGTCTAGCATCGTTGACAATGAACAAAGAGGGAATGTTCTGTAATACGGGTCCTGCAGGTCTCACATCGTTGACAATGAACAAAGAGGGAATGTTCTGTAATACGGGTCCTGCAGGTCTAGCATCGTTGACAATGAACAAAGAGGGAATGTTCTGTAATACGGGTCCTGCAGGTCTCACATCGTTGACAATGAACAAAGAGGGAATGTTCTGTAAGATGACACTGTTATAATAATCATGAACATTAATTGCTTTATGTTTGATCTATTGTACTACGTCCACATATTTCATGTACTCAACACTGACCAAGCGGGCTTTGGTCTTAGATGCATGACCAGCGAGTAGTAAGATATCATAAAAATACACATGAAAGAATAAAGTGTTCATTTATGTAACGTGAGGTGGAATAACTTATGTATCATTGTCATACACGCGTATCTGAACTGACCATGATGCGACATAAACTATTGAAGTTTTATTTCTCAATATGACATTAATTATATTATTCACTTACATTATTCAGTATTAATCACTGTCATAAAAGATAAGAAATTATATCGCATAATTCTTTATGAAGAGTCACAGGCATTTTTCATGGCTAATATACCTGTCATGCGCGCATCTAAAAATTGACACATTTGGGACATAATTAAAACCAGTTGACCAATGCAGTGAACCTTTCTACCGTCCATCCTATATAAGACAGTTCCAGGGGTTCCCAGCTAAGATCGCATTTGGATTGCTCAATCTAAACCAGGTAAGATGTTCTATATTATTTTTACGATGGCGTGTTTCTAACACACACCATATCTTTAGAATTTTTCCTTAAATTGATAATTTATATATAATTTTGTTTAAATAGTGGATAATTAAAGGATGACTTTTGATTAACTAATTAATTATGAAACAAAAATCTTAAATGTTGGGACACATGACATGATTTTATACATAATTATATACCATCAAGCGACAGTTAGTGTTTTTTTCAAGTTTGACAATAAATATCTGTTCAAAAATAACTAAATTCCTAAAAGATTAAACATAAATACGGTTGGAATTTAACAATATGATTTACTAGTGCTTGTTCATGAATTAATTATACTGTAAGCGTGCGATCAGAATAATTGAGAAATCAGTACTCCGAAAAAATAGTAGAACGCCTTTTTCCTAATGCAGCAAAGTATAACTGTCGTAATTTATTGAGTGAATACTTGATTGAGTGAATACTTGATTGAGTGAATACTTGATTGAGTGAATACTTGATTGAGTGAATACTTGATTGAGTGAAAATCTTAAATGTGAATGTTCAGGCATACCAGTACTCGGGTCCCTACACTGAACTCAATTATAACGGAAGTACGATTTAGGTAACCATATAGTAAATAGTCGTTTGTTGTTTACATGTATTTGAATTTCAATGACTGAAACAGTGACAATCATAAACTTAATGCATTTATATACGTGAAACGGTTGAGAAATTCTTGACTAACGAAAGCATTTTTCTTTGAACAGTTCGAAGTATTGTGAATTTATTTTTATATTAAGGTTCTATTTTAACTCTATGCAACAACAAAAAACAACAGCTATTACCACCACATTTATTCATGAAATGATTAGACAAAATTCGTTAAGTAAAAAGTATAAAACTATTGAAAGTGCGTACCAGAAAAGTAAGAGGCAACACAGCTTTGAGAAATCTGTTTGTGACATAGCGATATATACATAGTTACAGTTAATTATCAGGTTGTCAGATAAAGATAGAAGTTCTCTTCATAAATAAGAACGTATGATCGTATGTTCGTGTGTATGATCGTATATTCGTGTGTATGATCGTATGTTCGTGTGTATATGATCGTATGTTCGTGTGTATATGATCGTATGTTCATGTGTATGCTCGTATGTTCCTGTGTATGATCGTATGTTCGTGTGTATGATCGTATGTTCGTGTGTATGATCGTATGTTCCTGTGTATGATCGCCTATTCGTAAATGTATATTGTTGCATTACAGTTCGCCACAATGAAGGTTCTTATCCTATCTGCGGTTTGCATCGCCGCAGCCACCGCTACTTTATACAAACGTCCTTATGGAGGTGGTAAAGGTGGAAATATAGGTGGTTATGGAGGATACGGTAGTGGTGGATGGGGCGGCCAAGGTGGAAAGGGCGGTGGTGGATGGGGCGGTAAAGGCGGATGGGGCGGTGGTGGATGGGGCGGAAAAGGTGGAATGGGCGGTGGTGGATGGGGCGGAAAAGGTGGAATGAGCGGTGGATGGGGCGGTAAAGGCGGATGGGGCGGCAGTGTAGGTGGATGGGGCGGAAAAGGCGGTTACGGTGGCTACGGACAGGGTGGATATGGCGGGTACGGAATGGGTGGTGGATTCGGCGGAATGGGCGGATATGGTGGCTACAAAAAGGGCGGATATGGTGGCTATGGAATGGGCGGATATGGTGGCGGAATGGGTGGCTACGGAAAAGGATATGGTGGCTTCAGACAGGGTGGTAATGGAAAAGGATATGGTGGCTACGGAAAAGGATATGGTGGCCAAGTAATGGGTGGCTACGGAAAAGGATACGGTGGCCAAGGAATGGGTGGCTACGGAAAAGGATACGGTGGCCAAGGAATGGGTGGCTACGGAAAAGGATATGGTGGCCAAGGAATGGGTGGATATGGTGGCTATGGAATGGGCGGATTTGGCGGCGGAATGGGTGGCTACGGAAAAGGATATGGTGGCCAAGGAATGGGTGGCTACGGAAAAGGATATGGTGGCCAAGGAATGGGTGGCTACGGAAAAGGATATGGTGGCCAAGGAATGGGTGGCTACGGAAAAGGATATGGTGGCCAAGGAATGGGTGGCTACGGAAAAGGATCTGGTGGTTATAGCATGGGTGGATATGGTGGCTATGGAATGGGCGGATTTGGCGGCGGAATGGGTGGCTACGGAAAAGGATATGGTGGCCAAGGAATGGGTGGCTACGGAAAAAAATATGGTGGCCAAAGAATGGGTGGCTACGGAAAAGGATATGGTGGCCAAAGAATGGGTGGCTACGGAAAAGGATATGGTGGCCAAAGCATGGGTGGGTATGGTGGTTATGGAATGGGTGGATTCGGCGGCGGAATGGGCGGATACGGAAAAGGATATGGTGGCTATGGAGCAGGTCAATACAATGGACGTTATGGTTATGGCAATGGTGGTATGGGTGGTATGTGGGGAAAGGGCAAGGGCAAGGGAGGATATTGAGAAACCCAGGATTATTTGTAATGGTAAGATGAATGGCCATATTTATTTATAAGGATAATACTAAGGTGATTGAAGTTAGATCGTATAACATTTTTTAATTTATATTTATAATTGATTGCCATTTACCAAATGTTGATTGTTAGAAGATTGGTTGGCTGATATACAAATGATGCAACAGAATAATAGTTGACACGTTTCAGTGATTAAGTAATATATATAACCTACATGAACACGAAATGTTTTTTTCTAATTTCAGATCCATCGATAACGACCACAGTACCATTTATGGACATTAGCTGGATTTATTTTGCTATTAGATTTAATTGTTTGTTATCTAACTTATTTCATCCAAATAGACGTTGCAATCCAAGAATGTTGTTTATTTTGTATTACTTCAGATTTAACAAATACTGCATTAAAGCAAGTTCGTCCTGTTTTGAGAAACTATTATTGAAATATGCATTATTCAAGTGAGATTGTAATGCGGGTGAAATGTGCCTTAAACACATTAAGGCGTTGTAAGATTAGTAAGTTGTAAGATATATTAGCGTCAATACAAAATGGAATACGTAATAATACAAACATCAATATCGACACATTTACAAGAAACACAACTTAGTATTCAATATAAGATTACATGAAAGTGGAAACATGCATGTATTTAGTAACCAGTCTGTCTTTTTAAAATATACAGTGAACCCTCAATAATAAGACCACCTCAATATAAAAAACACAATTTTCAATTACATTTTCATTGTTTTGCTCTTATTCAACCTCAATATTAAGACCACTTCAATAATAATACCAGTTTTCAAGGGTACCAAGGACGGTCGTATTATTGAGGTGTTACTGTACAATATTTCCCGCACAAAATGACTGATTATTATTGGTAATAGGAATTCTTATACTGATGTTATAAAGGTAAATACTTGACGTTGAAGCAGTTTCCGTAAATTTTAAACTTTTGTTTTTAAACATTGAACCAGAACACATCCTAATACAACAAGACAACACCGCTATAGCAGCAACATTAAATATTTAATGCTTGAAATTTCAGAAGCAAAACTATACTTATTATATTAAGACAAATATCCCAGTATTTCTACTGACGGTTCCAAGGCTGTAATTCGCTGTATAGTTATTATTTCTGTTTGTGTTTTGAATGTATTTTATATTTCCCTTTCCTGCTCATATTCTTCCTTATGCTGCCAACTGTCTTGACTTGTCCTGTGATCTTTTCCATCCATTAATCCCCCCTCCTTCACTGTCCACTTTGATTTTCCTAGCTATTCCTTGTGCCTCTGTTCCATAACATATGTACCCTTTAACTCCTCAAGTGCCTTATGCTTTATGGATTGTTGTTTTCCCGGAGGTCTGCGTGGGGAGGCACGGTCTTATGTATGTGGCGTTCCCTGTAGCTACCCGGAGGTCTGCGTGGGGAGGCACGGTCTTATGTATGTGGCGTTCCCTGTAGCTACCCGGAGGTCTGCGTGGGGAGGCACGGTCTTATGTATGTGGCTTTCCCTGTAGCTACCCGGAGGTCTGCGTGGGGAGGCACGGTCTTATGTATGTGGCGTTCCCTGTAGCTACCCGGAGGTCTGCGTGAGGAGGCACGGCCTTATGTATGTGGCGTTCCCTGTAGCTACCCGGAGGTCTGCGTGAGGAGGCACGGCCTAATGTATGTGGCGTTCCCTGTAGCTACCCGGAGGTCGGCGTGGGGAGGCACGGTCTTATGTATGTGGCGTTCCCTGTAGCTACTTATTCTCTCTCTTATACTATTTCGAATTTCGCTTTATTGTAGCAGATTAACATTTCGGTACGGCGTGTGACTTGTGACTGTTACTGATCTAGGAAAAGATTACAATAATGACAACAAAGAAAACAATTTATATAATCATCATCATTATTATCATTTTAATACAGTTTAACAACAAATATGTTTGTTACAACAACCACAACACTAGCACTGCAAACATTAACAATTAATGTCGGCACTTACAGTAAAATAATATGTTTACGTACAATACAGTGAACCTCGACAATAAGACCACCATTCTAAGGAAGTCAGTCGTATTAGTGAAGTGTTCAGATAACTGAGTTGAAATATGAAAGCAAATCTGAGAACTGATCCAGTAACATACGGTCCTAGTAAGGAGGTGGTCTGATAACACTGATCCAGTACCATACGGTCCTAGTAAGGAGGTGGTCTGATTACACTGATCCAGTAACATACGGTCCTAGTAAGGAGGTGGTCTGATAACACTGATCCAGTAACATACGGTCCTAGTAAGGAGGTGGTCTGATTACACTGATCCAGTAACATACGGTCCTAGTAAGGAGGTGGTCTGATTACACTGATCCAGTAACATACGGTCCTAGTAAGGAGGTGGTCTGATTACACTGATCCAGTAACATACGGTCCTAGTAAGGAGGTGGTCTGATTACACTGATCCAGTAACATACGGTCCTAGTAAGGAGGTGGTCAGATAACTGAGTTGAAATATGAAAGAAAAGCCCAAATCTGATCCAGTTACATACGGTCTTATTAATGACTTGGTCTTATATTTGAATATATATTTTTAAAAGAGGTTTTACTGCATGTTTATTGCCGCTCTGTGTTCAAATATACAATATGAAGATTGTAGTTGTGATACTAAGGTTGATTGTCAGCGTGCTGATGGTCATACTCGACGTGAACTCGTATATCTGTCCAAGTATTCAATTTGAAAATACCTGTCTCTAGTTTCTTTTCATTAAATTGTAATGTACAGCTGATTTAGTATAAATGAGCGCTGCTATGGGATTGTCAACCTCTTCTGGAAGTGACGTCATTTCAAGAAAATGCAACATGTGATGACACTATTTGCAAGCAGGAAACAATATTTACTCCATATGATGACACTTCGCTTTCATACTGCCATATGAGGCAAATATTGTTTGCTGTCAATACATGGTGACGTCACATGTGACGCTTTCTGGAAATGATGTCACTTAAACTTTAGAGGTTTAAAATGTGATCATTAACATACACGCATACATATTTACAATGATGGGTGTGGAAAAAAATCAGTATATTTTTCATGTTTGTTTAGGTAAACAAATGAACAAAAAAATGAGCATAATAAAGACATATTTCTCATAAGATATGACATACTAATTACTGGGTAAACTGTCGTCAGGGGTAAGTCCTAACATAACCATTGATGTACATGTATATATACACACAAGAAATGATGCAATTACCGACAGAAAACATCTCAAATAACAACTTCAAACATTTATTGTTGAATGACCTTGACAGCATAACTGCTTTAGAAGTGGTTAAATTACACACAATTTCGCTTTTGTCATTTTCGCAATATTTTGTTCACTCGTTGTGCAATTTTCTATTTTTTTTGCCAAAATTAAACAGGGTTTAAAAACATTATTTGATACACTACAAAGCTATATGGCACGCGAACTAACTGTCGCCACACGTATACGAAAGATGCAGTCAGGCGATTAATATATTTATAAATGTATTTGATATGTTTGTAGTTAGTTTATGATTCATTGAGAGCATTTCTTTAATCGTACATTTTATTGCTTGTTATAATGTAATTAATGCGAGCAATAATACAGTCTTGTATTGACAATAAAATACAAACGCCATATTTTCAGTCATAAAACAATCATAATTGTATGATACATCACTATGACTTTACAATTGTTTGTTTGGCTAGTTCGATTTTAAACAACCCAAGTACAACAGCACATTGTAAAATTGTAGTAAACTGAGAATTGTGGAAAGAACAAATGCATTTTATATGGGCTGAGGTCGCTTGTCTTCCTAGAGCATATTACATGTCACAGGCGTGGTCCTTTGTGATGGAATGGTTATGGTCGCTGACTCCTCCTCACTTGCCCATCACCGCTACGAGTTCGAATCTCACCCGGGATGTGGAATTTTGTGTACAAAGCAGACTTCCTGGTGGCTTAAGGAAGGTTGGTGGTTTAGCCCGTCTCTTGACTTTGTTCAAAATGCTGCTAGAAGGGGCATGTGGGATCTACCTGGACCCTTACAGCCGGAAAAGTCACAACATGACCATGGATCTCATGTGACTTGAAGTCCCCTTACAAAAACATCATAGGTTTGAAAGATATGTGTAGTTGACAATCACTAGGGAGATATTTCTTGATGCTATATATAGAGGCTTTATAAGGGCCATACGAAATGCGCGAATAAATCTATTTTATGGAGAGAAGGGAAAATTATATAACTACATGTACATTTGTTGCAAGTTATAATCCAAGATTAAATTTGGTATTCTAATATTCAATGTGAAAGCAATGTATCGGTATAAAGTACATGTACATTTTTTTGCATGTTATAATCCAAGATTAAATTTGGTATTCTAATATTCAGTGTGAAAGCAATGTATCGGTATAAAGTACATGTATATTGTCTTGCAATCAATTTATTTCTCCTGTGTTATCCTGATGTACAAGTTTTACGAGACCAGCAATGATAGGTTGACGTAATCAGCCTTAGGTCAGAGTTGAAAGAGATGCAATACTTACCTAACGAAAGGGCCATTTTCTGCCCCCTAATGGCAGCTGCTGTCATGATCTTAATTATTCAGTATCAGTTTACATTTAGCATTTTTAAAAAATCAAACATATACAGTATGTAACAGACGTGCTTTGTATCCTTTACAACTGCGTACATGTACTTTGTCATCGACGGAGATAATAGCCACTTGTTATCAACATCCCTGCACCTTTACCTCAGACACTGCCATCCATATTGATGAAATTGAGGTCGTACAAAATGAAAGGAAACAGAAATAAGACATAAATTACAGTATAAGGTTGGGTGTCGTGTCAACTACGAACTGTGGCACATAGTATTGGCGTGATGCAGATATCGCACCTGCTTACATAATCTGAATAATAAATATGAAATTATTGTATAATTGATAAAATTTAAATTAACAATTTGCCCTATAACATTGCGCAAACCGTAATCAAGTTACGGTATCGTGTTCAAACGAATGTAGTGATTGAACGCCAAGTACACAATCGCAACCTCAACATGAAGTGCTATGATGGTAGTTGATCTATTTGCTCCTCCCTGTTGTCATTGTTACATGCATGATACTCGAAACAAGGATAAATTGTACACACAGTTAGTTATAACTTGTTCAGCGATGATGACGCTAGAGCAAATATTGACACTATCAGTATGTTTCATTCACTGTTCTCTGAAAGTCAATGTAGAACACCTCTAGATACCATACCCTTCATTTTCAACATTCTCTAAGTTCTTACGAACAGCATGCGAACGCAAATGATTCGTCATTTTTATGACGATTCTCGATCAAGACGTTACAAAATTAATACAATTTTATCAATTAAATTCGATGTTAGCATAACATATGGTGTTGCACCTCTAAAAGTTAAGGATCTGACTCATCTCGCTTATTGCCATACACAACACCAAGTGTAATTTCGCCCATGTATATCACCACTTTCTTGTCCACATTAACTATCTAGTTCTATTTTCAAGCAACCAATATCGTGTAGGGGGTGCGCAGTGGTCTAGGGGTAGAGCGCCTGACTCCTGATTCGACGATCGTGAGTTCGAGCCCCGCGATGAGCGGAGTGTGATCACAAACTTCACAATCCCTAAATTCGGCGCGAGTACTGGTTGGTAGCTAGGAAGCAGTCATCGAGAGTGATTAGTATAAGTTGTAAGAACTTGTTTCACAATCGATGTAAACTAATTAAGTTTAAACCAAACGTCTTGTTTCCAAGGAGCAACTGACATATAGAATTGCCTCCCCAGCTATGTAAAGTCAGCCAGCGTCTTAGTTGGTTTCCAGAGCCTGACAATTGTACTTCAATATGAATGTATATACAAATGTATCGTGTTTCTTTTAACATTTTCACAACTGTCACCAGACTTGCGACACTGTGTAATTTGTTTTGACTGCAGAAAAAGTGACACATAAGAATGTAACAAAAAATACATGTACACTACATGCAACAGCTAACCAGGCGACCGTCTAATCCCACACCACTACACCCCCTCCCGGAAGCCATCGTTACTACCATTAAAGTAAATTGAGGGGAAACAGCGTCCTACGTTGAACTCAAACCCACGACCCCTTCAACACAAGTACAACAATCCATAGACTTAGCTTACTGGGCGGCCGTCATACTCACCATGATTTCTGAAAGTTACAATGCTTGTCCTATTACAATGTACTTCCAAATACGTCAACTATATTTTTACCCATCAGCCATATGCCGAGTCTGTGGTTAAGTTAATACAATAACCGACTATCCCACAACTAGCGAATTAAACATCTGTGTAAGACTCTTAAATGTGTCTAGTGTGGTAATGTATGGACAAAAATACCGGAATATGTCGTGAACTTTATAAGAAACACGGAGCTTCAATCTAGTTCCGAAACTTAGCAATTCGTTTCTCATATGTCAGACACAGTCACTGATCATTTCGATAATTATTTCGCATTTAGCTGTTAGTTCTCGTTTTCATTTGAAATGCATCTGTGTGTGATGCCAGCTGATCAGTATGACACGCTGAAAAACTTCGATGTTTTATTTTATTTCTTGCCCGGATACATTTTTAATAGGATGTCAATGCTCTTTCGAAGTAATTTTTCCGGAATAATCGTGACATTAATGGCATTTTCCCAAATGAAAGTGAACAAATACGACTCTAACTGTGCAAATACTCGCTCCATAACTATGCGGGTACGATAAACTATCGATTTAGATCAATTATGATTGATTGGCATCCCGGACTCGTCAGGTAGAAACCAGTTGTGACACGTATTGGGGACGCAAATAACTGTAAGTCGCAGCTAGTTAAACGTCAATATGCTGTGTCATGGTTCATTAACAAAACTTCGTGACTCTTCGTGAATTGTCGTCTGCTGTCGTAACATTCGATTTTTACCCGAATCCGTTCGCTCACTCGAACACCTGAAGATACAATCTTTTCATGTTTCGGATGTTTAACATGAAAGATAATTTATCAAAATGTTGACGGATTTTTTTGCGAAATAATATAACGGTAGGGTATTAATGGCTCAGATATAAAAATGAATGAAATTAAGCCCTGATGTTGCTAAAAAAAACGACGAATCAGTTGGATGGTAAACAGTAAAATTGATAGCTGTAAATTGAGTGTCATTTTATGTTCGGTGATTTTAAATCTGATTAGGCTGACGTCGAAACATTTGGAGGCAATAAAACATTTTAGACATTCGTCTTTAAAAGTCCATCTTAAAAGGCTTAATTTTCTAGATTTCAAATTAAGATAAGTTTGTTATTATGACCGTTTTACTGTTTGCGTAACACGAACGCACGGTACCTCGGACTCAATACGTCACTGACATATTGGCATTCTGACATTTTATATTTTAGTGTTATGCCTTTTAACAGCCTGGCTAATTTACGATCCCGTTCCGATAATTATAATGGAATTTGCCGTAAAATTTGATGCATAAAATGTGACGTAAGTTCACGCTGTTTGTCGTAAAATTACAAGTTACGATGGGTGCAGGTGTTTGGAATTGACATAAATCAACTACCGGTAACTCGTCTAACAAACACGGTATAACATAATCACAAATATAAATGGATTGTTTTTGAATAATTGATACAGAAAACGGAGCCGTTTTCGTTACATAAATGTATTGCATCGTAAAGTAAAATTATGGATAAACTGAACGGTTTCTTTGTAGTGATTTGTAGCAACGTTTATTCGGAGCACATAACTGATTTAGATATAAGCATATGACCACTTTCAAATTGGAAGTTTGAGCAATGTCTGTTTCTGTTTGCTCTTATTATGATGTGATATTAGATCATTTTTATTCAGAAATTCTTTCACAACTAATTGTTATTTTTGTTATTTAAAATTTGGCTTTTGGCTTGAATTGCTCAGCAGATCGTCTCAATATTTGACATATGTCAACTCATCATAACTAGCAGCACAACATCACAGACGTCCATTACTGCGCATTGAGGTAAGGGTGTGTCTTTGAATAATAATTATCATTTAGGCCCTAGGTTAACGTCAGTACCCGGTCAACGCCGTCCTCGTCTAACTATTCTAATGTGTTTGAAGTAGGCTTGTGAATGTCCGTTGTATGTGAACATTACTCTGTGTGTGATATGAGGCTTGAGTCTTGATTATTTTCGTAAACTGTTTTATTTTGTATACTTTATTGTTTCAGTGACAGGGTTATGTGGAAACCACCGCATGACCTCATCATGTATAGGGCACTATGACATATATTGTATTATCTTCGTAAATGTCATGTTTACAGCATCATTCTTGTTATTACAGTTATTTAATTAACATCATCCACAACAATCCTTCCTTTTTTTCGTTTGTTTTTAAAAACATGTAACAGAGATCCGTGAAGACGTTGTTTTCTGAAACAATATAATTATGTAAAGAACCCATTTAAATATAGTTCTGATTTTAGAAGAATGCATGCACATCGTTAATAAGAGTGGCACAATGGCCAAGGGAGGCGCAGTGGTCGAGGGCTAGAGCGCCTGATTCCTGATCTAAAGGTCGTGAGTTCGAGCCCTTCGATTAGTTGGGTTTGATCACGAACTTCAAAATCCCTAAAATTGGCGCGAGTACTGGTTTGGGTTGGTAGCCATGAAGCAGTCATCGAGAGTGACTAGTATAAGTTGTAAGAACTTGTTACATAATCGATGTACAATAAATAGGTTTATACTTATAGGCAACAAATGATGCAGTGCAGAGTTTTAAAGCAGTCCAACGAAAATAGAGATTAAGCTATGCATGAAAAGCGTCATTGAAACAGTATTGAAAATAAATGTACATGCTTCATTATAGTTTCCATTCGACAATACTGACATATTTTTAACAACGAGTATCAGTTCATTGATTCAAACAGCTTTCAGTACAAACACCGATTTCACACTGAAATATAATTAATATTGTAACATATCTAGTAAGGTACAATGATCTAACTGGATGAAGTTATTGATTGGTTCTCAACAACATTTCCGTTATATCAGACCCTGGGACCTGGCTAGTATTTTTGCGATATTAACCAGCGTGTTTACGATACCAATCGGTATTAGTGCTGTAACAAACAGTGCTCTGGCGATAATACCATGTGCTTTTGCGAAACAATAAGTGCTCATGCTATACAAACCTGGAACGTGCTATACATACCGGGGCTCCTGCGATATAATCCCCTGTTCCGGCGATGCCGATTAGAGCCCTTGCTTCTGTCCTTCCTATAAGCCGACCTGTGTGTTACTTCCTATAAGCCGACCTGTGTATTTCTTCCTATAAGCCGATCTGTGTGTTACTTCCTATAAGCCGACCTGTGTGTTACTTCCTATAAGCCGACCTGTGTGTTACTTTCTATAAGCCGACCTGTGTGTTACTTCCTATAAGCCGACCTGTGTGTTACTTCCTATAAGCCGACCTGTGTGTTACTTCCTATAAGCCGACCTGTGTGTTTCTTCCTATAAGCCGACCTGTGTGTTACTTCCTATAAGCCGACCTGTGTGTTACTTCCTATAAGCCGACCTGTGTGTTACTTCCTATAAGCCGACCTGTGTGTTACTTCCTATAAGCCGACCTGTGTGTTACTTCCTATAAGCCGACCTGTGTGTTTCTTCGATGTTAACAATACTCCTGACAATACCAATATGCATGCGAAACTAGCCAATGTTTTTGCGATACTATGCATTGTTCCCGCGATATCCGCCAGTATTCTTTCGATACTAAGCATTGTTCCGGCGATACCAGCCAGTATTCTTGCGAAACCAACCAATGTTCTTGCGATGCTAAGCATTGTTCCGGCGATACCAGTCAGTCTTTTTGCGATGCTAAGCATTGTTCCGGCGATACCAGCCAGTATTTTTGCGAAACCAACCAATGTTCTTGCGATGCTAAGCATTGTTCCGGCGATACCAGCCAGTATTCTTGCGAAACCAACCAATATTCTTGCGATGCTAAGCATTGTTCCGGGGATACCAGTCAGTCTTTTTGCGATACTAAGCATTGTTCCGGCGATACCAGCCAGTATTCTTGCGAAACCAACCAATGTCTTGCGATGCTAAGCATTGTTCCGGCGATACCAGTCAGTCTTTTTGCGATACTAAGCATTGTTCCGGCGATACCAGCCAGTATTCTTGCGAAACCAACCAATGTTCTTGCGATGCTAAGCATTGTTCCGGCGATACCAGTCAGTCTTTTTGCGATACTAAGCATTGTTCCGGCGATACCAGCCAGTATTCTTGCGAAACCAACCAATGTTCTTGCGATGCTAAGCATTGTTCCGGCGATACCAGCCAGTATTCTTGCGAAACCAACCAATGTTCTTGCGATACTAAGCAACGTTCCGGCGATACCAGTCAGTATTCTTGCGAAACCAACCAATATTCTTGCGATGCTAAGCATTGTTCCGGCGATACCAGTCAGTATTCTTGCGAAACCAACCAATGTTCTTGCGATGCTAAGCATTGTTCCGGCGATACCAGTCAGTATTCTTGCGGAACCAACCAATATTCTTGCGATGCTAAGCATTGTTCCGGCGATACCAGCCAGTATTCTTGCGAAACCAACCAATGTTCTTGCGATGCTTAGCATTGTTCCGGCGATACCAGCCAGTATTCTTGCGAAACCAACCAATGTTCTTGCGATGCTAAGCATTGTTCCGGCGATACCAGTCAGTCTTTTTGCGATGCTAAGCATTGTTCCGGCGATACCAGCCAGTATTTTTGCGAAACCAACCAATGTTCTTGCGATGCTAAGCATTGTTCCGGCGATACCAGTCAGTATTCTTGCGGAACCAACCAATATTCTTGCGATGCTAAGCATTGTTCCGGCGATACCAGCCAGTATTCTTGCGAAACCATCCAATGTTCTTGCGATGCTAAGCATTGTTCCGGCGATACCAGTCAGTATTCTTGCGGAACCAACCAATGTTCTTGCGATGCTAAGCATTGTTCCGGCGATACCAGTCAGTATTCTTGCGGAACCAACCAATGTTCTTGCGATGCTAAGCATTGTTCCGGCGATACCAGTCAGTATTCTTGCGGAACCAACCAATGTTCTTGCGATGCTAAGCATTGTTCCGGCGATACCAGTCAGTATTCTTGCGGAACCAACCAATGTTCTTGCGATGCTAAGCATTGTTCCGGCGATACCACTCAGTATTCTTGCGAAACCAACCAATGTTCTTGCGATGCTAAGCATTGTTCCGGCGATACCAGTCAGTATTCTTGCGGAACCAACCAATGTTCTTGCGATGCTAAGCATTGTTCCGGCGATACCAGTCAGTATTCTTGCGGAACCAACCAATGTTCTTGCGATGCTAAGCATTGTTCCGGCGATACCAGTCAGTATTCTTGCGGAACCAACCAATGTTCTTGCGATGCTAAGCATTGTTCCGGCGATACCAGTCAGTATTCTTGCGGAACCAACCAATATTCTTGCGATGCTAAGCATTGTTCCGGCGATACCAGTCAGTATTCTTGCGAAACCAACCAATATTCTTGCGATGCTAAGCATTGTTCCGGCGATACCAGTCAGTATTCTTGCGATGCTAAGCATTGTTCCGGCGATACCAGTCAGTCTTTTTGCGATGCTAAGCATTGTTCCGGCGATACCAGCCAGTATTCTTGCGATGCTAAGCATTGTTCCGGCGATACCAGTCAGTCTTTTTGCGATGCTAAGCATTGTTCTGGCGATACCAGTCAGTATTCTTGCGATGCTAAGCATTGTTCCGGCGATACCAGTCAGTATTCTTGCGATGCTAAGCATTGTTCCGGCGATACCAGCCAGTATTTTTGCGAAACCAACCAATGTTCTTGCGATGCTAAGCATTGTTCCGGCGATACCAGCCAGTATTCTTGCGGAACCAACCAATGTTCTTGCGATGCTAAGCATTGTTCCGGCGATACCAGTCAGTATTCTTGCGATGCTAAGCATTGTTCCGGCGATACCAGTCAGTCTTTTTGCAATGCTATGCATTGTTCCGGCGATACCAGTCAGTATTCTTGCGAAACCAACCAATGTTCTTGCGATGCTAAGGATTGTTCCCGGCGATAACAGTCAGTCTTTTGCGATACTAAGCAACGCTCCGGCGATACCTGCCAGTATTCTTGCGAAACCAACCAATGTTCTTGCGATGCTAAGGATTGTTCCCGGCGATAACAGTCAGTCTTTTTGCGATACTAAGCAACGCTCCGGCGATACCTGCCAGTATTCTTGCGAAACCAACCAATGTTCTTGCGATGCTAAGCATTGTTCCGGCGATACCAGTCAGTCTTTTTGCGATACTAAGCAACGTTCCGGCGATACCTGCCAGTATTCTTGCGAAACCAACCAATGTTCTTGCGATGCTAAGCATTGTTCCGGCGATACCTGTCAGTATTCTTGCGAAACCAACCAATGTTCTTGCGATGCTAAGCAACGTTCCGGCGATACCAGCCAGTATTCTTGCGAAACCATCCAATGTTCTTGCGATGCTAAGCATTGTTCCGGGGATACCAGCCAGTATTCTTGCGAAACCAACCAATGTTCTTGCGATGCTAAGCATTGTTCCGGGGATACCAGTCAGTATTCTTGCGAAACCATCCAATGTTCTTGCGATGCTAAGCATTGTTCCGGTGATACCAGCCAGTATTCTTGGGAAACCAACCAATGTTCTTGCGATGCTAAGCATTGTTCCGGGGATACCAGTCAGTATTCTTGCGAAACCAACCAATGTTCTTGCGATGCTAAGCAACGTTCCGGCGATACCAGCCAGTATTCGTGCGAAACCATCCAATGTTCTTGCGATGCTAAGCATTGATCCTGCGATAACAATCAGGATTTACTTCTAGAACATCTTCCCTGCATGAAGCAGGCGTTTTGATTTATCATTGTTGAACTTATCACGGAAAATACTAATGACGTATTTGGGAAGGTTCGTTTTAACAAACGTTTCGTATATTCTTATATTAAAAAAAAAAGAAAGCAAGCGTTAATGTGTCTGATTTCATCAATATAATCAAAAATATCATGCGGTATTAATGGTCGTAAAAGCTAACGATGTGAGACAGTAGCTTTAAATTCCTAGTGTGTGACGATCACTAGAGTGATTCACTGCAATCACTGGGTTCATCCCGATGTATGTGCTCAAAATGGAATCCCAAATTACTGCTGACTATTTTCAGACGCTTCTGTTTGTTTGATTAACAATACAATACATTCTACAAAGTTTTTCCACATAGTCGGTGAGAGAGAAACAGTCATCATAGACATAGTAAAAAAAAATAGATATGATGGTACACTTACAAAAAGTCAGACAAATATTGAACACAAATATTAATATAAGTACAGTGTAGTTTTTCCAGATTTATGGGTTTTCTTTTGAACATAGCGAAGTACAATCTAGATATAGTTTGCCAAGTGTATTTGTGTGCGTTTTGATTTTAAAGACATGATATTATAATATTCGTTAAGAGTTGGCCAATGGCAATAATATTGGCTGAAATAGTTTTGTCTTAATCCTCTGTAAAAAGGAGAAACTAAGAGGAAATGGTATTCTGTTTCGGTGGTATTCATTGTACAATAAAAGCATTTTCGTTCTACTTGAGGTATACTGTCGTATGATCTATGAAAGTACACGACAATGATATCACACAATGTGCATAACTCTTTGTTGTGGATTGGTGTTTGTTGAATAATACATAATCCTTAAAGTAACAAGAAATCTCAGACAAAGTTGAACCAAAATTTACACCACGAGACTGTAAACTAAACCCTGTATCGGGAGCACATGTCAATTAGAATATGAACCACGCATTGTAGCAAGTGATTAGCACAGGTATAACAATTGTACGAAGATAATATATCAAAAGTCATCATTTGTATCAGTGGTAATGAACAGATACATGTAATACTCCTGTGTCTCAATCTGTGGGTTTGGATATCCGCTCGGAGGTTAGATAATACTTCCAAGCTTTCAGAAGATACGGATTAAAATGCAAATTTGTTTTGAGGAACACCTGGAAAGAACACCTCCACAGTCTAACGGTGTCTCGCTTTACACGACTTCCCAACATTCGACACCAAAATTTAAGACCTATGCATATCAAATATAGGCGGGCTATACTGGTTGTAATTAGGCTCTAATATGATATATGCTTAATTACCGTGAATATGCAAACATAGTCACTGAGCCGGTAAATAGCGTGCAGGTGATATATCTGAAGTCATAGTAACGCATTTTATCGCGCTTTTCATGACAACGTTTTTGTTGTAATCCCGGATATTTCGGATACAAATTATGAAGCAGCGTTGGCTTAAGCTCTTCACACAATTTATACCTCTAAATGAAATAGTTCAAGTACTCTTCTATTTGTATAATAGGTAATGAAATTGAGCTTAATAATATCAGTGCTTTATACGTCATGTCAAAAATTAAACTTGTTATAATCATAATTAGTCCATTAAGATGTCGGATTGGATTTGTAATAAGCCATTGGAATCGAATAACAAAAACCAACATAATTATGAGTAAAATTAAAATTGACGGGTGAAAATTATATTGCTACACTTGAATACTTTTTCTGATAGGTCGCTTCTGATAGGTCGCTTCTGATAGTGTCATATTTTAAGTGAAACATAAATTAACTCGACTTGTTATTTTGATATATTTGGACTTATCATGTATGCTTATATATAACTACAATATAATAAATTATGTGAGTTTATTTATATGTTGACTGTTCATTGTACACGTCGTAATACATATTCGGTTATGTTATGTTCTGTTCTTAATTCTCAATGTATTGAAACGGAGAGTTCACACATGAATTATTTAAAAACAAAATTGAAAAATTAATAAACATTAGAAGCATTGGGTGAGAAGTTAGTGTTTCAGTCTGCACACGTGTAAATATACTATAGAAGGTATACAGAGTGCCTTACTCCAATGATACTCTATTATTATCACGTGATTTATTTAAATCATTATTTTTTATCGATCTTTTTTAGGTTCAAGTAAATCACTATTCTGACACTTCTTGTTGTCTCTGGACGTATCATGCAAAACGACGTCAGTCACTTTTTGAAAATAATACCGACTGAATTACTTGGTGAGACACTATCTCAACATCTTCATCCGATATGTCATTTCATAACATTAAAACCAGGACAGATGCCGGATAAATTCAAGACACCCGTATTTATTTGTCAAATACAGGTTCAAAATGCCTATTTTTAGACAAATAATAAAATCGCATTCTTTATGCGCATTTTGCTTTTCTGAGAAAACAATACTAGTCATTTATTTGTTGAAGTAAGATTTACCGCTGTTCAACCCCACCATTAACTTCTAGCAACACAATTACGTCACCAGACGTAATTAACAGATCAAAGCCCAGCTAGAGAAATGTTTTGTGAGAACTCTGTTTCAGAGACCAATTATAAATTATTTTTTTCCTTTGTCCAATTACCTGCAGATTATGAAGTCCCGAATTAACCACCTGATTTGAAAAACCTAATTGCTAAAAATCTTGATTTCTAATCGCCCGTGCATTGATTTACTTAAGACTCAAGTCATGCAAGCTAGATTAAACGCTAGTATAAGCAGTACCGTCCTTTTTCATCCGGGTGTAAATTATGATGTTCAGACTTGTTAATTAAATTTTAACTCAGTTTCTGCTATACTTGAAGTATTGACTCTACTGCCGATCTGTTTGAGGAGTATTTATGATGTTTAGCCGGTAAACAGTTTTTAATTGTTTTTTTTTTTGTTCCTAGACAATTAAGTGCTGGGTGAAGTTTGCGGTATATCCACCTGAAGGAAATACAGACTGCTTTCTCAGGGGTGTCTGAAACACACATTGCTAACATCGACACATTTCATTACTCCAATATTTTTAATGACAAATAAAATCCGTACCGTATAACATTATCATGCGTTCGTATTGAGAGTATGAAATATGTGAGCATGAAATATGTATACATGTAAGTGTACTCCCGAGATAAAGACTTTAGTATTAGTTCGTGTTTCAACAGGCTTAATAATGATTTTTCGTTTCTTCTTTTATAGATGAAGAAAAATGCGCGAGTCAAATATGCACTGTTTTCACAATGTTTTGCATTTCGTCTTCTGATTGAAGTCACCACTTCTCCATGAGTTTTACATAACGTATGATTGAAGTCACCACTCCTCCATGAGTTTTAGACAACGTATGATTGAAGTCACCACTCCTCCATGAGTTTTACATAACGTATGATTGAAAAATGTTGGTGGGATTCGAACCCAAACACACACAGACACCACTAAATAATGCACATACTCACCTTATAGCACGGATACACAAAAATATAGTATATATGAACGCCACTGTTCGATTTCAAACCTCGTCTTTAAGGTAAGACCACTCTAATAATCATCATCACGAATCTTAACTAAACTGTTTCCATGAGTTTCTAGATCACATGAGACAACTAAATGCAAAATATTACAAAGTTTTACCGTGCCGTTTTGAACATTAGTGTTGATCTCTATTTAAGGACTGAAGGTCCCGAGAGGCGCTTCCAATGCAAAACTGCACATTTTCCATAATATCGTATTAGAAATTAATACGCGACTATTCGGGTAAACTCATTCATCAAAATGACACAAATAATCCAGAAGAGCTGTTTATATCAAGACTCCCGCCATTCCACATCCTGACAAATCAGCCATTATACTCATCAAATATATAATAAAATCAGAGGGCTTTAACATGTATTATTTTCTTGGGACCATGAATATGGCGGTACTTCTAGTAGACCATCCGGTTGACGATGATAGCAAAAGCGCCTAAAAATGTTAAATGTCTTTCAAAAGCAATGACAAGTTCAACAAAAGTGACTATTATATTTCTGAAATAATTAATGTCGTGTAGAATTGTTGTTTTCAAGTTGATAGAATTTTGGTAATATAGGCTGGAGCTTCAAGTTGCTGTGTTGACTGACATATACAACTAAATCAATTGATCATTATTGTGTGCCTCTTCAGTCACAGTCATTAGTTAATGACCACTTTAGTCGTATAAATGACATCGCATGTTTATACTTCAGTTGTTCCCTTTCTGTCCCTTGTGTATCTCGTAAATGTTCACTTATTATATATCTCGGTCAAATATCAGAAACACGTGTTATTGTATTAGATGATCACAAATTCTGATACAAATATATAATGTCAGATAATCATGAAACAGTAATGTTAATAAACAATTATGTAAATGCTACGTTAAGCTTGGTCAATGTTTTACATTGTAACAGCTTGTGTAGAGGTACTACTGTCTCTCACGTATATATTCAAATTACAGTTTAAGAGATTAAATGTTTATCCTATCAGCCTATCCATCAACACCCTGCATTTGATAAATCATCTGTCTCTATCTTGCCCTCCCTTCACAAAACGCATCTGAAATTCTATATTTCAGTGAATTACTTCGCGCTACATCAACCGCATATAGAAGAGAAAGAAACTTTCAAATGGGATAATCTAGTGTGAACTAATGTATTGAAATATTAAACACACAACATCCTTAAATCGTCAGCTTTTAAAACGTCATTTTTTTGGAAAAATATTTTCTTTATTGGTTTGTGTTTCCCCCCCCCTGTATTTCTCGTTCTTTCTCAGAGATACAATCGTTTTAAATATTTCCTAAAACTAGGTATTCATGGTAGTTCATAGTGCGTAGTAAGTTTATACAGTAAAACCTCAATATTAAGACCACCCTTGGGACACTTGATAACTGGTCTTAATAATGAGGTGGTCTTAATATAGAGGTTAAAAATAGAGCTAAACAGTGAAAATGGTCTTACAAATTATGTTCGTTATTATTGAGGTGGTCTTAATATTGAGGTGGTCTTATAGAGGTTTTACTGTAGCAATCATCGTTGGAGTCTCTGATTGAAATATTGACAGAATAACTTGAACCATCCACACATGTCAAAGTTTATGAAGTTGACTTCATGTATGTGACTTTTGCTAGTTCTTTATATATTTGGTTTTCAAACGCATTTCTCTCAGACGAGAATAAAACAAATTGTAGTCCCTACTAATAAAATACTCATTAAACAAATCGAAAAATTCATAAAATATTTAATATACTGAATATACTATGTACATAAAATATTGTAAAACATATTTATATTGGAGCATTTACAATTCATGAACACATAGATTAAATCTAGAACTGACATTTCTGTCCACACTTGATACCAAGCACAAAGGGTTCAAGCATTTCGACTTTGGTCATCCAATCAGGTTGAAGTCATTTACACTGAATGGACATACATTGTACACTTACATTCCAATAAAATTAACAGATCTTAACACTTTTGCTAGTCATATACAGCTCCAGCATTTCATCAAATTATTATAAAAATAATGATCAGACCAATGCTTATAGATGTAATTATCAAAGTATATTGAGCAAAACATAGAAATGATTTTATCACAAAAATGTCAATTTGCATCATATCAGTACGGTTGTATACTCCCTTGTGAACACAATATGTCATTTAGCTTGTAATGATCTGCCAGTTATCACAATAGATCTTTTAATGCGGCAATATAAGTTTGTGCCATCTGTAAAGTCTCATATTTGGATAATTTAGAGTCATCGGTGAACGCAGGAATGACAGAGCGAAGTTTATCAAACGCGACATTCAAACTCTCCATTCGACGTCGTTCACGGGCATTCGCGGCCACTCGTCGCTTCCGTAACACATCTCTCGTCGGAGGGTCGTGTCGTTTCCGACGTGCTGATGAAATTTTCTTATGCAGTGGAATGTCCAATGGTGATAATTTAATTGAACTATTTGACGAAGATAATGATGCAATATCAGTGAATGTAAAATGTCTCGGTTCGGAGTTTGAAGTCGTTGTATTTGAACTTGTTGGAGTGGATGGTGTTGTATTCGGGGTATAGTTTAAATCCATCATTGTGTCAGATGTTACCGATCCGATATCACTGTCGTCATAGTCATTCTCACTATCCAAACATAACGGTGATAGAAAGTTAGCGGCACTTACAGGAATACTTGAAGTTTTTGACTCCGCCATTCTTGGTGCATCCTGCAGTGCCAATGTTAGTAATTCAGACATGTTGCATTCCATGACTAATTTTGATACAATCTGATTATCTTCGTATTGCACTAATCTCTTCACAAGTCCATATTATAAATATGTTAATGGATTCCTTGATAAATACTTTATGCCCGCATGCTTTCAAGAAATATGTGCTGGTAAGGTTTAATCCATTCAAATTAATTTCAAGAACAAAGTCCGTACCCTTTTCTTCAAATTTTCAAAGTGCAACTGGATTAATAATAATCAAATAAACGAACGTAGTATTTCTTTAAATTCCTTCGATTGAATGCAGATTGTGAAATGTTGACTAGTCGTGCCAACTCTCCGCCTTTTAACTCGTGAAAACGATAAATTCATTACCTAGATACGGGTAGCTGATTTTAGGGATCTCAGCCAATCAAATTGCTGGACCAGTAAAACATCGTGTTTTACTCAAAATAGTATAATGTAAACTACGTCTAATACTTGTATGACATTTACAAATAACTGGCGGAGCATGGTTTCTATTGGATATTCGGGTGGCATTTGAGTTGCGGTAATTGTCAATCAATATTATAAAATGGCGTTCGTTGAGTTGCCAATATGTGATTTATTTCACATTAGTGTTGAAAGAATTTCACCTCAGCGTCTTGTTATAAATACTCGGGGACGTTTCAAATGTTGCCTTTAATAATTACCCGTTTCGTAACGTTGAAACAAACGTCGCTGATCGTCTAAAGTGAGAGGCTTATCCTCTGATACCATCTCTTACCCTTCTTTCATGCTAATGTGGTTTCATAATTGTCCACAACCGTTCGCACAGCTAATGACTTATAATCAGATAGGAGCGGTGTATTTTATGTTTAACTAATTCTACTTAATTATGCTAATGAACGCAAGTTCAACTGTGAGAAATTTCAATGACCCTTGGTGTTTGATTTTATAATTGTTTCTACTTCAAATAGTAATATAAAAACAACATTTTCACCGTCTTTGAAGAATGTTTCCTTGTGTCAGTCAGGTGATATTAGAGTGGTACTTTCAGAATTAAACGTAAGTCAGATAGTTCTAGAGTTAAAAACACACACAGCAAAACATGAAGAGAACGTAAGATATGTAGTTCATAAGTACTGCAGAGATTGCATACAGCCATGAAATGAAGGTCTAGATCTCGTATATGATTTCAATAAAACTGGGTAAAATTACAATAACTTGTCCGATGGAACTGACCTACTGCGTCCAATCTTACTGGTATAAGCAGCAAGATACAGAGATCTAACATAGAACTAACTGGATTAAGTCTATAGGATTTATGCGGTTATACATTTAAATTAACTAAATATTCTAAAATTGATACAAGTATGTCAGTTTTTATTGTAATTGTTGTTTTTAATGGACACGCCTTAGTTGCTTATAAGTGGTTCATGTTTGATTTTTATACACTAGTAAGATTAGTACATAACAGAAGATAATTTTGTTATGGACTTAAGCAATAACAGCTCATTGTCATTAACAAATATATACACAGATCATGTGGTTAGGAAATAATAACGTATATACATTTGTATATATATGAATAACACCAATAACATAGTCATACTGTTGTTCTTATATTTCTATTACAATGTACAAGTATTTCATACAAAAATCATAAAGATAAATATTACAAGTGATTGTATAAACAATGATTAACGGAAAAAAATCACGCTTTTAAAGATTAAGTATTTTAAAACGTTTGCCACAGCAAGCCCAGGTGTATTTTGTCGCGCGAAAAAGCTGGGTAGATCAGTTTGTGTTTACCTTAGCGCCTGCATCGTAATTTCTGAAAGTTAATCCATATAATTAATACATGAATGAAGAGATGTTGTAGCTTATTTGACAGTTGCTGGGTATATTACATGCTTGAACACCTTGAGAAATACGATACCTGTCGTCTGCATTCATACCGCATTACTCTGCTTACTTTGTGCGTAAATTGTATATTTACCACGTCAAGCGTGACACAAAACATCAAAGTAATTCATACTTAAACATTCAATTTACTACAGAAAGATCAGAAGGTTTCGTTTTAATGTTGATAAAATCGCGTTTACAATTGCATTGAATTGAAATCCAGGCAAACCGCGACTGTGGCGAAACGCGTGACGCCACGCGACGGTCACGTTTCTTATACAAGGCATGGCACGCGTCGGGACAATTGTCACATGATAAGAAAACCAAATATTTGCTACAATGACGAACTTTGTGGTCAAAGGTATTACAAGCATTTAATGGTTAAATAATTAATGAACATACATCATTCTACGGAGACATTTCCTATGATTGATCTTGTCTGGGGTAGGGTCGGTCACGTTTTGATGTCATGACATTAAGGACTTCATAACAACCTTTGGCTTGATAGTCACAAGATACCGGGTGTCCGGGTGGCACGACTGTCTGCTTATACATCGTATGTTCGTTATCAGATTGAAATATTGGATAATTTGAAAGTTTTCATAAGATGTAGTTGTGTTCGAAGCGCACAATTAAACAGAAAGCAACAAGACGACTTGTATTTCTATTTTATATCAATTATTTGTGAGGTAGCCATGAAAACCTTGATAATCTAAAAAGAAACATTTTAATATGCGCGCGAACGGTAACTGGTAGAACATAAATTAAATTACATTATGTTTAACAGTTTTTACATTGATTAATTTAAATTCATAATGTATGATCCGGTAAGATAAGAACTTGTCTGAATTTAAATTAATCAATGTAAACACTGTTCGAAGTTCTTATCTTACCGGATCATACGCGTCTGTAAATATGCTAATCTGTGGATATAGCGAATATGCAAAAAGTGCTATGATTTATTGCAACGATATTTCTGAGAAATAGGCGTAGGCGTATTATTTTTTCTTTATTTATGACCAGAATATAATAGTACAGGATCCTTCCCAAATGAAAAGTGTTTTTGTTCTGTTTTTATACAAAAAATGTGGGTTTTAAGCGAGTCTGTTTGGAATAAGTGAGTTTAAAGTTGGGTCAAGTGGGTTTTAAATCAAATATTTTTTTAACTCTGTATCTGGAAAAAGTAGGGGTTTATGCGTAACAACTCGCTTTTGCTCACTTTAAGCCAATTAAAAACCAACTTCAGGAGAAGTGTGTTAAAAAATCTACATTAACTCAGAAATAATTTTTTTCTCTGGACAACCCATATTTTGCCTAGAAAAAACCTGCTCGGTAAGCTAAAAGAACTACTTTAATCCAGTGCCAATACCACCGTGTTTAACTCGGAATAAACCCAGTTTAAAACCGGGGTTTGTTCACTTATTTGAGAAGGTGTAACCATTAACAACATAATACTGATACACTTTGTACTTATAAGTACATGTACATTTATATACTCAGTACATTTGATAACGCACGATATGGGATTTATAAATTACCATCGACTGACTTTTAAGATACAAGAAAAGAACTTGACACGCAATTATTGCACGTGTACGCAACATGTAAGCTAAATTTCACGACAATCGATAAATATGTTAATAAAAATTGAATTTCAAAAGTAATCAATGAATTTTAATGAAGAATGGTTGGTAAAACAATGTGCGTTTTTAAATGTACTGAGTATACATAAATCAAGGTTAACTGATATATTACAACACATAACACACGACAGTGATTGAATGTACTGAGTATATATACATCAAGGTTAACTGATATATTACAACACATAACACATGACAGTGATTGAATGTACTGAGTATATATACATCAAGGTTAACTGATATATTACAACACATAACACACGACAGTGATTGAATGTACTGAGTATATATAAATCAAGGTTAACTGATATATTACAACACATAACACACGACAGTGATTGAATGTACTGAGTATACATAAATCAAGGTTAACTGATATATTACAACACATAACACACGACAGTGATTGAATGTACTGAGTATATATACATCAAGGTTAACTGATATATTACAACACATAACACACGACAGTGATTGAATGTACTGAGTATATATACATCAAGGTTAACTGATATATTACAACACATAACACATGACAGTGATTGAATGTACTGAGTATATATAAATCAAGGTTAACTGATATATTACAACACATAACACACGACAGTGATTGAATGTACTGAGTATATATACATCAAGGTTAACTGATATATTACAACACATAACACACGACAGTGATTGAATGTACTGAGTATATATAAATCAAGGTTAACTGATATATTACAACACATAACACACGACAGTGATTGAATGTACTGAGTATATATACATCAAGGTTAACTGATATATTACAACACATAACACATGACAGTGATTGAATGTACTGAGTATATATACATCAAGGTTAACTGATATATTACAACACATAACACACGACAGTGATTGAATGTACTGAGTATACATAAATCAAGGTTAACTGATATATTACAACACATAACACACGACAGTGATTGAATGTACTGAGTATACATACATCAAGGTTAACTGATATATTACAACACATAACACATGACAGTGATTGAATGTACTGAGTATACATACATCAAGGTTAACTGATATATTACAACACATAACACATGACAGTGATTGAATGTACTGAGTATACATACATCAAGGTTAACTGATATAATTATTACAAACATAACACATGACAGTGATTGAATGTACTGAGTATACATACATCAAGGTTAACTGATATATTACAACACATAACACATGACAGTGACTGAATGTACTGAGTATACATACATCAAGGTTAACTGATATATTACAACACATAACACACGACAGTGATTGAATGTACTGAGTATACATACATCAAGGTTAACTGATATATTACAACACATAACACATGACAGTGATTGAATGTACTGAGTATACATACATCAAGGTTAACTGATATATTACAACACATAACACACGACAGTGATTGAATGTACTGAGTATACATAAATCAAGGTTAACTGATATATTACAACACATAACACACGACAGTGACTGAATGTACTGAGTATACATACATCAAGGTTAACTGATATATTACAACACATAACACATGACAGTGACTGAATGTACTGAGTATACATACATCAAGGTTAACTGATATATTACAACACATAACACATGACAGTGATTGAATGTACTGAGTATACATACATCAAGGTTAACTGATATATTGCAACACATAACACATGACAGTGATTGAATGTACTGAGTATACATACATCAAGGTTAACCGATATATTACAACACATAACACACGACAGTGACTGAATGTACTGAGTATACATACATCAAGGTTAACCGATATATTACAACACATAACACATGACAGTGATTGAATGTACTGAGTATACATACATCAAGGTTAACTGATATATTACAACACATAACACATGACAGTGATTGAATGTACTGAGTATACATACATCAAGGTTAACTGATATATTACAACACATAACACATGACAGTGATTGAATGTACTGAGTATACATACATCAAGGTTAACTGATATATTACAACACATAACACATGACAGTGATTGAATGTACTGAGTATACATACATCAAGGTTAACCGATATATTACAACACATAACACATGACAGTGATTGAATGTACTGAGTATACATACATCAAGGTTAACCGATATATTACAACACATAACACATGACAGTGATTGAATGTACTGAGTATACATACATCAAGGTTAACCGATATATTACAACACATTACACACGACAGTGATTGAATGTACTGAGTATACATACATCACGGTTAACCCATATATTACAACACATAACACATGACAGTGATTGAATGTGATTCAATCATTTATTTTAATTATTTATGAATACATTTGTTTCATCCACACCGCGATGCTGGCGAACATGTTTGCAATATGTTTGTCGTACCGTCGTGAGACATTACGCTCGTGTATTGGTCTGCACAGCAAGCATTTACTGATGAAATAATTTACTGTCCAATAGCATGAACAATAATGATGGAATCAAATTTCCTTTAATATTTAAAAAAGGAAACAACACCATCAGATAAAATTACTGCAGAAATTTCAAAGTGCCAGTTTTTCACATTTATATGATATATAAATATCAACTTACGTACAGTATCGTGTCAGGTACATTACAAATATACTTTCAAATAATTATGTTTTCTAATTTACATCTTGTAAGTCAGATCAAGCTTATAATGGTTCGTGCTAATAATTTTCACTTTTTTACAAACTCCGGATTATATCAGCAGATGATTTAAGCACGCGACAAGTTCCCGCCATTTTAGTTTACAAATACCGTAATCATTTTAGATCAAAACGGTTGTCCATTTAGTGAATTTCAATCAAACTACGCATGATGGGATTATATCCTGATTGCCGAGGGAACAGAAGAGTTTATGGACCATGTACAAAAACCTGCTCATCATTTTGAAGTTTCATCACGGTCTATGTTTTTTCTCTCAACAAAATTGTAGAAGGTAATCCCTGATTGAATTCCTACTTTGTGTTTTTAGGCCGGCTACGGTACATTAATGCTATTGAAGACAATGTACTGCTACTTTCAAATCAAAGGTTGTATCATTTTTTATGAACAAAATACATAACAGGATTAATTTTTGATACAAAAACACATGTCTTCCCCGCCCAAAATCTGCGACCAGAGCCACATAACGAGACATGGTATACCCAACTGTCACATATTGATACTTTTATAGAAATACAGAATATTTTATTCATTATACCACCTCTTGATTGAAATATTGCGCCACCCAACTTCTGCATGGTTAGTTCCTGACAAGCTGCAGGCACATATACTTAACGCCATTAAAACGCAACTATATCACTTTAGCTTTTATTTTGTGCCATGTTTAAAAAAGCGTTTTGTTGTTACAGATGAGTAAACAGTAAAAATAAACTATGGTCCTTTGATTCATATTTAATAATTGATTAACTATAAGAAATTATGTTTGTGAATTAAAATATGTCTCCGTGCTGACGCGGACAATTTAGTAGCGTTATTAATGGCGTGGAGTATATTTGAGCGCTGCTGTGGGATTTCCAACCTCTTCTGTAAGTGACGTCATTTCAAGAAAACGTAACATGTGATGTCCCTATGTGCAAGCAGGAAACAATATTTACTCCATATGGTCACTTTGTTTTCATTTTGTAAGTGCATGGTGACGTTTTCTGAAAATGACGTCACTTATAGAAGAGGTTGGAAATCGTACAGCGCTCATTTATATTTCTAAATTAATAACGCTGCAACGAAAATATATTATATACATATGATCTGTTTAAAATAACTGGCTACATACTTGTGACAAAAATTCAGAAAACCTATTGAAACTAAATGAGCATATTATATTTGAACTCAGTTTGCGTAGATGGAGAAATAAAGCATGATCAGTACTGTATGGTGGTATTTATTTGTGTTTCATATTTCTGAACAATTGTGATTGAGTATTAGAATTTTGCATATCACATAACAGCCGGACGGACGCACGGGCTGAAACACAGACATACATGAATTCTTATTAAATGTATGCTATATGGTTTTTGAGGGACTTCATAACAGCAGTATAGAAACCACTGAATTCTGTAGATACAGATGACACACCTGCAAGAACAACAGTAACTGTGTTGACAAATTTATTGAAGATTCGTATGTCTAGTAGGGTAATATTTAATTATTGTCTTGGTTAAATATGTAATGTATGTATTATTTATTCCTCAACTGCATATTTGTGGTAATCTCTGAAATGGATGCACCGAGCATCGTTTCTGAGAAAAAATTGTGAAAGAGTTATGACTGAGCAGCAAAACAATTATCGGTAAACATTGAGACGGTCCCTTTTTAAAAAGAAACATGTGTTTGTAAAATAGTATTGTATCTGAAAACATATTTGATGTATTAAATGTGTGAACCTCAGATTTTTTTTGTAGTCTTGATTACCATATTAAAAGTGCTGTAAATCCCTGAAAAAATGTCAGTTTTTTAGTGACCTACAAATCAGAAATGTAAATAACTCAATTTCGCCCGGATACGTCATTTGGGCCAAAAATCTCAGAGAATGACACATTTATTTACAGCACTCTTAATTGAGGAATATTTTAAGCGTCAAGTCTCCAAATTGTTCAATAAATACACATGTAAGCAGATAAGCCAATATAAGAGAAATGGATTGCTTAGTTTTCATTTCATGAAATGAGCGTCACTATTTGCAAGCAAGAAACAATATTTACTCCAAATCGTCACTTCGTTTTCATATTTCCATATGGGCCTAATATTGCACACTGTCAGAAAAGAAGAGGTTGGAAATCGTGCAGCGGCGCATATATTGGTATGTCCGTCAGAACGTGAAAGAATTATTGTGTTAAGTGTTATAAGGAATGTCTGTAATCGTTATGTTCTTGTTAGTGATTAAATGATTAAATATTTCTTAGTGAAGGCCATATGAAATCACTTATATATAGTTATGATTTGCTGTACTGTATTTGTCTTATATGTCATCTTTAGCATATTATGTTATTATAATTATTATAATAATAAGAAGGGAGTGAAGTTCTACTACTAGGGGAAGCTACTACAAACATAGTAAGGCGCTTCACTGAACAATGTACAGACTTGTATTAGCAATATATGTTGTAAATATCAATAATGTTGTGCATAATATCTCATTTCCTTATAGTGATGTTTTATATTGGTTTACGGTCATATTTTTATTGCTACCATCAATAACCAAACTTAACCGTCAAATCTACTGACATGTTTTATATTCATTACGGAATGCGCAACACCGATTGGTCAATTGCTGAACGAATGATCCCCGCCACTAATGGCGAGTGACAAGATAGATCAACCAAAACAGCTTTGACCCCATCAGTCCATATGTTGGTTAATTGTTTAATTAAGTAATTCAGTTTTCCATAGGTCTATTGACCTGTAAAGACCTGTATGGTGCTAAGTGAAATAAGGCTGAAAGTATTGACAACATCATTAGAATATTAAATCATATATCATATATAATAGGGGTATTGATATGGGCATCATGAAAGATAACAAAGTGTAATAGAAACGAATGAATTATTATCATCATTTTGACAGAAAATTGATTGTAACTTGAAACTTGTACTATTCCAAAAATTGTGAAGACAATCGCGCAACGGTGGTGTAAGTTTTCACTAAGATACGCTCCTAATTAATTCTTTTTAACTTATAATTTATATGATCTTCCTGTATACCACCCACTGGACGCTCACTTAAGCACGCTCATTTCAAAGTAATCATTCATATTTTATTGTAGGGGTTCCCATATTATCATGAATCTAGTCTAGGTTTGTCTTTGTAGCTACCTGTGTGAAGAGAAATCGTTTTAGACAATGTTTGATAATAATTCGCATTTATATAACCGCTTTGTCTCTGTAATGCCATGAACACTTTCAATGCCTTATTCACAAGTTAATGCCATTCTCTTTCAGCGATATTTTCACCATAATAGTATTTTAATAGTAAGATGGCTGTTCAACACGAAGTTTAATGCTTTTGATTTAGAGATCGTCAATTTGGGAACAAAACATTTACCTGCTGTATTTTTACGATCAGCAAACCAGACAGAGACGTGACGTGCTATCAAGTTACGGTTCCTCAATGTACCGATATTGAGAAAGGGACATAAACATGTTTTTATTATAACATCATTCAATTAAATTACATGAGCATGATTTATAGTGTTTGATTTTACGTTGTTTTACCCCTATTGTCATATAAGGCAATTGCCTTGCAATGTCCGATAATTTGTTCAGTCAATTTGTCAAACAAATAAAAGTGTATGAATGTACGTCATGAGTACGAACTATTAGATGATTTACCAGAAACACGTGCAATCGTTGTCACAAGACTATTCTTACGAACAATCCTCTTATTCGACCAATTCCATAAACCACCGTGAAAAATACCCGTGCCTAAAAGAGGCGAGCAATTATATCTGTCCCGCTGTGACATCGTTCCCGTTATGTCGGCGTGTATAATGAAATGTTTGACGTCAAAAGTTGCCCCCCTAGCAAGCACAGTTTAGTAATCAGGATTTTAATAAGGAGAATTTGTGACTATAATACGTTTGTACATCCGTAGTTTTCGCAACATTAAGCATAACTAGTTCTGTCGTGCAAATATGGCGCATGATGACCCCCACCCGTCCAAATATTGTGAGCAAGCACTGTAGCGGAATAAGTACGCATTGTAACAGCAAGAATAAATTTGACTCTCACCGTGAACATTATACCAGGGACAATACGATGATAGGACGAGTTGGTTATCAATAGAATTGGATAATTTATTTTCTTACGGTCGAATGTTTAACAATGCGTAGATTACGGGGATAAAGCTATCTGACGGTAATAGCATGTTTACAGATTGACTCTGTCTAAGCACACATAAAAGGAGGAGAAAGTGCGGCTTTGTGTCCTACACGTATGATTTAACTCAAAACACTCATTTTTGCAATTTAATTTCGCCAAAATATGAATTAAAATATAATCGTATTCATGTTTATTATTTTAATGCTGATGTTATCTATTGGCCATTTTAATGTTATCGCAGCTGATAAGATTCCTGGCATCCGACTCTAATCATTGAGAGGTCACATTTCATAAATATACGACATTTATTCATGTTAATTACTGTTAATAGTTCCGTACAGTATGTTATATTGTGGTCATTTATTGTATAAACTGAATATTGGAATATATTATAAAACATCATTATCAACAACACACCAAGAAGATATTTTCGTACAATAACATTAATTCGTGTCTTTGTATGATCAAGAAATTTTGCAAATTGTTCCGATTTAATCACGCCATTTTATAGCTCTGCTCGATTTCTAGATACAAAGGCTGATACTAAAGCATACATAGCGGCGCCATGTGGAATATATACCCGGTTTGTGGTGGTAAAACAGGTGTGTAGCGGTAAAACTTGCCTGATGACGAAAGCAGGCTTTAATCACCATTTATTCAACACTAAAGATACCTGGTTTAGTAGAAATCAGAGAAAATCATCGTTTCGTGTGACTGGGAAAGTACATTTTCTGTTAAATCGCTGAGTACAAATGAAATATTGGAATACTGAAGTGTGAAAGGTTAATTAAGATTTCAAATCCGATCAATACTTTAACACAAAGTATTTCACACTGGTGATCCTCTTAATGGTTAAATGCCAGCATTTCCTGATTGGAAAGAAATTCATTTCTCAAAATTAAATCAATTTATTTCTGTTGAATACTGAAAATTTTATTAATAAATGCACGTAAGACACCAGTTAGCTCATAAATTATATTAAGGTATCAATGCCAAGGTGGATTGCATCATTATAGATAGAAAACATACGTATTAAGTGTTGCAGAAAATTGTCAAATGCATTTGAAAATAGATGTATATTTCTTTCAGCACCTATAGTGCATACATTCTCACATAATAAAATGCCCACTTACTTTAATGATGTAATTTCTTTTTCGTTTTCACATTGCCATATAGGGCAAATATTGTTTACTGTTAGTACATTGAGACGTCACATGTGGCGTTTTCTGGAAATGACGTCATGACGAAGTCGGAACTCGTACAGCGGCGCTCATATAGTAAACAAGTTACACCTGTAGCTTATTGTGATCGCCATGAAATAACGATATTATTATTATTATTATCTCGGAGACTCTGGACTGAATGGAAGTGGTAATTTGAATGGCAATAGAATAGTATAAATAAAAGTGACAAATGTTTCGTCTTTTTAACAATCAAATAATCAGTTTTCATTGTTATTTGTAAGTCGTCGATAATGACTCGTGAGAACGTAAATTAGATATAATACCTAAATAATTATGATATAGTACAATATATAACTTAATTGAATTCAGAGGCAAAATTTAGAGGGTCATAGTCTTACCTATTATAAGTACTATAAAAATGTTCAACTTACATTGAAAATAATATAATAATTATGTTAAATAATTCATGTTCTATAATTATCTTATTATTTATTTATAAAAAAACTGCTACAGATTCAGTAAACGAATCCTATTTGCCAATATCTCTATTAGTTTCTGTATCACAAACATCGAGAACTCTCGTCCACAGCGTTATTATAAAGGGAGCCGGATTAAACTCTCGCTTAATGAGTTCTAATTGATTTTAAATACACAAGGAATTATATTACAAAATTGTAGGAACCAAATGACTTACACTAACTCATGTTAACGCTAACCGCGGCGAGAGCCTACAATGTTTATCGAACCGTAACGACTGGCAACATACGGATGCCGGCCCGAGAATGCCTCATGATTTTATCATGAACTGACTCTTTGTGTGTCCTTTCTTAAATACATCAATATTTAATAACAGCAACATTGATGTGCATATTTAAATGTCATGGGAATTCGCGAATTATTTAATACTAACGAGAATATTTTTATGTCTACACAAATTGATCTGCATCAAATCAACCTAGAGCGCTCCAGGATAACTGCGAAGAATCGCTTGAAGAATGCAGGGATGTCATAATGTCACTGATACATCAATTATATAACACTTCGTGGGAAACTTCACTCATCTCTGATACAAAATAGCATTTCAAGAATAAATTAACATCTAAAGATTTTAGCGTGCTCGTTTCAAATATAACACGTGATCGTTAAGAATTTTATGGATTTATAATAATGAGATATCATTTTTTATTTTATTATATCCGGGTAGATTAAAAAAGCAGTGTATGATGTCTTTGTCTTTTATACAGCGACGACTTTGCATTATCAATCCACCAATTATGTTCAATGTACCATTTTAAAGTCATTTCATCATCATACATATGGCTGAGGTACGGTGGCATAGAGGTGACACGAGGGAAATAAGTTTTATCTCGTTCCCACGACTTTGTATGTCGTGGGAAAGAGTTAGTAAGTCGTGACCGCGAGATAACTATGTCGTGGGAACGAGATAGTTAAATCAAGGCCACGACATACCAAGTCGTGGGAACGAGTTTGTAAGTCGTGGCCACGAGATGAAAATAATGGCACACGTGTCACCTCTATGCCACCGTACTCAGGTCCTGTGCTCACAAAGAATTAGTTTTCGGGATTCGGATCAATACCAAATTTAGTTTCCGACAAACTTTGATAAAATTGTTATGCAAAGCACAGATTTTAACTTTATTTGACTGATTTCAACTTCATGCAAATTGCTTAAAAACTTGACATTCAGACCCCACATTTATTCAGAAAGAGCTGGAAGTTATTAAGTTAAAAGTGGTTCTTAAACATTCATCCTGATTATACTGATACTTTATTTAGAAATTAAGGCATTATGCCCACGAATCATAATTACAAGTTTTGTAAATGCATACATTTTGTTCAATCAAGAAATATGAAATAGATGTACTAGTCATCTATACAAATTTTCCTTAAACAAATCACGACTGAATGTTTAAATTACCGGCATACACCATTCTTATACAAGTAAATACCACTGTACATATTTTATCTACCATATTTGAAGTTAATACTAAAGTAGGAAAAACCCATATGAACAGAAAAGGATCACATATTTAGATCAGTTTCTGTCTCCATTGTAATTAATTATTTTCTTCAACCATACGTTTAATATTGTCACAATGTTAATGTTGTTTAGAAGAGATTTCGTATATTTGTGTTCGTTTATGAGAATATCTGTATAAAGTATGAAATTGCTTTAAGAAAATGGGAAAATATCGAGATAAACCTGATCGAGATAAGTTGATTCCCTGCGTCAACTTTGGGCCTGGTTCAAACATATCTACCGTAGTGAATAACGCCGTATTACGGTTAGGTACATTGCGTCAACTTTGGGCCTGGTTCAAACATATCTACCGTAGTGAATAACGCCGTATTACGGTTAGGTGACAGCTCAAGAGACACGCTCTTTTGAAAATGTAAAGTTCTTCCTTTGTTGAGAGGTTGTTGGTCTAGAGATGTTAAATTGGTAGTAATTGTTCACGACTAGAACATTGATAATGTTTTTGAAGAGAAGTTGTTGCTCAAGAGCGGGCCGTTTTGGAGTGACACTGTAAAGCATGTCTATAAGAGATAGGCATGTCACATTTCCAAATACTAGCAGACATTTGTGGCTATATATACCAGGTATTTCAAATAGAGAAATCACTTTATTTTATAGGGAATGCGATTTGTTATATATATATGGTATATTATCAAGTCCGTGCAATACTCCGGTCAGTTTTAAATAATTTAATCAGTAATTATGGAGACCAATATAATATCAAGATGTAAACATGGACTACACAAAAGTGTTATTTCCACATCATCGTAGCGCCAAATTTCTTACATTGATGATCTCAAATGATGCTAAAGAAAGAAGGTTGATGTCTTGACCTATGATCTTGTCCATCCATTAAGTCCCCCCTCCCCTGATTGTCCTCTTTGATTCGCCTAGTTATCCCTCATGGTCGACCAGGCCATTCCTTGCGCCTCTGTTCCCTTACGTGTGTACCCTTTAACATCATCAAGTGCCTTATGTTTTGTGGATTGTCGTTTTCCCCGAGGTCTTAAGTATGTGGCGTTTACTGTAGCAACTTATTCTCTCTCATTTACAAAACAGTTATTAAATAATCTCCCCACATATTGTGGTCATTCAATTGCGGTTAAAGTGTAAATACAGACACTTCTTATGTAATTGTATGTAAAAAGGAGAACAATCCGGACAAACATGAGTTATTTGATAATTATTATTATGTGTTACTGTATCATCTAATGGAAATTTCTATCAAACACAAACATCTCTGTCACAACAAGCGTCATTAAATTCGCGTTTTGACAAAATTGGTCGTGAAATTGCTGATAAAATCAAACTGTATGATTCTATGGTTTCACCGGTGTAAAGTTTGGGGCTATCATAAGGGACCCGATATTGAAAACGTGCAGTTAAAATTTCTTAAACGTGTCCTGAAAGTTCGTCAGCAGACAAGCATTGACGGAATCATAATATTATGTACATACTTCGTCAAGTAAGAGTAAGAAAATACTGGTTCAGAAATATAAAAGCCTCTGAATCACCAGTTTATAAATTATTCAATGTATTCAATCAGTGTGATAAACAATCTGGTCATGTTCATGAATGGTCGCTAAATGATTGATGGCCTCGATTATACGTATTTATGGAATAATGCAACAGTCTCAAATGGTGACATAACAATCATAATAACAACAGTATGTAATCAATATTTTAAACAATGGTTTTCCGAAATTTATGTTTCGTCCAATTTAAAAAACGTATAATTTATTTAAGAAAAACTTGAAACTGAAACATAATTTAAGTTGTATGAGAATTGATAATCCCAGAATAGCATTAACCAGATTTATTTTTTGTGTCATTCTCTGAGATTTTTGGCCCAAATGACACATCTCGGTGAAATTGCAGGAATATTTGTATGTCACTACAAAACAAAAAATAATGTTAAACGACATTTTTTAGGTAATTACAGAACTTTTAATGTGGTCATCAAGACTAGATCTACAAAAAATTCAGAATTTCACAAATTTAATGCAGCAACTATGTTTTAAGATACACTTATAATTTACCAATAAATGAATGCATATTATTATTTTCCTTAAACAAATGGGCCGTGTCAATGTTTACCGATAATTGTTTTGCTTTTTCTCGCTGCTGAATCATAAATCTTTGACAGAAATGTTTCAACTAGCTGTTGCAGTTAATGTGAAAACATGACGTCATCTTTATTGCGTTTTTCTCAGAAAAGAAGCACAGAGACAGATTGAAATCAAAACTCTCAGAGACTGAGATTGAAATCAAAGAATATGTTCCAAATGCAACCTGAATTGTATTGAAAATGAATATCATTTTTCATCGTATGTCCTTTTTATAGACAGCTCCGCTTGAATATCCTATCCAACTATAATTGTAAGTGGCCTAATTTGTAAACATTTGAATTTTTAATATTCTGTACGAAACACATTAATTAATTAATAGCTAAATTCCTTCATCACGCAACTATCATCCGTAGTTAAAATAGGTATCATGTGTACAAATATGTTTATATTTGCAATATTACTATATTTGTATTCTTTAGACTTTTCTCATGTTTAAATATGTGAGTATGGTAAAGACCACCTCAATAATAAGAATACCTCAAAATTACGAACACAGTTTTCAAGTCCATTTATACTGCATTACTCTTTATTCAACCTCAATATTAAGACTAACTCAATATTAAGACTAACTCAATATTAAGACTAACTCAATATTAAGACTACCTCAATATTAAAACCAGTATTGAAGGGTATAAAGCGTGATTTTAATTTTTGAGGTTCTACTGTATATGTATATATCATGTTTCGGTATACCGCCATATAACGATATTGTAATGGCAATGAACAAACGTTGGCTATATTAATTACGCACTGACATTGAATTGAAATTGCTAATACGAAATTGGACCAAACGTAGCATGTGCTATTGGGCAAGAAATATAGTTTAGTCGTGAATGTAGGACGGTAATTTCGGCGTATATTTTTGATTGGGCGTGGTCATTGTACAGTATACATATTAGTCGAGCTTTCTCGACTAGTAGGTCCATTGTGAACTATTTACATGACTCGATAACCTTTTATGTTTATTGGAAGGCGATACTAATAAATCATGGATGTTCACACTTGGTTGAAATAAAATAATTATACTTGACAGATTTACCTGTGAAGTGCGGCAGTTGTCTCAGTATTGACTGATTTTTATGTCGGTGATAAACCTTTTGTGGTGATCCCACAATTAAATTGGATACAGTTTGGTCATCATTAATGACCTTAGATTTCTGTAGCATGAACTAGTACTTGTATGACTTATTGGTGATAACTGAGACCACCAATAAGTCATACAAGTACTAGCACTAAATGTTGCCTCAGAGATCACCAATAAGTCATACAAGTACAAGCATGTGCTACAGTAACAGCACTAAATGTTGCCTCAGAGATCACCAATAAGTCATACAAGTACAAGCATGTGCTACAGTAACAGCACTAAATGTTGCCTCAGAGATCACCAATAAGTCATACAAGTACAAGTATGTGCTACAGTAACAGCACTAAATGTTGCCTCAGAGATCACCAATAAGTCATACAAGTACAAGCATGTGCTACAGTAACAGCACTAAATGTTGCCTCAGAGATCACCAATAAGTCATACAAGTACAAGCATGTGCTACAGTAACAGCACTAAATGTTGCCTCAGTTATCACCAATAAGTCATACAAGTACAAGCATGTGCTACAGTAACAGCACTAAATGTTGCCTCAGTTATCACCAATAAGTCATACAAGTACAAGCATGTGCTACAGTAACAGCACTAAATGTTGCCTCAGAGATCACCAATAAGTCATACAAGTACAAGCATGTGCTACAGTAACAGCACTAAATGTTGCCTCAGAGATCACCAATAAGTCATACAAGTACAAGCATGTGCTACAGTAACAGCACTAAATGTTGCCTCAGAGATCACCAATAAGTCATACAAGTACAAGCATGTGCTACAGTAACAGCACTAAATGTTGCCTCAGAGATCACCAATATGTCATACAAGTACAAGCATGTGCTACAGTAACAGCACTAAATGTTGCCTCAGAGATCACCAATAAGTCATACAAGTACAAGCATGTGCTACAGTAACAGCACTAAATGTTCTCAGTTATCACCAATAAGTCATACAAGTACTAGTATGTGCTACAGTAACAGCACTAAATGTTGCCTCAGTTATCACCAATACATAAGAAAACCTAGGACAAACAGTGAAGGGGGTGGGAATGAAAAAAGTCCTTCCAACTTCTACTTATTATTCTCAGTGGCTGCTTTCTTGTTAACTTACCAGTAGTCGGGAATTGTGAAGCTCATGATCGGATCCCAATCTACGCGGTGCTCCAACTCATCACTTATCACTTGTCAGGTTACGTGTTTCAAACCAGAGTATCCACACCTTTCTAACGAGATCAAAAGTAAAGCACATATTACTAATATTGATTTAAAATGTTTATAGTACATTCTATTTTATCTAGAACTTTAGATTTTGATGTCATATTTTTTTATCCATATATGCCAATATTGCTGGTATAAAACAGGATTTTTAGCAACAAAAAATAGCAGCAAAAATCAGAACAGAACAGGCCACATCGTATCTAATAAAGGAGCAAAATATACTGGCGTATATCGAAGTACTTATGATTGTTATAAATTAAATGGTGTTTGATGTACATTCTTTTCTCTCACCACTCATTCCTATATTAATGTTAACAAGCATATTTTATATGCTTGTTTAATGTGTTGCATATGTTCATATGTGTTTTTAAAAGAATGATGTATACCAGTAATTAAAACATGTATTTTTTCTTGTTTAACAAAATGTATGTATTTATATAAGTTGAAATTATGAATCATGGCTAATTAATTTCTAAATACAGTATCATATAACATTAAAACAAGAAAGTTGTACTTCGCACATGATAACACGCACTGTCTGTAAGGCTAACTAGTAACATATAATTTGAAGTGAAATTTACTAAGCATGAAACATCGGTGTGAAGTTAGAAGTAATAGCAGTAACAGCAGCAATAGCAGTAACAGCAGCAATATCAGTAGTAGCAGTAACAGCAGTAATATCAGTAACAGCAGCAATAGCAGTAACAGCAGCAATATTAGTAGTAGCAGTAACAGCAGTAACAGCAGTAATAGCAGTAGTAGCAGTAAGAGCAGTAACAGCATTAATAGCAGTAGTAGCAGTAACAGCAGCAATATCAGTAGTAGCAGTAACAGCAGTAATAGCAGTAATAGCAGTAATAGCAGTAATAACAGTAATAACAGTAATAGCAGCAATAGCAGTAACAGCAGCAATATCAGTAGTAGCAGTAACAGCAGTAACAGCAGTAACAGCAGTAATAGCAGTAACAGCAGTAATAGCAGTAACAGCAGCAATATCAGTAACAGCAGTAATAGCAGTAACAGCAGTAATAGCAGTAACAGCAGCAATAGCAGTAACAGCAGCAATATCAGTAGTAGCAGTGACAGCAGTAATAGCAGTAACAGCAGTAACAGCAGTAATAGCAGTAACAGCAGTAATAGCAGTAACAGCAGTAATAGCAGTAACAGCAGCAATAGCAGTAGTAGCAGTGACAGCAGCAATATCAGTAGTAGCAGTAACAGCAGTAGTAGCAGTAACAGCAGTAATATCAGTAACAGCAGTAATAGCAGTAACAGCAGTAATAGCAGTAACAGCAGCAATAGCAGTAACAGCAGTAATAGCATTAACAGCAGCAATATCAGTAGTAGCAGTAACAGCAGTAACAGCAGTAATAGCAGTAACAGCAGTAATAGCAGTAACAGCAGTAACAGCAGTAACAGCAGTAATAGCAGTAACAGCAGTAATAGCAGTAACAGCAGCAATAGCAGTAACAGCAGCAATAGCAGTAACAGCAGCAATATCAGTAGTAGCAGTGACAGCAGTAACAGCAGTATTACGGCTGGATGAGGTAGCAGTATTGCTGCTGTAAATCAAAGATACTAGCAGTAATAATATGTAATGTTTCCGGACCTTTTTTTTTTCTGAAAGTTGTTATCGAAATACAGTTAGGTTGTTCTAATGTGAGGTTATAGACCTATTCTGTAAAGTTATTACTAGTATAACTCAGTTAAGATAAGTCGACAGTAAACACGACCATACCCACTTTCCAATACATGTAAAGCAGCTTATGGTCATTATTATGCCTATTATCTTCAGGATTAGTATTAAATTTTGATGAAATATCGCTCAAAGTAGACAGTAGCGAAAGCTCAATTGGTAGCACTTCTGACTGGTAACTTCGACCAATAGATAGGGTGTGAGTTCGATACACATTCCTGCCTCCCCTTTTTTATGGACAATATGAATTTTATCCCTTACTCAGTGCTCGTCAATTACTTGTTGTTTGTCGGGTCTGTCTGTTTATTTCTTTTCTTTTTTTGTTATCGTCTAATTGATTTGTTAAATCAAACGTGTTCAATGATGGCTATAGCGTCGTCGCTAAAATGTTCATTTGAACCCCTTACGTTTTTCGAATTAGCCATATCAACTTTGTTCCATATACTGTGAGTGTGCAGCGATAAATGTACATGTAATCTACTGCACGATGATATTGTGCACTTTAAAAATCATGAAACCAAATCGTTATTAGTGAATAGCTTATAAATACACAATCATGCTATACAATGTTTTAATTAATGATATTCGAGCGAACATGTATTAGTATAAGTGATGTAAGTACATCGTGTACAACTGTAGATGACCAACGAAATATATAATATTGTAATGAAAAAAACCAACTACCTCCCGATGGTCTCGAACTCTGACCCAAAACTAAAAAGCTTAATTAGCATTGTAAGGACTCGCTACCATCTGAGCTATCACGGCAGTTAGTTTCACGAAATCAATATCACAATAAATAGTTTTGCTTGTTATTTGATTTACCTATTTTGATCAATAAAGGTGGTCAAACCATGTAAACATTGCATGACGTCACTCAACTTATCGTGGTATACTTATAGAAAAGGCTGTATTACCCCCCCCCCCCCCAATGTTATTGCTAGCAGCAGTACACCCCTCTCACTCATATCCCTCTTATCGCTTGTAGTATCAACAATGAATCTGAATCTGACCATTCTCTTACTGCTAGCAATACTTTCTGCATTGATGCTTATTACTGCTATTATCATTGATTTACAACAGTAATACTGCTACCTCTTCCAGCTGGCAGTAATAGCAGTAATCCTGCTGTTACTGCTGTTACTGCTATTACTGCTAACTTCACACCGGTGCATGAAACTTGATGTGCGTATTATCACCTAGGGCGAGTCTACAAGCGAGCCTAGTAAGTCTACAAGCGTTCATTTGCATTTGTACAATGCCGTCATAATGAATTATGAATTGATGAGACATGCCGCAAGTTGATTAATATCATCTCCACAAAATAATGGAAGATGGAGTAATTTGTCAGATTGAGGCATGCCAATAGTTCGTATAATGTTTCCAAAATATATCTGATGAACTCCAAACGAATGTCAACAAGAATACGTTTATATTCATTAGAATAAATGAGAAATAAAGACTGTATCATTAAATGCGTTGAATAATGTTGACACTTAGCTGTGAGGAGTGATTCATGTAAATAATTAACATAATATTAATGTTTCAGATATCAGATGTGTTTCGGTCGCCTCGCGATCGTGAGAAAATATGACAATTCCAATCACTATTCATCATCATTTTCTGTCAATGTTATGACAAAACCCATCATGCAGATGTAGTGGCTGACAATAATCGTGAGCTAAATAAACAAGAAATATGTTGAAAATGGTCGTGTTTTGTCGTCATACTTGCAATTTGGTTAGTGTGCATCTACCGTAGTATTTCTATACACTATAAAATTAGGTATGAATGATGTTAACAAGGAAAGGTACCCTACTCTGTCCCCTCACGCTTTGCCGATACACATAACACATCAATAATGTACCCGAGTTTTAATGTAATTTGCTACTGTGACGTCAAAGATATTTGATGCTGTACGATAAATGTAATTATTAAACTATTCTGAAAAACATCAGTGTTTTTGTTGAAAACTCTTTTAACGTAGTTAATCTTGCGTAAATTGTTTTTGATGTTTTTCAGAATAGTTTAATAATTTCAGAAAAGGTATGGTAATATTCAATGTATGTCCTTGAATCGATAACCGTTGAACTTTAATTGTTGTATAGAGGAGGCGTGTCATGTTTTACGTCAACCAGTCGGTCTTTAAGTACTACACTCATAATGTCAATGCTGGAATAAGACTGCTACCGGTACCAGATGTATTTATTTTATTGACGGTTGTACGTGTGTAGTATGGAACAAGAAATATCTTTAAAAATATGATCGGCACAATTTGAAGGTTAAGATTTGTTGTGCAACATAAATTGCCGAGACATTACGATTGCTGGTCACTCCAGATCCGAAAAGGAATTCGATTAATTCGAGACCGCCCGGCAAGCTCAGTTGGTAGAGCGCTAGACTGTCACCCGGCAAGCTCAGTTGGTAGAGCGCTAGACTGTCACCCGGCAAGCTCACTTGGTAGAGTGCTAGACTGTCACCCGGCAAGCGCAGTTGGTAGAGCGCTAGACTGTCGCCCGGCAAGCTCAGTTGGTAGAGCGCTAGACTGTCGCCCGGCAAGCTCAGTTGGTAGAGCGCTAGACTGTCACCCGGCAAGCTCAGTTGGTAGAGCGCTAGACTGTCACCCGGCAAGCTCAGTTGGTAGAGCGCTAGACTGTCACCCGGCAAGTTCAGTTGGTAGAGCGCTAGACTGTCACCCGGCAAGCTCAGTTGGTAGAGCGCTAGATTGTCACCCGGCAAGCTCAGTTGGTAGAGCGCTAGACTGTCACCCGGCAAGCTCAGTTGGTAGAGCGCTAGACTGTCACCCGGCAAGCTCAGTTGGTAGAGCGCTAGACTGTCACCCGGCAAGCTCAGTTGGTAGAGCGCTAGACTGTCACCCGGCAAGCTCAGTTGGTAGAGCGCTAGACTGTCACCCGGCAAGCTCAGTTGGTAGAGCGCTAGACTGTCACCCGGCAAGTTCAGTTGGTAGAGTGCTAGACTGTCGCCCGGCAAGCTCACTTGGTAGAGTGCTAGACTGTCGCCCGGCAGATTCGGGTTTGATTCCCGGGTTGTGCAGGTTATGTTCTTCGGTGACATTGGCTTCTGGCATGTCATCCACAAGTAGAGAAGTTGTCTGTTGTTTGCGGAAGAGAAATTAGTACAGGCTGAAAATTTGTTCCAGGAAAACTGATAAGTTCGATTGGCCGCCAAATATGTCTTCACTTGTTGAAAAAGCGGCGTAAAACCCCGATGAAAAACAAACATACTGATTCGATCTGACATACAAAGTGTCATGGTCCTCCATATATACCATAGGATCGAACACATATATCTCATCAGTATTTGATACTGTTATACAGCTGTTTCAAGTATTATCATCATCATTATCATCATCAACATTATCAGCAGCCACGACAACAGCAACACTATAGATGACACACAATACTTTAATAAAAGTGAAGTGACAATAATTAGTTTTTTAAAACTGTAACAATGAAAGATGCACATGGTTTAACAGCATACACAACTTCTATATTTCTCGATGTCCCATATTACTACACCGATGTTTGCCTTTCATAACGAAACTTTCATCAATCTTTTGCAAGTGTTCATTACAGTTTTAATACAAAATACTCAATGTGAGTGAAATACAGTTGCTTAAATGCAATAAGAATAAAATAAAAATCTGGACATGACAGCTTCTTGCTCATTCAAACACGATTATGCATTAACCTGATTGATAAATATACATAATCTACATGTACAGTCGGACCTCGTTCATTCGAATTCATCGGGCCCGAAATTTTATTTAGTCCATTTCAATTCGACTTGCGTAAGAAGATATATCGGGTCCGGATACTTATTTCGGATGATACCGAGTATTCGGATAAAATGTTGTCGAATAAGCAAGGTCCGACTGTATACAATGTGTATAATATATATGTAGATAAGATTATCAATCTTCAGTCGGCTGTATATTTATTTGGAATGTCCTTATTTCCATCGGTGACATTTCTACCATCATGTCATCTCCAATACTTTGTTGATCAACTGTTGTAAAACCGTTACCATCATCTGAAAGTATAAACATGCACAAATTGATACATATAATCGCAAGTCAATCATAGTGATATGTACGACAACATTATTTGTAATTATTGACAATAGAAATTAATCATATAAGTAATTAGTGTGTGTCTATATTCTTGACCAATATTTAAGCTCAAGGAACGATTAATTCGTATTGAAGGGAAAATGTGTATTAGTATATCTTTATTAAAGTCTCATTCTTGCATATAACACAACATTTCATTTAAATAATCATAAATATTCATACAAGACCATTCTATAAGAAGTATAAGAGACTATTGCACAGTAAGTATAGACATTAAATTTACAATCGGAAAATAGTTAAATTACAATAAAAATCAATAAATTAAAAATTGAGAAGCTGGCATTAATCTTGACTACTAAGAATTAATATCCTAAAAAACTGCACTCAAAGAAAAAAAACATATAAGATGTGAAAATCAAAACTAACACTAACTAATGAAACAGTTTAAAACTCGAATATTACAGCAGATCAGATCTGTTGTCAACAGATTAATACCAGATTCAATTTAGCAATGTATGTTTATTGTTATTGAATTATTTCCGCGCTTTTGAACATACATGCAATTAAATGTCCAGAAATAATTACCATCCGAATTCCACTGAAATCTACGTAAATCTTCTTTCTTCATATTCGCTCCAAGAGTCAGTTCCTCTACATCAACAACATAAAACGGCACAAACAGATTCTGTGGATTGACAAAATATATATGTCATATCTAATATTGATATCGTATAAAGTGTTTTTGAACTCTAATGTCATGAACAATCCGATAATTGATCGCTGCTACGTGATTTACAACCTCTTCTGTATGTGACGTCATTTTAAGAAAACGCAGCTTGTGATGTCACTATTTGCAAGCAGGAAACAATATGCACTCCATATGGTCACTTGTTTTCATATTGCCATATGTGGCAAATATTGTTTACTGTCATTACATGGTGACGTCACATGTGATGTTTTCTGGAAATGGCGTTACTTAAAGAAGAGGTTGGAAATCGTACAGCGGCGCTAATATAACAAGTAGTATGGTTTTTAATGAACTGTTCGTGGTTTCATGATGCCCATTTAGCTAAGGCCAATTAAGTGATATAATAGAGTACACAAGGCTTTGCATTGGAAATACATAACGTTTATAATTGTGAATAAAAAAAGCTTTCATAGTCCTCATATCTTTAAACATTTTGACCGTTTAAAGACGACTGCATTAAGTCAATGAAAATGCCTCAACATTACTCTTAAATAAACTCTGGCTGGACTGGACTGTCTTCGGTCTTCAAACTTCTCATAGATGTGTTCGAGTCTCAATAAGATCGCTGTATGTTTGGTCTCAACTGGAGGATTGGGCCACATATCCAATGTTAATAGATGGACATTTTCCGGTAATGCAGCCTGTACACCGGACCACTGAAAACAATAACTTATTCAATTATGCCACTATTCTGACGGGTGACCATGGGGGCGCCTAAAATTTGTTCAAACATAACATGAATAGACATGATAATTTTTCTACAACATCACACTTGTCTGTCTCTCATAAATGAGTATGCTGATCAACACTACTTTATTTATTACTTAATCTGTTTTTACATTCATACAAACTGTTAGGGTAATTCAATTCAATTTTGTCCAGAAATTCTGTGACCAACGTAATAGTACAACCGTTTTATATTAAACATGGCGATGCCACGTCATAAACTAATTGAGATCCGTGTGACAATACAGCAATATATTAAATGGGGCTACTGTATCGTAAAAGATTTTAGACGCATGATACAATATTACAATACGAGATAAAACATACCGATGTTATATCATAAGTGTATACACAATTTATACTGCAAATATAAGAATGTTCATCAGCTTTAATTGCAATGTCATTCATCAGTCATTTCCACCTTACCGTCATGACACAGACACGATATTAGACTAGCGTGTCCATGGTAGAGGGGGTTAACTACTTAATGTCACACATTAGAAAGATAGATTAGCACAACATTGAATGTTGAATGATGACAATACATCTTACAATGTTCTTACCAGTACAGAGGACGATAGTAATAAAATACATGAAATACATAAAATACATAAAATACATAAAATACATAAAATACATAAAATACATAAAATACATAAAATACATAAAATACATAAAATACGTAGTGTACATTTTACTTCATTCATATATTAAAGTAATATTATTCTCATTTTTGTTCATTTGTTTACCTCAGCAAACATGAAAAATATATTTCCTACAGTTAAAACATCAATAAACATGCATAACAAAGAATGAAATCATGATGTTTTATTCCGTATTTGTTGAAGAAAGATGTTTGTACATCATAAAATTAAAGAAAAATCCAGTTTTTAACAATCAGGCTATTTTACAAGTTTTGTCTGTTAGTAATATGGTAAAAATATATATTTTCTATCAGTTATACATTGCAATGGTTCTTATTAGAGATGTTGAAGCCAATGTAATAACACTGCTGGATGAAGCCAATTCAAACATTTTATGTTCAGATGATCCAGATACATCTTTAATATATACAGCACAACCAATCCAGAGCGATTCTTCGGCAACATTATATCTATTTTCCGTAGTAAAACCTTAAAAGCAATTGAACTTATCTAGAGCAACACGTTCTCAACAACAGACGATAATTGCATCTCCAACACTCTCTCAACAACAGACGATAAGTGTATCTCCAACACTCTCTCAACAACAGACGATAAGTGTATCTCCAACAACAGACGATAAGTGTATCTCCAACAACAGACGATATGTGTATCTCCAACAACAGACGATAAGTGTATTTCCAACACTCTCCAACAACAGACGATAAGTGTATCTCCAACAACAGACGATAAATGTATTTCCAACACTCTCCAACAACAGACGATAAGTGTATCTCCAACAACAACATACGATAAGTGTATTTCCAACACTCTCCAACAACAGACGATAAGTGTATTTCCAACACTCTCCAACAACAGACGATAAGTGTATCTCCAACAACAGACGATAAGTGTATCTCCAACAACAGACGATAAGTGTATCTCCAACAACAGAGATAAGTGTATCTCCAACAACAGACGATAAGTGTATCTCCAACAACAGACGATAAGTGTATCTCCAACAACAGACGATAAGTGTATCTCCAACAACAGAGATAAGTGTATCTCCAACAACAGAGATAAGTGTATCTCCAACAACAGACGATAAGTGTATCTCCAACAACAGACGATAAGTGTATCTCCAACAACAGAGATAAGTGTATCTCCAACACTCTCTCAACAACAGACGATAAGTGTATCTCAAACAACAGAGATAAGTGTATCTCAAACAACAGAGATAAGTGTATCTCCAACAACAGAGATAAGTGTATCTCCAACAACAGACGATAAGTGTATCTCCAACAACAGAGATAAGTGTATCTCAAACAACAGAGATAAGTGTATCTCCAACAACAGAGATAAGTGTATCTCCAACACTCTCTCAACAACAGACGATAAGTGTATCTCAAACAACAGACGATAAGTGTTTCTCCAACAACAGAGATAAGTGTATCTCCAACACTCTCTCAACAACAGACGATACGTGTATCTCCAACACTCTGTCTCAACATCAGACGATAAGTGTATCTCCAACACTCTGTCTCAACATCAGACGATACGTGTATCTCCAACACTCTCTCAACAACAGACGATAAGTGTATCTCAAACAACAGAGATAAGTGTATCTCAAACAACAGAGATAAGTGTATCTCCAACAACAGACGATAAGTGTATCTCCAACACTCTGTCTCAACAACAGACGATAAGTGTATCTCCAACAACAGACGATACGTGTATCTCCAACACTCTGTCTCAACAACAGACGATACGTGTATCTCCAACACTCTGTCTCAACAACAGACGATAAGTGTATCTCCAACACTCTGTCTCAACATCAGACGATACGTGTATCTCCAACACTCTGTCTCAACAACAGACGATAAGTGTATCTCCAACACTCTGTCTCAACATCAGACGATAAGTGTATCTCCAACACTCTGTCTCAACAACAGACGATAAGTGTATCTCCAACACTCTGTCTCAACATCAGACGATACGTGTATCTCCAACACTCTGTCTCAACAACAGACGATAAGTGTATCTCCAACAACAGAGATAAGTGTATCTCCAACACTCTCTCAACAACAGACGATACGTGTATCTCCAACACTCTGTCTCAACATCAGACGATACGTGTATCTCCAACACTCTGTCTCAACAACAGACGATAAGTGTATCTCCAACAACAGAGATAAGTGTATCTCCAACACTCTCTCAACAACAGACGATACGTGTATCTCCAACACTCTGTCTCAACATCAGACGATACGTGTATCTCCAACACTCTGTCTCAACAACAGACGATAAGTGTATCTCCAACAACAGAGATAAGTGTATCTCCAACACTCTCTCAACAACAGACGATAAGTGTATCTCCAACACTCTCTCAACAACAGACGATAATTGTATCTCCAACAGGGGGTTGCTCTAGAGAGATTGTACTGTATATATATGTAGATGGCACGGACTGTAGAACGCATAACAGAAAAAAATGAATTACTTCATCCAACTATTTGTTATTAGTTCAAAGAGTTGAATCATCTATACAATAATGAAATTCACTTCTATTCACACAAAGCTGTGCAAACAATAAGTCATAACAATATTTTCAGAAGAAACATTCAATTTGAAAATATATGTGTCTTCTTATTATATAAATTATAGTAACATATACACAACTATGTAACATCATAAAGGTGTGTCTATTTATATTGACAATTTTCTTTGTTGCTTTTGTAATCTTGTTTTTGTTTCCGTTTTACTTGTAATCTCACTGATATTATATAGTATATGCCTTGTTGTATTAATTACTACTGTAAGATTTTCATTCTCATGCTTTCATGTATACATGAACTGAGCTTAGTTAAAATAAAAGTGTAAACTTGTTACATCTCTCTTGTCTCGTCAGGTACGTTAATTTCAAGTGACAATGTAGCAAGCAGATAAATGTTATCTAAAAAATGGACATGTTTCTCCCACCTGTGTTGAATATATATCCGACCATTCCGTGAAGGTAGTGTGCTGTTTGGAGAAAGCAATGGTGGGTTGTAGATATATTTCCTGGTACAACGGTCTGTACACAGCTGCCGCAGTGCTGACTTTATTCAGCATAATATAATGCTTGCCTGTATATGACACAAATAACTGTTACATTAATAACTAATAAACAATCAATTTCAATTAGCAAGAACAACAACAACAACAACAACAAGAACAACAACATCAACAACATCGAAACATTTATTTACATATTACGACGCATCGCCGGGAATATATCTAAAACGTTATAATTACATTTACGTATTACAGTGATTGTCTCCAGAACAACATCATTTGGGAGACCAATAGTGTGGCTGTAGTTGAGAGTTTGTTTCCCTAGAAATGTTAAAATGATACCATTTTCTTACTACAGGAAACATATATAAGTTTGTTATGAAGAGGTTGTTCAAGAGAGGGTCGCACTGGGAAGGTGATGCGGTGTTTGTATCAATGAAGAAACGCGTCGTGTGCAAAGGTGTGCGTCCGACGATGATAACAACACAACTTAAAATACAAGTCAAATGACGACCGTGGCTAAAACGAACATACTGAAAATTATTAAATATTTATCATAAATAGTATCATCTTCCCTTACTCCTTACATGTGAGAAATTATACAAGCCATGGGTTTATTTTTTTAATTAGATTGCTAACGAAACAGGTCTTTCATATATTTTAGTAACGTTTATTATAACTATACATTTACCCCTTGCCACAATGCCCCTACCACTGGCCCCGTATTCAGTCAAAGGTTCCTGGACTCCAAGAGAATCATCATGAAATGTTCGACGGTGTACCTGCAAGAAACACGCAATCGATGTGAATGATTCAAACACGCATAGTTCTAGACTACGCATACCTCAATCATGATATCAGTTTTGACAAGACAACAACATTTATATTCCTCAAATGGCTGTTCTTGTGCGAAAGCGAAAGGACATAACAAGATTCAGCCTGTGGAAAACAAATGTCTAGTAAAGACATAAACAGTAAGACAGTAAGTATCACACCACACTGTCAGTCAATACCATGCAAAATAAGCAACACATGTTTTGTAAACGTAATAACTTAAGTATTGATTTGTAGGAAGTGATGTTACCATAATTTCTAGCTCTCCATCCTGTATACTAGCCGCCCCTTCACTTCTATCCACCAACACTGTAAACTGTAGTCCTCTTCTTTCTTCCTATATCATTCAAATCATTAAAGCAGTTAGATAAATCATTCAATCGAAATAAAGTGCTAAATAATCCTGTTATGTAATTTATGATACAATTAAACTGTAGATGTAACCGAGATGAACAAGCGTTTACACATGTCATGTTTTTGAATACTCTAAATAGTCATTTATATGGAGTCACTTGCGGCACGAGAAGATTTTCCATTGTAATGTGTATTGCTAATGATTATTGTAATACATGTCATTTGTTTCTAATAGCTCAAATAACGAGACATAGTACTTACATATACATATGTACTTGAAACATTTTTGAATGTTTGGATAAACTACTAGGTTGAGAGACAGTCAAATCACACCTAGATAAGTACTCATTTCTGCATCTTATTTGCACTTTATCCAAATCCGCCTGGTTAAGCTTGAGAAATGAGGTTTTCTACCCTGAATCGATGGATTATTGAATTTATTGGCCATTTTAGGCGTTTGTTCTTTTCTCTAAAGTCACGTGGTTGGCCACCGCATGAACATTCATTTAAGTGTTTACAGTTATGTTTTTAGTTCAAACAGTAACGGACACATAATAAGCTCACGGTTTTGCTTTAAAATGATTTGACAGCTTTCTCAAATCGTTTCTTCAAGTGTTAGAATATCTTACCCGTACAAATGTCCTGGATGTTATAGGATAATAATTGCCTGCCACATTCTCTGTCTGGTTTAAACTCCAAGTTTCTCTCACGTTACGTCTGTGAACAAAATTGTATCAAAATACATGTATCCATAGTTTACTATTCTTAAAATTAAATATTTTCAAGCCAAAACATTTAGTTTTTATTATTAAACGCACATGTGATAGCACAGGATAGCAGAAACACTCAGTCATAAATCTGTTAAAGCAGCTATTGCTTTCCGTTCGACTATTGCTGTACGATCATGTTATGTTTCTGATGAAGCCCCAGTTGAACAAAATAAACGCAACTGATGTTCTTTTTGTTATTTGTAAAACAATAACAATGCATAATACTTAACTGCCGACCGACTAAGTCAGCAGACGTGGTTCAGAACGAACATAGTGCTACTTACCGTCTCTTCAAGGTCTCTCGTCCGTTCAAGTCTGTGTAGAATACTCCATCAGTCGCTAGATCGGTCATGTATTTAGTTATAACTTCTCTGCCTTCATAACCTCTCCTTGATAAACAAATTATATAAACATTACATGAATAATATATAACAAATCCTTCTACATTTGTAAATACCAAACATGTACGGGTATTTGCTAATCTGACACCAACATAATGTTTGGTTAATATGCTTGTGTGTGATGTAAAATTGATGTATTTCGTCTTAACGGCGTTCTGTGACCTTTCTTCTGGTGTCCAATCAGTACTAACTTGTTATCTTCCATAATCAAATGATTATTCATAGTCTATATAGTCATGAAACAGAGGTTGTAGGCAAATGAGGTCAATTTAATTAGTAAAAATCCAATTACTCGTATCATAGAGATCAGACACCTAGCCAGATGGCAAAATAGGAAAAGGAATAAGAAAACGATGGCTGCAAATTATTATTCACACTTGAAATTTCCAAGTTAAAGCCGCTTGCTTCGAATTGGAATAGGGACGAGTTGGATGTAAGGTATAATACCCAGATGGTATAGGGACGAGTTGGATGTAAGGTATAGTACCCAGATGGTATAGGGACGAGTTGGATGTAAGGTATAGTACCCAGATGGTATAGGGACGAGTTGGATGTAAGGTATAATACCCAGATGGTATCGGCACGAGTTGGATGTAAGGTATAATACCCAGATGGTATAGGGACGAGTTGGATGTAAGATAAAATACCCAGATGGTATAGGGACGAGTTGGATGTAAGGTATAATACCCAGATGGTATAGGGACGAGTTGGATGTAAGGTATAATACCCAGATGGTATAGGGACGAGTTGGATGTAAGGTATACTACCCAGATGGTATAGGGACGAGTTGGATGTAAGGTATAATACCCAGATGGTATAGGGACGAGTTGGATGTAAGGTATAATACCCAGATGGTATAGGTCCAACTGTCCATTCCAGCTCCACATAATCCTTGTCATTATAAAGTCGAATGACTTGAGATATCCATGGACAGAACACTTGACGTATTTCCTGTACCATACAACCCTGAAACATCATCAAGATAGCACTCACATTTATTGTCTCAATCAGTCGTTACTTTCGCATTCTTACGAGGAGATCCTACAGTTCTATACTGTTCCCCATATTTAGATCAGCCTATATTTGTGTAGGTATCGTCGTCTTGTCTTGTCATAGTGTTAAAATAGCAGCCACGTTGTACTCATTAACAGTAATTTTCTAATATGAACGCCGCTTTACGATCTCCAACCTCTTCTTTAAGTGACGTCATTTCCAGACAACATCACATGTGACGTCAACTTGTATGACAGTAAGCAATATTTGCCCCACATGGCAATATGAAAACAAAGTGAACATATGACGTAAATATTGTTTCCTGCTTGCAAATAGTGACATCACATGTTGCGTTTTCTTGAAATGACGTCACTTACAGAAGAGGTTGTAAATTCCATAGCAGCGCACATATGTTATTTGTACTTTTATTGCCTCATATTCAATTCGAAACCGTTGTGGGTAAAGTTTTATTGAAGTATTCTGAATAAGACATCGTGTTTGCGGTGGGTACATTGAAATATCTGTAAATCTATGTCTAGTTTTTATCAGAAGACATCATAATGATATTAAAGAAATATGAAGATTGGTATCAACATTTTACGATTTATAAATCAAATGTCAACAATTCTATTTAAAAAGAACTTTATTTAAGCAACCCCACATTGGGGACATACAATATAAAATATAACATGATTAATGTCCTGGTTCATAATGACATGTGACCCTGTCAGCGACTTCTTTTATCTGCATGCATTCAAATAATGTGACTCTAAATAATAGGACAGATTAGATGAAGAGATTATATGGAACATGTCGGTGGTATGAGCGCGTGCCAGCGCGGGTATCTATGTATTATACATGTTGTTGATGTATTGAACTTCAATGGCGACACTGTCTGTTGAATTACATATGAAATGAAATATTCTATAAGACGTAAATGTTAAATTGATAAATTATACTAACTTGTGACTATAAGAGGGTTGGTCGTACGCAAAGAATTTATTGTCTACAAGTTAAAGAATTCTTTACAAAAAAAGTTAAGAATGAAGAAAAATAACGACACAGCAAATATGGTTTATCTTATAACCAGATCTTTTCACAATCACGACGGCTTAAATAGCTTCAACAGGTGTGAAGATTGTAAATAACAATACATTATGCATATTCGTGGGAGTACTCGAAAAAAACACGATGTAAATAGACGCGCACTTTAATACAGAACAGAATAGTTTATTTGACTTGTTCATTATTATATGTCGTCATACAAATATAAATATAACCTATTCAATATAATTAAAACAAACTGGTCCAGAATATAGTGAACAGTACATACTAAGATTTAGTTGTCTAAAATAATTTAATTTCTGAAATCTCATGTAAGGAATCCGTCATTTTCATTCATTATATTACAGGAGTTTAGGCGATACAATCCGATTTGTTCGTCTGTAGATGGACTGAGAAACTATATTTTTGGTGACCAGTTGACAATGTTAGACAATATATGAGGAAGGATATTGAACGTTTTAAAACCTTCATGGAATACATCATTCTCATGACATTGGAATTTATAAAGCTCATACATTCCGTCATAAAGAATACCACATCTTTTTCTCGCCACGTCTCTCACGAACGACAGGAGCCGAACTTTATATCTCCGAAAGGATGTTACTGTGAACAAGTTGCACTATACATGTACGGAATGATGCGCTAAAACTGACTGAACAATGTTAAATGGTTCTATGGCCTTCAGAACGGGTAGTAGACGTGATTAATACCAACAGTATCCGTACATGTCATTTTATTTCAGCACCGGAGTATAGTTTAATATACCCTAATAAATATACGAATTAACTTGAATTGAATCGAACACTTGACTGTAAACATTTTGAACCACTATATAAATGCTTGATACAAAGTTTTGTCAAGTGATTTTACATTCAATTCATTTGTCAGATTAAAACCTACGTTACCTTGTATGAGACAATGCTAACAGGCTGTCCGAGGTTAGCTCGTTGTGGCGTGTCTGATGTTGGACGGAATATATACGCACCAGATGCCTGGGAGTTGCCATCATAGTTATAGCCCTCATGTCCGACATAATAAAAGAAATTTTGCTCCAGAGACATGGCGACATCTTCCTGTTTATTCCACAGACGGGAAATCAGACCCGTGACTCTGTTTACAGTGACTGTGTAATACTGTAATACGCAACAATAGTCGATGATGACTTGTCATAAAGCTAGATATACCTTACAGTGTATATATAAAGCTAGATATACCTTATAGTGTCTATATAAAGCTAGATATACCTAACATTGTCTATATAAGGCTAGATATACCTTACATTGTCTATATAAAGCTAGCTATACCTTACATTGTCTATATAAAGCTAGATATACCTAACATTGTCTATATAAAGCTAGATATACCTAACATTATCTATATAAAGCTAGATATACCTTACATTGTCTATATAAAGCTAGATGTACCTTACATTGTCTATATAAAGCTAGATATACCTTACATTGTCTATATAAAGCTAGATATACCTTACATTGTCTATATAAAGCTAGATATACATTACATTGTCTATATAAAGCTAGATATACATTACATTGTCTATATAAAGCTAGATATACATTACATTGTCTATATAAAGCTAGATATACCTTACATTGTCTATATAAAGCTAGATATACATTACATTGTCTATATAAAGCTAGATATACATTACATTGTCTATATAAAGCTAGATATACCTTACATTGTCTATATAAAGCTAGATATACATTACATTGTCTATATAAAGCTAGATATACCTTACAGTGTCTATATAAAGCTAGATATACATTACATTGTCTATATAAAGCTAGATATACCTTATAGTGTCTATATAAAGCTAGATATACCTTACAGTGTCTATATAAAGCTAGATATACCTTACAGTGTCTATATAAAGCTAGATATACCTTACATTGTCTATATAAAGCTAGATATACCTTACATTGTCTATATAAAGCTAGATATACCTTATATTCAGATAGGCAGGTGTTTAGCTCGGACTGGGAGAATGACACATGAGAAGTACAGTCGGACCTCGTTCATTCGAATTCATCGGTGAAGAAATTGAAGTCTGAGTAATACATAATTTCGAATAGCCCATTACACGTATACATCGGGAACTGATATATATTTCGGATCGTACCTTGTGTTCGGATGGAAAGTTGTCGAATAAACGAGGTCCGACTGTATAATGATACAAGAACTCTTTAATTCCATTTATTTACACGCGGTTTAAATGGTAGACTCAATAAAACATGAACTGTAACACATAGGAAATATAACTGTACTGGTTGTGAAGTGCAGCGTAATATCCCCAGAACAGCATCCTTTTGTAGATGCAACTTTCGGCTGTTGTTGACTGGTTGTTGCTCGTTATGGCAGAAACGTTTTACATCGAGAAAATTGATGATGTTGAAGGGAGGTTGTTGCTCAAGAGACATCCACTGCGGAGATATTGCATTATGTTAGTAATTAAGAGGAAATATGAAAGTAGCAAATTTCGTGTGACCTGATTTTCTATCATTTCAATTGAATCTTCGTACGGTTCTGGACCAAAGGATTCCTCTGCTAATTCTATAATTTCTTCTTCCAACAAATCTACATCGCCATCAACAGCATGCTCTATAATATTGCAATGTTTGAAAGGATTCTAATATAGATCTTTAGCCTTATAGGGTTTATTTTATGACAGTTTTATGTGTAGTATGTTGTATTTTACTTAACAAGTTTGAAAGGATACTAGTCTGTAGTATATTTACTATATTTAATTAGACAGACAAATGATGTGGACACACATTTTACAATGGAATTGCGTAAGAAATATTAATTATATTTGTAATGGCATTCGTTCTCATTTATAGAAGATAATGAAAATTTGTTGCAAACCTGGTGTTTACTCACATGACCGCTAGAATTATAAACGCTATATTTGTAAATGAAAAACAGCTATCAACAGGATATATCTCGCTGAAAATAGATTTCGGATCATCGGATGTAAAGCTATAGGTAATGACGCTAAGCGTCGAGTATTCCGATTTGAGTGATGAACTTTGAGTGCTGAACTGTGAGGCATGAAATTTGAGTGCTGAGCTTTTAGTTCTCACTGACGGCTGTAACCACATATAAACTCCAAAGTTAGTTTAAATAGTATGTTCTTGTTATTAGTGACTTTTCTGTGCACGACAGAAGAGTCATACGAAAACAATAAATGGTTATTTTATTCAGTGTTCGAACAAGAACTATGAAGACCTTTAGATTGATGGTCAACTTCTGTCTCTACAAAATACGTAGCAATTCCCAGTGCAGGTAATGTAGTTTCAAACATGAGTAGTTTTTCAGCAACAGACCTTGGTCGTTCGGGTATATGTTTAGTCTCCATGGACACCGGCAACGTCTGAAACATTGTGCAGTAAGATAAGAATATTTCTCAATAGTTTTCGAAAAATGTACGCAGTAAAACCTTTGTATAGCCAGGGAGCAGCGTCTTGGTCCAAATGTCGCGAGTTCGAGCCCTGGATGGAGCGGGCTTGGTCCCGAACTTTGCTAAGTTGTGAATTCTTGTTTCACAATCGTTGTACATAAATAAGTTTCAGCTAAAAAAAGTACTACATACGTAATATAACATGACTCAGCTAAGTACTACATACGTAATATAACATGACTCAACTAAGTACTACATACGTAATATAACATGACTCAACTAAGTACTACATACGTAATATAACATGACTCAACTAAGTACTACATACGTAATATAACATGACTCAACTAAGTACTACATACGTAATATAACATGACTCAGCTAAGTACTACATACGTAATATAACATGACTCAGCTAAGTACTACATACGTAATATAACATGACTCAACTAAGTACTACATACGTAATATAACATGACTCAACTAAGTACTACATACGTAATATAACATGACTCAGCTAAGTACAACATACGTAATATAACATGACTCAACTAAGTACAACATACGTAATATAACATGACTCAACTAAGTACTACATACGTAATATAACATGACTCAACTAAGTACTACATACGTAATATAACATGACTCAACTAAGTACTACATACGTAATATAACATGACTCAGCTAAGTACAACATACGTAATATAACATGACTCAACTAAGTACTACATACGTAATATAACATGACTCAACTAAGTACTACATACGTAATATAACATGACTCAACTAAGTACTACATACGTAATATAACATCACTCAGCTAAGTACTACATACGTAATATAACATGACTCAGCTAAGTACAACATACGTAATATAACATGACTCAACTAAGTACTACATACGTAATATAACATGACTCAACTAAGTACTACATACGTAATATAACATCACTCAGCTAAGTACTACATACGTAATATAACATGACTCAGCTAAGTACAACATACGTAATATAACATGACTCAGCTAAGTACAACATACGTAATATAACATGACTCAACTAAGTACAACATACGTAATATAACATGACTCAGCTAAGTACAACATACGTAATATAACATGACTCAACTAAGTACAACATACGTAATATAACATGACTCAGCTAAGTACAACATACGTAATATAACATGACTCAACTAAGTACAACATACGTAATATAACATGACTCAGCTAAGTACAACATACGTAATATAACATGACTCAACTAAGTACAACATACGTAATATAACATGACTCAACTAAGTACTACATACGTAATATAACATGACTCAGCTAAGTACAACATACGTAATATAACATGACTCAACTAAGTACAACATACGTAATATAACATGACTCAGCTAAGTACAACATACGTAATATAACATGACTCAACTAAGTACTACATACGTAATATAACATGACTCAACTAAGTACTACATACGTAATATAACATGACTCAGCTAAGTACAACATACGTAATATAACATGACTCAACTAAGTACAACATACGTAATATAACATGACTCAACTAAGTACAACATACGTAATATAACATGACTCAGCTAAGTACAACATACGTAATATAACATGACTCAACTAAGTACAACATACGTAATATAACATGACTCAACTAAGTACTACATACGTAATATAACATGACTCAGCTAAGTACAACATACGTAATATAACATGACTCAACTAAGTACAACATACGTAATATAACATGACTCAACTAAGTACTACATACGTAATATAACATGACTCAGCTAAGTACTACATACGTAATATAACATGACTCAGCTAAGTACAACATACGTAATATAACATGACTCAACTAAGTACTACATACGTAATATAACATGACTCAGCTAAGTACTACATACGTAATATAACATGACTCAACTAAGTACTACATACGTAATATAACATGACTCAGCTAAGTACTACATACGTAATATAACATGACTCAGCTAAGTACTACATACGTAATATAACATGACTCAACTAAGTACTACATACGTAATATAACATGACTCAGCTAAGTACAACATACGTAATATAACATGACTCAGCTAAGTACAACATACGTAATATAACATGACTCAGCTAAGTACAACATACGTAATATAACATGACTCAGCTAAGTACTACATACGTAATATAACATGACTCAACTAAGTACTACATACGTAATATAACATGACTCAGCTAAGTACAACATACGTAATATAACATGACTCAGCTAAGTACTACATACGTAATATAACATGACTCAGCTAAGTACTACATACGTAATATAACATGACTCAGCTAAGTACTACATACGTAATATAACATGACTCAACTAAGTACTACATACGTAATATAACATGACTCAGCTAAGTACTACATACGTAATATAACATGACTCAGCTAAGTACTACATACGTAATATAACATGACTCAGCTAAGTACTACATACGTAATATAACATGACTCAGCTAAGTACTACATACGTAATATAACATGACTCAACTAAGTACTACATACGTAATATAACATGACTCAACTAAGTACTACATACGTAATATAACATGACTCAACTAAGTACTACATACGTAATATAACATGACTCAACTAAGTACTACATACGTAATATAACATGACTCAACTAAGTACTACATACGTAATATAACATGACTCAACTAAGTACTACATACGTAATATAACATGACTCAGCTAAGTACTACATACGTAATATAACATGACTCAACTAAGTACTACATACGTAATATAACATGACTCAGCTAAGTACTACATACGTAATATAACATGACTCAACTAAGTACTACATACGTAATATAACATGACTCAGCTAAGTACAACATACGTAATATAACATGACTCAACTAAGTACAACATACGTAATATAACATGACTCAGCTAAGTACTACATACGTAATATAACATGACTCAACTAAGTACTACATACGTAATATAACATGACTCAGCTAAGTACTACATACGTAATATAACATGACTCAACTAAGTACAACATACGTAATATAACATGACTCAGCTAAGTACTACATACGTAATATAACATGACTCAACTAAGTACTACATACGTAATATAACATGACTCAACTAAGTACTACATACGTAATATAACATGACTCAACTAAGTACTACATACGTAATATAACATGACTCAGCTAAGTACTACATACGTAATATAACATGACTCAACTAAGTACTACATACGTAATATAACATGACTCAGCTAAGTACTACATACGTAATATAACATGACTCAACTAAGTACAACATACGTAATATAACATGACTCAGCTAAGTACTACATACGTAATATAACATGACTCAACTAAGTACTACATACGTAATATAACATGACTCAACTAAGTACTACATACGTAATATAACATGACTCAGCTAAGTACTACATACGTAATATAACATGACTCAACTAAGTACTACATACGTAATATAACATGACTCAACTAAGTACTACATACGTAATATAACATGACTCAACTAAGTACTACATACGTAATATAACATGACTCAACTAAGTACTACATACGTAATATAACATGACTCAGCTAAGTACTACATACGTAATATAACATGACTCAGCTAAGTACTACATACGTAATATAACATGACTCAGCTAAGTACTACATACGTAATATAACATGACTCAACTAAGTACTACATACGTAATATAACATGACTCAACTAAGTACTACATACGTAATATAACATGACTCAACTAAGTACTACATACGTAATATAACATGACTCAACTAAGTACTACATACGTAATATAACATGACTCAGCTAAGTACTACATACGTAATATAACATGACTCAGCTAAGTACTACATACGTAATATAACATGACTCAACTAAGTACTACATACGTAATATAACATGACTCAGCTAAGTACTACATACGTAATATAACATGACTCAGCTAAGTACTACATACGTAATATAACATGACTCAGCTAAGTACTACATACGTAATATAACATGACTCAGCTAAGTACTACATACGTAATATAACATGACTCAGCTAAGTACTACATACGTAATATAACATGACTCAGCTAAGTACTACATACGTAATATAACATGACTCAGCTAAGTACTACATACGTAATATAACATGACTCAGCTAAGTACTACATACGTAATATAACATGACTCAACTAAGTACTACATACGTAATATAACATGACTCAACTAAGTACTACATACGTAATATAACATGACTCACCTACTTGAATACTTTACCAACACAATTTTAATCGAGTGATTATATTAAAGTAAATGATGTGGATACACATTTTACAATGGCACGGCGTAAGAAATTTAATTATATTGATAATGGCATTCGTTCTCATTTATAGAAGATAATGAAATGTGTCTCAAACCTGGTGTTTAATCACATGACCGCTGGAATTAAAAACGCTATATTTGGCATCTGGGATAGGCAACTGTATAAAGTAATCTCTGGTTCTTGCAATCGGATTGTAAATGATAACTGTGAACTGTAACTAAACGAATGTTACTGTTAGCAATGAAACAAGGTCAAAATAAAATAATTTGTTGTTGACATATGAAGCTGGTTGTCAGCTGTGCAAACATACATTCTGTGAGACACAACGCCTAATGATGGCGACACTTTATTGTTTTATAACACGGTTCAATGGTTTGGTAGATGGTTCATGTAGAATATGTTCTAGAACTCTGTAGATTGGTCCCCGATTTAGTGATATATCTTTGGATCACAATACAAGTAAACTCATTTTACTCACATTATCACATACAGATGTTTCCAAATGTTTCTTAAATACCGTACTTGTTGGAGCGAGCAGCATGCGTGAAGTTCAACGACAAGCATGTACATCTAAGATTTAAATCGCTCCCAATGTCAATATCTGATTTTATATATTAATATTACAACACTTACATTACTTGCCGTCTCTGTCACTGGACATGCCTGTAATGATAACTGACCACAGTGGTCAAACTCTAGACTTTGGGAGATTTCTTTGCTCGCCAATATTTTGTTGATAGCGGAGTTTATGACTTCCTGTAAACAGAAAATCACATTGTATCTACTGTTTAGAATATATGTAGAATTGAGTACTCCTGCGTTTTTGACAGTACAATGTATTATATATTTTTATCGTTTTTATGGGAATTAATTGGAGTGATAAGCTATTGTCTATATAACGAGTGTGGCAAAACAGACCTTTTATCATCCTTAAGGAAAACATTTTCAAAATACTGATACACCATAACATTTTTAATTCTTGAGTGGAAATATTAGATTCTTTTCTTATAAAACTCAAGTAAAATTTCAGACGTAAATTTCAAGGATTTCAATATTTTATATGTAAGATGTCCCCAGTGACATGGTCAAAGGTTTCCCCACGGACATGGTCAAAGGTTTCCCCACGGACATGGTCAAAGGTTTCCCCAGTGACATGGTCAAAGGTTTCCCCACGGACATGGTCAAAGGTTTCCCCAGTGACATGGTCAAAGGTTTCCCCACGGACATGGTCAAAGGTTTCCCCACGGACATGGTCAAAGGTTTCCCCACGGACATGGTCAAAGGTTTCCCCAGTGACATGGTCAAAGGTTTCCCCACGGACATGGTCAAAGGTTTCCCCACGGACATGGTCAAAGGTTTCCCCACGGACATGGTCAAAGGTTTCCCCAGTGACATGGTCAAAGGTTTCCCCACGGACATGGTCAAAGGTTTCCCCAGTGACATGGTCAAAGGTTTCCCCACGGACATGGTCAAAGTTTTCCCCAGTGACATGGTCAAAGGTTTCCCCACGGACATGGTCAAAGGTTTCCCCACGGACATGGTCAAAGGTTTCCCCAGTGACATGGTCAAAGGTTTCCCCACGGACATGGTCAAAGGTTTCCCCAGTGACATGGTCAAAGGTTTCCCCACGGACATGGTCAAAGGTTTCCCCAGTGACATGGTCAAAGGTTTCCCCACGGACATGGTCAAAGTTTTCCCAACGGACATGGTCAAAGGTTTCCCCACGGACATGGTCAAAGTTTTCCCCAGTGACATGGTCAAAGGTTTCCCCACGGATATGGTCAAAGGTTTCCCCACGGACATGGTCAAAGGTTTCCCCAGTGACATGGTCAAAGGTTTCCCCACGGACATGGTCAAAGGTTTCCCCACGGACATGGTCAAAGGTTTCCCCACGGACATGGTCAAAGGTTTCCCCACGGACATGGTCAAAGTTTTCCCCAGTGACATGGTCAAAGGTTTCCCCACGGATATGGTCAAAGGTTTCCCCACGGACATGGTCAAAGGTTTCCCCAGTGACATGGTCAAAGGTTTCCCCACGGACATGGTCAAAGGTTTCCCCACGGACATGGTCAAAGGTTTCCCCACGGACATGGTCAAAGGTTTCCCCACGGACATGGTCAAAGGTTTCCCCAGTGACATGGTCAAAGGTTTCCCCACGGACATGGTCATGGGTTACCATCACCAAACTGGTACCAACAATCATACCTTGCAATAAAACATTCCATTACGTAACAGACGAGTATAATCATCAGCTACATACTGCTTCTCTGTTCCCCTGTAATGAATACACATGCTGTACTAATTGTGAATAAGTTAAATACACTTAACAAAACTTCTAAGTGTGCATTTTTTTAGTGTCGAATACCTTTTTCGTGGATTAACATTAAGACACGATTTTTTGTATATTTACTATTGGCTATACGAGAAGATCATGATTCTTGGGTCGAATTCATCAGTTTAAATAACACAATGCGTCGAGTCCCGGTTGGCACACACGCTATTAAACTCTTTCCAGTCCACCAGATCATCTTTCAGTGGAAGCTGCAGTACGGATGATCTTCGCATCATCACATTTATTGATTTTATTTGTTCAATCTGTGGATTTATGACATTAATCAAAATATTACGGTATCTACGCTATATTTGTTGAAAATTTCAGCAAGATCAGACTAATATTGACCAAGATACGGTCATATTTATACCTGCACACTTATAAGTTTGTTTATTGTATTTTGGTAGACTCGTGGAAATTTAATATTGTCAGAAAATATTCAAAACACATAGCTTATTCTCACATAGTTACATTTAGACTTATTCCATTTCTGACAACAAGTCTCGGGTTCATTATTCGTACGCAGTATTCTTTTAAGGAAGTGCTTGTCAGTCACGTAGGTTAAAAAGAGAGTGGCGATTTAGAAGAAATTAATTAAGTTCCATTTTACTGCGATTCATATAATATTTTAGGTACATAAAATAACGTGTAGAGTATGATCACGTACGATACAGCATCGTGATGTTGTGCCACTGCCATAGCTTCCTCTGTGAAATAAAAATATAAAAAATTCAAACTTTGAAGATACGAAATCTCATGGTTAGTATATTCTAGCCTAACGATTAGGGTGCCGTTTCATTAACCTTTTTAGGAACTTCTAAGCTTAAGAAATTCTTTGCTACGAAAAACGTTTCAGTTCTTGTGTAAATATGGCCGCCATTTTTGTCTATAATGTTAACATACAACAAGTACAAGAAAATCACTTTAAGAAACGCTTTCTGCAACGGTTAAATCAATTCTTAAAAATCTTCTTAAATCGAAATGTTAAGATGAGAATGTTAATGAAACGGGACCCAGATGTAATAGCAAATAAATGAACATTTTAAATAATTTAACACGAACAGAACAACAACGGGGCGGGGGGGGGGGGGGGGTGAATTAATTCAGCGACAACAAAATAAAGATGAGGTAGTAAATTACTGTGTACTAATTGCTTTATTATCCGATATAATAGGTTTCTGAAATTTACCAATTACTTGGACCTAAACAAAATCGTCACAAAAGGAATCATCATGTTATGTCCACCTTTGAAATTAAAAACCACGAAGTTGCTTATTATTTGATAATTGCTTTATCTCAATAACATATTGCAATAATGTTATTTTATGGAAACGATACAGTAAAGACCACATCAATGATAAGACTCCCTCAATATTAAGAACACAATTTTCATTGTTTTTTTCTTATTCAACCTCAATATAAAGACCACCTCAATAATAAGACCAGTTTCAAGGGTCCCTAGGGTGGTCGTATAATTGAGGTTATATGGTATATATGTAGATAGCTTGTATTAATCTCTTACTTAAATAGTTGAGAGACATTTCAGCGTCTTCTAGAAGTGCAAGGGCAGCAAGTTGCTTACACGACTGAAATATGATATGTCAGAGTTATCTCACAATCACCTTTCATGTCTCAAAATCGCTCAGTGATAAAAAAATGCACATTCATTTCACCGACTACAACTTGAATACACTTTTTTCTGTTTTAGATTTTTCTAATAATATGATAAATTAAGTAGCTAGTTTTTATCATCCTTGTTTTAATAGTGTTTATAGCTATTGATAGTTTTATATGTGTATTGACGACGCTGTTAACAAGTTCATGTTCAATCCACCATAGACTGTCAACTTGATTATCATACAAATGTCTTTGTATTAGCGTTTATTTATCGTCGCCACCGGTTTCCCATATGGGCGACGCCTCCGGAAGCATGTTAGTCATATTAGATTTTTGGAGGATAGTGCATGATACAGGAGATGCCCCAGTTCCAGAAGCACCCTGGTTCTTTTACGTGCTCGATGTAAAGCATCATATACGGGACCTCGGTTTTTCAAGTCTCGTCCGAAAGACTGTTAGTATGGTCAGTGATGGAGCGGGGAATCGAACCTGCGATCCCTGGATTACAAGTCCAGCGCTTTACCACTGGAGTACGGATCCGCTACTTCAAAAGATTGTGTTAACATGTACTCTTTATAGTACATGTATATGCTAAATTCCGTACCTGCAACATCGAGCCGGCAGTACGTACAAGCCGTTTTAGATGAGGACGGCTTGTATAATACCCGGTCCAGAAAGTATGTTCTCTGTGTGCGTACGGAAAGAAATCATCAGATTTTGTTGTCCACGTCGTATTAGAGAGATGTAACTGATGAAGATAGCAAGATGGCGTAGAATAAAGTAAGTTGATTTTAAAACTCGGATCTTCTTGTTGCTGAAATACAGTCAAATTGAAGCAAGTAAGTACGAGTAGGTAAATTGTTTAACATAATTAAGAAAAGGATGGAAATTAATAAGTTATGACCAATTTTGGAAAATTGATCCTGATTTGATCTGGATCAGTTTCAGTCATAAGTATAATAAATTAATTTCTCAACATCATGGTGAAGTTTTGTATGTTTTCATGATGTTAATTAGAATATTTTTAGGTATTTTGTGTATGTTTATGAGAAGTACTAGAAAAGGTGTTTAAATACATCATAAAAAATGGCAAATATTTCTATGGATCAAGTGGATCCATATCAGCTGATCCTTTGTGAACACGGGGCCAGGGCTCACGATGTCCGAATACAGATTAAAATTTATCTACAAATTTCCAAAATGTTGCTTGTACTGTAATACAAGAATTAAAACCCGTTGACAACTTGGAGATGATTTAAATTCTTCTCCTGTTTGGACTACAACAAAACATTTCTCATAGCTAAACATCGCTGTTTTGTTCAACACATCATTCCATTTTAGTAAAGAAAGAACTTTGTCCTTGTCATATCAATTTTTACGAAACCGATACATAAATGAATATTACTGGCGAAAACCTTGGTTACAAATGTCGTTTATCGTATGTATTGTAATATTTCGATTGACTATGTTGTATGTATTACTGTACATGTACTTACTCTCATAGAATACAACGATAAAAGTGTTGAAGTGAGGACCGCTGTGGAGATACTGAACTGTATTTCACATGTTGTGATAGCATTTAGCGCCAAATTTGTTTACACCGGAACGCCTTTAATCCAGACGAGCTCGGGACCGGACAAATGTTCCGGGTTAAAGGGGTTTCCGGACTAAAGAGGTTTTGAGAACCAGACAAGATTCGGAACATTTTTTTCAAACGACATTGTAACTATATTTAGTAGAGTACTGTATTCATTTTTACGTAACATCGTAATCGTAATCGTCATCGTTATTATCACCATCGTCATCGTCATTATCACAATCGTCATCATCATCATCGTCATTATCACCATCGTCATCGTCAACATCATCATCATCATCGTCATTATCACCATCTTCATCATCATCATCGTCATTATCGCCATCGTCATCATCGTCATCATCATCATAGTCATTATCGTCATCGTCATCGTCATCGTCATCGTCCTCGTCCTCGTCATCGTCATCGTCATCGTCATCATCGTCATCATCGTCATCGTCATTATCGTCATTATCATCTTCGTCATTATCATCATCGTCATTATCACAATCGTCATCATCATCATCATCGTCATTATCACCATCGTCATTATCATCATCGTCATTATCACCATCATCATTATCGTCATCATCGTCATTATCACCATCGTCATCATCATTATCGTCATTATCACAATCGTCATCATCATCATCATAATCACCATCATCGTCATTATCACCATCGTCATTATCACCATCGTCATCGTCATCATCATCATCATCATAATCACCATCAACGTCATTATTACCATCGTCATCGTCATTATCGTCTTTATCACCATCGTCATTATCACAATCGTCATCGTCATTATCGTCATTATCACAATCATCATCATCATCATCGTCATTAACACCATCGTCATCATCATCATCATCGTCGTCATTATCACCATCGTCATCGTCATCATCGTCATCGTCATTATCACAATCGTCATCGTCATTATCGTCATCATCGTCATCATCATTATCGTCATTATCACAATTGTAATCATCATTATCGTCATTATCGCAATCGTCATCATCATCATCAGTAGCAGCAGCAGTAATGTTGCAGGATGAGTGGGGCTGTTATAGACATCGTTAGTTTGTTTTACATTACAAGAAAATGGTGTGTTATGTACGTTTTCTCTTAAAGATGTGATTTCAAAATTAGAAACAATTTCAAATTTCGTAATTATCAATTACTCAAAGGTTTTACTATAATTGATTGATTGGACGAGAACCCCTGAAGGACACTAGACCATTGTCAAATACCAGAGGGGAAGTAAATAAAACAAAGAACCTATGAACACAAGATTACCCTCTGATTGAAGAGTGCAATCAGCACATCTAGATTCTGGTACCATTTGTCTGCCAGTCTGTATTGAAAGTCACCTCCAAACTCAATCATCACGTGGTTTGTTCCATAGTGGCTCGCCTGACAAACAATAAGCAACTTATATTACAGTAGCTTTATAATAAAATAATTATGCATATTTTTGTCTGATTACATTAAATTTGGATCGCATGTACTTTTAAGACATTTGAAACCATCATATATCTTAGAATAAGCGTTGCCGTTTATTGCGTCGACTCACATTTCCAAACCAGATCATAATGTATTCTAATGTTTTAATAGTTCTTCTTTATAATTATGAAAAATCGCTGGCGCCAGTGGATGACGTCATTCGTCTTGGTTTTACTGATAATAGAACGACGATCATGTATTTACAAAAGAAACTCAGTAAACTACATCTGGTTTGAATAAGGAACATAGCACTTGTCAATATTGTCCCAAGTGCACCCATGTATTATGCAAGCATTGTAGTACATACTTGTCAATATTGTCCCAAGAGTACCCATGTATTATGCAAGCATTGTAGTACATACTTGTCAATATTGTCCCGAGTGCACCCATGTATTATGCAAGCATTGTAGTACATACTTGTCAATATTGTCCCAAGTGCACCCATGTATTATGCAAGCATTGTAGTACATACTTGTCAATATTGTCCCAAGTGCACCCATGTATTATGCAAGCATTGTAGTACATACTTGTCAATATTGTCCCAAGTGTACCCATGTATTATGCAAGCATTGTAGTACATACTTGTCAATATTGTCCCAAGTGCACCCATGTATTATGCAAGCATTGTAGTACATACTTGTCAATATTGTCCCAAGTGTACCCATGTATTATGCAAGCATTGTAGTACATACTTGTCAATATTGTCCCAAGAGTACCCATGTATTATACAAGCATTGTAGTACGTACTTGTCAATATTGTCCCAAGTGCACCCATGTATTATGCAAGCATTGTAGTACATACTTGTCAATATTGTCCCAAGTGCACCCATGTATTATGCAAGCATTGTAGTACATACTTCTCTCAGATAGTCAAATATTTTTCGGCGTAGCTGTAAAATATTGATTTTGACCTACATTTTAGACCAATCTAATATTGTATATGAAGTGCGCTGTTTAAATATGCATCAAATTAGACAATTTGATTGGTTCATATTTGAAGCGGAGAGCTCTGGCTAAATCAGATATCCGAAATAGGGCAATTCTTTAGACATCATTTTTTCAATGCATTTTCTCTGTTTTAACGATATTTCTTGTTTAATTTATGAATAATTCATTGCCTTTGTCACGTGATATCGTCAATCGATTTTCATTGGATAATTAGACCAGAACATGTACAATTATGGGGATTAAATAGTTTGTTTTGACATTTAAAAAAATAAAACACGTCAATGTACCTCTTCTTCTACAGCAAGTATAAAGGCGTCCATTCTAGATCTCTGAAATGACGGCGTGCTACAAACAGTAGGCGTATTAGTTAATATTAGTTCAACGTTATACTTGATTAAAGACATGCAATATTAATTGTAAGACAAGTTTTATGTAGTTTTGGTTTTAGAAAAAGATGTATTCAAGATATGTCTAAGAACATTCTTGACAGCACTCAAACGTAACATACAGAACGGGTTGTAAACATACACATGCTAGTTGAAGTTTAGGCATGGAGTGGGGTGGGGTGGGGTGGGGTGGGGGAGGTGTGGGTGGGTGCGGGGGGAATTGACATGTTAATATAATGAAATGTTGTTTACTTAATAGTGTCCGTTTTCAAATGAAAAAAAATACCAAGAAGATTCGTGCTACACTAAAATCATGTAACAAATGATAAGACATTCTCAAAGTTTTATACGCGTATTAATGTTGACATTTATACTATCAGATATGTTCTTTACTGTTACCTGTGATAGATTTCGGGGTCTGAACACCAATAATCCCAACAGAACCCTTTTGGGGGCCAATAAACATTGTTGAGTACACCAACAAAGATATCAGATGCTCTTCCTGGAATGAGAGTGTTCGACTTTTATTTGATTGAATTATGTACACTCAATGGTTTCTAAAGTGTCCAAAGTGTATGTAACCTTAACCTACTTTATACAAGTTTTACACGAAAAGACGTTAGGTCCCTGTGGTGTAGTAGTTAGCATAACGGACCGGCAATCCGTAGACCCGGGTTAGAATCCCGGTAGCGCCATTGATCGATTTTTCGTGTTCCTCAAAACATGACTTTATTTCTAAAGCAAAACGCGGCAGATGGCAAAAAACAATTCATTAGAATAATAAGTAGTTTAATATAACTGTTTCTATCGAATAAAATGATAGCAAAATTTAGATAAATAAAGGGTTCAAAACTTGAATGTGTTCTTTTGTAGTCTGAGTGAAAATCATTATGCAGTCGTACCTAGCTCATTCGAACTCAACGGGTCCGAAATGTTATTTTCAAATATACATGGTTTCGAATAGTCCATTTCAATTCGATGTGTCTAAGAAGTTTCTTCGGGACCTGCTATTTATTTCGGACGATACCAAGTATTCGGATAAAAAGGTAGTCGAATAAATCAGGCTCTGTTTTGTGAATGTGGTTTTCTTTGTGCTTTTCTCACTTAATCACCCTATATACTCCATTCTAACAATTCACATTTAGTAGTATGGACATTTTACCGTCTCATGTAAGACATACCTTTGTGGGTTATCAAAGACATCATGAAGTCACTTATGTACAATAAGCAAAGGGTACGTTTAAAAGGATATTGGTATAAATTATTTCCATACATGTATACGGTTTCGTCCGAGTGTTACCATTTGGATATATCATAGAGAGATTCTATAAGAACACGGACAGCACTAATACTCTAATTCGGCAACCTTTACCAATTTACACAAACAGACTCATAACTGCTCTTTATAATCCTGCATATTTACAAGTATCCGTCATTGTACATACACTTATCATTATTATATCTTAACATATGGTTGCAAAATATAATGTTTTGCAATCTGTGTTTGAAAATGAAATATATGTTCTGTTCTGTTCTGCTACCTGACAAGATGCCGCAGGATTAACCTAGATTGATACAACAACAAAGTAAGCTCACCCCATGCAAGAAAACGTATTAGAAAAGTAATTGAAATAGTTCGTATGGAATCACAGAGCATACCCAATGAATCACTAGTTTTCCACACCATCTCCATGGTATGCGTAGCCTCTCTCTTCTTCTTATCCTGATAATCTATTCTACCAATAAACATTCCATCAAATCCAAACTGAAATATCAATGTTACAATGTGAAACCACCTGTCAGTTTTATCATATACAAAACAATACATTTTATTTAGGCAATTTTACAAAGTTTTATGTCACATATATAGTCGGTGAGAGAGAAATAGCCATCATAGGCGTATTGCAAATTTAAAAATGATAATGATTGTTTAGTTACAAAAAGTCTGTTTGTTAATGAGATAGTAAGTTTTCTATTCCCTTGTAGACATGTACATGTATTTTAACGTATTTACTGGACCTTAGCGATGTTCTTTTGTTGACTAGCATCTATAACATTTTTTTTCAATTAAATAATTTAACGTTCACTCGTTTAGTATCCTTTACATTCCGATACTGCGATTTATTTACGAGTGAATTCATCGTTTATTAAATATTGTATTTTTGTGTGAGCCATATTTTGTTTATGAAATTCATGATACCGAGTTAGGTTATAATGAACTAAACGTAAAACTTCGCAGTTACCTACCAATGAATATAAACGTTTATACTTTGTATTTCACATGGAATATACACGTGTATCACATATCTCAGTTCCGTAAACAATTACTAGATTACTATCAGCAGTTACAGTGCCACATCTGCGGGGCAACAACGTTGTGTAAACCAATCAAATCTTACGTTAACCTCTATACCAACTTCTCTTCAAGCGAACAACGTTTGTAACATTAACTCGGATTGGTTAACCTTTCAATATGGGGTACGTTACCTTACCGAAATCCACTGAAATTTACCGAAATCAATGTTGGATCTGGATTGACCAGCAATCGTAACATGACAATATTTTTTCAAGATATTTCTTGTGTCGATTGTTGTAGGTAGGTTGTTGCTATAGGGAGTCTAATAGTTGATCGTTTTGCTACGCGTATACATTGATAATGTCGTCGATGAAACGTCGTTCCTTAAGAGGGGATCGCTTTGAACATGTTGCCTTGTATTACCTGGGCGAACAGCGAGGCCACTTCTCTGGAGTGTCCAAACGGGTCAATCTGCCATCCCACTTTTGGTCGTCCGCAGTCACCAAAGTTCAGTCTGATAAATTGGAAGCCCAATGTATGTTGATCTATAATGTCCACATAATAGGGTGTAGCTTCATCATTCATACACCATCCACCAAGTATAAACTCGAGATAACCTGAAAATACAAGGTACAAGTAATACCCGGTGCGACCGTGTGGGCAACATGGCGCTATCATAAGCTACATTCTTGTATTTCTACAAAACGGTACAACATTAAAATCCACTGCAAAGAGCAATCTATGACAAGCATAGAACAGTTGACAAGACATCAATGGTTTGTATTATCTTCTAATGTTGTTGCAGATACAGCCACCACAATTGCCTTCCATAGCTTCCTGTCTTTCGTTTTCTGTTTTTCATTTTCCGATGTGATAATAATGTCCTTCAACTTACATTTTATTGTCCGTTTTTACTGCTATCGGATTTACACACTCACACAATTTAGCAAATTTAAACACATAACACATATTTTGTAATATGTTTTATCGCTTTCGTTTGTATGATATATATAATTATATATTATTTTCCTTTCTTTTTCTGATATTTTCATGATGGTTTTCAAAATGTATCAGTTGCCGTTAGTAAAGGCTACACACTATGTTTGCAAATTAACTAAATTAATGTTGTCGTTTTCCATTATCACACGTGATATTTATCATGATGGCATACTGTTTGTATGTATTGCTAATGTTTCCCACTTCCGTGGGACTTATGCTATGTGTAAATAAATCTTGAAATCTTGATTTTCTCAAATCGCTTTGTCTTCTTGAGTAAAAAATGCAGATTATTTACAGGTATATATATGCATATCCTTTGTTCTGGTAGTATATAATTCGTCTAATTATTGTTGATATCCACATCTATGATCATTATTACACCTGCCCAATCTACAAATCTTATGTGCGGAAATTCAAAAACTACATGAAATCTTGCGAAATTGATTTACTTTGCCAATTTATGTAGAAATCAAACCAATGTATGAAAATGATGCAAAATTTGTGATGCTGTTTGAAAATCCATGTATTTCTTCTACATTGTGTATAGTAGTATTGACTTTTGTTTGCTATTAACATTGTAACATATTTTATGCAAGAAATGATATTGTATTGTATTATGAAAAATAAATATATGTATCCATCTTTTATTGTTTCTTTGCGTCCAAAAGACGCGAGGTTATTTAAGTTTTCTCTTAAACAATGATAACAAAAAGTCCTATGAATTACTGTAAAACATTATGATAAAATCACTGATAACATACATGGAAACGAGCATATCAAACATAACATAACGAAATAAAAAATTGAAGAGGACAGTTATGTGTGTCAAGAGTATAATAAACTACTCACTTACTGTTCCTGATTACCAGATAACATAGAAAATATGTTGTTAATGCTTGTTTTTCTGGCTATGATACCACTGAAAATTATTTGTGATGAAATAAAGGGTCACATTAAGGATGAGTTATCTAACCACACCGTTATTATGTAAAAGTTTAAAAAACAACAAATTTAGTAGCATTTATTTGTATGCTAATTTTATGTTTTATACAATATAAAAGTGTGCGAACTAAATTAAGTCACTAATGTAGAAAAGCCGTTATATCAAACTCGTTATGGGCTTCAAAATGGCGACATTTAAATTCCTAACAGACGGAACGCATTGTAGATTATTAATTGGCTATCATGTTGATAATGAAAGCATCATGACGAACATCGCTACCGGGACAAGATTAGTATTATACACGGTATCAACTTGCAGCTCTTGTATGATAATCGTGTTCTTTTTATTTCTGACGGAAGTAAAGGTCAAATATGAAAACATATACTATCGTTAATTTTTCCTTTGTGTACGTTTAATCATACAATCGTGACATGCGTTGATGCAGCGTAATGTGAGGTATCAGCCTACGTGATTAGGTGACACCATTAAATGCGATGTCATTTTAGGTAATTTAGGGGTTTGTATATGCATCCACAGGTCATAACGGTCCCTACTTTACACAATTTGACATTAATTATTCGCAAAAAAAGATTTTTGAAAATATCAGCTTAGCTGTCTAGACATCTCGGCTGGAAAGTAGATTGATCAAAATCGTTCAAAATTTTTATGGTTATTAAATACTGAAACTATTTGTTCCAGTGGATTTGTCATAAATAATTGCTTTTAAACATCGTCAAATGTAACTTGTACTTTGCATTTAATGCCAATCAATGGCTACTTTGATAACATCTATAGACAGTTCAGGTATTAAGACTGCCACAATATTTTATCAGAAAGAACAATAACAATTTCGATGTGAAAAGTTAAGGACATAGCAATTGTACCAAATGTAATAATTACATGATAGCACTAATCTTCAACAGCTGGTGTATCTAATGTAATGTTCTTTACTTGCTCGCATTAGCAATTTGAACAGGTCGATAGGTGTTTATACAGACGGCTCGAGGGTACATGTTTATCCAATAATGCGTTAAATTCTTGAACAAGAAAATCGTAGTATAATAATCATGTCACAGGCAACAAGTCACCAATTAAAATGCTTTACTGTGACAATTACATATATGCTTGACTGCTTATCCTGGCGTAACACTAAAAAATGCAAAATATAATGTTTTATACCACTGAATAGTTCGCCATGATTTAATAGCATTTGCTAAAATGCTCACGAAGGAGAATCCGGCACATTTAAGGCTTTCATTTTAACAATTGAATGAAAGGAATTTCTTTGGTCTAACATATTGGGTTAGGGTTAGGTACAGTTAAAACATCAATTAACATGCATTAACAAAGAATGAACTCATAATGTATTGATCCATATTTGTTGAAGAAAGATGTTTCTACATCATTAAATTTTAAAACAAACTTCTAGTTTTTTAGCAATCAGGCTATTTTACAAGTTTTGTCTATTAGTAATATGGTTTTATTCAATCGGTTTGAATGGTTCTTATTAGAGAAGTTTTAAGCCATGTAACAACATTACTGGATGAAGCCAATTCACACATGTTATCTTCAGATGAGCTAGATGCTTTTTTAAAATGGCAATTAATCTATCACATGGTACACTTACTCCTCAATAGTGTTATTTCTTATGAAGTCATGTATTAGTTTACCTTCATTAACTAGTTCCCTGACCACAGACTTCATCTGTAAGTTTTGTTCTCCCCACCATAGTTTCATGAATGCCATTTCTACATAAACAAAACGCCTTCTTCCACCAGCAGTACGATCTTTGCTTAGATTCTCCACAACAGAGGATATAATATGCCTTACATCTGATCAAATAATAAGATAAACAAAATCGAATCTGTCATTAAACCTCAACTTAGATTCAAAATTGTACAATGTTACATTATTACTCAGGCTCGAACCTGTTTGTTCCCTATTTTACTTTTAACAAATCAACATGACTGGTTTCATGACAAAAAAACGTAAGCTCTTTCACTATTTATGACCATACTTTAAAACACAAACAACTAGTTAACAAACCAACACACCAAGTACCAGATAAATGACTCGATTTAATGTCTTTTCATGTGTTGTACATGTTAATTGGCAGCCAGACACATTGTTATCGGCTAAATGGGCCAGCCACATTGTTATCGGCTAAATGGGTCATATACATTGTTATCGGCTAAATGGGTTAGACACATTGTTATCGGTTAAATGGGTCAGACACATTGTTATCGGCTAAATGGGCCAGCCACATTGTTATCGGCTAAATGGGTTAGACACATTGTTATCGGCTAAATGGGTCAGACACATTGTTATCGGCTAAATGGGTTAGACACATTGTTATCGGTTAAATGGGCCAGCCACATTGTTATCGGCTAAATGGGTTAGACACATTGTTATCGGCTAAATGGGTCAGACACATTGTTATCGGTTAAATGGGCCAGCCACATTGTTATCGGCTAAATGGGTTAGACACATTGTTATCGGCTAAATGGGTCAGACACATTGTTATCGGTTAAATGGGCCAGCCACATTGTTATCGGCTAAATGGGTTAGACACATTGTTATCGGCTAAATGGGTCAGACACATTGTTATCGACTAAATGGGTTAGACACATTGTTATCGACTAAATGGGGTTGACACATTGTTATCGGTTAAATGGGTTAGACACATTGTTATCGGTTAAATGGGTTAGACACATTGTTATCGGCTCAATGGGCCAGCCACATTGTTATCGGCTAAATGGGTTAGACACATTGTTATCGGCTAAATGGGTTAGACACATTGTTATCGGCTAAATGGGTTAGACACATTGTTATCGGCTAAATGGGTCCAACACATTGTTATCGGTTAAATGGGCCAGCCACAGTGTTATCGGTAAAATGGGTTAGACACATTGTTATCGGCTAAATGGGTTAGACACACTGTTATCGATTAAATGGGTCAGACACATTGTTATCGGCTAAATGGACCAGACACACTGTTATCGGTTAAATGGACCAGACACAGTGTTATCGGTAAAAAGGGTCAGACACAGTGTTATCGGCTAAATGGGCCAGACACAGTGTTATCGGTTAAATGGGTCAGACACAGTGTTATCGGCTAAATGGGCCAGACACAGTGTTATCGGCTAAATGGGCCAGACACAGTGTTATCGGCTAAATGGGCCAGGCACAGTGTTATCGGCTAAATGGGCCAGACACAGTGTTATCGGCTAAATGGGCCAGACACACTGTTATCGGTAAAATGGGCCAGACACAGTGTTATCGGCTAAATGGACCAGACACACTGTTATCGTCTTAATGGGCCAGACACAGTGTTATCGGCTAAATGGGCCAGACACAGTGTTATCGGCTAAATGGGCCAGACACAGTGTTATCGGCTAAATGGGTCAGACACAGTGTTATCGGCTAAATGGGCCAGACACAGTGTTATCGGCTAAATGGGCCAGACACAGTGTTATCGGCTAAATGGGCCAGACACAGTGTTATCGGCTAAATGGGCCAGACACAGTGTTATCGGCTAAATGGGTCAGACACAGTGTTATCGGCTAAATGGGCCAGACACACTGTTATCGGTTAAATGGGTCAGATACACTGTTATCGGCTAAATGGGTCAGATACACTGTTATCGGATAAATGGGTCAGATACACTGTTATCGGATAAATGGGCCAGACACACTGTTATCGGTTAAATGGGTCAGATACACTGTTATCGGATAAATGGGTCAGATACACTGTTATCGGATAAATGGGCCAGACACACTGTTATCGGTTAAATGGGTCAGATACACTGTTATCGGCTAAATGGGTCAGATACACTGTTATCGGCTAAATGGGTCAGATACACTGTTATCGGATAAATGGGTCAGATACACTGTTATCGGCTAAATGGGCCAGACACATAGTTATCGACTAAATGGGCCAGACACATAGTTATCGGGCCAGACAATTTTTTGAATTTCTTTATCAGACTGATGTAGACCTAACTGCCTGAGGACGTTCAAGATCCATATTGATGTGACCTTATTACATAAAGTTTGGAACACGTAGATGTCGAGTTTTAGAGCGTCTGACTTCTGAATCGAAGATTGTGAGTTCGATTCCAGCCTCGGGCAAGGTTGAATAGCAGGTTGGTAGCCCAGTAAGCATTAATAGATTGGAATTAATCTAAGTTGTATTCTTGTTTCACAATCGATGTAAGTTAAATAAGTTTAAACGAATATTTCAAGTTATGGAAATACATAGTGGTCGAGGGGTATACCGCCTGACTCCTGATCCGAAGGTATTGACCCGTATTGAGTGGGCTTTTATCACGAACGTCACAATCCCTGAAGTTTGCTCGAGTACCGGTTGGTAGCCAGGAAGCCATGGTTAGTTTAAGTTCTATGAACTTGTTTTACAATCAATATACAATAAATAAGATTTTAAACTTCAAATATATATATTCATCAATCTGTGCAGTGTCTGACTTACATGTACGTACCATTGTTGTAATATTCTGAGTAAGTTTTTGTCCATCCCACATCGTCATGTGTGTTGGGTATTATATGTACATTCAACATTCCATCTTTTACAGGATTACAACTCTAGGGAATGATAAACATTAACTACAGTGAAATGATAGCACCGCCATTGGTTCTGGGGGTCAGTCTCAGATAATGCTTGGTCTGATTATCGAGTTAAACTATGCAAGAAACATAAAAAACTGACCCATAACAATACGATCTTATAAAAAAAGTACTCAATATTTCAATGTGGTCTTTATGTTTGGTATTGCTGTACATGTCTATAGTACTTCTTCTGTAAGTGACGTCATTTCATGTTTCCAAATGGTCACTTCGTTTTCATATTACCATATAAGGCAAATATTGCTTACCATCAGTACATGGTGACGTTTTCGGGAAATGACGAAGTTGGACATTGTACAGCGGCTCACATTTTGTTTTAATATTTTGGTAGAAATATGTATTACTATAAATGTAATCTTACGAGTGAAAGCGGGGCAAACCTATCTTCTTGTTTTTTTATGTGAACTATACACCAGTTTTGTAACGGTTTGCCTTCAAGTACATGAATGAAATTAATGATTTCAGTTCTAAAATCTAATTATACAATATACTTGCTTCGTATCCACATTTGGATGCTGATCTTCTGTTTTCAGGAAATGGAACCACGGATGTAAATGTCATAACAATATTTAACACAATAAGTCCGTAAAAACGCATATTGGAATATCTGTCAAAACATTTGAAAAGAAGTAACCGATAATTAACGCGTCTCTATGATTTTTTCATCGCCTTTTTTTCGAATTTCATGTTTTGTTCACATTGTTTTAAATGGAAACCAAGACATGTTCATATTTGTAAATCCCTACATATGAAACAATGTTAGATGTATCATGCAAGCAGACTGTGGATTATAGCTAGCTGATGGTGATAATACATGTTCTATACGTGAAGGGTCCTAACGCGACATCTTGTAGGAAATCAATGTGGATTTATTCAACAAATCTTTGTATATTGCCACACAATTGTATTTCATCGCGATGTTTAACGTATTAACCCAATAGTCTCATGAGATATATCGCAATACCACAATATTGTATTTCTAAAACAAATGAAGTATAGCATATAATGATTTCATCACATATAGAGTGGGCTGATGGCATTTTGATTTTATAATTTACATGCATGTATTGCTCTAACAAAATATCGCATTGCGTGTTAGATAGTTTTGTTATGGACTGAAACAATAACACATTGTTTGTGAACTTACACCCGATTTCAAAATAATAGCATTAAGTCATGTCCAGGGACAGAACAATCTCTTATATCTCGGGGTCTCTGTCAGTGAGTTCATATACACATACATTGCTATATAGTAGCATGGCATTAAGTCATGTCCAGGGACGGAACAATCTCTTATATCTCGTGGTCTGTGTCAGTGAGTTCATATACACATACATGGCTATATAGTAGCATGGCATTAAGTCATGTCTAGGGACGGAACAATCTCTTATATCTCGTGGTCTGTGTCAGTGATTTCATACACACATACATGGCTATATAGTAGCATGGCATTTAGTCATGTCCAGGGACAGAACAATCTCTTATATCTCGTGGTCTCTGTCAGTGAGTTCATATACACATACATGGCTATATAGTAGCATGGCATTTAGTCATGTCCAGGGACAGAACAATCTCTTATATCTCGTGGTCTCTGTCAGTGAGTTCATATACACATACATGGCTATATAGTAGCATGGCATTAAGTCATGCCCAGGGATGGAACAATCTCTTATATCTCGTGGTCTCTGTCAGTGAGTTCATATATACATACATGGCTATATAGTAGCATGGCATTTAGTCATGTCCAGGGACAGAACAATCTCTTATATCTCGTGGTCTGTGTCAGTGAGTTCATATACACATACATGGCTATATACTAGCATGGCATTAAGTCATGTCCAGGGATGGAACAATCTCTTATATCTCGTGGTCTCTGTCAGTGAGTTCATATATACATACATGGCTATATAGTAGCATGGCATTTAGTCATGTCCAGGGACGGAACAATCTCTTATATCTCGTGGTCTCTGTCAGTGCGTTCATATACACATACATGGCTATAAAGTGGCATGGCATTTAGTCATGTCCAGGGACGGAACAATCTCTTATATCTCGTGGTCTCTGTCAGTGCGTTCATATACACATACATGGCTATATAGTAGCATGGCATTTAGTATGTCCAGGGACGGAACAATCTCTTATATCTCGTGGTCTCTGTCAGTGCGTTCATATACACATACATGGCTATATAGTAGCATGGCATTTAGTCATGTCCAGGGATGGAACAATCTCTTATATCTCGTGGTCTCTGTCAGTGAGTTCATATACACATACATGGCTATATAGGAGCATGGCATTTAGTCATGTCCAGGGATGGAAAATCTCTTATATCTCGTGGTCTCTGTCAGTGAGTTCATATATACATACATGGCTATATAGTAGCATGGCATTAAGTCATGTCCAGGGACGGAACAATCTCTTATATCTCGTGGTCTCTGTCAGTGAGTTCATGCACACATACATGACTATATAGTAGCATGGCATTTAGTCATGTCCAGGGATGGAACAATCTCTTATATCCCGTGGTCTCTGTCAGTGAGTTCATATACACATACATGACTATATAGTAGCATGGCATTAAGTCATGTCCAGGGACGTAACAATCTCTTATATCTCGTGGTCTCTGTCAGTGAGTTCATATATACATACATGGCTATATAGTAGCATGGCATTTAGTCATGTCCAGGGATGGAACAATCTCTTATATCTCGTGGTCTGTGTCAGTGAGTTCATGCACACATACATGGCTATATAGTAGCATGGCATTAAGCCATGTCCAGGGATGGAACAATCTCTTATATCTCGTGGTCTCTGTCAGTGAGTTCATATATACATACATGACTATATAGTAGCATGACATTAAGTCATGTCTAGGGACGGAACAATCTCTTATATCTCGTGGTCTCTGTCAGTGAGTTCATATATACATACATGGCTATATAGTAGCATGGCATTAAGTCATGTCTAGGGACGGAACAGTCTCTTATATCACGTGGTCTGTGTCAGTGAGTTCATGCACACATACATTGCTCTATTGCAGCATGGCATTTAGTCATGTCTAGGGACGGAACAATCTCTTATATCTCGTGGTCTGTGTCAGTGAGTTCATGCACACATACATTGCTATATAGTAGCATGGCATTAAGTCATGTCTAGGGACGGAACAATCTCTTATATCTCGTGGTCTGTGTCAGTGAGTTCATATACACATACATGGCTATATAGTAGCAGGGCATTAAGTCATGTCTAGGGACGGAACAATCTCTTATATCTCGTGGTGTCTGTCAGTGAGTTCATATATACATACATGGCTATATAGTAGCATGGCATTTAGTCATGTCCAGGGATGGAACAATCTCTTATATCTCGTGGTCTGTGTCAGCGAGTTCATGCACACATACATTGCTATATAGTAGCATGGCATTAAGTCATGTCTAGGGACGGAACAATCTCTTATATCTCGTGGTCTGTGTCAGCGAGTTCATGCACACATACATTGCTATATAGAAGCATGGCATTTAGTATGTCCAGGGACGGAACAATCTCTTATATCTCGTGGTCTGTGTCAGTGAGTTCATGCACACATACATGGCTATATAGTAGCATGGCATTAAGTCATGTCTAGGGACGGAACAATCTCTTATATCTCGTGGTCTGTGTCAGTGAGTTCATGCACACATACATTGCTATATAGTAGCATGGCATTTAGTCATGTCCAGGGACGGAACAATCTCTTATATCTCGTGGTCTCTGTCAGTGAGTTCATATACACATACATGACTATATAGTAGCATGACATTAAGTCATGTCCAGGGACGGAACAATCTCTTATATCTCGTGGTCTCTGTCAGTGAGTTCATATATACATACATGTCTATATAGTAGCATGGCATTTAGTCATGTCTAGGGATGGAACAATCTCTTATATCTCGTGGTGTCTGTCAGTGAGTTCATATATACATACATGGCTATATAGTAGCATGGCATTAAGTCATACCCAGGGACGGAACAATCTCTTATAAATCGTGGTCTCTGTCAGTGAGTTCATATATACATACATGGCTATATAGTAGCATGGTATTTAGTCATGTCCAGGGATAGAACAATCTCTTATATCTCGTGGTCTCTGTCAGTGAGTTCATATATACATACATGGCTATATAGTAGCATGGCATTAAGTCATACCCAGGGACGGAACAATCGCTTATATATCGTGGTCTCTGTCAGTGAGTTCATATACACATACATGGCTATGGGATTGTGTATGTTCTCTGATACCAAGCTGTCTTTGTGTTGAAATTGTTCGTCACGTTTGTTTCATTCAAGAAGAAAACTGACATTGTAAGTTACATGAACATGTACATGTAGTATGTTTTTGATAGTCTCTATTTTCATATCCTGGACTACCCAAGAATAAAATCCATATTCCAGACGCCTTGTTCGCCTTTTTTGTCCTAGCAAAGCACAACAGTACACAGTATTCTGAAACTAAATTTTATTGTTAAATGTCCTAGGTCGAAATATAGAATATCGAGATTTAAAGGAGTTGCAAAATGGAAAACATAAACAACAATATCATAGAATATTAAGTTTTGAACAAAGATATATTTGAAATATTGTTTTTTATTAAAATATAAAGAAACAAACCTTTGAAAACAATATATTTTTATCTACGAATAAAGAAACAAACAACTTCCTGAAGAAGAACAAGATTTTAATAAAGAAATCTTGGATCAATAAAATTCCTTTGTATTAACAAGTGATCCAGTTGTGAGATCCAGTTTGAAACATAAAAACATAACTGAGTTTATGTAACAGTAATGAGTTCTTAGTCATTTATAAATACGTTTGAATGCGTCGATTCTGATTTGAGAAGTGGTCTACTGGTTAGCTTTCACAGAGAAAGTATGCCAAAGTTAATTACATTTTTTTCATTTATGTTACGTTTAAATCTTCTGTAAGCCAAAATGATATACCACAGTCTATGTCAACTGATAGAAGAAAAGGTTTGGAACCAGAAAGTACTTATGATTATAACAAATATAACCACAGCTTTAGATAAATCAACTGATATCAAATTTCTTCCCACACGAACTTTCACATTGCTGAGGTTGATAGTTTATTTAGACAGACCGGTAGAATATAATTTCTAATTAACTGATATAGACTCGACGTGTTAATGGATGTCAAGTGTAAATCTAAGTACTTACTTCCATCACGTGGACTTGACAATGATAAAACTTACTTATGGTCATAATTCAAACAAGAAATATCTTTAAAAAAGATGAACGGCGTAGATAGAATAATGACTAAAGAATCGCGCTATGTCGGAACTCTGATTTGGCGAGAGGGGAACGCTACGGGAAAGTGAATTATCTTTTCGAGACACCCCGTTTGGTGCCCCTCAACTTAAAATATGAACCATTCAAATCGTCTAAATTGTTGCATATTTAAACAACGCGCTTCATATAGGACATTTGATAGGTCTAAAATGTAGGTAAAAACAATATTATACAGCTATAAATCTACTAAGAGCTGCATCTATATCGGATAATTATTTACTTTCTACTAAAGGCAGACATTTCAAGTCTTTTTCCAAAAAAGTACTACTTCTCACTTAATATTTGAACATTTTCATATACATTCATTTGTAATGGATAGGGTATTTGTGTGTTGAAAAGGATTGCTAATAATGACTCAACGCTTTATTCAATGCAATAATTTAGTCAGTATTTAATAATTTACCAGAAAATTTAAACATTAATAAACGAGCAGTTTTAAATATCTTTGACATAACATGGACAAGCGTAACAACAGAAGTACGTATAATGTCTTCTACATGACTTAATGGACGGATTCTGTGTGGGACGGAAAGTGGACGGATATTATCACAATATTAATCACATATGCTAGAAAAAATTGCAAAACAAAAAGTGTTAAGTGCCGCGAAGTTTAGAAACATTTCAATATCAACTTAATGTGAATAACGTTACAAGATTTGTTGAGGTTTTGCAAGATTAAAACAACCAATCAAATGAAAGCAAGATATATTCTAAGATGTGCCAGTCATACCCGAGTGTGTACAGAGAGTTCTAAGATGTGCCAGTCATACCCGAGTGTGTACAGAGAGTTCTAAGATGTGCCAGTCATACCCGAGTGTGTACAGAGAGTTCTAAGATGTGCCAGTCATACCCGAGTGTGTACAGAGAGTATTACAAGATATTCTTAGGACATTATACAATGTACCTAATCGTCAAAATACAAGAGAATATAAAATTCATGAACTATTCTAAATGGACTCGAAATGCGTTGTTTTTGAAACGAAGACCGGACACAATGTCATGGATCCATCAATTATCGACTGAAAAAAGATAATTTATGATATAACAAAAAATAGTGATAGCGAGATAATATTGATGTTACACTAGTGCTCGTTACATATTAGTGTAATCCAGTGATACTTTTAATAATGGATCAGTCCTCATCATTCTGCTATCTTAAGTCATGTTTCATAATAGTTCATCAATTGGTCGATCGACATATTTTGATTACTTGACCCCTATTAGTTTCTTAAACTTTCTCCATATGAAGTCAACCATTTCATATTCATTCTCAGCATGCTGCGTCTGTTCTTTAACAGTGGTGAAAGCATCAGCGATGATAGTTAAGAATATACTCATCAGACCGACATAGATGACCATGATGAATGTGAAGAAGAAGACGGGACCAAGGAATGCATGAGCGTCAGTCATAGCGTGGAAATCAAACGCGCCAAGAGTGAACGCAAATACCGATTCCGCCGAGGTAACGAAGCCATTGTAGCCGCCCATGTATTTTCCAAACAGCAAGTACGCCGTTAGGACGAACGCCAGGAAATACAGAAGAAAGGCAATTGAGAAAACTTTCAAGTCCTTTGTGGCAAGTTTGACCGTATCACCAAGCATATTCATCTTCTTGTTGAATTGGAGAAGTTTGAGGAACTGGATAGACGCTAAGAACACCACAATGGCTGTCATGTATCCGTAGAACTCGTCATACATAGCTAGAGACTGGAAATTGATAAACTCCGCTAAAAATACAATAAAACATTCATGTTAATATTACCCCATACCATATTTAAAAAAATAAAAATTAACAACACTTTTTTCTGGAAACACTCTAAGTTTTACTTAATTTCAAAAATATCCACCTCCAATCAAACATGGATGAAAAACATGAGATTTTGATTTTTTGGAAAAACCACGTTTTAGAATTGGAAATAATCCGGTATTGTCAGATGACTGTAGAAAAAACATTGATTTATAAGAAAGTGCTCTTATTATAGTCCACATAATAACTTACGTTGCGACTGCTTTTTCAGGTAATGGAAGGCAACTTCTGTCAACATATGTTTGAATATATACATAGCTATGCAAGCCACGGCAAAGCACAACATTGCAAATTCCAGAATGTCCCAGAAAGTCTTGAAGTATTTGCACTTTTCCTTCCTGACTTTTTTGACACTTCGAACGAAGAAGAATATAGTAAAGCAACAATAGAGAACTTCAAAGAAGATGACGACGATAGCGAACCCTCCAACATAACTTTGTAGGCGGAATATCTGTGTAATAGAAAATGAAATTGATATTATCAGCCTATCGCAATTTAAGCTACAACAAGTTTAATTCTTCGGCACGTAGGAAAACAAGAAATTACAGAGAAGAGAATGCCACATTCACAAATTGAAACTTCCATTGACAGATCAAGACAACAGAAAAGAGGGAAGCACACGCTAGGAGGCATAAAAGCAAGCCTTCTGAATTATAAGGACTTGGAATTTAAGCCAAACATGCTTTAGAAAAATAGGACCAAAATATTCGTAGCATTTAGGATCAGAAAGGTACTAGCATCAACAGCTGTTATTCAAATAAAGTTTAATTCAACAATTCAGGAAGTTTATCATAAAAAATAACTTCAGTAAAACAAATATTTAGGATAGTATAAGGTACATGCCTTGAACTCGCTTCTACCAACAGTGCTTCCATAAGATGGGAATTCTGTCACCAAAACAGCTGAGGCAAATAAGTTGGAATTAGGATTGTAAACAGTGAACTCCAAAATCACTGCTCGAGTTCTCAGGTCAAACCAATCTTCTTCTCGCAGTCGTGTGAGATTTCGCTTTGTTCTTCGATAACTTCTCTCAAAATTGACAACATAGCCGCCACCCTTGTATGTCTGTAGTGTAGCCACGTACGGCGCGCTCTTCAGTCTGAAATACACGTAAGGAATGAACAAAATGTATACATAACATTTCTACAATATATTAACTTAGCGTTGGTTCCGAAATTTAATTTAAGAAAGCTTTTTTTGCTACCCAGACATTTCAAGTTGTATTTCGGAGAATATTCAGCTAGGGCGAATGTGTTTGATCTTCTAGTTGCAAGATTTACAATGTTTTTAATAACTTGAAATTAACACTAAAGGTCATTTAGATGATTTATGATAATTTCTAACGTGAATACTTACTATGGTTTTAAACATAAACAATACGATTATGACATTAACTATTTGACAACTGACGTCGTTTTCGGTGTAGTTGTACACCAATGTAGTGTTAGCGATCTCGAAAGACGTCCTACAGTGAAACAAAATATACAATCATAAAAGTTTAAACCAGTTACCTAACAGAGTTTTGGTAAACAAATGGGTCATCTCTACGCTTGTCTAATATTGTCCTGTTTTCATGGCTTGTTTCTTCCCAGCGTGGTAGATAAGCTTTTGTGTCATCGTCAAGCCAGTTGTAATCATTCCGGCAATGGTCAATCACCGGTCTCATTGTAGACATAATCTTACATGAATCTGAAATTGAAATTAAATCACCAAAGGTCTGTGTACCAATTTAACTTAAACGACTGTGTATTTTAGAATTTCATGTATTCATAGTTCACATATATTCCATTGCAAGGAATATTAGAAGACAGTTAAAACTGCACGTTAAACAGTACTAGGTATTTATTCGCAGTAGAATTAGGGCAACTGTCAAACTAATGTGTGTCACATGCCTTACCGAGGTTCAAACGTATCTGTAACTTATCTTAACAGCCTTTCACTATTCTATTACGTTGCATGTCAATAGTTGCATTACCCAATTGTTGTAAACGAGTGTCATAGCATTCTTTATGAAATCAACTACAAAATGGATTTTCACTATTCCATACAATAGTGGATCACCGCACGAAAAATCTTCCATTTTGGAAACCACCAAAGATAGCATGTTATGTTGCGATATATAGTTGTTTACCTTCTTTTATTCTAAACTGTCTCATTCTAGCAATTCCCATGCGTCTGGATTGAAAGTCTGTCAAACAACGTTTATCCCACCATTTCACAAGACCTGTACCGTTGTGAAATTGGGCTGCATACAATGTTGGTAGGAAAAATTTATCTAACCAAACCCAGTAGTCCAAAACAGTTGAAATCTACAATAAATGCCATTGCAGAGAGATGAAATACATTTTAGGAGGAGCTATGGCCCCTTTTTACTTAGAAATTGGTTTCCATTAATATCGCTTAAAAATTAGTTGGCCTCATAAAAAACCAAAGCATTTGCATATTTTGAAAAGCCCGTAGCGGGGACAGCCGTGTCTAATGGACTTATCTAGTTGTTGTATTTGTTGTATTTTAAGAAATTGTCATCGCTTAATAAATGTACGACAAGCAGTTAGGCATAATGATATATATCATTGAAAAACCTATTGTGCATTGGTTGGCGACTAATGACTCGGAATAGGAGTCTTATGTTACTAACGATAATCGACCACAGAAAAATTATCACTCAACTGTTATTACCATTAAAATATCCCTAGAAACAAATCAAACTACTCTTTAACATTTTCTACAAAGACGCATACTTACACTGTGGAATTTTCCAAGGAACATGTTCTTCATATTTTCAGTGTAGTAGTATGATTGTAGATCTCTCTGTTGATAGGACAAGAAGAATAGAATGAGAACAAAGAAGCCGTAAACCATGATCTCCTTCAATATCGCCTCCATTTTCATCTCTCTCATTCTGGCTTGACGTTGTTTTTCTAACTTCTCCGTATCAGGTGGTACTAATGTTTCGTTAGCATTGCGACGTCGTTTTGCGATCTCTGAAATAGAACATTATAACCTGGTGTAAATATATGGATGTATTCTGACTTTTGTCCGACCTTCGCTGTTATAGTATCATTGAATCAATGCTAATTATGTATTATACAGGCTGTCCATTACTTTGGCTTTGAAGTACACTTGTGAAGTATTTGTATGTACCATGTGGGTTATCAGTTTAATCATGAGTGTTAGATGAGCATTATATTGTTGGTGGTCTTCAAATTCCGACAAGGGTTTACTACGCTATCAATCACTACAATAACGAAAGCCAACTTGACCGCTGTGGGGCAAGACGTCTGTGCCGAAGAAGTAATTTAACTTGCCTTTGGTAGGGTCGGTTCTTTTACTCAAACACCGGCCCCTTTCTGTAATAGCGCCAGTAATCACACCCATGTGTTCTTTACAAAGCTTGGACAGCTTTTTTGGACCTAAAATGCGTTCGACATTAAACAAAGCAAAACAAACAGAAACAAAACAAACCATCAATAGCAGACGCTCCTTTCGCTGAAACTTCATCATCATATTTAGCAATTGCATTTCTTAATTCATCAGTACAATCGCCGTCTTCGTCGAGATCAGGTTTCTTCAACACACAGGCAATAAATGCAACCAGACACAGGACCTACCCAATGTAAATTTGCATAAAATGTGAATTGAAGAACACTATACAACAAATATACAGGCATTTAAAGTATAATTACACACTGCAACCTTGATTTTACAGGACTTTATCAAAACGATTAATTAAATAGATAATAAATAACGCTTATAGTCGGTATTGGAAATTGCGTACTTCGGGAAATGATAAAATATTCTGCCACACGAACCTGCAATGCGGAGACATGTTTTAATAAATCTAAGTATGAATACCAAATACACCAAATGCATGTAAAGCTAAAAGAATGTATTCCACAGGATATCACGCGAGTCCGAGTAATAATGATAAGTAATTGTTACTTAGGTATACATTATACAAACCTTAATTGGTTGGACAACTATTACCGACTGGAAGAAAGACATCACAAAAGTGATTAACCATTCATTGGCTTTATCTTTTCCCCACTCCATACTGTAGAGAATCGTGAAGAAAGCTGGCGTTATTATGCTGAAGAAACATACTGAAAAAGAAAAACGCGATCAAATTTTCGAAAAAAAGAGAGTTTTATTTTACATTAAATGAATGTTTCATTCTCAAGTATAACACTTATGCTAAGAGACAATCATTTAACTGCCTGTTCGCGCAGTTTATGTTCCCAAGAAAACAATTCACAATCATGTTCCAATTGTCGAATAATGCATGTTATTTGAATAAATATTTGTATGGTTGCGCATCTGAAATAAATAAACTGACATTACAACGTATACATGTAACCAAATAATCAAACACACAGAAATTATTACAACTTAAGTTCCAGTCGTTTTAAAGCTTACACATATATTCAATATAACCAGCAAAAATACCACTTCAAGATAGAAAATGCCAGTTATGCAATGTAATCGAAGATGAATTTCATTTTTTGTTTGAATGTCCATTGTACCATGGAATTCGTAAACAATATATAAAACATTATAACAGAAAAAAATACAATATACCAAAAGTTGTTGAATTATTTAGCTCAGAAAATAAGACTATTGTTAAAAATCTGTCATTGTTTATCCATAAAGCTTTTAACCTAAGAAATAAGTTGTTTTAGAAATAAGTAATTCAATTGTATTTTCTCCTTACTATTCTATTATTTTTCAAATTGTAGCAATGAAAATGTAATAGGTGCTATATTAAGATTTATATTATGTTAATCAATCATACTATTGCAAGTCAAATGACCATTGACCAATGTATAATATTTTATTCTTTTTGTATATATATTTGCAATGTTTATGTGAAATTATGGGCAGTAAGCCTAATACTTCTGAATAAACCATATATAACGTCGGTTGAAGAGCGTTAGGTGTCATTCAATTATAAAATCATTCTTCTCGTCCCCATACACATCAATCTTTAAAAACTGAAAATCGACTGGTCTCTTTTTATCGAACTAATGATAGATTAACAAAGATGGTTTTGAATTGAACAACTCACAGATCCAAGCAATGTAACTGAACCATGCTGGAAACATGTAGGGCTTCTTCTTTTTCTTCTGTGCATTTTTCTTAGCGTCAGGATCCCCGGCTATGGTAGGTACAGGTGCTTCATCAAGTTCTTCTTCTTCTTCTGCAGCTCCATACTTAGATTTGTTGCTGCCTTTCACTAATTCCTGAATACTTTCCTTGAATTTCTGGAATCTATTGTAAATAACAACGCTTTCCTTTATTTTCTTTTAATCGAAGCTTGGATCTGAGCTAATTAAAAAACATTTCTGAAACCTTTGATATTACACTTGTCAGTTTAGGTATCAACACGTGTTCTTGCATACTTAAAATCCGACATGCGATATTTAATTATAGAGCATGATTGTGTATTTTAGAGCTAAAAGTCATTGCAACTCTCGGCAAATGGCTATCGGACACCTTCACCTGTCCGGGACAAGTGTCAAAATTCCTGGAGCTCTAGCAAGAAAGCGTATTCTTCATTTAATCCAGCAACATAATAACATTTTAGTACAACTTTATGAGCATAAATTAAAATGGAAATACGCGTATACATGTATTTCAATAGTTTTACGTTCTCTCTTTGAAAAAGAAATTATGTTCAAATCTTTTATTATTTTTTTCATACTTAGATGTCTTGGGTTCTGACGTGCTCCACATGCTGGCTCTGGAATTGGTTCCTAAATTCTTCCATTTACCACGTTTCGGCTGACGAAGGTTCGACTGCATTACCGTATTCTTCTTCTTCTTTGTCCTCCGGAACAACGTGATCAGCAGGAAACTTGGCGGAAATACGATCACTGTACTCATCAAACTTATGAATACCTGAACATATACAATAAGAGCGTCAACAATAATATAAATGTTCGTATGTAAAATTGCTGATTTATCCTTGAAAAGGGCTGAAAAAACCCTAAGATATATTATAGATATTATCTTATGCACCAGAAATTGATTATATTTTACCGTATGGTCGTGCATGAAGTATGACAAGAAAAGTCCAAAACACGAAGACAAACTAAGAGTACGTGTATAATAAACAAACATATTGGTAATCAAATTTAGATCCTGAGAATATAAACATTATATTCGATAAATCCAAGCACTAATAACCTTTAAACCAACACCATGAGGTTCATATTGGCCCAAACTCGACTCTTATAATGTATGCGAGAAGAATGAACACTAAACGATAGAGTCGTGCGTATGTTCTATAATTCACCTGCTGTAGAGTAAACTGTATCGGACCAATCTTCAGAGCGACTACATTCGTCGTGTCCTTCTTATCACCGTCAGATTTGAACCACATCGCGTTGGTTATCATGGTCAAGAAGAGCAAGGACATGCAGCAGGAAATTCTCTGTACACGAGTGAAGGAACTCCGAGTTGGACGACTGAACACAGACAGCCATAGATGATCGCTCGTCAACTTCTTGCGTACTGACGAGGAAAATAGTTGTTTGAAAGCAACAAGATCTTCTATTCCAGCCACAGGTAAAATACGATCAACCATACCATCGTCTTCCTCACAGGCTAACCATCGATTGCATAGGAAGAAATACCTGAACAGACACACAATGACAGTGATTAAACTTCAAACAAAGCTCCACCTGCGTATACCTCAAAGGAAAGTGACATTATGTCGAAGAAATAATTATGATGTTGGCATAAATGGATCATGTATTTTAGTAACAAAAATGATAACTCGATTCTGCTGTTGCGTACAATTCATAAGTAAAATAAGAGGAAGAAATGTAATTCACGATACAACAGAAGCTTCAGACATATTGATATTCAAAATTGCACTTCACCTTTCTCCAGTCTGTAAGTCAGTCATTTCTATTTGTTCAAGGTACCAAGAGCGCCATTTGTCTTCACCTAAATTATCATGCCATATTCTGCAGAAACTGATAGGTCCGAGTTTGCTTTCAACGCTAACAATGTAATTCATGATACTGCTTTGACCATGAGTCTAAAGAGTAGACGATATAATGGTTAGCACGTGCAAATATTAAAACCAGTGATGATCAATAAGATTGTAATTATTCGATATTTCGCTTTATCGCCTTTTATTTGACGTTTGGGTTTTATTCATGAAACTAATACTTACGCAAACTGTAAAAAATAAACTAAATGTGTATGGCATGAATCGTATAAATGATAGATCCAAATGTTCTTGAACAAAGTAACAGAATAAGTATCACAAGAAATTGTGTACACACTTTTTTGTAAAAATAATTCACGATAGTGTTGATATTATCTGTTTAAGTTCATTTTATGATTTTGTCTGTCATACCATTCTGGCATGCCGGTGCCAAACTGAATAAAATAATATTTTTCCTTAATTTTAAAAATCTCATTGACTAATTATATCACACCTGCCGTTTGCCGTCATACATGCGTCTCACACCCGTATCTCTAACTTCTCCGGATATGATGAAACTTATGTTAGATTTTGTGCCTGAGTTTTTCTTGGTACCCGTGGAAACCGACAGTTGGTAGTGGTATGTATCTGTAGGTAAGTTATCCTCTAATGGTGACGCTCCCCACTGTAAAACGACATATTACTAAATGTCTATATAGTGGAATACATGTAGTAGCAATATTCATTTGTTATCATATTGAAGTATTTGGATAAGTTTGGTACAATTTAACAATATTTCATCAAACTTATACATTCAAAAACCGAAAAGATAAATTCTTTACAAAAATACTGTCTAAGATAAAGCATAGTACACAACGCGTGATGACTTATTTTCAGATTCATGAATCCAAAGACTAAATGACATTCGGTGCATTTATAAGCTTTCAATTGTGTACACTGAGTTTTTTTTTTAATTCGCTCCTTCTGAATTAATTTACGACTTTACCTTGACTTTATCTTTCTTGTCCATATACCTCGCCCAAATCAGACCTATCACGTACAAGCCAAGCAATGAGATGATCACACTGAACACGGCAGCATTTTCATTCAAATCTTTAAACTTTGCCCAGACGTTGTTAAAATCGATCGTGTTTGGTGGTACAACCATTTCACCACCAAATGATGTCAAGTGAGTACACAGACATTGTGTGGCATTGTATGTTGTAAGATTTCCAACCTGTGAAAGTTACGAAATTGTCAGAACATTTAAGTATAAGGGTACATTAACATACTTCGGCTAACGCGCGCTCATCAAAGAAAAATAAGATGCAGACTTCACAAATCGGATCTTCAATAGCTAATTTAAGACAAAATAAAATTGAGGAGGCACGAACAGAGGAATGTAAAAACCCAATGACACACGGACCAGGCGGTTCATGAAAGGAGGGAACACACAACAGGACAGAAAGCAGGAGGTTCATACAAGGAGGAGCACAAAACAGGACAGAAAGTAGGAGGTTCATGAAAGGAGGGAACACAAAACAGGACAGAAAGCAGGAGGTTCATGAAAGGAGGGAACACAAAACAGGACAGAAAGCAGGAGGTTCGTGAAAGGAGTGAACACACAACAGGACAGAAAGCAGGAGGTTCATGAAAGGAGGGAACACAACACAGGACAGAAAGCAGGAGGTTCATGAAAGGAGGGAACACAAAACAGGACAGAAAGCAGGAGGTTCATGAAAGGAGGGAACACAAAACAGGACAGAAAGCAGGAGGTTCATTGCAAGGTGGGAACACACAACAGGACAGAAAGCAGGAGGTTCATGCAAGGAGGGAACACAACACATGACAGAAGGCAGGAGGTTCATGAAAGGAGGGAACACAAAACAGGACAGAAAGCAGGAGGTTCATGCAAGGAGGGAACACACAACAGGACAGAAAGCAGGAGGTTCGTGAAAGGAGGGAACACACAACAGGACAGAAAGCAGGAGGTTCGTGAAAGGAGGGAACACACAACAGGACAGAAAGCAGGAGGTTCATGAAAGGAGGGAACACAAAACAGGACAGAAAGCAGGAGGTTCGTGAAAGGAGGGAACACAAAACAGGACAGAAAGCAGGAGGTTCATGAAAGGAGGGAACACAAAACAGGACAGAAAGCAGGAGGTTCATGAAAGGAGGGAACACAAAACAGGACAGAAAGCAGGAGGTTCATGAAAGGAGGGAACACAAAACAGGACAGAAAGGACCAAGACATGTAAAATGAACAACACCAGATCAAAACTGAACTCAAAAGTATGAATATTGAACAACATAGGAATGACGTCACTAAAACAATAAAATGTTTTTTTCGTCATTTACTATTCGAAACAAATAACATTCCAAACAAAGATAGTATGATCATTAATAATACATTTGTAAGTTGTATTATCTGTATGTCAATGAAAGCTGCGATATATGGCACTACATCGTGTATTTTCAATATTAAGTACTATTATAGATATGTATATAGAACAACACTGATGTATGAAAAAATGAAAACTTACAACACATCCGTCAGAGTCCCATGTTTCATTTTCGTGATTCCAGAAGCGACAACCACCTAGAAACATCTGCCAAGTATAATTGAAGATTGCTTCATCTTGTTGTAGATCAAACACGGCCGCTGAAAGGATGGACAGTGTAATCAAACATACATCAAAATGAAGGTTTGTGTTTAATTACAATTACGTATTACTTCGCTCATATATTTTACGACGGCTGAGCATAACGTATTTCAAAATGATGTTTTCAATATTTGCGACATTTGTGTTTTGATTGATATAAAAGATAATCACTTCAGTCATATTTGTTTACAATATTAAATTTATGTAACAAGACTGTATGATATAATTTACAGTGAGGCAATATTTGATACCTACATCGGAGTCTTACACCGACTTTGTATAATCCAGCCTGTTTCGTGAGTTCAGCGTCTGGGTAGTACGTATGACGTAATACGTCGGTCTTTTCCCAAGTCAGATTGGGTGCAATACTCTCTTCCGGAAGTGGTAAAGTCGTCATGTCAAGATAGTGTGTCTCGTTCGGACGATCTTCATACTGGGTAAGATGAATACAACACAATTTATACAAAGAAGAAAACAGTGTTAATCTATAAACATTGTTAGCTTTTGCACCTGTTTTCACTTTTAATGAACACTACTGATAGTTGATCGACTAAATTATCTTTGAGTGATTTATAATTGATATCATTCGGCTCCTGAGGTCTGATGTTCCTGATGTATACTCCTGCATTTTTGTCTGCATCTTTGAATTTATCTATTTCAAAGCCTTAACGGTCAGATATTTCGTGAGCAAAACAACATATGAAATATTATTGCTGACATATCACTGAATAACTCAGCCATCAACAAGAAAGAAAATATGCTATTAACCAAGAGAGACCATTAATTGAATTAAGATTCACAAAGGTTGGATCTAATTTAATATTTATTTTACAGCAAAGAAATACTAAATTATTCACATATATGGGGCGCACAAGTATGCAGCATTGATTTTGATAATGACGATTGTATCTTAAGGTTTGGCTCGAACTGATCAGGTCTTAGGCGAAGTATGTCAGTGAATGTAAGATGCACAGTAGAGATCAGACTGCATACTAAAATCTCAGTGTCATCCTCAACCCATTTCTCTTGAATATATTAACGTGTCGCTTGTTTTGATAAACATACATTTTAATCACACCACAAGCAGACCATTGTATGATTGATTTAATAATTTTATTGCAATTAAGTTGAAAATATTTAAATGCCAAGATGATATTTAGCTGGGAGACCGAACCTCAAGCTTTATATCCTCGCACAGTGTTATCGTTAAATCAATAGTATGTCATCAACAAAATCACACTGTTATTAAAATAGGATACTCTTCGAAACGTTTCCTGTTGTCATTCAAATATTGCAATGATTGGCAGTAAGAAGATATAATGATCTGAATATCTCATTGAATGAACATCATTTCCATAGCTTTGTAATGGCATCATATGTCAGTATAATGAGGCAGCATTCGGAACGCAACATTGAAATGTCAGACCGATGTTAAGATCATACCAAATGAAAAGTAGGCATTTTTGGGAAGTCATTATAGAATTGTTATGAAAGAACCATCGCTTCTATTTAGGAGTCCAGTACAATTTTCAAAGTCACACGATATTTCCGTTCATGTAATGAATGTCATAACGTGAATTTACTTGCTTAATGAACATTCTTTCAAGAAATGGACATGAAAGGACAAAGTTTGAATTTTATTATTTTTTCTAAATACTCTTCACATATATATAAAAAACGTGCTGTTAGATTGACCGCGAACTGATGTATGAACTTTCAGGACCGATCCATGTCAATTTAGGTAAGTAAGTGCACTCGTGCGTAAAGCTATAACTGCGGTTTTGATTATTTTTTCTATCAAAACACAATCGCGGTTGTTACTCTGTCAAGCTTACGGACAAACACGAACATTTCAATACATCTACTTGAAATGTAATGGTCCAAGTAATATATTTATACGTTCGAGGTAATAAAAACCGCACTATATGTCGCTACTGACCAATAGTTTACGTCTGTGTGAGAGTCTTTAATATGAAAACGTCAGTACCTGTATTTCATTATGAAAATAAAGCCAGTATACACAGATTATTTCTCATTTTATCTAAATTCGAACTTTGGTAACAAACATTTAAAACGTCCTATATATGTACGTCCATGTATATTACCTGAATAAGAACGTCAAATAGTTCCTCGCTGTTTGCAAATTGTGGTCGTACTATGATATGTAAAGTTGTATCATTCTTTGTTACATTGATAGCATGATAATTCATTGAACTTGTCGTTGCTCCCTTTGTCCAGATCAACGTATTCAACATCGGCTCCTGCACCTTGTCGGGGTTTCCTGAATAATGTATATCCGTACATGTAATTATTCATAGATGCTTTGGAAGACTTGATCGTCTTACATTGGTTAAACCATTTTATGAATGTGTTATTTATATCAGATGTGTATCATTGTCACGTTTTGTTGGAGAATTCACGTACATGTACTCCAACCAGAGCAATGAATAAGTAAATGATGAAAAATTATCTCTGATATTTTCTTTCTTCATAATTATATCTAAAACGTATTTTGTTCAAGCAATACGTTAAATGCATTGGTATGTATGCGATCTGGATAAAAATAATATGCGCATATATATTTTGATCATTTTTTCAGAACATATGATCGAAGTTGTTTAATTTTTTCTTGAGGCTTTGACAGTTATTTTTTAAAGTTGGTTAGTTGTCCACATACAATAATAATCTACAAAAAGTTACATTATTTGATATTCAAGTTACAACAAACCTGCAAGGTAGATTTCAATTGGTTCTGTAGTGTTGGATACTGGTACTTCATCTTTGGTTCCCGGTGTTGACAGCTTGAATGTGACCACACTGGTTCCCACTTCTGTTGTATCATTCTCATTACCGTAGGTGAATGGAGATTGGTCATTGACTATCAGCTGAAAGAATGTATTGATATTACGAACTACACCATATGGTTTGCTTAAAGGAACATACATGTAGTTTTATTTTTTGTGACAAAATGTTCATATTCATAAATATGAGAAAACTGTAAGTAAGTGCCTTCATACTGATGTACTCTACAACACTACATTACCCCTTTTCTTTTGTCACCCAAAACCACAAATACAAGTGTCCGGTATTTTCTATCCTGACCTACGCGCCTATCTTACCTTTAACGAATTCAAGTGTTAAGATATATGCATCACTTGTAGTTGTTTAGGTCTTGATATCTTATTTATGTGAAGTTGTCAGTCGCTTGCAGAGAGACAGGTCAGTACTAGCCGATAACCCAGGAACACGGGTAGCTTCAAATAATCACGTACATGCTTAAACTACGGATGATATGCATAACTTCCACACGAAGGGCTTGTCACTTTTTAAAATGCATCGATGAAACCAAATTAGGTTACAATAATCACAATTCCGGTAAGTTCAGATAAAGTATTGAATATTCTGTTCTTACCGTTTGTCCTATTTCCGAGTCATTACCCGAAGCAGATAACATTCCCATCGGCATTTTCACACCAGCTCCATCACCAATTGGTTCATCTTCCTCTGTTAAATATAAACTCAATATTGTACTTTGTGTAATTGTTTTCGGTTTATTTTCAAACATTTTTATAGCTCGTAGTATTCATAATAAGAGAACAAATCAATGGAGTGACATCGTGATTTTAGCGACTGTTTGATTGACATCCAGCATTTGTGTTCTTTCCGCAACAAATAATCACAAAACTACATTATTTTCACTACTGTTCACAGCGCCTGCTATCATTCAATATACAAGGAAGTCCTCATTGTATGAGCTTAGACTTACTAATTTTAAATCTTCAAGCGAAACAAGTTAATACAGCTTATACATTAATCACTATCGATAATTTATTCGAATATTGTATAAGACCAATGTTGATAACTTGAATACAATAGTCTTTGATAAAGTTGCTTGGTTAGTATGCATATATGTCGATACATTTGATAATAAGACGAACCTGTGGCGTTTGCTGAGACTTTCTTCATAGCAACCTTAAGACCCGGCGCCCCCATTTCTACTGTCTGGTTGGGTTCACTTTTACCAATGACGACACTTGCCACGGAATCAATGGAACCCAAGAATGATTTACTCACATCCCTATCCTGAATAAACATACACAAAACAAATTGCCCAATGTACAAGGTTATGATTGTACATTGATGAGCACGGTTGTTAAATGGTTTACAGCGGTTCATCCCTAAACAGGATCTGAACTGTGGCAAACACACGACGCATTTCCACAACAATATTACATATATTTTCGAGAATTTAGTATGAATATAATCAGCGAAAAGGCAACGCAACGTCCGATTTTTCATCAACATTCTTTTTATTTCTAAATCAGATACTAATTATATTGTAAAAGAAAATGCAACACATAATTAATACACAGCGATTATAAATGTAGCAATACAAATGTATTGAAAGGGATTCATTCATGGACATATTTTAACCTACTCTCCTTAAGCATCGAGCGCTCAGTCCGATAACTTCATAATCATGTACCGGTAGTGGAATCTAAGCGCTGTGTGGAAGTGTAAATCTAACCTAAAACTTCAATTTCCCAAAAAGATTGTACAATTTATTTTGTCGAGTATACTATTATTTACCGCATTTTTCTTTATAAGATCTCTACGACGTTTTTCTTCATCAAAGAACCGGTTATAATACCATTCAACATCACCAGGTTCTTCCAGAATTCCAATGTAACAGAATACATCATTTCTTTTTAATTTTAGAATATCTGCATCAACCATTATCTCTTCACTTTTGTTCTTCAAAATTAGTCTGAAATAGAAAGACGTATATAATAAAGTCAAATGGCAAATCCATCAAAATACAAATAAACACTTTACTGTGCTGTCACGTATCAAGCATGACATTGTTACAACTAATGGAATGTTAATTGGTAATTATTTTACTGATCGTTGGTTCAAAAACAGATACTTCGGTAATCAGCGATTTTCCGAAAGTTTCAATATTGTTTCACCCGAAATTATTATCTCGGGTAATTTTGAACGAGAAAACCAAATTGTCCTTGACAAATAAAATACCATACACTCGTCGGATATAACAATGACAGAATGTGATGTTGATGAAGTGATATGTCAGTGAATAAACGTATTGTGCAGGTCAGGTATTCCAAAACCTATCTGAACATTGTACATAGCTTTATAAATAATATGTCTGATGAATAGATTAAAGATATGAAGATATGACTGTTCAATGCATTAATACCTGAATATTGATTCATAGAAGAAGATATATTTGTAGAGTTTATCTAAAGGTGTACTGTGTAGAAGATCGCATTTCTTCAGCAGTTTGTTATAAGGTAAAGGTTCGTTAGAGGCAATGTCTTCTTCTGTAAGCTCGGTTAATTCGTCAGTTTCCTCTTCAAATATTATATCAGCTCCATCGTTCTCGGGAGTAATTTCTGGAAAAAAAATAAAAATGGAGGCGTAAAATGAGGGCTCTTGATATAAGATTAACTATTCAAAATATTGGAGCAAATATATGTTTTAAGTTAATATTTAGAAGATATAATTTACATCATGGAATTTGCAAAAGAAAGCGGTATTACATGAGCTCAAATGCAACCTTTAAATTGTTTAATTATACTACCGTATGTGTCTTTCGGTTATGTTTAAAGTGTTAACAGTTTGGTTAACATGGTTACCTTCCTCCTCTTCCTCGCCAGTACTTAGTGCTGCTTTAGCATCGTTCTCAGCAAGTGCGAGAGATTTCTCGTGTTCCGCTAGTTTCTTTGCTACTTCATCCTCCTTAGGTAACACGTTACTAACTCCAGATACAACCTCTGTAATGTACGGTTAAGATCTAGTTTTGTGTCGTGTCACACCATGAAATTGAAGTCAACAAAGATGAAGAAGTACTAATTTAGATTCTTATAATGGGTTTACAAGTAAATGACTTACTTAAATGCGTAGCCAATTCGATTTTACAAATATTAAAATAAAGAGCAGTAATACCAATTACAAAAGAAATAGAAACATAAAAAAATAAATTCAATGATATTTACTTGAGCCTACGTCAGTCAGCTTATCTAAGGATTCGCCAGCAAAGCTTTCCGTTACCGTGGCCGAATTTTTGATTGCAGATGTGGCTCCAACCTGTAATGAAATATTAATTCCAGGTTTCGAACATTTATGCCAATTTCAGACGTTATGTCAGGTTGTTTCGCCGATTACTGATAACTTACAGTCACGTTGATTTCGGTCAGTTTCTAGAAGTATTCAATTTATATTAGTGTAGCTTTCGTACAATGTTAATACATTTTGTCAAATTTCATTTACTTGAGAAGGGTTGTAAACAAACTGGGATGTGTTGAGTCAATTAAAAAACGGTTAGGAAATGAATGATATATAGACATAGGATACACGAAAACGGTATTCTGGACTAATTTTGAATCGACAGTAGGTCTTCACATGTATCTTAATTATAGTCGTTTTGTTCTTAGCAGCGTGTTTAAGACTGATGATTTTTTTTTCTGTTTTTTTAACTAACTTTCAAACTGTTTCACCATACTTACCCTAGCACTATCAGATACACTGCCGGAATCTTTTGTGAGATCATCTACAAGAGAGATCATGCCACCAGCTTGATCGATATCTTTAACGCCTTCAGATACAGAGTCGAGAGCACCAATCAGCTTCGATTTAAACTAAAATATAACAAATAATGATATGGTAATTAAGAACTTGGTAATTCAATGAAAGATCAGTGATTAATCGAGTCCGGTTTTTGGTTTTTGTTTTGTAATTCACCATTAGTCTAAATTAGCCTCAATGTCTATAACTTAGGTAGGTTTTAGTTAATACAAGTCCATTATAATAATTTAACGAAACAGCAAAGCTTTTTGTGTCGACTTTTCTGGTACTTAATTCACCAACATGAATTGCCATTTACCTCCGTCATTGCTTCCTTGGCTTCAAACTCTTCCTCTTCCGATGCATTTGCCTAGAATACAGGATAACAATTATATAGAAATATATTACTATAAATTTGGTTTGATGGAAATGGTGCGCAATTTTCTTTGACATTACGAAGATTACTTGATGATACGAACTACTAGTAGTAGTTTAAATAAAAAACGACAAACAACAAAAAGCGTTTTATTAATACGAAATCTTCTTGAAGAATCAGTTTACAGCGTTTGACTTCTGCTCAATGCTGACTCAAATCGGATTTGTTCCATGTAAGTTAAATGTTAACATTATACAAACGTGATCACTTAAAAATCATTTGCAAAACATTATCTGCGACCTTTGACTCTTTAAGATATCAATTACAAAAAACAAACGTAAACATACCGACGTGGTGGCAATTGAAGCGGTAAGGGCCGACACAGCCCTCATTACGCCGGTTGTATCTTTAGATTTCATAAGATCATCGAGCTGATCCAGTAGATTTGACGAGTTGCTTAATCTGATCTCAAATGTGACGTAAGCTGATGACGTCAGTTTGTTCTTTGTCACATACAGTATCATGGCGAATGAACTGATGTCACTCCGGAAATATTCAGACGGTAAGTTGAATTCGCCGTTGGGAAACCGCAGATCTATGGTAAGATTCGTGGCGCCCTGAAAGCATGGTTTGTACTCATACATACGTACAGGGTTCTTCGATGTGTAAATGTTTGTTATCCCGAATACAACCAAAGATGATTTATTTACCACGCTCGACATAGATTCAAGTTTGTCCACAGAGAACTCAGACTCTGGCATAAACACAAGATCGTATTCGATACCTTCGTGATTGTTGAAATCCGGATCGATTGATCTCTGGAACTTTAACATTGTAGTTCCGTAAACCAAAAACCATAAATGTTCATCATTACCTTCGATAACCGCGTGTGGGCGTGATGGACTAACATCCATGAAAAACTCATGTGCGGAATATACAAGAGGATGGTTGGACGGTGATACCACTAGTGTCGCTATGTAAGAACCAAATGGAAGTGAAGATCGTGGGTATTTGAATATCTTCTCTTTCGTTTGTAGAATACATATCCCTGTATCATGGTAAGGACGTCGGACAATTCTTCCATTTTCCATGACAAGTTTGTCTGTCCGCCAAGAGTGTGTTGGGACAGAACTTCCGCAGCCACCCATTTGTACTGTTGCCGTGAGGTTAATTTGCTCTGAACGGTAATATTTAAGATGATTTTGAGCAGATGACATATACTTGACGGGAATTTCTAGGTCTGATTGATGGCATGAATCACTGCTTAGATTGGCCACAACGACTTCAGGACAAAGTGTATCTCTTGCCCAGTTGAAATGATTTGCTACCTGAACGCTTACTGAATATGTTCCTGGTGTTTGGAATCGATGTATCACTTCTATCGTACCGTCACGAAGTCTCCGTGCAAATGTAGTGTTACTGGTGTATGGGGTACTTGCGTCGTCGGGAATCGGTGCCATTGTTGATGTAATTATCATGCTTGTCGTCTGGGTCGGCGTCGGCTCTGTTGTGCTTGTAATTGGTGGTGCATGTGTCTTTTTTTCACCGGTGTTTATATCGGACGCATTACCAGAATGATCCGTGCTGTTTATGTCCATATGTGATGTTCCGTTGACACTCATTGTATCAAACATGACAGGGGAATAAGTGCTGTTGTCAAAATTGGTTTGAATGGTAGTAGGGGAAGTTGTTGAGTTCATTGTTGAATTTGAATTGTCAAAGTCTGAACCATTTACTTCTCGACGTTTACGGAGATTCGCTGTTTCTGTTGTAGCATCGAATATTACAGTTGTAAAGTCTGTATGATATGGTGAGGCAGTAGCGTTATATTGCTCTTGCATTCCTGTGGTATAGTTTGCATCGTAAGACGAAGTAACATTCATGTTGAAAGAAGTAGAATTTTCCATCGCTGTTGTCTGTGCTACGGTACTCATGGTCGTTGTTGTCGTTTCTTCAAAATGCTCCGTCTCCTTCAAATATCTGTCTGTAAACACGAACGTTTCGTCTTGGAATTCGACTACATACGTCTTGTCTGATCCTTTCGGGCAACGTATGATAGCCTTCGCGGGTTCATCGGGTACAAATCTACCCACCGAGGGCATTGTAATGTCAACATAACGGATGCGTTGTCCAACTTGCACTGTTATACATTCTATCACGGAAGAAATTCTGTTGAAAGCTCGTACACAAATCTCATAGAGTCCCCAATCTGGGTATTTGTAATAATGATGATAAGTTGGAAAGAAGAACTGGTCACTGTAATCATGATATGTGTCCACATAACCGTTTCCTTGGTCAATCTGAAAGTTTATTTTCATTGGGCCACGTACACCCTCGTTTAGGTCAATCAGCAGTTCAACCGGTTCCTCTTTATCAGTTCTATTTGTAACTGACAGAGTTATAAAACGCAGTGGAACCTCAACCGAAACTAACATATCCGAGGTGTTGTAACTTATATCATTGGACACATTAGCTTGTACGAAGTAATATCCCAATACGGGGAACATTATTTCAAACATGATATCACTGGAGTGAGGTAGATTATGAATGTAGAAAATCTGGTCTTCTCCAGCACTAAAAGATACATTCAAAAACATATTGTTTCCAGGCGGGACTCGAATAGTTATATTGGTTGTAAGATTCCAAGCTCCGTCAATGATGGGCGAGAAAATCTCCGGCTTCTGAATTTTATTTTGCATGCTCACGATTCTCTTATCAATTTCAACATCATTATATGTGTACTCAATGAAATTGTCTTGGATTGAAAGCAGTTTAGGACTTATTTCGAATTCGGTTGGATTGGTTGCATTCAGCACAATGTCTTTGTCGAGGTTTTTGACTTTTAAATTTTGAAAAAAATCCAAATCGCCTGCGAATGGAGTAACAAAACTCAGTGCGTTGTCATGGAAATGGAATGTTGTATCTAATTTCTTTGATAAGAAGTATGTATTATTATGTATATCGCCATATGGATTAACACAATCGACATGTAATTTATACCGACCGAAATGTTGGTAGATATGAGTGGTATGTGCTGTTTCAACGTATTCTTCAAGACTTAACATCTCCACGACGGTTTCATTGTTGTCGCCGTATGTGATATGACAAGCGCCTGTTGCGTAATCGACGTTTGTGAAATCTATATTTGCATAAAGATTCTTGTCTCCATGGAATGTTTCAAGGATAACAAAGTCTCCTGGATATCCTTCATCGATATCTTCAACATAGAAATCAGTGGATCCCGCAATGTTGGCCAGACCTAATTCAGCTTGTACCGTGATGTCGTACCTTCCTGCCGTCTCCCAGTAATACGATACCTGTTTGTCAGTCACATCAGCAGACGTTCCGTCGCCGAAATCAATCGTAAATGGTACGTCGGCTATGAAATTTGAATCTATGTTGATGATTACAGATTCTCGTGGCTTCACGTAAGGTTTGTCGCCCAACTTGACCACAGTGACGACAATCGAGTAATCAGAATTGTGTCCTGCGAGTCCGGATGCCGAGTAGAATTCCCAGTCTGTGTCGGGGGAGCATAATGTCGAGTCTTGTTGTAAAATCGCAATAGAATTCGCGTCTGCGCATGCGCATTGATCCTTATTCCGGATAACTGCAATTGCCTTAGCAACAGAAGAACAAATTTCCCGGCAACTAAACACCGTTGTTTCTTCCGGCACTGGAAAAATTCGATCTGATGCAAATGGTCCACATCCGAGCCATAATATGTCGGTGTCTATAATAGAGTAATTCTGGTTACTTGTTTAATAAAACAATTGATACATAAAAAATGTTTACACAATATGTTTGTTTCGCTGAACACGTTGTGGATAAGATTTTGTTTTACATCTTGCAAGAACTTGATTCTTTGCTTTAGATATTCGTTCAAAGTTAAATATATCTCAGTACATTATACACAAGCTGTTTTGTAGTGTTTGTTTATTTGTATACGCATGTATGATAGTAATGTTTATATAATTTGTTAGATGGCCTTTATTGGGGTATGAGAAGTTACACTACACAAAGAACGCCACATATTTAAGAAAACGCCCCCCCCGCTCCCTCACAGACCCCGGGGACACAACAGTTTTACAAAACATTAGAGACTGAGGTGCAAGTGTAAAAATGTAAAAGGAACGGTCTGGTTGACCATTACAAACAACTAAAACCATCTTTAATTAAGGAAGTATTACTCTATTATCATGTTAATGAAACTGCCTGGGTTATTTTATTCTTTTTAATAAAGCATGCATATACATACATGTATACCAAACATTCTAAAATTTAAAAAACAATCTTGCAATACGGTCGGTTGGGTACAACAGAAATGCTTACCGATATCGTTCAATGGAAATGAGATTGTCCAGTCATAAATGCCAAGTTTAGCAACCTCAAATCTAGATTCCTCTGTGAGGGATGTGCCGTCTACGTTCAGTCCAAACTCTAGCCCCATGAAGGCATCGAACGCCAATTGTTGAAAGTTCCGTCCTTCCGGGTCGGGATTCTCGTGGCTTGCACCATCAACCATCAGTACCAGGCCATAAATAGAGTCCCATGATACATGTATGTTCACCCAGAGTCGGGGTCGGACCCGGAACTTGACTCTCCAAACCAGATCATCAAGGGCCACGCCGAATTCATACTCGTCACCATATCGCTGAGAAAGAAATCAGACTCGTGATAAAACAACCTATGTTAGATCATTTATATTGTCTTGTTGCAACTAGATAAGTTGTTTTGTATTTGGAAGTCATTTATACTACATCAGATGAGGCCGCGGGTATTTGAAATGATACGTTATGATAAGCTTATTATAAACAAATCGTTATTCTTAGCCTATGATCGTGTGTAAATGATGTGGTATACGTATTTTACCAAAACGCTAAAATTTTGAAAAAATGTTGAGCTATTAAAAGCAATTTATAGTTTGTTGCAATGACGGTAAAGTCACAGCATAGCGAATATCAACAATGTTAAAGAGACTTCTTAGCTAACATTTTAGAATTATTTATAACGTTTTTGACGTTAACATGAATATGATAGCGGAATACCTGAAGCAAATAGAGGCCGTTTGCGTACCACATGTGACCACCGGAACTGAGGACGATTATATCCGAAGCATCTTCGGCAACTTCCGTAAACTTGATCCAAAGGTTCACTGTGAGACCATTTGAACATCTGGACAGGTTACCGAGACACCAATGTGGCCATTCACCCAGAGTACCGTGAGATCCATCCAGTGTGATGTCTGTACTTACGATGGCATACGGATCGGAGTCGGTCTCATTTCTCTCCTGGTACTCAAACTTAAAACTTCCAGCGTAACATAGCGATAGACCTGTGAAATAACTGTGTGAATTTCTGGAGTTCTTTAACTTTACAATTGTTTACAATGATAATTAAAGATATATTATGCTTTTGTTCATTTGTTTACCTAAACAAACATGAAAAATCTACTTTATCTAGTTTAAAACTTCAATAAAAATGCATTATCACAGAATACATTTACATTTCTCAGTATTGGTCGAAGAAGGCGTTTGTAATATCATAAACTTAAAAAGAACTTCTAGTTTTTAACAAGCGGGTGTTTGTTTACTAGTTTTGTCTGTTTGTAATACGATTAAACAAGATTGTTCTAAACGGTTATACATGGCAATGGTTCTTTTTAATGATGGTTTAGCCTATGTAACTACAAGACTGGATGACGCCCATTAAAAAAAAGGTTTAGATGAGCCAGATATATTATTAAAGCTATACAACTAAACGGTGTGTATCATTAGAATGGTAATTATATTGGCAATCATGCGACAAAGCGAGGCATACAAAGATTCATGTTATTCTGCACTTTAAGAAATGTAATCCCTGCTTACCGGTATGCACATTGTTAATCGTTGAAAAATAAAATTATTAATCAATTACAGAGCTGGAGATTGTTATGTCGAATATGGCACAATTGTATTAATTCAACACGTCACCAACGCAATGATTCGATTAATCAAAATCCGATCAGCACCATGTATTATTTAACTGTTGATTTGATTTCACGTATTATTGATTTGTAACAAAATGTAAAAGCAACAATCCGATTCAAGACATGGCTGAATGAGTAATTAAATAACTTTCACTGAAATAGTAAGTTTTATTTTCGCCATTCATAGCTAAATATTCTGTAAAGACGTATCTCGCCTATCTGAACGTTGAATATTTGAACAGGCTTCATCCGGAAAGTGATCGGGCCAAAGCATGTACAATATCAAACGTTGCAATGTGTTACCAATTCAAATATCATGTTTTATCATGTTACGCACGGACAAAACCCGCGCTTGTTTTAATTTAAAGATATTAAATAGTCGTTTTTTTTCGACAAATAAAAACGAAATATAGTTTCACGATTTTGGTTGGGTAAAATAAATTGAACAAATACTGAGAATAATATTACTTTAAAGCACATCAACTAATTAGAACACTTATGATCCCAAATATTTTGAATTATATTATACAATTATGTATTTGACGAAAGGCAATGTCAATTCAATTACCTTACCTTATAAAAACAGTAGTACATATATACATTTGATGTATGCATAATTAGACAGCTCTGTTAACAATATGATATCTTCCATCTTCCCAACCTAACAATTTTAGAAGTTAGAATCGCGGAGTGTGGAGTTTTAAGAATCCGTTTCGATTCTCATTTCTTTCATTTTTAAATTATATATAGAAAGTGTGCGGTAAAACTCATATCTCTTGTTTATACAAAAACAGATCATGTTGAGTTCTTGTCAATTTCGCGGACTGTGCATTAAAATCATTTCAAGATAATTATATACTCACCTAGGTATGCAGTATAAGAACGTTACATGATATTATTTCATTTTACTCAATGATGAACGCTAAATTTTCTTTCAACTAACGGGTATTTCATATCAAATCGAGTTTTAAAACACACCAAAGTGATAGTTAAAAGACACGTCGCGGGTATGGAAATGTGCGTTTATAAATGTACCGAGTATATATGAATATTGTTTTTAAATGTCCAAGTAGCGACTTTATTCCATCGTCGCGGTTTTTTATCTTTAAAAAGGTCATAAATAAATCTTATAAAACTTACATGCCGAGACAAGAAGTGGCAACATCCACTTTTCCATAACCATTCACTATTGTTTTAGTTTGAAAATCACTTTTATAAAAAAAATCGTCAAAATTCACTCCCCATTCTATAATGTCCAAAGCTCGTTCTGTTGAAAATTTTCGATTGCACAATTCAGTTACGGGGAAGAAATTTGATAAAAGCGACCAAAGTCCGGACCTTCGTTACGCTGTAATAAATACTTGATGAATGTTGGCTTTATTGAGTTAATTGCTTCGTGTATTTGGCCAGGTATTGATGGTTTGGGTATGCGTATCACCACCAACGATATTAAGACAAAATCTAATTACAGAATTCAATAAGACGAGAGATGAATAATAGATTAGATCGCGTGTTTGGGGAAATATCATAGCATCTTACCCGGGCAATAAACATGTTTGTTGTGCGGTAAAATGTTCCCGGGTAATACGTGTCAGCGTGCTAACTTTGTTGTAGTTTTATTTCAAGTAGATACGATTCTCAGGAAAGAATCATAATAAAAGGTAGTTAAACTCTCGAGTCAAATAAGATGGAGACATAAACACGATGTTTGATTAGAGCAACTTGACGTAGTCTTTAAGTATCGGTCTATGACCTGGATTTGTGTTGCGTCCGATACTTCGACTTCTCTGCTGAAATTTGAGAATCGTTAATTATTCATGTCCATTGTTGTATTTTCCAATGAAAACTAACAATATCGCAAATCAAATAGCCAATGGTCAATCCGTATAAAACTGTCGTACATGACAGTACAGATGTGTCGCCCAGAGTGGAGGGCAGTGAACGTATAATTTATATGCGGATTGGTAGACAGAGCATTACACATATATATGCGGATTGGTAGATAGAGCATTAGACGTATATATGCGGATTGGTAGATAGAGCATTACACATATATATGCGGATTGGTAGATAGAACATTACACGTATATATGCGGATTGGTAGACAGAGCATTACACATATATATGCGGATTGGTAGACAGAGCATTACACGTATATATGCGGATTGGTAGACAGAGCATTTCATGTATATATGCGGATTGGTAGACAGAGCATTACACGTATATATGCGGATAAGTAGACAGAGCATTACAAGTATATATGCACCAAGCATGCATGGATATCTCTGCCATTGAATGTGAGCCTGAGACTATTTGTTTAATCCGAGTATGAAAATGTCAATGTTTGTGATTGAACCCACAGTATGCACATCATACAGAAAGGTTTTAAAATATAAAGTCTTGTTTTGAGGAACACGAAAAATCGGTCAATGGCGCTACCGGGATTCGAAACGGGGTCTACGAATTGCCGGTCCGTTATGCTAACCACTAAACAAAGCTAGCTTTCTGTGAAACTGTTAAGTTAATAATTAATAGGATGTATAATGACTACAAAGTATTGAAATGATGCTCCGATCAACAAGACATAAACTGAATATCTCAGTCTACGAGACACGGCACGGAACAAGTTGTATGTAATCATTGTAAACGTGTTTACTTCTTACACAGTCCAGGAACATTATAACGTTATAAGACACTGTAACAACATTGGATATGATCAAAACAAGGCAAGATCAATCTGGATCATTCTGGAATTATATAATCCAAGCAGGGGAGCAAAGTTACCACTCTATAATACATCTTCATTTCTTATTCATCAGTTTGCCCTACAACCTACGTATACTAGGAATATATACCCTTTGATGTACAAACATCTATACAGAACTAAAGAAGATGTCATTAATGAATCATGACGGACTTTGAAGGATACTGAACCATTCCATCACATACCATATTTCCTGAACAAGGCATTTCTCCCGGTTCAGAATCAGTATTCTAAAGGTTTCCCCCTATATATATTTAAAACTAACAATGGGAGTTTTTTTTACTGTTTTATTTACCAGAATTGTAAGTGAAATTCTTTATCATGTATAACAAATTACCGATATAAGAAGTATAAAAAGATACTGATATTGTGCTATATACACTGATCAAACACTACATTAACAGTGAATCTAATTATAATGAGCCTAAGTATTGGTCTTCGAATAATATTGTGAGATTGTTTTGATATGCCCATATTCTTAAGTGGAGCATTCCATTCCTGGAAACAGGTATTGCTATTCATTGAAACTCCGGCAGTAGCAGCCAGCTGTTTAATCTTCTAATGATTAACAATTACAAAAGCCTGTTAGGGCCACTGATAAACAAACTAGAAATATCTCCATAGGGCACAGATGCCCTCACTCCCAGTCTTTGTCACATAAGCAAATGCTATTATTCTGCTCGTGGTTTGTGAATGTGTATCAAAATTACCAAGTGAAAAACTTTACAGATTATGGTGATAAGTCAAGGGCAATAACTTTACAGATTATGGTGATAAGTCAAGGGCAATAACTTTACAGATTATGGTGATAAGTCAAGGGCAATAACTTTACAGATTATGGTGATAAGTCAAGGGCAATAACTTTACAGATTATGGTGATAAGTCAAGGGCAATAACTTTACAGATTATGGTGATAAGTCAAGGGCAATAACTTTACAGATTATGGTGATAAGTCAAGGGCAATAACTTTACACTTACTGGTGCACAACTACACATGCTGATGAACATTCATGTAAAGTTTTGTGAATCTGGGTCATATACTTTTGGAAATTCACGCGACACAAGATTGCACACTATGTATGCTATAATTTCAATAAGTTAAGGGCCATAACTTTACACTTATTGGGTGGGGCCAAATATGAAACCCCAGGTGCACCACTACACATGCTGATGAACATTACTGTAAATTTTGTGAGTCTAGCTAAAATACTGTTGGAGATACGTGCAACACAATACTTTGTGACAGACGGAAGGACGCACGGACAGATGGACAATGGCAAATATATATGCACCCCCCCCCCCTTTTTAGAATGGGGGCATAAACAATATTTAAAACTCTCAATAATGCCAAAAAGTCGTATCAATGCTAAAAATAGTCTGAACACACACACAAATGTGTTATTACCTGTTTCAAAAGGTACAATTATGAGTTTTAAAACTCGTTATACATTCATAATTACTATTTCTGAAGATGTTTTAGTGCATTTTGGCGAGTTCATGCCAATTCCTTTTGAAAGTCGTAATAACACCAATGTGTTACACACATCTAGTGGGCTTATATCAGTGATATATCATACTGAAGTAGGCAATTTTGAAAGAAGAATACAACATCTTCCCTGGTCAATTTGACACAAAGTAAAAGCTCGATAATACGACTACCCTTCGGACCCTTGAAAACTGGTCTTCATATTGAGGATGAATAAAGAGCAAACCAATCAAAATGGACTTGAAACATGTGGTCATATTTTTGAGGTGGTCTTATTATTGAGGTGGTCTTTAAGAGAGGCTTTACAGTCAACATTCAGACATTCATCAGATCACAAATGGCTGATGAGAAGTACTGTGCAATTTTATTAGATACTGCACAATAGGACTTATTGTTACATATAGCCATGTGATTCTTTCCTAATAGAAAATTGTGATTCTTTCCTTATAGAAGTTTAACTAATTATATGCTATAAAGTTTACTGCTTACAATCATTTCCAACTCAATTCGCAATTTCAGAGAAAGTAAGTATAAAAGTTGTGCTGGCAATGTGACATAGAAAGCATATAGTCACCAGGAAAGTGTGTGCAGACATGAAACTATGAACATTAACTAACTATATCAAATATCTTTGTTCAAGATTCTTTTTGCAGGCTTCCCGGCAGTTTCTGACAAAAAGATAGTGGAAGTTTGAGGGCTATTCTGAACTAATTTTAGGGCTTAAACGAGGAATTTTAGGACTCCATTCGGAAATACGATGGCTGTTTCAGGAATCATTGACCTCTGAAAAGTTGAGACAATACCAACTCACACATAGGAAGTCATAGTATGTTTACCAGTGCTCAATACTCTTCAACTGACCTTAGCTGTGAACTCAAGAATCAAATCTTTGTACACCAGTCACAGCCAGTACCAAGCTGAAGCTAACGAAACACAGGCAAACTATTTGAAAAGCCACAAAAGAACTAGAAAAACATTGTTTAATACAGTTTAGATATACATGTATAAACATATAAAGTAATTTTAACTCAATCAATATTCACATTGATAAGAAACATGAACATTTCAATGAAAAATTATGACTTTTTTAGGAAATTCACTTTTTTAGGAATTTTACGGCAGCCAGAAAAGCCTGTTTTTGTTTACACTACATAACGTAAAAACAACATTTCAAGAAAAACTATGCTATCATAGAAGAAAAAATTCAACAAATTAATATGTACATGGAATGCAATTTGAGGTACCGTATATCACAATATGAAACATATGTACAAATTCCTCACATGCATTTCTAATATGTTCCTTCACCATACATGTATAATTGAAATGGTATTACATTATCACAATACAAATGTACATGAAAATGATCTTAAAATACAAATTGAACACATCACAATATGCTCAGTTTGTCTCTCATGAATAGTAACAAGAAATCTCTTTAAAAAAGATAAACGGCGTAGATGGAATGATGTCTTGCAGTATGTTAAATAGGAATTACAGTACTCACGTAATCTATAACATGGTCTGTCTTCAGTAATTGGACAAACGAAATGTTATTTAATTAGTGCTATATATTGTTGTATAGTCAAAAGTTACACAATTTGCTATAAATTGAAAAATAACATTTTTGTGCAATAATTTATTAAGATTAGTAGAAACAAAATCTAATCTGCTGAAGTTCAGTCAGACATTAAATCCTGTCTTTGTTTTCATTGCGATTCAAGCACGATGTTAACGGTATATTGTACATGTATATATATAATATATATTGCATATTTGTACCGCAGGATTAGAGGGAAATACCCATATTACTATACAACATTTGATTAGTCTAAATGTAGGTAAAAATGTAGGTAAAAATGTTGGTCTAAATGTAGGTCAAAATCAATGTTATACAGCCACACCGAAAATATTAACATCAAAATAAAAGTAGACTGTGCACTTTACCATCTGTCAACATTTTGTTTGTTTCCTTTATTAGGCTAGTAGGAATTGGTATTACATATCATATTCACATTCTTTAATTTGATGTAGAAAATGTAAAATGGCACAGCGGTCTTTGCTTGGTGAAAGGTATTTAATAAATTAGACAAAAAGCAACAACAAATGAGCTAGGCCAGTCTTTCCCGCAGTATCATTCAGCAACAACAAATGAGCTAGGCCAGTCTTTCCCGCAATATCATTCAGCAACAACAAATGAGCTAGGCCAGTCTTTCCCGCAGTATCATTCAGCAACAACAAATGAGCTAGGCCAGTCTTTCCCGCAATATCATTCAGCAACAACAAATGAGCTAGGCCAGTCTTTCCCGCAATATCATTCAGCAACAACAAATGAGCTAGGCCAGTCTTTCCCGCAATATCATTCAGCAACAACAAATGAGCTAGGCCAGACTTTCCCGCAATATCATTCAGCAACAACAAATGAGCTAGGCCAGTCTTTCCCGCAGTATCATTCAGCAACAACAAATGAGCTAGGCCAGTCTTTCCCGCAATATCATTCAGCAACAACAAATGAGCTAGGCCAGTCTTTCCCGCAATATCATTCAGCAACAACAAATGAGCTAGGCCAGTCTTTCCCGCAATATCATTCAGCAACAACAAATGAGCTAGGCCAGACTTTCCCGCAGTATCATTCAGCAACAACAAATGAGCTAGGCCAGTCTTTCCCGCAATATCATTCAGCAACAACAAATGAGCTAGGCCAGTCTTTCCCGCAATATCATTCAGCAACAACAAATGAGCTAGGCCAGACTTTCCCGCAGTATCATTCAGCAACAACAAATGAGCTAGGCCAGTCTTTCCCGCAGTATCATTCAGCAACAACAAATGAGCTAGGCCAGACTTTCCCGTCAGTATGACATTTTGTAAAAAATTAGGCTAAAAAAATCACAAAATATTTGTGAGTACAAGAAATGAGAGAACATGTATACAATACAGATCTACCAAGTCTAATATACATACACTCAACAAAATTCCTAATCGGTCAGTTTATATTGTATTATCATTTTTCTAATAATGCATGTATTCACACAAAATTTCACATACCGATATTTGAACAGGTTATGCAGCGAAATATTGATTTTTTTTAGCCGGCTCGCTATGAAATTAATCGTATTGGGCGTATTGACGTTTATAGCACGTTTTGCACGTGCGGGGCATGGACACATATTTGCACGTGTTCGTGTACACTTTTGTCATTGCTGTAGCCATTATATTGGTGGTTATTTCCGTTTTCAACTTGTTTCAGGTGGCAAGAACCTTCAATCTGCGGCTACAAACAAATAATGTCAATTTTTTTTTGAAATTTCAAAAAATAAAACCCACCTGTCGTAAATGAGTTCCGGCCTGTAGCATTCCGACGGCTCGGGCGCGTTCTTCTACAGTCATTCTCACCATGTTTTGTGTTTTTCAAAAAGGATTTTCATCAGCAACGACAAAAGTGTACACGAACACGTGCAAATATGTGTCCATGCCCCGCACGTGCAAAACGTGCTATAAACGTCAATACGCCTAATATGATTAATTTCATAGCGAGCCGGCTAAAAAAATCAATATTTCGCTGCATTACCTGTTCAAATATCGGTATGTGAAATTTTGTGTGAATACATGCATTATTAGAAAAATAATAATACAATATAAACTGACCGATTAGGAATTTTGTTGAGTGTACACTGACATACAAAAGTTTCTTCACACTTGAATATTTGAATTTCGTTACTTTTTCTCACAGAATTTCAAATAAAACATGTATGATCATAAAGTAATATTATTCATCCCATTTCTGTGATGGATAGTTAAGAATCAACAATTTTCACATCTCGGCAGAGGCATAAATCGTATGTGTGTAACTGATAGATCTGACACAGAGAATAAGATAATTTGTTTCAGTTCAAATTTATAAATACTTCTACAGAAAATGATTGCTGTGTTAAAAACATTTTCGATTTATTGCGTGTGAAACAAAAATTAAAATACATTAATTGTAATGGGAAATTGTCAAAGTGTACAGGCACTTTTTGAGGGCAGTGTATGTGTATAATTTACATAAGGTTATATATTTAATCAGATGTAGAACTCCCATCAAAGTTAAGTTTGGAATTTACGATGGTTGAAAATGAGTTGACAGTCAGATAATTCCATTCACAACATATCTGTGGTAAATAAAAATTGCCAGGATCAAAACAACAAGAATAATCAAATTGCCAAGACATACAGACACAAGAACGAACTTCTGGAGTATATGTTTGTGGAGCCAGTGGAATAATCAGTTTAACACCGACATAAATAGAAAAAAACAAGAGCACTGACTATCACAAAATATGCCCGTTCTACAGTTATGTCACTGCAGTGTGAAAAAAATAATTGTAAAAAGGATTATATACAACAAATTTTAGGTAATTTCCGTAATAAAAGGGCGTTAACTCCTGAGTGACTACAGCGATATGGCTGGTTATCCAACTCTTCTGAGACATTATGCCCATACATATTCCCACCAAATTTGGTGATGATAGGACAAATGCTTCTGAAGTTATTGATTGGACAACTAACTGGATGCTGCCAGCACTCCCTGCCAACTTCCCGCCCGTCACCACTGGTGACACTTTAATACATCCCGCTCTATGAACGCCCAATAAAAATTAATTATGAACAATAAAATGTCTAGGACATCTTGTGAAATGAATGTCACTGTGATATGTATGATCATAAAATTATTCCGCTAGGTATGATAAAGACATGCAATAAAATGGTTAGATAAATGAAATCATAAATAACAAATGTACTTGAGCAATATATAACAAAATGATATGAGTAGATTCTTGGTACAGTAGTCTGCAGATTTAAGCTTGTATAGGAATTGACAAGATATTATGTACTATGCATGCAAATCTGTAGTCTGTATACAGACCCTATGGTCTACTATGTTTTATTGGAGAAAACTCCTATAAAATAATGCCACTTTGCGTCTCAAACATATGTAATCATATATGCGCAATATACGTCAAAAACTCAGAGTCAAATAAGATCTAGTTCAAAAATAAAATGATAAATACCATCTGGTTAATAAAAAATATTATCCAGTCGATAGCCAGACTGGGATTGTGTCTGCTGCTGATGGCATTCAGTCTAATAAGTCTCTGGCTTATTAAAAGCCCATCTTTAAGTAGAGAGTATTACTAACATTTATTACTATCACCTGAAGAGCTAAAACTACAATTTTGCCTACCAGTAGGATACAATGTAATCAGCAAATGTAGAGCAACCAGAAGTAATACAAGAATATCATGAACAGCAAACTCAACTATTCAACACTGTTAGATAATACAAAAGAAAGTGATAATTACTAACAAATTAAGAATAAATTGTATTCACCCAGTGAGTACAAAAGATATTTCTGCATCTTGTTTGTGTATCAGCAGGGGGGGGGGGGGGGGGTTTGGGGGGTGAGTGAGGGATATATTGGTGTTTAAAAACAATATGATGAAACACAAGCAATTATTATTGCATATTCAGTTCAGTAGTTGCAAAGAAAACAACTTGCAAGCAAAACTGGCTTCAAACGTTTTACAATAAAAAGGGGCATAACTTTGTTAAAATACAAGTCATGATGTTGCTGCAGACTTGTATGGATTTCATTATCATTCAGTCTAGAATTTGCTAAAAAAACTTGCATACAGGTACAAGCATTTTTCACTAACATTTTGAAGTTTAAAAGCAGCACAATTAAGGGTACTAGACCCTAAACCAAGACAAAATGTGCATCAATGGCAATCCATTTATGAGGTATGAAGATAATAGGAGATGTAGTAAATATATTATGTTTTAAAACTCTAACCTGCAAGCATTAGTGACATGGTCAGCAAATTTGCTTATTCTCCAAGTGAGGCAAAAAATACATCTAAATTGCATATAACAGTCAAGCTGACCATAATATCACACTGGGTAAAAGTGGTCCTAGTTGACATGTAGTCTGTATAAACAAGATTAATAGGACAATACAAAATATAAAATGAAAATTCAGAGTAAATATTATAGATATAATAATTGGTAAATATTTAGTAAAGGTTTGAATATATGACACAAGTACTGTATTGCCAACATGTAACAGGTAAGAGACGAGACAATTGAACAATTCAGTCAGATTTCGGTAGCTGTCATCTCCGTCTACATAATCCACTGTTCATGAAATATGAGATTGTTCCAATAACAATCAGTATAAGGTATCCCAACAACATTGTGTATCGTCTAGGTGACCATAGAACAGTAAACTGTACATTGCCATCCGTACCTGCAACAAATATAACACACGTATTTACTTGGTATTTAGGCAGTTCTTTCATAGATTCGGAACAAACAATTCTGTGATTCAGAACAATAATTTAACTTCAAACAAATTGTTACAACAATTTATATGATTTCTTTCAATCACTGTTTAAAACCAAACATTTGCTATTTGATGCTTCAATGAATACCAGTCAAGTCCTTTATTTCTAATCTCTACATACATGACATCATTAACATTATATTGTATTTCACTATAAGCTATTCATCAATCTTTATATCATGTATTACAAATGTTTTTAAAGGGGTATACTCAGGCTTCCTGAATATCAAATCTGTACTTCATGAATATCAAATCCGTATTTCATGAATATCAAATCTGTACTTCATGAATATCAAATCCGTATTTCATGAATATCAAATCTGTACTTCATGAATATCAAATCCGTATTTCATGAATATCAAATCTGTACTTCATGAATATCAAATCCGTATTTCATGAATATCAAATCTGTACTTCATGAATATCAAATCGGTACTTCATGAATATCAAATCTGTACTTCATGAATATCAAATCTGTACTTCATGAATATCAAATCGGTACTTCATGAATATCAAATCCGTATTTCATGAATATCAAATCAGTACTTCATGAATATCAAATCGGTACTTCATGAATATCAAATCGGTACTTCATGAATATCAAATCAGTACTTCATGAATATCAAATCGGTACTTCATGAATATCAAATCAGTACTTCATGAATATCAAATCAGTACTTCATGAATATCAAATCCATACTTCGTGAATATCAAATCCGTACTTAATGAATATCAAATCTGTACTTCATGAATATCAAATCTGTACTTCATGAATGAATAATTTTACTTTAAAAGTAGACAACAAGAGAAATGTATTACAATAAAAAGTTGTTTGCATCTCTAAGAGAACAGCCATGTCTAAATCACTGACCAGCTATACACAGCACCATCATCATCATCAATACTCGTCATAAAATATAAATGTTCCATAAGTGAGTGACGATCTACAGTTTACCAGCAGAAATCAACACAACCAAAAACCAATGTAGTAATATATCTAAACATCTTTAGTGCAGAGAAACCAAATGTAACAAATGATACATACCTATTATAAGGACTACATAACCAATATCCACCACACCCATCCTGTAACTACACGTAGGGGCAGAAATCTCTAACATAGAGTGTGCACCCTTTACATCCAATGTAAGATAGGAATCAATATATGTCAGATCTTGTCTGTTGACTGTCCAACTAAATTCATCATCTCTTAAACAATCATCACAGGTAAAAACTTGAGCCTGAAAGCAGACACAGTAGACCATATGAGTGCTAATTTCTAAGTATATCCTAATGAAGGAATTGATTTCACAAACTAAGCACTGTGTTTTGGTGGCTAATTTTGATTTAAAGAATTGAGTGAATGAGAAAATATTTACAAGTTTTGTGTAATTTGCTTTTTGCATTTGGACTACAGAAGATTTTTTAAGAATTAATGTATATTGGAGTAAAACTTTTCTCAGGTGACTTCATCATTTTGTAGTTTACTTTTCTATTTTGTTGTTTAATACTGGAATCATTATAAACAGAAAAGTAGATGTTGTAAACTGAAAATGGCTTGGTTGTCACTAATACAGGTTTTCTCATGGAACAACTCATATTCGTATATACTAGGCAAAACGTCAAACCCAACATCTGGGGAATTTCCAGTACATTTAAGGTGGCATAACATTGAGTTCTCTCCCCTTCTTTCTACATTCCTTCAAAACATATACCATAGAAGGAATATTGAAAGGGAGAGAACTCGTGACAATCTCCTGTGGTCAAATTAAAGGGGAGCAGCCATTTTGTTTCGGCAAGCAACTGTTATGACTCAACCATGCAAGAATGGGCACCGCACACAGAGACATTGACAACAAAGGGATCATGAATTAGACAATAACTTCCATTATTAAACCACCTCTCAGTAAACAGAAGAGATTTTTCAAAATCTGTATCGATAACAGATTGTTTTTGTATTGTTAACATATTGATATCATTTCTATTGATGACAATATCCCAATATAAAATACACCTTTATTAAAATCTGAAAGTCAAAATAAAATGTATTTTTCTAACAAACATTTTAAATCACCACCCAAGACACAGATATAAGGCGAGGTATTAAAATAACTGCCCATACATTGTGCTTCATTAAATTTAATTGCACTCAGTACTCATTATGTTCTCATAAACAAAATATCTGAGCTTGTCAGTGTACAGAGTTGAAATTGCAGAAATACTTCAAATATTTGTATCTGAACATGATAAATCATTACAAGGTATGATTAGGCTACTTCGGACTCAGCTGAGACAGTGTAACACATGATAAATCATTACAAGGTATGATTAGGCTACTTCAGACTCAGCTGAGACACTGTTACACTTTATATGTGTTTACCAGAAACATTGCCTATAAAAGTGTAAAGGTTTACTTATACACTGCAGGGCTCTAGAAATATTTTTCATATACACTTTTCCCTAGTGTACATGTAAAATTTGACTTAAATTTAATGGGGTACAGACTAACCGTTAATGTGTGCATGAACTACTCTTGTTTATTTGTAATATTTTTTTGATTAGCTATATTGGGGTAGATCTTTGCAGTGGGGTGGAAATTTTTAACTTAAGTTAGACAGCTGGGGTCGATCACCATCACAGTATGGACCAAATAAAAAGGGCCATTTGTGGAGGTCATTTATATAACATTGAGTCCAGACCTTTAAAACAGACTTGTCCTGGACTAACTATGACTCAACTGTTGGTAGTCTGAATTAATCTTGTCCAGGATGTTGGGCTAGTGTATATATAATCATAACTAAGCAAGCCAGTACACAGAATCTATGACTGCATGCATATTCATTCTATCTTGTGTAACCGATAGTTGCTTGACCTGCAGGTAAGTTAGATAAAGACCTGGAAAGCACACGAATGCTTGTCTTCTGACTGGGATAAGTGCAAGGAACTGAAAGCATAGTGTACTTACATAAGTACAGGTGAACGGACTGACAGGAACAAATCAAGCCATACAACATATACCAAAAATAAAACAATTACCTTATGCCAGTGAGCAGAGAGAATCAATTTAGGTTTGAGCCTCTTAGTGATCTACAACAGAAAGTTTAAGAGAATGATATCTCAGCAAAATATTAATATTCATAATTCTACACCGAAAATACAACTAAAACAATAGAAAATATACATTTGTACAGAAATACACCCCACAGTGATGAAGTTCATAATTTCCTTATAATAACAATGAGTCACAAGAACTATCTTTAAAAAAGATGGTCGGCGAAACCTGAAGCTATCAAAGTTGCAATCTGAAGGCTAAGATTTGTTGTGCAACATAAAACATTGCTTGATGACGCTACACTACAGTAACTCGAATACCTGTAAGGGTTTATTTTGATACAACCATTCATAGACACACACCTGTAAAAGACCATTCATAACAATGCAATGGAGTCACATGAACTAATGCAAGCAAAATGGAATATAAGGATGATGCACAAGACATAACGTACAACCAGGTATTGTTATATCAAGTAATTCATTCAAATGGAAACTATTATACAGCATGCCATATTTTTTCAAAATCAGAGAAAAGGCAGATATCAGGTAATAAAGCTTTGATGACCTTAGAAAAAAGTTTTATCAAGTTATCATGGAGAATACTTGGAAAACGAATGTGTTTTTCAATAAATGTTACCTAAAATTTTCCCAATTTAGACAGTTCAAACGCTTATTTCCCAATCACACCGGACCCAGACCCATTTCCGAAATGGTGAAAAAAGCCCTGGTGAATGACATGTTATATACAGAAGATATATAACTTACAGGGAATGAAAAATGTTTGGGTCCCATCATAACAGTCTGATGATTTGCAAGTACAGTGTACTGTGATGTTCGTTTGTGCTTCAGTTTCTCTGCATTCTCAACTTTGTCTTCTGTCAAGGCGTAAGTCAGAAGATCGAGCTACAAACAGCAATGTGAAGACATGAGAATTGATGGTATATTATCAAGTACGTAACCATAGCTTATATATGAACTTGTATGTTATAAATAATGTCATAAACAGATGTGTTTGCTTACAGTTAACTGGCTGACCTTGATGTTTTACTGTTAGTACAATTCATGGACGAAACCTCTGAAAGTCAGACATAGCAATCTGCACCTAATCTGCATCTAATACAATTACAAGGAATCTACAAAAATGCAATTACAAGGAATCTACATAAAATGCAATTACAAGGAATCTACATAAAATGCAATTACAAGGAATCTACATAAAATGCAATTACAAGGAATCTACATAAAATGCAATTACAAGGAATCTACATAAAATGCAATTATAAAAAATCTACATAAAACGCAATTACAAGGAATCTATATGAAATGCATTTACAAGGAATCTACATAAAATGCAATTACAAGGAATCTACATAAAATGCATTTACAAGGAATCTACATCTAATACAATTACAAGGAATCTACATAAAATGCAATTACAAGGAATCTACATAAAATGCATTTACAAGGAATCTACATCTAATACAATTACAAGGAATCTACATAAAATGCAATTACAAGGAATCTACATAAAATGCAATTACAATGAATCTACATAAAACGCAATTACAAGGAATCTACATGAAATGCATTTACAAGGAATCTACATTAAATGCAATTTACAAGGAATCTACATAAAGGTAATTTGAAATGGAATTAGTATCTAATGCAATCAAACAAGGCACGGAAACAACATGCTATCACATAGTAAAACACAGAATGTTAGAACAGTGTATATAAAATAATTTATGCGCCTATGAAAACATTTCAAACAGTAAAAAATCCACATGGACCATGACAGCCAATATCCATTATTACTGTGTAGTTTGAATTTTGTATTTTTTATCAAAATTAATTGTGAAGTGTTTTCAACAATGCTTGTATGACAATATTGGAAGCTTGAACAGAATACTGAGGGGTTCTAACAGCTCAATGTTCTCCAATCCTGAAGATTTGATGCTTCCATGATCCAGCATTATCAGATGCAGGCGTCTGATGATCTAGACAGTCGCAATTCGGCCCCTACCCCCCTCTCATCAGATTTACATCAATCTAAAAGTGACCCTGGAGCCTCTAAATCCAGATTTCCGGATTAATCCGGAACTTTAGAACCCCTGATACTGGAGAATGAAGGTCTTACATTGAAAATCTAAATATAAACCTAAACCTACAAACCTTTATGTAATCAATAAAGCTGTATTTCACAAGCTCAGTTATGTTACCAAAATGTTTTTCATATCTGTTGAGCTTTCTTGCTGATACAAAGTCATTACTTTCACCACCAATATCATTGTCTCCAGGAATGAAAACTGTCTGATAGAAATATACAACATCAACAATATGGTATACTGCAATCCTAACAAGAAATATCTTGAAAAAAGAGGGTCGGAGCAATTTGAAGGTTAAGATTTGATGTGCAACACAAAAAAATGCCAAGATGTTACGATAGCTGGTCACTTCAGATCCAAAATGTATTTTGGTAAATTCACCAAAATTCAGTGGATTTCGGGAAGGTAACGTACCATTTATTGAAAGGTTAACCAATCCGCATCAATGTTACAAACGTTGTTCGGTTTGTCAGTAATTGTAAAACTAATACATGATGTTAGAATAAAATATTGAGCAAACAAGAAATAGAGTCATATGACCTTTCTTTGATCAGTTCACCATGCACTGTATATGTATAAAAACATCAAAGGGTCATAACTCAGTGAAAAAGTATCTGAGCGGAACAAAACGACAAGGATGCACAACTACACTTGATGCTTATCAGTACCATGAAGTTTGGTTGAAATTCAACCAGTAGTATTGGAGATGAAGTGCAGACAAGCTAAAAGTGGACAGACAGCTGGCCGGACAGACAGATGCCAAAGACAAAAACAATATCTCTCCCTCTGAGAAGGGAGACATAATTACAAATGTACTAGAATACCAGTTTTTCTGGTCCATGTTATTGTACAGATGGATACAGACTTATCACAGCACAGTCTGTGAGCAATTAAACTTTCAACTGCAGCGTATGTAGTATTACCATATGACATCCCTTTAAATGTATAATAAATGGATTTACCCATGCTTAGGTAAAATAAAGACATGATATTATAAATTGATTTTCTTCCAAAAACTCATCTAAAAAATATCAGAAGACTACCATTTATACAGGTAAAATAAAATTTCCAATCCATCCCATTTTCTTTACCAGCATTTAAACATTTTTGATGAAAAACCCTGACATACTATAATCCATACTGGGTGCTTGTAAAACTGAAACAATACCTTGGAATATTTTGTTTCCTGGAATGTATGATTAAATCTTTGCAAAGTTTGAGCATATTCTTGTGTCGAAGCTTTGCTGCCTTCGTCAAACAGATCTCCCAAAAATAACACAACATCAGGTTGGCTGTAAGCATACACTCGAGTGAATGTTTTCCTCAAGTATCTGTAAGAAAAACAAACAAAATTCATTTTCAAACAGTAAACCAAAGATCAAGTAACCAACATATTGCTTACTCTGAGAATTGTTCAGACATTAAAAATCGATATGAACCTGATGATAAGTTGTCAATGCCTTACAGCGCAATAGGCATAATAGATGATAAGTTGTCAATGCCTTACAGCACAATAGGCATAATAGATGATAAGTTGTCAATGCCTTACAGCGCAATAGGCATAATAGATGATAAGTTGTCAATGCCTTACAGCACAATAGGCATAATAGATGATAAGTTGTCAATGCCTTACAGCGCAATAGGCATAATAGATGATAAGTTGTCAATGCCTTACAGCGCAATAGGCATAATAGATGATAAGTTGTCAATGCCTTACAGCGCAATAGGCATAATAGATGATAAGTTGTCAATGCCTTACAGCACAATAGGCATAATACATAATAAGTTGTCAATGCCTTACAGCGCAATAGGCATAATAGATGATAAGTTGTCAATGCCTTACAGCACAATAGGCATAATAGATGATAAGTTGTCAATGCCTTACAGCGCAATAGGCATAATAGATGATAAGTTGTCAATGCCTTACAGCCCAATAGGCATAATACATGATAAGTTGTCAATGCCTTACAGCGCAATAGGCATAATAGATGATAAGTTGTCAATGCCTTACAGTGCAATAGGCATAATACATGATAAGTTGTCAATGCCTTACAGCGCAATAGGCATAATACATGATAAGTTGTCAATGCCTTACAGCCCAATAGGCATAATAGATGATAAGTTGTCAATGCCTTACAGCGCAATAGGCATAATACATGATAAGTTGTCAATGCTTTACAGCACAATAGGCATAATAGATGATAAGTTGTCAATGCCTTACAGCGCAATAGGCATAATACATGATAAGTTGTCAATGCCTTACAGCCCAATAGGCATAATACATGATAAGTTGTCAATGCCTTACAGCGCAATAGGCATAATAGATGATAAGTTGTCAATGCCTTACAGTGCAATAGGCATAATACATGATAAGTTGTCAATGCCTTACAGCCCAATAGGCATAATAGATGATAAGTTGTCAATGCCTTACAGCGCAATAGGCATAATAGATGATAAGTTGTCAATGCCTTACAGCACAATAGGCATAATAGATGATAAGTTGTCAATGCCTTACAGCGCAATAGGCATAATAGATGATAAGTTGTCAATGCCTTACAGCGCAATAGGCATAATAGATGATAAGTTGTCAATGCCTTACAGCGCAATAGGCATAATAGATGATAAGTTGTCAATGCCTTACAGCGCAATAGGCATGATAGATGATAAGTTGTCAATGCCTTACAGCACAATAGGCATAATAGATGATAAGTTGTCAATGCCTTACAGCGCAATAGGCATAATAGATGATAAGTTGTCAATGCCTTACAGCACAATAGGCATAATAGATGATAAGTTGTCAATGCCTTACAGCACAATAGGCATAATAGATGATAAGTTGTCAATGCCTTACAGCACAATAGGCATAATAGATGATAAGTTGTCAATGCCTTACAGCGCAATAGGCATAATAGATGATAAGTTGTCAATGCCTTACAGCACAATAGGCATAATACATGATAAGTTGTCAATGCCTTACAGCGCAATAGGCATAATACATGATAAGTTGTCAATGCCTTACAGCGCAATAGGCATAATAGATGATAAGTTGTCAATGCCTTACAGCGCAATAGGCATAATAGATGATAAGTTGTCAATGCCTTACAGCGCAATAGATGATAAGTTGTCAATGCCTTACAGCACAATAGGCATAATAGATGATAAGTTGTCAATGCCTTACAGCGCAATAGGCATAATAGATGATAAGTTGTCAATGCCTTACAGCGCAATAGGCATAATAGATGATAAGTTGTCAATGCCTTACAGCACAATAGGCATAATAGATGATAAGTTGTCAATGCCTTACAGCACAATAGGCATAATAGATGATAAGTTGTCAATGCCTTACAGCGCAATAGGCATAATAGATGATAAGTTAACAATGCCTTACAGCGCAATAGGCATAATAGATGATAAGTTGTCAATGCCTTACAGCGCAATAGGCATAATAGATGATAAGTTGTCAATGCCTTACAGCACAATAGGCATAATAGATGATAAGTTGTCAATGCCTTACAGCACAATAGGCATAATAGATGATAAGTTGTCAATGCCTTACAGCGCAATAGGCATAATAGATGATAAGTTAACAATGCCTTACAGCGCAATAGGCATAATAGATGATAAGTTGTCAATGCCTTACAGCACAATAGGCATAATACATGATAAGTTGTCAATGCCTTACAGCGCAATAGGCATAATACATGATAAGTTGTCAATGCCTTACAGCGCAATAGGCATAATACATGATAAGTTGTCAATGCCTTACAGCGTAATAGGCATAATAGATGATAAGTTGTCAATGCCTTACAGCACAATAGGCATAATAGATGACAAGAAAAGGTAATGACAGTAGCTAACATTTGTGTTTTGAAATAGCATTCTATGAGGTTTGTTCAGAAATTATTGAGACACTATTAATTATAAGAGCAATGAAACAGAAGCAAACTTCATGTTGCATAAATAAATATTTTTAACGGCTCTCTGAATTCAAAAGATCAATGAGTTGGCATCACTAGATTGCTGTCAGGGACTGGGTATATTGCTGTCTCCGCCTTTGTCCATCAATTCATGAAGATACAATTTATTTTTCACCAACATCCATTAAACACAAGACACTTTTTTTTTAAATGACTACATCACAATTTGACACACTGACACTGACTTGAAATGTTCAGCAGACATCAATGATCATGGCTAGTATTTCATAACAACTATACATTTTAAACAACCACTTTTTACAGTTAGCTCCACGTATCTCTACCCACAACAATTTCAGCAAGTATTGATGTTTCTAGATCCCAACACAAATGAGTAAGTTGGGTAACTATTATATGACAAAGCACACACTAGCAGCGTACTTGACTCACACTTTCTTCCATTTCTTGATGGTAGTTATAAGTTGATAATGAATTGAAATAATTGATGTGGCTTACCTGTCAATATCCCATCTTGCTAGAGTGCCAACAGGAAAGATTGGTTCATCTTGATATCCTTGAAGTTGTGGATCGGCTACAAGTAACAATACTTGATATTGGCCGTTATTTCTGTAACAGAATAAAAAATTCCAATGAAAATAACATGAAAGGAGTTATTGATTGTCCATGAGTAGTAGTAGAAATGCAACATTCTTAACTTAACATATATAATAACCAAAGTCTGTTCTATATGTATATAGTATTTACAAGGGAAGCAACGTGCAAAAAATTGATAATTTCAGTATGCCTGTAGTTTAGCTCGTTTTTTACATTATTGACCAGAGCACACGTGTTGACTAAATTACCCATAATGCACCTATCAAAGTTTTACCCCACGGGGATACATGGGACTTTTGAAAGAAGACAATAGGAATTTGACTAGCCAAATTATTTCGATTCTGAGATATATTATAGACTTTGGCTGGATTTTAAAAGATCCCCAAAGTGGAAAATTTGCATCTACCACTGTGGGATTTAGACAAAATGGGACTCAAGGGTGGGGAATTAAACCCAAAAAGACAAATTGTCTAATTCTGCAGGGTCAGTCTGCACCAACCCCCCAGCAAAATAGTGATGGGTGCGTTTGTAAGAGCTAATTAATATAACACAGAACATGATTTTATAGATGTGACAGTGTTGATGTGATAATTGCAAATAACCGGAAGGTGCTACTCATAGCATATTATTGTGAGATTTATAAAATAGATTATTACAATGAATGTATAAATCAATACAATGAATAGATCCATACAGAAGGGTGCAACTATACAGTGAGTATTGTACTGAATTCAATATTATGTATTACAGGGCCTGCACTGTCACTCACAATTGGCGACAGAAAATAAAAATTTCCCTCAATATCTGTGGATTGCGTGATGAAATATAGCCGACAAATGACTGAAACCGACTGGTTACAAAATTAGCTCAAGAATAAAAAAGCCAGCGCTAGCCCTGTATTTACTATTAGGTCCCATTTCAAGTCACAGCAGAACATTTTCTTCATTTACTCAAACAGTAATTGTCTTTATCACATACCCGTGCATGTTTCTACGATGCCATAAATATCATATGGCACAGTGTGCATATAATATGCAAATGAGCGGAAAACCCAAAATGAAATCCATACGCTGTTTGCTTACAATGAACAAAACCATACAGTATTTATAAAAATATCCACATCGCCAACTTTTGATGCATCAAATAATAATGCTCATGAACGCTGCAGCTAACTAAGAACAATTACCGTTAACATGCAAGCTATGACAAATCTACTAAGCAAGTCCAGCAAAATTCTCTCAACCCACCTATCCAGTTCAGTAAGTTTATTCCAACTCAAACGATTCATGGTTCAGACGACATCAAGACATCAGTGTACACAGGTACTTGTAAAAATTATATTTATCTTTGTTCGAGGAGCTCAGTCCTATATCACTCAAAATGAACTAGATTCTGCACACTTGATAATGATTCGAGTCAGATATATTGAATGGATTCACTGAATGCGTGTATACTGAATGACGTCACAGACTTGTTTATGTTGATGACGTCATTAAACATATTTACTCGATGACATTTTGAGAGGAAAGGTTTTCCTTAAATTGTGCTTTACAGTTACGTTTGATTAAAGCGAATTGTTAGATATATTTAATAAACTAGAAAATGATCAAATATTGATAAATCTATGGATAATTTTAGAAATAATGATTTTGTGAATCGGTCTACTTTTTCGGGTCTTTAATTTAATGGCCTAATAATTACTTTCGCGAAGCTGCTGTCTATATTAATGAAGCCAAGTTTATTTGTGTGTTTACCTCATTTTGGCGGGTATGTGATAAATAGAATATTAAATGAGTGTTGTATTAGTATTTAATTTATTGAACTCGTTGAATAAAAAGAATATGAAGCTCGCCAAAGGCTCTGTGGTAATTTAGTGGTTTGTGTCCCGGATACCATGCCGGGAACCAAGCTAATGGGAATACGGGAACCAGGTCCGAGGCGATCCGGATGACATACGACCGACATCACCAAGCCGAACAGGACCTATAATAGTGAATTGTATCCTAAAAGATCTACGACGACTAGACATAAACAGGAGGGTTTATTGAGGTTAGTCTACCCTTTTGATACTAAATTATCACTATATTGGCGCTGCGAGCAGTTCGTATCTGTCGATATTGATATTTTTGTTGTTTAAAAATATTGAACGGCCAAAAGTTTTTCAACTTGTGCGCAAGTTGATTTTTTGTGTTTTTCCAATTTAAATTGGGTAAATGTATTGTGTATATGTATTGCATATGTTTTGTTTATTATAAAAGTATATGGGACAAGGAGGACGAGTAGTGAGCAAGTGTTTTTGTTGCACAGTATAAGAAAGTATAATTAAAGACAATATTGTCACGTGACTTCAAAATGGCGGCGTCCGCACCAATCATGTGTAAAATTTTCTGAATTTACGCACATATTATTTTGTTGTAGTTTGATAATTATAATTAATGACAAGTATATAAATGTATTATTTGGGATATTAAAAAATATTTTAATAGTAAATTTATGTGTAATTTAGCGATAGACGGTATTTAATATCAAATTTGGTAATAATTGCAGTATAACTATAACATTGTATTTGAAAATAATTATATAGTTATATAACTAATTTATTATTGTGTTTTTTTGGGGTAATTATTATTTCTGTTGAATTAAATTACTGGCTCTAAGGAAAACATGGCTGAACAGAGAGTATTGATAAATGAATGCAGCTACGAAGAATTATTAGCACTGCCGGGAATAGGACAAAAAGTGGCGGAATATGTAATTCAAATTAGGGACAGTGTGGATGTAATATCAGAAGAAATTTTTATGAAAATACCAGGTTTAAGGGTCACAGAAGAACTGTTAGACCTAATTGATTTTTCAAATGTGGGTGTTTTAGAGGATAGGGACACTATGAAAAGTATTATTAGAAGGCAAGAGTCAGAGAAATTCGATTTAGAAAGGGCACAGGAGGAGATGAGAAGTAGTATTAGGCGGGAAATGTGGGCAGAAGAGGAGAGGAGAAAGGGTGAGAAAGAGGAAATGATAAGATTGTCGGACGTAATCAACCGAGGACCTAGACGGATCCCAGAGCCCAGAGATACTCCCGGTCAAAGTAAAACTGGGTTATACATGGATACCCCTACCAGAGCAGCCACGAGTCACAAGCCGGACACATATCAATCTCCATTTGACCGCTATAGGGGGGAAAGTTACGAACATGAGGACGTAAGACGACAACAAAGACCTTCCAGGGTGACCACAGTACCTAAATCCTTCACGTACGATGGCAAAACTACATGGCAAGCGTTTTGGCAAAAGTTTAATTCTTTCGCAATAGAACAGAATTGGGATCCGAGAAAATGTCAACAACAATTATGCTGGTGTTTAACCGGTAAAGCTAGTGATTTTTACACGTCAATTTTAGAAAGGGACCCATTTGTGAGTTTTTTTTCTATGGTGCAGAAAATGGAGAAGAGATTTGGATTAAGAGACCTTCCAGAGACAGCCCAAATGAGATTTATGAATGCAAGACAAAAATCAGGGGAGCCTTTGGTAGAGTGGGCAGACACAGTAGCATCAATGGCAACCGAGGCATTTTCCCGTCCAGAGATGGGAATGAGAGATGGGCAAATTGATAACTTCATAGAACAACAAACGGTAATGAAATTTTGTCAGGGATGTGAAAATAGGGATGCAGGTTTATATGCTATGAACCAAAGACCACAGACCATGGACAAAGCTATGGACACCATAAGGTGGTATGAACATACCAGCCAGTCCATGGAGTTAAATAAGCCTAGAAAAGAAGTGAAACTATGTTACAAGGGGGAGGATGAAAATAATGAGGACGTCCAGGTTAATCGCACATTTGGTGAGGGAAGGGGATCTGGAGATTCGGGAAAGATATTGCAGGAAGAAACCTTAAAGATCTTGAAACAAAACAGCGAAAAGACAAGGGAGTTGGTAGAAAAACTGTCAACCGACATAGGAAAATTGGTCACAGTTATGATGTCAAGATCCAGAAGTAGGTCTCCATCTCCGCTGTTATGTTATCACTGTGGAAAACGGGGGCATTTCAAACGTGATTGTCCATCCCTACAGTCAGAAAATAAAGAGCGAGGGGAGAAAAGTGTGACATTCAGCAATAATGATCCTTTAAACCGAGCAGGGTCGGACAAAAAGGCCTAAAACCGACCCCATCTGTAGAAAGTGGCCTTAAACAGTACCCACAAGAGAAAGAGAAGCAGTTATTTTTTGGCCCGGTATCGGAGGAAGCTGGGCCAGAGGAAGAGAGCATAACCGTCAGGCAACTAAATTCATGCTCAATGTTTACGGTAGAGGTAACCATAAAGGGACAGGCTATAAAAGCTGTGGTAGATACTGCGGCAGAGGTAACCATCATTTCCGATAAGATATATGCAAGAATGGAACCAAAACCAACTATAATCAAATCCGTGGTAATGCACACAGCAGGAAGAGATATGAAGATGAAAGGGTTAGTGGTAGGGCCCATTGAATTGAAACTGGGAAAACAGAAATACCTGGAGACAATATATGTGGCACCAATAGAAGATGATATGCTGCTAGGAATAGACTTCTTGAGAAAACATGGAATTGATATACAAACCAGGCAAAGTACCCTATTGAGGGGACAGGAAGTGATACCGATGCAGGTAGGAAAATCCAAGAGCAATAGAGTAGCTAAAATAACGGTGCGGAAAAGAACTGTTATACCACCCAATACTGCGGTTCATGTTGCATGTGTAGTGGACCAAGATATGCCCCAATTCTTGGCGGAACCGGTAAATCAAACTAAGGTTTTAATACCAAAATCACTCCATCCAGCAGGGAATAAGGCAAAACTGTGTATGGTTAACCTAACAGACAGATATGTAACGGTGAAGAAGCATTTTAAAGTGGCACAAGCTTGTGAAGCCTCTTCGCTAGAGTATGACCCAAGTACAGAAGAACTACGGGAAGAAGTGAAAGAGTTCAAGGGACCACTTCCAGAACATATGCTGGAAATGTATGAAAAATCTACCCAATGGCTGTCCAAAGAGCAGGCAAACAAGCTGGAGGTATTGCTAGGAGAGTACCAAGATGTGTTTGCTAAGAATGCCTTTGACCTAGGGGACTTCACACACTTACAACATACAATTGATACCGGAGAAGCACGCCCCATTAAACAAAGAATGAGAAGAACCCCAGCCTGCTTTGTGGACGAGGAAGAGAATCACATACAAAAAATGTTAGATGCAGGAGTGATACAACCATCAGCTTCCTCATGGGCATCGGCTCCAGTGCTGGTCCGGAAAAGAGATGGGACAGTAAGATGGTGTGTAGATTATAGAGCATTAAATGCAGTAACCACTAAAGATGTGTATCCATTACCGTTAGTAGAAGAGTGTATAGATACCTTGGAGGGGAATGAATGGTTTTCCAAGGCAGATGCAAACGCAGCATATTGGCAAATACCCATAAGACATGACGATCAGAAGAAAACGGCGTTTACCACCAAGTATGGGTTGTTTGAATTTGTAAAAATGGGGTTTGGATTGTGCAACGCACCGGCTACCTTTGCAAGGGTCATGAATTTAGTAATGAGAGGGCTAAATTGGAAAATCTTACTGGCTTTTTTAGATGATATTTTGATCATGGGAAAAACGTTTGAGGAGCACATGGGGAATTTAAAATGTGTATTCCAGCGTATGAGACAGTACAAACTGAAACTGAAACCATCGAAATGTGAATTTTTTCAGAAAAGAGTAGAATTTTTGGGAAGAATGATAGACAAAAATAGCATGGAATTAAGTAAAGTGCATATTGAAGTGGTGCAGAATTGGCCATGTCCCAATAATGTTAAAGAGGTAGAGCAATTTTTAGGATTGGCAAATTATCATAGAGCATTTATACCAAATTTTGCGGAAATTGCGGGACCATTGTACACACTAACAGGAAAGAAGAAGTTCAAATGGGATACAGAGGAAGAAGAAGCATTTAAACAAATCAAATTGATTCTAATTACTCCACCGGTGTTGGCTTTGCCTAACCAAATAGACCCATTTATACTGGATTGTGACGCATCGGACAACGCAGTGGGTGGGGAATTATTGCAAGTGCAAGGGAAAGAGGAAAAAGTGATTTCATATGGTAGTTTTGCTCTCACGAAGGAACAAAAACGATATTGTACCACCAGAAAAGAATTGCTAGCAGTAGTGCGTTTTACGAGGCAGTTTCGCCACTACCTTTTAGGGAGAACATTTAAAGTAAGAACGGATCATGCCAGTTTAGTATGGTTGTTAAACTTCAAGGAACCTCAAGGCCAAATAGCAAGATGGATTGAAGAACTAAGTCAATACAACATGAAAATAGAACATAGAAAAGGGAATAAACATACAAATTGTGACGCTCTTTCAAGATTCCCATATGAATTTACATGTCAACAATATCGGTTAGGAGTGCCATTAAATAAGCTACCTTGCAAAGGATGTGATAAATGTAAAAAAGCACATGAACACTGGGGAAAATTTGTAGAAGAAGTAGATGATGTGATTCCGTTGGCTCATTTTGGTGCAAGGGGAGAAGAACTCATGACGGAAAGAAGAGTGTATTCAGTTGGAAATACAGGGGCACTGGACAGGGGTAGTACAGTATGGGGGCATAGCACAGAGAAATTGTGTAAAATACAAAGGGAAGATGGTGAATTAAAACTACTGCTAGACTGGCTTATATCCAGGACGGATCCAGCAGAAGGCACAGTATTTTTAGCTAGCCCCGAGAATAAGTACATGTGGATTAACAAGGAACTATTTGAAATAGAAAATAACATTATATGGAAACTTCCCACAAATGATCATCAGGACCGCACAGTAGTGGTCCCTAATAGTCTGCGAAACCAGGTGTTGCACGATAATCATGATTCACCCATATCAGGTCACCAGGGATATGAACGCACAAAGGAACGCATCAAAGCAAAGTATTTTTGGTATAGGATGTGTAGTGATATAAAAACTTATGTGATGTCGTGTGCCATTTGCAACCAAAATAAGAAGGCCAGTAGACATGAAAGCACCGTTAACTATTTTTCATGCGGGAGCGCCAATGGAGAGAGTACACATTGATTTTATGGGACCATTACCAAAGACAGCTAGGGGAAACGAGTACATTTTGATGATGGTGGACCAGTTCACAAAATGGGTGGAATGCATACCATTACCATCACAAACGGCAGATGTAACGGCAACGGCAGCTGTTAACGAATTTTTCTGTAGGTTTGGATACCCGTTTCAAATATTTACGGATCAAGGTAGAAACTTGGAAAGTAAGTTGTTTATAACAGTGTGTGAACTTTTACAAATACACAAATCTAAAACGACAGCTTATAGACCGTCGGCGAATGGTCAAGTGGAGAGATATAACAGAACGCTAATGGACGCAGTGAGGTGTTATATAGGTAGTAACCAAAAAGAATGGGATATCAAGCTACCATTAATAGCAAGTGCTATGAGGAGTGCAGTAAATAGGAACACAGGTTTCACACCAAATCGCATGATGCTAGGTAGAGAAAACAGTACACCAAGCGACTTGATGTTTGGAAATCTGAAGGAGACTACGGCTTCCCCGATTCAATATGTACAAACATTAGAAAAGGATTTAAAGCAAGCACATGAGACGGCACGTCAAACCTTGCAACAAGCTCTTGTTAGAAGTAAAAAAGATTATGATATAAAGGTGTGGCAGAAGCAATATCAGGAAGGGGACGCTGTGTACCTGTTAAACAAGGGGTCACTGAAGGGGAAATGTAAAAAGCTTAATCCCATATTTAAAGGTCCATATGTGGTGATACTGAAATTGTCTCCATACTTGTACAGAATTAAGACAAATAATGCACTCATCACGGCCAACCATGACAGGTTGAAGTTATGCTGTGATAAAGAATTACCCCAGTGGATAAAGAGTATTCAGGGAAATCCAGACCAAAGAAATCAGTGGATACCAAACCAACCAGGCAGTGGAGACGATGAGGTATACTGTTTATGTAAAAAGCCCGACCGGGGGGAGTTTATGATACAGTGTGATTTCTGTGAGGAGTGGTATCACGGCCATTGTGTGAATATATCTCAACAAGATGCGGTGGACATTAAAAAATATAAGTGCCCCACGTGCCGTGCTTAGAGCCAGTAAGGGTGGGGGTCTAGTGGGCTAATAATTATTTTTATATTTTACAGATATGGCAGACAGTGAAGTTAAAAGAAGTTGGAAGAGGGAACGCGATCTGTGTGTTCCCAGTATAGTACATCAGGTGAGGGGGAAAACGGCCCAGGGAAAGCTGTTTAACCCCAAGGATATGATATACCAACTGGGTTGGGAAGAGGTATCGGACAGATTGTTCCGGGAATCGGTACACGACCAGTACAGACTGGCTGTGAGACTCGGTGACAATGAGTGGATAGGGGAAGCCCGGTATTATGCAGGCTTGAGACAAGCCGGTAATCCAAACTGGGTGGAGGAAGTGATGCCAGAGGTACTCGGGGAACGCCAGAAAGATAACCGGCAAAGACCCTCAGTGAGTGAGTCACGGCATAGGAGCCGTAGCCCTATAGAAAGAGGGCGTGAATATAGAGGGTATGGGGTTAGGAATAACTCAGAGCAGTCACAGAGACAAGGAGAAGGAAATGAGAGATCACGGCAGGACGGCTGTGAACGAAAAAGAGATACGAATAAAAGGGATCAGTCACAGAGGCGAGGAGAAGGAAATGAGAGATCACGGCAGGACGGCTGTGAACGAAAAAGAGATACGAATAAAAGGGATCAGTCGCAGAGGCGAGGAGAAGGAAATGAGAGATCACGGCAGGACGGCTGTGAACGAAAAAGAGAACAGGTTAGGAGACCTGGTGAACACAGGAACTCACGGCATCAAAGCTGTGAAAGGAGGAGGGATGTTCACATGAGGCAGGAAAGGCACTCGGAGGATAGAAACAGGCAGGAAAGAAGTGGAATAAGAGAGCGAGAGACCAGGCAGGTGTGTAGGAGGGGGGCAGAATTGAAAGTGACTGTCCGGCCTACTCATACCAACAAGAAAAGTCAGGTTTGTCCAGCAAAGGGGTGTGGTGCCATGAGTAATCACATCAAACGGCATGTGCAGTTCCAGCATATCCCGAAACTCTTTTGGGAGGAGTCCCAGGGTTCCAGTACACCAGGGGAACGAGTACTGGCCCTTGGAAATTTGGCCAGATGGATAGTGGGGGAAGCAGATGTGAAGAAACTCCAGACATTTGCGAACCGACATGTTGGTATCCGTGACAGATCCACTCCAACCGAGTCTGCCCAAACGGCCATGAGAGCTGTTTGCCAGAGTGCTGGTTGGGAGCTGCCAAGGGTTTTCACACTAACACCCATTAATTCTCCGGCGGCGCTTATACATTGGAGGTTGATGTGTGTAATGATGGACAATCTGACTGGGTCTCAAAAACAACAATTTCTGACCAATCCTACGGGGACGAGAGTAGATACTCGGGAAGCCAGAAAAGATAAGGAGGACAAGGAAGACAAGGAAGACGGAAAAGGGGAGAAGGAGGGCAACAGAAACGTCCGTACCTCCTTAAGTCAGACAAGTTCCAACCCAGAACCCATGGAAGATAAGGAGAGTTCAGAGGGTGGGGCAGGAGGAGACAAAGAGATGGAGGTGGTAGAAATACTCCAGAATATTTCATTGCTGGAGAGTCATAGTAAGCCAGACTCGGTACAGACGGCCACGGAAATGGAACTGCTGGCAACTAATAACAAGTCTGATGCAGCCGAGACAGCTAAGGATAAGGAATTACCAGCAAGTGATAGTAAGTTGGGCTCGGTACAAACCGTCCCGGGAACATCGGTGGAAGAACAGCCGAGGGTCTCAGGTCCAAAAACCTACGCACAGGCAGTGGCATCAACTCCACCAATGACAAAGCAGAGGGGACCCACGCGGTCAGGGTTTGACTCGCATTTCCACTTGGACAGAACGGCCCTAGCACTGTTTAAGCAACCCTGGGTGGAAATGAGCAAGATCTGGGAAGTCAAACAGAACCCAGCCCCAGAGTACCCGATCCAAATCATCGGAGGAGTTATGGTGTTTTGTGATCCCGAGAGATATGCTACAGTAAAGTTCCCGGAGAATTCCAATTTTCGGGTAGCAGTTGGGATACACCCAAAGAAAGCGCATGCCTTTGGACCAAGAGAGGAGGCTATTTTTAAGGAGTTGATCCACAACCCTCATACCTCAGCAGTGGGGGAAGTGGGATTAGATCACTCAGTGCCCAGAAAAGAGTGGCAGGAGCAGGAGAAGGTGTTACACCGGGTGTTGGAATATGTAACCACCCAGAAGGCTTTGGTCCTCCATATCCGGGGACCAAAGAACAACCCGGTAGCCTTAGAAGTATATGACAGGTGTAGGGAGATAGTAAAACAACATTGTTCCCGACAGCAGCCTATCCACCTGCACTGTTTTATGAGCGGCCTCAGAGTATTAAAGGCTTGGAGGACAGACTTCCCAAATTGTTATTTTGGGTTTACAGCCAGGGTTACGACCTTTAACCCTAGGCAGCTGCAAGCCCTCAGAGGAGTACCTAGTGATCGCCTTTTGATAGAGACAGATTCTCCCCATTTACAGACAGCAAAGGGCCTGGTCAACACCCCAGCTTACTTGGGGGACATTGCAGCGGCAGTGGCCAAGGCAAGGAGGGTCCCACTGGAAGCCATCTTGATGGACACCACGGACAATGCCCGACGGGTGTATCACTGATGGACATCAGGAAGAGACCCCTGGTAGAAGAGGAAAAATCGGTACCCGGTCTGAGTACTGGGTAGGGGGAGCATTTAAGAGAGGAAGCAGTGTGGTAATTTAGTGGTTTGTGTCCCGGATACCATGCCGGGAACCAAGCTAATGGGAATACGGGAACCAGGTCCGAGGCGATCCGGATGACATACGACCGACATCACCAAGCCGAACAGGACCTATAATAGTGAATTGTATCCTAAAAGATCTACGACGACTAGACATAAACAGGAGGGTTTATTGAGGTTAGTCTACCCTTTTGATACTAAATTATCACTATAGCTCACTTCATATCATTTTATTCAACTCGTTCAATAAATTCAATACTAATACAACACTCATTTAATATCCTCTATTTATGCGTTGTCATCTATAGGTACCTGTTAATGCGAGGAAACTTCGGCCATCTATAACTCTGGATTTGATACACCAAGTATTCATTGATGAAGACAACAATAACGGTGAGGAGAGCAAACGTCTTTAACCAATTCGTACTCATTCTCGTAGACTTCATCGCAATGCAGATCAGTAAGTTTGTCTGCTTCGTAGATCTACGTCATAGTTGACATATTTTCATAAGTTTTAGGCCGACTTTTTCCAAAATTTTGAAAATTCTCTCACAAGATTTACAATTTTACAAATGGCGTTTACACGACAGGGGAAATAACTTTTGATATCCGGAAGTTGGTACTAAACTCCATAACAAGTCGGTACACTTGCCAAATGATCCGGACGACCATTGATTATAGATATCACAATTTAAAACTTAATTGTAGAATTTAATTAAATTGTAGTCGTTATGATATATAATAATATCGTTATAATAATTCGTGAACATAAAATTCGTATAAAGAAGTGACAAACACTATCTATCTTTCAATGACGTCAAACCCCGGGGATTTAGACACTTTAACACATATACATGTATATATGCGTCCTAGTGGAAAGAAAGAGAAAACACATTTAAAAAAAGTTAAAATTAAAAATAAGGAGTTATAAAGGTTATGTTAAAACACGGAATTAAATACACGTGTCTTTGTTCCAAGGTACGCCAATTAAGAGAGTTCAGCATATCAGCGACACCAGATGTTGTAAGTACACGAGCATTATCGCAATAACATGATCATAATAGGCCTATAAGTTATTACTTTCGGGTCCGTTAGTTTGTTGCGTTTTTCCGGTTCGTTAATGCGTGTTTTGTTTCGTCGACGTACAAGTTCGTTTTAAGGAGGTGTGTATATATGCTGAGACAAAATCCTGTTTTTGAGTTTCCAGCGTCTTTCAAGTTGTTAGCCTTCTGATTTGTACGGTCAACATTTGGCGTTTAACCAAAGACCTAAATACCATGGCATTTAGGTCTTTGGTTAAACCTAGGACCAACTTTCGTGGAAAGTTTTTTTTCATCCAAGCAACCCACACATATAATTATACGAGGTGACTACAGACGCATTTTTACTCAAATTCTCAGGAAGAACATACGGTTTCTAACCAAGAAAGAAAATACAAAAACGGTGTATAGTGATAGACGTGACAGGGTTGACTTTAATGTCGAAAGTCAGTCAGTAACGAAGATATGGGGCCTTTTCACAAACATTTTAAGACTGAAACTCAGACTTAGACCTTAAAATGTTAAATGTTCACTTTGCTCCTACGTTGTTATAAGAGTATAGATTTTGATAAAACTTAACAAAACTTGAAAAGTGTAGTGTGGACAACAAGAATTATTCTGACAAAAATTCATCTGTCTAGATATAATGGATATTAAAGGTTGGTAAGTTTAACTTTTTCAAATTTAAAGTATATGTCTGAGTTTCAGTTTTAAAGTGTCTGTGGATAAGGCTCCTGGTACCATTTTGTTTGCTTTAAGTTTTTCACCGTTTCCCTTCATGTATCAGAGCATTATACATGTTTCATGTATTATATGTCATCAACCTCACTATAGAATTGGGAGTCGAGAGGTGTTGTGAAATCACCGAGTCATGATAAAGATCTTGGGGATTCTAGACGCGATTTTATTTCGATTAAGTGTGAGGCTAGCTAGCTGTTAAATCGATTTAAACGCCCAGTATTTTTAATGACAGTTCCAATGCTGTTATTTGCTGCATGGTTATTATTTCTGTTTATGTTTTGAATGCATGTTATATTTCCCTTTCCCCTGTGCAGTTCTCTCACTTTATATAGTGTTCAGGTTATTTTCGGCCCAGTTTCGGCCTATTGTTGCCAGCTGTCTTGACTTGTCCTGTGATATTGTCCATCCATTTATCCCCATTCACTGTGTGTCCTATTTGATTCTCCTAGTTATTCCTTATGGTCTGCCAAGCCAGTCTTGCGCCTCTGTTTCCTAACGTATGTACCCTTTAACCTCATCAAGTGCCTTATGTTTTGTTGATTACTGTGTGGGGAGGCACTCTCTTATGTATGTGGCGTTCCCTGTAGCAACTTATTCCTTCTATTTCAAGTATTCTGTTTTGTAAACGATTCCCAAGTTATGCAGAATCTTACAAGACTGTATATAGTTTACTTCAAAGCCAAATAGATTGACTCGATGTTTTTGGTATTTTATATTCATTTGTGAACATTTTATGAATGCAACACATACAACTACCTTCTCATCTTACATAAAGGATGCCTATTCATGAAATAATTAGTTTTTCACTCATGTAGTTACTGAAATGTGTCGTTTAATGGAGAAAATTGTTGATGAAAAATGTTTATGAATTATTTTATACATAAATATTAAGTGTCACTGAACTGTATCCAGATACGCTGTGTGTCCGAATGTCCCTCATGTTAACTTTATAATTGTTTTTGAATTGCGTTGTTTCAAGTCGAGTGATTTCATCAAAGCAATGTGTGTCGTGTGAAATTGGATGTAGTATCCAACATTTCATTCCCCTTTGTATATCTAAGATTGACTTCACAGTAAAAACGGATTAAAAACGACACGCTGATATTAAAAATCAAACCGAATGACAAGCGACATTAATGTCATGCGGATTGCAAAGAGCCATTTATTCATTCAAAAAACTATACATTAAAGATTGATTACCAATCTTATATTTATAGATGTTGATATGATACATAATGCCTAATTAACAGCAAAAGTTTAGTAAATTTCACACATAAGCTGAGTTTTATATTTCACTAATCAACTAACACATATTTCGACAAGTATAACTATTCTGTCGAAGTTGGTGATCAATGTGTCACACATATAACCTCGTAAACATTCAACAGGAAACATCTGCTGGTAAATGACTTGTATAAAACAATGATCACAACGTTGGTAATGATGTGAAATGAATATAACAATCAAGATAGGCACAGAATGTACATATAGGGACAAACATCGCAGATAAAACTTAAACAAATTGAGATCAGAAAAGGTAACTTTGCATACTTTTATTGTCAAACATTTTCGTTGGCAGAATATGGATACAACAAATTGGGTTGTAATGTTTTTGTATAAAGGAAAGGCGCTTTGGAAGAATATATCAGTTAAATAATTTTGCCCCACGGGTCTATGGTCACCCGCTTCCTTCACTAAAAATAGGCAAATAAAATAATAATGTTGATTCAGTTACAATACAATGCAGCAAGGAACTCGTATAATGCTAATGAAAGATTAAGTCCTTTCATTTCGCGTTTGTCTTATACAAAAAGGAATGAAACTGAACGAATGACTGACATACATCCATCCACGGACTAGCAAATTGACGGTGTTAAAATTGAACTACAATGTCTCTTTAATGGTGATAGATGGTGATTTTTACATGAAAACATCTCAATGAGACACAGAGTAAATGTATGATTATGCAGAGGTGGCATTTTAATCAACTATAAAACATGATATATTTGAGTAGTGTTCTTTGTTTTCCCAGGATATTGTGTATGACATGAGCATAGTTTGTCTATTAATTTAATTTTTGTCTGCTTTGTTTGAAGGGAGTTTGACATTTATACATTTAGGACGTTTTCGAGAACGAATAATTGACATACCAAAGGAATTGGAGGTTTTAAAGTTTACATACGCCTGTGTTCAAACATTAGTGGAGTCATTCGTATGTGATATTACTCGAGTGGAACTTGGTAAGATGAACTATATATACATTTGATCTCAACGGTGCATGTTGAGATCAGATTACAAAAAAGATGAAAAGTAAATAATTGCCTACCTACGCAATTACTTTGTTAATTTATTTGTTGAGCAAGTATAAGTCGGATGGTGATTAAAATATAATTTCATATTTCAAGCTGATAATTGAAAGCAACAAACGTGAGACATTAATTTTGATTTAAAGGAGCTCTTCAAAATATTGCATTCAGCGTTTTTTCTGCAGTGTAATCGCGATATCATCTTTTCAGAACCAATCTCAAGTGGGTGGCAGGAAAAGTTTGAAAATAATATAATTCGTATATCGGCCGTACTCTGACTCTACAAGGGCGATGTGGCGTTGGCGTGTGCGATATGACGGGTACGGTGGACAAGATAATGGAGGGTTTTTCAGTCTGCATAAACAAGCAGGCGACGGGGACATGGGCAGACGACAGTCTCAGATGCAAGTAATGCCGTGGTCAGATCAATTTCGTCCTGCGCTAAACAGTATTTACATTCCCAGTGATGAACCTGATGATGATGAATTCGTGGTCGTTGACGAGGTCGGAGGATATGACCGTCATTCGTGGGTCAAGGTAGAAGATACCTCTGGAAATTCAACATCGAAAACAATAGATTTACCAGGGTCATTTCCAAAATTTTATCCGAACTTCTGGCAGCATCTAGCCTCGTTCGAGAATGAGAATTCAGTGAAAGTTAAGGCTAAGGTTCGCGATTTTGACACTAACGTTAGCGAGGAAACGAAGGAGGCAGAAATAAACGATCTATATGGAAACCACCGACCGATGTTCATGGCCGTCTTTGTTCGTTTGTTGTTGATTGCCCACAACGTGATGACCATTTGGCGGGTTACGGAAGCGTACGACAACAATATGTACTGGCTAATGGTACTAGCAAATTTCTTTCTTATTTTCGAAGGACAAATTGTGGTGGTAAAACGTCATGGCATGGATTATTCTTGGTAAGCGAATTTTATTAAATTCTACGGCTAAATTTGCTTAAATATGATTATTTTGCTAAAATTCCATGTTTAATACTTTACAAATTTTTCAAGAATGGTCAAAAACAGAAACGGTTTTCATCAAAGATACATGACGTGTTCACTCGGTAATCAGCCATTGTCTTTGAATCAGAGATTACCATGAAATGATAAACTGTACGTACATTTATGAATAGGAATTAACTCTAATTATAGTTGGGTCCCTTTACAAAATAATCGTTATAAAAGTTCATCAGAAGGAGTTTATATGCTACTGTTTTTTTGTTACATATTTATTTGATATTTCACATATCGTTTAACGAAGCCCATGTACATACCGTTTTCGAAATGATTTTAAGTTTCTCAAATCTATTTTGCATTCATTATAGTTTTATCATTAAATATTCAGTTCGGTATGTAAAAATATATTACATCGTACGTATCGGTACTATGCACATTTACAATGCCGGAATTTAGATAGGCCTTTGTAAGTATTGTCGTCTTGTCATAGAAACTCAAAGTAATGGACAAACTGAATGGTTTCAATATTGTCATTTCATCCTGATGTTTCTTCATTAAAACATTTATTCAACTCATATAGTATCACTAACGATTCACAAATCTTTCTGTACCTGAAGTACGAGGATTCGTAGACAACCTTCATTTTTTCCTTACATGCGCTATTTCAAAGCTTAGCTTTACATCACACAATTCTTTAACATTGATTGTTCATGAATTTAAATTATTTTTTTGTAATTATGATAACTGTACCTGTGTTATTGTTTCCATAGCAACCTCATATGGGTATAACTAGAGCATGCTAAATTTGGAGCTTTTATCCGATCTCGTCCTTTGATATTCTATAATTGTATACTCCTACAGGTGGTGTCCATGTTTTATGTTCTATAATTGTATACTCCTACAGGTGGTGTCCATGTTTTATGTTCTATCTCGCATCTACGCTCCCGGCAATTTGGCTTCTACAGCTCAATCAATATGAACGTTTTGTGGAATCACAAACTGTGTCAACTGTAGCTTCACCCCTGGCGATGGCATCAACAACGATGTCCACTACAGTGACCCAAATCATATGTTCCAATTTGACTTCCGTCAATATGACATCAACTCCATCTGTGACAACATTAGCAGCAACAACTACAGTAGCATCGGCTGGGGCAGAAGTAATATGTCTCTCTGTCACATTCTCTATTTAACCATATTATCAAAATCATTTCGTCTTCATCTTACAATACAGGCCTTATTCAGCCGATTGGGCAAAAAAACACGAAAATAAAACAATAACTCTGAGAGTATGTACAGTAAGATTAAAGTAAGAAATTTAAGTTATTTAAAAGTTGCATGATTACTTATACATATCAGAGAAATCTTAGCCGGTAATCTTATTTCAGTATGCATATTTCGTCTTGTTGCAATCAGTATACCCACTAAACAATGATAACATGAATGTTTCTCATTTTCACTTTCTATGTTTGGTTAATTATCTCTTATGTTCATCACCAGTTTTCATTCACATTACTATGGTGGCATATATCTGCCACCAGTTCACTACTTAATTAACTAGATAATTATGTGGTTATCACGTTAAAGAAACTATATCACTACTTAATTAACTAGATAATTATATGGTGGCAGTTGTGGGCACTATCAGACAATTTTTCGTGCTCGTGAAATATGCCACCATACATTTCAGTCGATATATCAGTATGTAGTTCTAGTATAACTCTCCTTTAGCATCGGGAGCTTATATCGATACCTTCATGTGAATGTAACGGTAGTGGAATCAAAGCGCTGTGTGGGAGCGTATTCTAGTATGTGTGTCTGGGTTTCCAACCAGTCATTGTACTGGCTTGTTCTTTCTGACGCAAATGGCAATGGACGAGAATCCGGGGCATATTGTCCATTTTTCTAATAATGATTTGTTTTCTATTGTAGGCACCCATTGGTACGTTGGACAACAATGTATGGGTTATTATTGTTGAAGAATCGCTCGTGTATTTACTGGTAATCAGCCGCTGGTTACTACCACGTGGTAACGTATCACGTGACTTCCTGTCTGATCTTCTGCTAGAATTCCTCGCCATCGCTTCTGATATTATGGAACTTCTCGCAGTTTTCGACGAGGACCGGGTACGTGGGAATCTACCCTTAACATACGCAGTACTAGCCATCTGGTCAGCGAGTTTTATACAGTTTGTGCCGATCCTCATGCAGAAAAGAAGTTTCCGGCGCGTTCGCAGTCCTCGCGTGAAGGGTTTGGCGCGTGTTTGTGGAGAACATTTTGTGGAAATTGTGGTCACGTGCATGAGTATCTTCCTGCAAGATTTACCGTTCCTGGTGATTCGACTTTACATCATGATTGCTGTGCAACTTGTCACTTACAGTTTGATATTTTTCGTGCTTAAGAACATTGTGACATTAATGTTGTTGTTTTACCGTCTGGCAATATTGTGTTACAGAACCCCATCATGTCGGCGCACTGACTCAAACAAGGTCAAAAACCCGGATGGTTTGTACTAGATGACCTACATTGATCTTCGTGCGTTCATGAATACAATGGATCGATTGACATAATACTCATAATATAGGCGCCATTATCATTTACTTTTTATGTAGATGTATGCATATCAATATAAGTACGTTGTAGATGTGTTTTATATTTAATCTAAAATATATGTATCTGTAGCATATTGTCCTTGATGCGTTTAATCTTATTTATTTTATTATTTGTCAGAATCGACACTTTAAGTCTATACTCTTTATTAATAGCTCTCGATGTCAGCTACCTGGGTTACTAACCAGTACTCTATCCCGTATCCCACAGGTGATTCTCACGAGTTATCGCCCTTTACCCCTTCAATAGTTCTCTCCCTTTATCCCTTCGAGAGTTCTCCCCCTTTATCCCTTCTATATATAGAACTATATATACATATACCTAGGGATCAAGGGAAAGAACTCTACAATGGAGAACTCGTGACAATCTCCCTTGATTTATCCCAATTCAGGAATTGGGAAATTCGCAGTTCAAACTCGAAAGGCGAGATTGGGACTCACGACGTTGTGATCAGAAGTCATGTGTTCACTCGACCGCTATGCCTACATCATAGCAACGCATTGATTCCATGGTGACCGATAGTGTGAGACAAATCGAACGACTCAGTGCTCTATTGATGACGATCTACGAGACTTCATGGCTGGGTACTGAAAAGCAAGAAAACGAGTCTGAGATTAAATTTTACATTTTCAACTACAATATTAATGGTTACGATATAATGCTAAAGAAGCAAATTTCTCCGCAAATTCACGAATGGAACTACCAGGCATTTTACAAGAAGTTTTAAACAGAGGATTTGTGACATAACTGAGGCAAAAACTACTGAGGGTAAATTTTATGGGTGAAATATTATTATTATATTACGTCAATCATACTCGTGTATGCTTAAACTCACTTTGGCCTATTCGTTGTTGATAAGATATAACTGTTTGTTACATACTCTATTTTGAAGTCATAAAGAAAACTTCCATTATGTTAAACCAATGCATGAAGTATTACGTTTCGTGCTAGAAGTATGTATGGTTTGTATACGTGACGTATCTCATTTTGTTATACCAGCCCACGTACTTATTTTACTCAAACACCACCAGCAGAGTTATACAAAAAGTTTCTTATAACACTTGTAAATTACTTCAAATTTATACTCAGTACATTTAAAAACGCACATTTGTTACCATCAAACTTCATTGTATTACTTCTGATACTCATTGTTTATGAAAATACTTGTCGATTGTCATGAAATGTAGCATAAATGTTGCTTACACATGCAATAATGTCGGGTCAAGTATTTTTCTTGTATCCTAAAAGTCGATAAATGAAAATTTAGAAATCCAACATGATGCGTTATTAAATGTATTGAGTATACATGTATATATCAAGTTCATGTAGTCATCGTAACGAACAAGTTACACATTATGTAAGATTGGGGTATACTGAGATACATGCACTCATATTGATTCAAACGAACAACAGTAAAGCATCTTCTTTACCTCAGACAATTTGATGCTCTTCCGCTTTCTATCTCATCATTTTTGTTTCGCCTGTCGCAGATTGTAAAGGATTCGGTAACTATTCATAAAATGGTTTGATTCAGCAACTAGTATAAGGCACACTGTGACAATGTATATCGTTCTAATACTAAAATATATTGTGTACACTATCAGCGATAAAACACATTCACTAAATATTAATTCGTGTACAAATACTGAAGAACTAGGAATATGTTCTAAAATCAAATCATACAAAATAAACTTACATAAATGTATAAAATTTAGAACTGCATTAAGACTCCGAAATAGACTGTAATACTAAATATGAACTTTAAGAAATTCAGGCTTATTAACACATTATATCGTACGACGTTATGTACGCACCAAGAACGAGCATTATTTTCCATTTGAGTGCTGCTATGGGATTTACAACCTCTTCTTAAAGTGGCGACATTTCAAGAAAACGCAACATGTGATGTAACTATTTACAAGCAGGAAACAATACTTACTCCATATAAGAAGAGGTTGGAAATCGTACAGCGGCGCTCATTTATAGATCTTCTTGACGTACTTAAATGTAACCAGAAACGCCACAGATGCTATCATTCACATATATTGTATCTTAAAACAGGACAGTGAATTTCGTTAGATATTTTCGTCTCATTTTCACCTGATTCCTCGTATTTTGATATGTTATATAGCTCTATACGCAAAAAATTCCCTAAATGAAAGAGGGGGGAAAAGCTAAAGTAGGGGATATGCATAGAGGACTTCACGTGAAACATTTAGAAAAAGTTTATCTTATCCAGCTTTGTTTGTATCGAAGACGCGCATTCGGCTCAAGTAAATATTTTGAGCTATTTTCTCAACATGTTTAAAACGTTTTTATAAATAAATGAATCACTCTTACCGAAGCTGAATATTCAACAATTGATTGCTCGGAAACACAGAATTCTAATAGTCTTTTGATATTATCCCTGAAATTTTACAGAACCCCATCATGTCGGCGCACTGACTCAAACAAGGTCAAAAACCCGGATGGTTTGTACTAGATGACCTACATTGATCTTCGTGCGTTCATGAATACAATGGATCGATTGACATAATACTCATAATATAGGCGCCATTATCATTTACTTTTTATGTAGATGTATGCATATCAATATAAGTACGTTGTAGATGTGTTTTATATTTAATCTAAAATATATGTATCTGTAGCATATTGTCCTTGATGCGTTTAATCTTATTTATTTTATTATTTGTCAGAATCGACACTTAAAGTCTATACTCTTTATTAATAGCTCTCGATGTCAGCTACCTGGGTTACTAACCAGTACTCTATCCCGTATCCCACACGTGATTCTCACGAGTTCTCGCCCTTTACCCCTTCAAGAGTTCTCTCCCTTTATCCCTTCGAGAGATCTCCCCCTTTATCCCTTCTATACATAGAACTATATATACATATACTTAGGGATCAAGGGAAATAACTCTACAATGGAGAACTCGTGACAATCTCCCTTGATTTATCCCAATTCAGGAATTCGGAAATTCGCAAGGCGAGATTGGGACTCACGACGTTGTGATCAGAAGTAATGTGTTCTACCACTCGACCGCTATGCCTTCATCATAGCAACGCATTGATTCCATGTTGACCGATAGTGTGAGCCAAATCGAACGACTCAGTGCTCTATTGATGACGATCTACGAGACTTCATGGCTGGGTACTGAAAAGCAAGAGAACGAGTCTGAGATTAAATTTTACATTTTCAACTACATGTACAATATTAATGGTTACGATATAATGCTAAAGAAGCAAATTTCTCCGCAAATGCACGAATGGAACTACCAGGCATTTTACAAGAAGTTTTAAACAGAGGATTTGTGACATAACTGAGGCAAAAACTATTGAGGGTAAATTTTATGGGTAAAATATATTATTATATTACGTCAATCATATTCGTGTATGCTTAAACTCACTTTGGCCTATTCGTTGTTGATAAGATATAACTGTTTGTTACATACTCTATTTTGAAGTCATACAGAAAACTTCCATTATGTTAAACCAATGCATAAAGTATTACGTTTCGTGCTAGAAGTATGTATGGTTTGTATACGTGACGTATCTCATTTTGTTATACCAGCCCACGTACTTATTTTACTCAAACACCACCAGCAGAGTTATACAAAAAGTTTCTTATAACACTTGTAAATTACTTCAAATTTATACTCAGTACATTTAAAAACGCACATTTGTTACCATCAAACTTCATTGTATTACTTCTGATACTCATTGTTTATGAAAATACTTGTCGATGGTCATGAAATGTAGCATAAATGTTGCTTACACATGCAATAATGTCGGGTCAAGTATTTTTCTTGTATCCTAAAAGTCGATAAATGAAAATTTAGAAATCCAACATGATGCGTTATTAAATGTATTGAGTATACATGTATATATCAAGTTCATGTAGTCATCGTAACGAACAAGTTACACATTATGTAAGATTGGGGTATACTGAGATACATGCACTCATATTGATTCAAACGAACAACAGTAAAGCATCTTCTTTACCTCGGACAATGTGATGCTCTTCCGCTTTCTATCTCATCATTTTTGTTTCGCCTGTCGTAGATTGTAAAGGATTCGGTAACTATTCATACAATGGTTTGATTCAGCAACTAGTATAAGGCACACTGTGACAATGTATATCGTTCTAATACTAAAATATATTGTGTACACTATCAGCGATAAAACACATTCACTAAATATTAATTCGTGTACAAATACTGAAGAACTAGGAATATGTTCTAAAATCAAATCATACAAAATAAACTTACATAAATGTATAAAATTTAGAACTGCATTAAGACTCCGAACTAGACTGTTATACTAAATATGAACTTTTAGAAATTCAGGCTTATTAACACATTATATCGTACGACGTTATGTACGCACCAAGAACGAGCATTATTTTCCATTTGAGTGCTGCTATGGGATTTACAACCTCTTCTTAAAGTGGCGACATTTCAAGAAAACGCAACATGTGATGTAACTATTTACAAGCAGGAAACAATACTTACTCCATATAAGAAGAGGTTGGAAATCGTACAGCGGCGCTCATTTATAGATCTTCTTGACGTACTTAAATGTAACCAGAAACGCCACAGATGCTATCATTCACATATATTGTATCTTAAAACAGGACAGTGAATTTCGTTAGATATTTTCGTCTCATTTTCACCTGATTCCTCGTATTTTGATATGTTATATAGCTCTATACGCAAAAAATTCCCTAAATGAAAGAGGGGGAAAAAGCTAAAGTAGGGGATATGCATAGAGGACTTCACGTGAAACATTTAGAAAAAGTTTATCTTATCCAGCTTTGTTTGTATCGAAGACGCGCATTCGGCTCAAGTAAATATTTTGAGCTATTTTCTCAACATGTTTAAAACGTTTTTATAAATAAATGAATCACTCTTACCGAAGCTGAATATTCAACAATTGATTGCTCGGAAACACAGAATTCTAATAGTCTTTTGATATTATCCCTGAAATTTTACCACAACGTGTGCACATTTAGAGGACATTTCACAAGGGAGACAATCCATGTAAGACTGAAACTGCTCGAGTGAACTCAAAGTCCTTGCAGCATTTATCTCCCTTGTAAAACTTTTTTAAAGCATAATGGATTTCGTTCGCTGTGGAATATCAGATTCAGTTTTCGTCTTTTCATGAAATTACGAATGTAACTCTACCAATATTATACAATATCAATTTGATCGACTCATACTGAATACGTATAAAAAACATCTGTCGCCTGTTAAACCGAAAGTAGACCACCTGGGATAAATGACGGTTATACGGTACTATCAGTTGTACTAACCACGTGCTCGAAAAAATTATTGAAAGAAAATAAACACTTACTGTTATTCATCATATAAAAGGTGAAAATAATGTCTATTACCTGAACCTATAGTACTCATGATATGTCCCAGAATACTAATACATTTTACAACACATGTTATCAAGTTGTCAGGATGGCCGAGTGGTCTAAGGCGCCAGACTCAAGGTGTTCACAACCTTAAATACGAGTGTTCTGGTCCACGTATGTGGGCGTGGGTTCGAATCCCACTTCTGACACATCTTTTTTTATTTTTTTATTTAACCAACTTTAAAAATTTATATAACAGTTGGTCTTTAATCAAGATACAAATTACGAAAAATAAGAAAAGGACATTTGGGCCGTTCTCCAGGAAAATTATCATTAAGCTGTGAAGACTCAAACATTTCTTGAAACATTGAATAACAAGGCTTTTCTAATAAATTAATCGTTCAGCTTTTGTATGATGCAGTTGAAGCTGTATCTTTGTCTTTATTATCAACTAATGTTGCATGTTTTTGTCCTGCTTTTCCATTTCAGGCATATTCAGTATGTGACTGTGAATTTCTGCAGTACTAAAACACATTGACATTCCTTTTGACACCCACAACCATCATTTTTAAAACGTCTAACTTTAATTAAATCTGGATCATTACTAGCTACCGTTGCACATTCAGACTCCAGATCACTCCTAGCTCCATCACTCCAGATCACTCCTAGCTCCATCACTCCAGATCACTCCTAGCTCCATCACTCCAGATCACTCCTAGCTCCATCACTCCAGATCACTCCTAGCTCCATCACTCCAGATCACTCCTAGCTCCATCACTCCAGATCACTCCTAGCTCCATCACTCCAGATCACTCCTAGCTCCATCACTCCAGATCACTCCTAGCTCCATCACTCCAGATCACTCCTAGCTCCATCACTCCAGATCACTCCTAGCTCCATCACTCCAGATCACTCCTAGCTCCATCACTCCAGATCACTCCTAGCTCCATCACTCCAGATCACTCCTAGCTCCATCACTCCAGATCACTCCTAGCTCCATCACTCCAGATCACTCCTAGCTCCATCACTCCAGATCACTCCTAGCTCCATCACTCCAGATCACTCCTAGCTCCATCACTCCAGATCACTCCCAGCTCCATCACTCCAGATCACTCCCAGCTCCATCACTCCAGATCACTCCTAGCTCCATCACTCCAGATCACTCCTAGCTACATCACTCCAGATCACTCCCAGCTCCATCACTCCAGATCACTCCTAGCTCCATCACTCCAGATCACTCCTAGCTCCATCACTCCAGATCACTCCTAGCTCCATCACTCCAGAGCACTCCTAGCTCCATCACTCCAGATCACTCCTAGCTACATCACTCCAGATCACTCCCAGCTCCATCACTCCAGATCACTCCCAGCTCCATCACTCCAGATCACTCCTAGCTCCATCACTCCAGATCACTCCTAGCTCCATCACTCCAGATCACTCCTAGCTCCATCACTCCAGATCACTCCCAGCTCCATCACTCCAGATCACTCCCAGCTCCATCACTCCAGATCACTCCTAGCTCCATCACTCCAGATCACTCCTAGCTCCATCACTGTCGTGATCAACATGCTCAGTTTCTAAATCAATCTAAAATTGTCTAGATCTTCTGTTGCAAAATCATCACTGTTACTTTCATTGCCGTCACTTGTATCGCTTAGTTGTGAAGCACATATGTGGTTGCGGTTGGTGTACGACCGAAATGTTCAGAAAACAAGCTCTCCAATTCCTGAAAGTACAACATGTTTGTAAGTTTTCTTCAGTAAGTTTTATATTTCTACATTCTAATTGCAATCCATACAAATCAGAACTGTGCTATAAATCCCTATTTAAATTGTTCATGAATAGAGCTTATGTACACTCGACTTAACATGTAATCATTATTTTATTAAATGAAGTTTCTGTTAATGTAGTAGAGCTCTTAAAGTGAATTTAATGCAGGTTACAAAAAAATATTTTATTTAAGTACAAAAAAATAAAATTCATCTAGTACTAGATCTACTTACACATAGATAGTAGTAGAAACCAACATATTTTGAAATAGTTCAAGTGAATCATGATATAGTTGTGTGAATCAATTAAAAAGGGAAACAACCTTTTGTATATCTATTTTTACCGATATATGTTTTCTATATATTATATACGGAATACTATTTATTGGTAAAAAGTAGGATACTTTCAGGAGTCGATCTCGCATTATGACGCGCAGAATAATTACGCACGACAATTACTTCGTCGTTACCTCTCGGCTGCTGCGCCACAAGAGTGATGGAATATGTTAACTATGTAAAGATCCAAACACACGTTACGTGTACTTTTTTCTAGAGCAATATGGACGTAGGGCTGTTGACGTCAACTTTTAACTGGAAATTCCCGATAACGTTACGAGCGTCAGTAAGCCCGGTTTTCCGGGAGAACGGTTCATTTGTATTTATCGTTTTTGGTAGGATCACGTATACGTATACCTATAGCATTTAGAAGTATATAATCGGATTGCTAACTGAATTGAAAATTTAAAACTGAAATTAGGGAAATATGCACACATACATTGTCAAGTGAATGTTACGTGACATTAGAATACTAGAGCTCGTTAACTCACATCGAACCTTTTACAATATCGCTCAGGATGTCGTTCAAACGTATACTTGACGCCATTAAAAACGCAACTATTTGAACAAGGCGGCATTTTGTAGTACCAACTGTTAAAAGCGTGTTGAAGTTATCTATGGGTAAATTCTTGTTCAAAACTTTATTAAACTCTAGACCAATTATTTTTTATTTCATTAATGATTAGTTTTATGAAATTATGTTTGAGAAATACAGAATAGTTTTGCCTTTGAAATGTCACTTTATCTATGAAAACACTTTTTGGTTGCGTTTTTATTGGCGTTAAGTATATTCCATCAGCTTTGCTCAGGACATCAACCGGATATTCCCTTTACCCCTTCCATAGCGGAACAGAAGTTATAATACTACAGTCGTCCACATTCTTGGACAGTGAATTGCAGAGATGCAATTGTATAAGATTCATTTCTCACCATTGAGAGCCAAAGCAATGTAGAATGCGTACATTTAGTAACCTGAGCTTAACACACACTCCGTCTATTTATAAGGCTCGAGGTAATCCGGTCCGTAACAAGGTACGCTCGTACGCACGTGCGTATCATCAATTTTCGATAATTGAAAGATGAAAAACCTTAATATGTTCTAAACTATAAAAGAGACGTTGGTATGCACTTTGTCCGGTACAAACTTCCGAGTCATGGGAGTGCGTGCTTTACTATCGTTTAATTAAGTAGTTTACTTGAAAATGTTCATATTTTGATGAGATAGCAATCAATGCTAAACGTCACAAAGATTATTCATCGGTAAACATCGGTATAAGAATTTTCAATAAATATCAAGACTTTTCTCCCTTGATTAGCGACTTCTTACTTGGATTGCCTCTCTTCCACACGAAAATGACGCCAGTCAAATTGGTCAATAATCTATAATCGATCTTGTCCAACTTTCATTTCGATTGACAAGGGAGACAAATCGGTGAATTAAGACCTCTAGTTGTCTGCCCCAAGGTATTTGTTTATACGTAGAGGAATGAATATGATGATTTTTTTCTTTTTTATTACATGGTAGCTCTACGTTCATATATTATTCCACCGTGAGTTAAGTTTCATGCCATTTAAATAAAGTAATAAGTGGTTGTGGAATATATACATACAATTGTTATTTGTCATTGTTTTGGCTTTGATTTCATGTATATATTACAAGGTTAAAATTGGTCAATTTTAGTGTCAAATTGTTTTCATGATTTATATCAATTCCTCAGATTTTGAGAGTTATCTTGTTTCTATAATTTATAAAACTTCTTTGTGTTATTTGGGTACTTCACGATACTATAGCAACGCATTACTATGACTTATAAACGTTCTTTGTTTCGATTGATACTATTAAGTTACCGTAAACGTTTAAGTTGTAAACCGATGCAGTGTTCATGAGCAATCCTATTTAATGCATTAAACGTAATCGATATGGATATTTTTTATTATTACTCGTTTTGTTTTATGTAAACAAGCAGCGTATGGATTTTATTTAGGTTTTTCCGCTCATTTGCATATTATATGCACACTGTGCAATATGATATTTATTGCACAGTAGAAACATGCACGGGTATGTGGTAATATGACTTATAAACGTTCTTTGTTTCGATTGATACTATTAAGTAACCGTACACGTTTAAGTTGTAAACCGATGACAGGTTTGTTGAATGATAATCTTCATCTATATAAGTATATTTGAATCGACAGTTTAATTACCAAATTGATAGACAAATACGCGTCTATGGTTTCGGCGAAACATTTATGTGGCTTCTGCGGGGAAACGGTCTCTAGGATAGACAAAGGTTTTTGTATGTATTATGAAATAATGAAGAACACGCCCATTAATCCTTTATTTTGGTAAAACCGACATTTCATTTATTAATTAGAATCACGTGATTACCGCATGACTCCTCCCTTCTTTCGCGGGTAATTTGTTAAGACACAAAATATAAGAAATAATATCAGTTGTTATGATATATATTTAGGAAATTGTCTAAGTGACATTTGTTTTTGTGACTATTTTTACTTTGTGTTTTCTTCGTGATATAAACTTTGAGACTTAACTTAGTGATTATTTATTAAATATACTTTTCTGTCACCGTTATTATTACTCTGCGAACTTTGTGTCACTGTTATTAAATTTGATCAAACGGAACTGTGCTATTGTCGTTATATCTTGCCATCATCACATCACTGGGTATGGATCACTGTTGCCTCCACTACGTTACGTGCGGGTACCGAAATGGGCCGCGTAACATATACAACATGGGGACCATGTGTGAAGATAAATCCGGGTCGTTATGTTGCTTATATAATTTATAAAAAAATAAGTTCATACATTTAAGGAAACTCGATGAAAAAGATGTATTGATATAAATGTATAAACTGACTCTCAAAAGACCCAACGGGTGTATTTTTATGAGGTAAAATTGCGATCTATTACAATATTAATTTGGACCGGATACTTAATACACATTTGAGCAATTCTTCTATTTAGGAACATCGCCTACGTAACTTTTCTCAATCAAAAGAATATAAATTACAAAAAATGAAACTATACAGCTATTATTCATCACGAAACATGGTAATGCAATACTTATCTCACGAGTTTGACAATAATAGAATTTTGTAAATGGTATAAAATCTTATTTCACCGATTTCATTTCCAAAACTTCCATTATTATTAATGACACTTAAGTACATTTAATAGAATTATGAATGTTATCATGTTGACCTATATATACGGCATAATCACATTATAATCAGGCAACTATCCCGGGTAATAGACCAGGGTATCATGTAACATATACTTCAACACAACCAACATAATGAAGTCCTCAGTTACGCCTATAATGTTCAAGTTACTATTTCATGTACCAAGTTTCTTTCATTCTGATTAAGATTATTCGAAACACAGAAATTAGTATCGTTTTAGTCCGAATACACACTATACATGTATGTATAGAAGATAACCCGACAACTTAACGAATCTCTGTCGGGTGCTTGCTCGCCTATATTCTTTTAAAACAGTCCATACATTCCTAAATTACAGAGAAATAAATTTAAAACAATTTCATAACGCCCGTCTTTCAAATATGTTGATATCGAATAACTGACAACAGTGGACACGAAGTACAGTGACACATGAAATATGTGAAGATGTTAAGAGGTCAGTGATCACCCTACTAGTATTTGCAGCAAACAATACAAATGCATTTTCAAGATACGACCAGTGGCGTCACATGTCAACTGAGTACCTTGCGGCCTCAGGCTAAACTACAAGGGTCTCGGAGGACGTCTGCCCATAGACATGCGGCATGCCAGGCGCACCGATGTGTGGACACGCCCTGATGCATATGAACAGACCCCAGCTACGGTTAAATACCTAGGGCTGGGGACCAATAATGAGTCCCCTCCTGCATGTGCTTCCTGGGAATGTCCACACCAGAAGCTATGGGTGAGGTAACCCCGACATAAATCTAGAGATCTGAAGCCAGAGATGTCAGATCAACGGCGCTCTCGAACAAACCATGACGTCATGCATCAACGCCATGAACAATCGATAACAGTGCGACACGAGTTACAGTGATTATAATCATGAAATATACGTAAACGTTAAGAGGTCAGTGGTCACCCTACTAGTATTTGCAGTCTTAAAGTGTTTGTGAATACAGGCCCAGTGTTCCAACCTGTTTTTACTCGTCTTTCTTACCACATATCGTCATCTTCTTGCACAGAATGGTAACCCAGGTTACTCAATATGCATAAATATCAAAAGACAGACTGCAGGTATACTATGTATACAGTAAAACCCCACATATGACCACCTCAATAATAAGACCACCTCAAAAGTAAGAACACATGTTCAATTCCATTTTCACTGTTTTGCTCTTTATTCAACCTGAACATTAAGACCACCTCAATGAGAGGACCAGTTTTCAAGAGTCCCAAGGGTGGTCTTATTATTGAGGTTTTACTGTATATCAGCTTTTTAACTCAGACTATATATGATTATTTAATGTTGTACAATCGATAACAGGCGACTGAATTTATCATTTGTAATTGAAATAACAAGATTTAAGAATTACGTAGTTTAATCGCGAAATGAAATCACATATTTTAATTTGCTCCACTTGCAATAATATGTAACACACTATAAAACAGACATGCTTAAATCCAAAAGTGTTGTAAACAGTAATCGGTGAAACATTAATCGTTCGATAACTAACTTTGCATGATAACAAGTTGTCAGGATGGCCGAGTGGTCTAAGGCGCCAGACTCAAGGTGTATACAACCTTCATAGTGAGTGTTCTGGTCCACGTATGTTTGCGTGGGTTCGAATCCCACTTCTGACACCCTTTTTTCATAATTACAACAATCCTTGCACTGTTCCCTCAATGAAGGATATTACATCATTTCAAAGTCTGAAGTGACAAATATCTCTCAATTATTTAGTATCATTGAACACTAGTTTAAACTACTCAAATCTTCAAACAATTGATAATCATAATAAGTTATTTATTAGGAACTTACTTTAGCATTTATGCGCTTTAATCGATTTTAATTTTCAATTATCAAAAATAGTGGGAATCCATATCGAATAGAGGGTAACTAAACACAATCAAATTCGATTATTTGTATATCCATTGTCGGATATCGTTTTTCTTTAAGAGAGAAACTTAAGCAGGCGCGTATCCAGGAAGGAAGGATGGATGCTGGTATTTTATTGATTAATTATCCCTTAATGAAATTAGTGAAGGTCCTTTCATGTTCAATCGAACGGATTGACGGACGGAGGTATTACCAGCATGAAAACTACATCCCTCCATCACCGAGGGAAGATAAATGACGACTTCGGACTGTGGCTCTCTCATTTGTTTTGGCAAATAATCCACAAACAATAATGAATGCAGAAGTTGAATAGGAATGCCATATACAAAATACACATCCACCCCGAAACTAACATCACTAGAGGATATGAGATGTCGAATGTTATATACACGTAAGTATGTATACTTTAATACATGTATCTAGTTAAAATGTGTAGATTTTACATTATGCTACAATAATTTGACTATTTCGTAGATAATGATTTGGAGACATTTGAGAATATTCCAGTCATTATTGTGTAGTTTTTGCGTATATGATGGGTGTAGCATTTGAAATACGTGCAGTTTCCTATGAGCGAGTAAAATGTCAAAACCATTAATTTCAGAGGAAAAATGAAATCGTGTGACTGCAAATTTACGAGTTGCAAAATGTTTTATTTAAATGTAAAGAAAAAAATTGGTCAATTCCGTGTTTTCATTTGACTAAACTCACTGACAAAAATCAGTGCCGTCATATTACGTGACGTCACATTTGTATACCAGCCCAATGTTCAGTGCACACTTACTATAATGGTCCCTGCGCCAACTATAGAAGTTATCGTTCTGGGTGTTGGCGTGTTGACGCCCTCCAAACGCACTCGATACACTCGTGTCTATTTCATATAGACAACTCAACTCGTTATATATCCTATACGTTGATTATCTTAAATATGTAACATATGGCTTGGTGTTCTCTACTTATATAAACACTAGATATTTAATTGATGGGAATTAAGGAAACGATATTGAGACAGTGAAACTTATCTGAAAACATGATGTTTACTTGATGAGTACATTTAATGAAGACTTGACAAAACATGACAATACTACATTTTTGAGTTTACCACAAATAATGAGCGAATATTTGACACATGAATTATGGCGAAGATCTGTATTACATGGTTACTGCTTAGATCATGGGCAATTTGGAAATTTGAAACCTTTTCAAAAGTAGTTTAATGTGTAAAAAACGCCAACCGGATGAATAGATACGCTGTAAAATATCTACTGCTATGTTACAGATGTGAACATCGCAGTTTGAACACTTGTTAATGGATCGGTTACCTACTGAATGTGGAATTATATATTTCCTTACTTCTTAATTTGAAGCGCGGGAAACGTCATAGTTAAATACAAATCAGTAATCTAGATAATGACTGCTCTCGACTAACACATGTGTACACAACGGCGATGTAGGATTTCTGCGGATCCGTGGTTTCACTGGTTATAACATTTTTGTGAACAACCTCTCGAAGAATACCATATTCTTCTATTCGTGTGAATTAAACTTGGCAATGAATATTTATAAATTTTTACACACGTACAACATTCCTACAAGGTGCTCTTTATGAATGAAGTGGTTATACAACTATATGGAGAGCCAGACGACTTTTCAAATAGATTAATTCAAAATTTCAATTGTTAGGCAAACATTAAGCATAGACTGTAATACGCTATATGTTTGCTGGGACGTTCAGTATAACTTAAATTGAACTCGCTAAGAGGATAATTAGATCTAACAAATTGTGTGTGTCTTTTTCATGAAAACAAAATGGAACAACCAAAGGAAAGTATTAATGAACGCAAAACGTGGAATATTCTTGCCGCGTTGTTTGTGCGATTGTTACTTGTGTTACATAGCATACTGGTCACATGGCGTGTGGTGATCGCACACAACGATCCATGGATGTGGTGCATCATCTTCGCGAATATACCGTTACTACTGGAAGCGATGATGGTGGTTAAATTCAACGGAGGGAACGAATGGAAAGGGTAAACTATTTCTCCTGTATGTCACAATTCATCCTTCGTGTTTTTCGTATACCAGAACTTAGTTGATGTTAACATCAATATTAGTCTCAAACGTGAATCATTTCTAAATTGAAAACACTCTATTTTTGATGTGACTCTCTACTGTTTATCAGTAACAATAAATAGTTGCAACTAATGATTAATTAAACTGGCGTGAATTATACATGAATATGTGCTGATTTTTATAGCACTACAGCTGAAATAATGCAAACGATAAAATTGAAGAAGGTAAGCATACTTTTAAATATTGTATTTAGAAAGTGTGCAATTTTTACTTAACTCGAATCTATATCAGGAAATGCTTGGTTACGACATGTCAAGTTTTGTGCTAAACAAAAGAAGTCTATTACAAAGGGCTAACTAAATAATTATGTTCATTTCCTGCCGTCTGCTCAAAGTAGAAGTACTAATGCAGTTTCCGATGCAGATTGTGTCAGTGTTCAGCTAGAGAACTTTGCCTTTCTGACCTAATTTTGTTAAGTACGTTCTGTCTTTTGTTCTTAAACTGTGTGATGTTTAATTGTGTAGCAAAACATATATAGTTTACATACTTCCGCCTTGTATATAGGCGCTCATAAGGACAAAACTCGTTTAAAAGCTTTTCACCGACTCTGTAACTCTATGCTTCAGCTCCTCAGATGATTGCAAGTCATTACATACAATCGTTTAAAATACCATGATTACAGTCTCATTTTTTGTTCGTATATTGTCTGGTTTGTGTTCTTATCAATATATTTACACGCATGAAGCATTCTCCCACACAAAGCCATGCTGAAACGTCTACAAAAATAAAAAATTGAATTAACTAGAGTACAAATGCATGCCTATTTTTTTACAATTGGCTACAGATGATTAAACAAATACAATTATTTACCGCAGTGATTTATATCGTTTTAAGGTAACTCGTGAATATCATTATACTCGTAACAGCACAGTATGTCTACAGGACTGTGGCGCCAAGTTATCGTACCACTTCTCAAACACAGTCGCATTATGTCAAATACCCGGATATATTTGGGAGTGGTAGACAGTGCAAATATATATGATCTATATTTAAAATGAAATATATAAAAGCCACTTATCTCAATACAACTACATGACAATGATCAGTGATGAGTGTGGTCGGGTTTACTCCGGTCATATCGTAAATATTAGGAAAACGATGTGACACCCTTTGATGATACCGTATGGCATACATACACATGTATATGAATCATGTATACATGAATATCACAGCTCTGCAGTTTTTCGGCTCAGCCATACTAACATGGCTTTGCTATTTGCGTATCAGTGTTGTGTAAACCAATCAAATCTTACGTTAACCACTAAACCAACTTTTCTTCAACCGAACAACGTTTGTAACCTTGACGCGGATTGGTTAACCCTTTCGATAAGAGTTGCGTTACCTTTCCGAAATCCATTTTGGATCTGGAGTGACCAGCAATCGAAACATCTCGGCATTTTCATGTTGCACAAAAAATCTTAACCTTCAAATTGCGACGACCTTCTTTTTTCAAGATATTTCTTGCTGTATCTATGATTCATGTACCCTGTTGCCATGGTTACAGGCATGACGTACTTTTCTTTGTAAACATCCGCCATTTTGTTTATTTGGCATATGAACTATTTTTTTTATGCCGATTAACATTTTGACTTGACTTTGTCTTGACATTTAAATCCTTCCATAAATATGTCCCAGAAATCAAGATATTTTACATTGGTAATTTTATACAGAATAAGGCAATAAGCCCATCATTCCGTATAATAAATTACAATAAAATAAATGAATAAATAAAGATTTAGACATTCCACTCGGGGCGTCTGTTTTGATTTTAAATCTATGAAACAACACAGGCAATAAAAAATACCCACATGCCTGCATTCATCAGACAAATTATCTGTTGAAGCAACCGGTTTGTTCAGGAAGTAAGCCAATTACATATCTTGGTTTAAAATCTTTCATATATTTACACACACCAGACGACCCTGGAGAACGCAGACAAGCAAGTAATAGTGCAGCAATGATAGCGTCGTAGTGCATGTACTGTAAACTAATGCAAATCCATGATATATTAGATACGTAGTACAGTAAAACCTCAATGATAAGACCACCATTGGGACCCTTGAAAACTGGTCTTAATATTGAGGTGGTATTTAAGTGAGGTTTTACTGTTTTACTTTTAGGTGTATTATTTATGGTGGACGACAATTCGACATGAATGCTATCTTACAGTAAACCCAAGTGTAACTTCGTACTCAATACAACTGTGACCACAAATCTTGTAGATTTACGTCGATATCGAGCATGTATACTTAACGCCATTAAAAAACGCAACCAAAAATTGTGCACATACATAAAGTGACATTACAAAGGCAAAACTATTCTTTATTTCATGACATTAATCAATAATGAAATAAAAAATAATTGGTATTGAGTTTAATAAAGTTTTGAGCAAGAATTAACACATAGATAACTGTACACGCTTTTGACAGTTGGTACTACAAACTGACGTCCAGTTCAAATAGTTGCGTTTTTAATGGCGTCAAGTATATATTCTAGTTGAAATGTTAAGTTTTCTAAACTACATGTACAATTTTGTGATAACTTAACGGAGCAAGAAGCAAACATGCATACTGTGAGAAAGATAAGACGTTATAAAGAGATCACGTTGTTCTTTCTCTCAGGATATTTATCTTGGAACATCCCGTGATATCATGCAATTTTCTTAGAGAGTGAAAATGATAGCGTTGTGTATGTGCATCGAAGTTCGCGTGCTTCCCATGAGTTTTAATACATGAACATGTTTCTAAAAGCGCGGACCACATTGACTCATAGTAGCGCATATATGAGATAGATTTGTCCCCTAGATATCGAAGTACCGTACTTCATGTATGTATTTGCGTTTATTTATTATCGCCACCGGTTTCCCATATGGGCGACGCCTCCTGAAGAATGCTAGTCATTTTAGACTTTTTGGAGGATAGAGCATGATACAGGAGATGCCCCAGTTCCAGAAGCACCCCTGGTTCTTTTACGTGCTCGATGTAAAGCATCATACACGGGAACTCGGTTTTTTAAGACTCGTTCGAAAGACTGTCAGTGATGGAGCGGGGAATCGAACCTGCGATCCCTGGATTACTAGTCCAGCGCGTAACCACTGGACCACGGATCCGCTTCATACCGTACTTCAATGCACCCTCGAGAATATATAAAGTCAAACTACAGCCCGTCGCAATTTCAACATGCTGTCGAAACAAAGTGGGGGTGGCTAAGTTAGTCGCTAACGATAATGATCAAGTGACATTAAATTCGAGTATATTCGGTTATAAATAGCATGGAGCCAATATCGAATATTGATCAGTTTGAAAGGTGTCATTTTCGATAGGAAGGGAGGCAATCCAAGTTAGAGGAAATGGCTTAAACAATGCCGATAATCAAGGGAGATCATTTTTGATATTTATCCAAGAAAGCTGCACAACGGTTGAATTAAAACATTTTTTCAAAGAAACAGAATGATCGTATAATGAATTTGGTCTTACATTAAACCTGAATTGAATCATAGATTGCTTAGGTACAATATCATCAGAACATCAAACTCTAAAAACAAGTCAAACAAACCATATCACGTGGAGTGATAATTAATATCGAATGAATTGCCCCGTCTGGAGATTTACTACCTAGATGAGATACCTGGGTATGTACTTGTTTCGCCGACATATTGAACAAGATGGTTCAAGACGGTCAAATATTCGATAGATAACAAATGATCGGAAGCGTTTAAACAAATTGATTCCTAGCAATCACAGTAAAATCAATTACGCCATTAATTAATTACAAATTAAATCACTCTTCACCGCGGGATATTATACAGAAGTTTGTTTCTGCATTTATTTGATTTGAGTATTGACCATAATTATGTTCCGTTCTAATGTTTTAGCGATTGACTCTACAATATGAAATATATTATTCGCCACGGTTGCGTAACATATTATCCATTTTAAACGCAATGCATTTATTTATATTTGAAAAAAACCCGACTGTGTTGTTAACGTTCCCTACCCATACGATTAGCTCAGTTGGTGGAACAATCATAGCAGGAGTGCCAGTCTGTATGTAGGAGGTTCGTACCGCGGTGAGGCGTATATTATCTGCGGCAATATGACTGAAGATTATACATGTATAGTAAAACCTCACCTAAAGACCACCTCAATAATAAGACTATCTCAACATTTAGAACACACTTTTCAAGTACATTTTCACTGTTATTGCTCTCAATATTAAGACCATCTCAATGTTAAGACCAGTTTCAAGGGTCACAAATGTGGTATAATCATTGAGGTTTTACTGCACATCCAACATCGCTTGTCCTCCACTTCTGATGCAAGAGAAGTAGCCAGTAACTTGGTTGCGGAGGAACATGTTAGTATTGGCTGGTAACCCAGGAGTACTGGTTGGGTAAACTGCTCGCGGTATAGAACTGAACTACTGTTAAAAATGACGTAAAACTAAAAATAATATTTTTTCGCCAACAGGTGGTGTCCATGTTTCTTCCTGTATCTTGCGTCGACCCTACCGTCAATATGGCTTCTACAACTTAGTCAAAACGACAAACTACTCGTGACCAGCCAAGCAAGCATGGTCCTACCAACACCACAGTATTTGTTTGCGGATTCCACTCCATACGTCGAAAGCGGCAACTTTACTGTAGAAGGAAATTTTACAGGCGTAGCAAATTTTACCGGATCAGCAAATTTTACCGAAAGTGCGAATTTTACTGAAAATACAACATTATCAGTGCTAAATTCAACTTTACTAATCACAACTACTGACCCAGGAATACTTGTAAGTATAATTATGGAAGAAAGGATTTCATTCAACTGCTATAAATATTGCCAACTATGTCAGATTAAACGTTCATTTGTTTTATTAACATTTTTTAAAAATAGATACAATTTACGTATGCCAGCGAAAATGTCAACACGTTTCTGTACATCCACGATTTATCTAACACGTTTCTCACGGTTAAAATCGTGAATTTAGAGAACACATGAGTAGCTCGACGAATAAACGTTTCCATGACATTATAAAAATCAGCTACACAACCAATATAATAACATTATGACTATTATATGGCTCATATTTCAAGATACATGTAGTTATAAACGATCTAGTTATATGAAAGCATTAATGCTCCCAAAACTCCATACAATTGCCATTGAATCACATTATTCATTGAGTGGTTTCTTTTAACTTTGATGTGAATTAATCTTCATACAATTGTGAGCTCTTAACTGAAGTCGTGATGTACATGTATAAAATCATGGAAGTTTTGTGATTACTCCAAACGTGGCTCACAATGTTTAGCAATATGAAACAGACATCACAGATAGTCCGTTATGTAATGGTAGTCCCTAATAAATACAATCTATATTTCTTAATGAATGAAGGACTCTCAATGTATACATTATGATATAAATCATGTTGCCAGGTGAAACCATTTGTTTATAAGAAGAAGAACCTTATTCAACAAAAAACATTTCATATAAATGTGTGAAAAGTTCAGAAATGACCCATGTTCAACAGTGCATGCAAGTCTATACTGGTCAAATAATGGTCAAACTTGAATACAGATTACTATTTACATAAGTCTAAGTACAAACTGTGTATCTTAATATATGTTAATTATCAATGACAAATATGTCAAAATGGAACGTGCATGTACTATCAAACCTTAATTATAGAAACTAAAATTTCCAGGGAACTCTTGAGGCGTTTTTAGATATTGAAGACACAACATGGATAGTGGTAATGCAAGAAGCTCTGATGTACCTGATTGTGCTCGGTCGATGGGTTTTACCGCGTGCCGGTGTCTCCAGGGTGGCGCTGTCCGATCTTCTGCTCCTGTATCTTGCAATGGCGTCAGATATTATGGAATTATACGCCGTATTTGATGAACAAGTAGTGCAAGAGAACCGTAATGTCACTTATGCCATTTTAACAGTATGGTCGGTAAGTTTTCTGCAATTTGTGCCCGTTTTAGTGCAGAAGAATAAACATCGCCATTTACAAGGTCCTAATTGGAGAAGAATAAATCGCGCATGCGGAAATCACTTCTCGGAAGTGGTTACAACACTGAGTTCAATACTGTTACAAGATGGTCCATTTTTCTGTCTACGATTGTACATTATGGTCGACTTTAAGCTTATAACTTACAGTTTGGTGTTTTTCGTGCTCAAAAACTTTGTCTCTGTTTTGCTGTTATTTTATCGGCTTGTAATTCTTTGTCTTCGCCTGCCATGTTGTTACGATGACGGAAAGAAGGATGAAGAGTACTCACACTCGGAGTTTTCTAGACCAACCAGATACTCGGATACATTTATCGCAACAAATGGCAGATATATTTATTCACAACCTGAATTTAAGAACCATTATCGACCACAAACGTCAGCATCATCTCAAGTGTTCGTAGTAGCAACAAACAGACATAAATATATAGCCAAGCCAGGTATGGTAAATAGACTGCCACGTACAACAGAGAGACCTAGAACAGGGAGAACGTATCGTCTTGGATCACTTTGATTGTAACAGCGTTGACCCGATAGCTATTGTACTGAACACGAAATGAAGATAGATTGCACTTAATTCAGAAAATTAGACATTTACAAACTAAAAAAGCTAAACCATAACATTGTCGTGTTCTGAACTTCATGTTATACGAAGTCATCAACGTTTGAATATTAAGTCACCCCAATTACTCGTCGGCTGCTCAAAATAAAAACTACGTGATATGACATATAATTGTACAAAAATGTGCAATGGTTCACTTGGTAGATAACAACCATTTTGAGTGAGTGATATTCAATATTACAGTGATTAGTCCGATGCATGTTCCATCAATTTCTGATTACATCAGTATATGGGATTGATTCAATGTGATGGTGTTTTCAATTGTACACCATTTATACATTTCTTCCTGCAGATTGTAAAAGATGAACCTGTTTTTATTACGAAAAGTTTGAGCTTAAGTGTGCCGTCTATCCGACTTGGACCACATCAACTTCACGTTCTATACGATATATATGTAGACAGTTGAAACGGAAATAAATTAAATCATCACAGGTTAGAAATGTTCAAACCCAAAATAAAAATGACTTAAAGTACAAAAAGACAATAATTCAATCATAATTGGTCATAAAGAATAACATATATGTGTAGTATTGTTTAATGTTTACATGATGTGTACTGATTGCTGTAGAAGTCTTTTGATCTTATGCACATTGTATTTGTATTCAATAGGCTGTTACTGGTATTTTTCCAAAGAAAATTGATGATTTTGCCCTTTGTTGTTACTTACATCAATAATGCATATGTGCATTTCTTGCACAATAATATTACATGTTCGATATTCGAAAAAAAACAATTGTGTTATTACGTTACTTTTGTTTTATTTTGTGTACTCATTTCCTTAAAATATTTCTCATTTTTTGCGGCGACATTGATGCCTTGCATGCACTTTCTCCTGTTGTTGTTTTACTACATATTCCATTGTTAAGCATAACCTAGTATACACGGACGCTACACAGATAATTATGATGTTAGTACATTCAAAGTCTGTTTGTGCCTTTGTGTTGTTTGTTATTAGTAACAAAATTGTTTATTTTTGTTTACTTATATATTTGTTAAATGTTTTACGTTGTACCGAAGTTATCACATTGTAATGCTACATGTACTAGTATGTGTCACTGTATATACAATGTACATGTATACTGCTCAAAATAATTAACCCAGCATTTTGTACACTGAGAATCTACCCTACAGTATGATGAAGTGGTCTGAAACGACGAACGAGACAGGTTAACATCGGTCATTTTCGACAGTTCAGTTTTATTTAAATCATCAATGTTATATAGCTTATTGCCAAAATGTATCCGATGGCTTTAGGCAACTATGTGGAAAGGTGCTGGTGCTGATGGGTAAGCAGTTTTGACCAGTAAACATATTGTTTATATACGTCTTGAATTTATATACGCTGTTCTTTGATACTTACTACATGATACACGGATATATTTAATTTTGATATACTCTTAGTATATATATCATACTATGTAATAACATGTGTATTAGTGTACATTTGAGGAGATTGTTTTAATCAAATTATTTTCTAAGTTTGTTTGAGTGGTATTTAAATAACAAGAGATTTGCTATTACTTACTTTGACATCATTAAATCATCAAATTGATTCAATGTTGGTCTACTTAATATTTAGATTTTATAAAAAAATTCGCTTGCGTGTGTATAGAGGACAAATTAATAAAAAGTGATATTCATCTCAGATAATTACAATACATGTATTTTAAGCTTGCAACACAATATACGAACGAGTAATTAAAAGAAAACAGACACCTTCGGTCTATTGTTTTAATAATAGGACGTAATGAACAAGCTATTTTACTCTGTTGGCACCAAAGCAACCAACATTATTTTTAATTCCCTCAGATGTTGACACGTGTGGATGTGTGGTAGGACCTCCATGTTCCTCTAATTATACTACTTTGTAGTCACAGATGCTCATTTTGTGTTATATTTGCGCCAAGTTATGAACGTAAAAAGTCACACAGCACATTCATTCAATGATATTATGTTTTCACCATTCAAGGATTGCATTTGACATTCATTAATATTTTCCTTCAAAATACTCATCTTTCATTTTTATACTGCCCCGGTTCCCCCTGTGTATGCCTTCTCAGTTTTCTTTTGTAAAGATCTGTCTGGTGAATTTATGATTAGTGAATATGGCTTTCTCTGTTTCACATTTTTCGGCGGCAGCCGTACTAACATGGCTTTGCTATTTGCATATCAGTGTTGTGTAAACCAATCAAATATTACGTTAACCACCAAATTAACTTCTCTTCAACCGACCAACGTTTGTAACATTGACGCGGATTGGTTAACAGGGATGAGTTACCTAACCCAATATCCACTGAATTTCGGTGAATTTACCAAAATCCATTTTCGTAACATCTCGGCATTTTTTATGTTGCACAACAAATCTTAACCTTCAAATTACGCCGATCATCTTTTTTCAAGATATTTCTTTTTTGGGGTCAATTGTTGTGAGTTGCCATTTCATACAATCATTATAATTTTCTGAGATGCTATTCAAACACTGCCAATGGAAATCTGTTGATACAATTATGTATCATTGTTTCTGTCTTCCATCTACCTCTCTGTAACCATTGAAAACTAATTCCGGTGTGAGAGAACGTGATGGTGTGGGCTATATTGTTTATTTTGTATTTATGTTTTATATCAAGTGTTTTACTTAATTATGAATTATATTACAAGATATTAAAGAAGAAATGAACGGTAAAATAAATGGACTGTGTTCATTAAAATGATTTGTTGTTCAGACTTGATGACATGCACTTATTGCGATGTCTGGAAGATGCCAGCATTAATCAGTAGTGTGGACGTGTTTCTATGGTAACGGCAAGACATAGTCCTTTCCTGGTGTAGAGACTTTTAACAGTTGTCATATTCAAGTAGAATTGATGAGACAGTATATGTGTTCAGTGTCAAATTATTATGTACTAATCGTAATATATCACTCATTATGACAATATAGTGAAATTAAAGATGTATGATAGATATTTGGTTGTGCAAACATTTAGCAGCTCCCACGTACCTGTATGGCCTCAACATCCTTGTTCTTGTTAACAAACCTATTTAAGATGAAATGATAAAAGAAAAAATACACAAGTGTTTTGAGGTTTTTCTGCAGGTTTCATACAAAATCTTTTGACACTGACAATGCATTGTAATTGAATTTTCATTGTATACCATATTATATCAACATGTCATACAAATGCAGACAACTGAACGGAACTGAACTGGAAAAATGTACTTTATATATTACTGTAATGTCTCGTTCCATATTTCATTCGTGTGTGAATAAAGGCGAACCTAGTTATACAAAAGAGTCATGTTTTGAGAAGTAATTATGTTAACCGCTTCGAATACTCAAGCCACATTCCGACTGTGACGATCGTATAACGAGCTCATTTATTTTTGCCCTGCATTCAATACAAACTCTTTGAAATACATAATATTTTTAACTATCAACTTGTCTGGTTTATTATGGTATTAACCTTGAAATATTATTAATATTCTTATTTCTATGAAGGAAAACGTATAGCGGATATGAAACGATTTCACAAAAAAACTATATTTTTCGATTTACCATACCAGGCCCGATCTCTCGAAATATATCAAATAGAAATCTCAGCTCAATATTAGATTTGCTCAAGTCTGAGTCTGAGTTTGAGGCAATCCCATTTTGGATCGCTTGAAAAATTTCTGAGAAAAATCTCATCTCATATCTTTTGTTGTTGTAATATCGATTTTGACAAAAAATTCTATAAATTTAAATTGAGATAATATTTGAGTGGAGATTTTGCTCAGATTGAGATGCTTCGGGAGATCGGTTCCTGGAATCGGATGTGGCATAGTGGTCTAGAAGTAGAACGGTGGAAAACTTATTCGAAGATTGTGGGTTCGATTCCATTTTGTTTGACCGTCACAAGTCCTGAATTAAGAACTTTGTTAAGTCATGAGAAGCAATGTAAGGCTGGTTAACAAAACAGACCATTTCACCGTCTATAATCATACTCATGTTGAAACACCAAGTTCACCTTTGAAAACATGTTTAAAGGGGAGTAATCATTTAGTTATTAGGAAGTGGAAAGAAATGATTGTTTCCCTTCCTTTGATCCATTAACTTTCACTATTTGTTGAATAAAGTGAAATGCCTACGTAAACTACAATTAGTGTCACCAAATAATCAGAACAGATCACTTTATTAATTTAGTAGGAAATGTTCATAGAAGAGGAAGTTTTATTTCACAACATAGTTACATACTTGAGTCTGGCGCCTTAGACCGCTCGGCCATCCTGACAACTTGAGTGGCTGTTACTGTACAGATGGTTTTATACATTGTCTCTTGCGATATGAATCATTGGCGCAAATCTATAAGTTCATTTCAAGAAAAGTACGCACATATCTTTTTCACAATGTGATAATTGTTTGGAATGAGAATGTTTGATGGATAGATGAAAAAGGGGCAATAATAAAAGTAAAGGTAAACTACAGGATAGTAAGGAGACAAAAACAGATCCTATTGAATATTATAAATAAAATGTCAATTTAACAAGTTCGAACACCATCGCAACTTACCAATATCGTCTTTTATCTATATAATACACTTGAATCTCTTCTTGGCAGAAATTGTTTAACATTTATCGGTTACTTATCAACCTGATCAAGTATTTAATGTTATTCTAAACACTCACGTCAACCCAATACTGTTTGACCGGTTGATATAATTAATTGTATAGTTCATTATCCTGGATGGACTGTAGATAGCAGATAAACCAAATTCAGCATCGGAAATCCGCTATATAAAGAGAAAAATCTAAATGAAATAGACTTTATTTAGAATTACTGCAGTTTAGTACCCCATAAGAACAAATATATTTCTTCCTGTATTGCAGTAGTCAGGATGGCCGAGTGGTCTAAGGCGCAAGACTCAAGATATATACAATCTTAAATACGAGTGTTCTGGTCCACGTATGTGGGCGTGGGTTCGAATCCCACTTCTGACACATATTTTTGTGTAAAATTATCAATATATAAAAATGTAAAAATATTGAAATGAACAAATTGACTAAGCGTTCGGCGTGTTTTTCCGTGACTCCACACTGCACTCATATTTCTTTTTGTAAGCAGATCCGATTATCCATTTCCTAGACCCAATGTATAAAACCATCTGTACAGTAGCAGGCAAACAAGTTGTCAGGATGGTCGAGCGGTCTAAGGCTCAAGACTCAAGGTGTATACAACCTTCATACTGAGTGTTCTGGGCCACGTATGGTCCGAATCCCACTCATGACACACTTTTTTCATAATTACAACAATCATTGCACTGTTCCCTCAATGACGGATATTACATCATTTCAAAGTCTGAAGTGACACATATCTCTTAATTCTTCATTGAACACTAGTTTAAACTAATCAAATCTTCAAACAATTTAACAAATCATAATAAGTTATTTATTAGCAGTTATGCGCTTTAATCGAGTTTATTTTTTCATGTGAATATTTAATGGTATTTTGTCTATAATGAAACTGTCAATTATCAAAAATAGTGGGAATCCATATCGAATAGAGGGTAACTAAACACAATCAAATTCGATTATTTGTATATCCATTGTCGGATATCGTTTTTCTTTAAGAGAGAAACTTAAGCAGGCGCGTATCCAGGAAGGAAGGCTGGATGCAGGTATTTTATTGATTAATTATCCCTTAATTAACAAATATAAGTATCATGTAGAAGGTACACTACCGTGTGTAACGTACCCTAGTATATATTAGCAGTCCTTTAAAGGGTAGATTTAGTCTATGTTCACATCGTCTAGTATCAGCAAAACAAAATTAGTGAAGGTCCTTCACCGATTGACGGACGGAGGTATTGCCAGCATGAAAACTACATCCCTCCATCACCGATGGTAGATAACTGACGACTTCGGACTGTGGCTCTCTCATTTGTTTTGGCAAATAATCCACAAACAATAATGAATGCAGAATTCCATATACAAAATACACATCCACCCCGAAACTAACATAACTAGAGGATATGAGATATCGAATGTTATATACACGTAAGTATGTATACTTTAATATCTAGTTAAAATGTGTAGATTTTACATTAAGCTACAATAATTTGACTATTTCGTAGATAATGATTTGGAGACATTTGAGAATATTCCAGTCGTTATTGTGTAGTTTTTGCGTATATGATGGGTGTAGCATTTGAAATACGTGCAGTTTCCTATGAGCGAGTAAAATGTCAAAACCATTTATCTGCATTACATGGTTACTGCTTAATTAGACATTTGTGATTTAAGCCGGTGACGGAGAACGACATCGGACTTGGATATAAATTAGGGGTCGTCTAAAACTTATTTACGAATACAGGTGTACAGGACACTTGTTTCGAATTTTTTTTTTGCATGTAAACTCAACAATACATTATTTTTCAAATTTATTGATTTCTGCCAAAGTGCGTTTCTTTTGTCGCCAGCGTCTACCATGTGCTCGGTGTTGACGAAGCTGTTCCCCGTCACTGGAATCAGAGGACTGAGCAGCAGCAATGTCCTGTCTGACAACAGGTCGTTGCGGATCTGCTGGTCCAGCTTCCACCTGCACCAATGGCTGTTGTTCTGGTCTCGGAATTAACCGTCGATCATGGTTTTTTTATTTCTTCTACTGCATCCCTGAAACGAAATGATTACAGTGGGGGTATGAAATTTATTCGGGACAGATGACCTCTACATATCTGACATATTGTTGGAAACGGAGATAAACACAAGTAACCAAATCATTTTATCCTTGAATATATCTAACTGGGCACTTATCATACATTGCTTATAATTTACTTTGATTAAGGAAGTAACATACCTTATATCCGCATCAGGTATATCCTCTGGTGATTTCTTAATTAGGAAACTGAGTTTTCCAGACATTCTATCCCGAAGATGTCTGAGACTGCCAGTGTTATAAACTTCCATTGCGGCTGGTGACACAATATTTAGATTTTGTTTCACCTCATCAAGAATGTCCGGCCAGTTTGTTGGATGGTTAATGTACACTCAACAAAATTCCTAATCGGTCAGTTTATATTGTATTATTATTTTTCTAATAATGCATGTATTCACACAACATTTCACATACCGATATTTGAACAGGTAATGCAGCGAATTATTGATTTTTTTAGCCGGCTCGCTGTGAAATTAATCGTATTAAGCGTATTGACGTTTATAGCACGTTTTGCACGGAGCCGTGTGGTATAAGTATACCACGATAAGTTGAGAGTGACGTCATGCAATGTTTACATGGTTTGACCACCTTTATTGATCAAAATAGGTAAATCAAATAACAAGCAAAACTATTTATTGTGGTATCGATTTCATTCAACTAACAGCCGTGATAGCTCAGATGGTAGCGAGTCCGCGCCTTACAATGCTAATAAGCTTTTTAGTTTTGAGTTCGAGACCATCGGGAGGTATTTTTTTACATTACAATATTATGTATTTCGTTGGTCATCTACAGTTGTACTTACACGACTTATACTAATTAATGTTCCCTCGAATATCATTAATTAAAACATTGTATAGCATGTGTATTTATAAGCTATTAACTAATAACGATATGGTTTCATGATTTTTAAAGTGCACGATATCATCGTGCAATATTTTTACATGTACATTTATCGCTACACACTCATATGGAATAAAGTTGATATGTCTACTCCGAAAAACATAAGTGGTTCAAATGAACATTTTAGCGACGACGCTATATAGCCATCATTAAAAACGTTTGGTTTAACAACAAAGCAATTGGACGATAACAAAAAAACAAAAGTAAACAGACAGAAACGACAAGTAATTGACAAGCAGTGAGTAAGGGATAAAATTCATATTGTCCATAAAAAGGGGAGGCAGGAATGTGCCTCGAACTCACACCCTATCTATTTGTTGAAGTTACTAGTCAGAAGCGCTACCAATTGAGCTATATTTACTGTCTACTTTGAGCGATATTACATCAACATTTAATACTAATACTGAAGATAATAGGTATGATAATGACAGTAAGCTGCTTTACATGTATTAAAAAGTGGGTATGGTCGTGTTTACTATCGACTTATCTTAACTAAGTTAAACGACATCAGAGTTTTTTAGAGGTAGGAAAAGTAGAATTCTACCTAGCGCTAGGTAGGGAAAGTAGCGCTACCGTTTCTTAAACGTAGGGAAAGTAGCACCTATCTTTAGATAGGTAGCGTGTTGTGACAGTGCTAGCTTTGCTAAACAAAATGGCGTCCATGCGGAACAGTGTCGTGTGGTATGGCGCGCGCCATTTTGTAGCTAGCGAATCGTTCAAGCGTTTTTTAGACAGCTACCTTTTCTACATTGGCTAACTTTTCTTGCTTATTTCCCCTACCTCTAAAAAACGCACCTCAGTAAGCTGACACGAAGACATCATAACCACGTGCTCATACGAGATACCGAACGAAAGTTTTGTTTATAAAACTGAAAGTTAAAATAACTTTTTTTAAATAAATATTTATTTAAATTCACTTACCTATGTTATTGTTATCCATAGCTTCAGACAACGTTACTTGTGGAAATTATTTTAGTTGCGCTTCAGGTAGATGTATTAAAGGTTTCCATGTATACAAATATTGCACTCGTGCTAGTTGTATTTGCGATTTTGTTCGGTACAGGGGCGTATGTAATGATCTCTGTTTTATGTCTTACAGGTGTAATTGGTCGTCAAACACGGCGTGTTCTTCAGTGCTTTTTACCAGCATTCAACCACCCCCGGATGTAACACACTATTTTGGCTTATTGTGTCACGTAATCTTGAATAGTGTGCGTTTACCACCGGACCCAGTATTAAACATCAGACATCGCCTGTTTGGTTCAGATGAACATATACATACAGCGGCCGAAATATTTTCCAATTGTTTTCCCAGCATAGGTACCAATTCTTTGAAGTGACAGGTGAAACACCGGAGACATTTTTACTTCTTGTTGATCATCTACATGTATGCTCAGTTCGTCGTCATACTCTATCGATTAAAAACAGAGTTCTGCTGGTCTTGATGTGGTTTAGATGTTACAGCACATATCACATGCTTTCAGCATTATTTAACATCAGTGTATCAACAGTTAAAGAGGAAATTAGAACTCTTTAATATTCCAATATTATATTTAAAACTAAAATCTTTCATTATTTGGTCATCTGTTGAGGAATGGCAAAGTATGAGTTACAGCTGGGTGAACATATCTGTCGCCGTCGGAGCCATAGACGGTACCTCTCATGAAATTTACAGACCAAGCAATGAACAACAACAACAATATTACTCCGGTCACAGACACTATCATTCGATTCATTCCCAAGTAATAGTTGACAATACTGGCAAAATCAGATATATTGAATGTGGTTTTATTGGACGTTGAATGATGCACAACAGTTCGCATTAACGCGCCACATAGGAAATGACCTACCATTCCCAGACGATTGTGTGCTACTTGGTGATAGAATATATCATAATAGACACCCAATAGTTACTCCATATTCCGAGGCCCAGCTGCGGTTAAGGGATGACCGTCGCAAGAGAAAGTGTCGGAAAGTAAACCGATATATTCTACAGTATCGTATTTGTGTTGAACATGCAATAGCAGAAATAAAGTGCTACAGGTCTATAGGAACAATATGGAGACATCGTCGGGAAGAATTACCCCTAGTAGTAACAATTTGTGCAGGTCTTGTGTGCCGGACGAAGGAAATCGGTTTAATATTGTAAAGTGTGGTTCAACCAAGTTGGTAAGCAAATAAAATGTACGCCTGTGTAACTTTTTGTTCATTATTATTTTGAGACGACCCCTCCAATATTTAATCTATATCTCGATGTCCGTCACCGGCTTAAATCACAAATGTATATAGTTCTTATAGTTCATGGGCAATTTGGAAATTTGAAACCTTTTCAAAAGTAGTTTAATGTGTAAAAAACGTCAACCGGATGAATAGATACGCTGTAAAATATCTACTGCTAATGTTACAGATGTGAACATCGCAGTTTAAACACTTGTTAATGGATCGATTACCTACTGAATGTGGAATTAGATATTTCCTTACTTCTTAATTTTAAGCGCGGGAAACGTCCTAGTTAAATACAAATCAGTAATCTAGACAATGACTGCTCTCGACTAACACATGTGTACACAACGGCGATGAAGGATTTCTGTGGATCCGTGGTTTCACCGGTTATAACTTTTTTGTGAACAACCTCTCGAAGTATACCATATTCTTCTATTCGTGTGAATTAAACTTGGCAATGAATATTTATAAATTTAAAACACGTATAACATTCCTACAAGGTGCTCTTCGTGAATGAAGTGGTTATACACATATATGGAGTCGACTTTTCAAATACATTAATTCAAAATTTCAATCGTCAGGCAAACAATAAGCATATACATGTACTGGCATACGCTATATGTTTGCTGGGACATTCAGTATAACTTAAATTGAACTCGCTGAGAGGATAATTAGATCTAACAAAGTGTGTGTGTTGTTTTCATGGAAAAAAATGGAACAACCAAAGGAAAGTATTAATGAACGCAAAACGTGGAATATTCTTGCCGCGTTGTTTGTGCGATTTTTACTTGTGTTGCATAGCATACTGGCCACATGGCGTGTGGTGATCGCACACAACGATCCATGGATGTGGTGCATCATCTTCGCGAATATACCGTTACTACTGGAAGCGATGATGGTGGTTAAATTCAACGGAGGGAACGAATGGAAAGGGTAAACTATTTCTCCTGCATGTCACAATGCATCCTTGGTGTTTTTTTCTTATACAAGAACTAAGTTGATGTTAACATCAATATAAGTCTCAGACGTGAATCATTTCTAAATTGAAAACACTCTATTTTTGACGTGACTCTACTGTTTATCAGTAACAATAAATAGTTGCAACTAATGATTAATTAAACTGGCGTGAATTATACAGGAATATGTGCTGATTTTTATAGCACTACAGCTGAAATAATGCAAACGATAAAATTGAAGAAGCTAAGCATACTTTTAAATATTGTATTTAGAAAGTGTGCAATTTTTACTTAACTCGAATCTATATCAGGAAATGCTTGGTTACGACATGTCAAGTTTTGTGCTAGACAAAAGAAGTCTATTACAAAGGACTAACTAAATAATTATGAAAATGCCATGCACTTGAGGTGCGCAGCGCCATGTGTGGTTATGTACGGGAGGGTATTATCCCCCTCCTTTAAGGGGGGTCCGGGGGATCTTCCCCGTAAAATGTTTACAATATATACATTGTTTATGAAAAGGTGGTTTCTGGTGCACTCCGGGGAGTGGCAGGATCTCTTGGTGAACCTTTATTTTTATAAATTGGTTCAATGCTGCCAATCGACCATAATTGGGGTATGATACCATACTCGAGAATATAATTAAAAAGTTTCATATAACGGAGTCATAGTATCTTATGTACATTTAAGGTATTCATTTAAAATTGTATCCTGATCAGAGTGTGATTTCCCATTATTTGAACGAGAAATGGCTAATAAAATTTCTTGTATACTAACCTGTTTATTAAGAGAATCGGTTGTGTGTATAGAAGGAATTATGTTGTCATTATTTAGTAGCGTGAAACTCGGAGTTACTCTCGGGGCGATGTTATTCGTGTTTCTATTCAAACTACATGTATTTAAATAATGACAATAATCCTTTCGCTTTATTTGAGTTCATGACCGTAGCTTAAACGGCCCATACACGATCAATTGTATAGTCCGCCGGCGTTAACATGACCACTGAAAACAGACTCGACCATTATATTGTAGGGTGATTAGGATTTATCGGCAAAAAATCTGTTACAAATACGTCGCGGTTATGATTGCTTACAGGCTACTAGTACTGTGATTATTACACCACTGTCTCTGTGGCGTAGTGGTATAAAACAGCGCTACATAATCGAAACATTGCTGGTTCGAGTCCTAACGAAGAAACTTTTTTTCCCTAGAAACTGTCTTAAATTATTATTTATACAATTTAATTAAATTGAATAATGAAGTTTTAATGTATTTTGTCATACATTAATTTCTGTTTATCATTTGTTCTCTCTTTATTGTACTGCTTTTTTGATTTCTCTATTTATTCCATTTCAATACGATACAGTTAACAAAATATGTATGTGTCATACAAATAGAGTTGATTCGTCGGCGGTTGAGGTGGCCTCCTCATCACTCACACCTATTATGAAACTTTCAACCATTTTGTCAATGGGTATGTCATTTTGACGAAAGCGTTTTTCCACATCCTCATCGTGCTGGCAGCATTTCTCCCAGATGTGGACAGACATGTCTGAAATCGCATCTTCAGATAGCTTCAGAACAGCTTACATCTTAAAACTCATATTGGCTGCAGCCACTCTGACCTTTATATGACCCCAAATAAGTTCAATCGCATTTAGTTCTGCGTGGCAATCGCAATCACACTTACATAAGATCATTTCATACACGATTTCAGTTTAAAATGATAGTAATTGCTTAACTAAATCATTTTTCATTAAGCAAGTACAAACTATGTAATTTGAATCCTTTAACACATTTCGACCACTAACAATGATGAAATATTCATTATTTGCAGATATAAAATGCATACGTCTTACAGGCACAGTAACACACATTGAAGTGGTGTGATATTTTTATGTATATTTATCACGTACATGTATATGATCCACGAACACGAGATACACAGAAAAAATGATTCATTTTACTGCAAAAAATATATTCTTCGATTTAAAAAACATACCGATGGTGAGACTCGAACACAGACATTGCGCATCAAATACCAGCGGTACTTACCACTAGGCTACAGCGCTTATAGTCATAAACGCATACAATACGAGCATATCAATAAGACAGTTAACCTTGTGATAAGCTGATTTACCTATCCAGGTATGTTTACATTGACCGATTGCTTGTAAACAATGGTCAAGTTAACGCCGGCGAACTATATTGACAATAATATTGTCACAATATTATTGAAAAATATGTGTTGGCCACCAACGGCACAATAATATTGCGCAATATTTTAAGTCATTTGCCCTCTGACCATTGCTGTGAACGGATGGATCCTCTAGTGGCACTAGCTGTTGCATTTTCTGTTGATAAGAGGAAACGCAAAAAAAGAAAATCATGAGCAAAAAAGTGGTTTCTGGAGAGGAAAAGGTTTGGCCACGTTCAGCTACTGGCAGAACTTCGGACAAATTAACCAGAAGATTATAGAAATTTTCTTCGTATGGATGAAACAGCATTTGAGGAACTATTGACTTTAGTTACTCCTTTAATACAGAGGAGTGAAACAATAATGCGTGCCTCGATATCACACATGGAACGCCTATCCATCACGTTACGTTATCTTGCAACGGGGAATACTTTCGAAGATCTGAAGTTCATAAGCGCTTTCTCACCCCAGTCAATTGGTCGTATAGTGATAGAAACCTGCGAGGCAATCATAAGCTGTCTCAAGTCATACATACAGGTAAGAACACATTATTTGTTAGCAACATCTAGTTTAAAATCAACCCAATACTGATTGTGGTTTTCAATGGAACATGGTATTTATCAAATCATATGTTTATTTCTACATTTACAGAGCAACATATAAAATGAGTATTGGGATAATGTTGGGACAATGTTCTTTATTTCTTCATTAAAATATATGTTATGGGTACATTTCATCATATCGATAATGAGAATATAACAAGCATTCACAGCAATAGTATAATGGATTTTTTTTTCTAGCTCATCTGGATTTACACAGTTTGCAAATATGCCCGGTCTCCACATGGGGTTTGAAGGGTCAATATGTGTTGTGCGGCTTCCAAACCAGCTTATTGCTGTTAAAAATGCGAGAATATGAACAACGAGCACCACTATTCAGTTACCAGAATGTAAGCTTTCCTGCCAGAATATCATTTTATGGCTGGAAAGTAGAAAAAATACTGTCTCAGCTGGCTCTGATTTCTATCTTCCATGCAATGACCGCTATCATAAGATGTGACACTGTCTTGATATCGATGACTACTATCATAAGATGTGGTGGCACTGTCTATGAGCAATGCCTTATGAAACTGAATGGTGCTTGACCTGCTTGGTTGCGGGTCAGTTTCATTAATCTTCACAGAGGACCTATGTAGAGTGCCCATCAGCCCCTCAAACAGAATGTCGTTGATGACTTTTTTGGCAAATTATTGCTGTTGTTGATTCATCTGCGAAATGTCATGGGCCCAAGTTTTTGCCAAACTAAGATTGTCGTCCTCTGGTTCTCGCAGCCTTTTACACGCTAAGGATATCAATTCATCTCGTCGATCATCATTGCCAACTTTCTTTTTTTAATATTCATGCCCTTATCAGGTGTAGAAGAAGTCGTAATTGGAGTCGAAGTTGTTCCTTGTGGCTGGACAACGGCATCGTCTTCTACCTGAAAGAAAATTGGAAATATTTTTGTTTGTATTTGCAGCTACCAAGGACTCAAGAAGAATGGTCCCTTGTGAGCCAAGATTTCAAAGTACAGTGGAACTTCCCACACTGCTTAGGTGCTATCGATGGCAAACATGTTGCAATAAAGAAGCCACCTGGATCGGGATAATTCTATTACAACTACAAACAGTTCTTTAGTATCGTTCTGATGGCAGTTGTGAACGCTTAGTATGACTTTCTAATGGACGGAGGAGTGATTAGCCATACAGCATTTGGTAAGAAGTTGCATGAAAATGAACTTGCAATACCAGAACCAGATAAACTACATGAGAATGATGCTGTACCTATGCCATATGTTTTCGTCGGGGATGACGCATTTGCAATGACTGAACATTTATTGAAGCCATTCAGTCAAGCGAATGGTAAGCTCGACGTAGAGAAACGCATATTCAACTATCGTTTAAGTCGTGCTCGCCGAGTAGTAGAAAATGCGTTTGGCATCCTAGCCTCACGATTTGGCGTTTTTCAAAGACAAATACTCCTGTCACCTGAAAAATCTCAGATTGTCACATTAGCATGCTGCTATCTGCATAACTTTTTGAGAAGAAAATCCAGCAGGTATATACCGTGGATGTGTTGACTGGAAAGACGCGAATCGGGAAGTGCATGAAGACGAGTGGCGCGCATCCCAAATTGAATTTGAAAGGTTGCTACCTACTCATCAGAGAAACTTTAGCACTAGAGCCAAATTTACCAGAGAGATGTTTCAGAATTACTTATGTAGCAAAGGCATGGTACCGTGGCAATTAGACAGTGTTTCATGAAAATTCCAGTTCAGCTAACTCCAAGCAAGTGATATTGAAACAATCTGTCAACACGAACTTGTGACATTATGTATGCCTGTGATATGGTAGTGGCATGGTAATTGACATATCGATGGGCAAGTACCAAAATGTCGTAACTGCTATACAAACGCATAGCATGTGTTTATTATTTTGCATAGTAGTTACGTCTTAATGGTATTAGACCATCTATTTATCAATGATAACCTGCAATGTGAATAATATAATTCATTTGTAGTTTACAATAAAGCCATGTTTACTCACACTTTGATTATCGTAGTCCTTCTCAGTACACTCTTCATCACAGAGTGTGGTCCTCGACATGGCCAGCGTCTCTTGATCTTGGAGGAAGGACATCGCATCGTAATACCAGAGGCTCGGCTCGTACAGTTCTTCGCGTTGAACTTCATTTTCAGGTCTTCGCTAGTGGCGTTCTGGAAATGCTCTTTGTACTTGGCCAACAGCTTCTCATATTCCAAATCTTTCTTGCCTTTATTCGAATATTCATCGCTCTTCACTTCTTATTATTGTCAATACAATTGATCGTGTATAGGCCGCTTAATTTTATTCTCCGTTTCTAGTCTGTGTTTAATTGTTGGTTGATAAAAACTGCTAGCTTTATTTACTTAAATAATTGATTTTTTTAAAGCAAGAGTAATGTTTACTGAAACGAAAAGGAAAGCTAAATCTAGATATAATAATATTGAAAATAATATACTTTATAATGTAAGCAAATGGTCACCACGATTGTTTTGTAAACATATTGAAAGAATCAATAAAAATGTAAATTCTGAGTGTAGGACGAAATCCCCTCCGGACAAAATCCCCTTTATTCATTTTGTACAAAGTGGACAAAATCCCCTTCTTGAATTTTACAAGTAGAACAAAATCCCCTTCATGAACTCTTTAACGTCATCTTCTATATAGTTAAAGCGGCTGGGCCGCAAAATTTAAATTTCATTGATTTTTAATACGATGAAGTTTGTAAATTATAAATGTATAATTATAAGATAGTAAACTGCTAGTCAGTCCAACTAATATTGTATATTTTTAAAATAGTAAAATAGTCTTATAATAATAATATTTTTTTTTTAGATAAATAGTTATTAAAAATATACGATTAGCTCAGTTGGTGGAACAATCGACTGCCAGTCTGTAGGTAGGAGGTTCGTACCGCGGTGAGGCGTATGTTATCTGCGGCAATATGACTGAAGATTATACATGTATAGTAAAACCTCACCTAAATACCACCTCAATAATAAGACTATCTCAAAATTTAGAACACACTTTTCAAGTACATTTTCACTGTTATTGCTCTCAATATTAAGACCATCTCAATATTAAGACCAGTTTCAAGGGTCACAAATGTGGTATAATCATTGAGGTTTTACTGCACATCCAACATCGCTTGTCCTCCACTTCTGATGCAAGAGAAGTAGCCAGTAACTTGGTTGCGGAAGAACATGCCAGTATTGGCTGGTAACCCAGGAGTACTGGTTAGATAAACTGCTCGCCGTATATAACTGAACTACTGTTAAAAATGACGTAAAACTAAAAATAATATTTTTTCGCCAACAGGTGGTGTCCATGTTTCTTCCTGTATCTTGTGTCGACCCTACCGTCAATATGGCTTCTACAACTTAGTCAAAACGACAAACTACTAGTGACCAGCCAAGCAAGCATGGTCCTACCAACACCACAGTATTTGTTTGCGGATTCCACTCCATACGTCGAAAGCGGCAACTTTACTGTAGAAGGAAATTTTACAGGCGTAGCAAATTTTACCGGATCAGCAAATTTTACCGAAAGTGCGAATATTACTGAAAATACAACATTATCAGTGCTAAATTCAACTTTACCAATCACAACTACTGACCCAGGAATACTTGTAAGTATAATTATGGAAGAAAGGATTTCATTCAACTGCTTTAAATATTGCCAACTATGTCAGATTAAACATTCATTTGTTTTATTAAGCATTTTTTTAAAATAGATACAATTTACGCATGCCAGCGAAAATGTCAACATGTTTCCGTACATCCACGATTTCTCTTACATGTTTCTCACGGTTAAAATCGTGAATTTAGAGAACACATGAGTAGCTCGACGAATAAACGTTTCCATGACATTATAAAAATCAGCTACACAACCAATATAATAACATTATGACTATTATATGGCTCATATTTCAAGATACATGTAGTTATAAACGATCTAGTTATATGAAAGCATTAATGCTCCCAAAACTCCATACAATTGCCATTGAATCACATTATTCATTGCGTGGTACCTTTTACCTTGATATGTTAATCTTCATACACTTATACACAGCTCTTAAGTGAAGTCGTGATGTACATGTATAAAATCATGGAAGTTTTGCGATTACTCCCAGCGTGGCTCACAATGTTTAAATATGAAACAGACATCACAGATAGTCCGTTATGTAATGGTAGTCCCTAATAAATACAATCTATATTTCTTAATGAATGAATGACTCTCAATGTATACATTATGATATAAATCATGTTGCCAGGTGAAACCATTTGTTTATAAGAAGAAGAACCTTATTCAACAAATAACATTTCATATAAATGTGTGAAAAGGTCAGAAATGACCCATGTTCAACAGTGCATGCAAGTATATACTGGTCAAATAATGGTCAAACTTGAATACATATTACTATTTACATAAGTCTAAGTACAAACTGTGCATCTTAATATATATTAAATTATCAAAGACAAATATGTAAAAATGGAACGTGCATGTTATATCAAACCTTAATTATAGAAACTAAAATTTACAGGGAACTCTTGAGGCGTTTTTAGATATTGAAGACACAACATGGATAGTGGTAATGCAAGAAGCTCTGATGTACCTGATTGTGCTCGGTCGATGGGTTTTACCGCGTGCCGGTGTCTCCAGGGTGGCTCTGTCCGATCTTCTGCTCATGTATCTTGCAATTGCGTCAGATATTATGGAATTATACGCCGTATTTGATGCACGAGTCGTGCAAGAGAACCGTAATGTCACTTATGCCATTTTAACAGTATGGTCGGTAAGTTTTCTGCAATTTGTGCCCGTTTTAGTGCAAAAGAATAAATATCGCCATTTACAAGGTCCTAATTGGAGAAGAATAAATCGCGCATGCGGAAATCACTTTTCGGAAGTGGTTACAACACTAAGTACAATACTGTTACAAGATGGTCCATTTTTCTGTCTACGATTGTACATTATGATCGACTTCAAGCTTATAACTTACAGTTTGGTGTTTTTCGTGCTCAAAAACTTTGTCTCTGTTTTGCTGTTATTTTATCGGCTTGTGATTCTTTGTCTTCGCCTGCCATGCTGTTACGATGACGAAAAGAAGGTTGAAGAGTTCTCTCACTCGGAGTTTTCTAGCCCAATCGGAACTGAGACCAATATATACAGGGATAGGAAACGGAATTACCGGCCAATAATCTTGTCGTTGATTCGTTCGACGCATGCGCACGGTGATCGTACGTAGGCTCTTAAGACAAACCCAGCGACAGATATCGTCTTTTGTTTACTAATTATGACAAATTATCAATAAATGTAATACTCAAAATAGTCGTTAGAGGAACGTTTTTTTGTTATATTTATTCTTCCATTACATTTTAAAGCATAAATCCTGTGGTAAAGTGGGACGAGACTTCTTTTGCGGACCGGGAACATTCAGACTAAATGGCGACTTCGGCGTTTGTTTTCGTTTGTAGCGAGTCGAAAGTTAGGTAATAGAAATGATTTTATAGTTGTTTTATCATCATCATGTCGGTGTCCTTTTACAGATGACATATAGATGTGTGTCAAGTAACATTTTTTACCAGCATCTTTGTGAAATAATTGCCTAAATTATGTTATTAAAATATTGCAGTTTTTTTACAAAATCACAATTTTTTCTGTGATTTGAGACGGGTTTAATCATTATTTATAGAGATGTATTTACACTTAAGTTTTTGAATATTACAATGCGTCTTTGTATTGATGACAAATGTACACGTTTCGTAATATATTTTATAACAATTTCTGTGCAAGAAAAATATGCTAAAATACTGGTTGAAATTATGCAGCTTTTTGAAAAATTTCTCCACTTGCGCCTCGATATTGATTGTATTCACATTTATATATTCTTACAAAATATGGTTATTGGTATTGGTATATGTAATGATTTAATGAAGTATTTGTACATTTTAATTGCTTCACCAGATATTTAAAAAAATGATACTAAAACATCTATAGCTATAAACAATTGCATAAAAAAATTCTTTAAATTTTGGCAACATAAGAGAAAGAGAATAATATAAATTGCTGAAGACATTGAATATGCTTTTATTTATCGTCGCCACCGGTTTCCCATATGGGCGACGCCTCCGGAAGAATGTTAGTCATATTAGATTTGGAGGATAGTGCATGATACAGAAGATGCCCCAGTTCCAGAGGCACCCCTGGTTCTTTTACGTGCTCGATGTAAAGCATCATACACGGGACCTCGGTTTTTAAAGTCTCGTCCGAAAGACTGTTAGTACGGTCAGTGATGGAGCGGGGAATCGAACCAGCGATCCCTGGATTACAAGTCCAGCGTTTTACCACTGGACCACTGATCCGCTACTGCTGAAGACACTTCTCAACTTTCCTGTATATAGATGTCAGATTGGGAATGCAAATTTTGATTGGTTGTATATTGGAGTCCGACTGGGCCAGACACTGTGAAATGCTAATTAGAGGTTTGGACAAGATCGACTTCTAGATAGTGCACACAGTTAAAAGGTGACTGTTACTCCATATAATATTGTTAATATTGCGTAACATTATATAACGTGTCCAACCTGATATTGTCCTTGTTTCCTGTTGATTAATCCACACCATGGCAGTCCTAAAGGGGTCGTGTGTTTCGATAGCAATTTGACACTTCATATTGGTGAACTGTCGACAAGGCATTGTCACCATTACATGGTCACATTACTAGCATCTTTCAGAGATAGCACAGTCATTTCAATCAAAGTTAGTAGTACAATAGTCAGATGCCTCACAATGAAATCTTTGGATCACATCGTTTTTTAGAACAGTACAGTATTTTGTATCACAAACGTCTCTGGACCAGTACTGTCAGAACAGCCAATCAACTTTTTGCAGACCATTTTGTTGGTATTGTCCAATATATAGTTATAGTCGATCAATACCTTATGAACCTCTTATGCTTATTTCTGCATGCTTCATCACATATTTTTGATTAAAACGGCGACTATTTCTCAAATTTCTTAGAAGATTGACCAATTTAGAAATTGAGCAATAGAGGTGTGACAAGCGTTCAAGTTTTTGCATGATATAATTGAAATTAGGTTTGACAACAAAACAATACTCAGAAGTATTTCTGTTTGAGGAACATGAACCATCATATACTCTTTCAGAAAAATTGAATATTTATGTGTAATTCATCGAAAGAACACTTTCATTTAAAACAATTCACTATAAATTGACAGAACGATTTTTTTTCTATACGTAAACTCCGTTTTACAGCGCGAACAGCGTTGTTTCACCATTTACCCGAGTTTTAATGTATCGTGAAAATTTGATTTTCTGAGCTGATATAAAAGTGAACTACCAAGATAAAGGGCAATTTTCTGGGGTTTTTTGTCGATGCATGTTATATAAAAATGACTTAAATACTGATGATATTATTGGTAGTTTTGCAAACGGACCGGGTTTAGTTTGGTACCGTTTTTGCATGACCCGAATCGCTTTAACTCGCCGTAAAACTTACACAATAATTAAGAAATGCATAAATTTATAATTACACGAATGTCTATTGTCTTAGCTTTTTATGCATGTATATTTTGTGAAAATGACCGTAAAAATGTTGACATTATTGATATTTTAGCAAACGTACCGGGTTTATTTTTTGCCAACTTTGCATTACCCGAATCACTTTACCTCGCCATAAAACTTAGCAAAACAATTAAGTTATGCGCACTTTTATAATCCGAAAAAGGGCAATTTTATTAGCTTTCTGTCGGTGCATACATTGTGAAAATTGACTAAATATTCATTACATTATTGGTATTTTAGTAAATACGCGTCGATTTTCACGCGTTTAAATCATTAAGAGAGCGTTAATTTTCGATTTTTAATCGACGACAAGTTTTTGGAGCAATTATTGCCTATCCCGGTATATATTGGTCCCTGATCGGAAACTCGGATACATTTATCACAACAAATGAAATATATTTTTATTCACAACCTGAATTAAAGAACCATCATCGACCACAAACGTCAGCATCATCTCAGGTGTTCGTAGTATCAACACACAGACATAAGTATATAGCCAAGCCAGGTATGGTAAATAGACTGCCACATACAACAGAGAGACCTAGAATGGAGTATTATTGACGGCGGCCTTCAGGCCGTCGTCTATTTGAATAATTTTTAATCTAGGTACATGGAGTTGCATAATCGAAATGGGAGAAGCCATTGGTATTATGCTTTTTTAAATTGTTCTTACAAAACGTGATTCTAATTATACAGATAAAAAAAGTGTACTAATTGATAATAAAAAAATGTCAAAATATTTAAAATGTATTTTTACCGTTAATAAAAAGCTTTAAAAAATGTTTTACGTATGCTTATAAGAATTTACAACAGCTAGTCACGAAAACGGTTAGGCATCGTGTATTACATAGCTTCGTTTCACAACTACGCTCAATTCATCATCAAAGTTCAGGAAATGGTTCCTAATGCTGTGCACGCAAATTGAAATTGTACTTATAAAAAAGCAAATTGTTAAACAAAAAATGTTAATCCATATTAATAAGTTCATGAATGCAGTTTATAATGTACAAATATAAATACAGTGACCAAACTATGCAATATACATTGCCTTAACTTGACCCATATAAGTTATGTACTGATGGTAATATGTAAACAAAATTCAGCCAATGAAAATTGTCGTTGAAAACGTCATAGCATTTGTTGTTCAAATAACGCATTGGCAGTAAAACGGATTCAGTACATTCGAGATCAAATGCTGATGGTTGAACTGAACTTTTAATTACGTTGTTTTGACATTTTTAGTGGATATTTTTCCCTTTTGATATCCCAATAGTTCTTTTAGATCTGTAAAACTAGAAGTTATAATCATGTATATTTTTAGATCCGTTTCGTTCTATCTACGTTTCGTGTAATCGTTTTTTTTCTTCGTTTCGTGTAAATCGATGCACCAGCATTTTCCCGCGAAACAACTACAAATGATTGATTGGTACCAAGACTATTTAGGCAATTGTCATGAATTGTGGATGATTCTTACCAGAATTATGGCTTGGTGATGATCATACTTTCTTATTTATTGATAAACAAAATAATAAATCTTCAATATCATGCTTCCTAAAACTTGTGCCGCCGTTTTGATGCTTTGCATCAAAATTAGTCTTGTTTAATGTTTACATGATGTGTACTGATTGCTGTAGAAGTCTTTTGATCTTATGTACATTGTATTTGTATTCAAAAAGCTGATACTGATAATTTTCCAAAGAAAATTGATGATTTTGCCCTTTGATTTATTTATATCAATAATGCAAATATGCATTTCTTGCACAATAATATTACATGTTCGATATTGGAAAAATATTTTTTTGTGTTATTCCGTTACTCTTTTTTTTTGTGTACTCATTTCCTTAAAATATTTCTCATTTTTTTGTGGCGACATTGATGCCTTGCATCCACTTTCTCCTGTTGTTGTTTTACTACATATTCCATTGTTAAGCATAACCTAGTATACACGGACGCTACACAGATATGATGTTAGTACATTCAAAGTCTGTTTGTGCCTTTGTGTTGTTTGTTATTAGTAACAAAATTGTTTATTTTTGTTTACTTATATATTTGTTAAAATGTAATACGTTGTACCGAAGTTATCACATTGTAATGCTACATGTACTAGTATTTGTCACTGTATATACAATGTACATGTATACTGCTCAAAAGAATTAACCCAGCATTTTGTACACTGAGAATCTACCCTACAGTATGATGAAGTGATCTGAAACGACGATCGAGACAGGGCTTGAAGCACGTTTTATTGCTTAATGCTGAATAAAAGTTGTTGTTGTTGTTGCTTTAAACCGGATCATTACATTAAAACCACTCCCCCCGAATGTAAAATACATCTATACTAAGAGTATATCAAAATTCAATATTACCGTGTATCATGTAGTAAGTATCAAAGAACAGCGTATATAAATTCAAGACGTATATAAACAATATGTTTATATGCATATATACTGGTCAAAAGTGCTTACCTATCAGCACCAGCACCTTTTCACATAGTTGCCTAAAGCCACTGGATACATTTTGGCAATAAGCTATATAACATTGATGATTTAAATAAAACTGAACTGTCGAAAATGACCGATGTTAACATATTAAGTTTAATGATAAGCTTAAGAAAATAATAATCACACTATGTAATGACATGTGTATTAGTGTACATTTGAGGAGATTGTTTTAATCAAATTATTTTCTAAGTTTGTTTGAGTGGTATACAAATAACAAGAGATACGCTATTACTTTTTGTTTTTTTTTGGACATCATTAAATCATCAAATTAATTCAATGTTGGTCTACTTAATATTTAGATTTTTCGCATGCGTGTGTATAGAGGACACATTAATAAAAAGTGATATTCATCTTTTATCATTTTAAATTGATTCAGATCATTACAATACATGTATTTTAAGCTTGCAACCCAATATACGAACGAGTAATTAAAAGAAAACAGTCACCTTCGGTCTATTGTTTTAATAATAGGACGTAAAGAACAAGCTATTTTACTCTGTTGGCACCAAAGCAACCAACATTATTTTTAATTCCCTCAGATGTTGACACGTGTGGCTGTGTGGTAGGACCTCCATGTTCCTCTAATTATACTACTTTGTAGTCACAGATGCTCATTTTGTGTTATATTTGCGCCAAGTTATGACCGTAAAAAGTCACACAGCACATTTATTCAATGATATAATTTTTTCATCATTCAAGGATTGCATTTGACATTCATTAATATTTTCCTTCAAAATACTCATCTTTCATTTTTATACTGCCTCGGTTCCTCCCTGTGTATGCCTTCTCAGTTTTCTTTTGTAAAGATCTGTCTGATGAATTTATGATTAGTGAATATGGCTTTCTCTGTTTCACATTTTTCGGCGGCAGCCGTACTAACATGGCTTTGCTATTTGCCTATCAGTGTTGTGTAAACCAATCAAATATTACGTTAACCACCAAATTAACTTCTCTTCAACCGACCAACGTTTGTAACATTGACGCGGATTGGTTAACAGGGATGACTTACCTAACCCAATATCCACTGAATTTCGGTGAATTTACCAAAATCCATTTTCGTAACATCTCGGCATTTTTTATGTTGCACAACAAATCTTAACCTTCAAATTACGCCGACCATCTTTTTGGGGTCAATTGTTGTGAGTTGCCATTTCATACAATCATTATAATTTTCTGTGATGCTATTCAAACACTGCCAATGGAAATCTGTTGATACAATTATGTATCATTGTTTCTGTCTTCCATCTACCTCTCTGTAACCATTGAAAACTAATTCCGGTGTGAGAGAACGTGATGGTGTGGGCTATATTGTTTATTTTGTATTTATGTTTTATATCAAGTGTTTTACTTACTTATGAATTATATTACAAGATATTAAAGAAGAAATGAACGGTAAAATAAATGGACTGTGTTCATTAAAATGATTTGTTGTTCAGACTTGATGACATGCACTTATTGCGATGTCTGGAAGATGCCAGCATTAATCAGTAGTGTGGACGTGTTTCTATGGTAACGGCAAGACATAGTCCTTTCCTGATGTAGAGACTTTTAACAGTACAGCGGATATTAAACGATTTAACAAAAAAACTATATTTTTCGATTTACCATACCAGGCTTCATGAAATGGTCTCGACCCGATCTCTCGAAATATATCAAATAGAAATCTCAGCTCAATGTTTTTTTTGCTCAAGTCTGAGTCTGAGTTTGAGGCAATCCCATTCTGGATCACTTGAAAAACGTCTGAGAAAAAATCTCATCTCATATTTTGTGTTGTTGTAATATCGATTCTGACAAAAAATTCTATAAATTTAAATTGAGATAATAATTATTTGAGTGGAGATTTTGCTCAGATTGAGATGCTTCGGGAGATCGGTTCCTGGTATCGGATGTGGCATAGTGGTCTAGAAGTAGAACGGTGGAAAACTTATTCGAAGATTGTGGGTTCGATTCCACTGTGTTTGACCGTCACAAGTCCTGAATTAAGAACTTTTTCAGTCCTGAGATACGAAGCAATGTAAGGCTGGTTAACAAAACTGACTTGACCATTTCACCTATAATCTATAATCATACTAATGTTGAAACACCAAGTTCACCTTTGAAAAAATGTTTAAAGGGGAGTAATCATTTAGTTATTAGGAAGTGGAAAGAAATGATTGTTTCCCTTCCTTTGATCCATTAACACTTTCACTATTTGTTGAATATAGTGAAATGCTGGCGTAAACTACAATTAGTGTCACCAAATAATCAGAACAGATCACTTTATTAATTTAGTAGGAAATGTTCATAGAAGAGGAAGTTTATTTCACAACATGATTACATACAATGCATACTTGAAATAGACCATCTTCAAAATAAACATATGCACAGTTTCCTTAACATAATCGTCGACAGTCAGTTTAGTGTGTATGATTACATATACTTTAATTCAAATTTACTCATCAAAGGACTTACAAGATTCATTATCACTGAAAATAAAAAATATAACTTAGTGAAATGTTCATTTTAGAGAACAGTTGTTGATTATCATGTTGAAAATCTGTCACGGGTAAAACGTTGCATTAGAATAAGTAATGTTCACTTTCTGCCGTATGTACACATGGATGTTTTCAAGAGCATATGTTGATCACAAGTTATATCATACTTCATTTATACAAACTCGTTATATTTATAGTGGTATTTGTGGTTAATAGTTCAAACATATTTGTTTTAGCATGATAGTTGAGTTTAATATGATTACGTCTAATAGACTCGTATCATGTCAATTCAAGCAGGAAAGTGAATTTCATTCTCTAACTTGTTACATAAAGGACAGTGTCTAAGTTGTTGCGGTGTTCCTTTCCAAAGACCAGTTTAATATGTGAGAGGATACTCTTAGTTTAGCAAATGCAATTCCATATGATTTGATGTTTAGCTTCAAATATATCTGAAATTGAAAACTATACAAAATATTTTATAAAAAATAGCATTAGTTGAATCGTTCAATCTCCCAGTCCAATCCTGAACAAATATATCGTTAACTCTTTGTTTAAGTATACTTATATATCATTTGTATTTCCAACACCCTGGTTATCCAAGCTTCATAAAATCCTAATCTATAAACGATGTGTTAACGTGTTGTGTTTTCTATTTCCTTCAACATGGCCTTATACATACAATGAACACATGTGCATACTTTTTTTTCACAAGAATTGACACTTTTTACCCCAAATTTAACAATATAAATAGTATGTTGGCTGTTAAAATCGGTACGACCAAACTCTTCGTAAATGAAATCATTTTGCGAACTGCATTAACTCCTAAAACTTACTTACAACTAATGTATGAATACGTTCGATTAGGCTTGCCTGAGCAAATACCCAAACTGCTGCACCATCAAATAAAACAGGGTTCACGAATGTATTAAATAAACTCATTATGTTTTCAATCGATATACTGGTATAACTATACAGATGCAGTCTAAATTAAAAATATTTTTTTGTGATTGACCAGCCAATGTGTCTCACTAAAAGAACAACCCGATGTAAATACTATTCCGAGGTAAGTATACCTATTTAGAACTTCTATTCGGCAACTATCATAGTAAAATATAAGATGTTTTGGTAATTGACAATTTCAGTTTTATCCTTATTAACACTACATTTCTATCTGTTGCAATAAGTATGAAAAAATGTCCAAATTCCTCTGTAAGTCATCGGCAGTGTGTGCAAATAGAACAAAGTATCTGCATACATAATTAGAAACAATTTAAGAGTTTCAGTATCTATACCTATATATAAACCTGCATCATTTAAAACAGATCCTCCAAATACATTGCAAAAATAAAAGGGCTAAACACTCGCCCTGTCGCATCCTGAGAAAACTTTCAAAACTATCAGCCGTGCTACTATTTATCTTAACTCTTGAACGTGTTCATACATTGATTTTATCACATTAAATAAATTGTTTCGTATTGCTACGCTTTGTACGAATAAATGGGCCTTACAAAATAATCAAATCATTTTGAAAACACAGAACACGTGCTTACTTTGGTCACGTACATGATTTAGTAAACCACATCAAATAAAGGGACACAAATCTGTCTACTCCGCTCCGTTATAACTATTTGATTATTCCCCTTTAAATAGACAGTACCTGCTATATTTAAGAATATATGATATTCGTTCGTGCTATGGAATGCTTTTTTTTAAAACATTATCATTTATATCTGATGTAATTCAAATAAGGAGACATTTATACGTAATTTGACCGACTATAGATAGAAATATTCAGCTTTCGGTTTTCCCCATTAGCCAAATCCTTATATAATTGATATTGGACATTCGACGAACCATTACTGACTTAGATCTACTAGTTTGTCGACATGCCTGCACATAAAATGTTTCAGAAAACATAAAATTCCTTTTTATCGAAATATTGCTGTTCTATGCAGTGCAACATCTACAGATCGCCCCTATCTGAATCCACAACCCCACTTTTATAGCATTATACTTGTTTCCCTCTGTCAGAATGTACAATTAATTTAACATCTTTAGGACAGCAGTCTCTCAACAATAAACCAAAACTTGCGTCTCTAAATGAGATACTGCAATGTATTTGTCGCGTACACTTTAAAACACCACATAGGATTATACTCGTATTTACTTCGATATAAGGGCCCGTATTCACTTACACTTCATGACTGAAACTTACACTTAGAATAAGAAGACATTTCTACGGAATTTTACCGATTATAAAAAGAAATATTCAGAATAATTGGTGTTACCCATATTACATTTTTGACCACTTTTATTAAGATCTATTTTATAATAAAGACGTAGGAGCACAAATAACTGTGGACATTTTAAAGTCTGAGTTTTGAGAATACGGGCCCTGGAACGTTGGTGGGTCCAAGCCCTGGAACGCTGGCGGGTCCAAGCCCTGGTACGTTGGCGGGTCCAAGCCCTGGAAAGTTGGCGGGTCCAAGCCCTGGAACGTTGGCGGGTCCAAGCCCTGGTACGTTGGCGGGTCCAAGCCCTGGAACGTTGGCGGGTCCAAGCCCTGGAACATTGGCGGGTCCAAGCCCTGGAACGTTGGCGGGTCCAAGCCCTGGTACGTTGGCGGGTCCAAGCCCTGGTACGTTGGCGGGTCCAAGCCCTGGAACATTGGCGGGTCCAAGCCCTGGTACGTTGGCGGGTCCAAGCCCTGGTACGTTGGTGGGTCCAAGCCCTGGAACATTGGCAGGTCCAAGCCCTGGAACATTGGCGGGTCCAAGCCCTGGTACGTTGGCGGGTCCAAGCCCTGGAACATTGGCGGGTCCAAGCCCTGGAACATTGGCGGGTCCAAGCCCTGGAACGTTGGTGGGTCCAAGCCCTTGTACGTTGGCGGGTCAAAGCCCTGGAACGTTGGCGGGTCCAAGCCCTGGTATGTTGGCGGGTCCAAGCCCTGGTACGATGGCGGGTCCAAGCCCTGGAACGTTGGCGGGTCCAAGCCCTGGTACGTTGGCGGGTCCAAGCCCTGGTACGTTGACGGGTCCAAGCCCTGGTACGTTGGCGGGTCCAAGTCCTGGAACGTTGGCGGGTCCAAGCCCTGGAACGTTGGCGGGTCGAAGCCCTGGAACGTTGGCGGGTCCAAGTTGGAAACATACACCTTTGAATCATGACTTGTCTATAAATTGTTTGTAATTTATGTGAAATCCATTTTCAATTACGCTCAACACGTTTACACTGCACTGCATAAAACAATTAAAGTAAGGAATAATACATAAAAAGGTGCAGGCGTTATTCTTTCAAATGAATAATTCCATGATTCAGTCAGAACAAATTGTGAATATTCATGAAGCAGTGATAATTTCCCAAGTAATCATTGTGTAATTAAATGTCCATTCATCACGACCGCCACCGTTTGAAGTATGGTGTTAATGATTGATGTAAATAATAAATACATACCAGCATACTTACTTAATATGCACATACGGTCAGATGTGCATATGTTAAACGCCCATGAAAGTAATTGAGTGCTCGGCGACATGTAAAACATTGCATCAAAATGACCATGAACGCTCTGCAATGTTTTCACGTGAATTCATTATTTGTGATCACCGCCGCTGTTTAATCTCCTTCAAACAATGCATGTTGATTAATTTAATGATTTAGGAGATTCTGAATCAGTTCAATTGGACACTGACATGCAAAGCACCGTTGTGCAGTTGGAAAAAAACGTGGCTGGATTTTTGCTTCTTAGATAAAAAAGCTGCAAGTTATCGTTTGTTGTTATTTTAGGTGCATTCAACTATTATTCCAGCCGTTGTTCGTCATTGTCGGATGCCTAATTGATCTACTACATATCCCCTGCTGAATCCATACATATATGTGGCTACCCACATATCAGCAAGACGGTCAGACACCGGCCATTGGACAGATAGTTTCGGACACTAAACTTTTACGTCAACTCCCGCTCGATCTCAGTCTGACAAAATTGGAATTTTGTCTAATTTGTTCTATTTTTTTCAAAATGAAAAGTTGGCTTCTTAGAAGCACTGTCTTATGTATGTGGCGTTCCCTGTAGCATCTTATTCCTTCTCTTTTCTCAGAGTTTGACATTCCCATTACGTTAGTATTGTAGGCTCTATCCGAGATAATATAGATTTAAAATCATGTGAGGACAAATAATTAAATTATCCACGCGCTGTTCATGCAGGTGCACTATAATAACTTATTTATAAACTGTGGTACAAAGTATATATTTATTGGTGTTAAAATATGTTTCAAGAGAAATGTAAAAGCACTTTATGAAGGGAACCAAGAACTGTTCTGACACTATTTTCAGTAAACATCTATAACTATAACATCTATTTTTTTATAATTGAAATGTTACATTTTGGCGCTTTTATTGTTAAGACGTGATCTTGTATTTTCTGTTTCACACCGGACCTGCCGATTTTCTCGCAACTCTACTTCAAGAGCGATAACTTACGAACAAGTTGATAGGTCAATTGAAAAATGTACTGAGAGGGAATCCCGTGGAAAATGCTTTAAATAGCATAAGGATCTGGGGAAATACCAGGATGGTGCGCGTCATGACCTCGCGATCGATAACGTCGCAAGGTAAATGTCACGTGACTGAACTCCACATACTTTAATATACTTTCTTTTGATAACATAAAACCTAATCTCGCGAGTGTCAGTGAAGGTTTTATTTCATGCTTGGGATTTAGTTAATTAGATTGTATATAATGTAATACAGCACAGACATACGACACAAGATATGCGAAGTCTGGTGTAGAGTATGTAGCTAATGCGGGGATGACAGTTGTATCAATCATCCGCGGCAATATATCACTGACTTTTGTACATTTTTGTATTCATCCAGATTCACGTTGCTGACATTTGTCAAACTAGAATGACAACTGTGTATTATATAATACTAACCTAAATGATAAATGTTCCTGTTATAAATATGAGCTGGTACGCGAATCCAATGGATGCATATTGTATAGAATGTTATTTTAGATGCCCATGCCTTACATTCTTCAGAAGAAAACGATACTATAATATGTGAACTGGAATAATTGGTACCCGGTTGTGAAACAAAACCAACAGAGAGAGAGACGAGGAACCAGGCTTGACGACACAATCCCTCCATACAACCAACAGAGAGAGACGAGGAACCAGGCTTGACGACACCATGATCCATCCATACAACCAACAGAGAGAGACGAGGAACCAGGCTTGACGACACCATGATCCATCCATACAACCAACAGAGAGAGACGAGGAACCAGGCTTGACGACATCATCCCTCCATACAACCAACAGAGAGAGACGAGGAACCAGACTTGACGACACCATCCCTCCATACAACCAACAGAGAGAGACGAGGAACCAGGCTTGACGACATCATCCCTCCATACAACCAACAGAGAGAGACGAGGAACCAGACTTGACGACATCATCCCTCCATACAACCAACATAGAGAGACGAGGAACCAGGCTTGACGACACCATCCATCCATACAACCAACAGAGAGAGACGAGGAACCAGGCTTGACGACATCATCCCTCCATACAACCAACAGAGAGAGACGAGGAACCAGGCTTGACGACACAATCCCTCCATACAACCAACAGAGAGAGACGAGGAACCAGGCTTGACGACACCATCCATCCATACAACCAACAGAGAGAGACGAGGAACCAGACTTGACGACACCATCCCTCCATACAACCAACAGAGAGAGACGAGGAACCAGGCTTGACGACACAATCCCTCCATACAACCAACAGAGAGAGACGAGGAACCAGACTTGACGACATCATCCCTCCATACAACCAACATAGAGAGACGAGGAACCAGGCTTGACGACATCATCCCTCCATACAACCAACATAGAGAGACGAGGAACCAGGCTTGACGACACCATCCCTCACTTCAACATAAATGTCCTTGAGGATTTTATTTACGTCCAAATATCTGCAACGCTTGTTGATTTTATGCTTGCATCATAAATTGACAGGTTGTAATAAAAGATATCACATATGATATAAAATATGAATATAAGATAATAAAGACATTGGTATACAGAAAAGTAGCGAACGTTTTCAAATATCAAACAGATATATTCACTTTAAATCATCTTGCTCAGCAGTTCGAAGTTTTGAATTGAATGAGAAAATAAATGAACAAGTGTGTATGTGTTTGATCTATAGATGTATGTAGGTGTTGGTAGGTAAAACCTCACACATATTATATATATTTAAATCATATTCATACAGTCTTAATCCTTCTGTATATCGTAACTTTGTATTGAATACATTGAATAAACCAGCTGGCTTTAATGTAAAATTTTATTTATATAAGTATAAGTTTTGTACATCTCACATTTTGTAAACTATGAGTCTAGCCGTTAAATAAGGTTTAAACACGTATTCAAGTTGAATACGGATTGTGCATGAAACATATTTCCTCTTCATTTGTTGATCCGAGGCGAATATCAGTCCAGGAATTAGTAATTATGTAATTAGCAACTTAGATAGGGGTAAATCATGGAAAGGTTGTCATATAACAGACTATATTTCCGTTCCCTCGCCACGATGACTGACTTTGTGCATTGCTACTTCTACATAAATCTTACATAATGTTTTACAGTAGACCAATAAGAAATAAGTCTTTCCTCCTTATTTACAATGTGGTACATTAACTGTCATGGTATACAGAATTCTACAAAACATAACTTGTTTTGAAACTGCGTCACGTGATGATCTAACACTTTGACGTCACTGGTATGGAACGCTGAGCTTATACATCATTTCCGGTGTAGACATTATAGTTCATTTCGTTGTATTATAATGCAATAATTCAATATGGTGCATATGTCAGTTTACTTGACATTGATGGAATGGCATCACATACAATGTCCATGGCTTAATGTTTTACTCAATAATTTAGAAATTCCATTTCCAGGAGCTGTTTGTTGAGACATTGCTTTGCAATATTTCTCCCAGAAGACCATACAAATGTCAGCTGTAATCATACTCATTGAATGACACCGTAACAGCACAATTCCCTATCGCTAGCATATCTGTGAATGTCAATGTTCATGCTATGTCTGTAAAATACGACAAGTTTCGGTGTTTTATATTCACAACCTTTCAACAGGGAGGACAATCTGCCACATCGACAATGTTATTAGAAATACACACTGTTTGAGCATTTTGCAAACGTGGTTGCGATATTTCGTTTCTGGTTTATATTTTCAACAAAATTGTCATGGTGGACATTGTTGAAGACGACCAATTTCCTGTTGTTTCGAAGCTTTATTGCAAATATTACAATGTGATCGGATTCTGGAAACAACGGCTTTACTTGACTTTAAAAGCTTCTTTGAAACGAATTAAATGGGTGTCGACGGATAACGTGTTAATTGATCGATTCATAAAATAAATACTGAATTATATGTCTAAATGGACGTGACACTTAAATCATTACTGAGCTGTTTGTTCATGTTAATGGGGTTTGACAAATATTGGTTTGATAAATGAATGTGTGGTTAAGCAACTCTAATCCAAGCATTTTCACATGTTAAATCAATGTGTTTATATCGTTGGTACGCCTACATCATCGGGTGTTCAGTACAGTTATCAATTGCAAAGTATTTGTCAGTACTCACATGACAACAATAAAACAATCTTTATGAAAAAATGTTTAACACCCACCATAGTCTTCCCACAATTTACTCATACACATACATTGTATATGGGGCGTTTGTTAAACATGATGACAGTGCTTGTCGGCTTTATGTGCACATAATTAACTTCATTATAACACGTGGTTTAGAAAAAATCACATTGATGTGAGTAATACAATTGACACGGAAGAAATAACTTGAAGTATACAGACGCCCTTTTAATGGAAACATCTAGGGTGGCAGGCAGGTATCCAGACATACGCACGTACGCCAATGCGTACAATTCGCCAGAAAAAGAAAAAAGAAAAGTTCCAAAAATGCCATAAAAACTGAAGGCAAATTCGCCCGAATATATCAGTTGTTTGACGCTGTGATGCTCATGACAAAGAAAACGTCATATTAACACTGAAATATAGCATGAAAACGCACCATTTTCCTCCAAATTTTCAAAATGTTCTTGGGGCAATCCCCCAAACCCCAACCCCCTCCCATTCGCAGTCTTGCTGCTCGATTCGCACCTACGAGGCTCACACTTGGCGTACACTTCAAAACCGTCCAGGTACGCCCCTAGGTGGACTCTAGCAAGAATAATCAATTGTTTCAAATGTCGATATGTATATCTGTACGTTACCAAATTTGAAGTACACCAAACGCATGAAGTACTCGAACAATTTGAAAACAAATCGACTGAAAAAGTAGTGTAATAGTTTATTACATTTGTATTTGAATGAAATGCTTTACACTCTATGTAATAAATATTTAGATTTAGAAAGTGTGGGCATACTCATACAAGTTGTCAGGATGGCCGAGTGGTCTAAGGCGCCAGACTCAAGGTGTATACAACCTTAAATACGAGTGTTCTGGTCCACGTATGTGGGCGTGGGTTCGAATCCCACTTCTGACACATCTTTTTTTATTTTCAACATTCACACATTTTTTTCTGTGACAACGTACTACACTTAAATTAGTTTTTGTTAACATATACAAATTGTTAGAAGGCCCGATATAAGGTAGTGTTAACAACAAAAATGTGGATATCCAAAAACATAATAAGCGCGGAAGAAACCAAGACTTGTGCGTCTAAGCTTATCCGCTATGCGAACCACAACGTAATTGTCTTATTAAGTCACTCATTTAAAGACTGTTTTACCTATAGAAATAAAACTGACAAACTTCACAAGTTTGTGAACAGTCTGTGATGTAGCTGTCATATTATCCTAAATGGTTTGGCCTTAGACTACTCGGCCATCCTGACAACTTGTTTGCCTGTTAATGTACAGATGGATTTATACATTGGGTCTAGGATATGGATAATCGGGTCTTCTTACAACAAAAAGAAATATGAGTGCAGTGTGGAGTCACGGAAAAACACGCCGAACGCTTAGTCAATTTGTTCATTTCAATATTTTTACATTTTTATATATTAATAATTTTACACAAAAATATGTGTCAGAAGTGGGATTCGAACCCACGCCCACATACGTGGACCAGAACACTCAGTATGAAGGTTGTATACACCTTGAGTCTGGCGCCTTAGACCGCTCGGCCATCCTGACAACTTAATCAGCTGTTACTGAATATTATAAATAAAATGTCAATTTAACAGGTTCGAACACCATCGCAACTTACCAATATCGTCTTTTATCTATATAATACACTTGAATCTCTTCCTGGCAGATATTGTTTAACATTTATCAGTTACTTATCAACCTGATCAAGTATTTAATGTTATTCTAAACACTCATGTCAACCCAATACTGTTTGACCGGTTGATATAATTAATTGTATAGTTCAATTGTTTAGGTCTTCAAATTATCCTGGATGGACTGTAGATAGCAGATAAACCAAATTCCGCATCGGAAATCCGCTATATAAAGAGAAAAATCGAAATGAAATAGACTTTATTTAGAATTACTGCAGTTTAGTACCCCATAAGAACAAATATATTTCTTTCAGTACTGCAGTAGTCAGGAAGGTCGAGTGGTCTAAGGCGCCAGACTCTAAGGTATACAACCTTAAATACATGTGTTCTGGTCCACGCGTGTGTGCGTGGGTTCGAATACCACTTCTGACACATTTTTTATGTAAAATTATTAAAATGTAAAAATATCGGCGTGTTTTTTCCGTGACTGCACACTGCACTCATATTTCTTTTTGTTGTAAACAGACCCGTTTATCCATATCCTAGACCCAATGTATAAAACCATCTGTGCAGTAGCTTGCAAACAAGTTGTCAGGATGGCCGAGCGGTCTAAGGCGCCAGACTCAAGGTATACAACCTTCATAGTGAGTGTTCTGGTCCACGTATGTGGGCGTGGGTTCGAATCCCACTTCTGACACATTTTTTATTTATTCTAGTTTTACTTCGCTTCACTTCATCGTTTTCATCCACCAGATCTCAAGGCACCTGTATCAAAACTAACCAGGGTAAGAGGTTAATCCTCGGGCCAGCAATAATGTCCAAGTTTTCCCTCGCAAAAACACTGTACAAGAGCTTCGATTTATCATCGTCTCAAACAATAAAATATCCAACCAGTCTGAACTTTCCAATCTACTTAATGGATACATTAATGTAATTATTACTTTCTCACACGTTTTACATCCGAGATTTTTCGTTTCTATTACTTTCATATCATAAAGAAATAAATGAGCACAGTAGATGAAAATCAAGTTAATCATTCTTATTATCCGTGTGAACATTGATGCTTATCGTTTGACATTTACGTGAAAATGTTAGATCAATTAATTACAAACTTATTAAAGTGGTTGGCAAATCAAAATGGTCTATAATCATGAACACTTGACGATGCATCGTGTCTGCATTTGTTCATAGTTTGTTTGAAATGTTAAACACATGCAATTGTAAACTATAATCTGAGTTAACATAAAAATACAAAATAAAAATTATTTTAATGTACATGTGTACAAGTATATATTCTTCAATAAAAAGTCAGGAGAAAAATGTCAGGGGCCATTAATTACGACAATAATTTAGAGCTGGTGATAAAAACATTCGTCTTATCCAGTATCACCTCAAGCAGCAAATATTGTATGTAAATATACGTCTATGTAATTTAAGTGGCTTAGTTCTTGTCGTTATCCAGTTTGATTGCAACACAAGGTAGGAAGATCACAGAAGTCAGGAAATTCGCCGACTTCATCCTGTATTAGACTCGTGTGTAGCATTGACATTCTGAGCACATTAATTACGTTTTGCATTCTATTATTAAAACACATAATGAATGCACACATTGTTGACAGCGTTGTTGTTAAGTAAATTTGTCTCGTCTAAATGTCAAGAAAAGCTTTTCATTCTGACCAGATTTCGTGAAGTTGGTTTCAAGCATTTATCAAAATGGTCGACAATTCAGTGGTTAAAGTGACATATAGCACGAAACATCAACCTAACGTTTACATTTTTCGGAAGATAACTAAGAACCATGGTTTAAAGTTTTGGAAAAAAAATAATTTTAGTCGTACTACCGGAGTCAATAAATGTCCTTACCTTGTCCACACATTGTAGGTGGTCACACGATCGTCAACATGTATATTTCGCATGCAAAAACAACAATTTGATAGATATTTGTACATGTAGAAACACTGTTAAACATTTTAATTGCTATTTTGCGAGTTTTTGCTATTATTACATGAAATATGAAATGTAATAAAGACATTTATGTGACATTTTACTTGATAACTTACAAAACCGTGTTGTCGTTGAGAGACGAAGTCAGGACTATCACATCAGTATAATGTTCTGCATTGTTAATGTTTTTTGCAAGTTATCACAAGCAAACATTCCCAACTTTCAGACAGTATCGCACGATTTATACTACAAATGATGCAACAAAAACTCGTATGTAATACCTGCTTGATTTAGAGGGCAATCTGCTTAGTTAAAGTTTCAATTCAACTTGATGTCTTCTTGCACTGGAGTTTGTCAGTTAGGTACGAAAGTCAGGAGACATAATCAGTCTTCCTGGTACTAATTTGTTCCTCCATTGTCAACTGGCAACTTCCCACTTGAAGCACAAGTGGAGTTCAAATGCCTTTGGATGTGTTATCTCTAGCCAGATTGCCACAGGGAACATCTGGGGTTCAAACCTATGATATACCGTTCTCAACCCACTGATCTGACCGATTGATCTCGAATTTTCCTAAGAATCTTGATACTTATACATGATTATCTTAAAGTAATTTATTGCAATGATAAACAATAACTACGTGTTAACTGGTACATACTTAAATAGTAACGAATATGATATAAACATATACTTTGAATTGACTGAATCACAACGTTATACTATCAGTGCATTGAGATATAAGTTTTATCTCCAACGACCATGAATGGTGCTTGTGAATAAGTAAACGCTTTTTGTCGTTGGTCACCATTCATTAACCTCGATATGACAAATCGAAGTCGCTAGAGGCCCTGTTCCCTGGTACCTGGCTTGTGACAGTTCTCCAAAACAAAGCACTAGACCATACTGGGTCCAAACCTACCGTTTCCTTACATTTAGTCTTCTTCTATTTTCTTCAAATATTGCAGGTAAATCGGTATGTATAAATATAAACATATGTTGCAAAAGGTGGTAGGCAGTAGGTGTACCGGTATACCGCTTGTTTTTGCAGTAGGTGTACCGGTATACCGCTTATTTCTGCAGTAGGTGTACCGGTATACCGCTTGTTACTGCAGTAGGTGTACCGGTGTACCGCTTGTTTCTGCAGTTGGTGTACCGGTATACCGCTTGTTTCTGCAGTATAGGTGTATCGGTATACCGTTTGTTTCTGCTGTAGATATACCGGTATACCGCTTGTTTCTGCAGTAGGTGTACCGGTATACCGCTTATTTCTGCAGTAGGTGTACCGGTATGCCGCTTGTTTCTGCAGTAGGTGTACCGGTATACCGCTTGTTTCTGCAGTAGGTGTACCGGTATACCGCTTGTTTCTGCAGTAGGTGTACCGGTATACCGCTTGTTACTGCAGTAGGTGTACCGGTATACCGCTTGTTTCTGCAGTAGGTGTACCGGTATACCGCTTGTTTCTGCAGTAGGTGTACCGGTATACCACTTGTTTCTGCAGTAGGTGTACCGGTATACCGCTTGTTACTGCAGAAGGTGTACCGGTATACCGCTTATTTCTGCAGTAGGTGTACCGGTATACTGCTTGTTTCTGCAGTAGGTGTACCGGTATACCGCTTGTTTCTGCAGTAGGTGTACCGGTATACCGCTTGTTTCTGCAGTAGGTGTACCGGTATACCGCTTGTTTCTGCAGTAGGTGTACCGGTATACCGCTTGTTACTGCAGTAGGTGTACCGGTATACCGCTTATTACTGCAGTAGGTGTACCGGTATACTGCTTGTTTCTGCAGTAGGTGTACCGGTATACCGGTTGGTTCTGCAGTAGTGTATCATATAAGCAACTAATGAGATCCAAATGCTTCATTTTTCTTTACATTACAATACAACCGTGTTGATTTAGGTTGACACAAAGGTTACAAAAACGTTAGTACCAGGAATGGAATTCTAAGAAATTCTTGGAAATTAGTCATCATGCTAAATTCTTGTTATATGCGTACTTAACGAGCAATGACTAAACTTATGTCTTGTGTATTTTACGACCAAAAGCCTACAATCTTGTAATATAACTATCTAATCTTAATTCTCCTTATTGTTGAATACTGCGTCACGAGAATTTAGCCATATATATGCTTCAGGGATGGTTTTTTTTTAGTTTTATGTTAATGAGTTTTCGTCACCCACTCATATCTAGTAATCTACGTATATGGTTTCAATGGAACATTAATATTTAAGTATCCTAAAATCTTGCTCAGAACCCCCGACATACGATAAAGCGGATCCAGCCAATCAATGATATAGAATGAATGATAGAGTACCCGGATGGAAAAGAGTACCCGGATAAATGGATTGCTTACTGGAAATAGTACAAAAACCCCCCCGTGAATTTCTGGTCACATTTTATGCATTTATATAAGGAGTTTTCTTATCTATGCAGATTGTTCAAACTTTGTTCACGTTGTTTTGTTGATTTTGTGCACATTTGCTTAAAAATGAATATCAATGTTTGCTTTGCGTAAATACCACGTGTGAAAAGATTAACATAATTGTGGTTACTTGACTTTTTTGTTATGTCTCTTCTTGTTAACTTGGTAGATACCTGTACATATCTTTAAATTTCACAAATTCACAGTTTCGGTATGAGTCAATGTCGCTCACGTAAAATGCATTTTAAATGTGAATGTCACTAAATTGTTTATACAGCCGGCTATATTTATTTCAACTTGTTTTTGTTTAAACTTATTTATTTTTCGTAAATTGCAGCTTATACGAATCACTCTCAATGACCGCTTCCTGTGTTATTAACCAGTGCTCATGTTTAAATTAGGGATTGCGAAGTAGTGATCGAAGTCCGTCCTGTGGAGCTCGAACTCACGACCTTAGGACCAGGAGTCAGGCACTCCATCACTCGAGCACTAAGCCTCCTGTCATTTCAGTTGTTTACACAAGACAACATTTTGCGTTTTAACAAGCTCAGATAATGTTCAATACCTAGTAAATGTGTTAATCAATGAACCCATAAGGCAGATTTCTTACTTAAGTTTTAATCATAGCAAGTTGTTACATCTTTAAGTCCATAATTACATGTATATATTTATATGAAACATGCTGATTAACTCGTACGTAAAGGTTGCACACTCGTTCACACAGTTCGTGATATAAATATAAAATGATAGCATTTATAGATTGCTGAGTCGGCAACCCACAAGTAACTCCCCCGTCCCCTGACATTTCTTATACGTCTGGTTATTACATTGTTTCTATTTGTTTATGCAAACACATGATTCAACATTAAACAATAATGGGGAAATGTTGAATGATATGAGACAAAAGTCGATGTGTTAGCTCATATTTTTGTTTATTTGTTCAATCAAACATGAAAAATATATTTCCTATAGTTAAAACATCAATAAAAGTGCATTAACAAAGAATGAACTCATAATGTATTGATCCGTATTTGTTGAAGAAAGATGTTTGAACACCATAACATTTAACAATCAGGCTATTTTTCAAGTTTTGTCCATTGGTAATATGGTAAAAAAAAGATATTTCAATCAGTTATTCATTGCAATGGTTCTTATAAGAGATGTTTTAGCCAATGTAACATTAGTATTGGATGAAGCCAACTCAAATAGTTTATGTTCAGATGAGCCAGATACATCTTTATTATAATAAGTCCTCTTCATTCAGATACATCTTTATTATAATAAGTCCTCTTCATTCAGATACATCTTTATTATAATAAGTCCTCTTTATTCAGATACATCTTTATTATAATAAGTCCTCTTCATTCAGATACATCTTTATTATAATAAGTCCTCTTCATTCAGATACATCTTTATTATAATAAGTCCTCTTTATTCAGATACATCTTTATTATAATAAGTCCTCTTCATTCAGATACATCTTTATTATAATAAGTCCTCTTCATTCAGATACATCTTCATTATAATAAGTCCTCTTCATTCAGATACATAACTTTTGCTTGCCAGTCTGAGATTTCACGTGCCACTGTTCTGTTTTACTGCAATGGAAGAACGCATAAATGCATGATGTCACATTAATTCTAATCTCCCATGGCTCAATTGTCAGACAGGCGAGGATGATATCATTAAATGCATTCAATACAATTATTTTGATCGATATAGAACCTTGGGGAATTGTGGTAGATTTAAGAGAAATACGGAAGAATTAAGAATTTATTTTTTGCTCATCAAATCCTGTTTTATTTTCCGTGCATACACCAATCAGGATTTCTTTGTCCTTAGTAATGATTGTCATTCTTAATGTAGCACGTGTTCATGTTTTCAATAATTACAATATTATGTCCCACGCAAGATTTCCGTTGACGCACTGCAGAAGTCCAATAAAATGGTACGATTTCGTATTTACCATCGTTCAGCTGATCGTAAATCGCTCGATAAACGAGCAAATAATGTACAGGTCAGATTGTTAGTTCTCAAAAACAATTTCCAAACCCAGATGCCTAGTAAAAGTCGGAAAACAAATTGTACGTGACTACAAAATATATTATGACCAACCGTTGAGTGTCGTCTGCCAAAACATACAAACACCAGAACAAACAGTAAAAGAAATCCAATCACGAGATAGTTTCTGTTGTGTGTGTGTTAACTTCAATATTAATACATTCGCCACAGTCAAGGTTGGTGTGAACATTTTTATTAAATATTGGAAGGGTGGATCATTATGCATGACACAATGTCACGTTTACATATAAAACTTCATAAACTTTGCATAGGTAAGCAGTTTTATCAATCTGTCGCTCTATTGAACAATTTACTGGATACATTCCAATTTATCACTCAATTATATAAAGACACCAACCTTTCCCTCAGCTTGTTATTAAAGTCATGATGTGCAAAATTCATCAAGTATTTTCCAGTTTTGTATCAGATGAAAGGTTTTAATACAGGGACCCAGTGTCTTCATTCAGCGTCTCCAACATGCTTTGGTGATTCCCTATACATCGAATTAAATAAAAATTACTAATAGTTCATAAAAATAGCTCGATAGGTAATCGATCAACTTGGCCCACTAGTACTACACTGTCATTGCAGTAATGTTTCCTAGAAGTGTAATGTGATATAAATTGTGTAGGGAGGATAAAGTCACAATTGCGAGATTATCGTGCCAAATACATATAATGGAATATTGTACCACGGTCATTGTCCTACATTATATTTCTTCTCCTGTATTGTCATTATTGCGTGTTATTTCGAGTGAAAACGGTGATAATGTCATAAAAATGCACATACAATCATCGGCAAATTGTAGATCTCAGAAATATCGCTTATTTTCAATCTACAATCAAATACGATTTAGAAACACCGTTTTATATTTTAATTGCTCGAGTTGTTAATGGACTGTTTGCTCTGATTACAATGAATGGTTCTGTGATAAATTTGATGTTAACACTTTCTTTCAAAAGGTCTGAAAAGCATTATCCTAATCATACGTTGCATTTGCAATGCCATTTACAATATAAGTCACACTTGCTTAGTGTATTATGCTTTGGTGACAACAATGTTCATAACGAATTGGACCTCGTCAATGAGGTTTTGGCGAGGGTCATGTCTTGCAGAAGAACATCTTTCCAGAACGGTTTATATTTTATTACATTAATAACTGAATATATAACCGTATAATAGGTCTGTGATATTAAGATAAATGATACAAGACTTTATTTCAAAGCTTTATTCCAAATATTCCTATATGATCGGCTTCTGGAAACAACGGCTTTACTTGACTTTAAAAGCTTCTTTTTTTAACGTGTTCATTGATCGATTCATAAAATAAATACTGAATTATATGTCTAAATGGACGTGACACTTAAATCATTTCTGTTTATAATGACGATGAGCTGTTTGTACGTGTTAATGGGGTTTGACAAATATTGGTTTGATAGATGAATGTGTGGTTGAGCAACTCTGATCCAAGCATTATCACATGTTAAATCAATGTGTTTATATCGTTGGTACGCCTACATCATCGGGTGTTCAGTCCAGTTATCAATTGCAAAGTATTTGACAAAAGTAAAACGATCTTTATGAAAAAATGTATAACACCCACCATAATCTTCCCACACTTTACTCATACACACACATTGTATATGGGGCGTTTGTAAAACATGATGACAGTGCTTGTCGGATTGATGTGCACATTATAACTTCATTATAACACGTGGTTTTGAAAAAATCACATAGATGTGAGTAATACAATTGACACTGAAGAAATCACTTGAAGTATACAGACGCCCTTTTAATTGAAACATCAAGGATAGACTCCAACAAGAATAATCAATTGTTTCAATTGTCGGTATGAATACCTGTATGTTGCCAAATGTCGTTGCCAAATGTCGGTATGAATACCTGTATGTTGCCAAATGTCGGTATGAATACCTGTATGTTGTCAAATGTCGGTTTGAATACCTGTATATTGCCAAATGTCGGTACGAATACCTGTATGTTGCCAAATGTCGGTATGAATACCTGTATATTGCCAAATGTCGGTACGAATACCTGTATGTTGCCAAATGTCGGTATGAATACCTGTATGTTGCCAAATGTCGGTATGAATACCTGTATGTTGCCAAATGTCGGTATGAATACCTGTATGTTGCCAAATGTCGGTATGAATACCTGTATATTGCCAAATGTCGGTATGAATACCTGTATGTTGCCAAATGTCGGTATGAATACCTGTATGTTGCCAAATGTCGGTAAGAATACCTGTATGTTGCCAAATGTCGGTATGAATACCTGTATGTTGCCAAATGTCGGTACGAATACCTGTATATTGCCAAATGTCGGTATGAATACCTGTATGTTGCCAAATGTCGGTATGAATACCTGTATGTTGCCAAATGTCGGTATGAATAATCGGTATAAAAGTGTTTGTCCTTGAATGAAATGCTTTACACTTTATATAATGATCAGTTATTATATATGCAACACAGAATAATATTATGTCTCTCATTTATAAATTACAAACTATTATTATTATGTAATACTTCATATTTCCATTTAGAACTGTCTGTATAAGTTGTCAGGATGGCCGAGCGGTCTAAGGCGCCAGACTCAAGATATATACAATCTTAAATACGAGTGTTCTGGTCCACGTATGTGGGCGTGGGTTCGAATCCCACTTCTGACACATATTTTTGTGTAAAATTATTAATATATAAAAATGTAAAAATATTGAAATGAACAAATTGACTAAGCGTTCGGCGTGTTTTTCCGTGACTCCACACTGCACTCATATTTCTTTTTGTTGTAAGAAGACCCGATTATCCATATCCTAGACCCAATGTATAAATCCATCTGTACATTAACAGGCAAACAAGTTGTCAGGATGGCCGAGTGGTCTAAGGCGCCAGACTCAAGGTGTATACAACCTTAAATATGAGTGTTCTGGTCCACGTATGTGGGCGTGGGTTCGAATCCCACTTCTGACACATTTTTTAACGTAAAATTATGAATATATAAAAATGTAAAAATATTGGAATTAATAAATTGACCAAGTGTTCGGCGATTTTTTTTCTATTACTCCGTACTGCACTTAAATTACTTTTTGTCAAAATATACAAATTGTTAGAAGGCCCGATGTAAGGTAGTGTTAACAACAAAAATGGAAAAAGTGTATATCCAAAAACATCATGACCTTTTTTAGATTCGAAAAAGCGCGGGAAAAACCAAGACTGGTGCGTCTAAGCTTTTCCGCTATGCGAACCACAACGTAATTACTTCTTAAGTATTCATGCCATTTCTGGTTGAACCGAAAGTCTATCAAAAATGAATATCAATGAATCGCAAACGTGCATGGCCTCGAAGAACGCCTTTATTAATCGTTGGTGATTAACATTAATTCTTCTAAACATTCCGTGTTTTATCTGATATAAAAATATATGAAAAGCAAAAAATCCGTCGTTTTATAGTGTTTTCCTCGGCCGAAATTGTCATCCATACTCGTCTCTCCTCAGCCGGCAACGTCATCATTGCAAAATACCCTCTGTGGTAAACGTCATCATATTAGTGCATACCAGGGTCCCTTTGGAAGGATCAAACGTCGGTTTAAGAGCAACGACAGACTTGCAACTTGCAAGAATTGTTCGTAAATGATATAATATGTTCTGATATATGGGATAAAACTATTCAATTATACCGCAAAACGTTTAAAATCGAGCCTTTTTAGGCATTTTTTTTCCTAATTTTCTATATGTCAAATATAAACGGACCATACAATCTTTATTCCGCAACGATATCGCTTTGTATTGTTTTTATAGTAAATTTAGACATTCATCTCGTTCAGACGATAAAAGATCCTACAGAAACATCGAAATTACGAATTGTTGGTCAGAAAATGAACACCACTACTCACCTGTCTGGAACGCGTCTCTCTGTCGAAGTCACATCACTCGGCGGAAGTCACATCACTCGGCGGAAGTCACATCACTCGCAGGAAGTCACATCACTCGGCGGAAGTCACATCGGATTATACACTGTGATGAAGCCAACTCAAATATTTCATGTTCAGATGAGCCAGATACAAGTCCTCTTCATTCAGATACATACATTGTGCTTGCCTGTCTGAGATTTCACATGCCACTGTTCTGTTTTACTGCAATGGAAGAACGCATAAATGCATGATGCCACATTAATTCTAATCTCCCATGGCTCAGTTGTTAGACAGGCGAGGATGATATCATTAAATGCATTAAATACAATTATTTTGATCGAAATAGAACCTTGGGGAATTGTGGCAGATTTAAGAGAAATACGGAAGAATTAAGAATTTATAATTTGCCCATCAAATCCTGTTTTATTTTCCGTGCATATACCAATCAGGATTTAATGATTTCTTTAGCATTATTTAACAGCAGCAAATATCTGTAATAATTGTCAGCTTGTCCTTAGTAATGATTGTCATTTTTAATGTAGCACGTGTTCATGTTTTCAATAATTACAATAGTATGTCCCACGCAAGATTTCCGTTGACGCACTGCAGAAGTCCAATAAAATGGTACGATTTCGTATTAACCATCGTTCAGCTGATCGTAAATCGCTGGATAAACGAGCTAATTGACAAGAAGAAATATCTTGAAAAAAAGATGGTCGGCACAATATCAAGATTCGTTCTGCAACCTAAAAAATGCCGAGATGTTACGATTGCTGGTCACTCCAGATCCTGAATTGATTTCGGTAAATTGGGTATATATTAGCAGTTTATGTATGTGATCGGTTAAAATTGTCGCCCGTTTTCACAACCCTTCAGTAGTCCCACTTGGGGAGCAGGGGGATGCTTTCCCAAAAGTTTCGGTTGACAAATTGACAGCCACTATGATGATGGAAATTTATTTTGTTTATTTCAGTCTCGTTTTGTTTTTCTTCAGTGGTGACATCATTTGGTGACAGGGCCGCGACACCAGAGATGCTTAGATAATTAGTATACTTTCCACTACGTCAGACCGCACTGAAGGTTGCTATAGTGACATACTGTAACACTGAGCCATGTAGCAAGGCTTACACATATATACCAAGGTTGTTATAGGAACAATTTGTTTTCTTTTATGTCATTCATACAGTAACCTATTGTTTGACTGTATTTGGAAGAAGAAAATGGGGAACAAAAGAGTAGCCACCCAAGTTGTCAAATGTTATAATGTCCGCAAATACAAGCAGAACCGCTCTGGCAATAGTGCTTTTAAGATATCTAAGACTCGTCTACCACAAACGGTATATTTAAATGGTTGGCGAAAATACAGCCGTAAATCTGTCTTATGTCTTTGCTATATTCGTACTATGTACTATTGTTAGAATATTTCGAGTATCTGAAACAGACAAAAGTACGTTAACGTGAAATATTTATAACATTACATCTAGTTTGGACAGCACCATTTGCGAATTGATCAACGTTGATGGGTGTTGTTGCTGAGAAAATTCTCTAGGAGTGATATATAGTCTTATCTGTGCTATATTTATAGTGACATCGTTTATTGATCAGCTGATATTGTACCCAGGGGTGATATTGGATATAGAACAGGACACTGAGTAGCAAATGAAGAATGGTTTGGATACTGGTCTGGATAGCAATCCGTTTCGTGTCACAGATTAATGAAAAAATACCACACAACGTTTTGGAGAGCTATTGTCGATGAAGTGTCTGGTATGTCCAGTAACTTGACATGTTTTTTTCCGGCGGATATAATGTAGTGTATCGTGGCATCCATTTGCAAAAAAGTCTACAATAAATTCTATCGACTGCACAAATACAGTTAAAACTCCATTATGCGGTCATACAGTGTCTAATATACCGGTCAGATTGTTAGTTCTCAAAAACAATTTCCAAACCCAGATGCCTAGTAAAAGTCTGAAAACAAATTGTACCACAAAATATATTATGACCAACCGTTGATTGTCGTCTGCCAAAACATACAAACACCAGAACAAACAGTAAAAGAAATCCAATCACGAGATAGTTTCTGTTGTGTATGTGTTAACTTCAATATTAATACATTCGCCAAAGTCAAGGTTAGTATGAACATTTTTATTAAATATTGGAAGGGTGGATCATTATGCATGACACAATGTCACGTTTACATATAAAACTTCATAAACTTTGCATAGGTAAGCAGTTTTATCAATCGGTCGCTCTATTGAACAATTTACTGGATACATTCCAATTTATCACTCAATTATATAAAGACACCAACCTTTCCCTCAGCTTGTTATTAAAGTCATGATGTGCAAAATTCATCAAGTATTTTCCAGTTTTGTATCAGATGAAAGTTTTCCATACAGGGACACAGTGTCTTCATGCAGCGTCTCCAACATGCCTCGGTAATTCCCTATACATCGAATTAAATAAAAATTACTAATAGTTCATAAAAATAGCTCGATAGGTAATCGATCAACTTGGCCCACTAGTACTACACTGTCATTGCAGTAATGTTTCCTAGCATTGTAATGTGATGTAAATTGTGTAGGGAGGATAAAGTCACAAATACGAGATTATTGTGCCAAATACAATTAATGGAATATTGTACCACGGTCATTGTCCTACATTATATTTCTTCTCCTGTATTGTCATTATTGCGTGTTATTTCGAGGGAAAACGGTGATAATGTCATAAAAATGCACATACAATCATCGGCAAATTGTAGATCTCAGAAATATCGCTTATTTCCAATCTACAATCAAATACAATTTAGAAACACCGTTTTATATTTTAATTGCTCGCGTTGTTAATGAACTGTTTGCTCTGATTACAATGAATGGTTCTGTGATCAATTTGCTGTTAACACTTTCTTTCAAAAAGTCTGAAAAGCATTATCCTAATCATACGTTGCATAAGCAATGTAATTTACAATATAAGTCACACTTGCTTAGTGTATCATGCTTTGGTGACAACAATGTTCATAACGAATTGGACCTCGTCAATGAGGTTTTGGCGAGGGTCAAGTCTTGCAAAAGAGCATCTTTCCAGAACGGTTTATATTTTATTGCATTAATAACTGAATAGATAACCGTAGTATAGGTCTGTGATATTAAGATAAATGATACAATACTTTATTGTCAGGAATATCGGTCATTATCGTTCCTTACAAACAAGATGAGATCGATGATGGACGTCCACACATTTCCTGAATGATTCATTCTATACACCAGTCACAAAGTCTTCATCTTCATCTAAAAATTGATTTGATTTCTACAGAACATGTACATTGTATTATTGATTGAATCCCATTCTTACTTCAGGACTTAATTTCCAATTTAAGAAAAGGAAAACTTCTGTAAGGAAAGTGCAGATGTTAGATTCATCGGGCAATATTGGATATTATAGTGAGATAGAGTAGACCATGGAAGGCAACAGTTACAATAGATTTCCTACACAGATCCCTAGAGTACAAGAATAGATTTCCTACACAGATCCCTAGAGTACAAGAATAGATTTCCTACACATATCCCTAGAGAACGAGAATAGATTTCCTACACAGATCCCTAGAGTACAAGAATAGATTTCCTACACATATCCCTAGAGTAAGAGAATAGATTTCCTACACAGATCCCTAGAGTACAAGAATAGATTTCCTACACAGATCCCTAGAGTACAAGAATATATTTCCTACACAGATCCCTAGAGTACAAGAATAGATTTCCTACACAGATCCCTAGAGTACAATAATATATTTCCTACACAGATCCCTAGAGTACAAGAATAGATTTCCTACACAGATCTCTAGAGTACAAGAATAGATTTCCTACACAGATCCCTAGAGTACAAGAATATATTTCCTACACAGATCCCTAGAGTACAAGAATATATTTCCTACACAGATCTCTAGAGTACGAGAATAGATTTCCTACACAGATCTCTAGAGTACGAGAATAGATTTCCTACACAGATCCCTAGAGTACAATAATATATTTCCTACACATATCCCTAGAGTACAAGAATAGATTTCCTACACAGATCCCTAGAGTACAAGAATATATTTCCTACACAGATCCCTAGAGTACAATAATAGATTTCCTACACAGATACCTAGAGTACAATAATATATTTCCTACACAGATCCCTAGAGTACAAGAATATATTTCCTACACAGATCCCTAGAGTACAAGAATATATTTCCTACACAGATACCTAGAGTACAAGAATATATTTCCTACACAGATACCTAGAGTACAAGAATATATTTCCTACACAGATCCCTAGAGTACAATAATAGATTTCCTACACATATCCCTAGAGTAAGAGAATAAGAACGGGTGAAACATGAAAACTCAACTTTATACTTACCATACAGCGTTCGCTTTACAGCTAAAAATATGGATCGAAATATAGCTATCAAAATCATTTGGTATCCGCTACAACTTCAGTAAAACGTTTTCATAGCGGAACTCTCTTGAGCCACAAGCTCTCTTTACTAACGTCATCAACATTTCTGTAGTACGAAATCATTTTCGTTTAAATCTTTCTCGGGCAAGAACCTCTTAACAAATGGCAAATTTCGCGTTTCTAAAAGGGCGTTGTTTATCGCATTAAGCCAATAAAATCTACAAATTATGTTACATGTTTTATCGCTAATACAAATCCATGTACCTGCGACAAAAACATAGGTTGACAGAATAACACATAAAGCATGCATGCAAGGTACATGTACAACTGTTTAATTCTTAAGGTTGGCATTGAATATATACTTGGAAAAATCACTAACACTATTTGTTGATGTTACAGTCAGACGATCAATTTGTTTCTCTTTCGTGGGCCATTTGTAATTACTTTCAAATACATGTATATGCTGGGTCAAAAAATTGGATAATATTGACATGTTTCGATACCATAGGGTAAACACCTAAAATATACATATCAAGATGCAATACAGACAACAACAAAAATATACCATCAGATAGAAATTAAAATTATCTTTCAGTTGGTACCAATATGTCCATGTTTAGCCCTTCATGGTATCGAAAAATGTACATATTATCCCATGCTCACTGTCTTGTTTTACTCATTATGTTTTGATCTGTGGTCCGAGTATTTAGAACAAAATATTAAAAGTGATATTCCTTCTCTGTTGATCCTGTTTTACGGAATCAACGAAATATATTGATTTTCTGAAGTTTCACATTGTGTCCGCGCTCTTCAGCCAGTATTCGTACACATTGTAGGTTTGTCTTCGCTCATTTGCATATATCGGGTGTAAGTGTGCCCTGTAGCAACATATTCTCTCTTTTAGTATACACTGTAGAAATGACAGCATACACAAATAAATATTCCTGTGAAAAGAGAAATACTAGTCAGACAATTATGTGGTCACTTGCCTGTCGTATTGCTGTCATTCTACAATTTCCTTTCCATGCAATAAATGTATGAGTACATAGTACATCAGGTTATTGGTAGCATAATGCAATGGACGTAACGTAATCAAGTCCGCTTGACCAAAGATGACCAAAGTGGAGAAGTATAATGGACCGTCTACTATATGTCTCATCATTCGTTATTAACTTAGACATATGTGGTCCCGGTCTGGGAATATCAGATTGATAGATATTGAACTAGTATGATACTCCCTACAGCTTCTATATGATTGTGTCATTTGGGTAAGATTAAGTAATATATTAGATATTGGTAATTCTTTGTGAAGTTGATAAAGCTATATGCTAATGTATTCTGTCTGTATACAACATAATTCTGACAATAATTGTATGATAATGCCAGTCTGAAACAATTATTACCGAATAATATCCAAAGTCTGTCACTTTATTTCGTATATGATATATCCTTGCTAAACACCGGTTGCAGATTAACGTCTCGTGCAACTTCTCCACAGCAAAAGCCCTTGGGAAACGCAATGTTTGGCTGTTGTTGTGACATTTTTGCACTCGAGACATTGAATCGATCGAAAATTATCAAAATGATACTGTGGGTGAGAAAAGGTTGTTGCCCAACAGAGGGACGCTCTGGACGCAGGATTATACCGGATACTTGCATCCAGCATTCAAATCACAAAAGTTACTCTAATGAGTGGTAATAGCTCGTGTCGAGTTTGAAAATTGCATAAATAATAATGTAAAATGAGTGCTGAATTTCTTTACGGTCCATTTTCTTAGAGAATTGGGAATATTATGAGATCTGGGAGTAATTATTAAGTCTGAGAGTTGAGTGTGGCACTCAAACCCAACCATTTCTCCCATATCTCATAATTACCATAAAATCTCAAAGAAACTTTGATGGACCAAGGGTAATATTGAGCACTCATTTGACATTTTCTTGACCTCTCCACACTCAATTTTTCAATATCAAACTAATAAGGGTAAATTTTGTAATTTGCGTTAAGAATGTTACAAGCTCGACCGTTGGAAAGGTAATACTGTAGCTAAATGGCGCTGAGTGTAAGAATGTTACAATCTCGACCGTTGGAAAGGTTATACTGTAGCTAAATGGCGCTGAGTGTAAGAATGTTACAATCTCGACCGTTGGAAAGGTTATACTGTAGCTAAATGGCGCTGAGTGTAAGAATGTTACAATCTCGACCGTTGGAAAGGTTATACTGTAGCTAAATGGCGCTGTGTGTAAGAATGTTACAAGCTCGACCGTTGGAAAGGTTATACTGTAGGTAAGTGGTGCTGAGTGTAAGAATGTTACAATCTCGACCGTTGGAGAGGTTATACTGTAGCTAAATGGTGCTGAGTGTAAGAATGTTACAAGCTCGACCGTTGGAAAGGTTATACTGTAGCTAAATGGCGCTGAGTGTAATAATGTTACAATCTCGACCGTTGGAAAGGTTATACTGTAGGTAAATGGCGCTGAGTGTAAGAATGTTACAATCTCGACCGTTGGAGAGGTTATACTGTAGCTAAATGGTGCTGTATGTAAGAATGTTACAATCTCGACCGTTGGAAATGTTATACTGTAGCTAAATGGCGCTGTGTGTAAGAATGTTACACTCTCGACCGTTGAAGAGGTTATACTGTAGCTAAATGGCGCTGAGTGTAAGAATGTTACAAGCTCGACCGTTGGAAAGGTTATACTGTAGCTAAATGGCGCTGTGTGTAAGAATGTTACAATCTCGACCGTTGGAAAGGTTATATTGTAGCTAAATGGCGCTGTGTGTAAGAATGTTACAAGCTCGACCGTTGGAAAGGTTATATTGTAGCTAAATGGCGCTGTGTGTAAGAATGTTACAATCTCGACCGTTGGAGAGGTTATACTGTAGCTAAATGGCGCTGAGTGTAAGAATGTTACAAGCTCGACCGTTGGAAAGGTTATACTGTAGGTAAATGGCGCTGAGTGTAATAATGTTACAATCTCGACCGTTGGAAAGGTTATACTGTAGCTAAATGGTGCTGAGTGTAAGAATGTTACAATCTCGACCGTTGGAGAGGTTATACTGTAGCTAAATGGTGCTGAGTGTAATAATGTTACAATCTCGACCGTTGGAAAGGTTATACTGTAGCTAAATGGTGCTGTATGTAAGAATGTTGCAATCTCGACCGTTGGAAAGGTTATACTGTAGCTAAATGGTGCTGTGTGTAAGAATGTTACAATCTCGACCGTTGGAAATGTTATACTGTAGCTAAATGGCGCTGTGTTTTAATGGTTGCTGACTATTTTCAGTTATGTATGAACTGTATAGGGTCGCATACATGCTCAGGTAATGTTACATATGTAACTCTTATGATTCTAGCGCGGATTGTAGAATCCACTCATTCCTTAAACAAGTACATCCAAGGTATATCTCGATATTGTCTGTACGTGTATTTGTCTTTTTTCCCAATCAATATTCCATCTATAATAATATTGGAGGTACATTTCAGTGCCTGAATAATTAATTTCAACAAATAAATCATACAACGCAGTGTTAATTATGTTCTCAATACTCTCGAGTTTAAAAAAGAAACCAGTATTATATTGATGTAATGTTCATACCCAATTACTTTGAAATAAAACACTAACCCGTTAATGAACCTGGGTACTATAAAGTTCTATGTTGATTATATCATTGTTTGATCAATATTTGAGCGCCGCAGTACGATTTCCAATCTCTTCTTAAAGTGACGTCATTTCCAGAAAACGTCACATGTGACGCCACCATGTACTGACATTATGCAATATTTGCCCCATGTGACCATATTGAGTAAGTACGTATTGTTTCCTGCTTCCAAATTGTGACATCACATGTTGCGTTTTCATGAAATGACGTCACTTACAGAAGAGGTTGTAAATCCCATAGCAGCGCTCAATTATGATCAAGAATAGGACAAGAGGATTTCCATGGGAATGCATAGTTGTATAAACACGAGCCCGCGAGTTTGCTCCGAGTCTGCGGAGTGAGCACATATTAGACGATATGCAATATCATGAAACACATGCAGAACAAATTGAATCATTAAACAAAATGAGCATTGATATGAATAATTCACAAACTACACGTATCGACTAGCACTGTTAGTTTCAGATATCCGTAATGTTTAAAATACTTGTGCTTTATTTATTACTTTAGTTCCGCTGCATGATTGTGCGCTTTTCTATTCAATTCTACTCAGCCTGTAATATGATTCCTTCCTGGTTCGATCTAAAATCCCCACAATATTGGAGATGTTTTCCTTTACGAAATACTTACATACTTCAACATTCGTTAGGTGTTAACGTTGCTTGGATTGAAGTCAGCCGACAGGCAGAGAAATACAATTAACCTATTTGCTAAATTCATAGTCTGTACAAAGTGGTATGGAAAATTCATTATTATAATAGATACATGGATCTCGCGTCGATAAACATTGAAGTAATGTAAAGCATCTGTTGTTGGTGATCTGACGTATTTAATAATTATGTTGATATGTTACAGGTGTGAAGTTAGCAGTAACAGCAGTATTACTGCTGGAAGAGGTAGCTGTATTACTGCTGGAAGAGGTAGCAGTATTACTGCTGGAAGAGGTAGCAGTATTACTGCTGGAAGAGGTAGCAGTATTACTGCTTGAAGAGGTAGCAGTATTACTGCTGGAAGAGGTAGCAGTATTACTGCTGGAAGAGGTAGCAGTATTACTGCTGGAAGAGGTAGCAGTATTACTGCTTGAAGAGGTAGCAGTATTACTGCTGGAAGAGGTAGCAGTATTACTGCTGGAAGAGGTAGCAGTATTACTGCTGGAAGAGGTAGCAGTATTACTGCTGGAAGAGGTAGCAGTATTACTGCTTGAAGAGGTAGCAGTATTACTGCTGGAAGAGGTAGCAGTATTACTGCTGGAAGAGGTAGCAGTATTACTGCTGGAAGAGGTAGCAGTATTACTGCTTGAAGAGGTAGCAGTATTACTGCTGGAAGAGGTAGCAGTATTACTGCTGGAAGAGGTAGCAGTATTACTGCTGGAAGAGGTAGCAGTATTACTGCTGGAAGAGGTAGCAGTATTACTGATGGAAGAGGTAGCAGTATTACTGCTGGAAGATGTAGCAGTATTACTGCTGTAAATCAAGTATACTAGCAGTAATAATCATCAATGCGAATAATATTGCTAGCAGTAAGAGAATAGTCAGATTCAGATTCATTGTTGATACTACAAGCAATGAGAGGGATATGAGTGAGAGAGGTGTACTTGTGCTAGCAATAACATTCAATGATAATACTGCCTTTACTACTAGTAATAACTTTACAGAATAGGTCTATAACTGCACATTAGAATAACCTAACTGTATTTCGATAACAACTTTTAGAAAATAAAAAAGGTCCGGAAGCATTTCATATTATTACTGCTAGTATCTTTGATTTACAGCAGCAATACTGCTACCTCATCCAGCCGTAATACTGCTGTTACTGCTGTTACTGCTATGACTGCTACTACTGATATTACTGATATTACTGCTGTTACTGATTTTACTGATGTTACTGCTATTACTGCTAGAATCTTCGATTTACAGCAGTAATACTGCTACCTCATCCAGTCGTAAAACTGCTGTTACTGATATTACTACTATTGCTGCTAATACTTCCAATACTGCTGTTACTGCTAATACTTCTAATACTAATGTTACTGCTGTTACTGCTAATACGTCTTATACTGCTGTTACTGCTAATACTGCTGTTACTGATGTTCCTGTTATTACTGATAATACTACAGTTACTGCTGTTACTGCTAATACTGATGTTACTGTTGTCACTGTTTTACTGCTGTTACTGCTGTTACTGTTGTCACTGTTGTTACTGCTAATGCTGCTGTTACTGTTGTCACTGTTGTTACTGCTAATGCTGATGTTACTGCTGTTCTTGCTGTTACTGTTATTACTGCTAATACTGCTGTTACTGTTGTCACTGTTGTTACTGCTAATACTGCTGTTACTGCTGTTACTGTTAATGCTTCTAATATTGCTGTTACTTCTAATGCTGTTGTTACTGATGTTACTGCTGTTACTGCTGTTTCTGTTGTTACTGCTAATACTGTTGTTACTGCTTATACTGTTGTTACTGCTAATACTGCTAACACTGCTTATACAGCAGTTGTTACTGCTAATACTGCTGTTACTGTTGTCACTGCAATACTGTTGTCACTGTTATTACTGCTAATGCTGCTGTTACTAATACTGCTGTTATTGCTAATATTGCTGTTACTGCTAATACTGCTGTTACTGTTGTCACTGCAATACTGTTGCCACTGTTATTGCTGCTAATACTGCTGTTACTAATACTGCTGTTACGGCTAATACTGTTGTTACTGCTAATGATGATGCTACTGCCGTTCTTGTTGTTACTGTTATTACTGCCAATACTGCTGTTACTGCTAATGCTGCTGTTACTGCTAATACCGCCGTTACTGCTAATACTGCTAATACTGCTGTTACGGCTAATACTTCTAATACTTAAAATACTTACAATACTGCTAATACTGCTAATATTGTTGTTACTGCTAATACTGCTAATATTGTTGTTTCTGCTAATACTGCTGTTACTGCTAATACTGCTAATACTGCTGTTACTGTTAATACTGATAATACTGCTAATACTGCTAATACTGCTGTTACTGCTAATACTGCTAATACTGCTGTTACTGCTAATACTGCTAATACTGCCAATACTGCTAATACTGCTGTTACTGCTGTTACTGTTGTCACTGTTGTCACTGTTGTTATATTCATGGTCAATGTTGTAATTCACCAACAAACACGGCAAGCTACATTGTGTTTCATGTTACAGCTGACCTGTACAATTCATTGGTGGGTGATGAAAACAACGACATCAATAAGTTCAGTGTTAGTTTTTTTGCTTGATTTAAAATCCGATATTGTAAATGCGTTCACCAGGTATTGATCAAGTTTATTTTATGGACATAAAATTTATGACTAGCGTTTTCCATCTGTTACACACGTTTAAACAAGACTCATTTCGCATCAGTATCCAACCGATGTTGCACATGTTTAAACAAAACTCATTTTCGCATATGTTGCACAGCACCTATGTTGCGAAGTGACGTGTCGATATATTGCATCGTATCATCGTATATTTACCAAATATCTCAAGTGGAGTGAAGCGAAAACTGTTTACTTTACCTGCGTGCATTTATAACTTGGGCAAGGTAGACGTCCGTCGTGGGATAGTGTGGGAGTAAAACGTAAAACTTTATCAAATATCCGCTGATTTAGATGGAAATAAATTGAGTTTTTTATTCACAAACTAGCCACGTCTTGTGGATGTTATCACATTGAGTAGGTTCAATATTGCAATCCACGCCTTGTTTTAAGAGGAAAATACCAATAACTTCACATTGGAGGCTAGAGTTTGCGCTGGTTGATTACAAATTGTCAACTTGATTCTGATATTAAATACTCGAATTTCAATTTAGCAATTTAATTTTTTTAATAAATGTGTTTAGTATCAAATTCTATTTAAAAGAAGTAATTCAATGCGTCTACTTGTTGGATTTCAGGTTGTGAGTGAAGATGGATATTTAATGGAAGTTTGGATAAATGCTGGAATAGTTTCAACATTTTCTCTCTGAGGTATGTTAATAGTTTATCTGTTTTACCGACTGACTCATCACGTATTCGCGTATATATTACACAGATCTCATGAATATAGCTGTGAAGATTGCATTTATGCATAATATGTTACAATGGTATTTTGGTTAATGTATCAATAACCACGAAAAACGCTTCAAATGACTCACATCGAATCATTTTGCACAAACAACAGTTGTATAAGTGCCATGACAAATATCGGTACTTTGCAGCACAGGTATACACTGCCCGTGTGTGCTGTTGTTTTGTGTTGAATGCATTTGTGTTAATCATCTTCTATAAAGTTGTGTGTAACACAGTAACGCGAAACGAGTAACTAAATGTACCACGCCCATTTTGTATTCACTCCGCTATTCAGTTCTTATTGTGAGTAGATCTATTATATATGTTATAAATCAATGACCATTTAGCGACTAAGTGTGAGGTTAGCTAGCTGTTAAATCGATTTAAACTCCTAGTATTTTTACTGACAGTTCCAAGGTAATTCGCTGTATGGTCATTGTTTCTTTTTCTGTTTTAAATGTACATGTATGTAAAATTTCACTTTCCTCTATAATCATATTATTTAACTTTAAGTATTGTTCATGTTATTTTCTCCCCAGTTTCGGCCGATTGTCTCCAGCTGTCTTGGCTTGTCCCGTCATATTTTCCAACCAATAATCCCCCCTGTCATCTTTGATTCTCCTAGTTGTCCATTATGGTCGGTCAGGCCATTCCGTGCGCCTCTGTTCCCTTACGTATGTACCCTTGAGCCTCCACAGATGCCTTATGTTTTATGGATTGTGGTTTTTCCCGGAGGTATAATATGTTGAGAGGCACTGTCTTATGTATGTGGCCTTCCCTGTAGAACATTATTCTCTCTCTCTTTTATTGTGCACATATCTTTCATAAAAAATATTTATACACCGAAGGGATAATTGCATTTATTTGAAATAAAATGATTAACCAGGTACCTCGTAGATTTCCGGCTGTCTACAGTCATTGAGTGAAAGCGTTCTTAACAGGTAGAGAACATAATGCGGAACGACTACTCTCTGTTTGTTTTAACTGATAAACCGCGAGGTTCCTGTTTATCGTATGATGTAAGATAAATTTTCGTAATGAATGTTTCAAGGCCCCACACAAACTGAACGAGAATTGCATCATTATGGACCATGTAACCGTATTCATAGATTGTACTAGTGTCACAAGGCTAGTATCGTCCTGGTAATGTTTCTATTGTTGCTGGGTACGGTCTGAATGCAGACTATTCCCTATTATTATATACTGTAAAACGTCACTTATAGACCACCTCCACAAAAGTCCATTTCAACTGTTTTGCTCTTTAATCAACCTCAGTATTTTGACAATCTCAATATTACGACCAGTTTTTAAGGGTCCCATGAGTGGTCTTATTATTGAGGTTTTACTGTACATGCATACGTAAACATAGCGAACTTTCAATTTAGATAAAACAAGTTTTCAACTCAAGCTATGTTAACATTCTCAAGGTATCAATTTGAGTCAACAACCGCTGCTATTTTCACTGGTATTGTATCGGGTGCTATTGTTACGTATTGTGTTACCTGGTTTTTTTTATTCAAGTCCCATTTTAAAGTTTGTTGGATCATACATTGTATGTCAACTTTGAAAACTGAGATTTTAGATATTATAGACTGGCTTTGTGTAATGTGAAATGTAAATACGCTTTGTCAGATGTCGACTGTAAGCGTGAAAATACGTCATACCATAACACCTCAATATTAAGACCACCCTTGGGACCCTTGAAAACTGGTCGTAATATTGAGGTTGATTAAAGTGTAAAACAGTGAAAATTGTGTTTCTTAATTTTGAGGTGGTCTTTAAGTGAGGTTTTACTTTATGGTTCATTTCTTGATTATGGATATAACTTGTGTTACATCCTCAAGGTTTTTATGATCTTGAGTCAACTTTATTGCTTTTACACATATTTACCAGGGGGGAGTAGGCTTCATTACAATCTATAACCATCAATATACTTGCTTTGTTGATATGTCCTTTTATTGGCTATATATATGAAACAATCTATGTTTTCATATGTTGTGTAGGCAATAGGAAAAATGATTTAACTGCGATTACAGCAACAAGTATGGACACTTCTCTTGGGTCATGTGGGAACAAGTTTATGTATGTTTTGTATGCATAATGTATGAATGGGTTAATTGTTACAGTCGACTTCATATACTACGGTAAATAGTTTCACCACAAATGCAGCAATTATCGAGTTTTTTTTGTAGAATGGTATGTATATATTTTGTGAATGATATATCAGCTTATATTACACGAGTCAGTATAAAGCGGGGGCGCATGTACCACTATCGCCCGCGTATACCACAAAGACCATTTTATCAAAAATGTCAATATTTGTGGTATGGACTTAAGCAAACATTTCGCCCAAAGAATGTCCCATCGCTTGCTTGTTCTATCTTATACATAACCCTCCCCAAGATGATGCCTTTATCTGTGCATTGTAACTGACATCCACTGCCCTGGATACGTATCGTTGTAGTCGATAATCACTGAAAATCTATTTCTCCCCGTGATCACTGACATGTTGACTATATATATACAGATACAATCAATATTTCTTTTCAATTACAAGCTGCGATATTACATACTAAGATTTCAATCTCGGTTGATAAAATTTAGTGACATTTTGAATAACCCGTGGCTACTCTACGGCCAATCATCAAGGTATGCTAGACGGTTATTTCTATCGGATTTTTGCTAAACATTACAATCGACGCTACTAACTGGGTCAAAGTAGGCGGTCCGCATTCTTGCCTGCCTGAGTATAGCCCCTCGGGCGCTGTGTTAGCTTGTATTTAAAGTGTAGACAAACCTCGAGTTACTATTAAAACGTACATTGGCCCTAATGAATATTTAATGAAGTATTTGTTTAGGTAAAATCACGGCTGTGATCGTGTATTGGACATTTACTCCTGTGAGACGCATTGATTCACGTAACACAAGGAATTGATGGATTTAGTTTGAATATCTTTAATGAAGGTAAACGTGACATCGTCATATTATGTTCAATACTTTATTTCGTTTCATCATATATTTGCTTTTTGGTTATACATTTTTAATTTAAACCCCTTTACAACTATCTTACGCTCTGTGTGCATTTATGGAACAACATTTGAAGTAAACCATATTACTAATGTTACAATGTTATGGCTTTAAACAAGATGATGTTTCGGTTATTTCTTGGCATGACCTCATATTCTATAACGTAATTATGACTTTCAAGGAATGCTTTTATCTTACATCAATGAAAATTCCACCACTCGAGCATTATGATCAGTATGTATTCCAAGTCTATGATTATCTTAGTGCCTAACACCGGCGCTGACTTCTGTATTCACCATGTCCCATCATAAAGACGTGAACTATCACGAGTTAACTCCTCACTACTTTACGATGTTATTAACAAAACAAAAACGTGAAAGCATTCAGAGGTTCACATTTCACGTCAAAATAGTGAAAGGTGAACTTCGATTTCACGGTTCATGATTTTACATTTTGATTTGAAATTCACGTGAGCTGTCTTTCGAACAGAACAGAATAGAACAAAACATAACTTTTTTGTAAAATACAGATCTGACGAAATGGTCTGACACAAGAGAACCAGACAAACGCCACGTTATAACTCGTGGACAAGTTTGACATATAAATAAATAATAATGATAATAATATAACAATTTACAGTAAAACTTCACTTAAAGACCACCTCAAAATTACGACCACACTATTCAAGTCCATTTCACTGTTTTGCTCTTTATTCAACCTCAATATTAAGACCACCTCAATATTGGGACCAGTTTTTAAGGGTGCCAATGGTGGTCTTATTATTTAGGTTTTACTGTTACATATAAATAAATAAATAACAAGAAATGCTTACATACATTTGTATAAATGTTTACACTGTACATTTATCACTTTCCTTACATAACACCGTCAAACTATGAGTATGTCCTTATCTTTATGTGGGCGTGTATATGTGATCTCAGCACATAGGAATTTCATATTTTCTAGTTTATGATTAAGCGACCTTGAGGTTCTAGGGTTGTAAATCTTGATTATTTCTACTTGATCTAAATGTCTGAACTTAATTACTTGGTTACTTTGTGAATAATTAACACACGCTTGAAAGAATGAATAAATCACTCGAGGTCATACAACTTACTGATTGAACTGATCAACATCAGTAAAAGATGTTGTGTTTACTTATTAACTTAGTCTACGTTTGTCATAAATGTCGAAACCAAGTAAGATTTAATGTATATCTCATGACATAGCTGTAGAATGTGGACGATATTTAAATCTACATAGAAACGACTGAATTTGTAAAAACTGTAATACAGAAATGATAGAAAACGAATATCATTTTCTATTAATTTGCTCAAAATTCTCTGATTTAAGATCAAAATATAAAAAAAAACTACTACACAAGGCCCGCGATCCAATGTAACATCATGTGCTCTTCAGAAAATCTATACCTTTTGTCACAAATATTTTGTATAATTGCCATAAAACATGTTAATATGTTTTTAATGCAATAAACTATTTGTAGTTATATTTACTTGATTTGTCTGCACAATGCAATTAAAGGGAATCAGGCTTTTAGTTGAAACCTTAGTCGTAAATGACATCTTATAAGTATTTAGCGATTTATAGCTTATAGTTATACGATGGTTAAAGTCACTGTGAGATTGGCCGCTGTGCTATTTGTGTGAATTGTTCTTGCAATAAAAGGCTAGAATCTCTGACAGAGGAGGATTGCAGACAGCTAGTGTCTCTACGGAAAAGTAATTTAGTAAATGACGTTCACAGATTTCAGCTCGATGCAGATAACAAGCATATACATTAAAGAATACACTTTGCGGTCCATGTTTCTCGACGTTCTAAACAACTTCCGCAGACGACATTCTCATAATTTGTATTGATTTGAGGTTTGCTGGAAAATATGTTTCACGAGAATTGCTCTTAACTTGTAAAGAATATCTTATTTCTGTTTATACGCAATTAATGGCAAAACTGGCTAATATCCTTTTTTATCAAATATGCGGTGTAACACATGGTTGTAACCTAACAAAACATCTTTATTTGGATTCATTTAGTGAATTGCACTGTTATACATTGTTCGAAATATAACTTATGTGATTGCATCAACTATAGACCGAATAATACGAAGTTTATTCACAAATATCACTCCATAAAGTTTTGTTCAAGTTTTACGCTATTTTTCCAAAATTATTTCATTCATGTTTGACGGTTATAAAGTTTTGTTTGTGTTATGTTAAACATACTGCAGATAGTTTGTCTATATAACATCACAGAGTTCAAGTTCGAATGTTTACTAGCGGGGGTATGGTCTGAACAAACAAAGCTAGCGTGGGAAGGTTTTAAACTCTTGAAGTATAAAATTTGCAACCTGTGTTATTGTTTACATTCATTCGCGCTTAGCAATTATTCGTTTTTAGAATGTAACGAAAGTTAACTTAACATAACAAACTTATTTATTTTACGCTAATGCTTGTACTCTTTCATGCATATCGCTATTAAACAGATCAGATTCACACCGACCAGCCGGCTGATATTTCAAATCCTTTTGCATACACGTGATAAATACTTGTCCCATTGTTGTTTATAATTCATGGATTTAAACAATGCTCGCACCGAACGAATTCAAATTCTCAATCGGATCGATAGGGGGGATTTTTATCGCCCGACAACTCGCGTATTTCATGTTCAAATTTACATATCAGCATGTATTCTCTATACGACTTAACTTCCTGGTTCGTCTGAGTCATATTTGAAGATTGATAGACAAAAGTCAAGTTTGCAGTTTTCTCATGGCCATGATTTGTACATGTATCAAGTTTCGTTCATCATTGATGTCTCAAGTCTATGCGACTCTATGTTGTGGATTAAGTCGTCTTCCGGTTTACGTCAACTGATATTTTATTGAAATAATACTAGTAATAAACCTTATAAGTATAGGATAGACAACTCCACGAGATATCTATCCGACTTAGACCACGTGACTAGCTACACCCACAACATACTATATATAGTATTACCCCATCGATGATTTTATAGACAGCAAGTATGTTATAATGTCTATACGTTATAGACGCTCCGAATACGAATCGCTGGTTGGCTGATTGGGGATAACCGTGGTCTAACTTTACCTATGACCTAATGAAAACGGATCAATGCTGATATATTTGAAGTAAACCTGTATATACCTATTGGTGCATCTTTTACAACAGTAGTCGAAAGTGGTTTGTTCGAAAAAATGTTCCCCGTGACATTTTGACTTAAACATACCAAACAATATCGCTTATCAGATAAATCCAGTCGATGCAGATCGATATCGATGGGACTTTTGGTCAGCAGTCAATGTGTCTGTCGGTAGTTTCCGTAAGTGATCGTAAATTTTCCGATGATCACCAATTGATAACTGGTATAACACATTAACATGTAGCCTCGGGCTATCTTAGATCTATACATCTGATAAACGCTTAAAACATTACGTTTTATGATCATAAAGAGAAAACTATTGGTGTTCGATTTTGTTGATGAAGCCTGGATCCAATATATACACGTATGTGTATATTGGTCCCAGATTAAACACGAGATTATTTTATTAATGAAAATTACATGTGTTAGGCAAATATTTTCTTGTGAAATAAAATAGAAAAAAAACGAGGAATTCGTTTTACTTGACTTTTGTAATAAACACTATGTCATATATGTATATACATGACACGGACATATAATATGGTGTATATGTCCTTGTACATGATAAGGAAAATTATTCAATTTCCTTATCATGTATGTATATATATATACATGACGCGGACATATAATATGGTTTATATTTCCTTGTACATGATAAGGAAAATTATTCATATATATACACGGACCTATATAGGTATATAGGTCCGTGTATATATATATTGTTTTTCAAGAACAAGCCTACTTTCGTATTTGCACATTTTCCTTATAAGTTTATATATATACTCTATTTCATTGAAACATAATCAACAGAGTTTATGACGAAATGGCTTCTTATTCACTTGTGACAAGTTGTTTTGTTGCTTAAGGCTGACTTGGGTAGGTACAGGAGGGGCTGTCTTCTGGAAACTTGTCAAAATGTTGGTATTTGTATGAATTGGTCGTTCTGTATTTTTAACAAGATAATACTAGTGCAATTCTCATGAATGAGTCCTTAAAATTTAGACCCCGAAATGCACCGAAAGCAACCATTTCTTACCTATATTGTATAAGTTTACAGATTTAGCGCGAAAACATACACTTGAACTATTCAATAAATTAATCACAACCATACTAAATTACTCATCCGAAGTATGGGGGTTTTGTATAGGCGACCGAAATCGAAGAAACGCACTTACATTTCTGTAACATTTCTGTAAACGTCTATGGGAGTTAAACTGACGACTCAAAATGACGTTGTGTATGGAGAACTAGGCAGGTATGATATGGAAGCTACTAGAATGTACAGCATTATTAAATACTGGCTAAAAATATGCTTTGCCTCAGATAGAAAGCATTAAACAATGTTATATTTTACTCAAAAGTGATTTTGAACTAAACCCGTGTAAGGTTAATTGGGTCTGAAATTTCTAAAATTCACAAACCCAAATTACATGTTTTCTCGCCATTTATCACGCTGCTTGAATTCCGCATCCTAATTTTGTCATTCGTCTCTGATGCGTGCGGGGAATTGCCTTGCGGTAGAATTCCATGGAAGACAAAAAACACGTTTTGCAATGCAAATTACGCGCATCTATTTTCTTCTCACCATCCGCCCGTCCGGCCAGCTCAGTTGACAGAGCGCTAGACTGTCACCTGGTGGATTCAATACCCGGGTTGGGCAGGTGTTTTCCCGTGACATTGGCTACGGAAATGTCCTACACATGGGGAGAACTTGTCAATTGCTTAGCACTTGTTGATAAATAATTCCAAGAAAACAGGTTGGGTCAACTAGTTGTCGAATATGAATGCAATTTTTTTGAACATCGGGGTAAAGCTAGCTATTACAAATATTAATACCCTTTTGATTAATGATAAGATGTAAAACCTTATATCTTTTGAGATGATTAGCGTCTCGATTAGTATTTGTTTGATTTAACGACTGTTTCTAGTTATTAGTGATTTGATCTTGACTAATTATTTTCTTGTAAATAATGCAAATTATTGGGTTTAGGTCACGACATCAGACAAGTAAACAGAGCATTACGGATGACCCTTTGACATCTGGTTTTATTATAAAATTCGGGAGACCTGGGAATGTGATTTAATCATTTTCATCCCAATACAATTTTGATTGATTTGCATGAACGAAGCAGTATATAAAACCTCGCTGACACACCGGGATAACATTCCACACCGAGGCGCCATTCTGTTATAATTATCGAAATGTCTGAATCCAATAAGATTGTTACATCATACAGTAATATTTCATATCGAAAATAGTGTTGTTCTGGAACTAAAGGAAGTGCAAGAACGGGCAATTATCTTTCACTTTATCGCATCTTTGGCCACAGTATAAATTCCCCGAAAAGATGTAGTCTTGACAACGTCAAGTTTATTATTCCCATAGTAAATGTTATTAAATACAGGAACGTCTTTTGTAGCAAACATTTTCAGTCATTGAGTGACGCGTATTTAAGATGAAACACAATCCCGTCACAGATTGTTAACAGGTGGTAGGTATTGCATGAGTGGTCATAAATTATTCGATTTTATTAAACAAGTTTTCATATAACCGATACACTTTGGAAGCAAGTTCAATAAAATAAGTAATTTATGAACACGAATGTAATAATTTTATCATTATGACACTTTCTACCTGTAAACAATATTTTTCCACCCAAAATAAAAGCGGCCATCCGTTTGGTTCGGTGTTCCGTTAGGGCCATCGTGTCATCGCCCAATGCGCGAAAGGGCGATACCACGATGGCCCTAACGGAACACCGTAGTTTGGCACAAGTGAAGGTTAGGTCCCACCATTTGTTATTTTACAAGCGAATTGCCATTAAGATATGACATGCTAGGTGTTGTTACATTTCTGTGTATGTGTTTTTGCTCTGATCAATACAATCACCAAAGGCGTACACAAAACTGTACACATTGATAGATCGGCTGTACCGGGTAACCAGTTTTCACACACACAGTATATAGTAAGCTTTGATGTACGACATTTATGTATAAGCAATCTTTTTCACCCAAGTCAACGAATGTGTATAATTCGGTGTAAATACCCTCTAGGGAAATCATACGTAGTGAAACATTATAAACATATCATGCACCACTTGTCTAAGCACTGAACCAGCTAAACAAAGTTTACACAAGTTTCACCAAGTCACAGAGATGGGTGCCTAAGGTCACTGACTAATGGGTGAATAATCATGCATTGTTTCATAAATTGTTCAATCTATGACAGATGGTCTGACGTATCTCATTTCATTCCCAATATTTTGAAAATCCCTTGCAAACGCATCCAGATATTGCCTATCAGATGAATATATTGATGATTAACGCTAACCTCAATCTACTTTCTCTTACCATTTAATCATTAGCCACATGAGACGTTATTATGATGGTTCGCAAATGGTGTGTGCAACAGCCAATCTTGTAATAATGTTTACTCCCGAAGTTGTAAGTGAACAGATGCGTGTTTGACAAACATAACGCACGTTCGTCCTTGACATCTGCACGTAGTATAGTTATGTTTTAGAGCTCATTAGCCTGCAAACATTTCGTCTCGCACATAAGTGCATTATGATTCAGACTTAATTAAATAGCACCAGTTCTGTTAATACCGGTATCACAACTCTCTGGACCGTCCCTGAAATGTTTGTTTGGCATAACTCTACCCAGAAAAAAAGTTGGGTAGGTTGGTAGGTAAATGATATTGTATTTATAATTTGTGTGGTCTTACTAGTATTAACAGTGAATACGCTGCTCGAATGTTTCCCCACTCAGAGCATTCACAATATTTGAGTAGGAGCCATTTTCATGGGTAGGTAGAGTTATGCCTAACAAAGTAATTTTGGGTACGGCCCTGACAACCTATATCCACCGTTTGAACCACTTTGATTATTACTGTGAACACCCATTATTGTCTTAAGTAATTGACTGAGGTCCACAAAGCTGTACCATAATGTCTGTGTTCACTACTTTACTATATATTGTTTTTTGTTAAGCACACAACATTTTACCTTTTTTCAGATTGTTTACTACAAGCGATAAGAAAAGCCAACTGCCAAAATGCCGTCGGTTGTTGTAGTAGGGAACGCAAGCGTGGACCTGGGAAACTACACATGTTCCTACAAAGGTCTCATTCTGCCAGTTGTCAATGAATATACGTGGTCCGTTGAAGCTCGTGCTTTTATTTATTTACTCGGATTGCTATGGATTTTTTTGGCGGTCGCCATCATAGCTGACGTGTTTATGTGCTCAATTGAACGCATCACAAGTAAAACGACTAAGATTCGAATTGCAGACCCAGATACAGAGGGTGGTTATAGGGAGATGGACGTCAGGGTCTGGAATAACACTGTAGCCAATCTCAGTTTGTTGGCGTTGGGTACAAGCGCTCCAGAAATCCTCTTGTCCGTCATTGAAACAGTGGGTAACAAGTTCAAAGCCGGAGATCTCGGTCCTGGTACCATTGTTGGATCAGCTGCCTTCAACCTGTTCGTAATCTCAGGTATCTGTGTCATGTCTATTCCGTCACCTGACACGAGGCGTATTGCTGAGATTAAGGTGTTTTTCGTCACTGCATTTACTTGCGTTTTTGCATACGTTTGGATGGCTATAGTCCTCATGGTAATTTCACCAAATGTTGTTGAAATCTGGGAAGCTTGTGTCACCCTCATCATGTTTCCACTGCTTATCATGGTCGCATACTTCGCTGACAGAAACTTCTGTATGGGAAAGAAAGAACATCAACCGGAGGGGATGGTTGGTTTTGCACTCGGTAAGTTGATTGCTTATCTTACATTATATATGGAATCATCCCGAATGACAAAGTTTGTATCAAAGCACTTAATATTGTTAGAAACCCTGGTTGATCTAATATATGATTTACGTATTATATGTATAATTTAAATCACAATGTAACCATGTGTATCATACGTTTAAAAGTAAGTTATGCTATTGATCTAAATAATGTGAATCAGTATCCTTGTGTAACAGCTATGTTAGAGTATCATTCACAAACTGGTAGTACTCAAATAAACGACTGTATTTCGTTTCCTACTTTGCCTTTGAAAAAAAACTTACATAATTATCTAATTCTCCTGCGTAATTGCAAACTCATATGTTAAGTGTTTCGTCAATTTAAACAGTCAATGATTCAGATATGAGTTTGAATGTTTGGTTTAAATATGATACAAATATTTCAAATTTATAAAAGTCGGGATGTACTGAAGATTATATTTTGTTGATAACTCAGAGTCAATTACAGGCGATTGTTGTACTATTATGATATCATAAAAAGTGAATGAAATTGTGGCACTAACATAAAGCTTATTGCTGAGCGTCTATAATGTTATAGCTATATCTGATATATACTGATGTGTAATCCACGAGCTCTTCATTTGCAAGTGAATCACACGGTCGGACTCGAAATCGAAGTCTCCGAGAACCCTGTCTCTACAAATTGTATCACTTCGCAATCTAGATAACGTTTTAGTTTTGTTTTTAAATATAACTTGGCTATGATAAAAAAAAACAGAAACGAAAGTAATACATCGCAAAAAAACAAAACAAAAAATGAGTTTATATAATGAAATAATTAGTGTATGACTAGTAACTTGCTATTTATGTTCAGTTGTTTCAGGTATTGTTAAGGGCTAGGTTGGTAGTTTATGATTCGATTTATTCTAGGCCTTATTTATTAACAAAAACTTGTTTCGAATAATGTTCATGCCTCGAATCTTTCAGTCATAACGGTGTTAACGATGTATGAACTACAGGTAACAGAATTAATGAATTCCAGACTGTTTATTGAAAACTGAGACACTTTGGGCAATATATCCTGGAATGTTTGCTATGTCACGTGATCATGTTAATTGATGCTCTATAACCCATCTACAGTGCTTCATTTAACACGAAACCTTGAAGAGCTGTAGATTTAATGTACTAGAACCGAACATATTTACTGTACTAGACCGAACATACTTACTGTACTAGAACCGAACATACTTACTGCACTAAAACCGAACATTACTGTACTAGAGCCGAACATACTTAATGTACTAGAGCCGAACATCCTTACTGTACTAGAACCGAACATACTTACTGTACTAGAGCCGAACATACTTACTGTACTAGAGCCGAACATACTTACTGTACTACAGCCGAACATACTTACTGTACTAGAGCCGAACATACTTAATGTACTAGAGCCGAACATACTTAATGTACTAGAGCCGAACATACTTACTGTACTAGAGCCGAACATACTTACTGTACTAGAGCCGAACATACTTACTGTACTAGAGCCGAACATACTTACTGTACTAGAACCGAACATACTTACTGTACTAGAGCCGAACATACTTACTGTACAAGAACCGAACATACTTACTGTACTTAAACCGAACATACTTACTGTACTAGAGCCGAACATACTTAATGTACTAGAGCCGAACATACTTACTGTACTAGAGCCGAACATCCTTACTGTACTAGAACCGAACATACTTACTGTACTAGAACCGAACATACTTACTGTACAAGAACCGAACATACTTACTGTACTTAAACCGAACATACTTACTGTACTAGAGCCGAACATACTTAATGTACTAGAACCGAACATACTTACTGTACTAGAACCGAACATAATTACTGTACTAGAACCGAACATACTTACTGTACTAGAACCGAACATACTTACTGTACAAGAACCGAACATACTTACTGTACTAGAACCGAACATACTTACTGTACTAGAACCGAACATACTTACTGTACAAGAACCGAACATACTTACTGTACTAGAACCGAACATACTTACTGTACTATTCTCTTACCAATATTGTAAAAATATATGAAATGTAACAGACCGGTTTCATGTCGTATTTCTGTTTGATGGATACTTCGTTTGTCTGTATTACATATCCCCATATTACCTCCAATCAGTTACTACCATGTCATAGTTGACATTTCGATAAAAAATGAAGTTTAAAATTCATTCCATAACTTATAAAATGCCAGTGCTAAGATTTTCATTGTCGAAATTATGAGTAAGAGGATACTAGACTTTTCGTCGTATTATCTTAAGTTCTGAGATCGAACCAATATGCATTCATTTCAATGAAAGCTCCCCCATCGGTTCAATTATATTTGATTGTAAGCTTGCTCCATAGCCTAGGATCAGCATTTAAATAGTTTCACGTGTCATTAGACCGGGAATGCTGTGCCATCATATAACTGATATATTTTACATTAATTATGCTACGCTGTGACAGTAAATGTAGTTCTAGTAGCAATGATAAATGCTTCCAGAAAATGTTCATAAAAGTAATCGCATTGTGCCCGGAAGGCATACTACAGATACTCTAAAATGAGCACATTATTGCAAGTGTACATATTGGTTTTACTTTGTTTCATCTTCAGATCCACTCTTTATTGATGCGTCATTTACAATGTGACAGAAATACACATTTTATGTTCTAATTAACAAATATTTTCATGGCTTAGAGTGACACGATTAGTCGTTTGATGGAAAGTCTAATCCGAAGATAATCAGCTTAGATTTTGCATGTTTCCACATAATACGCATCAGAGAACATCGGCTTCCCTTTGTTGTGTCTGTCTAATGAGGCTGTTATTAGTATTTGTATTTACCATTGCATAATATATCCTCATAACCCTAACAGTAAAATGTCAATATTTGGCTGAAGATTTTGTTTACTGTGTGAGAAATAGCAAACAGTCTAGACCAAAATGGTTGTACACTATGATTGTGTACCGCTCAAACTTTCACTCAACAATGTTGTCAGATATCATGCAATGTTTATCACTGTAAAAGGTTATAAACGTATGCTTTCTTTGACAAGTTTTAAAGTGATTCACGTGGGGTCAGAAAAGTAATTATGGTCAAACCTCACCTAAAGACCACCTCAATAATAGGACCACCTCGATAATAAGACCATCACAATAATAAGAACACAATTTCCAGTCCATGTTCACTCTTTATTCAACCTCAATATTCAGACCATCTCAATAAGTTTTCAAGGTTCCCAAGGGTGGTCTTGTTATTGAGGTGTTACTTTACAGTAATGATAGATAAAGGACTCTATGTTTATAAATGATGATAATATTCTATGGATATGCCTGTTATCCATCAGACATTTTATACAACCAATATCATGTCTGGAGATATTCCTATAAATACGGCATAAATCATTTCATGCCTTGAAGCACTTTCCAATCTTTATACAATACGTCATGGTGGAATTCAAGCGACTAGATTCTGAATAATCCGTATTCTGATACATAATTATACCAAACTCCATAAATAATAGTCTAGATCATCAAAGCGACTACAGTGACTCCATATATGGAATATGGTAATCTATTGTATGTAACTGTCCTCCTAAACTACTCGTTTGTGATGAATGAATCAATATGGAATACAAATATGTGTGTCATGTGGCTAACGGGTGTATAGTATTAATAGTCTACGGTAAAATATAGTGAGTGAAAGAGAAACTAATATGTAAGTAGAGTATCGCGTTAACAGCTGAACACAATACTTGCGATTGTTGCAAAAACATATTCTTGAAACAAAAAACCCATAGAAGTTGAAAGCGGGTTAGATAACACAATACTCATAAAACTAAGTGGTTTTGGGTATCAATAAGTGAACACTTACACAGTCATACAGTAAACAACAGCTGACTTCGTGTACAGTAAAAGAGCGAGAATACCTCACGTAGAGACCACCTCGATCACTTCATGAATAAGACCACATTTTCACTGAGCGGTTTTTAATGTCCCTCAATCTTGTGACTCGATATTCAGACCACCTCACAACTAAGACCACCTCACAACTAAGACCACCTCACAACTAAGACCACCTCACAACTAAGACCACCTCACAACTAAGACCACCTCACAACTAAGACCACCTCACAACTAAGACCACCTCACAACTAAGACCACCTCACAACTAAGACCACCTCACAACTAAGACCACCTCACAACTAAGACCACCTCACAACTAAGACCACCCCACAACTAAAACCACCTCACAACTAAGACCACCTCACAACTAAGACCACCTCACAACTAAGACCACCTCACAACTAATACCACCTCACAACTAAGACCACCTCACAACTAAGACCACCTCACAACTAAAACCACCTCACAACTAAGACCACCTCACAACTAAGACCACCTCACAACTAAGACCGACGTTTTTCAGAACCTAAGGAAGTTCTATTACTGAGGTTTCATTGTACACACGTTGTCTTGGCTACAGTTTGAAATATCCGCGTTTATCAATGTTATTGAACTAATAAAATAATGTTTGCTCATTGAATCAACACATTATCTTCTAGAAGCGTGTGTTCATGTTGTTTTAAAACAAATCATAGTGATATACTGTCTGAGTCGATTGTTGCCTGGTACAGTGATATACTGTCTGAGTCGATTGTTGCCTGGCACAGTGATATACTGTCTGAGTCGATTGTTGCCTGGCACAGTGATATACTGTCTGAGTCGATTGTTGCCTGGCACAGTGATATACTGTCTGAGTCGATTGTTGCCTGGCACAGTGATATACTGTCTGAGTCGATTGTTGCCTGACACAGTGATATACTGTCTGAGTCAATTGTTGCCTGACACAGTGATATACTGTCTGAGTCGATTGTTGCCTGGCACAGTGATATACTGTCTGAGTCGATTGTTGCCTGGCACAGTGATATACTGTCTGAGTCGATTGTTGCCTGGCACAGTGATATACTGTCTGAGTCGATTGTTGCCTTGCACAGTGATATATTGTCTGAGTCGAGTGTTGCCTGGCACAGTGCTATACTGTCTGAGTCGATTGTTGCCTGGCACAGTGATATACTGTCTGAGTCGATTATTGCCTGACACAGTGATATACTGTCTGAGTCGATTGTTGCCTGACACAGTGATATACTGTCTGAGTCGATTGTTGCCTGGCACAGTGATACACTGTCTGAGTCGATTGTTGCCTAACACAGTGATATACTGTCTGAGTCGATTGTTGCCTGGCACAGTGATACACTGTCTGAGTCGATTGTTGCCTAACACAGTGATATACTGTCTGAGTCGATTGTTGCCTAACACAGTGATATACTGTCTGAGTCGAGTGTTGCCTAACACAGTGATATACTGTCTGAGTCGATTGTTGCCTAACACAGTGATATACTGTCTGAGTCGATTGTTGCCTGACACAGTGATATACTGTCTGAGTCGATTGTTGCCTGACACAGTGATATACTGTCTGAGTCGATTGTTGCCTGGCACAGTGATACACTGTCTGAGTCGATTGTTGCCTAACACAGTGATATACTGTCTGAGTCGATTGTTGCCTGGCACAGTGATATACTGTCTGAGTCGATTGTGCCTGGCACAGTGATACACTGTCTGAGTCGATTGTTGCCTAACACAGTGATATACTGTCTGAGTCGAGTGTTGCCTGGCACAGTGCTATACTGTCTGAGTCGATTGTTGCCTGGTGAGACTTTGTTGTGATTCATGTAATACTCTGTTCCTTGTTCAACTCTTCAATAACGTCCATCATCTGTAATTAGTACATGCACAGAAAGCTATAACTTATAGCCAATTTGATCTGATGACGTATACTTACTCTCCAAGTTAAGTGAGGAGTGTTTAGTGTAGCGTGATGTATGTATCTTAAACAAATAACACTACATCCAACTATTCACCAACATGAGTACAGTTAATGTTTTATTACATTTTGTGAAGTAGATAATAAACCGCCTATTCTTTCATCTACAAACTCACACACATCAACTTTGTGTTTTTGAACAACTTTGTTTTTAAGGTTATATAAAACTTATTGTTTACAGTGGGTCACACCCTATTTACAAGGCGTGTATAAGAGGGGGAATGTTGTTTGTATAACTGAGTGTTTTTGGTATACTCCATACATGTATTCAAGCAATGAGCCCTATTTAATTTATTTATACGTTTTGATGACTAGGTAACTATTATTTCATTATCAATGACACATACAACAAATTGTATTTAAAATTAATTTAGAAAAAAATGTGTCAGAAGTGGGATTCGAACCCACGCCCACATACGTGGACCAGAACACTCACTATTGAAGGTTGTATACACCTTGAGTCTGGCGCCTTAGACCGCTCGGCCATCCTGACAACTTGTTAAATGATAACACTACTTATTATCTGTACGGTAAATAATTTATTTACCTGCCATATGATTAATTTCTTTCATGTAATTAACTTATCGTTTATCTTATCTTTAAACATAACGACGCACATATAAATATTTGTTTACATAAAAGTGACACCTTACATGTGATACCACTGAATGAAATAGGATAACCATGTTTACTTTATAATACGGACTCAATTAGTCACAAACGGTACGATTTCTTCTTGCTATAACTATGTGACATACAGTACCGACTAATTATGGCGACCTGCAAATTCCTGTACGTATAACTCGCTCGTGGCGGACCCTAAGGCTTACATCTGCATCACAGATTCGGATTCTGCATTGCACAATGTAAAAGTATTGAATCTTGGTCTTCAAACGAAAGTTGGCGTATATCACCCAGCCAGCAAAGGAAAGCAATGGCGTACATTTTGTCCGAACCATAAATGAATGTTTTCACAAATAATATTCACATTATCAGCCAATGATACATCAGGTATAGCGTGGAGCGTATCAATATTTCTCATTAGTTTGTCACCTGAATTCATCCATCAATGTTGAATTCTGACTCGTCAGTCAGCCATATCACCCATTCACTCATCAATGTATAATGTATAATGTATAATATGCTGTCACGTGAGATTTGGTATCACTGTAGCACAACTTCCGGGTTCCAATGTTTGCAATCAGCTTTGGTGAGGGTAACTGCCGTATGACTATGTATATACCCATGTTCACACTGGCCGTTCATTTGTCACGATCTTTATTTCGTAACTATATTGTATATTTACATCTTTAGATGCTATGGCCGCAAACTTATGTTGAGCGTTATACAAAACGATCGCAAATCTCTCAGGCGAATCCTATCACAAAGTCAACGTTTTTGCTAAAAACATCATGTGCGAGTTCTCTTTGCTATATCAATAAATGTCGTTGTGTTATTTCTTGTTAAAAAAGTCGTACCATTTGACTAACTTTTTACATTAGTGTGTATTTTTTGTATGTTTACCAAGTTGAAGGTTTTACATGGTAACTAAGACGAGATTTTTACATGGTTACTAAGGATAAAACAATCACGAGACACACTTATAGACTGGAATATATGCGATATATAAGAATTGCTATTTTATTCTGGTGTTTTCATTTTTGTTTCTTCAGAAAATAAATCTTCGGGGAAATATGCAGGTAAAAATGAACAACATTACAATACCGGGTCGATATGATCTCACTGCTTGTTTCTATACGTATGACCATGGATTGTTTTATACGTTATTTTCAGTTATCTTCTATCTTTTATTGCACGATGTACCCCGAAATAAGAAATCAACCCCATGAACATTTTCTAATGGATTTCTCAATTATCATCAAATAGCAAATAAATCAGAATTGTTTTTGTTAAATTACATACAAGCTTACAAAAACGTTCCAACATCACACAAAGGATATATGTATATGACTGGCGTAGTTTGGAGGGTCTTATTGGGTAATTTGGGGGTAAGTCGTGCTGCCGTGTTACGTTCGTTTAATGTAATAAACCAGTGACTAATGAAATTCGTTAAATTTGTCTCATGTTTCTGTGGGAATATTAACTTTTCGGGTATTGATTTCCAGACAAAAAGCTTAACTTTTCGGGATTTGATACACCGTATTGAATTTCCAGACAAAAAGCCTACGATGCAAATATCTCAACCTTGACTTCTGGATTCTTTATTACTCAGCCTCTATTAAAGTTTGGCTACATAAATGTTTTATGTTCAAAGAAACAAGAATTAACTGGTGATTATTGTGGCATTTATGTGTACTATATTATGAATAATTCTTAACTAATACCGGAAACAGTTTTTTTACTAACGAGATGTTCGGTTGAGGTTTTGAGGGGGAAACAAAATACAATATAATGTATATCATCCAAGAACTTAAATAGGGCAGTATATTCCTGGAATCGATTCGGAATGTGTGTCATAATACCTACTATTTTGAGGAAACATGTGCAGTTATTTACGTCATAAACAGGTGCGTGTTTGATACAGCGTAACTTTGGTATTCACAGAGATTCATAATACACACTGCAGATTCTTGGTTGAAGTCATTGTTTTTACGCAACAATATCGCGCCTGTTTGTGACAGAATTGGTTCGAGTAATAAGTATGTGTGTTGTCAAGTATACGTAAATCGTATTTTACTTACATGTAGAGATCGTAGACTAGAATGTTATTGTCCCAGTTATTTTTGTGAATGATTAGATTAGTTTACACGACCAATATTTTAATTTGAATGTCTAAATTTAAACAGCATGCATGAAATTTTAGTGAATTGCATTAATACAAATTACACTATAAAACAATCCAGCGTAATAATACGTTTAATGTTACCTTTAGTTGCGAATCTGTGTCAATGTTGATCCATATCCATGTATGGATGTGCGCATGCTTATGACGTCACGTGACGACATTAGATTGGGATAATTGCCGCTTGCTTCCGGTCACGGATACGCATGAAAAGCATGTTTTCATCACATGTCACACTAGCTTTATCCACAACTATTTACATAGTGTTCTACTAAATCATTGGCTGCATTTGACGAGTATCTAAATCACACACAAACAAGCATGTATTATACATAATCGTCAGTAGAAAAGTACGAAAATATATTCGCAAATATTTCTGAATGTTACAAAACAAACTTAATGTTAATTTATTAACTGAAGAAAAACTAACTATCAGGGCATGGGTTCGACATATATACGTACTAAATAATTTCCGCCGTATTTGACTTAATAGCGAAACTGATTGGGTACGAATGTATAAAATTGCAAATATACACCATTCATATTGTAACATTGATACTGGCTTGCAGACAAAGCGGAACCTTCTTCGGGTTTGCTAAAGAGCGAAATCAATGGTGCAGGTCGGTCCTACCAGACCAGTAAGTGGGTAGCACAGTGTAGCCTGGTTCAAGACTATATACATTATAGATATAATGCTGCAGACTAAATGACAAATACACTGCATATAATGTAGACATCAATCATTGATCTCCAGTTTATTCATAGCTTAACATAGTTTTGCGTGCGCGGATCTTTTAGCTTATTCTTTTATAATGCACCCCCCTTTCTGCAGCCAACATTTAGCATACATTTAGACATATTAGTCGCTGTCATATGTATGAAAGTTTAGTTGTATAGAACAGGCGAGTCAAAATAAATGTATTCATTTGGTGTATACCTTTATCAATTCATTTTTGCTTATTTAGTGTGGACAGTTGCCAATAGTTACCATTGATATTATGTCAGCAAGTTTCTTTATAAGACATACCCTATGCATTTTATAATTCATTACATCACCGTAATTTATTCATTTTATAAATGTACATCTAACCAATGTTTCCAGCATACAGACTGCGTAGGCGGACTGCTCGCTTTCAGTTTTACACTGCCATCCAAAAGTTTCTTCACACTTGAATATTTTGAATTTCTTTACTATTTCTCTCAGATTTTCAAATAAAACATGTATGACCATGAAGTAAAATCATTCATCATACTTCTGTAATGGATAGTTAAGAATCAACAATGTGCACATGTCAGCAGCAGCATCAATCGGTCTGCATCCGAAACCAACATTTGTATTAACTGATTGATCGGGCACAGAAAATAACATAATTTGTTTCAGTACAAATTTATAAATACTTTACAGAAAATTATGGTGTGTTAAAATGCATTTTCGATTAACTACATGTGACACAAATATGAAATTACATTAATTGCTATGGGAAATTGTCAAAGTGTGAAAGAACTTTTGGAGAGCAGTGTAGAGTTTGTCTGAGTGTATAATAAATATCCCCGCGGATTTCATATAAAACATTAATACACAGTTAGCTAGGCGGGTATATTTGCAAGACACAGGACTTGTTATATATAAAATAAAAAACTAATAAAATTCACTATTTATAAACTCTAACAAGTTTCTTTCTGCTTCATTGGTCTAAGCTTTTCATACATGTACCTGTATTATACACTGTTTATGTATCTAACTGTAACATCGTAAAATTGACAAGCAACTAAATATCACATTTTATGTGACGTATATGATATATAAATGTTAACCGACTTCACCTATCGTCTATGTGAACTATCATAAATCGTGTGTTGTCTGTCTTCACTAAATACAGTTTCTGACTGCTCACAGTTTTGCAATAACATAAGACTGGTTACGCTACATATTCTTTATATTAAACACTTTATAGATTCACAATAGTATAATCAGAGTACTGGAAGGAATGTATACATCAATGTAAATAAGTATACATATAAGACCAACGCACTGATAGGACTTTTACATTAATGTACATCGTATATTTCAGTGAGTGGAGATGCAGAAGAGGGAGCACCAAAACACGAAACGGAAGAAGAACGTCTAAGAAGATTTGCTAGAGTAAGATATACGAGAGCTGCGTTCTTTCAAACAATGTTTCATATTATCCTTTGTTACCATAATGATGATTCAGTCCTGTTGTTACCATTACAACATTACAATACAAAATTCATTTCGTTGTCAGGTCTCGACAGCAATTTTATGCTACATTTATTGTAACATATTTTACCGAGTTCAGACATTTTCTATTGGTTTTGCCAAATGCTGATGAATATTCAAAAGTAGTTATAAGTCTTGGTAAAAGAAAATGCTAAGGAAATCACACCACAATTTGCATAAAATATATAATGCGGAGTCTGCACCAACCGAACTGGCAATATATCCGAATGATCTTCATTTCTGCTGTATTTGTTATTACTCACTAGGAATTAGGCCATGAAGTGCGAGATGGTGATTTACCAGAGGACGAAGCTGCGAAGATTGCTATTGCTAAAATCAACGAAAACACATCCCATGACCGTGGTTGGTATCGAATTAATGCAACGCGCATGCTCACTGGAGGACGGAAGCTAGTGCCACGTGTGTTGTCAAACTTCCAAGAGGTATGGTGTATATCCTTACATGTTTTACTACAGACAATACTTAGGTCAGCTAGATATTTTGTTTTCTAAATATGTTGTTGAATAATTCTATACGATATATCATCACATGTTTTAATACTACAAAACACTCTTTTTGTCACGCATTTCCAGCTAGCTTGGCTTGTTATTAAAATTACGCTTGTCGTGAAATTCTTATTAGCGACATTTAATCGTATAATTTAATTTAATAATGTTGTAAAATTGAATCAAGAAAAACAATGTGTTACACTTAATTTACATAGGCTTTACGAAATATAAAAAAATATTTTCGCGCAGCAACAGTATACTTAATCATATAATTATGCACACACATATATACATATGTATATGCTAGGGGTAAGGAACTGTTACACCCGCTTCATATACTAGTATACTGCTGTATGGTTCGTTATTATATATGTTTTACTTTTATTTTCCATTCCCCAAACTTTCACTACCAATCTTGTAAGTACCATCCTTTATATATCTGTGTTATAACTTCCGCCACGTAGTGACAACTTTTACCTTTTACACGTGTTTGCATCAATATCTGTTTACAGTTTCTATCACTGCGTACTTCCAGTCATTTCTCCACTTTTTCTTTTTGTGTGTCCCTTCTTTCTATTTTTGTCTTCAGCTAGATTTGTTGGCTACTTTAATTCGTTGAAATATTTTTGTGCATATTTCTTCAAAGCGTTCGACTGTCAGAAAAAGTGCGTCCGACATCAGTGTACATTTGACGTCATATAGTGGTCATCTTGGATAATGACGTCATATAGTGGTCATCTTGGATAATAACGTCATTTTAGATAGGTTCAATGACACACGACATTAAATGTACGCGTACCATATGATCTCTGCCTGTGTTTACGAATCACTTTCGTTATCCATTGCACTTAACCTGAAACAAAAAGAAATATATAATTTAGCAAGATTGACTCATCAGAGTGACGTCATTTTCTGAAACGATCAAATGTGTTTGTTTAGATGTAGATTGAGTGCGTGAACGATTTTACTTAGTCCATTTCTTGTGCTCGGAAATAATGAAACAGCGAATCCAACCACTTCAAAATATCCATTGAATAAAATGATACGATATAGCGAAATTCTGTACAGTTTTTGGTGGTTGCATGAGTCTTCTATTTCTGTATGTATGTGTATATTTGTTGAGACATTTAGTAGTGTTATTTTATCACGGTATATGGATTACGTGACCTAAGTTGTGATGTGCTCATTTCCTTTACGTTTCATTCTCGACAATAGTACGTTTGTATTCATGTTTTACGTTTCATTCTCGACAATAGTACGTTTGTATTCATGTTTACGTTTCATTCTCGACAATAGTTCGTTTGTATTCATGTTTTACGTATTCTCCTAAGTTTGTTTGTGTTTTTAAATATCTAGTACATGTAGCAAGATCAAGCGTAAATATCTAGTACATGTAGCAAGATCAAGCGTAAATATCTAGTACATGTAGCAAGATCAAGCGTAAATATCTAGTACATGTAGCAAGATCAAGCGTAAATATCTAGTACATGTAGCAAGATCAAGCGTAAATATCTAGTACATGTAGCAAGATCAAGCGTAAATATCTAGTACATGTAGCAAGATCAAGCGTTAATATCTAGTACATGTAGCAAGATCAAGCGTAAATATCTAGTACATGTAGCAAGATCAAGCGTAAATATCTAGTACATGTAGCAAGATCAAGCGTAAATACGGATTCAACCAAACCTTTAATACAATAGCGAACCTTATGCTAGCAGAGCATAAATGTATAACGATATATCGTATAAAACAGTCCCACTTACGTAGTGAACCTTTTAGTCATGTTTTGCTAATATAATATGCTTGTTGTTTGTTGCTGACATGATTTATTCACTTAGTAGAAACAGTTACATTCTGATTGTGAACAGTAGTGTTTCGTCTTTGAACAAAAAATCATTGTTAAGTTATACAATGTATTGTTTTGTCTGTGTATCATTTACTAAGCAACCGTTATTGTAATCCATATGTATTACACTCTGAAGTTAATGAATCCATCATTAAATGAAATCATATAATAGGTAATATTATCAAGAAAACGATTACGTGATATAGTGCCTTACTTTAATGTGGTCATCTTCATTTCCATAGAGGTCTCAGGCTTGTGTCGGTTTCACCCAAACCACCCTCTGTCTCTGTACGTCCAAACCTCTTCTCTTCCTTGTTCTGGTCCCTCTCAATAAAACATTTACAACTATATACGATGTAGTATAACTTTAAAGTTGTTCAGTTATAATCTTTTAATTTGGATACAAATAAAAACGTCACGGTTAAACTCACTCGTGCATTAGGGGTTTACCAACTCCTTGATTTGTATTTGGAATACGTCAGATCCCAGAAAAGCATAATGTATCTACAAAACCAAATTGCAATTTATAACAATCTTTACATAAAACTTCTGATATTACTTTTAATTTAATTTAAAATAAATTTACATTTACTCTGGTTATGTAAATTCGTGATACTATGATTTATAACTAGGGATGTCAACGAATGGCAATTTTGGTATTTGAATATTCGGTCAACCCTCCGAACGAATATTCGAATATTCGAACATTCGACCTTCTTATTTAATAATAATACATTTGAAAGTCGAAGTTTAACTTTAAGTTTATACTGATCAATTTTGTGTTTTGAACTGGTCAATCCTCGCGGTTACTAATAATTTCAGGGCCTAGAGTGTTATATCTCTTGCCCCCAAATATACAACATGACATGTCAATGAACACATGCAGATATTATTTTCACGTGTAAAATGTCATTCAATGCGATAATGCCCGTCATTGAAATTTAATACACTTGCCGAATCAGTATTCGAACATTCGGACGTACAAACGAATATTCGAATATTCGTGGACATCCCTAGTTATAACACAGTTTACATTCTTCTTTTCAAATGATTGTTTAACATACGTGACGTCACGTTATTTCACTGTATGTAATTGAACAACTTTGTGATATAATTACATGATATAAATGTTAAAAAAACATTATTCTTACTTCCTTAACATGCAAACCTTCAAACACTAACCTAAAATAGAGCTTTGTTTAAACTTTGCTGTGTCCGAAATAGTTGTAGTTGTTTTAACTTTTTGTTTACGTGAATTCCTCGGAAGCACAAAGTAGGGTCTGCTTTTCTCTAAGCGACTCCTGTCTGATATATATAGTTCCCACATCTACAATATTTACCTCCCTTGTTCTTAACTGTCGGCCATTTTTGATAGGCAAAACTGATTAGCCATTGTAGGAGTAATTTCCAAATATGTGATTATTGAGAAAATACCAAGAGAATTTCCATGTGACAGCCACTTTTTCTTCAACTTACTGAGCCAAATGCCCACATGAGCACAATGAATAAGTTATTTTTTATATATCGAATTAGTTTATCATCGTTTACATTATATTCCCCATAAACTTGAAGAAAATTTGCCCATCAAAATGGCCGACAATTCAGAACAAGGGAGGTAAATATTGTAGATGTGAGAACTAAGTATTGGTTGGGGCGAAACACAGTTACCATTATACTGTTACTGTCGTGTCCATCATTTGTACTATTGTTACATTTATTCACTGTCAGTTGGCTGTCCAATCTCATTGAATGAATTTGTGCAATGGAAACTAAATCACATCTCCCAACCTTGTGCTACCGTATATTTAATTTCAGCGCCTGGAGTATTGTATATTACCGACATATTAATTATGTATTCAGTCAAACACGATAAATCTCGTTACTCGTATATAAATGTATGTCGACACGATATCATGCTGTTTAAATTAAACGTCGATAATGCAATTATGTTGTCTGTTTTGTTCAAAATAAACTTACAACTACTAATCACAATACTTCTCAAATCAATACATGTAGGAAATTGTAATTGATAGGAGTAAAACTACACTTATTGAAAAGAACAAGTTAACCTTCAGATTACATACAATGACCATAAAAAGTTGTATGAATGTAATATCACCATGTCTACTCTATCCATGTTCGTGTTGAAACAGTTGCTGGTTTATTTCAGATATACGACAATGTGCAGATGTCAGGTGACGAGAAAACTAGGAAAGACCCTTCAAGCAAAGATCACTCAGCCGGGGGCACTAAAGCCGTTGTGGAATTCTCTGCCGCTGAGGTCAGCGTTCTCGAAAATGAGGGCAAGGTTAGAATTGGTATCCGTCGGTTCGGTAGAGAAGATTTTCCCTGCGTCGTCCAGTGAGTATTAGTGTGGTAACAATGTTTATTATTATTACACAACCAGCCAAACAAGTAACGAAATGTCTGTCCAATTCTAATGGTCTGCCAGGCCATTCCTTGCGCATCTGTTCCATAACGTATGCACCCTTTAACCTCATCAAGTGCCTTATGTTTTATGCTTTGTTAGTCTCGGTATGACAACATCCATGATCTAGATGACTGTGTTCTGTCATCCGAAGCTTTGTTAGTCTCGGTATGACAACATCCATGATCTAGATGACTGTGTTCTGTCATCCGAAGCTTTGTTAGTCTTGGTATGACAACATCCATGATCTAGATGACTGTGTTCTGTCATCCGAAGCTTTGTTAGTCTTGTATCGTACATGGACTATTTTATAATCCAGGCTATAATACACGTGTATTAATTATTTAAATACTGAGCACACAGTATGATGTGGATGCTGATTATGTTTCTCTGAAAACAGAAACTATTGATTTAAACTGAAAGCAGTAATGATCTGCTCCGTGGTGATTACTGTAAAGGCAGACACGGAATATACATTAGTTATATCATTAGCTGTTGTGTACTAGTTTGCAGTGAAATGTTTCAACATCTTCCCGTTTTTATTCTTAACCATATTATGGGGTTGTGCTTATTCAGAAGGAACTAAATCCAGCACAAATAGACGACAATACATGTTTTGCAGACTTACTTTAAAGTATTGATTCAAACTGGCATTGTTTTGTGTGGCCTAGATTTGATAAATATACACAGAAAAAAATGTTTACGTATATTTTGTATAGCGGTATCATTGCTTTTATATGGCAATGTATATTTCAGTAAATGTTACTCACGTTGTATTATGTACGTATTTCAGTGTTGAAACAATAAATGGTACAGCCCTTGCCGGGGAGGACTACAAGACGTTTAGTGAAGATGTTAAATTTGGTAAAGATGAAACATTACGTCAAGTCTTCATTGAGATTGTTGATGACTGTGAATGGGAACCTGATGAGTTTTTCTTCGTCAAGATGTCTATACCAGTACAAGAAGATGGAAGCCACGAACATATTGCCATGGGAAACGTTTCTATTAACCAAGTCACTATTATCAATGATGATGGTAAGTTGCTGAATAACTCCGAAAACATTATCTATAAATTAAATAGGGGCATTTAAGCAAATTTTAACTACTGCCTAGTTCACGTACCTGCAATGTTTACATATTCTGAAAATCATTTGCTAATCAGTTCACTCCCGATCTGATCGAGACTGATAATTGTTTTTCTAATTACATTTTAGATGCGCATTTGCGCTCATTTTGTACTTCAGTGTATTCAGTGTCGTATTTTGTTTTGTTTTATTACATTTTTAAGATACAATTATTGACTTATCCTCAGTTTTACCTTGTAAATATTGTTGTATGGAATCTGATAGTTAATGTACTATGATATTAGTCTCTTATACATTGTAATTCTATTCAGAATGGCTATGTACTTATGTGTAGTTAATATATTGTTTTATTATGTTGTACTGTGCATAAACGAGACTGAAATATAGAGTATATATGTAATGTGTACCACACAAATCTGTAATCTCTAAGAACAGCACAAATTAAAATGAGTCTAAAGGCGTTTGATCTTCACTTAGAAACAATACCATTCAAACGTATCATGCGAATGCAGTGTTTGTATTTTTTCGCTGTAAAATGTTAAACCGCTATGTTATGGACAACTTTCCCTGTATGTTTTTGTAATGTTATTTCAACTGCATCTTTTAACATGTTTAGTTTTATTTATGAATTTATAACAAAAATATACTATTGTTTACCTCGTGTCTTTTTTAGAACCCGGTAAACTTGAGTTTGCAAAACCAAGTTTGGTTGTCAAGGAAAGTTACTACACTGCTCGAATCCCCGTGCAGCGTATAAACGGATGTGATGGTCACGTGAGTGTGAAGTGGGCAACCTCTGATATTACCGCTAAAGAAGGCATTGATTTCAAAGGAAAGGAAGGCATACTCTTGTTTGACAACCAGGAAATAAATAAAACAATCGACATCCCTCTGTTTGAGAGCAATGTACGTAAAAACTATGCTTTTTCATGTGATTTGTTATTTTCTAAAATGACCGGAATCTATGAACTTCTTAACTAGTATATTTTGATTAAAACAGCTCGATAAATAAAGTTCCAAAGAAAAGAAATGAGTTTACAACTCCGACAGTTATTACCTTATATGCCGGTATCGTGATTTTCGAATAACTTCGATTACAAAGTTGATATTAGAATTGAAAAAAAACTTTAAAACTTGAATGAAAACAAATGGGCTAAACACTTTTTTAAAACACTTTTATTTCTTATGTATTAATTATAGAAAAAAGAAAGAGATGAATGCTTTGCTATTGAACTTGGAGAATGTGATGGTGGCGCTGTACTTGGAAAGATCAAGAAGACAATTATTACCATTGTAAATGATGACGGTAAGATTGATGCTGTATTTCCCGAAATTCTAGATATCAAAGAGTTTGGCACAACACCAGAAGCTGTAATTGCTTGCATTCATGTTAGTTACTGATTATCATGAATTTGGAATGATGAACAAACGAATCGTAAAATATGGAATTCCTTTGTGGCGAATTATGAAAGATATGCTCTGAACGAGTGTAGTAGAATAGAATTTAGATGAGTCCAAATATACATGTATGTATTTCCTCATTGAACAGCTGGCATATACAAATATATGAATATAAAATAGCTACAAGGTAGGGGAGGTAATCATGTATGTATTTAACGACACTACTGCCGTATTTCTTCCTCCTGAAATTGCATTATTATAAGTTATAACTTATGAAATAGCCTCTGGATATTTGCCAACATTATTAAAGGATGAATAATTCGAACTAATACCCGACTCAGCATAAACAACACTCTGACGTCTGATTGCGATATACATGTATTTGTGTGTCCTGTGATTAGCTTCTCGGCGTATTAAAATATATCATTGGAACTTTTGCAATATCAAATATTATAATCAGTAAAAATCTAGCTATAAATGTACTTTGATGTCTGATTTCAGAATTTGACGGAATTGTAAGTCGCTTACTGAACATGACAAAAGCCAACATCGGTGGTGTTGCTTTGGAATCTTCAAATTGGGTACAACAGTTTAAAGACGCCATGAATGTGAATGGAGGTGACATTGAGTCTGCTACCTTCCTAGATTATTTACTTCATTTCCTGACATTTGGTTGGAAAGTAAGTATACACTGATCCATCCCAGATCCTTATATACTCCATATATGGCAGCAAATCCATCTTGCAATTTTCTGATAGAGAGATCACCTGGGAATCTATAAAGGAAGACCTGTCAATGTTATCCACTGTTATTTGAACACAATGTCAAATTTTGCGTGCAGATATGTTTGGCCTATTCCATTGTTAATGGTTTGATGGTCTGCGAGATTTATCAATCGGGTTAGTGGCGAAGTCTCTGTCGTGTAATGCATGTCAGGAAAGGTTTTATCCATTACATTTTAATTGAACAAGACGTAAAGCATAAAATGTCTTATACCAATCGTATTTAGGTTCTGTACATCTCTTTTTATATCGATGTTTGTCATTGTATTGTCGGTTTGGGATGATCAATTGCAATGATGAAGAGTTTACGTGTCTCGTTTGTCTTTTGATTGTGTTTGTAATCTAAAACATAAAACTTTATGTATATTTTTCAGCTTATTTTTGCACTTGTTCCACCCGCTAAATACCTTGGAGGTTGGCCATGCTTTCTTCTCTCACTTGCCGTAATTGGACTTCTTACAACAATTATCAATGATTTGGCGGGAACTTTCGGCTGCTTGATTGGTCTTCCAGACGCCATAACTGCCATTACATTTGTTGCCTTGGGAACCAGTATGCCGGATACATTCGCCAGTAAAACGGCTGCTTTGATGGAAAAGACAGCTGATAGCTCTGTTGGAAATATAAATGGCAGTAATTCAGTGAACGTATTCTTAGGTCTTGGCTTGCCATGGGTGATTGCCAGTATATACTGGGCGGTGCAGGTAAATGTCCATTTTATTCTAGATATGCATTCATTGTTTGACCATTGTTTCAATTATTATTGCCATGATTTGATTATTTGAACTATTTCTGAATTGCAGTATTGGTCGCATTCTAAATGACACATTAACGTATATGAGTTAATAATGTTGACACAGCTAACGTTAGGGTATAGAGTAACAAAGTGCTTGCAAAATCCTTTACTAAATCTGTTCATATCGAGAGAGAGCAACTTGGACTGCTTTGCAAACTATCTGTAATACTGAGAGTATGTAATACATCGCCTAGTCACCGTAAGTTCATGAATCTTCATGCAATGTGACATTTTTGTTTCTATTTTTCAGACTCATACTGATGATAAGGTGTTTCATTATCCCGCCGGATCTCTGGGATTTAGTGTTGTTATCTACACTGTGTGTGCGTGTATTGCCCTTAGTCTTCTGCTTATCCGACGTTATGTACCATTATTTGGACGTGCCGAGTTAGGAGGCCCACAGGGCCCTAAAATCGCTTGCGGCATATTCCTTATTTTCTTGTGGGTGATGTACATATTACTGTCATCACTACAGGCTACAGGTGTCATTAAATCCCCATTTTAGACAAATAAGCACCATAGTCGTCCGCTAGTTTTATATATACAATATCCAAACTGCCTTTGAGAAGTATAATTGCTGTAACATTTTCTGTTGAAAATGTCTTATGCAAGACTGTATAATTTAGTGTTTTAATCTACGCATATAAGGATTCGTACAAGTGAACATTTGCATGAAATCTCTACGGACATTCTTCCTGTTCCATGGTATGACATTTAGCTGTCCATGACAGACACCTTTAGTAGACTTATGTACTCAAATTATATTGTCTAAATTAACCACTCAACTAGAATAGCCTTCTTAATAAACAAATTGCCGCACCAAACGAAATGTTCAGAAAAATTGGGACTGATATTCTGAATTACGAGGTGCAAGTTGAATTACAATATGTACAAATTATGACATTGACTTTTCCTACCTTTTGTCATTACTTCAAACTATGCAACAGCATAACTTTCTAAGGATTTTAATATTACAAGATCCAGATTCAATATGTGACATTTCATTGTTTACGGAGTGTTTTAGAAATAAGCAATACCTTTTACAGCAAACGAAATATGTTGAAAATCAAATGTTAACATGTAAATGGCTGGCTTTTTATGTTGTACGTTTATCATTTATATATATATATATATATTACATACATATAACATTTGCTTCGTGCGTTTGTATGCATTAGCATATTTATGGTTATATATTGTGTAAATGCCTTTTATTTTATATTATCTTTTAACAATTTAATAAAAGTTGATTTATATCTCCAGTTTCTTTTTCTTTAATTCAATAATAACCCTCATACATACATGTAGTACTCTTATTACAATTAATGAAGAAGTCGAGCAGGAAATGCCAGATAAATGGATACTGCCACCAAAAAAGCAAACGATAACGCGGACATACGTTATCCTTACTGAAGTCTTTATTAAAAGCCTATTAGATGAGAACCCGGTTTGACCGAACTTTTATTCCGGCGTCCATGTGTTAATGTAATTCACCGACGGTGCATCGGGTAACTCTGAAGTTTTCAAAGCCAGACCATGTAACTCCTTCAGTGTGTTATTGTTTTCTTCACGAACTTCCGAACTTTCAAATTCAATTTCACTTCTTTCCTCACACTCTTCACCTTTGTTCGATTTTAAGGAATCACAAATCTTAAACAACATTTCCACAAGTTTTGGCAAGTAACACAGCACACCTTCAAACACTTCCCTCTCAATTCCCGCGATCATATAAACCTTGGTAATGTTTTCGTCAGTCCCAAATTTATTACCTGGTTCTAGCATCTCTTCAATCTCACCGAGCAGACGATTAAACTTCTCACAGGAATCGGGATGCAATGTTTCGTCAAAAGTTACTAGAAGTATTTTTTCACTGATACTTTTAACAGTCAGTCGAATGATATTAACAATGGCAAGATATTCGTACAGGAGTTCAATACCTTTACCACGAGCCATACTTTTACTCTGTCTAAGGTTGTGGTAACAACTGATAACATCTTGAAGACACTGAATGTCCTGTTTATCACCAGGTAACACAATTCGTAACGTCACCAATAAATCTTTCATAGAATCTTTGAATTCATTGCACCGTTCATCAACAGTTATAATTTTATCGTATAATTCCTTGTGCCAGGTTTGTAAATCAAAATTGCGTATTTCATCTGAAAACAAATAGATAATGTATAATGAGAATATGTCTTCATATAATGTAATTACAAAGAATCGAATTTTGAAAACCGACGACTCAGTCGCATGTACACTGAGCCACTCTTCTAATTAGTCACCGTAAGTTTGTGTTGTTCATTACGTTTGAGGCATGTACTCGCGTGAATTTAAACGAGAAACTATGGGGTGTTCAATATAACACAATACACAATCGACGGACATTTGAGGATTTTAACAAGACCTTAGCATCATTAAAACAAACACAGACACGATGTGTGCCTATTCTCAATATGCTTGCGAATACACATTTGGTGAATCAAATTACTCTAAAAGATTGATAGTACCTAAATCAAGACCTTGTCCAACACCATCGCAGACATCGTCATCATCACAGCGAAAATAATCAACAATCACATCAACGGGATGTGTGGCAGCGTCTTCAATCGGTCCACGAACCAATAATATATCTCTGTACTTGTTTATAAGTCCTTCTTCAATATCAACGGATAATTCCAGACGACGAGCTTTTAGTCGATTCAGATGTTCCTTGGTCACTAAAGCGGTATGTACTATCTTTTTCAAGCGTCCAGTAACATAGTTTTGGTAAAGAATTTCAAACGCGCCCAAATTAAAGCAAAGGACAAATGCATTTATAGTGAAACCAACTTGACTTAGACGTTGAATATTGATTCCTTCGTGCCCAAAAAGGTCTTTGAGTTCTTTGAAATGTGCTCGCATGTTGGCTTTCACAAGTTTCACGAAGGAAAAACATGTATGTTTGAAGTCATCTTTTGTTGATTTGAATGCATCCTGTGTTTGTTCGATCTCGTCTTGATCTGCTCGCTGAATTGCTTTCACTGTGATCTTCAGCTTTACTTCACCTGCAACAGGGCATGAATTTATTTGAAGCGTTTATGTACCTGAATTTAGTATACACTGTTGAATTATTATAAATATGACTGACTTTGTTACTTGACGCGTTTCTTATTTAGTATATATTCACCATAAATGGGGCTGATGTAATAAAATATGCATTGGTTGTAGATAAAACTAATGCTGCAAATTTACCCACATTACCGTCTTTCTCCGTTCAATGGAACAACAACTTTACATACATGTATATATACGCATACTCACATAAATCTGACGGTTTTGATAGAGTCACTTGAAACACCAATGGATTCACACCTGTCACTATGTTGTGCTGCGCTGTGTTGTTCTTCTTGGTCGTATCTTGGTCGGTACTCGCTGACGATTTAGGCTTTGACAATCGAGCGGCAAGTGCTAATAGGGAAAATGATTGAACATTACTTCTCTCAGCTTATGGTCAGTCAGACATAAACTCGTCATATTAGGGGGAAGTACCTTATATATAACAACACCATTTGATCATTGAAATACAAAATATCCAGCGTCTGAGTCCACACGGCAATACGTTCATTTTACAAAATTAGCATTACATATTAGTGTAGAAATTGCATTTTTATACGACAAGCAAATAGGCAACACCATATTCCAGCAATCAAACACCAACGCGGTACGATAAACCTATAACAAAATAAACATAAAAGTCAAGCAGGAAATGCCTCATACAAAATACACCGTCGCACTATGTTAAGAAATAACGACACATTGCAACGTCCTGATGACACGTCAGTATTGTATATTCAGATGTTCCTCCCATTCCGTTCCAAAGCACTGGTCAAATGCTGCCACTGTACCTGCTTGTTTTAAATGGATATATCTGCACTTCGTGTACATATATACATTAAGTTATCCTTTGGTAGGGATATGCCCTTAATATTATAAAACTCATTTAGGCAAACTAAAAAATGTCTTGTCTACTGGGGCTTGGACGTAAATATTTCAATCGACGAATAATAAACATAAACTTCTCAATCCAGATAAACGTGGCATGTAATGTTTACGAAGAATGTAATAATTATAATACCTTTCTGTTTGGCTTGCTTATTGACAGATACATCATGTGCTGACGGCGCTGTAACAGGGCGGCCCATATAGGGTACACGTCGCTTTTGGCTCATTGACTTCAATTCCTCTGTAGGAGAAATATATGACATAGTTCTTGCTAAATGAATGCCTTGTAACATTCAATATAAAGTAGGGATGTCAACGAATATTCGAACATTCGTTCATATGTCCGAATATACGGATACTGATTAGGGATTTGAATATTCGATAGAAAACATCAATATGAAAGATACAGACTAGCGTATGTGTTAATGGTCTGGTTACCATTGAATTGAATGACACGTTATCTACATGCGTTAATACACGTCAAGTTGTATATCAGGGGGCCAAGATAGAAACATTAAAACTCTGATGACGACAATAAAATAACGAACACAATAAACAATGTGTGCTCACCTTCTGCACGCCTTAGTCCAAGAAATTGTGTCACCTTTAGCAATTTCTCACGACTTGCCGATCGACCGACCATTTCATGCCAGCGACACAGACCCTGAAACGCCATTTCTGACATCCGGGAACTTCCATAATCTCTTTCCAGCGTGTCTAATACAGCATCTGCCACTCCGAGCTCCTCGCAAACGTCCCTCCATTGGTGAGCTATATACGGCGATACACGCTTGCAAATGTTTCGAATTTCTGAAATATACATGAAGATCTATATGTAGAAGCACTTGTGATCAATATAGAAAATGATGCTATGGTTAATGCATGTGTCAACAAGGAAGTCACAAATTTAATACAGTTAGTATGCAATTGAATAAATAACCACACGTTACCATAAGACAGTACACACGAATGCACGTCTCACTAGTAAAGTATACATGTTCTGACTATCCAACACAGGCAATCCAGAACAAGCTTCACATGAAACAAATCTCCTTTGAGCAATTTATACACAGCCAGTAAAGATTCGTGCTTGGTCTATCAAGTGGCCAGGTGCAACCACAGGTGTTTGCTATGGTTGGGTCAGTAACAAGACCGATACTTGGTCACACGTTATGAGTATTTCACAGACATACAAACTGCCTTCCAGACACAAGTAGAGGGTTTAGTTCTTGCTGATTTTGAATTATTGAACTTTCTATAAACTATCAAACATGAGCTCTTTAAATATAAGATAAAACCAAGCGATTAGTTTTTTTGGTCAAAAATCAATTAGGAATTAATTCTTTTTTATGGATTTATCGACTAAGTTATTCGTTAGATTGTCAAACTGAGTTGAAAACACACTTTCGTCTGTTTGTAATCTACTTCTCATATTAGAGGTCTAAAATATAAATGCTTGTCTAAGCAGATAAATCACCAATCAATATGATACACAAGGAACGTAGAGATCTAATGATAAACGTGTACTAGTATTCATTTTACGGAAATCAGTACTCAGACGTTTACTCAGGATAAACGCCTGATTTCATTCCAGAAGACAATCCAATATATGTACACACTATTAAAGATAATACAGTAAAACTTCACTTTAAGATCACCTCAATGATAAGACCATCTCGAATTTTAGAACACAATTTTCAGGTCCAATTTCACTGTTTTGCTTTTATTCAGCCTCAATATTAAGACCAATTCAATAAGAAGACCAGTTTTCAAGGTCCCAGGAGTGGTCTGATTATTGAGGTTTTACTGTATGTGATTAATAACTGAAGAACAAGCAGCGCTACAGCTACAAATATACAACATGAGGTTTAGATGATGGATTTAAACACAAAATAAAACGAAAATTATTATTATTAGACAAGACATCGGTAAAACCGACGGATGCGTCCTGAAGTAAGTGAAAAATCAACGAGTCGGATTAACATGACTTGTGCTTGAGACAGTATTTATAGTACAGCTTGTATTTTCAATTACAAAACTTTACGGGGGCTGAACGTACACAATTATTAAACGTAATATGTGTTGAGAGTAGAAAGAAATATATTGAACAAATTGACTCAGCAAATAAACACACATATTTCATGAGGACAAATATACGGTGGCATAGAGGTGACATGTGTGAAATTATTTTTATCTCGTGGCCACGACTTAGTATTTCATGGGAACGAGTTAGTAGGTCTCGGCCACGAGATAAATATAATTTCACACATGTCACCTCTATACCGCCGTACAAATAGCATCGTTTACTTTTGATGTGTTTTTTATACGAGCACAATCGGTGAATGAACGAGCTCAACGATCTAGCTGTGTCATGATTCTATGTGCATAATTTCAACAACTCTCTAAACGGGTGGAATATACAAACACTACTTTGAATTGGATTTCAAAGAAGGCATTCCTTAAAGCCTTGTAACATATGATTGAAAAAATGTTTCTGTAAACATGACATGAAAGTGGATACTTGTAAACATAGACGGCACTTATTGTATAAAAATGGTGATTTTATCTTTTTCAGTTAAGCAATAAATCACATTAACATGTTTTGGCAGTTCTATTGAAAGTTTCTCTTCAGTCAGTCAATATTTTCTATCCCAATTCACTCACCGAAAGGGTAAATATTTATCTGAAATATAAAACTGCAATAGTATTTATTTTCTTCAGTACAATGAGAGGTATGTATGGGAAAGAGATTATTGATTGTGTGGAGCAATCGTGTCAAATTCCATTTTACAATTTACACCAAGTTATATCTTGTCCACTTTCTATTCACTACAAGAGACTTTTATTCTTCCGTGACTAAAATGTCTTGAGAATCTATCAGATTTAAGTAAACATATTTCAAACGCGAATTTAACAAATGTATATTTGGAATATGAAATGAACATTCATCTTGATAAAATTGCGTTTGGCTAATAAATTACTTTTATTAATGTTTGACATATTTGAAAGAGGAAACAATTGTTAACATGAAATAGGTTTCATACACTCGAATACTTTCTGTCTGTTGTACTTAGTACTTAAGGCATGCAGAAAGTTTCACGCCTATTTCTGCTATGTAAAGTGTTTTCTTTTATTGAAGTACATGTATATTTGTTTGTTTATTAACGTTTCTTCTTTGTACAAATAACACTTAAATACACATAATGAAAACAATTTACAATGAACATAGCCACTCTAAATTAGAGTTATAAGAGACATCAAACATATGTTACATAAAGCATACTCTTATACATATGATAAGAAACTAGAAACAAATGCTAATCTTGGAATAAAAACTAATTAAGGTAATACTTAGGATAAGAAACTGAAAGTATCTCGCACAAGCGTGCATAAGACAGACTGCTACAGCTCGGCTGCAATCTATTTATTCCACATTCTATTATGTTAAAGATGGTCAAACAATTTATTGCTAGTTACGTATTTATTTATGTCTTATCAATGTACAATCATATAATAAGTATAATATATATAATACAAATTATAACAATAAAAGTACATTGCCACTCCTTTCTGGAGTTACAAGAGAGTATATAACAATCAATATACACACATGTACACAATCAGACACAGTAAAACTGAAGATGTATTCGCTAATCTTGACTTACAAGTTGCCTAAAGACAATAATAAAACACTGAAATAGGAAAATTGGCACTTATGCACACTGCTTTAAAAATGAAGAAATATTTTAATTATTTTTCTTTAAACATCTGTGAAACGTGTACATTGGATTGAGTACTTCCAATATAAGGCGAATGAAAATCATCAACATTGAGATTCGGAATTGTTTAAAGCATTTTACGCAGAACAAAATATGTAGGGCAACTTTTTTAAATATGTAAATAACACAGTTCGTTCGAACATGCAAATATGGTGAATGTCATAGTCCAATACTAGTTACTTTATTTAACCCCCTAGGCGTGTGACATTCAGACCAGGATACGTAGCAAAATTTATGTTCACTTTTATAATACGATTATTGGCATTTAACCGTGTTCCTTTATCCATCATTGATCTATGAGCGTTATACATCAATATTGATTTTAAACGTTATTGTCCGAAAGTAAGCCAGATAATAGGTATAAAAGTGCATAGTATTAATATGAAATATAATATCTGCAGTAACTTTATTAATTCTAAAATGTTGTGGTAGCTCGTTAATTTGTATTTATACATTAAATTGTGAAGTATGTTTGCGTATATGGGAGGAAAGCAATCGACTATCAATATTAAACAGTACTTGAACAATTTGAGATCTAGCAAACACACCCACTCCTCCACAAATCATGAATACAGAATAGTTTAGTTTATTTGGCTTAAGCATATACATCTTATCACCATGAACATAATGTATACATACAATTATAAATACAATCACATGCATGCATTCAAACAGCTAAGCAAACATATTTACAATGTAACGTCAATAAGTGTTTGTTCAGAGGCAACATTACAAAAACATTATACTCCCTACAACAACAAAATATTACATGTGTCCCAATATATCCAAATGGTTAATTCATTATATTGAATGTACATGTTGTTCAATACAAAATGGAACGTCTTCTTTCAAGTGCTTTGATGAATATATCAACTAATTCTGTAATGAAATGCGTTTTACAGTGGATATGAATTATTGGTGGCAGCATTATCTCTCGTGTAGCAACATGAAGCCTCGTGTTAGCGGAAATACGGAAAGCATGAAGCAAATCAATGTATTGCTCATATTAAGGTAAACGTTAAATAAAACACAAACTATTTATTAGATATGTAAGGTAATCAATATATGCACAAAATATAGGTTAATTCAATCGTATGTCTTGAATGCAAGCAACTCTAATATACAAGTTATGACCTTCTCCATATGTATATTTGAAGTTTGTAATCAGTATGTTACATTCAGTAAACTATATCCATGTGATATTGTATGGAAATTGTATGTGATCATGTTGTACACAGTTAGTCTGTCTTGTATGTATGCTTATTGTATGTCCTCGTGGACTTTAAAGCCTAATTGGAATTTAAATAAAAGGTCTGTCTGTCTGTCTATTTGTCTGTCTTAGTTATGTAGTAATACCATATTTGGTGCTGACTGAAATAATAATGCTTGTGCATGATTTACAACTAACCAGTATCTACGATGGTAGTGCTATAAATGTATATGTTTACTGGGGAAAACATTCGCATTTTTATTATTTTAAAGTCAGATTACGATTACTGTTTTTAAGTTAGACAATCTCGAAGTCTTCAAGTCCGTTTGGTTGATGGTGAACAGTACCTACATACTCATAGCATAATCCAATTCGAGCCTACTGAAGGTAAGTAATGACTCGTGAGTACTGCACATGTTGTATTGTAAGATATACGTGTACAATGTAATAGCAATACGCCATACATGTATGTCTCCAAAATTACAATCAATAACCAATTAAATCTTACCTTCATTTGTCACCTTTGCAACAATCGCCGCTTGTCCAGCAGATTTAGTTCGATTCATAACAGTATGTAATCTCTCATAACTTTGCTGGACAATTCGTAAATCTGACGACGAATTAAAGGATAATCAGTAACTTTCCTAATCCTTAACCAAATGGTAAATGTACACTTCAGTGCTCACACCTCTCCACAGCTAAATTGAAACTAATTTTCCATGTGTACGTTTAGACTATTTGTCCTAAATATGATGTCCCTTAAAACAACAATGAACAACAAACTACACGTGATTTTACTATTCAAAAATTTAACAGTATACGTATTGCATTTATAGCAAACTTCCAACACCAAATACTTTCAATCAATATTAAACAGTAAATTCTAACGTGTACTTAACACATCTAGAAGTTAATAACAAATCCAAACGTTTCATATTATCGCGAGGAAAACGAACAAACATTATGGCTGTGTTCATCCACTTGTCTGATTTTTACTTTTCATTTAACACAAACAATACACCCCATTCACAATCGTTTATGATTATTGATTTCGAATTTTAGTGCGTAATAGATAGCCCACAAACAGTTCTTTAAGTAAACATCGAGTCAAGGGGTACTTGTATTTCACTATACAGACACTTGGAGTCTTTCATATGTCCTTCCATATTTTCACTATTATCGCTTTCTTTTCCATTGAACAGGTTAAGTTCTTAATTTTCTCCGTGAATTTAATGAGATATGACTGACTGTCATGAAAATAATATAGAAGTTTAAGCTGACACAATTATATTATTGTTAGCGATTAAATTTTGCTACATTATATTGGTAAGAAACACTTGTTACCGTTTGACAAACTAATTATATTAGTATCTACATGTGTGTCAGTACAAAACAAGGTCGTTAAATTACTTTTATTCTTTTATGAATGTAATACTGTCTGAAAACGTAGCTATGATAATGACAGGAATCGATTCAACATTAACTAGCTAACAGGCACTGTGGATTATTCACATCGAGGCCACAATACAAATATCTGTGTCGTCTTTTCGTATATGCACAAAATATGATTAATTAGATAAAACATCAGTTATTATTGTATGAATGTTTTTGTGTAGTTTATGCATTGTATACGGTAAAACCCTCGATAATATGACCACCCTTAGGACCCTTGAAAACTGGTCTTAATATTGAGGTGGTCTTAATAATAAGGTTGAATAAAGAGCAAAACAGTTGACATGGACTTGAATATTGTTATTTTAATTTTGAGGTGGTCTTATTACTGAGGTGGTCTTATTACTGAGGTGGTCTTATTTAAGTGGGTTTTTACTGTATATGCATGACTTGCATGATTGTGCTGTTTATGTTGTTTGATAGATGGCCTCGAGTGAGATAAGCCTTACGGGGTTATTGAGCGTCCATCTCTAAATAAAAAATATAGTGTCACTATTATTGTAATCTTATTTCGAGGTGTTTAAATATGTCAACAGGTGGCATTGAGACATCGATAAGTCAAGTATCAGTCGGTGGTGAAAACAAGACATTGGTTTTCTTTTTCGTGAATGTACTCATTCAACTCAAATATACACCCGATGAACTAGTATATATCAAAGCTGATAAGGTCAAGTTAAATTTAATCATTTATACAGACGCTACACGAGAACATCGTTTAAAATTAAAGAAACGCACTTGGTGTCGTAAAATATGTTTCATAAATATCTTTGTAGATCATAGTTTCATTTTGAATATATCAATAAACTAAAAACTGAAACGAATACAATGCTGGCGTAATTAATTCATTATTCATTCATATTCGTTCTACTCAAACATATTTGATTTAATAGAAACATGCTACTTAACAGATTACTTGAAGATCACCCTGCAGCACAATGAATGGCTACAGTGCATTCTTAGGGCTAATCATCAAATACAAATACTGACAATACGAATATTCGAATAATCGGTTATATTATTATTTGATGTTAACTGTTTTTATCTGATTGCGAATCTCTTTATAGGTTGTACAAGCTTTCGTTATTAAGACAATCTGGTAATAGTTTCAAATACCATGCAAGTACGCAACTGCCAACAGTTGACGGTACGTCTTTCATGCTACCATAGTTCGTGTCAGGACACCAATCGTTGAATCTTCGAATGGTACGTACGCTACCATAAGCATTCTTTTGTCAATTGTCTGAAATTTCGAAAACAGCAATACCATTTGTAGCGTTAGTAAACCAGACTGCTGACAGAAATTTACTCAATTATGGTCTCAGAACAGTATATAGATTCAATCAATGGTGGTGTAGAGGTTGAGCGCATGACTCCTGGTCCGAAGGTCGTGAGATCGAGCACCTCTGTGTCGGATTTGATCTCTCCTTCACACCCCTATCTCAGGCGTGAGTACTGGTTGGTAGCCAGGAAGCAGTCATCCAGAGTGATTAGGAGAAGTTGTAAGAACTTGTTTCACAATCGATGCAAAATTAATAAGTTAAACAGTATTCAAACAAAGTGCAACACACTGTTTTGTCGTCTGGTTTAATGTAATTTGCAACAGGATGTGCAAATAGTGCAGATTTGTTGATTGCGCTTTTTGTGCAATGATCTCTTTTCATCCACACATCATTTTATTCAACATATGATGGAATACGAGAGATGCGATTAAACGCCGATTGATTTTCATTTATAAAGTCTGTGCATATGGCGAAATCATGTTACTGAAATATTTAAAACGTTTGGTCTAAGAAGTTATCTATTTTGCAGACGACAAATCCGCTCCTAATCCATGAGAAACGCGTCTTCGTACATAATTTCACACCCTCACAAATGTGTCATAATCTTAAAATCAATTGTAAAGATATGAATATCATGACTAAAATACAGCCGATCGTTTGAAATGAGATTAGCCGTCAATTGCTATTAAGCTGTAATAATGATTTGCAATGCCAATAAATCAGTTTTATGCGGGAGGATATAGGATTCAGACAAAATACAAAATGACTTGAGGTTTTTTTATCGGCAAGACTTGTCGAACATTTAAGTGGCGAATCGTAATCAGATTATTACCATAGGCTACCAAAATAAAGCACCTTGAGCTAGGGGACAATCGAGTATTTTCAGGTGAAAATGGATAATGCTTTCCTCCAAGAAATCCTGCATAAATAGTTCTCACATCTACAATATTTACCTCCCTTGTTCTGAATAGTCAGCCATTTTGATAGGCAGAACTGTTAATAAGCCCTTATAAGAATAATTCCTAAATTGTGATAATTGAGAAAATACCGAGAGAATTTACAACAAGTTTAACAAGTTTAACAAGTTTATTTACAATTTACCTGTAGGCCATAAGGCCCATGAGGCTACAATACATGTTATGGCAAGCAATTATATGCAAACAAAACATACAGCGGAGAAGGTTATTAACTAACATAGCGATGGCAATTTATTACATACATATATTTCAAGGAATATAGTTATCTTACATGTACGCTTTAATCCGATACTGCAAAAGTATAGCCAAAATATAGTAATCAAACGATTTTTTCTTGTAAGATTTAAATGTATATGTACATGTACGTACTGCAAATGTCGGAAGATAAATATATAAACATGTAGATATATATAAATTAACATGACATTGGGCCGTGTCAACTTATTATTACAACAATGCGATATTATTTACAAAAGAAAATATTAGATAACTACAAAGGTAAATAAGCACAATGTATAGTTCTTCTTAATACATGTGGTTATAACAGTTACAAATATTATGTTGACCTTGCAGCCTCAAAATTGCAAGATCAACAAGATGTATCCTGTATAACACATTTGTCCATATCATGAAAGGTATGATATATTAATCAACAAATTGTTAAAATAATAGCTGAAATTGTACCATTAATTAGTTGACCTTGGCGAAAGCGAAATTACAAGGACAACATAATGGTATTTATGTAATAAATAATATCAATGTTATAAAAGAAGAATATAACCTACTGAATTATACAATAAAACCTAACACACAATGGTTTTTATATTACTTCAAATATCTATTCGAAACTTAACTTTCTTAAGTTGAATGCGTCATGTACAAATTTCCCTAAATTTCTAACTATGGTCTTGTTGTTATTATTAATTAGTTCAATAAATTTAATCATATTCGGTCTGATTCTGAAGTAGGATGGAATATGTAATTTTCTTAAGTCATGGTAAATTGGGCATTGCAAAACAAAATGGTATTCGTCTTCCAAAATATTGCATAATTCACATTTTCGTTCATTAACCGGGATACTTATAGGTTTGGCCCAACGGCCAGTTTCAACATTTAGTCTATGAGCAGAAACCCTTAGTTTAGTTAGTTCGATACGATATTTCTTAATATTGATGAATTCTAAATATGGTTGAAATCTAAATGTAGCAATGTTCTTATAGAGTAAAGCTCTGCTAGAATCGAATAACCTGCTTGACATGTGACAACCACCTTTTCTTTAACTTACTGAGCCAACTGCCCACGTGAGCATAATGAATAAGTTATCCTTTTTATATCGGGTAAGTTTATATCATCGTTTACATTATATAATTTATATTCCCTATAAACTTTAAGGAAATTTAACTACAGTAAATGCACGTCGATCAATAGTCGCAGCATTATTCATAATAATAATAATTAAAAAAGAAATGAAAGGAAAGCAAAAATGATTCCCTGTGGGAACTTATTCTCTCTCGTTTATTTGTGTACGCATGAATTGTCTGTCACATAGTACATGTACAATGGAAAGTCCCTAATCCGGAAACTCTCCAGTCCGGAAATTTCCTGTAACCGGACAATTTTCTCGGTCTTGGTTTAGTTCCTCCAATACGACATATAAAAAATCTCCCACAGTCCGGAATCCGAACGAATTTTTCTGTCCGGATTGTTATTTTACACGTAAAATAAATCTCCCAAACACGGACGATAATTTTACGCAAAAATACGTCAGATCGTATAATGACTGAGAATTGAGAGAAGGTATAATAACTTTAATTGTCTCTATGAATATAGACCATTTGACGTTATCATCGTATGCATTCCATTTTGATGGAAACAAGGTAAGACCGGGTAGGAGGTGTACTTATTATGTTAACATTTGGAAAACATTGGATGTGAGCGCAGAAAAATGCCCATTAGGTACACATATCACAATTCAATTTGTTTACCGTTATCATTATTTTACTCTACGAAAAATCTTTTGAAATGAAGCAATGGTGCATAGTTTCCAAGTATGGCGTTTTCAAAATACATCGTACTAAGTTTGTCAGGTTTTATGGACGGTATAACGTTGCGAAACACACATACTTAATTTCAGCTATGTTTGAAATCATTTGACTTGTTGAATGATTCATTGAAATTCTTGCTTGAGATTGATATATCCACCTTATGCAGTGAAATTATCAAAATATAAATAAATAAAAAATAAAAATATCTAATACATTTTCTGCGCAGTGCAATTTTGCTGTAATTTCTACATCTATTTCAGAATGAACTGTAGGTCAAAATCTTAAGTTAATTATATTCAATGCTTTCATACGGTTTTAATTAAACGAGATGCATCTATAGCGGTGCACATACTGAAGAATAGAATTTTCTACAATTTCTATAACGAATAAACACATTATATAATGCTAATTTACATTTGAAAGAATTCAAATATCAACTGATGTTTAACACAGCATTTATTTTGCATATCGCATCTTCCTTTTATGAAAGGAGCATAAATATGTTGGTCTCTTATAACTTATGATTTTGGGCCATAAATTGAATCTTCAAGTTTACAGAAATTGTGTAAAATATTGTAGCTTAAATTACTCTGCAAAGTATGAAAGAATGTATTGCTTACGGACATTCAATTCAATCTCCTCTAATCCGAACTTTATAGTTTGTCCGAAGGGTGTTCGGATTAGGGAGTTTCCACTGTACATGTACAACTGTCAAGCAATTATCACAAAGTGCGAATAACATGTGTCGCCAATCTTACCCGTCAACAAATATAAGTATATTAAGCGGTCAATGAAAGGTGTTGTTCGACCTATCTGTGGTGAACAATGAATGAAATGATTGCTAGGGACCACAAATCCTGTTCGAGAGTTCGACCTATCTCTGTTCGAGTGATCTACTGTGTTCGAGCCAAAACTGTTCGAGGTTTCGAAGTTTTACTGTATCAATATGGCCGACAATTCAGAACAAGAGAGTTAAATATTGTAAATGTGGGCACTATCTATTCTAAGGAACCACATAGTAATCCAAGTTTGTAAACATGGAGGTTATTACATAAATTGATTAACGTTTTTACTTTAATAGCTGAAACAGGTTGATGTGCAGACGAAACATAAAGCTGACAATTTTTCACAGAAAACCTGTAATCCCATTAAACATTTCGAAGGGTCAAATTCTAATGATTTGAAGTGTATACACAAGATGTAGGATTATGTAAGATTGTGTATTGAAGAATAACTTGGAATGTATATTCTGATCATCACCTGCGTCTCGTTTCATTAACATTCTTATCTCGACTCTTTTCTTATGTTAAATTTTCGGTTTAAGAATATTTTTAAGAATTTCCTAAACCGTTGCAGAAAGTGTTTCTTAAAGTGATTTATATTTGTGTTCCCCTGTCAATGCAGTTCATTTATGTCACAGTAAAGACCCAAACACAAGTGTGGAATGGAAGAGTCTGACATCTAACCAATGTCAGTTTTTCTTGTACTTGTCGTCTGTTTACATTATAGATAAAAATGGCGGCCATGTTTAAGCAAGAACTGAAAGTTTTTCGTAGCAAAGAATGTCTTAAGAACTTTTTTAAGCTTAGTAGTTCCTTAAGGTCATCATTTCTTTATTTACACAGGTACACTTATAACTACTGAACTAAGCAATATTGCTGAATTAATCAAATCCTTTCTTGTCCAAAAGGAAGCCAAGTTTATCTTAGATGATGTATGACATGATAAATAAATACAAAATGTTAATCCTGACTGATCAGCTTTCTTAAGCACAAAAACAAACATGTCAAACTTTGATAAATAGCTTGCTTGTAATGGTAACACATGTACATGTATTCCCAAGGTAAAGTTAAGTCAGATCAGCATAATTCGTTGCTCAACTTCTGATCATTTGAACCACAATACCATCAATCAAGACATATTTGCCGGATAATTATGAATTGGTATATGAAATAATATTTGAAATAATAAATAGTTGGCAATGTCTGTTTTGAGAGACACAGATGAACATCACAGGATCATTATCTGGACTGTCTCATAGTCTCATAGTTCAAAATATTACATAATTCAAGGTGTACCGTGTATCCGTAGTCACTGATTGCTGACAAACCTTTATGAAGCAACGGTAACACCAGGCTACATATAAACCATACCATTTACAATTATAGTCAGCATTTTCCAAGTCTAGGTTATATTACATCCAAATTTTATCATGCTCAATTTCACACCAGAATGATTGAGGAACTTTCATTTAAAATTATCACACTGTAATCTTTTAACAAAATGTTGGTCAATATTAAGGAACTAAAGTGTGTGTTCGTAAATATATTTGCAATTTCTACTGGTTTATTGTTAGTATTGAAATCATTATGCACTCAGGATTTAACAAAGACTAGCATTAGGTAAACTTGAGCAAATTACATGATTATTCTAACCAAATATCTCACTACATTCCTCCCAAAATGATTTTGATATATTACAAAGCTGAGGACAACCTGAATGTGGTTCAGTATCACAGCCAAGTTCACAATATTGCATTTCCAGCCGCAATAGTTGAGTCAGCAATATCTAAAAGCGCCCTTGGATATATGCTGTATGCATTATTGATGTGAAATGTTACAAAACCAAAACGGAGTAAATATCCAACAACAAATATTTCAGAAGTTGGAATGTTTAAGATGACACGTGGCTGAGTTTTCCATAATGTATAGCATAGAAAACCAGAGAATTATATAAATATTTTAAAACATGTTCAAGTACAAATATGAGGTGAAAAGGATCCAAAACGACAAACAAGTAAGGATTAAACCCACCTCATTAGCTCAGATGGTAGTGTCCACTTTGAGTACATAAGGTGGTGGGCTGGATCCCTGGCCGTGTCATACCAAGGACATGAAAAATGGTACTGGTAGCTCCTTGCTAGGCACTCAGTGTATAAAGGGTAGTATCAGGAGACAAATAAGCCCAGGTAAGTATCTGTTAGTGGAAATCTTGTTGGTCACACACGAGATTTGTAGCTCATGTTACTTGTTGATCATAATTATGCAACGTTAAAGAAAGCTTATCTTTATCATTGTCTTTGATCAAACCCAATGTAATTTATACGGGCATTACATCAACATGTGCAGTTTAATGGATGTCAAATCTGTGCAACCATATATATATACAAACATGTGTGCAGTTTAATGGATAAGTGGATGTCTAATATGTGCAACCATATATATACAAACATATATCTTGATTCAAAAATGATACAAACTTTTGTATTTTTTATCTTTTTATTTGTTGCAAATAAAAATGATAAATTGCATTAACAACAAATGGAGAGTAGAATGCACATCAGTTTATATATGTAAATATTGTACCACAAAGGTTTCTACAGAAAATCTCATTTCTTTTATACTTAGAACACAAATTCACATCATAGTTATATAAAATATAGGAATACAGGCCCCTTAAAGAGCATTTATATTGGTACACAGTTAGAATTTTGATATTGTCACATGATATTGTCACGAGTTCTCTCCCTTTATCACTTCTAGAGTTCTCTCCCTTCTAGAGTTTCTCCCTTTATCTCTTCTATAGTATATGTGTATATAGTACAATGTACGTTGTATATACACATACTATAGAATATATAAAGGGAGAACACTCTAGATCAGATTAAGGGGAGAGAACTCGTGACAATCACCTTTGCTATAGACTCAGTATTAGGAAAATTAACAAGTGCAACTTAATGCTGTTTAGCCATTACAAGTGCAACTTAATGCTGTTTAGCCATTAATGATTGAGGCACATATTTGGGGTTAAACTACAGAATACAGGGGTTGCAGGCTTTTGATAGTTTAAGTGAAATGTTTATTCTCACTGATTTAATCAATTAGATTTGAATACTTAGAAGATAATATTCTGTTCAGCACAGAACGTCTACCTATAGCTTCGTGCTATATGTATTAAGGAACATTCACTCAAAAATACCAAAATTTGTTAAAACTTCAACACAAATCCAGACCATTCTTGTACACAACTCATTCACAGAAATGTTAAAAATACAAAAAAACACCAAATGATTAATTACATTCCAACAGACAAAGTGCACACCAGACAGTCACATGAGTATATCAATGGATAACAAACATCAAATGGAGAGTTTTGATTTACATGGTATGGTCACAATGAGTAGATGATTACAGACAGAACATTACAGATAGGACGCAACACAGAAATACATCAACAACTACAACATTTAGGGCATTTTTGTCAGATAAAACATATCCAATGATCTGCTGGTAGGTATATTACATGTTTATATCACACTTCAAAAGCAAAAAAAAAAATTTGCAGGCCATAGAATACACATTTGTGCAATGTCTGATAAATCAAACAAGCCAGAAAACATTCACTTTGGAACTAGAGTGCATTATATCAAATTGTACATGCAAGATCAACGCTTGTATATAATAGATGTAAATGGCCTAAAAATGTAAATGGCCGACAAATACAAATATGCATACAGCAATCAATTTCAACTGAGAAATTTCATACATTCAAGCTTCCAAATTAATTCTTCAATACCATTCTACTTTTTGTTCTAAATAAAAAAAATACGAATTCATGTATATCTGTCAAGGGAGATAATCACTATAATTTCCTTAGTATATTATTTAAAAAAATTTGAGTAAACTGGCAAAGAAATTTAAAAAAAGAAGACAAAAACTGAATACAGTAAAACCTCACATAAAGACCACATCAATAATAAAACCACCTCAAAATTAAGACCATCCTTTTCAATGCCATTTTTACTGTTTCGCTCTTTATCAACCTCGATATTAAGACCACCTCAATATTAAGACCAGTTTTCAAGGGTGGTCTTATTATTGAGATATTTACTGTATATAACAGGTGGGGGCTACTTTAAACTTGTGCATGGAATATTACTTGAACTCTTTTACATATTTGCAGAATAATAAGTACTATAACTGTCAGGACAAACACAACAGATAAATGCAACATCAATCAAGGTTTTGCAATTGTACATAATTAAGCACCATTTATAATAAAAAATCTCTGGCTAAATCATCATTTGGATCACAACTACAACAAAACAGCTTTGATATAACACAATCAAACCATCGAAGATTTTTCGAGCTCATCAATTCAAGAATAGTCGGTTTGATTTACTTGAGAACGGTTATAATCCATCAGTGAAATGATCAACCAATGGAAACATGTCTTACAAAATATTGACCAATAGGCATCGCTTTCACAATAAGTGTATTCTCAACTATTTTTGAATTGACAGTAGTGTTCTGGACAATTCAGGGCAAGGGGGGAGTATTTCTAAGACCATAATGAATTATTTGTTTGATTTTACAGTACCCTCTGACTGAGCCATTGACATAACCCCAACATAAACATTTGGGTCTCTGTGCAGGAATCTTTCCAATTTTTACCCCGTTTGTAAAAAGTGTATACTGAAAATGTCTAAAAGGCCAACCAACACAACCCAAATAGTATGGGTCAGGAACAGCAAACATACAATTGATAGAAGATTGATTGCCTTATCAAGGCAGTTATGTCAAATTTATTAATGAAAATAAATACAAATGCCTGGAGAGAAGTGACAAAGACAATTATACATAATGGTAATCCGGACTCTTTCTGACAATATACATATCAAATAATCCATTTATTTCTACAACTACTACTATCATATAAATGTATTTTTTTCTTTTATGATACTTCCTCAAAGAAGATTTCTCCCAAACACCAATATAATTGTACTTTTTTATTCATATGTGTTTACCAGTATATAGATATACATGTTTATCAATGCAACAAAAACAACCACCATGAATGATCAAGAATATTTTGTATGACAGTTTTATAGTATCATATCATACATACTGGCACTATATCAGTTGTCCATGCTTGGCATATTAATACTAACGCATCCACATATTTATACATCAATAAAGCAAACTGATAATCAAAAGCCACGAACATTTACTTATTGCGATGGAAAAAATAATTTTAACATAATCAAATTGGTACGTTTGAAATTACTAATTATAAGACAACCTGGACATGAAACAACACAAGCTAATCACTACAGATGTGAATGAAATATCCACAATAACCCCATTTCATGGTTCCAACTCCCTAGCACTTATTTTCACTGACTAGCCATCCAATTAACCCTTAATTATAACCTAATATGTAAGATATATAGGCAAGTACGTAAATCAAGACTGTAAAAACCCAACAACTACATAATATCAATCATAAAGCAAGATGTCATCATCATCATCATTGTAGTTACCACCGGTACCATCATCAGTCTACTTTGTGTGTCATTGGAGGAAATTCATTATCATCATCCAATCGTAAAGCATTTAATCTGACATTAGCTTCAGCTTCCTGTCCCGTGACCCCTTGACCGAACTCTTGGAATGGTTGTGAATCTGAAAATATATATTTAGAATATGACTAATATATTCTTATAGCAGAGATTTACGGTCATAAGGGTAGTATTACCATTAAAACTGGATTTAAGTCAACAGACAAATATGTATATCACTTAAAACCTTAGCATACATGGCATGTACTATCATATATTTTAATACAGCTTCATTTGATTGAAAATATGCCTGTTTTCCAAACAAATACCCAAACTGAAGATGGCCATCACAACTGGGGTTCTAACAGTTGAATGTTCTCAATCCAGAAGATTTGCCGCGGGTCAATGACCCAGCATTATCAGATGCAGGCGTCTAATGATCTAGACTATTGAAACGCATTCGTACACAAAACGTTTTGTAACAGTCACGATTTCAGCCCTACCCCCCCCCCCCGCTCAAAATCATAAGATTTACATCGATCTAAAAGTAACCCCGGTGCCTCTAAATCTAGATTTCCGGGTTAATCCTGAACTTTAGAACTCCTGTCACAAACAAATATAACTGGTGAATAGATGCTATTTTGGTAATTGAGCATTGATGAGTATAACTCTATAACACTTTCATTTTCTTTAAAAGACAGAGGATAAATAATTTGGTTTTGATTGGTAGTTCATATGAATAATGACAACATTACATGTAATAAAAGACATACATACAAGAGCTAGCCTAAGACAGTGAGTTCCTGTTTTTGAAAACATTGTCTCACATTTTCAACACTAGTTAGAGGAGATACCAACATGTATAAACATTTATTTTCTTAAAATTGTAGAAATGACAAAGGAAAAGAAAAAACCCAGACAAACTTAGGCGTGCTGGTTAGAAAAGGAAAAGGAATATCCTCCAACTGTCCATGTAAAAAGGGAAATAATTTTGTAAAATGTATTTCTGACTAATGTATGCATCAGTGAAGCCATTTTCGATGCTCAAGACATGTGCAGAGCTTGATATCATCTAGTCTAGTAGTAACGAAGAGACCTTCAAAATTATTCTGATACAATAGCTCTTCTATTTGAAAACTTTCAAATCGAGGGTTCAGTGCAAGACTATAGTAACTCCTATGATAAATAAGAGTTAAGATAGTCTTGCGTTGAACCCTCGAAAGGGTCAAAGCTCAAGGTATGTACAATGTAGGTCTATGTCAGATACACTCATCAGCAAAAGCAACGAAAGGAACTGCAAAAATAATAAAATTAGATTACACATTAATGTAATAAATTTCATGCAAAACATAAGATGTGTTCTCACAAGTTAAAATACTCTGCATCAACATAATCTACCATCATTGCAAGCCAAAGTATCACACTAACAGAACATGTACATCTATATGTTACAGGCAGAATATATCATGACAATTCCCAAATAGACTCAATACTAGTATTACATGATAAATAACGAAATAAAGAGGTATCATCAAAAATCATCATCAAAATGATTAAATACATTCAGAATAGAGTACATGTAATCAAATTGACAAAATTGACTGTGCAATAAAATAGACAAAACAGCATCAAACAAACAAAAATCCCATTAAAAGAGCATTTAAATACAATACCAAAATAATAGACAATAAATACACTATATGCCATAAATTTAGTGCTTTTATACATAAAATAAAAGATATACAATTGATGCACAACTAAACCAATGAAATCTAGAGACAAATTTACCTTCAACCCCCATGAGATCTAAATAAAATCACAACATACTTTAGAACATTCTATACTTTTGTCAATTGTTCATATAACATACTATGAAAATATCTTAAGACCATGTAAGACAGATTTCACCATGACTGCTTGTATTAATATGCAAACAATGTACATTGTATGATCTATATTGTCTACTAGAAGACTATTCTAAGCCTTGCAAACTAAAATCCTGCAATATAGACCCACATACGTTAACATTCCTTCAACCAACTGAGCAACATCAAATATTTTCTGACTTTACTTTATACATGGTATCAAATAATTCTTAATACTTATTTGTTTGCTTGGAATTCTAGCAAGATTCCTGCTTATGATTATGACTAGAAACTGCTAGTAAAATATTTGAGTTTGTAATGAAATAAAAAATAATCAACATCAATCAATTAAAATGTAAAAAACACCAATGTGCATGATTATACTTTAGTGCAAAGTGCATGATACTTCAATGTTTGTAAACAACATAAAAAATGTATGGTACAACAACATGAAAAAAATACTGTAATCAATGATTCCAACATACCAGTGTTTCTAGAGTATAAATAACAAGAGGGCCATGATATGAGGTATTCAACATTTAACTATCTCAGTAAAACTTGCCGAAATATAATTTCTGTGAAAATGTATAAAATTCTGATAGATGGTTTTTGTAGAGGTTTGACTTTGAATATACTTTTCTAGGAACCAGCCCTGGCTCCTTCTCTTAAACAGATTGATATCAGCTGACTTGACAGAGGGTCACTTGGTGATCATTTTAGCCTCGCCACCAGGCAGCCATATTATTCATGGATCAAAGAGGGTATTTGTAAAGAACTAAGATTCGATCATCCATGAAAAGTGAAATTTAAATCGGCCTAGCATTTTAGGAAATATTACGTTTGAATTCCTTATTGATAAACCATAAACAATGGTCATAGATTGATCAACAATGTGTATGAACCAGAACAAGAGATGTTTGTATAACATTATGCCCCCTGTGACCTTGACCTTTGATACATGAACCCAAAATCAATAGGGTTCCTCTGCTACCCAAGATGAATGTGTGGACCAAGTTTGAGGATGATAGGCCTAGACGTCCTTGAGTTATTGATCGGAAACGAAAAGGTTACGGACGGACCAACAGACCGACATGTGCAAACCAATATGCCCTCTCTTCTTCTTCGAACGGAGGCATAATAACTAAATAATTTTATGTTGGAATCAGTAAATACATTATGATTTGTTTATCTGACAACCAAAACAAGTATAATATGTCTAATATGTACCAGACATTTAATGGGGTTTCATTTCATAATTGATCAAATGAAACCACATTGAAAATACTCATTCAACAATATGGTTTATACAGTTTTGCTAGATATTAATGTTAGTATTTTGTGATAATAAACAGCTGATTTATATAATACAACTTATGTACTGTGTATGGAAAATGTGAGTCTGCACAGTGTTATTTATAAACTTAATTTTGGAATATTTTACTTGAATCAGTCCAAAATAACAAGTATTTGTTTTATAGGAATATAAACATATCTCAAATATTATTTTTCATTAAGGTACTATAATTACAGTATAAGGTTGAATAGAGCATTATTCCATACAATGGAGTATTATTACTGGTGTTTTATATCAATGACAGTGAGAGAACTTGTAAATATGGTTAAAAACAAGGAAAACAAAGGAAAAAGAAAATGGCATGAAATGTCATTGAAAACGAAAAATGCTCAGAAAGGTGTTCACAAGAAATGGTCTTGGATTGGTAATCTACTTTATAAGTCACTAAATATCTGAGAGGTGATGTGTTGTACAAACATGATAAATCCACAGGAGATTGTCATGAGTTCTTTCCCTTTAACTTATCTAGAGTTATCTCCCTTTGCCCCTTCTATAGAACATGTATATACAGTAAAACCTCTATAACAAGACCCCCATTGGGACTCTTGACACTGGTTGTCTTATTGAGGTGGTCTTAATATTGAGGTTGAATTAAAAGAAAAAAGTGAAAATAGACTTGAAAATTGTGGTATTAATTTCGAGATGGTCTTATTATTGAGGTGGTCTTTAGGTGAGGTTTTACTGTATATAACTCCAGAAGGGACAAACAGAAAGAACTTGTGACAATCTTCTGTTGGTAAAACAAACTGGTAACTTAATGCAAATATCTCACAAAACAAGTGACAGGTTTCACAAGTAAATAGAAGGAAATAAAAGAGTAACAAAGTATAGTGTTAGTAAAACAATATAATAGGATTAAATGTAGGAAATTGGTATTACTCTTTACACCATTATGTGTAATAACAGAAATGTGTAATTAAAGAATGGTGAAACAACGCGAACATAAGTTTCTGAATTTATGATGTTTGCATCAGAAAATGACGATTTGTGATACATTGTGTATAAATACATATGCCACCATCAACTGAAATACTAAATGTATTCCTTGTTATTAAACTAAGGCAAAACTGGCTAATCCAACAGAGTTTTGTCGTTCTCAGACAAGAAATTTGGAGATTCTGCAGGCCATAAGGCCAGACGCATTACGGGGAAGAAACATACATTAGCCACAAAGATATTGATGATGCAAAGTAAAGAGTTTGACGATGCTGTATATTTGATAATTTTATAAGTACCCATGAATAAAAGTGACATGAACAATTTATGTATTATTTAACCCTTTTCCCCACTTTTGAAAGAAGTCAGTTAACCAGATAAAAAAACCTGTGTTTTCAAAGCAGTTCAGTGTACATTGGTCCCTCTCTGGAGCAACAATTTATGGAGACAGGCAGACTGTTTGTTGTAGGGAGGGAGTTGTTGTAGGGAGGGAGTTGTTGTAGGGAGGGAGTTGTTGTAGGGAGGGAGTTGTTGTAGGGAGGGAGTTGTTGTAGGGAGGGAGTTGTTGTAGGGAGGGAGTTGTTGTAGGGAGGGAGTTGTTGTAGGGAGGGAGTTGTTGTAGGGAGGGAGTTGTTGTAGGGAGGGAGTTGTTGTAGGGAGGGAACTGATTTCTACCTGACCGTTGCATAATATGTATGCTTTAGTTCTCAGATCTGTACATATATTCTTACAAGGTAGCATTTGATACTTTTGTCGCATACATGTATTCACTGATTGATAATTCCTGCCCAGATATAGTTTATAAATCAATAAAAGTAAATAATGCAACCAAATTCCTTGTGAAAAATGGTTGTCACATGCAATTAAGTATATCACAATGTATTTTGTATGCCAAATGAATACCGGACAGTCTGCATCTAACTGGCTTTCAACCGTCTAATCCTCCACAACTTGTCAGTCATTTATTTGCAAGTCTGACTGTAATCACGTGATTACTACTCTCTGTTTTGAAATAATTCAGTCAGAATTGGAAGATTATCTTATCTAGCACTGACCAAAGTTAATGAACCAGCCATAAATGACTGATATAAGAACATACAGTTGTCCTAATTAGAGCTAATTACAGCTGTTAGTACTGTCATAATAAAGGTGTGAATAACAACAGATTGTATGCTTCTTAGTCATGATTTGCCATTCACACCTCACCGGCACACGTTTTCAACATTAATGGCCAAATTCATTAGACCGGTCATTAATCTTTGACCAAGACTGGTCAAGGGAGGTAATTTTAGTGTGGTAGGGAGTTTCAAGTGCTGTTTGTCATTGTAGAAAGTTGTCATTACTGGCAGGGAAATATTATGTTAAAACTGCAAGGGAGAAATTTTAAATGTCGCTGAAAGGCAGAAGTCACTCAAGAGAGGTGTCGTTCTGGGAGGGAATACTGTACTAAAACATATCCAAATAAAATGATGCATAAAAAAGGGCATGCATTGTCACTTTATATAAATGTATATACAAACTGATTATTATGTAGCACTGTACCATCAATTTGTAGGTACAAGACTGTGTTGTTAGGTACTATATAGTGGAATATATTCACTATTGTAATAATTCTGTCACAGAAGACCAATGTCATTAACTGTTGGTAATTTTGCTCCGATTTTTTTATATTAAAATTTTGAGACATTATAAAGTAAGTACACAATATACAGAATATTTTCCACCGTAAAATAGCCTAATACACTTTCTGTTAGGTAAATCCGTATGTTATAAATTATCACGTGTAATTGATTGAAGATATACCAAATATGTGTAACACCATTCCATTAACTACATGCAATACTTTCTGTCTCTACAGGGTGTAAGAGTGAAGTTTACCTCTTCCAGCAAGGATTATATCAATCTCTGACACCTGGTCTACCCCGACAAGTTGAGGCCCCGACTTGCCCTGATGTAAGACGGTAGCGTAACTCTCCAGTCTGATTGGTGATGTAGAGGGATTGAGGACAGGCTTACCTGTGTTGTTTCTAGGTGGTGTACCATCTCCGCTATTCTCAACACGCTTCAGTGACCCTGCGTAACTTACAGGACTTGATGTCTGGGTCAAAGGTCGGTCAGAGCCAGATGGAGGCTCCGATACATTCCCTCCTTCACATAGTCGACCATCCAAACTTAAACAACAATACAAACATCAAATTGTGCACAAAATTTGGAAACAATACATTTTACTGAATACATACAAACAAGATTCAAAGTTAGCATTCCATGCATTTTCAGCCGCGGCCACACAGGACTCCTTGCGGCTGCCGGGTCATTTTTGGGAATCAGACGGGCATCGAGTTACTTAAAACTCGGACTTAAAACCTGGTGCGGCGTTTCGCATCGCAAATTGATCGCCAATAAATCGGTCAATGCCTGGCCAATGTCCAGCAGGGCATCGCACACATCGGGTTGGGGCCGGGCCAAACCCAAACAATCCATATATCAGTAAGACGCCGCCCGTACGCCAGTTGGGCCCTGCCAGGCGTACGGCCAACACACTGTAGGCAATCAGCCTGTCATCGGCCGGGGTATCGCAGGGACATAGACAGGATATCGGACAGGCCAAGAATTCGACCCCATTTTCATGGCAGCTGCGGGGCACTTTTAAATGTGACCGTGACTGTGCGAATTTTCGACGACCTCTTCACACCGACAGACGCCTACAAATCGCACACACCATTCAAACTGGTGAACTTCTGATCAGAAGTCAGGTGCTATAAAGTCCAACACAAACCTGAAACTCACTCTTGTGCTTGAATATATTATACACAGCAATTATGCCGTTTGTTGACAGGGTTTATAGGGGAATATAACCTGTCTGTGAGCCATATAACCTGAGGCGTTAGCTATAGATCTAATAATTAGATCTGAGTATTTTTGCTGTTTTGGGTTCATAAAATTGTTATTTATTTATTAAATCAGTAATTAAAACATATTCCTTTTAAAATAAATCGGGAATTACTTGCTGTAGATCAAATTTCTTTTATTTCACATGCACGTATATTGCCTGTATTGTATACCCCATAAGGTACCTCAATACACATGGTTAAGCGCGCGCTTGATTCTAATATTAATTTTCAAGCGTCTGATCACATGGACTTTATTGAGCTGAATTTGGCTCAAACCTATAAAAATCTATCGTTTTGAATATTAATACAAGCACACATGTAATTTTTTTCAATATTTATTGACTCTTGTATGAAGATCAATTGTAAATTTCTAGTAACTTGCGGTCATCAAGCGATAAAAGTTTAAGAGTTGAGCCGTCTGCAAAAATGGTCATGAGGCGCATGAAAAGGAAACTAGTTTGCACGCCATATACACTGTCAGCACCGTGTATATAGAATGCTATACGCGACCTTTAACCAATGAAATTATTGGATTTTTATTTGCAGTATAACAATGGTGAATATATCAAATTCCACAAGTGAATTGTACATTATTAGTCCTATCTTTTAATTAACAAGAAGACAGCGTAAACAAATGTATATCAAATCAGACAGCTGGGAATTAACAGAGGTAAGCAGGATCAAGAGTTCTACCATACAACATCAAGGTCTCCCTGTTTTAATTACAAAAAGTGGGAAAAAAAAGAAAATGTGGCGTTCCCCGTAGTTACGTATTCTCTCTGTTTCATTAACAATGTAACACTTACTGATAGATAGCAGTCAATTGGTAGAATATACTCAATGTTGGCTGATTAATTGTAATAATGAATAACAAATATTTAATGATTACAGACTTATAACCTTATGTGATGAAACTATTCATATATCGGTGCTCTAATTCAATTAACATGCTGACAACGTAAACAACACTACTTCTAAGATGTTTGTGAAGAACAATTGAATACATACCTATGCTGACGAAGTAACATACATTCCCCACCCTCATTTGGATCTAGGTTATAAATGTAGAGATATCCATCTTGTGAAGCAACAAGAAGACGTGGGACTTTTTGTATGCTGTAAGAAACATTGACAAAATAATTACCACTTACAGACACACCAATAAAACCCCTGCTGATACATACACATAGTTAAATAAGGTACATTTATAAAATAAGAAACAGACAGGCACATTGTACGTGGCAAACATTCAGTATCCAATACTTAATACTCAGTTTTAAATATGTCCATTTTATTCTGTGAGTACCAACTTCCATCACATACAAATGTGAGCCATTAACAATCATCTATGAAATAGACTTTGAGTTATAAAATATTCTGAATAATTCATATTAATAGTGGTAGTTAAACAAGGACAAACAATGTATTCTTTTGTTTTACTTCATGAAAAAACTTCTGATATGAGGCAGCAGAAGATATACCATGAAGGTATTCAAACAATTCTCCACGAAAAGAACCGATTCATTGTTTTATTATAGAGGAAAGGAAGAATCAAGCCCACATATTTTGCAAAATGAATATAGTAAAAAAGACCCTTAACCAAAATATAAAATGGAATTTATTTATTACTACTATCTATACCCATGCTGGAGATGTTTATAAATCTTTGATTGGAAGAAGCCAAAGTCAATGTTTGTGAAGTAGAGACCAAAGTCTGATATACAAGGTTACCTACCACATGCATAAAGTGGAAACCAAAATGTTACATGGCATTAGAAAATTTGAAAGACAACTTAAAGAAGCATTAGTTGAACTTATTGCAGTGAAGACATCCAAGAAAAGGTTTGTTATCATACAAGCATAATACAAGGGCTTTCACTATGCTATACTAGGAACTGAATATAAAATAGTGACAATAGTTTGAGGAAGAAAAATGTTGTGTAAATCATCTTAAAAGTAATTGGGAATCAAGCATAACATGAACGAAGCAAACATTGTATGCACATAGACCTTCAAAATGGTGGATATGATAGGAGAACATATTGGCTAAAATACAATGGCATATAATGAAATGGGAATTTATAACAAGACACTAAGTATGTTCTTGCATTATTATATTCCAAGACCTTAATAAGTACAAATATAAGTGTCTTTGTTGTTGATGTTGTGTATTTGGCTAGTTTAGTCAGTCACACAGAGTTCCAAGAAACCGATAAATAGTCAGTGTATTTTTCACGTTTAGGAGAATGGTGGTGGGGTGATTTGAGAGGGGAACTAGTGTCGCAAGGATAAAGTAATTTACACAGCGAAGCATACATTTCTGTATTCATTTACCTTCAGTGTTATATAGTGTCAACACACATCAGTATCATCAGATATGTGATATTACAGGCACATAGTTCTGGTTTGCTGACTTAGAATATCTTCAATGCTATGAGATGGGGAATTGACACGAAGTAGGGGCAAGTATATCATTTCGGGCCATAAATAATCACTAACAGTCCGAATATTTGAACAAATATAGTGTCTAGAGAAGGAAAATGTAAGCAGGAGTTCTTGACTTACAGTCACTATAAAGATACATGCTTATTTCAGGAATGCATACAATTGATTGTAGGGTAAAAATTCCAGTGACTCGGGATAGCGAGTCATTTATGGTATTGTACAATCCAAAAGATGTGTTGAAACACAATGCTTATATCAGATAATATATGTATGATAACTGGCAAGAATTAGAGGCAAGTCAATAAATTACCTGTCCACTTCTCTATAACTAAAATAATATTTTCTTATCATTGAACAATTTGGGATGCTTCAATGATATATTTAGTATTATAGCATTCAGTTAATAAAGAAAGTGCAGGCTCTCCAGCAGTATATACCAAAAAAACTAGGAGAAAACTAAGAAAAAAGTAGGAAAATATAGGAAGTCAATGATAAAACGTAGAAATTATTGAAAGGAAATATATTTCCATCGCAGTTTTTATTCTATTTGATTACCATACTCCAAGGCAATTGGATCATTTAGTTGACAGGTTATTTGTTTCCACAGACACATGTAGGAATCACTGAAACATAGGCAAAGAAGTTGAGAAGGCTGGACCATGCACCAGTGATACCAGACCACACTCAGCAAAGGAGCCTGTCAACTAAACATCCTCTCATCTTTTTCAGCAAGAAAATCTCTAAAAACACAGTTAACAAACTTCTAGACCTTCCAATCTGCTGCTGAAAAAGTAGGAGTACTTAAGGAGCGTTTATGGACATCTAGGAAAAAATAGGAGCACTTTAAAAAAACTATGAAAAATCAGGAAAGTAGCAAAAACTAGGAATGCTGGAGAGTCTGAGAGTGAGATATTACAGAGTTCTGACAAAGCCAGGTTATATTGGCATCATTCAGATTAGCGAAACTATGAAAAGTGTCTGTATATGACTAATAAGGAAAAAAAATATATTCAAAATCACACTAATTAAGTACCAGTAAATCTAAGGAACAGAAACTGCGACTAGTAAATGAGTGTTTTGGTTTCTGTTTAGCATGAATGCAGGGAATATACAAAGCCAAGTCAACCTTTTTCCTTGCACTTGGTTAGGCGTTTGTATGTCCCTCCACGAATAACAAGGGGCAAATAACTTGAACTTATTCCTCTTTATTTCTGCTTTCCTCATCTGTAGCAGAGCCTGCTAGTGTAAGTCAGCCTTCTACTCATCAAGTAAATGTTTTCTTTCATTGTTACATTGACGACATTTTAATGCTTTACCAGTCCAGCACAAAATTTTACAACCGAACCTCTGACTTACACGTTAAATTTGCAAAAGTTATATTTACCAAACTTTCGTTTTCATTGAATCTAAACAAATGACATTTTGTCTTAACAATTGTTGTAACCCACTCTTCACTTTAGCCACTTTTCCCTAAAAATCTGTAAAGTCATTTCAATGTCGGAACAAAAATACCATCTAACATTTTAATGTCCAAGCTCGAGTTACAGTCTTAGAATGTTCACGAATACGGCTGTATAAATGTTTGACCAGACAAGTCAAGTATTCAGACACATCTGACAGACATACATGTCAGTCATACATTATACGTGTAACAACACTAAATCCGACAACAGTAAAAGCAAAGTCTCTATATAAAGAAACGACAATGTGGCAATACATACCTAGCTATTGCACAGACATTTTTAAGGCCCTGATTTGGAAGCTTACAAACTGCAAAGGAACGACCTTGGTTGAACATATCAGTGACTGGACTTGGTAAATACCCAACAAACTTGCTCATAGTTGGGTTAACATAACTCATCCATGACTGATCATCTTGGGGCTTACTGTAAATAGAATATTGTAACACTGAATAGACAATACAACAAAAACAAATAAAATGACCAGTAAGCTCTTGCTTGTGTCTTTGATTGCTTAATTTTCATTTTTAGAATTAATTGAACAGTAATAAGTTTATACATTTGAGTAAAGCATTTTTGAGGTGGTGTCATTTTGCATTTTGTTCCTAAAATTTGAATTGCTATAAAAAGAAAAGTAGAAATCAAATTTTAATATATTTGGTCTTAAATAAAACTAGAAAAATTGTATCTGGTAGAAAATGCACAAACCTGCAACAGTCATAGAAAACTCGTATATATAATATAGTTCACTAAACTGCATCAGAAATTTTATAGATACATTTATACTGATATGTACTTACGCATCTTTTTGAGTCTCCAGTTTAAATATATGAACAGTTTCCGTATTACTAGATGCACAAAGGTAGACAGAATCACAACTAAATGCCAGGGAGTATATATGTACACATCTGAAAACAAATTGAAACAAGAAATATCTTGAAAAAAGATGGTCGGCACAATTTGAAGGTTAAGATTTATGTGCAACATAAAAAATGCCGAGATGTTATGATTGCTGGTCACTCCAGATCCAAAATTGATTTCGGTAAATTCACTGTATTTCAGTAACGTACCCTTTATCGAAAGGTTAACAAATCCGCGTCAAGGTAGCAAACGTTGTTCGGTTGAAGAGCAATTGCCTTGGTGGTTAACGCAAGATTTGATTGGTTTACACAACACTGATATGCCAACAGCAAAACCATGTTAGTACGGCTGCGCCAAGAAAATATGTATTTTTATCAAGATATCCAGACTAATGACACTGATGAATACTAACAAAATACAGTAGACATTGTACGAGCCACCACCTGCATTAAGTGACTTTTTTATTAAATGAACACTTAAATTCCCACCCGAGCGTTTTAACTACATGAATAGTATCTATTAAATGACTTTTCTATAACATTTGTATGTCTGACTGACTGATATTTAAACAGTTATTTACTTCAATGCAAAACACAATCTCAATGAGATAAGAGCGACTAAGCTACCAAACATTAGAAAAGCACAATTTACTGCTGTTATACTTTAAACAAAGTAAACCATTTCATATGAAACTTCGGTAAGTGCAGTCATGCAAAATCATCAATGTTCCACACAAACTGCCTAATATTGTTTATTCATAGTTTATTTCTTAGCAAACTTTCAACTAGAATTCTAGAAAATTGCAGAAATTTCCTAGCATTTGCTCGTAAACTGATAAGAGCTGAATCAAGAATGCAAAACTCATCATCTATACAATATTTATACACTAACTACATCAAACCAGCAAGTAATGTTAAAAGCTAATGATTTGAAAATACTCAAGTGGAATTTCATACATATTTTATAGCAGAGAAAACACAACAAGTAGCCTGAAAATGATCCAACAATTTAAACATTTGCTATCTAAATAACCATTACCTTTTCATTCCTCTTCTAAATTCAAACAACTTTTGTCCATCAGGGATAGAAAACACTCGTATCACAGTACCCTGTATTAACATATACAAATTATATTATTCTTTGTAGATAGTGACATTGCAATTTTAATTATTTTACAAGTATTGACTCAGTCAATATTATCCTTATATATATACTCATCTGAGTGCCATTTCATTATACTTCTTAGGGAACTTCCTAGCTTAAAAAAGTTCTTACGAAATTCTTTGCTAAGATAAACGTTTCAGTTTTTGCGTAAATATGGCTGCCATTTTTATCTATTATGTTAATCAGACGACAAGTACAAGAAAATCACTGTAAGAAATGTTTTCTGCAACGGTTCAGGAAATTCTTAAAAATCTTCTTAATTCGAAAATTAAAGATAAGAAAAGAGTTAAAATAAGAAATGTTAATGTCGGGACCCTGATATCTGAGCAATACGTAACATTCAACAATTCTCTCCTATTAGTACATGTATTCTACATGCTATCTATAATTTAAACCACTTAAACCACATCCTAATTAACAGGACTATCACTGTCTTCTCTTAATTTACCATGCACACATACATTTAACACTTAATTTTCAGTTTTTAATCAAGTTCAGAAAACTCTGAAACAAAAATTTCAATCATTAAGAATGTCTTCATTGCCAAGTCTACCAGTATTTTTTGAGGGAACAGTTCAATAGCAGTTAAAGCTTCCCTCTATATCTAATACAATAAAACCTCAATAATATTGAATAATAAGACCACCTTTGTGTCTCTTGAAAACTGGTCTTCATACTGATGTTGAAAAGAGCAAAACAATGAAAATAGACTTGAAAATTGTATTCTTAATTTTGAGGTGGTCTTTTAGTGAGGTTTTACTGTATGTACATTAGTAATAAAGGTAGAATAACACTGATATCTGTGGGTTATGGAACACTGAAAGACTAGATCTTACTTTCTCTGAAGCAGTAGCTAGTTTTGTTCCTTGAGCATTGAAGGTTATGGCAGCAAGTGGATTATCGTGGGCTGGGATCATAGTAACTGCTCTCTGAAATCCGTGCACAGAATCTAATGTTAGCTTTCATGGGTTACTATGCTTTCATTTCAAGTATAAGTAATCAAATTATCTGTTGAATGACAAACTTACGCTACGTAAGAGCGCAAAATAACAAGACAGGTCCTCAAAAAATATCAGAAGTTTGCTTAAAATACACTGAATTACACAGGGCACAATTACTGTTATTACATAAATAGCTAAAGCCATGCATGGCTATAAAACTATTTGTTAATGAAATAAATTCTGATTGCATAAATTCTCGTATCACAGACCTTCATACTTACTGACAGAAAAAACATGCATAAAAGACACAACAAGCCATTTCAATTTAGAATTCAAAATTTGCACAACTTAATCAATCAAATAAATACATCGAAAAACTGTGCCTACCAAGTTCATAGTGTCAAATATTTGAACTTCCCCAATTTGATTACTTCCAGGGTATGCTAGGAAACAATTTTCATTACTAATTGAAAGAGCGCATAATCCGTGCGGATTTGCCGGGGTATCTCTTATAGTGTGTAACACTTTCATGTCCCGTATGTTGTGGATATATAAACTCTCCTCTAGACATACTATCAAACGCTGAAATTATACAAAAATTTAAATAAATATAATTCAATCATTGCATATAAACTCTCCTCTAGACATACTATCAAACGCTGAAATTATACAAAAATTTAAATAAATATAATTCAATCATTGCATATAAACTCTTCCTCTAGACATACTATCAAACGCTGAAAATATACGAAATGTTTAAATACATATAATTAAATCAGTGCATGTCAAAGTAATAAACTAAACAATCAATTAGCTAACTAGTATGGTGAACAGTTTTGTATGTCACCGTGTTCACCTGTATATCAGTTAGATATTGATCATGGTTTGTATTTTCATACTTCCTAACCCTGAAGCATTCTGCAAAATATACTCTATATACATGTATTATACAGTTATAATTTAACATGTTTAACATGAAAACGAAATACACACAATACAACTTACAGTCCGACCTCGTTCATTCATCAGGTCCGAAATTTTATTTCAAATAACACAAAATGGTTTTGAATAGCTTATTTCAATTCAAAGTGCCTAAGAAGATGTATCATTGAGACCTGATGTTTATTTCGGATGATACCAAGTATTCAGATAGATCGTTGATGAATAAATGAGGTCCAACTGTACATGGTTTTATCACCAGTGTGTGTTTTAAATATGGATTGAAGATCATTAATAATGCCAAAAACAGGATTATTTCCTGTACCAACTTACATGCTGTTCATGTTGGGTTGGCAGGTAGGGATATTTTTGGTTTATACATTTTGTTAAACATTTGAATAGTGACAGAGATTGCTATATCACACTGTCATAATTTTAGCAGGGAACATCTGTCATGTTAAAGGAAACAAACATTTTTTAACCAAAAAGGGCAGTGGATTCCTTACACTGTGGGTATTCCTACAAACAGATAAAATAGCCTTATGTCGGGTCACATGATTATATCAGCAAAGATTTACCATTCATCTGCAGATATTGTGTTAAATATAGTTGAGTATTTTAAGTTGTTCATATTATAATAACCATGTGCACACAGTTCATTAAAGAACTGTCAAATAATTTCAACCCATGTGCTATTTAAAATAGCCTATTTTGTTTTCAAAGAATGATAAATTCCAAAGGCTGAAGTCATTGCATTGAACAACAATAAACATTTTTTAAGGTAACACAAGGCTGTCACCAATATAGCACAACTTATAAATATGTATTGCCTTCCAAACTGATCTATATTAAAAGTAAATATACCTGTCTATTCAGTTTGACTGCTAAAATAGAATTAGAATAGCTATAATTGCAGATTTCTGTCCCCTTCTTGAAATGGCAAACTTTCAGCTTCCTTGGGGATGATAAACTCACTATGGCAACAAGACTGCTGGAGAACAACCTTTCCACAATACTGATATCTTCACATACTACAATAAAAACATCATTCAATTAAAACACACATTTTTACACTTAAATTTATTGTCATAAACATTTTAAAAACTGGCAATAGAATTTGAAGGAATATAATTATGTTTAAGGCAATTTATGATTTTCTTCCAAAGTTAAGAAGATTGGTTTGAAAAATCAGTAACAATCATATTAAATATGGACTGCCTTGACGTTGTAAACGAGGATGATTTGAAGTTTGCAGGATAATAAAAAGAAATAAATGGAGAAACTTAGAGACAAAGACAGGTTTCACCCTGCATGCGCACCCTGACTACTACTTGCTGAACTGATCTAGTGACCTCAGGCCCGGATCCAGAAATTCCAGAATGGGGGGCCAACCAAGAGACAAATGACCCCTCCCTTAAGGGGGCTGTGCGACATGAGTGCGAGGTTGGTGCAGGAGGGGTTGCCCCTCCTTTACAAGGGATTTTTTTTACAATATAGGTATGAATTGTGGCTTCTGGTGCATATCGGAGTCTACATTTTGAGGACTCATTCGTGAGAATTGCACAAGTTTGTTAAATATACCTGTAGAACAACCCTTTCATACAAGTACCAACATTGCAACACATTCCAGGGGACACCACCTCCTGAACCAACCCCCAGTCAGATCACCCTTGGAAATTTTTTACAATATAGGTATGAAACGTTGGCTGCTGGTGCATTTCGGGGTCTACATTTTGAGGACTCATTCATGAGAATTGCACCAGTATTATCTTGTTAAATATACAGAACAACCATTTCATACAAGTACCAACATTTTAACAAATTCCGGGGAACACCCACCTCCTGAACCAACCTCCAGTCAGATCTCCCTCGGAATATTTTTACATTATAGGTATAAAATGATGCATTCTGGTGCATTTTGGGGTCTAAGAACGACCAATTCATACAATTACCAACATTTTAACAAATTTCCAGGGGTCATCCCTCCTGTACCTACCCCCAGTCAGCCTTAAGTAAAAACCTTCGTCACAATTGAATTAGAAGAGAATCATAAAGTCTGTTGATTATGTTTCAATGAAATAGTGTAGTAATTAGAACTTTCATGCAGATTTTGGCAGCAGTTGACTCTTTAAAGTCCAAAATGAACATGATCAGGGAGCACACTAATGAACTGTATTAATATAGCTGCATAATTACTTTGTCTACAAACAGGTTTAGGTATGCTCCCTGAAGTACAATATATGTGGATAATCTCCCGCATAAAATAATTGACAACGACAATAACTGGTGGTAGAGCAATGGCCTTCAGAACAGGGGGTCATTGTTCGAGCCCTGCCAGAGGCAAACAGGGGGTCATTGTTCGAGCCCTGCCAGAGGCAAATACATTATATCTAATTCGAAGAAAATTGTGCTTGTAAGTTGTATACAGGTTAGTAAATATATGAGACTGCACGCTCGCCAAATGGGTTTTTCGGTGGCGATGTAAAATATGCCTTAAGTGACTATAATGGAATTAGAATTAACTTTTTATTATTTCTTTTTAAATATCTGATAACAAAACATTTACCATACATATCATAACCACTTCCAATTTAGTTAGAAAATTAACCTTTTTTGCATAATTTAGTTTTAGTTACCAACGTCCTATGGGATTTACCCGTAAAGTGTGTGCACATTCACCTGATGTCAAATTATCATTATTGTACCTTCAGTATAACATACATGTACATTGTTTTTACACACATTTAAAAAAAATGTGAAAATATGAAAGTAGGCTTATTCTGGAAAAAATAAAATTCTTTTATTTTACAAAACTTTAGGCCCAAGTATTACATTCCATTCCATAAATTATTGAATTTATTTAAATTATTTTAAGAAAATTTTAATGAATTCAGTAATATGATTGAGGTGTCAAATTTTCACAACTCCCATTCAATTGTTTATCACTAAAACACCACGACAGGAAATCAACCATAAATCAATGTATTTCATTTAAAATGCTAAAAGAGTAGTAACCTTAAGACCTTATCAGTGGATATAATTTTTTATTAGGAATAGAAAAAGGTCACTTCTCAGCCTACTGGGGGAGCCAGGGCCCCTTGGTGGATCCAGGCCTGGACCTATTGTCTGAGCATTATGTATCAGGTGCACTTTTCCCCTTACTTTACTACATGAATGGTGGCACTAGCGTTTTAAGGCCAACCGTGATTGAGTCTTAAATGTAGGAAGGGGAGGAGTACATATTGATAGGGGTAATATAGCCGCCCAGTGTGCTTGGTCAGTAGGACACCCTGCTAGTACTGAGGGAGTTGGGGTTCATACCCAACACTGGGTGCAGTTTTCTCCTTACTAGTACTACACATATAAACTGTGTGTGCCTAAATGGAATCTGTTTTTATTGACAAAAAGACACACCTTCACTGTCGACCATATAATTGAAATTCAAGTTATTTTTCTACTCTAAAGAATTCAAAAAGTGTGACCGATGAGGGGCTTGAAACCCACGACCCCTAAACACTAGTACAGCGCTCTACCGACTGAGCTCACCGGAAGGCTGTCTAACCCCACAACATTACTAGATTGATGTGAACATAAATAAAATGTCCGCAACAAGACAGCATCTGCAGCAACATTGGAAACGTCGACAGATCATAAATTTTCTATTGAAAACGAAAATGGCTGAAGAAGCATAGGTGTTTCATTAAATTCGTGCAAGCCCCAAATTAAATAGAAAATGATGTCATAAATATTTTTAACTAAAATTTCACCATTGTCATAAATTTGGTCCAGCTTCTCCACAGACGTCAGTGAAAACAACTTGTATCCAGTCTTTTTCCCAACAGCCAATGACCTGTAAACAGAAAGACAACCGTGATGAAACAAGTAAACATGGATTCGTGACAATGATTGAATGAAATAAACACAGCTGTCACTGATAATACAATGAAAACGAAAACAAAACTGTTTTATCTTACGAGCAGTCTTGATTGAAGTTAACGAACAACAGCTCGGACTGTTCGTCCCCAGCTTGACTTGCAAGGTTCATGAGTCCAGTCAAGCCTCTTGACACACCTCCGTATAAGTAATCCGTGATTGTTACTAAAGTGTATTGCGCATTTTATCTATCTTTCAATTACTGTTTACTTCGGCTGACATTTTGAGACTAACCTACTTCTCTGGAACCTGATTGGTCCAAATTCACAATATCTCGGACAAAGTCGTTTCCTATCCCAAATGAGCGAAAATAAAACAACGTTCAAAAAGAGTAATTCGCAAACCAGACAGATTCGTTGTGTCAAAGACCTTTAATATGGTATTTAGGTCTTTGGTTGTGCTATGGAGTAACTATGCATAATTTGTACGTGCCACTTAATTCTTTATTCATTTTAAAGAGATGCGCATATAAATAATAACTTGCATGTTATGACTATTTTTATTAAATGATTCCAATATGTATACTTTGCCGAAAATTTCTGTCTCCTAAACATAGAGACGGTACTGTACAATAAGAGATATATTTTAAATTACCACATTGTCGTATATATATAATAACTTATACAAATGCCTGGGTGGTAAGTACGTACGTAATGCTTAGAGAACTGGAGAACTCAAGCTGGCCAATCTAATTAATACTCTGACACACATTAACAAACTGTGGCAGGAATGGGTTAATTTCAAGATTGAGTCTAGTTACTGGTCACCTGTAATTAAATACTATGTAATAATTATTGGTTAAGCCGTATAGATGTTAATATTGTGTTGTCCATTACACATTTTATGGTAACAGTTTTATATAGTCCTACTATACTAGTCATTGAGTATCTTATTCAGTGACATTTCATGCTTCATGAAAATCTCATGCGTTTGGCTCCAAAAAGGGTATAAAAGACAGAGTTGCCAACACTCGTAGCGGATCCGTAGTCCAGTGGTAACGCGCTGGACTTGTAATCCAGGGATTGCAGGTTCGATTCCCCGCTCCATCAATAACAGTCTTTCGGACGAGACTTTAAAAAACGAGGTCCCGTGTATGATTTACATCGAGCACGTAAAAGAACCAGGGGTGCTTCTGAAACTGGAGCATCTCCTGTATCATGCACGGATACTGGTAAGTTCGGTAAATAGCAAGTTCGGTAAATTAATATTAACGTTCGTGTCTTTCAGAGGTTTCGGTAAAAACATGTTTTGTTTACATTGTACAATGACATATAGGCTTAATAATAGGATAGTACCTTAGTCAACTCGTACCCTTTCTTTGGTCAACTCGTACCTACCCAATTCAACTCGTATCGAATTTGGTCAACTCGTACTCTTTCTATGGTCAACTCGTACCTACCCGAGTCCCCTTTTTTCGTAAACTCATATACCTACACAAGTCAACTCGTACCGAATTTGGTCAACTCGTACCTACTCAAGTCAACTCGTACCCTTTCTTTAGTCAACTCGTACCTACACAAGTCAACTCGTACCCTTTCTTTAGTCAACTCGTACCCTTTCTTTAGTCAACTCGTACCTACAAAAGTCAACTCGTACCCTTTCTTTAGTCAACTCGTACCTACAAAAGTCAACTCGTACCCTTTCTTTAGTCAACTCGTATCTGCACAAGTCAACTCGTACCCTTTCTTTAGTCAACTGGTACCTACACAAGTCAACTCGTACCCTTTCTTTAGTCAACTCGTACCTACACAAGTCAACTCGTATCGAAGTTGGTCAACTCGTACCTACACAAGTCAACTCGTACCATTTCTTTAGTCAACTCGTACCTACCCAAATCAACTCGTTCCGAATTTGGTCAACTCGTACCCTTTCTTTAGTCAACTCGTACCTACCCAAGTCAACTCGTACCGAATTTGGTCAACTCGCACCTACACAAGTCAACTCGTACCATTTCTTTAGTCAACTCGTACCGAATTTGGTCAACTCGTACCTTTTCTTTAGTCAACTCGTACCTACCTAAGTCAACTCGTACCGAATTTGGTCAACTCGTACCTCTCATTTGTTATTACTTTTTATGCCCCCACTCTGAAAGGGGGGGGGGCATATAGATTTGCCCTTGTCCGTCTGTCCGTCCTTCATGTCGCCCGTCCGTCCTTCCGTCCGTCACAAAATCTTGTGTCACTCATATCTCCAAAAAAATATGAGCCAGAGTCATAAAACTTTACAGGAATGTTCACCAGCCTATGTAGTTTTGCACCTGGGGTTTCATGTTAGGCTGTGTCCAGTAAGTGCAGAGTTATGTCCCTTGACTTAGTTAAAATATGGCCTACGGAGTATGCAATCTTGTGTCACCCATTTCTCCAATACAATATGAGCCAGATTCATAAAACTTAACAGGAATGTTAACCAGCATGGGAAGTTTTGCACCTGGGGTTTCATGTTTGGCTGTGTCCAGTAAGTGCAGAGTTATGGCTCTTGACTTAGTTAAAATATAGTCTACAGAGTATGCAATCTTGTGTCACTCATATCTGCAATACAATTTGAGCCAGATTCTTAAAACTTTACAGAAATGTTCAACGGCCTATGTAGTTGTGCACCTGGGGTTTCATGATTGGCTGTGCCCAGTAAGTGCAAAGTTATGGCCCTTGATTTTGTTAAAATATAGCCTACAGAGTATGCAATCTTGTGTCGCGCATATCTCCAATACAATATGAGCCAGAGTCATAAAACTTAACAGGAAGGCTCACCAACCTGTATAGTTGTGCACCTGGGGTTTCATGTATGATTACGCCCAATAAGTGCAAAGTTATTGCCCTTGACATATCATTATAATCAGTAAAGTTGTTCACTTGGTATTTTTCATACACATTCACAAACTATGAACAGAATAATGGCATTTGCTTTTGTGACAAAGGCTGCATTGTATTATTTTACCGAAACATCCACATCAATCATACTACAAAATCAATTTACTGAACTAGCAATTTACCGAAACCTCCGTAAATCTCATGCACTATCCTCCAAAAATCTAATATGACTAACATTCTCCCGGAGACGTCGCCCATATGGGAAAGCGGTGGAGACGATAAATAAACGCAAATACAAACAAACTCTGTGCTCAGAACACGGACATTCTCAACGTAGATTTTACACTTGTTACGAACTGTGCCACCTCTTTATAAATAAATTAAGGGTCTTTTGTGTTACTATTTATATGTATCTAAATAGTGATGCATTTCTTTATAATGAATATTACACGCAGATTATTGATGATTATGACTTTAAAATGACGATCAAAGTATGAAATACATGTGAGTGAATTTGGACATTTATGAATTTTATTTTCAACTGGCAATTGGTATAATCTTAGAAATATTGTATAACAGTTTTCAAGTATTTAAAGCTTAAATCATCAAATGCAATTTAAAAGGTTAACTATACATTTAGCAACTGTACTCAAAGCAAAAATGACATGGCTCAATGTCCCCTTAAATTCTCCATGTTTTTTTTTGGTAATCAGTTAGATAATTCGTTACTATTCCATTTCCATAGATATTTGCTCTTACACCTCCCCAATCACTTATATTTCTTAGACCTGTGTTTCCCTGGCATTGTGTGGGAGGAAATGTCGTGTCCACGTATATTATACAGGTGACGTTCCCTGTAGCATTATTAACATCTGGAACCAATATATACTGTTAATTAACCTGAGACCGATGTATATATTGGTCACTGTTAATAAAAATCTTTCTTATAAAGGCAATAAGGTATCACGGAGAACGGTGAATACTGTAGAACTACATAACAACATAAACTAGAACGAGGCAATAATTTCTGTGACGTATTTCTTATAAAACATATTCTTCTAAATAGTCTAAGAGCAAATCATATCAGAAGATACGAACGTGAGGAAAAATGGAACGTTTCTTTGCGCTGTTAAATCGTCTTTCGGGTAAATAAGTTTATTCCGAATGTGACCTTCAATAAAGATGGCGGCGCCCATGTAGATGTTCTGGCTAACTGAGTGTGGTTACATAAATGTTGTTAGGCGTCAAAAATGTAGTCAAGATATATTTAAAATGTCTATTCCTGCAACAGTTAGTGGTTTGATCAGGAAATCAGCTTTACACGGTCACTCATGTTGTAAATTGGCATTGAAGCGACAATGGAGCTCCATGGCATCGACTTCAAATCGGACAGGGTTTCCATTTATTTCAAGACAAGTAAGCAGATAGTGCATTTGTTTAACTTCAGCTGATAAAAGGGATTAACTTAATATCCATTCTGCCATGCGACACTGAAAAAGATCTCGTTTCTTTTAAAAAAAAATGTGAACGGTACCTCCACACTCCCGATAGGTTATTGAGTTGAACCTGTAAAGTAAATAAAGGGGGAAAATTGCACCCGATGTGGGGGCTCGAACCCACGACCCCCTAACACAAGTACAGCGTTTAACCGACTGAGATAACCAGATGGCTGTCTAACCCCACACCACTACATTCCTACCCCTTCCGGCATTTGAGGCTCGACCACCGTGGGCCGTCAAACACCGCTGCTACCATTAAAGTAAATCAAGGTGGAAAAGTGTGCTCGATGTGGGGCTTGAAGTTGAACCCACGAACCCTTAAACACTTGCATGGCGCTCTACCGACTGAGCTAACCGGGCGGCCGTCTAACCCCACACCACTACACCTGTGTACTTGGTGAAAAGAGATAGACAACACGATACCCTGGGCCTGGTGATACCTTTAGTGATGTGGGTCAGATGGCTACCTGGTTAGCTCAGTCAATAGAGCACTATCCTGGTGTTTAGGGGGTTGTTAGTTGTGAGCCCCACTTTCCATTTGATTTACTTCCTTGGTGGCAGTGGGGTTTGACAGCCCATATAGATGGTAGTTGAGGAACAAATGCCAGAAGTGGGAGGAATGTTGTGGCCCCATTAACTCAGTCGGTAGAGAACCATACTAGTGTTTAGGGGTTCATTGGTTCGTCTTAACCTGCGGTATAAACAACAATATACTATTAAGATCTTGCTCGAATCGCAATGAAAACAAAGACAGGATGTTACCTCTGGTTGAACTTCAATCAGTCTAAATTAAATTTTGTTTGTACCTGGTCCTCTGGTTAAAACCCATTTTTAACAATAGTTTGCAGATTTTGTCTATAAAATATTTTGCTTTCTTTTGCAGTATTCCAGTAAGCCTAAGGTTGCTGCCACTACATGTCATACAGATTCAAACTTAGATAGTAATTTGAAACCACCAGAAAAACAAAATCACAAAGTCATTTTAATCAACGTACCAAAAGATGCACGGAAGTTCAGTGAACAAAGTAATGAACATACGGCTGAATCAGAAAAAACAAACAATGACAGTCAGTTTGGACCAACTGCAAAAGGCACTCAGGAATTTACTGTTTTTCTAAGAAATAGTTCTCTAACATTAAATGTTAACAATGGTATTAAGAAGAAAAAGGAGATGGAAGTTTCAATTCCAAATCAAGACCGGGTGGTTAAGCTTAATTTTGATTATGATGATGGATTAAAAATTGATAATACTAATCCAGCTGCCAATATTGAGTCTGTATCAGAAATCACTTGGAGAGAAGCAAAGTTGGATTTCTCCAAATTACCTCGGTACTATATGAATCTATCCAAAATTCGACTAACAGGTATGACTTGAAATTTATTTACCTCAACACTTTTACCTCAAGCCAGTGTCAGTGTCATGGTTTTATTTCTGTTACATACTGGATACTCTGTGCAGATTATCCAACATAAATACAGACACTGCTTTTTAAAATATTTCAGCATGATCCTAGCAATAACTGGGTGTTAACTACATTTATCAAGAGTCACAATGTTTCTCCACTGTTCTGCGCACAATTTCTTTCCATGACTTTTAATTGTTATATGATTAGATCAGACTATTATAGGATGTAAATATGAATGCTCTTTAATACTAATAATACCGGACAGGCATTTCATGTGTTCATGCTTATGCTGGAAAAACATATCTGAAATCATAATAATACTTTAAATTAATACATACCCAAACATGAGTAAAGAGTACACCACTGTGAACATGAAACTGACTGGTGTATGCAATTTCTCTTTATCTCAGATTAACAACAAGTATTGGTTTACAGAAACATCGTTTTATTGATAATATGTAACAATTACTGTGCCATGTTCTGTTATTGGTTATGATTTTACAGTCTTGTAATATATTTCATGTATTGTGTTATTATAGGTTTGGTTGTTGTTACAACAATGGCAGGATATGCTATTGCACCAGATCCATTCTTACTTCAAACATTTCTGTTATGTACAGTGGGAACTGCCCTTACATCATGTTCAGCTAATGCCATGAACCAAGTAAGTGATGCGATACTTTCAATAAAACAGAACTTAGAGATGTTGGGGTTCCACTAGGGGCTAAATCTCAAGCGTCATTTTGATGATGTTTAACCTGATTTACCATTTTATAGCCCAAATATCTATCATTTAGAGAAGAATTGTCCCGTTGGCCAGAACTAGAGCGTCAAAATAGGGCTTTTTGGAAATTCCAACAGTCAATACGAGGATCATATGGAACCCTTGTTGATGGTGTCACAATACACATGAAGCGTAACACAATATATTACAATGTATCGGCAGCATCTTTGACAACTATGAGTTTTCATGACTAGTTAATTGCATACCTGTAAAAGATCGGTATGCTCATTTCATATCGTGCAACGTCCCTAAAAGGAGTTGTGAAAGCTAGCTATTTTGTGTCTCTCAGAATTTTCTTGTTTATTTAGATATTTAATAATATATATCTATGTTAAGTGACTTGAATATTCAGTTATGATATACATTGTAAGAAATACAATATTCAAAGTCACACAATGTTATAAAGTTTGGTGTGTCTAATGTATCTGATGCAATGAAATCTTGTTAAATTTTTCAGTACTTTGAAATTCCATTTGATTCTCAAATGAACCGAACAAAAAATAGAGTCCTTGTACGTGGATATTTGAGGTAAGCTTTCAATTCACTATTTTTCATTTAAAATTTCTTGTATCGAGGACGCACATTCGCCGATGTGTTTTAGACCATTGATGCAGTGGTTTTGTGGTATACTTGCATTAATATGTAAGTTTTAATGTCTATTTAGGAATAGTTTGCACAAAGTAATTTTATGCTCCTTACATTTAAAACATATCATTTTGTGTTATTTATACAAAATTTTATCACTGAGTAGGTGAAAATCAACTAGTGAAATTGGACATTTTTTATTGAAAGATGCTCTGATAATTGACACAGTACATGTAGTTTCTTTGTAGCCATACATGTATTGTCAGAGCTTATCATACCCCCACAACAATAGCTTAAAGCCGCAGGGCTCTAGAAATCCATGAGCCCAGCGTTCCGGACTAGTCTAATGCTGAACTGGGCTACCAACAGTTGAGTTGAAGTAAGTCCCGGACAAGTCTGTTTTTAAAGCTAACCAACATCAGCAATTGTTCAGTTGTAAGTCAAATCTTACTTGTGATTATTAATTTTAGACTGTGGCGCTATCTTTGTTACGAAATTGACCGATATTCTCGGACAACTACTGAACTAGCTTCCTATGTCAGACAAGTCAAATTTTACGTTTCCATTAGTCCGAAACAAGTGTCATTGAAAAAAATCAAAGAGCCCTGGGGGGTCCATAGAAGTCATCCAATTGCAAAACATTTGCTACTACTTCAGGTTAGAATGGATTCCAATGAAACTTACATATGATCACCATGAAATGTGGATTGTACTTGGCATATGTTTTACTATAGGTTAGAATGGATTCCAATGAAACTTACATATGATCACCATGAAATGTGGATTGTACTAGGCATATATTTTACTATCAGTAATAGCATTGAAAGGTTTAGGTCCATTGGACTTTGACAAAGAGTATACAAATGTACTTTAACATTTCTATGGTACACCATGATTAGTAAATGATAAAATTACCATCTATTTTCTCTAACAATGTGGTGTTGCAGGAGTTATCTATGTCTGCTATAGCTCTACTTTGTTGTACATTAACATTGTTCTCAAATTACGTAACATTCATTTTGATGTTTTCAGTCCATTACATGCGGTCTCCTTCGCTGTGATAACGGGATCATTGGGTCTAACTATGTTGATGTATGGTGTGAATCCGCTAACTGCATCCTTGGGAGCATTCAATCTAGGACTATACACTCTTGTCTATACACCTATGAAGAGATATAGTATATTGAATACATGGGTTGGTTCCATTGTTGGAGCTATACCACCTATGATGGGATGGACTGCATGTACTGGAATGTTGGAACCAGGTAAAGTTGTTGATAATTATAGCCTATTTTAGGTAGTATTAGGGATGCTCTTCATCAACAATGAAAGTCGGTCCATCTTTTAACGGTTGCAGACTTGCAGTATGTTTGTATTGTATTTCTACTTCAGTTTTAAATGCTCACATCCGTTATATGTGCAGGACTTATTTCATGTTTGACTTGCAGCATGTTGGTTGGTAACAGCCACATATTGAAAATTACCAGTGTTTGCTGGATATATCTTAACTTGAAGTGTTGTTTATTGTATTGATGCATTATGCAGCATAATCAATAGAATCTGATATTAATATGGATTTTGAAATATCAGTACCCTTGGAAAATCTTCTGGTCTTCTGAGTGGTCAGTAAGTTTATTTTACCATTGTACATGTATTGCCAAATTACCTATAATTAAGGGAAATATTGACCGTCAGCCAGATTTCTAAGGGTCAAAATCTGGCTTTTTGGAAATCCAAGAGGTCAAAGGGTCAACTCAAGGCTCAAATGGAACCCTGATACAATGTTAATTCATACAGGTGCCGTCATCACTGACACCCATAGTGTGAACCACAATCTGAATGATAGCATGCTGTACGAAGTCTTTTCAGTTCAGAATGAATTTGAATTATAATATTTTTGTGTGGTAACTAATATTAAATATTAATGTAACTTTCAGGTCAGTTAATACAATACTGTTCATACTATGATTTAAAGCAGCATTTATAGTTATACCAATATGTTTCTTCTTTTTTATTTTAGGTGCTTTCTTGCTTGGAGCTATATTATATGCTTGGCAATTTCCTCATTTTAATGCTTTAAGCTGGAATCTTCGACCTGACTATTCTAGAGGTGGATATCGTATGGCGAGTGTTGTCCGACCAGAACTGTGTAAACGTGTCGCACTGAGATATAGTATCGGAATGATCGGCCTATGTGCAGCTGCACCTTTGGTGGACCTCACTACGTGGACATTTGTTGTCGATTCACTACCATTGAATTTGTATCTAGCATATCTCGCTTGGAACTTTTATCGAAAGGGTGATAGTAATTCTTCTAGAAAACTGTTTCGTTTTACGTTGGTACATATACCAGCCTTAATGATTCTGATGTTAGTCAGCAAGAAATTTGGACGTGATAAAGAAAAGAAAGAATCCACATTGACTTCAGTACAGGAGACAGTGTCATGATTTCAGAATCAACTCTTGAACTGTGTTTGAATCCCTGGATAGTTAATTGTATAAGTGTTTAATTTTGATATATGAGTCCAGACCTTATTTTTATATTTATTACAGGTAATTGTATTGATTAAGTTTTGTTACAGTTATCATGCTATCACTTGTATTTTAACTTGAATTTGCCTGATTATGATTAGGAACTTGGAACTTACTATGTTTTTGGTCCAAGTTTTGAAATTTGTTATATTAATAGTGCGGAGAATATTCTTTGTTTACATTTCAGTACCATAACAGGGCTCAACGCTTATTTCAGTACTATACTGCCCTTTGGGCAACCACCAAAGCTATTTTACCGTCCGGCATGTTTTTTACCTGGCTCACTGTCATGAACTTGATGAAGTCTGGGAAATGAACTCCCTCACAACTCAACCCACCCACATTTTCTTTTTTCACATAATTAACTTTCGTCTCCGAGACTGACTTTGATTGCGGTTGTTGTTGAAGAGTTGAGAGTTTATAATAATTTTTGTTGCCCAATACCATTTTGTTACAGTTAAATTGTTTGGTTGAAATCCTGAGCACATCGGATTCAAAAAATAAGAGAATTCATCTCAACGACATAAACCAGACTATTTACCAGAATCGTCATGACGTAAATAAGATTTTTTATCTCAATTGTTTAACGACATCAATCGCCGATTTTTTCAGTGCTTTATTAGGCTCTTGCGATTAGCATCGATCTCGGACAATCTCCTTTTTAGACAAGTATTTTATCAATAATTACCGATTCCTGTCTTACTTATGGTAAAAATTGTTTATCGGGCAGGCAAATGCTGGAAATTACCTGCCCGTCTCCGAGATTTACCTGCCCCAGGGAATCGGGCATTTCTTAATGTCGAGCCCTGCATACATATCATTTATGTGGAAAACCAAGAAAAGACACAGTAAGTCCAGGCAGTTTTGTTTAAAGTTGTATACTGTTGTACGACCATCTTTATCTAGAGCACAGATGATACTCAACTGATTTTGATTGAATAACTTGCTTGATGATTAGGTTGAAATTTTACACCTTTTGATATGAATCATGATAGATGTGAATCATGATAGACATAGATATGTGTAATCTGTGTTTTCACATATGGGATATCCCGGTGGCGAGGGTAGATAAGCTCAACTCCACTATGTGTTTGCACACCTTGTGAGAACAGTCCCAGTATTAGCATATTATTTTGTTTGTTTCACAATTGCATTTGAACAAAACCTTGAAAGCAAAATGTTAAAGGTTGTGATGATAAAATTTTATTGAATTTAAATATATTTTAGTTACTGACGGTCATTGAAATTTAAGGTAACAAAAAAATACTTGACAAAATGTTGTTTCATTATTATTGCATGTTAATAAATTTAGTAAAAAATGAATACCATGAAACCTATTGACTCGATTCAAAAAAGTTTAAGTTCTCTACGTGCGTCATTTCCTTCCTTTTGCTTATGATTACACCAAGTGTCGAACAGCTAGTTTTATTTTTCACTACCAAGCTCAGTAACAGGATTTCGGATACAAAATTAGATGCAGACATTTATGAATTATTTCTAATGTACATATGTAGATATTTGTTATAAGAAATTAATATCAAATAATTTGGATGATATTTTATCATTATTATTGTTGGGTCACACGATACGTTTTTGTAAGCACATTTGATCATTTATTTCAGCCTTCAGATTTTTATATTTATAAGCAAATCTTTATCGCTTGCATTTTCCTTGTTCCGATGGCTGTTTGAGTTAACAAGGTTTTACAGTATGTAGTCCAAGGTTAACAAAGTGAAATAGTGGTCTATAACTTCCATTTACCTAGCATATAAGGATTAAGGATATTGACTGTTCATTAACCTTGACTAACTTTCATTACATGTGGAAATACTATACACCTCTTAACTCTAGTCAGCAGTAAACAAATATAACAATAAAGAGATTAACATGGAAGGAATGTAACTGTTGTGTATGCCAACACTGGGTTCAATTTGAAGTCAGGAGTATTTTTTATTTTGAAATATGCACTGTGGAGATTCTGCTTATTATAACAAGATGTACCTCTAGTGAGTTTATGCATTTATAATTAGCTTTCTTTAACAAGTGTTCATGAGAACTTGCAACATGTTAAAGATAAATTTATCAATTTCTTTTTCGGCACAGCCGTACTAACATGGTTTTGCTTTTTGCATATCAGTGCTGTGTAAACCAGTCTAATCTTACGTTTACCACCAAGGCAATTTCTCTTCAACCAAACAAAGTTTGTAACCTTGACGCGGATTGGTTAACCTTTCAATAAAGGGTATGTAACCTTACAGATGTCCACTGAATTTCGGTGAGTTTACCGAAATCCATTTTGGATCTGGAGTGACCAGCAATCGTGATATCTTGGCATTTTTATTTTGCACAATAAACCTTAAAAATGCGCTGACCATCTTCTTTAAGATATTTCTTGTTTTAACTACTTGTAATTATTGTTCCAATCCCGATGGCCCGACACAACGGCTGTACTCGGGCGCATTATATCATTATACACCATGTGTAATAAAATACATGTGTAATAGAATACATTGTGTTAGTGATGATATGAAAGTGACTGTAATTACAATTTTTATATTCTTAATGATGTCTTACTCATTTGTTTATGTTACACTGGTTTTATAGCAAGGTCCCATAATAAAAATGTTGAGTCAAACGGAAGTATGGTAAATATTTATTATTTGCATGTTCTGTACAAGTAGAGATTTTTATGCAAGTTTTCATTCGACAGCTAAAGTTACCATTAGAAAAAATGTTATGTGCAGTACTAAAGTATAAATGTAGCATTATGTTCTCGCATTGACCCGGTGTGTTTGGAATGGACGGATTATGTTTGTGTGGTATTTGAGTATTTTTTATTATGTTGGAAAGATTGAACTACTATGCCTAATTTGTTGTACTTTTATCCGTTAATTTTTATGAAATGATAAATTGTGAAACACTATAGTAGCTGTTAATTAGTTTCTTCTATCCTGGTCTGCATTCACATTTCACTTCTTGTAAATATAATCCTACAGAATTTTGTTTTTAAAATAAAAAATATCGGCACCAAAAATAGAATTAAGTTCTAACCATCATTGATTTGTGGCTTAGCTCCCCTGATGATCAATCTTGGTAAAACCAAAGACAGCACTATTCTTGCCTGACACAAATTACAGCTGTGGAATAATGCCAACTGAGGACAGGCAGGATCAAGTCAAGTTGTCCAAATAATGAACCCATCGGAAAGTATCAGTGCTCGACATTAAACTCGATGCCATTGCACTTTGTAACAACCCAACAGACATAGGTACCACTCAACTTGCTGCAGCAGTGCATTACAGTAGTTAAACAGACAACTGTTGGTAATGGCATTTACATAAACTGTTGATTAGTGTATTGTGCTAAGCATAAAATTTCCAGTCTTTGTCTTCACAATGAGTCGCTGTTATTCGTGCTCAAGTTGGCTCACGAGATATTGAAGAACAATGCACAACATCATGTGAATGTTGCTCAGTTGTTAACAGTTAATGCCTAGATATTATGTTTAAGTTGGTTAAAATGAATACATTGATCGACTTTCATTTCAAGTTCGTCTTCTTTTACTTCATTTTAAATAGTGACAAAATAAAACCAGCCCTATTTTATAGCGGAAAAGGTTGTCAGAGTACTTGTATGTTTTGTTTAGTGTATATCAATGGAAGACGATCTAATTTATAAATGCCATTCTGATTCATATATATGACTTGCTATTTTTTGTGATTGCATATGTCCAGACTCATAGCTGCAATTGTTCAATCTTTTTTGGTAATCATATGCATTCTCCAACACTGGATGAGGTCCTAGCCTCTGTGGGCAAGTGGTTATGGTCACCGACTTCAAATCATTCGCCCCACACTGTGCAAGTTTGGATCATAGAATTGATTAGAGAACCATCAAGCTGGCTTTCTAAGTTACTAGCAACTCTAGACTCATTATAATTACAAAAATCAAAGCCAATAAAAAGAACCAATACATTTTTACTATTTTTTTTGTTCTTCATATAATCATAAATAACACAGAATGAAAAATATGTACAGTAAATGAAAAAAGAACAATGATTGGAACACTACAGCAACAGAAAGTTCATCTTAATTGTAACACAAAGTTGATTATATCTTACATTTCTTGGCTTTATTTATTTCATGCATAAGTTCTTTCATGTATTGTATCTCTCTGTGTAGAGATTCAACTTTCTCTTTCAGTTCATGATTGTTGTTCGATAGTCGCGCTTCCTGTTCCTGCAATGTTTCCTTTTCATTTCTCTTCTTCACTCGATATCGAGTGGCGGCATTCTTGTTTTGCATTTTTTTACGTAAACGTTTATCTGACACAGTGCCTACACTGTAATCAGAGTCATATGGAGAAGACTTGCATTTAGCTCGTTTACTTTTTGATTTCAACTTGGTAAAACTTTCATCAGAAACCTGAATGCTTTTCGCAGAGCTAAAGCATGTTTCGTCGCTGAGATAGCTTGAATCAATAGTGGAGAAGTCTTCTGAAGACTCAAATGGTGAAGATGGACCGGAGGACAGAACTGAATCGGTCTCGTTGCTCAGTGGTGAACAAATATAACTCACTTCGTCGATTGAACTGACTTCTGACTGTGTTATTGAAGTTCCTAGCTCGGTGGATAAGCTGATTTCAACAACATCGCCATTACCCAGTGATATTTCTGGCTGAATAAAGTCTTCAAATGTATGGAGAATCTCACTGTGTGAGTCAACTGTGGCAGAATCACAACCACTGAAATCAAACAATGGAACTTCAGCCACTGGAGACGTAGCAACTGGAACCTTTTTTGATGACTGGACTTCAACTGGCTGTAAAATATCCAAAGAAAATTCAGTTTTTATTGGCTGCTGTTCAGTTAGAAGTGCTTTCAGAAGTTCAAATGCAGATGCTTTCATGCCTTCTTTCCTGGGTTCTGACTTGACTTCGACATAGTTTGACGAACTTAGCAGTGAGGAAATATCAAGAACTTCAGCTCCAATTTTCTTGACTGGTTTGGTACTTTCAGTTGCATTAAAATCTGAGGAGTCTAAGAATGGCTCCAAGTCCAATGTCTCCATCCATTCTTCACCAAGAGGGTCTGAAAAGTAATGAAAGGAACACTTTTACTGTTTGTCTTATAAACTGTTCTCGCACTAGATTTGGCATTTATAAGATTGTTCAAAATAAAGTAGCCACTATGCACAAGGACTATCATCTGAAATTTCCCCATAATACTTAATAATAAACTTTTAAGAGAATTTGTGGAACATTATGCCCCCTGTGACCTCGACCCCAAAATTAAAAGGGTTCCTCTGCTACCCATGATGAATGTGTGGACCAAGTTTGAGGATGATAGGTCAAGGGGTTCTCGAGTTATTGACCGGTTACAAAAAGGATACAGACGGACAGGTGCAAACCAATATGCCCTCTCTTCTTCGAAGGAGGCATAATAATACAAGAACTTCAGCCATAAACGTCAAGTTAATAAACACAAGTCAACCTTAGTAAAGGGTAATTAAATTCAATATATGACAACAAATTAAAGTTAAGCAAATATTTTGATAAAATATTAATAGATCTACACCAATTAAAGAAATTGTAATTACCTTCAGCAGAATCTGGAAGAAGCAGGTCTTCCAGAGTCTGATTGGCAGCATTTGATTTCTTTAGACCCTCATCAAAACTTATGTCAAGAATGCTACCATCAATATCTAGGTCATCGGCAAACAAGTTTGCCGACAGACCCAATGGAACTTCTAGGAATTCCATCTGAGACTGTGAATCCACTGTACTGAACATATTCCGCTATGTTCGTGTGCTGTATGTATGAGAAACTGTCTGTGGCTAATGCCAGGTATTGGTCGATATGAAGGGACCTAGAAATAAGAAGGCAATCAGTTTAAGAACAGATCTATAAAATAATGACAGCATATTAGAGAATTGGGGCAATATACAAGTAGAAGATACAAGTGACATCTGTCAATAAGAATTAATAGATACCCGGTAACATTTCATTATATTCATCATATAAATAAGATATAGTTCTAATTGAATCTTAGCAGGCTTAACTAGGCAATTATGACCATTTTATATTTAATAGGTCACAAGTTCGATCCGATGAAGCCACGATAAATAGTTCAGTTCCAAACGAAGTGAATACCTTATAAATAAACATACGAGTTTAGGCATGGTGTTAATGAACTTTTTGAATTTAATTTAACCAAAGAACAAATTGAAAACAGTAATATATTCGTTAAAGCAACTTATAAAAAAAGTCCGCCACGTGGACGAGAAAGAATCCGTCAGTCTCAATAAGAATTATTAATTAATGTCATATTAGAATAGAATATTGCTACTAAGAAAATGTTTTCACAGTACATGGTATTATAATATGCTATCTTCGTCAGATAAACAGCGATCAACTGTCATAACACACGAAAACTGACTAATATCAACAACGACAGTTCAATATGGCGGACAAGCGTACGAAATGCGCATTAAGTGGGCATATTTATAATTGAACACACTTCACGAAATTCACAATAATATAGAAAATAAAATTATACTCACGCCATGGTGATAAGTAAATTGAGTTATTGTGCAAAGCTGTGCTTTGGCACGGGCCGTCTGTTTCCGACTAAGCTCCCATTATTATCAATAATATTTTCACGTTACTGTATTCGTCACCTTGAGAACATGCTATGCGGCACGCACAACGTTGTCGGATATTTCCCTCTATCGACTGATTAGTATTATTGCGCGTTGTGATTGAGATTGTTTGAGAATCTAAAAAATCTATAATCAAAATGTGTATTATTCATATTCTTACTTTATATATGTTGAGCAGAAACAATTTTTCTAAAAGGTGAAATTTTGTATTTAAAATATGATTGTTTCTGCAGGATTATATATCTGACGCGGAAGAAATCCAAATGTAAATCGGTCGAAAAAGTTGCATCAGACAGAGTTGGCGCATTGCCAAAGGTCGCTCAGGGAAATAATAGTCTGTTCATTGGATCATACGGACACACCTCTGACGTTACACTTATTTTTATCAACAAAGGTTTATAAATAGCTCATCGTTCTAGATCTTGACTCGGCTATTTCCGCACGCATGCTACGTCAATACTCGTGTATACACATGTTGACATTTACCACTCCTGAAAGATATAATTTGTCTGTCGTCCAAATAAATGGACTATTTTTCTATTTAAGTTTATTTGAAATTCGCCCCGCATTTCCGTTTGAGGTCCGAGCTAGTCGTCATCACGGAAGTCGGGTTTTGCACATTGTGCAGCAGTTATGTGCATTTCCGAGACACTGGCATGTATCTGCTGCACCTGTGTACTAGTGTACGACCCGTGGTATAATAGGCCAGTCAAAATATAAAAAATGGGGGGGAAAAATGCACAGAAATAATTTTAGTGGTTTTGTGTCATATAAGGCATCACATTAAATATACTAAAAGTATAGGACAATCACACGGTGCAAATGTGATTTTTGGGGTAAAATGGTTGAAAATTTGAATACGAATTGGAATTTCTGGAATTTGCCAATAACTGTGTCAAATTCTGCAATAAAACTACCAGAATTACTGTATTTAATTGATATTGCATGCAGTACAAAATACCTAAAGTATAGAAACATTGAACTGTGTTAAATGTGATTTTGGGGGTAAAATTTAAAAAAAATCACAAAAAATGGGCATTTCTGGGATTTGCCTATGACTATGTCATTTTTTCCAATAAAACTACCAGAATTACTTTATTTAATAGATATTGTATTACAGTACATAATACATAAAGTATAGAAACATTGTACCGTATGAAATGTGATGTTTGGGGTAAAACTTTAAAAAAAATAACCAAAAACATGGGAATTTTTGGAATTTGCCAATAACTTTGTCAAATTTTGCAATAAAACTACCAACATTACTATATTTAATAGATATTGTATATGTCTCAATATAACATATGATAACATAATGCTATCAAATCAAACGTGGTTTTGAGGTAAAAGTTCTGAAAACATAAACGAAAATGCTGATTTCCGGAAGTCATATGAATTTGATCAAAACAATTTAACAAACCTTAAATATGTAATATTTTGATATTACTTAACAAATAATATGTATAATAACAAATAATATGTATAATAACGAAAATGCTGATTTAAATATGTAATATTTTGATATTACATAACAAATAATATGTATAATAACAAATAATATGTATAATAACGAAAATGCTGATTTAAATATGTAATATTTTGATATTACATAACAAATAATATGTATAATAACAAATAATATGTATAATAACGAAAATGCTGATTTCCGGAAGTCATATGAATTTGATCAAAACAATTTAACAAACCTTAAATATGTAATATTTTGATATTACATAACAAATAATATGTATAATAACAAATAATATGTATAATAACGAAAATGCTGATTTAAATATGTAATATTTTGATATTACATAACAAATAATATGTATAATAACAAATAATATGTATAATAACGAAAATGCTGATTTAAATATGTAATATTTTGATATTACATAACAAATAATATGTATAATAACAAATAATATGTATAATAACGAAAATACTGATTTCCGGAAGTGATATGAATTTGATCAAAACAATTTAACAAACCTTAAATATGTAATATTTTGATATTACATAACAAATAATATGTGGCGGCCGTAAAAATACTGTTATCATTTCATCCTCCAGGGATAGCACTTATACATTCATAATACTTTTCCCTCCCCACTCACATCTTTTTTATATATTTTTTTACCTATACCACATTGAAGATTAGGCAACGACAGTCATTTTACACTGTAATTTTTGATTACATATTTAAAAAAGGTTACATAGTTTAAAATGTATGTTCATTCTGTTTTTGGGCGGCCTAGTTACCTGTAGAATATTAGTTAACTTTTAACTTTTTATTTTGGAGATACATATAAATTCATTCCTTTCTAGCATAGTTATTTAATTGATCATACTATTTAGTTTTTAAGTTAAACTTTTTTGTGCCGTGTTGAACGACACTCGTTGCATAATGGTATCTTTAAACACTCTACATGACAATTACAATTACAAAGAAAATTATTACACCAAAAAGGATAGTTCCTCTTGTTTCTTCAAATTCCAACACTATTTTTTTCAATCGCTATTTAAAAATTTCATTACCACGCCTTGGATCGCCAGTGCTTGGGAAATATGGTGCTATGAATTATGGATATACTAAGAAACTTAGGACCTACCCGACTATCTCTAAGTGCAGTTCTAAGAGGTGTGTATGTTGTAAGTATTTAGTTTGTAAAAATAATACTATTTCTAATGTAAATGGTAGAACCTTTAACGTTAATATTAAAACTGATATAACATGTACAATGTTCTAGTAAAGATATGGTTTATTTACTTACTTGAACTTTTCCTAACTGTGGTTTACAATACGTTGGTCAGACTGGCCGACAAATAAAAACACGCTTAAGAGAACATATATATAAAATACGATATAATAAGAAATATAAGAACTTTATTTATAGACATTTTAAAATCTCTGGACACTCACTTAACTATGTAACATTTCAACCACTGGAACAAATTATTTATAAAGACAAAGAAACAAAGATATAGAACACGTCATTTAATAGAGTTGGAATGGATCGAGAAGTTACAATCACCCTATCCTCTGGGCCTGAATGACACTATTTATGAACTAGGTAATATATCTCAAAATTTAAATATAGACATATTTTCACTGGCACAAACACGAACCCGCCGTAGAAGATCACATGGCACTAGGGTTAATGGAAATATTAAACGAAAAAGAAGTCATTATATGACTATTCAGGAATTAAACAATATTCTAAAAAATTCAGGCAGACATACTATGTTAAGCAAATTAGCATCACTACATGTTTCCTCCATTAAAAAACTGGATGAGGTTGCCGATGATATAATTACTAGATCACACTCTCTTTATGACACAGCTACTTTAATTCAATCTTATACACGTCATTTCTTACGTCCTCATATAGATAATGAAAAAGATCATGTGAGACATTTTTTCAAACAATGTTTTATCAATAAAGGCATTGATTTTATTGATATACAAAGCGTATTAAGAAATAACACAGTCAAATCTTTAATTCCTTTGTATTTTAAAAATTTAGAACTACCTATTATTTCTTATAAATACAATAAACCGATACGCAATGCAGTATTTAACTATAACAAAATTACTACTCATCTCAATATCTCTGATAACAATTCTGGCCAACATGGAAGTAATTCTTGAGACTGTTCAAATTCTAAATATCTATATAAACCGGCAGGGCATATAATCACAGGCAACCTTAAACTTATATCTGATAAAAAGGTTAGGAATTTAATTTCTAAGGGCCCAAAATACAGGTACCCTAATAAGATAGATTTTTATAAATGTAAAGAACACATTATTGACTCTCTCACAATTATGCAAATAAATGGTATAAAAGGGAACATGCAGATGTGAATGCCCTTACGTCCTGGAAGAATGAAATTATAAAAATCATGGATCAAAGAATTAAGTTTTATCAATCTAATCCTAATCTCCTACCTAAAGAGCCGAAAGTGTCCTTCCGTATTTTCAAAAATAAAATTCAAGAATTATACAACAAATTTGTACTTGTGCCAGCTGATAAATCTTCTAACAACACAGTCATTGTATGACGGTTTTATTATACGGAAGTCTTAAATTATGAACTTAACTGTACTGCAGCATATAGTCCTATTACATCGTCTGCAGAGGATATAATTGACAGACACAGCTCAGAATTGTCTAAATTTAATGTAGAAGTCGCATATAAATGTAAAAAGTTACCAACTATGTATTGGTTACCTAAGCTACACAAAATACCATATAAATCTAGATTCATTGCTAATGCGAGTTTCACTACTACTACACAAATTTCGAAACTTCTCACTGGTTGTTTAACAGCTATTAAAGCTGAAGTTGTTAAATATTGCAATAAAACTTTTGAAAATTCCAATATAAACCTTTACTGGGGCATAAAAAATTCTACAGAAGTTTTGAATAAATTTCAATCATTACATTATAGAGCAACACGTATCTCTACCTATGATTTCTCCACTCTTTATACTTCACTTCCTCATGATTTAATTAAAACAAAACTTACACATTTAATTGAAAAAACATTTGGTAGAAATCAACATGTATATTTGGCCAGCAATGATGAAAGGACTTTTTTTACTTCTACTAATTACAAAAACTTTACCATCTGGACATGTGAGGATGTCTGTGAAGCGCTTAATTTTTTACTGAATAATATATTTATTCAATTTGATAACTCAATGTACCAACAGGAAGTTGGTATGCCTATGGGAACTAACTGTGCTCCACTTATAGCAGACTTATTCTTATTCTGTTATGAAAGAGACTTTATGTTATCCTTATCCAAAGAAAATCAGATGGATGTAATTGAAGCTTTCAACAATACCTCCCGTTATTTAGACGATATTTTAAATATTGATAATGAGTTTTTCCCAACCATGATATATAATATATATCCAGCAGAACTACACCTATCGAAAGCTAACATCTTGGATACACATGCCTCGTTTCTTGACTTGGACATTTCTATAGAAACTGGTATTATTACTACTAAAATATATGATAAACGAGATGATTATGACTTTGAGATTATAAATTTGCCATGGCTTATTAGTGTTATACCGAGAAATACGACATACGGCGTATACCTATCTCAATTAATTAGATTTTTCCGGGCGAATACTTATCTAGAGGACTTTAATAAGCGAAACCTTCTACTGACAGGTAAACTGCTAAAGCAAGGCTATCGTTATCATAAATTATGTAAGACTTTTCGTAAGTTTTGCCATAAATATACAGACATTGACTTAAAATATGACACTAGCGTAAAATCTATGTTAGAGACAGGAATTACTAAACCTAAATTTTATGGAGATTTATTATATAAAATTCGCAAAATTCATAACAGTTGTTACTTTGATCAGTTATTTGTGAAATTAATTAACAAGTTCAAAAGAAAGGGTTATACTCCTGACATAATGAGAACAACTGCAGATAAATTTTTAAGTAATTGAATTCAATTCAAATTTATTGCGCAAGTAAAATCAATACTTGATAGATTTGCACACCTATTTTTACTGCACGCCGGACACTAATGTTTTGAGACTAAATGAAGTTATATTTGTAAACCGTACTTGGTACGGCAGGATATTACTGATCACAATGTCTTAGGGGATTATGTTCGGGACTTTGTAGGCATTGACTTTTGCTCTGGAATTAACATGAAGTGTTCCATGCAGTATCTTAAAACTATCGACCAGCCCATTTGTGAATGTTTTGTGTCGTATTATACATATATTTTTTTGAATTTACGTTAGTGTTGTCCTTGTTTCTTGTTGTCTTGTGATGTTCTCTGTAACTACTTACTTATTTGTTTTTCTCTTGTATATTATCAGTTTATATGGCACAGTCTTGTATAAATAACGTCTCCTTACGCAGCGTATACTATATCTTTATGACGTCATTAAAATTGTATGACGTCACCATACCAAGAAAACTTTTCTATCTACAATGCGATATACATTTTATGACGTCATTTGACAATACCAAGTAAAATTTTCTTAATATTCGTTGGGTGCAGTCGTGTTTTGTGTTTTATTTTCTTATTAGACATATTTCTTTTAGTTATAAATTCCATTACCTATCAATAATATCTAAGAATTTTTATTAGTAAACACATTATCAAGTTGACTTTATTTTAATTTGACATTTTAAGGTTACTTCTATTCTGATGTTACTATTTTAGTTACGGGGAACAAGGTCAGTATAAGGCTGCTTGTTCCTCCGTGCTCGATTAGTTACTGTATGTCTGTTGATATGTACGTGATGGTTGGTTTATTTTAATGATTAGTTACTGCCTACTTAATCAATTTATGTATATATGTTGGAAATCAATGACCATATAGCGATAAGGTGTGAGGTTAGCTAGCTGTTAAATCGATTTAAACCCCCAGTATTTTTTACTGACAGTTCCAAGGCTGTAATTCGCTATATGATTGTTATTTCTGTTTGTGTTATGAATGTTTTATGTTTCCCTTTCCCCTATGCAATTCTGTCACTTTATACAGTGTTCAGAGTGTTTCCTGCCCAATTTTGGCCTATTGTGGTCAGTTGTCTTGAATTGTCCAGTGAGCTTTTCCATCCATTAATTCCCCCCTCCCCCTCCTTTTACTGTCCACTTTGATTCTCTTAATTATTCCTTATGGTCTGTTGGGCCGTTCCTTGTGCCTCCTTAGGTGCGTTATGTTTTGTGGATTGTTGTTTTTCCTGAGGTCTGCGTGGGGAGGTATTATCTTGTGTATGTGGCGTTCCCCGTAGTTACGTATTCTCTCTGTTTTATACTAAAGTGAATTTGTATATATACTATATTTTCACTAAAAGGACTTAAAACATTTTAACATTGTAACACTGGTTCAAAAAGTCACATACATGAGACTGTTTAGTTAATTAATGTAGCATAAGATATACACAAAGTTTTAGTCAAATGCCAAATCTGGGCGGATGGCATTCTCACAACTGACTCCTTTGCATATAGAGCAGACTGAACTGCATTCAAATCCAACTTTCTTGCAGCTACATGCTACTGTACGGCAGCCAGTTCGACAAGTGCACCGTACAACTTTCATAATGTCACTGGATATAGTTTGGTTCCAACTAGTTCCCAGCCCCATTCTAGCGGGTCCAAATCATTGTGTCCTTTCCAGTCCTGTATTTGGAGAAATATCCGCAAACTATGGAACATAGCAGCATCAGATGTAGGTGGTAGTTGTTTTGGATCTAGATAAATTGATGTCTTTGCCACCTTTTCAACGAACGTAGAAAGATGTACTATGTTCAAACTTTGCCCCGGCTGCCCTTTATAAATACAAACTAATGCTTGTTCCCCTGACTGTGTTATGGCCTCCTTGGACACAACATCTGGACTCATATCAAATATTAATGCTGCATTATAAAAATGCTTGTTCTTTTCAAAGAACTTCAGAGCGACCCCTTTGCCAAAACCATAAACTTTGACGTAGTGTCACATCCAAGAATTGCATGAAGGAAAAGAATGTTTTTACACAAGTCTTCACCAAGGTGTTTTTGCAACTTGTGGATGTCCCATAAGACTGGTTCTTTGTTCTTTTTCGGTCTAGGCTGAAAGAAGAGTGGCATGGAGTTTGGGGATGAGTGGTAGCACAACATAACTAAAAGGTCAGTATCATCTCCTACAAGCACAGTTGGTCTTGAAAATGAGCACCGTAGAGCTGTGAGGACGATAAGAACATCTGCATCACCAACTGCATGTAATGTTTGTATTCCGGCTAATTGCATCTTATCCGATAGCAGTTTGATGAACACCTGTTTTTTCTTGCTGTTCGCTAAAAATGATTTCTTCTTTCCGCGATATTTTGTGGTGTCAGTAAATCTTACTTCTGTGCCAACGATTCCCGAATTTCTTCGTACATGAGAATTATCTTTAGTACTAGGGCCTCCTTCATATCCATCAAACACGACAGTAACATTGTTAAACTTGGACTTAACAAAGTGGATGTAGGAATCGCACATTTCACCATATGTTTGACCGTCTCCCCATGGAATCCATTGTAGCAACATTCCACCATCAATGACATGGTCCGTGTCTTGACTTGAGGTAGACTCAATGACACCTGGGTTGCCCTTTGTTTTCATGGCACTAGCTAGTGCTGGTTTGTCAGCAGCTCTCAACAGTCTTGATGTTTCAAACAATACTGGTGGATGAGTGCAAAGGTTAATTAATAGCTCTGGAAGTCGATTTTCTTCTGTGTCTCGATTTGCAGCGCTTACCAATCTCTGAAACAGCCGTTGTGAGTCGATTTTTTTTCTACTTCATCATCAATTTTGACCCCAGCCTTGTCACTCATTGGCACAACTGCATCTTTCTTTCTAAACGTGAATTCTTTCACACTTATGCCAACCATCTCATAATCCAGACAGCTCTTTGTATCTCATCCATACCCCGGCCCCTTGTCAAGCCTCCAACACTTTTCAGACTCCTCATTAGCATCTGCTCAATCACTAAGTCGGTTGATAGCCCTGCCCAGTACCTATCACTCCTTCTGATCACGTGATAACCTTTCATGAAATACGTATAGAGGGCAGGGTTTTCATGTGGTAACTTCAGCATGTTTACCAGGTAAAGGTAAGCTGATTTAGCATACAGATTATGTCCAGCTGCTGCCATATATGGTATCATGGTCTGTAATGCTTGCAGATGTAGCTGCCAATTACCTGTCCGCTCTGCTTTTATGAACTTCCGCAGTAATTCAAACATGTCCATGTACTGTAGCCGTAGACTTGATGTTCTACTTTCTTTTCTTACTTTATCACAATATTCTGTAATTCTGTCCTGAATGGTTCTTATCACTGACGCTTCACATGCCATATCAAAACTTACATCACCAGTAAGTACAATGTCGAATAGTTTCAGGGCACATTCAAGATCAGTGTCAATCATCTTCTCAGCATCCTCAGTCTCTTCTATTTGCATTTCAATATCTTCTGGATCATTGCTTTGCATATTCTTATCCTCTTCCTCTGTTTCTGTAGTGATTTGTAAATGAAAGACCTCACTTACAATAAGTGAATGAAGAGCCATATGAACTATGCCATGTCCTCTTAATGCCCTAGAAACAGCCTTTCCTGTTAAGATATGACTTACTCCCACAAGACAGACGTCTCTTTTTTGAACCATAATCATCCCATGGCTTGTCACGTGTCTTTCTAAAATTTACACTGCACACTTGATGGTACACAACATCAGATGCATGTAAGTCCCTAGAGTACTCAATGCGCGCTATAACCTCATTCCCCCACTCATCATTTCTCTCCTTTGCTTTTGCATAAACTTCATTTTCGAATCTCTCAGTCCTCACTTGGTAATATTCTTTGTATAACTTCTGTATGGACGTTTCATTGATAGATTTTGCACAAAAAAGGCAGTCATTATTGAATGAAAATGAAGTTACAGAACGAAGACGAGCCTTTTCAGTTGATTTTTACGTTTAGTTGCCAAACACACATTATTAGGATTTATGTAGTTTCGTCTGCAACTAATATGAACTATTTGTCCTGTTTCGACATGAAATTTTCTCCTCTGTCTTCAGCTGCTTGTACCAGCCCTCTCACACCTTTATCTCTTAATTTAACAGTTTCACCCACATCAACCGGTTCTTTGCATATCACACACAACTCAGTGTTTGAAACTTCCATAATGTCATTTAAATGTAACTTCTACTGCATATGCTCATGTCTGCCCTGTAAAGGAGAAAAAATAATTGTCAGTAAGCATGCTTTATTTCACAACTGGAAAGTTTCATTACGGTATAGTACAGGTACAGTACAGTCACATTCATCAGATATATCCGGTAACTAGTGGGCATCCGAGTACTATTAAGGAATATTCTTTAAAATCATCTATAGAAATAATATGACGCGCCGTGAGACTTTTGGTCCAAATGGGGTATCTGTGCAAAAATGAGTTATTTGCAGTTTCTTGTACGTCAATTTTTGGAATAGACCATTTCTGATGGAAAATTTATGGATTTTAGAAACATCACAATAACAACATTAACGACAATGGACCAATGGGGACAGCGAGTCAAGGATTGTACGGAAATACCAGAAGCACGTGTTGGTAGATAATTCATATTATTGCATGATTCATATTTTGTTGTTAACACGTTTATGTTTAAGAATAATTGTTTGCAGAATCGCACTCTTAATATCAGGAACGTATATAGTTGTGTAGATCTACATCCATCGCAATGTACGTGTTCATTGATAAACATGTCTGACCCCGTCTTCGCCCATTCTCGGTTCTCTCATACACTAGCGGATCAAAGGGTGGGGCCCATCAAGCGCACCCAACAATTCCTGTCCGAGTATAAATACGAAAATATACAGAGATCTTCAATTATAAGATTTTTTTTCAAAGAAGCAATTCTGATTTATTGTAACATTATATATTCTATCATGATGATGTGTATACACATATGCATGTATATATGTTATGTTAGACTTATCCCGCTTGCCTTTGCAGACAATATTGCCGAATTTTGAACCAGTCCCGATTTCCGTATTTTAATTATTCTTACCGCTATTTCCTTGTAAACAAACATAGATGCGCCCACATGTGCTAAACGAGTGCTCAATAACTTAAAAACGAAGAACAAGAAATGGGCAATGCCCACAGGTTTTAAACCTAATTATTTGTAACCATGCAAGGCTCTATTTGTATAATGAATACATGATGATCATCTATGCTGCAAATGTGCCAGAGGTGATACATGCATACACACATTCACACTTAGATATATCATATATATATGCAACAACTATGCACCAAGTTTGATGTCAATACACCAACGCATAGCAAAGATATTAAGTGGAAACTGATTTTTAAGTGACCTTGACCTTGGACGGAGCGAACCCAAAAGCAATTCTATGCGAGTTATCCACATGTTGTTACTAGTCACCGAGTTTTATGTCATTATGATCAACGAAACTAGTTATCAGCCGGAAAGCAAATTGCAATTTTTAGTAACGGTGACCTTTGACGAAACGAGTCCAAACGCAATCCCAAGCGACCTCTCCACATGTTCTTACTATACACCAAGTTTGATATCAATATGATCAACGAAACAAATTTCTATTTTTAGTAACGGTGACCTTGACCTTTTGCGGAATGAACCCAAAAGCAATCCCAAGCGAGCTATTTTCTTACTATACACCAAGTTTGGTTACAGTATGATCAACATAATTCAAGTTATTCGCCGGAAACCGCCAGTTTGACGCCCGGCCGCCCGCCCGCCCGCCCAACGACCTTCGATCTTCGAAAACATGGTTAATAAAACACAGTCATTTCCGTTATATAAGGCTAGAGCAAAACCAAAAATTGACCAAAAAGTTACGCCACCTCCCAAAACCAAATCCTGGTGCCGCCCCTGTTATACACTATACAACTCCTCGGCACAAATAGTTAGTTAAGCGTTTTCGATATTGATCAATCAAACGATTAATCAATAAGCTAAGATCTAGATAAACTCCATGATGATATTTTATATATAGTCGATCTATAATGGCGTCTTCTCTCATTCAGTTCTTACGCAGTTGCCTCCCTTTACAATATACAGGGGAGGTAATCTCCTTGATAAACCATTTGTATTCATTCTTATGGATAAGCTTTATACATTCATTTAATTACTTCTAAATATGGTTCATTATGCTAAAATGACACCAAACGTTCTAGTCATGATAAAGGTACATCTCGATTTGTTGTATATCTTATGTTTCAGTATATATGGAAGATTTGAGTGGTTATGTAACATTGAGAAGAAGTCTCATGGATGGGGAATTTGACTTAACTTTAGCTGATAAAATAGGACATGGATCTTGCCATTATACATCGTGAAACTCATGTTGGTACAATGGTGAAGATCAAATGAAAGCCCTTGATGAAGAATTTGAGTAAGTTTAGTCCTAGTAAGTAATACATAGTTTATCTTCAGCAGTTAAATAAACGCTGGTGCAGTGTCTGAATTGATTCCATTTCGTATATATGAAGAGCGAACAATTAAATAAACTTGAAAACAATCAATGAGAGATCATACGTTGATACAGGGAACGCCACATACATAATGTATGTAATGTATTTAGCTTTCCTTCTCGGGTTTCTCATCGACTTCCTTGTTATATTTTTCTTTAAGTTCACGGTTTCGCCTGATATCGACATATTGCATATGTTACTAAATATCGTAACACATTGGCTTTATCTTTAAAGATGTATGGCCAACGTGAGGACAATGTATATGCTCATGTTGTCTGTTGTGCCAAATATCGACATTTGGTATATTTCCGGTGTGACGACACTTTATTTGCTACTATAGCAATAGTGCTATGATCATGAATTTGAACATAACTCTTGGTAGCAAGGATACTTCGCTTTTAATCGAATGAAATTTAAATAATTTAAAACTTTGATAAATTTATGTAATTTCTTTTATAGGAACTACAATATGACCAATTTGATCGAGAAGTTTGTTTTCAAGGAACCATTTTCTCATTGTTGCAGGTCATCGCCAGAAGTGGCAGCGAGATTTGACTCTGTGTATGGCGATGAGAATGTTCTCATTTCAGCCAACGAAATGCTCAACGTATTCACAAATAAGAAAGAATGGCTGCGCCATGGTGATCTCCATACTGGTTCAGTAATGCTTTTAGGTAAATATTTTGGTTATGTAAATAGGAAGAGCTATTCTAAACTACAGTTGAATTCAGCCAGCATGGGTATCCGCTTTTCTAGCCAAATAAACTTTATTTGTTTAACATCCATGCAGGCATAATCTACAAACGTCTTGAATATATCCAAGATCACCAAACATATGTAATTTGATTACTTCATATTGTTGAATCGGTTTTGTGTTTGTAACTATCCATTTGTTAGACACATTTAGTCATGTATTGTCCAGTTTGTACTTTATTGAGCGCTAACGTTTTAATAGCATTTATATTTTATTTCGTTCAGTTTACTATTAAGCCCCAATAAGGGTCATACAATAATTGGTTCCGAATATCGGCATTGTCTAGAATACTTCTGTGTCCAAATTTACTCCAGAACTTTGATATTGATCTACTTAAGTTGGCCCATCAAATTTCAGACAATTTGATATCGATGCAAAAATGAGTACAAGTAATTTCTTACCCTGTCGACCGGTTAGTTTAACGTTGTTTATCGTGTATTTGTTTACACTGGCTGTCCACTGATATATATCCCTTTGCCAGCGATAGGTGCACATAATCAAGCGACGTCACATTACGTGATCACAGTTTTAAATATGAATAGCTGTTGTTCTTGTAGTTGAGTTTGACATCATCGATACTTGTGCTCTGATGTATATTTAAATTGCATATTAACGTCACAAAAGCACATTGGCAATTGGGAAATTGTGACAATCAAACATGACGTATATTGGAAAACACCTGATATCTTTTATAGGCGTTTTTTTCTTTCATTGGCATGCCGTTAAATCAGTTTCAGCCCCCAATATTTTTATTTTCAGTTCTAAACTTTTTTACAATGTTGGTTGTTATCTATGGTGGCCTGAATCATCGAAATAAAGAATTGAATTGATGATGAGCCATATGAATTAGGTGAAATTGTAAAAAAGTCTTATAATGTGTACATAATATACACTTGAAATCATTGTTAAATTTCTCTTTCTAGTCATGAATATTTAAATGGTATGACATTATAATAATATTCCGTTTGCATTTAATGTCACATGATATTTTCAGGAAGTGATGCGAGATTAGTGGACACTGAATTTGCATTTGTTGGCCCCGCAGCATATGATCTCGGTGTTCTTGTTGCCAATTTTATATTCAGCTATTACAGACATATGAGTATAGAGGAGGATAATGAAACCCACATAAACTTTGCACAGTTGATGATAGATGTCTGCAAGCGATTTGGTGAATGTTTTACACTTCATGTACCTTTGATAAATGTCGTTAATTCATGAAATAAAACTCAGGATAACAGTGAGAAAGATAAGCCCATGGAAGACATCATTCATGACGCTATTCACTTGATTATCTGATTTCAGGATGTTAAGAAATATTTTAGTGGTGGAGCTATATGAAATGCGAAATTACTTGTTTTATCTAAAAACCTTGAGAACGATGTATGTTTGTATTACTCAAACAAAATATTCTCTTTATAGCGTGTGATAATAACACATATTATTACCTGATTCCTTATATAAATACAAATCTGTTATTTTTTGCTGTTTTACATGAAAGCTTTCAATTTGTCTTGGATTGAACTATTCCCCGGTCAACAGTATGAACTGTTTCCCTCTGGCGCTATGAAGTCATTGGAATTTCCAAACTTTATTTTTGACGGCATATCATTAAAAGTTATTTCCTTTTTTTGTTTAGATAAACTTTTGATCTGGTAATAAAACATTGATTTGATGGTTATTTGGGTAACAGTCAAAACTGTTGTCCCTTGGTGTCGGGGATGACATTCTGAATTGTTGACCTCGGCCTCAAATAACCATGACATAACTGTAAACTGTTAATCAAGGAATAAGAAATCGACCATTTCACATTGTTAAACTACTGGTCTGTTATTATCTTACACCGGATAGTTATACATAACTGGTTTGGATGAACTGCACAACACGACATTAACTGGGTGTGCTTTGCTAAAGGTTACTGTGGTAATACAACGTTTTATAGTGTACTTCAAAAATGATGTTCAAAGAATATCAACAAACAGTTGCGTATTACTTACTTCCTGTTTTTGTTTGTACATGTATCTAAACTCATAAGTTTATGTGTTTCAGCGAATAGATATTTATACAGAATATGACTGTAAGTATTGGTGACAGGGAGACATACGTTGACAACCTAATATCAGAGGCGATGACTGTAAGTATTGGTGACAGGGAGACATACGTTGACAACCTAATGTCAGAGGCGACCGGATTTTCTGGCTGTTAAATTATCAGAAGGTGTTTGTTTTTGTTGTTTTTGAGATTTTTAGTCGATGGATGTATTGATGTCTTGTTATAGCACTCCATCCAGTCATGTATATCGCGAGAGCAGTATGGTGCTACCTATACACTTGACAAAACTTGTGTGCACTTTTTTAATGTCGAATAACTTTTTTATTGATAAACATTTCTACTCAAAAGTTTGTATATTGACTATTGGCTTCGTGTGGATCATAATTCTAAGGTCGAATTTATCGATTTAAAAAGCACGATGCATTGAGTCAGGCTGGACACACACGCTATTTGACTCTTTCCAATTAACAAGATCATCTTTAAGTGGGAGCTGCAGTACTGATTTTTTCACATCATCACATTACTTAATTTTATTTGTTCAATCTTTGGAATTATGACATGCAATACATGTATATAAAATATTATTTGTTAAAAATTTCAACAAGTTCAGGCTAATATTGGCCGAGGTACGGTCATATTAATACCTGCACACTTATAAGTTTTTTAAAGTAATATTATGCTCATTGTTTGTTCATTCGTTTACCTAAACAAACATGAAAAATATATTTCCTATAGTTAAAACATCAATAAACATGCATTAACAAAGAATGAACTCATAATGTATTGATCAGTTTTTTAGCAATCGGGCTATTTTGCAATTTTTGTCTTAATTATATGGTTTAAAAAGATATTTCAATCGGAATCAGACCGCTATGGTTCTTATTAGAGATGTTTTAGCCAATGAAACAACAATACTGGATGAAGCCAATTCAAACATGCTATGTTCAGATCCAGAGCCAGAAACATCTTTAAGCGCATATTAATTTAAAAATGTAATATTTACCGATTGGTAGGTGTAGCACATTGTGATGATGTGGAAGGATTGCCACATGCAGAAGTTGACTGTCTTGGTGCCGGGGTCCGACTTCTTCAAGGATATAAAAGAATAAAAAACGTTGACAAACTGCTTCTTATTGCTCTTATGTTGGCTTGAACTAACTCTGTGTGAATAATGAATGTAATATAAAAAAAGCATTTGCCTATATTTTTGACTTTTTTTTACGTATGAACTTTTTTGTGTTAGAAGCATATCTATTTCAAGAGCTTTTGGGGGTGGTGGGGCAAATCACGTCGACGTTTTTCGTGTATATGTGGCAAAAAAACTTTCTTATACGAATGTGGTTGAGGTTTCCTGCGGAATACTTTGCCAAGTATTATTGATTTGGTTTAAAACTAATAATCATTAGACATGAAATACATACATGTTTGTTTATTACCGCAACTATTCGTTTGTTTGCCATGTCCTGTCTCTATTGAATTAAGTCAGCTTTAATATAAAGGTAAACAATCATCCAGATTCGGTGTTTTATAACACGACTTTATTATAGTATTAAATCAGTGCTGGACTTTAGAAATGTTAAGTGCAATAAAGTAATGATTTTTGTATCTAGTAATTACAGAAGAACCACCCCTGTGAGTACACTACATGAAATATAAATAATCGGCTATATGTACCACTCTCATTATAAATGATGACATATGCGAGTGACTGTGAATTGACAGTGTACCATTTGTTTCATAAAAGTTGTTCTAAGAATAAAAGATTGGCTCATTGCAGTAGTATTTCATTGGGATGCGGCTAAAATAGATTTGATAAGCATATAGTACTCAAATATAGCCTGTTAATAAATGGTACATTAGTACTAGTCCAGGATCCCAACTTTTATGATAATTAGATTGGTAATCTTATATTTCAGTTCCAAGGCTGTATAAATCCCTGTGTGATTATTATTTCTATTTTTGTTTTAGATGTATGTTTAGTTCCCCTTTCCCCATGTGCAGTTCCTTTACTTGATGTAAGTTTCCTCCCCCTTTCGGCCTATGTTTATTGACTTTCTTGGCTTGTTCCGTGATATATTCCATCCATTTAACTCCCCCTTGTTCTCCCCCTAAATTCTACATAGTTATTTTGATGGTGTGCCAGACCATTCTTTGCACCCTTTTCCCATACATGTTTACCCTTGCATCTCCTTGCCAGACCATTCTTTGCACCCTCTTCCCATACATGTTTACCCTTGCATCCCATGAGACCCTAATGTTTTGCAAAATGTTGTTTCTCTGGTATGTGACGTTCCCTGTAACAAGTCAATATCTTTTTCAATTTTGATATGTTCAATAAAACTAACCTAAAGGTAGTTTGCAGATTCTCATGCAGACTATATCTGTTGAACTTGCGTCCCTTGACTTGGCAGATATTTACTGCATGAGTTCTTATGTGAATACTGAGTATTTTAATCTCTGCATTGTACATGCATTTGCAATTTGAAATGTAATCAGTTGAAATAAACTGGACATACTGATGATAACTGACATTTCATCCTTTGTCGTAGTTCAGCAGTCATCTGATGTTATCACACTGTAACGCTCTATGAAATTCTACTGCATACTCTTGGAATACTTGGTGTGTTTTCCCTGAAATCAACATCATTTAACCTGATTAAGAAGCGAATGCAATTCATCATTTTATTAACTATGAAAGCAAAAGCCCTTCAATTAATATTGAAATAATTCATGAAAAGGCCTAATATTATCCCATGAAAATTCCTGTTGAAAGTGCAGTTTAATACATTTACAGTTTGTGGTTGCCAGGGGCATTTTAGTTTGATTATTTCATTAATACGGTATCAACTGTAAGTGGTCTACATAGCAATGTATTAACATTCTCATTTGTTTGAAAACGCTGACACATGAAACACAAACAACTTTGATATTTACAGAAATGTTGGCATTGAATCAATTATACAATGCTCTAATTGAAAAGAATGCACGTGAACTAAGAATGCTAGTACAACTGAACTAAATTCTCTCTGTTTACGTAACAAATGCCCGATGTTCTCACCGGAAAATAAATTGTTCTGGCAGGTGACACAGTGCAATATTAATCTCCACTGCTACAAGTGTTGTCCGGTTCCAGTTAATATACAGTTAAATATATCTGAATATACACTTCTTGTACCAGTAGTTGTAGAATTATATCTATATTATAACATTTTGGTAATGACTGCAGACTTTCCCCAAACCTCGTACATCGGTATTTGCTAAGGTTCAGTCGGCCATGCTGTTATATTATCCCGACTGAGTACCAAAGTAAACTAGTCCAATACATTGCTGTGAATGTGGTCTGTTGTTGGCGATACTGTACTATGTCAAATTCAAATACAGTACTAGAAGCTAAAACATCTGATAGTTATTACACACTCAGGGGTTCGATTTAGCATCATCAGTCTAAATCTCAATATTACTCCGAGGTCTGACAAAGTACCTAGGTTACCCTATGTTCTTTATATGAATCAGCATCCACGGTCTGATACAATACATAAATTACTATATTACGTATTCAATCACCATACATCCATGGTCTGATACAAAACATGAATTACTATGTTACGTATTTTATCACCATACATCCATGGTCTGATACAATCCATAAATTACTATGTTACGTATTTAATCACCATACATCCATGATCTGATACAATCCATAAATTACTATATTACGTATTTAATCACCATACATCCATGGTCTGATAGAAAACATGAATTACTATGTTACGTATTTAATCACCATACATCCATGGTCTGATACAATCCATAAATTACTATGTTACGTATTTAATAACCATACATATATGGTCTGATACAAAACATGAATAACTATATTACGTATTTAATAACCATACATCCATGGTCTGATACAAAACATGAATTACTATGTTACGTATTTAATCACCATACATCGAAGGTCTGATACAAAACATGAATTACTATATTACGTATTTAATCACCATGCATCCATGGTCTGATACAATACATGAATTACTATATTACGTATTTAATCACCATACATCCATTGTCTGATACGAAACATAAATTACTATGTTACGTATTTAATCATCACCATACATCCATGGTCTGATGCAATCCATAAATAACTATATTATGTATTCAGTCACCAAGCATCCATGGTCTGATACGAAACGTAAATTACTATATTACGTATTTAATCACCATGCATCCATGGTCTGATACGAAACATAACTTACTATATTACGTATTTAATCACCATACATCCCTGGTCTCATACAATACATGAATTACTATATTACGTATTTAATTACCATACATCCATGGTCTGATACAAAACATGAATTACTGTGTAAAGTATTACCATTCATCCATGGTCTGATACAAAACATGAATTACTGTGTAAAGTATTACCATTCATCCATGGTCTGATACAAAACATGAATTACTGTGTAAAGTATTACCATTCATCCATGGTCTCATACAAAACATGAATTACTGTATAAAGTATTACCATTCATCCATGGTCTGATACAAAACATGAATTACTGTGTAAAGTATTACCATTCATCCATGGTCTGATACAAAACATGAATTACTGTGTAAAGTATTACCATTCATCCATGGTCTGATACAAAACATGAATTACTGTGTAAAGTATTACCATGCATCCATGGTCTGATACAAAACATGAATTACTGTGTAAAGTATTACCATTCATCCATGGTCTGATACAAAACATGAATTACTGTGTAAAGTATTACCATGCATCCATGGTCTGATACAAAACATGAATTACTGTGTAAAGTATTACCATGCATCCATGGTCTGATACAAAACATGAATTACTGTGTAAAGTATTACCATACATCCATGGTCTGATACAAAACATGAATTACTGTGTACAGTATTACCATACATCCATGGTCTTATATAATACACAGGTTACACTGCTATACATTTTTCGCCATATTTTTATATTGATGGTCTGATATAAAACTATAATACACATATTCATCTGATTCAATACTAAGGATATATTATCATACGTAAAATTATTCAAGTATATTGGTGTGCTTGTATGTGTTTTATCATTGTATTCAATTTTATCCGTATTTTCTCACAGAAAAAACAAGACATATCTTGAATAAAGATTGTCGGTGCAAATTGTTGAGCAACATACCGAAATGTTACGATTGCTGGTCACTCCAGATCCAAAATGAATTTCGGTAACGTAACCTTTATCGAAAGGTTAACCAATCCGCGTAAAGGTTTTAAACGTTATTCGGTTGAATAGAAATTGCCTTGATGGTTAACGTAAGATTTGATTGGTTTACACAATACTGAAAAATCAACTAAGTACACACTCAAAAACATTAACGTGACATTTAAACATCATTTTTAGCATTTTAAATCAACTAGGGCTTTCTGGGACATTTTTGTTGTGAAAACAAACATCAACGAGTGTAGCATTTTAACTTTATAAACTATAGTCCTATGACAGGTGTTTGGAATCACGTGTTGAAGCGATTTTCAGCGAGGCTAAATTACAATAGGTATGTACATGTTTAGATGGTTGTCAAACCCGTGCACAGTATTTTGCTCTTACACCTAAAATATTATTGAATTATACTAAACTAGTGCATGTTTTACATTAAACTATAATACGGCGTCATGGACTCTAAAATGACATAATCGATTAATTGACCGTCCGCCATTACGGTTCTGCTACAGTGCTGCCATTCCTGAATCTTGTCTCTGCAAGTCTGCTTATAATTACACCCAAATAACGCATACGATGGATGAAAACACGCAAATCGGTGAGTTAATATTTTATGGTATACACATTTTGAACCTACCTATACAAGTTATGATGGAAAAAACAGTCTGAACTTAACAAAGCTCATATCCAAAATGGAACTAAAATGCATCTTATTTGGACGATTTCGATAACTGCACGTGAACTCTAACTCTCATTCATCAACTTACAGGAAGCCTATGTCATGCAGAAATCAAGAGAACATTGTGTTTACGTCAGCTGGTTGAGAAAAAGAGGCTCCACAATCGAATGCTAGTCTTAGCAAAAAATTGTCTAAATTTGAAGTCTCTCAGAAAGGTTATCCAATACCATGGGCGAGCACCAAGTTAGTTAAAACAAAGTAAACACTACCGAGTTTTCTCCCTTTGGCTAATATGCACTATTGTGTCTTGTTCTATCAACAAATATTTGTATTATTTATACGCTACAAAGACAATTTGGCCGAGACAGTGTCATACAAATTTGATTCTATGAAACGCGATATAAAAGGTGTAGCTCCTCCTGTCACTTAGATCCATGATCGAAATACATCAGCTCTATTTTTGCAGATAAGGTATCTAATGTATCATTTGTTTTCAAACACATCACGTTCATAAATCAAATCATATGTATATTTTATGTTTTCAGGAAAAAAACAGACTGATTAGTCATTTAAAACTTATTTTTTAGAAATCTTGATGACGAAATCAAATGATGATACATTAGTTTGTGTATTTTTCCTATGTGGAAATAGGCGTGCAAGAAACGTTTCGTCTTTTGATATTGGTATGTATTGACAGAAATATTGTCTAATATATGAGTTGTTATATTTAATGTGTCTGGAATTTTCTAACCAAAGACATAAAAGAAAATGTTTCCAACCTTCTTAGATACAAATTTCACACCAAACATGTAGTCAAAATAGATGATGACCGTTGAAAAACATCATTCGCATAGCTGCAAATGATGATTTATTGTTTTGGTCTCGAATATTCGAATGCTTAATCAGTATTCAAGTATTCAAACGATGCTATGATTGCACTTTAATATATACCCGTTAAAGCACAATGTTTGTCAGTCATTTCCCACAATGAATTATGCATTGTTAGAAAATACACAAATTGTTTTTATTCGTGTTTCTGCCATTATCTAACGAAAAACTTACAGTTGATTTAAGCCTTCTTAAGAAATGACTTTGTTATCAAGTGAACATTTGTAGACACTGTTTTTATCAATAGTGTTGGAATTTATTCACATCAAATTTATATTTTGTCACATAATCTATTTATACACATTTATTGCTTTTTAGCTTTGACACTCCTATGTTTTACATTGTTTACCCAAAGATGCCAAAAGATTCCTTGCTGAGGACTTTCCACACATTAATGTCTTGTTTATCTGTTAATTTGAAGCAAATAATAGTATAACAGAAATGATAAAATACAGCAGTTCCCCACCCACTGAATATGCCTCGTCATCGCCAGCACTGAACACTACAATACTCAAAATAATCTTCTCCACAACAAGGGAACAATGCATGCCATGCGATTGACTATTAAGGATTGGTAGTGTTCAAAGAAGTCTATGCAGTCCAGAACTGACACTTTCTCTTACTCATAATCATATTAAACATCTCTTTAGTCGAAACCGTCTGGCAAAAGCATTGAATCAAGACAACCTGCAACATCAAATACATTTGAATTTACATATTATACCACATGTGCAATATGATTATCTGTACAACTAAAGGCGATAAATTGATTCGAATTAAATAGCGTATTTGACAAGCAGTCTGTATTCGTAGGACAGAAAAGTGGCTCGGAAAGACTTAATTTACATAAAAAGACTCTGATGAATGCCTCTTATGTCATGTAATAATAGGGTATATTTACTTCTGTTAAACATTTAAAGTCGTCTAGATGTCTTTTAATCTAAAGATCTGGTTCATTAGAAGTACAAGACTTTGAGCTGTTTCAAATCAAATGGTTTCTTGCAATGGTGTAGAAAATATATTGAAAGAGACAAGTCTCTTACACGCTTACACATTGCAAGTCTATCGAACAGGATACTGTCAAATCGAGAATTTCAAATTACGGCGATTGTTGACGTCTAACATAAAAAGGATACAGCAAAAAATTGTAAATAAATGACTGTGTGTATAAATTGAAATTGATCGCCCGTACTGCTTTTCTCTAGACCGAGACGTAATTGCCTAAAATAGTGAACACAATAAATACGAGTTTGTTTCTAAAATAGACCTAAGATGACTTAAACTAAATCGTGCAACACTATCTCACGACAATTCGACCAACCTCGATCTCGACGACATCAGCGTTCACATTTCCTGTGGGTGTAAACCTATTTTATTCTCTGTGTGATCGTCTCATTGCCATATATTTTCATGAGCTATTATTATGTGAAATAAGCAAAAATGGACATAGTAAAATAAGTAACAAAAGAACAACTTGATATCGCCACATGTTCCCTTGATATTAAACCTCCGTTAGGATATAAATGATACCAAACAAATGAATTGTTTTTGGTATAAGTCGTGGAAACCACAGACCGACTAAATATATACATTGTACTAGTGTGTATAGATAAAACAATACAAATGTACACTTAACAAAACTATTAAGTGTGCACTTTTTTAATGTCGAATAACTTTTTTATAGATTAACATTTCTGCAATTTTGTGTATTGGCTTTGTGTAGATTTTGATACTCTGGTCAAATTTATCGATTTAAATAACACGATGCGTTGAGTCCGGGTGGGCACACGCGCTATCAGACTCTTTCCAATCAATCAGATTATCTTTAAGAGGGAGCTGCAGTACTGATTGTTATCGCATCATCACAATTATTGATTTAATTTCTTCAATCTATGTATTTATGACATGAAATAATACAAATATTATGCCATGTATCTATGCTATATGTGTGGAAAATTTCAGCAAAATCAGACTAATATTGACAGAGATATCATATTTATACCTGCACACTTATAAGTTTTATTAAGTATACATTAATTATATTTCAAATATATTACATATAAGAATTTGACCGGAATTATATGTATACATATTTTGATCGATATGACTTAAGTCATATTAGAAAGGTACGCGTGGTTGCTCCGATTGCGCGTCAACGTGTATTATTTAGCATGGTTTTGCTATGCTGATATAGTCCGACAACGAAATTAGTTTTCTCGTGCTTATTGTCAATATCATCTTCTATTAAACTACCGGTTTAATTAAAAGACGCTAGTTGTAAAGGAGACTTGAACATTTTCGGTGAACTATTTGAACCTCCCTTGTATCGTCTGCATAAAGAAAATTCAATTTAGATATGAAGATTAGAATTGCTTCTTAATTATCTTAACCCATCCGATTAACTAACTTGAGGGTGGAGCTGCGGGTGACAGACGATAAGTCATTTGTCCACCTACACCTATGGTGCATATGGGGAAGTTGTCAGAAGCCCGTGGGAGGAAAGTGTAGAACTAGGTTATATCTAAAGAACATAGGATAGGTTAACTGCCCGATGAGCATAACAGAAGCGACATAATACTTCAACCCACCATCGACATTAACTGTTAGCATAGTTGAACACAGAAAATACACATTTGTTTAGTATACAATTCTAGTGCACCAGGGTGCCCAGACAAACGAAGTGAGAAACTAGAACAATTTGACTGAACGCTAAATGACACCAGACTGTAATGAACGTGTTGACTGGATTACATTGTAAATATAGCGGGCAAACCACACATGGCGCCAGCTGACACATTCTTTATAGTTTCTTATGGAGGATGACAATACAAAGTAGTCCACATTCTTTACACATGCCATCTCTTGATAAAATTGCGGAAGACAAATTACAAAATAAAGTAACAAAATTACCTTCACTCCAGATCCAAAATGGATTTCGGTAAATGCACCGAAATTCGGTGGATTTCGGTGAGATAACGTACCCTTTATCGAAATGTTAACCAATCCGCGCCAAGGTTACACACGTTGTTCGGTGGTTAACGTACGACTTGATTGGTTTACACAACACTGATATGCAAATAGCAAAACCAACGAAAAATTGGCTAACTGTCAAGAATAATTCATTGAGTTAAAAGGAATTCAAAGAGAAACAGAACTGTAACTTTAAAGGTCTCACAAATTCATTGTATCTATGGAAAGTTGTACATCAGAATAGCAAAACGAAATCCGCGAATAATCACAAAGTAGAATTATTCTTCCTGTAATTCAGTACATATTTATGTATCTTATACATTTTAGTCTCAACAAGTTCTATACTACTTCATATGATTCTCTGAAAACTATGTTTAAAAACAAGCGCTATTTTGTCTGTACAGCTACCGTCATAAAGTACGCTGAATGTAAAATTTAGGAACTTTTTACAAAACAAATCCACAAATGCATATTTATTATACATTAAAATGTTACTCGTTTTTAAATATAATTAGAGGTATGGTATGAAATGACATAGTCGTCTTTCATGTCTTTTTATTCCATACGAATAGCTTGGAAGAAATTATTAGTATTGATATTTATCTGGAAGATATACAAAGTTACTTCATAGTGATCAGAAGACTATTTTGTTTTAAATAAAGATCAGCCATTAAAATTTCCTGGAAGCAATTGTCAGAGAAAGTTAGTCTTCAGTTACCTTGGGATACAGCAGTTTAATATGGGAACAAAAATTGCATGATCTTATTACTCTAGTAAGTCGTATATATAATAAGCTCCAGCGTGTGGTTTGTTAATAATCGGCGACAAAAGTATTCAGGAAGTGTGAAAATATATTCTCGCAATTGTATTGGTTCCTTGTCTAATACTTTGGCCGAGAGCGGTTTATAAAACAGAACTCTATACAAAGAAATTTAATCCTTTAAACTCTCAGACGAAGTATGTATTAATTTTATATAACAAGAAAGTTGAACGTTTGTGCCAAACAGACAAAACAGAGAAGTTTTATAAATCGTCATAAAATGCTGTCGGTAACAAAATGCTACCGACAGTTGGTTATTACTTATTCCTGTTTTCACGGAATGCTGACAGTTCATTTATATGCACAAAATTTGTTCAACAGGACAGACAAGTCTGACTGACAGAAATTGAAACCCAACTGACTAAATGATAAGACTTATTTTGCAAATTGTAACTCAGAAGAAGTTTCTCGCCAATCCGTTTTCGTTCCAAGTAAGGAAAATGTCAACATTCTTTAAAATATGACTCTATCCATACAAGTGTAAACAGTCTGGAAACCGTACCAGTATCAGGTCGTTGCCATACATCGGCAAAACCATATTCACTCAATAACTTGTTTACGTTATACACCCAGTTGAATTTATTGTTTTCACGATCATTTAAAGATTGCAAGTACACATATAAAACAGATCCATTCTACGGTGGATGGTTATCAGTAATGTGGATCGAATACCATTCAAGCCAACTTACATTAAGTTTATGTTTGTCTGATTGATCTTTGAATTATTTGATAAGAATAAATGATAGATCTGATACATTTGGGACAGTTTTATCAACGTGTTTTACGAGGTCATTCCTACGATTTTTCGTAATTTTGTCATTGTTCATTTATTGTGGTTTTATTAACAATCATATTGTACTGGTCAAAATAAAGCTTTAGGTAACGATGATGTACATTTTTTTATTATTCCATTCATATCGTCCAAATCTTTGCCAGACTTTAAAGCCTTTTACATAACTATAACAAAATAGTATCGATTTCTTACTTCAATTTAGAGATGATTATGTTTCATAAATAGTAAATATCACGTACAACATGAGTATGTGTAAAGATTGTCATTCATTTGGAAGCAATATTATAGTGTGAAGATAAAATTTATGAAACATATACTGACACCAAAAAGGAACTGTGCACTGCCTTAGAAATAAAGTTTGTAACCATTTAGATAAAACATATAGGCAATTTGGTAGCAAAATGTGACAGCTTTTATTGGCTACATGATGCATTATTCTTAAATTAATTTAGGTCATTCTCGGTATAATGATAACGCTTGAATGACGTAGGGGTGACATTTAAATCCAGCAGCATGCAGACACTGTTCATCAATTAAACATCGTTTTAATAAGTTACTGTCTATACCGATTAACCAAGTTTATGCTCTGCATGAATGTGAGTCATGATGTCGTAACCTAACGGCGTAGTTTTGCTAGGGAATCATTTAAAACCAGCAGCATGCATACACAGTTCATCAATTAAACATAGTGTTAGATACTGTCTATACCGGTTGAACAAGTTCACGCCCTGCATGAATGGGAGTCATGATACCGAAACAATTAACGGCGTAAACTTTGCGTTGGATACAACACTAATACATGCAATTGTCGTTATTTTCAATAATATAACAGCAACACCATATTTGGTATTTGAGATACAACAAAACAATCAATATTCAGATTCAGCATGAACAATTTGGAAAAATGGGTATCATATGTGGAAAAATGCATAAGTTTCAAATAATAGTGAAAAATAGTTCTGATGCTCATGAAGCATTGATTATTGTTCCATAATGTCTTGAATTTCATTGACATTTCCCGATTTCTAAATTATACTACATATATTTTCTGTGTTCTGTGAAGCATGCAAACAGTTAATATAACTGTATTGGTATTTTATTCAAATTTACCTGAATATTATTGATAGTTGCTTTAACTATTTATCTCACATGACTATATTATTTTCCAAATGATTTTCTTTTGACGAAGTCGCCACAACGGCAGTCCAGTGTATGTGCGTCCGTCTGTCCAGATTTTCATTTTCCGAACCATTACTTTGGAACATCGGAGGATTTTCAAATAACTTGGCACAAATGTTCACTATGATGAGACAGAGTGTCGCGCGTACTTGACCCATGTGCGTAGCTCAAAGGACAATGTCACACTTGGAGGTCAAACATAAAAAATGGGTCTAAAATATCTTGTCTGGACCAAAACACTGATATTCATGGAAAGATTTTCAAATTACTTGATTGAAATATTCACCAAGAAGGGGCGGCGTGTCGCGCGCAAGACCCATGTCCGAAGCTAAAAGGTTAATGTCACACTTAGAGGTCGAATACACCTTGTCCGGACCATAAAACTGTCATTTATTAGCGGATTTTCAAATTACCTGGCACAAATATTCACCATGATAAGATGTCTGTATAGTTCAAATATCAAGGTCACACTGGGAAGTCAAACGTAAAAAACGGGTCTATCTCTTCTAAAACATTTCCGGAATATTGAGGAATTTTAAAATTACTTGGCATAAATATGTGCCATGATTTAGACGGCATGTCATGCGCAAGATGTCTGTAGCTCAAAGGTCAAGGTTTGAAGTAAAATGTCAAAAAATGAGTCTTAAACTTCTTATCATTTATTAGGGATTTTCGAATTACTTTGCACACATGTTCACCATGGGGATCTCATGTATCGTGCTAGTTCCGTGTTTGTAGCTAAAAGGTTAAATTCACAATTACAGGTCAAACATAAGAAACGGATCTAAATATCTTGATCTGAATATTAGTCTTTCCTTTATTGGGGGACTATCAAATTACTAGACATAACTTCACTATGCAACAATTGTGTGTTGCGCTTAAGACCGTGTATATAGCTCAAAGGTCAATGTCACACTTAGAGGTTACAGGTCAGAAAGGGTCTAAAATGTATTTTCCTGAAAATGACACCGTCATTTATGGCGGGATAATTTAAATCACTTGGCACAAATGTCCACCATGATGATGGTGTGTCACATCCAAGACCCATACCCTACTAGTACATTGCTCAAAATGTCATAAGTTAGATCAGTTCATATCAAATCGCAGGTTGGTTAAATGATAAAAATCATCTTTGCCCGGGATCGAATCCCGACATTCACTGCTTTCGTGTGTGAAACTAGCATATTGTTCATGAATAGGTGTTATTGTATCACAGAAAACTAGATAAATATGTGTAAATATGAATCAAAAAAATATATAGTTCACATATATCAGGATAAATAAAGAAAATGTATACTAGAAGTATAAAATAATTACTGTGAATAAAAATAAAACACGTATCGGAGACTATAACCAGTAACCACAGCTATTCTAAATTGCAGTGTGAATGCTTACCTCATAAATGTACTGATGCACATATTGTTTTAGTAACTTTTTATGGTACAGGCTCTTATTGACCGATACTTTAAATCAGCACCCTTTTTTGTTACCCCCCGCTGAAACGATGGTTTTAGGAGGGGGATATCGTTTTGGCGTTGTCCATCCGTCCTCCCGTACATCATACTTTTTCCCGTCCGGAGCGATAAGTTGGTACTGGTTGGACAGATTTCATTGAAACTTTCTATGAATATATATATATATATATGAACGCTGCTGTGGGATTTCCAACCTCTTCTGTAAGTGACGTCATTTAGCGAGTCGTTGAATGGCTGTGGACGCATGTCGACTCCCCTGACTAAATATAGAAAATATCAGTTGTGCGGGAGTTATAAAGCAGAGGGTGATTATAAAGGTATCGGAATAAGCGCCCGATGTTATAGGAGAGTAGAATTATGGCAGCGTGAGTTTTGTAAAATTAGGGGAAAATAATTTAAAGAACTTACAAACAGGTAAAAAACAATTATACATGTATATATACATGTACATTCAATCAATCAGTCGCGGCGCCACTGACTATTTTATTCATAATAAGGAAGATTCATACAAGCATACTATAATGATAAAGAATAATATAGTGTACCGAAATGTTCAAAGGTAAATGTTAATATAACTTTACTACCTTACAGCCTCATCAAATGCACAGTCTGTCGATTTTATTAAGTTTAATCATAAAATATTTAGTATTTACCCGGTATGAACATATTATATCGGTTTCATTATATTTAAATATGCTTCTCAAAATACTTTCTTCGAAATTATTGATGCCTTGGATGCGCCTCTCTGGATCTTCAGTCCTTTGATATGGCTGTGTAACTGATTTATTACCAGGTCGCATTTATCACGCCTTATTGTTTATTCAGTTGTTCGCAGTTGTGAATCAGGTGTGAAATGCCCCATGGGATTAAGTGCATGCGGTCTTTTAATGGATTATTTAAAAGGTATTCCACCCATAATGGACATTTCTCCAAAGGCAAATGAAACTTGTATCGATTCAATCTGTACTATAATGCGGATGAAAATTTAAAATTTCATGAATTTTTACCGTTTTAAAAAAAAGTTATGACCTTTTTTCTTCGGAAACTTCCTTCCTGAAAACGCTAGCCGTACAAAAATGACCAGTAAATGGAATATTAACATTACACTTCTCATTTTGTAATATGTCTTGTTAAGGAAAGCATCTTTGTACTAATCAGATATGTAGATTAAAGTAATATAAGAAACAGCTACAAGAAATTCAAAGGAAATGTTTGTTTTCTTACATTTATGCATACAGCAATTAAGAAATGGGCAAATTTCCTTTCAAAATTAAAATATTGTTAATAGCAGATGACCTTAACTAAATTAATGTATCAATGGGCTTCAAATTGTCTGTAATATAAATTATTTACATTATCAAACACAGAATTAATCAAACTTTAAGAGACTTTTACCGTCCGGTTACAGCGCAATTTCATTTTGAACAGAATGACGGGCACATTTCTCTGAGAAAAAGTAACACTTTTAAGTGGTTTTGTTTGCTTTTTCACAAAATAATTAGATTGTTTCTGGAATTTAACTTAGTGTTGTTGTAAAACATAATACTATTGAATGTGCAACAACATCATGGTAAGTTTTGGTCTTTTAATAACCTTTTAAACATTTTCACTATATTTTCAATATAAAATCACTTTATTACCTCCCTTTATGAAAAATTTCAGGTTTTTAAAATTATTTCAATTCTTTGTTTTTAGAAAAAAAAATTGAAGCAATTTTGAATAGGATGTTATAATTCAAAAACATTATAAATGATAATATTTTGATATTAATTTTTATTTTGCTATTTAATAGACAACGTCGGATATAAATGTTTTATCAACTTCATTAAGCTGAAACCGACAGGTCAATGTAGTGTTCTCCTGGGGCTCGCCGTAAAAAATAATGATAGAGTGTTCCTTAATTTCTCAATTGTCAAAGTGCTTTTTAAGCTGATATAAGTGCAGCAGCCTGTGTGATACATGTTATATTTTAACTGTACTGTTGTCTTTGTTACAAGACAATACACCTAAGCAATGCATGTTTTATTTGAATTTAAAAATAGTTGATAAAACACTACTACATGTAACTGTTTAATGAAGATATCATGATCTACGTTGTTAATGAGATATACGTGTACTTTGTTATTATATCATACTAGTAATACATTATGCAGATCTAGATATAGCTATATATACATGTATAATCTTTTCTCTGCATTTCACTTAAAGTGTCTTAACATTGTTAAGGTTAAACTAGTGATTTGCAGTCTTTCTTTCTTGTTTGATGTCATCTTATTCTTAAGTTCAATTATAACACATAACAGTTTTACCGAGTGCTATTAACACGTTTGTCTTTTGTTTCGCTTTCGTTAAGACTAAGTTGTATAAGGCACTTAAATCGCGTTTCAGTATGGTGTATTGCTAGGCTAAAATGCTCTTGTTTAAACATGATTTTTTTCAGATATGAATCTGTACATCATTCACTATGTCTCTCATATGTACGGATTTCCATACTTTTGTCAACATTCCTTAGTATTTCCCTGTTATCTTAAATTCTTAACTAAATATGATTTGTTGATGAATTGATTTGTTTGTTCACTATTGTATTGTTTAATGTTGTACATATTGTTCTGCTCTCCATGCATGGAGGAAATAAAATTATCTATCTATCATACATATACAATGGAAATGAAGGATTTCAGTTATGGGTGGAATACCTTAACTATATTTTTTACCTGTCAGGACTGGTTTTATGCGATCGCGTTGTAGAAAAATATAATTTTCCTAGTTTGAGTTTACGAATTAGAGGAAAATTAATTTCCCTTGTTTATGTTAGTATCCAACAGATGGTATAGGTTTTTGGATGTCAATTCAACCATGAATTGGTCAGTTTTGGCGGGTAATGCACGGGATTTTCATTCAGCTCTGGGACATCAACCGCGCTGGTTCGTAAATTTTAAGGGTAATTCAAAGTTGGCGCAATTCAAAGAATCGTACTTAGCTATTGATAAAGCATTAAGGCGTCGCATTTCAATATTATGTTGTCCGATGTTGCAATGTCGTTTGTATACAAGTGGCAAAACGTTAAAATGATTTATCAAATGCATTAAATTCAGTATACATGTATGTATATTTAGTATGATATGAATGAAATATTATGTTTACATGTACAGTTATGCATGATTACTTTACAATTGGATAATTTTATGTTGTAATGTTTGATTGTTGTCAGCGGGTTGTCCCAAGTGCTTTACACCAAAATACAAGTTGTATTTCTATACATGTTTGTTATTATTTGAGGATACGTTCAGGTTAAGGGAAGTCGTTTAATAGATACCGCTCGGGCATTAAGGGCTTTTACCGCTTTGCCTGCAAGATACTTTTGATTTAATGAAAACATGCCAGAATAATTAAAAACAGTTCCGAGGTAGTTAAAATCGTTTGTAACTTCTATAGGATTATTATCATATACCCAAGATTCACTCGCCAAAAGTCCGCCACTTCTTCTAAAAACCATGATTTTAGTTTTTTCAACATTTACCTTTAATCCCCACTTATCACAATATCACAATAAGTTTTAAGATTATTTAAGGTATTTTGTAGCTCTTGTGGAGATTTAGCAATAATAACCATGTCATCTGCAAACAGTAATAAAAGCAGAACAACATCGCCAATTAAGATTCCTGAATCAATATCCGATTGTAAATATAACTCCAAATCTTCAACAAATAAAATAAATTTGGTGACATTACCTCCCCTTGTCTTAAACCGACGGAATATTTTAAAAACTCTGAGTAATCATTACATGATTTAACACATGATTTGACCTTACTGTACATATCCCGGACAACACGCAACAAGTTACCCTTAATACAAGACTTGAATAACTAGATATAAAGCGTTTCGGTATATACTATCAAAACACTTAAACATGTCAATAAAAGCTACATACAGACGTTTGTTTCATTTAAAATTTCTGGATTACTGATGTTAAAATACATATAGCGTCAACAGTAGAATGACCTTTTTTTGAATCCATACTGTGCGTCCGAAATGATATTTTCATTTTCACAAAACTTTTCTAACCTTTTACTAAGAACAGTGGTAAAAAGTTTCGAGTGTGATAGCGCGATAGTTATTAGCAATACCTGTATCACCTTTCTTATGGACGGGAGTAATAGACATCTAAGATTTATGTGGATACAGATATGTATACAGATTACGTACAAAACCTCGAGGGGCGTGTCAAAAATTCATTGGTTTTATGACATTCTTATTCTGAATCACTAGGAATACCAAGTTCACGGAGAATTCTGGGCACCTTTCTTCTCATAAAGTCATTGTATAACTCATGATTTTGTCGTATAACCTCTGCTAGTCGGCGACGCCTCGGCTGTGCACGAGCAGGTCGTGGCTGGACTCCGTCATCGTCTGAGTCGTACAAAGCTGCAGCCAGTGCATCTCTTCGGTCTAGAGCGGGTCCTGCTGCTTGATCAGGTACGTTCCTCTGTCGTAGAAATTTGCTTAGCCTAGACTTGAGCGTGTAAGTGCTGACACAGGGCATAAATGATTTGATTCCTTTGAATTGATAAGCTAATTTTACATCACGCACCGGCAAAAAATCAAAAACAAGTAAGTAAATATTTAATTCAAAACACTGTTAAACACTTTTTCGCTTTGTAATTATTTTTTTTAAACATTGACTTACCTGCATTCATCGTGTATGTAGTATCTACATTTATTGTAAGGTGTCGTGTGTGAAAGCACAAGAAAATCGCATACCTCCTGTATGATGAATTATAAAGGGGTCGTTATAAATGTACTATATTCGTCATTTTTCAATAAATTAACCCTATTTAACACCCCATGCTATGTATATAACGAAATAAATGCCTTTGAAATTCCACATGAAAATGTCATTTTAAAATGACAACAAATTTGCAATCTATATTGTCCATGATGTAATCAGTTTTATTTGTTTACAGAAAATTATGAATGAGCGAAGAAGGCGTTTGCTTTTGATTCTTATAGCTGCTGTTGCTATGCTGCCTCCAGAGCATAAGGAAACGTTAAGGCCATATTAGTTATTAGTGGCCCTAGCTAGTGCTCCGCGTGAACCGAATGTGCACCGTTTTGGCACTTTTCTGACGATGTTTACACATTTACCGGTAGGGATGTGTTCAGTTTGATAGCTACAAACAGACTACAGTATTTTCATGCATCTGGAGAAACTCCCGAAACATTCATCGACCTAGTTGCATATGTTGATATACCTGTGTATAGGGAACATAGTTTATAGGTACGAAATAGGGTATTACTTTTCATGATGTGGTTCAGAAATTACCCCACTTACAACTTTCTAGCAAACTTCTTTGACATTTATAAGTGTTTCTACTGCATCTTGCATCTGCCAAGTAATCAAGAATGGATATCTATGATAGTCACTTGGAACAAATTACCTGATGCTGTTGGGGCCTTAGATGGCACGTCTCATGAAATTGATCGTCCTGAAAACGAACCTCAAGAGGCATATTATTCTGGACACAGAGGTTTTCATGCCATCCACACACAGCTTGTATGTGATACCAATGGTCTCATTAAGTTCAAAGTGGATTTTTGGGGCACCAAAATGATGCCCAACAGTTCATGCTTATGAGACAAATTGGTACAGATTTACCATTTCCAATTAACTGCGTATTGCTTGGTGACAAAATATATTCTAATCGTGACCGAATCATGACACCACACCGTACACAACTGCACAACTGGCAATGAAGCAAGGACAAATGCATGTGTGGAACATGCAATAGCAGAGCTGAAGACATATCGGGTGCTTAGTTCTGTATGGAGACATCCCCGTACCATGCTTCCTGAAGTTGTAGACACATGTGCAGGACTAGTATAACCTACTCATTTCTACGTTGGGATATTCCGTTGATATCCTTAGTTGAGAGTAGAAGGTACCGGAATGGTCGTAGGTAATATTTTGTATTATTGTTCATAAGAACGATAAACAACAAGTCCACTGGGAGTGCACACCTTTTATTCTATTCTAACATAGTTTATCATAAATTCACATAAGTCCAGTGATAATTTTATAGTTAACTTTTCTAGTAATTGTCTACAAATATATTAATAATTTCCCAGCTTAAAACAGTCTCAGATGTTAACCTGACTGTAGCCTCTGAGCTCCCGAAACCAACTCTGATTATCCCCCTCGTGCGCGGCTATTATCAGTATCTTTCTTACTGTATTTCGGGCAATATTGACCAATCCCGAAAGCCATAACCTTCATCGCCAACCACGTCATTCACTAATTAACTGACGTGGTGCGTAATTCTACCCTGTTTCTAACGGATAACCAAATATGTCAGAGATCCTGACCCAGGGCAAAGTTCATGTATTTGTGTAGAATTATTCATCAAGTGAACAAAGAGATTCTTATCATTCTTATCTACACGTGTATATATTCCCAGCCAATGTACTGACCAACTATGTGAAAGGTTAATAGACTGGCTACACTAGTATGCAGACGTACACGTCTTAACCTTATCATGTGATGAATTATGTAACTAATTAAAAGCTTGAAAATATTTGTTTAAGATGTCTAATATGGATTAAATAAGTTAATATGAATACAATATTAGATGTGTAATAGTCGTGAATAAACGTATTGTTTTGCGGTTTCCATTATGTACTTTTGAACGACCCCTTGAAATAAAGTCCATGTCAGAGGTGCGTTTTTTAGAGGTAGGAAAGGTAGAATTCTACCTAGCGCTACGTAGAAAAAGTAGCGGCGCCGTTTCTTAGACGTAGGAAAAGTAGCCCCTATCTTTAGATACGTAGCGTGTTTTGACAGTGCTAGCTTTGCAAATAAAATGGCGTCCATGCGGAACAGTGTCGTCTGGTCTGGCGGGCGCCATTTTATAGCTAGCGAAGCGTTCTTGAAAGCGTTTTTTAGACAGCTACCTTTTCTACATTGGCTAACTTTTCTCGATTTCTTCCACTACCTCTAACAAACGCACCTCAGTACATGTATTTGTATATGTATCCGTATAAAGTCAAGTCAATGTTTTGATACGCCCCTCGAGGTTTTGTACGTAATCTGTATACATATCTGTATCCACATAAATCTCAGATGTCTGTTAATAATACCCTCTGTTCATTTCTCTGGAAAATAACCAGAGTTAAATATTTTATTAAAAATATCGCAAATATGTGAGCCTAGGATGTCAAAACTTTCTATGAAATATTCGTTGAGTAGACAGTGGCTGCAGTGAGCTTTTCTAGATTTTAAACATTTGACCGCAATAAATATCTGATTGATTGTGAAAGGACGGTCTAATTCTTCAAAACCACTCGACACGTCGTCAAAATTAATACCGTCACAAAAACGTTCAGCTTCTTCATTATTACAACTAGAGATATCACTGCTCAACGTGGAAAAATATTGATGAAAATCATCCAAGTTTACATCATTGGCACTATAACGGCGTTTCTTCTTAAAACATTTCCAAAAATGTTTAGGAGAAGAGTTTTTCAAATGTTCAATCTCGTTCAACTTTTTTGATTCAAATCTCCGTTTTTTATAGCATAACATATTTTTATATTCCATTTTAATTGTTCGTAAGTATTCTCTATTGGCTGTAGTTTTATGTCTATTCAATTTATCACGTGCGTTGTTATATCGCCTTTTACCGTTTTCTCAATCAGCGTCAAACCATTCAGCATTGTTTACAAATGACTGAGGTGCGTTTTTAGAGGTAGGAAAAGTAGAATTCTACCTACCGCTAGGTAGGGAAAGTAGCGCTGCCGTTTCTTAAACGTAGGGAAAGTAGCACCTATCTTTAGATAGGTAGCGTGTTTTGACAGTGCTAGCTTTGCTAAACAAAATGGCGTCCATGCGGAACAGTGTTGTGTGGTCTGGCGCGCGCCATTTTGTAGCTAGCAAATCGTTCAAGCGTTTTTTAGACGGCTACCTTTTCTACATTGGCTAACTTTTCTTGCTTATTACCCCTACCTCTAAAAAACGCACCTCAGGTCATTAAAACCTATACCGGGATTTGTATTTGCTGTGTTTTGTAAAAAGGGGATCCGCTGCACTGCGTATAATTGAAGTGAATTTATTTAATGTATTATTGACTGATGTTCTATCAATATTACTTGTATCAACATTTAATAAGTGGTTGAACTCTGGTAATTTTGCAATCAAACCAGCACGAAATTTATCCCTTTGAGAAGTGTTCCAGATAGTCCTTGTGACTTTTTCATTTAACTGTTCGGGTTTATTACAACAACAGGTCAAGAAAAACCTTATTGGACAGTGGTCACTAAATACAGTTATTAACGGATCAATGTGAAAAGCGTTTATCTTGGGAAAATGATGCTCTGAGGCGAGTAGGTAAATCAATTACGGAAGAACCTGTATTTGAAATAAATGTAAAATCACGAGTGTCAAAAAGTCTACCATAAAGAATGCAGAGACTACGGCCGTAGATCTACACAAATCAATAAGTTTTATACCATGACTATTTACTTTACTATCTGGGGAGGCCCGGTCTAGGGGTTTGTCAGGGGAATAATCAACATCATCAATTTTTACTGAAAAAATATCACGAGTTATATAATCATGTTTTGAACCGACCCGACTTTCAGATCACCAACAACAAATACAGAACCAAACTCGTAACAAGTTATATCAGCTTCAAGTACGTCAAAAAGGTTCACATTGAAAATGTTATAAGCCGGAGATTCTTCGACCCAGATATAAGTTCCACAGATAAAAACGTCCTGGTCAAGATTAAAGAATTGATGGTCTAATTTAACACAACTGATTGTGTCAAAGTAGTTTTCAACAATGCTTATACCGTCTTTTAAATTATTTTTTATAATATAAGGCAATGCCTCCACTACATCTTTTAGCGTTACGATGTTGAAATTTACGGGAAAATATAATGACAATGACAATGACAAAAGGTTTATTGATATTGGCCACCGGCCCACAACAACATATGTAGAACAACATATCCGTGACATGACTAGTACATTATATAAATATATATATAAAGCATGAGATAATACATAGTAAATAGCATACCGTGTTGGCATTTTATAAGCATTTTATAAGCATTTTATAGGCATTTTATAAGCATTTTATAAGCATTTTATAGGCATTTTATAAGCATTTTATAAGCATTTTATAGGCATTTTATAAGCATTTTAAACCACTGAAATATTCTCCAATTACAATTTACACGATTACTCTCCCTTTTCTTAATTCAAAAGCATAATATACATATTTCGCAAGACTCTTAATTAGTGTTTCTGACTGACAACTCATTAATATATTAAACTTATGAATTGTTGGCTGTACATAGTATTTCGGCGGTAAAAATTGCCTTCTCAAGTTTTCATAAACAGGACATATATGCACAACATACCCATTTAAAGAAATATCACTTTTACAATTAGTCCATGCTTCATACAGAAATATAATGTCATAAGTAGTGATCAATGAAGTAAATTCACCATTGGCTTTCTTGTCACCCGATAAACCTTGTACGTTCCACGATAAGATACGAAGTTCGTCCCCAGCGTGACCCTACTTCCTCACCGGTTTCCCGTTGATGTAAAGGGTGTCGTATGACAACAAGGCGCGGTCTCCAGCACTTCCAGCAGCCTTAAGCTTGGGCATCAGTTTCCTTCGTTTGTCTGCAATATCCTTCGGAAATTGTTCATTTAGATAAAAGTTAGTTCCGGATAGATATTTACCTTGCTTTCTGACCATTTCCCGTACCACTACTACCTCTATTTTACGACAAAGGATACGTAATTACTATTTTTGTTGTGATGTACAGAATAACCACTTATACGTATCGTTTAAGCAAAGAACAAGCAATTTTTTATATACCGTGTGTGTGCAAGTGATTGCCATATTTACCGAGAAAACATATTAGATGCACGAAATGGTTGCAAAAAGTTCAAAATGTTCTTATTTGACATAGGATTATCGGCTTGATTCATCAACTATGAATAGCTGGGAATAAACTTGAATCATTCTCCTACAGTTTTACCAAGTGATGTTGTGCAATTTTTTATTTTTATGGAGATACAGAGTTTAAAGATTGACGAGGAACAATGTTTTGTCGAACGCTAAGGGCAGTTCAGATTTTTAATAGCTAACGGCTTCGAAAGTAGAACTTTTCTGTAGGTGCTAGAGTCTTTAGGGAGTTGTGCCCAAAAATTATTGCATGCTTATCGCATAATTTTATTTCATTAAGGGTCATAACTGCAAACGTGTTGAGATAGTCAAGAGACAAAACCATAGGAGCACAAGTATATATGCTGGTTAATGTTCCTATGAAGTATCATGACCGTATGTGCAATAGCCTTGGACTTTCATAGCAAAATGGCCATACTTCTGCCACAAAAAATCCAAAACAATGCTGGCAATAAGCACAACTAAGCTTAGTAGAAATACCTCTTGTGATGTTTCACTTAAATTCAACTACTGGTTTAGGAGAAGATACACACACTTTCGGACAGATGGGCGGACATAAGTACTAGTATTTATTTGAGGGAGGGAGGGAGGGAGAGGGGGAGAGAGAGGGAACACCACATACACACGATAATATCTCCCCACAAATATCAAATCCCGGGAAAACAAAACATTAAGCACTGAGGAGGTGCAAGAGTAAACAGGTGTGGGAATAGGGTTACCAGGAATGGTCTGGTCGACCATAAGAATAACTAACGAAAATGTATGGGGCCTATAACAGCTTTTAAAGGATATAATACACCAAGGAACAAGCCATGACAGTCAGCAATAATAAGTCGAAAGGGCAGAAGAAAAGAACATGAATATTACATCAATTAAAATAACTGCAAAGGTTAAAATGAGAACTTAACATACATCTTAAACATAAATCATAACCACACAGCGATGTACAGCCTTGAAACTGTCAGTAAAAATACCGGGGTTCAAATCGATCGACCTTGTATATGGTCAATAATTTCCAAAACAACCATTTAAATTGACTAAGTAGGCAGTAACTAATAATACAAACAATTAACATTACGTATGTAGTAACAAATACATTGTATATAATCCAGTCCGAACAATCAAGCAGTCTTTTACTGTTTAATTTTGGTGTATAAAGTACATTAACTACAAACATTAGTTAGTAATTAAAAGTCTAGCTACTGTCCGTATGGATATGAACCACAATTGTAGATACGTATGTACGCAGTCAGTCCGTATTTTTTTCTTCAACATACGAATTTATCTGCGATGCTTAAGCCAATTAAATCAAATGTTACATATATCGTGTTTGTAAACTAGACGCTGATTTTTCAAACTCTACGAGTTTAAAATCGACTGGAATGTTGCAAAATCACGCTTTTGTCTGCGCCGAACAAAGAAACGCCATGTATTCACCATTATATTTGCAAGAGGGGCAATTCACGCGAACGTTGTTGCAATTTATGGTCTTGGCACTACGAATGACACTTTTATTGTAAACTGGCACGTTTATCACTTCCAAGTCATAACTTCTTAATATGTAACAAACTAATGTTATTGCTTGTGCAAACATTTTGGATCCATATTTCAACAAAGAAAGAATGTAACATGCTTCATCTCTACAAGTTGGATACGATATATACAAATGTCAGTATATATTAGATCGGATTCAGCTTCGACATTTTGTCTATTATCGGAAAGTTAATGATGCCATGTGTGTCAGATTTCTTGATTTAACCATTTGGTTTGTAATTATCAATAACAATTAATATTGCATGTTTTTGAAAATCGTAACTAAAGCAATATTTCAGTTGTTTGTAAAATTAAATACAAACTTTAGCTGTAAATGTGCTTAACTTGACATAATAAACATTACGGCCTGTCTGGTTTTGGATCAACCACTTGATCGATTTACATCTCACTTATGATTAGGGCTGTGAAACATTTTGTCAAACACTTTTCGTATGTATTATGACGTAACATTTTTAAAACAATGAAGGAGAAGCCGAACAGGATATTACAACACAAAGTGCAAAGTCACAAGAAACAATCGGATATATGGATAGTCCGGTATATGCATGCAAGTAAACATAGCCCGACCAGTTAGATCAGGTAGAGCGCTAGACTGTCACCCGATAGATCCGGGTTCGATTCAAGCGTTGGTATTTCTTTTCTTAGTTTGACCATTGTCATTCGATCTAAATGAATTTTAAAAATATAGTAGGAATAAGTTGCTACAGTGAACGCCACATATATAAGACAGTGCCTCCCCACACAGACCTCCGGGATGATAACATCATTTAATGCAAGTGCGGGGCGACTTAATACGGCCACCACTCTGCACAGGCAAAACAAGAAGCATAATTTGAGAAAAAGTTGATTTCCATGAAAGACATCGCACGTATATCAACTATCCGAACTATTCAAATTAGTATAAGTAAAATATACCAAAACCCATTTCATGTTGAACATAAAATACTGTTTTCAACAATTAGGGATTTTAGCATTCAATTTCGCATTTATCTCTTATAACAAGCATGTAGTAACGTAGGTTATGAATGTTGTGATAATCTGGTTGTTATGCTTAAATAACCAGAGAGGAAATGGTATTTTAAGACGAACGAGTCTGCTAAATCTGAAGTATACAAAAGAAAAAGAAAATGAAAGACTGATTTTAAGTAAACAATGTGGATAACGTTACATGCTGTAATGTCTTGTGGGCTACAACAAATTTCCCGTAAAAATGGTTTCGAAATTACTAGTAGGCGTATGTTTGATAAGATATGTGAATCAATTAAGCTAACATAATATTCCTTACGCTAACGGCTTTATGTTAACGTGTTATAAAATCAAATCATTGTATAAACTACAACTGAACTTCTATTTAAAACTATAAATGTGTTCATAGGACACAAGTGTCCCCACTTGCTGCCTTTGTAACAAAAGCAAATGCTACGATTCTGCTCATAGTTTGTGAATGGGTATCACAATTACCAAGTGAACAACTGTACTGATTATGGTGTTAAGTCAATGGCCATAACTTTACACTTATTGGGCTTAAACATACATGAAACCCCAGGTGCACAACTATACATTCATGTGAACATTCATGTAAAGTCTTCTGACTCTGGCTCTTATACTTTTGGAGATATGAGTGACACAAGATTGCATACTCTGTAGGCTATATTTAAACTAAGTCAAGGGCGATAACATTGCACTTACTGGGCACAGCCAAACATGAAACCCCAGGTGCACAACTACACATGATGGTGAACATTCCTGTAAAGTTTTATGACTCTGGCTCATATACCTTTGTAGTGACACAATATTTTGTGACGGACGGACGAACGGACGAACAAATCTATATGCCTCCCCCCCCCCCCCCCCCTTCAGAGTGGGGGCATAAAAGATATTTAATATTTGGTGGCAACGTACGATAACACTAGAGCCAAAACCCAAATGGCAGAAAACAAGAATATGCTCCTTAGACAATGTGCTTTCAGAAAACCATAGTGTAAAACATTTCCTATGTGGGAGGGGTAATCGATGACTTACTATGTAATAGTTTATGTATTATCTAACCCAAACACAAAGTAATGCTTAATGCCTTCATAACAAACTACTTGAAGGATCTCTACATAATAGAAAATGTCAATGCAATACGAACGATTTAAAGACTATTCAATTCCGATAAGACACTAAACTCATCTATCTGAGTGAACGTCCCTTAAGTTGCAACCGTCTGGAATTAGAAGTAATCAAGACAGGTTGCAATATCAAATAGATAAGAATTTACATATTATACTACGAATACGTATGCAATATGATAATCCGTACGCCTGTGGGAGAAAAGCTGATTTCAATTAAATTGCTCAACTGTATTTGACAAACAGTCTGTATTTGAAGGACAATAAAGTGGCTCTTAAGGATTTAATTTACCAAACTAGACTCTGATGAATGCCTCGTATTACATGTAATAATGTGGATTTATTTACCTCTGTTAAACATTTAAGTCGTCTATATATCTTAATTTAAATATTTGGTTCATGAAAATTAACCCATCTAGTGCGGTTCCACATGAAATGGTTTCTTGCAATGATGTAGACAGTCTATTGAACGAGACATGTCTCGTTCTCACTAAAAAAATGGTAAGTGGTTTGGAATGAAAAAAACACCAGAAATATATAAATTGGAACTAACGACCCGCACTGCTTCTCACTAGACTGCTGGGACAAAATTGCTTTAAAGTTGTGAACAAAATAACATACGAGTATGTTCTACAATATAACCAAGTCTACAACGGACCGCCCGTACTGCATTTATTCTGACTTAAAATCTAATTGCTGTACAGTGTCTGAACACAATAGGATACGAGTTTGTTCTAAAATAGACCCTGCATTACATGAATAATAAAAGGCTCATGCTTTGTTCATTTTTTACCTAAACAATAAACAAAATGTTTTTCTTATAGGGAAGGCATCAATAAATTTGCATCAACAAAATATATATCTGTATTTGTAGAAACAAATGTTATATCTTTAAAATAAAAACGGAACCAGTTTTGCACTGTCTTATGTATGTGGCAAATATATGAATCGTTTTATTCGTCTTTTATGTCTTCATGGTCTCCACAAATTGTCTGAAAGAAGTCATACGTATGGATATTTATATTTATCTGTTAGATATACAAAGTTACTTTAAATCTGATCAAAAGACTATCAAGTTTTCAAAGAACTACCAGACCATTAAACACTCCTGAAACAAATTGTTGGATAGAAAATGGAAAATAAAAGTATTCAGACACCTTGGGGATACAGCTGTGAAAGAGAAGAACATGACTCGCATTATCTCATTATTTAGTTCTCCTTATAAAGTTCCGATATATGCTTTTTAAACATCGGTGGCAAACAATAATCAGACAGTATACAAATAATTTCTCACGAAAGTATATCTTTCTATTTTCATATATTTTTATCTGTCTAGACATTACAATGCTATACAAAGACATTAAATCTAAAACACTCTTTTATTAAAGTACACATTCATTTTATGTAACAAGAACGTTGAACTACTGTACCAAACAGATATACATATGCGTTTTATATATCGTCAAAAACGTTGTACGTAAAAAATAGCTACAGACAGTTGGGTTTTGCATAATCCTTCTTTTCATGAAATGCCGACAGTTCATTTATATGAACAAAGATGCAAAAACGTTTCGTTCAGCTGAATGTATGTACAACGAAAAACATAAATCAAAAATTGAATGAGATTTTTTTTCCCACACAGTCTTTCCGGAAAATAACAGTCCACAAAACATCAGGCATTTGAGGAGGCGCATAGCCAAACATGCAAGGGAACAGAAGCCGTGGAACTGTCAGTAAAATACTGCCTAAATACAAATAAGAGTAAAATACTACAAATACTTATGGAGGTAATACGTGTATAACATCCATAACGTATTTCCTTTTTGACGTGACGTTTTACATTATATCATATGAGATAACCAAGTAAGGAGGAACCCGAAGTGTGATCAGTTAATATAAAATGCCTGTCTCAGTTAAAGACAAACCATTGTATAAACATTTTGTAAAATATTAAAAATAATAGATCGCTAATTGAGATAAGCTATATCCGATACACAGTAAGTATTGTATTTTATAAAAACATAATGAAAAACATTATGTACATGTCACAAATAATTTGCTATATTGCTGTTTTGTAATAGGTGTATATTATATACAAATAACTATAAATCGAGTCGGCAGGTCACGCTTTCTTGATATCATTCTTGAGTAAGAATAATAATAAAAAAAAAAATCATTGCATGCTGCAACGTTCAGACATTCTGATTTGAAACACATTGATATGACTTCTTTTCTAAAATATCTTTGATTAAATAATATAATCTTCCTCTAAATATTCATTAAAATTAATTTCTGGACAAAGCAACGTATCTGTATTTATCAAAGCTCACAGGAGGAATGATATGCACATAAACTAATCGCTTAAAACACCATATGGAATGTGCCTTATTTTTCTGTCTTCAAGGAAGTCTTGTACATAATTAACGGACAAACCGCAACTTCCTGCTAATCGAAATGGAATGATTATTCAACGCAGTGCAACAACAACAACAACAAAAACAATCGCCACTGAAGAAAATTGTGTTTTGTATTCATTTGTAATCGATATCTTATTTAAACAGAAAATCACATACATGTATATCCAAGGGCAGCAACATTGAATAATTGCACGACGTCATTTATACAACTCAACAAAACAGTTACTTTCATAGTAATATTTGTTGATATTACTTTCAGCATTGTTTGGTTTCTTGGCAGACATTAAAACATCAATATCTGATACATATGAAACTTGTCCTATTCAAATCGGCAATTAAATACTACCTCTGAAAACATTAGCGTACACCCACTAAATAACTTTGGTTACAACTTGTTTATTGAATTTGTTGAATAAATTAATGATTTCCCACACTATTGCCACTTCAAGAGAGGGCAATACGACAAATATTTACCACGAAAGCCTTGATATTGTTTGATTTCCCACACTATTGCCACTTCAAGAGAGGGCAATACGACAAATATTTACCACGAAAGCCTTGATATTGTTTGATTTCCCACACTATTGCCACTTCAAGAGAGGGCAATACGACAAATATTTATCACGAAAGCCTTGATATTGTTTGATTTCCCACACTATTGCCACTTCAAGAGAGGGCAATACGACAAATATTTACCACGAAAGCCTTGATATTGTTTGTCGTACATTCGATACCGACCCCGCTCCGCCAGACCAACTTTATTTTTAAATATCTCAATAAACAACCACAGTTGTGATATCCCGGTAACTGCTCTCTCCCATGCACCCCTCTCCCACATTTCTCCCATTCCGTTATGTTAATAATTATATGTAAATATGAAGTCATCATACTTCCTTACACCACCAGGACTCCAGGTTTAAACTTACAATAGAAAGTTATCACTTCGCTATCAGCTCTTAAAGTGATGGTTTAACTTTTCTCGTGCTCCGCTTTCCACATGCTGGCTATCAATTATTTCAAATCAGTTTATCACATATCTAACAAAACGCATTAAAGCAAAGAAAATTATAACGTTTGCATGCAAGAAACAAAGCCACATCACACGCGCACAATACCATATTAAGTCATAAACGAGTGTAGTGTGAAATACTGTCATATTCATGGAATTCCACAACGGCCCACTCGAGTGCTTTAAAAAGTAACTATCGCGTGAGCTAAACGGTAATTAATACGTCTCATTTGCATATTTGAGGCTCAATTTCAGAAAAATACGACATTATGCCAAATGCAACACAAAAAGGAAATTTGACATTGAAATTTTATATTTAAGAGGTATGAGGTAAAATGACGGTAAAATGTTCAGCCTCAAGTTTACAATGTATAATATAATATAACGAAACTGAAAAAACAGATTTTTATGGTTAAGATGAAGCATCCACGAAAAAGAGTTGATCGTTAAATTCAAATGTTGCAAGAATATTGTAGTTTTTATATATATACTCTCAAGTCAAATGCTTAAATAGTACTTTCATGCTAATATTGTCGATTTAGAAATTGGGTTCAAAAAGCAGCTAACATTTGTTCAGATTTTGTCGCAGTCATGGAGATAAATGAAAGCTTTACACTAAATGCGATATAAAAACACATCGAGTAACACGACGATCTTGTATTGAGAGCTTAAATGCTACACATTACAGTGCATTATTCGCGTAAATATGCCATCGACAAAGTGCCTTGAAACGGGTATATGTGTAAAATATGTCACAATCTCAAACGTCGTTTTTGTTGCATAGTGCACATAGATTATGCTATGTTCTGTACAGTTCTGCTCATGACAGGTATTATTTGATCTTTTAAATAAATAGGTTAAACTAATCAGTGCTTATTTATTTAGACAAAATTCATAATTTGTGATCAGAGGTTTGCATCGAATTTGAAAATGTCAGTCACTTGGACGAACAAACTGTATTACATTTTGTATACGGTGTTGTATACGGTGTCTCGTAATATACAGCATTAGAGAAATGTACAATTTTGTGTTATATAATGTTATTAAGAATGACGTCTCATACTGCTAATATATCATACTGCATTGTCACAAGAACTGATAACAACGGTATGGTACCGTTTCAAATGAAAGAACGAAGAAAGCAGAATATACATGAAGCACTCTCTTCTTCCACAACATTCGAAGACGAAATCTAACGAATTCACGGGAATTACATTTGCATTCCGAGGCAATTCATGCCATCGATGCAATTGGTGTCCTAAGTCATGACACCTTAATTGCAAAATTGACACGTTTATTTCATTATATTCATTAATTCAGGTCAATACATTTTAAGTTTTTAATATTAACATATAAAAAAACTACTTGAATTGCTTGATCAATTTTTTGGATCTAAATGTCTAAATTTGTGCTTGTCACAGGTGTCGACGTAATAACAGGTATATAAATGTGATATACAGACACGGCCCGCATGGCAACACAAGTTGTTATATCATTTGAGAACATGTATTCGTGTCTGCGCACATTTGACAAGGTAAGCCAGTAATCTTCTATCAGTTCACATTTTTGTTTTACATAGGGAGCGACAAAGTTTAAAGTAATATTATGCTCACTTTTTGTTCATTTGTTTACCTAAACAAACATGAAAAATATATTACCTATAGTTAAAACATCAATAAACACGCAGTAATAAAGAATGAACTCATAATGTATCGATCCGTATTTGGTGAAGACAGATGTTTGTACATCATAATTTTTTTTAAATCCAGATTTTTACCTATCTGGTTATTTTACCAGTTTGTCTGTTAGTAATATGGTGAAAAAATATATTTTCAATCGGTTAGACTTTGCAATGGTTCTTATTAGAGATGTTTTAGCCACCGTAACAACAATACTGGATGAAGCCAATTCTAACACGTTATGTTCAGATGAACCAGATACATCTTTAACAAGAAATATACTGAAAAAGATGGTCTTCGCAATTTGAAGGTTTAGATTTGTTGTGCAACATTAAAAATGCCGTGATGTTACGATTGCTGGTCACTCAAGATCAAAAATGAATTTAGCTAAATTCACCGAAATTCAATGGATTTCTGTAAGGTAGCGTACTCTTTATCGAAAGGTAAGCCAATCCGCGTCAAGATTACAAACGTTGTTCGGGTGAAGAGAAATTGCGTTGATGGTTAATGTAAAATTTGATTGGCTTATACAACACTGACAAGCAAAACGCAAAATTACGTTAGTACGGCTGCGCCGAAAAACAATTAGTCTTGTCAGAAGAATGGAGACAATTACTCTTCATTGATACTGATCCATGGTTAACTAACCAAATAAGTCGATATTGTGGCATCATTGTGAGGATTTGTTTTAATGGAAGAGATTTTTATATCATTACACGGTGACAAGGGTATTGTATATATATACAACATCACACGATGTAAAAGGTATTGCCTTTTTGTAATTTGTAAATATGCCGTCAGACTGTCGGACTATCTTTGAATATATCACTTCATTCAGACAGGCCTAATTGAATGTCTGCCATGCGAAATTATATTATAATAAATAAATTCCATGTCCATATTTCTAAATAAGGAGGTGCTATCCAAAAGATATTATTTAGTCGGGTGGAATGACATGAACTAAGCAGATATTGTAATTATGCGCCGACAAGAAGTTCACCTTTAGCCAGTTGTCTTGGTTATAAATCATGGTTTATGTCATCTGTAAATAAGTAGTCTACTCTCGACAAATATTGGGAATGAATGAAATTATATATGCATGCACAGTTGTTAGATATTTCTGCTATAGAGGCATCGACGCCGTATGTAGTATATTACATATGAAATTGAATATACTATTAATTGGCCAGATAGCTGTACTTAATAATGTAAATGAAAACAAAATGTAATGATGGAATTACCTGAAGTTTATATTCCATGTTTCCACGAATGCGTTTTTGATTAGGTGTAAACAAAATATTTTAGTTTCAGATTTACCGACCTACCCTATTTTTTTGCCCCGACTTGGACCGAACATTTTTTCTTTTTCTTAATTTCATATTTCTGCCCAGTTATTAGACGCTTTATTAGTATTCCAGCTAGAGAGCATTACATTTACCTTGATTAAACATTTTAAAAGGAAAGGGGATATGTCTTTTAACATATATTCATTTGAATCTATGTTTAATTTGCTTCGTTTGAAAAAAACCATTTTCCTACCTACCTACCCCTTTTTGGGGGGCCATGAAGCCTGAAACAAACATATTGTTTAGGCCTCAGCTAATGCATTGTCTGCAAATCCTATGTCACAGTTCAGGTAATATACGTCATTGTCACTTTAATTTATTTTCGTCACTGGAATCACTGATTAATTAATGTTGGTGTTGTAAATTAGTCAGATGGTGAACAGTGTCTGTAGAACGGTGTAGAATCAGACATGTGTGCGTGTGTTGGGGGATGGATTGGGTGATATTGTAGAAGTCGATATTTGCCATGACAAACTGGTATAGGATATCCAGAGCTGATAAAATTGTTTGATATGACAAGGAGTTTGATACGACAAGGATAATGGGGAGTCCTTCCACAATCATCATTGATGTCCACAAAATATGCTCCAAAGTGCACTTCAATCGACCAAATATTTTTACCGAAATTCTGCATAATTTGTTCCTGAGTAATCTATCGCGCCTGTATGAGACGATAACTTTTCCGCGGTACCAAACACGCATAACTCATTACATCAGAAAAACCGTCACAATACATTAAGATGTTTTGTATAAACACTTGAATGAATGGTATTCATTGAATAAAAAACAAATACATTTCTGTAAATGTTTTTTATTCGACTGATTACACACGGGTTGTTTGAATGAACCATTTGGAAAAAATAAGCAGTTTCTTTTCCTAACCAAATTAATTACTTGAGTGACATTGCAATGAGAATAATACATTTTATTAGCATTACTGACATTGCGTAACTCGTTTGTGAGCCACAATGTGCCAACAAATGTTTTTTTCCCAATCAAATTACACGTTTATATCCCACTTAAATCTTCAATCAGCGCGAAACTCATTTATATAATGTTAGCTTAGTTAATGCAGTTAGCTCAATGCTGGTCAGAGTGATCGTGATCTTTCAATCTGATACGAATTTGAATAACTGCTTAAGATATAGAAGTTCATGCTAAAAATGTGTTGATAAGTAAATGTTATAGTTCTTATTGCTTGGCTCTAATATGCACATCTACTCATAAGGGCGTAGCTTAGCTGAGTTTGATGTGTATCCCTAGTTTTCGGAGGGTCCAGGGGCAGGGTCCCACGGAAAAAGTTTGTAGACAGATTGTCAGAAAAGCGTTTTGGTGTATATTATGTTCCGGTAAATATGCTTACAATGGCATCAGAAACATACATTAAATATCTTAGATTTATAGACTTATAACTGTTTTGAAAAACGTGAAGACCGCTGCCTACACGACATTTAGGAAGCTACGGCCCTGACATATATTATACTATACATGATGACCATTTTGCCCGAGACATTGTTTTATTTATTGACATATATTTAATAACATTTCATAAAAAAACATTTGTAGTTATGCACAGACATTGCTATATTATCACAGTCGACAGTTTATCAAATTGACAAACACCCTCTCCATGTTTTATGTTTTATTTCTATCACAGTACGATTGACGGTGTCGATCATGTAGATTATATAAAACAAAAAACAGTTATCTGTAAACTTCAACATACTATATACAAGAAGCCCTCCAAACAAGAATACAAATAAATCATGCTAACCTATCAGTACGATTAAAACCACCGAAGAGATACAGCAGTCTCATTGGACATAAATGTGTTTGATCTATCGTTTCTGTTATGTTATCGAAAACGACATGCACATTTATTAAAATAAGGTAAAATTCCCCGCACGCATTCAATACATTTGTTTACATTTAGTCGCAACTTCCTCGTCTTTGTTTCATAATCAGATATTAAATCTGGCCAGGCTTTGCACTTTATCAGGCAGAGCAGGTATGTTTCCAGGATATGATGCGGTTTATTACCAGGATGGGATTATTGTGTTGCACTACTAAGTCGCAAGTATGAGTCGAACAATTGTGGTAGAGTGATATCGAAGTATACTCCAATGGATCAATATATAATTATGATTGTATGTGTTTTACGTTAAATTATATTAAGGCCGTGCCGTTTTATATTTTTGCTTAGCGTCCGCGTGCGCCTAGGTTTTGAGCTCTGTAAAATACCACCGCAATCTGAAGCAAGCAGAGTAGTTGTAACCTGAGGTTTAAGATTTGTTGTGCAACACAAAAAGTTTATAGTTCTTCAGTACTTATTGTATCAATCGTGATATTACACATTCATGTTAATAAACAACAATACAAATGTCCGTCACTGATACATGAAAACTAGAATCTGCTTAGTTCCAATGCCGGACAATTTTCCGGGGGGGGGGTGCTAACTATACTACTCACTAGATAAATCTTGAAATATACTATAGATATACTTTTAGACACAGTTTAAGCAAACAATATTATGTTCATCTGGTTTTCATACAACATTGACATGTTTATATTAATAAGAATAAATAATAACGCCTCTATCGCGATCAAAATGTTTTTTGCACACACCACACCATTGCGCTAATAATGTTCATTACTTTGCTTCGGAAGAGAAAATGCATACAATAAACAAGTTAAGGCTTTAAGGTTCGCTTAAAAATATATCTAGGCATTATCGAACGTTACCTTACCAAAATCCGCTGGAAACGTAATCGTCGTCTATATTTTTCTTAATATAACATATTTTGCTAAGAAGTTTGGTACGTACGTACATAATATTTCATATAATTAGCAATATACAGTGAAGATGTTGTATTAGAAGTGGATTTCGGTAAGTAAATAAGGGTTAAATTTTAACACAAATAACGTTTGCAGTCTTCATGGCAAGCGATTACTGACGTAAGGGATCAGGAAGGGGGTAACCATGTTCTAGATTGGTATGTCTTGCAATTAGATCAGGAAGGGGGTAAACATGTTCTAGATTGGTATGTCTTGCAATTAGATCAGGAAGGGGGTAACCATGTTCTAGATTGGTATGTCTTGCAATTAGATCAGGAAGGGGGTAAACATGTTCTAGATTGGTATGCCTTGCAAGTAGATCAGGAAGGGGGTAAACATGTTCTAGATTGGTATGCCTTGCAAGTAGATCAGGAAGGGGGTAACCATGTTCTAGATTGGTATGTCTTGCAATTAGATCAGGAAGGGGGTAACCATGTTCTAGATTGGTATGTCTTGCAATTAGATCAGGAAGGGGGTAAACATGTTCTAGATTGGTATGCCTTGCAAGTAGATCAGGAAGGGGGTAAACATGTTCTAGATTGGTATGTCTTGCAATTAGATCAGGAAGGGGGTAACCATGTTCTAGATTGGTATGTCTTGCAATTAGATCAGGAAGGGGGTAAACATGTTCTAGATTGGTATGTCTTGCAATTAGATCAGGAAGGGGGTAAACATGTTCTAGATTGGTATGTCTTGCAAGTAGATCAGGAAGGGGGTAAACATGTTCTAGATTGGTATGCCTTGCAATTAGATCAGGAAGGGGGTAACCATGTTCTAGATTGGCATGTCTTGCAATTAGATCAGGAAGGGGGTAAACATGTTCTAGATTGGTATGTCTTGCAATTAGATCAGGAAGGGGGTAAACATGTTCTAGATTGGTATGTCTTGCAATTAGATCAGGAAGGGGGTAAACATGTTCTAGATTGGTATGTCTTGCAATTAGATCAGGAAGGGGGTAACCATGTTCTAGATTGGTATGCCTTGCAATTAGATCAGGAAGGGGGTAAACATGTTCTAGATTGGTATGCCTTGCAATTAGATCAGGAAGGGGGTAAACATGTTCTAGATTGGTATGTCTTGCAATTAGATCAGGAAGGGGGTAACCATGTTCTAGATTGGTATGCCTTGCAATTAGATCAGGAAGGGGGTAAACATGTTCTAGATTGGTATGCCTTGCAATTAGATCAGGAAGGGGGTAAACATGTACTAGATTGGTATGCCTTGCAAGAAGATCAGGAAGGGGGTAAACATGTTCTAGATTGGTATGCCTTGCAAGTAGATCAGGAAGGGGGTAAACATGTTCTAGATTGGTATGCCTTGCAAGTAGATCAGGAAGGGGGTAAACATGTTCTAGATTGGTATGCCTTGCAAGTAGATCAGGAAGGGGGTAAACATGTTCTAGATTGGTATGCCTTGCAAGTAGATCAGGAAGGGGGTAAACATGTTCTAAATTGGTATGCCTTGCAAGTAGATCAGGAAGGGGGTAAACATGTTCTAGACTGGTATGTCTTGCAAGTAGATCAGGAAGGGGGTAAACATGTTCTAGATTGGTATGTCTTGCAAGTAGATCAGGAAGGGGGTAAACATGTTCTAGACTGGTATGCCTTGCAATTAGATCAGGAAGGGGGTAACCATGTTCTAGATTGGTATGCCTTGCAATTAGATCAGGAAGGGGGTAACCATGTTCTAGATTGGTATGCCTTGCAAGTAGATCAGGAAGGGGGTAAACATGTTCTAGATTGGTATGCCTTGCAAGTAGATCAGGAAGGGGGTAAACATGTTCTAGATTGGTATGCCTTGCAAGTAGATCAGGAAGGGGGTAAACATGTTCTAGATTGGTATGCCTTGCAATTAGATCAGGAAGGGGGTAACCATGTTCTAGATTGGTATGCCTTGCAAGTAGATCAGGAAGGGGGTAAACATGTTCTAGATTGGTATGCCTTGCAAGTAGATCAGGAAGGGGGTAAACATGTTCTAGATTGGTATGCCTTGCAAGTAGATCAGGAAGGGGGTAAACATGTTCTAGATTGGTATGCATTGCAAGTAGATCAGGAAGGGGGTAAACATGTTCTAGATTGGTATGCCTTGCAATTATATCAGGAAGGGGGTAACCATGTTCTAGATTGGTATGCCTTGCAATTATATCAGGAAGGGGGTAACCATGTTCTAGATTGGTATGCCTTGCAAGTAGATCAGGAAGGGGGTAAACATGTTCTAGATTGGTATGCCTTGCAAGTAGATCAGGAAGGGGGTAAACATGTTCTAGATTGGTATGCCTTGCAATTAGATCAGGAAGGGGGTAACCATGTTCTAGATTGGTATGCCTTGCAATTAGATCAGGAAGGGGGTAAACATGTTCTAGATTGGTATGCCTTGCAAGTAGATCAGGAAGGGGGTAACCATGTTCTAGATTGGTATGCCTTGCAAGTAGATCAGGAAGGGGGTAAACATGTTCTAGATTGGTATGCCTTGCAAGTAGATCAGGAAGGGGGTAAACATGTTCTAGATTGGTATGCCTTGCAAGTAGATCAGGAAGGGGGTAAACATGTTCTAGATTGGTATGCCTTGCAAGTAGATTCGAAGGAAACATTCGCCTCCCTTTTTGTCAAACTTGTCCAAGCTAGAGCAGAATCGACACCAGTGGAACTAGGTTTATGCATCTTATTAAGTTGCAGGACACCAAATACTCAAAATGTGTGGTTGTTACGAGTACAGACCAACTTGAAGTGTGATGGGGACTGACTTGAATTAAACAAAATTTTGGATTGTTTTGATTCTAGCAGAATTTCATTTCATATAAGACAAAAGCCAGAGCATGTATAGAATGCCTTTACAGAGTTGTTTTCTGCCCAAGGACAACTCCCGAACCTCTCAAGCTCTTGTAGATCGTTGTATCACGCTACGTTTCGCTGTTTCTTTGAATCTCAGACACATAACCAGAATAACATTGATCCATCGAAATAGTATTCATGTTTTTAATTTCTAAGGTTTTATAAAGAAACTAGTACTCGTAGATACAATGCATCATATACATATGTATAATATGTATACAGACAGTGAGGCTCTGAGGCCGTTGTGATGCCAATTTTCTATTCATATTTTTTTATAAAACAGCTTTTCAAAGTACAAATATACTACCACTATACACATAAGCAGTCACAGAACCATCCATCAAGCTGTAATGGAGTAGTTGCTCAGAATAATCCGCCTCCATTATGACCGTCTATGTTCCAAGAGGTTCATGTGCACTAAGTCGTATAGACAAACCTGGCCGCATGCCACTCGTTGTCTATCATATACGTAACAATGGAACATAAACTATACAAACAACCGGATTACAATGGAAATGATATTAAGAGATCACCTTTTGTGATATACATCATGTTCAATATAGATGTCACTGTCCATTTTCCATATTTTATATTTTACTGTGTATATATAACATTATGTCTAGCCATTTAACGAGCATTTTTATTTCAGGAAAGTTTAGAAATCTGACTTGAACCAATTTATTGGCCATTCATTATAACACAATGCCACACGAATGCGTATGTTTTAACAAAAACACAGTAGTCTTTCATCCATAAAGGCCTTACACGAACGCTCAAATGCCAAACTCGAAATACACTGTATTAGACAACACTAAACTGATCAGTCTAAATATTCGCCACATTTGTCTGGCTCAATTATTTCATAAATAGTAGCAGCCCTGCCAAAAATGTCCATTGTAAATGTTTAATCAAACTGTTTGCACAACAAAGGTATCGCTGTAATACAAGGAAGTGTAACACGTGATCCAGGGGGTCACAATGTTGATACACGTGCATTCTGTCTTATGAGTGATAACCACCACTTAATAATTTATCAATTTAGCTATTGTTATATTTTTACAGTGACAGCATTTTCATTTGATACAAAGATGAATATTTGCAACATCGGTAGGTTGTATATAACGTTGTTAATACTGAGTCACTGATAATTGGTCACCCCATGTAAATGTTGTTGAGATTAAATCGTTACAAGTTGATTTTTATTAACTCATATGAACAGCTTGTGGTATGGGTCTGGGCAAATTGCTTCAACAATGGTTGACTTTTATCACTTTATGTTGACAAATAATACACTATGACAGTGACATATAAGTAAATTGACGTTTGAATGTACGTGTACAGTGGTAAAAGTTCAACAACCGATTAAGAAAAATGCCAAGGATAAAGTGAGTACATGTAGTTATATATTTACATATAAGAGACTCACCCCACTTTATAGTACATATCCTATTTCATGCGCCTCAAGTAGAAACATTGACACAGGATACTTATTTGCTTAATACAGGCAATGACCATGTGTTTTTTACTTTTGAATGGCTGGCTGTTAATGTCGGTAAATGGTAGAATGTCGAGAGCGCAAACGTACTGGTTGAGAAAACATATACTTATAACTCAAAATCGCTATTTCCTTTATTATCGTGTTTACCTTACTATCGATTTAGGGGTGTTGTATACAAACAATTCATCCATTCATAATTAAAAATATGATTTAAACAACCTTCCCACCCTTTACCCAATATAATGGATAAATCGGTAATGAGTCTTATCGAATTGGGTTTTTACATGTATTTGTCAATAACATCACAAAATTGTCGGATTGATGTGACTTTTTATTGACTTCGTACCCCGTTTTTTTTGAAAGCTTGGGCTTAATCATAATATGACACATTTCTCCACTGGCGAAATCTTTATCAACTCTAACGCGCTTTACGTATCAAAATTGACAAGAAAGCTATATAAGTTTAATAAAGTCATTGCATTGTATTCATTGTAAGCTGAAGACATATTCACAAAAATTAAGACCATCTCAATAAGAAGACCAGTTTTAAGGGTCCCAATGGTGGTTGTCATCTTAATGTTTTCCTGTAGTTGTTCGTGGACCCAAATATAACTTTAATATGCACTTTTTATTTCTTATTTCACAACCTAATGTGGTTGTGCATCAAAACGTTCGTATAATTGCCGTTTTATCCATAACCAAATATAAAACAATGATGAAATAAAGTCATGCTTTGAGGAACACGAAAAATCGGTCAATGGCGCTACTGGGATACGAACCCGGGTCTACCGATTGCCGGTCCGTCATGCTAATTACTACACCACAGCGAGATTACGTCATTCGCGTATGCATTTAACTTATGTTAAGTTGAATAAGGTTAACTACACTTTGGATGATTTTTTACATTCGCCACACAGCACTTAACACCAGCTATGGTTATAGAGTCGTATCGACGATTTTTGTAGGTTCGCGATAAATGCGATTGATAGTTAGTGGCCTTCTTACGACAATCATTGTTCAATTTTGTGGAGAGGTGAAGTCGAGTTTAGCATTAATCAGTGATCGCGTACACTAATTGGAATAAATTGGGATATATATTGTTCATACTTTATAATGAGATGTTTGTGCTATGATGTCCCTAGTGACGTATATAGTTTAGTATGTATATGAGTACTCCAGTGACAATTATTTGTCGTTCTGTATAATTGAACACATCTGCTCAATCAGTCTCAAAGGAAGGAAGCTTGTTTAATGCGTGTGGATTTTGCATAGTTGACTGTAGAAATACGAGAATATAAAGAATACTCTTAATTCCACACTAGGATATATGAGGCAGTCTTTGAGATTTTTGGCCCAAATGCACTGAGCCTCGTTTCTGAGAAAACGCAATAAAGATGACGTCATGTTTTTTTAATTACTACAGCCAGTAGAAATATTTCAGTAAAACATTTATAATTCAGAGGCGAGCAGAAGCAAAACAATTATGGGTAATTATTGAGACGGCCCCTTTTCTAAAGGAGAATAATAATATGCATGTATTTGTATGATATTATTGTAGACGTTATCTGAAAACGTATAAATTTGTTGTATTAAATTTGGGAAACTCAGAATTTATTGTAGATCTAGTCATGACCATATTTAAAGTGCCGTAATTACCATAAACAAAGTAGTTTTGCAATATGTTTTGTTTTGTATTGACCTTCAAATATCCTTGTATTCAGAAATGTTAATAACTCAATTTCAGTCAGATATGTCATTTGGGCCAAACATCTCAGAGACTGAGACATTTATTGCCTCACGTTATATGAATTGATAACGACGACCACAAAGTCTTCAAGAATGTTCGTTATTACCTGCACCAGACTATGAGTATAATGTTGTACAAGCATTAGTTTAATTAACTGTCCCCCTAATCACAATAATGTCATTTGTAGTGACCTACCATTATTGCACAAGAAAAGTAATTCATTATGCTGGATAGCACAGCAAAGAGATGTTCTGTGTCCAAAACCATCCCCAACATTTAAATCAGTGTAAACCTATTATATGAGTAGCAGACGCCTGTTGATGAATGGATCGTCTCTGAATATGTAAGACAAACTATCGAGACAGCCATATACTGCAGTCTCTTAAGGCACATCTGTCAAGATCAGTGATAAAATGACACTAAAAGCCATTATCAGTCACACCTAATTACTTATAATGGAATATTGCTTTTAAGCTTCTTCATGGTCTCAGAGCTCCTGTATTTGTTGTTTTTGATTAATCCTTGCCATAAGGTTTCGTACGTTGCTTGTTCAATTAATCCCCGTATCGTGTTTGTCTATTTTATTTGCTGTGACTCCTTTTAGTCTGTTAGTGCAAAGTAGACGTCAATTGACAGTGACCTACAGTCGGACATCGTTCATTCGAATTCATCGGGTCAGAAGTTTTATATAAAATGATATATGTATTCAAATAGCCCATTTTAATTTGAAGTGCCTTAGATACATTGGTACCTGATATTTATTTCAGATGATACCAAGTATTCGGAAGAACGAACAAGGTCCGACTGTATGCAGTTTTTGTGCGCCATTTATGTACATCTACAGGGGGATATTTCATGTATTGCAGACTGTTGAATTTCAACCGTTTTATGATGATTCGATTTGTTATGGCGTTTTCAGCTAATGTCTGGTAGACAACAGTAGTTCATTAAACATAAGCATATGTCTCTCGATCAGTGTAAATTTAACCTTTTGATCGGACGAGCCTGGATTTCGCGCCGTATATTTGTCCTAACAACCCATTGTAGGTTTGTCTGGTCGTTCCGTTATCACTTAATCTGACCCTTTAAGTGCCCACATCATTCTGATCATGTTCCATGTTTTCTAGTAAATGCGGAATATTGCCATACTTATGTCTTTAAACGGAATTAAGTTTTCCAGAAACACGCATAAGTCACTATATTGCATCATTGTTCATTGTTTTTCTTACAATGATTTCTGGACTGATCTTATTGAGTTAATTTGAATCATTGTAGAGTTGTATCGACTTCCGAACCATATTTATTACATGATAAACATTTCCATAAACAAAGCATTGTACATGTGTAATGCCATTGTCGTGAATGCATGTTTTACACGACAGTTAATGATAAATATGTAGAGCCAACTCTTGTTGGCATATTATAAATACAATACGATGTTCTAGTAGTGTACGCTCATATATATGGCATTAACAGACTCAGTTGATTTAATGTTTTAAACTGATCTGTGCTGAGTATTTGTAGTGGATAACACATAGCTGGTTTTGCTAAACAGCATATTCTAACACAAAAAGTCAGTAAAAAGATTTCAAAATGATGGTTTTCCCGCTAACTGAAACTTACAATGACGGTAAGTCAATGCCCAGTTACTGAAAATCTTTAAACAGAAACCACTTGCATATGTAATAGTGTCAGATTTTGATTTATATAAATTCGAAATTGTAGTAAAATGTTTGGAATTAAAACGACCCCCTGAGCGTGAACATGTAATGCTTTATTGTACTGTAAATATGTAATTTATCCATAATGCAAAACGGTTTGACTAATATAGTATGTTAATCCTTTCATATATTGTTCAAGTCTACGTATGTTACATTGCTATTTCACATGTATCTTTAGTGCGATTTTATTAGCCGCTAACGTATGAATATATTACCAGGACCACTACCTTTCAAAATAGGTGTATTGAAATGTTCCGTGTTTGTCTGTAAGCTTGACGGAGAAAAACTGTGGTTCTGTATTGATAGAAAAGTAATCCAAACATCAGTTTAGGTTCACGCACGAGATAATTTCCTTACCTAAATTGACATGGATCGGTCCTGAAAGTGCATACACCTGTTCGTGGTCAATGTAACAGCACTATTTTGTAGTACGAATCATTGTAATTGTGTCTCTGAGTCAGACTACCATGTGCGACGATCGAATTGTTTATATAATAACGTGATAACCCATTGATCAAACGATATTAATGGAAATGGTGACGTCAGAGCTTAGCGATAGTAATAATTGTGGATATTTGCGTCAGAATTCACCGAGCTGGAGACTTTTATATGTTTCAACATTTAAGTCTCACGCCTCTGTTACCAAGGTATTCAAGCATCCTGAATTCATGCCACATACTGATTGGGCTGTGAGTGCACGCCACTGTTACGAAGGTATTCAAGCATCCTGAATTCATGCCACATACTGATTGGGCTGTGAGTGCACGCCACTGTTACAAAGGTATTCAAGCATCCTGAATTTATGCCACATACTGATTGGGCTGTGAGTGCACGCCACTGTTACAAAGGTATTCAAGCATCCTGAATTCATGCCACATACTGATTGGGCTGTGAGTGCACGCCACTGTTACAAAGGTATTCAAGCATCCTGAATTCATGCCACATACTGATTGGGCTGTGAGTGCACGCCACTGTTACAAAGGTATTCAAGCATCCTGAATTCATGCCACATACTGATTGGGCTGTGAGTGCACGCCACTGTTACAAAGGTATTCAAGCATCCTGAATTCATGCCACATACTGATTGGGCTGTGAGTGCACGCCACTGTTACCAAGGTATTCAAGCATCCTGAATTCATGCCACATACTGATTGGGCTGTGAGTGCACGCCACTGTTACAAAGGTATTCAAGCATCCTGAATTCATGCCACATACTGATTGGGCTGTGAGTGCACGCCACTGTTACAAAGGTATTCAAGCATCCTGAATTCATGCCACATACTGATTGGGCTGTGAGTGCACGCCACTGTTACAAAGGTATTCAAGCATCCTGAATTCATGCCACATACTGATTGGGCTGTGAGTGCACGCCACTGTTACACAGGTATTCAAGCATCCTGAATTCATTCCACATACTGATTGGGCTGTGAGTGCACGCCTTCAAATCCAATGAATAAAACGCCCTTTTGAGACCGATAGAAGAAATGAAACATAATACATGTCTACTCGCAAACGACAATATACAATGATAGATGCTATATACGGATTGCAAATGCGTCTTGATATTGTTCCATTTGGATTAGAAACCAAAGCTGATAGCAGAATAAAACAGACATAGCAATATCATGTGTTAATTGAGTCGATACGGCGACTGTTTTTGTTTAATATGTCTGATAATAACATGATACATAACATATGCCTTTACTGTTATAGAATAAATATCGTCAGTCTGTCTGTAATCTTTAAACAGAATATTTTCCAGCCATTACGTAGGCGGAGAAAACAGTAAATGTACTAAGGAAACAAAAGCAAATTCGCTATAGTTTGATATTCGAAGGCATAACCTTGCAATGTAACGAATAAAGGTAAATAATTATTATATATATAGTTGGTAAGGAAGGACTTCCTTGTCAACAAAATAATTGCATTAGCTGAATTTGACATTCTTTGCAAACAAAAAAACATTTAACTCCTGTGTTCGAAAACACTTTGCTGTAATTGAAAACCTCTAAGTTACTGAATGCGGCACTTTCTGACTTGCGACAGCTATGAAAATAATTTAATATAATACTTATAGTTCTATAATCACAACGATACATTATAAAAACATCCCTGAATTGTCAGAATTGCTACCGGAGGTCACATCAAATCCCCACGATATATTTATAATCGACTACCTTTGATTTAATATAATACTTATAGTTCTATAATCACAACGATACATTATAAAAACATCCCTGCATTGTCAGAATTGCTACCGGCGGTCACATCAAATCCCCACCACTATTTAGATATATTTATAATCGACTACCTTTGATTCATAATCACATCACTATCACACGAATAAAAGCGAATATAACCACAATAGCACAGCAAAAATAATGCCACTTTGACGTAGCTAGGATATATAGAAGCGTCATTGGTGCTTTGCGCCTCTGTTCCCTTACGTATGTACCCTTGAATCTCCTCAAGTGCCTTATGTTTTATGAATTGGCGTTTCCCCCGAGATCTGTGTGGGGAGGCACTGTCTTATGTATGTGGCGTTCCCTGTAGCAACTTGTTCTCTTTCTTTTGTAATCAACACGTAATGAAGACGGTTACAACGCCGATGGTGATATATTCTTTAACAGGTTTTAAAATGTAGGAATTAAATCCCAGGAGAGATCAACTAATTATGTCTTCCAATGTCCCGGAGTCATTCTCTATTTAGTACGTCCGTCCGTCTGTCTGTCCATTCTTTACAAAATTAGACACTCTCTGAAACGTTCTACATTATTTGAATGACTTCAAAACCATATGTTTGTTATAAGGAGACGACATTGTTTTGCGACAACATAATATGGCAGTCTCTGATATTTTTGGTCCAAATGCACTGAGCCTCGTTTCTGAGGAAAACGCAATGAAGATGACGTCATATTTTTTCACATAAATTGCAACAGATAGTTGAAAATTTCAGCAAAACAATTATCGGTAAACATTGAGACGGCACCTTTTCTTAAAATGAAACACATACATTTTTTAGATCTTGTTTTGATGACCAGTTAAAAGTTCTGTAATTATGTAAAAAAATGATATCGTTTTACAACAATTTTTGTTTTGTAGTGACCTACAAATATCTCTGCATTCAGAAATGTTAATAACTCAATTTCGCCCAGACGTGTCATTTTGGCCAAAGATCTCAGAGACTGCCACATATAGGCTGTAGATCGCGTCTGCGTCGTATCAGTTTAAAATAAAACGAAGTAATCAATATAATAATTAACGAACCGTCTTCACAATGAATGAAATAAGTTTGCAGTTCAATGCTAATATCTTTTCTACGTGATTGATGGAATTTCCGCTGAATGCATAAGCGATGAATGAAATAACAAACACTATATAAAACAAAATAATTAGACATTCCTACCAGACAATGTCTGCAGACAAAGCTGTCAAGATAAACAATCAAACGTTACTTAATTGTGGTTCTCTTGATACATCTAATTACTTGCATTGATGTGCTCCCACCATATCTTGTCCATGAAATACGAGTTTGTAAACACCAGTCTTATACTTAATTTAGATACGTTTTAATTAATTTCCCTATCTGTTTGAATTCCATTAACCAAGTTTCACTACTGCGTAATTTAGGCATTGGCTTATGCCTGTATAGTAACCCGACATAACATTATTTTTTTGGCGAAGCATATCAGTGTTGTGTAAACCAATCAAATCTTACGTAGACCACTAAGCCAACTTCCCTTCAACCGAACACCGTTTGTAATATTGACCTTGGTTAAACTTTCGATAAGGGGTTCGTCACATCCACTGAATAACGGGAAAATTACCGAAATCCATTTTCTGGAAGTAAATATATAGTATATTTCAATATATATCTAGTGAGTAGTGTTATTAGTCAACCCTTCGGGAAATTGTCTGGCGTTGGGATTAAGAAGATTCTTGGTTTAATGTACCAGTCACGAATATGTGCATTGTTTGAATTAGATAAATCGGCATGTTACGGACACTTAGACAGGAATGTGTGATTTCACGACTGATACAATAGGTACTGATGAAATTTATTGAAATAGACTATGCTGTCTATGACTAATCTCAGTCCGGAGTAATTTTTATCCTATCTCCTATGAAGTCATCTCCACTTACACGTATCGGAGTAACTACAGTGAAGCATAATCGAGTGACCAGCAATCGCTACATCTCGGCAATTTTATCAAGATTCAGATTGCAACTAATTTGCTTGCTCCAGATTGCGCCGACCATCTTTTTTTCAAGATATTTCTTGTTTACCATGTACGATCAATTTTATCAATGTTACGATTTCAGTATTTATTCTTCATTGAAATGTTTATTTATAGTTCCAAAGAATTATCGCAGTGGTAAGCTACGCATAATAAAAAATTGCGATTTTCAGGGATGCGCCATATGAGCCGCATAATCCAACTGAAAGTATTGAGTCTTTAGAAAGTTGTCATCAATATTCGATTCAGGGAGTCACGTAATTGCAGAACAACATCAACCGTGTGTTGCAATATCGGCTACCTATTATTGATGTTTGTGCGTTGTCCCCTCCCTGATCCTTGTGATTACATGCATGTATACTGTTCCTGTCTCCTTGTGATTACATGTATGTATATTGTTCCTGTCTCCTTGTGGTTACATGTATGTATATGTTTTATATTGTTCCTATCTCCTTGTGATTACATGTATGTATATTGTTCCTGTCTCCTTGTGGTTACATGTATGTATATGTTTTATATTGTTTCTGTCTCCTTGTGGTTACATGTATGTATATTGTTCCTGTCTCCTTGTGGTTACATGTATGTATATTATTCCTGTCTCCTTGTGGTTACATGTATGTATATTGTTCCTGTCTCCTTGTGGTTACATGTATGTATATTATTCCTGTCTCCTTGTGATTACATGTATGTATATTGTTCCTGTCTCCTTGTGGTTACATGTATGTATATTATTCCTGTCTCATTGTGGTTACATGTATGTATATTGTTCCTGTCTCCTTGTGGTTACATGTATGTATATTATTCCTGTCTCCTTGTGATTACATGTATGTATATTGTTCCTGTCTCCTTGTGATAACATGTATGTATATTATTCCTGTCTCCTTGTGGTTACATGTATGTATATTATTCCTGTCTCCTTGTGGTTACATGTATGTATATTATTCCTGTCTCCTTGTGGTTACATGTATGTATATTGTTCCTGTCTCCTTGTGGTTACATGTATGTATATTATTCCTGTCTCCTTGTGATTACATGTATGTATATTGTTCCTGTCTCCTTGTGATTACATGTATGTATACTGTTCCTGTCTCCTTGTGATTACATGTATGTATATTATTCCTGTCTCCTTGTGATTACATGTATGTATATTGTTCCTGTCTCCTTGTGATAACATGTATGTATATTGTTCCTATCTCCTTGTGGTTACATGTATGTATATTATTCCTGTCTCCTTGTGGTTACATGTATGTATATTGTTCCTGTCTCCTTGTGGTTACATGTATGTATATTGTTCCTGTCTCCTTGTGGTTACATGTATGTATATGTTTTATATTGTTCCTGTCTCCTTGTGATTACATGTATGTGTATTGTTCCTGTCTCCTTGTGGTTACATGTATGTATATGTTTTATATTGTTCCTGTCTCCTTGTGATTACATGTATGTGTATTGTTCCTGTCTCCTTGTGGTTACATGTATGTATATGTTTTATATTGTTCCTGTCTCCTTGTGATTACATGTATGTGTATTGTTCCTGTCTCCTTGTGGTTACATGTATGTATATTATTCCTGTCTCCTTGTGATTACATGTATGTATATTGTTGCTGTCTCCTTGTGATTACATGTATGTATATTGTTCCTGTCTCCTTGTGATTACATGTATGTATATTGTTCCTGTCTCCTTGTGATTACATGTATGTATATTGTTGCTGTCTCCTTGTGATTACATGTATGTATATTGTTGCTGTCTCCTTGTGATTACATGTATGTGTATTGTTCCTGTCTCCTTGTGGTTACATGTATGTATATGTTTTATATTGTTCCTGTCTCCTTGTGATTACATGTATGTGTATTGTTCCTGTCTCCTTGTGATTACATGTATGTGTATTGTTCCTGTCTCCTTGTGATTACATGTATGTATATTGTTGCTGTCTCCTTGTGATTACATGTATGTATATTGTTCCTGTCTCCTTGTGATTACATGTATGTATATTGTTCCTGTCTCCTTGTGATTACATGTATGTATATTGTTGCTGTCTCCTTGTGATTACATGTATGTATATTGTTCCTGTCTCCTTGTGATTACATGTATGTATATTGTTCCTATCTCCTTGTGATTACATGTATGTATATTGTTGCTGTCTCCTTGTGATTACATGTATGTATATTGTTCCTGTCTCCTTGTGATTACATGTATGTATACTGTTCCTGTCTCCTTGTGATTACATGTATGTATACTGTTCCTGTCTCCTTGTGATTACATGTATGTATATTGTTCCTGTCTCCTTGTGGTTACATGTATGTATATTGTTCCTGTCTCCTTGTGGTTACATGTATGTATACTGTTCCTGTCTCCTTGTGATTACATGTATGTATACTGTTCCTGTCTCCTTGTGATTACATGTATGTATATTGTTGCTGTCTACTTGTGGTTACATGTATGTATATTGTTCCTGTCTCCTTGTGATTACATGTATGTATATTGTTCCTGTCTCCTTGTGATTACATGTATGTATATTATTCCTGTCTCCTTGTGATTACATGTATGTATATTGTTGCTGTCTCCTTGTGATTACATGTATGTATATTGTTCCTGTCTTCTTGTGATTACATGTATGTATACTGTTCCTGTCTCCTTGTGATTACATGTATGTATACTGTTCCTGTCTCCTTGTGATTACATGTATGTATATTGTTGCTGTCTCCTTGTGATTACATGTATGTATATTGTTCCTGTCTTCTTGTGATTACATGTATGTATATTGTTGCTGTCTCCTTGTGATTACATGTATGTATATGTTTTATATTGTCTGTCTCCTTTTGCTTTTTGTGTTCACTTATCGACTCAGAAATACAGCTGCTTGTTTCAATAATCCGGTACTTAGCTGCACTCCAATTATTATAATTTTTTTTCGATGAAAACTGATTTGAAACACAAAAGCATGCAAACCAGGAGAGCCAATCATACTCGTAGATGAAGACTAGCGTAACGGAGCTAACAAAATACCAAACAAGCTTGTTTATATTGATGATGTTCTTGTACTCTCGAAAGAATCATGTTTGTGAACACTTCTGCACAATGTCAACGCGTTTGTGCTAGACATGAATCAATTCAATACACTTTATGTGATTCATCAACGTTCTTAACCGACGCAATTGTGTTCTTTGTACCTATTGTAACTCTTAGATGCTTTAACTCTATATTGGCCATCGATAATACCAAATCTTATTTAACTGAACGACTTGAAGTGGGAGACTCGGTACTGATTGCAGCTGGTGTTTGTTTCATAATTACACCCAGCATGGTAATAAAATACGTCCATTTCACAAACTAACCTAGTTAAGGCATTAGTGGTTAATAAAAACAAAATGCTGGATACTTAAGTACTGTTAATGTGCACGCTTGACACAAACCGGTAACATTATTTATTCTTTAATCTCATTTTCCAACAACGATAATGTCAAGTAGATTACGAACGTCTAGTAGTCCTTTGTATAACAGACCATATTTATTTTATACAATTGTGTGTTGAATAGTTGGCAAAGAAACATCAGGTGAGTTTTCATGATCGAACTTGTAAGCTAATACTAGTACCAGTGATCAACGCATTCAACAAGCAAAATATTTAATCTGCTGGTCATGGTGTTAGTGTAATACAATGAAATAAAGAAAGTAATCACAGTGTACGAGTGAGGAGTAGCACGGGGAACCTTCTGTCCGGATGATTCAATTAAGTTCTGGATCTTTTTTTATTAAGCATGACCCAATTACATGTATATCAGTTGCTTTGGCCATCATTAGGGATATTATATGTTCTTATCCTTCCTGTGCCGTCTATATACGTGATTATTATAAACTTCAGATGTCAGTAGCCCATGTTTTATATAAATTGTCAGCATGTGATGCGTTGACACCAAAGTGAATGTTTGTATCATTTCAACGTATACTGGCTGTATGCACTGCCATGAAACCGTCAGGGTGTCGGAATATGTATCAAATATATGACTTGATTTTCGTATGACTGATTAAATACCTGTCGTTCGTAGCTCGGTGGTATTACTTTTACAATGACATGAATATTTTAATATTTAATAAGTGAAATCCAACATATATTATTTTGTTTGGTTTGAGAGACATACACTACAGAGCTCTCGTAGTTGTTGTTGTTGTCTACACATTATATATAATAAAGTTTTCATTCAGGCATTGAGATTTACACCAAGATCATAACACAATGGTTTTCTATTCACCTCTGAACTGACGTAGATTACTTGTCTAGTCATTGAGAGAGTTGTCTTGCATGTAAAAATAATTGTCTTCACGTATTTTAATGACTTTTTCGATGAAAAATGACAAAACATAATAACCAACCAAACATTGTCTGAGAAAGTTGAAGTGTCCCTGATTATAGAGAATATATTGGCACATTGTTCAGTTTTTAGTTGTTCTTTAAAACAACTAGTTCCATGGCAATGTTCGACAGTCGCATCGCTTAACTACGAAAACTACTTTTTTCCCGAAGCGGCGCAAGAATAACAGGTTAGTGAATCGGTTAAAAAATAGTTAAACATCTCAGCATAACCAGCATAACATACTCAATACTGGTAGAAATCTTTACTGCGTACTTAGATGTATTTAATTGTTTAATAATGGACAATAATGATTTGTACTTTCTGTGAATCTACAAGTTTGAATACAAAACCAGTGTTCAATACCGACCAACTTCTGTAGAAAAGGCTTTGTCATGGATGTACACACTATGTTTTCATAACAGAAATACCGCAAAATACAGTGAATGTTAATTCAGACATTCTTGATTAAACACCTTTTCGTGTTGGTGCTTTTTTTGCAGAATTTTATCAATGACAACTAGTTACCAGCAGAGGAAAATCAATTATTACCGACGTCCTTGCTTACAAATCAGACCATCTTAAATACTGTTGTTGAATGATATAAATAGTTTACTGGGCGTAATTAAATACTGCAGTAATTCTTATCCAACCCTGTCACAGTCTACGAATATGTCTGCAATAGCAATCGTAAGGCTACTAAACATAATTCTGTTAAACATGATCACGGCTGTTCAGACAGACAGTAATGAAGTGTAAGGATGTTCTAGCATATAAATAAATAAATACATTTCCTTATCAGGATAAGATTCGATGGAACTCGTTCCAACAAAGAAACAAACATGCATTCATAGCAAAAGCGTCTAAGACATGCATTGGATTAACCAATATCATAAATATAATAAATCTAAACCACCCACCAACTTGACTTCATACATTATGTTTGTGCAATGTAACATAACCACAACAACTCAACTTCGTTCTAAGCCCGAGACCGACCCATGTCCTACCCGTGACCGTCCCGTGACCGTCCCGTGACCGTCCCGTGACCGTCCCGTGACCGACCCTTGTCCTACCCGTGACCGTCCCGTGACCGTCCCGTGACCGTCCCGTGACCGTCCCGTGACCGTCCCGTGACCGTCCCGTGACCGACCCTTGTCATACCTGTGACCGTCCCGTGGCCGTCCCGTGACCGACACTTGTCCTACGTGGCCGTCCCGTGACCGACATTTGTCCTACCCGTGACCGTCCCGTGACCGACACTTGTCCTACCCGTGACCGTCCCGTGACCGTCCCGTGACCTCCCGTGACCGTCCCTTGTCCTACCCGTGACCGACCCGTGACCGACCCTTGTCCTACCCGTGACCGTCCCGTGACAGACCCTTGTCCTACCCGTGACCGACCCGTTATCTACATTAGCGTTCATGGGAAATTGAATTGCTTATGAAATTGGTAGCAGATGAGTTAACAAATCAGAATATGACACTTTTTATTTATCAAAATAGGTACATTGTTGTATTCAAAGTTTGTAAATATATTAAGTCAATTCCGTATCAACATTTGTTTGCTTGTAAAATTGGTCTAATGGCACTGTGGATTCTGATTAACTGCGTAATATGAAGATAATTAAAATGTAATTGATAACCTTTATACATTGTTTCCCATTAACTTGTTTCAATAATACTTCCAACGCTATGTTTGATAAATATGTTTTATCTCATTCTACCTTTGGGACAATTGATAAATCATCCAGAAAATTGGGAAATATCAGATTTACAAATTCACAAACATACCATGATTTGGCCTTATCTCATTGCCATTGTCGTATCTATTCTGATTTTGACTACGATTCTTTATTTAACTTAACGTTTTACATTTAATAAACAATCTAAATTTATCACAGCCATTAGATTAAAAACATCAAACTCCAGGAAGTAGAACCTTTATGGAAGATGGAAGCAGGAGCAAATCACAACGAACATCCAAGTAACAACGCCAGAAATATACAGGTCATGGCTACGGTGCCAGAACGGCGAGCGATCACAGACAAGTTATATTAACCTCGACGACAAAGACATATCGGTGGGCATCATTTATGTGGTGTCTCAAACACAACAGGATGGCTTAGTGTTAAGCAGGAATTCAACACTGATACAGGACATGCCGAGGGGTGTCTTTTCTAGAATCAACTAGTAAACGATTACGCAAAAAACAACAACACATTTTCAATGTTTGGACGAACTTGCTGAAGCATAGATACAAAATTACGAAGAAAACTACAACACATTTTCAATGTTTTATACCGTGTTGGACATAGTTGCTGACGCATAGTTACAACATAACGAAGAAAACTACAACACATTTACAATGTTTTATACCGTGATGGACAGACTTACTGACGCATAGTTACAAAATTACGAAGAAAACTACAACACATTTACAATGTTTTATACCGTGATGGACAGACTTGCTGACGCATAGTTACAAAATTACGAAGAAAACTACAACACATTTACAATGTTTTATACCGTGTCGGACAGACTTGCTGACGCATAGTTACAACATTACGAAGAAAACTACAACACATTTACAATGTTTTATACCGAGTTGGACAGACTTGCTGACGCATAGTTACAACATAACGAAGAAAACTACAACACATTTACAATGTTTTATACCGTGATGGACAGACTTGCTGACGCATAGTTACAAAATTACGAAGAAAACTACAACACATTTACAATGTTTTATACCGTGTCGGACAGACTTGCGTACGCATAGTTACAACATTACGAAGAAAACTACAACACATTTACAATGTTTTATACCGTGTTGGACAGACTTGCTGACGCATAGTTACAACATAACGAAGAAAACTACAACACATTTACAATGTTTTATACCGTGATGGACAGACTTGCTGACGCATAGTTACAAAATTACGAAGAAAACTACAACACATTTACAATGTTTTATACCGTGTCGGACAGACTTGCTGACGCATAGTAACAAAATTACGAAGAAAACTACAACACATTCACAATGTTTTATACCGTGATGGACAGACTTGCTGACGCATAGTTACAAAATTACGAAGAAAACTACAACACATTTACAATGTTTTATACCGTGTCGGACAGACTTGCTGACGCATAGTTACAACATTACGAAGAAAACTACAACACATTTACAATGTTTTATACCGTGTTGGCCAGACTTGCTGACGCATAGTTACAACATTACGAAGAAAACAATAATACCTGTTTCACTCTTTTATACCGTGTTGGCCAGACTTGCTGACGCATAGTTACAACATTACGAAGAAAACAACAATACCTGTTTCACTCTTTTATACCATGTTGGACAGACTTGCTGACGCATAGTTACAACATTACGAAGAAAACAATAATACCTGTTTCACTCTTTTATACCATGTTGGACAGACTTGCTGACGCATAGTTACAACATTACGAAGAAAACAACAACACCTGTTTCACTCTTTTATACCATGTTGGACAGACTTGCTGACGCATAGTTACAGCATTACGAAGAAAACAACAACACCTGTTTCACTCTTTTATACCATGTTGGACGGACTTACGGACGTATAGTTAATGTCCAATTTACTTATTTGAGTACAGAGGAAAAAAAACATATACATATTACTTAATTAACCTTAAAAACTATGTCAATATATTCTTTAAAATCATATACATTTCATTAGTATCAATATCAATATTTCATATGGCTGATGTATTTCAAACTTGTTGGGCTCCTAAGATGTAGGAATATATTAGTGGATATGTTATTGGTTTAACTAAGGACAATGTGTATATTACATGGATTACTTTTATCTATGAACGGTGAACGGGGAGGAGACGACGAGGAAGAGATCAAAGTGACATTTTGGAACGCCTGGGTACATTATATTAATTGACATTATTTTCATTAATTATTTTTATTGATATTTCATTTTAACTAATCTTAATTTGTTCCAATTACTTTCAGTGTTTTACTTTATATGTTGATATGTTGAACTCTAGAAATGTTCCTATTTTAATGAATATGTCTAAGTTTGTTCACTCTGCCTTTAAAATACGTGAACATTTGCTTAGATGGTACTTATCAGTTCAGGTTTATGTAATGTACTTCTAGAATGTACTTCTAGAATGTATGTTTTTTTAATGTTTTTTGCTATACCACTCTTCTACAATTTGTGTCCACTTTACATGTTAACTTTGTACAATCACTTCCCTTGATTGTTTACCATGTAAAAATGATTTGACTTTACTTGACTTTATATGTTTTTGTTGTTTTCCCGGAGGTCTGTGTGGGGAAGCACTGACTTATGTATGTGGCGTTCCCTGTAGCTACCCGGAGGTCTGCGTTGGGAGGCACGGTCTTATGTATGTGGCGTTCCCTGTAGCTACCCGGAGGTCTGTGTGGGGAAGCACTGACTTATGTATGTGGCGTTCCCTGTAGCTACCCGGAGGTCTGCGTTGGGAGGCACGGTCTTATGTATGTGGCGTTCCCTGTAGCTACCCGGAGGTCTGTGTGGGGAAGCACTGACGTATGTATATGGCGTTCCCTGTAGCTATTTATTCTCTCTCTTTGTGTATGTATTTTTATGTATTTATTTATGTAATGGATGAGAATCATATTTTTTTAAATCCTAAATCAAATGTATGTTCTCTTCTGTTCTGTTCTTTATTTCAGTTATCTCAGTTGCATTACATTTGTTTCGTATGTTTAGTTTACATATCTAATTATTTGTTCGTTTATTTTCGTTTTATGATTATTGTATGTTGATATCAAGCTTGAAGGTACATTTTTTACGGGGAAGGAAGGCAATGTGACATACTGTTGTATAGTCGTCAAGACTACGAATAATTACAATAATTAACTAAGAGCCTCAAGACCTGATGATATGTATATAAACTAAGGATAATAAACAGTCGGTCTGTCTCGGTCGTGCTCGGTCTCGGCTAAGAACGGAGGCGTGTTGTTGTGATAATGTTACATCAGACAAGTTAAATAAAAACTATAATTCTATGCAGGCAGTGAATTTCAGAATTTCTTTATACAATAAACAAATGATAGTATGTAAATAATAAATCAACGAACACAACGGGAGACAAAATATCACCGAACGTAGACATTGTGTCAAATGAAAACTTATACCGTTTATTGCATTAATGTGATTGTTTACATCAGTCCGGTATATTGCGTCGTTTTCTATCCACAGAGCAGACGATAACATCACGATCTTACATTGTTTACTGTCAGGGAGGGTTTGCATTACGCATGGTCGTTAATAAACAATTTATGTTTGCACATCCCATTAAACAATGTCGCAAAGAAAATCACTTCTATGCAGTTTGATCCAAATACTTTGAACAAACGGACGCAGCTGAACGAGCTCGACCAGTGTATAGCGCATGTGCTTTGCACCATAGTTAAGCATACGTGTGGTATTCATGTAACACCTATCGGGTTGGATTTAGTATATACATGGTGGACAAAAACAACTGGCCAGCACACCTAAGCTTAAGCAATATCACGCACTGACTGATACAACAGACATCGTTTTGGTCACACCTAAGCTTAAGCAATGTCACGTACTTACTGATACTACATACATCGTTTTGGTCACACTTAAGCTTAAGCAATGTCACGCACTGACTGATACTACAGACATCGTTTTGGTCCAACCTAAGCTTAAGCAATGTCACGCACTGACTGATACTACAGACATCGTTTTGGTCACACTTAAGCTTAAGCAATATCACGCACTAACTGATACTACAGACATCGTTTTGGTCACACCAAAGCTTAAGCAATATCACGCACTTACTGATACTACACACATCGTTTTGGTCACACTTAAGCTTAAGCAATATCACGCACTGACAGATACTACAGACATCGTTTTGGTCACACCTAAGCTTAAGCAATATCACGCACTGACTGATACTACAGACATCGTTTTGGTCACACCTAAGCTTAAGCAATATCACGTACTTACTGATACTTCAGACATCGTTTTGGTCACACCTAAGCTTAAGCAATGTCACGCACTTACTGATACTACACACATCGTTTTGGTCACACCTAAGCTTAAGCAATGTCACGCACTTACTGATACTACAGACATCGTTTTGGTCACACATAAGCTTAAGCAATGTCACGCACTTACTGATACTACAGACATCGTTTTGGTCACACCTAAGCTTAAGCAATGTCACGCACTTACTGATACTACAGACATCGTTTTGGTCACACCTAAGCTTAAGCAATGTCACGCACTTACTGATACTACACACATCGTTTTGGTCACACCTAAGCTTAAGCAATGTCACGCACTTACTGATACTACAGACATCGTTTTGGTCCAACCTAAGCTTAAGCAATGTCACGCACTTTCTGATACTACAGACATTGTTTTGGTCCCGAAGTCCTGGTTATATTGTATTGAATTCACATCGACGTATTCCCGCATTTGCGGCAGACAGAAATTGGTTTCGTTTGATTTGATCTAATTTTGCAGAAGTAAATTGACAGACGACCTCTTAAATTATGCGCGTATGTGAAACAACGGTGATTGTATAGCTTATCCTACACTGATATACATGAAATAGTAGTATTGCCTGGAAAACCATTTGATCGATCCTATTTTTGCCTTTAGACAGAGCATGGATGTGATAACTTAACGTTTTAATGATTTGTCAGACTGTATAATCACATTTGGCCGGACAGAAGCTGTGTATTTAATGAACGGTTTGGACGAGACACGCCCTTTACCACCTACAAAGTAGTGGATTGTTTGGTTTTATATGGTCAAGTACACATAAAGACACAATGAGCATAATCAATTAAGCGATGTTGACTTAAACTGTTTCCTAAGATACAATTACATCAGCATAACATGTTACTTTATCTGGGTTTTTTCGGTACAGTCGTACTAATATGGTTTTTCAATTTGCGTTAACCCCCACGGCAATTTCTCTTCAACCGAACAGCGTTGTAACATTGACGCGGATTGGTTAACATTTCGTTACCTTACCGAAATCCATTTAGGATCTGGAATGACCAGCATCTCGGCATTTTTTATGCTGCACAACAAATGTTAATCTTCAAATTGTGCCGATCAATGTTTCAAGGCGTTTCTTGTTTTCATTATTATTCCTGCGTTGTCCCCGTACTCTCTTTTTGTAGGTCCGTGACTACAATAATCTGTGTGACAAGACCCTGTTTTTAATCAAGATATTCTGCTTTGCTCCTGATCACTAAGTAATAATTTAATACAAATGTATACGCAAGTTCACCATTTTGATCATTGATCTACCCAATTGATTTCATTTATCTCCAAAGGCAATGTGCATGACCAACGCACAGGCATGTTAAGTATACAATATGTAATTATAAAGAAGACATTGATGTTTTAGCTAGTGTACTATAACGAACGCATGCGATAGCAAAGTTCTCAACACTTCACTGATTATGTGATTGTGATAGCCTCCCGAAGCCATAACAGTCTGATGAAAAACATGAACTGCTCGATAACTAATTTCTTGAAAGTCGTATCAAGACGTAATATCTCAGTTATTACCAATTGGTAACATCGACACTGCTAGTTTAATGTGAGTGGTCTACTATGATTCTGTTTCTCAGGAAGCAAGCAAAAATTTAATGAAAATGTTAATAGGAGAAGAAAGTTGTTTTGCCTGGTATAACGTGATACTGCAAAGGGATAGGTCAGAACCGTTCTACTGTTTTTTCATCTCTAATATCTCTAACTTATACTCATATGAAGGCCATTGTAACTTGTAAATGTTGTCTTCAATGTGCTCCTCTGTTTTACTTTTACCATTGAGTGAACACTTAAACAAGTGATGATAGTAGTTGTATTCATGAAAAATAGAACAAGTGATATTAGTAGTTGTATTTATCAACACTTAAACAAGTGATATTAGTAGTTGTATTTATCAACACTAGAACAAGTGATATTAGTAGTTGTATTTATCAACACTAGAACAAGTGATATTAGTAGTTGTATTTATCAACAATAGAACAAGTGATATTAGTAGTTGTATTTATCAACAATAGAACAAGTGATATTAGTAGTTGTATTTATCAACAATAGAACAAGTGATATTAGTAGTTGTATTTATCAACACTTAAACAAGTGATATTAGTAGTTGTATTTATCAACAATAGAACAAGTGATATTAGTAGTTGTATTTATCAACAATAGAACAAGTGATATTAGTAGTTGTATTTATCAACACTTGAACAAGTGATATTAGTAGTTGTATTTATCAACACTTAAACAAGTGATATTAGTAGTTGTATTTATCAACAATAGAACAAGTGATATTAGTAGTTGTATTTATCAACAATAGAACAAGTGATATTAGTAGTTGTATTTATCAACACTTAAACAAGTGATATTAGTAGTTGTATTTATCAACAATAGAACAAGTGATATTAGTTGTTGTATTTATCAACACTTAAACAAGTGATATTAGTAGTTGTATTTATCAACACTAGAACAAGTGATATTAGTAGTTGTATTTATCAACAATAGAACAAGTGATATTAGTAGTTGTATTTATCAACAATAGAACAAATGATATTAGTTGTTGTATTTATCAACACTAGAACATGTGATATTAGTTGTTGTATTTATCAACGCTAGAACAAGAGATATTAGTAGTTGTATTTATCAACAATAGAACAAGAGATATTAGTAGTTGTATTTATCAACAATAGAACAAGAGATATTAGTAGTTGTATTTATCAAAAATAGAACAAGAGATATTAGTAGTTGTATTTATCAACAATAGAACAAGATATATTAGTAGTTGTATTTATCAACAATATAACAAGAGATATTAGTAGTTGTATTTATCAACAATAGAACAAGAGATATTAGTAGTTGTATTTATCAAAAATAGAACAAGAGATATTAGTAGTTGTATTTATCAACAATAGAACAAGAGATATTAGTAGTTGTATTTATCAACAATAGAACAAGAGATATTAGTAGTTGTATTTATCAAAAATAGAACAAGTGATATTAGTAGTTGTATGTATCAACACTAGAACAAGTGATATTAGTAGTTGTATTTATCAACAATAGAACAAGTGATATTAGTAGTTGTATTTATCAACACTTAAACAAGTGATATTAGTAGTTGTATTTATCAACAATAGAACAAGTGATATTAGTTGTTGTATTTATCAACACTTAAACAAGTGATATTAGTAGTTGTATTTATCAACACTTAAACAAGTGATATTAGTAGTTGTATTTATCAACAATAGAACAAGTGATATTTGTTGTTGTATTTATCAACACTAGAACAAGTGATGTTAGTAGTTGTATTTATCAACACTAGAACAAGTGATATTAGTAGTTGTATTTATCAACAATAGAACAAGAGATATTAGTAGTTGTATTTATCAACAATAGAACAAGTGATGACAGTTGTTGCATTTATAAACAATAGAACAAGTGATGACAGTAGTTGTATTTATCAACAATAGAACAAGTAATGACAGTTGTTGCATTTATCAACAATAGAACACGTGATGACAGTAGTTGTATTTATCAACAATAGAACTAGTAATGACAGTAGTTGTATTCATAAACTAGAAATGTGTCCATAGGTCATAGATGCCTCCACTTACAGCCTTTGTCACAAAAGCAAATGCTATTATTCTGCTAATAATTTGTGTACGGGTATCAAAATTATCAAGTGAACAACTGTACTGATTATGGTGATAAGTCAAAGGCCTTAACTTTGCCTTAATGGGCGTAATCATATATGAAACCCCAGGTACACAACTACCCAGACTGGTGAACATTCCTGTAAATAGTTTTATGACATATGCGGGGGACAAGATTGTATAATCTGTAGGCTATATTTTAACGAAGTCAAGGGACATACTTTTGCACTTACTGGGCACAGCCAAATATGAAACCCAAGGTGCACAACTAAACAAGCTAGTGAACATTTCTGTAAAGTTTTATGACTCTGGCCAATATACTGTTGGAGATATGAGTGACACAATATTTTGTGACGGACGGACAGACGGACGGACAAGGGCAAATATATATGCCCCCCTTTCAGAGTGGGGACATAAAAATGCATCTTGTTCACCGACTGTGCTCATATTTCCTTTTTTCTATTTGACGATTTTTTTGCTTATATTGAGAGATGTTGTACATAACATCCACCGATAAAAAATCAAATACAATTTTTTATTAATATGTTTCTGTGACGTATTTTACTAGTTAATGATATAGCACAAAATGTAGTTACAATATAATTATACAGTTTATTTGCCCGTAAAATGTACGCTTCTCTTAATCTACTTATAAGAAACAATACATAGTCGAACTGTTTTGAATAAATTTGTCTCACATCACTATAAATATCTGTAATAGTCTCTGTGTGGAAACAAGAACAAATGTCATGGTGATAAAGTTACCATTACGTGCCATCTACGACATATTTACGAGGATAATGTAATGTTATTTTCGCTTTTATCGTTTATTCACTCAAACGCACTTCACAATGAGCATACTGCGATGTACCAGTTTCACGTGTTGCGTCATCAGTCATGTATTTTTCATCTACATTCCTGTCTGTCCCTTCTATTTCGAGATTCACCGTTGGTTCAGATATTGCTGATCTGGGAGTGTAATATTCGAGCAAAAAGGTCACCTCATATTTTAACATATTTCTTGCTATTGGTATTAGAGAACATGTGTGCGATATTGCTCTACCGTCTTGTAGCGAGCACAATAGTGGCCTACCGGTTTGTAATATGTTCCAGAACATGCATATTTATTGTTCCATGTAATTCTTGAATGATGCATCTTCACATACAGTTGATATTACCAAAGCATGTGCACATATAGTCCAGTCAATCTACTGAAAAAAAGGCAACTAAAGGAAAAAAATGCACAGAAATGATTTTGGCATAAATGTATTGTTTAATATCTGCCGTGTAAGGAAAAAAAAGGATAGGAAAATCCTACGGTGCAAAATGCTTTTTTGGGGGTAAAATGTACTAAAAGGTAAAAAAAGTATGAATTTCTGGAATTTGACTATATCAAAATCAGATTTAGCTATAAAAAATCCAGAATAACTGTTTTTAATAGACATTATGTTGCACCATAACATACCTTAAGTAATGACACATCATATGTTGTGAACAGTGATTTTTGGGGTAAAATGGTGAAAAAAACAACAAATTAAAGTGGGAATTTCTGGAGTTTGTCAATAACTCAATGAAATTTAGCTATACATTTACCTCAATAACTGTATTTAATAGATATTAAACTGCTCTACAACATACCTCAGGTTCAGAATAGAATACAATGAAAAAGGTGATTTTTTGGGTAAAATAGTAAAAATATAAATGAAAGTGAGAATTTCTGGAATTTGCCAAACATATATTAGACCAGTGGAAAAATAGGAGGGAAAATATGCACAGACAAACTTTTGATAGATTTGTGTCATATAAAGCACCACATTTAATATACTATCAGTATAAAACTATCACACTGTGCAAAATGTTATTTTTGGGGTAAAATGGTTGAAAATTTAAATAAAAATGGGATTTTTTGGAATTTGCTCAAAACTATGTCAATTTGTGCAATAATACTACCAAAATTACTGTAATTAATATATATTATATTACAGTACAAAATACCTAGGGTATAGAAACATAGTACCGTGATTTTTGGAGTAAAACTTTAAAAAAATATAAAAAAATGGGAATTTTTGGAATTTGTCTATTACTATGTCAAATTTTGCAACAAAACTACCAGAATTACCGTACTGTATTTAATATAAATTATATTGCAGTACAAAATACTTAAGTACAGAAACATTGTATCGTGTGAAATGTGATTTTTGGGGTAAAACTAAAAAAAAAGGAAATTTTGGAATCGGATAATTTCCCGTTCATTTTCACTGTAAAAGTTTCAAAACAGTAATTTTCACCAAATGTTATATTGCAAAATCAATAATATAAATTATAGAAACAGTTAATGATGGGGAATGTAATATATATTTGTAATATAAATCCACATAAATTGAGGTATTGGCAACCTTTTCAACACACGTAGATGTAGCATACAATGTTAAAACCATACAATTTTGATGTAGTGTCACATCAAAGAATTGCATGATGGAATATAATATTTTTCACACAACTTTCATCCGAGTCCAGAAGTAGTTTCTAAGGAGCCAGAACACGGTCAGGGAACAAGCATTAGTTTGCATATATGAAAGGGAGTCGGGGCAAAGTTTGAACATCGTATGCCTTTTTACGTTTGTTGAAAAGGTTGCACTATCATCAATTTATGTGGACCCAAAACAAACTACCAACTACGTCTGATGCATCTATGTACAATAGTTTGTGAGTATCTCTAAAATACAGGACTGGGAAGGACATGATGATTTGGACCCGCTAGAATGGGGGTTGAGAACTAGTAGGTAACAAACTATATCCAGTGTCAACTGGAAGAGCGCCAGCTCGTGCTCACATAATGATAGTTGTACGGTGCACTTGTCAAACTGGCTGCCGTACAGTAGCATGTAGCTACAAGAATGTTGGATTTGAATGTAGTTCAGCCTGATTTACATGCAAAGGAGTCAGCTGTGAGATTGCCATCAGCCCAGATTTGGCATTTGACTAATACATTTTGCATATCTTATGCTGCATTAAGACACCGACATTGCTTCTATTATAATCATATAATTGTGTGATCAAATTCATATGGCTTCCGGAAAATAGCATTTTTGTTTATGTTTTCAGAACTTTTACCTCAAAACCATATTTCTTGTTTGATTTGATAGCATAATGTTATCATATGTTATATTGAGAGATAACACGTAGCTTATCTCATTTCTGTGACTTTCATTGTTTTGTTTTTTTAATCCAGGAATAGGCAAAATATACCAGAAATTGCAACTTTTAGTTATTTCTTTTTTGATATATTTTTCAAATAAATATTACATTCCGCATTATAAACTATTTCTATGATTTAAAGTATGGATTTTGCAATATAACATGAGTCAAAAATAACTATTCTGAAAACTTTATAGTTAAAATGAACGGGATATTAACAGATTCCAAAAATTCCCATTTTTTGTTATTTTTTTAAGTTTTGTCCCAAAAATCACATTTCACAGGATACAATGTTTCTATACTTTAGGTAGTTTGAACTGTACTATAATATCTATTAAATACAGTATTTCTGGTAGTTTTATTGCAAAATTTGAGTTAGTTATTGGCAAATTCCAAAAATTCCCATTTTTTGTTATTTTTTTAAGTTTTACCAAAAAAATCACATTTCACTCGATACAATGTATCTATACTTTTGGTATTTTTAACTGTAATATAATATCTATCACATCAAGTAATTCTGGTAGTTTTATTGCAAAATTTTACTTAGTTATTGGCAAATTCCAAAAATTCCCATTTTTTGGTTATTTTTTTAAGTTTTACCCCAAAAATCACATTTTACACAGTACAATGTATCTATACTTTAGGTATTTTAAACTGTAATACAATATCTATCATATCAAGTAATTCTTGTAGTTTTATTGCAAAATTTGACATAGTTATTGGCAAATTCCAAAAATTCACATGTTTTTGGGTTTTTTTTTTAAGGTTTTACCCAAAAAATCATATTTCACACGGTACGATGTTTCTATACTATAAGTATTATGTACTGTAATATAATATCTATTACATAAAGTAATTCTGGTAGTTTTATTGCAAAATTTGACATGGTTATTGGCAAATTCCATAAATTTCCCATGTTTTTGGTCATTTTTTTTACGGTTTTACCCCAAAAAATCACATTTCACTTGTTACAATGTATCTATACTTTAGGTATTATGTACTGTTATACAATATCTATTAAATATAGTAATTTTGGTAGTTTTATTGCAAAATGTGACAAAGTTATTAGCAAATTCCAAAAATTCCCATGTTTTTGGTTACTTTTTTAAAGGTTTTATCCCAAAAATCACGTTTTACACGGTACAATGTTTCTATACTTTATGTATTATGTACTGTAATAAAATATCTATTCAATAAAGTAATTCTGGTAGTTTTATTGGAAAAATTGACATAGTTATAGGCAAATCCCAGAAATGCTCATTTTTTGTGATTCTTTTTTAATTTTACCCCAAAAATCACAATTTAACACTGTTCAATGTTTCTATACTTTAATTATTTTGTACTGTATGCAATATCTATTAAATACAGTAATTCTGGTAGTTTTATTGCAAAATTTGACATAGTTATTGGCAAATTCCAGAAATTCCCATTCTTATTTAAAATTTCAACCATTTTACCCCAAAAATCACATTTTGCACCGTGTGATTGTCCTATACTTTTAGTATATTTAATGTGATGCCTTATATGACACAAATCCACAAAAATTATTTCTGTGCATTTTTTCCCCCAATTTTTTTATTTTGACTGGCCTACAAGTTCACATTTTTTTTGATATGTTATGGGAGTACGACCAAACACGAATTACACAGTTACATGCTCAATGTATCTCTATCCAAACCTACCTGTGTATTTGTCGATTGGCATCCGATTTCGCTATTACCTGATTCATCCAAGTTCACTCTGGACTATAAACCTTGTATGAACTGTGTCGTCTGAACTTTGTTAGCATTTTTACTCTGCTATCAAGGAACTGCCTTGCTTAAAGTACATTAGGTATGAGATTGTCGTCTACAATAAATGAAAAAGAAAACGTTAGATTCAACCATTTTGGTACCTTGTTTTACTCAAGTCCTTATCACTGATTGCGACTAAGAAACACATACAGAATAGTTTGAAAAAAGTGCTTTTCCAGATCCATGTAAACTTTCCTTATAAGCGGAAATATTGTACACCAGAGATAGATAACTTGGTGCATCATCTTGTAAGTAGATATATTAAGTCCATACTGTTTAATTCAACTATTACTTTGGTATGTTGTTATTTGACATGATCTTCAGGTAAAACAATCTTAAAATCATAGAACGCCGAATCCAAATAATCCAGAATTGATATTCATTATCTGCAGAAATATTTATCTAAAATTGTTGGCGAGAGCTAATTGTTGCTAAGCGACGACACTGAAAGCATTTATTCAAATTGAATTTTTTCTTGCTTTGTATTTAGTGAGATAAATCAAATCTTCGTTTATTACTCCATGACAAGCTGTCTGTGAAAGTTCCACGCTTGCCAATATCTTTTCTTCTTGGGAAAAGTTATTGCGCATTAAATCTAATGATGCGACAAACACAATAATGATCTTATGATGGAAATTGTTCAACGTTTTAAAATTAAGAATGGAATCATTTCGCATGGAACGTATAATCTCAGAATGGGTTAATGTTTTCTGTGTCCTGTGTTCGTAATTTTATCGTTTGTTACGACCTATTTAAATCGTATTGAATTAAAATTGATAGGTTTGTTCTGTTGATTGTTTTCTAATTTCAAGTTAGGCGTATTCCCATTCCAGGTTAACGCACTCTTTACGGGATTTGTTACTACATTGGTTGAACCAAGTTCAAATGAAGTTCAGTTTGATTTGCTGTTAATCGTACAAGCCGATGATTTGGAAAAAACGGCCTTTTCTCCCTGTGGCGACTTATTCTCTCTCTCTTTTATATGGGAAATTTGAATATGTACGGAATGATATTTTGTAATTGAAATGAAGGAGACAGTAGAACCACCAAACAGAAATCTGCTTATTGTTCGACTTCTTCATTTATGTAAGTATGTAATCAATTGTGCTAGAGTTTAGGTTCTATGGAACGTAGACTGGCGGTCAATGAAAACGCACCATGAAAATATACTTATTATAGTTTAGACTGCTCTTCTTTTTGGATGTCAAAACTGAAATAATGTTCAAGGACTTACAATATATATGTAAGGAAAGAAGCGATATATCGTAACGTATTGCGGTACGTTTGATGCGTATCGTGTAATCCCTGTAAACAATATCTGTAAATATACTTATACTTAAGGAAAACTATTCCAGACATAACTATTTGTATGGAAATGAACACGTTGCTTACTTGCATACAACATGTTAACGTTGCTGTACCATATTAACAATTTACCCCTATACAATACTATCATAAACTTGTCATTTCGCCCGACTGTTACTTTTAATAGATTGAAGCATTTAGAGAAAATGAATAACATCGTCGCCTAAACGCAGTCTAAATGACACATTATGAGATAATATTGACTCAATTGGAGACATCGAAATGTGGAAACGTAATGCTGTTCTTCAACAACTATTTACCAATTTTAATGAATTGCGTGCTTTAACAACTGTTCATTTTATCCAAAACACCATGTTTTGAGAATTTTAAGAGAAGTGCCAGCATTGGATACGAAATGATTAACTTGCACAGTTAAGCTACATAATGTATAACGACTTTGATAATTAGCTTGCGTCTGATAATTACACTGAAAATGTGCTTTTCTGTTTTATAATTGTATACTCAAAGTATAACCCACAATATGATATTGGTAATAAAATCTCAGCTATCGTTATGCTTAATGTATTTTCGTGTGCATAACGACATACAAATTTGTACAATAGGAGGCCTACAGTTCCACATAGAAATGTTCTCTGTCTTGTCAAATGTTCTTATATTTAAATTGTTGTCAGCATTTCATTGAATGCCTTCGAGATTCCAATTTAAACAAGAGTGGCAAACTGTCACAAAATACGCCCGTCATAAGTCAGAGCTCAGATTTAAAACAAGACAAATTTTAGGTAATTTCTAAAACCAAACGGTGATAACTCCCGAGCGACTAAAGCGACATGGCTGATTATCGAACTTGGCCGAGATATTATGCTCACAAACATTTTCACCAAGTATGGTAACGACCGGATGAAAACTCTTTGACTTAGAGAGCGGACAAGGCTAATTTGGCAATTTTTGGATAATTCAAGGGCCATAATTCCGAAGTGCCTAGGGTGATGTTGCTGGTTATCGAACTTGGCCGAGATATTATGCCCACAAACATTTTCACCAAGTAAGGTAAAAATCAGATGAAAACTGTTTGACTTAGAGAGCGGACAAGGCTAATTTGGCCAAGTTTGGATAATTCAAGGGCCATAATTCCAAAGTGCCTAGGGCGATGTGTCTGGTCATCGAACTTGGCGGGGATTATTATATTCACAAACATTTTCACCAAGTATGGTAAAGATCGGACGAAAACTCTTTGACTTAGAGAGCGGACAAGGCTAATTTGGCCAATTTTGGATAATTCAAGGGCCATAATTTAGAAGTGCTTGGGGCAGTGTGACTGGTGATCGAACTTGGCCGAGATATTATGCACACAAACATTTTCACTTAGTTTGGTAAAGATCAGATGAAAACTCTTTGACTTAGAGAGCGGACAAGGCTAATTTGGCCACTTTTGGATAATTCAAGGGCCATAATTCAGAAGTGCCTGGGGCAGAGTGTGACTGGTTATCGAACTTGGCCGAGATATTATGCCCACAAACGTTTTCACAAAGTTTGGTAAAGATCGGATGAAAAGTCTTTGACTTAGAGAGCGGGCAAGGCTAATTTGGCTAATTTTGGATAATTCAAGGACCATAATTCAGAAGTGCCTGGGGCGATGTGGCTGGTTATCACACTTGGCCGAGATATTATGCCCACAAACATTTCCTCCAAGTTTGGTAAAGATCGGATGCAAACTCTTTGACTTAGAGAGCGGACAACGTGGACGCCGCCCGCCCGCCACGGGTGTTCCCATAAAACATCCCATTTTTCGAACGGGCGTATACAGATTACTTGTGCAGAAAAAGATATAGAAGATTGAGAACCGCTGCACTAATTGTTCTTAATTGCTGAGCAATTCGGTCGTAAACTGCCGGTAATATGGTTGCTGTGAAATGAAGAAAGAGAAACTCTTCATGTATGTTTCTTTTACCAGATAATTCAACAAATATTTTGACATATTTTTGTATACAACATCAATAGTGTTTAATCATATTATGTTCTTATATTCGGGAAACATTTGTACGTAGACCGATTTCTTTAGTGTAATGTTTGTTTGACTTTTCATTAGATCAACATATATATGATATTATTTTCTCAAACACTCCATTATTACCATGCTAATCGTTTCTATTCCGATGAATGTATGGGGCTACATCGTAGATAAACATTTATTAGTTTCTCAGATCATTGAAGTATGAAATTATATCATCTTCATCAGTCATACAAATCACCGCGATATGTTGGCAATAAAACGCTGCATGACAACGATGCTATTATAACATCGTAGTACAAACACTATAGGGACGTAAATTGTGGCTATTCTTTCTTAACATGATAGCATACATAACTACACATTATGACTCCAAACAAAATGAGCATGCAATCAAAGCTTCTCGCTATTAAGTATTCTACGTGTAAAGGAAGGATTAAGTTGTTACAGGGAACGCTATATTCACAAGACAACGCCTCCCTACATAGATCTGAGGAAACATCAGCACCAACCACTAGGATTTGAGAAGGTGTAATTGCAAACTTTTATGGATACAGTTTATTTCATTTACGTCCAGTAAGCCATATGGTCCATGAAGACAAACAAATATATACATATTTTTTATTTACAATCATACGTCTATGAGATGGAGAAGGAACACTTTAAAACATAGTCAAACACATAAGGTTACAGTTACAGAACAAACTGAAAATGACTATGTCATAAAACATGCGAGAGCGAACACACATGTGTATGAAGTAATAATACACGTAAATACGCGTATATGTACTATGTTATCAGTCATTACCACATTATAGTAACAAATATGTAAGTATCAATAGTGTCATATTGTATGTAAATATATACAATGTATACAATATGGGGATGGACAAAAATGACTTGACTGGGTGATTACCAATACCAATGAAGTAGATTAAAAGGACAAAAGAGAAGGAAGTGAATGCATTTACGGACAGACAGGGGATGGACACGAAAATATATTTCAAATGAAAGATCTTAAATATAATACAGGTTATTAATGACCCCCAGAAATAATTTTTTTAACTATTTTGTCAGATGTTTTTTCAAGGTTGCCAGTGGTTATATGACATGCAACTTTATATACAAAAATATAATTGGAGCAGTCTTCACAAAATCCAATGCAAAGTTTTATCGTGATCCCAGGAATATTTTCGTATATACCTTCTGCGTCGTGTGTATGCCACCCCTATGTTTAAATCTACGATGTTCAGTAAATCGCACTAATGAGAAATAGTTTCCAATAAGTTCTGTCTGTCACCTTATTACGTTCAAGTAACACTTAAGTCAGCGAAGTATAATGGCTGACTGCTTAGTAGTATTCCAAATCAGAGCCATTGAGCTCCAAAAGCTAATGGGTGGAATTATCTTTACGTGAACGGTATATGCCAGCCGAAGACAAGTGTAAAGCCGTTCAGACAGTATCTTGTAAAAATACGAAAATGTCGAGGATTGGCATATTCACAAAGCTGGACCTCCTGCACAGACGTCTTATCCATATATAGATTCTAATGTAACACAGGAGTCCCAAGAATACGGTTTATTGACCATATAAGTAGTATAATGGCAGATTTTCAACTCAGACTTAAAACAGTAATGGTTAAACCATGGCTCAACACTGTTCTTACGAAAAATTACTAAAACTCGGCAAGTTTATCTGCAATATATTAGCTCAACCTTCGTCACACATCTTAACCAGTTTATCAGTCATTAAAGCGACTATCCTAATGCTACATGTGCGTAAAAGTGTAAGTTTGTTGATTCAACAAGCATATTGAAACATGTCCAGTTATGCGCTTCACATCAATGTTATTCGGTTTGATTCATTGTTTTCGTAACACGACTGCCCCTAAATGTATTTTTCCTGAATCTTTTATTTCAAAGATTGTTATTATCTATTATTATATATATGCATAGTTCGTAATAAAACTTACAGCTGATACATGTGATATAAGATGTCCCATACAAGCGGTGTATCCCCTAAACATAACCCAAATAGTTTTATACCCCGGAACCGGCTCTCTCTCGTCTCGCACACTTGCTTAAATACTTTGTATGTCTCCTCGTATATTAGCTGGCTGTTCTATTTGAATGTAGTGTTTCCTGCCCGACCTCTCAAATCATTTATATTATTCATTATGATAAGTACGCATTACGCATTATCTTACAGTGCCATGTTCATCGCCGAGTTCTTCCTTTCCCGATAGTATCAGCATTATTCAAAATAAGTTTTTTGTTTATTTCATCTGTTTGTTTTGAAAGGATCTTTGGTAGAATATTAAACTAACAGAAGATTAGATGCTGTGCGTAGATTAGTTTTTAGTCTCCGGTTGCATAAACATGACACAAGATTACGTTGCTTTAGTTTCCGTCAATTATGGAAAATATTTCACAGAAATAGTGTGAAACAAATCATTCCAATTTTCATTCTTTTATTTCCTGGGGCTATACAATCAATTTCAATAGAAACTTTTCCCAGCTAATGTATCCGTTTAGAGACCAGATTTATTGTACGTTCGTTCTCGTACAAATGATGTTGAATCACCTCGGAGAAGAGGCTACCAGACTCCAATATGTCTTTTATGTACACATATCTATGCACTTTGCTTTCAGTTTGGTAACTTAAAACTATATTATGTTATTTCGCTGGAAAGAATTCGGGACGATGCACCATTGTACTTAAAATACCAGTTTGAAGCATCCAATTTTTTAAACATTTACCAAGTGGTTATGGTAACCAACCGGTAAAATGTTGTTAATCATGATTATTAATTGTAACCAGCATTACATACTTATCATTAAAATTATTTAAAAATCCGTATATATACACATATTGTAAAGAATGGCATTTTCTCCGACCAGTGGTAAACATTAACCATAGTTTACATTGTTTCATACCATTGGATGCAGACGGCAAGCTGTAATATCACACAATGTAACCAGTATTTTAGTGCGCTTATGTAACTGATTCTCAAACCACGAGACGTTCTAATTGTTGACCTTGACAATTCAATCAACTAATGGTTTTTAAAACGGTGCAATTTTTTTTTAGTTCATTGGATCGTTGGACGAATTGCATCTTGTCGGTTATTAAAGTGACTTTAGACACTAGTGTAACGATCTCTGGTATTGAACACTGTCTAGGTCGTCTCATTTTCAAGCGTATAATATATCCTTTGGGATCATATATCAAATAAAGAAATAATCTGAAAGATAATGAAACACTTAACCCGCCATAACTATACAATCTCACGCTGGGTGATTCATGCATGGTTTCTGTTCTGAAAAATGTATACAGAAGTCAAATAGGAAATGGAACATACACAGAGCACTATCACAAAGCACAAAGAGACATGAACATGTATTAAATTTTGTTATGAAAAATGACGGCTACGAACCTAATAAAACAGTATTTCGTATTGTACATGTACTAGGTCATTTGTCAGTTGAGTCGCCCTATTGATTTCAATTTGAACAGGGTGTTGGAAACCACGTATTCTGTGACGTCTACTGCACACGATCGATTTTGCCAGCGCTTTGAATTATATTTTTTTCTGTGAAGTAAAGCACAGTCTATGCGGCTTACTTATTCTACCCCTTGTCAGCCTCCGTGTATTGCAGGATGTTTTCCTTTTGTTTCAAACACTTCCATTGTATCACATTACATATCCATATCGTTTGTTCTAAGCACGCACGAGTAATTACAGCAAATACCTTTGAATCACAACAAAAAGGCATAATAGTTAATACTTGTATGTTCTAACTCGATGTATGTATCAGGATTTTTGTTATTTCTGATATTTGTTCGGCGTATTTCAAAAGGCATACAGTTTTCTGTATTTTATTTCGACGATGGAACAACAATTGTACGTGATTGTCATTTGTTATAATTATGATTAAATATGATTTACATTTTTGTATATATACCAATGGGAAAACGTTAAGCGTATCGGGTATATTTGTAAAGGACAAAACGAGATGCAGAATACAATGATATATTTATTCAATCACCAAGTAGTTTAATATATGTATTTCGATACATTTACAAAATACCTGCTTTCTAGATACAAATTCCAAAGGAAACTACTCTAACTAAATCTTATGTTACTTGAAGTACACACACATTTGACAAATTGGTCTATAGATACATCAGTTTATATGATAATATGCGTACGCCTAATTCGCCGAACATTGTCCAGTTGTTTAAGAAAGGCCCATCGGGGTTAGCATCTCTGGTCCCAGTGCTCAAACACGCCGTCCGTAGTCATCCATTTGGCATTCACGGGATTGAGATCCGGTGAAAGGGATGGTCGTGGTAAGCTGACGGTAGTTTGTGCTGTTTTGCAGTTTTTAATGATGCGTGCATTGTAAGGGCACGCAATGTCATTCTTAAAGCCATGTGCTGTCCTTGGGAACTGTTACGAAAAGCCTGACAACGGATTCAAGGATGTTATGGCAGTACGTGACACCATTGTGATTTCCCTCAATAACTTATAGCTTATATGATCATAACTGAATGTCCTTCATACCATTACACTTCCTCCGCCTCCTTGCCCTGTCTGTTGCATGCACTCTAAAGTATAATTCTCACCGGGCATACGTCGAACACGACTCAGATCATTCTAACAGAACAGGCAAAAAAAAACGACTCTCATCATTCCAGGATTTCGATGGAGGCAAACCTGTTCTGTCGACCTCTCATTTGGCATCTTTGGCATATATGTTACATTGCCAGTTTCTCTATGCTTCTGGGAAGCTTAATAACAACGTTTTGAGAAATATTAACAGAGTCCGAAGCTGCTTTCAGTGTCATGCCGGCTTCGCATATAGCAATAATCTGCCATTGTTGGCCTCAAAGAGTCCTTTTTGTCTTATTACACACGTGCTGAAATGGTCACTGCTTCGTGAACAGCATATTTGGATAGTATTTTTTGATTTACTCAACCGTAACGGTAAAATGATCATTATGTACATATTTACGTTACAACCAATGTTATATCATCCGCAACAAACAATGGGTTTGAGAATTGAAATTAAAATGCTAGAATTCAGTGAATATGCTTAACATTTTCCCATATCTATGTATATATAATGACAATGACAATGACAAAGCTTTATTCGCTATAAGGCCTCCGGCCCATGCAAAATACAACAATACATTACAAATATATGTACAAAGTATAGCATGTGTAATTTCAATCAACTTGATAAAGTACATTTGAAAAGATAACATTCATCAATTACTGGTTTACAATTTGTAGTTATAACTCATGCATAAGTGTTTTTCTTTTTCGAAAGGCATGGTATAAGTATACAGCTACTGACTTAATCAATTCTTCATTCTTTGATGACATTAGAATATTAAAATTGTTAACATTTGGTATGGTATAATATTTTTGAGGTATATACAAAACACGCAAATCCGAATAGCAGGTACATTTTAGCAAAAAGTGAAACTCGTCTTCGATACTATTAGTATCGCATATTTTACAAAACCTGTTTTGTCTTGGAATATTAGAATACCTTCCTTTTTCAAGTTCAAGGTCATGGCTACCTATTCTAAAATTTACATAAATATATCTGAACTTTCTAAGATCCAAGACATCTAGGTAAGTTTCATAAACAAAATTGTTTTTGTGCATTTTATAACTTAGAAGTTTTGAATTTACGTTTATGTTTGCACACCATTCCTGTTTACTGACATCTTTAAGTCTATTTTCGAACATATTCAAAAAAGAGTTTTCAAAATGTACATTTTGCTCATTCCATATATAGCCAAATCCGAAAGTTTCTAAACATTTTTTGATGGCAGTAGCCCAATTTACAATTCCATACTTGTCATCAATAAGCATCATATTGTAACATTTTTTCACGATCCTTTCCTCAGGCATTTTCAAAATTTTTAACCAGTACTTTAGAGCCCTTTTATATGTTTTTATATATAATGGATATCTTTCACAGTCACCTAACACTGCCGAGTTTGATGCATTTAGTTTCGCACACATAAATCTTTTACAAGCATAATATTGTACACGTTCAAGTACTTCAAATTTTTCTAAGCCCCATACTTCTGATCCGTATAATAATTGGGGACAAATTTTACAGTCAAACATTTTAAAGAAAATAGATTTAGGTAATTGACCATGTTTATACAATGAATGTAAAATTGATATTAAGACTCTTTTTCCTTTGACACACAATTCATGTACCATACTATTCATAGACAGCTGCTGAGTAAACGTTAAGCCAACATAACAAAAACTATTGACAACATCTAATTTAGTATTATTGTAAGACCATTTTTCATTTCTAGCTAAAATTCCACCATTTTTAAAAACAACAATTTTTGTCTTATTTTCATTTACCCTTAACATGTATCTTTTACAGAACCCTGACAGCACATTTAGTTGTTTTTGTAGACCATAAACAGTGTCTGACATTAGTGCTATATCGTCTGCGAACATTAAAAGAAATAATATATATATACACATAGTATGTATGGAAATTGGCGTTTAATGCCGGTACAATTTATGGAGATTTAATTGTAAAGCCATTATATCTCACATGTACTCGTGGTAAACTTGAATTGAATTAATATTTCGACTGTATTCTCTCTGCTTTGTGTAAATGGAACACTGAGCAGTAGGTCGACATCGAAATCTTTAAGATTTCCAAGCATATTTATTGTACAAGTGCAAGCTCAAAGTTTGCAATGTCTGATATTATCCAGCTAGAAGGATTCTGATCTTGTTATACTAATCAAATATTTGAAAAAAGACATTGAACCTTGAAAATATAAATTGTGCAATCGCATGATGGCCCACTGCTTCATGAATCGTTCGTGGAAGTCGATATTGTTTAGCAATGGCTTAGCAGCGATTTCATCTCCAAAAAGCTCTTTACATTGTGATGTTGTACTATGTCATTTAATTAAAAACTTCCAATCAAAGTAGTAAAATAGTTGACATATGGCTTCGGTTGGGTTTTTTTCTCATTCAAAATATATAACACGCGGGGATCATCAGAATTGTCTGAAGAACGTTTGGTCTGTCTGAACGAATAACAATTTATGGAAATGTTGTATAATTATAATTGTTAATCCAAAAACATGAAATATAACGCTAATGACGGATTTTATTGACGGCGGCCTTCAGGCCGTCGTCTATTTGAATAATTTTTAATCTAGGTACATGGAGTTGCATAATCGAAATGGGAGAAGCCATTGGTATTATGCTTTTTTAAATTGTTCTTACACAACGTGATTCTAATTATACAGATAAAAAAAGTGTACTAATTGATAATAATAAAAAAATGTCAAAATATTTAAAATGTATTTTTACCGTTAATAAAAAGCTTTAAAAAATGTTTTACGTATGCTTATAAGAATTTACAACAGCTAGTCACGAAAACGGTTAGGCATCGTGTATTACATAGCTTCGTTTCACAACTACGCTCAATTCATCATCAAAGTTCAGGAAATGGTTCCTAATGCTGTGCACGCAAATTGAAATTGTACTTATAAAAAAGCAAATTGTTAAACAAAAAATGTTAATCCATATTAATAAGTTCATGAATGCAGTTTATAATGTACAAATATAAATACAGTGACCAAACTATGCAATATACATTGCCTTAACTTGACCCATATAAGTTATGTACTGACGGTAATATGTAAACAAAATTCAGCCAATGAAAATTGTCGTTGAAAACGTCATAGCATTTGTTGTTCAAATAACGCATTGGCAGTAAAACGGATTCAGTACATTCGAGATCAAATGCTGATGGTTGAACTGAACTTTTAATTACGTTGTTTTGACATTTTTAGTGGATATTTTTCCCTTTTGATATCCCAATAGTTCTTTTAGATCTGTAAAACTAGAAGTTATAATCATGTATATTTTTAGATCCGTTTCGTTCTATCTACGTTTCGTGTAATCGTTTTTTTTCTTCGTTTCGTGTAAATCGATGCACCAGCATTTTCCCGCGAAACATTATCACCGACCAATGGAAAAAGTCTATTTAATCACGTGGTTTATAGAAGCGTCATTTTCCGCCATATGTCTGCCTGTTGCTTAGCCAATTGTCGTGAGTACTTAATATAAACAATATTTATTATGCTGTCTACTAGGATGAAAACGAGAAAAAAATATTGTTGTATTTAATTTTACAAAATCTTGGGTTGCACATATTGATTTGATTCAATTAAATTGTTTATGCCCTTCTAAGTAATTAAATGGTGCTAGCTGTAAGTCTCAAAAACTAAAATAAGCTGTTGTGCATACTTACTTATTTGCCAATGCTTTTATGTTTCTATTCTATCTATATAATTATTAATAACAATAGCTTTTAAACATCTTCTTGCAATAAATCATGTTTTTCAAACATAAATTAATTGCTCAAAGCAAGAGATACCACATATTTTTAAAGTTATTTTTCCTTAGATACCAAATCTTCATGGCATTTTTTTTTCGCTTACATACAATAATATTGCAAAAGCATACATTGTTTTACAGATTAATCATTATATCTACTTCATAAGACATGTACCTATGCCATTTGGCTATAATACTCAAACTTTACTAGACAACTGTTAAACTAAATCAGCATTTTATATGAATGAAAATGATCATGGTGTCTGTATAATCATATGTGTATTTTTTTACAAAACTTACTTTTTCATGCATGTATGAATGTATTAATGCATATATCATCATAAAAAACCCATCATTAAGTAATCCACAAAATGCAAGCAGCTATTATTTTTGTATCATCTCTTTTGTAAAAGATCTGTTATGTACTTTTATTTCACATACCATATGCAGTTTTGATAATAAATGTTTTCTTGTTATAAATACTACTGTTTTTATTCTTTTATATCCTCATCAAACATGTATGAGTACAGTGAAACCTCCATAATAAAACAACCTTTCAGTCCTTTTCAAACTATTCTCATTATTAAGTTGGTCTTAATGTAATGTTGAGGTTAAATCAATAGCAAAACAATAAAAATGGACTGAAAAAAGGGCTCACAATTTCAAATGTCTTATTATTGATCCAATATTAACATTAAGAGGAGGTTTCACTTTATATTTTGTTTTGCACATATCAGTTGGTCTATGAGTGCAATGTTGTTGATTGGTAGGTCGACAATAACTTTGGGTTCAACTACAAGACAATTTCGTTTCAGAAAATTACTTGTCAATTCAGAAAGTGATCATCGTGGCATTTAAAAAATTATATTTAATAAACTTGGTTAATTCTAATGCCAAACTAATATTTTACATTAATGACTACTTGTCTACCATGTACTCATACATGTACAAGCAACTTTTATGCTAGCATTTATTGCAAACTGATCTGTCACATGATGAGTGCTTGTGATCATATATAGTCCTTCTAAAGGTTCCAGTTCACAGTTTTGACTAAATATTGAGATTTTGTTTAATGGTCTACGTACTGAGTTAAAGGTCTTCTTTTATCAGTATAAACCTATATCTAGTTTCATATTAGTTAATTTGAACTGAAGAAATTAAGGCACTTTTAAAAGATTACAATTTGACACAATTTTGTGACACTTGGTCACAATTGATTTGTAAGGAATAAAAATTTGTAAGCACATTCTACCGTTTCCTTTACTTTGAATCCAATGTGAATACTTTTTTCATCACATGACAAATAATATGTTCCACATAAACTAAAAATTACACATTGTTATTGTATTGTCTCACTGTCTGTTTAGATAAATGCATGTCACAAACTGGTCGGTTTGTTTTACATAAACAAGTCATATTCCAATTAAACTACAAATGATTGATTGGTACCAAGACTATTTAGGCAATTGTCATGAATTGTGGATGATTCTTACCAGAATTATGGCTTGGTGATGATCATACTTTCTTATTTATTGATAAACAAAATAATAAATCTTCAATATCATGCTTCCTAAAACTTGTGCCGCCGTTTTGATGCTTTGCATCAAAATTAGTCTTGTATTATATTTGTAAGATTTTGTATGACAGTCGCTGCGGTGCAACATATTTACATGTATTTGGTGAGTTTTGTGAGCAATGTAACACACGTTTGAAGTTAAATGAAATGGTAAACAAGAATTATCTTTAAAAATGTGAAGCAAGCAAATGAGTTGCAATCTGAAGGTTACGCTTTGTTGCGCAACATGAACAATTCCCGAGTTGTTACGATTGCTGATCACTAGAATATGCTACACTATAGTAACTCCGATACCTGTAAGGGGAGATGACTTTGACTTTGTAGGAGAAAATAACTCCGTTTAGAGATAAGTCCTAGACAGTAAAGTCTGTTTCAATATAGATCATCAGTACTTATTGTATCAGTCGTGAAATCACATATTCATATAAATAATCTTGTTACATATCGATTTATCTAATTAAACATGTTCGTGACTAGTAAAATTTCACGAGGGGCTTACTTAAAATACTGCTAACTAAATACATCTTGAAATATACTATTGATCTACTTTCAGACGCAGTTGTTAAGGCAAACAACATTATGTCCATCTTGTTTTCATACAGCATTGTCATGTTTACAATAATAAGAATAACGCCTCTATCGTGATCAAAATGTCCTCGTTGCAAACATAACATCATTGCAACAATAGCGTTCATTGCTTTGCTTCGGAAGACAAAATACATAACAAGACACAAATTACTGTTTTGTTTTTTGGTTTGATAGACACATACATAGGCCTTATCAAATGGTACGTTACCTTACCGAAATCCACTGGAGACGTAATTGTCTATACTTTTCTTAATAAGTACTATTTCCTTAGATGTTTTGTATGCACATATAAATCAACATCATATTTAATACTATAACAAGAAATTAGCAATATATATAGCAAATGTTGTATAAGAAGTGGATTTCGGTAATACAAAATGGATTTCGGTTAATTTACCTAATTTCAGTGGAGTTCGTTAAGGTAACGTACCCCTTAATCGTAAGGTAAACCAATCTGCGTCAATCCGCGTCAATGTTACAAACGTTGTTCGGTTGAAGAGAAGTTGGTTTAGTGGTTAACGTAAGATTTGATTAGTTTACACATCACTGCAAGTACATAAAACAGAGAGAATACGTAACTACGGGGAACGCAACATACACAAGACAATACCTCCCCACGCAGACCTCAGGAAAAACAACAATCCACAAAACATAACGCACCTAAGGAAGTCAAACTGTACACATATTAAGGAACAGCGGCACAAGGAACGGCCCAACAGACCATAAGGAATAATAAAGAGAATCAAAGTGGACAGTAAAAGGAAGGGGAGGGGGGAAATAATGGATGGAAAAGCTCACAGGACAATTCAAGACAACTGGCCACAATAGGCCAAAATTGGGCAGGAAACACTCTGAACACTGTATAAAGTGACAGAATTGCATAGGGGAAAGGGAGACATAAAACATTCATAACACAAACAGAAACAATAACCATATAGCGAATTACAGCCTTGGAACTGTCAGTAAAAAATACTGGGGGTTTAAATCGATTTAACAGCTAGCTAACCTCACACCTTATCGCTATATGGTTATTGATTTCCAACATATATACATAAATTGACAAAGTAGGCAGTAACTAATCATTAAAATAAACCAACCATCACGTACATATCAACAGACATACAGTAACTAATCGAGCACGGAGGAACAAGCAGCCTTATACTGACCTTGTTCCCCGTAACTAAAATAGTAACATCAGAATAGAAGTAACCTTGAAATGTCAAATTAAAGTGCAATTTAAAATAAAGTCAACTTGATAATGTGTTTACTAATAAAAATTCTTAGATATTATTGATAGGGAAATGGAATTTATAACTAAAAGAAATATGTTTAATAAGAAAATAAAACACAAAAACACGACTGTACCCAACGAATTTTAAGAAAAGTTTACTTGGTATTGTCAAATGACGTCATAAAATGTAAATCGCAGTAATAGTTAGTAGATATTAAGTAAAATCTTATTGATTAAGAAGGGGCGGAGCGAGCGTAGCGAGCGAGCCCTCTTCTTAACCAATAAGATTTTACTTAATATCTACTAACTGACTTAGAATGTAACCTACATTTTGATTGGCTGATACGCATGAAAATTTCAAATAAAAGCTAGAACGGACAAGAATAGTAAATTTCCAAATATAATAACGCTCACACAGATTCGCAGTAGGCGGAGCTTAAAAATCCCGCGAAAAGTCGAAATTCTTAATGAATAAGCGTAGTACTTAACGGGAGCCGTTCTGCCATTTCATTGGCTGAAAATGTAGGTTGCATTCTAATTATAGATAGAAAAGTTTTCTTGGTATGGTGACGTCATACAATTTTAATGACGTTATAAAAGATATAGTATACGCTGCGTAAGGAGACGTTATTTATACAAGACTGTGCCATATAAACTGATAATATACAAGAGAAACAATTAAGTAAGTGGTTACCGAGAACATCACAAAACAACGAGAAACAAGGACAACACTAACGTAAATTCAAAAAAATAGATGTATAATACGACACAAAACATTCACAAATGGGCTGGTCGATAGTTTTAAGATACTGCATGGAACACTTCATGTTAATTCCAGAGCAAAAGTCAATGCCTACGAAGTCCCGAACATAATCCCCTAAGACATTGTGATCAGTAATATCCTGCCGTACCAAGTACGGTTTACAAATATAACTTCATTTAGTCTCAAAACATTAGTGTCCGGCGTGCAGTAAAAATAAGTGTGCAAATCTATCAAGTATTGATTTACTTAAAAATTTATCTGCAGTTGTTCTCATTATGTCAGGATTATAACCCTTCCTTTTGAACTTGTTAATTAATTTCACAAATAACTGATCAAAGTAACAACTGTTATGAATTTTGCCATGTTAGTACGGCTGCTTCATAAAAAATGAATATTAATGTCGAACGGGAAAAGACTAACATAATAATTGCATAGGCACCACAAAAGCACGAGGAGACATAAGAATACAGCAGCTTATGCACACAATAACAATGACAATATGGACTGCAGACACGTAAAACAAAAACATAAGGGGTAATCAAGGAGTTCCGCTTTCGAACGACCATTGGCACCACACACAGATGGCGTATAAGATTATGTGTAACAGTAGTTTACATGATGTAACATCAAACGATCTAGGGTCAAAAGTCTGATGGTGTAGTTTAAATACAACTTAATATACTACAAATGGTTGTTCCTAAATCCATGTTCAGCAGTAGTGAAAGCTGTTAAAAGGGTTTGAAGGTTTGGTAGTGGCAGATGGACTAGAATTTGCAAGAAAACATGTCTTTGGCTTATACTGTAGTATATTATACGTATTTGTCTTGTATTTTGAATCGCATTTTATTGATGCTTTGAACAATGACATTCATTAAAACCCAATAAAATTAATTGTAGCATATGAAGGGCCACGTTATTGTAGCAGGTCCTCCCCACAAACATCCGTAGAATACAAACTCAGATAAACAACGAGGAGGGTTAAGAGCAAGAATATCGATAAAAGAGAGATAAATAGTCACGGGGAACGCCACACACATAAGACAGTGCCTCCCAGATATACCCCAATGATAAGTACCAATGAATAATTCGAACATAAAGAATGTTCCTAATGTAGCAATTTGGTTAATGTCAAATCACCGTTGTGAAATCTTACCAATTTCCGCCAAATATAGTAACAACAAGAAGAAACCTTATCGCTTACACTATTGTTTGGCATAATACAATCACCATAAGGCGATAAAAGTCCGTTGCCAAGATATTATTTAGCAAAATGTTCGAAAGTGTGACAATCCGTAGTAAATCAAGTCAACATTAACTAGTTAAACAAATCACATCATGTCGAAAGCATTATTAGTAGAGAAAAGAACTATTCATCGGTATATTTTAATCTTGAGATATTTGATTTTGTTTTGTCAAATACGGCAGCCAGTTGACCGAACTAGTTTTCTTCAAATTAATTATCAACATGTACTGTAGCCAATGTCACGGAAGAACGTAACAAGACCAACGCAGGAATCGAACCCGAAAATGCCACGGAATGACAATCTAACGCTCTACCAAGTATTCAGGCGGTCTCACAGCATCAAGGACTTAAGGTAGAGTGACTAATGAACGATTGACTTAAGGTAGAGTGACTAATGAACGATTGACTTAAGTTAGAGTGACTAATGAACGATTGACTTAAGTTAGAGTGACTAATGAACGATTGACTTAAGGTAGAGTGACTAATGAACGATTGACTTAAGTTAGAGTGACTAATGAACGATTGACTTAAGGTAGAGTGACTAATGAACGATTGACTTAAGTTAGAGTGACTAATGAACGATTGACTTAAGGTAGAGTGACTAATGAACGATTGACTTAAGTTAGAGTGACTAATGAACGATTGACTTAAGGTAGAGTGACTAATGAACGATTGACTTAAGGTAGAGTGACTAATGAACGATTGACTTAAGGTAGAGTGACTAATGAACGATTGACTTAAGTTAGAGTGACTAATGAACGATTGACTTAAGTTAGAGTGACTAATGAACGATTGACTTAAGTTAGAGTGACTAATGAACGATTGACTTAAGTTAGAGTGACTAATGAACGATTGACTTAAGATAGAGTGACTAATGAACAAATCCCATTTATTCAATCGTGTTATAAATACAGATGAAATTGCAAAATTATATATAAATTTTACCATTCCACAATTACTTATGACCATTTTTCTTTGTAAACCTCATTCTTATAAAAACAAGCAGTCATTCAAAATAATTGAAAAATGAAAACGTAACAAATACTTTCTTTTATGAACAAATGGGCAAAGTTCCTTTCAAACTTTAAATACGTATTTATAACAAAATACTGGATTTATGTATCAATTTGGCATCAAATATCATGGAACGTATTTACATTATATATGTCATTAATATATCACATTTTTACCGTCCAAGCACAGCAACATTTCATTTTGAACATGACGACCTGCACAATTTATGAGGAAAATGAAACTTGCATGTGCTTCATTTGATTTTTCACTATACGGTTTTATTTTGTCAGAAAATTTAACAAACTGTATTTGTAGTTTTTAATAAATTATTCATATAATATTAAATGCGTAACACAGTCACAGTAAGTTAAATCTCTAAATATCATATTTATTTATTTTAGATAACCCCAGTTACTTTGTAAACAATTAAATTTCATTAAAATATACCACCAGATAGAAATTAAAATTATCTTTCAGTTGGTACAAACTTTGTCCATGTTTAGCTCCCATGGTCCATATGATCCTATTCACACGTTTGGTATATTGCCAGCGAACATTCCCTGTATACATGTAACTTTATATAATATTGTTTAAAAACCACTACATATCCAATGGAAATAAAATTTGCTCACCTTAACGATATAGCCTCACCGTTACTGATTCCTTGCTTTGCAATGATTAATACCTTATTTAGTAAATATATATCATTTGCTTTAAAAGGAACAATATTGTGATACTCGTTCCATTTTACTTGTTCTGGTTCATTGATATTGCTATGTTGGTTTGGCCTCCTAGTCCTTATCATTTCGGTATTGTTTATGTCCCTTCATTGTTTGTGTCAACTGACCCGTTTGGTTTTGTTTCTTTGTCGTCTAAGGTAATTCTGATTTGCATGACCCTCCCTGCATACATATCTTCACTTTTGTAACCGAACACGTCTATTGCAAGAAGAAAGCTTCTTGAGATAATTATATAGATAATTTATTTTGAACTTTATAATCAATCATAGTTAAACTTTACAGTTCTCAAACGCTGATTAACAGGAAAAATCTTCCGACACGGAGAACAGTTAGGTTACCTTGCTGCAAAATGAATTGATCATGGCGTGCTCCTTCCATCCTGAGTATGCCCACAATTTATCATGCAACTACCATGGTAACAGACTGATAACACATGACCTGATAACATAAAGTGTTCTCAGGTCAATAGGCTGCTAGTAGCATGATAACACTTTTAAGCTCCGCCCACAAATTGACGGACTACTTTCATGATTCATGAATGGATCATTCAACTTGTTGTATCATTAAAAACAAGAGTTATGTCATACATTTTTATTTAAGAACTATAAACATAATATATAAACAGAATTAATAACAGCAAAAGGCAATAAATGACAAAAAGAAAACGTTTTCGAAACAATTTTAAATTACAATGCTTACATCAAATAAAAAAAAAAAGCTTAAAAAAGCTTAAGTCAAAGAAAAAAACAACAGCAGCAACAACAACAACAACAACAAATAACCGTCTGCTACAACTCAACAATGGCCTCCTTTTCAATTGAATGGGATGAATTGACTGATGAGATCGAAATTGAAGGAATTGAGAAGATTCTACTTGATATTGAGGGCAATGCCACCAGTGGATCTTGTACCAATGCAACTCCACTTACTGGTAATGATGATGAGGTTGAAACAAACAACACAGTGACTGTGGCCAGTGTGGGATTCGATTTAAGTGTTGTTACAAAGGAGGCTTTGGATGACTTTAATCACATCCAAAAAAATAAGAATACGTTAAGGAAAACAAATAGCCATATGAGACGGCTAAACAATTTCATGGTAATAAGAAAAGAAACTCGAGAAATTATCAACATTCCGCATAGAGAACTGGATGAGCTGTTGGCGTTGTTTGTTTTGTCTGTCAGGAAGGAAGATGGCTTAGAATATGATACAACATCATTAAGATCTTTCACGTCCACATTTGAGAGAGTTTTACAGAAAGATCACTATCCGTTCACCATTTCTAAGGGGTCTGGAAGACAGGGGTTTCCTCTTTTGCGTGAAACAATGGCTGTGAGTTCTTTTTTAAAACATTTTTCTTTTTCATACTCTGAAAGAGAATAAGTATAGCATAATTATATATCTTTTGTAAAGCAAGCTGTTTTAAATTCTGTAGAAAATAAGTCAGTTACCAATTACTGTACAGTAAAGTCATTTAATTTCGTTGGGACTAAATTTCGTGGTTTTGATGAAAAATGTTATTTCGTGGGGATATGAATTTGTGGATTTTGCATTTCCTTTTATACACATAAAATGGTTCAATATTTTGTCTGGGATTTAATTTCGTGGTTAAGCTGGACCACGAAATCAACAAAACTAAATCCCCCACGAAAATTAATGATTTTACAGTATTATAAATAAGGCCATAATAAAATAATGTGTGGTTCTGGTAATCCTACTTGACCTATTTTTGGTTTATTGTATAGCCATCTTTATTTTTTTAAATTGTAGATTATTGACTACTTGCTTTCCGTCAATTAATTGCTTAATAACCTAAAAAACAAAATAATGTTTGTTTCTACCCATCCGTTTCACGATGTTACCAGTACCACAATTTTTTTTGATGTTTGCTTTATAAATATAAACAAACTTAATCAGTGTACTGACAAATTTGACTTTCAATAAACATAATAATTAATTTGTTTTAAAGTCAAAAATGAAGAAACTAAAAGGTGATGGGAAAGGCAACAAAGAAAATGCTGCACAGCCAATAACAGACAGCGAAATAGAGATTCTGTATGAGAAAGGTCTTCTCGGTTCAGGTACCCCACACGCCATCATCAACACTCTCTGGTTGAAGTTTACCATCCACTTTGGACTGCGAGGTGTGGACGAGCATCACAATATGAAGTATGTATACCAATTAATTTAATACAATCAAATACTGTAAACCAATAAATTATTTCATGCAATTCACTTTTTGCCAAATTTTGCTCAATCCGCAAAATTGTTTTTTAATTACTTTCTTTACATGTTCTGCACTTGAATACGCGAATATTTATACCTGCGAATAACTTGCCAAATACGTTTGTTTACAGTAATGTTTATTATCACGGTTTTAATGAAAATTTATATACAGTATACTCACTTTTCTCCTTCATGTGTCCATCTCAATATCTCGGTTCTTTTTTCCAATTTGACTGGACAGTTATCCAAGATCTTGTTTTTTTGGCCATGTATCTCGTCTCAAATCCAACTGAAAATTGATGATTTGTTTTTATATTCGGAAAACGTGTCATTTTTTATGCAAAATTGATATTGAAATAGAATAGCAATCTTTTTTATATTGATTAAATGGTGCTACCATTTAACAAGAACCTTAAGGGTGGATTTTTTCCAGATGTAAAGCTGAAAGTATGAAAAACATGCAAAATATAGATTTTTCTCAAACAAATTTTTTGATAATTTCTAAATACTCAAATTTGACTTACAGATGGGGTGATGTCAGTATCAAATACGATGGAGATGGCACAGAGTTCTTGGAGTTAGTTGAACGCCAGACCAAGACAAGAACAGGAGAGCATTTAGACAGCCGTCAAGTTGCACCGAGACTCTGGTCATCTGGTGATTCACGAGATATCATTTCTGTGTATCGGCTTTATGCATCCAAACGCCCTCATGGTTTTAGTAAGCCTGATGACTCCTTTTACTTAGCACCAAGAACCGTCCCACTAGTAGATCATGACTGTCAATGGTTCCTCCGTCAGAGAATCGGTGTAAAAAAGCTTAGTTGCCTAATGAAAACTATGACACAGAAAGCTGGCATTAATCGCAAATTAACAAACCATTCAGCACGAAAATATACAGTCCAGAAATTAAGAGACAGTGGCACTGCACCCACTGACATCATGCAAATTAGCGGTCACAAGAACGTACAGAGCATCATCAATTACAGCAACATAAGCCTAAACGCACAAAAACAATGCTCATCAATTCTAAGCAACAATAATCAGTCCACAATTTCAAAAACTGTTCACGAATCACACAATCCAGAGTCATATTCACGCACTGAAACAACGTCTCACTCACAAACGTCAATGCCAGCTTTCAACCTTCCGGTCCAAGGCCAAAATGCCGGTTATCAATCTTTGTTTTTCGGGGCTACTCTTAACATTCAAACCATGAATGTGTATGGAAATCCTCCAACGTCCAACCAGTGAATAATGTATGGCCCACCTGAGTCTTTTTATAAACGGTTTACGCCAACATGTTGATTTTTGTTTGTCCGTGATTTCCATGTGCTTCAGCTTCTTCACCATTTTGATTTTGTTTATGCAGCTGTCGGGGCGGTTGCTTGGTGCGCATCAATTAATACGCATATTTTTCATGTTATGTATTATTAGTTGGAATATTTTATAAAACTGTGGTAATTGTCAGAAATAAATGTTTTCAATATTGTATAACATTAAAGTGTTGAAATCAGACCTGCATTTTGTTTTATATTTTGCCCATTTACAGCGAACTATTTGTTGGTGGATGTAGAGTTATGATATGTGATTTGCCGGGTCTCCGTAATAATCACATTAGCGGATTGAACACTAAATTTTAGGTAAAGACACACTAAAACATGCTCGGAAAATTAAGTTTCATGATAAATAGAATCTCAAGTTACTGTCCGGCTCGAACAATGTTATCAGACTCGGCGATATCGTTCGTGGTGACTCGCTAAAGCTCGCCACCACAAACGATATCACCTCGCCTGATAACATTGTTCTCACCGGACAGTAACCCGAGATTCTCTATAGGTTAAGCATGTAATTCCGTGAGAAAACGCCAGGATGTCTAGGAAGAAGCTCTTGCTTCGCATCTTATTGAGCATTTCCTGGTAAAGGCTCCAAAGTGATATGCAAAGGCTTCCAACATATGTTTGCCATTATACGCCTGAGTTCAATGATCCATACTGAATGTACTGCTTATAAAGAGAAATTGGCTCAACAAATACATGATTTAATACAAACCCAATGCAATACCGGATTTCAATCAGACTAAAAATCTAAATTGATAAACGCGGTACTACCATTATAGTAATTTGATGATTGATAGCTTGTCCTTTAGCTCTTGAACAAGTCTGGATCAAATTTGGTGCTAATCACTCATTCTATATTTGCGCCACAAGACTGAAGCTATAGATTAGAAATAAAACCAGACTGCTTGGGATAAGCAGCCTGCCGCAAGCATTATATCTTTAATGCTGTGCAGATTGGAAACAACATACGTGTTGATTGTAATGATCTATAACGTGCTATCTATAGAGTAAACATGAAAGGATATCGTGTCTCGTTCTTGTACCTCTTAGTAAATCCATGAAACTTGAGAAAGCTTAACTTTGTGGTTTTAAATCGCTGAGTAAATAAGTAAGTAAACTTGACAATTATTATTATTGAACCAATGAAAACATGAAGACAATCATCTTTAAAAAGACAATGTTTAAACCATGGCGTGTTACTAAAACAAATAACAGTATAATCTCTATTCAAGTCTACATTATATCTTGCTTCAATTGTCAAAATTACCATACAATGTTTGATGATGTCATATACAGAACTTCACACGGAAAAACAAAATATTGCATATTTACATGAAACCATTCACTTGTTTTGAACAAAAACATGCAAACAATAACTATTGTTAATACAAAACAAGAAATGTCTTGAAAAAAAGATGATTACACAATATGAAGGTTTAGATTTGTTGTGCAACATAAAAAAATGATGTGCAAATATCATAACTATCTTAATAAAATGCTAAAAAATACATAAGTACCCTTTATTCGTTACATTTTTTTCCACGATAATTATATAAATTTGATTGTACAGTCCTACGTGATTCGATGTATTTGTGAGGTCCAGCTCTGGAAACATGTCCTGTGATCTTTTCCATCCATTAATTCCCCCCTTAATTGTTTGTCCTCTTTGATTCTCCTAGTATTCCTCATGGTCGGCCAGGACATTCCTTGCGCCTCTGTTCCCTTACGTATGTACCATTGAACCGACTAAGTGCTTTATGTTTTATGGATTGTTGTTTTCCCGGAGGTCTGTGTAGGGAGGCACTGTCTAATGTTTGTTGCATATCGTGCTCTACTCCTTCTACGCTAGGAATGCACACGAAACGTACTATACATGATATGTAGCAGTCGTAGTACAATATGTAGCGGTCGTAGTACCCTTTGCTTGATAATAGAACTGTCATTAGTGTAGTCTGTTATAAGTGTTTAATAATAAACGTGCATATTCTTACAATTTGGACATAGATGTATTGCTTTGCGAGGCGACGAGTTGAGAGAATAAATAGTGCTATACATTTCTAAAAATCACGTTAATTATACCCATGCTTACACTTCTACATTGTTATACATACATTTCCTGTTTTTTTAAGTCAACTTTTGAGACTCGCTTGATTAAAAACCAGTCACACAATTAACACATAAATACTGAGTGTAATTCGTGTATAATTTTATAGTTGGTTTATTCTTTTTATGACTTTTTGTATGAACATATTTATGTGGATGTAATGTGATGATTAATGTAACATTAGAATAACTTAATCGAATACCAAAAGATCCGTGAAATTACCTAGACAAACGTCCGAATATGCGGAAAATTCAAATAGACAGTCTAATAGGAGAGGCGATGTAATTTGGTCACAATTCATTGGTCCGATGAGATGAAACATTCGATAGAGAAATTGTATTTGCACTAAATGTGCGACATAAACATTACTATTATTGCATGTCTGTGGATATGATGATGCGATTTTATACAGCCTTGCAGATTGGTTCGTAAATTAGAAACAACTCTACATCTTTGAAAGTAATAAGTCCCTCTAAAATTTGATTAGGTTTCATAACATTTCTAAAGGCCACGTTTTCGACATTGATCTGTACAGCGAAATGTAATGAAAATGACCTGAATGACTGGTATGAATAACTATTTCATGCAAAAGCATTAACTTATAGCATTGTATCCATGAATTTTACAAATTGAGAAAATAAATTGGATTTCACAGACAATTTCCACGAGCTTTCTTGTTGTGTATTTTCTGAATAGGTATGTTGCCATATATCATTGCAAAGGCAATTACGCTTTAATATTCAGATACAAATTAGTTTCATGTTGTTATGTTGTCTAATACATTATGTTCTGATTGGTATTTGAAATAGTCTGTAAACTTCAAACAATTACCACCGTCTAGGCTATTTTTAATTTCAGCAACGTATATAATTACTTTCAACAGCGGATTGAATAACTTAACGTACCATGTTCGGTAATTCATCACTGTATAGTACACATACAATACAATACAAATACAGTTGTATAGCGCAAAAACTATTGAACACTATTCTACTGCGCTTCACACAGTCCATTAGGTATTTAGAAAATCCTATATATATACAAACACGGAAACATGCAAACTCTTCAATCGTAAGACATTTTAAACAAATATGTTTTCAGTTCCTTTCTAAAAGTAATTTCATTTCTGATAATGTTTAGGTCTCTAGGAAGAGCATTCCACCATTTTGGCCCAACCACAGTTATTGATCTGTCAGCGATTCTGGTTCTGGTCTTTGGAATAATAAATTGAATGTCATCAGAAGATCTTAGTCTGTATTTTCTTTGAACACGGTTGAACAAAACCCCAAAATAAAATGGTGCTGTTCCCTGCACAATTCGAAATACAAGAACAAGAATGCCCTCACAGGCAGCCAATGAAGAGATCTACGAATTAATTTCGGTAGTATGATGACCATATGGAGCATTGGTAACCACTCTTGCTGCCTGGTTTTTAACTTTCTGAAGTATGTTAATCAGATAGCCAGGGATATCGGTGAATAGTGCATTGCAAAAGTCAATGTGAGAGTGAACAAGACCGTGTACCATTATCTCTGTTGATTTTTGTGAGAGATGTTTACGAGTACTTTCCATATGTACAACCAAGATCTCTCACATGATCAACACACTTTGCTACACAGCCACCAACAATTACGCTTGAGATGTTAAGTTTTGCTAACTGATATTTAGTTCCATACAAGATAATTTCAGTAACATAAGTTACATTTGAACAAAAATACTTCGCTTAAACAATGTGTGGTAAAACAATAACGATTTGTGCAATTGATAACGCCAGTGACAATAGCAAATACAAAACAAAACAGTTTGACGCACAGGAATAGCTAATTGTAATCCGTTTAGTGGTCATTTGCGTTTGTAGAACTTTTTGTGTAGTTCGATGGCATGTTCAGAAAACACGTTCTATCATGTACGGAATGCTTTGAAATGAATACATTTTTATAGTGAGTCAAACACTGTAAATTAATACCACTGACCGACCAATACACTTGAGATGTTTCTTCTGCATGAACCCTCGCTATATAATTAGGTCAGTATTCAGTCGCCATTGTCTATCGGAGAAGAAATGAAATAAACCTCTGTCTATCACCATCCCCACCACCGCCTTACTTACAGACTTTGCTAATTTAATATAATTATTTGTCATTATTTAACTGTTTTTCGCTTTATTAATTCCTAGCTCTATTATTAGCATTAGACGATGACGTAGATGAAACATGGCAGGTAAACTCATGGCAAAAACACTAAAATAGGGACAGTAAAACCTAATAGTGTCATCAAATTACTTCTGTCGTACTCTACATGGACCTCTAAACTCAAAGTGAATACACATTTTATGTCAAAGTTGAATGAACATTCAAATCGAAAATACTATTCATGAAAACTGGTAATATGACTATTGTTAGCCCATGTAATGAGAACCGTCAACAATTTGTCCCTATGACACAAATATTTACCCCTACCCCACCCACCCCACGGGAAATGCCGCCAAACAGTCAATATGTGAAAATGGTAAGCATGAACGGACATTGTGATCAATATAATACTTACCCAAATGAATTACCAGTGCTCTAACCAGCCTCCTATGTCGGAACGAACACGTCGAACTTTACCCATAGAACACCAAACTTTACCCCACCCATCTATCAACAAGGGGAACAATTCCAGACTTATCATCAACAACAACAGGTAGCTGAACCAAATGCAAATGATATGCTTATCAGTTTGATAAATAAACTTGACACTCGTCTCCAATCAATTGAAAAGCTAAATGTTATACAAAATGAAGTCTCACAAGTTAAAGCTGATGTTTCCGTGGTGAGAGAGGACAATCATTCCATGAAAACCAAACTGAAAGAGGTTGAACAATTTTGCCAATCAATTAGTAACTTTACTGACGAATTCAATGAACATAAATGTAAACAACAAAATGATATGATCGATCTGAAACAACAAAACAACAACATGTCGGCAGCAATTGATAATATGTATACTGAAAATAGTTTACTCCGAGACAAACTGTTGAACATCGAATGGAGGAGCATGAGAGAAAACCTGTTATTTATTGGTATCCCGGAAGACGAAAACAACAAACACATTAGCAACTCCGATGAATATAATGATCAGAGTGAAACAAGTATTCCAAATAAAACATCCTGTGAGGAAGTAATCCGAAAATTTCTCAAAGCAAATATTGAAGACGACACAACAATCAACACAGACAATAACATAAACATTTCAGAAATTCGCTTCGATCGAGTGCATAGATTAGGAGGCCCAAATAGGAATGGAAAGATTCGTCCTATTGTCACCAAATTTGAAAGATATTGTGATAGAGAACTCATTCGAGAAGCAGGCGTCAAACTGAATATGAAAAAGACTGGTCACTACATAAATGAACAATTCCCTCCTGAAATGGAAGAACGCCGCCGCAAGATTCTGCCAGTGTATCGTCAAATGAAAAACGATCCAACTGTAAAAGAGAAATGCTCTCTTGTCAGAGACAAACTATTTGTAGGTAGAATGATGTATAATCCAAATACAGATAAATTTGAATTACCAGGAGACAACGCATTTAAGCGTCAACAATTTCAACATACACTATCTAGGCCAATATCACTCGACAAAACAACAAATAGACGACATGGATACGTTCCGATGCAGAAACCAGATAAAAGGAATCAAACTTCACATTTAGACTTCCGGACACCTAACCGATTCGATCTCCTAGTGGACAGTAGAGAACGTACTCCTTTAACATCGAGATACAAACAAAAAGCGCGATCTCCACTTGACGACACTGAACTCAAACGTTACAGAAACGAATACACCAGCAATTCATTAAACGACCAAAACGATGACGGGCCTCAAACATGTGATAGTGGAAATTGTGTGCGTACAGAACCGGGACGTAAAGACACACATACTCTTGATTCACGTGCATAGGCAAGACAGGGAAACTGTTATGGTTTAAATCACGATAAATCAGAACATCACAACAATTTTCAATCGCTTTATAATGATAATGTTGGACGTTCTCGCTCTATCAATTTTCTTTCATTGAATATTTGTGGAATTTTATCAAAACAACTTGAACCTGAATTTCGCAACCTCATTGATAAGTACGATGTGGTCGGATTTCAAGAAACAAAAATCGACTCATTAGACAGTGTTGCATTTGATGACTTCAAATTACACTTTAAATATAGGAAATCTGTATCCTATGGTAAAAAGTCGGGCGGCATATGTGTCGCAATTAAAAAGGACTTGCAACAATATGTTAACTTTATTGACACTGATTGTAAATTTGTCATGTGGTTTGTTCTATCAGATTTATTTACAGGTTGTGGTGATGTTTATATGGTGTTGTGTATTTGCCACCCGAGAACTCTCCTTATGCTTGTGATAACCCATTTTTAGATATACAAACTGATATTGATAGTTTTTCAGGTCGATATACAAATTTATGTTTGTTTGGAAATTGGAACTCCAGATCTAAACAAATGCAAGATTTCATTGAGCCTAATTACAATTTGCTTGAACATAATGAAATGAATGACCTTATCAATGAACTCGATGATGACAAAACGTGTTTTGAAAACAGTAATGTTCGAACCTATAGAAACAATAAGGATAATACAATTAATAATTATGGTTATAAATTTATTGATTTTTTGCAATATAATCGGTTATATATACTAAATGGAAGAACAAACGGTGACTATGTAGGAAGCGTTAGATGTAAAAACGCTAGCACAGTAGATTATTTCATTTGCTCACCAAAAATGTTTTACTTGATCTCACAGATGAATATTCTAGATTTTTGCCCTCTATATTCGGATGTCCATAACCCTGTAGATGTTTTGTTTACTTTTCATAACTCTAAAAATGAAGCAAGAAATGAACAAAGCCAGTCTTTCCCTAAAAAGCGGTTATGGGACGATAGTAAAACTGATAATTTTACTAATAATATAAATTTGAACGAGGTAAACTCACTCATAGAAGAACTAAGTGCTATCGAAAACAAAAGTCAATGTTCATTAGAAGATATAGATAGAGTTATGAAACAAATTGTTAACATTTATCATGACAGTGCCAATCAAACATTTAACTCGTCCAATATCTTTCCAAAAGACAAACCTAAACCCATCTTTAAACAAACGTGGTTCAAAAAAGACTGTAGAGAAGCTAGACGAAATTTTCACAGAGCGAAAAACATGTATAAAATACAAAAAAATGAAATAAATAGAAATATCCTACATAAAAATAGTAAAACATAAAATACGTAATGAAATTATGCCATAGAAAATTCAAAGATAACAAAGTAAAACAACTAAGAAATTTGAAAAAGGTAAATTCTGGAAAATTCTGGAAAATTCTAAATTCTTCAAAATATAAAAAGTCGCAGGTTCACGCAAACTTAAATGATTTGTACAAACCTTTCAAGAACATAAATAGTGACTCAGATGACGCTAAGAATGATGATTTACCTGATGAAAATAATCAACATTTTGTTCATATTAACAATGATGAATTAAACGATGCAATAACAGTCATTGAAATAGAAAGCGCAATAAAATGTCTAAATAATAATAAAGCAAGTGGCTACGACGAGATTCTCAATGAACACATTAAACATGCAACTCCTAACATGAACATTGCTATCCTTAAATTTTTCAATATTGTATTAAATAGCGGAATTATTCCCAGTGACTGGACAGTGGGGATTATTAATCCGATTTATAAAAACAAGGGAGAAACAACAAATCCAGAAAACTACCGACCTATAACACTATTAAGCTGTCTGGGTAAACTTTTCACCAGCATTTTAAACATGCGTCTGCAAAAATTTTCAGAGAAGTATAATCTTATAAATACTTATCAAGCGGGATTTCGTAAAGGATATTCCGCAGTCGACAATATGTTTATACTAAACGCTTTAAGAGAATTACTAACTATCTCGAAAAAGAAACTATTCTGCGCATTCGTAGACTTAAAAAAAGGCATTTGACACTGTAAATAGAACAAGACTATGGTTTAAATTGCAACAGTACAATGTGAACGGCAAATTTATGAACGTTGTAAAAAGCCTTTACGAAAATGCTAAATCATGTGTAAGCGTAGAAGGGTCAAGGTCAGACTTTTTCCTTGCTCAATATCGTGAGACAGGGAGATAATCTATCCCCTCTACTATTCTCCTTCTATCTTAACGATCTTCATAACTACTTCGAATCAATAAACCCAACATCTGGTGTAAAGTATGATGCGATTAACGACAACAACGAACTAATCAGCTATCTAAAATTATTTGTGCTTTTATATGCAGATGACGCAGTCATTTTCGCTGAATCTGCAGAAGAGTTACAAAATGCATTAAACGTCTACGAACAATATTGTGACAAATGGAAATTGTCTGTAAACACTTCAAAAACAAAAATAATACTTTTCTCTAAAGCAAGAAATCTGCATTTCAATTTTACATACAAAAACGAAAATATAGAAGTAGTTGATGATTACAATTATCTAGGAATTCTCTTCAGTAAAAACGGATCATTTAAAGTAGCTAAATCTAATATTGCCTAACAAGCAACGAAGGCTATGTACTCGTTAATAAAAAAAATAAAAAAATATGAAACTACCGATTGATTTACAAATTGAACTGTTCGATAACATGGTTAAACCAATTCTACTTTACGGGTGCGAACTCAGGGGATATTCCAATAACAGCATTCTTGAGAAAGTACAGCTTAAATATTTAAAATACATTCTAGGTGTGAAACCCAGTACACCAAATTGCATGATATACGGAGAAACGGGTGTTAAACCCATATCTATTGAAATCGAAAAACGAATAATTTCATTTTGGTCAAAACTTGCCAAACCTACCCATCCAAAATTAGCAAACTCCATATACCCAACTCTAATGAACACGTACACAAAATTAAATGATGTCAACAGAAAAAAACTTCAGTGGATCGACAATGTAAAACGAATACTTATAAAATGTGGAATAAATAATATCTGGTCTACTCAAGATTTTCCAAATCCAGAATGGTTAACAGCCTCCGTTCAGCAAAAACTTACTGACTTATTTCTAAATGAATGGTACGCAACTATAGATAATTCTAGAAAATGTTTAAACTACAGACTTATTAAAACAAATTTCAAATACGAAGAATACCTAAGTAAAACTCCAAACAACTTGTTAAAATATGTTATCAAATGCCGAACTAGAAACAATAAAATACCCATTGAAACAGGATCCTGGAACCAAACAGATAATAATTTAAGAGTATGCACATTATGCCACTCGGGTATAGGAGACGAATATCATTTACTACTTGAATGCAAATCCCTAGCAGAATTAAGAAAACAATATATCAAAAACAATTACTATATACGACCAAACACGTTCCAGTTCAAATTATTAATGAACATATCGCCAGAACATACAGCTTCATTTAAAAAACTTTGCATTTTCATCAAAGACATTATATGTTCCTTTCAATAGAAAAACTCATCTTAAAGTCAGTACTATATTTTGTCACTGCTTATTGCATATATAACATTTATCCTGTCTTATGAAAATATGTGTGTCTTCTGATTTTATAAATTATAGTAACATATACACAACTCTGAAACATCATAAAGTTGTGTCTATTTTTATTGACTATTTTCTCTGTTGCTCTTGTAATCTCACTGATATTATATAATATGCCTTGTTGTATTCATTACTACTGTAATATTTTCATACTCATGCTTTCATGTATACATGAACTGAGCTTAGTAAAAATAAACTTGTAAACTAAACTTAAAACAAATACCAATGTTTGGACTAGTTCGGCTTTGTATGGAAGCGTCCAGGTGCCAAAGTGTAAACTATGTCTAGTATATTATCTCCTAATTGACCTTTCTGCAGATATTGATTGACAGCTCGCGTAAGCCAATCGCGTTGCAGTATTCGCGCACACCTCCGGCATTGTTTTATCGACGCCATTTTGTTAGACAAGCGCTACAGTTGTCAACAAATTTGTCTAAGAGTGATAGTTTTCGGGAAAGCAAATTACAGGGTGTTAATTATTGATCTAAGACAATGGTGAAAAGGTGTAGCTTCGGGCTGTGTGATAGTGACAATAGATATCCAGACTGACAGGTGGCGTGAAATTCTTACCTTTTCCAAAACCTAAGACAAATTTGGAAAAATGCATGCGGTGGATTAAGTTGTGCGGCAGACCGCATCACGAGTTAAATCCGTCTAAAATTAACACAAACAGATATGCCCCATTGATAAAAAGATAACTTTTTGTTTGGTATATATTATTTTTTACCTTTAAATATCGGTTTGACTGGGAGGGGACAAATATTACAAGTTAATGAAAAGTCTGGACCCTAAAACATGAAGAAACACAAATTTACAACTTAAAATGTTTTTATTTCACATAATCAGTTGCAATTTATATATGTGAAAATATATCAATCAACTATATTATATCTGCATGTTGAGGGAACATAATAATATTTTTCTAAACTAAAATAATTGTCTTATGTCAGCATTTAAGCAAGTATTTGGACGGACATTACTTTATAAATTTGTAATAAGGCTGAGTTTGTATAACTAAAATGACCAGAATCAATTATAAAATCAATAATTATTGCGATTAAAAACATGAAACTGAAACATGTATTGCTATAAACATATATACATGGAGAAAAATATCTGAATTTTGGTAATAATTGATATTGATGAAAATTTAAATACATATGATATACCGGTATTGGTTACTCACTGTCAAGTATTTCTTTCGAAAGTAATTTATATGTCAGAAAAGTTCTTATTTCTTCATTACATGCATTCAATTGCATTGGGGGTTTACAATTTATGTACGTATAGAAATTAGTAATATATCTGGTTTAAACTCCTAAATATCACACCTTCGAGTATGTTGATTTTGTTAAATAAATAAACCTATTTTCTAACACTCAACACAAGTCTGATCATTTATTTTTTATAAATGGTCATAATTAGGAGATAGTAACTCATAATTACGACTTACTAAGTCCTTATTAGGAGATACTATCTCCTAATTACGACTTACTATCTCCTTATTAGGAGATACTAACTCCTAATTACGACTTACTATCTCCTAATAAGGAGATACTATCACCTAATTACGACTTACTATCTCCTAATAAGGAGATACTAACTCATAATAATGACTTATTGAGTCCTAATTAGGAGGTACTAAGACATTATTATGACTTACTAAGTCCTAATTGGGAGATACTATCTCCTAATTACCACTTACTATCTCCTAATAAGGAGATACTAACTCATAATCATGACTTACTGAGTCCTAATTAGGAGGTACTAAGACACTATTATGACTTATTAAGTCCTTATTAGGAGATGCTATCATCTAATTACGACTTACTATCTCATAATTAGGAGATACTAACTCATAATTATGACTTACTAAGTCCTTATTAGGAGATACTATCTCCTAATTACGACTTACTATCTCCTTATTAAGTCTGATCATTTATTTTTTATAAATGGTCATAATTAGGAGATAGTAACTCATAATTACGACTTACTAAGTCCTTATTAGGAGATACTATCTCCTAATTACGACTTACTATCTCCTTATTAGGAGATACTAACTCCTAATTACGACTTACTATCTCCTAATAAGGAGATACTATCACCTAATTACGACTGACTATCTCCTAATAAGGAGATACTAACTCATAATAATGACTTATTGAGTCCTAATTAGGAGGTACTAAGACATTATTATGACTTACTAAGTCCTAATTGGGAGATACTATCTCCTAATTACCACTTACTATCTCCTAATAAGGAGATACTAACTCATAATCATGACTTACTGAGTCCTAATTAGGAGGTACTAAGACACTATTATGACTTATTAAGTCCTTATTAGGAGATGCTATCATCTAATTACGACTTACTATCTCATAATTAGGAGATACTAACTCATAATTATGACTTACTAAGTCCTTATTAGGAGATACTATCTCCTAATTACGACTTACTATCTCCTTATTAGGTAGGAGATACTAACTCATAATTATGACTTACTAAGTCCTAATTGGGAGATAATATCTCCTAATTACCGCTTACTATCTCCTAATAAGGAGATACTAACTCATAATTATGACTTACTAAGTCCTGATTAGGAGATACTAACTCGCAATTATTACATTGGCTACAGCAGGATTATTACAAAGATTACATCCCCTTGTGTCACAACGCCAAAATGGCAGTAATTTTAGACCCAGACGATTCATCATTCAGTAATAATTATGAAATACGAGATAGTATACTGGAAAATAGTTTTCACTTTGGCACCTGGACGCTTCCATAGCTTTGTCAAGTTCAACATTTGTAAAAAATAAGACGACAATAATAATATTACTATTTGTCATTCCATTATAGACTGAGACTATATAGACTGAGAAGAGTTACAGGTGTGTGAAGTGTAGACACACACCTTTAGATGCAGACAAACTTAATAAGCCCTACCCATGTAAACAGAGAGAACAGTTAAATAGTTCAATATATAATGATTCGTGTATCTTATGAGGTAATATTTTCTGAGTTTTTAGAAGATATCTAAACAATGGACGTATTATAAAATTACGGTTAAAATAAATTATGCTGATTTTGTTGAGATGCCAGACTATTGTAATCGTAATATAACTAAAACAATGACAATCAAAACGCTAGCATTCAGGAAAACATTAAAAGATGCACCTCTAAAAGTCAATTTTGATCTGACTGTGCAACCGTTATATCCTCAAAAAATGACATGCATCCACAGATTTAGATAGAGAGATAGATTTATTCATCATAAAATGCACAAATCACATGACATTACAATATAAAACCATATCATATACATTATATGAAAAGGATAACACAAAAAAGGAATAATTATTCCTTTATTTACACTGTGGTCCTTGATAATATACATGTAGATCTAGTGACATAGAAGACATGACAATAAATATATATCACAGACAAATGAGACTATCGACATCTATGAGATCAATAAAATGATGATGATTTATCTAAAAAAAAATTGAAATTTTAGTATTTATAGTTAAGATAATTGCTTAATATAAGAATACAGACCTACAGATACATTAGGTGTGTTTTAACCTTAGACTTAAAACAAGACAGAACATTGGTGTCTCTTACACAGGGCTCGAGAAATGTTTATGAAAGTCACTTGTTCTGGACCTTATACTTAACATTGTTGTTTTCCGCTTGCGTGCCTAACTAAACTGTATTCTGTTTTCTTGTCTAATTTGTCTGCGCTCATTTTGCTTATGCAAATAATTTACCAAATGCGCATTTGTCAAGGGACAGACTTGACATAGCATTTGTCAAATAAATAAAAAATGGTAGTTTTATTATCCGTGGGAACCGATATTGTATTAACTGTCATCACTGCAGGAAAATTGTCACACACAACCGTGAAAATAATGATATACATAATATTAGATAACGCTCCTAAATTAATTATCCCGAGACTTGGTGAGAACTTCTATATTATTTTATAATGAAAATAAATGTGTATGTGATTATTTCAGAGATCCTACATATATCCATACATAGGTCATACAGCACTTGTTTTATATACTGTACCTTCTTCTTTGCATATGCATTCATCGTATTACATCAGAATGCAGCATTTGACACCTCAAAAGGAACCGTTTTTAAATATTTCAAAGTATGTTTTACCAAAGGATGCTTAGCTCAGTATTTTAGACTGGAATGATTTGTTGACAGAAAGGGCATTAGCGAAACTGTTTTGTCAATCGAATAGTTTAATGATGTAAACGTATAATGTGTTAACATTTATTTGCCCAACCTAGTTTGCATAAATGTTAGGATAAATCAATTGTCCGGTCAAATTTGACCTTAAATAACAACGGTAGTACCTTCGAAATCTGTGCAACTAGTTATCTTTCTATGGATGAAATTAACTAAGCGTTGCTAAGCAACATGACTGAAAGTATCGATTCAAATTGAATTCGCTCATGTTTGGTAATCTCTTAGATAAATCAAATCATCGTTTATATCTTCATGATAATCTGTCCGTGAAAATTCCACGATTGCAAATATATTGTCATCTTTCTGAAATATATTGAGCATTAAATCTAATAATTCGGCAAACACAATAATGGTCTTATCGAATTCTTGTAGGCTAATGCCAATAATTTCGTCGTGGACTAAAGAGTTCACGAATTGCACAGTTTCACGCCTGAATGTAATTTTTTTCATTAGATAGCCACTTCCTACATGCAATAAACGAGTCGCTGTTTTATTTGAAGTTTAAGCAAATAAACAATCCCTTGAGTTATAATACGTTTGAATTTGTTGTCAATAATATTATATTTAATGTACAATAAATTACTTTCATTGAATAAAAAAGAATATCAATTTAAAACTCATAACGTTATTACTGGGAATATTCGGGTAAAACAAACATTTTGTGTATCCAAGAAGAACTTCATTGTCGTTACATAACAAAACATCACTTTTAACTACCATTAGCGCGATGTACATGCTCGTCATTAACTCCATACCAGCACCAGAAATATGAACAGCTTCACAAACCCTTCAAAAAGGTAGGGTTCTTGTTAATAAACAATAACGTCAACTTACCGTAAATAAAACGCATTAAGTTTAGTACTAGCTAAAAAACATTATTTTTTCACTAATGTACCAACATTTTATGTCGACACATACGTCAAAGCGTTTAATGGTGCAATGGCCGCTCCATTCTCTGAACCTAGTTCTCGTCTAGAAATAACGCCGGTTCGACAGTGAATGAAAAATAGTATGCACATTATAACGAAATAGCTACTTTCCTCATATTTATCAAAATAAATACTACCAATTAAAGGGCGACAACCCACACACAGGCTTGATGAGCTATAAAAGATAATGAATATCATCACGATAATGAAATGTTAACCATTGTGGTATGTTTTTTATCTGCATACATATTGCTTCAGGTCTGTACTTACAGCACAACGTTCACGATAGTCATAAAATGCACGTATTCCACAGTGCGGTTAGTGGAAACTTGTTTATGTACATGTACTTGTCAACGATATCAACTTGTTACATTAAATAGAAAATCAGCTACAACATATGCAGGAAGATAAAGAGCAGGTAGTGAAAAACGCGTTTGATGCCAGTTTGTTTGAATATTCTATAAAGTTCCTTTCATCAATAACATATTCTATAACGTGCAAAATTGCAGTTATGCACGTAGTTATATTCGTTGTTCATGTTTAGAGCTGATAAATGTAGTTTGTAACATTTTATAGTTATGTGACTTCGGTTCTAATAATTAGTTCTGTAACGTTTCATTTTGCACCAGAAATGCACTGTGTGAAATGAAGACTCGACCCATCAGTGTTCTCATAAGCATTAACTCTTTTTTTTAAAAACTGTTTTAGCATTCGTCAATAAAATGTAAGAAAAACAAGTATATATAAATATTTGCATTTTAAAAATGTGTGCTCGGTAGATAACCGTCTGAAAAATAAATATTTATTTTGTCAACTTTCATAGACAACTTTTTCATGTCCGTCGTTCGAATATATCGTATATAATTAAATACCCGAAGTTACACTATTTGATTCGGATCATTTTATGTGAATACAATATGCTTTCCTACAGAAAGTTGTTACTTCTTTAAATGAACCTCGCAATGCAAATTGTACCTAAATCCTGTGTTATTTTTTTGTCTCTTATGGTTGATTGATGCCTCATTTTCTGACAGACATGCAATTCCCTGACAACGTGATCTTAAGTAAAACTATGTTATAATGTATTATATATAAGGATTCATTTAGTAAACTCCACAAGTTGCTTTCTTGAACAAATAAGGTGTATGAGAATACATTAGCAAACGTTACGCCGTCATTATCAGATTCTTAATGTCAGTCAGCAAGCACGTCATGTAAACGATACAACAAACATATAACATGCACATCAGGTCCCAATCTCCCAAAGCATTTCAAATAGAAATCTCAGCTCAATATTGAGATTTTTGCTCAAATCAGAGTCTCAGTTGAAGACAAATTTCATTTTGGATCGCCTGAACATTTTCTTAGAAATTATTATCTCATTGTTTTCGTTATGTAAGACCAATTTTGAGTACGGACTCAGAAGAGAAAAAATCTCAACGATTTAAGAAATATTTGAGCTGAGATTTAGCTCAGATTGAGATGTTTCGGGAGATCGGGGCCTGGTCTTACAAAACTTAACAATAACTACGCTGACTTTGTCTCGAGCCAGTGCAGTGTTCAGACCGAGACATTCAAATTGAATCAAAGCAACTGTTCTGAACGAAGGAAGCAGAAGAGAAAGACGGAGAAGGCCACATTTAAAGAACAGAGCCTTTCAACACCAGGTTACCAGATATATCACAACACGTGGGAGGTATAATAAACCTCTCTCTCAATATTCGCATATCAGTGTTGTGTAAACAAATCAAATCTTACGTTAACCACAAAGGCAATTTCTCTGCGACCGGACAGTGTTTGTAACCTTGACGCGAATTGGTTAATCTTTCTATAAAGGGTACTAAGTTATCTTACCGATATCCACTGAATTTCGATGAATTTACCGAAATCCATTTAGGATCTGGATTGACAAGCAATCGTACCATCTCGGCATTTTTTATGTTGCACAATCTTAACCTTTAAATTGCGCCGATCATCTTGTTTCAAGATAGTTCGTGTTTATCATGTCAAACGTTAAACAAAAGGAGACAGATCTCTCCTTAATTATAGGTTCATAGGAAGGATTAATCTGATTTCAAGTGTGAAATCATTTTCATTGAATTAGTTGTATTGTAATTTGAGCGTATAAGCGTGTACCATTTTACTGCATGCTTCCTTCAATTTTCCAATTTTAATGGTTTTAGCATTTCATTGAACGCTTTCGTGACTCTATTGTGATATGTCTTTCTAAAAATATATTCTCGCAATAAGATACTGAATTGTTACTGCTGAAGAAGAAATAATCACATTTAAATTGCCTCGGGGCTTACAACGGTATATGGATTTCTGAATGAGTTTAGACATTTGACAACGTTCAGTCAATTCTTCTCACAATTATTACTTCCAGTCAACACTTTCTGTTACAGTTACATTAACGTGCAGGCAAGAAAAGTGTCAATTTTCTTTTTATGTATAAATTAAAGGGAGTTTCGGTTTAAAGTGCAAATAAAAGCAAACATTTAACAGTTAATTGAATAACGACTATCCCTAAATCAATTTCCTCTAACAACAGGGAATGCCGTACATTTTATAATTTGTGCAGACAGTTTCAAATATCCAAATCCGACTTTCTTAGCATCAAGAACAACATTCAGGTCGAATGTATGCGTCTCTCTCCATCATTATTACATTTACGAACATCACGTATATTACTAGGTCAGCTGTTTCATAGTGAATAAGAATATGTAGAAGTTCATGATCACTCAGTGAGTAACTTGGTATGTCTTAACACACTTAATAATTCCCAAATATCGACGTAAATTTGCTTCGTTTTCAATATTTCGCTTTATATTGTATTTCTGGTTGTCTTTTAGTTAAATTCGCTTTCCTGATTCACTTCCTTCTTCCCGTTGCCTTTATATAAGACTAACTATTTCACTAGAGTTTGTTTTTCTGTCGCATTCTGATATAAATTATTTAGTTAAGCCTAAGTTCCACCATCACGACTTTGGGTGGCGAATGGTTACGAATGTAGAAATCGTGGGCTTTCCTCATAATTCGTACATGGTTCTTGTTGGAGTCCCGGTGATTCGGGGCAGTTCTCCACTATTCGTGGGAAGGCCACGACAGTTTTGAAATGTTCAAAACATTCGTGGTCAAGTCACGATTTAAGTGTGTTCGTACTGCATTCTTACTGCGTTCGTACTGGTTCGTACTGGTGCGTACTGGCATTCTGCCCTATCGTTGCGATTCGTGATGGTGGCTGTCAGACATTTTCTCATGCTCCAAGCAGAATGTAGTACGCTTTACCACGAACCACTACGCATCCAGTACGAACCTAGTACAAAGCTGTATTCGTATTACTTTCGTGTCGCAATCGTGACGCAGTCGTGGTGTTTGCAGTGGTTCGTGGTGGTTCGTACTGATTCGTGGACATTCCTACGGTATTCTTACTTTGATTGTAGTGAGTTCGTACTGGTTCTTCTTAATTCTTGTTGGAAGCGAACCGCGTTTTACTGCTGTCTCACTGCATTCTTGTGGCATTCGTACCGATGCGTGCAATATGCGTACGTCATGCGTAGGGAACTCTCTCTAGGGTCAGTACATGGCGAATCACTACGACTTTTTCATTCTTTCCTATTCGCCGGCATTCGTGCCCAAAGTCGTGACAGTGGGACTGGGGCTTTACTGAGAGCAGACCCGACTAAGGAGGCTTGCTTACGTGGTATATTAATATATTTACCATGTGTATGGTTTTTGTGTACGTAATAGTTAATAGCTTTAATGGATAATGCCTTGAAAGTCAATTTATGCTAAAATGTTGTAAATCAATGTCCATATAGTGGTTACGTGTGAGGTTAGCTAGCTGTTAAATCGATTTGAACATATTTTATAGTTGTAAGGCTGTAAATCGCTGTATGATTATTATTTATAATTGTGTTATTGAAATGTGTGATAAGTTCCTTTTCATAGGTGCTGTTACTTGACTTGATATAATGTTCGTCTTCTCCCCTTTCGGGCCGTGGTCTCTTGCTTTCTTGACGAGGTGTGTTCCATATATCCCATCATTTTCCCCTTGCTGTCCCCTTACGATCTCCATGGTTGTTTTGATGGTCAGCCAGACAATCCCTCCATTCCCCATTTCCAGACATGTTTGCCTCCTCCACCCTTAATGTTTCGTAGGTTTGTTGCCTGGGATCTGTATGGGGAGGCATTCCATTGTTCATGTGGCGTTGCCCGTAGCATCGTAATATTTCCGTAGCACGATAAACAAGTCGCTCTCGTTATCCTCCTTTAAAATGATTTATGTTTTTCAGGTCTCGTTATCCTCATTTAAAATGATTTATGGTTTTCAGGTCTCCTTTTCCAGTTGCTGTGCTATAAGTATGTAATGATTCCTACTTTGATACATATTCTACTTATCTACAACGTATGGAGGCGTCGTCGATCGTTGTTTATTAAAGATGTTTCTGGCCCATCTGAACATAAAATATTTCAACAGGCTTCACGCAGTGTTTTTGTTACATTGACAATGACACCTTTAATATAAATAATTGCATTTTTACCAATTAAAACATTGCTTTATCATGATACGAATGGACAAAATCTTGGAGAAAACCCTGCTTGTTCGTTGTTTTTACATTTAAAGATATTACAAAGTTCTTCTTTCGACAAATATAGAGGAATGCATTATTAGTGCACTGTTTGATAAATGTATGTTTTTTATGCTTTAACAGTATAAAATGCATTTTATATTTGTAAAGGTAAACTAGAAATGTGTCCATATGACACAGACGCTCCACTTATCGCCTTTGTCACAAAAGGAAGGGCCATTATTTTGCACATTTTGATGAGTGTGCATCAAATTACTAAATGCACAACATCAGATGCTGCTTAATATTCTTGAGAAGTTTTATGACTCTACCTCATGTGCTTTTGGATAATATTATATACATGACACAAGATAGTGCACTAAATATATTAAGAAGAAACATTGTTTGTTAATTCAGTGACTTCATGCAGACTTTGTCAAGGTTCATTATTGTAACTCAAATACCTTTTGAGATAAGTGACATATTTGATTCCGTGTTCTATATGGCTAATTTTTATTAGGCCGTAACTTTTCTGCTGAGCACAGCCACACATTAAACCCCAGATGCACCACTGCACTCGCTGGTTAACCTTCCTCTTGAGTTTCATAACACTGGCTAACTTGCCTATCTCGATAGCGGTGACAAAAGCTTCCGTATGTTTTATTCATTGTTTACGTTATTCAAGTGTCATAACTCTATTCTTACAAGGAAGCAGTCGCAAGCTGTGCCCCAAAACTTCACATGGTGGTTAAAATTCCTGTAAAGTAACATGATTTACCTTTTTTTAAGAAATGAATGACATTAAATTGCATGATATTTATGTCCATGAATTTTTTCATGAAGTCACACACAAAATCACAGAAGCACAATTGTAGATTTTGTGATTCTAGCTCGTATACATAATTTTGGAGCCATGCGTCACACAAGATAGCACACTCAGTAGTCTATATATCTCTCTCAGGGACTATTTATTTGCACAAACTACTTGAAACAACACCTAGAATCCAAGGTGCACAACTTCACATGCTTGATAAACTTCCTGTAAAGTTTTGTGACTATTGCTTATATACTTTTGGAGACATTTGTGGTTTTGGTGTTTTTTCCTTCTTAAAACAACCCTTAAGCAGATGAATTTATGTGGTTTTCATATAGAAAACAGAACAAAAATACCCTTACCCTAATGTCAGTAATCCGTAAGTCCTACAATGTTTGCCCCGACGGACAGACAGAAGGTCGTACGGACATCTATAAGCCAATTTTTAGAGTCGGGACATACACATGAACTTAAACATGAGTATAGCACTATATACTATATACTACTTTAAAAGATCAGGTCCTCTTCTACATGTTAATCATTTTTTGATTTTATAAAGCAAATGTGCGGTGACATAGTGCGACCACTTCACTAACATAATCCTTTATTAGTAGGTCATCTATTACAAACTCATGACTAAACATGATCCATTTGTTAACAGTTTCTGCTCTTTCCAGGTACAAGGAAGCCGATCGTCTTGACAGTTCGCGTGATATTATGATTTCAATAAATGGTAATGCCTATGTTATCGATGTACAATATCAGTTATACATTTCAGTACATTTAACACAGACTTGAACGATGTGATTGCACAGAATATTAAGTTTGTACATTTGACGGTAGATACCAATCAGTGATGTAAGTAAAATGTGGTTCTTTAACTATCAAACATGCAAGCTATCGCGCCTCCGACCGTTTCTAACCGTTATTAGTTTATGCAATAACGGACTTTTCAGCGTTTGTACATGATGTGATATGAAACATAAAACTCTTTATTGACCAAGGCGAGCGATAGCCGATGTCAAAAATGGTTTTGTGGTCCATATCATCATTATGTACAACAGCTTAAATTTAATAATTATTTTTTAAAGGCTATTTTACCATTGATCCGAATACCTTTATTCAAATAAATGGGCGATCCAAGGTATACTTGCCATTTGGTGCTGACATGAAATGATATCTGCAATTTTTGTAGTGTTTCTGAGAACTTGTTGGTTTTAATATACCAGTAAATATCACTGCAAATTTACGCTCGTAGGTGAACATCGTACAGAAATAACTCCTGGACCAATCGGACAACGTTTATTTATAGATGATATTATAAGTTTTACATACTAATAAGTGCGACTTCAATAATCAACGTACTTTCCAACACATATATCTATGTATGCAGCAAGAAAATGTATTGTGCCACTTTTGAGCATTGCTGGCTTGTCATTTAGTAAGAACATTACTACTAAAACAATGTGAAATGAAAGTCTTCCAATTATGTCAATGAGGTGTAATTGAGGTGTAACGCTAGTTTATAAGATATTTACAAACAAGAAATACCTTGAAAACAGATGATCAGCGCTTTCAGAAGCAAGCCAATTAGTTCCAATCTGAAGGTTAAGGTTTGTTGTGCACAATTGCCGAGATGTTCACTTCAGTTACTCCGATACCTGTAAGGGGAGATGACTTAGTATGATATTGGATAAAACCCGTAGAGAGATTAGTCATAGAGCGTATAGTCTGTTTCAATATAGTTCATCAGTTCTTATTGTATCAGTCGTGGAAACACATATTCATATTAATAAAATTGTTACATATTATCTGATAAAAACAATAAAAATGCTCGTAGGATTTTGTGTGAAGCACTAGAACTAGACGTAATTATAGACAAAGTAATGTATTTACACACCTGTTTGTACAGCAGAAAATATGATGTGTTAACGTACGATCTGTTTTTATCACCAATGGTAAACATGCATATCTTATGTATGTGGAGTTCCATGTAGCAACTTATTCCTTTTCCATAATCACAAATAGTTATTAGATTACAGTGTCGCTACGATTGAAACGGAACTCATTAATGTCATATCTGTTTTATTGCATACATAACTGTGAAGCTGGGAAACCAGCGGTTGTGATAAACACATTGCTACTATCTAGGAATTTATTGAACAATTTCCATTTCCAATAACGTTGTCGACAATATGGCTTTATTTATAGAAATATCCTGCTGTAAAATAATAACCTTACATATTACATGGAAATATCTGACAAATCTTCTTTAAGATAATATTTCAAATTTCTGACTATTTCTTGTAAAAGTAAACTCTATCATTACATTCCCCTGTTTCGTTTGGATTTATTAATGATGTTATAAATATATGATTTTGTCATCTCTGAATTGTATTGAGACAATCAATAGTTTCAGAACTAGTTCATTAAATGAAATTCGGTTTTTAGATAAAGGAAATATTAAGGTGTTACAAGAAATGCCACCCTCACAAAGATCCTAGGGAAACATCGGCACTATGATTTGAGAAGGTGTAATGGCAATTATCCACATGAGTTGGGCAACGACAGACTATCATCTAGTTCAAATGTTGAAATAATGACGAAAGTTTAAAAAGTGTATTATGTTAAAATGGTTCTATTCCCGTGTGTTCGACATACAACGAGACAGTATAAAAACTGAGTTAGTATATATATACCGTGCTTTGTAATAAAGAACACAATACAATATTCAATTACGCTCCTGTCTGAATTTTCTATGGAGAAGATAGTTTAGGGCAACGGCATAAAATAATGATAATTATTGATTGATTTGTTGTTTTGGGTTTTACGACGTTTTCCAACTTTTTCAACTAGTCATATAAAATTATTACTTTCATTATCGACCAGTACTAACTTGCCCTTCTTGCGATGACAACCTCTCCACAAAAATCAGATTCGGAGGACAGGTGACTGTAGCCAAATGTCATAGAATGACCTGCCTTGCCCGGGAATCGAACTAGGACTTACCGAGATGACAGCCCAGCGTTACTGATCAAGTATTATTGGAGATTTTGCATAAATTATTACAAGCTTCACAGTGTTTGTTTATGTGGTTGATTATTTCCTATTTGCGTCCTTTGGTCAGATGAAAGATGTAAGCATTGTGTATTACATATTTTTACGATACACTACAGTATAGTGTATACATTACGAATATTTATTTAAAAAAATGGATTTAACAACTCTTATCATATTTACAATTCAATGCTTTTTATCATTGATAACTGCAACGAAGTAATGTGGAAGATATCCAAGAAGGTAACTATGTATCTGTGAAAATAAAGCAGTTTATACAGAATTATTCTACAGAGCCTGTATCTATACAGATAGCGCAGAGAACTTATCAATGCGATCTTATGATTGCAGTTCTTCATATTTGTCAACGATAGTGAATCATTACTTAACATATACGTGTGTATCGACTTTATTGCGTACATACTTATAATGGAAAGGGACTGCGATCAGGAAAATCTATGATAAAAAGAAATGCAAAGAAAGCAAGTATCCCGAAAGCAGAAACTAGAATTTGTTTAAAACAATTTTCTGAAAATGACAATATTTTACTTATAATGTTTAATTTAATTCTAAAATTGGAATGCGAAACATACACATGTAGTGTTTGCTCTTATAGAAATATGCCCGCGAAAAAGTAATATCTGATGTCTAACCGTTCCAGAGTTGCAATTAAATGTTCATGTATCCTTGTGCTTTAGTGGAGGCTATGCACATCGTACTTGACTTCATGGACAGAGAATTCACAATCAAAGCGTAATCGAGTTACCAAATCATGTGAACCAACAGTTCGAACAGGACATGGTTCCCTGAAATAAGTCGGGTTCATATATGCATGTCCATTGTGCTTACCAAATTCGAAAGTCATAGATTATCTTGATATATGGGTTTCAAGTGTCATATAATTTTCTTTAAACTTCACGATTTTAATTATTGGATTGTATGAATTCTGTTTAATAAATAATTAAATAAACATGTCAAGCAGGAAATAACACATACATAGGGCATAGCCACCAGCAAAGCACAATAAGACATAAACTATTCACATAGAAGTAAACGATTATAATTGATTAGCCCGAGTTTGTGAACGCAATTTCTAACTGGTTAACTCGTTTCAATGCATTTTACTTTTACGAGTGTGTCACAATAATGGAAGAAAGTTTTTAACTGGCTAAGAAAATATTTCTCAAACAAATATTTGCTGAATGTGACTTGCGTTTCAAGTCAACCCTTAACAAAGCTTAGTAAATTATCTGTAGCGGTTGTCTGTTTAAATTGCACTTATGCTATGTTAAAGTACAATGACCGACTGCTTGGATCAGACGTTGACCGCTAATGTGCTAATGAAAGAAGTTAACTGACATTCAATGAACTATTTAGACTCTCTAAGCCAGATTTGCTATTTATAACACATGAAGACAATGTTTCAAGAATGCCACATACATCATTGCTACACGCGAGGGTCTTAAGAGCATGATTTGTTTACTTGAAGTCCTGTTTTCTTAAGGTGTTTTCACATTTGTTGTATTTCATTATCTGCGGACGGCTTAATTTCTCTGCAAGCAAAATGCACGGGGTAAACAAAAATAACCTCTGTCCAGGATTGCAGATCTATGGTGGCATATTTCTGCCACCAGTTAACTTCTTCATGTACTAGATAATTATGCGGTTTTCACGTTAAAGAAACTAGCGAACTACTTACTTAACACGATAATTATGCAGTAAACTAGATATTAATCGCGTTTACTACTTAACACTTATCTAAAATAGATTGGTTGGTATGAAGTGGTAGTTGTGGGCACTATCAGACATTTGTTCGTGTTAAGATATTTATCTGGTATGAAAGTTAATGACGATACTTATCTAGTTAACCACATACATTTCTAGTTTATTAAAAATATGCCACCATACAGATCGGAATGTCAATATATTATCTGCGAAATTAACAGATCGGTAGTATTGTAAAATTATTTAAAGATGTCAAGCAGGAAATGCTCATGCGACGTACTCAGTCTCCCTACAATTCACACCAAGTACAACAATGCTTTGTGTTTAATTTATATCTAGTTGGTGCCAAAATTTGACAAAGATAAATAACAAGTGCAGAATCTATATTGAAGACCATCGTAAAAGACTTGATAGCTGTTTAAGTAAGACCTAACATGATTACTTAGTTATATTTTCATGACTGCTTGATTTATAAATGAAAACTTATCCAATATGGTAATTTACGTATAATTGCCTGCTTAGAGAAGATTTGAATGAGGAAACATCAGATTGGGGGTTGATGTAATTTGTCAATAATTAAATGGTCCGTAAACGGGAACCTAATGTCGAATATTACATTTTTGTAACTAATTTATTACATTGCGATATAGACTTTCTGAGATTGACTGCCCGGGGTTCAATGCTGTGTAAGAAAGTGTGTAAACTCCATAGCTCAGTAAAAAAATAAGACACAACTATGCATCAGTTTGTAAAGTATCAGTGATCCCGCAATGACGACTTCACCTTTGACGCTTTTTCGGTGCAGCCTTACTAACATGGTTTTGCTATTTGCATATCAGTGTTGAGTAAACCAATCAAATCTTACGTTAACCACCAAGGCATTTTCTCAAACAAACAACATTTGTAACCTTGACGCGGATTGGTTAACCTTTTGATAAAGACTACGTTACCTTACCGAAATTCAGTGGATTTCGGTGAATTTACCGAAATCTATTTTGAATCTGGAGTGACTAGCAATCAAGACATCTCGGCATTTTTATGTTGCACAACAAATCTTAACCTTGAAATTGCGCCGACAATCTTTTTTCAAGATAGTTCTTGTTTACGTTTTCTTGTCGATTAGTGTTTTACTTGTTGATTGATATAGTTAACGACTAAATTGTCGGAGAAGCTTTCATATAGGCTACTGGTATTTCAAAACGCGCAGGCGTTACATGATGTAGTGAATGATTCTCGTGATAGGTCTTTTGACTCTTATACAATTTTCACATTGGCAGGCATGATCATTAAGTAATCAGCCACAGGCAAAGGTCTGTACCCCCCCCCCCCCAAGTCTGTACAGTCTCATCAAGGTGATTCCAGTCTTTTTTGCGCTCCCAATTGAAAATATCCTACAAATAAACTACCATTTTCTAACTATTAATATAAGGTCTCTGTGAAGTACACAATTTGAACCCAAAAAGTAGGAAGTGTCCGGAATTTAGGAAAAAAAAGGAAAATAAGAAAAAGCAGGAAAAATAAGGACCACTTGTTAGCCTGCTAACTGTTAAATCGATTTAAACCCCCAGTATATTTTACAGGCTGTAATTCGTTTGTGTTTTGAATGCATGCCTTATTTTCCTCCCCCCTGTGCAATTATTTCACTCTATATATAGTGTTCGTGTTATTTTCTGCCTAGTGTTGCCAGCTGTCTTGACTTGTCCTGTTATCTTTCCATCCATTAATTTCCCCAACTATGCATCAGTTTGTAAAGTATCAGTGATCCCGCAATGACGACTTCACCTTTGACGCTTTTTCGGTGCAGCCTTACTAACATGGTTTTGCTATTTGCATATCAGTGTTGAGTAAACCAATCAAATCTTACGTTAACCACCAAGGCATTTTCTCAAACAAACAACATTTGTAACCTTGACGCGGATTGGTTAACCTTTTGATAAAGACTACGTTACCTTACCGAAATTCAGTGGATTTCGGTGAATTTACCGAAATCTATTTTGAATCTGGAGTGACTAGCAATCAAGACATCTCGGCATTTTTATGTTGCACAACAAATCTTAACCTTGAAATTGCGCCGACAATCTTTTTTCAAGATAGTTCTTGTTTACGTTTTCTTGTCGATTAGTGTTTTACTTGTTGATTGATATAGTTAACGACTAAATTGTCGGAGAAGCTTTCATATAGGCTACTGGTATTTCAAAACGCGCAGGCGTTACATGATGTAGTGAATGATTCTCGTGATAGGTCTTTTGACTCTTATACAATTTTCACATTGGCAGGCATGATCATTAAGTAATCAGCCACAGGCAAAGGTCTGTACCCCCCCCCCCCAAGTCTGTACAGTCTCATCAAGGTGATTCCAGTCTTTTTTGCGCTCCCAATTGAAAATATCCTACAAATAAACTACCATTTTCTAACTATTAATATAAGGTCTCTGTGAAGTACACAATTTGAACCCAAAAAGTAGGAAGTGTCCGGAATTTAGGAAAAAAAAGGAAAATAAGAAAAAGCAGGAAAAATAAGGACCACTTGTTAGCCTGCTAACTGTTAAATCGATTTAAACCCCCAGTATATTTTACAGGCTGTAATTCGTTTGTGTTTTGAATGCATGCCTTATTTTCCTCCCCCCTGTGCAATTATTTCACTCTATATATAGTGTTCGTGTTATTTTCTGCCTAGTGTTGCCAGCTGTCTTGACTTGTCCTGTTATCTTTCCATCCATTAATTTCCCCCTTCACTGTTTGTCTTTGATTATCCTAGTGATTTCTTATGGTCTGCCATGCCATTCCTTGTGCCTCTGTTCCCTAACGTATGTACCCTTTAACCTCCCCAAGTGTCATATGTTTTGTGGATTGTTGTTTTACCGGAGGTCTGTGTGGAGAGGCACTATCGTATGTAGGTGGCGTTCCCTGTAGCAACGTATTATTTCTCCTTTGTTGCCGTTTATGGTCGGCCTGATCATTCATTGTGGCTCTGTTCTCTTGTGTATTTATCTTAGCGCCTCCTCGGTGCCTGACCTTTGTGATGTCTGTGTGGGAAGGCAAATTATTGTGTATGTGGTGTTCCCTGTAGCAACGTTTTCTCTATTTTCTTAAATTGGCGAAGCTACTTCTAAGACTAAATATACTATTACCGCAGACTGCTTGCGAAAATAGAACAACTAGTCATTAACCTACAATCATTATCGATTTGATTTCTTTGAAAATAGACCGATAAAAGATGAGCTTACTGTTTTGAAATTAGTGTGAAGTTGAGTTCATTACTCAAACAATACAATATTGTTTTGGGGAACATCAAAAGGTTAGATTCTATAAATCATTGAGATTCAGTGACATTACTAGAAACGATGAGTGTTACCTTGCAATTTTTCATAACCTGTGCAAGTACATACAATTTATATAACAACACTGTTACGTGCTCAATAGTAGGACTACATTGTTTATTGTTGACAATTAGTTTGAAATAAAATACAAAGACGCCTTCGCTCTCTCGTTATAATTGTCGTTGAGTACTAGTATCAGAACGGACTTTTTATGGCTTAGGTCATCTGAAGTAAATACACCAACTGTCTTAGAAACAACAAATATCTGTTAAACAACCTATCGGTAAAACATTCACTGAAAAAGTTGACAAGTGGTACTCAAGCCTTTTTCGCAGGATTGATCATCATAAATACAACTTGAATGGTACCAAATATTATGAATTGAATGAATACATTTTTTGTTTCTTTTTCTTAAATGTGAGATAGAGAAGCGCATGAACGGCAATATTTATAAAAAATACCCTCCCCACAAATCCCTACGTTACATATCCGTTATTCGAACAATTAATATTTTTTATTTCTTAAAGCTTTGGTTAAACAATGACCTTAAAGAAAACATTGTGTAAAAGTTGGAAGTAAAACAAAATAAAAACTTAAAAATTAACAAACCTTTTCTGTGATTTTCTCTTATAAAACACATTTGCTGGTCTTACGTGATCTAGTTTTTATAACGCATAATCAATGCCCTTAGGTTAGCTTGTATGATTAATCGAGTTAGGGATTTCATGCACAAATCTGAACAAGAAAGCAGACAAAATAGATGGCCTAAAGCTGGAAAGGAATTGAACTATCATGTAGAACATCATCGAGATTGTTTTGTAATAAATGAGCGGATTCACAATCTTTCTTCTGCGTATGAAAACGACAAATTCATCGGCATGTGTAACAGTAATTGCTCTTTCTGTTGCTTTGTTTAAACATCGTAGCAATATCTTCATGTGTCTATTCATTGATAATGTGAAATTTATTTATACTGGCTAAACCAACTACAGTGTAAACTGTCGTATCCGACATCAGGTGGTTCCGGGTAAAAATGTCGGATATAGCAGGTTGTCGGATAAACAGGTTTTAAGCAGTGTTGGCAAGAGGAAGTTGAAATGAACGTTTATTGAATACCAAAGCAAATACTAGTCGATGTGATACCTCACAGAGGTAAAACTTTATTCAGTAAAGTTGTGAAATGGTCAGTAACATACTTAATAATGAAACAGTTCAACGTTTTATATAATGTACATGTATGCAAATGAACAAGAATATCATTTTGCGAAAAAGTCCTCAATCAAGCTCATTTTCTGTGTTTCTACTCCTCTTAGGTGATAACACGTCTGTGTGAATTGGTGCAGCCATTTTGCAATGCGTGTGGAAACAACGTTTGAAGTAGTATCTTTATTGACGTTTATTGAACGTATAATGCAAAAACTTGAACAGTTTATGATTTTAACATTTTATTGTGATATTGAACACAATGATAGACCCTATCTATCATAAAGAAACAGAGCAAAAAAGATCAATAGATTTTCTATTTTATTTGGTATAAATTGCATTCAAAAACATGACCATGACGACAATTTTATTCGATAATGATTTATACCGGTAAACGTTCGACCTACTCGCTAGACGCTCGCGGGTAAGGCAATCATCTGCGGCAAGTATAAGTGTTGGGATAAAAAGGTGTGAAATAGTATGCTGGCGGGACTGCAAATTAGTGTCGGATGTCGGTACTCGCAGTTTCTGTTATCAGCAGGTTTAGTTTATATATATTATATAACAGATTTGCCGGGACCGACTAGAAAAGTCGGATACAGCAGTTTGTCGTTATCAACAGTTGACGGTATCGGCAGTTTGCACTGTGTTTCTCCACATGTTACTCACTAAATAAATAAATCTTCCGCAACTGGTACCTTTCCAGATAGCTTGAAAATTACCTAGGTCCAACCCCTACACAAGAAGAATAGCGCTTTAGTTAAAGGTAACTAAAGACCATTTAGCATCTTACCCGTTTTACTACAACAAATTGAAAGAGCCATAAACACTCGAACACCTTTTTTGACATTCACTTCAATACATTTTTATCTGCCAATAGACCCGGGTATGGATGTCAGTCAGCACTTTTAAAGATAATAGAAGAATGCAAGTTGAATCAATATCAAAATAAGTTTGAAGCGGCAATTTTAATGGATCTATCAAAAGCGTTCGACTGTCTTCCATACGATATTTTACTATTGAAATTTAAATACTATGATGTATCTAATTATGCTTTTAGTTTGATAAAATGCAACTTAAGTGATAGAAATTAATTTGTGTCATTACACAAAGGCGTGTCACAAGGATCAATATTGGGACCCGTGCTCATTTAATGTTTTATAAATGGCATATTTCACTTTGTACATACAAGCAACTTGATACAATTATGCTGATGATAATACCGCATCCTTTGCAGACCATATAATTTTATAATTTTATTGAAACTTTACAGATTGATCTCTTGTCTTTCAAAAATGGTTTTCAGACAAAATGTGGGGGGAATGGCATGAAACGGAATATCTGAGCGTGGCAGTTTATCAATGAATATGGTACACGAACTGCCATCTTGACATCATTCATTTCCAATCAAACAGACATCAATAGCTCCTAGCAAGGAAAATGATTGAAATAGGATTTTGTGTCTTCACGTTAAGTAAAGTAGAAACACACGATGGACGGCGCAATTTCGACTAGGCAATGAAGTGGCAATTATTTGTAAGGTTGATAACATTTGATGATAAAATGTACCATCCAGTTTAATTGCAGGTTTCATAATCGAATAAGAGCAGTGACAGACATTGACTTTAAATATGCTACTGTATCATTGATAGTCTGTCCTGTTATATATTGAGGGTCAGTTTAAATTAACAGTGTTCCTGAAATTAAATATCAACCAGTATTAACTTGTTCTTCTGCAAGCAACACAGCCAATACAAGCCGTAGCCAATGTAACGGAAAAAACATAACCTGTCTAACATTGGAATCGAACCAGGATCTGCGGGATGACTGGCTTGCGCTTTACCACATGAGGTAGCCAGGTGAGCTTTGGGAAAACTTTATCTATACACCGTACCGATATTCTGAGTGAAATAAATTAATAAAGCGGTATCTGTTCAATCCTTTTATCGCCCTTAAAAAAGGTACATTTCTTGCGCATGACTTCTCATGTGTGTATTTAATCTTGCATTGTGATTTCATATGGAATGAACTCCCGGTTCAGTTAATTAAACAAGCAATGTATCAAAATCCCTTATTATATTAGAATCTGAATATAGTTGTTGTTAATACAATCTTGTGTCTGCTAGCTCTCTGATGTTTCAGGGATATGAATTGTAATCACTAGTAAATTGCCTGTTAATAAAACGTCATTCCATCACCGAAGTCCAACAATAATGTTTGCGCATTTAATTAAATGCATCACTTTCAATTCCTCTCAGTAATTCTCTAATTGATCTAGTTTTTTCAAATTACCCAATCTGGTTTAGAAATGCGATTGTGTCTTTCTCTTTTTGTGACAGTATTTAAGAAGCTAATAGTTTTTTTAGAAAATAGAGTTTAGGTGGTTAAAGCGACAAAACAGGGGATAGAGAGAAGAATTTGTCACAAATACCAACATGTCTTTCCACCCTTTACAGAGATTATCAGTCTTTTTATATTCAAGTGGACCAGACATATTCATTTTTCAGTTGGATTGTCAAATTTTATACATACTTAACAACAACCGTTTTCGATGCATATTAATATTTTTAAGTAGTATTATGTTCATATTTTATTCATTTTTACTAAAATGGTTAAAACATCGATACACATGCATTATTAAGGAATTCACTTATGTTTTTTTCCCGTTTATTAGTAGCAAAAAAAAACGTTGAAGTATCTTTGAATTAAATAAAAACTTCCGGGTTTTATAACAAGAGGGAGCTTGTACAAGTTTTGCCCATGCATGCTATGATAAAACATACTTTTTGAATCGATGATACATCCTCAAAGATATTAAACGTACTCACACTGAAATTACTTCATTCATATTGTGGTCTGATGCATGTGTTCCACAGAACAAAAACTCTGTTATGTCGTTTGCACTCAAGAAATTCATGGATGACAATAATATTGAGTCAATTGTACACAAATTTGGCTGTCCTGGTCAGTAATATCGAGAGGATAACAAGATATGCAGAAATTTACAGTCCCATTGCATTGATAAGAGACATGAAATCAATGCGACGTAGAAGTTCAGTACGCATTGTCCAAATGCAAAAGCACAATTTCATGGATTACCAGAAATGTATTATGCCATTCAAGTTCAACGAAATTCCTTTCACTAAAGTAAAGTGTATGAAGTACGATAAATGTTTGCCATTTCACATTGGTTACAAACGTTCGTTTAGTGCGACTGACTTCATAACAGCCCATATTGAAATCAGACAAACAAGAGCACGAACCAACAAACAACCGGAATTCTTACCAAGACCAGCACAATCAAACAAAGTTCCAATTATTTCTCAAGACAAAAAGAAGGACATAACTTGTATGCTCAAATATATGCCAGAGGTCGATAAACAATTCTTCAAAGCATTGAAACTAGTTATTAATAAATAAGTACTAGAATTCTCCAGTAGTACTTTTAAAGCATCAGTTTGTGTTTTGAAATATGCTTTGAAAGCCAGTGTGACAGAATGGTTTGTGTTTGACTTAATGATCTATATCATTTAATCGTTACTAGTTTATTATGTTTGTTATTGACATTTTTTCAAAATTATTTTGGTAAGTCTTTAAAATCGAGTGTATTCAAGGAGGTGACATTATGAGATTGTACAATATGTACTTTGATTGTACACAATCATAATCAACAGACATTATTCTAGACAATAATGGTGTTTTGTCTGTTTTACTAGTTAAATCTGTTTTGTGTTAGATATTTTGCAAATACATTTTGAGGAAAATTTGTTTTGGACAGTTCTTTTAAAAGTTTGACTTCTTTAAATACTTCTTATTTCAGGCTTTTGGCAATTATTTTTATGTTGAAATACAAAGTGTTTATATTTTCTCTATTGACCATCCAATATTTCACTATGTCAGTCTAAAAAAGAAATACTTATCAATATGTCATGTTAAGTAAAATGATTATCCCATTCAGCGGGCACTATTATATAACTGAATATTAAATTCAACCTAAGAAAGGTTTTATCTCTAAATTGTATTATTTGCTTTTTGTTACTATTCTGTGCACTGTTTTATTGTTTCTGGAATATAGTTACGTCCAAATAAGTATATTTGTTCTTTTGAAAAAGATATTTCCAAACTGACGTATTTTAAAATTTAATTCCAAAGAGACGTAACTCGATGTGTCACTTTTGAAATAATGTTATCTTCTTCTAGACTTAATTTTTGATAAAATAAATAATTTAATTTAAATCCCAGAGCAATCCGTTTATTAAGGAAAAAGTTATACGTTTTCAAATCTTTGAACCTCTTTTTCTCGAAACTACAAAAATGCAAGCTACATCAGTCTGGAAATAAGGCGACGAAATGAATAAAAAAATAGCAATAGAAAATTATCCGTAGCTCATGTTCGTGTAACAACGGCTGAACGATCACGTACCGTTGATTGTTAAACAGGCGTAAAATCGTGTAGTGAACAAGCTGTGTAAGCTTAAAAAGGAGACCAATGTTTGTTTAAGCTGATGATTATTTGTTTTAAGTATGGATGACAAAAGTTCCCATGTGTTTATAAAGTCCACAACTATATCACCATTCAAAGGCGTGTTGTCTGACAATGTGTCATATACGTCACTCGGAATGTAAAATAGCGATGATTAACTGCTTCTTCTCTGTATATGATCTGATCTCTGTCTCTTCCTTTTTTATTTCAGAGACGAATCAGAAATTCCTAATAACCATCATGCAATAAGAGTAAAAGTGCTTCTTATACACGTGCATGGTACACGTTTAGGTTTAAATAGAGAAACAAATATTTTGTTGGGCATTCAGAAAACTTATGAAAAAGCTAGTAAACATAACCCGAGACTGCAAATTCCACCTTATATGTAATCTACATGATCAAAATGTTTGTTTAAGAATTATTTCTACGCCCAGCGTTTTAAGAATGCTACATTATTTGTTGAAACTTTCAAATCATTTCACTTAGTTTTCAGGGGTAAGTTAATTGCTTCCAATATATTATTGCAAATAATATGTCAACAATAATCCTGTATAATGTTTGCAATCATTTGAAAAAAAATATGTCTGTGAACTTTCTATTTGTTTAATTAAACCTAGCCCCGTATACGTGACGTTGTACTCCGTGTCTTAGTAACAGAGCCACGCGCAAACCTATATAAAAAACATGGGATTTTGCAGCATGATTTTAAAGGCACTCTTCTGGCGTCTTTATCATCGACCGAACAGACGTATGTGGGTAAAACTGAAGCAATCTTTCACGAGTTCCTCACAATCACTTCGACAAGAAAAGAAGGGTCAGATGTTTATGACTGCAAAGTGTCGCAAATGTATCTGTCAATCAAACGTAACTCCGCCCAAGGTGCTCCAGCCAATTTCGCCTGTCAAAGTAGTAATACAAGATGAATTTTAACGTTGAAACAACTTTTGATGGGATTCGTGGTATTTTTCACTTTCAGTATTGGCTCAAGGAGGAGCAAATAATATCGACGGTGATCTGGGTAGGGTAATAACTAAGTTCGCACCGCCTCCATAGCAACTCTGCTATCTTCTTTTTTAACAGGTGCTCGATTCACTACTTTTTGACAAAACAAGTCGTATCCATGAAACGCTTGTGTTAAAAAGACAAATAAATCTACGAACAGCTACAATTTTCTGTCGTTCAGTTTTTCATTGCGTGCAAAAATAAATATGTTCACGAAAATAAGAGTAAATGCAGTGGAATGACCAACGGTCCAACTGTCCAACTTCTATATACTTGTTTGAATGGTTTAGCAGGACGTTGTACAGCGACAGTATAGAGATGTAATGTCCGTGGCTGGACTAAACTTAACCCAACATGTAGCGTCCACAGAAAAGTCAATATGTAATATTCATGTTTGAAATAGAAAACATTCCCTTAACACGATTTCAATAAGCGATTGCTACATTGACAAATATATGGCATTGAAATGCTTCTGTTAATGCCATGGTTTCCTATCCAAAACCTGCCATATTATGTAGTTCTTTCAGACATCGTGTGAATGATGTATGCGGGAGTTCGAACATTGCTATTAAGTATTTACATTCCATTTAGGTGGCCGTCTCATCATTTATACTTTAAGGCAGTTATGGAATTTTGACATTTCTACAGAACAAGACTCGTTTGTGCGTGATAGATGTTAGATTGTGCATCTTTCTGACGGTCGAGGCAATTCGTTGACAGAACCGTGGTGCCGAAAATATCTTGGTATTTAACTGAATATATCAGTCGAGCAATAAATGCTCAAACAAAGAGCAAAGCGACCCCAAAAGCAAAGTTATGTACGCATACAGATACGTGTAATCAAATAAAATGTAGACGGTACTGCCTCGGAATAGTCTAAGGCATACACAACAATCCTACACCTGTCTTAAGGTGCGCGCAAACACGCACATCTACCACCATTACCAAAATATAATAATCCCTGCCGGACAACTCCCTTAGACAGCAGATGGCGATACCTGGATAATACCTTGAGCAATATATTACGCAAGTTTGCATTATTTGATATGTACTATTTAATTTTTTTACATTTATTAACGTCATTTCCCAACATTTGTCAAGTTTTTTATATACGGCGGTCAATTGACCTAACCGATTTTCCGAGAATATATTATCAACCAGTAATATCTTGCCCTTCCGCAAGAAGCTGAAATGAATCAATAGTTGGTAAACAAGTGATTAGCCAAATTTTACGTAATGACATTATATGTATGTACCACCCGGGAATTGAACATTGACGTGCCAAGAGACAGGCCTGCGCAGTACTAACTTAGCTAACAGGGCAGGGTTATCGATTTCCTTTAGCCGTATTTCTTTTTTACATAACAGTTTGTGCAAATAAATCTTATTTTAGTTTATACTGAATAGCATAAAAGAGTTAGAATACCGAATGTAACATTTGCATAAGAGCTACCAAGCAAATAAATAACAAATACATTTTTGTACACAAAATAAATGTATTTTCTCCTCGTTCAGACAACTGTATGAGCAGGAACAACTTTTTAAGGCAGTCGCTATAAAGTATCTTTTGAATCATGTTTTCAGTCGTCATTTGGTCTGGAAATATATATTATTATGATATTACACAAACCATGAGAGAGAGCCGATAAAATGATTCATGCGACAGTTCATTTTCCTACATCAAAATGAACCTGAAGCAAAACTGTTTGTCTGCAATTTATCAGTCCGATTCAAATTGGAATCGTATCGGAATAGTATAGACAAGTGTATACTGTAAAGTTTACTGCGATGTTTATGTAGGCAATGCTTTCAACATGATTGTCATTAAACATAATATGCACACATCAGAGTTTCTTTCCAGTCATGTCATCGCACAAGAAAATCAAGAAGCATGATACCTAAATGTGATGGGGACAATGTTCACTAAACATGCAGCGCATTGCAATATAGCTGGATCATAACACTCTTGATATTTTTGCTGGGTGTAATAAATATTGGACATGCATATCTTTGAATCTTTCAAAGTTGATAAATTACATCATGGTTAAAATATGGCTGTTAAATACCATAGTTTTGACAGCATATGACCACAGAGAAGACATAACTAGCAGGGAGCGCTACATGCCCAAATTAGAATTTCCCAAGACAGAGATATAGGCGAAGGGATGAGTCACACGCCGGGATGGACATATTAACAGCTATGTACGTCCCTAGACTGATATAGGCAAAGGGATGAAAAAGAGTGAATACGTAGGTACAAGAAACGCTACATACATAAGACAGTGCCTCCCAACGCAGACCTCCGGGAAAACAACAATTCACAAAACACAAGGCACTTAAGTAGGTTAAAGGGTACATATGTTAAGGAACAGAGGCACAAGCAACGGCCTGGCAGACCATAAGTAATAACTATGAGAATCAGAGTAGACAGTGAAGGAGGGGGACAATTAATGGATGGAAAAGATCACAGGACAAGTCAAGATAGCTGGCAGCAATAGGCCGAAACTGGGCAGGAAATAACATGAACACAATAAAAAGTGACAGAATTGCACAGGGGAAAGGGAAATATAAAACACATTCAAAACGCAAACAGAAATAATAACCATAAAGCGAATTACAGCCTAGGAACTGTCAGTAAAAATACAAGGGGTTTTAATCGATTTAACAGCTAGCTAACCTCACACTTAATCGCTATATGGTCATTGATTTCCAACATATTTACAATAATTGACTAAGTAAGCAGTACATAATCATTAAAAGCAACCAACCATCACGTACATAACAACGGACATACTGTAATTAAACCAGCACGAAGGATCAATCAGCCATATACTGACCTTGCTCCCTGTAACTAAATTAATAACATCAGAATGTGAAATAACCTTACAATGTCAAATTAATAATGCAATTTAACGTAAAGTCAACTCGATAATGCAGTTAATAATTAAACAATTCTTAGATATTAGTGATAGGGAAATGGATTTATAACTAAAAGAAATATGTCTATTAAGAAAACAAAAACACAAAAATACGACTGCACTCAATGAGTCACATGCCGAGAGGGACACATTCACAGCTCAGAACTTCCATAGACAGATATAGGCAAAGGAATAGGTCACACGCCGGGAGGGGCACACAGCTCAGAACTTCCCTAGACAGATATAGGCAAAGAGATGGGTCACACGCAGGGAGGGGCACACAGCTCAGAACTTCCATAGACAGATATAGGCAAAGAGATGGATCACACGGCTCAGAACTTCCCTAGACAGATATAGGCAAAGAAATGGGTCACATGCCGGGAGGGGCACACAGCTCAGAACTTCCATAGACATATATAGGTAAAGAGATGGGTCACACGCTGGGAGGTGCACACAGCTCAGAACTTCCCTAGACAGATATAGGCAAAGAAATGGGTCACATGCCGGGAGGTGCACACAGCTCAGAACTTCCCTAGACAGATATAGGCAAAGAGATGGGTCACACGCCGGGAGGGGCACACAGCTCAGAACTTCCCTAGACAGATATAGGCAAAGAAATGGGTCACATGCCGGGAGGGGCACACAGCTCAGAACTTCCCTAGACAGATATAGGCAAAGAGATGGGTCACACGCCGGGAGGGACACACAGCTCAGAATTTCCCTAGACAGATATAGGCAAAGGAATGGGTCACACGCTGGGAGGGACACACAGCTCAGAATTTCCCTAGACAGATATAGGCAAAGAGATGGGTCACACGCCGGGAGCGGCACACAGCTCAGAACTTCCCTAGACAGATATAGGCAAAGAGATGGGTCACACGCCGGGAGGGGCACACATCTCAGAACTTCCATAGACATATATAGGCAAAGAGAGATGGGTCACACGCCGGGAGGGGCACACAGCTCAGAACTTCCCTAGACAGATATAGGCAAAGAGATGGGTCACACGGCTCAGAACTTCCCTAGACAGATATAGGCAAAGAAATGGGTCACATGGCGGGAGGGGCACACAGCTCAGAACTTCCATACACATATATAGGTAAAGAGATGGGTCACACGCCGGGAGGTGCACACAGCTCAGAACTTCCCTAGACATATATAGGCAAAGAGATGGTTCACACGCCGGGAGGGGCACACAGCGCAGAACTTCCATAGACATATATAGGCAAAGGAATGGGTCACACACCGGGAGGGACACAGCTCAGAACTTCCCTAAACAGATATAGGCAAAGGAATGGGTCACACGCTGGGAGGGACACACAGCTCAGAACTTCACTAGACATATATAGGCAAAGAATGGGTCACACGCCGGGAGGGACACACATCTCAGAACTTCCCTAGACAGATATAGGCAAAGGAATGGGTCACACACCGGAAGGGACATACAGCTCAGAACTTCCCTAGACAGATATAGGCAAAGGGATGGGTCACACGCCGGGAGGGACACACATATCAGAACTTCTCTAGACAGATATAGGCAAAGGAATGGGTCACACGCCGGGAGGGACACATTTACAAATCAGAACTTCCCTAGACAGATAAAGGCAAAGGGACCAGTCACACTCCGGGAGGAACACATAACAGTAACAGACATATCATAGAGCACACAAAACAATACCGAATTACAATGTTGTATATACCAAACAATAGAGCATCATCAACTAACTAAACATTTGAAAATAGAATAACACAGGCAGGATTACACGGCATAGCACGAGAACATTAAGGCAATCCTTCGAACTTTTCGATGCATTCAGTTAAACGACAGGTCAACCCAATTTTAACCGTCGTATTATCAATAATGTAATGCATTAACAGTCATATATTGACTTTATTAACAAACACTACACAAGAGAAAAGAAACGATCAAGCAGAAAAGCAGGCCACGAGAGAAACAAATAAATTAAATTAAAGAAGGATTAAGATGAATCAGGGAAAGCCATATTTCAAAATAATGCCTCCCGGTACATATATCAGTTAAACATTAACACACGAAACACGGATGATTAGGTATTAGTACAAACACCTACGGGGAAAGGTCGAAGAGGAATTTTCAGGCGACTAATCAAAAACTACCAAGGCGAGTAGAATATAATGAGGGGACACAACATGGGATCCATTGCAGGAGGATATTAAGGGGATATTAATGTTATGTCAGGCCAAAGAACAAAATATATCTCTAAACATATTAAAGAAAACCAATTGCTACAAAGCAGACGATTTAGACAGCTTTATCCCCTTTTCAGCAACAACTCATACAGCGCTCATATAGACTTGTTTGGTATTCTCATCAATCATGTTGGTGATGGATGTAATGTGACAACTGAAGATACTGTGGGGTGGTCTTTCGTTCTAGTGTGATTCATTAATTTGCATAATGGTAGAGCAACGTCCAGTGAATGTTAGATTTGTTTTTGACAAACTTTAGAAACTATTTTATTTGAATGTCGAAATGGGCAATACACACTGTCTTAGAACAATGTACTACCTCAAGAGACAATAAAACAATTCCGCTCGATTGTGACAAGGACTGTTTGTCCACTGAATGCATAGATGTAAGCACATGTAAGAACATTAGAATCAGAATTACTTGCAACATAAAACTAAAACCCAACAATAGCGAACATAGCAACATCAACTGAACAAGGTAGCTTGGATATACCGATAAGAACGGTTTTATAATATTTAAAATGAATCTATAGTATTTTACCAAGATGGTAAAAACAAGATTCTTCAAGTTTAAAGCTTCGTCAGATATATTTTTTTTCATCCACATCTTTCATGTATGGCCTTAGAAGAATAAATATAGTAAATTTTTGTAACACCGTTTTTTTGTAGATATTTCAAAAAACAAAAAAATACGAGTATCCGATGTTTGTAGTTTGTATTTTATCCTGTCACGACAACGTCCAGAGTTAGTCATCGACAAATGAATCGAGCTCGTGTTTTGTAGGTTCACGAACCTTTTACGAAAAGTTAACATGCAATGTGGTAGAGCACCTTTGTTTGTAGGCATAAGTAACCCTGCCGTTTTTTTAAACTATGAATTAGCATATTTTGATAGAAAATAAGACAATCCACCTGTGTATGAATGCCTAGCTGTCTTATTTAATATGTCCCGCTTTAAAATTATGTTGTGACTAATGAGGAAACACAGATCGAAATTTGTGTGTGCGTTTATATAAATAAAGTCATGTTTTGAGGAACACGTAAACTCGGTCAATGACGCTACTGGGACTCGAAGGTCTACGGATTGCCGATCCGGTATGCTAACCACTACACAACAGCGACCTAACGTCATTTTCGTGTAAATTTAACTTATATAAAGTTTATTTTAGGTAAACTACACTTTGGACGAAGTACTGGGCGAATTTTAACATCCGCCACACAGCACTTAACACCAGCTGTAGTAATATTGAAATAAAGTCATGTTATGAGGAACACGACAAATCGATCAATGGCGCTACCGGGATTCGAATCCGGGTCTACGGATTGCCGGTCATGACATAATTGCTTTAACAGCGTTATTGGCGAATCAAAGGCTGAAAATAGAATGCGTAGATTGACGTAATCTCGGTTAAAAATGGCTTGTGTAAATACTTATTACAGTCGTTATACGTCTTTCCGTAAATACCCGTCCGAACTTACGCGGTTATCCCTATACGATATTTAAGCGTTTACCTTGATTGATGATGGGTATTTACAACTTTCCGTAAAAGTACCCTCAAATCTTTAAAACGTCTACGACTTTGCTGGAAGTTTTTTAGATGCTAAATTATTGTTATGTCCCACCATTCGGAAGATGGTGAAGGGACATAGTGTTACTACATTCCATCCGTGCAAAAACATTTTTACTCATGTCTATCCGCGCGTGCGTCCGTGCAAAAATCGGTTTCCGATCAATTATTATTTCATGATGTGGATTCAATTCATAATTGGTTTATAAGCATAAGATAATAAAAAAACAGGTACTTCGGTTACGATTCACCAATTTTTGGACGGGGTATGGCCATTTTTCGGCATAAAACTTAGTTTCCAATGAATAACTCCAGATAGGATGGATTCAATACATATTCAGCACATACGCGTATACTGATAAAAAATAAAGTTTATTTCAATTACAATCTGCCAATCTTTGAAAGTGTTTTAACATAAGAATATTTCCCGATCAAAAACTCTTGAAAGGATGGATGTATTCTATTCGTTTTTTGGGCATATAAGCATAGGATAATAAAGTACAATTCCATTCATATTGCTTCAGAATTATGTAGCTTTTACCAGCTAACGTATTGGCAATAATTTCTTCTGAAAATCCCATGGTGGGGTTATCCGTGTCCTATGGATGCATCTTGTATAACAAACAAGAACAATATTTTAATTGCGATTTGAGAATAATTGATGAAACGTCTTTTAGATGCGGAGATATACATGTATGATATTTCATACGAGACTGTGCCGATCGTGAAACTTTCATACACATCGATCAATTCACTTATTCCGTGAATCATCCGGTTAAAACATGTATTTATTATGTCTTTATAACAACACCTTCCAAATACCAGGGTCAAGCCTGCATCACATAAATAAACAAATACGTACTATTTTATAAAACGTGCATGTTACTCACATGTACCATCACAGTAACGTTAAATACGGACCACAAAACCAAACCGGCACCGATCGATGTTTCCTCTGTAACAGTTCTACTTTGATAATTTAATGATACAAACTGTCTCTTTTTGCCAGAAATATAACCAAACTTACTCATTTTATCACCAATATATTGTTTAAGGTGGATTTTAACGAATTACTGGATTCCGTATGTGAAATGTACAACATTAATGGTTCATGATATCTGACATAAAAAGGTAATGGTGGCTATATAATTATAGCACGCCGTTCACCTCTTTACGTTCGCTTGTTCTCCTGTTCTTGAGCTTTTCCACATAGCAAACTTTGAGCAAAACTCATCTCTCTTACCGACGTATGCAACATTTCTAAATTGCTGGCACTGACCTGCGAAAGTTGTAAAAGTTCTAGCGCTACCCAGGAATCAATTTACAAACTGAGACTGGGTTCTGCATCAAGAAAAGGCATGTAAAACAATTTCTACAAAGAAACAATGTACAACAACACTCACCTTCAATAACCAAACCTTCTCTTGCGCTGCATATCGGAAAACTCGATCTCTTCGCTTACGCTGTTTACAATGTGGAGGAAAAGCGCGTGGTTGGAGGGCCTGTATTTAAATGGCGTTTCCCGGTTGACTTTTTTATTCTTACCTACGAGCAATAAACTACATTAGCAGTAAGTTGGGTAAACAATATTATTATTATCATGCGATCGATGAATAGGATATGGATGTGTCTCCCACATAATTTGTGACTTCCCTTTTATGATGGTGGTGATTATTTTATTTTCCTTACAGAAGACTGTTTATTACTTTTGACATCATAAAAGTATAGCAAATGTCATCAATTGAGATGATGCCGTTATGAAATGTAACCGCTTTCCCGTATGTTTCGGGCAATTTAGAGACTATCATTCTTCCCAGTCTCAGACGTTGACCAAGTTCCAGAATGGTACGCACTTTTGCTAAACAAATAATCATTGGCACCGCCCTTTAATGGAATCACGAACTTTTTGAGACTATGGTATGAGCATCTATTTATAACTGAATCTATTTTTTATAAAGGATTAAACTGAAGTAAATATTACATGTTACTTTTTGTATTTTTATGATTTAAAAATAAAATATTTTTAATGCATTTATATTGTCGAATAAATGTCTTTTACAAAGTTAAAACGATATGTTTTTGATAAATACTGTTGATCCCCGAAAAATAGGACGATTCTACATAAACAGCATGTGTTTTAGGTGTCGAAGATAAAAGAATAAAAAAATAATTATAAAAATCTTCATTTTCGTTTTACTTAAATAAATATTAACACAGCGGTATTTGTAACGTGGATATTCATGCAAGTTACGGTGTTAAAAAGGAAATACACACCAAAGATAGTGTGAAAATGGACTGTTCCAAAACGGACGATTCTACATAAACAACATGTGTGTTAGGTGTCGAAGATAAAATAAAAAATAATTAATTATAAAAAACTTCATTTTCAATTTACTTATATCAATATTAACACATTGGTACTTGTAACGTGGATATTTATGCAAGTTACGGTGCTTAAAAGGAAATAAACGCCAATGATAGTATGAAAATGGACTATTCCAAAACATTTTTCCGCCATTACGCTATTCCAAAACATTATGCACCAGTTTTGCGGCGCCCTTTAATGCTTTGCATCAATGCATTTCTTGTACAAACATGTAATTACTCATTCATGTCTTAAAGTGTCTCTTGTATCGTTGTCCAATGCCATTTCTGATGTTTTGTTCAATGTTCATATTTTGCTGTCTGCGGTACTCTTATAGTATTAAATGCTTGGACATTCAGTAAATGAATGCCGATTAAACATGTGATTCGTTTTTTTAAATATTTAATTGCTCTCTCAAATTGTCTGTAGTTGTTTTTCTGGTTGGTTAGACCATAAATTGACTCCCCCTCAATACCTACTGTTTTTTAGACTTGTTTACCCAGAGGTCTGTGTGGGGAATCATTTTCCTGTGGATCTGTCGTTCCTTGTTAAATTCTCTTGTGATTGAAGGATTTAGGTGTTACTGGAAGCGCCACATCAAATATCGTCTCGCTGTTTTGTTAGTTGTATGTTGATATTTTACACCATCAGTGATTACGATCGTAATTAGGGTTATTATTACCGCCCAACAGATGTTTTTCATCATGATCCTTGAAATAGGTTAGTGACTTTGATAATGAATATGTCAGACATAATCCCGGGAGGATAATACATGTCGGATTCAATAATGTACTGTTGACACCATGCTACAACTCTATACAGATTCACAATATGTTTCTTCTTCATACTTAATAGACACGACATTTATTCAGTTAAATATTAGAAATTAAAGATTACGTGGAGGGCATGTGTGTAAGATAGACAGTACAATAAATAAGAAAGTTTGATAATGTGGTGTACAATATCACCATGGCCACCCCTATGCAAAAGTAATAGATCGAGAATGAAAGCACGAGGTCATCTAATTTAGTTTATGGGTTTTCTCTATCTGTTTTTGTATCGAAGTCGTGTCACAAAACAATGTGTGTACAAACAGGCGCTTCTCTTTATCATGTGCTTTATTACAAATAATCACACATGACATGCACCGTGATTGTAAATTCAAACCACTCGACATGTAACCAGTCAGATAAATGTAGTCTATTCCGTGATTGTGACATTTAAAACCCCAGAAAACCCCATTAAATAAGCGTATCGTGCACCGTGATTGTGACATTTAAAACCCCAGAAAACCCCATTAAATAAGCGTATCGTGCACCGTGATTGTGACATTTAAAACCCCAGAAAACCCCATTAAATAAGCGTATCGTGCACCGTGATTGTGAACCTCAGGATGTTAATCCAATCTAGGTAAAATATTGGTATGTAATGTCGCTTTTTGCAACAGTGCCGTAACTAACAGTGCGGGTATTCAACTATTAGTTAATAGACTGTCATTTGATAAATACACGTCTACCCCTTTAGTAAACATCGAAATTAGCCCCACATCTCCTCTTACAATGCAGCACTACATACTTATATAAACCATACGAAACTATGATACATTGATGTTGTACTGAAAAGCCATTTATATCGTATAGTCACACAATTGCTGATAATGTTAGTACGAGCGCCTGATCGTTGAAGTGTCACACGTCTAGTTATCAGAGTGAACATATACAGTACAAGAGAAAATTGATGATGCCAGGCATCAAAGTCGCCGGGAAAATGTTTAGCAAAATAATTATTTTGAAATATTTGAAGGGAATGTATTGAAAATATAAAACAAAAGTGGCGTTATAACACAAACAGAATTTTGCAAATATTGAACATGCAATATTACCGTGTAAGAAATGCACATATACAGTACCGATGTAAATAACAACAAAGGGCAAAATAAGCTCTATAAACAAGGCGCTTAAATGACACATGGTGAGAAATATACATTTGATCATACAAATATTAAATCTGAAATCAAATCTATATATGAGATCTCCATAATTGAATTATCAAACACAATAAATTGGTTAGATAGACCGACAGCAGTTCACAATTAAAATATGAGCAATGTAGTAACGAATCTCGAATATCAAATTTGCTACGTTAATCTACACTGAGTATAAAGAAAGTAAGGGGCAAATCAAGTTCATAAATCAGCCGAATCAATTATTGAATGTATTTACCAAAGGTCGGTCCTCATTTTCTCGAGCACTAGGTATAGACATTAACTTCTAGCTGTAACTTGACAATCAGAATCGATGGACGCAATTACAAAAAGTTCAATTTTTGGTGTACATTAAGCATCATTATGTAACTTATTATGTACAACTTTTGTATGTCAGCAAATTGTGTATTAACGTAATATCCTAGTTAGATTTGCTGCTAGTTGTATTTGTTACTATTGCAAGAAAGAACCCGTTCATTATCGATGTAAATTATATATAGTATATTGCAGACAATCCTCGGTAACCAGGTTGTTCATAACATATATGATGCTCGGGGCAAATTGGCTAGCGAAATTTCCTATGCATAAATATTCATTAGCATTTCTCGACCAATGAAATGGACGATAACAAAAAAGAAGGAAACTCCTTTTCGAAGATTTATCACCTAATGACTACTATTGTGCAAAATGAAAGCCGCTATCTCATTGGATCGCTCACATCCGAGAATTAATTCGTAACTCCTCGGCAATGTCCATATCCCATGAGGTGTGTGGCATGCGGCCAATCAAGCGGCTTGATTTCACCTCTTTAATTATTCGTGAGTACTATTATACAATTACTTTGACCAGGGAATCATATATTATGTTATGAATAGCCTGGCTATCTAGGATAACAGGTATGGGACTTGTTGTCAATCATCTACTAGACATCGAACTTATCAACGTATGCATGAGTGGTTTCAATTAGGTTTGTAATCGGTTTCTATTATCAATTTAATTATCTATATTTTCAACAAATGTCTGCAGATCAAGGAGATACAAGTACACATACTTGTGACCACGCAATGCCTAATTGAATATCACTTCAGACAAAATATATCAATTTTGTTTTCAGTACCAAAGTAGTCTTATCAATTAGCTATTGATATTGTATACCACTTTACTGCCTTAGAAAAGTATTGTGGTTGCATTACCATTAGCCACTTAACTACTGACAATATACGCACTTCATGAAGCTTCTTTGAGGACATTTACGTAAACACCTTTTTGACAACTGATTTTGGCAAAACACTGATCGTAGACGTGAATTCTTCTAAACATCCCATGCTTTATCGGGTTTCAAACGATTGAAATAAACATCAACAATATTATAAAATGTTTCCCTCAGCCGTAAACGGCATCTGCAATTTTCACCCCTTATCTGGTAAAGTCATCATTGCAAAATACCGGCTGAGGTACACTCTATTATATTTGTGCATACCAGGGTGTCTTTAGAAGGATCAAACGTCGGTTTAAGAGCAACTTTTCATTGATGATATATCTTTTGATCTGCAGAGTAAAATATAAAATGACGATATCTTAACTCTGTTGCAAACGCATCACTTGGCGGAATACACGTCTGGTTATTTAGATTCCGACGAAACGTCATTTACGTGATCACCTTGAAGTGTATATGTGCGTCCACACATATTCTTGGGAACATTGCAAACATTGCAGAATTAAAGGTCGCAGTGAAACGAACTGTTTCTCAAGTTTTTCCATACTAGTAATCACCCTTGATATGTAAATTGTTTAGGATCGGTTAAAACTTTGCTGTGGTAAGGGCCTTGGCCTTTAGCAAAATGTATAAACGGACACAGTTTGCGATGCGAATTAGTAACACAGTTTTTAAAAAATATTTTAATGAATTACTCACATGGTCACCATACAGTGTATATTCAACACTGCTATTGAATAATGTCACACCCGTTTTGGATTACAATAAAGATATCGAACAAAACAGGAATTGACGTGAGGCATCGTCGTTTCATGTAACGTCGCCATGATCGCAGCAGTGTTTTGTACACACTATTGTTAATTACAATTCGAAAGGAAAGGATGAAACCGAAGAATTATTGAATTAAACATGCACGTGTGTAATGACTTAATTAACACGCATTCTAATGTGTGCGGTGTTATTAACTCAATCCTATGATTTCCCTTATAGGCACACTTGCAGGTCTTCTGAAATAGCTTTCGCAACATATCTTCAACAGCTTGAGGTAAACAAGTTTGATTTAATTGAGTTTGGGATTTCATGCACCACAAATTTAATCCGACTCTGAAAAAAAATATAATTGATACACAATTATTTTGTCAATTTATTTCATTAAATTAGATTCATGTCAGTTATAAATTCACATTTTTTCTACATTGGGTGACAAAGTCTAGTCAAAGTTGTATGATACTGAAATTATCTATGCATATTATTGACTTTCTGTTCCTGTTCCTTTCCTCGGGATTCATCTCCTGATCATCCTGTTGAACTACCACTGTTACCTCAACATAATGCCTACAATGAAGCAATTTGGACATGCAATGATCCACTTCTTGCATCACATCACAGTTGGAAAGTTGTCGTGAAAGTCGCGCAGCATTTGAAGAACTTTCTTGATTCAGTGATCCACTTGATGTATTCATAAATCACCCAACAGAGCAGTTTTTGTGGAACAACCAAAATGTCTCTTCCAAGACGAATTATACGTAAGGCACATGGGATGTACTTTCCGTGTTTACAGACTCTTGCTTCTCTCTTCTTCTATTCAACGAACAATCCATCGTTCTTTCTCAGAACCATCGACTTGTGTTAGAAAGTTCCTTTATTTGCTATGACATCCAGTGTCACCATATGTGAATTTAGATCATTTGGGCAAAGTCAATGAACCACTCACTTTTGTTTCTGACTTGTGAATGCTTAACAGATGATAATTTTCCCCTGCAATATATTGCATTATGTGCAATATTGAACTTTATTATACACATTCATCCGTCTGACAGCCTGGATATGATCCGTTACATCAGTCAGGTTGTTTGTCACTAGTGCCAGCTTGGAAATGTTTATATCCTATTATCGGATTGGCGATGCTTCTTTGCATCGGTCAAAAAACATGTGCTGATCAGTCAGGCTGTTCATCTCATCAGTTTAGAGATATTTCTCTTGCTAGAGATGATTCCCTACATCAGACTGATGTGTGTACAGACGATTATCAGTCAAGCTCATCATCAATTGTTAGATATTTTTCTTTATCATAATTGAGATATTTATCTAAATCAGTCTGGTTATGTGCTGATTCATCAGTTAGACTGTTCGTCTCAACATCTTTTGGTGATGTTTCTCTGTGTCAGAATCTTTAAACTTATGGTGTGTCACTACATGAGCTTATTCTTTTCCACTATAAGCTTTGTGATGACAGCCTCCTAAAAGGAAAAGAATATCACATCTCTGAAGATACAGTTTCCCAATTCACAATTTACCTTAACATGGTACTGATGCCAAAAATGTGATCATGTGGAAAATCTTCTTAATTTAAAAGTAAAAATGTGCAATGTAGTATAAGTTTTCTAAGCATATGACTGAATCATATAATTAGGGATTGCTTTATCATTGAGTACATAAGTAACTGTTGTTCTTCATCATACGTTGTCAATATCAAGCCGTGTTTTGCTGATGTTATTGAATGATGTGACGCTAAATGTATTTGTAGTTACTAAGGGATGTCAACAAATGATATACTATGTGGATTATTTCCCGGTAATGTAGTATAAAATAAACAAAAGAGGGCCACATGATTTGCACTTCATTAAGTGATATGAGTTTTCATTGTGTTCTGGTCGAAAATGTCGCCCATGCTATTTTCTATGATTTGACCATGTGATCTAGCATTTTACCCCACGTGATCCAGTACCCCAACACAACTTGAAATATATGAAGACAAACGTATTGATTAGGTTTCATACAGTTCCGCTTCCCATGTTTAAAACATGTGACCTAGGTTTTGTCCCATGTAAACAAGTTCTAAAATTGAAATGCATTTCACTGGGACAAATAGTTGGATGAAATTTTATGTAGTTTGAATAAAAATGCGGCGTCTAGAATGTCCATGAGAATAGTTTATGATTTAGCCGTGTGACCTAGATTTTGACAGCCCTTGCCTCAGTATTATACCTGAATTGCATTTCATTTAGACAAACAACCTGTTTCATATAATTCATGTTGAAAATAAAGCCGTTTCATTAACATTTTCTATGATTGTGACCTTTAGACCTACGTTATGACACCAAATGACCCAGCATCAACCAATTGACTGAAACAATCTAGATATACACATCCTATCGAAAACACATTTAGATCGGCCAAGATATCAGACATCTTTTTTTTTATATTTCTTTATTCATTTAAGTTTATACAGTGCACATACAATAATGGTGAAAAGTACAGATTAATACACAATAAGTAAAGTAGTGTAACATTGATATTAATGACATTAAATAATTGATTACAATAGTAGCCGTATGTGTAGTGTTCTAAACTTAAATGGTTTTTTTGTATATAATTTAAAAAAAAAAAGTTTAAGGTGAAAAGAAAGAAAAAATCTGGGTCTTTTTGAGCTAGAATATGATGATATAAAACCTAAAGCAATCATATGTTATCATGATATTTTCTGTGTCTTGCTTATGCATGTATTACAGTATCCGGTTACGTATAAATTCTTTCCATTTTGTTTCAAATACTTCTAGTTTGTCTTTTTGAGTTGCTATCATTCTTTCAATGCAAATACGTCGAGATATGTAAGGTTTAAAGATTTCAATTTCTGGCACTTTTTTGTTATATTTGCAGTAGTTGATGAAATATTTTGCTAGTATTAGAAGAACATTTATTATATTTCTTTTTTTGTTGTCATTGTTGTTTTCTAAACCTGGTGATATTATTCTATAGCTAAGTATATGTACTTGAATATTTTTGGTTTTGAGAAGATCTTGTAAATTAAGCCAGAATTGTTGAATTATTTGACATTCCCAAAAAAGATGTTTCTGTGTTTCCGGTAACATTGAACACAAATCACACAACCTACAGCTTGTAAGTTTACATTTGTACAGATAATCATTATTTGGAATTATTTTCATCAAATATTTATATTGAAATTCTCTTAGTTTGGTATCTATAGTGCAGCTAATTGGAATTGTTAATACGTGTTTCCATGTGATATGTTCCCCAAGGAATTCTGTGTCACATTTTTCAAGAGGTTTGTTTTTGGTGTTTTTTAATTTGATTTGTCTTTCATATAACAATTTGTTCGTTTTATTCGTTTGTTTTACTTGATCTACACGATATTCCGTCTCAAGAACTAGGGTAAATTCCTCTTCCGTCAGTTGTTTCTTCCACTTTTTATCGATTGCTTTAATCAATTGTAAATATTTAAGAAACTCTCCATTTTCAATGGCATATTTATTTTGCATTTGTTCAAAAGTTAAGAATTCTTTAGTTTGGAAGTCAAAAATATGTTTGATCTGCAAGAAATCTCTTTCCAACCAATTTTTATATAGAAACAAGTTTCCATTTGACTGTTTTATGTTTGAATTATTCCATATAATTTCTTCAGGAAGGTTGGTTATTGAGTTTTTATAATTGATTGAGCACCAGGATGCAATAATCTCTTTTAGAAATGTAAAATTAAGTTTGAGTTTATCTGCATCTGTTTTAGAAGTATTATATTTAAAAATATTTTCCCCGTACTTTTTAAGTTCAATGTTATAAATTATATTCCATTTAGCATCACTTCCGGTATTAATTATTTTGACCCAGCTGGCCTTGACTGAATTTATGAATGAATCGATATCTAACATGTTTAGTCCTCCATTTTCATACGTTTGGAAAATCATATTTCGGGATACTTTATCAGGTTTAGAATCCCACAGAAAGTCAAACATAAGATTTTTAATTCTTTTAATTCTCTGTTCTGTTGGATTGTTTAAAACTGTGAGTGGGTACACTAATTTCGGGAATGCAAGTGTTTTTATAACAGTAAGTTTTCCTATTAAGGACAGTTTCCATCTTCTCCATTTATAGAGGGTATGTTGAAATGCATCTATTTTAGGATCTAAGTTTAGTTCAAGTATTTTATTCGGATCATTTATAAAGTGTATACCTAACGTTGTAGCCTCGTTTGAAGTCCAAATGAATTTTTTGGTTTACAGTATGTTTTATTTGTATGGCGCAAAGATCCTATTCTTAGAACCGTACATTTTGATATATTTAAATTTCAACCAGATATTTGACTGAATTTTTCAAATGTTGTGATGAGATTTTGGAAAGAACTTTGTGTGCCATCTAGGAAAAAGCTTGCATCATCTGCAAAAAGTGTTTTTTTTATTTCGGTATTTTGAATGTTATGTCCTTTTATGTTTTTATTATTGTTTATATTTTGTGATAGTATTTCAATACCTATGCTATCAGACATCTTGGGAGCAATATAGAGAGCAATAACTCTTGACAAATGCTATTCCGATCTGATATGAAATAAATCTTGATCCCGACTTAATGAGCATAAACATTCCAAATCTCAATCAGATCACATTTAACACATTCAAGTTCGATTTTGGTTCAATTGGGACCAGTAAGACCAGTGTTACAGTCCTCGTTTTATCAAACCAATCTTTGTTTATGTTGTTGAGGTTTCATTTATAGACTGATCTGAATGAGATTTTGACAGAATGTTACTTTAACTAACAACGTGATTTTACACACGTTAAATACATAAAATATGTTCTGTTTCTTATTATGTTATTATTTAAGATTTAACAATACGCCATGAAAACTGAAACTGCAACGTTTGACTATCACCTGGAACTGGATAAAATATTATATGTGTTTCGGTAAAGGAGTATATGATACATCGATAATTAAAACATGCAATTATATTCAGAAAATAATTCAAACATGTGGATATTATCCATGCCATACTCACCAACATATAGAATAGCAGAAAAAATGGTATACTCTTATTTCCAATGTAGTCCTACGTATTGGTGGCATGGCATAGAGCGGCATATTAATTTAATTAACTAATATGGAAATATAAATGTATCAGAAGAAAATGAATTTATCACAAATTACCATATTACTAATATCATTATCATGCCAAAGAAGTTAACCCTGTCCATTTTGAGTGTAATATAATCGGTTAAGTTGATTAAACACGTGACGGTTATGAAACTACTTTTGAAACCAAACTGAACGTCATAAAATAGTACATTATCTTTAAAATATGATTTCATTTGGTCATAGAAAATTCGTTCTATTTTGTTCTGAAATAGGTTGGTAATTACTAGCAGAAGTCTTATCATTGTTCTTGTAAAATGTGTTTTGTGTAAATTTAATTCTGGGCCTAAGGTCAATCACCTTTTAGTTAAATATAATTATTTTTGTTATTGTCGTCTTATATGTGTAAAGATTTGGATGAACATGACGAAGCCAAAATACCCCATCCACTGGGCTTTCTATCATGAATGCTATTTTAAATATGTCAAATAATAAATGTTTAAATGCTCATGTTCATTTAACTTTTACCTTAAAGATAAGGTTTATTCACTTTTAACCAAAAGTACTTTGAAAATTCAACAAATGTTAGTTGCGTGGCACACCATACAATTAAGAAACTCCGATTTCTCTCAGTTTTTGTATAATAAGTGGCGTCAAAAACTTTGTAGCCGCACTTAAACGAGATTGTTATGCCCCCCTTCGAAGAAGACAATGCATATTGGTTTGCACATGTCGGTTGGTCAGTCGGTCGGTATGGTATGTCCGTCCGTCCGTCCGTAACCTTTTCGTTTCGGATCAATAACTCAAGAACCCCTTGACCTATCATCCTCAAACTTAGTCCACACATTCACCTTGGGTAGCAGAGGAACCCTTTCGATTTTGGGGTCACGGGGTCAAAGGTCAAGGTCACAGGGGGCATAATGTTTAACAGAAATCTCTTGTTTTTATCAGATTACCGGACTCGCTCATACAATAGTTTCCACAGTTCATAAGAATAAAGGGATTCAGGGACTCGGTGTTTCCAACGATTATTCAATGCCAAACACACGATTAGTTCTGTAAGTATTGGATACTAAAATTGTAAGGAATTTAGAACATCAAATATTTAACAATCACACTATTAACGATCATAAGAATATTCTGAAGACGCTGCTCTGCAAATAATTCAGAGCGTATTATACAAATTGTCTACTTGAAATCATTCATTTTCCGAGGAAAGTCATTTATAGCCCCCAGAAAGGAAAATGATTACATTCTTTTTCCCCCATGAAATATATTTGAAATATGAGAGCCAATTCTACTGGCAATATTACACTGGTGCGGCAAATGTTCATCTGAAATTAAAGCCATCCTTGTATTTTTTGCAATTTATATGGCTATGAGAATTTCAAGAATACCATCATTCGTAACATTATCGATTAATGTTATGAAAAGGATCAACAACTGTTGATACTTTTTGACTTAACAAGTTAAAAATATGAAAGACAGGCCACCAACGTGTCTGGTCGTATTTTAGGTACATTGCCGTGGAACTCAGTAGAAACCTTATTATGCTCATTTTTTGTTCATTTGTTTACCTAAACAATCATGAAGCATATGTCATAGGGTTTAGCCCGTTTTATTTAGTCATTGTTTTTGCCATCAGTATAGTTATCGTCTAACATTGCTTTCTTTGTATAGTTCTTACCTTAAATTACCTGCATAACTAATCAAGCGTGAATACGTATTGAACAATAATGTATGTATTGGGTTATTCAGATGGTTTTGTCCGCCTGATGTAGACGTATACGTTATTCACATTTTTATGTAATAAATATATATTGAAACAATATATTTTGCCGACTTGGATTCGTTTATTCCCGCCAGATTTTACCACCCACCACTACGGAACATACATATACCCCACCCGGTGACAATGGCGACAGAGAACTCGTCAAAAACTTGGGGCTGAAAGGTAAAAACAAACCGGCAGATGTGTGGAGTGAAGATGTCTTCATAGTACAAGAACAGCCGGATTCGAATATCCCAGTATTCCGTGTTGGGAGAGAAGGTACAGGAGGATCAGTTCGCACTCTACACCGGAATAACTTGCTCCCTATGCGACATCTTCCTATTCCCACGAGTTCAGATGGTGAATCATCGGAGGACAGGAGTTCGTCAGTCAGCAGCATGCCGGAACAGTTTCAGCTTTCCGAGGGACAGTCGGCCAACGACAGCGCTGACTCTAGTGGGACTAGAACCTATCGGCCGCCACACAAAAGGAAATCCGGGGAACCAGGTCTTCTACCACGAAGATCGCAAAGAAAACGAAGGTTGCCAAACTGGTACCAGGCCGGAATGTAAACAATATGTGAACAGTTTGTAATTATGATGCTGAGGACAGGTTCCAATATATATCATCCTTATTTGTGTTTGTATACGAGTTATATTGCTAAATATACTCTATGATAAATACGGCATAATTGTAAGTTTATGTATAAATACCATATAACGAAAGAAAATGTAGATTATGTAATGTCCTTGAAGATGAGTTTCATTTTTTATTAGAATGTTCGTTATACCAAGAAATTCGTCAAGTTCATATTAAAAAAATGTTATTGGAAAAATGCAAATATCATTAAATTTATTGACTTGATCAATTCAAAAAACAAAACTATTATAAGAAATATTGCCATGTACACTTACAAATCATTTGAAATGAGAAACAAAACATTTTATATGAATTAATATACTCTCATGCAGCTTAGTACTCCATGTATCCAATGTCTAACTATACTTACATTATTTTATAGATACTGTTGTTTTTTTGTTGTTGTTTTTTTCAGTACAATGTTTATACTTATATAGGTTCATTAGATCTTATTATTATATGTAAAATTAACGCTATTTAGATAGTATCACATTTTGTACAAAAACTGTTAAAACTATGTACATATATCATGATAGTATTAATGTGGCCATTGACCACATATATTGTAATTGTTCAACTGTTGATTGTGTATACTCATAGACTATCAAGTCTAATGTATTGAGAAATAAACACTATAAACACTATATAATATTCCAATCTTTTATTTATAAGTATTGGCAATGTCGAGGACGACATTTATGCGGAGGAGGAAAATATGTCGTAGGGTTCAGCCCGTTTTATTTAGTCATTGTTTTTGCCATCAGTATAGTATCCTTTTCTTTATATTCATCTCAAACCTGTATCAATCACGTGTAACTTGTCTTTTTTCAAATTTCATAATTCAACAGCTAGTCTATTTAATCTATTGTACTACACCAGAACCGATCACACGACATCTGAACATGAGGTTTGATGCGAAGCTTGATATATTTGCGGCTTTCTGGTTTAAATTAAACTGTCAACATAGCAAAGAAACAAATACAATCATTGCCCGACAATGTCCTTATCGTAATTAGAATCTGGATATGTTTCGGGAAAATATGATTTTCTGTGTGTTAGGTAATCGGTTTCTTAATGTGATTTATTCAAAATACGGACACTATATCGATCAGTAAATTGTCTGTCTCCTTATATCTTCTATTTTTGCTAAATTATTGCTTACAAATACCATCATTTATATAATCAGTCATACATTCAATTGTCGTTCAACACTAAACTGTAGGTAATTATTATATTTGCCTAACGATCTTTAAGCGATGGATTACGAGACTTTGAATGATAAATCAGACTTACTAGCGATCTTTCTAACTAAGTAGAATATGTTTTGCATAGCAACGAACTAATTGCTTATTACATTATCACACAATTAGTTCATATACACTAAACTATTACATTATTGCTTCTTTTTGTACATGCGAACGCCGGAGTATTTATGTTGATGTCAAACATGGTAAATCACAAGTTTGATGGAAAACTTTTTTGAAATTGATACTGAAGAAATATACAAAAATAAATACGGTATTCAAAATTCATTACAAAATCGACAAGAAAATGAATATTCTGAGGTCATTACATGTGTTTCAAATGTTTCCGACTTAGTTCTTGCTACCTCATCGAAAATGAATTAGGAAGTCAAGACAGACTAACTGAGTACTTAAGCATTATATATAAAAGGCACTTCATTACAGGAATAACTAATTTGTTTTTTTTACTAGTTGTCATGACTACCAGTATGGTTACTGAATATAATAAATTAACACGTAATGCATCACTTAGAACAAATAATTTGTAAGACAACTCATGCTTTGCTTCGCTTAAACTCAATTTTGAATCCAACACAAGCTTGCACTAATGCCGCTTGACATTAATAATTGTGATATGCATAAAATAATTCATCTTGTGCAAAGATAATTGCATTCTGTTCTACCCGCTACTAAATCACGCGAGTTTGTCAGAGATACACGTTGCACCAATCACTTAAATGTGTGTTGCGCTGTATTACATAAATGTAGCGGTATAACAATAAACTGTACGAAATGTAAAACGCATCGTTTACCAATAGTAGGTATCTTGTACCATCTGTGGATGCGCTTGAGAAGCGAAATAAATTAACAAATACCCATAGACAACGACAACAGGATGCAAGCAACATAAGCATGCCTCTATTCTATTATTGATTTTCCGTGAATTTGTTCGGCGTCCTAATCTTCATTTGACAAATGCGTGTTCTAGTTCTGATGTTATTCTCAGCGTAACATCTACTGTTCCAAGCTGCGAAATGAACACGCCTTTGAGCTATATTCATGGCTTATTCTATAGTCAGATATTGAATTCAATCCAGGCCCAACCGAGGACACTATCATGATACTTAAAACTATAAAAGAGGCTAAACATGAAATAAACTGAAGTTGCGTCCCTGCGAACTGATATGCACACACATAAACGTGAAATTGATAATGTCGAAGTAAAAGTTGATAAGGACGAACTAAAACACACAGAAGTAAACCAGAAATTAAAATTAGTTGAAAACAAGTTCACAAATATCGAATATAAAACGCTTGTTCTGCAAACTTATATAGCAATATTGTCTATGAACGATGAACGCACTCGTAAGAGGCGTGCTATGTTAGAGCAATACGCACATAGGCTTGATGCGTACATGCTTAAATGTTCTCAATTAGTTTTCCGGGCTCCTGAACGTCGAAAAGATAACTGTCACTTACCGAACGTCATAAACACTCTGTTTGTTCTGCTTAATGAAGATGATTATTCTTTAGAGCATAATATAGAATAAGCAAAACGCATTTGTGAAGACAAAATAACTAAGAGCATAGAATGATAATTTTAGATTTCAAGAACGCTGCTGATACATTTAAACTTTCAAATTCCGTGATAATCTGCGAGTTAAATGCATATTACGTATTTCTAATGATCTCTTTTATTCAAAGGCAGCAATTACACGATTTTTACAAGCAGCCGGAAGATGACAGACCAGATATAAACAAGTCTCGCGATAAACAGATGACAAAACTATGTCAGCGCCACCGTGACTTAATTGATATACCCTAACTTCGAGTATTGGAGGTTGGATTATATTGGTGCCGTCCTTATCTAGAGGATACCAACGTATGCATGAACCATATCAATTGACAATATCAAATCAGTCCGTTATACATCCCGAGGATACCAACGTATGCATGAACCATATCAGTTGACAATATCAAGTCAGTCCGTTATACATCCCGAGGATACCAACGTATGCATGAACCATATCAATTGACAATATCAAGTCAGTCCGTTATACATCCCGAGGATAACAACGTATGCATGAACCATATCAATTGACAATATCAAGTCAGTCCGTTATACATCCCGAGGATAACAACGTATGCATGAACCATATCAATTGACAATATCAAGTCAGTCCGTTATACATCCCGAGGATAACAACGTATGCATGAACCATATCAATTGACAATATCAAGTCAGTCCGTTATACATCCCGAGGATACCAACGTATGCATGAACCATATCAATTGACAATATCAAGTCAGTCCGACATACAATGTATTCATGTCTTAACCATGTAGCTGTTCATGTGAATGTATTTATTTCGGCATTCGGGTGGTTGTGTATTTTGTAGGTGACATCTACTGTTTGAATTCTTCATAAATTGTATCGGTTCAATGAATTGCTGCAGACGGAGTACAATTTACTTGCATTTAACAAAAACTGAATGTCTTCATGGACGAGTGAAGAACTCGTCAATCATGTGATATATTATTCTACACCATGGGACATAGACTGACACTGTACTCAAAACTTATTGACAATTCAATTCCCAAGAAATACTGCTTTTGTAACTGCTAATGGAATGCCAATAACGACAGACACAAAGACGAATTGCATCAATTATGGCGTTGTATAGTAAACGTCCCTTCATTATCGCTAATACAAAAGATTTACTGTTCCTTAGACATTACCACATGGTAAAGTATACTGGTAATAATGGTTACTAAGAGCAATGACCCATAATAATTTAGATGTTGCAATGTTAAACAAATTGTTTTGTTAAATCTAAAGACACACGAGTAAATTGTAGCGGCAGATCAAATGTCGCTTGTCATACTGACCTCTGGTACTTATTATTAATTTAATAGGCGTTTGTATTCAGAAGTATTGATTCTTTTAAAATTTGCTGTTGGTAATGCCAATGTTAAACGTTGTCAAACTCGAAAATGGATGGCAAAAATGCGGCCGATTCAAGAAACATTTCGCCAATACGAATGAACATAGCAATGAACCTAGCGAATACATTTATGATTACTGGTTTGGCAAGATTTTGGTCTAATGTGAAACAATCGTACGCGAAGGTCATCTTTAACTCGGGATTTTTTGCAAATAAAAACAACGAAGTGTAGGACTCGTAGTTATTACACAATTTTATCAAAGCATTTCTAAGCTTGTTAACATATTTGCAAAGAAATCCTCACCGTTGGCAGTATTTTTGAATTTACTGGATTTGTCCTCTCGTTTAGACCATAAATACGTTTATGTTCCAACTTTCTTCTGGAATACGCGTATCTCAAAACGTAATTATGCTATTTGATGCGACACTCTCTCAAATGAAACACATTCATGAAAATATATATGCTAAACAACTCCTAATTTCATTTCCTGTTCGCAAAATATCCTCTTCCAGAATGTCTAAATAAGGTCACAGAAAATTACGAATTTCGAAAAGACTACTATTAATTCAGTAACGTGAATATTTGTGATTTGGGCGGTTTGAAACTCCCGCATGACTATCAAAGTAGACAAAATGTTCAGCCGCTTGATTGAAGTAATATCGACAATAAGGAGTGTCTGAGCTAAAACCCGCACGACAACAACATTTTGTCTGATTTATATTGATAGACAAGTGGGTGTTTTCCCTTGTTTACTATGTCGATTGTTAATTCAGAAGCTCTAATGTTTGTTTGTTTTATTTATGTCAATACATAATTATTTCGTAGCATTTCCTCTTGTTTATATTGCTTTTTCTATTTACGTATATTGACGCTGCCATAGATTCGTTAAGTCTGTTAAAAATCGTGAACCTGTTTCGACCAATGCATTCAACGAATTTGGAACTGATTTATCTGATCGAGTGTTTATGAAGTATATTTGCATGCACTTGTATTGCTTAGTGATAAGGATGGAAGAAGTTGGTATGTGGTACGCTACATTCACAAGAATTCCCAAATAAATCTAAGGTATACATAGCTAAGAGTTGAGAAGTTGTAAGGACGAACACCAATGGGGAACGAACGATCAGGAATTACCTGCTTGATTATTATACCAGACAAAACTATCTTCTATCTGACCAAATGTTTGAAATATATTGAATTTTTAGGAGAACACATCAAGTATATTCAGATTGTATTGTACTTTAGAAATTTTGAAAACGAGGCAGCAGTAAGCGAGTGACAAATATATTTCGTCAGGGACTCACGTATTGGAGACGTTTGTGTCAATAAGTCTTTGATTGTAGTAGATGTTTGCAATATGTATCTTGAAATAATATATCACTGCAGAAAAAACTTAATATATATATTGTTTAAATATTTGCTTCATTACAAAATATGCATTAAACTGTTTTGTAAACACAAACATTAACCGTTGAAAGAAAATAGGTTTGTTCAGCCTTCTTAACACATTTAGTCTTATACTCTTTGTTCTGACTCCTGCGTTCCCCAAAATAGACACTTCATCAAGTTTTCATTGAAAATTATCATTATTGATACTGGCATTGATGAAATTGTTCATGCATTATTTGCTCCGGGTTATTCTGCCATTCTAGAATATCATAAAATGCTTATCAGATTGAGTAGACATGAAAGGTCTCAAAAGACATTCATGCATTATCCAGCGTCACCTAAGTGCACACTTAAACATGAACGGGATAAACATCATTTCAATTATCCAATCTCTTAAGCAAGATATCTGACGTTTGAGCTTCATGGTGAGCAATACACCAATACCAACTGCTTAAACTATACAAGACAGTGTCCTCTCTTAATCACTATAAATATTTTCAATACTTGACACACGATTTTATTGTTAACACGATAACAGGTAAAAGTCCATACATTCCTCTTCCAATGCGACATAGACTTTTCGCCACGAATGTTTCGTGAAATTTTCGACAACAGGCAAAACAAGAAACTCGTTAAAATAGTTATTTGTCGTGTTTCGACTTTTCGCCATGTCGCCCCACCAGCCCGGTAACACGACATGGTACAAAACACATACCATACTTTTGCGAGGAAATGATGTAAATTGCTAATAAATATGTTATTGCAGCATTGATTAAACTGTTAACGTTCTCTAAATTTTAACTCAGTGGCATTAAATACGTTTTATACAGTGACATACTATATATTGAGATATAATCGACAAGTTAGTGGTAGAATCTCAAGATTTATAGCGTAGTTAATTTATTATAAACAGTAATTTACTTCAGTAGTAACATTACAGTTGTGAAAATTTTCCCAATGATACAATTTTGTAATAAAATTATTCTTGCATGCTGATTTTAGATTAACAGTTTGTTGCGAGTTCCATTGTTCACGTGTTAATATTATTTGTTACTGAATCAGTAAAAATATACTGAGATTTTATTTTGTGTTCGCTTACATTAATATTTACTGACAACTAAATTATTTGCCTGAATTAATTCCACATAGCATTGTTTGCTATCTATAAAAGTGAAAAATATATATAGCAAATCCATATTCAGATATCAGAACTTCCTTGACAGATTCAGGCAGAATATAATAGATGAGGCACAAACAAGAAGGAACACAAAAAAAAACAAATGGACCAGGGGCACAAACTTGGAGTCAAAGAAATAAAGACAAGGGAAGTAAACAACACCATCGTCATCAACACCATCGTCATCAGACTACGAAAAAACTGAAAATGAAACAACACAAAAACAACAACATAATTAAGGTGAAACAACGGCTTGCATGGTTTGAATTGTCGGTAAAAGAAGGATAAAGTTGTTACAGGGACCGCCACACACGAAACATTAGGAGTTCAGAAGATGCACGAACAAACATCTATGAGCATAAGACAGTAATGCATTGTCTCGCAAATAATCAATTCAACCTGACAGTACTGTATGAGGGGACAGCAAGGCAGTCGTAGTTTTGGGCTGGCACTGGATTAACGGCAATTCCACTGTACCTTAACGACCTAAGTTGATGTTGCAGTATTGAATACACGTTTACTATGTATCAGTCAAATGGGTACCATTTTCCAAAATAACATTGTTATTATTTCACTTAATATACATTTTTCTGAACTTAAGGGTAAAGAGAGGTATTTGCTAAAATATTTTGATAAATTAGTAATCGATACTCTAAATTTCAGTTTACATTTACTAGATTTGAAAACATGGCAATGAAGTGATTTTGAATTAGAAACTAAATGCCCTAGGGAAACATGTCGAGTCCCCTAATTGTCAACAGAGGAAGAAAATACAGTTATATAATGTTGTATATATATAGTATACCTAACTTGTACCTTTGCCCTCTAAGTGTGATATTGATCTTTGATGTACGAACACAGGTCTTGTGCACGACACACGGTCTCTTCATGGTGAACATTTGTAACTAGTGATTTGAAAATCTCCTTATAAACGACAGTGTCATATTCCGGACAAGACGGTTTTTTACCCATTCATTTTTTGACGTTCGACCTCCAATAGTGACCTTGACATTTGAGTTACAGAAACGGGTCTTGCTTAACACACAGAATCATCATGTGACCTTGACCTTTAAACTTAAATCATATTCTGATAAATGACAGTGTAATAACCCGTCATGATGTTTTAGACCCATTTTTGACGTTTGACCACTGAAAGTGACTTTTGAGCTACAGACATTGGACTTGGGTACAAGACACCGTCTCATCGTGGTAAACATTTGTGCCAAATATCTAGAAAATCCCAAACTAAATTACTGTGTTTTATTCAGGACAAGATGTTTTAGACCATTTTTGACGTTTGTCCTCTTATTTTATCTTTTGAGAAACAGGCAGGGATCTTATTAGCAACACATCGTCTCATCATGGTGAACATTTGAACCTAGTAATTTAAAGCCCCAAACATGTCAGTGAAAAACAACGGGCAAGCTCTTTAGACCCAATTTTGACATTTGACGTCTAAGTGTGACATGACCTTTGGACGCGGGTCTTCTGTGCGACACGCCGTCTAATATTGGTGAACATTTGAAAATCCCCCCAAAAATGACAAAGTGATGGTCCGGACAAAACAAAAACGGACACACGCAAGCTCGCACATATACATACGCATGCATGTACGTACATACATAGAACCGCCATTAAACTCATCACAAGCGGACTCAACAAAGATTGCTTAAGGTGGCTTCATGTTTAATTTTCGAAAAGTTTTTTCACCCTCGAAATGTGGATAAGGTACCTGAAAGTAAACGCTTAGTTTCACTTGATTTAGCACGTTAAATGTTGACTATCATGCTGATGCTCATGATTAGGAGAACGGGAAATATGAAGCACGTTTGAAGTTATAGGATGTCAAGTAAGACATTTATTGAGCACTAAATACTAATAAAATTGACGCTGAGCTTGTAAAATGAATTAGTTCTGCCGTTCAGGACGAGTTTAGATTTTGTCTAGAAAATTAATAAAGTTAGATTTGTACAAACCTTCAAGAATGTGTATTCCTCAGCGTGCATATTAAGCGGACTTGGTTCAATTATCACCCTGCGTTAGACGTAGGTGTAACAGAGCTTACAAAGCTTTGGAAGATGTTGAGAAAGTTTAGAAAACGTCATGATTATTATGAAATATTCTTACAGCTGACGAATTTGTTCTTTGCTTACTCTTGTGTCATGTTTGTCTTTGTGTACATGTACATACATGTGTACGTTATGCCTGATACTTTTTGGTGAATGTGCAAAAGTATGTTGCATTTAATGCTCGGCATTTTTATCCGATGTGTTGGGATGTCGTGTGTGTTGTCTAACGGTACAGTCATTGAAACAGTCACAATGTGTGATTTTTAGTTCTTTTGAGAAATTGTCAATATCTAGATCGGTTTAAGTGCAAATTGCTCAAAAGTTTATCTTGCAAAATTATAACCGTATACCGACCGTGACTTAAAACAAATGAGTTTATCGTGCGCGCATTGGTTCGTTTACACCAGCGAGACCGAGACGCAAACGTGGAAAGTACGCTTCTTATTCAGCCCATTGTCATGGACCTGATATACATCTGCATGCGTTTGCTTGCTGTTCATTTATATTGCTGCTTCTTTCTGCGGTACACATCGGACAAATAGCAAATAAAACTGTTGGAGAACTATTTGTGAATACTAGTAATGTATGGTGTTCGGTACCTGCCACAGCTAGTGGTTTCAAAAGCAGTATGTACGTGTGTATTAACAATCCAATGAAGTATTCGAGTTATACATCATACTCGGATCGACTGACTATGTTATCATCTGATATCGAGGTAAATCCTGGACCTACATACGACACTCAGCAGATACTGATTGCTATTGAGAGGCTCACTAGACAGACAAATGACCAACATAGGGAGGTAAAGGATGAACTTGTGGCCGTTAAAAGCGAACTAGCAAACGTAAATTCACAGATAGCTTCTCTGAAGTCGAATGTTTCTACCATTCAAAAAACACAGTCAACATTTGAATGTAGAATTTCTGAAGATGAATCAAAATTAGACAGGGCCAAATATGATACTGATATTTGCATTGAAGATATGGCCTCATTATCCTACAAAGAGGAGAAAACATCCGAGAAAACTGATTTGATGGAAAACCAGCTAAACTTCATCGAACGGGAGCATCGACGAAGTAACTCACGTATATTTGGTTTTCCTGAAACGGAAAACGAAACCCCAAACGATACAATAGCTGCAGTGATAAAAAGTGTCCTAACTATAAATAGTGATGAAAATGATGAAAATGATACTCACGAAAGTACACTGTTATTTGCAAAAAGGCTTTACGAAGTAAGGGTATACGAATATCGAATGATCTAACCACTAGTGAACGTGCAAAGTTAGAAGACCTGAAATTACGTAGCAAAAAGGGTTACTTTAAGAAAGGCCAATTAGTCATTTTGCCGCATCAAGACGCCGATGAACCTGTGCAAACTCGTGTGTTTAAAAGAGCGTTTCGTAATTTATCGCAAACTGCAAATATTGAAAATACTGACTCTACTGATATTGATAATGATAGTTTTGATGGGTTTGTTAACAATCAAGTTGACTAGGATAGCGGTCAAGGCCTTACACAGCAGCTAGATAATTTTAAAATTTTGTCATGGAATATATATGGTTTATTGAATAAGTATATGAACGCTACACTTTGTGAATATTTAAATACATTTGATTTAATCGGACTGCAGGAAACATGGATAGCAGATTATATGACAATTGACGGATTTATGCCCGGTTATACATCGTTTGTCTGCAATGCTAAGCATTCAATAAGGGGAGGTCGTAATATGGGAGTTTATTGTATACCTTAGAGACAATTATGTTAAACATGTACACAGAATCGTTGATGATTTTGAATTTGGTGTGATCTTAAAATTTGGCAAACAAGTATTTTCTGCGAGCAAAGATTTAGTTTTTGCTTCTATATATAATCCACCACAGGGATCTCATTTTTACGGAAATGTTATTAGCAATGGATTGACTGATCTTGAAAATGTTTTCTGCAATGCTAATGACACTTTTACAGAGTGTACTATATTACTAAGTGGCGATTTCAATGCTAGAACTGCTCACATTGAAGATTATATTGTCCAATATGAAAATATTCCGGGACTTGATGAATTTAATGAAATACTTGATAATACAATAAATACTCAGAGATCGTCGTGTGATACTACTGTAAATAAGTTTGGGCGTGATCTCATAGCATTCTGCAAGTCATATTCTTTATATATTATGAATGGCCGTATAGGACACGATCAAACATATGGAAATTTTACATGTATAAATTCTCAAGGATGTAGCGTAGTTGACTATTTTATTGGAAATGACGATATGTTTAGCAAAGATTGTGATATGCGTGTAGGTCTAAATTCGGAAAGTGACCATTTACCTTTAGAATTAGACTTGCCATTGCTAAAACTGGCGAATGGTATGGTGGCAAATGTTAATAAGCCCACTCCAATTACCAAAATACACATACATAAGGATGAAGCTACAATCTATAATGACCTTTTAAGGAACAGTGTGCTGTCTGGTGAGTTTGACCAGTTGGATAAGGCGATTGACAATAAAAGTGTTGAAGTCGAAACTATTGTTCAATTGTTCGAAAGTTGTATAATAGGCATTTCTAAACCGTTCTCAAGAGTTGTTATACGAAGATTCAGAAGGCCAAATAGCTGGTTCGATAATGATTGTAAATGTTTGAAACGCAATACTAATAAACTGTTGAGAAAATTCCGGTTAACAACAACTTATTCTGATCTCGAGGCATATCAAGAATGTAAAAAACAGTATAAATGTTTGTGTAGAGTTAAGACATACAATGCCAGTAAACAATTAATAAATGACTAAGACGCTTCAATTCACAACCCGAAGTCCTTCTGGAGTCAAGGAAGCAACTGGTAGACCTGTCAACAATCATTTCAGAGACTTATTTAATCTAACTGACATGTCTGAAAATGGTAATAACATTAACATTGATGAGGATGTTCAAACTTTGAGTGAAACCGAATCGGCTCTCTTAGATAATGAGATAAGTATGTCTGAAGTGGAGGTAGCAGTGCAAAATATTAAAATAAGCAAAGCTACTACGGGTTGTATTCTACCAGAACATTTAAACTATGGTGTTACTATTTTGTTACCGTACATTGTAAAATTGTTTAATAGATTATTTTTGTCTGATATATATCCTGAATCATGGACTCGTGCTATTATAGTGCCTGTGTATAAGAAAGGAAATATAAATAATGCAGATAATTACAGGGGTATTGCTTTGATAGATGTTGTTAGTAAGGTTTATATAAGTATACTGGAAAAACGAGTAACTTTTTTGCTGAATCTTTTGATAAAATTACAGAGGCACATGGTGGTTTTCGAAGAGACTATTGTACTGTAGACAATGCTTTTATATTGTACTCTATCGTTAGCAAGTATCTGTGTAAAAAAAGGAAAAAGTTGTATATTGCCTTTGTTGACTTTAGAAAGGCGTTTGATTCGGTGCACAGATTGGATCTTTATCATGTTTTGTTTAGATACCATATAAGAGGTAAACTATTGAATGCAATTCAGAGTGTTTATAAATCAGTAAAAATGTGTGTTAAGTGTAATGATGAGCGTACAGAATATTTCGAATGTCCAGTTGGCCTTAGACAAGGCTGTAATTTAAGCCCTATTTTGTTTACATTGTTTATAAATGAATTATATGTTGAACTGTCTAAAGTGGGTACGCGTGGAGTACAGCTGACACCATCTATTGTCGAGATATTCATGTTAATGTTTGCAGATGACGTGGCCTTGTTAGCTGATACCATTTATGGATTACAGTCGCAATTGAATACACTCGTGCAATTTAGCCACGACTATAAACTGACCGTTAATATTGAAAAGACAAAGGTAGTCGTATTCAAAAATGGTGGCAAGTTAGCAAAAAATGAAAATTGGTTTTATGATGGAAAGCGACTAGAATGTGTAAACGGTTTCAATTATGTTGGCATTTATTTTAGCAATACTTTGTCTTTACAAAAAATGGCAGATTGTGCAGCTAGCAAAGCCAAACGAGTATTGGTGTATATTTTGTCAAGTTTGTTTTCTCTACCAACGATGTCACAGAAATCGTATTTTAAAATATTTGACTCAAAAATATCATCAATTATCTTGTATGGTGCTGAGATATGGGGAATGGAATATATGTATCCCATTAAACAAGTACAAATATATGCTGCTAAACGCGTTCTTAATGCTCCTTTTAAATCATGTAATGCGTCTATAATGGGTGACGTGGGACGTTTTCCTATACAAATTTACTCTGCTAAAAATGCATTAAATTTTGGCTACGATTATTAAATATCGACAATAATAGATATGTTAAATTGTGTTATTTGATGTTGAAACAGTATGATAGTCTAGGATATGTTATTTGGGCAACCAAAGTTAGGTTGTCATTGTATAGTTATGGGTTTGGTTATATTTGGGATGCACAGGGTTGTGATAACCATAAGTTATTTTTGTATAAGTATGTACAAAGACTAAAGGACCAGTATAATATATGCAAAACTGGAACCAAGAATGTTACAATAACCGGAAATTGTCTACCTTTTATATCAATTTTAAAACTACATTTGGCACAGAAGCTTATGTTGTCGCAGTTGATGTCAAAAAGTTCAGACGAGCACTTGTCAGTTTTCGCTCTTCGTCACATAATTTAATAATAGAAAAGGGTAGACACGTTGGGTTACTGAGACATGAACGTTTATGTAAATATTGTGTCAATGTTGTTGAAGACGAGTACCATTTTCTGCTGATATGTCCTCTTTATAATGATATAAGAATACAGTACATTTCCAAAAAATATTTTCTATTGCCAACTATCAACAAACTAAATGTATTGATGGCCAAGTCCGACGTAGGAACAATTCAAAAGGTAGCAATGTTCCTTTACTATGCTTTTAAGAAAAGGGATCACTTTCTAACAAACTGTAATTAAATACTTGCATTGTTCAATACGATTATTATTGATAAAACATTTTCATGATTATGTACATGTAAGTATAGGTTGTAGCTCGTATGTTGGAATTATAAGCAAGGTAAGTGCAAGGGAGCGTTAGCGACCGCAGCACTTGATTTGTTTGTAGTTCTAACATGCGAGTTATAGCCGGCTAATAGTTACTGTATAAAAACCGTTATATTATATACCCTGGTGTGGTCATGTATTGTATTTGCATAACAATGTATATATGTTATACTCTTAATGGGCCGGAGGCCATTAACGCAATAAAACATTGATTGATTGAGTGATTTGAAAATCTCCCTATAAATGACAGTGCCATATTCCGGACAAGACGGTTTTTGACCCATTCATTTTTTGACGTTCGACCTCCAATAGTGACCTTGACATTTGAGTTACAGAAACGGGTCTTGCTTAACACACCGAATCATCATGTGACCTTGACCTTTAAATTTAGGACACATGTCTTGCCGCGATGCACTTAAATCATATTCCGATAAATGACAGTGTCTTAAAACAAATGAGTGTTAAAAACTGGAGCTGTTAAGTCGCTTAACTACGCATTTGTGCAGCAAGAGCCAACTAATTAACACTGACTTCCTGGTTATGAAATGATCTATAGCATGTTGACAGCAATAGTGAATTTCAGAAGTCGCATTTTGTAACGCGACACAGAGTTTTCTATAAGCCATTTATGTCATGCATCTTTTCACATTCAAAATGTTGCGTGACGTTACGCATTCACAACACGATTTACGAACAAGTGAAACTTTACAACAATTATGAAAATTGCAGTCTTAGGATTTAGACAAATGGATATTTGACATGGGGATTAGTTTTTGATCGATGACTGCTTTGGGTAAAAAATGAAGAGTTGTCCAGGAATTGCCTCATTCACTAGGCAACACGGAAATGTAAATATAAAAGACATAACGAAACGGTCTAACAAAACAGTCGTACATGTTGTAACTTAAGGGAGCTGAATTGAAAAGTGTACAATCTTAAAGCAGGACTACCTTTGGACCAAGCCCGTCAAGTTCAGTCAAAATCCACATAGTAGTTTAGGTGATGTTTATATTTTCCACTATTTGCACATAAGGAACAAAACCCCAATTCCGGACGACTAAGTCTTTAAACGGAACCTTGATGTATATAATCATGGAAGAGGATTACTAGACAACGCTACATATCAACTAGCAAAGCTCTACTCCTTATGATTTTGGACTAGAAAAGTTTGAAACTATTGTAGCTGCTTTGACCTACTTATGTATCAGACCTAAACGATTTATGTTACTGTAAAAGAGTACTAACCCAAAAAATCATTTATATGACGTTTGATCAAATTCATTCAGCGTCTGAGGAGATGTCAACTAAAGACAGTGTTGACACACGACGCCGCACAACATTCAATCCTTATAGCTCAACATGTGCGCTTCGTGCAAGGTCGCGTTAGATGTAAAATGTTCATGCTAAATAGAAATACCAATCGGATATACGTACTGATAAACGCAAAGTTTGGTTGTTATCTCATGAAAAAAATCGGTTCAACAATAAAGTTCATGTTTTGTCGCTAACATTATATTCAATATTTGGTGAAACGATTCAGAGTTAAATAACACCCATTGGAATTCTGGAATCTTTGGCTCAAGTTCTGTCTCGATGTCAATTATGATACAATTGTATGACATGTAAGTTTATTTTAGTTGTTTCCACAAGATATGACATCATTGATTATTGATTAATGATTTGTACTTTGAAGCAATATACAAACAATGCGTGGAAACACAACATATTGATCGGTTAATCACTTTATCGTAGTGTTTGGTATGTTTCCAAGTATTTCGGTTATTTGTATTTGTAAATATGTTGGGAAAATTACTACATATTCATTAAGGGATCTGGTACAAGATGATAGCTGGTCAGTATATATCATACCTTTATCGTCCTCGCCAGGCAGGTACGATTTCTACTGATCAGTGTCTTCCGCATGTTGCAACCAAATGACTTTTGAACGAATATCACTTGTATTTGGATTTACAGTAGCAAATAAGATGCTATTCGAGTGGATATGAGTACGTCTTGTTATATTAAAAGAATATTTGTCTTGAGATATTGTCAATGGTGGTTGTGCACGTCATAAACGAGTGCGTGGAGCGTGGTCGTATGGACGAAACATACCTCGAATCTGTTAACGGATTGATGTGGAAATTTGGGTCCAGTGTATCTTCATGTATCACCAGATTTTCATAAAAGTGTGCTTTGCTCCCTTTTTCAAGAACATTCACACCCAATCCACCTCCGAAATATTTGGTGCGAATGCTCTCCAAAACGGGATGCAACCTATGAATGTATTACCCATTTTACAAGCAATGAGAATATTTCGCGGGAAATATGAAGACGACGATTCGATTATTTATCGCAAAGAATACATTTATTTTTGTCCAGATGCTTACTCTCAAGGGATCGTTCTTTGGAAAGCAGTTGTCAGCCGCAAACCTCTGCGCTACTGCATCAAATTAGTTGCTCAACCTCTAGGGATAATACATTGATGTGTCCTGCATGTTCAAGTTAAAATCATGTTTTTCTTAAATCGCATGATGTGTCCCATTATATCTGCATGCGTTTTTGCTCGGACGGACGTTATAAAATTGTTGAGGTTATAAAATTTTCTAAATGGCTACAACGGACTGAACTGCGTGTATTTAATGCATGGTGAAATTCTTGTTTTATTAGCATATCTTTAGATTAAGTGTCATATTGAAGTCATTAAAGGGAACAAAGGGAAAGTTTTTTGTTCTTTTAAGTTCTCGTATTCTGAATTCATCCCCGAAAAGAGCGCACCTTTAAAGAGAAACATAAAAGGTTTGTGCTTAATTGGTTCGCCTTCAAATCACAATTCGTGGGATTTGTTTTCAGATATTAAGGAAATATAGTTTTCAGGTCATTTCCTGCCCAGTTTCGGCCTATTGCTGCCAGCCGTATTGACTTTTCCTGTGATCGTTTTCATCCATTAATCCCCCCCCACCTTCACTGTCCACTTTGATTCTCCTAGCTATTCCTTATAGTCTGCCATGCCATTCCTTGTGCCTCTGTTCCTTAGCGTATGTACCCTTTAACCTCCGCAAGTACCTTATGTTTTCCCGGAGGTCTGCGTGGGGAGGCACTGTCTTATGTATGTGGCGTCCTTGTAGCTACTTCTTCTCTCTTTTTTAACCCATTATATAGAAATATATGTATTAATTCTACATTTGAGTTAAATCGCAAATTTTGAAGCCCCTGGGCACACACGTTCGAGAAAATGTTTATTGCATATGTCGCTGTCAGGCACACTTGCAAATTAACATGTGTTATAACAGTAAACAATTAAATTCACCTTATCAAAAGTAGTTCCGTTACGAAAGAACTCAAACAAGACTGATGACGAGCCCAAATGACTGATGGATCAAGTACTGCCAGGTTTTCTTTAATTTCCTTTACCGTCATTTAATGATGGTATATGTTGTAAAGGTGCTGGCGAATGTTTGCTTTCTTCTTTCGATTCTCACTGTAGTCATTTATCAACTTCACTTCGCCCAAGGTCACACTTATTCAACAACCCAACCCCAACAGCGAGCAGAGTACATAAACAATTACCGCTTGAAAACTCCCAAACATGCGATTAGGAAATATTTAACTTCGGACATTATTTTACAATTGAGTAGCTCTTATGGTCCTCTTGTAAACATGCTTTCTTGTACGCAATTGTATCTGTGAGACATGCACTAGACCACGGATACATTTCTATTATTCATGTTTCCTTGTAAGTATTAGCCTTACTACCTCATGTATTTATAGGATGGCCATCAATACAGAACAATCGATGGCTGTGATACCACCAAAAGCTGTCTAAATGATAAAAATATACATAGCAGTGATATTATATCTTTCCAGTATCTTAATATTTATTTTAGGGCGATGAAAATGGCCCATTGGCAGTTTCGCATTATCAACTGATTATACTCATTACTGAACATATTTGGTTATCTGGATATTATTTTCTTAAGTAGTTTTTTTTCCGGGATCATATCTAATTATCTAGACATTATTTCGTTGTGTTATTGATTTTAAGATTGTGTTGCCAATCCAAGTAAACAACAATTTTCTTATTTTCTCAATATTTACATAAGGAACATAATAAATACGAAATTTATGACAACTTTCATAATTAACTAATAGGAAATTTAAGACAACTACCATCATGGACTTTTGTTTTATTCCAGCACAATGTGCATACCATGTAGCATCTATGTCATTCAATGGGACCACTGTCGAGTCATGTATTCACTTCATTTAAAATTATGTTTTAAATACCATAGGATAACATTTCTTTATTGTTAGTTTTGTAGACTAAACTATGCCAACTTCCTTATTTCGTTTAGTATTCGTTCTACCATGTCATTTTTTGCGCCTCTGTTCAATAATGTATGTATCCTTTAGCCTCCTCAAGTGCCTTATGTTTTATGGAGTGTTGTTTTCCCGGATTTCGGTGTGAGGAGGCAATGTCTTTTGTATGTAGCATTAGTCCAGTAGCAATTTATTCGCTCTCTTGTACAGTTTGTGGAATGTATTGGAATTGTACTTTCGTCGTCAAATTGTACATACTTCATGTACTTGTTCTATACCTTCAATGAATTACCGACGTATGGAAGGACGACCAGTGCGACCTTTCAAAACCATTATCGTCTTGATTGTGAATACTTTAATAGCCGTGTTGATCTAGTTATAATTCATAACACGTTTCGTTGCCATCACCATCAAGATTTGTATATTAAATAGACGCTGTGTAAATGTAAAAAGTCCATATTAACTAACACACGTAAAAGTGCCTGTGTGTGTACATGTAAAAATGTTTCGTGCGCATGAAATGATAAATCCAAGCAAAACCACTTATTGACGTAAAACTTTTGCATACAACTCAGTGAAATGCGCTTTTGTAACATCTTATGCCATTTCTTGATTTCGATTCAGATATTAAAATTGATATATTACATGTTAAAACTATTTGCAATTGTATCCCCATCACAGTTTCCTATCTGAAATGAAATCAAGAGCTTGTAATTATATTTTGTATTAGTAGGCTGTAGAATCGTTCATCATTCTGTGCATAAATGTATCACATCAGTGCATCTAAATGTCTGACAACAATAACACGATAAATACATTATTAATCAGACATTTATCCCCACTTTATCAAATACAGCAGTCTGGCAATATATGACTGATGCAAAGACAACTACATTATTGGGGTTGATACTCTAACATTAGCACATTGTTGAAATATATTAGAGGTTACTGATCATTCATAAACCGATAAATACTTAGCTATATTTACACACACCTGCTTCTAAAAATTCAAGGGAATACATCTTACATACAAGAAACCCGGTAAATGCAAAGGAATCCGGTTTTAAACATTGACCGGAGTTATAAGAACGTACATCTTGGAACTCTAGTGAAATACGTTCTGTTTAGGTAACAGAGCCTTTACTTATCTCGTGCACTAAATGATACAATAATTTATGTTACCTGCATCATCATAAATATCAACCAAACTTTTCTAAATATGTAAGCTACCTACATAGCTACGATCGTTATATCTGTCCTATATTAACCAGGGTTTTGAAGAAATCCAGCTTTTTAGAATGGTGTGTGTCGTTGGGTGGGCGGTCGTCAAACTGGGGGTTTCCGGTGAGTAACTTGAGTCCGTTGATCATATTGTCAGCAAACTTGGTGTATAGTAAGAACATGTGGAGAGCTCGCTAGGGATTGCTTTTGGGTTCGTTCCGTCCAAGGTCACTTAAAATTTAAAAATAATTTTTCACTTAATATCTTCGCTATGCGTTGGTGTATTGACATCAAACTTGGTGTATAGTTGCTGCATATATATATAATATATCTAAGTGTGAGTGTGTGTATGCATACGTGTATCACCTACGGCACTTTTGCAGCATTGATGATCATCATGTATTCATTATACAAATAGAGCATTGGTTACAAATAACTAGGTTGAAACCGGGTTTATGGGCATTGCCTATTTCTTGTTATTTCTTATTATGTAGGCAGCGACCTTGACAACGACCCCGTCGACTCAAAATACAAACCCATTGTTATGCTTTCATACACACATGCTATACACCAAGATCAGTGACACTTACGACCAGAGTAAAAGGAATGGACCTTGACCGTCCCTATTCGACGCCGTCATCTCATCCGTCTACAGGCCAGCCCGCCAGAACAACAACCTGTCCCCATCCCAAGACCGGAATTCCTGGTTTCTTTATCGGAGCATACTTTGGTAAGTATGTGTTTAATACTTTTATTATTACTAGTATCTTAACATTATCCGATATATCTGTATTGGTTTGAAGTTTGTATTTATCATGGAATAGTTACGTTTAAAGTGGTTTTGGACTTCGTTGATGTATGTTTTTCTCTTTATGTTAGTCAATTGTTATGGAAAATGTACAAACAAATAAAAAAAAAACTTGAATTGTTTCCGATAGATAACAATGACACACTGACTGACAATAAGGACTAATGTTTATTTTTTTATAAATCGTTTTGAATAGTCATTCATTACTCCTTCTGTTTTCTGATTTAACATAGTGCATATGTTATCTTGGACATTCCATGTATGCTAGAAAACATGCGTACATTTCTTCTATAATGGTCACATGTGTAATATATCATACATGGGTTGTACTGCTTCGTATTTATGTAAAATAGGTGTCATTCCATTTATGTGGACTTAATGTAGTACTTGACATTTTTAAGTGCACCAGGTGCTATATATTCATAATTGAGCAGAGATAATGATGTTGTGTTCACTGACCGTACAACAATGCAACGGAGAAGAAACCAAACTGAGATCCGTATTTTGGTTAAATACTCTATAGCGTTCATTCTTGCATAGTTTTTGTGGAAGTTGAGAGCAGTTTTAAGTGTAATTTTCTAATTGTTTTCTCACAAAATTTACATCCTTTGTCCTATTTGATGATAAAACCTATTTTTCAAACATTTCTCCGTAGAATTGATGATACATTGTTGTGACACATATGTGTCAACGAATACACATACGAGGTCTACTCAATGTCGATATTATATTTGATTAGACGACAGAAGTAATAATTCAGACAGACAAAAATGGAACATTTAAGATTGTAATGTTAATACTGACAATGGTGCATTACACTATTCGTGCTCCTACCTAAAATGAATCTCGTAAATATTTTAATAGTTCATATATGTACGATTTGGGTATTATTCAAAGGATATTATTTTTAAATAAACGACACAAGGCGACGCTACCTCAGCGGGAGGAATGATAATGGATGTGGTCTCTACTACAAAATAATTATGGAACCGATATGGACAGTTGTTTCTGCATGACAAGAGCGTTGGTACTAACCACGCCTGCACTTATAACCAAGCCTATTTAAAAATGAGAATTGATACCAACATGTGTATTGCCGCTACACAGCACTAAACATCTCAAATCCTACATAACATATAGGACGTCGGTTAACGAATACTGGATAACGAATTGTAAATGAATGTTGAGATTTGTTAAAACACCAAACGAGGTGTGTCCCAAAAATACGCTTAAAACGTAAATAACGCCCAGATTAAAAGTCAAATATTCAATGTTTAATTGGATAAATGTTACATTTTAACTATAAAGAGTATATCTAACACATCACAGAAACAACACAGCGCTACAATATCGTGGCAGTTTACGTCATATACTTGACGTTAATGACGTCACTGTTCATCGCCCAACAATTACATTGCATCGAGTCATAACTTTCACAGTACACACGATGGTGTGAAATCATCTGTTTATGTCTATTCACCTAGTCATTAAACACTCGAATTAACCAGTCTCGTGGAAAAGTGCGCACCACTGACAGGACATGTCTGATAAGGTCCTCACGGGCCGTATACCTTGTGCCGTGTAACTCCTTCTTAATGGCCATAAGTACCGCAAAATCCATCGGAGCCGTGTCCGGGGAAATAGTGCGGAATTCGCACAAAACCGAGGAAATCGATGTCCGTTAGCGTGGCGCGCGAGACGTGCGGCGGGGCGTTGTCGTGGTGTAATATAAAATATTCAATCTCAGTCTCGTATGTATAAATTGTTGAGCGGCCTATACGATCCACCATCACCTACAATACACTATGAATCAATAGTAACGTACTTTAAATCCGTAGTCACTCAAGGCATCTTTCCTAATGCTAATACATGTTGTTTGATATCAAAGAGTATAAGAATTTTGATTATTGATCCGAGTGGATGTCACAAAAGTAACAAACTTTTATGATACACACTTTCCGATCATACATTGCTTTTTCTAGGCCAACATTTTGGTAACAAACGTTTCCACATGTCCACGATACATTATGTATAAAGGTAAGGGAGACCTATCGATTCTTAACAATTTGATCATGTCAGAGATTGTACCTATCATACTAGAGGTAGGTACTCGTGTCATAATTGAGAGCACTTGTGCTCGTTTCTACATGGATCATGTCCTAGCGTCCATGTTGTCCCTCTCCTACAAACTCATGGCGTCATTTCAACATTTCAGGAAGACAACGCTAGAGCCCACGTTGCTCTTTAACATCGATTTCATTAGCAACTGGCCCTCAAAAAGTCCGGATTTAAATCCGATAGAACATATTTGGGATGATTTTGATATACCTCTACGGCGACGCCCAAATCCCTTTTGCAACGTCAATGAGCTCCGAGATGTATTACTTGTAATGTGAAATAATATCCCTCAATCCGATATCAACAAGCTTACATACCAATACAACGTCGCAGCTAAGCCGTCTTCATTGTACGTGGTGGTCATACACGTTACTGATGTCAATATTTCAAATCAGACCCCTTCCTAGGTTATATATCAAAGAAAACAATGTAATTGATAATTTCCCCCGATTCAATGTTTTTTAATGAATTGATTAAAAATGATTTTACAATTACAAACATATTTCAAAGCAATCACTCGAAAATGTAAGGAACTATTCCCCATTCAAGTTTAGCGAAAGTTTCTTTTTTGGTTATGTATTTAAACCTATTTTACTATTTCCTCATCAACGCTACGCAGAAGAGTAATCGATGAGTGGTTTGACACTGTAAACTTTCAGTAATTTTTTTAAAACAGCTTGTCCATTGATAAAGATATTTATGAAACATACATATTCGTAGGGCTTAAATAATGTGAAATATCCTTTTAACGAAGTAGACAATGGGATCGGTTTGAAGAATACTTGCGACATTTACACGATCCTACGAGTTTAATACCTTTATTTACTGGAGAGGAGCATTATTTGACACTACTAAGTATAGTATTAGCGTCGTAAATGTTTCCTTTGGGACAACAATCCAGACGTTCTCTTAAATCATTTTTCTTCACTCGAATAAAAAATATTTAATACTATAATAACAATGAACTATACGGTGTTACTAATTCCCGTGCCTTTTTTCTACTGATTGAAAGAGAGATTAAATTAATCCAGGGAACGCCACATGCAAAATACAATGCCTCTTTACACAAACCACCAGAAAACAACAGCCTACAAAACATCAGGCTCTGAGGATGTGCAATGGTAAACAAGTATGGGGATATGGCTGCAAGGAACGGTCTGGACGATCATAAAGAACAACTAAGGAAAATAAAATATTTAATGGAAGACATACATCACCGAACAAGTCAAACAGCCAGAAGGGAGAGGGAATTATAAATAGTATATCAAGCGAAAGAGTTGTACGTTAAGAAAGGGGGATTTAACATACGTCTAAAAGATAAATCACGTCGTTTACATTACTTTTACCTTTTGTGCAACCGACAGACAATACACGCGTGTATCAACAATATTTACAACATAACTAGTTTCCGGCATGTAATTTGCGACAAGATATGAACCATTTTAGAAAAAAAAAAACATACAAAACATTGCAAACAGGACAATATTTATATAATAAATACATCTTAACATAATGAAAACAAGAAATATCCTTAAAAAAGATCGTCGGCGCTTTCAGAAGCAAGCAAATTTATTGCAGTCTGAAGTTCTGATGCGCAACTTAAATGAAGACAAAACAAACTAAGACAACACAATATCAAAGTTAAATTTTCGTTTATTCATTTTTCAAACTGAATCAAATATGTGTCTAAAATACCAAATTGACAGTTATACAAAGTTATGTTAAAGTTAAATTATAACAAGTACGTAGGAGAAAGTGTAAGTAAAGGTACTAGAAAACTTGTGGATGAAAGTTGAAAACACAGTAAAGACTGGCATGTGATAATAACTGGAGAAGTAATGAAAACAAACGATGGTGAGAAAGTGTTTTGAACAATAGTAGTTTGGCTACTTAAAACAGAAAATCTTTGGTAGAACAAAAAACGTAAATCTGTACAAATAAAAGTGTAAATTTGATCATATTCAAACCAAACTATGTATTGCCACGGATCTAGTTATATATTCGTGATATTACTAATCATAAATTGCTAACGTGTGAGGCAGATTTAATCATGAAAGCGGATGATCTACGCTCTTCTACACAACTTGTCTAACTAACGTTGTGGATACTGATTTTATAAGGTATGCGCAAATGTGAGACGACGGTAGATTTCACAAAAAAATAACACATAATAAGAAAAGCATGCTCATGTCAGGTTAATTTAGTTCAAGCGACTCAAAATTAGTCTGATTGTACATTCTGCTGTGATAACCGTTTCTTTACTAATTTGAAGTTGATATTAGTCCACGTGGAGCAGATGTCGGTGGATTTGGATACAATTGTGTTTGTCACCCGGCCGATAAATATCACGACGTTATATTATGTTTCCATATAGTACACTTTGTCGTGAAACTAAACATTTATGTTAATTAACATATATTTATCAGATTAAAGCAATGTAAATGTTCGTGATTGGTACATAAAACAAAGACGGTCTTCTTAATTCCAACTTCGGGGATTTTTCCGTCGGGTCAAATACATGTATATGTAATCTATTAGAAAGTGAAAATATTTATGAACTAAAAAATAGACCCTACGGACAAATATGTTCAAGAAAATATTCATATGTTGTACATTGTATGGACAGTAATTAGCGGTTTGGGGATACTATTAATTTACATTTTATACTAGCGTTTTTGATTATAGTAAATATACAGTCAGGGTCGCGAAAATAGTTGACACTCTTATATGTATATCTTGTTGTTGAAATCCTAAAAGGGGATCAATCTAACGTCTGGTGTAAACATCCACTCAAGCTCAATATTACGGCCACACTAAGCCTTTATCAAGAGCAAAGATCACAGCATTTCACAATATCAATCTATAATAGGTTTGTCAAACTTTTATAAATATATTGATATTGTGAAAAATTGTGTTCTTTGCTCTTGATAAAGGCCCAGTGAGGCCTAACTATTGAGCTTGAGTGGATTGTTGCACCAGACGTATATATACCCCTTCTTTGAGGCAGTGTTAACTGCTGTCATGTTGCTTTCACTCAATATGTTTTCCCAACAATAAATTAGCATTAAAATCGGTAAAAAAAACTAAAAACTCGTCAACTTTCTACATCTAATGTTTCCCCACTTCCCCTGACATCATCAGCTTGGGGGAAGGAAGCATTGACTCTGTATCAGATCTATCATTAATAGCAGTTCGGACAATTTTCACGCATATATTCAAGTTATGTCACACAGTTTCTATCTTTGACCTCTTATCAATGAGAAAGTATTAAGGTTACCTCTATGTTGTGTACACTGGCATATTAAGAGTATCTGCAGCCGAATCTAGATTTCCATTTACCAATTATTCAGTAAGTTAATATGGCAAAATAGGATATGAATTTTATCAACCGGCGATCATTCTCCGAACCTTTACTGACATAGTTAGCAAAACATTTATAAAGTGAAACACGCAATATGTCCCGTACGTCACAATCAATTTAAATATGATAGCCATAATTCGAAAGAAAAACCATTTATTTTGTTTTGAACATTACCCAGTGGCTTTTCAAGGTTTTATGATTAGTTGTGATCGTATTTAGAATTGCAATTGTGCCAATATATTTTGATTAAATGCAATATTACAAGACATTTCAGATAATATATAATACGAAATGCAGAAATAATGTTACAATTTGCCTTGTTATGTGTGTTCCATATAAAATATTACACACCTAGCATTGAATTACAAAAATGTTATTTAAAGTATTCGTAAGAATTTACATTTGAACGTTTTCCACTCTATTTGGTGCCATGTTAATACTTGGAAAACATTTCAGTTGAAAAACGCTGAAAAAACATTTCGCAGGTCTGAAACCTTTTTTAATGTACTGAGTATATATTTACGTCGGAACGCGAACAATATAAAAAGGAATCGAAACCCCACCATTTACGAAATCCATGTTTTTGCGCTATACTAGAATGACGTCATAACACTGATTCAAGTTTGCTTTATATCACTGTTCTAAATGCGTATACATAATGCGAATGCATCTTCATAGTTTCAATAGTCGGCGATAAACAAAAGAAACAACAAATGATGTAGGGCATGCATACTTTACCAAAAAAGAAAATATTCGAGTGTCTCAGTTAAAGGACACATTTATTTAAACACACGTCATGTAGTCACTAGACAATCATCAGTTAATGAACTTAGTCATGATAATAAAAGCGAAATTAAATTGTTCATTCTGCACCGCTGTTGTCATACATTCAATTTCCCGACGGCGAAGTTCAACACCCGACGAAATGATACACGACGAAATTTCTCCATGTCTTTAAAGTCATACATTTTTGTATATAAGTGTCATATTACTTAACAAACACATTTGTGAGCATTATTCTGTCTTGTGAAATGTGAATGAGAATATTAGCGCTATATAAAAGAATTAAGCGTATCAATTTTAACCGTATATTTCTGCTTATGTCACATAAAATCCCAGTCCATTAGATTGGACTGTAAATAAAGTCACGTTTATATAACTGAAATGTATTTCAGATAATGCGTTCTCAACTAAAATTTAGAATTCTCACGAACGAAAATTTGCACTTTTTCTCTGATAAAACAGCAATATAGCATCTAAATGGAAAAATATGCCAGTTTTGTCCCATATGGTAAAATCAGCCAACCGTTTTATTATGCATTCATATTTATGATAATATGGCATCTTTTTGGAGCATTTATGCTATTTCCTTGTTAATATGTGTTTTCAGCATTAAAATGTTGTGTGTATGCTGGTTTTCAAAATAATGTGGACATCAGCATCCAAATATAAGGTAGATGCCAATAATCCCTATTTTCTTGGATTTGGCATCCCAATTTCTTCTGGATGCTGAAATGCTTAAATTTTCTGGATTTGGCATCCCAATTTCTTCTGGATGCTGAAATGCTAAATTTTCTGGATGCTGGTATCCCAAATCCTAATCATTGTCTATGCTGGCTTCTCAGACACTATAGATGCTGGTTTCTGAAATTTTCTGGATGCTGGCATCCCAAACTGTCTGGATGCTAGAATCCACAATTTTCTGGATGCTGTCATCCCAAACTGTCTGGATGCTAGAATCCACAATTTTCTGGATGCTGGCATCCCAAACTGTCTGGATGCTAGAATCCACAATTTTCTGGATGCTGGCATCCCAAACTGTCTGGATGCTAGAATCCACAATTTTCTGGATGCTGGCATCCCAAACTGTATGGATTCTAGGATCCACACTTTCCTGGATGCTGGTTTCTGAAATTTTCTGGATGCTGGCATCCACATCTGTATTGAGCAACTACAAATTACTGGGTACTTATGCTTATGGTAGCCACCTTATAATTGAGTGTACACCAATCTGGCATTCCAGATAAATTGTGGATGATGTTCATTTGATGCTAACAAAACAAAAAAATCATAAATTATTTATTGAAGAATCAATGACAGTCTATACAACAATCTGCATAGTGCAATGAAGCAAAAATGAAATATTCGGACCACATGACAGCAACAATAGTTACAATGAACATAATAACAAATGTATTTCATTTCCCAATGATAATATATACATTTAAAAAGTTGTACAATGTTTTTTTATAATAAATACATGCATGTACAGATATAAACCAATGACAATGTCTATATTCGTGTTGGTACACCATACTGAGCTACGTCACTTTACAAGCTATCCTTTTTAACTGTAATTAATTGTCAAATGAACTACTGTAGATCCTCACTTAAAGTTTAAGACCGCCTCAATAATAAGACCAGTTTTCAAGGGTCCCAAGAATGTTCTTATTATCGAGGTTTTACTGTACGTGAAAGGTCTTTGTCAATATACAAAAATTGGATGCATGCAACTGTTTGCCTGGGAAGCACCTCATCATTGGATCATGATGCATGCACAACTAAGAATACAAATGCAATTTATAGGTGTGAACATAATGTTGTATGTTATAATAGCCATACCTTACACCTTTGATACAGAATTAAAGCACAGTATGCCATTTAACAAACACATTCAATAGTATGTTAAGACAAGGATGACAGAATCGAGTTGTTAAGCATAATGCATTTTCCTTGAATACTAAAATAAAGTAGCTTAATTATCAAGGCTGCCCTAAATACCTTCAAAGCAAAAGGCAAATTTAGAATAGAACTAGATGGTTGTTTTTTAATAAAACCATAAAAGTCCATATGTCTCCCAGATGGTAGCTTGTCATTAATTATAATACTGATACAACTTACAAGATGTTAGAATAAAATATCAAGCAAACAAGAAAGATAGTGTTTGATCAATTCACCATGCACTGTATATGTATAAAAACATCAAAGGGCCATAACTCTAAAATTTTCTGAGCAGAAAGAAACGACAAGGATGCACATGTACAGTTGATGCGTATTAGTCCTGCTAAATTTGGTTGAAATCCAAACAGCCGTATTTGAGATGAAGCGCGGACAAACTTCACCATGCACTATATACGTATAAAAACATCAATGGGCTGTAACTCATTGAAAAAGTATCTGAACGGAACAAAACCAGGAGGGGGATGCACAAGTACACTTGATGCTTGTCAATTCTGTGAAGTGTGGTTGAAATCCAAGCAGCATTATTGGAGATGAAGCACGAACAAACTCCATATGTATAAAAACATCAAAGGGCCGTTACTCAGTGAAATATTATCCGAACGGAACAAAAAGACAAGTATGCACAACTACACTTTATGTTGATCAATCCTGTGAAGTTTGGCTGAAATCCAACACGAGTATTGGAGATGCAGCGAGGAAAACATTCTGAGGTATAAAAACTTCAAAGGGCCATAACTCAGTAAAAAATTATCTGAGGGAACACAAAACGAAGATGCACAACTACACTTGATGTTGATCAATCCTATGAAGTTTGGCTGAAATCTAACTAGCAGTATTGTAGATAAAGCGCGGACAAGCTAAAAGTGGGCGCACAGATGGACAGACAGACGCTGAGGGCAAAAACAATATGTCTGACAGACGAACAAAACTGCAAAGCAGGATTCATTTTACAGATATACTAATTGAAAGTATTCTAGCAAAACAGTAGATCATAGGTTTAAAAGATATTTACAGTTATACTAAGTAACTGAAAGAATAAAGCAGCCAGATGAAATCAGCGATCATAATTTTAACCAAATATATCTTTAAATCAAACAATTGAATGAAATGGTCAGCTAAGGTTGATGATCATAAATTCATGTACAACTAATATTGATAGAAACATGTTACACTCCTTACATAAAATTAATGGTTGTAGTTTTAAAGTATAATACATTGACTAGTAAATATTAGCATGGTGTAAATACTTATAAACCTGAAAGTAATATCATAAAGCACACTACAATTTAAGTGAAGAGGAGTATGAAATTGTGTAGCAAAACTGCCAATCATAGCTTTAAGCATAACATATTTACAACTCAGCATAATAATTGTCTAATCAAACTGCCCTGTCACTTTTAACTTCAATTTTGAAGCCTATAAAATCATAATGTAACAACATTTAATTAACAATTGGTACATCTTGCACATAAAAAATGTGTAGCAAGTATTTTACACACCTTTAATCAGAAAAAATATACATGGATACCCTACCCTGCATAATTGATAAAGGTGCCGACAGGTATTGTTAATAAGCACAAAAAAACTTATTCAATATCACACATACAACAAAGTCCCTAGAATGCATTTTTGATTTTTATTATACATGTAAATTTCATATCAAGTTAAACAAGAGTGGCAAACTGTCACAAAATACGCCCGTCATGAGTCAGAGCTCAGAGTTAAAACAAGACAAATTCTAGGTAATTTCTAAAATCAAAGGGTGATAACTCCCGAGTGACTTGAGCAATATGGCTGGTTATCAAATTTGGCCGAGATATTATGCCCACAAACATTTTCACTATGTCTGGTAATGATCGGATGAAAACTCTTTGACTTAGAGAGCGGACAAGGCTAATTTGGCCAAATTTGAATAATTCAAGGGCTGTAAAACTCTTTGACTTAGAGAGCCGAAACCATGTGGACGCCGCACCCCACCCGCAACGGGTGTTCCCATAATACGTCCTGTTTTTCAATCACTTCAGTGTTATAATATCCTCCTCTTCAATGAACTCCATTATTGGACAGCCCAGCATATTTTGTCTCCATCTTGGATAACTTTCTATCTCCTATACTGCACACTGTCAGACTTTGCAAAAAGGCATGCCTATTCTCATCTGAAATATACAAATCAAATGAGTGAAGCAATTAGCCTCGAGAACATGTTAATTTGGCAAATATCTTAATTCACACAATTATTCAGGTATGCCAACAGTGAAGTGTGAAAAGAGGAAATTTTGCCATGGTCACGGGGGCAACTTATTTCGGATTTACGTCGGATCTGCGGAAATGAATTTTTAGTTAAGTCATTCAACATTCGAATATTTGAATACTGATTAGGCATACTCATATTCGAGAAAAAATTCAATTTTATCTACTTGATTGATTCGCACCCAAACATACTGTTTGGTGAGACAATGGTTAATCATTGTCATGCTATCAGAATAAATGGTTTGTTTGTTTCGTGTTTTACACCATTTCTCAACAATATTTTAGTCATATATGGCGCTCAATTGATCTAACCGTTGCTCCTGGGTTACCAACCAGCACTAACCTGCTTCTCCTCAAGCAACTGACAACTTCTCTACTTAAATCATAGTTCAGAGGTGGAGGATAAAATGACTTTAGATGCATTATCTTCAGTTAAATTATCACGGAAGAACATTCGACTCCCCAAGGTTCTGAACCCATGACCTCTAGATTAGCAGTTGATCACTCTAATGATTGAGCTAATTGGACAGGCTACTACTAGAATAAACAAGAGCATGAAATGAAAACAAATGAAAAAGTAAAACTTTTTTTCGGGGGGGGGGAAGGGGGCTGGACCCCCACCCTCGCCCCTTGAAGACTTTTGTTGTGATGCAAGTTTAAAATGAACAAAACAAAAAAATGCAAAAAAAAATTAGGAGGGGAGGGTTCCCCCACCCCCAAAAAGAATTTGTTGCGAGTTCAGATATGAAAAATAATGAAAATTAATAAATGGTTGATGCCAATTTTTGATTGATGAAAATCAAAGGATAGAATATTCGTTTGGAAGGTTGACTGAATATTGAAAAACCCAAAAATTGCCATAATTATGTTGACTACATGTACCATAAATTTTAGACATTCTTTAAATCAATCTTCACAGAAGTGTTATTACAATGCATTACAAAAGTATCCATTTCGGATTTCATACAGAGTTAATTTAAACATATATTGCAGGCAATCTGGATTCAGACATTGTACCAATTTGAGTCCCAGTTCCTCTTAATTAGATAAGACTTATGTTTAAGTCTTTAAAAGTGATCAGTAGGGGTAGCTGAATGTGACTCACTTGCATTTCTGATTTATAACCAGGCTTTGTTCAATGCTAGCTCTTGTTTGGTTATGTTGACATGTTATTTCATTTCTCTCACAGTTACACTTACATGGCCATCTCTGATTAGGAATACACTCTCTGGATGCCTGTTTAGCTTTGCTTCAAACTTTCCTACCTGAAATAAATTAAGTATTGTTTAAGTACTTTTTTACTTTTTATATACATAACTCTGGCATTGATTATGATAGATATTTTACTTATTTAATATTGAACAAACTAAAAACTAGAGAAAAGGCATTGCAAGATGTCTACATATCAAGCGCTTCATTACTACCCATGTGAGGTAGTAAAATATAATCAAGTGGCTTATAAATACAATGTTTCCCTTCAACTTGCAGGGGTTTCCGAGATGCCAGTTCCCTGCATCACTGATGCAATTTTTGGACCTGAGACTAGCATTTACAACTGACCATGTATCCCAAGGACTCACAAAACAAATACATATTCTAAATCAATATCATTCTGACAAGCACTTGCACTATTGATCTAGTAACATTCAAAACATCTATTAATTGACCTCAAAACATTATCATGGACTCCCAAAATGTCTGAGTTTGAGGGAAAACCCTGAACTTGTTAAATATTTTAATTATTTCATGGTCAATAACTGCATCATAAATTGAATGGATAATATTTTTTTTTTCATATTTAAGCATACCTGCAATGTGGATCTGAACAAAGTGTTTTGGCACCATCGTTTGCTTATAATGTTAGTTGATGCATCATCAACAAATCAGTTTCAGGATTTTTAGCTATACAACCTTTGGATGGGAGTAAAAATGCAGGGTCTGAGTTCGAACTTTAAAGAAGTGTGTAAGAATTGAGGATAGCTCATTTTCAAATAAAAGGAACTGCAGCATAAGCCAGAAACCTGTCACAGCATATATTTCTGTATGATGGATCTCGCTTAAGACTTTCAGAAAACCATATAAAATATTTCTTGACTATGTAACGAGTGTAGATCTTATACCGTATGTAACTTGTTTACAATTATTTGATAAGAAGTGATATCCCTAGTATAGTTTTATATAGATCTAGCTGAATTTGACAGATTTTACACGAAATAAAACACTTAGCTTGACCTAACAGGGGCGTACCTGGACAATTTTGAAGTGTATGCCAAGTGTGAGCATCATAGGTGTGAAACAAGCAGCAACGCTGCGAGTGGGCAGTAGGTGTGTGAGAGCCCCCCTCATGCCGGTGGGGGTTGGGACATTTTGAAAATTAGGAGGCAAGTGATGCGTTTTCATGCTATATAATTATTGTTGAAGAATAAATTACAGTGTCAAACACCTGATATATTCGGGCGAATTTGCCCATAAACCCATCCCCCTAGCCTTCAGTTTTTATAGCATTTTTTGGAACTTTTATTTTTTCACTTTTTCTGAGGAAATGCTTGGATACGCGCCTGCCTAAGTTACTTTGAAAACATTATGCTGTACTAGCAAAGACCTCAAGGCTCAATGCATAATGCACCATTCAATTGTAACCACGGCCCCCCAGGTTCGGGGAATAGCGGGGACTTTGACTTTCGGTCCAGCCAATCCCAGGTAAAATCCCCGTCCTGCGGGTACAAACTGCTGGTAAAATCCCTGCCAAATGCCACCGCACCCTGGGGACATCCTTTTTTAAATATCTCGCGAGATCTCGTTAAACTCCGGGAAAAGCTTGGCTTTAACGCAGACAAATCCTGTTAAAAGAACGGATATTTCCCGGCACAAAGCCACGGCCCATTCCCCGCTATCCCCGGTATACCCCCGGACCTGGGGGGGGGGGGGGGGCGTGGTTACAATTGACTGGTGCATAAGCTGTAGCATGTGACATGTTCACACAAGACACAAATATGATAAACATTTTGGTGCATGCATAATTTTAATGATGGCTTTTTTTATTTTATATTCTTAATTAAAAAGATATGTTAGCATACCGAGTTGTCTGAATTCCTAGATAATCGATCTACTTTCGTTTTACTACTTTCGGTTTTGAAACATGTCGATATCAAACTTATAAAAGTATTTCTCGTGACAAGAAATTGGGCCAATGGGGTGGTTTAAAACTAAACCTAACTGGTACAATACTGCCATCAGTATGATCAGACAGAAGAAAAGTTATTGTCTGGGTTCATGCAGCTGAACAGATTTGACATTACACTCTAGTCATTATCGAGTCAAAAAAATAGGTCTGACTCTGATAGTGCCAAGCATTGCAGTACTAATAATCAGTTCAACAAAATAAAATCAGCAATCAATAGAGTCTATACAATAATAATAAATACAGTAAGACAGATAGAATATATTCACCTCAGCGAAACTTGAACTTGGTTACGTTGGTAAAAGTTGGTTGGAGATAGGATGAAACATGTGAAAACGTCGCCAAAATCCACAATATTCCTCCGTGCTGACCACAATGTTGGGCTAAACAACTACACAAAGAGCCGCCGGAAACATCGTAAACATATCTAGCAGAAAACATCGCAAGATTTTTGAGGTGTGTCTTTGCTATCATCGTCTTGACCGGAAGTATACTCGCCATCGATATTCATCATCCCAAGAAAATACGTCCCATCCTCTGATTTTGTTATGTATTTGATGAGAATAATGGCTGATATGTCTGACATACATCAATTGAAGAATGGGAGTCATGATACCAGCGGCTTTTCTCAATTATTTGAGTTATTTTTGGCGATTGAGTTTGCACGAATAATCGCGTATTAATTCCTAGTAATTAGTTCCTCTGTATCGTCTGCTCATCGTAAATAAATATCACGCAGACGCTTGGAATTTAAGTGTGAAATCTACACCTCGGAGATATAAACAGATCTAGTGCAATGTCGCTACGTCATTAAAAGTCTCGTGCGCGGTCGGTTCTTCACAACAAACTCTACAAATTTCTCGCATCTTCAGCAGTAAAACTTTAATGAACTGGCGACTATCTGAAGGTAACCATTATGTACCGGTGTAACTGAGTTTAAGTGTTATGCAGTATATAGATTATAAAAGAGCCGTCTTATCGATTTTATTTCAAGTTGTTTGCAAGTTTACAGTCGGCTCGATCCAATTAAAGGCAATTTCCATGAGCAAATCTACATTAAATTGAAAAATAAATATTCGTTAATTAACATGATGAAAGTCAACTAAATGTAGCAAATTAGTCATTTGTTAAAATATTCTGACATACGTTAGCGGGGTCAGTTCAGTTTGTCTGATAGACAGACCAGAACAGTACGCGGACACTTTTTATCGCATTTTCTAACCTGTGTAAATTTGGCTGTGTTTCACTTTCAAATCATATGGTCTTCGCAGCTTTTCAGAAAAATCCTTGCTCTAAAATTTACGACAAATCTCGATTGTAAACAATGCCGGCTCTACTTCACTTGTTTCGAATATTTTTCAGTAAATCAGGATTGGAAATGGCAGGAATTAAGAACTTGTGGAGATTACTGTATTAATGAAAGGAATGAGAGCAGCACAAAGAGTATTTTACAGTTCCAGTATAGAGGTAACTAAGGCAATACAAATATAATTAACTCTATCGTGTATATACAAAATTTCAATAATGCACTGTATTTCAAAAGTTCTCTAAAAGGCTTAATGGTCCTGCTAGCCTAGCTAGCTTTGATATTACCACGGACATATAAACCATGGTTATATGTCTGTGATATTACTGCCCGAATTCAAATGACATATACCGACTTTTACATATTTGTTGTCGTCAATATTTCCATAAAGATACGAATTTCATTCATTTGTAACAATATCAGTTTTTGAAATATTATTTATTTCACTGTGTATTTTATTCAGGAAGAACTTAGTATGTGGTTGAAGAAGAGGTGTTCAATGACTCCAAGGTTGAATGTTGATGAATACCAGTAAGGCTGTAAAGTGAGTAACAGCTTGTAAAATGTTGTGAAACAGTTTGAGGAGAAATATTTGAAGTCACAAATTTTGTTATTATCCTGAATGTCACAAAAAGTAGTTATTTGAACTGGGCTGTAAGAACAGACATACCAATGAAGCTAAGAAATGCAAAAAAAATACCAATTAAGTGATGCTCATCAAGAAGTGTAGATGCGCATGACTGTGAGTTAATTAAGCATTTGTGAGGCCTGTCCTTAATTATTAAAGCTTCAGGGTGATAGATATCTGGAATGATTTACCAGAAGAAGTAGTTAATGCACCCACAATGAACTGCTTCAAGTCAACACTTAATACGGCATGGGGTACCCCAACAAGTTTGACGGTATATGTTAAAAATAAGTATAAAGACAGTAGAGTGTCCAAATTAAGTAATGTAAATAGTTTTAATATTGTGTAGAACAATACTAATTATTAGTGTAAAAATATTATATGTCTTGATATAAGAGTCCTTATCAATATAGAGTCTTTATCAATATTGTTCTGATAAAGATGACTTTGTCAATATGTAATTGTAAAAATGTGAACTTAAGATGTGAAAGCAAAAAAATGATAGTAAAATGTACCAGTATACAGATAATAGAAAAACATAATGGGAGTTTTGGAAGATCGATTGTGGAGTCCACAATTTGAAGGGATTTTAATCACACTTTGTATACATGATCAATATTAAATGTAGATGCACTTAATATTTTCTTTCTTGAGTCAGTCCAAGTATTGCTGAGTGTTGCATGCTTAAAATTTAGAATGAAATGTAGTTATGGAAATGGAAATTTGTGATGTGCATAATGTCAAATGTCTTGGCAACACATGAAAATATACTGTGATGAACATTGGTTAAATATCTGAGGTTGAACTACATATTGACTAAGTTAAAAATAAATATATTTATAGAAACTGAAATTTCTATGTTACATGCTGAAATATAGGATTATATCAAGACTCAAATATGACACCATTATATTCAGCAAACAAGATTTTTTCTGTGATAATTTCAGTAAATTACTACTATGATAAGAAACAACCAAAGATGCTTCATATTTTCAATTATTTGTTTAAGTCATTATATTGATAATTTTTCTTTTTTTCAGACAGCTTCCCTTTTAAGCAAAGGGTACTATATGAAGTCTTGTTGCTCAAATGTTTGGCCAATGCTGAAGAAAGAGGAACTTTAAAATTGTTGTAGATTCCAAACCAGACATGTAGCTGCAATTGTTGGAGAAAAATCACAGACAAGTGCTACCATAAACTCACCATTAATTTTGAAATCAAAAATCAATCTTGTTTAAATGTTATCTTTGGTGTGGTATTCACTGGTTATATATGACCAAAAATCATAGACTGCATTCAGTAATAGGTAGTATTTCATATAAATACAGTTCCATTTAGCTCACCTGAGCAGAAGCTCAGTTTAAGTTATTGTGATCACTCACTGTCCATCATCGGTCTGTCCATCTGCACTTATCTTATACATTTCTCCTCTGAAACCTTTTGGACAACTTTGACCAAAGTCCACAGAAATAATTGATATGTGTTCCCCTTCAAACTTATTCAATGAATTCCATTCTATGCAACATTCTGTTTGCCATGGCAATGAAGAATAAACACAAAATATCTTCTTGTCAAAGACTTCTTCTAAGGTTGTTCAAATTACATGGATTCCCAAACAAACATGGCCACCAGGGGAGGGGTCCACTTATGCTATATGTATCTAGAGGAATAAAAAATATTCTTGTAAAAAACTACTGGCACAATTTAAAAAATTGAACAAATGTTCCATTGTTGACCCTCTACCAAGGTACATGTAGTTCAAATTGTGTGGTTTTAATTAAAAATAAGGCTGCCAGATGGCTGGTCACTTTCTGGATATGTTTACATTATAGTCATCATGATTATCCGGAATTGTTGTATGGTTTTTGAAGTCGTACCTATGTTTAACTTATTCTTCCACCGGCTTTCAGTAAAATTAGATATGGTATTCCACCAATTAAACTGGAAACTGGCACAAAAGGCATTATCTCTCAACTTAGAATTCAATACATTTAACTGATGAAGAAAAAACCATGCAGTCAATAATATTAGTGTCAAAATCTGTCGTGATGTTTTAAACAGTAGAAAAAAATACACATAGATGAAAATAGGTTCAAAATATTGTAATAGTTGGGTGATAAGTTTATTTTTCATACAAGAAGCAGTTGTTATTCAATTCATCAACAGTCTGACTGGGGTGATGACTTCAGTCATTTTTCAATTATGCATTAGTATCCTTTGATACATTTTTACACTAAAGATTTTATGTAATACATTTGTAGGTACATGTAGTTTGTATGTGCAGTACTAATTGTGTATGTTTATTGTATAGTCTCTTATTACTCCACTTGAGTGGTGATATACGTGTTAAAGTCATAATCATTGTTTGTAATAGTACAAAAAACTACAATGTATATTGAAGAGACTGAAATAGATAAATGGTTGTTAAAAAGTGGCTGTTACTCCATACAGTTTGCATGTTAGTACATTTATTATCAGTCACCATAATGCTTTATGTTTGATACTAAGTAACAATTGATTGGGATTGTATGTACTGGTATGTCATTATTTAGATGGATTCGACTGCTTATCATCTTTCATTTGTATTGCATTCAGATGCACAAGCACTGGAACAACAGTATATATCAATAAATGTAGAAGTTATATTAGGTATATGTAACTAAGTGTGTATTAAGGTGAGAATGAATGGAAACTGTAGCACACAAATCTTGTGAAATACCAGTATTGTAATATTTGAGCAGTCAGTGTGCTAATTAGTAGTACAGTCAAACCTGTGTTAAAGACCACCTGCGAACAAAGACCACTATTGCAAAACCTGTCTTCAAAGATCACCAATTTTATCTCCCATCAGACCATTTTCAATGATATTTAATCTGTTAATAGAGACCACCTGTAAACAAAGACCACATTTTGCTGTTCCCATGGGTGGTCTTTACAGACAGGATTGACTGTAATTATATTTTTATAGCATATGAAAATGGTGCACTTAATTAATTCAATGACAGCATCCAAGTTCCTGCAATGACAGCATCCAAATGCCAGATTTCTAGGATGCAAGCATTTTGTTTTTTTGGATGAGGGCCTCTTAAGTTAGATAAGGCTATGTATGTATGTTTTTTATGTGCATGTCTTAATAACGTAACCTTCAATAAATAAAGTTTATTATTATTATCAAGCTCTTTTGTATTCCAGCATCCAGAACAATTGGATGCCAGTATCTCTAGTATTGGGATGCCAGTATCCGAAATAACTGAATTCTAGCATCCAGAACAAACGGATGCCAGCATCCAAAATATCTTGATTCTAGCATCCAGAACAAACGGATGCCAGAATCCAGAATATTGGGATGCCAGCATCCGGAATAACTGAATTCTAGCATCCAGAACAAACGGATGCCAGCATCCGAAATATCTCGATTCTAGCATCCAGAACAAACGGATGCCAGAATCCAGAATATTGGGATGCCAGCATCCGAAATAACTTGATTCTAGCATCCAGAACAAACGGATGACAGAATCCAGAATATTGGGATGCCAGCATCCGAAATACTTGATTCTAGCATCCAGAACAAACGGATGACAGAATCCAGAATATTGGGATGCCAGCATCCGAAATTACTTGATTCTAGCATCCAGAACAAACGGATGCCAGTTTATCAAATATTTGGGTATTCAGCAACCAAAATATTTTGGGATGCCAGAATCGACTTTTTTTACAATATCAGCATCCACATTCTGGTAATATGCTAAAATGTGGTAATTATAACATATAGGCATCCTGCAAATATGAATATGCTGTAACTAGCATATTTCGCTTATATCGAGCCACACATTTCAGAATATGCCAATAATGGTTTTTTTACATAAAATTGATCCAAAAACTAGCACACAAGAACTAAAGTGCTAAATAATGTTAATGAGGCATCCTATAAAGTTTATAGTTGTCGCAGAAGGGTTTTCAGCATCTTTCAACAATATAGACGAACCGAATTACACGATACAGCATATCTTTTGACCATAAATCGGACAAAATGACTGGAAATGGAACACTGTGTTGACACATATGCTATATCTGGTAAAATACTCACAAAAATACACAAAATCGGGTAAAAAATGCTAAACACGTCCAAAATTGGTATTATAGCATATGAGAATTTTAAATTTTAGTTGAGAACGCATTAGATTTAAGAATACTAAGAAGTTTAAAACTAGAAACGTGATTTCATACAGCAGTATTACATTTGTGCCACGGCAAAATCCGCCTGATATTTTTCTGTTTAAAATAGCAGCATTATTCTGCTTCTGAATGTAATATATTGAAATAAAGAACATTCAATACAACAACACGACGGGTATTTACTGATAGACCTCTACTTAATAGATCAATGCCACGTTCACATTAACAATTATTTGGTATTTTCGCGTATTTTGTATTAATTAATTATACAACGAAGCATTTTCGCTTAACGTTCATGAGTATTCGCCAAAATGATACTTATTCCATTGGTGGCTCTAATCTGAAGGCCACATAGATCAAAATGGATGCAAGCAACTGAATTTGAATATTACAACACAATTCAATAAATATGAATTGCAATGAAGGAGTTACTTAACTTGGCTGTCTTGTGTATGTGGCGTTCCCTGTAGTTACGTATTCTCTCTCTGTCAAATACTTCAGCAGTTTGGACTAAAAATTGTGCAAAGTGTTAATCTGCTGCGTGAGTGAAGGTAAGTATTCCCTTTGTTGATGATAATCATTCTCTTTATATTTTGGTACTAGAAGTTGTATGTTCAAAACAATGCAAGTCAGAGAATATAAGTTGCCACAGGAAACGCCACAAACATAAGTCAGTGTCTCCCACACAGATGTCCAGGAAAACAACAATCCATTAAACATAAGGCACTTGAGGAGGTTCAAATGTAAATACGTAAGGGAACAGAGGCGTGATGAATGGAATGGCCAACCAAAAGGAACAACAAGAAGAATCAAAAAGGACAAACAGTGAACTAATGGATGGAAACTATCGCCGGACAAGTCAAGACAGGCGGCAACAATAAGTCGAAACTGGGCAGAAAACAACATGAACAATATACAAGGTGAAAGAACCGGACAGAGGAAAGGAAAATATGACATACATTTAAAACAGAAAAGGAAATAATAACCAGACAGCGAATAACAATCTTGGAACTGCCAGTAAGACCCCTAATCATTGACAATTCTGTACTTGTTTACGCCTGATACAACTGATAACAGACATTTTGAAGTTCACATTGCTAACTATACATCGTTTGGTAGGATTAAAACTGTCTCTGATTTTTGTAAGCGGGACAATTGTGTTGCTAAATTAAGTTGATTATCTTTCGATGTGTTACGAACTTTAGTACTCAAGTGCGTCTTTCGTATATTTCTTTTAGCTATTTTATTTTGCTGCAATTTTGCGCCAGTACCTATACCAAATAGATCTACTCTTTCCCCCAGTTATGACGATGTATTATATATGTTTTGTTTATTTATATACCCATGTTATGGCTCATATTTCATTTACACGCGTTTCTTCCCGAGGTAATTGGTGTATTTGGCTTATCTCCTACGATAATAAGTGTTCATTCTTTGACGGTGAAACTATTCTGAAACATAGTGTCGTTATGCAGACGATAAAGTAAAAAGCTGACACATGCCCTGCTGATAATTAAAATCCTCAGAAGTTGACATTCTAGAAATTCTAGAAGAACTATTAAAATTGAAATCAAAAGTAACATCAAATTGAATACCAGGGATGTAATAGCCGTGAGTATTTCTCATCCTTTTACATTAGACTCACTTAACATATACTGGTTTGCAAGGCTTAAGTTGACGGCGTCAACAAATGTTTAACATTCCAGACATAAAAATATGTCTGACGGTTCAAAACTGTTGAACATTTAAAAAAAGTGATCCCTTGGATTATTGGACGCAAATATCTAAATATTTAATATATTAGAAAAATCGGTATTCCTAGTTTCACCCATTATATCGTTTTGTCTTCTGACCTAATGAATTTGTAATTACTTACATTCATGTACACTTTTATGTCTTCTTGCGCTTTCGGGATGGCTTTAATGTTTGTATGTGACATTCAATAAAATTTGCCAAGCGCGCCGGCAGATGCGTGATTGGTTCTCGTATATTTGCAGTGCTATAAGCATTTACTTGGGGAATCAAATCTTCATACCGATCAAATCGGCAGCAACACTGTCAGACAGAAAATAATGTACATAATTCACTGGAAAAAACGACTTTCCAAAGTTTTCTGTACTACCATCCGTGTATTTCTACACTACAGAAAAATAAAATTAGCGGAATAGCAACTGATGCGATTACAGTATGGGTAAAACTGGTATTTAGGTACTGAACACTACTCTGAATCCGAATATATATAAAATGTTCATCTTAGATGCAAATTAATGAAAAGGTGGACAAACTAAGATAATTTAGGAACGTTTTAAAGCAAAACAAGTATGTGATATTTTGCTATGGCCATTTGTCCACCACCTCTATGTAAAGAAAGTATCACTTGATTATGGAAGGAGAAGTTATTACTTGTTGACAATGAATTCCAGGAAAGCAAGTTAGGTCAACTGACTGACATATGGCTAGAAACTGTTGATAAATGTCATAAAACAACAGGGAAACCAAAACATTTATCAACTTTCAAAGTAATGTAATAACATCGGACAAAACGAATATAAGTTGTAAATTGAGACCCAGTACGATGTAGCACAAGGTACATCTCCACCAAGTTGAGGATAATTCACATGCTCGAACTTATCATTTTTCTTAGATGATGGAAAGTCACTATGTCATTGGTATTGGACAGACTTTAATCAAGAAAAGCTGCGAAAACGCCTAAACTATTGGTTGATTTCTTTATCCATTTTTATTTTACTTAATTACTGTAGGACAATAACCATAGACACAATTAAAATTATATATAAATAACTTGGCCCTTATTTCTCCAAAGATGCCGCTGTTGTACTCTATATCTCTTTTCCAAACTGAGGTTATTGAGCAGAAATGAGCGAAAGGCTAGCCTACTAAGTAACCACTTAGTATGTTCCATGGGTCGCAACTCTTGCTATCCTACGTCAAAAAGACTGAAAATTGCAGGGTTGTCCATTAAGTTGAAAATCCTGAATGACAGGCTATGTTTGTGTTGGTAATGGTAAATCAAAACACAAACATATTAGAATTGTCTGTAATGCTGCGTGATTAAACCGTTAAAATCAATCGTACAAGGCCGCCTTACTGAGATAACATATTTGACAGTAATTTTAATGCATAAAATTGCAAACAAGCTCGTATTTCAGGAAAAGGAATGTAATCAATTCACATTGAGACGAGTTATATCTACTGTCACGATGCTAATGTGCATCAGGAATACGATTTTACTTCCAAGTTCTTACCGATGGGTGGAATTTAAAGTAACCTGTACTAATTTGGTAATGTGTCTAGACAAAGTTAACACAATCTAACGTCATGTTGAAATGTAAGCAATGTGAAGATTTAAAATCGCATCGATACGACCGAGACATCAACACTTTATAAGGAAAATGTCAATGTGCAAGACACACACACACTGCATGGTGATATGGGAAGATGTTTATACCAAACAATGCTTGACGTTTACTCTAACACGTTATTCATTGTAAAATTTGTTTCTATCCGATTTTCTAATCGTTTCATTTTAAATGTTCAAACTCGCATACGAGTCAGTTTTAAACAAAATTAATATGTGCACAAGGATGATAAAATATAGAAACCTCTTGCCTGTTTGAGAGAAACGTCATCACTAACCACTGCATTGCCCCGAGTAATTTATTCGAATAATTCCCCGATGTATTGGATGTGTATTGTATAATAATCTGCGTGCATTATATGATTTTTATATTCTGCGTGCATTTTATGAATGTTGATTCGTCTCTGATTCAGTGAGAAATATGGAACGTGTTTACATTTTGTTATTCGGGGATAGTATACTAATAATTTGCCTTTCCGTTTCTCTTATCCGTCAAGCACAAGTATCACCATTGAATGAACAATCAAATCCACACACTTGGAATAAACGAAATACTGTTCCAAAATAACATGACTCGAAACAGTGTGCATAGATATCATACACATTATCATCCATGATGTAAACCAGTCAAACACTAAATACTATGAGCAAACTGTAGCACAAATTGGAGACACTTAAGTTAATCCTGCCCTGTTTTGTTCATAGGCTCAAAAAGTACCCGCAAACATAGAGAGCTTATAACGTGCAATGTTGTGACAATAAATTGGAGATATCAGGGCTATATGCACTCAATAATTCGAGTCAACGTCAAAACTGGTTGTTCAACCGCCGATATATAAGCACCCGCTTATAACAACTAATCGACGAATATGACTCCTTCTCAGTACTAGTCAGTATAATAACATAATGTTGACCCCTTATCTTATTATAATTTCTCAACTGTTTCAATAAAACTTGCTAGTGTTTTGACAACTCCAATTTTAAAACCCTGCATGCCATGACATTGATTATACTGTTTAGTTTTTGGGATAACAGAACTACGTCATTAAACATCAGCACTCTGCTGTGTTCTTTTCGGGTGGCTATACCCTTTGTATTTGGCTTTTCCTGCTCGACGTATTCATCCGTATTTTCATTATAATATGGTCTGATTGCAATTTTGCTCTCACAAAACACAAACAACGTCTTGTTTATTGCGTTGCGGTAATGCATCTAATATTATGTTTTACTGTCATAAATTGCAAATCAATCTGAAAAATTTATATCAATGAAACAAATCGCGTAAAATTGACTCCACCGTCGAACTGAAAATTATTCATGATTATAACCTTACTGGTTTACGCAAATTACATTCAAGCACTGTCGCCTATGTTTGCTTGTGTTTTATGCATACGGATTTAATTATTCAAATGAAAAATGACATCAGCATTCGAGTAATTCATTATTTCGTTGGGAAGCCCGTTAATCACAATGAGCATTAAAAATTGATAGGTTCAACTATTATTGTGTTTCATTTCAAACTGCAGGTGGATTGGAATAGTGATAGCTGCAGGTACGAATTGTTCAATACTTAAAACGTTATTATTTCACCTGGCCAAACATACAAAAAATTACAAATCTTATGTGCGGAAATCCAAAAACTACATGTAATCTTGCGAAATTTATTTACTTTGCCAATGTATGTAAAAATCAAACCAATGTATGAAAATGATGCTGTTTGAAAAAAACATGTATTTCTTCAACATTTTGTATAGAATTATTGACTTTTGTTTGCTATAAACATTGTAACATGTTTTATGCAATGAAATGATATTGATATTGGTTAACAAAAGTAAGAAAGATATTCTGTAGGACCTCGCCATACATATTTATTGGGTATGAAAAAATAAAGGCTGGCAAAAACATTGACTTATTGAAACTTTCTATCTCAATGGCTTTATGACGTTAGAACTGTCAGCAATAATAATGAGGAGTTGCACATTGTTTAACTATGATGTTTCGGATATTCAGGACGGCCAGTTAATCTAACCACAGCTCTGACCTCCAAGATGACAGTCAAGCGATTTATCAACTAAGCATACCATGCGGGAACAAATTTATGAATATTATCTTCCCTAAGCAACATTTATTCACATTAAGTACTAATTAAAATCAATGTCACCCAGGCTTCACTATTAACTGGGATTCTGTTTGCTTTTTGAACCCATGATTGACAAACAGTAAACCAGTTTGGATAAAACATCATCCTGTGCATTATACTTAACAAGAATTTTAAGTGCATGCAGTGTAGTGGTGCGATAAGTACTACAGCTGTACAAGACTGAGGATATGTGTGGAAACAGCCTGGGTGGCAACACATGATGTAATCCAGGAAGGCAATTAGAACAGAATATTTTTTTGAAGTTTATCAAGTATAGAGTAAATAATGGCTAATTCAAATTATCAAACGTGCATAGCTGTAGTGCCTAGATGTCCGTAATTTTGTACCAGGCAGATAAACGTCAAACAATGATACTGATGAATAAACATACGCGGGGCGTAACTTTCGTCCAGTGTTTGAGACTAATATCATTTTCAATTACGGCGCTCAAAAATAAACATTGGAATCTGACAAAGATTCTCTAGAGGCGGTCTTTGAATCATCCAGCCATCGAAGAGAATATGAGGGAAGTTTTGTCTGTATGTATAACTGTTTGATTATGTGATTCGTCCATTTCAACTTCAATAATTTTGCTATATTGTTTTACTGGCCTTGAAATTGACATTAATAGAACCTCTTTCTAAAGTCATTAATCGCATATCATACTGAATTTTGACCTACATGTCCCAAACTAATAGAGATCAGTATTGTATCCCAAACGGTCCTGGGGTAGATCGATATCAGGAAATCAATTACATTTTTATTTTATGGAGTGTATATGAACATTACAATATTAACATAGGGTTTCACGTCATTCACACAAAATGGACTGAACAACACAGAAACGGAAACACTAAAACATAACATCCAATTGTAAAATTGACCCTGAAAAAATATTGACGGCTTTTGAATTGTAGAAGAATGGACTTTACCAAACATTTGGCTGTATGCTTTGAAAGAAAATAGATGGTGTGACACGCAAGTGACAAAACATAGCGTGCACCGGTAGCCGCACTTTTTCACTTAAAAACTACTTGCCGTTTTCTGTTGTTGGTTTTGCAGAACTAACTCCTAAATGTTCTAATTGTCGGTACATCTTTACCACGTTGAAAAACCGTTCGTAGGTGGAAATTGTCTGCAACAGTTACTACAGTTGTTCTTTCACAAACAACACTTCTGACATCAAGTTCATTGAAAAATAAAATGTTCTTATATGTGACTTGATAAATGTTGGAGAGTTCTGAATATGATTATGTAGGAGAGCAGTTGTATGACAGCAGCTCACAATTTGTCACGCCATTGTCCTTAGTTTTGTTATGGTCGACCAGACCATTGCATGCACCCCTTTCCCATACATCGATCCTTTCGCCTCCTCAGTGCCTTATATTTATAGACTGTTTTTATCCCGGGGTTCTGTGTGGAGAGGCATTGTCTTCTGTATGTGGCGCTCACTGTAACAATTTAATTTATCTTTCCCATATAACTTATATCTTAGAGGACATTGTGAGAACTAATAGTTATATCCCGTCTTTCTCATACAGCGTATATCTTACAGTACAGTGTTAGCACTGATAGTTATGTCCAGTCTTTCTCATATAATGTATACACGACGTTGTGACCACTGATAGTTATGTCCAGTCGTTCTCATATAATGTATACATGTATCATACAAGACGTTGTGACCACTAATTGTTGTATCCAGTCTTTCTAATATATCTTATAATAATAGTTGTATCCAGTCTCTCTTATAACTGATATCATAGAGGACATAGTGAGCACTTTTAATGGATCCTGTAGATCTAAATCCAGGTCTTGCAGCTCGACAAAACTATTTAAAATACACATTTATATGCGTTGTGTACACTGTTACTTGTAGTCGGTAGATCTGAAATCCGACATTGTTGCTCGTATAATGATCAATATTCACGAAAAGTCCTAGAAATTACATAATAAATCGTCGTGTTGATTCATAGACCATTGTTTGGCCGATATTAATGTGACAGTGTCGAGCGGAGGAAAACGAAATTACCGTCATGCACAAAGAGGAAACTATTTCAAAATATTTGTAACCATATTACTAACTTCGTTTTTCTGATAGTTAGGACCAACATGTTTCGTTGTTCATGAACAAGTTTAAACTATTCCGGACGCATTTTTAACGCATTCGGTAACTGGCTGTTCCGAAACCATGTATGTCCAAACCTTTGTTCCACTGTGTCTCGCTCATTGCAAAGTGGCATAAAACTTACCATTAACCAAAATCAACTGTGCTAATAATATCCATTAAATAGGTTTTACCATTTGAATGCAGACCGTTTGTTGAATGTTTTAGACAAATATAGAAATACTTTCTTTGACACCAGTATTTAAAATGCATTGTTTCACCAACAACAACTTAAGCATACTATAAACAATCGAGGCATATCAATGTTGAATACATCTAAACACTACTTTCTCAGTTCTGTAATTTCCCAGTAAAACAATAAAACCATGTATTCTTGTTGTACGACGAGTTCATGTAATAGAGACTTATACAGGTAATGCTGCATTCACATAACATGGGATCACAACCATGATCCCTGGATAATAACATGAAATACAAATTGTCAATGTGCACAAAATGAGGGATTTGGGGGTAATTGTTTTCATCGGGTTTAACATCATTCTTCAACTGTATTTCAGTAATATGTGGAGGTAACTTGTCTTAACCGGTGTTCCTAGAATTAATTTCTAACCAGTGCTAACTTGCTAACATAAATGATTGGTGAAAATAGGAGTTGAAGTACTGCATGGGAAAAGCCGGTGAAAAAACACCAATTTGCATATATGCTAATATGTTTGTCCTCTTTGATTCTCCTAGTTATATCTTTTGGTCGACCAGGCCATTACTTGCGCCTTTGTTCCCTTACGTACATACCATTGGACCTACTCAAATGCCTTATGTTTTATGAATTGTTTTCTCGGAGGTCTGTGTGGTGAGGCACTGTCTTATGTATGTGGCGTTATCTGTAGCAACTTATTATCTCACATGTAATGTGGAAACATAACGAAACAAAGGCTGAATTTACTGCTAAATACAGTGTATATAAATATGGCATTATCAGTTGTTTGTTTGCTTGACATCACAATCAGTTTCCTCAATAACAGCATCCACAATCCTCTTGTCATTACCAAGTACAATTTGACATACAATTGCGCCTGCAACTGACATTTGTCATAGAAACACATTGGCATATGTCAGACTCTTTTCGCATGACTTATAGTATTACTCAATAAATTGTCCTGTTGTCGTGTGTCTTCAGGAAGTGTCGGATTCAGGGAAATATGGTGTGTCGTCTGCAACGTAAAAGGCTTTTGCGATGCATTAACGTATTTAATGAATTTAAGCGGTGGCAATTAATTGTTTAAGATGCCTTCTTGAATATAATACCCTTTATTATTTGATTGATACGCTCTTACAACAATACTTATATAAACTTTTATCACAGACCATAGCTTTAAAACCTGTTGATTCCCCTGTATAGTATGCAATTAAATAATGGAACAAATGTTTGTATCAATGCAATTATGCTCATCATACGAAAATGGTGAAATGATCCCTTCATGACTTTCGCAAATTGTGTATTTTCGTTAATAATAATGATAACCCCCTTGCATTTATAAAGATCTATGTAACGTATGAATGAGACTGAACTCAAAATGACAATAATTAGGTTGCTTATTTCGCTAGATTTTTTTTTATTATTTAATTATTTAGTTATCGAAAGCAAGGTCACATGTTAGGTTGTTTATGATGAATTCTGCCTAATTTACTCTGTATAATTTTGTGTAAGTAATGTTGTTTAGTTACTGCCAATTAAGACAATATATGTTTGAAATTAATGGACTTATTCACTGAACACAATTTGTAGTCCGTCTCTTATGTATTTGTTAATTTTATATATAAATACACTAATTTGATACATATTTTTTTCTGAAATGGTACACACATTTGATTTCAATCAATGTTGTTTAATGATGTTTTCGATATAAACACATTTAAATCATTTGCGCAGCTTTGAAAGTGTTCGCCTGCAATATTCATATCGCGAACGAAAACAATCGGAATTCAATATTTCGTATGACCCCCCGTTCGCAGTCATAACAGCTCGTCATCGAGACCTCATGGTATTTATGAACAAGTGAAGGGACTGGTTGGGAATGTTGGCCTAATCTTGTCTAATAGTATGTTCCTGTTCATGCAGACTGAGCTGTCTGGGAAGACCGCGTACTCGCCCTTTTAGCTTTTCCCAGACGTGCTCAATTGGGTTGAGATCCGGACTTTTTCGACGGTAGCGGAATGATACGAATGGTATTGTTGTATAGCATGTTCATGGACACTCTATCAGAAGGACAAAGCGCATTGTCATGCAGAAGTTGCTTCCCGCGATGTGCCTAACAATGTGGTTAAATGACAGGCTGAAAGAAACTCGCACTGATAATACGCTGCCTTTAAACTGCCACGAACAACCACGATCGCAGTTTTTATGCATGGAAGTACCCGTCCAAATCATGACAGATCAACCACAGAAGCGACCGTCTTGAAGAACACAGGCTTCACTATTTCACTCACCGCGTCTGCGATACACTCGCATCTGATCGTCGGCGTTCTGCATGCTTACTCTTGTCTCGGCAAATAGAGCAAATGTGCCCAATACGGCTCGCGTTAAACCAAAGATGCTGCCGTGCCCATGTCATTCGGTACTGCCGATGCCTTCTTGTGAGGATAACCCCGCTTCTCGGTCGACGACACCTGAGCACAACCTCTCCTGATCGACTCCGGACCGTTTGAGCGGAAACATTACGCACATGCAGACCTCTTGTTTCGCGTGCTGTTGAAGTTGCGGGAAGAAAGCGGTCTCGCAGATGAGAGATTACCCAGTACCGGTCTTGGTGTCTAGTAGTGACTCTCCGTTTGAGGTATGGGCGTTGATTAGCAACCACATCCGGTGTCGTTGTATTTTGTCCAAAGTACCTGAATGGTCAACAAAACGCCACCTCACATACGCGGACATAGTAACAAGATGAAAAAACATATGAAATAACAAGATTCGATTATAATATCAGGCCTGATGCACATTCTCAACTCCTAGTGTTTTGTATGCTGGTGTTTCCTTGGGATCTGTGTGGGAAGGCATTGTCATGTGAATGTGGGGTTTCCAGTTAAAACAATAATGCTTCCTCTTATATAATATAGAACACAAATATGACACAAACTGAAAACTCAAATAGAAGAAAGAGACACTTAAAACTATTGCATATATCTTAACCATTCATAACACATTGGCGATGTCTGGTAATCCAAAATGCTATTCATGATAAGCGTCTGAGACTATCCCTGATTGTTGTGTGTTCGACAACATGACAATAGTTAAATTTCTAGTTATCTTAAAACCGAGTCTACTTATCAACCGCTGCTATTGTTAAACGCTCAATTCTGTATATCTCACTTTGCAGACTACGGTTAAATTATTCCCTAGTAATATGCAAGAATAACACTTTGCTTCTACGATCAATGCATGCATTCGCCTGAATTAAACTAGCTTGTAGTTATATTCTAAGTATTAAACACATGTTTTACCGACACCTTTAAATCAATAAATGTCCGGTTGGGTTCATCCTTGAACCGGGTGTAAACCCATTGGCACAAACCCGATGATCTTTCGAATGGGGCACTCTTATATTCACTCATTATTTATGTATTTTTTTGTGTTCCTTTCACTCTTTATAAAGTTAACACGTATGTATAGTGCATGTCACCATGTGCTTGTTTGTGGCTGTGCTTTTTGTATGTGACATTTCTTGTTTACTTCGTAATTCATTTGTAATATGCGTGTGATGGTCAAGATAATCTTAATATTTTATCAGGCTTACAACAAAGTAATGTAACTACCATGGGCATGGCAATTTGCGTTGATTTATCCGATTATTAATAGGAGAAATTTCCTATTTTCTATAGTGAATTCTTTATTATGTTCTTTATCTTGACGACATGATGCCTCTAGTATGAATTATGGACGAAGGAAACGAACATTAAAGCAATCAATTTATTTTGAGCATGACGTTCAACTTTATATGGATATATTGCAAAGATGCATTAAGTTTTATTTCATGCTATTAGGTTTATGTTTTATGGGTTGTTGTTTTCCCCGGGTTATGTTTGGGGAGGAACTGTCTTATGTATGTGGCGTTCCCTGTAGCGATGTTTTTCTCTCTTTATGTTGAGTGTAATTCGCATACAAGCTGGCCGATGTAACCTTGGAATAGACATTGGCGATGCACATAATTGTATGTACGAGTATTTGCTGCAGAAACCTAACGTAGAACGTGCTCAGTTATTTAAAATTCCTCCTTTTTTATAAGAAATGCACTTGACATGTTACTTCGTTGTCCGATTTTACTAGTACCTAAATGATGTTATAATAACACTTTAAGTTTGTAAACATACCGTGATTATTTTCATGTACTATTTGTGAACACTATGTGATATTCTATAAGAATAGATATAGGATGTACTATGTACAAATCACCAAAAGTGTTAGTTATGTAATGCTCTGTTTACAGGTTTCAAAACATGTGCGGGTTTTCTTTTAAGCGGACATATGCCAGCGAGTTCCAGTGAAATCCCGTTCTGAAAATCGCTTCCTTAGTTTGACCACATTATTATAAAACACGCAAAACTTAAGGAGTTGAAACAAGCCATTTGAGTAAGTCAAGGGACATGGATATGCACTTACTGACTGAATCAAATATAACACTTGATGTACATACACTTATACGCTGAGTAATGAAGTTGACATGCCGAATAGTGTCCCTACAACGTTTTGCTTCTCAATTTGATACATGTATTAGGTATGAGTGGCATAACTAAGTCGATGGAGGCATAACTCTTGCTGATTTAAACCAAACGAAAAACCCAGATACGCAATATGTGACGACTTATATTCGTATGTCGTTTCATTACTCTAGGTAGTACAGTGTTTGAGATATGAACTGTAAAACATTGTTTGTGTTGCTGAAAGCCGTGTTTACTGTATCAAGGAGCATTACTCTGTTCTTTAAATACTAATCGAAACACTAACAGCAAGATTCGTGTGATGGCATATATTCCAATAAAGTTTCGTCATCAGAGCAATATGGTCTGAACTTTGTGAATACAATGAATTTATAAATTAGTTTACTCCATATCGGCAACCGGTAGAAATGTCCTACCGTTGTAGCATTTTAGAGAACATTTTTTTCTGGAAATATTGATTTTAGTAATTGTTCAAACCATCTTACAGACTGGGCAAAGGTGAAAAGGGCCCATAGTCTGTTGTAATAATACGTTTCGTTTCCTAATATATAAACATTTATTGCATTACATTTCGAATAAATTTGTGAATTTGCAAGTCATCATTGAATGTTAAGTCAATCAAAGCCGATACTAAAATCTAGTGTATGACATGATATTTTCCCGCATCTATGGGTTGTAAAAGAAGGTAATTTAGAAAATATAAACCGAACGAAATAAAATCGCATAAATGTCTGACTGGATAATTGAACAAGTGTATTGGCAAATTCTTTTATAACAAATCATATGCAAATACAGAACGAACTCTAATCATAGAATTTCCTTGATTTGTTGTGCTTGCGATCGCTTGACATTCATCAAATAACTAGTTATCTACAAACCATGTCTGCGAATCAACATCTTGTAGTGTTAATGCTCCGTGTCAGATGTCTGTCTTATGTAGACATACATTCATTGCTGCAACGTTATACCAGTTTATAAATAATACGAATCGAGTCACATAATCCCCTAAAAGCAAATTGACAAAAAGTTTGCTATCAAAAACGATACCAAAGCATCCGGCAGAAAATGCCATTTAATTACACCTAGTTCCTAACCTTTAACAGTTTAGGTCTGTATTTTGACGTCGCGACACTCGAAATTTGCCCTACATGTCAACTAGCATCCCCGTGTATTTCTTACAAATTTAAATAAAGATATATGTTTCTGGTATGACATGCAACGCAAAGAATCATACTTGACATCTGTACATTTATTTTCTATCTTTCGGTTGGATAAAAGAAAATAATGAAGATTTAATCGAAAAATAACGGCAAAATGGCCATGTAATTTGTAACAAAACGTTCCAATCACAATTGTAAAAAATAGACTGAAATTTACAATTTTGGCGCAAAACCCGGGAAATGTTGTCAAACAACGTTGCAGACGTTGGGGCGGAAAAAAACGTCGCTTTTTCTTGTTCCTTTTTTTTGGTTTGTAAAAAAACAAACTTTCTTTCAGCAAATGTTCGCAATATTTTAGATTCAACATACATCTGGACCAGTTTTTATATGGTTTGATTTTAAAGATGTTCTAACGTCAATAAAGCGGATATATAATCTAGTTTATGACTTCTTAAAAAATGTCCCCTTTCACCTCCAAACGTCATGCGAACACAGGGTGTTGAAATTTAAATACAAAAAACTGAAATATTATTGTAATAAAGGAAATTTGAGTCGATTTTCGACATACATCTCAAGCATTGTTTGCAAAATTCAGCAGTTGTAAAAATTGCGCTAACAGTATAAAAATTATACACTAGAATACGACTTCTAAAGAAATGTCCCCTATGTACGTTTTTGACGTGATGTCACGCTAAAACTTGTGTATGTCTTTGTAGGACCGCCTCCAAAAGGAAGTTTCGCTTATTATAGTTGGATAAAGAAATGCAAGAAACAGATATCGATTATTAAATATAACAATCACATAAAAAATGATCAACCGAAAGAATATTCTAATAAAAAAACTGCTGTAAAAAAAGACAACAACGGCTGAAATTCCAGACCAAATCAGGGGAGAAAACCGAGAAGAAACTACGTCAGAGAGAAAATGTCAAGCGATTCCGACAAAAGAATATTTACTATGACAGTGTATACGTCATCCTATGATAGAGCTTTCTGAATAAAAGAAAACAAATTGAAAGCGCTTGTTTTTTTGATATGCGACACGTTGCTACATCAACACAACTAATGTTTATTTAAACGACGTCAAAGAGCGACGTTATTTAGTTACAGTCGTGACGCTCAACTTTTGACGTTACGTCTTTACATTATGTATATGGAAAACCGTCTAGACATATTGTAAGGTGATCACACGGTGATAAGGGTAACTGTTTTGATCAGTTAACATCCGTCGTAGTTTGTCACGTGACCAGAATATTCTTCCAACATCATATGTACACTCCAGGTCGAACCAAAGGCGCTTGATCAGAGTTACCAATGGTGATTCTCCACATGTTGTTTCAAACTGTTCCATCAAAAGTCAAGGGACTGACGCTGATTTCAATGCATGTTGTTTAAACGCCGGTTTTTAGATTCACTTCGCTTATTTCGTTAAAACTACTCCAGACAGATCACGTTGTGATTCTCTAGTTGAAGCATTACAAAACTTTGTCATACGATCTTAATGGACTATTTATAAAAAGGAAATGAAAGGAGTAGCAATATTAGTTCCAGCGTACTCGTGTCTAAGGATATGTTTGTCTTGTAAAAGATTGAAAAATACGAGTAATGTATTACATAACTACCAGATGTTCAATGTCAATGTCAGAAATGGTCTTAACAATTGAGTCGGTAAATAGTACAAGTATCGTGCATCGGAGTTTGTCGTCGTTTAAAATTACACAAACAAATGTTTTCCTCCGATGCCCTATCACCGCACAGCATCACCACTTGCACGAAATGTCTGAACGTATATTATTAATATTAGAAAAGCTAGGAATGGACATGAACTGTTATCAAGACAGTAATTCAGTCTACCGTACGAACTTGAATGACGCAATTGAACGTGACATTGCGTACATCGTTGAATTGTTTTAGTGTTTCGAATATTCAGGCGAAGTGAAAGAACCGTTCCTCAAGGGATTGACCGAACACCATTACAGCCAGTGTATGTCTCACCTCACTGTATAATATAGAAACAATTTTTCCGTCAGTGCATATCATCTAAATATTACCAACATTTGAAATAGCTCGAATGGTTACAATAAAGTAGAATCAATTTTGTCATCAACGGTTGTTTGGTAGAAATTATCATTTTGATCCTGAAAATACTTGAATGTAGAAGGCACACCATTTTCATACAGTGATACCATCGCTTCTGTTCACGGCCAATGTGACATGTACATTTAGTTGCACCATTTCGGTCACTGCCAACCAAACCATGGTATCAATTAACAGTATGAAACACCATCTAATAATCACGTTGATAGTTGTATATGTGATGTGAATGCTTATAACATGTGGTCATTTGTGTCGTAGATTGGTGCGTTTCCATGGCTTTATTGTAAACAATACCGAAATTGAGCACTCAATTACATCTATAATGTTGGTCCATTTGTATTGTAGACGTTACCAATAATATCGACTGGTATTACACGATGTCTAGTTGTAAAAATATGTGTGTATACATATTTAGTTTCGGAAAGCGATATACTATTCTCACTATCGTCATCGTCTGCATCATCTTCCGTAATCGCCTTTAATAGAGTATTCTTGCAATGGGATTTAAATACTGACCACACGCAGCAATCGGATCAACTTTTTACATGTTAAAATATCGTGTTTTGTGCAATTACGATAAAAACAGGTAAAACATATTGAATGCATCTAAATGCCTCCCATACTACCAATGGCAGAGTGGAACCCAACACTGGTTGACTGGCGGACCACCTTGGGAGTGAGCTGGTTCCAGAGAACGATGTATATTGTGTATAATCTATGCAGGCGAACTGATTTCTTTGCAGGCATCTGGATGTATTGATGGTCATGACGCCTAGTTGGTTTCCTTTTGGTCTTAGTGGAGGAGAAGATTGAATGTCAACAACGTTGTTTATGATTTTTAGAACATAGTTGCTCTGGCTACATTTCTTCGGCGCTGCAGCGGTTCCAACTCGAGATCATCTAGCGTTCGTGTGACGTTACTTGTCCTTGAGTTCACCAAGCGGGCTGCACGATGCTGGACGATTTCTAGTTGGTTGACCTGGGGATCCGCTATACGGATATATTCCCATCACACATACCTGTATATGTTACCCAATGCGGGAATCCAGAGAATTTTTCGAACTTATACATTTTGCATCAAGTAGTTCTTTATTGCATTGCGCATGTTCATGAACGCTACATTAGGTGATCTCTTGTATCTAATCGTAGCTTCGACAATTTTTTTTTGGACGAGAACGATTTTATCTCCGTATGTAAATCTCGCGTTATTTCAAGCGTTCCATTGAAGAGTTTTATACAGATCTCGTAAACATAGTGTCAGTTAACAATTAAGTTCAAATTCCAGGTCTTATGAATAACAATTATCAATAAAACGAGAATTTGAACTCGCATATTGATTAAACCAAACGCTTCAGATCCTCACACTAAACACTAATTGTAGAACCATTACACACGAGGATAATTGTTATTTACAGCTGCATTAGAAAATGGCAAAACGTAGTACAATGTATCTACTAGACTCAGATTATATAGAGACTAAGACTTTGTCACTGCTGTTATTCGAGTACAGAAAAATCTCACATAACCACCACTTCAAAATTGAGACCAGAATTTTCGAGTCCAATTTGACTGTTTTGCTCTTTATTCAACCTCAATATGCAGACACACCAAACAAGAAGACTAGTTGTCAATGGTCCTATACGTACTCTTATTACTGAGGATTTACTGTAAATAAAACGGCAATATAATTATTTGGTAAACCCCAGCAATACGTATAGGCCACTTCTGTGTACAATTACATGCTGATTTAAAATAAATATGCTCTCTTAGATCAGATTGAAATAATCTTAATTATATCTGCTACATAGAATATATAATATACATGTATCCTAATTAAACTGTAAGCATGATGCATTACGTGTGACGAGCTGTATATTGTCTTCTCAATTGTGTTAAGTGTTCATCACAAGGGCCCGATCATGTCATAGTTCTGGCGTCCTTTGGTGCTAATTAATCTTAATAGTTACTGTTCTGGGAGAAATACATCAAATTAGTGCTCACAAATTTCCCCATGAGACAAACTACGCAACATGTGAAGAATTGCTTTTTAGAAGTGTTAGCTATTTTTATGTTTAAAACGATCCATCATTATCCCAAGCGAAGTAATATAAGTGTCCGGATTTAAACAGAAGTGTTATAGATATGTCTAGGTACAAATCTCTAGCGGAGCGATATTAATGTTCATTTACACATGAATACTTATGAATACATGTTTATGTGTACAAGTCGATAAGAAAATAATTTTCCTTATAACCAATTAATGTTAGATACTTTAAATTTACTTTCGATGTCGACTGACAATGCTCCACGTCGCTTGGAAATGATCAGAAAAACTCGAATAAGTCTTCTTTGCATATTCATACATTTTGCTGTAAGACACGTATGTCACCACTTGATATTCGACAGTAAACGTTTAATACATGTATTTGATCATATGGACCAGAATCGCTCGATTACGTAAATACTTATACATTCAGGAAAAGGTTTGGACAAGTCACAAAATAGTTTACCACTTTGAAATACACTTATTAAATGTGTTTCCTGAAATAGACCGATAATGAGCATTCTTTATACGTTACTCAATGCACTGATTTGGTCAGTACCTGATCGTTCTAGCAGTGAACAATCACGATTCAACATTACAAGTGTATGTTAGAGAATAAATCGTAACGAACTTTTAAGAAATGGGACACGTGATTCAGTTAATGGCTTATAATTAAACAAGAATTGTTAAATAAATATGTAAATTAGATCATCCTTAAACACTTGTTTGTTTGACATAACTCTTCCAAGCAGAATTTTGATGGGCATGTAGGTAATTGTTTCTCATTTATTACTTTTTTATGTTCAATCATAATTAAACTATTTATACACAGCCAAAATATTCATACTCAGACACACACAAATATTTGAGTAGACGCCATTTGGTGAGTAGGTAGGGTTATGCCAAACGAACATTTTTTCGGCGCATCCGTAAAAACATGGCTTTGCTATTTGCATATCAGTGTTGTGTAAACCAATCAAATCCTACTTTAACCGCTAAACCAACTTCTCTTCAACCGAACACGTTTGTAACCTTGACGCGGATTGGTTAACCTTTCGATAAGGGGTATGTAACCTTACCGAAATCTACTGAATTTCGGTGAGTCCATTTTGGATCTTGAGTGACTTGCAATTATAACATCTCGGCATTATTTGGGTTGCATAACAAATCTTAACAATGAAATTGCGCCGACCATCTTTTTTCAAGATATTTCTTGTTAAGTTTTATCTTGGGAAACGTTACTAGATTTTAAATACATGTATGTCAGTCACCGAGTTAGTTATATGCAGCATTCTTTAATACTTTTACTTTTAACGCTGTTGATAACCAAGCCATGTTTCAAAAACAGAGGACAGATGTGATATTAAAGGAATGTCGGCAAGTTGCCTATTTCGTTCCCGCGTAATGAATTTCATTTTACTAGATAAACACACTGGGGATTTATATTTGTCAATTAATCAATTTTAAAATTAGACCCTTGAGACGCTTAATATTCATGTCCTGAATTATAAATGTTTTATCTGCAGTAGTTTGAATGTAATCGTATCTCTGTAGCTGTATCGACGTAATATACATGAAGGCAACATCAAATGGGCCAATAATATTTATAATCGAATGTTTTATGATAGGCATGTGTGTTATGTGGGTATTAATCGTGGTTGGAGCGTGTGTAATCCTGATGATAATAAGAACGTATAAACCGATTTTCATCAAATTCCACGAAGCGCTGTTGGAACTATGGAACTAATGCGATTATCAAAGAATAGAGAGTACTCATATTTTGAGATTTATGTTTTAATACCTATACAAATACGACTACAAGCCATAGAACTGTTCGGCTGGCCGATTTCAATTTTATATAGGATATTATTTCTAATTTTGTGGTGTCTTATACAGTATGGAGACAAATGGAATGTGGCTACTGACTCAATCAATTTTCGTATGGATTAACGAAAGCCTTGGCTATGCAATTGCGACACTGGCAAGCTGTTTGACTCGTTTCTGCTAACTTTCTCATCATGGTTTACTGTTAGGTGTTGTTCATTCCCCTACCTTTTTAGCTAATGAAGGAACTAAATACAATTTATAACACCGTACCCCATTGAAATGTATGGGATGGTCCTGTTTTAGCAGTAACACCAACGGTTCCTGGGGTGTTGTCGCACCCACAAATTCCCCAACCTTACATGTAGGCCTATGTCCGAGTATATATACGAAAATATACAGAGATCTTTAATTATAATATTTAAATAAGCGGTTCTGATATAGTGTAGCATTTTATTAAATAGCACTTATCTTTATAAACAAATAAGAAAACGCAGTCATTGCCGTTTTACACAGCTTGAACTAAACCAAGAAATGACCAAAACGTAACGCCCCTCGCCCAAATCCTGGATCCAAATAGCTAAATGCGCTCAATGTAAAACACGTATTGATTTTACTACCAATTGTGTTAATAAATTCATATAAGAGCAAAATAGCGAGGAAAAAATGAGTATTTATGCATGAAAAGGAATGGCAAATGTAACAAGTGAACACTTTTCTGTCTTCTAAATTAAGTGTGCCATACTATCTACTTAGTGTCCACGCTGCGACTGTTATCTGTTTTGTATGGTATTCAATTATATTTCCGTCGTTTTGATTATATAACATGTGTCCTTTGACACTTGACACGAAATAAGGTAGACAAATGTTATAGAACTATACGTACCTATATGAGTTAGAAATACGCGCTACATAGAGTTTGAGATATGTGGTATCAGATATGATAGCTCAAATATGATTATTTCCACAATTAATTATCATATTTATTCGATATAAAGGCATCCTTATGGTGCGGGAAGTTGCACAGATGTAAGTGACTGATATGAAACTCAAGACATGAAGTGGTTAACTAATAAATCAATTCACGTGTTATATCACAGGACATATGTCCCATTCAGTTTTTGTATAGGTTTAACGGGATTTATTTCCCTGGAGAAAACTGTTCGTGATTGCTGATATTGACAAAACGCCTTAGCTGATAAGACGTGTCGGAGTGTTGATCCACAAAAATAGAACATTATGACACAATTTATAAAAAATATGGCCTCTGGTACAATGATGTCAATTTCCAGTGAGGCATTCGTTCAATACATTTTACGACGTAATAAAGAAAAGAAACGACAGTTATCTTATGCTCTGGTGTTTTATTATACTACACAGCTTAATGGGTCTTTCATTGTACGCAAGATACAAATGTATTAACGATTAAAACAAGTGACCGAAATGAGTTAATAAAGGTACAATCAGATGCATAAGACTACTGTATATAAGTGTATTTTGTTTTTTAAAAAATAAAATAGTTTTAGATAATAATCACAGGACATCATTGATAATATTAGATTACATATTAGCAAGAAGCATACATGTTGTTGTACATTCAACAATCAAATCAAATAAGTAAAATATATCAAATTGATAAATAAATAAATCAAATAAATAATAAATTACTAAAATAAATAAATAGCTAGATAGATCAATAAATGGATAAATAAAATAAATAACTAAAAGTTTGTGTAATATCAATACAAAATTAACAGTGGCAGTTTTCTCCGTCCCAGATACTGACCAAACTCTTAAATTGATTTATATTTATATCTTCTCGGAAGTGTTGGGGAAAGGAGTTCCATAGTTTGGCATCGCTGTAGCGGAAAGGACTTAATCCATAAATTATATAATACCTCATTTTTATCCATGGGTAATTTTGCCGTATATTGTGCGATTATATAACGTTTGAGTACTCTTTTTTGTGCAAAATTAATCGGCTACGGTTACTGTTAGTTCGTGTAAACGTTTCGATTATTTAATCACTAAAAGTGATATTTGTTTAAACACTGAAAGACACTATTATTAAGGAAAATGTTAAAGATACATTGCCCATCCTACACATGTTCACAAACAATAACTCCCGAAGTTAAACATCTCATGGCGCCAGCGTTTTATTTTTTTCTATTCAAATAAAATAACATCGAGAATTAATTTGCTCACGTAGCCAGTAATCTAACGCTCCTTCATCACCTTAATTGCTGTTTCATAAAATGTGATATTTCACATACAAGATGTAGTGACAGGGTATGCGTTTCAATGATTTGTGATGCTTTGTAGTTTATACATTTACGTGATGTACGCGATTTGATTTATTTTTGTGGTGATTGATATGTTACACCTTTACTCAACAACTTAATTGATTTCAACGATTGACATTGCTGTTGCTTAAATCTGCAATATATCATAATGACGCTATATGCTCGAGTCTGAAGCAGACACGTGTACATAATGTTTTAATTATTTTAAACATTTTCAGGCGCAGTCGTACTAACATTGTTTTGCTATTTGCATATCATTGTTGTGTTAACTAATGAAATCTTACGTTACCACCAAGGCAATTCCTCTTAAACCGAACAACGTTTGTAACTTTGACATGGATTGGTTAACCTTTAATCTGGAGTGAAAAGCAATCGTAACATCTCGGCATTTTTTATGTTGCACAACAAATCTTAACAGTCAAATAGCACCGACAATCTTTTTTCAAGATATTTCTATTTCATGTGTATGCTACTTGGTTTATTCACGCAGTCATTATTTCAGGCATTTTCAATTTATCGTTTTGGTCGAGTATGAATAAAGTGATGTTCTCATGTAAAAATTACTAATACGACGATATACAATATACCACTGTATAGAGTATTGATTTCAAAGGATCTAAAAGCTCAGCCGGCCTTCAAAGAACCACAACACTGCTACCTATGATCTATTTTAACTGTTTCTTAATTTGCTATTGCGCATCACATATCTTTTTTTCTGACTGAACGATTGTTATTCGAGATAATCGTAACACCCGCTGTCTCAGAATGTCCCATATATCGTAATGCCGAGTACATACCGAAACTCTGACTGCCAAACCGTTGACGGTACCCTTTTTGTGTTCTTTAATGTGTGTGTTATCCATGGTGTGCAATGTATACCTTACAAAGCTTATAAGTATTTTGTTCTATAATAGTTCATTTTGACAGTAATTTGACAGATCAAGTTGGCTTAAGGCTTTCGAATAATCTGTGACTTTTTTAATTTGAAACTTCCATGTTGAAACGTCTTGACAGAACCCTACTAGGAAATAAATATTCGAAAAATGAAATACTGTATAATTAGTTTCTAAGCTCAATAACATTTTTGTTTTCTTTGTGTGTTTTGTTGTTGTTGTTGTTTTTTTGGTTTTGCCTGCCTTTGAAATCATGTCTTGATATTGAATTTAAACAGTGATGTTAACGTTTGTTTTCGATAAATATTGTGACTGCATCTCAACCCAAGAATTCATACGACGAACACAATTCAGACACTCAAGTATCAGTGGTATACACTAGGACTATCGTACGTACATGTCTCTTGCCGATCTTTGCAAAGTCGTGTTTTCTTGTCATAAATAATATTGACTTCATTAAAGAGAGAGACTAAGTTAACAAAAGAGAGAAAGTTGCTACATGGAATGCCACATACATCACAGTGCCTCCCCACACAGACCTCCGGGAAAATAACAATCCATAACACATAAGGCACATGAGGAGGTTAAAAGGTACACACGTTACGGAACAAAGGCGCAAGGAATTCATAATACAGTAACATTCCAATGCACATTGTATATTTAACAATTCGAGCATAAAAATGCCACCTACAAATTATGCACAGCTTCTCCAAAAGCACAAATGACATGATCATTAATAACCTGCTGTATTGAAATAATAAAAAATCAGCTACACAACATTATGTTGCTCTTAAATTTTAACAAACCATGCAACATCAATAGTACTGACATTGACGAAGTAAATGTGTGTCATGCTTTCAGCTTTAAAAAATTGCGAAATTTGGTTCAATAAAAATGCTACATGCCCGTAAAACACCGTAGAACGGTCACATTTGCATATTTATATCGTTAAAGAAAGTACGAAGATTTCTGCAACGATGCTGAAGTCATTACCATAGTAAAAGTCTCCGATAGTCGTTTTATTATCAACGGTGATTGGTTTTTTGTATCTGATCACAGAGTTGTTCCGTTATTCTTCGTGTAAGTGTTCTAATGTAAGTAAATAATGACCATTCAGCGATTAGGCTAGCTAGCTGTTGAATCGATTTAAACCCCCAGTATTTTTACTGACAGTTCCAAGGCTGTAATTCGCTGTGTGGTTATTATTTCCGCCTGTGTTTTAAATGTTATAGTATCTTTTCCCCTGTGCAATTATTTCACTTCATATAGTGTTCATGTTATTTTCGGCCCAGTTTCGGTCTATTGTTGCCATCTGTCTTGACTTCTCATGTGATTTTTTCCATCCATATATCCCCCCTCAACTGTGTCACCTCTTTGACTCTCCTAGTTATTCATTATGGTCGGCCATGCCACTACGTGTGCATCTGTTCCCTTGCGTATGTACCATTGGAGCTCCTCAAGTGCCTAATGTTTTATGGATTATTGTTTTCCCTAAAGTCTATGTGGGGAGGCACTGTCTGTATGTGGCGTTCCCTGAAGCAACGTATTCTCTATCTCTTTTCAATCATCTTTTCACCTTTACATTATATTTTACAATCCGCCTGCAACATATACGGTAGATGTCGTATCAACTAACAATTAGTTCATTATTTCAGTTGTTCAGTCCTCTTTCACCGTAATACAATTTAATGTTCTTCTGCATAACGTTTAATTCCACCATGTAATGAATAAAGTGCAGTTTCAATCGCTGTTCATATAATACGAACTCAGTAATTAGGTTTGGAAATGTACGTTGATCCGTAGCACAACTGTATTCCCATAATGTTCAATTATTGTTGTTAGATATTGTTGAACAATATATGTGCCGTAAAAAGACAAACTGTTTCTAGCATAAACTATATGGCTTTCTAACGTAACTATTGCGTGTCATTGTATTGGACCGAAGTGAATCCATACGAGATATCAGTGGTAAGCCAATGTTTCGGCGCAGACGTACTAACATGGTTTTGCTTTTTGCATATCAATGTTGTGTAAACCAATCAAATATTACGTTAACCACAAAGGCAATTTCTCTTCACCTGGACACCGTTTGCTACCTTGACGCGGATTGGTTGACCTTTCGATAAAGGGTACGTTACCTTACCGAAATCCACTGAATTTATGTGAATTTACCTGAAATACATTTTGGATCTGGAGTGACCAAGCAATCGTAACATCTCGGCATTTTCTATGTTTCACAACAAATTTTAATATTCAAATTGCGCCGACCATGAAGATATTTCTTGTTTAAACGTGCAATTACCAGAGTATCATATAATCAAAGGTAATCTAGGCGGCATCAATGTCTGCTAAATTACCCATATCTGTTTAAATAAATGCATATCGTAGTTGGTATACACACTGTCTATTCACTTGACGTGTTCGTTGTAGCCACCATAATTGCTATCACTATTCCTGATACTTCTTTGATGAACGCGCTTGTCAATAAAGCATTAATGCTTTGACAACTCATTAGATAGCGACAGCTCAATGTCAGTCATTAGCTTCTTGAAAGTACGCGTTTTTGTCAGAGTGTAGGCTGATCGTTAGGTAGAATGTACGTTCTAAGGAATAATAAATTGTAATGACATATCCGGAAATGGTACCAACGTCAGTTGATTAGTTCCACAACAATATGTAATAGAGGTGAGCAAAGTACACACATTTTTTTAAAGAAACACATTGCGTTATCAAATCGATTTGAAGTTGACTTTAACATTTCGTTTCGTCCCTGTTAGTCTGAGCACGCTACCTCCAAGCTGAGAATTTCATCTGTACATTATGTCGAAACGTTTTTGAATGTGCACGAATATGTCGTAAAACCTTACTCAAAGTGCGTCTTGTTGTGAAAAATTTAATCTCAGAATGAAGAAGATGAACGCAGGTTAGACCACATTCGCGAAACAGGACTTCCTGCAAATATGTCTTGGGTCCCAAATAATACAATTGAGAATGTAGAATATCACCAAAGAAGGGAGTGCCTGTGAAAAAAACTATATAACGCACATCGAATAACATGAGGAGAAAGCAGTGCAATGCCCACCAATGCCCGCCCACTCCGTACCAAACTAACATAATAATTGCCAAACCATTCCTATTTTCAAATGTACGAAAATTAACCAACAAAATAATAAAAAGACAGGCAAAGTGCGCTACATCGAAACATTTCTTCCGTCCATTTCATGTTTGTGTGGCTCGGTCTGGCCGGGTTAATTCATATTGTAGAGGAAATAAGATACCGAACTTAACATTTGAATTAATACCGATAACCTTGTTAACACGAGACAACTAATATTTAATATCAACTACTCAGATCGAATTGATACCATGCGCCTCTGTATAATGTCTAAATGAGTAGGTTATACTATATAGGTGTGGTCATCCATACCATTTCGAAAGACGCATTAATATTGAACACCAGCTGCAAAATTGAGAGAGTGAAAAATATTCTTTAACAACAAATTGTTATTATAAACCGTTCTTGTCATCTAAATGTAGCCAGAAAAAAAAATGTTAAAAATACATTTATTCATAGAATGTACTATATGTATTCTTCAGATAAATCCATTTTCCGCTTTATGATATACTCTATAAAGTAAACCATACTGGAGCGTAAGTAAACCAGTGCTTGCTCAGTTATTTTCTACCAATTTTTATTGTTTACACCATGAGGGTAACCATAGTATCTAACAAACTACTTTACCAAGCATCAATAACCCCTAGCACTTAATATTTACATCAAGGAAGCATCTGACACTGATGAAACCATGAACTATAAGCCCAAGTTTGCAAATAACAAACGTGTAGATAAATTATAAGTTATTGTTTTATTGTCTGCATTAAACTTACAGACGTATGATTTTTGAAGAAACTTATCTTTATTATTTATGCTTCGCAATATTTGATAATTGGTGGATAACAATGTAATTAATAATCAGCGAGAGTATATGGTAGTGCAAGATGTACTTCTTAGCGTTCAACATTCTATGCTTATGAGTATTTTACACCGATGAAATTATATATCAATTTCTTGCATTTCAATTAAATGGTTGCCGCATATGGTTCTTTGACCTTGGTTGTGATCAACACTCACTTTCACTTCACAATATTATATGATATACTCGTAATATTTGCGCTTACATTTGTGGGTAGATTAGAAGTAGGATTCACAAATTGGCAAAATTGAGCAAACATTGAGTGGTGTTTTGGTGCTCAATTTTAGTTGCTGCTAATGTTGTGTTGTAATAAAATTATGTGTCGCATACACATTTGTCTATAATATCTGGTGTAATATTTCGATATAAAAGTAACAATGGCAGATATATTAGTGGATATTCGAAATCTGAGTATTTTACCAACTACGATTTATAATCATTTCGAACACGTTCTATGAAACAATTGTGTTATGTTGTGTGAAACTATTTACTCTATTCAAGTGATACTGAAAACAGAAATGCCCGTTAAACACTTCGTAAAATATTAATCATATATGATGTTTGTTTTAACAATGGTTCATGGCACATTGCAATTGATAGAGAAGTTATTCTAGTCCCCGATCATATTGGTTGGCATTTCCTTTTCCATTTCATTATACATTTTTGGGCACAGCTATTTGCATTGGTTAACCTTTCGATAAGGGTACGATACGTTACCGAAATTCACTGAATGTCGGTGAATTTACCGAAATCCATGTTGGATCTTGAGTTACCAACAACCGTAACATCTCGGCAATTTTCTATGTTTCACATCTAATCTTAACCTTCAAATTGCGCCGCCCATCTGTTTTCAAGATATTTCTTGTTTATAATCTGGAGGTCGAAAAGATTAAAATTCGTACAACCGCTTTCTAAAGGCACAACTCCCAGAAACTAATTATATGAACTAACAATATGTATGATTGTCGTAACCTTTGATCTGTAAAAGCAGCGGATACTGAATTAGCTTTCCATTTAGACGTAATGAACGCGTCTGAAGTTTTTTTCAAAGATATATGTAATCGGAACTCATTATTCAAATTAGTTCTATTATCGTGCGATGGTCATTAGTACTGAATGTATTTCAGCAATTAAAGGTTAACAGAACACCTACTGATTTCACTTAGGGCGATTATGTTTTAACTTACCATTAGGAATCGACCGTTTGTAGCCATTAAGTTCACCTTTTATAGATTAACGAGTTTTGTTCATTAGTTGGAAAAGCTCTGTTTGCGATCGAAATAAATGGTTTAAAATCCAGCTACTTATGAGCAACTTATGTCGCAATACGAAAATAAACTTCTGGGAAACCACGATGAATTCCTAATCGCGCAAATGATAAATGAGGCCGATGGTCAAGCCTTGCAGGTATCCTATCATGGAGTCTATTTCGGTCAATATGCAGGTGTGTTTCTTAGTGTCGGTTTAGTTGAAAATATTATAGGTGAACTTATTATTGAACTAATGTTACAATAGAGAATTGAACTGGTGGCGCAGGGAATGTCACATTCACAAAATAGGACATCCACACGCGGATTCTTAAGATGATGAATAAATAACAAAATAGCAAACCAATGCTGGATTAATCACTACTGTTCAATTTTACTTATTTATTGGCAATGCTCGTGTTATTTATTTGATGTTCTGTCCAAATCGAAAAATTAAATATGAATTACGTGTTGACTTCCAACAGCAATACACCTCTTATCGCAAATGATGCTGACACATTAAGTTATTTCATAAACGCATTCGAGCTTAATATTGCTCGAAAAGAGGCCAACACTATGCCCACATGGTGTTGCTAAAAGTAACAGAAAAAACTAAATTACTTTAAATACAATAAAACGAAATAGCAATATAACCTATCTAACATGGATGGACAAGCCGGTGTCTTCAACGTTCACATTTTCAAAAGAAGCAGTATATTATACATGTAAGTAGTTTGTGTAAGGTCGATGTATATAAACTTATATATTATACACACCGCATATCTGTTAGAACTGAGAAGGTCTCGCTTCGTTGTGCTTTATTGAATAGCCAAGGCCTTGCAACAAAACAAACGACGTCATTACTAATCTTGCTGTATTTCAAATAAAATCTACCAACGTCTGTTGATTAGTTCCACAACAATATGTAATAGAGGTGAGCAAAGTACACACATTTTTTTAAATAAACACATTGCGTTATCAAATCGATTTGAAGTTGACTTTAACATTTCGTTTCGTCCCTGTTAGTCTTAGCACGCTACCTCCAAGCTGAGAATTTCATCTGTACATTATGTCGAAACGTTTTTGAATGTGCACGAATATGTCGTAAAACCTTACTCAAAGTGCGTCTTTTTGTGAAAAATTTAGTCTCAGAATGAAGAAGATGAACGCAGGTTAGACCACATTCGCGAAAGAGGACTTCCTGCAAATATGTCTTGGGTCCTAAATAATACAATAGAGAATGTAGAATATCACCAAAGAAGGGAGTGCCTGTGAAAAAAACTATATAACGCACATCGAATAACATGAGGAGAAAGCAGTGCAATGCCCACCAATGCCCGCCCACTCCGTACCAAACTAACATAATAATTGCCAAACCATTCCTATTTTCAAATGTACGAAAATTAACCAACAAAATAATAAAAAGACAGGCAAAGTGCGCTACATCGAAACATTTCTTCCGTCCATTTCATGTTTGTGTGGCTCGGTCTGGCCGGGTAAATTCATATTGTAGAGGAAATAAGATACCGAACTTAACATTTGAATTAATACCGATAACCTTGTTAACACGAGACAACTAATATTTAATATCAACTACTCAGATCGAATTGATACCATGCGCCTCTGTATAATGTCTAAATGAGTAGGTTATACTATATAGGTGTGGTCATCCATACCATTTCGAAAGACGCATTAATATTGAACACCAGCTGCAAAATTGAGAGAGTGAAAAATATTCTTTAACATTAAATTGTTATTATAAACCGTTCTTGTCATCTAAATGTAGCCAGAAAAAAAAATGTTAAAAATACATTTATTCATAGAATGTACTATATGTATTCTTCAGATAAATCCATTTTCCGCTTTATGATATACTCTGTAAAGTAAACCATACTGGCGCGTAAGTAAACCAGTGCTTGCTCAGTTATTTTCTACCAATTTTTATTGTTTACACCATGAGGGTAACCATAGTATCTAACACACTACTTTACCAAGCATCAATAACCCCTAGCACTTAATATTTACATCAAGGAAGCATCTGACACTGATGAAACCATGAACTATAAGCCCAAGTTTGCAAATAACAAACGTGTAGACTAATTATAAGTTATTGTTTTATTGTCTGCATTAAACTTATGATTTTTGAAGAAACTTATCTTTATTATTTATGCTTCGCAATATTTAATAATTGGTGGATAACAATGTAATTAATCATCAGCGAGAGTATATGGTAGTGCAAGATGTACTTCTTAGCGTTCAACATTCTATGCTTATGAGTATATAAAGTAGTATTTTTCACCGATGAAATTATATATCAATTTCTTGCATTTCAATTAAATGGTTGCCGCATATGGTTATTTGACCTTGGTTGTGATCAACACTCACTTTTCACTTCACAATATTATATGATATAATCGTAATATTTGCGCTTACATTTGTGGGTAGATTAGTATAGTAGGATTCACAAATTGGCAAAATTGAGCAAACATTGAGTGGTGTTTTGGTGCTCAATTTTAGTTGCTGCTAATGTTGTGCTGTAATAAAATTATGTGTCGCATACACATTTGTCTATAATATCTGGTGTAATATTTCGATATAAAAGTAACAATGGCAGATATATTAGTGGATATTCGAAATCTGAGTATTTTACCAACTACGATTTATAATCATTTCGAACACGTTCTATGAAACAATTGTGTTATGTTGTGTGAAACTATTTACTCTATTCAAGTGATACTGAAAACAGAAATGCCCGTTAAACACTTCGTAAAATATTAATCATATATGATGTTTGTTTTAACAATGGTTCATGGCACATTGCAATCGATAGAGAAGTTATTCTAGTCCCCGATCATATTGGTTGGCATTTCCTTTTCCATTTCATTATACATTTTTGGGCACAGCTATTTGCATTGGTTAACCTTTCGATAAGGGGTACGATACGTTACCGAAATTTACTGAATGTCGGTGAATTTACCGAAATCCATGTTGGATCTTGAGTTACCAACAACCGTAACATCTCGGCAATTTTCTATGTTTCACATCTAATCTTAACCTTCAAATTGCGCCGCCCATCTGTTTTCAAGATATTTCTTGTTTATAATCTGGAGGTCGAAAAGATTAAAATTCGTACAACCACTTTCTAAAGGCACAACTCCCAGAAACTAATTATATGAACTAACAATATGTATGATTGTCGTAACCTTTGATCTGTAAAAGCAGCGGATACTGAATTAGCTTTCCATTTAGACGTAATGAACGCGTCTGAAGTTTTTTTCAAAGATATATGTAATCGGAACTCATTATTCAAATTAGTTCTATTATCGTGCGATGGTCATTAGTACTGAATGTATTTCAGCAATCAAAGGTTAACAGAACACCTACTGATTTCACTTAGGGCGATTATGTTTTAACTTACCATTAGGAATCGACCGTTTGTAGCCATTAAGTTCACCTTTTATAGATTAACGAGTTTTGTTCATTAGTTGGAAAAGCTCTGTTTGCGATCGAAATAAATGGTTTCAAATCCAGCTACTTATGAGCAACTTATGTCGCAATACGAAAATAAACTTCTGGGAAGCCACGATGAATTCCTAATCGCGCAAATGATAAATGAGGCCGATGGTCAAGCCTTGCAGGTATCCAATCGTGGAGTCTATTTCGGTCAATATACAGGTGTGTTTCTTAGTGTCGGTTTAGTTGAAAATATTATAGGTGAACTTATTATTGAACTAATGTTACAATAGAGAATTGAACTGGTGGCGCAGGGAATGTCACATTCACAAAATAGGACATCCACACGCGGATTCTTAAGATGATGAATAAATAACAAAATAGCAAACCAATGCTGGATTAATCACTACTGTTCAATTTTACTTATTTATTGGCAATGCTCGTGTTATTTATTTGATGTTCTGTCCAAATCGAAAAATTAAATATGAATTACGTGTTGACTTCCAACAGGAATACACCTCTTATCGCAAATGATGCTGACACATTAAGTTATTTCATTAACGCATTCGAGCTCAATATTGCTCGAAAAGAGGCCAACACTATGCCCACATGGTGTTGCTAAAAGTAACAGAAAAAACTAAATTACTTTAAATACAATAAAACGAAATAGCAATACAACCTATCTAACATGGATGGACAAGCCGGTGTCTTCAACGTTCACATTTTCAAAAGAAGCAGTATATTATACATGTAAGTAGTTTGTGTAAGGTCGATGTATATAAACTTATATATTATACACACCGCATATCTGTTAGAACTGAGAAGGTCTCGCTTCGTTGTGCTTTATTGAATAGCCAAGGCCTTGCAACAAAACAAACGACGTCATTACTAATCTTGCTGTATTTCAAATAAAATCTAAAAATAGACAAAGAATTGACCTCAGATAATTAAATTGTATTGTTTTATCCACGACTAACTATCATACAAGAGAAATGATTTAGTGGTCTTATAAGCCTATAATGCATTGGGCGGTGGAAAGCAGACGAACCTAAAACTCGTGATTTTTTGCAATGATACAACATGTGTATAGGGGATTGTATGCCGTTCTGAAAGAAAATGATTTTACAAACATTTGAAAGCAAATGCTTACCAAAAGACCATATTGATAGGTAAGACTGTTTTTTATTTGCGGACAAAAGTAGGTCAACCACGTTTTTTCGTAATCACCGGAAGGTGGAGTTCGGCAAATACCGCGAGATTCGTAATACCGCGAGAATAGTGATGACGAGTAAGTGTAATCTGATTAGTAATTGTGTCAACGAAAAATCTTAAAACTTCACACGCTTGACAGATTAGCACCAATAAGGCCTGTTCGTCGGATCAACAAAGCCTCAATGCGTAATAAAAAATGTAACTGGCTAGATAGTTTAGAGAAAATATCAACAAATAATCCAATAAAACCAGTAATAGTACAATACTATATCAGAGCCGCGCGAGTCCATTTCTGTAAAATTATATAAGTTAAATAAAGTACTTTAAAATAAAGGTTTATATGTATATAATACTGTCAATAGAATTAGGTTTGGAAAATAGCTTTCACTAATCAAAAGCGCATCCCTCTAGTCAAACATAATCATCGGTTCTCTTGATTAATTAATAAATCTTCCATTTGTAAGTCTTAGAGTAATAACGCCGTGTTTGATTAATTGGTACACACAAATAAAGACGAACTTGTTTGCATACTTGATTAGTTGTTATAACGAAGCGTTAATTTAAGCTCAATCATAGACAACTATGCAGTATTCCTATGTTCGTGAGTAACAGGATTATTAAAACGAACGTGAAATTGAACTGCTAAACATTACTACAAAACTATTTACTTTTTATTTGCAATACACTTATTTCATTTGAGCGCAAAATGTGGCAAGAACTAATAACAGGTGAAAGAAACCCTAATGTCACGGTTCTTAAATGTGAACTGATATCGAGTCAATACCATGTGTGCTTGTATATATGATAAAAGTCATTTCTGTTACTGCAGAAACATCGCTGCCAACTGTTTTACTATTTATCCTTAATAAAATATCCAACGCTTTATATACTCAGGCCATTTGATAACGCACGATATGGGATTACTAAATGTTCAACGACTGACTTTTAGGATACAAGAAAAGAACTTGACACGATACTATTGCATGTGTAAGCAACATTGTATTTCAATAAAAGTTTCAAAAGTAATAAAATGAAATTTAACGAAGTATGGTTGGTAAAGAAATGAGCGTTTTTAAATGTACAGAGTATATTTTGAGCGTGGCCTGGTTTAAGTCTTATTACATTTGCCATCCGCATATTCTCAGGGGAAACGATAAATCATCCGAAAACGATTAGCGTATTAAAATGAGAAAGACTGGAGACATGTCGACGAGCAAGCGTTTGAAGTCGACTTAATTCCGGAGCAGCAGGAATTAAAACTTTCGTTATTTATTACATTACTAAGCATTACATGCTTTGTACGATACAATAAATGTAATTTTGTCGTGAATGTCTCTACCAAAGTGAAGATAAATGTAAATTGAATCTAAAATCTCTGCTTCAATTTTCTCTTCCACTTAAACATCAATTTAAATGATACGACACGTGTAAATGAGCATTATCTGGGACATTCATTTCGGGTAAACAATGTTTGAAATATTATCAATATATAGCCATCTATATCAAGAACACGACAGCAACAAAGTAAAATCCATTTGTCTACAGCATCAATGATGTATGTAGTTGTAATACCATACTTGTCTACAGCATCAATGATGTATGTAGTTGTAATACCATACTTGTCTACAGCATCAATGATGTATGTAGTTGTAATACCATACTTGTCTACAGCATCAATGATGTATGTAGTTGTAATACCATACTTGTCTACAGCATCAATGACGTTTGTAGTTGTAATACCGTACTTGTCTACAGCATCAATGATGTATGTAGTTGTAATACCGTACTTGTCTACAGCATCAATGATGTATGTAGTTGTAATACCATACTTGTCTACAGCATCAATGATGTATGTAGTTGTAATACCATACTTGTCTACAGCATCAATGATGTATGTATAGTTGTAATACCATACTTGTCTACAGCATCAATGATGTATGTAGTTGTAATACCATACTTGTCTACAGCATCAATGATGTATCTAGTTGTAATACCATACTTGTCTACAGCATCAATGATGTATCTAGTTGTAATACCATACTTGTCTACAGCATCAATGATGTATCTAGTTGTAATACCATACTTGTCTACAGCATCAATGATGTATGTAGTTGTAATACCATACTTGTCTACAGCATCAATGATGTATCTAGTTGTAATACCATACTTGTCTACAGCATCAATGATCGGTAATATTTACCAATTGATTAAGGGCTCAGTCACACCGGGCGTGCGACCAGGGTACGACATAGCTGCGATCGAAAACAATTGGAATCGTGGGAAAATCAAAGATAGAGCGCACGACTGGTCGCAGATGTGGTGGGTGATCGCCAGCACATAATCAGTCGCAGCAAGGTCGAGGTCATTCTCAAAACTTCTGACCTGCGATTCCAAATCGTAAGAGGTCGCAGACAGGTCTTACATGGACGTACCACCAGTCGCGCATAGACGCACCACCTGTCGTGCATGATCGTGGATCAAGTAGTCGCACGATTGATTGTGCTACTTGTTCTTCCATCGGACGATTGGTGGTGCCACCTATCGTGCGACCTCTCTATCGGTAGTACGACCAGTCACGACCTGTCCCGACTGGTTGCACGATTGGTGGCAATTTTGCCGACGTACGACCAATCGGCAATGTTTGCTACGATCTCCATTTGCGATCGCATACTGCAATTGCTCTTATAACTAGTGGTAGGTCATCGTACGATCGGTGGTGTGCGTGGTCGTGCGATAATCAACGATCAATTTTAGGTAATCGCGTGACTAGTGGTGGCGATCAGCTTCCGATAGTACGATAAATCGTGGCGACCTGCAACTGCTTGCACGATCGATCGCAACCAGAGGTCGCACGATTACCTACGATTGATTTTGAGATCGATCTTCTCCAATCGTTGATGATCGCACGACCACGCGCACCGCCGATCGTACGATGACCTACCACCAATCTTAAGGACAATCGTCAGATGGCAGGACCGGTAGCACGATCAATCTTGCGACTACTTGACCCACGACCATGCCCGACTGGTAGGCGTACATGCTCGACTGGTGGTACGACCATGTAAGACCTGTCTGCGACCTCTTTCGATTTAGAATCGCAGATTAGAAGTTTTGGACATGACCATCGACCTCGCTGAGACTGATTTTGCTCTGGCGATCACCCACGACCTCAGTCAGTCGTGAGCTCTATCTACGATTCGCCCACGATTCCAATTTTTTTCGATCGCAGCTAGTTCGTAACCTGGTGGCATGCCCGGTGTGACTGAGCCCTAAATCGACATGATCGGACAATCGGCTATCCTTTGAACATTTACATCTTTCAAAAAGTTCGTTTCAAGTTTTTATTCATAATTTCCCAATACAATAATTAATAAATATACCGGCGAAAGAATGAAATTGCCGATCGGGTAGGAGTTCCGTCACCGATCGCATCGCAAATCGCAGCTGGTAATCGCAAAATCGCAGACAAATCGCGTTTCATTAAAAATCACAGAGTTGCGCGGGCACCTGTTTGCCTTGCTAAAATCGCTGATACTAGCGACTGGTTCTTCCACTCGCAAATCACTGTATTCATCACACAAATGGACGGACAAACATGTTATCATAATAACGATTAGTTTTAAAAGTAAACAATTAGAGAATAACTCGCATGCATATTTTTGCAAAAGAAATGCATCCACAAATTCACATTTGTTTGCAAAATTGTAGTGACCTTGGAATACGGTCTATGTCACAGAACAGTTCGTGTGGGTTTGTCTACGCGAAAACCGCGGGAAAAGACGTAAGTTGGCGGGGAGTTGTGAGATGCAGGCGTCAAAATGGCGTTTTTATTGTTCTCTGTAATGTCAGAGGAGTGTTTGGCCGACAGGAATTCGTTCGGTCAAGGCTGAAAGCTCTGCAAATGTCCAATTCGAGCTCTTTGACTTGTCGTCTGTTTGACAGATTGCGAAAACAGGTGCGCTTTGTGACGTCATTTTATATACTGTGCGCCGTTTTTTCTTAGTGGCGAAAAGGAACTGTGCAAATATAATTGCGATGGTTTTGATGAAACGCAAATAGCGGTGATCGCAAATATACTAGCAAATTATAGCGATTTGCGATTGTACGACATCGCATCGCTAATATTTGATGAAACGCCTCACTGGATCGCAAAATTCACAGCGACGATAATCAATAGTCTGATCGTTGGTCCAACTCTACTGCTATGTTGTAAAGTTTTCATACACTTCTCATTCCTGTCTTGGTTTTCTGTCCCCACTCCAGGTGTACCTCCTCATCTGTTTGGTATTGTTTTGTGTCCAATCCTGTGTATGTCCCTCGCTTTTCTTTTGTCTAGATCTGTCTAGAGTAGCTATACTTTATATTACTGACCTTCCCTGCTTAGCATTGTTTACGCTTGTATAAAGAAACAATTTATCTCATACACTTAGTATTCAAAGAAATGTGTATGTAACATCACCTCAGACATTATAAACCTGTCATACACAATCGACGTAAGAAACATTAGCGCGAGACTTAAACAATTATGCTGAGACTATTGCAATGACTGATACTTTTGAAATGCTTTCCATTATCCTACAGACAAGTCGTTCAGCTTTTCTGCATTGGATGAATAGAAACAAATGCAGTTTATTAGATTGTTGTAATGCAGTGCTAATAGAAAGCTATTCCCAAAGCAGACATTCGAATAACATTAAACGACTTGTCTTGAGTTTAGAAAGATTAAGGTCACACAAACTAGTAATATAACGAAAATGAAACTTTGAAGCGGATTTTCCTTCCTTGATGCAGACTTGCAATATTGCTTTTTTAATACGGTATTATTAATATTTGTATTGCATTTTGCAATAAAACAACCATTTATATTCAAGCTAGATTCATCAGATAATTTATTAAAAGGCCTAGACGGCCTCAGTGGATTTTCATTTAATCATAACTGAATATGATTTATCGAATTGGAATCTTTTATGTGGCTTCTCTTACTTTTCTTGCAGTATCGTTCTAGCAAAACGTTTATTCAATGTCAGGTTTTACTTGATATAGCATGGTGTTATGTGCATCGAGGGAAAGGCCAGATAATATCTGATGCATCGTATCAAGAAAATGCATTATTATATCGATCTTTATTTCACACTTCAGAAGTTACATCAAAGTGATAACAATAAGTAAAGCAGTGGCGTTGAAAATTGCTTTATTGTATGTTTATTGATTATTTACCCAACAAATCAGATATACTATCAAAACAGAGGAACAACTATTAACTACAAACTGCAGTTAAGGAATTGTTAAAAATGGTATTTTAACAACTGACAGTTCCAATGCTGCAAATCGCTGTATGATTATTATTTCTGTTTGTGTTAAATTTCCCTTTCCCCTGTGCAATTCCTTCTCTTTATATAGTGTTCATATTATTACCCAAGTTTCGGCATGTTGTAGCCAGCTGTCTTGACTTGTCCTCTCATCTTTTTCCAACCATTAATCCCCGTGTGTATCATTGAGTCTCCTAGTCCATTTGTTTAAACATCATCTGTATAGAACTACATTATAGCTGCACTTAAGGCAATGCACGTTGCTGCCTCAAATATTGTTTCTAAGCGTATGTTCGTTGTGCAATAAATGTACTCAGTTTAGAGCTATACTCACACTGAAATGTATATGTCTTATGGCGGATGTGATGCCGTTTTGTTGCAAGGTTTCCACTGATGTAACATTTTATGCGGACCTGCGATCACTCCTTTTTCGGCACAGCCGTACTAACATGGTTTTGCTATTTGCAAATCAGTGTTGTGTAAACCAATCAAAGCTTACGTTAACCACCAAGGTAATTTCTCTTCACCCGAACCGCGTTTGTAACCTTGATGCGGATTGGTTAACCATTCGACAAAGGGTATGTTACCTTATCGAAATCCACTGAATTTCGATGAATTTCCTGAAATACATTTTGGATCTGGAGAGACCAGCAATCGTAACATCTCTGCAATTGTTTATGTTGCACTACAAATGTAAAACTTTCAAATTGCACCGACCATTTTTTTCAGTCTCATCTTCGGTATCAATGACATTCTTAGTGTCATTGATTCTTGTACTAACGTCATATGGTTTATATACTATTGTTATCAGAAGTTTTTCTAATGAAAGAACTCAGTTAGGAGAATGAATTTATTTCAGAGATTCCAGTTGCTATCAATTATTTAGCTACATGCATACTCACGTTTACATTTAGACACACCTACGACAACACTTGATAGCTACTCTCTTCAGTGGCATTGTAATACCATGTTTATATGAATAAAAACAATGTGAAGACTACAAATAATTTCAATATGAATTAATTAAATATAGGAGCCATGTTTCAAGAAAAACTTTGAATCAAGTAATATGATTGAAATAACACAGTTAATGAATGATATATCTTAACTTCTCAACAATTAATTTCATCAACTTTTGGTCAGTAAATTGTTGTTTTTTACATTATTTGATCATAGAAAAGGATGTTATGACATTTATATAGTTAGTTTTTTATGTTTTACTCACCAACATAAATACACACGTTCAATAAGATTGTTTTTTAGGTACACAATTCAACTGTTATCTTTTATTGTCACAAATGAGATAAAACAGAAAAAGCTGCAGATGATACAATGGAACAAATGTTTCACCGATGGAAAAACATATCAGACTTTGTTTAGGTTTGTCTCCAGGTTTCCATTTTATATAAACCAAATGTACTTGTATGCATTATTGAACTATATTCATTTTAACCCGGGATATTTTTAGAGGTTATCATACGGGGCTGGTGTGCCTTACGGCGATATTGGCATACTAGATGAGATACTTTTCTGAAGCTCTATGTCCCCCCAAAGCATCGTGGTATGTTCCTGGCGACCTCTAAGTCTGAAATGTATGGTGTTGTTAAGCCACGTTGCATTTGACAAGGCCTGTGGATTATCTGAAAAATGAAACAACGTAAATTTAGAAGTATAATTAATTATTAGGTAATCTATAGATACCGCTTCGATTGCGCACACTGGCATGTAAGGATACGCGCCTGGAGTGGTTCAATAAAAATGACGTCACTAAAATTGTAAATGATGACGTCAGGGGTCAGAAGTAATCACATTAGAATAGAAAACATGGAGTGGTGTATACGATTTTTGATAAACAATCGCGTATTTGTTTATACCGAGTGTTCTATATGCGAATAAATTAATATAGGGGTTTATGAGCTATTCAATTGTTCGTGGAGATGAATTGCCAAGTGAGTGTACATGCTATTATTTTGTTTCTTTCTTGTTAATATTTTAAAAAGTGTTTGGATTAAAAGTGTTTTACCCCTCCCCAACATACTCTGTTCTCTAAGTATTTCAAGCTCTTCATCGGTGAATGGATCCGATCTATTTCGTTTATTGCCTTTTCCATGTTCCTTTAAAAGTTTTCTTTTACTAGAGATTACATCTCTGCTGTGTTTGAACTCCATGTCTTGCAGGATATTCCGACCATAGCCTTTTTTGGTCAGAAATCTATGGATACTGCTCTGAATGGCTGTTATAGGCCTACTGCCCGGTTCATATTCTCAACCATCTACCTTCTGTATGCTCAAAACAAACCTTGCTAACAAGTTATTTAATTCACTAGGTGAAATGTCAAACAAGTCTCTTGTCTCACCGACGCTATCAAGCCATGTCATCACCCTCTAAATGTCACTTTTTGTTTTCTTTTTTTGTGTTGACATTTTTCATTTGTTCAACGAATGAGTACGTAGATCTATCACATTCTTCGTCAGATCGGGGTTTAATTGAACTGTCCAGACATAAAAGTCTGTTAGCCATGGACTCAAGTGGCCATCTTGGTTGCTAATTACGTCACAATTTTCACGTGCTGTCCATCTGCCGTTACTGGACATAAGTACGCTAAAACCGGAAGTATGCCAAATATCGATATTCGGCACTCCCGGAAGTATGCCAAATATCCGATATTGGCACACCAGGTCACATGATCATAGATATTGGCCTCACACTGTCCATATATGTCCAACTCTTCTTGAGAATTAATTTCGGAATGACTCTTGTATTAGATCTACGAAGAATACATTGGATGAATATATCAAAGAGGCAACGAGAACACCATTTAGGAGTATGCTGGGACGCTTTGTCTTGTGTATGTGGCGTTCCCCGTAACATCTCAATCTCTACTGTGTACATTGTTTACACATTGATTCGATTGTAATTATGCTCTGTTATTGTTGTTGCAATTTTCTATACATAGACAGTGTTTCTTTTCACTTCTAGGGGAACGGTGGCGGGGCCCTTAAATAGGGGGAAATAGCGTTGTGAGGGGAAAATAGGGTGAAAATAATGTGCATTTAAAGTATACATTTCTATGTCTATATTCACTACACTTCTTTGTTGCAGTGATGTAAATATGCTAACAGATTGGTTAGTTTCATTACAGGACAATGTTTCTATCTTTCTGACTAAAAATATCAACAATACTGGCAACATATCTCCAATTTAAAAAAAAGCTGTAGGAGGGGAATTTTGACTGAGAAAAGGGGAAAAAAACATACTTTTGAGTGAGGGGAATGGGTCCGAATTTCGGCCCCAAAAAGGCCCCAAAAAAAACACACTGATAGATCTGTATTGCTTCAAATACTTTCTGTCTGCCAAACGCTGATGCAACGTTGAAGAGTTGCAAACGCTATGAAATGTATTATATGTAGAATGTATGTACGTTTGTACAGTATCTAGTTCGCTCACCTACGATTCCTTCGAAAGTTAATGACCGCCATATTAATACCATAAATAGAACGCTTAATATGCCATTCAGTACGTGCTATCATCTTCTGGCAATCATTTTGATATTTTACAGTAAAAGTGCGATAATAACACACACATCATTGAACGATATTAAAGTTTCTAAAATAAATTTCTTTAAATAGTGATCGAGTTGATATATATCTGAATAATTGTGGAGTGTAACTAATATCCAATTTATTTCACGATGTTCCAACTCATTGGGTTACTGAATATTCCAGTGATTAGTAGTTGAATGTCAAATCAGTCTACTGAACTAGAATTGAAGTTTTACAAATCTGATCTAACTGGTGGACATAAACGTTATCTTTAATGCCGTTTTAAATCTGCGTTGGAAAATTATCGCATACGTCAGTATAATAGATGCCCTATTAATGCGAAATGTGTATTCAAATTTATTGTAAGCAGCTATAATTCTTAGACGTCGTTATGCAATTCTTAGAACATACGCCTGCTTTGCTGAATGTATGAATGCCTCACATTAATCAAACAGGTTATATATTTGAAATTGCTCTTATCGTGAGTGAAATAGTTTCATTCAATATACACATGTTTTCCAGTACAGTTAGTTTACAAAGTGCTTTATGACAATTCGTTGACCAATAATATGTGCTTGATATATTATCATTTCAAGTTCGTAAGAATATGTAAAACTATTTACTCGTACGTGCTCATCTCATGTTTGGGTAATAATCATCGTTTCTCCAGTTCTTACACAAGAGTTATAATATAATCCAATATAGAAAACTATTGCTATAGTTGCACACCTATACAATTACTGCATTGACATCACGTAAATAACGTTAAACACATGTCTACTAATGAACAAAACTGTTCTTTTCAACATTCCAAAAATAAATATAAACAATCAGAGCGGATTGCAGTGGCAGTTTCAAACAGACAATATGGTTTGTTTTCATGGGGTTTTACTTTAAGCCGTTTTGTTACAAGTTTTAGTTATAGTGTTGTTAGATTGACCGCGACCATGTATATGAACCTTCAGGACTGATCCATGTCAATTAGGTAAGGAAATGCTCTCGTGAATAAAACCATAACTGCTGTTTGTATAACGTTTATATCAAAACGCAACCGCGACTTTTTCTACGACTAACTTACGGACAACCATGAACATTTCAATACATCTATTTGGAAATATAATGATCCAGTTAATATATCTATACGTTCGCAGTTAATACAATCGTACTTTACATTTATAGTATAGGTATTGATATATGAAACGTTAGAACATTAGTTACATAAATCTAATTAAACGCAAGATGAAAGGTTTATTATAATTTGATGTTTTTGTATTGATTTTGGAAGCTGTTCTCTGGAGTGAACGTTGATTCAACATATATTATTTATAGGTTATAGCTGATATATTGGAATTATAAGCAATTAAGTACAAGGGAGCGTCAACTCTATATTGATCACTTACCAGATTTACTTAATGAAATCGCTTAATATATATTGTGCGAAATGCCATAATAAATGGATAAATTGGCCAAAAATTTGAAAAATTGTGGATGCTCATTGCATGTAAGACACAGGAAGAGGCGGAGTGAACTATCAATATTTGGATTTTCACGTGGGCCAGGTGTCTGACAACAGACACTGTATAACAATTTCACACGCTTGATTGTATGACGATTGTCCAGTCAGCAATTACGTGTACATAGTTTACATTATTTGCAAAAGTACGCACGTTGGCCAAAACTTAAACACTGTCACCTGAGCAATGTAAACTATGAACATACACAAAAGGTAGAAAGATAATACCCCCAATCAGTGATTCATTCTATATTACAGTATTCGCGAAATTATGCACGTGGGTCAACTTGGACACTGTTACCTGTGCAATGTAAACTGTGAACATACACAAAAGGTAGAAAGATAATACCCCCAATCAGTGATTCATTCTATATTACAGTATTCGCGAAATTATGCACGTGGGTCAACTTGGACACTGTTACCTGAGCAATGTTAACTGTGAAAATACACAAAAGGTAGAAAGATAATACCCCCAATCATTGATTCATTCTATATTACAGTATTCGCGAAATTATGCACGTGGGTCAACTTCGACACTGTCACCTGAGCAATGTAAACTGTGAAAATACACAAAAGGTAGAAAGATAATACCCCCAATCAGTGATTCATTCTATATTACAGTATTCGCGAAATTATGCACGTGGGTCAACTTGGACACTGTTACCTGTGCAATGTAAACTGTGAACATACACAAAAGGTAGAAAGATAATACCCCCAATCAGTGATTCATTCTATATTACAGTATTCGCGAAATTATGCACGTGGGTCAACTTGGACACTGTTACCTGAGCAATGTAAACTGTGAAAATACACAAAAGGTAGAAAGATAATACCCCCAATCAGTGATTCATTCTATATTACAGTATTCGCGAAATTATGCACGTGGGTCAACTTGGACACTGTTACCTGTGCAATGTAAACTGTGAACATACACAAAAGGTAGAAAGATAATACCCCCAATCAGTGATTCATTCTATATTACAGTATTCGCGAAATTATGCACGTGGGTCAACTTGGACACTGTTACCTGAGCAATGTAAACTGTGAAAATACACAAAAGGTAGAAAGATAATACCCCCAATCAGTGATTCATTCTATATTACAGTATTCGCGAAATTATGCACGTGTGTCAACTTGGACACTGTTACCTGTGCAATGTAAACTGTGAAAATACACAAAAGGTAGAAAGATAATACCCCCAATTAGTGATTCATTCTATATTACAGTATTCGCGAAATTATGCACTGGGTCAACTTGGACACTGTTACCTGAGCAATGTAAAATGTGAAAATACACAAAAGGTAGAAAGATAATACCCCCAATCAGTGATTCATTCTATATTACAGTATTCGCGAAATTATGCACTGGGTCAACTTGGACACTGTTACCCGTGCAATGTAAACTGTGAAAATACACAAAAGGTAGAAAGATAATACCCCCAATCAGTGATTCATTCTATATTACAGTATTCGCGAAATTATGCACTGGGTCAACTTGGACACTGTCACCTGAGCAATGTAAACTGTGAAAATACACAAAAGGTAGAAAGATAATACCCCCAATCAGTGATTCATTCTATATTACAGTATTCGCGAAATTATGCACGTGGGTCAACTTGGACACTGTTACCCGTGCAATGTAAACTGTGAAAATACACAAAAGGTAGAAAGATAATACCCCCAATTAGTGATTCATTCTATATTACAGTATTCGCGAAATTATGCACTGGGTCAACTTGGACACTGTTACCTGAGCAATGTAAACTGTGAAAATACACAAAAGGTAGAAAGATAATACCCCCAATCAGTGATTCATTCTATATTACAGTATTCGCGAAATTATGCACTGGGTCAACTTGGACACTGTCACCTGAGCAATGTAAACTGTGAAAATACACAAAAGGTAGAAAGATAATACCCCCAATCAGTGATTCATTCTATATTACAGTATTCGCGAAATTATGCACTGGGTCAACTTGGACACTGTTACCTGAGCAATGTAAACTGTGAAAATACACAAAAGGTAGAAAGATAATACCCCCAATCAGTGATTCATTCTATATTACAGTATTCGCGAAATTATGCACTGGGTCAACTTGGACACTGTCACCTGAGCAATGTAAACTGTGAAAATACACAAAAGGTAGAAAGATAATACCCCCAATCAGTGATTCATTCTATATTACAGTATTCGCGAAATTATGCACGTGGGTCAACTTGGACACTGTTACCCGTGCAATGTAAACTGTGAAAATACACAAAAGGTAGAAAGATAATACCCCCAATCAGTGATTCATTCTATATTACAGTATTCGCGAAATTATGCACGTGGGTCAACTTGGACACTGTTACCTGAGCAATGTAAACTGTGAAAATACACAAAAGGTAGAAAGATAATACCCCCAATCAGTGATTCATTCTATATTACAGTATTCGCGAAATTATGCACTGGGTCAACTTGGACACTGTTACCTGTGCAATGTAAACTGTGAAAATACACAAAAGGTAGAAAGATAATACCCCCAATCAGTGATTCATTCTATATTACAGTATTCGCGAAATTATGCACTGGGTCAACTTGGACACTGTCACCTGAGCAATGTAAACTGTGAAAATACACAAAAGGTAGAAAGATAATACCCCCAATCAGTGATTCATTCTATATTACAGTATTCGCGAAATTATGCACGTGGGTCAACTTGGACACTGTTACCTGTGCAATGTAAACTGTGAAAATACACAAAAGGTAGAAAGATAATACCCCCAATCAGTGATTCATTCTATATTACAGTATTCGCGAAATTATGCACTGGGTCAACTTGGACACTGTTACCTGTGCAATGTAAACTGTGAAAATACACAAAAGGTAGAAAGATAATACCCCCAATCAGTGATTCATTCTATATTACAGTATTCGCGAAATTATGCACGTGGGTCAACTTGGACACTGTTACCTGTGCAATGTAAACTGTGAAAATACACAAAAGGTAGAAAGATAATACCCCCAATCAGTGATTCATTCTATATTACAGTATTCGCGAAATTATGCACGTGGGTCAACTTGGACACTGTTACCTGAGCAATGTAAACTGTGAAAATACACAAACGGTAGAAAGATAATACCCCCAATCAGTGATTCATTCTATATTACAGTATTCGCGAAATTATGCACGTGGGTCAACTTGGACACTGTTACCTGAGCAATGTAAACTGTGAAAATACACAAAAGGTAGAAAGATAATACCCCCAATCAGTGATTCATTCTATATTACAGTATTCGCGAAATTATGCACGTGGGTCAACTTGGACACTGTTACCTGTGCAATGTAAACTGTGAAAATACACAAAAGGTAGAAAGATAATACCCCCAATCAGTGATTCATTCTATATTACAGTATTCGCGAAATTATGCACTGGGTCAACTTGGACACTGTCACCTGAGCAATGTAAACTGTGAAAATACACAAAAGGTAGAAAGATAATACCCCCAATCAGTGATTCATTCTATATTACAGTATTCGCGAAATTATGCACGTGGGTCAACTTGGACACTGTTACCCGTGCAATGTAAACTGTGAAAATACACAAAAGGTAGAAAGATAATACCCCCAATCAGTGATTCATTCTATATTACAGTATTCGCGAAATTATGCACGTGGGTCAACTTGGACACTGTTACCTGAGCAATGTAAACTGTGAAAATACACAAAAGGTAGAAAGATAATACCCCCAATCAGTGATTCATTCTATATTACAGTATTCGCGAAATTATGCACTGGGTCAACTTGGACACTGTTACCTGTGCAATGTAAACTGTGAAAATACACAAAAGGTAGAAAGATAATACCCCCAATCAGTGATTCATTCTATATTACAGTATTCGCGAAATTATGCACTGGGTCAACTTGGACACTGTCACCTGAGCAATGTAAACTGTGAAAATACACAAAAGGTAGAAAGATAATACCCCCAATCAGTGATTCATTCTATATTACAGTATTCGCGAAATTATGCACTGGGTCAACTTGGACACTGTTACCTGTGCAATGTTTACTGTGAAAATACACAAAAGGTAGAAAGATAATACCCCCAATCAGTGATTCATTCTATATTACAGTATTCGCGAAATTATGCACTGGGTCAACTTGGACACTGTTACCCGTGCAATGTAAACTGTGAAAATACACAAAAGGTAGAAAGATAATACCCCCAATCAGTGATTCATTCTATATTACAGTATTCGCGAAATTATGCACGTGGGTCAACTTGGACACTGTTACCTGAGCAATGTAAACTGTGAAAATACACAAAAGGTAGAAAGATAATACCCCCAATCAGTGATTCATTCTATATTACAGTATTCGCGAAATTATGCACTGGGTCAACTTGGACACTGTTACCTGTGCAATGTAAACTGTGAAAATACACAAAAGGTAGAAAGATAATACCCCCAATCAGTGATTCATTCTATATTACAGTATTCGCGAAATTATGCACGTGGGTCAACTTGGACACTGTTACCCGTGCAATGTAAACTGTGAAAATACACAAAAGGTAGAAAGATAATACCCCCAATCAGTGATTCATTCTATATTACAGTATTCGCGAAATTATGCACGTGGGTCAACTTGGACACTGTTACCTGTGCAATGTAAACTGTGAAAATACACAAAAGGTAGAAAGATAATACCCCCAATCAGTGATTCATTCTATATTACAGTATTCGCGAAATTATGCACGTGGGTCAACTTGGACACTGTTACCTGAGCAATGTAAACTGTGAAAATACACAAAAGGTAGAAAGATAATACCCCCAATCAGTGATTCATTCTATATTACAGTATTCGCGAAATTATGCACGTGGGTCAACTTGGACACTGTTACCTGAGCAATATAAACTGTGAAAATACACAAAAGGTAGAAAGATAATACCCCCAATCAGTGATTCATTCTATATTACAGTATTCGCGAAATTATGCACGTGGGTCAACTTGGACACTGTTACCTGTGCAATGTAAACTGTGAAAATACACAAAAGGTAGAAAGATAATACCCCCAATCAGTGATTCATTCTATATTACAGTATTCGCGAAATTATGCACGTGGGTCAACTTGGACACTGTTACCTGTGCAATGTAAACTGTGAAAATACACAAAAGGTAGAAAGATAATACCCCCAATCAGTGATTCATTCTATATTACAGTATTCGCGAAATTATGCACTGGGTCAACTTGGACACTGTTACCTGAGCAATGTAAACTGTGAAAATACACAAAAGGTAGAAAGATAATACCCCCAATCAGTGATTCATTCTATATTACAGTATTCGCGAAATTATGCACGTGGGTCAACTTGGACACTGTTACCTGAGCAATGTAAACTGTGAAAATACACAAAAGGTAGAAAGATAATACCCCCAATCAGTGATTCATTCTATATTACAGTATTCGCGAAATTATGCACGTGGGTCAACTTGGACACTGTTACCTGAGCAATGTAAACTGTGAAAATACACAAAAGGTAGAAAGATAATACCCCCAATCAGTGATTCATTCTATATTACAGTATTCGCGAAATTATGCACGTGGGTCAACTTGGACACTGTTACCTGTGCAATGTAAACTGTGAAAATACACAAAAGGTAGAAAGATAATACCCCCAATCAGTGATTCATTCTATATTACAGTATTCGCGAAATTATGCACGTGGGTCAACTTGGACACTGTTACCTGTGCAATGTAAACTGTGAAAATACACAAAAGGTAGAAAGATAATACCCCCAATCAGTGATTCATTCTATATTACAGTATTCGCGAAATTATGCACTGGGTCAACTTGGACACTGTTACCCGTGCAATGTAAACTGTGAAAATACACAAAAGGTAGAAAGATAATACCCCCAATCAGTGATTCATTCTATATTACAGTATTCGCGAAATTATGCACGTGGGTCAACTTGGACACTGTCACCTGAGCAATGTAAACTGTGAAAATACACAAAAGGTAGAAAGATAATACCCCCAATCAGTGATTCATTCTATATTACAGTATTCGCGAAATTATGCACGTGGGTCAACTTGGACACTGTTACCTGTGCAATGTAAACTGTGAAAATACACAAAAGGTAGAAAGATAATACCCCCAATCAGTGATTCATTCTATATTACAGTATTCGCGAAATTATGCACTGGGTCAACTTGGACACTGTTACCTGAGCAATGTAAACTGTGAAAATACACAAAAGGTAGAAAGATAATACCCCCAATCAGTGATTCATTCTATATTACAGTATTCGCGAAATTATGCACGTGGGTCAACTTGGACACTGTTACCTGAGCAATGTAAACTGTGAAAATACACAAAAGGTAGAAAGATAATACCCCCAATCAGTGATTCATTCTATATTACAGTATTCGCGAAATTATGCACTGGGTCAACTTGGACACTGTTACCTGTGCAATGTAAACTGTGAAAATACACAAAAGGTAGAAAGATAATACCCCCAATCAGTGATTCATTCTATATTACAGTATTCGCGAAATTATGCACGTGGGTCAACTTGGACACTGTTACCTGTGCAATGTAAACTGTGAAAATACACAAAAGGTAGAAAGATAATACCCCCAATCAGTGATTCATTCTATATTACAGTATTCGCGAAATTATGCACGTGGGTCAACTTGGACACTGTTACCTGAGCAATGTTAACTGTGAAAATACACAAAAGGTAGAAAGATAATACCCCCAATCAGTGATTCATTCTATATTACAGTATTCGCGAAATTATGCACGTGGGTCAACTTGGACACTGTTACCTGAGCAATGTAAACTGTGAAAATACACAAAAGGTAGAAAGATAATACCCCCAATCAGTGATTCATTCTATATTACAGTATTCGCGAAATTATGCACTGGGTCAACTTGGACACTGTTACCTGAGCAATGTAAACTGTGAAAATACACAAAAGGTAGAAAGATAATACCCCCAATCAGTGATTCATTCTATATTACAGTATTCGCGAAATTATGCACGTGGGTCAACTTGGACACTGTCACCTGAGCAATGTAAACTGTGAAAATACACAAAAGGTAGAAAGATAATACCCCCAATCAGTGATTCATTCTATATTACAGTATTCGCGAAATTATGCACTGGGTCAACTTGGACACTGTTACCCGTGCAATGTAAACTGTGAAAATACACAAAAGGTAGAAAGATAATACCCCCAATCAGTGATTCATTCTATATTACAGTATTCGCGAAATTATGCACTGGGTCAACTTGGACACTGTTACCCGTGCAATGTAAACAGTAACACAACACAACAGTTATAGAGTTAATACACCAATTATACACCTGCCTTGCGTTCAGTTACAGCTAACGCAAAACGCTCGAAGTTAGCGTCACAAATAATTGTATTGAACGCCTCGTTTTTATTCTGGTTCCCTGCCTCAAAAACAGTAAACGCAGGGAACCAGCCTAGCATTCATTTGGCAATTTGGTTCCCTGTGTGCAGTCATTGTGATACGGTGGGACAGGGATACAAAACAAAATCTGAGTGACTGTTAGCCGTAACTGAACGCAGTGATAGGCTCAAATATTCGCGTGCTACCTCTGAGTTGCGATAGCCAGTGATATGAAACGTTTTTCGCTAATACGCCGGTCAATAGCAATACTCGCTCACTGTTTCGCAACGTTTTGGAACGATAGCCGTAACTGAACGCAAGGCTGTGTACCATACATGGAAGTGTGTCATGTATTGTATTTTAGTTTAAACGAATACTTACAAGTTTATACACTGGTTATATTTAATAACACTGGGTACATATGTCAAGAACATTACATGCTTTCGTTCCTTTGTTCAAACATCTCGCAACAAAACGTCACTCAGTGCAAATTACTGGTGTTTCAGCGAGTGTTCGGTGACTACTATTATATTAAGATACACATTATTTGGACTATGTTAATAGTTTAAAGATGCACTTTTTTAAAAAAAAAACGCGACATTATTTGGACTATGTTAATAGTTTAGGTACATACATCCCGGGTTGCCATGGTACATATATCCTGGGTTGCCATGGTACATATATCCCGGGTTGCCATGGTACATAAGACAAAAATAAATTGCATCCTTAGAAAAACATGTTTAACAACTTATTGGTTAAAAAACATAAAGATTCTACTTTCACCACCGACAATATCATCCCCGGTTATGTTATATGTCCTTGGTTTTATTTTCTTGTGATGGTCGGTGACAAAAATGCTATTTTTTCGCTAAGGGTTAGTTGTAGTCACATGCCGCACAGCTAGCACCATGGACGAGGAGGTAGTATGGCAATATTTGCACTTTGCCATTTGGTCCTGAAATGATAAAATGTCGACATTATATTCATGACAATTTATGTACCTTGACCCAAAATGAAAACTTTACATTTTATTTTTTGGAATATTTGTTTTGTTATGTTGTTGTAATTGTTCAACATGTTTATCACGATTTCATTACGGATAACGATTATGCAATTGTTTTAAAAGTCGCCGGTATATTCATGCGTCCAATCAGGAACAACGTTTTCCTTACTTTGCACGTGCGCAGCAACATTGGTTTCACACTGACAAGTAATCATTTGCTGCTTAGCACGGATAAAAAATATTGAATTTGTTTTAAAAATAAATTGCATTTAGTGATGCCACGTCTTTCTAAAGATCAGAGAAACCAGGCTATTGGTATGCTCCGGGCGGGGTCAATGGTAAATAACGTAGCGCGTCAATTTGGCTGCTCCAAACAGAATATTCATAATCTTGCGAACCGGTACATCACTACTGGACCTGTCAGAGATCGTGTAAGACCCGGTCGCGTACGTGCTACAACGTTACGTACTGATCGCGTTATCACGGTGGCTCACCTACGTAATCGTTTTTTACCAGCAACCATTACTGCTCGGCGTTACAGGGTTCATGCACAGACGATCATAACCCGTTTGAGATAGAACGATGTTCTTATTCGTGCTCGTCGTCCATATACTGGATAGATTTTGACAGCTCGTCAACGAGACGGTTACGGGCACGACGACATTGCATTTCACGCGCAACCAGTGGAAATCGATACTGTTTAGCGATGAGTCACGGTTTACTGTCAGCCATGCAGATGGCAGAATACGCATCTATCGCCGTAAACATGAAAGACTTGCAGATTGATGTATTCAGGAGAGAGACATGTTTGGTGGTGGCAGTATTATGGTCTGGGTTGGGATAATGGGGAATCTGAAAACTGATCTAGTCATTATCCAAGGAAATCTCAATGCTCAAGGTTATATCAATGTTTTAAACAATACAATGATACCATTGATGCAAAATAACGGACCTGGCACTTTCCAGCATGATAATGCAACGCCCCAGAAGGCGCGTATAGCTACACAATCCCTTGGTCAAAATAATGTTAACGTCTTGTCTTGGCCCGCTGTATCTTCAGACTAGAACCCAATAGAACACATATGGGTAAATTAGGTCGGAGAGCCAGGTCCGAGCATCAAATTGATACCATAAATGACCTCCGAAATGCACTTGTGTTAGAATAGCAACGTATTCCAAACGCGGTCATACAACGTTACGTAAATTCAATGAGACGACGTATTCTCCAATGCATTCGTATATATGGCAGTCACACTGGTTACTGATGCTTCTTATAAAATCACTCAGTCACTACTTTCTTTTCTCCAAATGCTGTGTGATAATTTACATTTTCTGGAATTTAAATTTCGACCCCTCTCCACTAAATTGCTCATATAAAAATATGCATTGTCTGATTTTTTCCAGATCATTATGGATCTAAAGAAAAAAGCTCTACTGGAATTGTCTAAATGTTCATGCCAGTTTTAGATGAGTGTGTCTCTAAGACGCTGCTAGAAAATACTGAACAATGTCAGTTTTGCCGACATGTTGTGAGAGTCAAACTTCGTAAAAACCTAGAGTGGACAGACGGTTGCGTACTGATGTTGCCCATGAATCTCAACATGTCATATTTCATCTATAAATTCTCGGATAAAACTGTAAATGTATTTCGTATTTCGTTACTGTCAGCAGGTAATATTCCTTAGCAACAGTGTGCGTACTACATATTTTCTATTACAATTATGTCTTTACTGTGCTGAAATGTGTGTGGTAGCACGCTAGTTAAATGTTTTATTTGTAGCACTTGATAGAAATTTAGCACGCAACATTAAGAAATGTTTCCATTCAACTTAAGTGGTTATCTAAATCAAGGAAACACGGAAGTTATTTACATTAGAGAAAGTTCTTGATTACAAAACATTCATCGTTTGATTTACATCACCCATGCGAGCTAAACAAATAAATATACGTCATCATTGTAATTTGTTTACGTGCCTTAAGTGCAAAATGGTGTTGCTCGCAAGTTTTCATTTTAAAAGAGATTGCGCTTCAGAGAATAGTGATTAACAACATGCTAGTTGATAGCACCCGGTTAATGCAATTATCTCTATCATGTATCCCAGCAGATATATTACCACCTATAATCTTCACTAGACTTTAAATTTGCTAAATATAAATGGTGATCATAATCTATGTCTATTTTGTTTGTATATGTTTTTGATCAGGGCACGTATTACAGAAGCATCTTAAGTATATCTTAAATAGTTTCACTTAAGTTCAAAACTTCAAATGAATGCAATTCCAAACCCACATTAAAACCCTTAGCTTTTTAAAGATAATGACAACATCATATCAATGATATTCATTTATCACTCTTGTTTGACCATATAATAGCATGTATATTAAATAAACAAGTTATGGAAAATGAAAATTTTAAGGATAAGATTTTACTTAAGACGTTTCTGTAATATTGTCCCTGAAGTATGATATTATCTTCAAATGGAACATTTCAAAGCTTAAGCATAAGGCGGCATAGAAATATGTACGTACGTGAAAACAATAACAAATCCAATAGAAACACGAGACTAAAACATAAATTAGCAGCGAAACATATAAAGATTATAAACCTCAGATGTTTGAAATGCGTTTAAGGGCGCACCTGCAAAATCACACTTATTCTACAAGCACACGAATAAAACTAACAGTGTAAACAATAAAGTATCATGACAACATTCCATTATAAGTGACGGCGAAGAAAGAGTATGATATATGTATAACTGTCATAGAAACATAAAATAGTGGACCCATAAGAGGTATATATAAGCTACAAAAAAAATCTTTCTCGCTAGGCTTGGAAAATAGGCAGTCAAATAAATAATGAAAGCTTCTTTTCGCTGATGATATATGAAAGGCAAACTTGTTGTCTTTAAACGTTTCCATGAGGATAAACAACCACAGAATGTTCATACTATATTTAACCTTGGTATGATTAACGAATTCAATAAATACGACCTCCACACGTAGGAGAGTACACTTAAACATGGGGATGGGTGCGACCTCCACACGTAGGAGAGTACACTTAAACATGGGGATGGGTGCGACCTCCACACGTAGGAGAGTACACTTAAACATGGGAATGGGTGCGACCTCCACACGTAGGAGAGTACACTTAAACATGGGGATTGGTGCGACCTCCACACGTAGGAGAGTACACTTAAACATGGGGATGGGTGCGACCTCCACACGTAGGAGAGTACACTTAAACATGGGGATTGGTGCGACCTCCACACGTAGGAGAGTACACTTAAACATGGGGATGGGTGCGACCTCCACACGTAGGAGAGTACACTTAAACATGGGGATGGGTGCGACCTCCACACGTAGGAAAGTACACTTAAACATGGGGATGGGTGCGACCTCCACACGTAGGAGAGTACACTTAAACATGGGGATGGGTGCGACCTCCACACGTAGGAAAGTACACTTAAACATGGGGATTGGTGCGACCTCCACACGTAGGAGAGTACACTTAAACATGGGGATGGGTGCGACCTCCACACGTAGGAGATTACACTTAAACATGGGGATGGGTGCGACCTCCACACGTAGGAGAGTACACTTAAACATGGGGATGGGTGCGACCTCCACACGTAGGGAGAGTACACTTAAACATGGGGATGGGTGAGAAACAAATAACAACAAAATGTTGGGTTTCGAAACAAAACAGGACTTCACCTCAAGAAAACATGAATAGAAACTTAACACAACGGTCATGCAAGAGAGATTATGAGTTTGTTATTACTATAATGATGTAGTGCCACAATCGCGTGCGAGTCAAAATGTGACAGCCAGGCGAATGTTTAAAACAATAATGAATCGCCATTAATAATGATAATAATAATAATACATGTACTATCTTGATAGAATGTAACACGTAAAGGTGTGTGCACAAACAGTCATACACTTCTTAAATAAATATGACCTTCTAACAGAATACAACATAAATTAAAACACAATAATTCTATAACATACATTCGTTCATTTAAGACAGTCACTCATCAGATTTTCATATTGTAAACAGTACATATATATAAATAATTTTAAATGTATTCTATAGAAACATTCAAATGCTATCAATAACTTTCATTACAAACTACATTATACTTTTTACAATAAATATGATTTAATGCTCTTTTGAATTCATTTACTGACGCTACCAATCTTGATACAGTGTTGGGAATTTTTATTCCAATTAATAGCAGTTACATGTGTGAAAGAATTTTTCATGTAGTTCGTTTCAAAAGTTAACGTGACTAAGTCATTGTTTTTCACTGATATTTTTTACGTTTGACTGAACATTTTAATAGTTTTTGTATTATTCTAGCTACTCGCGCTTGTAATTTACTCATATATTTTATTATATTTTCTTCCAGTTCCCCAAACGGTACAACAGTAGTCCATCGAAGAAAGGATGTGTGCATTATAAAATAATATTTTCATTTTAAATTATATTTTTTTTTATATGAAACATGTTTTTGCCAGAAGAACATTCCATGATAAGGTGTTATCAATGTAATTACTAAGTACCTTTTTTACAATTTGTAATTTAGTTTTATTTATATACAGCGTTAGATCAATATCAAGGTGTTTGAGACGATTATTCGATGATAGAATCATACAAGTAGATTTACTAGGTTGTAAAGCCATGTTCTTTATTTTGCACCAAGAAATAATTGCATTTATCTGAAGACCATTCAAACAAACCATTCAAAAAGATGTATCCGTTTCTCAGATTCTAAATCACACATACCATTTTCCTATTATGTGCTTTCGATGATATTAATCAACGTTTAAATGTCAAGCAATTTAATTTAGCAACAAAACAATTAGATAGTGACGCACACGAATTAAAATTAATCGATATTGTTGTTCGTGAAAGGATTTTACTGGTATTATGTCTTCAGCATAACTACGTGGTGGTCTCACTTACCGTGATTCTATAAGTCTTAGATACATAACTTCAGTATGATTACTGTAGAACTATTTTAAAATCAAATGCGAGTAGTTAGTAGGCTCTCAATTAAAACAGCAAACAGACAAGCAAGTCATAACGCTATATTGCAATTTTATCTAGTGCATTCAAGATAAATTCGCCATACAATCAGACATTGCTTTCTCATATGTAGGAAAAAGATGCTGATTGAGAAAAACGTAAGGTTACACATACATTATTATTATTATTATACCGCATTTATATAGCACTTTTTTCATATGGCACATACGTTCAAAAGTGCTTTACAAGTAAAACTTCTATACATGTTTATGCATACAGGCATATAGCTTAAAAAACAGCATCAAGTGTAATACATAAGTTGAACATAAAACAATCATTATAAAAAAAATTAATACTTATATAAGACATAAGATCAAACATATTTTAAAAATTCACAAACCAATTAAAATCTCCGTAAGAAAATAACACAATGGCAAGCTTGGGCATAGATGTGTCAGATAAACGAAATCATCAGTTACCATATATATTCAAAAAGAAATGAGTTTTCAGAGATCTTTTAAAAGAGTCTGGGACAACGTGTTTGAGTTCCGTATTCCCAGTGGAAGCGCATTCCACAACCTTGGAGCAGCATTTGCATAGCAACGATCACCATATGTAACAGTACGGGATCTTGGTATCATAAGAGTGTCACTTTGGGATCTTAACACACGTTGTGGTCTATGAATATTTAACATGTTTTTGATGTAGCTAGGCGATTGATCATTTAAGGCTTTATAGGTATGTGTTAATATTTTAAAATCAATCCGGTATTGCACAGGAAGCCAGTGAAGTTCCTTTAACACTGGTGTGATGTGGTTGAATCGAGGAGTCATGCCGTATTTTGGACTATTTGAAGTTTGTTCAAGGTTGATTTAGGTAAGCCATGAAGCAGGGAGTTGCAGTAGTCAAGTCTGGATGTTACAAGAGAGTTCACAAGGGTTTTGGTTGCATCACTGGTTAGATATTGTCTTATGTGGCCTACTTGTCGTAGTTGAGCATAGCAAGATCTACAAACAGCATTCACGTGTTGTTCCATGTCCATGTTGGAATGCAGAAAAGCCCCTAGGTTTCTTACGCAAGATGTTGGTTTTATCTCGGAATCGCCCATCTTTGTGGTCAATTCCAGGATACAATCTGCATTGCGCTTGGAGCTAAACAGTATAAGTTCGGTTTTGTTTGCATTTAATTTTAGCATATTGTGGTGCATCCAGGAGACAATATCGTTGAGACAGGCTTCTACTTTCCGCACAGCTTCAACTTGTGTAATTTCGCCTGCAGGTTCAAATGCTAAGTATAACTGAGAGTCATCCGCGTAGAAATGATGACCTAATCCATGGTTTCTGCAAATAGCACCAACTGGTTTTTGTATACATAATGTAGTTTTTGGGTCCTAACACAGATCCTTGTGGCACACTGTAATTCATAAGCACTGGCTTAGAAAGTTCGCCATCGATGCTAACAGTTTGATAACGATCCTTTAGATAAGATGTTATCCATGCAAGTGGCTTACTGGATATTCCAAAGTCATGTTCTAGACGATAGAGCAGCGTGTTATGATCAATGGTGTCGAAAGCCGCAGAGAGATCCAGTAACACTAGGATTGCAACTTTGTTCTGGTCTAGAGACTGAAAAATGTCGCTCTGGACCTTGAGTAAAGCTGTTTCAGTTGAGTGAAACTTTCTATATGCTGATTGATGTTCCTCCTGAAGATTGTTCAGTGTCAAATGTCTTTCAACACGGCTGTCGACTGCTCTCTCTAGAACCTTCGAAATAAACGGGAGATTGGAGACAGGTCTATAGTTGTTTAGAGTGTTTTGATCAAGGTTTGGCTTTTTTAGAAGCGGTCGTATACGTGAACTCTTAAATGCCTTTGGAACGTATGCAGAGTCTAGAGAAGAGTTGATGATTTTCTTCAAAACAGGTAAGAGTTCATCAACACATGATTTCAATAGCCATGTTGGTATGGGGTCTAATTCACAAGATTTATTTGGAGATTTCATGATGATCCGTTTCACTTCCTCGGATGTAGCTGGAGAAAACTATGTCAGATGACTATCTAGCGGTACCTGAACAGATTAAATGTTTATGGGACTGGAGTCGGACAGATTGCGTGCAGATATGTCATATCTTATAGTGTCTATTTTGTTGATGATAAAATCACTAAAATCCTGCGCTAGTTCCTTAGAGGATTTGTTGGAAGGTAATATGACATCTTTTGAATCACCTAACAGATGCTTAGTTACCTTGAAAAGACTTTTCTGGTCGTTGTTACATGATTCTACTTTGTCAGAGTAGTAGTTGACTCTAGCTTGTTTAAGAAGTTTATTGACAATGCCACATTGGTTCCTGTATATTTCATGGTGAATTGCTAATTTGGTGTTACGCCATTCTCGTTCGAGCTTTCGTTTCAAATGTTTCGCATCATGTAGCTCATCATTAAACCAAGGACAAGATGGTCTAAGAGTAATAGTCTTTGTGCGTAACGGAGCGTGCTTGTCAATAAGTGCTGAAAGTTCATCAGTATACCCACGAACAAGGTCATCAATGTCTGTGCATTGTAGAACATTACGTAAAGCTTCTGAGGTTTGTATATCAGTTTTAAAGGCATCAATGCTTATGGAGCGTAATTTTCTGAAAGATACAGGACTGTGAACCATAACTATGCATACATAACTATTAGGATATTTATAGGCGACACTTGATTATCTAATCGACTCCGCCATAACAAACATATATAAACGTAAGTAATGTTTAAAGGCAGCATTTAACAAATAGATCATCCTCCTGTTTGCATTATACATAATGCTTGTTGTTTTTGTAGTTTTTACATTCCAATAATTGTGTACCCATAGTAAAACTGATTAGCCGAAATTGAGATACATCATTCATGTAAATAGGAACATAAACTCATATAGAACACATCTGTATAGTATATTGTAACACTTTAAGTATGGCTGCGTAAGTAAGATATAATGTTATATGTAACATCTCCTCTCGTTTTCCATTTGGTTTTGAATACGTAATCAGCAATAAAGAGCACAATCGATTGTCGGTTATAATGTCTTTCTTTGCTTCAGCGTTATTATTTGTATCTAAGATTTAATATTAAATCTTACGGATACATCTAGCTACTGATCAATATTAAGTCTGGTTCACAGTCCAGTTTTTATTACAACCGCGAGAAAATACATTCAATTGGGACCCTCTGATTATCTGGTTACCAACATCACCATAAGCTTAATAAAGCTATGTACAGAGTTAAAATGTTTTGCAGTCAGTGTGGATTTATCTTACATTGCATACCATATAAACGAAATGACTAAATGAATATCTGCTGTCCACGTAGGTTAAGTTCAAATATTTAATGTAGTTTTTTTTATTGATTTGCATCCGTTTATAAATAGCTATGTTCATTGGTATTTTCTCCTTATTCTGTCTATTTTATGTTGCATTTTACACACGTGGTTGAGCTTTAAAGTTTTCTAAAAACCGACATTTTAAGACTGCAATAGTATCTCGTCGTTTGTCTGTAATGACATTCGTTACAAAATTATATTGCATGTGCAAAAATTGTTAGCGAAGCAATATCGTAAACAAGGAAAGCATCCGCCAACTTGTTTCAAGTCCCAAATGTTTGTATTGGTATTACCACTGATGTAAGGTTAATTTTCTCTTCGTCCTGATTATTGTGTTGTTTTCATGTTATATGTTGTATATCGAAGGCATCTGTGTTGTGGATTTGGTCCCGATATTAAGGTTCTACGGGATATGAATTAATTTGACCCAAAAATATAAATGTTTTCTAGAACTAGCAGATAAATTAGGTTATTTAAGCAGTTGCTCATAAATACAAATGTATTTAAATAGAATTGAGTTAAATATTGTTCTAAAACGTGTTTATTGTTTGTCACTCATATACCTTTAATGTATGCATACTCCAAATTGTATTGTGTTTCATAAATGCTCCTATTACCAATGATTCGTGCGCAAGTATATAGGCCTGATAATTTTCCGGAAATCCGCGTATTTGACGCTTGCAAAGACCGTTTTTGAGACAAGTTATGCAATCTTAGATACTTTAAAGCCATGAGCTTCAGCGGTCACCTGGACCCCTTGCGGAATTGTCAGCTGATTTAGAACTTTTGCATACTCATGCCTGCGTGTAATATGTTGCGTTTTATGGGTATGACATTTTCTAACGTAAGCATTGTTTCAGTAAACAGTACTAGATATGTTCAACAGAAATGTTTTTGACATTAGATGTCGTAAACATGAATCAATCAGAGAGTTATGTTACTGACACATACTTAAACACTTATCGGTTATAGGGATAAATCCAGATTTGTCATTTTACAATTTGTCAAAAGCAAGTTGTTTTTTCTGCAGTGCATTCATTTTTTACGATTGTTGTTATGACATGTGACATACATGTAAGTGGTCAATTATATTAGTTCACATATGGTGTGTGTTGAGGCTATACTTAGGATAAGCGATATACATTGTACTATATGCAAAGTAAGAAAGAGAAACAATGCCTCAGTTACAAGATAGAACATACAAACATCGAAACCTAAGTTACCAAATGCAAAATAGAGGAAGTGACATAAAATACATCCTACACGCTGTAAGCCTGCTGCATTCTTTTGCAAAGCAATATTGGTGTTGTACCAGTCCACCGCCTGCGGGTTCCAATGGCCATCTGGTTGAATATTGGACATACATTTGGGAGATATCTCTCATGGCCTACATAATCCTCTGTTGTAAATTAATATGTGACATCTCCTACTCCACATTCATTTTTCGGCGCAGCCGTACTAGCATGGCTTTGTTATTTGCATATTAGTGGTGTGTTAACCAGTCAAATCTTACGTTAACTACTAAACCAACTTCTGTTCAACCGAAATACGTTTTTTTACCTTTACGCGGATTGGTTAACCTTTCAATATGGAGTGCGTTACCTTACCGAAATCCAATGAATTTCGGTGAATATACCGAAATTAATTTTGGATATGGAGTGACCAGCAATCATTAAATCTCGGCATTTTTTATGTTGCACACGAAATCTAACCTTCAAATTGCGCCGACCATCTTTTTCAATATATTTCTTGTTTTACAGTTACAGCCCTTCGTATGACATTAAGCATTAAATGTTATGTATGCAGGCAATTCAAAAAAGAGTCAGCATAACCATGCATAATAATTTGATATATTTAATGGCCTAACGTTTGCGTATGGTTTCAAAAAAGACAATACTCATCTGTAAATGTTGAATACATATAATGAATTAAATTAATATAACGTCATATGTCTCATTGATTCTTTAATTTCAGACTTATACAAAGAGTTAATGACAGAAATAGTGCTAAACACTTGAACCTTCACCTAAAAGGACTCTTGAATATTAAGTATTGTATTGAATTGTATTAAAAAGTCAGTAAACCTATAATTTTTCCATGTATCTTCTGTAACTGTGAAATAATTATTTGCAGTCAATCAACGTAATGCGCTATTTAATAGTAACAGTGTATTTGGCTCGTAATTTCTGGAGTTGAACTGAGGTTGCTCCACTACAAATTACAATGGAAGTATTAACATTATTAATATTTAATGGCCCACTCGCTACTTTCACACGCCGATGACATACGTTTTTGTCGATTGGGATTGAATTTAATAATAAGCTGGGAAAATCAGATTGATTGTACTGTCATTGAGTAAGGTGAAATCATTTGAGTCAACCAGCAAATCGTTGTGGAAATATGTGATATTGTACAATTATGTTCGGCCCGAATCGTCACTAACACTATAAGAATTGTCTCAATGAATGACCGAATGATATTTTAACTTGATCCATATTAAATCAAATAGGTCTCACATATCCCTTTATTCCTTGTATCCAATTCGTTTGATTTATGTTGTCCATTAGCAGTTACCAAATTGTTTTACACGGTCCGAATTATCGGCGGTTTGAAGTGACTACAATTCAATCAAATTATCTAAATGGATGCCATAGCAACTGGTTTAAATGTAAACTTAGATGATTAACTACATATCAATAGTTTTTTATCTAAGATCCGATATTACACAAAAGCAGATCACGAAAAAGGGAGCGCACGCCAATTACTTAACTGGATTACATGTATATTTCTGCCTTACCGAGACAAAAAAACATTGATATAATGATAAATCAATCCATCTTATTTGTGAATGTGCCAAACTGTGTAGTATTTCATTCCGAAAATAACTACCACCGTAATGAATTTGTCTCATATAGTGCTATTTATTTGCTTAACATTACACTACCTGTTGCACATATCAGATAATCATTTCATACGCAGTATGATGCCTGCATAAATAGTTGTCCATAGAATACCGAAATAGATGCTGTTGAAGTAGAATATGTACTGATATATGATTATCCTCATAAATTATGCGTATGTACACGTTTCCAATTATCATATTTGGTTCTATCTTCAACGTTACCAGAGCCCCACCGCATGATAGCCTTGATACATTCAATGTAATATATTCGAAAGGGATGCATGTGAACTTTCTTGAGAAAACAACTCACCATGACCTTGACCTCTTACATATTCACCTCCACACCAAAAGGGGTCAAGTTTGAGAACCATAGACCCATGCATTATACTGTTATTGAGCGGAAACCCAAATCCTAAAAAGGACGGACGGTCGCCCGCCCAGACGGACAAAAAGGTAATTACTAAAGAACAAACACACTATACAGCCGGCCCTATTGAGAAAGGTATAAAATGAACTTGATAGAATGGAATTCAATTGTATTACCTCAGATAATGCTTACTACAAATATGAAGTTATATTATTTCAGATATGTATTGAAGGTTTGTACAAAAATATTAGTCTAGTTTAATCATATTGTATTGTTTTTATACATACATCTATCGTATTTGCACAAATATACAAATAACTTGTACATAGATACAAAAGGGTTTGGTCAAAAGTTTTAAAAACATAATCTAGGGCCCTCCCCTTACAGATGACAGATTATAAATAGCTAAAAAGTAATTGTATATTTGTGCATAAGAAATTTTAGATATTTGAAACTAACTACACGAAGAAAGCTGTATACCGTTATTCGATTGATGTCAGTACCTTAAGGAATGTACAAAACTATTAATATAATTGGATCACCCCTGTCAAACACAGGTATATCTAACCATTGAACGTAGGAAACGGTAAAACAAGCATACAGCTAACAATTAAGTTCGAAACATTCTAGAATTATAAAGCAATGCACTTTGTCCTATAAAAGACTTTAATGTTATAAATGTGATTAAACTCAAATCGCAATTTGATACTGCATTCATAGATTCAACTATAAGCATAAAATAGGCGACGATCAAGATAATGCCGGTTATAAATTCACTAGCTGTTTTATGGTTAGGTGTGAATGCTGTTTACCTAAGATAAAGACTAATTCATTGCTATAGAATGTTTGACTTTCCCAACTCCTAGTGTTTTGTGTGCTAATGTTTCTGTGGGACCAGTGCGGGTATGCATTGTCCTGTTTATGTGGCATTCCCTGTCACACATTGTGCCAGCCAGTTACACTAATATATTTTACCCGCAAGCCTCTTAACCGACGTCATAGTACCGACACTGAGGGAGACATGTGGGGAGTGTTCCAAACAATGTATATTTACATACTGTATAATAAGCGACATGCGGTCATGTAAGATCGGCTATTAGTTGAGTTGCGTCATCAGGTATTCTATAACGCACTTTTTAGCTTGGGGCTCGTCATAGCCAATTGCTATAGTAGGCGAAATCCGCGGACACTCATCAGATGAGTCATGCCAAGTCTTCATCTGTACCGCCAAAGGCTACATACTCCTGAAGAAAGTAGTCATTGTCTAACAAAGAAATAGCGGTAAGCATTTGCGATATCAGCTAGAAACGGATTTGAGTGGATATTACCGACGCATTAGAAAGAGCCCAATTGAATATTTGAATATTGCAATTACAGAATAAAACAAGAAATGGGCATTGCCCACAAACCAGGTTTTAAACCTAATTATTTGTAACCAAGGCTCTATTTGTATAATGAATACATGATGATCATCAATGCTGCAAAGGTGCCAGAGGTGATACATGCATACAAACACTCACTCTTAGATTATATATATATATATGCAACAACTTTGATGTCAATACACCCACGAATAGCGAAGATATTAAGTGGAAACTGATTTTTAAATTTTAAGTGACCTTGACCTTGGACGGAACAAACCCAAAAGCAATCCCAAGCGAGATCTTCACATGTTCTTACAATACACCAAGTTTCATGTCAATATGACCAACAAATCTAAAGTTATTAGCCGGAGAGCAAATTGCTATTTTTAGTAAAGGTGACCTTGACCTTTGTCAGATCGATCCCAAAAGCAATCCCAAGCGAGCTCTCCACATGTTCTTACTATACACCAAGTTTGATGTCAATATGATAAATGTAACTCAAGTTATTCGCCGGAAACCAAATTTCTATTTTTAGTAATGGTGACCTTGACCTTTGTCGGACCAAAACCAATAGCAATCCCAAGCGAGCTCTCCACATGTTCTTACTATACACCAAGTTTGATGTCAATATGATCAATGTAACTCAAGTTATTCGCCGGAAACCAAATTTCTATTTTTAGTAACGGTTACCTTGACCTTTGTCGGACCGAACCCAAAAGCAATCCCAAACGAGCTCTCCATATGTTCTTACTGTACACCAAGTTTGGTTACAATATCATCAACAGAACTCAAGTTATTCGCCGGAAACCACCCAGTTTGACGCCCGCCCAGCCGCCCGCCCGCAGTTGTAGTCACTTGATATGAAACCCTATTGATTTGATTTGTTCTATTAAAAAATTCTTTATCGTTAACCATTAGAAATTTGTCAACAAATTCATGTATAAATCTAGAAATGCCTTTAATACATCAACTGTGTACTTATTACCGCATTATATCAGCCATTTTGAGACCAACAAGCCAATAAGAATCTTGCTTTCAATCTTGTCCCAATATCAACGAATACGCGCAAACTAGGACACAGAGACCCCTGGGGTGCATTTCATCAAAAGTCCTAGGTGCACTTTTCACTCCTAAGTACACTTTTCGCGCCTAAGCCAAGTTAAGCATGTTTTGTTACATGAATTTAAAAAACAAAATTCAACCAAATTTTAGTTTAATCTTAAAGAATATGACATATTAAAGATGTTTACACTTCAAAATGTCTAAAATATATTGAGCAAACATGACATATTCCTTCCAGAAAGTTTCACTCCTATCTTTTCTTACTTAGGATTTTTGATGAAACGCAGCCCAGCTGTACTCCTAGCTAACCACGTGACATCAACCCAATAAATACTAGGCGAACGCACGGGTCGCCGTCACAATCGCTATACATATTTGGCAGCGTAAGCGTCGTCTGATACAGGTATCAGTGGAACTCCCCTCATTTTCTCTCACTTATGTGAACAGTGTGGCGCTTACCGTGAGCGATTGGAGTAAATAAATGAGAATCGCAGCGCGGAGGGGAGTTATTTTAGCAATACATTCTACCAACGGTCGCTCATTTGGAACAACGGAGTGACTTGGAACAACAGTAAATATCAATAACTACCGCTCACTTGGAGCAACTTAGTAACTCACAATAAGTTTCAAATATTTGCAGCACCTCATATAAATTTTGCTCCGGCCGACATATATTGGAGTTTTTCGCTGTCGCACTCTCGAATATTACGTAGAACTCCATTGTTAAATTAGCTTCTCAATATTAGTGCCTCATTTTGTTGACTGTTAATAGTCGCTCACTGTGAGAAGTGAGCCGTGGATTGTATTTTTTCGGGAAACTGTGACTTACACTGCCACTCTTTTGAGGCTCTTTTGGTTGCTCATTTTGTGAGTCTTTGTATAGACTCTTCTGGTTTGATCCGCGCGTGAGCGAATTGCTCAATTTGTGAGTATACGTTCCAACACTTCTGGTTTGAGCCGCACGTGAGTGCATTGCTAATTTTGTTTGATTCTGTTTAGATGTGAGTCGTGTTTCCTCATTGTGCGTGGAATTAGCCGGACAGCGATACCCATCAATCACCATTTATGATATGTATATTTTTCTACTTTGCTCGTAGAGCATAGTTGCTGCCGTCCAGTGAAATGAGTTGTAATAGTCGAATTACACCGTTTTTATTAGTTTAGGTAATCATTTCTATGTGAGTTGACTTGTGTTTAAGTCGTTCTTTCGCCAATGTTCTGACTCATCTATAAATTTAGCATCATAACACTATTACCTTCATGTTTTTCGAATCGTTGTACTCCTTTGATAGATCAAGTCGCTACAACAATCTCCCATTATTTTCTATCATTCTCTATTTCAGTTAATGTGATTTAAACTCCCCCTCAAAAATGTTTGAAGCTTACCCATCGCTTACTTAAATTACAGCAGCCCAAAATTGAATGGCTACAGAGAACACCGACATTCGGCCGCACGTTTCATATACAAGAAAACCGCGACACATATAATATATCCAAAGAACAATTATACGTATATTGAAATAATGGGAAATGAAATTGTCCGTCATTGGTCCGCTGAATATCTACGATTTACGGAAATTGTTCTAAATTGAATATATTCGCATACTTTTTGTTTTATTGTCATCCTGTCTGTAGGTCGGTCGATTGGTTTTTCTGTCCAATAAACAACATATGTAGTTTGTGTGGCTAACTACTTCTTCAGGTTTCATTGGATTGCAATGCAATTTGATAATACAAGTACCATGATACATAATTTGTAGATGTGGAAGACATAAATTTGCTGTGTAATCATCAAACTGTTTAAGAATTCTGTCCCTTTGAACTGAAGTCTCTTTTTAGAACACATGTAATAACATTATAGTTTATGTTGCAAAATACGTTAGTTTTCGATGGATCGTATTGAAACATGGCATATAATCAACATTAAGGGACTAATTACTTCTTCTCCATTCATCCTTTTGTATGTCTCAGTGTTTTTGCTGACAGTTCCAAGAAGACTGTAATTTGCTATTTATGGTTGTTGTTTCTGTTTGTGTTTTGAATGTGTTTTATATTTCCCTTTTCCCTGTGCAATTATGTCACTTAAAAATTGTTCAGATTGTTTCCTGCCCATTTTCGGCCTATTGCGGCCACTTGTCCTGTCATATTTTCCTTCAATTAATTCCTCTCCCCTACCTTCTTTCACTGTCCACTTTGATTCTCCAAGTTATTCCTTGTGGTCTGCCGGGTCATTCCTTGTGCCTCTGTTCCTCAACATGTGTACGCTTTGACCTCCTTAAGTGCCTCATGTTTTGTGGATTGTTGTTTTCCCGGAGGTCTGCATGGGGAGGCACTGTGTATGTGGCGTTCCCTGTAGTTACGTATTCACTCTCTTATACCAATTCTTCGTATATAATTGTGTGTATTTAGCTCCTATATTATTTAATATACTGACATAACAAAGTGTTCTTGAAAGAATAATTGTGATAGATAAATATATGTGATATGCAGTGAGCTCCTTGATGTCAGCACATTCAGTGCTTTGAATATTTTATGTTTGCTATCAGATTCAATCAGCCATACTCGAAGGAAATTAATTAGTATACGCTGTTTTGTTTTGAGTTAGTATAAACCGAACAAGCTTTAGCTTATCTTGTTACATCCATCATATCCGGTAGATGCATCCGCTACATAGTCCAATTTTCCATAATATACTAATTTTCGGTATGATTAAAGGGGAATACAAACGAGAAATAACAACCAAACACAATTAACTTCAAGGGCGCTCCAAACAAAACATTGCAATTATCGATTCTCAATGACTACATGTCAGAGCAAAAGAAAAAACCATGCAAGCCCTAAACTCAAAGACAAACATCAATATATCATGTTACGTTGACGAATTAACGTTGACGAATTATATGTCCATATATGTGTTTCAAAAACTGCGTACATGAGAACATGACTTTAATTTAATTTCATCACCCCATGTTTGTCCTCTTTGATACTCCTAGTTATCCCTAAAGGTCGGCCAGGTCATTCCTTGCACCCCGTTCCCTTACGTATTTACCATCCTTCCCAAATGCGTTATGTATTATGGATTGTTGTTTTCCCGGAGTAATGTGTGAAGAGGCACTGTCTTATGTATGTGGCTTTTCCTGTAGCAACTTATTCTCTCTCTTATATACTATTATAAATTTATTTGCAAATATGTTGTATTAAATCGTTTTCATAAGCTCTCTTTCCTATATCGTCGAATATTTACGACCAAGCTATTGCTTTACTCTCCAGCTTCAATTCGATTGGTATATTTTAATCTTGACTGAAACTGTAGAGCGAAAACAAGTCATTACATTATGCCATTTAGACGTAGACGAATACATTGAAACAGAATAGTCAAACAAGGGTAACTAAGTAGATCTCTTATTAACATTAACAAATTAAGTTTACTGCAACCACTATTGATTATAAGGTGTGTTATTTATTTAACCAGTCATGCTGATGTCGTAAAATACTCGGCTTTTTTATAGCTGTATTCTAGCATTCTACACGTCTTTCGATTAATATTAATATCCGTGATAAAAGTGAGGCTTTGATGTGCTATCGACTGAGGAATGGTATATTGTTGGATTCATGTGTCAGTAATCGTAATAAGATGACAGTTAACGTTGCTCAACATGACAAAAACGGCGGGTGTAGTCGTTAATTGTATTCATAAAGATTGGTTTTCTTGATGAGAGTCATGTTGATGCTCGTGAATCAGTTTAATTAATCCTAGATATATCTATATTTAGGAAGACACGCTTTCATGTCGTGTAATAATTAGCGACTTAAGTGCGATGTTTATTTATGTTTTCCCCATGAGCAAGTATTTCACTTGATACAGTGTTCATATTATTATCTTCCCCTTTCGGCCTATTGTTGCTTGCGCCGTGATGTATTCTATCCGTGACCCCCCCCCCTCCCGTTTGTCCTTAATTTCCCTTAGGTGTCCTTTATGGTCGGCCAGGCCATTCATTGAGCCCCTGTCCCTTGCGTATTAACCATTGCACTTCTCCAATGCCTAATGTTTTATGTACTGTTGTTTTCCGGAGGTCTGGGTTGGGAGACATTGTCTTGTTTATGTGGCGTACCCTGTAGCGACTTATTCTCTCTCATTTGTTGTCGTTTATGGTCGGCCTGACCTTTCCTTGTGCTCCAGTTCCCTTGCGTATTTACATTTGCGCCATCTCGGTGCCAAACTTTTGTGAGGTCCGTGTGGGGAGGCATTGTCTTGTGTATATGGCGTTCCCTGTTCTCTCCTTTAGAATCGGGCGTTTGTTCCGATACCTTCATAATCACCCTCTGCTTTTTAAGTCCCGCACAACTTATATTTTTCTATATTTAGAGAGGCGAGTCGACATGCGTTCACAGCCATTCAGTGGGCCGCTTGCAACGACACCCTAATGTCCCAACTGTAGGACAGTTAACATGTGTACATAAAGCTTATGCGAGTGTGCATTGAATAGACAGTTTACTCTCATAGCAATGGCGCTGTGACTATGAAAATTTCTAGAAGAAAACTGAATCAATGCTTATCTTTGGTGTCATCGTGTCGGTATGGTTATTGTTTCTGTTTGTGTTTTGAATGTGTTTTATATTTCCCTTTCCCCTGTGTAATTCTGTCACGTTATTTTGTTCAGGTTATGTCCTGCCCAGCGTAGGCCTATTGCTGCCAACTGTCTTGACTTGTCCTGTGATATTTTCCATCCATTAATTCCCCCCCCCCCTCCTTCACTGTCCACTTTGATTCTCCTAGTTATTATTTATGGTCTGCTATGCCATTCCTTGTGTCTCTGTTACTTAACATATGTATCCTATTACCTCCTTAAGTGCCTTGTGTTTTGTGGATTGTTGTTTTCCCGGAGCGTGGGGAGCCTCTGTCTTATGTATGTGGCGTTTCCTGTAGCTACATATTCTCTCTCATTTATGGCTTTTACGTATGCAAAAATAGTGTATTGTCTTACTGCCATATGTTCCTGTATTTTTTGTCGCTTTAGGTGAAAATCAGGCGGAACAATTTTATAAATATCACACCATAATAAATACGATTATTTCTCTTATTGGACTTAGTAATGGATATCTACTCCTTGTAATTAAACCAATTATTTGTTTTTTACTCAAGAAGAGAAAATATGTCTTGAAATTCATTCACATATCCCTTCGGTTGTTTTATCGATAAATATTTCTATTCTAACAACTTATTCTCTCTCATTTGTTGTCGTCTATTTAGATTCCGATGTGTTTTAAATGCTTGTTTATTTTCGGCGTGAGAACGAGTATATAATACTGAATGCTTAATCAATCATGTTGTCAGAGTGCGACCGTTGGACTTATATAATTACAATTCACACATTTACTCAAAATAACAGAGACACCCACAACTAGAACACCCTGTCGCCTGTCGGATCTTTCTTTATGAATAAATGAGTGCATTTATTGATCAAAGTGGCTTGAGTCGGTTATATAGCTTATATACTTTGACCTACGTAGTTCTTGTCTTTGTTGGTAAACAGGTCGACAAGTTTATAATGAAATATTATAAAACTGCTATACTGCAACACACTGCATGTTCTGTGGTCGACGAGTTTAGTTCTCCATATTAAATGGCAGTCCCTCCAAAACTTGAAAACGAAATTTATGTGTAAGATGTTTTATATTTGTGTATTTGTTACGTAATTGTATTACGTCATCAAAATACTTCCATGCTCAAATGAGATGCGCGCCACTACCTGTCGTATAACTTCAGTGCGCTTAAATCGGTATATAGAGCAAGACGTGTCTTGCGTTTAATCCGATAAACCGGCGTTTACACGCGACCGATATATTGTCGTAAAAATTTATACTGAATATTGTTACGTTGTAGCAATATTTATTTCAGATATTATTATTAATATCTTCAGGTTATTAGAAAGTTGACAAAATTGTCGTAACCACGTGACTGAAGTAGTTAGACTACTCTACGATAGTCACGATGGCGGAAAGCAAAGTAGCGAATGCAAAACACGGCAAAAACAAAATTCCTCTCAACAATGAGAAACAAACTGAGAAGGATAAGATGGCACAAACTTCAGAAAGTCGTCGTCCGTTGTCTTCGCATGAAAGTTCGACGTGTCAAGGTTCAGGTAATACACCATTGAACAAAGAACTGTTGTCCATTTTGACGGAGATTCGCAGTAATCAAAAGTCGCAAAAAACAAAAATGCTGACTGTGGAAACGAAGTTATGTTCTTTAGAACAGTCTTATGAACAACCAGAATACGAGTCCGTATACGAGTGTACAAATTACGATGACCTTGAAAAGGAACCAGCATCAAATTTTACCGTTCCGTCTGAAGACGAGAACAACAATTCTGTGTTTAAAGGTCTGGGGACCATATATAATGTGCAGGAAAAACTTGACATGGAAGTGGATGAAGAGTTAGCATCCTTAACCAGTACAGTGTTCAGAGAAGGATGGACATTGGTAGGCCGTCAAATTGTGGAGGACTAACAAAAACCCATGTTAACAATGTCACTTAGAATTTGTTGTAACCTAAAATGCATTCAGCAGATACTAAAATGCAGTTTATACAAGACGGTGTCCTGAAAGCAGCCACTCTGTTTGTAAAACTTCTCAATATGGCTAGTGATAGACTGTCCCGAGCAGAGTTAGAAATGGGAACTGTGGTCTCCTGGGACATACTAATAAAATTGTCAATATCAGACGTAAATCAATGCACAAAAATGAACTGAATACTGAATACCATCATCTTTGCTCCGAAGCAAGATGTTTTACCGATATGCTGTATGGGGATGATGTAGGGAAAGATGTCAAAGAAATTTAGGACATCAACAGACTCGGTACAATAATCCGAAGTAATTTTTCATACCCTAGAGGTCGGGGTAACAGATGCGTATTCAGGGGACGAATATTCAAACCCCGTGGTAGAGGCCGTGGTGTTCCTCAACCAAAAAACCCGCAGGGGGTGTACAGCTCGAGGAAATAAACGAATATGTAAGTACCTTTCAAGCATGTAGAACTTGGAGAAATATCACTTCAGACCCAGTAATTTTAGACATTGTGCAACATTGTCACATCGAATTGGACTCAGAAACTGATGATTTGGGAAATAAATATTTGCATCAGCAACATTTTTCATTGTTAGAAGAAGAAATTATTGGCAAGGAAGTGTCGAAGCTTCTGGAAATGAATGTTATCATAGAAACTGACCATTAGGTCGGTGAAGTTATTTCTCCAATTTTCACTGTTCCCAAAAGGAATGGAGAGTATAGAATGATTTTAAATTTAAAAGAACTTAATAAGTCAGTTGCGTACCATCATTTTAAGATGGATACATTTGAGTCCACTATAAAATTAATAAAGAAAGGTGATTATATGGCATATGTGGAAGTTTATACCAGTATACATGCTTGCCAAATAGAATTGGCTGTGCACCCCGATTGTTAACGAAACTGCTTAAGCCAGTTTACGCTACACTAAGGCAAAATGGCCATGTCAATTCTTCTTACATAGATGATTCATTTCTGGCAAGTGATTCATATCAAGATTGTTTTGGTAATGTTTCAGACACTTGACTTGCTTGAATATGTAGGATTCATGATCAATGAAGACAAATCTGTGTTGATACCTACTAAGAAAATGAAATTTCTTGGTTTTTGGATTGACTCAGACTTGATGAGTGTACTACTTCCATACGAAAAAGTAATAACTATTGTCAAATAATGCAAATCTCTAAGAGATAGAAGTAGTGTGGTTGTCAGACAACTAGCGAAAGTTTTAGGCCTGTTAGTTTCTAGTTTTTCTACAGTGGAATATGGTCCACTCTATTATAGATCATTAGAAAAGGAAAAGACACTGGCATTGTCCGAAAATTATGGTAATTTTAATACTACAATGTATCTATCTAATGCATCTAAGGAAGAATTGACATGGTGGATTGAGCATCTACCTTAACAGAAACGTACAATTGGGCGTGCAAATCCAGATCATGTCATTGTTACTGATGCATCCCTGAGTGGATGGGGAGCAGTTTTTGAATCAAATAGTATAGGTGGTCGTTGGTCGTCCGAAGAATCACATCATCATATCAATTATTTCGAATTGTTGGCAGCATTTTATGGCTTGAAGTCATTTTGCAAAACTATGTCAAATGTTCATATACAAGTTAAGTCTGATAATGTATGTTGTGTAACATACATAAATAACATGGGAGGTATAAAGTCTATTCCATGTAACAGTCTGTCATTTAAGGTGTGGATATGGTGTATTGAGAGAAATATCAGGAATTCTGCTGCTTTTATCCCTGGAATATCAAATATTGCTGACAAAATGTCCATGCAATTCAATGATAATGTTGAGTGGATGCTTAACCCAGAGGTATTTAATCAGGTTACTGCTTTGTGGTCGCTACCTGACATAGATCTGTTTGCCTCGAGACTTAATAAACAAGTTGAGAAATTTGTCTCCTGGCAACCAGACCCTGAAGCATTATTTGTTAATGCATTTTCTATAAGTTGGTCTAAAAGTTTGTTTTATTTGTTTCCACCTTTCAGTTTGGTGACAGCATGCCTGCAGAAAAATCAGACAAGATCAAACCAACTGCATCATAATTTGTCCATTGTGGACGACACAGATTTGGTGGCCACTTCTGATGGGTCTGATAATAGACAATCCACGAATTCTTCCAAAACGCAAGGATTTGTTGACGATACCAGGAACGGAGAAAATTCATCCTCTGTCCAAAAAACTGACTCTAGTTGCTTGCAAACTATCAGGCAATCTTTACAGGAGAAAAGTATTTCTTCAGAATCAGTCAACATATCATTAGATATTGGAGATCTAGTACACAGAAACAGTATTCTTTAATGTTAGAAGGTGGTTTTCATTCTGTGAGAAGAACAAAATTTATTCAGTTCAAGCATCTTTAGGTAATGTTTTGGACTTTCTAACAAGTTTATTTAATGAAAACTTAGGATACAGTGCCTTAAATACGGCACGAAGTGCATTATCTGCTATTGGTTTGATATTAGACGGTGTTTCTTTGGGCAGTCACCCACTGGTGATAATATATATGAAAGGCGTCTACAACAGTAGACCGTCTTTACAACGCTATTCTTCAACTTGAGATGTTTCTCAAGTCCTTAAATATATACCTTCTCTGTCACCAGTGAAGAACTTAACATTTTAACTGTTATCATAAAAACTAGTTATGCTGATTTATTTAACTTTAGCTTGTAGAACTCAAGCAATTCACTTATTAGATATAAGACATATGGTGAACTCCAAGGAAGGATACACATTATTGTACAGTGGGTTATTGAAGCATTCTAAGCCCGGAAAAGATAGGTCATCTGCCTTTCTTAAGGCTTACCCTCCAGATAGGAGAGTATGTGTTATAATTGTTATAAAATAATATTGAAATAGAACTTCTTCGTTGAGAAATGATGTGACGAAACTTATTATCAGTTATGTTAAACCTCATAAAGATGTATCAGATCCACGATTTCTCGATGGCTTCGAAAAGTAATGAAATCTTCTGGTATCAATTGTGACATTTTCAAACCTCATAGTATTAGAGGTGCTTCTTCATCGAAAGTGTATCAGGAAGGATATCCTATTGAAAAGATACTGCACATGGCAGGATGGTCTAACTCATACACTTTTGCAAGATTTTACAATAAACCAGTTCAGACAGAAACATTTGCTGATGTTGTGTTAAAATAAATAGTAGGGCCAGTACCATAGGTATGTTATATCTACTTTTTACAATATTTTTACTTTTCTGGATCCTAAACAAATCAGCTTTGAAGTCTCATTTGAGCATGGAAGTATTTTGATGACGTAATAAAATTCAAAAAAATAAACGAAAATTACCTTGGTAAAGTTGAAGTTTGTTTGGAATTTTATGTAGTCATCATAAGACTGGAGGGATCAAATGCCCACCCTTTTATGATCCCTCCCTGAAATTGTTATTGCATTATATATAATGCAGTTTTGAAGACTATACATTAAGTCTGAAATATACTATAGGGTTTAATTTTGACCCTCCATATTTGTTTGGGTTTGTTTAGTCCAACCGGCTTTAAATACTGAAGTTATACGACAGGTAGTGGCGCGCATCTCATTTTAGTACTCCAGTATTATGATGACTACATAAAATTCCAAACAAACTTCAACTTTACCAAGGTAAGTTTCGTTTATTTTTTTAACTATTCTCCAACCGGCTTTAAAATTCAGCATAAACTTCAACGTTTATTTGGGATATTTGATGGTATCACTTTCAGTCAAGTTGTTCTATGTTCAATCTATGAATCATTTGCAGTTTGTCAAAAATAGTGTTATAACAGAACGCTAAACCTCCCATTTCATACCGTTTATGTTCATTCTAAATGTTCAGATCTCTCCTATAACAGCTTTACATTTTTGAGTACCATTTTGTCAATTTTGATACAGTCAATCAACTATGTTGATGTTGTTAATGTTTCTTATTATGCTAAAGCAAAACAAATATATCTGAAGCATCCTGATTGGAAATGATAATGGAAATGGCCATGGCAGATACGTAATCTTTGCCCATACAGAAACAATGTCGTATAGTTGATGAGAATTGGAGGAGGACATTTGTTGTTGTTTGTAACATTTTGACATGGTAGACCCTGCTTGCCGCAAAGGGCAATCTATTTAGCAGCAACGGTTATTTTACAAAAGTCATTACTAGTATCGCAAAACAAGTTGCAGAAGTATTGGTCAGTTATCATAAGAACAAAGACGTTATATTTACCTACATTATTATATTCTTTTATACTGATGCGAATGTTTTGGCTATGGAAATAGCAGTGTTCTTGATGATTAAAAAAACAACATGTACTGGGATTAAAATCAAACACTCCAAATTGCATAGGATATCAACCAGTGAAAATCGAAATCGAACCTAGAATTATTTAGTAGGTAATTCTAGACACTTCATTAAGTATTTTTTCTTACTCAAACATTGTCAACATATTTAAGTGGCTCTGAATGGTTGAAGCAATATTTTGTAATTGTGGACTGCAAAGTATATAGGAACATCATAATTTTCCAAACCACAATTGATTCAAATGTTCTATTAAACAAGACCTTATCGATCTATTTATAAATGATTGCTTGTTTATATTTCAAATAATTCAAGTAAGTGTAGTTTGGATTAATTATAACCTTGTTTAAAATCCACATTCGTATATAAGGTTTATGATCATATGTGGATAAGTTCAGAAATTAAGACCCGAAATAATTGTATCCCGGGAAAAAAATAGAAGGGGTAGAATTTGAATTAAAACTGATGTGTGTGTGATAAAAATGTATTGGTGCCGAATTTCACTATTTACTCGAATTTGATCACTTTACAGAATTAAGAATGTAACCATCCCTATAACTTTGTGTCATCATTTTCTGAAAATAACATATTTTGTTCTTGAATTTAAAATAAAACCAGAATTAAAATACTTTCTCCCCCGATATTTATTTTTAAACATTGCAGCATTGGGTTTCTTGTTCATAGTTACTCGATTTTCTTTTCAATATTTCTCCGTTATCATTTTAATATTATTTAATACGTTATATTTACTCATATTCTCATGTGTTACATGAATTAATTAAAAATAAATAAACTTGTAAATTTGATTGCTTGAAGCGGACGAAAGAATGTTGTTATCAGCGATATATGTCATCTTGTCAGAAGATGCGTGTTGCAGTATATTAAGCAAAACACAAGTTATTTTAAAGTTCATTGTGAGTACTGGATGTGGATGTAATGCTAATGTGGTCTTTATCTTTTTGCAAAGAATTCTAGTATTGTCACAAAAATGCAATTCTGAATTGTATATGTTTGTAATTTCTCATATTTCAAGAATAAATGATAATTTATATTTTCTACAAAGCCGCTTGAATTGCCAACTGATTATTGACAGTCATGGATTTTTTGAACGAAATGTTCAATCCGGTTTTTTTTAATTGAATGAGGCTTTGCCTGGGGGACACTTAACAATAAAAGTCGGTGACGATGGAAGGAATGAATTTCCTACAAAAAGTTGTTTTATACAACGTGATAATATTCACACCAGAACAGATATCTTCCCCGCATACATATTATGTGGTGCATGCACACGTAGAACAAGCTTACTATAACGTTTACTATCCGTGTAGAAGTTAGAAAAATATTTGTCAAAAAGCAGGGCGGTGATTGGTTTGTTTCCATTAAATACGTCGAGCTTGTTAATTATTGATACATTCAAATTACCAGCATGATTGCAAAATAAAAATCTACGAAATTTGTGTAGCCACATTTGTCAATATGCAAACGTGCGTGTTTCTAGTGTTCCTCTCTACTGCATAATTGATGAAAGAGATGTTACGTTGTTGCACGGAACCAATATACACAAGACAATGCCTCCCAAACGGATGCGCAAGGGAAGTCATAACTCTAACTAAACCATCATTACATGTAATTTAGCTACCTGCACACTTCGTACAATGCAAGGATTGCTCAAACATGTACTTATAATCAGGAATTCCGGTGCTTTTGGGGTTGTGCTATTTAATGTGGGATTTCCTGCTCGCCCTCGTCATTTATTGTTACAAGTACACCCTTTAATTTCCTATTCTATTAATATCGATTGATTTAGGTATTTCCAAAATGGCAGTATTTGTTGAATCTTATGATAGCTTTCATCCAGCTTAAGTTTCCTGCAATTCTCGCACTATACTTTCTGATTTATTATAAATTATTTATGAATGAACTGGAATTAGTGATTTGACAACAATATTCGTTCAATTATCTGTTTCAGTTAAAAGAACGGTTCATTTGTAAGCGCGCTACAACCATATATCCTGATTTGCTTCTGTACATCTAATTGCAGCCGCGGTTCTGTTTAGATAGAAAAGTAATCCAAACATAAGGTTAGCTTTACGCATGAGAATATTTCCTTACTTAAATTGACACGGATCGGTCCTGAAAGTTCATACACCTGTTCGCGGTCAATTTAACAGCACTATATATATATAATTGAACTAAATATGTACTATTATTAACGAATACAAATAACAGAATCGTTCATCGGCTGATGGTTCGGATGGAAATATCCCGTTTGAAGGCAACTGTCTAGGTGGTAATGAGGTTGTGTGAAGCATGCGTTTGTCGATTGTGATGTCTGATCAAGAATAGCGATGTGCACAAAGTGGACGGAATGAATGTCACATTATGCCATACATGTAATTATTGACAATGCTATGCATGCTATGGCCTTATTATAAGTAAATTGACGTCAAACGGCAAACAAGATAAAAGAGAGAAAATAAGTTGCTGCAGTGAACGCCAAAAACATAAGACAGTGCATCCCCACGCATACCACCATAAACATAAACAACAATCCATAAGACACAAGGCTTTGAGGAGGATCATGAACATACGTAAGGGAACAGGGGCACATGAATGGCCTCGCAGACCATATTGGATAACTAGGAGAATCAAAGATACTGAATTAGACATCAGCATACCTCAATTTTAACAGAATTGTGTTATTAAAAGAGTGAAGCAGTACTTCGTATTATGTACATATACGTCTTTTTTACTCGAAGAGTCTATGTAGTGTACAAACTGACCTATTACGATTACGCCTTTTAAAGGTCTGATTTAAGTTAGGTTACATATATACTCGTACTGATTCAATATAGATTAGTTTATCAAGATTTAGTTACAATACTTCTAATGAAATTGGTCTATGGAATGTCGTGCTAGAATTGAATCGTAAAAGTTTCCCTTCAGTGGTTACATAATAGTGTCTTAATGTATTTCTAATGGTTTTAACTATGTTTTCCTCTCACCTGATTACTAAGTTAATTCAATAGATCTCCTATGGGAATCACCTTTGAATAAATAATGACTAAATGTTAAGTATAAGTTATGAAAATAGCGTTTCGTTATAAAACCATTATTAGTCAGACGCAATGAAAATTCGAAAGTTGATAGCCTGGTACAATGAGTATTTAAATCTGTCTAACGTTCTCAATTATGGAAACATTAGAAAAATATCGTACCAATAGTTGTAGAAGCCTTTGGTCAGTGTGGCAGAAAATGATATCGTACTGAAATAGCAGGAAGCAGAATTCAAAACACAGTAGTTAGCATCAGTCCAGCTATCAATATCCTTACTTACCGTCTTAGTGATTTTTTGCAAGAATGCGATGACATACCATAGACGTTGTGGCGTCCAAACATCGGCAGTACACAATGTGTAAAAATGTAAACAAATACCAAAGCGAGCGAAGTTTTAATATTCAGAATAAAATAACTCGTATTGCTGGTTACAAGTATGTAATTGTAATTAGTATGGTGTGAATAAGTGATAATCTACATAACATGGTACTTGAACTACTGAGGACTAAATGCGCATCTATCTGTTTGGGGAGGCATTGTCTTGTGTATGTTGCGTTCCTTGTAACAAATTAGTCCTTTCTTTAAAATATATAGCCATCACCACTGTTGTTTGTACTGAAACTTAAATACCTTCATATTTCATGCAGCACGTTCAATAACGCTATTGATTTGCATTCAGTTCAAACATGCGTATATTGAATAAAGAAATAGAAATTAAAATAAAGGCACGTATTAAGCGCGAAGCACCCAAACATAAAACACGAGGCAGCATGAAAATGTACTTACATAAACAAATACATAAACAAAAGGAAGACCATAAACAATCAGAAATGAAGAGTGAAAGAAGGAGCATTGCATTGGAACGTTCAGTGGCTTTAACCCTTATAAAAGTTGAAACTTGTTTTATAGGTGAAGCCGTGAGTCTTGATTGAATAAATAATGCATTTTGATACATTTTTGCAGTAAGCAATGTATCTTGCAAACGTTTATATAATCCAACATTTTAGTCGAACAGAACGTGTAAATACAATCAGTCTCAAGATGACACATGTTTTAATTTCAGTTCATCGATGTGTTACTTTTAAATCGGGACATATATTTTCTCAAATGTTTTAGTTTACAACAGACAGGACAGTTACGATTATTCTAATCTCAATATCAACAATTCATGAAATGAAACGACTTCCTATATACCATAAACTACAACCCAATTGTAGCAGTTTTTGTAAGAGATATATCAACTACGCCTAAAACGAATTCCGACCAGACGTCAACTTTTCACAAGCAGAATGTCAAACCCGCAAGCTACCAAACTTGGAGCTTGAAAGTAATTCAAAATAACAGACGATACAAAACAATACACAATAACAAACTAATAAATCCCGATACGTAGCCAAAAGGAACGGGGGATTGAAATCTATTTGACTAGTACCCAACATAAATTGTGTGCCATGGGGATACTGAAAAACGAAACAATTTCGTAATATGAAGATGTTGGTTCCATAAGATGGTGCTAATCATATGTACAATTTCCGGTACATGAAGGTTTAATGGATTAACCATCACTTAGGCCTACTAAGATCTAACTTACAGGGTGTTAATAAAAGTGTGTTCACAAAGTTTGAATTTAGATAAAATGAAAATAATGCTGTGTACATTAGTTTTACTTCGCATCATGAAAGATACTGGTTTATTCATGAATATATGTTTTATTTAGAACTCTCAACACAGAAGTAAACTATTGGTCCATAGCAACATAGATGGAAAGAGCATAAAAAAGATACTGAAATTCAAACTTTGCGAACGAACTTTTTTAACACCATATTAAGCGACATTACAAGCCTTCTGTTATAAATGAACGTAAAACTACTTTTTACAAATATGGTAAGGAATGACATTCTTGGCTACGAAATTGATTTGGCAGAATTTGACACAATTTGCAACAAATAATACATTTAGCTCCTCACTACTTCGAAGTTATTTGTGTATTATTGAATAACACTAGCCATAAAATTACGAATAAATCATCCTTTATGCAAGTGACTTTAACATTAAAACATAGACGCGGTGTTAGAAAACAATATTTATATAACCGGAAATGTAGCACTTAAATTTACTTTTTGCAGATACCGGTGTAGTACTAAGCAACCCTTAATATGCCAGTACAATGTTATATTGAACTCAAACACGATCAAATAACAACCATTTGTTTCGCACCAATGCACATCCGTTTCTCAATACCCATTTTAAATAATTAATAAAAGCGCAGATGCCCTGAAACTGATACGTAAGTTAACCATCATGATCCAACGTTCTCATTTGCGTTCATAAGTTCCACAGATGATTTTATAGAGAAACGGTCCTTGATTATTCTCTTTGTTGTTTCACATAAACTTAAACTCTTAAAGTGATGAACAGATATCTCTCACGCTACAAAATGCTCACGTCTAATGTATACGCTGTTTATATTTTAATGATTTACTTTTCTAAGTAGTATTTGCCCAAGGTCTATTACAAACACATTGCTCGTCAAAAGGTTTCCATTCGTTTAAAAAAAAATGCGTTAGTGCTTGTAAAATATTAACATCAATAAGTACGTTTTTAAAATTACCAGCATCACTTCCAAGTAACTGATTGCAAAACAATTATCTAAGCTATTTCTTTAATATTTATGTATACTGGTACCCACAAAAACAAAATTGACGCGCGTATTTTTTCAGTATTTAATTAACTGTTTTATTTTAAAGTAGTTGAATAAAATATTTCAAAGCATGTTTGTTCTACATATTGACATCTTGTAGTGCCCCCTTAAACAAAAAACGCAAGTTTTAGTCGCTGTAAGATCACTAAAATCCCTATATAAGTTCTCGATACCAGTGATTGACGTTTTTATGTAGAGCATACTGGAATATTCAAATGCAGTAATTAAGGCAATACGTGTTTTAAAAGAAATTGACATAATGGTACAACCGTTATATACATTATGTATACATATGCTTAATAAAAAGCGCACAGAAGACAAGAAGTTAATGAGCCCTATAAAGTATATGCTTTAACTGAACAACTGTCATTCTGATTGTAGTTAATGACTGATATGAAGTTTTCATGACTAGATACCGTATACCGAGAAATATCTTGAAAAGATGATGGTCGGCGCAATTTGGAGGTTAATATTTGTTGTGCAATATAAAAATGCCGAGATGTTACGATTGCTGGTCACTCCAGATCAAAAATGGATTTCGATAAGTGAATTTTGGTAAGGTAATGTACCCTTTAGCGAAAGATTAACCAATCCGCAGCAAGGTTACAAACGTTGTTCGGTTGAAGAGAAATTGCCTTAGTGGTTAACAGAAGAATTGATTGGTTTACACGACACTGATACGCAAATAGCATAACCATGTTAATACGGCTGCGCCGAAAAAGTTGTATGTTCATTTCATATTGCGAACATTATATAGTTCAAATAAAGTTATGTATTATAAGCAAACGGGTTATGTCTAGGTTATTACAACATCAATTACAGCAAATCCCTTAGATTAATTACGGCCAATTTATCCATAAGGGGTAAATAGATAAATTGTAATATGCACCCAAACTTGGATAGTGATTAAATCAGATCTGCTAAAATGTTTTATCAGTTCAATATGATTTGGTCATAAATTGTGTGTTTTTTGGTTAGAATTTGTCATAAACTCGAGAAAGGAAATCGTGCGCGATAATTTTTCTTCAATACAAGGGAATTCCGTTAATGACAGATCTGAAATTGCAAAAATAAGGAAATCAAGTATAAAACTGCCGATTACACGAGCCAAATTATTTGATTCTGAATACAGACAAACCATTTCAATTGTACGATGGTTTGGAAAGTTAACAGAAGTAATGAGTTTTGTTAGAATACCATCAAACATAATAACGTATTGGAACGCACGTTCTGAGATATTGCATTGACATTAAAACCACGTAATAAGCTGCATAAGGTCTAGAAGTACTGGCTTTCGTACATTATTTACATTATGTCACTTAGCTTCCCCAAACACATACGTCTTAATTTTCTTAGTTATAAATGGGATATGTCTGATGCGTATCAATTGACGGTAGATTCCATGCTGTATACTAGAGTCTGTGCAACTTGATTAATGAACATATAATCAGATCATATTATTTATGTTTGGCTGGAAATGTAATTCTTTTTCAGCCATCGCTTGATGAATCCGGTAAGACTGGATATATTGAATTTGGTATAAGCGTATTTTTGCAGTCAGTGATTTGATTAAACGTATGTTGATACTAAGTATGTATAACCGGAATAACAAAATAAAAGAGACGGATTGTGGCTGGCTACAGTCGTTTTATTAGAATGGTGTGTGTCGTTGGGCGGGCGGGCAGGCGGGCGGGCGTCAAACTGGGGGTTTCCGGCGAATAACTTGAGTTTTGTAGATCATATTGTAACCAAACTTGATGTATAGTAAGATCTTATGAAGAGCTCGCTTGGGATTGCTTTTGGGTTCGTTCCGCCACAGGTCAAGGTCACCGTTACTCAAAATAAAAATTTGGTTTCCGGCGAATAACTTTAGTTTCGTTGATCATATTGACATCAAACTTAGTGTATAGTAGTTACATGTGGAGTGGTCACTTTGGATTGCTTTTGGACTCGTCCGTCAAAGGTCGAGGTTACCATTACGTTAAATAGCAATTTAGTTTGCGGCGAATAACTTGAGTTCCATTTATCACATTGTAACCAAACTGTGTGCATAGTAAGAACTTCTTATCTCTTTTTTAATTGCTGAACCGAATTTTGAGATATTCAAAATGGCGTCCAAGATGGCCGCCGATACATTCAGTAGGACACGGTACAGTGTCACTAGACAAGGCGTGGAGTGCAATAATTCAACTCATGCACAACACAATAACTGCATTTTATTACAATGACGGTATAAAAAAACGGGACCGTATACCAAAAGTGAGGTTAAGTTGCTAGAAAGTCCAAAAGGGACAAATTATAAGTAGAAATGCTGGAAACCTACATTGTTTATCCAATAAACGTCGAACGATTAATGCGTAAAATGTGTAAAACATCACATTGTTACATTTCGGCCGCCATTTTGGACGGCATTTTCATTTTCTCAAAACGCTCAAAAGTGGTGTGGTAACATCAATCTGATTCTTCAATGGAACGATATCAACAACCCATTTACGTAAATATCTACCCAAAATGTAGGTCCTCTTGTGGTTCTGCTGGACTCATGTTTGATATCATAACATTAATCCCATATACTGTTGTCGTCTGCACTTTAGCATGTCTAGGATAATATGTCATTAACAGACACTAAGCGTGATTACAAGGGTTGATTTAGGCTTCATGTACTAGTAGCTTCTATTTAACTTCCGACACTAGGCGTAATATACCATGTATATTACCTTCAATACATTATTCTGGCTACTTTAATCTTGACCTTATCACTATTAATTCTTCCTCAAACAACATTAAGCAATATCGACTTTTGATTCTCGTGAACGATAAACCTAGTGTTATCGTTTAACAACGCATGGTTCGTCAGTCCAATCAGACACATTATTGAAAACATTTCCCGGACTACGTCCGGCAAAGTAATTGTCACTGAAATAAAGATTTCAATCAATCCGTTTTACTCGATCCAATCACATATTCATTCAGAAAATGTAATTGCAAAAAAGTTATTTCAATTTTGTTTGGTTGAGATGTAACATCCCGTTTATGTCACTGGGTGAATGAAATCTTGATTTGATGAATACTGTCGTTATCGTGTGTTGTATCATGACTTCATTCGTTTGGCATTTTTGCTTATTTTCTGGGAATTCACTCTAGTTAGTAAGTCAATAACACGGAGAAGTTATATTTCTCACACCCGATATCACTTCACATTGAGATAAACATATATGTTGCTAAATTTGATGTTTAGTGTAAGAAATAAAACCAATACTGATTGAAATTGTTCTAATTTTTCATAAATATAAATTACATATGATTCGAATAAAACTCGTCAAATCTATATTTTTGAAAGGGTATTATTAAAAACATCAAAATGGGCCTGACAGAAAAAACGCGTTTTGGACAACTCCTAAGGGATGGATTTATTTGGTACAGGAAACGCCGCGTCTCCTCCTACATATCTCAGGGTAACCTCATCATGCACATCATTCGGAGCTACGGAGGTGTAAGCGCAAACATCCATGGGGGTGGAACAATAAGGAATTGACTGGCTGATTACTTAAACAGCTACGGAGACTACGAGGTGACTAACAGGGAAGGGAATTCATTACATGACTAGCTAAGAAAGTAGGTTGAACACAGACCAAAAGAGGAATTAACATGAATTTAATATCAAGCCAATGACCTCTATAAGTAGAATATACAGAAAGGGGTCACTTAATATGTATAAGAAAATGTAAAGGGAAATAAAACTCACAAGTGAATTACAGCCTTAGAACTATCAGTACAAATGCGTGGAGTTTGAATCGAGCAATAAAAGCTAGGTAAAACACAGAATACAAAATACAAATAAGGATTACATCTCGAAGTTTGCTGCATCTGCGACAAAAAAGTATCAGAATTAAGTACTTGGTGTCTTCTTTTAACAACTGTATTTCAGTTTGTATACAAACGTAGATAAAATACTTTTTACGCAAGTCTATACCGCGCATTCAAATCGACACTTCACTGAATTTTCCCCAAGGCTTATTCAAGAGACGAAATTGTTTGAGGCAAATTTCGGATTGACGATATGGTATTAATCTCTCTATTTCAAGGCATCTTATCAGAATCTTCCATGAAGGTATAATTAGTGCAAGTCGTTTCCTGAGATTAAGTCTTCCGATGTATTGACTTGGAATCTAGCAGAAAATTGTCATCTTCCTCTAAGACATTACGCCAATTAAAATCGAGAAGCAGCCACTATTTGTTCTGGAAAATGTTCCATTTGCTTCTAGTTTCAGCGTTGAGTTGACTTCACTCAGAAACCATGTCCATTGAAATTATTTCTGAAATTTTTGAAAATATTTTAGAACATGAACACAGTTTGATCGAATAATTTTCGGCATTTTGACGATGGCATAGATCTACAAAGATATACATTCCAAAGATATGCTACATATTTTTTTGTCTTCGTATTGAAATAGTTCTAATATATTAACACGAAAAAGAAAGTGTGCACTTTTATATTGGGCATAACTTTTTTGTTACAAAGTTTAGATATACGGATTTATCATCATGAGTGAAGAAAATAACCCTTTACACATTGTACCATTTACCCTATATTTAAGCGCATAGACGGCTTTCAAATTGACAGCAGGCTATTATGCAACTTTTCGCTCGTGCTACCCGTGCAACGTGTGTACAGGTACAGGTTGACCCTGACCGATATCTTTACTTGTTATGCAATAATAAATCACATTTCACTTTTGAATTTCACTCGTAAACAAGATACCACGGCTTCAAGAAAACGAACAAATTCAGGCACTTCTGCAACTCGCAGCCGGCGTCAGCGTTGCTGACGTCGCTAGGCAGTTTAACTGCCATAGAAATACCATAATAAAACTCCGACGACGTTACCATCAGAATGGAAGCGTTAGAGATCGTCCACGATCCGGTAGACCGAAGGTGACAACGGCACGTCAGGATAGACATATGACGTTGACGCACTTACGTCATCGGTTCAAAACCGCTACAAGCACTGCGCGAGAGCTTGGCGTATGTAGGGATACGGTTCTAAACCGACTGCGGGCCAATGCAAACCCGTTAAGGGATAGGAGGCCTTATGTAGGCCAGATCCTTAATAACAGACATCGTGCTCTCAGACTGGTCTGGGCCCGCCGTCATCTCCGTTGGAACCGTGCCATGCGGTCTAGTGTGCTCTTTAGTGATGAGTCGCGATTTAACCTTAGCACTGCTGACGGTAGAGTTCGGGTATTTAGACGTAAAGGGGAACGTTTTGACCAGAACTGTTTATTAGAGCGAGATCTTTTTGGAGGGGGTAGTGTAATGGTCTGGGGAGGTATTATGGGCGGTAGGAAAACATACCTTGTTGTTATTCATGGTAATTTAAATGCCCAAGGTTATGTTGACCAAATTTTACGCCCATTTGTTATTCCTTTCCTACAACAGAACCTTGGTTGTTTAATGCATGATAACATTGAACATTATGGGATTTGCTTGGTCGGAGAGCAAGGAAAAACCATGTTATCAACAATATCAATGACTTGTGTGCAGCCTTAGTTCATGAATGGAACGCCATTCCCGCCGACGTCATAAGACGTTACGTCAGGTCCATGCGATCTAGAATACTTGCTTTGATCCGTAGACGAGACGAGGAGGCCACAACAGATACTGATTAATTGTCACGTAACTTGACAAATATCCGAAGGCAAAAAAGCAGTTACAAAACATTACAAATCTGCAACTTTTACTTTTCACCCCTACGTTATTCACACGTAAAACAATGTTCTGATAATTATCAAATTTCACTTAAAAGTAAGACATCGTGTTGCCAATACATTTTTGCACATTTTGATACCAAATTTGCCAATATTTTGCTTCTATAAGTATAAAAATTCCCTCTAACCAAGTGCACACTTTCTTTTTCGTTTCAGTATAGTTTGCACGTTGATCCCTAAGATCATCATCACATAATTTAATGATTGAAAAGGGCAGACATCTTGGCATAGATAGAGATCAAAGATTTTGTTCGTTCTGTGTAAATCAGATTGAGAATGATTATTATTTTGTCCACACAAGTCCATTTTACATACAACTAAGGGAAACTTATATCCGGAAAAAATATTTCGTCCGCCCAAATTTAAACAAATTTTATTTATTGATGTCATCCAGAAATGATCAAATTATAAATGGTCTTGCTATGTTTATATACTATGCCTTTAAGCTAAGATCGCCAGTTCTATAACTTGTTACATTTGTATGTAAATGTTATGCAACTTGTTTGTATTTGTAAGAAGTGTTGTTTGTATTTGTATTTATACATGTCGCTGGTTTATATGAAACTTTGTTGTTTGTGCGTGAGCATGTAGCTAGTTTGTTTTTAGTGCATATGGGTGAGGTTGTGGTATGCTTGTATTTGTGGGTGGACTTGTGACTTGTCTATATTTGAATAGTTATTTGTAATTTGGAAGTGTTAGAACATGTATGAAACGAAAGAGACTCTCAAACGAAATGCTAAAATTTACAAAAATACATTGAACCAATTTTATAATAAATACAAAAATTCAAATATTAAGAAATTGTGAACTGTTTAAAGTAAAGAACTAAGAAAATATTGGAAAATCCTAAATGGAAAGCCTTTACAAAAAAATGAAGCTAACTTGACAGAACTTTATAATTTCTTCAAAAATGTAAACACTAATAATGATGATAATAATAATTATAATAATAATGATGATAATAATAATTATAATAACAATAATGCTAATAATAACGCAGAAAATGAAATAAACGAAGAAAGAAATGTCCCCATTACTGAATATGAAATAATGATAGCAATAAAATCTTTAAAAAATAACAAAGCCAGTGGTTATGATAAAATAGTAAACGAACAAATAAAAGCATCTTTACCTTTGATGAAAATTATATATGTTAAACTCTTTAATCTCATTTATGACACTGGTGTGATCCCAGAGCTATGGACAATAGGTATAATCAATCCAATATATAACAATAAAGGCGACATAACAAAACCTGAAACTTATAGGCCCATAACATTGTTAAGCTGTCTAGGGAAAGTATTTACCAGTATTTTAAATAAAAGAATTACTGACAATGTTGAATCTAATGATATTCTAAACAGTATACAAGCGGGGTTTAGAAAAGGTTTCTCGACAGCAGACAATTTATTCGTTTTACACCATATTATTAAATATCTAAATAATAACAGAAGAAAATTATTCTGGTCGTTTATCAACTCAAAACAAGCTTTCGACACGATCTGGAGAAACGGTCTATGGGAAAAATTAATAAATACTTAAATTAACGGAAAATGTCCCCAAGTAATCAGAAACATGTATAAAAATATTAAATCCTGTGTAAAAGTCAATTCAAAATTTTCTAACTTCTTCTCTTGTAATATTGGAGTACGTAAAGGGGAAAACTTATCACCATTGCTTTTTTCACTATTTTTAAATAATCTAAAAGACTTCTTCCAAAATAATAGTAATGTACAAGGAATAATACTGCAAAATGAACTTTTTGACATTCTAAAAATATTTATTTTACTTTATGCAGATGATACAGTAATAATGGCAGAAACAGCGAATGATTTACAGGAAGCTTTAAATACCTATAGAGGTCGTAAAGGAATATAAATATCTTGGTCTGTATTTCAATAGAAGTGGCTCTTTCTTAAGTTGTAAAAAACATATCTCAAACCAAGCAACTAGGGCAATGTACAGTTTTATTAAAAATTCTAATCGTCTTAACCTTCCCATAGATTTACAAATAGACCTCTTTAATAAAACTGTCAAACCTATTTTACTCTACGGAGCTGAAATATGGGGTTTTGGTAAACTAGATTTAATAGAACGTGTACAATTAAAAAATTTAAAATATATATTAAAATTAAAAAGGTCGACCCCTAATTATGTCGTTTATGGTGAAACAGGATGTATGCCACTGTCAATAGACATAGAAGAAAAAATAATTTAGTTTTGGTCAAGACTTTGTGTAACTGAAGGTGGAGACACACCAAAGAAATTATCATCTGCAGTTTATAAAAATATTTTTCGATCAACAGAAGCTATACCCGATGAAATGCTTAAAAGAAAGTATCCATGGTTGTTCAATGTTAAACATATTCTGATTAAATGCGGTCTTATAAATATTTGGACAGAAGCAAATTTCCCGAATGCAAAATGGTTAAAGATGTCGGTTAAACAAAAATTACAGGACTTATTCTTAAATAATTGGTATTCATTAGTTGAAAATTCAAGAACACATTTTACAGAGTATTTAAGAAATCTTTCGGTATTGAACCTTATTTATCCAAATTACAACCATCTTTATAATATAATTTTATCAAATTCAGAACAAGGAACCAGCGCTTACCTATTGAAACGGGAAACTCGTCAAGAATTACAATTAATGAAAGAACTTGTAACTCCTGTAGAAACAAAATTGGGGATGAATTTCATTATTTATTTGAATGCGAATAATTCTCTAATGATAGAAGACAGTTTATTAAACCGTTCTTTTATCGACGTCCAAACATGTTTAAGCTAGAAAAGTTAATGTGCACTAGCAACAAATCAGAATTGTTTAATTTTTGTAAATTTGTAAAAGTTATCCTACGAAATGTTAGAATGTAATATCTTTTTTCATATTTAACTATTATGTTTTGACTAATGTACTTTGTGTCTATCTTTTTGAAATGTGAGAACAATATTGAGTGTTTATAACTATTACTGTACCTTGAATGTATATTGTAGCCTCGAAAAATATATTATATTGTAAATGCCTCATATTTGCATGTTGTGTACATGTATTGAGAGAATAAAAGAGATGTTCTGTTCTGAAGCGTGTTTGTATTTATATGTGTACTGTCATGTGACTTGTTTGTAAGTGTATGTATATATATATGTTCATTGTCGATGTATGGGCTGGTGGCCTGAATCGTCAAATAAAGAATTGAATTGAATTGAATACAAATAACGATGAGGTCTATGACATAATATAATATTTTGAGGAACACAAACAATCAGTCAATGGCGTTACCGGGATTTGAACCCGGGTCTCGAAAGTGCCGGTCCGTTATGCTAACAAGTTCATTTAACGGACAGGGTGTTCCTTATTTTATGATTTTGCATTGACACATCATTTTGACATTCATCTTACCAGTAACAAGTGGACATATGTTTTTCTTCGGATTGTTTTCACTTCCATACTTCACCATGGTGCTGTTTAGTAACTATTAATGAAGAACATTATAGTAAAAGGGTAAAATATCCCAGGGAAAGGCCACATTCACATGCCAATTGTTACCAATTCCCATGCATTTAATTCCCTAACAGAAATGACGTAAACGCCAAATATGGATTTAATTTCAGAGACTACATTTATTACCACCTACTGAAATGGTAGTTGCGGAGACAGATCAATCATGATAATAGTATTGTAAGATATTTCTTGATTTTGAATGTATCGGGTTTATTTGTTTGACAGCAAATCGCGTGTTCCTATCACGGTGCCAAACCCGGATGCAGCGTTTTATCAACATGCTGGCAAGCACTTTGAAAAGCAACTAAATATGACAATCTGATTTATTTGCTGCGCTATGCGGGGTATACACAGGTGCTAACACAGCTAGACTTGACTTGGGAAATAATTCATTTCTAGCCGAATCTTCTGTCGAGTGAAAGTGAAACTTTATTCGTTTCAGCATTGTTTTTTACCAGTAAAAACTGATTTAATAATTCCGCTTGAATATGAAAAAAGAAGATGCTAAAACAGAAAAAATAATTGTTTTCACAAATTAAGCCCGCAATAGCTATAAACAATTTTACATGACAATTATTCCTAGTATTGTTGTGAAACCATGCGAATGTGAAACAAAAATATCAAAACAATTATACTGTAACATAATTAATTTACAACCAAGAGTTCAAGAAATAATGAGAATGCTTGAATATTTTAGTAGTATCTTTTTATGCACGCGCTTGTATATCGTGTCTTCCTCACAATAACGAAATTGACCCTCGAACTTCACGTATGACTTTGATCTGTTCAAAGCAGCTTAGCTCTGGTAAACATTTCTACCAACAAAGTAGTTAATATGGAGAGACAGACGACCCGATCAAACATGGCATGTCTTTGAAATAGGGAGAATATGTTGTTACAGGGAACGCCGCATTCTGAAGACATGCTTGAAGGAGAAATAGTTTACAGTCGTACGCAAGAACACGAGTAAGCATACCATTGCAGAAGTTCGTATCGGTGACTAATGCATAATTATTTTCAAACGCCGTTTTAAACTTTGTGATATCTTTTAAACTGTTTAACCTGTCTTTATGGTATATACAATGACAAAAAACATTACATTTTCCTTCTGATATTTAACTGGGTCAGACCGAAACACTTTGTCCTGCAAATACAAAGTAGAAGCCAACGAAACCTTAACTACTGGGCCATTATTACGACTATTACTGACGATAAATCATTTCTGACAATGGTATAAGGTATATATATACACATGAACTGCTTTTGTAACTGAATTGATCAATTGTAATAAAAACAAACCATGCAACCGTTTCAAGTATTTAATGAACAAGGTCGTCAATATGTTCAAAGTACTTTACAATCACCCTGATAGTGCAATATGAATTATGCTTAAGTATTTTATAATACAAGCATTGTTGGCACATTCAAATCATGAGAAAAAAATACACGGAAATGGAAATTTCAATTAATAGAAATAAAAAACTTTCCTAGGGAACGCCTCATACAATTAATAGCAAAAAAACAATTATTAAAAATAAAAATATTTAATTATTTATAAGTGTGAAATACTCGAATTACCTTTAACGAACTTTGAAGTGTGCCAAGATATTCAGTAACTCTGCCCATCTTAAACTATTTCGTGGGAAACGCCACATATAATTAATAGCAAAATAATTACGAAAACTAAAAATGTTCAATTGTTTGCTGTTACCTTCGAATTTGCTGTAACTAAGGTATGACTAAGTACACTCCTCGTTGATGAAACGAACCGCTGTCTTCTGAGTAGGCTGAATGAGTAAAACAACAACTGATTAGCTAGATCATCAAAAGTCCCCCCTACAAGAAATCAAATAGATTGTGTACATCTTTTGATTGATTCTAACTACGGATAAAACCCCGTCTATTTTAAACTCAGTAGTAACGACCAATGAAAAATGGTATCACGGAAAAAAGTGATGTCGTTTATAACTATATCATTGGCTAAATAAGAAAGGTAAAAAGGTCACATATCAATATATGCTGGGTTATCAAGCAGGGTGTGTATGAAACGGCAGTGAAATCAAAGCACTGTATTGGAGCGTAGACTGCTGATTGTCCCAAACAGTTGTGTTCGGCTTCGCGAATAAAGACAAAAATGTGGGAACGTCTTTGTGTGGTGTTTTTCCAAGAGGATGTTAAAGTGTTCCTCGAATATAATACATGTGTACTGTTACTCAAATTACATAATAAACAAGCATATATTTTAGAGTAACTTAACACAACTGTATAATTTGTCGTTAAGTATGTACTATTCTACCCTCTAACGATATACCCGAACATGTATATGTTTTATGTCTTGCAATAAAGGAGGGAAGTAATGGTACAAGATACTGGTTATTGATTAAAGAACGTATCACACTATAGTAGAGCCAAGATATGATGGCACAATAATATTTACTGATGCTAATTTACTTTGCATAAAAGGGGGTGATCATTAAGAGACGCTTAATAAACGCTTGTGTAGTGCATAAACTGTAACTCAATTAGGTGAGCAGTCACTCCGCAATCTTGAAGTTACTGGTTCGAGCCTCAAATACGTGCTTTATTTTTATTCACAGTAATCAAATATTTTATACGTCTAGATTTCTTTTTCTTAATTGATCATTCTAAAGGTAAATTATTGTGTTATATTTTATAAGCATTTATATTCTGTTCTTTGTTATCATCAAATATTATAATATATTCTTTTTATTTTGAAAAAATCGAACAGTATTTAATATTAGCCTAGCAACATTTAACAAACTCGTATGCACAATATTGATTTAGCATGTATATACAGCTTAGCATGGCTCATCAGCAGTACTTGTGTTCGACTTATTAAAAAGGGCTGATGAATTGTGTTATAATCATATCATTTGCTGTCATGCAAACCTTATTGAGATCAAAGGACACCAATGCTATGTTAGTTGTAAATTCTTGTTTTTCTTAATACTTTTTCCCTGCCGTTCTTTTAATTCGCGACACCGTCCTTTCAGACACCACGGTCATTAGTTATTTTCTTTGCCAAGGCAACGGAATCACAGGCTGCTTCATAGAAACCTCTGAGCGTTAGAAAAAAAATCTCTGTTTTGCAGCGACAACACGAAGCGCTTAGTTTTATGTTTACACATATTTATCAAGTTTGCTGTGATACACCCACACATATTTCGTGAAAAGCATGAAACTTCCGCCCTCAAAAAAATCGTGAAAAAATGTTAATGTCAGGATTCGAACCCGGATAGTCTGCGTTGAAATTCTGATGCGTATCCATTATACTATGTAATAAACACGCTAGTTCGATAGCTTTGCATTTATATGTTATTTTTCAAAATCAGAAAATGCGCCCATATGACCATGATTATTGAACTATCCTGCAGATTGATATGGACGGATCCAACCATTGACGTTTTGTCAATGCTAGTGTGCCTTCATTTCTTGACCGTACTTTACCATTGCAAACCGGGAATATATATGATTCACCCAGTGTTTGCACGACGGATTTTATTGCCAGATCAATTTGTTTGTTAAGGTGACAGACAAGTAATACCGCTTTGGTGTTATATCACAAATGTGTTTACATTTTGTAGACAGCGTGTATGTTCGAAAAGATTAGCTTTAACTCCTTCCCAATTCAAGTTATAGTCCGTGGTAGGGCGCAGATTGGCTAGTTGATGTAGACAGTGTTTCTAAAACCAACTCATCACACTACTCTCAATCAGGTGTTGTTAGTATGCATATATATCAATGACAAACCAAGGTTTTTTTGTTGCGAAATAAGCACGTACAGAAAGTCTCAAATCATTTGAAGCTAATTACAATAAATTATATTACACGGATTGTCTTTGCTGTTGCTACTTTATATTTATTTTCTACATTTTCTCCACATTGCAAGAAGCTGATCACGCGATCTGAGCATCAATCCGTAAGTTGATGCAAAAACAGTTGAGTTCTGAAGGAGTGGAAATTCTGTAACTGTTAAATTTGAACATAGCGTTGTGATGTTTCAGTGGCTGCTACTGACAAGCAATCATAATCAGAAGAGTTTACATATTAAGTCCATGGATGGGTTTGCGTGTATTTGACTGCAAACAGAGGGTCACCTGTCAAAAACAGTACACACAATACGTGAGCGACATCTTGAAAGCTATTAAGACTTATTGTTTGCGACAGTTAGTATGGAAACGTCAAAAGGGACGAAATTGTCAAAACAAGTTTAATGGTTTAATCTGTTCGTTTTATTTCAGACAAATGTTTCCGACTAAACAGAAACAACACTAACTCTCTGTTGTTACAACGGAAATAGTGCATAAATAAAACTACTAATTCAAGACATTTTATAGAAACAACTCTAAAAATCCATTATCGTCTTAAGTAATAACAGTATCGCATGAGTCGCGTAATTTCGTATACTCGTCTCCGAATAGAGGTTGCTATACTCTGCAACTGGGTCATTTGAAAGACTGTACGAGTCGCTAAGCTAAGATTTGGACACATTGTGCAGTTCTCATTGTACTGTAGGTTACATTCAGTTCATAGGCGCTAAACTCAGTACATGAGTCGCTGTCGTTGTATACCGGCTGTTGTACAGTATAGAGTGATCGCTGCATTTAGTCTTTGGTCGCTGTCCTCATCATACCCTTCGCTGGACCCAGTACATGTATATAGATCGCTGCATGTAACGAATAATGCTCGAGGGGTATCGTCATCAATGACATTTAAGGTCAAGTTGTATATATTATTTTGATAGTTGAGCTATAAGTTCATAACATTATCTTGGTGTTGGAAAGATTACTTGACATGGAAATATTTTCTACAATACCATATCTTAATGATATTACATTCACAATATTGTTTATTTACTTCGTTGACATTGTTTCGTATCGTTGCTTTACAAAAATGCATAAATAAAATAATGAGAATAGAAATGCATGCACAAATCATAATGTACAGTCGTTTATTTTGCAATGACAGCAGTATTGGTGTGGAACAAACTGACAGACAAGTCGATGACTGATAAATAGCCTTTGAAATATAATGACTGCTGTGTGGTTAATCATAGACGAACGAGAACTATGGGAGTTCCACATCATGCATCATGTGAGAGAATTCATTGACAGTTGCATTTTAGAAGAATTCAAACTCAAGTTATTTATGTGGAGAATTAAGTAGAACACGATTGATACATCTTGTAGTTCATTGATTTAGCATAACAACGTGTAAATGTTTATGGTTAAGCAATAGTGCATGGAAACGAATCACTGAAGAGTGTTTAGATATGTTTGGCATATTTTCTACGTTATGTTGACATTCATTAGATTCGATTTAAACAGATAAGTTGATATATTGATTCAAAATGTGAATAGAAAAAAATGATATTTGGAGCATAACACTTATTATTTCACTTTATATAGTTTCGTCTTACTGTTGCCAGCTTTCTGGAATTGTCCTGTGATGATTTCCATCCAATAAATCCCTACTGTACTTCCTCTTTAATTATCCTATTTAATAAGTTGCTACAGTGAACGCCACATACATAAGACAGTTCCTCCACTCACAGACCTTCGGGAAAACAACAATCTATAAAAGAAATAGCCATTTGATGAGGCTCAATGGTTTATACGTAAGGAAACAGAGGTGCAAGGAATGTCCTGGTGGACCATAATGAATAACTAGGGGAATCAAAGAGGACAAACAGTGGGAGGGGTTAAATGGATGAAAATATCACATGACAAGTCAAGACAGCTGGCAACAAGAGGCCAAAACTGGGCAGAAAATAATAGAACTATATATAAAGTTATGTAATTACACAGGGGATGGGAAATATAACATTCATTTAAAACACGAAAAGAAATAATAACCATACAATTATTTACAGCCTCAGAACTGTCATTAAACATACTTGGGGTTTATATCGATTTAACGGCTAACCGACCGCACACTTAATCGCTATATTGTTATTGACATATACACATTAATTGACTAAGTAAGCAGTAACTAATCATTAAAAGCAATTAACCATTATGTACATAACAACAGATACACCGTGTTACAGCCAGCACGAAGGAACAAGTAGCCTTAGACTCTCCTTGCTCCTAGTAACTAAGTTACATGTATTAATACCAGTCACTATCAAACTTATATGAGTAAAATATGTGATTTGAGATGTAAGTGCTTAGTGTAAGTATCCGTTACAATTTCGGACCCAGATGATGAATTCTTAGATATTTGAACTACTTTAGCTATTAATTACTTATTAAATAATACACTAAAGTAATAATGAAAAATAGATTAATCCTTACTTCCAAAACTGTATTACTCCGATTGTCAATGTTTGTATAGAACATAAAACGGTCGTGGGACTCGGTATACATTAATACCAATCATAGCGACTCTAGAACCGTTATAAGGGCATGCTATGAATATACAGCTGTAGTATGTCTACATGTCAAATCTTACACTAATAAATTGTGCTACAAAAAGTTGATGAGTAAAAAGGACATTACGCTAATTTAATGCATCAAACTTTCAAAATATCCGCTCGTATATATGCATAGTCCTAGTAACGTTGTAACGGCGACCACCGTAACAATGGGACATTGTTAGTAAACAGTATCAGTGCGACTTACAATAGTTGACCCAAATCAAAAGCATATTAAGGTAAATAAAATAAATCTTGGCTGGACATACGTCCAATACCGATGCAACAATGAAGAATGTAAATGGTTGTTTATCGAATGTACAGACAATAATTATAACGATTATTTTACCACGATGAAATATACCACATTGTGTCCATAAATATAAACAAAGTCATCTGTTTCGACCGAAACACAGCGGATTTCACATGGCTGGTTATATCACGGCTACATAACGCCAGCTCCACCACTTATCGGTGGTGCAAAGAAAATGAGCTGTCGACACTTCCATGGTGCAGCTGTGCCTTGTGTTTACTTCTACACACGTGAGTATGATTTATATTTTATTTGATAATTTTATTAAACGGACATATTTCGAAAATCGGAGAATGTGGTACCGTGTAAGAACACTTTTACAGCAGGTTGGCTTCGATTTCGTTTCAATATTGTGCGAACTGTGGAGCCAGGAGCTTTTCTCCCGAATCGGACTTGTGCATATTTTGAGATCTGCTAGCATTTCAAGTACACTTCGTTGCTTACACACACCGTAAGAACATTCTGGCGCATGCAAATATAACTTCTATTTATAGTAGCTACGCCGGAACACAACATAACTTATATAAGCACTTCTTAAAAAGGAAATATGCACATATTTATAAAAGTGGTGGCGCTGTTGCTCTAGTAATGGCGCTGTCGAGTAGTGGTGGCGCTGTTGCTCTAGTGATGGCGCTGTCGAGTAGTGGTGGCGCTGTTGCTCTAGTGATGGCGCTGTCGAGTAGTGGTGGCGCTGTCGAGTATGTTTTGCGCCCGAAGTAAAGTAAGTTTTCATTCATGAAATTCAATGTAGTATATCCTGTACTGAAATTTAAGCACTGTAATCATACACATTTTGCATGAACTGTCTTAAAACTGAATTCATTTTTTGATGAAAAACTTTAAAGTTAAATTACTGATCAGAACGTTTTGGTGAAAAATCTACCTAAAGGTTGCAACATTCTTATATACCTTAACACTTACGTCTGCACACCAAAAAGTAAATCTATTTACGAATCACCGAAAATACAATGAGGCATTGCAAGCCAAACTGTCAAGAAACTTTGAAAAGACAGACTAGTCACTTAATAGTTTGGCAATATAAAGTACATTTTCTTGAAGTATGTGTAATTATTTCCTGCATTGCGTTGGCACTGGTGCTTTTGCTATCTCTTTGACGCATTAATGCATTTTTCTAGACTTGCAAATATAACACGATATCTGCAATGTGATCAAGCCTGAGCTGTTGTCTCACCAACCGTCGCGTTTCAATATCACATTTATTTGTATTACTCTATATAGAGAATGCAGAAGCGACAAACTTTGTCTGTTGAAACCCATGAAACAAGTTTATGTCCGGACGGACCGGACGGACGGACTGACGGACGGACTGACGGACGGACGGACGGATAAGGGCAAATATATATGCCCCCTTTTCAGAGTGGGGGCATACAAATAAAAACAGCATATACGTATATGCTCTTTTCGCATAGGGTCACGTCCATTACAACATTCTTGCAAACTCCTAACGCTGCGTCATTCATGATTGTTACATCTATAACGCAATGTAAACTCATTTAAAGTTCTTTAACAATATCCCTTCCGTTACTATCGCTACTGATAAGTCATCGAATACATACATACGTATATAATTTGTTTCACTGGTCTGTTGTTATACAATCGTTGTTCGACATTTTTCTTTTTAACCATTGTTCGTTTTCTTATTGTATTGATATGATAAGTGTGAGGTTAAGTACATCCTGCTAACGGGTATGAAGCTTCAGCGATGTTATCGTCACCGACTGTTCCATATTGGTATTGCTTTTTTCACTCACACCATCATTCGTGTCGTGTTTCCCTTTCGAATTTGTAATTGTCTTCTCGCCTTCACGCGAGATTAGCTGTGCCCGCTGAATATGGCATTGTTAAGCTGATCGACGTCAATATCCATATGTGTCACTGCTTCGGACAATAGAAATATGGCCAATGAGCATCTTCACCACAGGAAAGCCCCTGTGTATAACTAATCAATACCTCCATCATAAATACGGCATTTTGTTCAATAAGCGTATTACGGCTATCACAGATATCAGATTCTTCAACAATAAACTCGCAAACATGTGCGAGATTATAACCTATGAATTCCTCATACACATCACAAGCTGTGTTATCTTCCACACAAAAAAGACTTCCAGAAAAGACACAAATACATGTATATATATATAGTTCATACAGAAAAAGAATAATGTGGACATCGTTTAACATAGATATTGTTATCGAAGTAGATATAACAAATGCATATTTTTATTTTCGCTCCGAGTATTAAGATCAAATAATGAAGTACAAGATGAATACTCTTTAAAGTGAGAACTTATTAGTACATTTTTATAGCACTATTGTTATAAATATCTAATGAAACGAAGCAATAATAATATTATGTGAAACTATTTATAAAATAGTATAATAATAATAATGTTTTAAGGCGTATTTATAAGTTATTTAAACAAAACAAATACGAAGTACAGGTAACGTGTTTTTTTCGAGCAATGAGAGATGAGGCATTTATGTACAAGAAAATCTTAATATTTGTACTTTGGTATTTGACGGGTAGTGGCGAGGTTTGCATGGCGTTTTACATGTTCAAGCCCCTAGTATTCCCCATACAGTTCCAAGGCTGAGATGTTTGTCTTCTTCTTCATGTCTAATTACTGTCCTGCCTAGTGTTAGTCACAACACCCCTCATGTTGACTTTATTTGATATCTATTCCCATTTCACATTCACTTTTAAATCAGTTCTTTCGGTTTAGTCAATGCATATTTGTCTATATACACTCAACAAAATTCCTAATCGGTCTGTTTATATTGTATTATTATTTTTCTAATAATGCATGTATTCACACAAAATTTCACATACCGATATTTGAACAGGTAATGCAGCGAATTATTGATTTTTTTTAGCCAGCTCGCTATGAAATTAATCGTATTACGCGTATCGACGTTTATAGCACGTTTTGCACGTGCGGGGCATGGACACATATTTGCACGTGTTTGTGTACACTTTTGTCATTGCTGACGAAAATCCTTTTTGAAAAACACAAAACATGGTGAGAATAACTGAAGAAGAACGCGCCCGAGCCGTCGGAATGATACAGGCCGGAACTCATTTACGACAGGTGGGTTTTATTTTTTGAATTTTCATAAAAATCAATAATTCGCTACATTACCTGTTCAAATATCGGTATGTGAAATTTTGTGTGAATACATGCATTATTAGAAAAATAATAATACAAAATAAACTGACCGATTAGGAATTTTGTTGAGTGTAATTGCTTTGATATGAATATATGCTTTAAGGGTGACTGAGCACGTTGTATGTAGTATTTCCAGCTTTTGACTCCTTTTGTACCCACTTCTTGTTCGCTCTTAAGAATGCGATGAAAGGTTCTGTTTTGTCAATGTCCTTTACTTTTTTCACTTGTATATGTTCCGTAACTTTCCTGTTTATGTATTCCATATCAACATAAGTCTTAACTCTTATCGGGTATTTTACCCCGTTTAATTCCGTTGCTGAACAATGCTAACACCTGTGGTATAAAATGATCAATCATTATTAAGGCAAGCACTTGCACGATTCATACTGACTATAGTTTGGAGATTCCTATTACACACCATCAGATAGCTCATGTCAATTACGCTTAATGTATTACTAGCATTAGATCGGAAGACAAATGTTCGGCAAATACGATTACAGATATGAAATGAACTGCGAACATCTTGCGTATATCAATTTCTACATTTAGGTCGAACTATTTATTTCTTAGTCTTATACCAGGTTACCTTTGCATAGCACTTTCTTTTTATTGAATGTCTGGTGTTTTCGATCTTAGCTGGCGGATAAAAGTGTAATGCAGTGTATCACGCTGGAGTTGATGTAAGGATACGAATCATTGATACGCATTCATGAGATAAACTTGAATACAAAGTACACCTACCATTTGGTTACCTGCCGAATTTTCAACACTTGAGATAGTATTTAATTAATGTGTTATTTGATTATATAATTTCAAAGGATGATTTGCATTGCTCAACAATAACTGATAAAGAGATCACGCATAAAACAGTACATGCTTTTTGAAGAAAGAAAATAATCACGTTCAATTCTGATAAGTTTGTGTAATTACCATGATACTGCCAAACTTGATGTCCCACTAAATGTTCATAATTTGCTCTGTATTGCCGGCCAGGCTATTACATGCGCCCCCATTCCCATATCATACATTTAAAACACAAAAAGAAATAAAAACCATGCATTGAATTACAGCCTTGGAACTGTCAGTAAAAGACATGTCTCAACAAATATTGTTTTCGTATTGGAGATTAACAGTTCTTTGTTTCTACAAGTATATAGCTCCGAAATAACATTTGATGTGCATAGTTCGTGTATTTATCGCGTCATTGCAAGGCTTTGTATCCATGATAGAAACATTATCTTGGTGTTAACGCTTATTGAAACAAAAATCTTATTTGCAGAGAGACCAATATTTGCAATATTGCTGAATACAAATAAAGAACAACCAAACTTTGTGTAAATGAATCGAAGCAATTGAAATAAGTATTTGCGTTGTAAGCATATTGCTCAACATTGAGAAGGTGCTGATTAGGAATTTAATTGCAAATTACCAATAATTGTTTTCTCATGCAATGGAAACATCTTGGTGAATATAATACTACCTTACGGAGAGTAATCACTTGATTCAACAGACTTTGAGACTTTCATGCACAAACCAATCTTTTAAAAAATCCAATTAGAACAATTATATAAAGCGTGTTTTTAAAAAAAAAGACCGCAATTCATCATTTAAATAATTAAATTATTTCCCTGGTCTATTTTCAGCTTCATTAAATTGTCTTAATTTCAGTATTTCAGGGTGAGTTAAATACACATGTATTGACATTAATGTTATGATTGTCCTAAATAAATGTATCTTGGTGGAAGCAAATTATTTACATTATATTCCCGAGTGACCATATTCGTCTCCCTACTGAACTTAGCTGGAAACTAAATTAACTGCAAAGACAAACACATTACTAATGTAATACTTATATATCGTAATTTCTCTATGACCCAACTGTGTATTCACCAAATTCAATTTAGAAAAATATCGAAGGAATGATCATAATCGAACGAAGTGAGTTAATGTTCGCAAAAATAGAAGGTCTTTGTTTTATCACGCTTTATCACATAACACAGAATACAACAGTCTGTAACGAGACTTCTTTCATAAATGTAAAAATAGAATGTAGAAGTAAACGTATTACATACAAAGCCAGAGCTATCTGGATTATCTTATCAAAAGACGTGCGCCGCTCCCGTGTATGTGAGTTTACATATTGTTACACAAATTACACAAGTTTGTTTTATTTTCAAAATAATATGCAATAAAACTGATCAAAAACGATTAAATAGCATATGTTCGAAAATTATACATTCGAACGTCAAGTTATCATATCATCGACATAGTCTACGATTTAATGGGACAACCCTAGTAAATCTCGACAGTCGCTTTAAGTAACAAAATACCTAACACAATGGAAGTAAAATGTCAATGTCTTCCAAAGATTAAACTATAGATGAATGGAAACACTATATTTAAGTCTTCACTATAGTCCTTCGTTGACAACTTGAATTGATTCTGGTAGTACAAATATCCGCAGTTGATATATACGATGAGCAAATGGCTTACGGCGATATACGCAGCTGATAACTGAGTGATCCAGTCAATTTTACGTTACAAGTGCGAGGCGACGCAGTAGTTCCATAATAATTTTTTTCCGGCACAGCCGTACTAACATGGTTTTGCTATTTGCATATTCAGTGTTTTGTAAACCAATCAAATCTTACGTTAACCACCAAGTCAATTTCGCGCAATTTCTCTTCAATTAAAAAATATGTGTAACCTTGAAGCAGATTGGTTAACATTTTGTATAGTGTATTTCAATATTTATCCAGTAAGTAGTGTTGTTATTCATCACCATGGGGAATTGTCCGGTGTTGGAATTAAGAAGACTGTCTTGGTTTTATGTACCAGTGGTGAACAGTTATATTGTTTTAATCAGATAAATTGCTATGTAAAAGGTTTATTAACATGGATGTGTGAGTTCACGACTTATGCAATAAGGAATGATGAACATTATTGATACAGTCTATACTGTGTCTGTGACTTATCACATTACGGATTATTTATTATGCAGTCTCATTCGGAACACCTCGGCATTATTGGCTCTGCCGAATACCGCCGAGTAGTTACGATTGACGCAGTCTCATACGCAGTGATCTCCCCTTACGGGTCTCGGAGTTTCTGTAGTATAGCGTAATTGAATGACATTTAGGCATGTTTTATGTTATACAACAAATTTTAACCTTCAGATTACAACAAATTTGCAAACTTCCAAGTTGCGCCGACCATCTTTTTTAAAGATATTTCTTGTTGAAATTACAGTCGAGTGCTTGTTTGTTAAATGTTACTCAACAAATGGTTGAGTTGCCGTAATAATACGAGCCAAATGAACATAATGTGTATCCTATGCTCTGATGTTTTGCATGTAACCTCAGTGTCGAACCCAATCTGGCGTGCCAGTGAATAATTTGATTCCAACTAAAAACATAGCATTGATTGTATTGCAGAAAAAATGTTTAATTTGTAAAATGTGACATAATTACAAGAACACGATAGCTTTATCTTACAGTAATTAAACATTTTCCTTGTACTAAATAAACATTCGCAGACGTATTCTGTAGTATTACATATCAGACAGTTTGTGGAGATGCGGACTAACTAGAACTCCAATGTTTGATATTGACCCCGATTTTAAGTCAGTATGTATCAAAACTGGTTTGTATTACATCCTTAAGATAAACCGTTTGTTTGGTTGACTTTCTTCATCCGTGCTACACATCTATTGTTATCTACAAACCACATGGCTGATCAGGGTAGCATAATAAAATACCACGTGACGGATTGGAATAGTATAATATTTTGTCACATATTATCACTATCATATCAGGAGGCACATAAGCGTAGCATAGAATAGCATCATGTCACGCTACATATAATAACAAAGTATCAAAACACGTTACTGAATATAAAATACAGTTTGCATTGGATAGCAGAAACAATCGTTCCAACCCAGAACTAGATCAGTCAACATGTATCGTTTATCATTCAGAATGTAAGTTAACGCTCAGACATATGCTTTATAAAACTTACACCGTTTCATTAAAGTCTGGAGTGAGATCTAATTCCTACATATCATGTGCGGCTGTAGTTTTATCACTAACATGTCTTTAGCCTGAAGCTTTATCGACATTTATATCTTATTACAGATAAAACCCTGAGTAGCCGTGCTTACAACGTGGGGTTCCGCCGACCAATATGAGACGTCATTGAAAAGTTTTCCACGATTGCTTTCGCTAAGATAATTGCCACTACATTGAGGACTTTAATCAGCGTAAATTGTTGACTGAGACTACGAAACAATATTCATGTAATGCGATTGTTTTCATGTTTGTGTTCGTTCCTCCAGGAGTAAGCGTACTATCTTGATTAAGACAACAGTACATACGTCATTTAAGCTCGCTCGGTTAGCTCAGTGGTAATACGCTAGGCTGACCTCCTAGGGTACCAGGTTTGATCCTGGGTCGTGCAGGTCATGTCAGTCCGCGACATTGGTTACCGTTGCGGAGTAGCAAGTTCATAGAAAGTTCCAGAAAAACTTGACTCAACTGTATTCATTATATAACTTACAAACGGCATTAGACCCCACTAAAACAAACACACGTCCCTAACTAGTTCAAATATTGCATGGATTATGTATCCTACTGTTTTATTAACAGTATCACACTTTGATTGACACATATTGTATGGTTAACGGTTAAATATTTAATTGTTTACATTATATAATACTTGTCAGGTTGGACGAATGAAAACGATCTATTGAACAGTCATTTGTATGCGATATGTGTTAGGTAGATGTTACATTTTGATTGGTTTTATGATATTGTTCATGTAATGTTAATATGATGGTTTGCAACAAGGACTGCACTGTTCAAATCCAGTAAACACACAAGTACATTGTAGTACGAGAAAGACAAAGTCTCCCTTGGCCGATTGGTTAAGGCATCCACAAAAGCTTTTAGTCACATTTCTGTGTCTGCTATTCGCGTATTGCACGGGGTATGCTTATTTTGACAGCGAAGGCCCAATCCTGATACCATATATCTTTGAATGTAGTTTATCTTGCACAGGTATGCAGTGACAGATATGTTGAAATACGAGAATATCTTTTTTACATTTTCCCCAAAATTCTTGCCATTCTTAGAACATGCCACTGTTCAATGATAATCACGGTACGATTTTCAGAGACAAATGAAGACTTTAAGCAAACGTTGCAAAATATTTTTGATTAGTAGTACATATTATGTTGTCCATATACGTTATATTATTTGGATCATATACGCCGCAACATTTAATAAGTCTGAAATAATTAGATGAGATATAATCCCCTTAAATATACATTACCCTCTGTTATGTTTCTTGTGTAAACGTAGATAAAAGAAAATTATCCCATCATATCCGCAATCATCATGTCGGACAATATTACGTTAACATCAACTAACTACTATCGATTAACAATTAGTTGATACTTCCGTTATTGTGTTCACAATGTAAATTGGTCAATCGTTCGCAAGACACGTGTTCATTGGTTGACCATCTCAAACTTTGTTTAAAACTGTTCTCAAGTAAAAACAAACGAACTATACATGAGAAGTTGCATTAACCGCGAACTCCTGAATATATTACATGGACCATCATATTTCAAATTAGGTGTATTGATCTGTTCGTTTTGTCCTTATGCTTGACACAGAAAAAAGCCCCGGTTGTGTCTTGATAGAAAGTAAACAAAACTGTTTTATGTACGAGAGTATTTCCTTATCTTAATTGACTTGGAATGTCAAACACCGGTTCGCGGTCAATCTAACAGCACTGTACACATCAATCAACCGCTCAGATTCCGCATATGTGGAATAGTACGCACGCAACATATATGCGTATATTGAAACATTGCCGCTCGCATTGTGTGGTTGTTATACATAACGTCGTGCACTTATTACAATAGTACTGAACATGCTCTGAAGTACGAGAATCTCGTCACAGTACACTTTGTAAATATTCAACTACTGTAACAATATCTGTCTATCCATACAATGTTCTCTATTATTCAAGTACATTTGATTGTTTTATTGAAACATTATTGTTTGAGTCAACATCATTGTAACATCACCATAGTATAATCAACGTCGAATCTCCGGGTAAATAAATTGCTGGAACACAGCGTATGCCCCAATACAAATGGATTCGGAATTCGGAAAGCGCTTAAATCATCATATTTGACATTTCAAACTATCAACTTGTACTTTATATTCCTACTGGTAACGGTTGGATTTGCTTAAAGCCAGTCAAACATCACAAAGTGTCGGTGTTTTTTTCATTCAACGGTTAACAGTAGTCGCCTTAGAAATAAAACAAATAGATTGCAACGGCGCGACACGACAAATATGTGACGAATTTCAATCCCTCCTTCCATACAGGAGATTCAATTTAAGCTTTCAGAGAAATTTAAATGGCTTGCAGGCATATAATTGATGCTGATAACTTCTTGTAACGCTAGGATTACTACTGGCCTCCTTAATTTCTTTTCTTTTCCGAAGGGTACACTACTTTAATGGTAATATAACTACGCTATGAGCCGTTCGGGAAATAATATCGATTGCTTTTAAAAGCCATTTCTCGCACTTATTTTCATGAGACGATTTCTTGCTAGAACATTTCAATACCTTTGAATAACATTTCTGTGCATAATATGTTGCCAAAAACACTATCGAAGGTTATAAACTGATAAAATGAAACATACGTGTCAGAAAACAAACTTAGTTTGCGTGGAATATGACACTGTTGCGGAAATCTTTGGGATTTTCCGTCCCTGATAAGAGCCTAATTGTTACAACAATCAAAGCACGGACTTATCAATCTTAAAAGCATTTTATTACCAAGGATACTACTACAGAAACACAGATAGAAACTCGATTCACAGCTAATCACATCCGTATTAACTATTTTTATATATACAAAGTGCTAGGTTTCTAGGAAGAATAATTGAAAGCCCGTTAAACCTCAATTCTCAGACATAAGATACTATATGTTTATCTACTGGGGACGATGAAGAAATAATCTATATAATAAAATACATTATTTTAAAACATTAATCTGCAGGTAGTATCATATAATTGTTATGTAATTATTGTGCAGGCATTAGTACGCTTGGGATTTCGTTTTATGTACGAAAATAGCTCCGGTGATAAATAAAGTATGATCATTCTATTTGCAAAATGTCGGCAGTTATAAGTCGCCAGGAATGCTCACCAGGCCTTTGTGTAAATACAGTTCGTCGCTTTATTGATCAACTAAGGATGTATGCGTGCATTCGTCGTGCATATGAAATAAAAACAGTTTTCTTGAACAACGTAACCAAACAATGTTTGGACGTTTAAAGTAAAGACTAACGTAAAAGAACATTGCATAAATAAATAAAAAATAAATATGAACGAAAAATCGATCGTGAGAGAGATAGGAACATTGAATCAAAAGTAATCATACAAATCGAAGCAGGAAATACCGCATCGAAACCCCTCCAAAAGCACCAGAAAACACGGCAAAACAAATGCAGTATAATAATAGTTTTAGACAGCTGCTTTGGTTCAAAACTGTCATGTATCTAAGCTTAAATGAGTGTTGTGGAATAACGTGCATTGTCCATATGCCTTAAGATATGAAAGATTTCCAGATTTCCTGCGATTAATTATATCATGTTCGATTAAAATATCGCTGATCTTTGTAAAGTGCAAAATTTATGTTACGCAATATGTTTGGCTACACATGTTACCTATGTGCATTACTTGACTAAGTTGTGTTTATCAGCAATATTATCATAATACCGGAAATACTACTTAATCCTTTGTAATGTGTTAAACATTTTCTATAATTCTGTTCAGATACACAAATTCAATACTTACTCAAGAAATTAAATATCTGCCATGCTGAAGACCTAACGCGTGCTGCTACAATCCTTGGTATAAAACCAATAAGCCTGTAGTCTAAGAAGCAATACGCGACGCAGCGCCACTGCGAGGAGGAGTGAAAATAGACATACAAGCTCAACTATTTATTATAACTTCATCAAGTATTGGCGGTGCGACACAGTTCACTTCAGCAACAAGTGTTTTTGAAATTAATACGACTTTGTTTGTGATGTTTGGAATGTAGGTGGAATATTACTTGTTTGGTATGTAAATTATATTATAAAACTTATTGCAATAAATAATTGTTTTTATATAAAAGAAAATATTTCAGTTTGTATTTTGTCGATTTTTTTCATTTTTTTTCAAATATTTAATTCTACCTATACGTAAATATTATAATAATAAGTAAATAAATGCATTGTTAAAATCAATTATTTTACTAGCTTATTTATTTAAAACATAGATGGATTATTCGGTTTGATTGGAACAAAGCGCTAACCACAAAACTGTCTAGTTTTATGCAAACAAATGCTTTTTAATAGAAATACGAAAGTGTTTGAAGTAGACAATGAAATTTACAAAATTCTGAGAAATCTGCAGACAACCTCATTAAGTAAGGTGTCATTTCACAAAACCACGGAGCATTTAATGTAAAATTCAGAAATGATAAAAGTTGTAAGTTTAAGTTATCATTTAACAGTGTTATAGTTGATTGCTGTCTAATCGAAAAACTGCAATTGCTGAAGCGTCGAAGTAACTATGTATGGTTAATAACGTATTTTAACGTCATTTATTTAGACACTTAATTTGTCTGTTTATTCGCGTGTTAATTGATAAAAGTGTGTTATCATCAATCGAAAACATTCCAGCTAGAATACCCTAATAAGTGCAAATTTGTTATCCATCATATTTTCCGTCCTTTTATTATGAGGGAGAGATCAAGTCGCTATGAACACCTTTCTTACTGAAGGACGTTAAGGCCATAACTAGACTGAGTGTGTGACGGAAAGTAATGATGATTGAAAACATTTATATTCAGAGAAGAATTCTCAGAAGACAGCGTTTCTGAAAGAATGAAAATAACCCTAATTTATTTCATATAGGAAGACAAGAGACGCTCCTGATATGTCATTTGTCACGTTACAAAAGTTCTTCCTCGTCTGTCAAGATGTTTTAGCCACATTGGTCCAAACAATGTTTATATCCGTTGCATATACTGGATATTCATTCAAATACTATATTATACGCAAAGTTTATACGCATTTAGTGAAATATTTCCAAAGCTGCTGTAAATTCCTGTTGCTATGCAATTTCGAGTCAAGTACTTTTTTAAACATTGACTGTATTTAACATGAAAATTAATCAACAATAAAATGAATACATAAGTCGAGCACGAGTCATGTACAAAATGCAGAATCATCCCAAAAAATATATACGAAATCAATTACAAAGGCAAAATGGACGTTTTAAGACACAAACATACGTTTTGGGTGGAAATAGGAATATCGCCTTTGAACGATATAGGAGCGAGAAATGCAACCTAAAAAAGCGCACAGCCACTCGAAAGTACCAGAAGATATTAAAATATAAACATGCAAAAACATTTTCATGCAACAACAATACATTGTGGGCAACATTTCCCGAAGTCGTCGACGTCAAACGTTGTATTTTAAATATGTTCGGTTCCCTTATCCAGGAGAATTAGTTTAGTCAGATTGTCACATTGCCATAATGTTTGTAATGTAAATCTATTGTCAATCAAAGCTGCAACCGTTGTTGAATTTGTATACTAGTACCATACCAATAAACAGTTACTTGTAATGTAGATCAGAGCGGGTTTTGTTACTGAGCTTGTTTATCGCAACATTATGAACTCAAGGTTAAATAACATTAATGTGACTAATTGGTTCATATAAGACACTATCATTGGTAAATATACAGACATGTCTCCTCATGGTGTATGCTAATTGGCTTTTCTCCATTAATTACCGACATTGTGTATCTGAACCAATTCTGTATGATTGCGAAATATTCAACGGGCATCGTTTGTATGGATGTAGTGTGTGCAATTAAAGGAGATACAAGGGGTTGTAATCATCCCCAAATCCAATCACGACATTCATAAAGAAACATACAATCTAAATAAAACGACAGTTATTCGACATTATTTGGGCTGATAATAAAACAAAACTCGATTTTTATCAGTAAATCTCATTTGCCGTAGAGGAATCTCCAGCAGATAAAAACGCTTCAGAGTTTACTGATTCGTTAACGTTAGTGTGCCTTGTGTTTACCAATATATCAGCAGCTGCACTATAAACATGTTTTATCTTCATACCATCAAATCGTACAACTTTACCTACCATTTCAAATAAGCTTTCCTTTTAATGCGAACAGTTTCATTTGTATTTAGTTAATTGCATGCGTGTTATTACATGTGGTCTCTAATTTCGTTCTGTGATGTTGCCTTATCTCGTTTCGTCTATACATCAAAAGGCTATATTGTAAATTAGTTTGTAGAACTTACTGAGTTTTTTCTCTGTAAAACAATTAAGCAGTAATCAAATAATTCACAATCAGTGCTTGATCATTGTATCAATTTAACAGCAAGACCATATTAGTGCAAGGACCCGGGAGAGAACTACAGAAGACTACAGATAGTATTGTTTAAATAACACGCGATGTAGCATTCTTTCTGTTCACTCCGTTGGTTGCAAATACTTAGCGCTACATGGTTTTATGAGGCTTGTTGCTTGCTCTAGTATTTAACTTCTGCAATCTTGATTAAAACGTTCATCCAGGAATATAAATTTCCATGACAATGCATTTCACAATGCGCGATCCGGTAATAAGGCTTATTTTAAATTCCAAATTGATTAGTAGTCTGCTTATCGCAAGCGGATATGCTTCCCGGTTTGTAGATTTTCTATTTGTCAAACGATTTGTCTCTATGATAACCATCTGGCTAATTTGTAATATTATACTTTTTTGAAATAGGGGTGCCTAATTTGCTATTAAAATCAATTATATTATTGCCAACCGCGCTTGCATAACAAAAGGTTATACGATCGCACACTGTTTACCATAGATATAGCGCTAGATATGTCAATACCTGTTGCGATGAGTTCGATAATCTTGATAACCTTGTTTAGAAGTTATTGTATTATACTGTAACATTTAACACATCAGACATGTCGTTGTTGTAAACTATCCGTATACATTTCGTGTACTTTCTTCCTCATTTTGATAGATTCCAGCATCAGTGTAATCATCTGGTAGTGTGTTTAATAGCATGAATAACTCACGTAACGATAATTTTCATGGACTTATTTCTTTTTCTAATTATTACGCTCGTTTAATATGGGATGACAGAATCATTTTCAAAACGTGAATTTATATTCGGCATCTTACAACATCAAGCGAGTTCCGCATCAAACGACAAACATTTCCATAGATTATTCACAATTACGCATTATAAAGAGATAATTAATTTGAACTGTGTTAGCCACAATAGTTTAAGTACACACTATTTCAACACGCCGTTAACAAAAGAGTTCACTATAATTGTAGACAATTAAAGTAAAAGTTCCAACGGAAATATTTACAAATTTACTCATAAACATTTATTCTAATCGGTTGGCATAAATATCTTGATGTTCATGGCATGATTTCGTATCAAATGAGTTTATATTAACATATACATATAAATGTCGATGCCTCATACAAAGTTTGCAGACACCCCAAACGAATTGTATCAATGCCTGTTATATAATTAAAACAATATTTGCCAAAGCGTAAAATCGTACAAATCTCGTCGGTGAAAATCATATTTAACACCTTTAAGAAATGAACGACTGTCTACCAGGAACATTCATATCATAGCACTCTGGTTACATACGCTACAAGACGTCCTGTGTAACTGACATTTGTGTTAGAACAGTAAATATTTAATAAGCTATTGACTTGAATATAAAGCGTGTGTAATTCATATTTATTGACGTGTTCAGCACTGACTTGTATCGACTGTTTACCTCAATGCACGGATACATAGCATGCAACAAAGTTTGTACAGACATGCGACAAATCGTCATATATAATAGAACATACAACACGCTAGCGAGAAATTTTCATTCCGATCATAGTGGGATATTGCATGTTGTATACTTGGTTATAATTGCATCATATAACGAGGTGTTGGTGCCAGAAATAGATGTCTTCATATACATTTATTACGGAGATGGAAGATTCTGGCGCTAACCCTTTAACATACTGACGTAATATTACATACGTTTCAAGACATCAGCGACAAGTGGCAACTATGTACTGTCAATTGTAGCAGCAATTTTGTTATCAGAGTTTAATTGAATAAAAAATATTGAAGAAGCCACATACGAAGTAACCTTAAATTGTATAATAAGACTATGATTTGGGGAAAACATTATCATAACATTGTACCATAATTTGTATTTTTACTTAACGCTTTTACGCATTTGTTTTCAGTTTTGAGATGACTCGTATTGACTTATTTTAAATGATTAGGGTAAATTTATAGTAACACACCATTTGTATCTCAATTCAATTAGTATATCATTTAGGCTGACTTGTTAACTTACAAGATTTCTTTGTATATTGCCATATTTACCATTTAGGCTACCACTTATACAGTGCGCGTGCATACCGCTTTTCGAAAACAAGTAGCATTACATGCGGTAAAGGACAGGATACGTTTATTGCTCATACAAGCGCAGTAAATTAGACAGGAATGAGGCATGATCGATATCGGATCGGATCATAAAGCACGAACCAACACTGAACATGTTACAAATATGATACATGAGAAACATTATAACTTCGATTATGGAAACAAACGAGTATGGTATTGTATTTCTCCCACCTGGCATATCAAGTGCCCCAATTAAACTTCAATGTTACAATGATAACGTATGATTTGAATTTATCTTAATACTTAAATCCAGATCGTTCGACATTTTGTGTTCATCAACATTTAGGTCACCATTTTAATGAATGCATAGTTACTCATGTTTCGACATATGATTATACTCCGTCACTATTCATTGCCAAATAAAATACTCATTCGGACCAACCAGTTGTGCTTGAAAAACGTTGTAGCGTCACTTGGTGTGGAGGTCACTAAAATTACAGACATTTCACCTTGTATGAATATACACAATGCAAGGTTCTTGACTATGACGGAGATTTTGCATTGCATACCAATACTTGACTTTTCCTTATATGTTTTTTTAAGTGTACATGCTTCATTAAGAATGCGATTATGGATCCGGATATATGTAATTACATTACAAGAATCGGGTAGCAAAATTGCAACACGCGGTAGTACCTTTAGTGTTACAATTGCGCATTAAGTGTAACCTAACACTTCATTAACGTGTAAATAATGTGCAAGTATGTGTAATTTATTTTTACACTGAACGTGTTTAAGTTTAGGGCTGCTGTCATGAATAACATCCTGAAACCAAATTAATTACGCTGTTAATTTGTTACAACCACGCAGATGAAGGCATTGTAACGCTTGGTGCTTTCCAATGTATTACGGCGAGTGATTATTGCTAGTATTTCCTCTCAGATAAATCGCACATTTTGTCATGCATAAAACCACGATCATGCATTATTTAGGGTATTGAATAGCGTTCTTCTTTAATGTGAAAGCTTGCCAGTTTGTGCCGTTTTTCAGGAAACATGTAAATTAATGTACATCACTTGCAAATTTTGCGTGTTTGGAAACGATATAAAATGCTCGATGCAGTGAATGTCCTATTGGCGTCGATGTATTACGGAATGAACAAGCTTAACTACAAATTTATGCAAGGCATTCCGCACGATATCGAAGTGAATCCGTAATATTATTCTAATTTGACGTGGTAAATTGATGTAATTGGCAGTATGTAAATGCTTACTCGTCGTCTTTTTTATAGCATCATTAAATAGATTGATTCAATATACGGCAAACAGATTTAAGCGAGTGATTGAGTTGGTACAGATAATGTCCCATTCACAAGACAAAACATCCAAACACAGATCCCATGGAAACATCAGCACAATAAGCACCAAGCCATGACGTAAAACCCTATCTCATCACTTGTCTCATCTGCTTGTGTTGTGCTTTATAAACATATAAAACAAACTATGATAGCATAGCTGCCGCTTCTTTATTTACAAATGTTTCAGATAAAATATCATCGCAATAATGTTAGAAACAATAGGCTAATGTCGATACTGTTATGTCAGTTGTATCAACTGGACACCCACGGCCAACATGACGAACCGGCTAATTGTCAAGAGATGAAGAGAATGTGTTAATGTAATGGTATACAGTGCATATTAATTATATCATTGTCTTTCTTTTATTTTTGAGCTACGGACATGAAAAGTACGCGAGATACATCGTCATGTTGAACATTTATGCGAAGTAATTTGAAACCCCCCTTCTATAAATGACGTCCATGTAATATTTCGGACAAGATGTTTTTTACCTTTGTTTTACCACTAATTGTTACCTTGACGTTTGAGCTATGAACACGGTCTTGCACGCGACGCACGGCCTAATCATAGTGAACATATGAGCCAAGTACTTTGAAATCCCTCGATAAATGGTCAAGTAATGGTATGTACAAAATCAAATCCGGACGGACGCATGCAAGCGCGGACACACTAACATATACACTCAGTCGCAATTGTGGCGAGTATGTCGAGCCTACACAATTGACCGATGGATTGTCTAATGAGTCCTAATTATAAACTAGAAGGACTCTTCTGAAAACACGCCAAAGTATCTAAATAAGAATACTCCTTTCAACACACGTTTAAACTCCGTTTTAATTATCAAGCCGTACTTAAGCTTGGTTGATTTTGTACTTCAGTGAAGCTTGCCGCTTAGTGCGCACTTGATGAAAAGTACCGGTATCTGGTCGATGCAATTAAATGGTAAAAGTCAACATAATTATCTTGAAAATTGTGTTGTAACAATGTTTTAGAAATTACCTCGTCGTCATTCAGTTTTATTAACTTTGTATTTCGTTTCAATCCTGTTCATTTCGACTACTTGTGTAACAATACCATACCGTTGATAAAAGATCTACTATATATAAAACATAACCTTAATTATAAAACAACAAACTTTGTTTCATATATATTTTTGCACGCTCGGATTTCCAATTATCGACTCTGTTTTGAAAAATTGCCTCTTAAAAACATTAATTACAAAGGCCATCATAGACACACTGTGTTTATTTTCTTTTGTCATGAATTAACTTTGTAATATAATACATTCCTTCATCATTGGCTGTAATTCTCGGAAATTTTCCCGGAGAACTGTATTGTAAGATGCGTAAGACAAATTCAATACAAATATCTCCCAAATGAAAATAACGAGGTAAAGTCACTTGCCAGGCATAAAAAAATGAACTCGTAATTTCAGAAATGTCGGGGTAATTTATCATAGTATATTGTATCTTTTTGTATTCGGATGTTTCATGAGATTAGAAAACTCAGCATCGTAATTGGAGAGTAAATGGTACAACTATCTGAACGGATTTATTATGCCGTGAAAAACCATACATGTCTTGTGATCTTTTCCATCCATTAATCCCCTCGTTCACTGTCCTCTTTGATTCTCCTATTTATTCCGTATGGTATGCCAGGTCATTCATTGCGCCTCTATTCCTTAACGTATGCATCCTTTAACCTCCTCAAGTGCCTCTTGTTTTATGGATTGTTGTTTTCCCGGAGGTCTGTGTGGGGAGGTACTGTCTTATGTATGTTGCGTTCCCTGTAGGAACTTATTCTCTCTTTTATCAATAAAAACTTTATACAGCTGCAAACGTGACCAGTTTTTTGTTTGGCATTCAAGACGAGACTGTATTAATTGGTGTGGTCATAACAAACAAAAGGGATGGTTATATATGCATAAACGTACAACATATCCATTGAACTTGAAAAGTAAAGAAAAACGAACATACCCATTAGATCTATTTCTGAAGTTATTGCCAGGAAAATAGCTTTCAATTTGATATTGGAATAAGATCTACTGCGGCACCGTTTGCATTAGATCTAAGTGTTGAATAATTGACTGTTTTATTTTATTTAATACGAAAAAGTTATGAATATCGTATCTATAAACAGCATCCTGATTAGATACAAATATAAATATCATTTTTAGAAGTTACAAACTTGTAATTCACTTCATGCATACGAATTTAATTTTTACCATGACAAACGGACACTGGTGAATTTATTGTCTATTGAGTGATTTAATTGGGTTATAATGCTTTTTTTGTCTCAATTATATATCTCGATTTAGGTTTTAGACCTCAGGACACGTGTATGTATAAGATCTGGAAAGCATTCGTGTTTTTTATAAAAATAGTCCAACCAGTATTGAATACAATTACTAATATTCTCATATTCTTTTCAGGGTACAGTATTGCCATATAGATTCAATATGACGTCAGCCAACGTATCAATCGCACCAATGGTTAACACCACAGCGGCATACGTAACGGAGCTTGTGTGTTACTTGGTAAACGCGACAGGCGACGGGAATGACACAGAGACAGCATGCCCCAGAGGTCAAAGTTCGCGGATTCTTCATATCGTCATGATCACTTCATATATTTTCATTTGTGTGTGTGGCCTTGTCGGAAATGGTCTCGTCATATATGTAGTGCTACGGTTCTCCAAAATGAAAACGGTGACCAACTTGTATATATTAAATCTTGCGCTTTCCGACGTTCTTTTCCTTTTGAGTCTACCATTTCTAGTAACTACTAATCTACTAGAATACTGGGTATTTGGAAAAGCCATGTGTAAAACTTATTTGGTATTTTTCTCCATCAATTTCTTTACTGGTGTATTCACACTAACGGCCATGTCGGCGGACCGTTATGTGGCCGTGTGCCATCCCGTCAGGTCAGTACATTACAGAACCATACGCATAGCATTTTTCGTGTGTTTGACAATATGGACATTATCATTCATTGTTATGCTGCCTATTATCTTGTATTCGACAACAGTTGCAAACGAGAAATACCCAGGCAAAGACACTTGTGCGATAAAATGGCCAGAAAACCCGCCGATTCCAGGTGATAAAGCTTTCACTTGGTATTCCTTTCTGTTAGGTTTTCTTATACCCGTGGCTTTAATATCTGTATTCTATGTGTCTGTCATTCTAAGACTAAGGAGCGTTGGACCAAGGAAAAAGTCAAAGGAGAGGAAGAAGTCGCATAGAAAGGTTACCCGCATGGTTCTCGCCATGATATTTGTATACGTGTTTTGCTGGTTACCATATTGGTGTTTCCAGGTGGAACTGACCTTTAAAACCGCGGGAACGGAAGTGCCAGTGTGGAAAATCTACATGTTCAGCGTCTTCACATTGTTATCATTTGCTAATAGCATGATAAACCCTATTCTGTACGCATTTCTAAGTGAAGTCTTTAGAAAGAGTTTTTTAAAAGCCTTTAAATGCGCTAAACTCATTGAGTCAAAAAGCCATACGGCCGACAACAGTATATTTCCAAGGTCAACAACAAGGAACGACAAAGGAAAAGGTGAAAGATTCGAATTCACATCAATGGTTAACCAAACTGAAAATACGTGCATGCACACAAACACTGCATTTCAACAGAATAACATTGATGTTCATAAAGCTGAATTGAATGGTAACGAAGAACCAATGCTTGGAAGCGATATTCAATACGTGGATAAAGAAATACAAACAAAACGAGGACAAGAAGAATAATGACCTCGAGAGAACGTTAACTGTTAAATAAATATTCGTTTTTGTCGATGATATTGTAAATTTGTTGTTGAAATGTTTGTGCTTCAGGTCGACGAGTACCCTGTGTCAAACAGGTGTCTAGTTTTCATTTTTGCATTGTTCATTTTATTTATCATAAAATTGGCTTAAAATGCTTACCTGGTTTAACGCGTTATTACGGTAAACCAAATCATACAACATCTTATTGTACTGTACATGTTGACGTCCAATGTTATCGTAATAAATTTGAATTTTTTATAATACGTGTATATGTATGCAAATCTAAGCATTTGCTAAGAGTGGTTAAAGAGAAGAAGTTGCTACAGGGTACGCCATATACATAAGACAGTGCCTCCCCACACAGACCTCCGGAAAAACAACAATCCATAAAACATAAGACACTTGAGGAGTTGCAAGGGTACACAAGTAGCACAAGGAACACTACATCCACACAACAGTGCCTCACCACTTCGATCCGCGAGTTGCAAACCCAAAGCCAGGAAAACACAATGTCTACATTAGTGTTACATTTGCGAACATTTTCATTTTAGAGGAAGGCAATAATTGAGCAATTGAAACTGTCGACTTTGTTGGCACGAAATATAGCAATGCGTGGTAGTTTTTTTCGCTACTGAATATATTCCACAAACGTATATTCCTTTTTTAAATATGACTTTGTGCTCCATATTTGAACTGTTAAATGCACAATAATCCGTGTCTGTGATACTTGATTATACGCGTGAATGCTGTTGATAAAACAATGTGAATGACAATATTGACAAATGCATGTGAAATGTCTACTTTTACTGGCTACAATTGTGCGTCATTCTATGATATTTAGAGCAGTGGTACTCCTTTACATATACAGTACGTCCAACAACTACTACATAAGTTTATATTTCATCTCAATATGAAATGCATACGGATCCGGTGTCCTCTTATGGCACGGTTATCAGTGATATCCGTAATACGCAAAATACTGTCGTTCTAAATAACTTCCTATTATATTGATTGTATGGGTGATACAATTCCGTTCCTAGATTTGAAAACACATCAGACATGGGAAAGTTTAAATATTTGTCATTGTCGTTGTAAACTACTTTTATGTGTGTTTGTAATTACTTTCAGGCTTCAACAAATAGATTATGTAATCTTAGCAATGAAACAATCAAAACACCCATTATTTGTGGGATATAACATTGATAAAATAACAATGACAAATGATGCTAGAATACAAACACAAGATATAATTACTCGGAAACCGTACCTCATTTCTACTCCATCATTTACAAGCGCATATCAGTTATGTCAGACACGTTCGACCTTCTGCAGAGGTCTGTAGTATCGTTTTTGTTTCAAAAAGCAACAAAGTCAATATCATCACTAGGTTAGTAATTTAAACATGTTTGTTTCAACTTCTTAAACTAAATTTGACGATTTGTATAGAAAATATAATTAATTAGTAATATAGTATAAGGCAGTGCTTGTGTTTTGGACGCGATTAATACACACAATATTTTTCGCCGCAGCCGTACTAACATGGTTTTGCTATTTGCTTATCAGTGCGCTGTGTAAACCAAACATATTTTACGTTAACCACCATAGCAAGTTCTCTTCAACCGAACAACGTAACTTTGACGCGGATTGGTAATCATTTCGATACAGGGTACAGGGTACGTTACCTTACGAAATCCACTGAAATTCGGTCAATTTCCATGTTGGATCTTGAGTGACCAGTATTCGTAATATCTCGGCATTTTTTATGTTGTACTCCAAATCTTAACTTTTAAAATTGCGCCGACAATCTTTTTTCAAGATATTTCTTGTTTTCAAATGAATTAAAACAAAGCTATTTTTCAATAATTAATTGATGATGTTGGTGCATCTGTATCTGTATATTCTTTATTTTTTGTCGAGCAATGATCTATAATAGCTATGTGTACTGTATAATTGGCATTTCAAAGTCCTGCACGCCACATTGAATTACTCTCACTGAAAAAAGTGTGAATAAATGGTGTTTATTTTTGCCAGGAATCACTCCGTGAATTCACCGAGATAGAATGCAGCAGGTACGTAAATCAACATTCAGCACGTTTTGTAAAATGTGCGGGATTGTATTTTGTAGCAATGGAAAAACAAGAACATGAAATGCAAAACGTCAGACAAAGTTTAACAATTTAAATAAATCCTCGTATTTCAGGCAATTGATACGATAAGTAAACATGTGTGTTGCGGTATTCACTTACTATGTAGCTTTGTTTATTTCATTTGCTAACTGGGCTGGAATTTCGTGGGGCTTTGTGCACAATTTATGAAAAGAAAGAAAGCTTCAATGATTCTTAGAATATAACATAAATGTGGAACACTTTCAGACAAAACAACTAAAACATTTATACCTTAATATATTAGTACAATGAGGGGCAGTTTACTTACTTAACATGATGTATTCATGCGCATCTTCCATTTTAACAATGAACAAGTTAGAGTTGACGGTTTCAATTTTGGAGGGATTTTGTCTGGTGGTTCTTTTTTGCTTTTTTTTAAATTATTTGAGTCATAGGCTGAATTTTTTTTTTATTATATAATATTATGTTTTTGTATTTTATTTACAATTTAAGCCTTAATTGTGACATTGATTGAATTAAATAAATAATTCAGCCTGCCATATTTCCAATTACAAGTTATATACTTACATATATTTTGTTAAATCATGAACTACGATATACTAAACATATATACAATATTTCTTTAAACAAATCATGAATACATGTGTTATTTACCGGCATACATCGTTCTTCTAAATGTCTCTGAACATTTTATATACCAACTTTGAAGTTATGCTTATAATATATTACTGAAGTCGGAAAAAATACATATGAACATATACAACACATTGTATCAAGCTTATAAAGTACGCCTGCAAACATGATACTAGTTGTGAGAGAAAAGAGTGTACATCAAAAAACATATATTTATAGCAATCGTAAGTACTTATAATGACTGAGGTAATGTAATATAGACTAAACATACAACAACAAAAAACGAAATGAAATGAACTCAAAACTTTGTAAATGAAGCCTCTATAAGCATTTAATATACGTGGTTATGATATTACATTGTATAATCAGGAGTTTGTTCGCGAGGTAACATAGACAAACGTCCACGAAGTTGACCAAGTAAGTACAGCGCAGCGTTTTCATTTTTGGAGGTCGTGAGTTCGATCATTATCCCGTGTGTTGGGCTAGAAAGAGGATAAAGTTATTCGTCTGCTATCAATGTCGAGATGTTATCATTCAGATAGCTAGTTAGTACGGGTGTAAAGAGTTCAAGCAACCCCCTATTCAAGTTACCTCCTGGTAATATAAAATCGATTGCATACCTCCCCGGGGATAAACTTGACCCCATTTCATATTTCCCCTCGTAATTAGATTACCCCTCGCTGATTGTGGTGATGCGATATGTATTTCTATTTTTTGAAATCTGGCAAGTTATTTGAAAAAGAAGAAATATACACACTTGTAAGCAAGTCTTAAACTGCAAACAATCAATACAATATTGACGACACTGCTGTTATGGTTGTTGGTGTTGCTACTATCGTTGTTTTCTTGTTGTTGTGATGCCTAACATTTTATTTGTATCATTTGCTGTTGTTCATATCAATTTATGCATGGAAACTGTATATATATATATATAACTATATATGGAATTGAGGGAGATTCTCTGAAATCGTAGGGGCTAATTTGAACTATATTACATCTTACCGCACGGTAATTTGAACACGACTTCCAGTTAAATGTAACTTATAACGGGTGTATTCTGAAATCGCTACACCAAGTAGAAGCCAAGGTTTGGTCCACTGCATAAAAGTGAAACAAATATAGGGTACCATTGTATGCCGCGATCATAAAAAAGGGTCTAAGATCCTTATATACAACAACATCGTAGACATGATAAAGAGGAAACGTTAATATCGGATTCGCCCGCTTTTTGACGTCCAGTAAGTAAACTTCTTCATAGAAAGCCAAGAAAATTAATCAGCCGATATGAAGCGTTTTAAGTACCTTCTTTATGTAATCGACTGACAATACAATCGCTATTAGAACGTTTAATCTTTAGAGTTCCCGGTTTGTAGATAATTGTTGATAAGTTTGGGAGGTAAGAAATGTTGCGATGTTATTATTTGTGATAATATCTTAATGAAATCAGCTGATAGTGATTATGCAATCGTTATAATGCAAATATGTTCTGACATTCTTTCACATTCTTTTTACTGAGAAATTTGTTTCTGTATCATTTAAGTTCACCTGGTAAAATTACAGTTAGGGAAGACGAAATTGAAACATCTGTCATCCTAAATTATGTTAGTAAACTAGTGCAATTTCGGCATGGGCAAGGATGGCTTGCAGGTATCAAGACATTCAAAATGATTTCAAGACGAAAGTGCTACACATAATTATTTTGTGAATACTGAAGAATTCAAAATCAAAACATAAGCAAAGTTACCAAAATATTTATACGTCATGGCTTTGACCAGTGAGCTATAAATATCAACAAATCTGAAGTGAAAAGCGAATAAAGTAAACAAATGTAGCTAGACTCAGCATTATATGAAGGTAATTAACATTCAGCGAGAACGATACACAGCAGCTGTGGAGTCAACAAGTACCGGCACCTAAAGTACGATTTGTAGACCAAAACTCACACATATACATTATGTATATTGTGTATACTAGAACCCTCGTAGTCAGAACCAATACGTTTACATTCATAGGAATGCGTTTGCATAATTAATACATATTTATCACAATCATCAGTAGTTTGTAGAGTAATATACGTGTTAATTATCAATTATGTGTATATTAGTAATTCCAGGCATTTTGGTAATTCGGTAACACTATTCACATTTAATTGATTTGTATTTTGTTTATTCCTCCATGTTTTAGCAAGGGGCTCATCAGAACCAATTGCTATAGTAGACGAAATCCGCGGGCACTCATCGGATAAGGTATCCCAAGTCTGTAATTCTGGACCTCCAAAGTCTACATACTCCTGAAGAAAGAAGTCCTTGTCTAGACAAAATAGCGGTTAGCATTTGCGTTATCAGCTAGACAACGGGTTTGTGCTGACATCACGTACGCAATAGAAAGAACCCCTAAGAAACTTGCTGATTAAAATATTGCAAATTACAGAAAAAAATGTATGCTTACGCCGCAGCCGTATCACGCGTGAAGTGCACTTAAAACAAGCTAGCGCACTTTAACTCAGCGGACGATAGTAGTAGGCAGATACCTCAGCGGACGATAGTGTAAGTTAGTGTACAGTAGGCAGAGATATGTATTCAAGAAAACGGTGCAACACAAATATATCCAAGGAGAAATTATACGTATATTGAAATCATGGGAAATGCAATTTGCTGTCATCGTTCCGTTGAATATCGACGATTTACGGAAACTGTTCTAAATTGAATAAATACACATACTTTTTGTTTTATTGTCGACTGTTAAATAAAAACGATTGAAATATTAATCACGACAGGTAAAACAGTACAGATTAACAAAAACAAAATGTTAAATAACACTTCCCATGTAGACAAAATGGCAGCGTCCACAAAAACGCACGACAGCGGAGAAAATACAAGAATTACTGTGCGCAGATAAGATGTGTTTGAACAGTCGCATAGAAACAGAACACTGTTGTATCGGTACTTCTTTCATTTTACAATGAAAAATAATGCATTAATGATTCGTGTAACTTGTACAGAAATTGCTACTAGGTGACAGTTGTTAACCGCGTAATCCTGCCATTTCTTGGACAGATTATCGAGTCTGACATGATGATGATCCATGACTGTCTATACCAATTTTGTGTCTAAAATCTTGTGTGTTCAGCTCCTTTATTGTTTAATATACTGACATAACAAAGTGTTCTTGATAGACTATTGTGATAGGTAAATCTATCACAAAGTGACGTCTATAATATGCAGTGAGCCCCTTGCTATCAGCACTTTCAGCCCTTGATTATTCATGCACTGTGTGGGAAGACCCTATTTCGCGCATATGACATTTAAGACATCGGTATGGATAAGTTGCTGCGACTTAGTCGGTTTGTATGTTGATCAATGTGTTAGGAATAAATGACAATTTAGCGATTAAGTGCAATTAAGCTCCAAGGCTGTGCAATTCTTTCTTTTTATATAGTGTTCGTGTTATGTTATCCCCAATTTCGGCCTATTGTTGTCGGCTGTCTTGAAATGTCCTGTGATCTTTTACATCCTTAAATCCCCCCTGTTTGTCCTCTTTGATTCTCCTAGTCCCTGTCCCCTTACGTATGTACTCTTGAATCTCCTCCAATGCCTTGTGTTTTATAAATTGTTGTTTTCCCGGAGGTCTGTATGAGGAGGCAGTCTTTTGTATGTGGCCTTCCCTGTATCAACTTAGTATGTCTCTTTTCCTATGTCAATATGTCTCACTTTTATCAAGCCCCAATGTAATTTCCGTTTCTTTTCATGACAGTCGGCAAATATCAAACTCTTGACAAAAACTCTCAAAGGTCGCCCAAAATAAAAAAATAAACTAATCACTTTGCAAAGTCAGCATCTGTAAGAAACAATGACTGCATTGTAAATTTACAAACAATCACAACATGAATGCTTCGTTCTGAATCACATTTAATCCGTTTGTTTTGGATCTGAACACGTGCCTGAAACAGAGGTCACGTGACTAAAACATATAATGACAGATGCAACATTGTGCTGTTTCACTCCGCTTCGCGAGTATCTCATGGAATGTTTATGTACATAGCACAACACTGAACAATTTGCATTTGATGTTGATCAAAATTCCATCTATGATATTCGACCAATTAACCTCGGCGAACTTTGTTATCATGTTGATAACCTTGGCCAAAGGGATATTCATGATGTTGATGAATTAATTTTGTAAGAAGCATGGTTCTGAATGTAAACAATCAAGGGAACTAATCGGATTCCGACAAGACGTGTAACGATGAATGACATGAATCCAACAAATTTATTTAGACGAAAATTTACGACTGCAATAATACAGCGTAATTGAACATTGCTTGAATCGCTTAAAATGTGACGTTGTTGATAATGCATTTGTTTAACAATTAACTGTTAATAATTATGTTCACCGTAGTGGGTGGTCTCATCCAGAATTGTTCTCCAGGATACTTGAAAAGAAGACAACTCAAATCTGATCAAAACTTTTTCACATTTTTCGTTCGAATTTATGAAACTGTTTTGTCTTCAGTGATAGATAAAAACATTAAATCATCGTTGACATCGACATTGACATCTACATTGAAATCTACATTGACATCTACATTGACATCTACATTGACATCTACATTGAAATCTACGGGATCATTCACAAACGACGATACAGACTTAAGGAATTTTAAAATCTTCTTGAAACAGTGGTTGACATCGTAAAAGGCTTAATTACATTTCTAAACATTTCAGTGTTATAATAGCATGGTGAACGAAAAAACTATTACAATTTAATTGCGAGAGTAAGATATGCAAACTTTACTTCCTGAAATCATATTAACAAGAACCAACAGTTGTTATGCATAGAGATGAATGGATTTGGAGCAGGGAAGGTCATAACGTCGCACACAATAACGACTGAACTAACAGGATGATCCCATGCACCCATGTACAAACGTGCAACAAGTTGTGACTGGTATTATATCGTCTTGTTTCTGTCTTACAGACAAATGTGAAAAATAATTTTGATTATTGTAATAATTCATGCTATTATTTCGAATTTAATTTACAATTTAAAAAAAATGACCACCATGCACAACAACCATCAGACACATTTCACAAGACTGGTATCATAGTTTATTATTACGTTTATTTTCCCCAATGCATGGTGAATTATATGTTTAAAATAAAAACACAATGTATTTATCTACTTAATTCATACGTAAGCATGATGCATAAGCCATATGTTAACGCTCGATAACAGTTATTTTACATATTCTCAGCGTAATTACAAGTACGTCTGTTGACATAACATAGATAGTTACATTTGCATTATTGCCTTACAGCAATACATATATACATACTTGTACAAATACTTACAATGAATATATTCTTGAAACCGGACGAACGTTTGAACACTATATCTCTTTTTAAGTTTTCCTCGCAAAAATTGTTAAGATCATAAACACTTGTTGAGCTTCGTAAAGCAATAAAAATAGATATATATGTAAGGTATGAATATAGTTTAGATAAAAAGATGAAATTACCCTAAATGAAATTACATTCAATCACTACTTTAGCGCATTTCTCAACGAAATTGCCAACATCTTGGATAATCAAATGTTATAACTGTATTTAGGGAGTCCACATGTACGAAACAAAGCTTCTCCTCTTAGAACAGTCGCAAAAGCCATATGAGGATAGAGTATAAAAACTAAACATAAAACCTTACTGCTCAAGCATGTCCATAAAAAGTTGTTTTCGGCGTCTTGTGACGTTAATTATTGGCTTAAATGCGTTGATAGAAATAAAATCGTATGTCGAGACTTTATTAGGTCACATTATAATTGTCGAGCACTTACTTAACTAGGCATGTGAACTCATTAAATCCATTTACAACCGTGTGTCCTGTGAATATGTGTATATTAAGTCTCCTGGAAAGTAAAGTAATCAAGTGAAATACGAATGTTATCTTAGCGAGGGAAGCAATACTTTAATCGTGTAAAGCTTTGGGTAGTGGATTAGATATATACCTTACCTAAGGCGAACCAATTATAGTTAATTATAACAGTCGCCAACAGCACTTGTTATTAAGACTTGTAAAAAGGAACGGTTACCGGGATAAAGCTTAATGATTAGAAATTATCCTATCTACTTAGCAAAAAGTCTGGAATCTTAAGTACCACGTCTTATTGACGATCCCATCACTCAAACATAGCTCTACATTATTACATTGAAGACTCACCATGCTACTGAGCAGTACAACTGTGTTAGCGATATGATACACTTATATAATTTAGTTAATCTTTTAGAGTTCAGATTCACTGTCATAGGTAAAATGTTATTTGAGTTTGGGGCGGGCGTCATATATTTTTTATTTGCTGTCGTAATAACAGTTTTTAGAGCTAAATGATTTGAGGGAGTTACCCATATTAGTTGATTTCAATATTGGTGTTTTCGTTACTAAATGCATAAATAAATGTACAATCAGCCACTGCATCTGAGAGAAGTCAAACTGATATTGTGTAGCATAGAGGAGATACACACCGATTCAAACCCTTTGATACATCTACAACGTTTTCGTAGATTCGCTAGTGTAACAGTATTGTGAATTATGCATTATAATATGACGTTCAGGCGAACGATATGTTGAGAGACTAGAGTCAGTGAACGGCGTATTGTAACACAAGCCATCAAACCTTCTTATACACTCACCCAAAATTCTAACGCATCACTTTGGGTTTACTTGATTTCGATAAGACGAACGAGGGGTTGGAAATGGATGGTCATTGTAGAAGAAAAAACAAACAATGAAATCACACAGATAGCAAAAAAGAAGTGCTTGAATAAGTTCCAGCTAATAAACGTGTTTAAAGTTTTAAAGAAAAGATAAGCAATACTTTAATAAAAGTTCTAATTCTTATGCTAAAAACAAAGAAATGTGCTTTATGAAATGCATTACTGAGCGTGTGCTAGGCACATGTGGTTTATAATTTTCTGCCTATTTGCAGCATTACACGAGTCCCCTTAGCTGGTGTCGAGACGAAGGGCGCAGACACTTCCGGTTCCACTTCCGGTCTTTTAATATTAATAATTTAAACTTGGATCCAAATGGAAATCTCGTGTAACAAGATTACATAAATAACGCCGTTGTTAGATTCAATAAATTATCTTTAGGAGTGCAAAATATTGTACTTCTAGTCCTACATGAAATGCAATTTTAGCCACATTTGTGAAAGGGCTTACTATATGTTTCATCATTTTAGTAGACAAATAGCCCTCCCATATTTCTTTTATACCATTTTCACACAATGCATAATGTTTTTTTACGACAAAAAACAACACAACAACACAATTAGAAAAATAAATTATGTGAAAGACAGTCAAGTAAAAGCAGCAAGTCAGAATACCGAAATTCGACCATTCGTTCCGAATGACTGCACTTAACATCGAATAAAATAAAAAAGAGCAACCCTTTGGCCTCCTCAAGTGCCTTATGTTTTATGGATTGTTGTTTTCCCGGAGGTCTGTGTGGGAGGCACTGTCTTATGTATGTGGCGTACTCTGTTGCAATTATTCCCTCTCTTTTATTAAAATGTAGACAACTCTTTTGTGATACATACTATGCATTAAATCATCGGGGTGCTGTATGGGTAATAAGAACTCATATATTTTTAATTAAGGAGTAACTGTAACTGTTAAATCATGCTGATGTCATTTTGTCTTATACCGAGAACCGTTAAAGTGAACATACCAGCATATAAAGACATCAAGGTAATTTCTTTGATTTATTCTTTGATAACATACAATTGCATGACAAATATTTGAAGAAATGTCACCGATTATTAATTTTTTACATAACAATGTAATTGGTGAATAATGAGTTTGTTTACATCATAAGCTGTGTGATTATGTATGGCGCACCAGTAGCCCTTCCTAGCATATATGATCCGTGGAAAGACGCCAACTGTTTTTATTACTGTCGTGTCATAATTGTTTACTAAATTAATGTAAGCCAAAATCCTCCATCCCTTAGTGTTCCTTTCATGAATGGTATTCTAAATATTAAGTTAATTTTCGATTTCAGTGCTTATGTTTATTCAAATGTAACATACAAATACAACTTAAAACGTTTTGATCGTACATTTTACTCGTCTTTGACTTAAAGATGTAGCTGGCTCATCAGATATGTATTCGCCGCGGACCCGTTTCGAATGTTGATGTCAGTGCTAGCTCTGGGTTCGATATAAGATATGTATTCAAAAATATAAGTCGAATAACGATGTTAGTGCTGGCTCTGTATTCAATCTGGGTCGGTATTCAATGTTGATGTACGATGTACGATTGCCGCGCCAACTTCAATCAACTAAATATAAATATATGTCACATTACTCACCACGTGATGATGAACGGTTTCTTCCCGACATCCATTGTGTTATTCAAACTAAACAAAACTGACTGTTTATACAATTGTGTTTATTACGTAAGTGAGAAGTAATTAAAAGCAACCTTTGAGGGTATTTTGTGTTAAAAGATACGAAACATTTAATTATGTGAACCATTGTCTGCCGTAACTGTGTACACTGTGTTGCGTATACATTCTTGGCAAGTGACTGATTCCATATGGCAATATTTCTACATTATGAAATATACTTATTTTATGTTGATGTTAAAAATAAACTAAAGGTACAGTACTTCACGTCTGCTGTGGACTTCATATATATGTATAAAATTGTACTCTTGGAATAATGTTCTTGTCGATTCCGAGTACAGCTTTCAAAACTGTGTTAAAACAACAACCAATATGTTTGTAATAATATCCTACTTATTACAGCGCCAAAATAACATATACACATATGACCCCTCACTGTACAAAAAGTGTAAATATATTTCTACGTAAGGATAACAATGCTTTTTCTGAATGTAATCTCGTCACTAAAATTTATGACCGATTAGTTTCGTTGTAAAATACTTGCACAAATAACAACTTGATCGTTTTAACATGTCAAAAACATATTTCAAACAGTGTTTAGTATGTTGGTATTTCATGGGGTACACATATCATTTATAAATGATGGTGACGTGAACTTTTAAAACAATTGAAACCCCAAATTTGACTGTTGGTTTGTTACTGTTTATTAGAAAAGTAAATTGGTCTGAAACCTCATTTATTACGTTTAACGTTCACATTACAACATTTTTGTGGCATTTAGATAGAAATATGTACACACATGACAAGCATAGATTTCTTACTTGTACACACGTTTTTTTAAACAAAGGTTCGTGATGACAGCTTCGGTACAACTTAATAACATCCAATTAACCGACATTATTGGGCAGGTGCTTTGTATAAATTTTATACGTCACATGCAGGAACGTTTGACATCATCAGCGAAAGTAAACATGTATAAACCCAATTCGATAATTCTTTCATTCTGGATTTATCCATTTTATTGGGTATAGGGTTGGAATGTTGTTAAAATCATATTTTCAATTATGAACGGATGAATAGGTTGTATACAACACCCCATAATCTATATTTAGGTAAACACGATAATGAAAAAAATAACGAATTTGAGTTATAAACTGAATTCATTCCAGATAAACACATACTATTTATATGTTTTTATAAGTAAGAGTCTAAATTATCAATGGATCTGAAATAATTTCTTACATTGTAGTACTTTTCGTTTGTCGCGATGTTGTTTGTTATTTATTTGCGAGTATTCAAAGGTTCCCTAAAATGATTCGCTGAATATTTTCATTTGGATAACTGTAAAGGTTCGTTGCTTTAGGTTACAAACTCCGCCAGATTTGAAAGAAATCCATGCAAAACTGTCTACAGTAAGACGGACGGTACTTTAAAGCTGTACTGTTAGTTGAGCGGGCGTACATTAATAGAATGTTTGATGAAACACTTAGCGGTTGAATGCAATACACAGCGTAAATATTTATTCATTAAATGGTTTGTTGTTTACATCAATAATTCAGTGATCATTGTTTAAGTTTCTTACATAAACATGCACGCAAACCGTATCGTACTCCGTAGACGTCGACTTTGCTGAAACTATGTTTGCATATTGATGATGTTTACTGGCATTACATGCGCTTTGATGTGACGCTTCAATTAGCAACAATTACTCATAAATCATATCATTGCACCAATGGATATTTTCAGATTTTTATTTATGTCGTGGAAACTGATGCGGTTGTGGGAAATGCTGATATCGCATGGTTTTCTACCGAGTAGGTACCTCATTTAATAGATCGCAGGTACTGAAACTTACGAAACGGCGAAAACGATTTTCGTTTTATTTTATAACTTGGATTCCATATCTGAGTCAAAATTAAGAGTCTATCACTTCGGTTAATCCGTGTCCCCTACTGGCAATATACGCGCCTTTTCTCCACCGGCAACCGACTGGACAACCGTTTAAGTTCCTGGGACTGGGTAATAGACGGCCTACACCAAGGTCGGCGTACTCCGGGGTACAACGATCTCGCTAAATAATCACGGTAATCAAAGTGGCGTCCATGGAAAAATGAATTTGATTGGTTTCAATAATATTCTGGGAATAGTCTCGTGCCTTGTATGTTGAAAGGTGTGTTACCTGTTTTGCCTTGTCAAAGCTTACATAATAATTTTGTACAATTAAGTTTGAATCAACTTTGAGACCATTTATCATATAACAGTACACCCTTCAATCGCTGTTACAAACTTATTTTAATGATCACATGAAATGTGTTACCTACACTTTTATATTTCTGTTTTACCTTACTCCCGTTCACAGCAAATGTTTCTGACTTCAAACATGCATTAATCTATACATACACATCAGAGGACACATAGACAAACAGTTTTACAGTCTGTAAATGTAATTTACAAGTAATGTTATTGGAAACATATTGTATTCATGGCACTAATAGTGCATGTTTAATGAGGTCACCAGCATCTGTCATTTGTTAAGAATATTTCAGATTCTGACAGCTAACTTACAAAATTGTTGAATGAGCTAATAGAAACAGCATTGTTTAATTATTTAAATATGTTTTGTCCAAAGTGACAATAACTACGCCAGAAACGAACTGTTTCATAACCAGAGTGAAGCTACCAATGCTCGACCTCTCCAATGGTCGACCACTCAAATGCTCGAACACTCCAATGCTCGACCACTCCAATGCTCGACCACTCAAATGCTCGACCTATCCAATGCTCGACCTATCCAATGGTCGACCACTCAAATGCTCGAACACTCCAATGCTCGACCACTCCAATGCTCGACCACTCAAATGCTCGACCATTTTAATGCTCGACCACTCCAAAGCTCGACCACTCTAATGCACGACCACTCCAATGCTCGACCACTCTAATGCTCGACCTCTCCAATGTTCGACCACTCAAATGCACAACCTCTCGAATGCTCGACCACTCCAATGCTCGACCACTCTAATGCTAGACATCTCAAATGCTCGACCACTCAAATGCTCGACCGCTCCAATGATCGACCTTTCAAATGCTCGACCACTCCAATGCTCGACCTCTCCAATGCTCGTCCACTCAAATACTCGTCCACTCAAATGTTCGACTACTCAAATGCTCGACCACTCCAATGCTCAACCACTCCAATGCTCGAGCTATCCAATGCTCGACCACTCAAATGCTCGACCTCTCAAATGCTCGACCACTCAAATGCTCGACCTCTCCAATGCTCGACCACTCAAATGCTCGACCTCTCCAATGCTCGTCCACTCAAATGTTCGACCTCTGAAATGCTCGACCTCTCCAATGCTTGACCACTCCAATGCTCGACCACTCCGTCGACCTCTCCATGCTCGACCTCTTCACTGCTCGACCACTCAAATGCTCGACTTCTCCAATGCTCGACCTTTCCAATGCTTTACCTCTCCAATATTCGACCTTTTCAATACTCGACCACTCCAATGCTCGACTTCTCCAATGCTCGACCTCTCCAATGCTTTACCTCTCCAATATTCGACCTTTTCAATACTCGACCACTCCAATGCTCGACTTCTCCAATGCTCGACCTCTCCAATGCTTTGCCTCTCCAATGCTCGACCTTTTCTACTCGACCACTCCAATGCTCGACTTCTCCAATGCTCGACCTCTCCAATGCTTTACCTCTCCAATATTCGACCTTTTCAATACTCGACCACTCCAATGCTCGACTTCTCCAATGCTCGACCTCTCCAATGCTTTGCCTCTCCAATGCTCGACCTTTTCAATACTCGACCACTCCAATGCTCGACTTCTCCAATGCTCGACCTCTCCAATGCTTTGCCTCTCCAATGCTCGACCTTTTCAATACTCGACCACTCCAATGCTCGAAAGATACTATTATTGCTGTTCTTTTACTGCGAATATATGAAATTATAACGCCAACTTGTTATGCTTATGCTCGATCAATATGTTTAATGCTGTACGTTTACTGGAAATAAATGAAATTGCAACGCCAACTTGTTATGCTTATGCTCGATCAATATGTTTAATGCTGTACGTTTACTGGAAATAAATGAAATTGCAACGCCAACTTATGTTTCGTATACTCTTCCACCATCATTATGTAACACACTGAAGCACTTGTCGTCAATTTAATGCTTGTCATATTTACAGACGAAATCGATCAATCTACACGAAGTAACAATATTCTTTCGTCACAAAATACTTATATCAGTGTCGGTAATTTGGCGGTTTCCGTGGTACGTTGTTACTGTTTATTTATCGAAATGAACTAGTGGGTATTTTTATAACGTTTTCAAATCGTATTGTCTACAGGTTTCAAAAAGCATAGTCTACATTTTTAATTCAGATTTCAATATTTATATTTTAGTGACCATAATTATCACGTTATATTGCCTAAAAATTGATTGCATTACCCTATAAGGTACCTCAATACACATGGTTAAGCGCGCGCTTGCACTCTAATTTCTATTTTTAAGCGTCTGATCTCATGGCTTTATGGTCTCAGGTTATATGTCACACAGGCAGGTTATATTCCCCCATATACCCTGTCAACAACCTGTATAACTAATAATATAATTATAATATAGAAATCGGCTCAACATTACTATGTATATGGCGCTTGGTTGCGGCTAGAGAGCGAGAACAGCTGGACTAATCAAGTTAAACGTTAACGAGAACGCAGCTGGCTCAGTATTTATAGTCGTACGCCTGCGCGTGCTTTGGCTATTACAACCTTTGCTGAAATTTAGCCAATGTCAATCGTTATCTCGGGCCGTCCTTTGATCAAGTCCGTTTACGTCACAAAAGCTGATTTTTAGGCTTATTTCAGATATATGAGGCCACATTTGCCTTAATCTGAATAATAGTTTGCGTTGAAATCGATACATTGTATTTTTCTCTATGCCTAAATGTTCAAAGAAAGTGTATTTGAATATAATTGAAGACTGGTAATCAAACTAGCTGAATCAACGTTGTTGTATTGCTTAGTCGTCATGTTAAATTCCGCACAGTCCTATGTGAACGTTATTGCTAACCTCTCCTAGTTTTGATTTTATGATGCGTGGAGCTTGATCTTCCTATTACGTAATATATATAGGATCGGATTGATTACACATGTCTGCTTATTTTTCGGCATGGAAAGAGCATTATTCTATCTTTGTTGGAATATGGTGACTTTTATGACGACATTTCTAAAATCGATGCAAAGGCACAACCTATTTTAAGACTAAAATGGCCTTTTAAGTCTTCGTCACCAATATAATGGGATTGAAAGTATATATATAAATGTACATCGTGGCATGAAATCAATTTGTTAGATCGTTTTAATACCTAAATAGAGTTCACACTGTCTGGAACGTCTCGGTAGAGAGTAATTTAAATGGACATCAGGTGAATGTCTGGGAATTCGATGTTGTATCACCATCAAAAGATCTATGTGGGAACTAATAAGGTCAGTGGTTAATCATAATTGTTCGGCACAGCCGTACTAACATGACTTTGCTATTTGCATATCGTTGTTGTGTAAACCAATCAAATCTTACCTTAACCACCAAGGCAATTTGTCTTCACCCGAACAACGTTTGTAGCATTGGCGTAGATTTGTTAACATTTCGATAAAGGGTAAGTTACTTTACCGAAATCCACTGAATTTCGGTGAATTAACGCAATCCATTTTGGATCTAGAGTGACCAGCAACATCTCGGCATTGTTTTATGTTGCACAACAAATATTAACCTTAAACTTGCGCCGACCATCTTTTTTCAAACTATCTCTTGTTTATCAATGGCAACATTATATTTTGGTGAATTTAAGAAAGTTAACGACGTATTGCAGATGCTGATTTCAATCACCTCCCTATATCAATATACCTAGTGATGTCATTAAAGTTTCCATTCTATTCAATGACATTAAACATGTGTTAAAACTTAAACCTTCGTCGAGAATTTGCTGTTCAGAAGTGAATTATAATATTATAAAATTCGAGACAAAATGTGTACGAGTACTGTTAGTTCAGCCCATTTGTTTGGTTTCCTTATAATTTCCTACTTTTTGTTTCATTTCAGACAGATCCACAAACCCATAATTCACAATTACAGAAATTACTTCCTATAAGCACTTACTCTCTAGTAGAAGACATTACAAATCAGTTAAAGAATGAAGACAAATCATGACTATTACATGTAGAATGAAATCAATTTATAAAAACGTTTTAACACCAACATTAAATGTACTCAAAACTAGAGCATTCACGAGTCTATATGACATCTAAAGCAAATGTAACAGGGTAATTTTACATGATCTTATATAGCCTAGGCCAAACTGGAAGAGGATTCATTACTTGAAAAATCACATTATATACTTACTGTTTAAGATTAATACCTTTTTAGAAAGTACTGGTCGGAGATGACACGAGCACATGTTTCAAGTAGCTATTTAGAGTAGGCTCAAATGACTGACACAGTGCTGTCCATCCCGCTAGCTCAATCGAGTCTTGTTCTTAAACCTACGAGTGTAGCATGATATGACCCCGTGTAATATAGCTACCAAAGGACACAAGAAGTCGAACGAAAGAAATTTTGAGAAAACTCGTCTACGAAAAACAAAGCAAATGCCATATCCTTGTGAACTAATTGCATGATATCATTTTATAATGAACTTGTTCAGTATAATTAAGTTTAAAAAGACGTAATACTGAAATGGTATAGCCTTTCCTAACCATCCAACGTCAACTTTAATAACATGTTCTCAATGTTAGCTGACTTGTTTTCGCCAATCACTATTGTACTCTGTATAAAGGCAGTTCTAAAAGAAACAAAGGCTCCTTTTACTGTACGACATTTTAATGATGTAGTTATAACAGAACTAGTTTTATACAGATATCCAAACTTCTTTCAGACCGATGATTCACTACACAAGCAGCTCCTTTGTAATTGTAAGGTATTTAGCCTAAGATGGTATTCATAGTGAACAAGGGGTAACTACTGATTTGGTGTGATAATTGTTTATTGATTTATTAACAGTTGATTCGAAATGGCACTTCGAGAAATCAAAAACTAATATGTAAAATTGTAGAACTAAATAAAGGAGTAAGACAAAGAAATTTGTAACATTTGTCTGCAAGAGTTTTTATCCTGAGATGGAGTGCAAATGTCACAAATTGCAAGTGTCATTCGGGGTAATTTGCTAAGTCAAGTGTTGTTGGATAGGGCAGCAAAATTGTTATTGATATAAACTAGAATTACGAGTATATCATTGGCCGTGTAATTGCTTAAACTGTGCAACTTAATGATTTTCTCTCTAATAATAAGAATCATTAACTATTGGACGTTTGAGTGGCTGCACATTATACGCAGTCGACTTCTCAAATCGAACAAGTTCAGTTCGCAAACATTTACCCAAGTAAGGTTACAACGGAAAATGTCTCAAATCTATTTACGTTATGGTATAGTTCCTCATTGTAAACACAAGCGTATGTGTGATTTCATGGTACCATTCTAAGATGTGTCAATGTCAAGTAAATACGTTCAGCAATGTCTACTAGTGATCAAAACATTTCTATATATTAAATTTAAAGCAAACATTCTAAGCGTACAGTGTTTGAAATTACAGGCAGACACCCAACTACATATTTACATATGCAGGAATATATATCTCGTACATACTGCGCCCTTTTCGAAATAGGTCTATAACTAAACTTATTCATATATGCAATGTATTGCTCAAATCCGTGTTAAAGAATGTTAACAATGATTTTGAACACGTACATTTATTAAATGTATAATTGAACCAGGATATGAACTATCATTTGAGGCAATACACGATCAATAAAGACGTAATACGTTACCTCTCGGTAATATGTTTTAGTATGTATCGTGGATGGAACAGGTTTGGGGACCTTTATATTCATTCCATCTACAGTGGGGGAAATATATTTAAATCAGAACGTTGTCAGTTCCTTGCATTTAGTTAACTTCATTTTTCTTTCATCTGTACAAAATATTTCAAATAAACCCTGGAAGCTGCCATTTTGACGACTTCTATATATAGGCACCAAACGGGGTTTTCGTAAGACGTTCGAACATTATCAGTTGGAAATTGCAGCCTACTTTTACCTCATCAACTTGTTTACAAACCAGAACGAGGCAGATTTCCCAGGGGCACGAATCTAATGAGAAAGCTTCCAGACGATCCGGATCACTGACCTCCTACTTTTAAGCACATGCTTCAGTGCAAAACATAAACAAATGTTGCTTCAGACTTTGTAATGCTTTACATGAATGGTTTTTTTTTAGTTTAAATTGAAAAATATGTAATTAAACTGTGTACTGAATGAACTTGCAATGACTTTTCTGCTAAGGGACGCGAATCTACGAGAAAACAACATATACGTATAAAAATGACCCCGATAAGACAGGTCTATGATTATAGTAAACATAGATCCGCATTAAGTTTTTGTAAGGATTTATTTTTCCAGGTGTTGCAAAAAACATTATTTCATTTAACATACCGGAAGGCATCATTCTATCTACGCCGTTTATCTTTTTTAAAGATAGTTCATGTTTCTCAATTGTGTCTAATACAGTTAAACTTTAGAATGGTAAAGTAAATGTGCTACCGTCTAATCGCCCTTTCATTGCAACAGGAAATTAGATGTGTCCAGTCTTTCCACTGTGTACAATCACACTTGACCTACAAACATATTGTTCCAGTTGGTCTGGTTGATGTTAGTGACAAACACAACATATTTCTTTCTCTGTAATTCCGCTGTCACAGTCTGAATCACTATCACATAGAGGAACAACCGGTAATCCGAATGGGTCAGCTACTGGTTCAATAGTGCCTCATGATTTTTATTTGGAAACAATTGCTTCGCTGACATTTACTATCGACTTCGAATTTGATTTGTTTTATAATTTAGTTGTTTAATGAGCTCTGACTTCTGTACTGTGTCCGCATCTCTGATAAAAGTGCCGGTTTCAAACATAAAGTGTTACAGGGGACGCTACATATATAAGACAATGCCTCCCCACAAGCAGACTTATACTGCCCTTGCTCACTTATTAAACATATCTTAATTTCAGTGATAAGCAAATGGAATTTAAAACAAAAAGGAATATGTCTATTAAGACAACTAAAACAATATGTGTTTAAGAAGTTACTGGGAGCAAGGTCAGTATAAGTCTGCTTGTTCATTCGTGCTGGATTGTGTCTGTTGTTATGTACGTAATGGTAAGTTGCTTTTACTGATTATTTACTGCCTACTTAGTCAATGTATGTATATATGTTTGAAATCAATGATCATATAGCGATTACGTGTGAGGTTAGTTAGCTGTTAAATGGATTTAACTCTCAAGTATTTTTACTGACAGTTCCAAGGTTGTAATTCACTGTATTGTTATTATTTCTGTTTGTGTTTTGAATGTATTTTGAATTTCCCTTTCCCCTGTGCAATTATGTCACTTTATATAGTGTTCGGGTTATTTCCTGTCCAGTTTCGGCATATTGCTGCTAGCCGTCTTGACTTGTCCTGTGATATTTTCCATCCATTAATCCCCCCCCCCCCCTCCTTCGCTGTCAACTTTGATTCTCCTTTGATTTGGTCTGCCAGGCCATTCTTTGTTAATCTGTTCATTTACGCATGTTATCTTTAACCTCCTCAAGTGCTTTATGTTTTATGGATTGTTGTTTTCCGGAGATCTTTGAGGGGAGGTACTGTATTATGTATTTGGCCTTCCCTGTAGCTACTTATTATATCTCTTTTATACCAAATGAATATTAAGATGTGTTATAAAACGACATTATAGAGGGAAAAGTTTTCTTGGTATGCCAAATGACGCTATGTGGCTTATGTTTCCGTACTTTAATATTTATAGCTCAGCGAAAGTTCTATTAGGATGAACTCGATCCTGCATTCTAAACAGTGAGTATGGTTAAATAATAAATACATAGCACTAACTCAATGAATAATTTTTGGGCGAGTTCACAAGGGATCTGTAGTTTCAGGTAAGACATGAAATTGGGGTTCTTTAGATGAATCTGAATCATGGACCGTTACATCCTGCTTCACGACTTTGACATTTTAATTAAGCCAAATGGATTATTTGTAGATAAAATCATTGCTCAGCACAAAGGCAGTTTTAAACTATGCTAAAAGCTTCTGTTGCACATTAAATAATAATCATGTCTTGATCGCATTCTTTATTTCGGTTTTATATGTTTATTACATTGTATATTAGGTGTGAAACAGTGTGTATCAGTAAAGGAAATACTTCTTACCTCCATATTTGGTAGGGTATGATGAATAGAAACAGTTCTTGCTTCAAGATAGTCAAGACAGTCTCGTTCTCGTCAGTCGAGAGTTCGGGCTATGTTTGAATCTCGTATCAAGGGCTGATTCAACCGAGCTACCATTCCACTAAAGTCTCTTTCAAGGTAGTACTAATAATGATGCGTGTGACACATCTGGGAGTCTAGTCTGCAAATCAATATTCTGTATTTTCCTATCATCTTTGAAATGTGCAGTGATAGCCACATAACTCGGTCAGGCTCTCAATTGTCATGAATCAGTAGTCGGAACAACAAACTTTGCTCCATGCAGTTTGGTAAGAACTTTTCCCACGGTTTCGCTTTCAAGTTCCGAAATCACTTTCCTAGAGAAATGATCCATAAAAAGGCACACTGTATTTTGGGTCAAGGGTATTGATCAATGTTTTAAAGTGTACGTTTTCAACAAATGAAAAGGGTATCATGTCATTTGCAATGTATGTGCCTATTAGCCTGGTAATTTAGCACTTGGAGAGTTCTTTGAATATTTCAATCTAAGCTGGCCACTACTCGAGGTAGGTTTTAATTTCTCTTCGACATTCATAACCTTAGGTACAGGTCTACTACCGCCTTCCGAAACAGACGGATGGTGACGATTTAACTGCGACTTCATGTTCGTCGTGTTTCCAGAAATTATTAAGTGATGCAGACTTGACATACAGTTTTAGATTTGACAGTATTTTGCCGACCATTTACCTTGTACACAAATTTCAGACTTAAGCGAAGCCGGTGTTGTCAGTTTGACACATTTATCGATGTCACTATCGTTACCTTCTGCCATTTTGATTAACTGACAAAAAATGCATCTCTGGCTAGACTGTTGGTACAGACTAAACGCCGTTTGGACGTTTTCTGAAACCAATCCGGCAAAGTTTTCGGTGATCGTTTAGCCTAAATATTGTCGAGTGCCTATTACCGTTCATATCAATAAATGACGGACGATAATTAACATCGATTTCTTTCAAAACGTATCGATATGAGTATCGGGCGCGATTGTATCGTGATGCATCGATGGTTCGATGAATCGTCTCACCCCTACTCAGTGCCTAACGTTTTGTGGACTGTTATGTTCCCTGGGATCTGTATGGGAATGCATTATCTTGTGTATGTGGCGTTTCTTATAGGAATCACTCATTCTTTGTCCATTTTTGCCTTCGTAGTTGTTTATATTTATGTCTCCATGTTCCTTGGTGGTACCATTGCACTAAATATGTGGCTTTTCCCGCGAGACTTCTTCATATATTGTTGTCGCAGTGTTTAAGGGCAAACTTTCTCGTATTAAAGGGCGCATTTTGCAACAATCTGGCAGCCTTGTTGGTTCATATTGTCATTACAATACACGAATGTTGTCTGTTCTGTTACAAATATAGAAAAGTTCACAATATAGTGGGATTGGATGTTGCAAGGAATGCGACTTCTCTTTAGCTTATCAAAGTGGCATACTCACCGTGCGTCGGTAAAGTAAACTGGAACGATGGAACTAAATTGGATCGAATATATACAACACTAAAAGAGAGAGAATACTACAGGGAAAGCCACATACATAAGACAATGCCTCCGATTAATAGTTTCTGAATAATTATATATAAACTAAACTTTCGAATGTAAGGTCTCACCATCCTTTATTAAATATGTTTTTCTTTATTTTTTCATTTTGTTCACCTATTAGTCGTTAGTCATTGTGAAGGACGAAAAATGTGGCAGCCTCCGAGATATTTGGTCCAATTGACGTATCTAGGAGAAATTGAGTTATAACATGCAGGGATATACATGCAAATATGTCAGTTAAGGCCTTTTTTGTTTTATTCTATGTTTTACAATCACCGCCGCTCAAAAAAACTCATTTTTGAAATAAAAATAAAATTGTGATTTCGGTTTTTTTTATTTCCGCCGATGAAACTTTATCGCGGCAAATCATAAAAAGCAGCGGACGTTGCAATTGCTGTGAAGTTTAAGCCAATGAAAAACCTTCATCGGATTTGCAGGGTGGTGCTAAAAACCCGGTATCCAGTACCTGGTATCGCCCGGTACCCGGTATCACTTTCCGGTGTTGCAAAAAACATTATTTCATTTAACATACCGGAAGGCATCATTCTATCTACGCCGTTTATCTTTTTTAAAGATAGTTCATGTTTCTCAATTGTGTCTAATACAGTTAAACTTTAGAATGGTAAAGTAAATGTGCTACCGTCTAATCGCCCTTTCATTGCAACAGGAAATTAGATGTGTCCAGTCTTTCCACTGTGTACAATCACACTTGACCTACAAACATATTGTTCCAGTTGGTCTGGTTGATGTTAGTGACAAACACAACATATTTCTTTCTCTGTAATTCCGCTGTCACAGTCTGAATCACTATCACATAGAGGAACAACCGGTAATCCGAATGGGTCAGCTACTGGTTCAATAGTGCCTCATGATTTTTATTTGGAAACAATTGCTTCGCTGACATTTACTATCGACTTCGAATTTGATTTGTTTTATAATTTAGTTGTTTAATGAGCTCTGACTTCTGTACTGTGTCCGCATCTCTGATAAAAGTGCCGGTTTCAAACATAAAGTGTTACAGGGGACGCTACATATATAAGACAATGCCTCCCCACAAGCAGACTTATACTGCCCTTGCTCACTTATTAAACATATCTTAATTTCAGTGATAAGCAAATGGAATTTAAAACAAAAAGGAATATGTCTATTAAGACAACTAAAACAATATGTGTTTAAGAAGTTACTGGGAGCAAGGTCAGTATAAGTCTGCTTGTTCATTCGTGCTGGATTGTGTCTGTTGTTATGTACGTAATGGTAAGTTGCTTTTACTGATTATTTACTGCCTACTTAGTCAATGTATGTATATATGTTTGAAATCAATGATCATATAGCGATTACGTGTGAGGTTAGTTAGCTGTTAAATGGATTTAACTCTCAAGTATTTTTACTGACAGTTCCAAGGTTGTAATTCACTGTATTGTTATTATTTCTGTTTGTGTTTTGAATGTATTTTGAATTTCCCTTTCCCCTGTGCAATTATGTCACTTTATATAGTGTTCGGGTTATTTCCTGTCCAGTTTCGGCATATTGCTGCTAGCCGTCTTGACTTGTCCTGTGATATTTTCCATCCATTAATCCCCCCCCCCCTCCTTCGCTGTCAACTTTGATTCTCCTTTGATTTGGTCTGCCAGGCCATTCTTTGTTAATCTGTTCATTTACGCATGTTATCTTTAACCTCCTCAAGTGCTTTATGTTTTATGGATTGTTGTTTTCCGGAGATCTTTGAGGGGAGGTACTGTATTATGTATTTGGCCTTCCCTGTAGCTACTTATTATATCTCTTTTATACCAAATGAATATTAAGATGTGTTATAAAACGACATTATAGAGGGAAAAGTTTTCTTGGTATGCCAAATGACGCTATGTGGCTTATGTTTCCGTACTTTAATATTTATAGCTCAGCGAAAGTTCTATTAGGATGAACTCGATCCTGCATTCTAAACAGTGAGTATGGTTAAATAATAAATACATAGCACTAACTCAATGAATAATTTTTGGGCGAGTTCACAAGGGATCTGTAGTTTCAGGTAAGACATGAAATTGGGGTTCTTTAGATGAATCTGAATCATGGACCGTTACATCCTGCTTCACGACTTTGACATTTTAATTAAGCCAAATGGATTATTTGTAGATAAAATCATTGCTCAGCACAAAGGCAGTTTTAAACTATGCTAAAAGCTTCTGTTGCACATTAAATAATAATCATGTCTTGATCGCATTCTTTATTTCGGTTTTATATGTTTATTACATTGTATATTAGGTGTGAAACAGTGTGTATCAGTAAAGGAAATACTTCTTACCTCCATATTTGGTAGGGTATGATGAATAGAAACAGTTCTTGCTTCAAGATAGTCAAGACAGTCTCGTTCTCGTCAGTCGAGAGTTCGGGCTATGTTTGAATCTCGTATCAAGGGCTGATTCAACCGAGCTACCATTCCACTAAAGTCTCTTTCAAGGTAGTACTAATAATGATGCGTGTGACACATCTGGGAGTCTAGTCTGCAAATCAATATTCTGTATTTTCCTATCATCTTTGAAATGTGCAGTGATAGCCACATAACTCGGTCAGGCTCTCAATTGTCATGAATCAGTAGTCGGAACAACAAACTTTGCTCCATGCAGTTTGGTAAGAACTTTTCCCACGGTTTCGCTTTCAAGTTCCGAAATCACTTTCCTAGAGAAATGATCCATAAAAAGGCACACTGTATTTTGGGTCAAGGGTATTGATCAATGTTTTAAAGTGTACGTTTTCAACAAATGAAAAGGGTATCATGTCATTTGCAATGTATGTGCCTATTAGCCTGGTAATTTAGCACTTGGAGAGTTCTTTGAATATTTCAATCTAAGCTGGCCACTACTCGAGGTAGGTTTTAATTTCTCTTCGACATTCATAACCTTAGGTACAGGTCTACTACCGCCTTCCGAAACAGACGGATGGTGACGATTTAACTGCGACTTCATGTTCGTCGTGTTTCCAGAAATTATTAAGTGATGCAGACTTGACATACAGTTTTAGATTTGACAGTATTTTGCCGACCATTTACCTTGTACACAAATTTCAGACTTAAGCGAAGCCGGTGTTGTCAGTTTGACACATTTATCGATGTCACTATCGTTACCTTCTGCCATTTTGATTAACTGACAAAAAATGCATCTCTGGCTAGACTGTTGGTACAGACTAAACGCCGTTTGGACGTTTTCTGAAACCAATCCGGCAAAGTTTTCGGTGATCGTTTAGCCTAAATATTGTCGAGTGCCTATTACCGTTCATATCAATAAATGACGGACGATAATTAACATCGATTTCTTTCAAAACGTATCGATATGAGTATCGGGCGCGATTGTATCGTGATGCATCGATGGTTCGATGAATCGTCTCACCCCTACTCAGTGCCTAACGTTTTGTGGACTGTTATGTTCCCTGGGATCTGTATGGGAATGCATTATCTTGTGTATGTGGCGTTTCTTATAGGAATCACTCATTCTTTGTCCATTTTTGCCTTCGTAGTTGTTTATATTTATGTCTCCATGTTCCTTGGTGGTACCATTGCACTAAATATGTGGCTTTTCCCGCGAGACTTCTTCATATATTGTTGTCGCAGTGTTTAAGGGCAAACTTTCTCGTATTAAAGGGCGCATTTTGCAACAATCTGGCAGCCTTGTTGGTTCATATTGTCATTACAATACACGAATGTTGTCTGTTCTGTTACAAATATAGAAAAGTTCACAATATAGTGGGATTGGATGTTGCAAGGAATGCGACTTCTCTTTAGCTTATCAAAGTGGCATACTCACCGTGCGTCGGTAAAGTAAACTGGAACGATGGAACTAAATTGGATCGAATATATACAACACTAAAAGAGAGAGAATACTACAGGGAAAGCCACATACATAAGACAATGCCTCCGATTAATAGTTTCTGAATAATTATATATAAACTAAACTTTCGAATGTAAGGTCTCACCATCCTTTATTAAATATGTTTTTCTTTATTTTTTCATTTTGTTCACCTATTAGTCGTTAGTCATTGTGAAGGACGAAAAATGTGGCAGCCTCCGAGATATTTGGTCCAATTGACGTATCTAGGAGAAATTGAGTTATAACATGCAGGGATATACATGCAAATATGTCAGTTAAGGCCTTTTTTGTTTTATTCTATGTTTTACAATCACCGCCGCTCAAAAAAACTCATTTTTGAAATAAAAATAAAATTGTGATTTCGGTTTTTTTTATTTCCGCCGATGAAACTTTATCGCGGCAAATCATAAAAAGCAGCGGACGTTGCAATTGCTGTGAAGTTTAAGCCAATGAAAAACCTTCATCGGATTTGCAGGGTGGTGCTAAAAACCCGGTATCCAGTACCTGGTATCGCCCGGTACCCGGTATCACTTTCCGATACCGGATTATGTTGATATCGGGGTTATTATCAGATGATAAATCCAAGTATCACACGGTCAATTATTTATTGCCTATTGACAACCAATGCATACTTTGAAAAACCCGGTATCAACATAATCCGGTATCATAAACTGTGATACCGGCTTTCCCGATATCGATACCGGGTACCGGGTTTTAGCACCACCCGGATTTGCATCATCATTGATAAAATGGCTACCCCCACTAGTTCCTGGTGAATAAATATTCGCTGTATAGAAAGGAACAAACAGATAAAAAGTTATTTTGTTAACTGTAACAATTATGCCACACCTAGTGCCCAATGTTCCTGGATTCTAAACCAGTACTGACTTGTTCTGCTCAAGTAACTGACAACTTAATACCCACATGTATCAGAGAGTTTGGATGAACAGCTTCAGACACATTGTTATTAAGTTTTAGTCTCTTGACCTGCTGTAAAAATAACATTTTAGAGAGAATAGATTGAATAAAAATGTTCTGAGACTATTTCCTAAAATATTTATTCAAATGCAACAGATTGTGGGTGTGGTTTTTTTTATGGAAAATGTAGTTGATCTATTTCATCTTTTTTAAAAAAACTTTTTTTATTTATATCGCTTTCATTATCACCACATTATATTGCATGCTTCCTTTAATACTAGTTGTTAATATATTTAACAAGCTAACACTTCCCAAATGTGTGTTCCTGCTCAGTATGCTGCTGTGATGTCAAAACTGCGAGAATTGTCATTTTACGAACCGGTATGTCTGGCAGAGTTTGAACCAAAAGAAGCTAAAGAGAAAAGAAGATGGAGAATAGGTATTGAGAAGCAGTTCAGCTTTAGAGTATCAATGTTCACTGTGAGGTTTGGAAACTTCATTGGGACTGGTGCATGGGTTTGGAAAATACCAGATATACCAAATACTGAGGCAGACATTTCCATTATTGCTGATATAAAAAATAAGTCGCCAAAAGTCTCAACTAGAGCTATCAGAAGGGACTTCTTTGAGCAGTATGGGACTATTATGAAACCATGTGAGCTGCGGAGTGTATTTTTTGAACTAACTGGTTATGAGTACACTAGTGAACAAGCGATCAGTGAGGGCGTTGATAATCGATTCCTGAAGTTCTTGTCAACTTGTGAAAACCTGAGAAAACATAATGGTAGGCTAGCAGATCCAAAGTTCGACCCCTTTTGGAATGAGTTAGAAAAATACTTAGAAGAACAAACTGTGGTGGATGAAAGAAGAGCCACTTCAACATCTTACATGCCCCTTGCCATATCAGTTGAGGATTTACGAAGTCAGATCCTTGAAAGATTACATGTAAACACTCCAGCTCCCTCAGCTTCCTGGATACGACTCAATGTTATGCCCTCAAACCAGTTTTCTGCTTCAGCACTACATTACACCGGTCGATTCAATGTAAAGTACGCAGTCCAACAACGTCTTCTAAGAGCTCAACATGAGAATGCCCCATTTGCTCTTCACCAGTTCTACATGTTGAAAGATATGGCTGTCAAATATAGGGAATATTCTCACTTCCAATGTCTAGACGACAAAGCCATCATCCCCGTTGGCGAACCAGGAAAGCCTGTTTCCTCTGGCGTAAGAGCCCATCGGGGTTTGACAATAAACAACAATTCCGGACTACAATGCCTGGATGACGACTACCATCTAGCTGGTATAGTAGCATCTGTTGCATTTTCTGTCGCCATACCAGATCATCCAAGGGACAGCTTTTACAAGGGTACCGTCCATGTTACAGTGAAAGATAAGGTTTTTCAAGCATCCAGTCCCCTGCGCCATGCAGCTGAAAATCGTAATATAATGCTTGAACATTACACAGTGGATGGTATCAATCTTGAACAACCTATATTAAAGTGCTACATAGATGGAGGACCGGATCATCGAACAACCTATAAGTCCGTCAAGATGGCCTGTCTACTTGAATTCATCAGTTTGGATCTCGATATGTTGGTTTGTGTACGAACAGCACCGAACCAAAACTATAACAACCCTGCCGAGCGTATAATGTCCCTTTTCAATCTCGGCCTGCAGAATGTGGCATTATCTCGGTCTTCAATGTCTGAAGGCTTTGAATTTCAGGCGAAACGTTTGACATGTTTAAAGGCACTCCGAAACTATGCAGAAAAAAAACGTTTAAAGGGGCATATCAGACTTCAATGGCTGAGACATGTACCATTGTCTCAGAACGGTTTAAAAGACTCAAACTGAAAGAAGAACCACTTAAGGTGCACACACCAGCTTCAGATGCAGAATTGGATCAGCTTTGTAGTATGGCTAAGCTCATTGATAGCAGCTTTGACCCTAAAAACATTGGTAACTTTGAGACCTCAGAAAAGGTGAAGAAGTTCGTTGAATCACACAGTATGGCCAGACAGTATTCCTTCCAGGTTGGTGCATCTGGAAACAACATATTTAATAACTTGGTGATTGAGCTTTCTAAAGTAGTTTAGAAATAGACTTTAGTGCCTGCTTATATAGTATTTGTTGTATTGTACACCGTATACATTTTGTAACTACCCTGTACTCCCCATAATCAGCTAACATTTAAACCCCTCATATAAAATTACATATATAATGAGCTGTCTGTTCCAGTTTTAATTTCTTGAAATCCCAGTGTCGGATGGGGACAACCACTACAAACCATTTGCAGTAGTTTATGGCACCAAGACCGACGACAAACAACGTCCATCTCTAACTCTGAAGCCTGAATTGACTGACCGGGATAAAAAAAATATCAAATTTACAGTCTGCCAAAATGTTATAAATGATTGAAAAATAAATTAGTTCCAGTTATACAATTCACACTCACAGTACTATTTTTATTCATCAACTTTAAAACTCTTTTATATCTGATATATGAACTGAAATGATTAAAGATAAGGCAAAGGGTTTGTATTAAATTTACTTTTTGTTATCTAAGTAGCAAGGTTGTGTCTAGATTTAAGCTCTCCAGACATAGTGTAAGATTGCATTAAGACTGCACTTTAAAATATTCTTGTTATTTTATCAACAGCCAAAGTCAGAAGCTGCGTGCAATGCTGTGAGTGTGGGAAGAGACGTGTTGTATTTGCTGCCAAAAAACTAAATGCTGATGAACAGAACAAGCTGACATGAGTTATGGAAGAACAACGCTATGTATGCGGAAACACCCTCTTCCCTGGAAGCCCTCTTCAGGATATCTTGGATATCTAGTGGTTAGGGAAGGACAGAACTGTCATTCTTCCATTAAGACAACATATTATTCAGGTACTTTATTTCAATCATTTCATTCTTTTAGGGACACCTGTGACAGATTGGTTTAATTCACAGACTTAGAAGCACTTTCCCTTCATCTGTTTGTTTAATCCTTGCTCAAGTTATCATGCATCATAAAGGTCCGTGGTTCTAGCAAGGTGCCTGTTGGCTTCTGAAGTAATGCCAAAAAGGTACCTTTGTTGTCATCTTCAACATTTTTAAACTGGAAAACCACCATATTACCTTAATTACAATGGTGTAACTTAAAACTCAGCAAAACATATTTCATTCTTTAAGGCATATGTTTTGTATGATAGTGCCTCATGTTATCGTTTAATTAAAAGTACACTATTTAAAAGAAAAAATAACTGGATACTTTTAGGATTAACATCTTTAATTCAATGAGGAAATATATTAAAGGAAATATTATAACATGCATTTTCAAAGTATGAGTGATTTATAATGAAAATATGAAGTGAACTTGTCAGATAAAACAAACATAAATGTGCACACACATATTGACTTGCCATTCAAAAAGAAATCATAAAGTATACATCATAGCTTTTGCTTTTCTGTGGGTTTTTTCCGACCACAAAATAAAATTCCAGAAATGTAATTTTATTTTTATTTCCTCCTCCTCTGACACTTTATGTCTCTGGCCGTTCGTAAAACATATAATAAAAAAAGGCCCAGTACTAAACAAATTTATTGCAAAAACAGTTGGAATTACAGCAACTTTTAATATGGTCATTAATACTAGATATATCTGTACTGCGTTTAACTCACTCACAAGGCTCAGTGCATGTGGTCAAAAATCTCCGACACTGTCACATTTGATGGAAATCCGAACTTTCTGTTCATAAAGCAGAAACTTATTTAGAGATGGAATGGATCAATACTGAACTTAACTTTGACACTCATGTCTTACCTTACTTCAGGTCCGTCGCTTATCATGACTTTAGTGTGTTTGGATGCATTGCTTTGTGAATGTGGCGAAATTTATCCACCAATAATCGCTTAGGATGTTGTAACACTAATGTCATTAGAAGATATTACAATATATACTTAAACGCAAAAGAAAGTGGGCCCTTTTAATTTTTGATTTTCTGAAAATCCAATGATAGAATATAAGCATATTTGGTATCATTGTTTACCTTATCAAATTACCTTTCTAACCTATGTTTTTATTGTATTGTTTTGAATTTCGTTAAAACGTACGACGCGTCTACGTGCAGTAGGGGTCAAAATAAAAAAATACAGAAATAACCAGTGATGTTTTCTTGCGTAGATGCTCTGTAATTTGTTGCAAAATGATGCCAATGTTGCATTAATATCTAGTATGACCGCAATTCCGACTATAACTTCATGGAATTCACGTAACGTTGTATGACGTCTGCAGGAATATTATTCCATTCCATCTGCAAGGCGTTGCGTAGCTCATCAAAATTGTTAACGTCATGCCTTGACCTCACTCTCGACCAAAAGCATCCCAAATATGCTCAATGGGATTGAGATCTGGTGACAGGGCAGGCCAAGGCAAGACGTTAACTCCATTCCCATTTAGAGATGCGTAAGCCTTGCCGTGTGTGGCCTTGCATTGTCATGCTTCAGTGTTGCTCTGAACGAAGACCATATTCGTCTTTCTGTTTGACATGATCCCTCCCAACACAATGACGCTGCCCCCACAAAATATGTTCCTCTGAAGGTCACATGCGTCCGCAAATCGTTCTCCCCTACGTCCGTACACTCTAACCCTACCGTCGTGGTGGCCCTAGTTAAAACGGGATTTGTCCGTAAAGATGATTCAGTTCCACTGCGCCCTTCGCCATCGATAACGAAGCTGTGCCCAGTTCAAACGCGCTGTGAGATGACGTTGGGACAGTATGGGGCCAATATAGGGACGTCTCGGTCTCGGATTAAACCGTATTGCGTCGCGGAAGCAGAGGCGGTTTGGTACCGACTTCTCAAGTGCGTCAACTCAATGTGACGATCCAGTCTGACGCCAGTAACGTGTGGCCTGCCGGATCGGGGACGGTTGGCAACAGTACCCGTTTGCATAAACCTATCACGTAACTTAATTGTAGTGTTGCTATAGCAATTAAGTGCCCGTGAAACTGCAGCGCTTGAGTCACCTCTGACCAACATCATTAATGCGTCAATACGCTGACGTTCCGATAGTCGTGACATATTCGCTGTTATAAATTTTCAAAATCTACCGTGATATTCGCACTATACATGTGTGAAATAATTTAGAGAAAACAGGTTTGGCCATTTGTACCTGTGTGTACATGTTCCACGTGGAAATCTGCAAAATCGCAATTCGGGCTATTGCAAAAATTAAACATACATTGTGTCACATGGTATTTATTTCATTCCGATGCTTTTTTACAATGTGAGAAGTGGTTTGGGTGAAACATGTGGTAAATCTAGGTCACGATTGATATTGTGCACTGACATCATTTCTGTATAGTTATTGTAGAGAAAATTGAGCACAAGTGCGTTGCTAATGATATGGTTACCTTTATTAAACTGCCTTCTACGTTTTTAAATAAACTTAAAGAACACTCGAAAGACCAAATATATGTGCATATACTGTGATCTCAACAAATACAAGCAATAAGAAGCGATAAATGGTGGGAGATAAGGACATTATTACAATTATATTCGGAGATTAAATTGAATTCTACTCACTTTAATACTGTATAAGCTTTATTTTACTGTGGTCATTCCCTGTTTTACTGACGTTGGTATTACATGAGAAATCCAAGGTGCTCATGGCTTACAAACAGCATGACGCTACACAAAAAGTTCATGCAGTGTATTTTGTTGGGCTTCTCGTATGCGAAAGGAAAAATAATAACGCTAACAAAACATGTCACATACAGTGCAGAAACCTACATAATGTTGATATATTGTCTTCTGTGGCAAATGTTTGAATTTGTTCGATTTGATCGCTCAAGTTTGGATAACTGACTTAAAGGGGTGTTTTGCTTCTAATTATGTTTCCTTACGTATGCATCATTGAGCCTCCTCAAGTGTCTAATCTTTTATGGATTGTTCTTTTCCAGGAGGTCTGTGAGGGAAGACATTGTCTTATGTATGTGTCGTTCCCTGTAACACCTTATTGTCTCTCTTCTATCTTATTCTCTCCCTTTGGCATTTTCTTTCTCTTGAACACAGATTGAAGTTAAGGTTGTAATTGCATGTACTTATCACACCTAAAAACTTACTTGTTCCCGATATCACCGAAACTATTAGCTCATAATAATAAATCTTATTAAAGGGCAGAATGACATAAACTAGTAACGCGTATTATCTCGGAATTTATAACTAACACATCATGATGTTATGTAACCGATTTTTCGTGTTCCTCAAAACACTTTGTTTTGTACAATATGGCCTATTGAGTATAAGAAAGGATTCAAAAGAAAAACAGTATCCATTGCTTTAGTACATTGAGCTCTGCTATGGGACTTACAACCACTTCCGTAAGTGAAGCCATTGCAAGAAAACGCAACATGTGACGTCACCATTTGCAAGCAGGAAGCAATATTTACTCCATATACTCGCTTCGTTTTCTTATTGTCCTACGAGGCATATCTTGCTTACTGTCAGTACATGGTAACGTCACATGTGACGTTTTCTGGAAATGACGTCACTAAAAGAAGATGTTGGAAATCGTACAGCGGCGTTCACATTGTACAATCATATACTGATTGCCATGGCTTAAACTGTTAACAAGGAAAGGCAGATAACGTGAAAAGTAAACAAATGTAGCTAATTCCAGCATAATATAAACGCAATTAACACTTGACGAGTAAGATAAATCATAGATATGCAAACGAGTACCAGCCGTTCGCTGGATAATTTGCTAACTATAAAACGGAACTCCCATTGTCGAAGGCGGTGACGATGTCTTAGGTAATAAAGATATATTGGTAAATTTGAAAAATAATTATGAGTATTAACTATAGAGCTTGATCCTACTTTACGAATTGACTTAGGAATATGGTATTATAGTACACTAGAGATTATATTACGTTTAACATTGTTATTTCTCAAATTGAAATGTATGTATGTATCATGCCGCTGGCATGGTAAAACACTATAGTAGAACACAGATTTCTGATACTGTTTTATTCTCATTAATAATTCATATAAAAACACATGCCAGTTGATTCGAGCTGTGTCATCAATGTGTCACAGGCGTTCCCCTTAAAAGACACTCAATAGCCGGCTTGTATACAAATTAAGCGTCTGAGCGACTCGTTCGAGATTGTTCCCTGTTTCATATTGCGTGATAAAATTGCCACATTGGACAGTAACCGGATAATCTTACGTACGTACACTGTACCTATATATTGGTATATATACAAATGGATATACAAATGGATGCTTGTATTTCATATATTCTAGAGACTGCAGACTTTCACCAGAGAAAAGCAAGCCGGTATTTTATAATGTAATCCTCTAGGTTATATATATAATATATACCTACCTTATGCAAAAGAAAACCACGAGAATATTAGTTTCCGAACGTATTTATGAAGTCTCACAAATAGAAGAAATGTAATCATTCGATTGTATCATATCTACTTAGCAAATACGTACAGCTCTGTGGCTGATTCACGGTCACAGTACGATACATTAGCTGTATCTGATTAAAGAAGGTATTAAGCATTAAACTTACAACGAAAACTCTGTTTACATCGTTATGAGTAGATCGTTGATATATTTTACTTCTGAACGTGAAGGGGATTATAATTTTACTTTAGATAGCATTGGGGTTTAGGAGGATAACATCATACGTAGGATTGTTTCACATTAGTAACACGTTGTTTATGTAACTCTAAACACAAATGAACATACTATTGGATCAACGTTTCTAACCTCAACTAAACCAGAACCATCATTAATGAGATGACACCGTTCTAATGTACACCCCGTATGCGATTCCCCCAGATCATCATAATGTGAAAATAATGAAACTCTTATTAACATTGATATCTTATTAAATCATCTTTATCTCATACCATTATAAGCAAAACAAACTATGAACTTTCAAATGAAGAATTGTTCAACAGGTATCTGTAATTATCTCATAAAACCAAAACGCCGCATGTACAGACAAGAAGAAGAAATAAAGCAAAATAATAATCAAACTGTAAGCGCGCAAGAGGCGGTCATTTCTTTCACTCACAAAATACCAATGTAAAACGTTAAATACGCGGTAATTACATTTTTCAAAACATTTTCTCACTAGTAAATAGGTAATCGAATATTAATGTTGCTAAACACCATATCTTGAAAGTGTAAAAATAAGATAATTTCTTGTTTCTTGATCCGTAAGAAAGCTAATGTCACGCAATTACATATATTATGACGTTTACTAGACACTAATTTTATGAACACATAACTAGCAACTTTGGAACATTATATTGCGTTATTATAAGGCAGTATGATTTAAATGTAGAAAAAGTAAAAAACAAAGACTGTTTTGTACATAACATTATACTGATTGCCTACCAATTTGTTGACATTTTAACAAACAAACTACAAACTAGTACTTGACAGTTGATATTTTCCATAAACATTCTAATTACAATTGAAATGAAAAAAGTGATGTTCGAATTAGGAATATACTGAAATATAATTGATTCACATAACTATCGACATTGGCCTTAATAATGGTCGCACGACAATTCACATATGTTCATCTTAACTACCGTTTAATACCAGTTCTCAAATACTAGGTATGGTTATTACATTTAATACACGTGTGTGCATGTTAAAAGAATATTGAGTTGAATACCGGTGCAGATGTAAGACATGGGTATGAAGAGACATACGGGAAGTGCGGGCCCGCAGGACTTTGGCTGCTTGTATCTCATGGAAAGTCCGTACGAAATCCCCTCATGCGATGTTGTGGTGACGTGCATTGACGCAGACTAAGGGTTTTCTGTGTGTTCTTACGATTTATTCTCCACCGGATCGCAAGAACATCCGTAATGCGCACGTACGGGCTTGGAACATATACTACGTTGAGTGGTGCGGGGCCGTACATATCTAGTTCATGACTATTGCATGGCCCGTGATAGTTTTATAAATCCCTTACAATTACAAATGTACGATCGTAAAATTATGTTGTGGCATATCGACGGTTTTGAAATCTATTCTGTCTCCATTTTGTAATACCAACAGTTCTACAACATGTTCATGGCTCAATTAGTTGCGGTAGAGGAATTGACGAAATTGAAATGTGAGTCAGCTTTCTGAATTTTGAAATAGGAACTCGATGATATTTGAACATGTTGTATTGCACCTTCGAACACTAGACCTGTCACCATTTATTCTTTTCAAACTGCTCTGTTTACACGAGACAAAACCATTGGCAACAGACGAGCAATAAAATATTTATATCCTTTTAGTACACGTGACATGTAATATTTTTCATTAAAACAGACAAAAATGACAGTTGTTATGCTTTATTATTATGCTGTATCTCCATACCATGCAACATATAACAACGCAGACACGAAGCAGGTTGTATCTCCATACCATGCAACATATAACAACGCAGACACGAAGCAGTCATAATGAACGGCACTGGAAATGCAGTTTTAGTTACAATGTTTATGACTGCATATACTACTCTACTCGTTCATTCAATTCGAAAATAATTGGTGAAAATGATAAAATGAAAACTTACATCTCCAGTTTTGTACCTTTGTGATATATATCGGGAGTTCTTGTATTGTGGAAGTGACCTTGTCGGTCTTACTCTTTCTCGCTGAAACCAAAATAAAGTAGAATATGGACTAAGGGGACGCAAGTAAAGCAAACGCGCACCCGCATACGTATGCGCATGTATAGATAATTGCCCAAAGAGAAAATAGTAGGGATCGATTCCATTTGTCCGTTCCGCATACGCATCAAATCGTACATTGAGCGATTTTTTCACGGATGTCGATCATTTGCGGACATCTACAAGAAGAGACAAGCTGCCAAAGAGTGAATCCAAGCAAATTTTCGCACGTATAAATACGAAATACGTACAAATGGAAACTTTCCATAGTACGGATGGGAATATAAAAATATATACGGCTGCGCGTTTGCGCTAAAATTGATACTACGTTAAAGTTGTAGACCATTAATGTCAGTAAGAGTAAGGTTACCATGCTGTTAATGTCAGTAAGAGAAAGGTTACCATGGGTTACCATGCTGTTAATGTAATTTAGGCTTCAGTAGTTTACTAATAAGGTTTAAGGTAATGTAATGCCTAAACTCTCTTATTGTTATTTCCTTTTCACTTGTTGTATTAGTCAATTCGCTAAATTTCGTTATTCTCTCACATTCTGATTTAAATGTTCTAGTCTAAGTATTAATACCGAGGGCAATCAGTATAGTGTTGCAATAGAACGTCAGTATTTACAGTTGTACGTGATGTTTAATAGCTTTCAGGATTGATTACCGCCAACTAAGTCACTTTATGTATAGAAATGACAAAATAGCATTAAGTGCGAAGTTGGCCAACAGTTATGTACATCTAAACCCCCAATACTGACCAAGCTGAAAACAATATGCGATTATTATGTCCCTTTATGTATTTAATACATATTAAGACTCCCCTCCCCTAATAGGATTCATTGGTCTGAAATATCTTTGTGTTAATTTCCAGTTTTCAGTCCATGATAACTTATTATCTTAGCTTAATATGTAATGGATCCCCTTGTGCTTTCTTTAATTGTTGCTGACATATCAGTCAGACAATTCTTTATTTCCCCATTCATACAGATATTTAGTCCTTAAACCTCAGCAATGCATAGTGGTTTGCGAGCCGGTGTATCCCTGTGATCTAGCAGTGGATGCATTGTCTTGTGAATGTCGTGTTCCCTCTAACAGCTTATTGCTTTCTCTTCATTATATTCGTTTCAGTATTGGTTAAGTCCTCTCCTTTAATGTGCACCCTGGTCCGTTTGTTGGTGTCTTTGTGTCTCCCGTGTTTGTGCCTCCTCCCCTTTACCTAATACACTTCTACAATGAAAAGATCCCCCTTGCCCTACATGTGTTGTATGTCATGGTTATTTAGAATTGAAATATTCAAACCCCCAATGCCTGTACAATAACACCATTCTACTGGTATCATATTGCCGTCAGCCTTATTTTCATCAAATGTCACTCTATGAAAAGCCATGTTGCTGACTCCACAACATGAGCATGGTGTTATATGTGATCGAAGAAACATAAGGTTTGAAACATATACGTACGTACCGTGTCTTTACAAGTTTACAAGTTTATTACATTTTCTCAGTTCATGTAAAACATGACAACATGAGTACATAATATACAAAATACAAATACAATGGTAAAGAGGCAGTTACAATAAGAAAATGAATGCATCATGCACAAGAGATACAATTATAAACAGATATTCAGGGAGAAGGTATTGTTATTCTAATTTTGTTAAAATATGTATATATTCAAGAAAAATATGTTGTTTTCTGATGTTTTAAGTCTGGCATTTATTTAAATTTACAAATAATTTCTTTAATCAGCACACAAAGTTTCCTAGTTTTTATTATATTGTTAAAGTCTTGGTCCATGAGTAGTTGTAATTTTAATATGTTAGGGTGACGATAAAAGGTTTTGGGGATGTGTTTTGTTCTTGACTCGTTAAAGTGATCACATTCAAGTAGATAGTGAAATTCGTCACCATTTGTCTGCATCGTAGCTTTGCATTTTTGATATCTCGATTTTGCACTGCCGATACTAATCAATTTACGATTTCGTGACTTCACATAGATGTATATGCCATGTTTAAGTGGCATATCATGCTATACGTCAAACTTCATATTTAGCCTAGAATTCGGATTAAACGTTGTGTTGAAAACACTTGCTGTTCAGAAATAAGCTTGACAAATATATTTAATACACTTTAAGTATTAAATGCGTGGAACTAATTCTATATATTGATTTGGTTATGCATCCTTCTTCGCTAAGCTGACAACATTAACATTTGCATTCCTGAATAGGAACTTAATTGTCAGTGAAATCTTGTTAAAATTATCTCTTGGCATATTCTCTACGATAATGACGCTCTGAAATCGTTAAACATTAATTCTTAGGAAGTTATATTACCGGAGGGTTTTCACCTTGTACATTCAATTTTCCTAATGGAAAACGTTTACTCGTGAAAATAGAATAAACCAGCACTGACAAAGCAAATGTGGGAATATGTTAAACAATTATGTACAGAAAAACAATATATCTTGATGAAACATTTAACCTTAAACAATATTTCAATTTGAGCTTTAGTTTAAATTTACCGAAATCCATTCATTTTGGATCTGGAGTGATCAGCAATCGTAACATCTCGGCATTTTTTTGTGTTCGATGAATCGTCTCACCCCTACTCAATGCCTAACGTTTTGTGGACTGTTGTGTTCCCTGGGATCTGTGTGGGAATGCATTATCTTGTGTATGTGGCGTTCCTTATAGGAATCACTCATTCTTTGTCCATTTTTGTAGTGGGATTGGATGTTGCAAGGAATGCGACTTCTCTCCAGCTTATCAAAGTGGCATACTCCCCGTGCGTCGGTAAAGTAAACTGGAACGATGGAACTAAATTGGATCGAATATATACAGCACTAAAGCAGAGATTAATAGTTTCTGAAAAATTATATATATGTATTACTTTAATGAATAAACTTTCGAATGTAAGGTCTCACCATCCCTTATTAAATATGTTTTGCTTTATTTTTTCATTTTGTTCACCTATTAGTCGTAAGTCATTGTGAAGGACGAAAAATGTGGCAGCCTCCGAGATATTTGTTCCAATTGACGTATCTAGGAGAAATTGAGTTATAACATTTCTGAATGCAGGGATATACATGCAAATAGGTCACTACAAAACAATTGGAATTCCAGCACTTTTAATGGTCATTAAGACTAGATTTACAAAACAATCTGAGTTATACAATTTATTACAACAAATTTGTTTTCAGATACAATAATTTGTTACAAATAAATGTATAGTATTATTTTCTGCTCGCCGCTGAATCATAAATCTTGTACTGAAATATTTCAACTGTTGCAGCTAATGTGAAATCATGACGTCATCTGTACTGCGTTTAACTCACTCAGTGCATGTGGTCAAAAATCTCCGACACTGTCTCATATGATGGAAATCCGAACCTTCTGTTCATAAAGCAGAAACTTATTTAGAGATGGAATGGATCAATACTGAACTTAACTTTGACACTCATGTCATACCTTTCTTCAGGTCCATAGCTTATCATGACTTTAGTATGTTTGGATGCATTGCAATATATACTCAAACGCAAAAGAAAGTGTGCCCTTTTAATTTTTTGATTTTCTGAAAATCCAATGATGGAATATAGGCATATTTGGTATCATTGTTTACCTTATCAAATTACCTTTCTAACCAATGTTTTTATTGTATTGTTTTGAATTTCGTTAAAACGTACGACGCGTCTACGTGCAGTAGGGGTCAAAATAAAAAAATACAGAAATAACCAGAGATGTTTTCTTGCGTAGATGCTCTGCAATTTGTTGCAAAATGATGCCAATGTTGCATTAATATCTGGTATGACCGCAATTCCGTCTTTAACTTCTAAAATACGTCGCCGCATGGAATTCACGTAACGTTGTATGACGTCTGCTGGAATCGTATTCCATTCCACCTGCAAGGCATTGCGTAGCTCATCAAAATTGTTAACGTCATGCCTTGACCTCACTTTACGACCAAAGCATCCCAAATATGCTCAATGTAATTGAGATCTGGTGACAGGGCAGGCCAAGGCAAGACGTTAACTCCATTCCCATTTAGAGATGCGTAAGCCTTGCCGTGTGTGGCCTTGCATTGTCATGCTTCAGTGTTGCGGGACCGTGGTCATTGTTAAAGGGGACGGCTACAGGTCTCTGAACTTCATTAATGCAACCCTGGGTATTAAGGTTGCTCTGAACGAAGACCATATTCGTCTTTCTGTTTGACATGATCCCTCCCAACACAATAACGCTGCACCCACAAAATATGTTCCTCTGAAGGTCACATGCGTCCGCAAATCGTTCTCCCCTACGTCCGTACACTCTAACCCTACCGTCGTGGTGGCCCTAGTTAAGACGGGATATGTCAGTAAAGATGATTCAGTTCCACTGCGCCCTTCACCATCGATAACGAAGCTGTGCCCAGTTCAAACGCGCTGTGAGATGACGTTGGGGCAGTATATGGCCAATATAGGGACGTCTCGGTCTCGGATTATACCGTATTGCGTCGCTGAAGCAGAGGCGGTTTGGTACCGACTTCTCAAGTGCGTCATGTGACGATCCAGTCTGACGCCAGTAACGTGTGGCCTGCCGGATCAGGGACGGTTGGCAACAGTACCCGTTTGCATAAACATATCACGTTACCTAATTGTAGTGTTTCTATAGCAAGTAAGTGCCCGTGAAACTGCAGCGCTTGAGTCACCTCTGATCAGCATCATTAATGCGTCAATACGCTGACGTTCCGATAGTCGTGGCATATTCGCTGTTATACATTTTCAAAATCTACAGTGATATTCGCACTATACATGTTTAATTTTTTTTAGAGAAAACAGGTTTGGCCACTTGTACCTGTGTGTACATGTTCCATATGGAAATCTGCAAAATCGCAATTCGGGCTATTGCCAAAATTAAACAGACATTGTGTCACATTGTATTTATTTCATTCCGATGCTTGTTACAATGTGAGAAGTTGTTTTGGTGAAACATGTGGCAAATCTAGGTAACGATTGATATTGTGCACTGACATCATTTCTGTATAGTTATTGTAGAGAAAATTGAGCACGCACAAGTGCGTTGCTAATGATATGGTTACCTTAATTAAACTGCCTTCTACGTTTTTAAATAAATTTAAAGAACACTCAAAAGACCAAATATATGTGCATATACTGTGATCTCAACAAATACAAGCAATAAGAAGCGATAAATGGTGGAACATGAGGACATTATTACAATTATATTCGGCATTAAATTGAATTCTGCTCACTTTAATACTGTATAAGCTTTATTTTACTGTGGTCATTCCCTGTTTGACTGACGTTGGTATTACATGAGAAATCCAAGGTGCTCATGGTTTTCCGTATATACTTAAGTATCTATTTAAACAAGTTCAGTTTCAAAGTATGTCTATGTTAAAGAAGAAACTCGCTTACAAACAGCATTACGCTACACAAAAAGTTCATGCATTTGTTGGGCTTCTCGTATGCGAAAGGAAAAATAATAACGCTTATAAAACATGTCACATACAGTGCAGAAACCTACATAATGTTGCTATATTGTCTTCTGTGGCAAATGTTTGATTGTGTTCGGTTTGATCGCTCAAGTTTGGATAACCGACTTAAAGGGGTGTACATTCAATGTTTTGCTTCTAATTATGTTCCCTTACGAATGCATCATTGAGCCTCCTCAAGTGTCTAATGATTTATGGATTGTTCTGTTCCAGGAGGTCTGTGTGGGAAGACATTGTCTTATGTATGTGTCGTTCCCTGTAACACCTTATTGTCTCTCTTCTATCTTATTCTCTCCCTTTTGCATTTTCTTTCTCTTGAACACAGATTGAAGTTAAATTTGTAATTGCATGTACTTATCACACCTAAAAACTTACTTGTTCCCGATATCACCGAAACTATTAGCTCATAATAATAAATCTTATTAAAGGGCAGAATGACATAAACTAGTAACGCGTATTGTCTCGGAATTTATAACTAACACATCATGATGTTATGTAACCGATTTTTCGTGTTCCTCAAAACACTTTATTTTGTACAATATGGCCTATTGAGTATAAGAAAGGATTCAAAAGAAAAACAGTATCCATTGCTGTAGTAGTACATTTACAATCATATACTGATTGCCATGGCTTAAACTGTTAACAAGGAAAGGCAGATAACGTGAAAAGTAAACAAATGTAGCTAATTCCAGCATAATATAAACGCAATTAACACTTGACGAGTAAGATAAATCATAGATGTGCAAACGAGTACCAGCCGTGCGCTGGATAATTTGCTAACTATAAAACGGAACGCCCATTGTCGAAGGCGGTGACGATGTCCTAGGTTATTAAGATATTTGGGTAAATTTGAAAATAATTACGAGTATTAACTATAGAGCTTGATCCTACTTTTCGAATTGACTTAGGAATACGTAATTATAGTACACTAGAGATTATATTACGTTGAACATTGTTATTTCTCAAATTGAAAAGTATGTATGTATCATGCCGCTGGCATTGTAAAAACACTATAGTAGAACACAGATTTCTGATACTGTTTTATTCTCATTAATAATTCATATAAAAACACATGCCAGTTGATTCGAGCTGTGTCATCAATGTGTCACAGGCGTTCCCCTTAAAAGACACTCAATAGCGGGCTTGTATACAAATTAAGCGTCTGAGCGACTCGTTCGAGATTGTTCCCTGTTTCACATTGTGTGATAAAATTGCCACATTGGACAGTAACCGGATAATCTTACGTACGTACACTGTACCTATATATTGGTATATATACAAATGGATGCTTGTATTTCATATATTCTAGAGACTGCAGACTTTCACCAGAGAAAAGCAAACCGGTATTTTATAATGTAGTCCTCTAGGTCTCTGAAGTCTCACAAATAGAAGAAATGTAATCATTCGATTGTATCATACCTACTTAGCAAATACGTACAGCTCTGTGGCTGATTCACGGTCACAGTACGATACATTAGCTGTACCTGATTAAAGAAGGTATTAAGCATTAAACTTACAACGAAAACTCTGTTTACATCGTTATGAGTAGATCGTTGATATATTTTACTTCTGAACGTGAAGGGGATTATACTTTAGACAGCATTGGGGTTTAGGAGGATAACAGCATACGTAGGATTGTTTCACATTAGTAACACGTTGTTTATGTAACTATAAACACAAATGAACATACTATTAGATCAACGTTTCTAACCTCAACTAAACCAGAACCATCATTAATGAGATGACACCGTTCTAATGTACACCCCGTATGCGATTCCCCCCAGATCATCATAATGTGAAAATAATGAAACTCTTATTAACATTGATATCTTATTAAATCATCTTTATATCATACCATTATAAGCAAAACAAACTATGAACTTTCAAATGAAGAATTGTTCAACAGGTATCTGTAATTATCTCATAAAATCAAAACGCCGCATGTACAGACAAGAAGAAGAAATGTAGTACTTTTTGCGGAGTTTAATTGGATATAGATGTATACTGTTTACATAAAGCAAAATAATAATCAAACTGTAAGCGCGCAAGAGGCGGTCATTTCTTTCACTCACAAAATACCAATGTAAAACGTTAAATACGCGGTAATTACATTTTTCAAAACATTTCTCACTAGTAAATAGGTAATCGAATATTAATGTTGCTAAACACCACTGGAAAGTGTAGAAATAAGATAATTTCTTGTTTCTTGATCCGTAAGAAAGCTAATGTTCATGCAATTACATATAATTATGACGTTTATTAGACACTAATTTTATGAACACATAACTAGCAACTTTTGAACATTATATTGCGTTATTAAAAGGCAGTATGATTTAAATGTAGAAAAGTAAAAAACAAAGACTGTTTTGTACATAGCATTATACTGATTGCCTACCAATATGTTGACATTTTAACAAACAAACTACAAACTAGTACTTGACAGTTGATATTTTCCATAAACATTCTAATTACAATTGAAATGAAAAAAGTGATGTTCGAATTAGGAATATACTGAAATATAATTGATTCACATAACTATCGACATTGGCCTTAATAATGGTCGCACGACAATTCACATATGTTCATCTTAACTACCGTTTAATACCAGTTCTCAAATACTAGGTATGGTTATTACTTTAAATACACGTGTGTGCATGTTAAAAGAATATTGAGTTGAATACCGGTGCAGATGTAAAACATGGGTATGAAGAGACATACGGGAAGTCCGGGCCCGCAGGACTTTGGCTGCTTGTATCTCATGGAAAGTCCGTACGAAATCCCCTCATGCAGGTTTTCTGTGTGTTCTTACGATTTATTCTCCACCGGATCGCAAGAACATCCGTAATGCGCACGTACGGGCTTGGAACATATACTACGTTGAGTGGTGCGGGGCCGTACATATCTAGTTCATGACTATTGCATGGCCCGTGATAGTTTTATAAATCCCTTACAATTACAAATGTATGATCGTAAAATGAGGTTGTGGCATATCGACGGTTTTGAAATCTATTCTGTCTCCATTTTGTAATACCAACAGTTCTACAACATGTTCATGGCTCAATTAGTTGCGGTAGAGGAATTGACGAAATTGAAATGTGAGTCAGCTTTCTGAATTTTGAAATAGAAACTCGATGATATTTGAACATGTTGTATTGCACCTTCGAACACAAGACCTGTCACCATTTATTCTTTTCAAACTGCTCTGTTTACACGAGACAAAACCATTGGCAACAGACGAGCAATAAAATATTTATATCCTTTTAGTACACGTGACATGTAATATTTTTCATTAAAACAGACAAAAATGACAGTTGTTATGCTTTATTATTATGCTGTATCTCCATACCATGCAACATATAACAACGCAGACACGAAGCAGGTTGTATCTCCATACCATGCAACATATAACAACGCAGACACGAAGCAGTCATAATGAACGGCACTGGAAATGCAGTTTTAGTTACAATGTTTATGACTGCGTATACTACTCTACTCGTTCATTCAATTCGAAAATAATTGGTGAAAATGATAAAATGAAAACTTACATCTCCAGTTTTGTACCTTTGTGATATATATCGGGAGTTCTTGTATTGTGGAAGTGACCTTGTCGGTCTTACTCTTTCTCGCTGAAACCAAAATAAAGTAGAATATGGACTAAGGGGACGCAAGTAAAGCAAACGCGCACCCGCATACGTATGTGCATGTATAGATAATTGCCCAAAGAGAAAATAGTAGGGATCGATTCCATTTGTCCGTTCCGCATACGCATCAAATCGTACATTGACCGATTTTTTCACGGATGTCGATCATTTGTGGACAACTACAAGAAGAGACAAGCTGCCAAAGAGTGAATCCAAGCAAATGTTCGCACGTATAAATACGAAATACGTACAAATGGAATTTCCGCAGTACGGATGGGAATATAAAAATATATACGGCTGCGCGTTTGCGCTAAAATTGATACCACGTTAAAGTTGTAGACCATTAATGTCAGTAAGAGTAAGGTTACCATGCTGTTAATGTAATGTAGGCTTCAGTAGTTCACTAATAAGGTTTAAGGTAATGTAATGCCTAAACTCTCTTATTGTTATTTCCTTTCACTTGTTGTATTAGTCAATTCGCTAAATTGCGTTATTCTCTCACATTCTGATTTAAATGTTCTAGTTTAAGTATTAATACCGAGGGCAATCAGTATAGTGTTGCAATAGAACGTCAGTATTTACAGTTGTACGTGATGTTTAATAGCTTTTAGGATTGATTACCGCCAACTAAGTCACTTTATGTATAGTAATGACAAAATAGCATTAAGTGCGAAGTTGGCCAACAGTTATGTATATCTAAACCCCCAATACTGACCAAGCTGAAAACAATATGCGATTATTATGTCCCTTTATGTATTTAATACATATTAAGACTCCCCTCCCCTAATAGGATTCATTGGTCTGAAATATCTTTGTGTATATTTCCAGTTTTCAGTCCATGATAACTTATTATCTTAGCTTAATATGTAATGGATCCCCTTGTGCTTTCTTTAATTGTTGCTGACATATCAGTCAGACAATTCCTTATTTCCCCATTCATACAGATATTTAGTCCTTAAACCTCAGCAATGCATAGTGGTTTGCGAGCCGGTGTATCCCTGTGATCTAGCAGTGGATGCATTGTCTTGTGAATGTCGTGTTCCCTCTAACAGCTTATTGCTTTCTCTTCATTATATTCGTTTCAGTATTGGTTAAGTCCTCTCCTTTAATGTGCACCCTGGTCCGTTTGTTGGTGTCTTTGTGTCTCCCGTGTTTGTGCCTCCTCCCCTTTACCTAATACACTTCTACAATGAAAAGATCCCCCTTGCCCTACATGTGTTGTATGTCATGGTTATTTAGAATTGAAATATTCAAACCCCCAATGCCTGTACAATAAAACCATTCTACTGGTATCATATTGCCGTCAGCCTTATTTTCATCAAATGTCACTCTATGAAAAGCAATGTTGCTGATTCCACAACATGAGCATGGTGTTATAGATGTGATCGAAGAAACATAAGGTTTGAAACAAATACGTACGTACCGTGTCTGCATCGTAGCTTTGCATTTTTGATATCTCGATTTTGCACTGCCGATACTTATCAATTTACGATTTCGTGACTTCACATAGATGTATATGCCATGATTAAGTGGCATATCATGCTCTACGTCAAACTTCATATTTAGCCTATAATTCGGATTAAACGTTGTGTTGAAAACACATGCTGTTCAGAAATAAGCTTGACAAATATATTTAATACACTTTAAGTATTAAATGCGTGGAACTAATTCTATATATTGATTTGCTTATACATCCTTCTTCGCTAAGCTGACAACATTAACATTTGCATTACTGAATAGGAACTTAATTGTCAGTGAAATCTTGTTAAAATTATCTCTTGGCATATTCTCTACGATAATGACGCTCTGAAATCGTTAAACATTAATTCTTAGGAAGTTACATTACCGGAGGGTTTTCACCTTGTACATTCAATTTTCCTAATGGAAAACGTTTACTCGTGAAAATAGAATAAACCAGCACTGACAAAGCAAATGTGGGAATATGTTAAACAATTATGTGCAGACAAACAATATATCTTGATGAAACATTTAACCTTAAACAATATTTCAATTTGAGCTTTAGTTTCAATTAACCGAAATCCATTCATTTTGGATCTGGAGTGATCTGCAATCGTTACATCTCGGCATTTTTTTGTGTTGCACAACAAATCTTAACCTTCAATAAAGGGACGCGATACCGGATACGTCTGTAACAATTGTTTTCCTGAATAGGAGCTTCAATAAGTTGACAAAATATGATATCAAACAAGAAACATTTTGAAACAAGAAATATCTTAAAAAAATGGTCGGCGCAATTGAAGGTTAAGACTTGTTGTGCAACATTAATATTTGACAAGATTTTGCGAATGCTGGTCACTCCAGATCCAAAATGGATTTCGGTACGTTCACTGAAATTCGGTGGATTTCGGTAAGGTAACGTACCCTTTATCGAAAGCTTATTCAATCCGCGTCAAGGTTACACATGTTGTTCGGTTGAAGAGAAATTGCCTTGGTGATTAACGTAAGATTTGATTGGTTTACACAACTCACATATGCAAATAGCAAAACCATGTAAGTACGGCTGCGCCGAAAAATATTAAATGAACATTAAAACGACTTACGAAACAAGTATCATTAAAAAAATTTATAGGTCGCAATATTTCTTGACATCACTGGAGATAATGTGTTTAAGCAACAATATGTTCAACTAACGCAAGATAGTTATATATGTAAATGTACTATATATAACAGTATTCGCTTTAAATATATTAAGGTGTATTACTTCAGACCATTAAGAGATTACCATATGATGATCTAAGCTGTATAGGATTGCGCCTACATATGCATCAAACGCATTTATCAACTCGGTAAATGTATTTTCGCAACATTCTTGGTGATATCCATAAACTTGCTGTTAATGTGTTTTGGAGACTACAATCGACATTCATGTCTTTGCCAGCGATATATGTGATAAAAAGCACGTATTAATATATGTAACAAAGAATCCATTAGGTAGAAAGTTTTAGTACCTGAAGCAGATTTCTCACCGTCTGGAGGTTTCATAAGAGTTTTATTAGAGCCTACATACCAGGCGATATATCTGGAAACTTGTAAGCTTTGTCGGCAAATATTGAAAAGTATGTGGAATTCAATACCGATGTGGCTATATTCCTTCTCTTTTAAAGTTTGTGGTTTGCAAAACATTTTCTCTGAACATTATTATTGCAATAACTGAAACAAAATAAACATATGAAATGATAAACTTCTCGTATAATGCACTGGGTTGAATGGCGTCAAGAGCTAAGTCCAATATACTTGACTAATATTGAAAGCATAAGTTTAACATTTAGACATTTGCTTTTGTATGTAAGAATGTTAACAGTTTTATCAAGAACTATTGACCTTAATGCTCACATCTTGCCAGTGTTATACTTTGTATTGTTAATGTGATCTTCCCGATGGTTTTTCACGTAACCTCCACGCTTCGTGTTGATATTTTCCCAGGTCAAGGAAATTAAATAGTAAACACTATATTACGTACAGTCTTCATATACAGTCTTTGTGACATTAACTTCTAAATGATAGAGAATAAGTAGCTACAGGGAACGCCACAAACATTAAACAGTGCCTCCCCACGCAGACCTCTGGGAAAACAACAATCCACCATAAGGCACTTGAGGTTAAGGGTACATACGTTATGGAACAGAGACACGAGCAATGGCCTGTCAGACCATAATGAATAGCTAGGATAATCAAAGTGGACAGTGAAGGATCTCAATTTATTACAAAATACATGTACTACATCTCACTTGACATAATCCTGCTAATGAACGGTGGTAAATGATAATTGGCAATGATTATCCCTATAAATATGGTTACATTACTGAAAATACATGTACGAGTTATATTTTTTAAATATTGTTTTGGATTCCAATGTTAAAGTACACGTTGAGTATCTCTTAACATAATACGATTGCTTGTATTAGTCAATATTAAACTTTTACAACGCAATACAGTCGTATTCGTTTTTCTTCGTCCCTCTCTTAAGTGTTCGTCTACTTTATTTATTACATACAGAATGTCGACATGGAATAAGTGCTCAATGTGTGCAAAGCTTATTCGGTTGTTGAAAGCGGGAAGAGAGAAGTCTGTTAATCGGTCGTATTGCTCAATTCGTGGAGCAAAAGAATAACTAAAGGCAATATTTGAATAATGTGTTATTGCTAACAAGGCGGTGTCAGATGTTCTGGAGAGTGTTTTCAAATACTGTGTGTATTCTGGTGTGAACTATGAGGATGGTTTATGTAAGGGTCATATAGGTGACGTTTATATAAAATATCACAGAACATGCTGTCTAGGGATAAGGCGAGTGCCAAACTGCCACTGTTTCTTGAAATCCACATTGAAGTCACCCATGAGTATGGTGTTGCAACCTTGCATATGATGATTATGGATAGATGTCAAGGCATTTAGCAAGACTGAAACATTTGTTGATGGTGGTCTGAAGACAAATAAGACTTTGGTGTTGGACACATCCACAATAATTATTTCTCCTGGATAGTGTGATACATTTAATTGATACAGAGGTTTCTTACTATACAGTTTTTGCCATGGGCAGGTCTGATATTTCCAGTCACACGAGCATTTTGTCTGTACTGATGAAAGCCTTCAATTGCTGTGGACAACTCCGTATCTTCACCAGTGAATCTTGTTTCACAACAACAATATATCACAGCACAGCATACTGAAATCACCCCTCAAATCTTCAATCTTTTGTACTTCGTCGGAATATTGTACAAAATGTTAATGTTGGCTTCAATTTGTATTTTCTGAGTTGTTCCATTTCTCACTTTAACTTGATTGTTGATAGAAATTTTGTTTGGCTGCAATTTAATGATGTTCAGGCCTTTCAGTACTAGTGACTGCTCAGTGCAACATAATGTATGTGATCAACCTTTCTCTGAGTTGTCATGTCTACGACTATCGTATCCATGGTATCACCCTGTGCCCTATGAGGTGCATGCCTAATGAGTTACAGGCCTTATGGGGTGCAGGCCTAATGGGGTGCAGACCTAATGAGGTGCAGGCCTAATGAGGTGCAGACCTAATGAGGTGCAGGCCTAATGAGGTACAGGCCTAATGAGGTGCATGCCTAATGAGTTACATGCCTTATGAGGTGCAGGCCTAATGGGGTGCAGACCTAATGAGGTGCAGGCCTAATGAGATGCAGACCTAATGAGGTACAGGCTAATGGGGTGCAGGCCTAATGAGGTGCAGGCCTAATGGTTTTGGCTGCTGCAGGCCTAAGTGGGTACTGAAGTATTTTACTTGTGCTTGGCCGTGGTATCCAGCAGGGAATTGACGTAAAACTGGAGTTAATGGTGTCCATGATCTGTCATAATTTCTCATTATGGTACCTGTGCGTAAGCTGTGTCCAGCATTTTCGTCTTGGAATTTGACCCATACTGGTACTACGGTTAAATTTCATCACAGTGCAAGTTGCAGCATTTGTGAGTCCATCAGCTGTGTCGAGGTTTACAGTTAGGTCATAAACACATCCCTCAACTAACTGCACAATGATTAGTAACTGGTGATTTTGTTTCTTACCAAATGAGTCATGGATTTTTGTTCGGAGTTATTCTGTGCATGTTCCGATTAGTCTGTCTGCAGCCTTTACTTCATGAGCTGGCTGTTTTGCTGAATTGAATGTAACACTGAGTAATTGTGTAAATTTACTCTTTCATTTGTTGTGAATAGATGTGGAGCCTTGCAAGTATAAGGATTAGTTTGTGGTTTGACTAATGACTGTTGAGACTGCTAATGTCTCTAGTTGTGTGTTGGTCTTCTCGCTACCTGTTCAGAAGTAGAGCAAAATATCTGCATTCTCTTTGCCTCTTTATTTGCATCAGTTCATACATCTGGAAAATTATGCTAATGCCACAGGTTGCTAGTGGCATATAGGAATTGTTTGGTTGCTGAAATATGTAGGAATCATAAACAGGCTTTAGCTGGAAAAGGTATCCTATCACAACAACAGATACACCATCAACGTTTTCTTTTGATCGTTTTAACTCTTGCAGACGCTGGTGGATACAGTTGAACATCCTGACGCCAACCATGGAGATTTCGTCAATTAAGATCAATTTAATGTCGTCAAGCTGATTTCTGAATGTGTTTAATGTACTATATGGTAGTGGTCTATATTCTAGCTTTTGATTTGCAGCAATTTTCATAGCATTGTGAATGGTACTCCCACGTATATGAAAAACAGCTTTTCCTGTGGGTGCCATGAGTATGGCAGGGCTGGTTGAAAAATCTTTCCCTGAGACACTATTGTAGCATTTGACAGCCATTTGATAGAGCGCTTTTGAAACATGGGTTTTGCCGCAACCAGCTCCTCCACCTAATAAGCGATATACAGGTTGGTCTGAGTTGATAAATTGTATTATAACAAATTCCATTTGTTCCTTTGTTCCTAAATTCAGTATCTGGCAGTTCATAGGTTTTGTGTATCTCCTCTCGACTGCGTGTGGATTCTGGTATACCTAGATCTTGCCCAATATCATAGTGTTCGTCTGCACTCACAGTAGGTGGTACAGACTGATCTGGTATGCCATCTATATCTTCTGTAACAAGTGCAACACTCCCAAGAATTTGGTTTCCGGCGAATAACTTTAGTTTATTGACATCAAACTTGGTGTATAGTAAGAACATGTGAAGAGCTCGCTTGGGATTGCTTTTGGGTTCGGTCCGACAAAGGTCAAGGACACTGTTACTAAAAATAGAAATTTGGTTTCCGGCGAATTACTGGAGTTTCGTTTTCGAGAGCTCCCATGGGATTGCCTTTAGGTTCGTTCCGTCCAAGGTCAAGGTCACTTAAAATTAAAAAAAGAGTTTCCACTTAATATCTTCGCTATGCGCGGGTGTATTGACATCATGATCAAACTTGGTGTATAGTTGTTGCATATATATATTATATATCTAAGTGTGAGTGTGTATATGCATGTATCACCTATGGCACCTTTGCAGCATTGATGATCATCATCAATTATACAAATTGAGCCTTGGTTACAAATAACTACGTACTAAACCTGGTTTAGGGGCATTGCCCATTTCTTGTTTCTACTTGTATGACTGTGACGATGTGTCTGAAGTTTGACAAGCTCTCTTACGACATGATCTGTTTCGGGTGTTTGTTCACATGTGATGTAGGAATCAATGAAGTAAATAACATCTTTTGTAGAATCTTCTCCATACACTGGGGTTTCTTCACACCAGATGAGCATGTGAACATGCGGTGAGCCACGCTGCTGATATTCTACCCTGTAAAAATAGTCTTATATGTTCCCAATAGGATTTTAATTGTGTAGCATCAACTCTTTGATGGTCTTGTTCACAGCGTAGTCAAAATGGCGAGCACACGTGGCAGGATCGGACTGAAAAAAATCTACATTTTTTTTGCCAATCAAAGTTTGCAGCTTCCTCCTCAGTGCTTGATGTGTTATCCACTATCTGAGACAGGATGCAAAGTAAATGTGTCCACTTTGTTTCTGCTGCAGAAAGGCTGCAACAAATGTGACTGGACCAAGCTGTCAAATCATGGCAAAGAGATCTTTTGAGACTGATTGGAAATACGATGGAGATCCCCTGATGCATGCCATAAATTTGAATGCTTCATCCTGATATAAGCCAAGTCACCTCAAACATCTTTAACTGTGAAACTTCGACCCATAGTTTTTGACTTGCGTATAGCTATTTGGGTTTGGTCAATTATCTGATTCATCTGCAACGTTTTGGTTTTGAAGAACAGTTTTTCAATGCTTAGTGCAGCTCTTCGATCTTGATTTCTTAGCTCTGATCTAACTATCTCTGAGAATGGAACTGGTACTAATTGTTCTTTGTTTGAAGGTCTGGCCTTACCACAGAATACGGATTGGAACGACAGCTCTTCTGCACTTGGCTTTAAATATACACTTACAGGTACTCTTCATTCTCCCGGTGCGAAGTTGTAAATTACATCTTTTTCTGATGGTTCAACAAAGTCTAGAGAGGATAACATCGTGTCTTGTATTCCAGGACTATCCATTGCAACATCTGGATGGGTCAAACTCACTCCAAACGTTACTGTCTGCATCATTTCTTTTATTACATAATACATTCCCAACCTGTTTTTTTGAATATGTTCATCCAAGTCAGAGCTTGTGTTTTATCAGCAAGGTCATTCCCTTCATTTAAATCACTAACCATACTTTCATTTACACTAGCATTCTCTTTATCAATGCTCATTACATTCCCTACATCATCAGTGTCTTGATCATCTTCAGACTGATAACTTTCCTCGCATATCACATTGTCCTCATCAAAATATTCATTTAACAGTATATTGTGTTCTTGAAAAAGCTTTGAGGTTTTATTGAGGAAGGCTATACTTTCACGAAGCTTCTGGGGGGGGGGGGGGGATATTCATACTGTATACATGATGCTTGTATCTAAGTCTTTGTTTCAGTGTGGTGTTTATTGTTAGACTGTCGGCCGCAGACCGGCAGTCTTTAGTACCGCAAATCCAAAACAAGCATCGAGAGATCTACTGTATTGACACGTCCAATTTCACCGTTCATGCGCGCTTTAGTGTCTACTGTAAACGCGGTTAGAATTGCGGTGATCACTAATTTGGACGGAAGTCAAACAGTCGTTTTAATCGTAAACACTTGGCGATATTTAGTCTGTTATATATTGTTTTCTTCATTTTTACACTTCTGTTGATAAAACACCCATTTCACGTTAACACAATAGCATGACACATTTGAGTACAGATATTTACTCACATTTACATGTAGCTACGACACAGAGTACAGCGAAATAAACGGACAAAGGTTAAAGTTCTATAAATAAAATGCGAGTGAAATATAGTCCAACTTCTGAGCGTCTTTTTGTGATATCAACTGGAAAACTAATTTAAGTTGAAATCACTTACGCCACAGAAATTACCCCAAAGACATTTTCTGTTGAAATAGAGCACACTTATTTCGATTTCAGAAAAACTGTCTTCCTGTGTCGCAGCATAAACGTATACTATCACGCGTGTAGTGCATGGGGATGTTTCCGTCATGTTCCGTTGAATATCGACTATTTACGGAATCTGTTCGAAGTTGAATACTTTTTGTTTAATTGTCGACTGTTAAATATAAATGATTGAAATATTGATAACTGCAGGTACAAAATACAGTTCAACAAATGATTCGACGTGTAACTTGTACAGAAACTGGTAAGCTCATTCTGTAAAGTGCTGTACCAGTACTTAGGGGGTTGTGGGTTCGAGCCCGACATTTGCGGACTTTCACTTGATTTACTTCATCTGGTCAGTTAGTTAGTAGAGTGCTGTACTAGTGTTTAGGGGGTCATGGGTTCGAACCCTGCATCGGGCACACTTTCCCCTTGATTTGCTTCAACTGCTATGAATTTATGATCAACTAAAACTTTGATATACAGAGCTCATGTGGAATCAACAGAATATCACGGCCTATGTATCTCCTGTCTTATCCTTTAATTATATATATATGCTGATTGCCAAGTAAGGGAGTTATAAATACCATTGATACATCGTGGACATGACTCGGGCAGGGATTTAACCCATGACCTCCAGCACTCAACCAGACAACTACATTATGAGTGATTGTGTTCTAACACATTGAAGCGTGTTCATTTGGAGTTTACACAATTTTCTTAATTGTTCTGTGAACAAGGCATTGGATGATAAAACATGTTTACTGAAAAAGATGTTTTAACAGTAATACCAGTACCAGAAAATGATTTTCACAAGTTGCTGACATACACTTTACAAAAACTCAAAGTACTCCGATGACATGTTTAGGATATTGTAAATATGAATGTATCAAACAGAAATTTCACACACAGAAATACCAATATAATCCTTCTACTAATTTAAAGCACAAAATACAGCCGATTGATTGAAATCAAGTCAATTACATAACCCCGCACAGATATAAAAAGTCACAGATTAATTGAATTGGTCATTACCGATTGTGACCGCCGTTTGCCTAGATAATGGATTGGCATCTACTACAGACAGAATGAATCTACAAATACAATTCTGGAAAATATTTGACACTTTGCTATATTTTGTGCTGAACAATTAGTAGGAACATTTAAGACAGATTGACCTTTATATGTCTTAAATTTCTATTTGATGTATTTATATTTTGTTATACTGTAGTGAATAGGATTCAATGGTCGTGCGCCAAACGCACTTACTTCGTTTTATCCTGAATATGAATTGTTTTGTCAGTTCCCAATGTTTATCCAAACTAAACGTTAAACGTTAAAACGTTAAACGTGTTTATTTGATTAAACGCCTATTTCTATACATTATATTCAATGGCGTTGTACAATACATGCATACACTTATAGGCTTACAGACTTTTCAACCCCAAGACTTTTCAACCCCACTTTTAAAATGAAGACTTTTCAACCCCAGGACTTTTCAACCCCTGATTTCAAGACTTTTCAACCCCTACCTGTTGAGACTTTTCAACCCCTAGTTTGAATATTTTCAACCCCTACATTTATCTTTTTCAACCCCTACTTTGAAGACTTTTCAACCCCTATTTCTAAGACTTTTCAACCCCTATATCGAAGACTTTTCAACCCCTGTGTTTCAGATAAGTGTATTGTTTGGCATAATATTTTTATTGTTTATAAATATATTTATATTTCAAATATAACAGATAAAATGATAAAATGTGATAATTCGAAAATTGCATTCCTTTAATTTGTCATTATATTGACATGAGGAAAGGGCAATTATGGAGTTTTAATATAATTTGCATGATAAATGAATTTTGAAAGGTTTATCAATTCAATCTTTGAGTCAGTGCTTAAATAAAGACAATGTATTGTTATGATTGTTGACTGTGTTACGTAATGACGCGTGCTCGCTTAACGAGGTGATTAACAAGGTGAGAAGCCGCTGTAGCGGGCGATTAGATAAGATGATAAGAGTTTTACAAATATGCAATTTGCCTACAATAATTGGACAGAGAAATGAAGGTCTATTATGTGACACAAGTGTTAATTATTTAAGCAAGGTATTAACATCAAAACGATGCGTATTGACTACACAATCGAATTTATAAACACGAAATCGCGATTTAATTATAATTATTAATATATATATATTCTCTTTTATCACCAGTTTTGATTAGAGTAATAAAGGGGGGAACAAATTATATAGAATTTGGAAACACGATGTTCTCATTAATATCAGACTTATCATTTGATATAACAACTACGTAATGACTGCCTATATTTTTAAATTTCAAGTGTGTGAAATTGAAGTGTTTGACATACTTTTTTGGCAAGAAAACTGATATAAAATTATAAAATTTAACTTATATCAATTGGTTTCTACTTTTCTCCAAAGTTTAATAAACATGCTTTGCTTATATTCTGTAACTCTGTAACATCATAAAGTTGTGTCTATTTATATTGACTATTTTCTCTGTTGCTCTTGTAATCTCACTGATATAATATAATATGCCTTGTTGTATTCATTACTACTGTAAGATTTTCATACTCATGCTTTCATGTATACATGAACTGAGCTTAGTAAAATAAACTTGTAAAATAAAAAATATTTGCCTAGGTGTGACAATTCAATTAATTAATGTTAACGCACTTCGAATAGTGCGATAATTAAATTAGTCGATAGATATGCACATTTGATTTAATCAACACCTATTATGTTGGTGGGTGTTGTATAAACTGATCAGTTGCGTATATTGCTATTTATTTTTGTCCTGTTCTGTTTCATGCAAAGTCGTAGTGTAAATTATTATAATTTTATAAATCGAGTAATAACAATAATAAATATATATATATCCATATATTTGATTAAAACGAACTTAATGGATAGTGCCGTATTTTCTGTTCTGTTGCTAACTTTTGGACAAATATTGAAAAAAACTTTAATTGATACGCTTTCAATATAAAATGTTCTTACTATAGCTAGGAGGTTGTCCACTAAGATAGTGAAAGTTTTTTTTTGATTTCTTACAAAATAAAGAAGTTAAGGGGGTGGCCGTGTTTTCCATTTTGGTCGTAATTTTGATAATAAAACGGTCCTATTTTAGACAATTTTTTATAATCTTCTAATTCAAATAATTTCAATTTAAGCTACGATGGTGCCCTCTAATATGCAAAAAGAATGTTTAAGCTATCTTAAAAAATAAAGAAGTTAAGAGGGGTGGCCGTGTTTTCCTTTTGGTCGTATTTTTTTCAAAAAACGGTCAGACTTTTAGACCAAAATTTTATAAACTTCTAATTCAAATAATTTGAATTTAAAACTTGTTTAGGAAAGCTACGAGGTTGCCCTCTAATATGCAAAAAAAATTAAGATATCTTAAAGAATGAAGGTTAAGGTGGGTGGCCACCGTTTTCCTTTCCTTTTTGACCGCAATTTACGACTTGGCCGCGTTTAAAACCTCGCCTGAAATTGAATTCATTATTTGACAGAGAAATGAAGGTCTATTATGTGACACAAGTGTTTAAGCAAGGTATTAACATCAAAACGATGCATATTTTTTTGTGTATACATATATGTAAGTATATAAGTATTCATTTTGGAATGTAAATAAACTTAAACAATTAAACTTAAACAACGTGTTTGTCAACATTTTCCAGGTAACAAATGTGATAATTGTCCAATTAAAAACATATTCGAGGGGTTGAAAAGTCTTGGTTTATTAGGGGTTGAAAAGTCTTGATTTTAACAGGGGTTGAAAAGTCTTAGGCTAATTAGGGGTTGAAAATGACAGTGGGGTTGAAAAGTCTTGGATATTTTACATTAGGGGTTGAAAAGTCTTGGGGTTGAAAAGTCTTGGGGTTGAAAAGTCTCGATACCCACTTATATATCTAACATATAATTTGAACATATATGGATATAAAAACAATTGAAAGCAATTAAACAACATAATATTAAAACTTGCAACATTCAATAGATTAAAGATGACTGAAGTAGTTATATATGTACGTTAATTAAAATCATAATTGGTCTAAGCAAACGATTAAAAAAAATTGAATGTAAAAGCTCTAAGACGCTAAAAAATACAATATCAGACATTTCTTATCCGAGTCTATTTTAAAACAAGTCATAAAACTGTGTAAAATAGTGAGTTTTGGTTTTTTTCTTGAACACATCTATAGACACTGACTGCTTAATATACAACGGCAGGTTATTCCATAATGTTGGTCCGATTGTGCAAAAACTTCTATCATTAAACCATGTTCTCTTGTTAAATGGTACATCATATCTGATACCAGGGTCACTAGCTGACCTTATAATCCTTGTCTACGACTAACACTTTCAGACAATAACTGACAAATAAGCAGGAGCCCGACCAGTACCACAGTTGAACATAACTGTCAATATCTTGAAATTGATTCTAGCCTTAATTGGCAGCCAGTGCAGATCATACAGAGCTTGCTTGGCACCGTCATATTTGCCTCGGCTAAGAACTAATTTTGCGCACATATTTTGAATGCGCTGCATTTTGGTTAACTCTATCTCAGAAATACCATACAATATAAGGTTACAGTAGTCCAAATGAGAAATAACAAGTGATAGTACAAGGATTTCGGTTGCTGCTCTGGTTAAATATGTTCTTATACACTTAACCCTGAAAAGTTCAACATTGCAGTGCGGCATTTACGCTTCACATGTTCCTTAAAGGATAAGATTTCGTCAAGAAAGGCACCTAAGTATCTAATGCAGCTTTCTCGGTGTACAGCATCACCAGCAATATCTATATTTGTAGTAACACACTTATTAAGTTGAGCCTTACTGCCAAACATAATGAATTCTGTTTTGGAAGTGTTCATTTTTAGTTTGTTTGCGTTCATCCCCTTGTTGATCGTAACTGCACATGCTTCTAGTTCGTGAATATTTTGCTGTTCATGTATTGGAGACGCCGGACTAAAGCATTGGTGGGCGATATGCTCATCAACAAACCCGTACACTGAAATCGACGGGGGAATGACATCATATAGAGTACCAGCATAGGTCAGGTATAGCCAGGGACCCAAACAGCTTCCTTGGGGAACACAACATTCTAATAGAGACGTATTAACACTGACTCTACAATTCCGTGGTCTTAGATACGACTCTAGCCAATTCAGTGCAGTACCACACATACCATACTGATTATGAAGTACGTCTATCAAAATGTCAATAGCGATCAAGGCTGTGACTTCTTGTCTTTCCATTCCACCTAGAATATCATTGACAATTCGCAGAAGTGCCGATTCACAAGAATGATGTCGCCTATAGGCTGACTGATATTTTGGTAGGAGGTCGTGTTTGTCTGCGTGTGCGTTGAGTCTTAGCCGAACAGCTGTTTCTACAAGTTTTGATAGACATGATAGATTACTCACTGGTCTGTAGTTTGCAAGCTCTAAATCAAGCCCAGCTTTCTTAAGAAGAGGTCTCACAATAGCCTGTTTAAATTTGACCGGAAATACACCATGTTTAAGAGATAGATTCACTAATGTTGTAATAGTTGGCAACAGGTTACTCAGGTATTGTTTCAAGATGTGTGTTGGCAGAACATCTAATTCAGATGATGTTGTATTGAGTTCGCATATAAGCTTATTTATTTCATTTTGGCTTAACTCTTCAAAATGTTTAATATAACTGTCAAAGAATAATACCTCTAGTCCACATATATTGAGATTAAGTTAATATGTCACTTATAATTTCGTATTATGAAGTTGATGATGATAAAACGAAACATTTTCGCGTTTTTTGGTGGTAAATCTTTCTCATTTTAGCGTACCCCGAGAGCTTATATTATGTGTGCGTGTGTCTGTGTATAGATGATTGTGTTTGAAAACGTTTTATATTAAATTGATTTTGTCATTTTTAGTTGTTACATGTATTAGCTGTGAGATGTTTTATTGGTCTATGATTCACAAAAAACTGCAGTTTTGAAAGAAAAGTAGATCTATGTTGCTCACTTGAAGTTGCTGAGCATGTTAGACTGGTTAGTTTATACTTATTTTATACAATATATGAATTGTAGTGTCAATCTTTTCACTCTTGATGACTGCTTTCTAGACAGCATTACTAAATAGTTAGAAATTTAATTAAATAAGTTTCACAAAATAATGGTCTTAGTAGTACTTTATGCCTTGTAGTCATACTCCCTCAAATATTGTTTATCAATTTGAAAACTAGAATCATCATGTCGATTGGTTTGTCGGTCCAATATATAACATATGAATTGTCCAGCTTGTTTTGTAGCTGATTAACTTATGCCTTGAAGTACAGTTCAATAGTTGAATTCAACGTTTGCAAATGCCATATTATATATGTAAGGATAACATAGACCTAGATAATTAGTTAACGTAATTTATGACAACATTTTATTTTCCAAAGTGAGCCTAATAAGCGTGTAAAACGGAAATTGTATAGCATAGAAAGACTTATCGGTCACCATCGCTATTATTTTCCGAACTGCTGATTGATTGATTGATTGATTTACGCAATACTTAAGACGAAATTAAGTGTCTATGTTTAAAATGACAAATCAAATAAAAACATTATCCTTTAAATATATGAGATGGCAAGAAAAGAGAGGGAGAGGCACATGGGGAATATTTTCTGGAGACGCTCCTAATACACGGTAGTGTATGAGTACATATGAAGTATAAAATTATAACAAAAACTTCTCTGATATTTAAGGTATTGAGTATATATGTAACTTGGAAATAACCACAGTGAATTTTAACAAAAAATCTCTAATGTATTAGGTACATTGTATTGAGAATATAGATGTAGCCTGGGAAAAGCATCAGTATTTATAACAAAAACTAGTCGAACCACCCAATCAAAGATGATCAAGCCGACAGTCTTCTAACGCTTTCAGCGCTTTGATTCCTGTATCAGATGACAATCGTGGAAGAACATTAACAGTGTTTTTAACATCTAATGAAACAAGTACAATGTTTCCATTTACGAGATATTATTTTCCAACATTTGCATGATGAAGCCGCAGAAATAGTAGTACAGGAGCCAGTAACAACTGTTCAAGAAAATTCAGGTCTTCAGTGGACCCTGGTCTGGGAATGTCATTTTATTCAGAAAAGAACATGATGGTACTTTGTTGTTCTTCAAGTAAGACAAACATGTGTTACATATCCAATATTCACTTAACTCAACTGTATTTTGCCTCTCACAAGTAATGTTGCTCTTCTTCATAACCTCACTTATCATTTATTTTACAGATTGTCCTCTGAAATTACTTTCTGTCTTACTAACACTGTGTCTATACCAAAGCTGTTTACACAACTGACACACATTCACTGGACCAAAACTAACTGTTTTATTGAATTTCTCTATGAGCATATCTCTGTCTGTACATGTTTCTCTTCTTGTTGTCTCTTTGTTTGATTTTCTGCATTTCTGTAGTTGTCATCTTTTCTCTTTTCACTTCTGGTTTTAATTCTTTTTTTTTCATTTTCCGCATTTCTATAGGTATCATCCTGTTTTTTTCTCAGAACGTTTTAAATTTTCTGCATTTCTTTAGTTGTCATCTTTTCTCTTTTCGATTCTTGTTTTAATTCTTTTTTCATTTTCCGTATTTCTATAGGTATCATCCTGTTTTTTTCTCAGAACGTTTTATAGTTTCTTCTTTTCTGTAGTTGTCATCTTTTCTCATTTCACTTCTGGTTTTCCTCCTTTTTTATTTTCATGATGTCTGTAAGGTTCATCTGCTCTTCTTTTCTGTCTGAGTTCATTCTCACGCTGTCTAAATTCTGGAGTTTGTCTTTATTTGGGCTTTGCTGTTTTTTGTAAATACTGATATGTTGGTTTATCTCGCAATCACTAGTATTTTTGTTGTGTTGAAGTCGATTCCTCTGGTCCTGAAAGTATGAACTTAGCAGTGAGGAGTATTCTGTGGTTGGAAAAACTGTTACTTCACCATTTATCAAACACTGGTGAAAATGGGAAAGCATTCTAGCGGTTACAAAATTACATTTGTGTGGATCTATGTTGTTCCGGAGGAAATCTGCATTTACTACTACAAATATTCCACAACGTGCAGTGGGCCCTTGGTGTTGTGGTCTGGTGTACTGAACACCATTAATGTCAAAGTCTTCATAGAGTGAACTTAGTTGTGGGATGACTTTGTTTAAGTGACTTTGATTTGGTAAACTATCGAAACGATTATGTTTTGATGTTTTCTTGTCGACAAAGCCTAATGTCCTGCAACATAATGCATATGAACTGCTGTAACATTTCTAGGAATGTTCATAGGTATCTCCTGTCCATCAGTCACTTGTGAGAACAGGTAGGGTGGCGTTAGCATTCCATAGTGACACTGGTACTGCGCATTTGGAGTTGACATGTGTAGTCTATTATTTGAATATTTATTTCTCCACGGAGGACATCATCCATGTTCATTCCAATGAATGAGTATTCATGTACACCAACACACTGAAATGACAATAAAAAGTAAATTAAACAAGTTACTTGAGCATTGCAAGCAACACAGAAGTCCCCTACCAATTAAAGCATTGTCACAAGAAGAATTTTGTTTTTAATGTGTATGTTCTGTTGCCATGGCTATCATTTCTTATCCACCATCAAAACAAAATTGCTGTTTATGTATTTATATAAGTACTCTATCTTGAATATTTTTTAAATGAGTAATTGTGACTCCCAATTACTATGTGCAATTTTCACCGTATTGTTTCAATATCCTTGTTATCATGGCAACTATAATTTTTTGTCTAGATGAGATACAAACTGATATGCATACTGTCTACTTCATAAAAATTAAACTGGAATTATTCTTTATATACCATTTCAGCCTTGGAATATGAACTTGCATGCCAGTTTGAAAGGTGCTCTGGTGTGGACCCAACTGGTCTTCTCCCTGTAAAACAGAAATAATATAAATTGTGGAAATTACACTGTTGAGAAAAATTGTGATATGTGTATATATTGACAAATGTTTCCAATGTTTAATTATGTACATTGAATGTAGGCCTTTGAAGCAGTGATCCCATGTAAGTACATTTCTTGCAAGATTTTTTGTGAGTCTGATTTGTTATTATTGCACAAAGTCAAATCATACTTTTTTGCAACATGACACATCTGTGTGGAATTCCTCATAACATTTAATCCATAATATTCTGGATATTCAATGTAACACCTCTGCATAATATACCTGTCTTATGTTGACTATGATAAATTTCTGCTGAACCTGGAGCTGGGACACCAAAACCATATCATTTTGCTTGAAAACAATTACCCTACTTTGCATAATTGAGGGCACTTACCAGTTGTGCTGTTTTTGCTTCATGAGCATCTGATGGTAGGTGATGTGTCGTCTGTTTTACACTAGTTGTGGTTGGCTGTGGTAAATCATTGATAGCGGAATCACAAGATGAACATTTCTTTGAAGTGGATTGACCGTCCCTCGGCTGGATGTAAAACATCAGACAAGTACTAACTCAAGCAGAATCATCCAATACTTGTAATGAAATGTTGGCCCCTCAAAATACAGTGATTAAATGTCAGACATGTTGCGGAAATGTTACACAAGACACAATATTGTTTTCTTTTTTATTCTTAAACAATTATTTATTTATTTGAATTATAATACTGGGGCCGATTACTCGAAACTACTTCATCTTCTTATAACTGGATAAAGCTAATCTCTTTACTTTTGATCATGTATAAGTTGTGTTATGCTTACTTTTAAAGACTGTTTTGACTATTCATAGAAGACAATATTATTAAAATTGCAATTAGCAATTTCATTGCTCGAAATAAATTTTAAGTATGTTTTTGAGTACTTAAGCCTGTTAAGCTTAATCTTGTTCGAGATCTTTTAAATCGTGGGATAAATGCAACACCGCTTCTTTCGCAAGTCCATTTGTTTAAATGCGTGTTGCTAGTAAATACTTTAGCATAATATGCATACAAACATGACTGTCTGATTCATTTTTAGTAATGGCATGTTCGTTCACTGTCATCTAACTGGAATTTAATTCCATTTTTATTTCAACAATCAAAAGTAAGCAAAGGTTATGTGTGCCATACAACATTAACCCAGATAAAACATGACAGGGTGTTAATATATGAATAAATTTGAAACTGCATTAGAAAAAGAGCAATACTTTATTTTGTTTTGGAAGTCTTGATGTTATGTTATAATACTGGTATTTTTTGTCAGGTAAATACTAGTATTTAACTATCGAGATTTTTTCACATTTCAGCTAATAATCAGCAAATTAGTCTAGGTAAGACTATGTGCACTTCCTTCTGAAAATTGTAAGTCATGGATAACAGACTTAACATTGCAAAATACGTAGAAAGTTTTCATATGAACATAATGACAAATAACACCCAGATAATAAAAAGATGAATATGAATTATGAAGAGTACAAGAAAGACAATATTGGTTCATTTACACCACAGACAGCTGTTTGCTACATAAACCACTTGTTTTACCTGGACAGAGATTCACTTCATCAATTAAAAATACGAAATGAGCCATCCTATTTAAAAAACATTAGCCTGGGCCCTGATGAACCTGCATGGACTTATGCTATTAGTTATAATATTGTTAAATTCTGAATGTCATTTTAGCATTTGTACATGTAAATTAATCTTATTTCCTATTGAGCCTATGAAGCAAAATCGACTATACACGAAAATTATGATTTTTTTAGAAAAGTAAGCATTTAACTCAGTAATTACATGAAAGCTGTACTATAAGTATAGACCAGGTGTTAATGGAAATGTTAATCTTCATGGTGATCAAAATACATAGTTTTTAACACTATATAAATAATCTAGAACAATTATATATGAAATAGCAACAAAGCAATATAATGTTTAAGGCAGTCATTAAGATGAGGTATGAAAAATGCATACTGTTTGTTGCATGCTATATGTTAACAACAATGTCATGTTAGTAATAAAATGGTTGAAATACTTCAACAGCAGTCAAACTGATATCTGAACAGTGACAAACAACGTATTGGTTTAAGTCCTGCCAGTCCTCAATTAGCTTGATATTCCTTCACCAGTGTTTGTTTTACTGTCCATAGCCATAGGAGTGCTGACAATGGGCGATTCCTTACTGACCAGATTATCCTCCTGCATGGTAGAAGATGATGCAACATTTTCCTCTAGCTCGAACATCTTGGCTTCTTCTCTTTTCCATGCTCAGCTGGATGTAAGTTTTTGGCTGCCATTGCCTTCTTGACTGAAGTATGCTTCTTACCAAACACTGACTTTTTTATCACAGCTGGTTTCTTAGATGACACTGGCTGTTTGCCGTTTGTATCAACTTGACTCTTTAGTGTGCTCGAAGCTGTTGGGTCAAAATGATCAATATCAAACATATCCTCAGCAAACAGTTCCTCCACTGTGTTTCTGCTGCTGTTCAGCTCGTCATCTACCTTCAAGAAAGAAGTCTTCATCTCATCCAGCTCCCACTGGAGCTTTTCCGTGGTTGACTGGACATCAAAGTAGTTCTTAGAGCTTGTTTGAAGGTCCTTCCCCATGGATCTGATTTTGCATTGGCTGTCCTCTAGATCTTGGTTGATCGTCTGTGCTTTCATCAACATGCAGTTTCTTTTTTGTGTCACATCCTCATTCAATGAGGTCAGCAGTTGCATTTTGTCATTGTTCATTCCACCAACAGATATGGTGGTCATCAGACCAGTCATCTGCAGCCCGATCTTTCTTAATTCCTCACACTCCTGCTTTATCTTATTCACGATCAGAAAATAGATGCCAACCGTGCTATAGGGAATCATGAGGCAGCTTAAGTTCATACAGTTTTGGCGAGTCTCTGTGTGTCCGCTGAAAGCAAGAGCAATGCGAGGTATATACTAGAAGCATGCATACTACATCGAGCCAAATATATAATAATTGCAGTAAATTTAGTGAATTACTTGACAGAAAGAGTAGTTACATTCAACATACCCCATTGATACAATAAATCATACAGTTAAGATATCCATGACATTTAACCACTGCAGAATATTCACAATCTGCTGATTATTAGTAGTTGTAGTTACATGCACAACATGCACCAAGTAAATAATGCATACGAAAGGAAATGCAAAACACTACAAAAAGCGGATAAAGACAGTGAGCGACTACACAAGGATGGAACTAGTACTATATTAATGGTGGATGTTCTGCAGTGTTACCCTCACACTCTCTAACAACTACTGTGAACACAGAATATGAAAATACATCTATATTAAATTATCCAATAGGTTGGTACAGAACATTTTGGTAAAATATTCCACATACCAAAAGTTTAAGAATGAAAATTCAAGTTATTTGGTACAGTTAGAGAATGCTCGCGGAGGTATGCGATGGAACAATCCAGCTTTCAAAGCTGTAACAATTAAAACGGAAAGGAACATGCACATGCTTAAAGTTTATTAATACCGAAGTACTTTGAAAGCTGCATTGTTTCAAACGATAACTGTTAAGAATCGAGACTTTAGATAAAAGAATATATCAGAAGAATTAAAACTAGAATGCGTCCATAGGACACAGATGCCCCCACTTGGAGCCTTTGTCACAAAGGCAAATGCTATTATTCTGCTCATAGTTTGTAAATGGATATAAAGATTACCAAGTGAACAACTGTACTAATTATGGTGATAAGTCAAGGGCCATAACTTTGTACTTGCTGGGCGTAACCATACATGATACCCCAGGTGCACAACTATACAGGTTGGTGAACATTCCTGTAACGTTTTATGACTCTAGCTCATATATTCTTGGAGATATGAGTGACGCAAGATTGCATACTCTGTAGGCAATGTTTTAACTAAGTCAAGGGCCATAACTGTGCATTTGCTGGGCACAGCCAAACATGAAACCCCAGGTACACAACTACATATGCTGGTGAACACTCATGTAAAGTTTTATGACTCTGGCTCATGTACTTTTGGAGATGTAAGTGACACAAGATTGCATACTCTGTAGGCTAAGTTTCAACTAAGTCAAGGGCCATAACTTTGTACTTACTGGGCACAGTCAAACATGAAATCCCAGGTGCACAACTTCACATGCTGGTGAAAATTCCTGTAAAGTTTAATGACTCTGGCTCATATAGTTTTGGAGATATGAGTGACAAAAGATTGCATACTCTGTATATTTTAAATAAGTCAAGGGACATAACTCTGCACTTACTGGACACAACCAAACATGAAACCCCAGGTGCTAAACTACATAGACTGGTGAACATTCCTGTAAAGTTTTATGACTCTGGCTCATGTTCTTTTGGAGATATGAGTGACACAAGATTTTGTGACGGACGGACAGACGGACAAGGGCAAATCTATAAGCCTCCCCCCCCTTTTCAGAGTGAGGGCATAACAAAACTGTACAAAATCAACGGGTTAGAATCACTAGAGTCATATTTCAAAGCATAACTTTCTTAATAGTATAATAGTTATCTTTCACAGTACCCATGTACAGATATGAGCATACAGATGCATACATATATAAAGAAAGTACTCACCTATGTATGTATGGCAGAACACGGTCACAATGCCAATCGTCAACCATCGGATGAAGACTGTTTGACTTAGAGAGCGGACAAGGCTAATTTGGCCAATTTAGGATAATTCAAGGGTCATTATTCCGAAGTGTCTGGGCCGATGTGGCTGGTTATCGATCTTGGCCGAGATATTATGTCCACAAACATTTCCAACAAGTTTGGTAAAGATCGGATAAAAGCTGTTTGACTTAGAGAGCGGACACTGTTAATTTGGCCAATTTTGGATAATTCAAGGGCCATAATTCCGAAGTGGCCGGGGCGATGTGGCTGGTTATCGAACTTGGCCGAGATATTATGCCCACAAACATTTTCACCAAATTTGGTAAATATCAAATGTGGACTTACTTACTTACTTATATAATCATACGCCAAGGAGTGAATGTAAGTGACACCCGAGTGTTGATTTACAGCGCCGATAGCAAAACGTAGGTTGAACTTTAGTGAATTTTCATGAGAGCTCCCAAGCCGCCCTAAACAAAAGCGTCTTATATCTGCTGATACAATTGGTACTCTGTAAATGTCCACTTTACCCATTGAACATCGAAATATAAACATGTGCATGAACTCGATAATAATGCACCAACTGAGTACCAAGCGTCTTATGACAATCTTATTCACAACTGGCCAATCATGTATCAACAAGCAATATTGGTCGGTGCTTTGTTTACAATATAATCACGATAATTGAATTACATCTGTTTGGTGGATGTGTTTTCCTTGCATCACGATTTGTAAACATTAAAATTTAACGCTTTAGGTTTATAAATAATACAGGCCCTGTATCTGGTGCCATCAGCGTCGTGTCAATAGTATTATGTCGATAGAATTCGATACAATCCAAAGTATTCTCTTTTTAGCTACAGACGAATCACTTGAATACAAAAACATATTTAAAATCATTCGATCTCTTACTTTGAAAATAATAAAAGGAAGCATATCATCCAATGATGTAAATAAAAACAATTTCAATGTTCAGTTAAAAGGAACAATATATTCCCAGCTGTCATTAAAAACCGTCAGAAATCATTCTGAAATCTGACACATTGAAACTCATAAAACTGCTGTCATTATCATTATAAACAAACAGTTTGTTCTTCTAAAGTTTGCTATGTCATTCAGTTAGAATTATTTTAAGCCATTTCTAGCCAATAAAACTTCTGTGAAATCTGTCTTAATGGTTACATACTGGTTCCATTCATCATATAGTTCCGGTTTACACGAAAAGGATCTTATACTAAAAGCTTTTTTACTTTTGTTTAGTAGTAGTAACGATCGGATAAGACTAAACATCAAGGCGCGTGTCATTTATGCTTTATAACTATGAAACACAAATGCGTGCTCAAATTTAAAGGATTCCGAAATCACCGTATAACTTTTATTTAACTTCGTCTCTAGCACAGCTCGCTCGTCATTCATGAGTTCTTGCGCTGCTTCTCGTAATTTATGTACAAATATGATTTGTTTCGTTGTTTACAACTAGAAATATAGACATTATTCTTTGTTGCTGTTCTTTGGAGGAATACAGCATTGCTCTTATTCGATCTTCCGTACGTATGTCAAAAGCATGAGTGTTCAAATCCATATTACCATTTGAAGAAAATTTCATTGTTTTCATTGAAAATCGAAATAGTTTTTACTAAAAGCTTCGCAATTTTCCCTAATTTTTTTCAAAAATTAAAATGTGACCAGATATATGGTCGTTGGTTATTTGATAATGTTGTACACAATGGAAAATGCTTCTTCAATCCAGTAGACTAGTTTGTACACATATAGTGCATAGTAGAAAAGTATTGCTGGAATAATATTATTCAGGCATTCTGAGTTTTAATGGACATACATGCGGCAACGGATGATACTTCCGTTTATTTTGAATAGATATCCATTTTATAAAACGGTCACTTAACTACATGCATAACTAAACTGCTGGACTGGCAATGCCATATGGCAGTTATATTTGGGCAGTTTTGTCCAATAGTTTATTGTCACTTGGACAAAACATTACGATAGTGCAAATGATTTATTTATACAAATTAAATAAAGAAGTCCACCAACAATGCACATCAAGCCCAAAAGCGCCTTGGTATATAAAACATGCATGTACATACGTGAAAATAATAATATGGTCAAAATAGACAAAATACACAAACAAAAATATCCGGGAGATAAACGAAAACAAATGCTCAAGACGACGAACACATTACAATGCATCTAGACCATTGACACACAAAACAGTGAGATACAACGAGCCTAACAAACATGTACTGTTAAAAGCCAATAAAACTGGCGAATCTGTGAAGATCATAACAATATGGGCAAAATACAAGGATGTACGCCATCATTCTTTTTTCGGGTTCATGATTGATCGCAATTATGGACTCTTCAACCCGTTCAGTCTTCATACAAGCACATAATGCGCTTCTATCTGCTTGAATCTCAAACTCAACACCAAATCCCTCACAATTTACTGCAGTTACGCACTGTATAAAACAGCTAAGACAACATTCGTTGCGTGTTGCAATCTTCTGCAGTCATTGTACCACTAACACGTTAACATACGCCCCTTAAGAGAATAAGTTACCATCAATCAGACAGACAGGAAGCATCACTTGTGGTAACGAAATTGACATTTGGTTTATTCACATTTTGCTGTCACACGTTTGTCATTTTAAATGGGTTTTTTCAAAACTCGTTTTGAAAATGTCTCACTACGAAATACTTGAACCGATACGCAGAATTTGTAAATTGTGCAACTGTTATTCGATAATTTGTAAAGCTCTTAAATATACAAATGAGCACTGCTATAGGATTTCCAACCTCTTCTATAAGTGACGTCTTTTCAAGAAAACGCAACATGTGATGTCATTATTTGCAAGCAGGAAACAATATTTACTCCACATGATCTCTTCGATTTTATATTGCCATATGGGGCAACTATTGCTTACTGTCAGTACATGGTGACGTCACATGTGACGTATTCTGGAAATGACGTTACTTAAAGAAGAGGTTGGAAATCGTACAGTGGCGCTTTAATTATATGTCGCACTAAATATTTCAGCTACCATGTATTTGAGCACGAATAGTGTCTCATACATGTAACTACAACGGGATATTTTACTCTGCTCTAGTTTTGAATCCATTACAACGTAGAAATGAAACAACGTACGCCTGTAGAATGTGGAATGTATTTCCATGATACTAAATTATTTCTAGACAGCCCTACGATAAACAAGTTACTATATTGAGCTGACGTTCCTCAAATACAAGCACCAACACTTGCATGTGTAACGTATACACATTATACTATTCATAAGTTCGTTAAACTGCTTATAGTTTAAATGCGTGATTTTCCTCAATAGAGTCTCCTCGTGATGCTAATGCCTAATATACGTTATAACATCGTTTATTATTAAGGACTTAATGCATATTATTTCTTCGTCTTTTTACATCGTTATTACAAAATATATATCTATATATGTATATGTGTGTTTGATAAGGATTCAGCTCCAATATAAATTATAACTTTTCTATCGGTGTTAAATATAACAATGTGTTTAATGAGAACCATTGTGCTTTGTCCTTTTGGCACCAAGCTTTGTTATCGCGTATTTTATGTCACTTGTGGTAATGTTTTGAAAATATACTGTACATGACTAATGTCAATATAGCGTGTATATTGCTTATTTATACCGTTATATCTATAATCTACCCCACAAATAGAATTTATATTGCACGTTGTTTCAAATGTTTCACCGTAAATGTTTTTTATACTATCTGATGGATATTTATTTTAGGATTTGATGTGTTGCACTACCTCACTTTGTATACAGCATGTTAAATAAACTTGTAACGTCTTTACTTCGACCAGATTTACAAATACCACAAGAAGACAGACATTCAATGAAGATAGCTCGCAGACAATCATACATTATTTCACGCGTATAAATCTGATGCTCCTTCAGTAAGGCGTATGCAAATATGAGGCTCATTCTTGTTTACTATTATAGACATAACAGACACATGGATTGTTTTATGGTTAGTATACTTAAACATCGCATTATGAAACGGTACACACGACTGTTAAACATGAGAACGTGTTCGTTTTTGTGCAGTGTTTCACTTAAGGTTTTTGGTATGCTAATTTCGTATAATAGAATAAATGGAATCGGAAAACACATTACAAGAAGACGCAGCACATGGTTTGACAAAAAACGCTGATTGTTTCAATGCATTGCTAATGCCTTAGTCACATTTCCAAAGGTCGCCGGAGGATTTTTGAAGACCGCAGGGTTTCACCGATGTCTTGGCGGTTACCGGTGATAAATCCTTGATGTGGTCACCGCACTACCGGTGCCCCACCGGCGATTGGACGATATTCGGCCGAAACGTGTGCTGGACTGGCATCGGCCGGCTACCAGTAGATATCAAAGGATGTCATTCCGGGTTTCTGCTTGTCCCCGTCAGGTATTCTACGCCTATTCTATGGAATGCATTTGAAGGAGGAAAAAGAGGATGACGAGTATACTGTGATGGCGCATCCACCGCCACGCCTGAGGCTGGTCATGCTTCGGCTGTAGCTTCCGACATCACTTCAACGTTGTCTTGGCAGTTTTGCTTGCGGAAGAAGAGAGGTTGGCAAGACAGGGCAGACGATGGTGGGTCTGACCCTCGAAATACGTCTTATGTTTTGACAGTACGGGACACTGAAGGCAGATTTGAAGAGGGGATCATCAGGGTGACTTCAAGGGCTTCCTGCGAATGGAACCAGCCATGTTCCATGAACTGCTGCAGCGTGTTGGTCTACGAATTTAAAAGAGTGTCAAGTGAGTATAAACTCTCCCGAATACCATTTTAAATTAGAAGGATAGACGCCTACAGTTTTTTTATTCATATTAATACAATGTGTTATTCATTTATTAAGTATTAATTATTCAATCGAGCAACTTGAGAAACGGTCTGATCGAAACACATATGACAATGACACTAGCAACACTTCTACATATGATTACTCGACACCAAATTCTAATGAATCAGCTGCTCAAAATCCTCGTGTAGAAAAAATTGGCAATTTAATCATGCATAGCTTAAACTATGCGAATAACTTTGAACATTTAGATTCTAACGTTCAAACTGAAGTAGCAATTCCAGCAAGTGAACTTGAGGAAGTCCCGTTCTCTGATTATGGCGATACATTGCCAGACCTATATTTTGATCCTCCATTGGAGTCAAGCAATTCATCTGTTGATAGCAATACTGATGCCATAAACCATAAAGAGGTTGTTGAAACTAAAGTACAAAGCACAATGTCGTCACAAAACGACTACGCATGGAATGTAAACCATACAAAGGGATGCACTAGTTGACGGCAAATAGGGTCTTTACGTTTGCAGAGCAGAACATATTCTGACACCTAAAAATTGTTTTAAGCGCTGTAACAAATAAGATATTAAACTATGAACTATTATTTCAGAGACTGACAGGAAAGAAATACTCATTTGCTTTTGGAGCAACATGATGTGGACGAAAGAAAGGTATATGTATACTCGTTTGTAGTATCAGGGGCAGTCAATGAGAAGAATGTAGAATACAACAGAAGCTTCACTATATTCTAAGGGTAAAAAAGCAGCGGATATGCGTCTGCGAACACGTGTTTCTATCGACGACTGGAATCGGAGAAAATACTGCGAATGGCCGAGTGGACAGCTCAAATTCTGGTATTCATAAGAAGCCGACATAATCAGGTATAATTAGAAAGTAATTTCGATAAAATCTCCCCGTCACAAATCATACAAGCAGATTAATTTCGTACAAATAATATCACAGACAGACACATACAGCAGAATAAATATTACGGAACGGCAGTGAGAGCACATGCACATAATATCACAGACAGGCAAATAAAGCACACGCACATAGAATCACTGACCGGTAGATAGAGCATATCAACATCCTACGATCCAGAGAAAAGGTCATTCAACTATCATCAGCACATTTATGCAAGCAATAAATTTATAAATGTCTAAAAGATTTATACAAATGTACTCCAAATTATTATATTTTTAATCTAAATGCAAAGCAAAATATCGTAGCGCTGATTACATTCTGATCTAAACGGCTTTCCATAGTTAAAAACCGACAATACCTCTACGGTTATGCGTCATTAACATACCATTAAACACATACAATTAAAACTACTGAATACTATATGAAAATATATAGAAAAGTAGCTGCAAAAAACAAAACGTTGAGTTTTCCATTATGGTACTTTGTTATATTTAATACTGTCAATGAACGGACTGGTACTTGACCTGAAAACATCTTCGTGCAGCAGTCTAATCCTGCTCAATAACAAACATCACGGAATAAGCCAAGAAAGTCAGTGATCATAAGCCGAAAGGCACACAATCGTATTTTTGATAAACTAGAATTTATGGCTACCAAGAGAGCCTCCGTAATTCTGTTTGACGCATGTTTATAACATATTTAGGAATTCTAGTCTCCAGAAGGAAAGCCTCTTATATAACACTAATGATGATTAATTATCGAAACATGGAAAATTTAGGAATATTTGTCCTTCTAGAACATCGAATGCATTTAGATACTGTTTGATTATTTATTCTTCAGAATTAACCTGAAGCCTGAAAAATGACTTAATTCACTGCATAGTTAAAACATGAAGCATTTCTGTAACTTCCTTTATGTACCCTTGGGCCTCCTCAAATGCCTTTGGTTTTCCTGGAGGTCTGTGTGGAGAGACACTGTATTATGTATGTGGTGGTCACTGTAGCAGCTTATTCTCTCTCTTTATTAGGTAAATATAATCTATAAATATATCGGTTATACGGGGAAACTGAGAACCAAAGCCTACAATAAATATATTAATCATTAGACATCGAAGCATTTAGGAAAAAAATTATGTTAATGAAGATTCGTCGTCGCTCCTTTGTTTCACCGGTGCCTGAATTGAAAGATAATTAGTTGAATGCGAAAATTAATACAGAAATAATTAATTTAGATATTCTGAAGTAAAGTGAACTTAATCTAATTACACTTGTCCCATTTTTTCCCCGATAACAAGATGACAAATAACCTGTGAAATTAGGTTGCATGACCAATTATTATAGTTATTACAGCCCTTACTTCCCTAAAAATGGCTGTAGTATGTCTATTGAGTACGCGGCGTTTTCCTATTAGGACGTTTTAACAGCTTAGTACGTGCGTATTTGGTAAATAAGTCAGTATTACATGAAAGCGACATCACTTCGAAATAGTGTGCACAAACGGTACCAATAAAATATTTCTATTCAGTACATTTAAAGTCACAAATTAGTTGCATCTTTCCGTACTCAATCAATAAACAGATTTCTCTTGTAAACATTGTCGTATTCCTGTGGTGAGTTCAAAAACAATATGAGTGCAGAAATGAACTTTGATTTGATAAAGAAAAAGAATGAATTAGCAGAACTACCGTCTAAAGATGTCGGTAGATTAACTGAGCCTGAGAAAACTGGAATACTTAAAACAAGAAATATATTGTTTAAAAAGCTAAACGGCATAATATATAGAATGATGTCTTTCTGTATGTTAAATCAAATTATGTTTTTTGCAACATGTTGAAAAATAAATCATTACAAATAATTAACTCGGATCTAGACTATATATACAAAATGTATACTTTATTCATGGACTGTCTTAGCAGCGTCATTTGATACATGCTCAAACATATTACATTGTAACTACTTCCGGTAAAACTCGAACTGCTAACGAACGCACATCATACGGAAACCTCGTTTGGTGCCTTTTGGGTGAACGAAACCCCCGTTTGATGCCTCTTTGGTCAAATTTAAATATGCCCGCTTCGAGGAGAACATATGGTTGGTCAAACATGTAGGTCAATGTAATACATGACATAAGAGCAACTTCTAAACGGTGAAAATAAAATGAGAAACGTGTGGATATAGGTACCTGACACGCTGGAGGAGTACGTTCCAATTTATTTCGTCAATACACCAAATGAGAATAATTATAAGCAATGACAGAAAGTTGTGACGTCAAAATGTTCCCATAAGATCATGACCAAACAAATACATTTCAACAAGCAAGAGGTGCCCTACAAGCCTGCGTAATTATTTCACTTTATATAGTGTTCAGGTTCTTATCTGCCCAGTTTCGGTCTATTGTTGCCAGCTGTCTTGACTTGTCCTGTGATCTTTTCTATCCATTAATCCTCCCTTCACTGTTTGTCCTCTTTGATTCTGCTAGTTATGTCCTCCTTCGAAGAATAGAGGGCATATTGGTTTGCACATGTCAGTCGGTACGTCTTTCCGTCCGTAACCTTTTCATTTCCTTCCGATCAATAAATCAAGAACCCCATTAACCTATCATCCTCAAACTTGGTCTACACATTCATCTTGGGTAGCAGATGAACCCTATTAATTTTGGAGTCACTTGGAGTCACGGGGTCAAGGTCACAGGGGGTATTATGTTTTACAAACATCTGTTTGTTTTTCCTTATGTTCTACCAGTCCATTCCTTGCGCCTCTGTTCCCTAATGTATGTACCCTTTGGCCTCCTCAAGTGCTTTATGGTTTATGGATTGTTGTTTTCCCGGAGGGTCTGTGTGGGGAGGCACTGTCTTTTATATGTGGCGTTAACACTGTAACAACTTAATCTCTCTCATTTACAAGCTTTTAAAAGCGGGTCGACAAGAGCAAACAACCATTGAAACCTAACCTAATAACAATAACCCAATAACATATGATGAATTTCATCTTTTGTGTCTGATAGTTTGCTTATTATCTGCGGAGCACTGGGACGTTTATTAATGATATTTCATTTGGCTTGAGATTTATTATCTAAGGCGATACATCCGGAAATGGTCATTTGATATGACAGCTAATCAGCAAAGAGAGTTTGAGAGAAAACACATTGTTTAACATTGTTAAAGTAAGAATGTGAACGTTTACTGTATTATTGTAACAAATAAACCTGTCAACTTAAAATTTTGTATTTAAATACAGAACTTTCACTAAAAAGAACATAGGGTAAATGCATCTAGTATTTCACGCGTGCACGCCAATGAACGAACTATTTCTTTAAACCTATTTTAGGGTTTCACATCAACTGCTGTGATTTGAGGTCAGAAGTTACAAAAACTACAAAAGTTAAACTTGATTCATGCCTCAAATTAAACATTGTCCAGTGTATTCTAGTTAGGTTTTAATTTCCATGCAGATTAATTTTGATTTTTCTTCTATTTTACGTCAATAAAAATGGGTATCAATATTAGATCTTAACTTTAAGTGTTTTATAACGTACAATTTAGAAAAAATATATTAATTGACTCATTCCTAACATTTTGTAAATTTAGATAGGGTGATGTCCGTCTATAAACTAATTGAGTGCAGTATCTAGAACTTCAGGAACGGCAGACAAAACCAAGAACGGGCGTCAATATAGGTGATGTGCAACAATATTATACGTTCAAAATGCACAGCCACATTAAAAGCACAATATATAGTTCTGTGTTAGTATTTATGGTGGATATATCTGTTACCACATGATCAAATCTCTGGCAACCTTGATTACATTTCGTCCCTTCAGACGTTTTTAATTAATTAAGCAACTGAATACATGTCATGTGTATTGTTAATGTTTAACATAAAGTTAGGCAATTTCTAAAGATTGATATCACTAACACAGTATTATATAGTGCCAAAAGAGAACAGTGCCCATCTCAATATAATTCACCGTCATGCTCTCATACGCATTCCTGTCAGGCTGGAACAAAACGAATTCAAGTATATGAGGATACCAGTAAAGACTTGATTAGCTAAATGACCACGAAACTGACAAATTGAATTACCATATCGAAGTCCATCCTCTGGATATTTTATTTGACCGCTTTGGCGATTGTTGAGTGGTAGAATACCGCATTAAACGACATAAAAACAGATATTCATCGAAGTAGAAAATTGTCGGAGTTACTGCGATGTCTATGGTAATAATGTGGCGATGCAATATCGCTTAATAATGGCTCACGTTATTATTTTTTCTAAACACTATTTTGTTGTTAGAACATTAGTTGATTACCAGTGTAATGGCGAGTGTTTTAGGCCAGATGACACTTGTTATGCATAAATGACAATGGTGTATGCATCCGATATTCACAAATTATCATTAGGAATATTACAATTTAAAAACTACAAGTGGTTGAATTAATTCCGTGGTGTACATAAACGCATAAGAAATGAACGGCGGTTTTAATTCCGTTCCATCACATATTTTTATAAGAACGATGGCGTTACCTTATAAATATATATAAATAAACATTCGGTTATTGTGTACGTAATCTGTGACATGCATTACTGGTGTATGTCTATTGGTTAATTTTTAGTGCACATGGTCCTTCGAAATGTCGACCTTTTTATTTATTTGTTCGACAGTTTTCATAGATACTTGGTTTAATACTGTATAATTGAATATTTTCGCATATCAATGGGTACGCGAATCGGCGATGTTCTGACAGAAATCTTCGCGAATTGCCTAAATGAGTATCGTTATCGTTCAAGGGTGAAGTATGTTATATATCCCTTTCCCTGTGCAATTCTTTCACTTTATATAGTGTTCAGGTTATTTCCTGCCCAGTTCGGCCTATTGTTGCCTTCTCTCTTGATTTGTCCTGTGATATTTTCCATCCACGAAGTCCCCCTCCTTCACTGTCCTCTTTGATTCTCCTAGTTATTCCTTATAGTCTGCTGGGCCATTCATTGCATTTACTGTAATATCAGGCTTTAAATATGATATAGCAACTAACATCTAGTGGTTGCCGAGCATGTGGTAGTAAAAAAAATGCTGTATGTTTAATCGCCGATTTCATTCTGTTTAAATTAACATGGGATGCATGATCATTATATATTGACAGGATAGGTCATTTTTATCACCTGAACCTTTCTGAACATATTTTAGGAGACGTTTTTCCATAGTGTTTGACATTCCGGATTCTGACATCTCATACGCAGAATTACAAGCACCTTTCAAGAGATCATCATTGCTCCGCATGTCCCTAAAGAAATAAAAATGAGCTAAAACAGTTCCAGCAGCATTGATGCATACGTGTAATAATTGTGGAATTAAAATAGTGTACATTACTTGCAGGCTATTACTTATCACGGCCCGTGTTGCGGTTGATGACCAGTTTCGTCTACATTGTCAGTCAGTTGAGGCTTTGTCTTGAGACAATTCTGGTCCAGCATCACACTCAAATTAGGGAAATATGACGCAATAACGTCTTGGGTAATTGCGGATGCCTGTTTAGATGATAATGACCCTAGTTTAATGACTTTTGAGCGATGATCCCATCTTTTCAGAAAAGCATAGAACAAATTAGCACACAGCGACTTTCCCTTTTCAAGTTTTCCAAGTTTTATTGTCATTTCAGTTGCTAAAACATTCATCCGAGACTTGTTTAAACCATAGTCCACTTTAACAAACTCATCAAGATTCCTCTTCATCAGGTGATAACAGATATGATTTTCCACACAACGAATCTATATGAACCTTGCCCAATACCTTTCCTCTCAGAGTTTGTGCAGGCAAGTCGTGCAGCTCTTTCTGGTGGAATGTTATTATTCTTGATACATCGTAGGCTCTCTACTGTTCTCTACTGTATTGCTTAGATCGTTTCTTTGGGTGTGCCAGAAAAGAAGTAGAAATTATATATAAGAACAATAGATAACGTTTTTGATTTATTAAATGAAAGGAAATCAAATATAACACACTTTATTCAAATTTAAGGTAAGAGCACACTAATAAGAATGTAAATTTTGATTCATTTGGAATACCTTGGTCAATATCAATCCTTAGCCTATGTGTTAAGCCTCTTGCCTTACATGCGAAAGGTCTAGGGTTCAAATCCCCGCTTGGTCCCAAAAAAGTTCTTTGCTTTTTTCATGACATTTCTTGTTTTACTGACTTTTTTTACAAGGAAACTGATATAAAGTGATAAAATATAAATAATATCAATTTGTTTCTAAAAAAACGGCATATTTCTCCAAAGTTTGATAATTCTGGACGGTCAAAGTTTTTCATTTTGTTATATTTTGTTGAAGAGGTGTTGAGGATAATTTTGATGTCCATTATGTTAGAGTACTCACGTTATTGTGTATGATTATGCTACCTTGAACATTGGTATTTCTTATTGAGCCTTAAAAAATTACGTCATTTACAGAGGAGTGTGTATGCATATGAAGTACCACGTATATTTTTTACAAAGCAAACTATTTTCGATTTTTTATCCTTATGATATCCTAGCATTTTCTTTTTAAGAATAACACAAATCCATGATAAAATAGGCTCATTTTGAACTAAAAAAATATTTTTTATGCATGAAGAACATGAGTGGAATTTGTGACCTCTCAAAGCAAGTCGGTTTAATCTTAAAACTTGAAAATCTTTAAAACGGCACGGTAAAACTTTGTAATATTTTGCACTTAGTTGTCTTATGTGATCCAGAAACTCATGGAAGCAGTTTAGTTAAGATTCTTGATGATGAGTATTAAAGTGCTCTTACCTTAATATATTCACATGCCAGCACGGTTTGCGAAATGAAATATTATTTTCCCTGTTCTAGTCATACATGATAGTTTGGTGAGCCGTAAATGAACCATAGTTCTGATTACAATATCCCGCCTCGCCGATACGAAAATGTAAACAAACGAGAAAGCAGCTCAAATAAGAAGGTACCTATAACTGATTAAGAAAAAAAAAACGTTGATTATTTCAATTGTTGGATGATAAATTACTGCTTCAGATGCATTTTGTTGAAATATTATGAACGTGACGTTTCTCTACAAATAACCATATAATACGTTCGTTCATGTGCGTGTTTATCTAAAGTTAAGGAAAGGCAACCATACTCTTTCTTTTGAAGGTTTCCTTGTTGTATATTTGTGATTGATGAATCAAAATACAGTGTGCAATAACACATACTTTTTGTGGGGGTAATCTTTATGCCCTCGCCATATATAAAGTTAAGCCAAGGTCACAACTTACCGTGCGGTTTGTTGCACGTACGTTTCCGCAGCTGCGGTCGGGTAGCGAGCAAAACGCGACTGCAGCAACTGTACAGACATCCTTCAGGCAACTTACATTCGCCGTACGGGTCCTTGTTAGTGTCTAACAGCGTCCGCACGAAACACCTAAATAATACCCGCAAGTTGAACATAAAACCCTTGCAACTGACGTACGGCTCCGTAAGACGATTGCAAGAAACCCATGCGTTGCTCGAACGAAGTGCGTACGTGACCTTCTCGAGTCACGTGCGAATATTTCGAGTGTTTATATATACCAGGTCAAGAGGTCATTTCGGCCTCAAGAACACTGTCTTGTGAATGCAGGGTCCGATCTTACCCCCATCCATTGCGTCAGCATCCATGAGAACCAAAGAGGTGTTTCTGCCTCCTGGTCTTGGATTTCAGACACCAAATCCATCTCCTCCGCCGACCTACGCATATATATTTGCCCATACCTTTCGCATCTCCAAAAGAATACGAGGCAGAGTCATAAAACTTTACAGGAATGTTCACCAGCTTGTGTAGTTGAGCACCTGGGATTTAATGTTTGGTTGTGCCAAGTAAGTGCAAAAGTATGGCCATTGACTTAGTTAAAATACAGCCTACAGAGTATGAAAATCTTGTGTAGCGCATGTATGAACAAGAGTAAAAACAACTTACAGCAGGAATGTACGTTATTTTGCACCTGGGGATTCATGCTTGGGTAAGCCCGTAAGTGCAAAGTTATGGCCCTTGACTAATTTAAAATATAGCATACAGAGCATGCAATCTTGTGTGGGGTGTATCTCCAAAAGTAAAGGACTCTGAGTCATAAAACTTTTCAGGAATGTTCACAAGCATGTACAGTTGTGCACCTGGGATTTCATGTAAGATTACGCCCAGTCAGTGCAAAGTTATGGCCCTTGACTTAACACCATAATCAGTATAGTTGTTCACTTGGTAATGCTGATACTCATACACAAACTATAAGCAGAGTAATAGCCTTTGCTTTTGTGACAAAGGCTGCAAGTGGGGGCATCTATGAACTTTGGACACATTTCTAGTTTAATGCTTCTAATAAGTGCAGGCAACTGAATCAGGTTTTTTCGCAGGGCAGACCGGCCATATTTACTGCGAGACAAAAAGTTTGCACAGTGCAAGTACGTTGGTTGTGCGGCGATCTTGTAGCCACCGCAGAATAAATATGCATCTGGTGCCAGTAACAAATCTTGCAGTCACCGTAAGATGGAAGTGTAGCCCCGTGCTCCTCCTTGCGATGAATGCACGTGACACGTGCGTTCAAGAAAAAACGTAGCCAAACGCAGAAACTGTTTGACATGTCCAACAGCCTCCTGCGCGGCGGCCTGCGTGCTCCTGTGGGCTTAATAATACTTGCGGACCATTGCGTACAACGCACGGCCGGTTGTGATCGGGGCATTACACATGTGCGTGCGTATGCTAGGATTGTTGTCTAGGCTATAACTTTATTTAAGGATGAAGGGATTACAACATTATTTGGCACTGTGATCACCATTACAAGACTGTTGCGTGCAAGACTGGGCCTCCTAGGTTCAATGTCAATGTTACTGAAAATGTTCCGGTCCGGCAATAACTTCATAAAATCATTTGGCACATGTGATCACCATAACAAGACATTGTTGCACACAACACCTAGGTCCAAGGTGAATGTCACTGTTATTAAAAACTTAGTTTGGTTCTGGAGTATATTGTCTGTCTAAAACATGTTGTACATTATAATAGAAATACCGCAAAAAACACGGTGTTTTTGATGGATTTTGAATTCAACAAAGCTCACTTTAACCTAATTAAGGTGTACTCGTATATGTCTTAACCATCTAAGGATCCATTGATAGATCGACCTGATATTTGATTATAAATTACATACTCCAGTCATTCCAATCACATCAGAAGTTTATACTATATAAACTTCCTTACAGTTGATTATGCAAGTGAATATCAACTGTTCAATAGTGTAAATTGAAATACATGTATAAGATAATCCAGCAACATCAGTTCATGAAATTAGTTTAAGGCCAGATCGTCACTAAAATCCACTACCCACTGCAAGTGAAGCGGAGAATTACGAATTCATCAAAATATTCTCCCTGCCGAAATTGGATTACTGCTACGATAGTATAGCAGTCAGGTTGTTACGTTAACATCTCGTGCAGCGAAATGAAAACTGAGTGCATATTTTCAATCAGTTTTCAAACAGTATATTGGTTTACAAAGAAACCATAAAGTTTTTTTTTGTATCAGAGTGATGCGACAGTTATAAATAGAAACAAGTAACAAGACGAAAAAAGCGATACAATGTTGTGCATAATTATTATCTTGTTCCAAGATAACATCTTGTTCATACGCGTATGTTGTTAGGAATTGAATAAAAGCAAAAACGACTGCTGGAATTGTGGTATGTTACATCTGGGAAACAGTTGCTAACCATTCCCAGTGTACTTATGTATATAATAAATTTGAGCGCCGCTGTACGATTTCCAACCTCTTCTTTAATTGACATCTTTTCCTGAAAACGTCACATGTGACGTCACCATGTACTGACAGTAAGCAATATCGCCCCATATGGCAATATGAAAACGAAGTGACCATATGGAGTACATATTGTTTCCTGTTTGCAAACAGTGACATGTTGCGTTTTCTTGAAATGACGTCACTTACAGAAGAGCTTGTAAATCCCATAGAAGCGCTTGTATAATAATAACGTTTTAATGTATAATGACAAGCCTTATAATGTTTTTTTAGTACAAATAAAAAAATATATTATAAGGCTTGTCATTATACTTTATAATTCCAGTACTAGGAAACTCCTTTTCTATTTAATTATTTATATAGTTCAGTTAACGAGAAACAAGTACGATGGCTGTTATTTTCGCAGCACGTCTTAATTCTCGCACTTCGCGCACATTCCAGAGGGTTAAGATCATCTTCAAAGTACACAAGTTCTCGAAACAGATATATTTTCTCTCAAAATTGCTAAATGTGTCCAATTAAGGAATGGGTGCATGTAAACATCGCGAGGTGTAGAGGATGAATAGTTAAACTTAGGTCAGAATTCGTCAAATAACAAATTAGTTGCACGAAAATTTGACATAAAGTCGACATTTACAAGGGAAGTTTACAGTTACGTATGCATTGTGTGCCGAAAATAAATAAAAATATATTCGTTTTTTTCTTATAAAAATGTGAACCTCTGACAATGTTTTCGTTACTCAAATATGTATACCTTACATGTTCAAATCGCACCACTACACCACGGAAGTTTATTTGCTGTAATATACGACTTACAATGCAAACTATGTTATATTTGGTCGTTACTTGCTCAATGATTTTCATGCACGAAATACCATACACAATTGAAATATAAAACAAATGTCGTAGTTTTGTTATTGCATTTAATTATCATAGTATGCAAATTATAAAAGCTAATTGTTGCAGACACAAATGATATAAAACAACGAAGCGTGTAAATGTTACATAAATCTGCGGATAGGACTGTTCCTCTGTTCTCCTGATATTTGTCGGCAGTTGTTTTACACGAACTGCCATATCACTTGCTATTTGTAGGCATGTTAACATGCTCTTTAGTTGCCTCTCCGATGCAATCAGGTTGATTACATTTGCATGATTATGCGAGCAATATATAGTATCTGTCGCAATGAATTGTGTATCTCATAACTTAACAGTTTCAAATGATAACAGTATAGTTATAGCCAGACAATTTAATCTCATTTTCATCCAAAGGGTCGTCTCGAAAAAAAATACATCGATGCGTCGTCATTAGTGATATAAAGGAATTTTATAATTATCGACTTTTTCGGATTTTTTAAAAATTCTCGACATAAAAATAAAATAAGGAATTCCTGTTTATCATACAATGATTGATCGCGTGCAGAAATTTCAATATGGTGGTCAAGTTTAAAACCAGGACAAGGCATACGTTTTTCATGAAGTACATTTATGAGTGAGTTGGCTGTGTTTACAGTAAAACATAATACCACTTGGAAAACGCTCGTATGTAAACGAATCGTAAAATAAGACATGTTACGTATAACAGCATCTAAGAATATAAACGTGAATGATTGGTTTACACAACACTGATATGCAAAAAGCAAAGTCATGTTAGTACGGCTGCTAAGGAAAGGATAAACAAAAAATGGGTGTCTTCAACAGTCTTCAACAGTTATCTGTCCAAAGTGATACTAAGCAAAACACTTCTTGTTTACATATTGAAGAGACGTTTTGTTCCGCACACGGAACGCCCTAGTCCCTTAGTTTTCGTCTTATACATGTTTTTATGTAATGTAAATTTTGAAACAAATACAAATAATCACGTCTCATAAAACTATCCGACGATGTGTAAGGCGGAAGGCAAACATTCCATAGAATAAGCTTGATTGTGTCGTTTCCAAGAAATTAGATCCATAGCTTAGAATAACAGTTTATATATTTGCTAAGCATTGTTTTTTCAAAATATGTATTGTGTAAAATAAGGACAACTAGAAATGTGTCCATAGGACACAGATGCCCCCACTTGCAGCCTTTGTCACAAAAGCAAATGCTATTATTCTGCTCATAGATTGTGAATGGGTATCAAAATTACCAAGTGAACAACTGTACTGATTATGGTGATAAGTCAAGGGCCATAACTTTGCACTTACTGGACGTAGCCATACATAAATCCCCAGGCGAACAACTATACAGGTTGGTAAACATTCCTGTAACATCTTATGACTCTGGCTCAAACACTTTTTGAGATATGCGCGACACATGATTGCGTACTCTGTATACTATATTTGAACTAATCCAGGGGCCATAATTTTGCACTTACTGGGCACAGCCAAACATGAAACCCCAGGTGCATAACTACACATGCTGGTGAACATTCCTGTACAGTTTTATGACTCTGGCTCGTACTCTTTTGGAGATATGAGTGACACAATATTGCATACTCTGTAGGGCCATAACTTTGCACATACTGGACACAGCCAAACATGAAACCCCAGGTGCACAACTACTCTGGCTCGTATACTTTTGGAGATTTGAGTGACAAGGTTTTGTGACGGACGGACAAGGGCAAATATATATGCCCCCCCCCCCCCCCCCCCCCTTTCAGAGTGCCTACAATATGAAATTATTCAAACGTTTGTATAACCAATAAGGGCAACACAATCAATATATTGAGTATAAATAGTTTACCAAAAATAAGATATGATATCCTATAAATACAGAACAAAGGACAACATATATCAAACTTGCACATATGTAGACGAGTATGGCACCTGCTCAATATTGCACAAAATGATTTTTACCCCGAGGCAGCAGTAATACAAGTTTACTTCTTGTGTGGTATAAGCTGCATGGAGGTTGGCATTTCAAGACATTAAGCAACATAACTTCTAGATACTGTTAAAATCTCTTTAAGTCCGGATACTGATGGAATTTGTTCAATAACAGAGAATGAATGTAGTCTAGACCGGATGCGTTGTCATATTATTTATGCAAAAGTGAACTTCTAGATGTATCATGTTTAGATTTATCCCCTTGCGGCAGATTTTATCACATAGAACAAAAGTGGCTCGGAATATTGTCCTGGTTTTTTCAACTGCATGTGCAACATGTTTTCATGTATATACCCCCTTGTTTATTTGTAATATATATATATATATCATACAATCAAATCTTAATTTAACCACCAATGCAATTTCTCTTCAACAGAACAACGTTTGTAACATTGATGCGGATTGGTCATCCTTTCGATAAAGGGTACGTTACCTTACCGAAATCCACTGACCAGCAATCGTATCATTTCGGCATTTTTATATTGCACAACAAATCATAACCTTCAAATTGCGCCGAACATCTTTTTTCAAGATATGTATTGTTAAACAGGAAATACCTGTGATCGTCATTTAATATGCGGATATTAATAATATATCCTTCGAACTAGTATTCTGCTTCTACTCGAGAATCTATCAACTGTATCATAAAGAGATGTATCCGATCCCGTACCTTGTATTATTTAATTCTAACGTCTAATCTACACAATTTTAATGTGATAGTTCTGGAAGCTGATTTTCAACTTAAAAGGTATGATTGCAAAGTAACACTATGCTGTATCGACTATTTCATGAAAGTTTAATGTCTCAATACTGTCACAGAACAAAATAATAATTGTTTTTGCGGCAAATAACTTCGTGAATTAGGAACTAAAATGTTACGTCAGTCCTCTGAATTTTAAAATAGAAACACGATGATATCTGAACATGTTGGTTGTATTGTGCCTACGCACATTAGAGACGTCGGTATTCTTAATGATCAAACTGCTCGGCTTGTGTAATACACCACGAGACACAAATAAGAGCCAGGGATGAATTATAAAATATTTACATCTGTTAGTGCACTGGATAAATGTATTTCATACTTGTATAAACTGTTTTATTACAAAAAGGGGTGATATAGTTGTCATGGCGTTCAAGTCTGCAAGAATACTTAGTTGACTATTCACCGTGTTTTTATGTTATGCATAGTTTGACTAGCCGCCGTGATCCTTTTTATACACACGCGACTATCACGCAATGATACCGTGGTAATTACACTTTCGGTCCAGCGCATGCAGTCTGTACAGTTGATACTCATTCTGCGTAGTAAATATATTTTCGACTGGCTCTTAAGTTTAATTAACTTAACGCTTTTTTTTTTTAATTTGTTGCGTTAAAGAATATTGCTAAGTGTTGTGTTCATTTAGGACATTTCAAAGGGTTTTGTGTGGTTTGTTTTGTGATCAGGGTTAGTGTCATATACATTATGTTTGCGACTATATAAAGTACACACACATGGAACGTTCGGAACTTTGTAGGCATAACGTTTGATCTGGAACTAACAGTCTGAATGTATTCAATAGAGAATCTTAAAACTATTTACCAGCCATTTTTAGAGGATGTTGTACTCTGGTCGTCGCTCTATTTCTAGAGGGACGTAAGTCATTTTTTGGCCAAATTGAGTATTTGGTATCAAAATGATCGTCTTTTCAAGCCCTACATGATGGTGGTATAAGTGTCCTTGTAAAACTATTAGAAATGGTCTAAACACCAGTTCCACAAAGTCGTAACTCGCGTTATGTAGTGAGAATTTATTTCCACAGTGCCATTGCAAATGAACCAATCGGATTCAAGAACACTATAAACAACTATGGAGGAAATCTCACGCGCAGAGAGTTTTTTGCAAATTTTGATGATCTTTTTTAATCTGAATACTGACAAAAATGTAAGTATAATCATTAAGAGTTATTTTTTGTTCAATGTGTTCTAATAGATGGTAGTTTTCATTTGTCTGCAATTCTTTTTGATTTTGTGTATCACAAATTTAAACAAACTGTACAAGGTTCGGATATATACACAATTCGGATAAAACCTTCTTCAACACCATTTTTTTTTAAATTGGTTATTGTAGATGATTTTACCAAAAAGTCTAAAGATGTTGAGTGCAGTTTAGATTATACTGTACTATTATTTCCAAATAAATTTGTGTTTAACACACTTTAAATGTGATATTATGCATGACTGTTATAATGCATTGAAACAATTTTGACCATGTCACCTTGTTTGTGTCATGAAAAAGTAGATAAACGAATCATATTGCTCCGGGGTGTTAAACAAATTCTTTGGCCTTTATACCTTTTCTATCATGCAATATTATCGGTGTTAAACAGTAATTATTGTCAGATTCTAGCCATACAGCAGATCAAACTTTTACTTTATATGTTTCAGGATATCAATGACTGACCTGCCAAATGATGTTCTCGTACTCATATTTGGGTTTATTCGACTTCAAGAACCGTTAACAGTAGTGAACAGAGTGTGTAAAAGATTCTACAACTAATAAGAGATTTTTCAAATGTGTGGAACACAATATAATTTGATTACCCTATTCAAGTTACAAAACATGATTTAAAAGTGATCACATCTCATTCTACAAAGATAGAAGATCTTATTCTTCCATGTACGGTATTTTCATGTACCATTCCGGAAATAGACTGGGCATTAACAAGGGCTAACTTTAAATCATTAGTATGGTTGGACTTAACAGAAGCGACACTTTCAATACTGTGTTTTCTAAACGAAGCACAACAGTTGATGTTTGTGAATCTATCTGGATGCAACAATCTGATAGATAAGGATTTTATTGTTTTAAAAGGATGCAGAAAGCTTGAACAATTCTATCTAAGTTTTACGAATATTTCACCCAGTACTTTGGAATGCATATGTCAAGATAAACCGTTAATTGTAATTGATGCCTGTAAAATTCTTTTTGGGTAGATCACTGTAGAAGTATACTTAACTCTGTTGGAGAGATAGTGAATTTCATATTTCATTACATCCAAGTGTGGAAGAAGATGATTTCAAAGCTGAACTTCTAGACCTGTATTTGAACACATCCAGTACAGTGTTTAAAAGATGAGCAATTTTAAACTAAGTCAGGTCTTGGATATGATATACAATGATACTGAAACCGATGCCAATGGTGACATTGTAAACTCTGTGAACGATGAAGAGGTTTCTATGACTTTGACAGCTAATGTTCCAGTAAATGTTTACGATTTTAATGACCTTCCAACATCTTTCATTGAAGAGCTGGGAAGTGAAATTTCATGGGATACCATTTACAAAAGTGAAAGGCTTGAAGTACACTTCAACTGAACCATTAGGTGTGAGTTTTTTTATTGTGTTTTGCAGATGAGGACTTCAAACATTCAGTAATTGGAAAAAGAGTTACACGTACATGTGGGCCATGCCAATTTCTTCCGGTTCCACAGGTTCTGTCGAAAGTGCCTGTGATTTCAAATGAGAAAAAGAAAGACCTGACCAGCATGATGAAATACATGCATAAGGTTGAGCGGCAGTTTTATAAAGTGATGAAACTAGTCTCAGTTTAAGGGTTTTTGACCAAATTAAATACAAGTGATTGGTTATAGTAAGGATACTTGTATAACTTTCTAGTCAATTTGGTTTTTGTTTTTACTAGTCATGAAACTTTTTGACTGCGTATAAATACGTTTTGCAGCCTCGATATATTCAAGACACAAAAGGCTGAACATAAACAATGTGTAAACTGAGTCAAAAGATATTTAATTTAATGTATAATTTTCAACGTAAGCAATTTCGTTTATAAAAGTTATGTGGACTATAGAAGTGGTTAGCACGAGTTCAAAGAGCACAATTAACAATGATTTTCAACCCTAAAATAAAACAAAATGTGTACATAAGTATCATATAACGAAATGTATTTGTACATTATATAATTGAGTAAGTTCACTTCATATAAAAAATCCATTTTGTTTATTTAATATCTGTTTTTATGATACATATTTTGCGAGTGAAAATCAATGGTTATTGCCCTCTTATGATCTTGATAGTCTTTTTCGTGGACAAATATATCTTTAAATAGACGTTTCAACTGTTTTTGTATTTCAAAATTTTAAGGTACAGTCATTTCGAGAAGAAGTTTGTTTCTGTGTTTAAGTTAGAATTTAACTGTTTTGATATTCAAAGTGATGTTATTTTTTGTTCATTTTAAATGTTTTGCTCAATTTGCTGTTAAAATAAACAATGGTTTTATTCAAATCTGTCATTGTTTTCTATTATAATTGCATAGTAAAGTGCTTCTTGGTTTCTTTTCCATATAGACGTAAGTCTTAATTAATGCTTTTTTGTAACGTCCAAAGAGTCGTAAGTCAATATGGCATTTTGGAATTATCTAAAATGCACCTTGGGTTTCCAAAAGACGTAAAAAAACAATTTGTTTTTCTTAATAAAATAATTAATAATTATTTAATATTTATAAAAAGAGTCATACAGATAAACACCAACGCCACCTACATGTACATGCCAAATTTCATGAAAATTCAGCTTATTATAAAAAAGTTATTGACTTGTGAAACTTTGATAGCGATTTCCTCAAAACTGTAAATTTGGACATACAGCCCTGTGGAAATAGAGCGACGTGGTGTCTAATGTGATGTCTATCATTGTTTCATGCTGTACTGTGGTGTCTAATGTGATGTTTGTCATTGTTTCATTCTGCGCTGTGGTGTCTGATGGGATGTTTGTCATTGTTTCATGCTGTGCTGTGGTGTCTAATGTGATGTTTGTCATTGTTTTATGCTGTGCTGTGGTGTCTAATGTGATGTTCGTCATTGTTTCATTCTGCGCTGTGGTGTCTAATATGATGTTTGTCATTGTTTCATGCTGTGCTGTGGTGTCTAATGTGATGTTTGTCATTGTTTTATGCTGTGATGTGGTGTCTAATATGATGTTCGTCATTGTTTCATGCTGTGATGTGGTGTCTATTGAGATGTTTGTCATTGTTTCATTCTGCGCTGTGGTGTCTAATTTGATGTTTGTCATTGTTTCATGCTGTGCTGTGGTGTCTAATTTGATGTCTATCATTGTTTCATGCTGTGCTGTGGTGTCTTATGTAATGTTTGTCATTGTTTCATTCTGTGCTGTGGTGGCTAATGTGATGTTTGTCATTGTTTCATGCTGTGCTGTGGTGTCTAATTTGATGTTTGTCATTGTTTCATGCTGTGCTGTGGTGTCTAATTTGATGTTTGTCATTGTTTCATGCTGTGCTGTGGTGTCTAATGTGATGTTTGTCATTGTTATAAGGCTGCGTGTTTCGTCATATTAGTTTATAAAGTTTGTATCTGTTACTGCCTACTTAGTCAATGTATGTGCATAAGTTGGGAATCAATGACCGTGTGAGGTTCGTTACCTGTTAAATGATTTGAACCCCCAGTATTTTACACACAGTTCCGAGTAAATCGCTGTGTGGTTATCAATTCCATTTAAAAACTTATACTTGTAGATGTATATTAAGTTCAACAGATTATGATAGTCCCAGAGTAAACGTCAATGCAAAACGAAGTCCCGAACACAATTATAGAATACATTCTAATCGGTCATATTTTGTCATACTAAGTATGGTTAAATTAATTTATTTAGGCAAATTTAAACAGTCATGGCAATAAAACGATAAAAAAAATGACATGAAAGATACGATGAACCATGTCAGAGTACATCAACACCAATGATAAAACACCAACAGGGGACATCCCGTATTTCCATTTAGATCCTTCAGATTACAGGCATGACTTCAATTAGTCTTTAAACATAAGTATCCGGCGTGGAGTTAAAATTTTGCAAAATTTAACAATAGTATATTTATTTAAAATACTGCAGGTGGTGGTTTTCATTATTTCAGGATTGTAACTCTTTCTTTTATAAAAACTTGAATCATTTTACTACACATATGTATTTTGCGACTGTCATATAACTATTAGCTAGTCCAGTCTCTAACAAAGATTTGACTATAGTGCAATATATTAAAATATTAAGTATTCATAGCATCATTTACGAAAGGTCTTACATAATATATGATGCCCTTGTTCAAGGAGTTAACCTGTAAGAACAAGGTTTAACATCACTTAATCATTAATTGCTCCTACCATAATCGATAGGAATATCAAAAGAGTCGCCGATTCTAGCCGCCTTATAACAATATGGTGTGTTTTTACGTTCAGTAAAGAACGAAACATGACCTAAAATTCCTCTAACAATACTGATCGGTGCGTTTCGATCAACTTGATTGTCTATTTACATACACTAACGGTGCTTTTCAATTTGAATCCTGAATGTAACTAACCATTTTCTATTAAGAAAGTGGAAATGAATGATGTAAATTATGTATTAATCTCTGTTAAGAGTAACCTATCTAATTGGATATAGTACAACGTTGGTTCCTAATAATGTTGTAAAATTCAGGTCTAATGTTTTACAGACTACATTATCAGTTCAACTCAGTGTCTGACCTACGTCGATATTAAGAAGAGAAACCCACGCTTTTCAGGAGGTTGTTGTTATGAACATATTCGATGCATATCATTTTAACGTTAAAACTGTCTAGTAAACTTTACTCGTTGTATAATTGATACAAATAGACGTTACGTCGTTCTATACATGATAGATATTTAAATAAATTTATTTGCATATTGAACACTGAAATTATTTTTTACAAAGCAGCAATTATCATTTTTACAGTAATAAGCAGCGAGACAAAGCAGCGTGACAAATGGCGAGAAAGCGTGTAATTTGGGTTTGTGAATTTTGGCATAGATTACATATCACCATTCCATGGTGGCATGATCATTTTTGCGCTTCGTCAAAATTTCAAAAACTGTAATTTTCAGGGCGAAATGAGCTATTATCCTGTGTTTGCCGTCTCTCATATTGGGTAGCGGGGATTGTTTTCTGTTTACAATGTCCGTTTAATTCAGGTGAAGTCCCAAAAGCTTTGCAGAGGGTATATAGATGAAACATAGTCATGAAGCATTCAGGTATTCAAGGTATATGCTTAACATATCCTACAAATATAGCACTATTGAAACATCTCATATAAACAAAGTTTGAGGGTTATACTGGGGCCACTTTGTTGGTTATTCGGTTGGTCGGACAGTTGGCTGGTTTATTAACAAAATTCCATGGAGCGACTTGCTTCTACTTATAATTTTAAAATGGGTAAGATGATATGAAATGATGTATTTTATCACATACCCGTGCATGTTTCTACTATGCAATAAATATAATATTGCACAGTGTGCATATAATATGCAAATGAGCGGAAAAAACCTAAATGAAATCCATACGCTGCTTGTTTTACAATTAACAAAACGAGTAATAATAAAAAATATCCATATCGCCTACGTTTAATGCATTAAATAGGAATGTTCATGAACACTGCAGCAAACACAAAAAGTAATATGATAATGTTTAACGTTAACATGCAAGTTATGACGAATCTACTAAGCATATCCAGCTAAATTCTTCCAACCTACATATCCAGTTGTTAGTTTATTCCATCTCAAACGATTCGTCTTTCAGACAACATTCAATACGTCATCAGTGTACACAGGAGTTTGAATCAACATATTTATCTTTGTTCGAAGAGCTCAGTCCTATATCGATTAAAAGTGACTAGATTCCGCACACTTGATAGCGATTCGAGTCAGAGAGATGGAACGGACTCAATGAACGCGTGTATACTGAATGACGTCAGAGACTTGTTTATCTGATGACGTCATTAAACATATTTATCGATGACATTTTGAGAGGTGAGGTTTTCCTTAATTTACGTTTTACTGTTACGTTTGATATTAGCGAATTGTTAAATACATTTAATAATGTGGAAAATAATCAAATATTGATAGATCTATGATAATTTTAGAAATTACGATTTTGTGAATCGGGCTACTTTTTCGGCTCATTAAGTCAATAGCCTAATTACGTTCGCGATGCTGCTGTCTCTATAAACGAGGTCAGGTTTGGATGTGAATTTTCTCGTTATTTATCGGGTATGTGTTAAATAGAATATTAAATTCGTGTTGTTTAGTATTGAATTTATCGAAATCGTTCAATAAAAAGAATATGAAGCGAGCCACTCATTTTATTCAACTCGTATTCAAGGCATACATTTAAAATCTCACATTTATGGAATGACATGAATTCAAATGAGAGCAGTCGGAATATGTCTGGATAATCCGCTTAGAACTCCAACCTACGAATTATTTGGGGAACTAAAATTGCTCTCTTTTGAAATAAATGTACTAATTGCATGTGTTACTAAATACAGTCTAAATATAGTAACACATTTACACTGTGTTTAAATGCATATCGACAACCTGAGGCCAATAACTATGATCATGTGACTTGGCGTGCTGAATATCGATATTTGGTATCCGAATGTTTGCCGGGAATTCCTGACTTTTTATTGTTTGATAATCCTGTTTGTTTTTCTTTTTAATTTTGTTAGTTATTAAATGCTTTGTTTTGTGTATATTGTTGTTTCGAAGGCGACATGCAATATAGTTCATGTTTCTAATATAGCTTAATGTGCCTACATTCGTCAAGTAAAGAATACATTATTATATTTATGGGAAGTGTAGCATTTGGGAAATAAGCATATGTAATTGAATTCAATTGAATATGAATGTGCCATCAGAGGCATAATATAATGCCCCAAGGATAACTTAATGACTTGACTGATAATTTAAAAAATCTTTGAATTGTTGCACATCATATAAAAAGAAAGAAGTTGTCAAGCTGGAAATGCCACATTTAAAACACAGGGACACACAAACACAATGGAGACATGAATAAAATACATCAATCTAAACAATTGCAAAGACACTTACATAAATGATAAACTTGCCACTACATGTAACAGCTATATAAGTACAGTAAAACCTCAATAATAAGACCATCTATGAGACCCTTGATATTGGTCTGCTTATTGATGTGGTCTTATTATTGAGGTGGAAGTAAAGTGAGGTACATAATTTCCAAATGCTTACGAGTTTTATACTTTTAGATGAGTACGACATATAAGGGAGAATAAGTTGCTACCTGGAACGCCACACACATAAGACAATACCTCCCCATACAGACCTCCGAGACAAAAACAGTCCATAAAACATCAGGTTCTTTATCGCATTCAGTTTATTATATAATCTGAACGAGATTTCGCCTACATACGCAGCAAACACATCTTTAACTTCGATTATGTATTTTATCTTTCAGTTATTATTCATGATGATATTCATAAAATTGCTGTTAGTTGTAGCGTATTTGGCAAAATTAATGGATATTACTGTCTTCTCAGCGGTATATTTGATTGAAAGTATGCATTATTGTGTGTAACAAAGACATAACTAGCTGGATAGATTTAGTACCTAAAGCAATGTCTCAACGTCTAGAACGTCTCACAAGAGGGACATTATATTCTATTTTACAGGTGAGTGCCCGAACATTTCCAGTGATGTTGTAAACAAATATCTACCATTAAAGGTCAAGCTCTAGTTAAGTAATGTCATTGTACTCTTCAATCAAAAACAAAAAGTTATTTTTTAACCAAACAGGACAGCAAACTTCGGATTTTGTTACTATAGGAAAACATAATGATTTACTTAAATTTTCTGAAAATATGTCCCTGAGCGAAAGTATCAATGGTCAAAAGCGAATGGTTTCTTGGAGTTAAGCACCGATGTTAATGTAAGAACGTAGTTGGCAAACCATACTTACACGCTCGTATCTATATAGTTAGGCCATGCCGTTTTATATTTGTGTTAAACGTCCGCCTAGATTTTAAGCTCTTTGAGTCAAAACAAAAATATTTTCGTAAGTTTAAAAAATCGCCAAGGAATGTAACCGCTATGTCGAATTTACGTTTGTTTTGTTAAATATTTTGATAACTTGCATGTTTGAAAATAGTGCTTGAAAACTTGTAAGTTTTTCTGTTAGACTTCTTATGTTTTATAATGAAACAAGTTGTTTATTTTTATTTGCATCATGTTTACCTCTTTATGTTTTTTGAGGTAGCTAGGTTTCGAAATTGAAGCTTAACAAAAGAAACAGTATTTACTGTGCAACATAAGTAGCCTCATCGCAAAACTTAATCTATGATAGATAACTACTAATTAGTCACAATATTAAACGTGAGGAATAATAATGTTTATTACCATGAAATACATAAATTGTACTTAATGGTTACTGATGTATAATGATTTGATACGAGCTATCATGGTAACTTCCAGTTTAGTACAAACGTAATTTTGCTGTTTCGTTTAATACAATTGAATGAGTGAGTGTAACAGGCAGGATGCTGTGCTACAGACATGTATTTGTGTGACACAGGTTGATTGCTGTACTAAAGACATGTACTCGTGTGACCCATGTTGATTACTGTATCACAGATATGTTCCTGTGTGACCCAGGTTGATGGCGGCTAAATACAGAAACGTTTGTGACACTGATTAATTGCTGTAATAAACACAGATACTTGTGTGACACAGATTGATTGCTTTACTAAAGACATGTACTCGTGTGACCTAGGTTGATTACTGTATCAAAGACATGTTCCTGTGTGACTTAGGTTGGTTGGCGGCTAAATACAGAAACGTTTGTGACACTGATTAATTGCTGTAATAAACACAGATACTTGTGTGACACAGATTGATTGCTTTACTAAAGACATGTACTCGTGTGACCTAGGTTGATTACTGTATCAAAGACATGTTCCTGTGTGACTTAGGTTGGTTGGCGGCTAAATACAGAAACGTTTGTGACACTGATTAATTGCTGTAATAGACACAGATACTTGTGTGACACAGATTGGTTTCTGTAATAAACACAGATACTTGTGTGACACAGATTGGTTTCTGTAATAAACACAGATACTTGTGTGACACAGATTGGTTTCTGTAATGGACACAGATACTTGTGTTACACAGATTTGTTGCTGTTCTAAACAAAAGATACTGGTATGTTACAAGTTGGTCTCTGTAATAAACACAAGTTCTTGGTCGAGACAGTTTGGTATGCTGTACTAAACATAACTATACTCAGTCAAAAAAGAAAATGTGCAAAGGGTTTAGACAAACATGTATAAAAATCCATAGTTTACACTTTGGCATATTTTGTATCAAATTAAAGGCTAGTTTATGGTCCATATGATTGCATCAATGTTTTCATGTCTTTTACAGAAAAATGTCAATTTTATCAGTGATTTATAAGGTACGGGTCAATGTTAAAACTTGCAATTATGAAAGCAAGTTACCAAAGAACTGTAGGATATGTTTAACACAGCGCTTTTCTCCTAAAACTAGCTGATATTTAGTCCGACCACTTCTTTGACGTTTAACTGCAAATAAACGAGATTGCATTGATCTGACGTAACGTCTAATGACGTCATTTGGAATTCTGCTCCATTCAAACATTTCCTCCCCAAAAGATCCCAAATATGCTCTATGGTATTACAATCTGGGGAATACGCGGGCCATGGCAAATCATGATGGTTTTGTCATGCAAGAAATCCCCTTGTATGGGCAGCTACATGGGGCCTGACGTTATCGTGCATAAGAATTATATGGTGCTGTTGAAGAAATGGAAAGGGTTCAATACTGTTTGCATACTAACACCAAGCTGAACTGCCGTACTTGACGCCGTTTTGAAACGTTGACGTAAATGCGTAAGGGTTATGCAATGGTCTTGCCTAGCCCTTGTTACCCTTGGTCTACCTGACCTTGGCCTGTCGGAAATGTCTCCTGTTTGTCGAAATCAAAGATTGAGACAAGACATTGTATTCCTATGACAGTTTATCTGCCGTGCAACGTCATCAACGGAAGTTCCAGACGCCAGCAGCACTAACGCCTGAAGACTCTCTTGTTTGCTAAGGCGTGGTATCGCTATTCGTAATATACTTTGGAATATTAAGGTCCGTAAAGCTGGCTGTTGGTTGTTAGTTGTTAATTCAGATATTCGTTCCCGAATACAGCTATTAGTTGTTAGTTCAGATTTCTTTTCGAAAAAACATAGCCAGAACTTAGATGTGAGTATGGATATTATGGAATGAATACACAGCTATTAGTTGTGAGTTCAGATGCTTATTCGAAAAAACATTGCCAGAACTTAGATGTGAGTATGGATATTATGGAATGAATACACAGCTATTAGTTATGAGTTCAGATGCTTATTCGAAAAAACATTGCTTCATCATATATAAATAAATATCTGAACTAACAACTACAAGCTGTGTATTCGCTACATCATATGCGAATAAACATCTGAACTCACAGTAACGTATTCTCTCTCTTTTTTTCACAACTAATATCTGTGAATTCATTTCATCTTATCCGAACTCACATCTAACTTTTGGCTACGTTTTTCGAATAAACATCAGAACTAACAACTTCTAGCTGTGTATTCGCTACATCATATATAAATACATATCTGAACTAACAACTAATAGCTGTGTATTCGCTACATCATAATATTATGCCAATAAACACCTGAAATTACAACCAATAGCTGTGTATTCATTCCTTCATATCCTAACTCAAATCTAACTTCTGGCTCTGTTTTTTTTTCGAATAAACATCTGAACTAACAACTACTAGCTGTGTATTCGCCTCATCATATTCGAATAAACATTTGAACTGACAACTAATAGCTGTGTATTCGCTACATTATATCCGAACTCACATCTAACTTCTGACAACTAACAGCCAACCTGGAATATTATGTGTTTTCTTGTTAGAACGAGCGTCGTAGATACTGATACAACATTGAACTCGGAAGAACAGAATGCTGTTCACGTGCAACATATTGCATAAGACCATACCTCAATTAATAGGACAATGGAAATGTCAAAATGACTTCAACTGAGTGCAAATGAATAATATTAGTGTATTCATTCTGTGCTTGCAATTTGACAAACATCGGTCATTTGGTTACAAAGTTACACGAGAAAGAGTCATGCACTCTTTCTACAGTTTCAAAGTTTATTGCGCAAAAAGGCCTCCGGCCCATACACATATTACATGTTATATATAAAAATGTATAAACATTTAGTATTCTTGTGTATCACAAGTTGGTTTCTGTACTTATACGTGTGCCTTCTGTTTACTTAACTACAGACGTTTGTGAAACAGACTGGTTTGTTGCCATATATATGTGTACGTTTTTGACGTATGTTGATATGGTGTACTAAATATATGTACGTTTTAAACAAGTTAATATGTTTGTACTAAATCCAAATACCTTAGTGACACAGGTTGATTTGTTGCGCTTTGTGTGATGCGTCATATATTTGCGTTTAAATGGTGTGTATTAATGTATCAAACACATATTTTTTGTATGTGAAGATTTCGCAAAATATGGACAACGCATTTCTGTTATATTTACAATCCTTCCAGTATTGACTAGGAATGTTTCTATTCACTGTAAAACAGCTTGATACTGGGCCATTCAGTTATGTAGGTCGGCATCTAAGTGCATTCATACGAATTCTGATAGTAAGTACATGAATATATATATAATTAGGATTTTGTATTGATATTAATGTGTGGTATTGTTTTATTTGTGGTGTTCAATGCACACATGTTCCCTAACGTATGTACACCTGAGCCTCCTCAAATGCCTTATGTTTTATGGATTGTTGTTTTCCCGGAGGTCTGAATGGGGAGGCACTGTCTTATGTATGTGGCGTTCCCTGTAGCAACTTATTGTCTTTCTCTTAATAAAAAGGAATCCTGACAGATCTTCATGCGGATGATGAAATGGATTTATTATGTTCATTAATGTTTAATGATGTCCTTCCGGTCAGACGCAATATTGGTTCATTTGTATTTTTGAATGATCACGTGTCTCACAGATCTCTGAAAGTAAGTAAACACATTACTCTGTCATTGTCGAACAGTGACTTTACGTGTTTCTCCATTTCTATATACCGAAATTGCCCATTACTTCAATATCATTACTGTTATTCGCCTTTTTGTTCTAGACGTGTAATTATTTTAGATAGTGTATTTTGCTTGCAATAACATAGTCATAAATGTATTGTTATTTCTAATTTATTATCTTTTGTAATGGAACACCTCGTATAATGTAATAATGCTTGCACATTTTTGTCGATGTCGGAACTTTAATTAGTTTTTTTCTATTTCGGATTACATTGATCACAGCTTTTAATATCCAATACAGGGTTTTAAGTTTTAAACACCGTAACAGGAAAACAATATTTGAATAAAATGTACTTTTCGTAGCAGTTGCAAAGAAATTAGTTTGCTATCATGCATCATTAAAAGTGTTACCATCTCTATAAACACAAGCTAAATAACTTTATAACATTCACCTTGTTGTTTCGAATGTTCCATTTTTTATTTCGACTGTTTGCTTTCTTTCAAATAAAAGAGTCAGTGTTGCTAACTTTTCGATGTTGATCACGTCACAGATATACATATATATAAGCAGATTTTTCATCAAGCGTTTGACCGAAATGACATCTAATGCCACGTCCAATAGTTTTTACTTGAATTCTAACAAAATCGCGCTCCCATATTTACATAGGAATCTAGTGCATGGTTTGCATCTGAACAGGTCTATCAGCATCTAAGCCATGTCTTTTTTATATTTTTGATAAGCCTCGGCGTTCGCCTAGGTTTTGAGCTCATTCTCGTAAGTTTTAAAAATCGCCATATGAAGTGACCACTGTGCCGTTTCTGTAAATAGTTTGAAAATTTGGGTGTTTGAAAATAGTGAGTGAAAACTTGTTTTTCTGTTAGACTTCTAATGGTGTATAAAGAAACAAGTATATTTTTTTATCATGTTTACCTCATTAAAACATGTGAAATGATACATTGTCTATTATCTGGCTTTGCGTTTTTCGAAACGACTGAGTGTGTATATTTTCGAATATGTAGCTAGGTTTTGCGAACCGAGGTTGATGCTTAAAAAAAAAAATAAACAGTATTGTGTTTTTGTTTTAGTTTTCTTAATAGACATATTTCTTTTAGTTATAAATTCCGTTTCCCTATCACTAATATCTAAGAATTGTTTAATTATTAACTACATTATCGAGTTAACTTTACTTTAAATTGCATTATTAATTTGACATGTTAAGGTTAATTCACATTATGATGTTACTAATTTAGTTACAGGGAGCAAGGTCAGTATAAGGCTGCTTGTTCCATCGTGCTGGATTAGTTACAGTATGTATGTTGTTATGTACGTGATAGTTGGTTGCTGTTAATGATAAGTTACAGCCTACTTAGTCAATTTATGTATATATGTTGGAAATCAATGACCATATAACTATTGAGTGTGAGGTTAGCTAGCTGATAAATCGATTTAAACCGCCAGTATGTTTACTGACAGTTCCAAGGCTGTAATTCGCTGTATGGTAATTATTTATGTTCATGTTTTGAATGTGTTTTATATTTCCCTTTCCCCTGTGCAATTCTGTCAATTTATATGGTGTTCAGGTAATTTCCTACCCAGTTTCGGCCTATTGCTGCAAGCTTTCAGCTGTCTTGACTTATCCTGTGATCTTTTCCATCCATTAATGCCCCCCTGTCCTTCATTGCATTTGATTCTTCTAGTTATTCCTTATGGTCTGCCAGGCCATTCCTTGTGCCTCTGTTCCTTAACATATGTACCCTTTAACCTCCTTAAGTGCCTTGTGTTTTGTGGATTGTTGTTTTCCCGGAGGTCTGCGTGGGGAGGCACTGTCTTATGTATGTGGCGTTTCCTGTAGCTACGTATTCTCTCTCTTAGAGTACTCACACTTGCGGTTAGCCTACACTTCATCCACATTTTTTGCTGCCTCATGGTGTTTAGTGTTCTAAACTCTCGTTTTGACAGCCGTACATCCAGCTGTATCGATGGCTGTTCTGTTGATTGATGGTTGCGCTATATACCAATAAGTTGTTACTCTTAAATCAACAAAAAAATAGCAAAAACATACCCTTCGTCGATATCGTATTCTATCAATCAGCAGAGCAGCCATCAATACAACAACTGGTTGTACGGGTGTTTTGAAGACGTTTCACTACATCGATGATGCTTTATTGTTACCACAGTACGAATAAACAAAATTAGAATGAATGAAATAATATGTGACAATTATTTGATTGTACTCTGTTTTAACTAATCTTCTATTAATATTTGCCCAAAAGTTTGTAACATGTTTCGTAGTTTTGAAAAAGTCATTTAGTCTCAATATAAATACAAAATGAGAATCCATTTTTCGCTATAATGTTTTTTTATCAGAAATCAATTGATAATTTATAACGCTCTTGATTATTTTACAACTTTATTCTGCTCAAGATTTCCGCCTTTTGTAATGTCATAGTTATACATAAATACGAAGACTCTTTCGGTAGCAATGTCAAGTGTTGGTGCTTGTATTCAAGGATTGTCAGCTCAATCAAATTTTTTCTCGAAAGGTTCCTATTTCAATACCGTGGGAATTTAATTAAATTCTACAGACGCAATTTGATCCAAAATGTCACTTTTCTATCTGTCAGGTCTAGATAAAACTGGTGTGATATATATTTAAAATGTGATATATGCCCCCTCGAGAAATAACGTGAAATAAATAGTAATATATCAAATTCTGTCTTGAACTGCCGTTCTTGGCGAATGTACTGACTTTATGATGATACATGCTTACAAAGCCATTTTGGCTAGTATTAGAATTGGCATATTCTAGTCACCATAATCTCTAAGAAAAGCCGCTTATGTAATGCTAAATATGATTGATGCTACAGACATGTAAATCAGGGAATGTGCCCTTCTAGAACTCATTATTCAGGAAGATTATATTTGTTAGTTATACCCAATAATTATACCCTGTAGTTATTTACTATTAAAATCCAAATAATTTGTTATTTGCAGAAATGTAAACATGATCTTTAGTTGATTCTCAAATGCAATCAGATTATGTTGCACGGTTATGTAATATTTAATATCTGTCCTACGAGATTGTATACCTCATATTTATTCTAAAAGGTTTCAAAGGATAACACAGTAGTAACAAAGTAGTAATAACCAAAGAGATCTCCAAACCCGAGTAACATTTTCATGCATGGGTTGCTTCTTTACCATTGATAATCCAAAGAGTGACCATGGGAATTAAATAAGGAGTTCCCAATGGACAAGTCACAAATTATACACATGTGCGAAATAGTGGCACCGTTCGATACTCAAAACCAGCCTGCTTAGCTCAGTCGATATTGCGCTTGACGACAAATCGAGGTCAGGGGTTCTAAATTACGCACGAGGCATATGTTCTTCCATAAACAATTTAAAGAATTGAATCCATCCAACGTTATTTGTCCTCCACCTCCGAACTCTGATTGATGTGGAGTCTTTCTCATTGGCTTGTAAATAAGCATGTTAGTACTGACTGGTAATACAGAAGCCCTGGTAAAGTCAATTGTTTGCCGTTTATAACTTGGTACTGTTGAGAAACGGCGTAAAGAAAGAAATCAATTGATGTCATATTTGGAAAATTGTTCACTTGCTAATAACTGAAATTGCTGTCCTCATCATTTAATATAATTCCTTGGAAATGACACATTTGAATTGATTTCATGAAACAGTTTTTCCTCCGACTACGCATATTCGACTAGAATTATAAGACATATTTCGATGCTCTTATTCCAAAAGGCACTTCCCTTATCTCATATTGCAATTTTGAAGTGAAATTAGGCAAAAGGTGTGGTGCTCCGTTTGCGGAACAAAAAAATCAATTAAAGGCGAGAACTAAAGGCTTTGGCTTCATTTTCACTAAAAAGAAGCGCTTCGTTGAATGAAATTGCCCAAGACATGAGACGTAGTATTACATATAAGAAAGGAACAAATGGCATAAGTTGACAATACCCTCTTTCTAGAAATTCGACATGTTAAAAGCTTTTTGAAATAGGTATTACAACTTTTGTTGAATAATTACAGTTTACTTATAAAACTGATATTTGTTTGCAATATATGTGATCCAGAATGTGATGTCCAGGAATTTTGATTGCATCTTCACAAACTTTTTCCAAGGTTTTAATGTTCTTCCGCGTTATTAAATATTGGATTATAATTTTGAAAATAGGTGAAGATAGGTATATTAAAAATGCTTATAATATGCTTATGATGACAGACCAACATGGTCCTAGAAATTGGGTGACGTTTGTAAAATATATATTGTTTAGGTGGGATTTGGATATGTTTGTTTGAATCAAGTTGTATTGAATGAAAAGCATTTTATTGCTATTTTAAACCACTCGCTTAAAGATCAGTATTTTCAAGAATGGCAACCTTCCATTGTAGATTCGCCTAAACTTATATTTTACTCACACTTTAAATAAAAAATTTGTCATGAGAATTATTTAGACTGCGAAAATATTTGTAATATAGAAATGCTCTTGCGAGTTTTCGGTGTTCATCACATAGACTTGAAATTGAATGTGGCAGATACTTAAATACTGAGATCAAAGGTTTTGTAGATTATGTGAAAATGTACTCGTAGTAGAAACTGAGTATCATTTCTTGCTTAAATGTCCATTTTATTCTGATATTAGAAAGAAATACTTACCAAAAAAATGTTATGAAAAGCTGCTTTTAACAAATGTATTGTCTTGATGTGTACACAGAAGGAGGATTTGTTGAGGAATATTGCTATGTATATATATTTTGCAATGCAAGATAGAAACATGCTACTGCATGAATGCTTCGTAATTATGATGTAATTATTGATAGTAATTATAAATTATTACACATGATATTTTTTAAGAATTTATAGATACGTATATGTATTTACAATTATCGATTGATTACTAAAATGTATTATTATTTAACATTGCTACATTTCATTTGATATCCATATCATATACCGGATTGTATTATCATAATTCATACTATTGTGATTTGCATTACGTTTTGTTCTCAATGAAATTTTTTCCTGTGTTGACATTATCATAACATGCCCATTATATATATTTATAATATATTGTCTTGGGCTGCTGGCCTATGACAAAGAAACTATTGAATTGAAATAAATGCCTCCGTACAACATTGGTAATTACATAGTATCATAAAATGTATTTGTTTCAATTAAAGCAAGATAAAAAAGTACAAACATAACCAGATCTGAAATGGAAAAAGCGTGGTAAAAAATTGAAGACGTAACAATGACAGAATCACACTGATTCATGAACCTTCCGTCCCATGGCCTCCACTACAAACAATATTATGTTCCCTCCCTATCAGTTCCCTGGTCCTCCACGTCAAGTGACTGATTTCCCAGGCTGGTAGGTCCCTTGATCTTCATGGCATCATCCTGTCGTGATTGGTGATAAAGACTGCATTCCTCAGCTTAATTTCTTACACTTGCCTTTCATCACTGCAGTATGCAAGATATACACTACATCATCCACCTTGTATAGTCTCAGAAGATCTCTCAAATCATAATTCTTCTTCATGCGTTTCAGTGATGATTTCAGGTTCTAACGTGCCAATGCATGGGCCTCTTGCATCCCGGTTCTCAGGATGGACACATATTCTGGGTACTCTTGGTGGCATTTCGCCGGTGCAGGGAATATCAAGTGTGTGTTTTAAGATTTGCCTATAAAGCATCTCGCCATTCGCCGCTTGCCAGTACGGGCGGTTCTTGCCTTGTGGATATGCATGCATTTGCAAAATGCTTCAAATTGTTTACTTTCAAAGTTCCTGCCTTGTTCAGAAAACAATTCAGGGGGCACTCAAACATTGAGAGAAACCCTTCAATTATCGCCTTGGTCGTGAATTTCGCCTTCTGAGACAGCAATGGAATACACTCGACCCATTTCGTGAAAAGCCATGAAACATCGGACGAACTGCTACAATTTGTAAATATGCTGAAAACGCTGGGCAACATAGATAAGGTGTGTAATACACCCAACCAAGCTAGTGCGATGGAGGCTTTGACGAAGTGTTACGATTTATCTAGCAATTAAAGATGATATAATTAGAAAATATGTGCAATGCCACGTCAATCGTAATATCTAATAATGATAACTAAACTGATAATTTACTGCTTCAGACGAACAACTTAAATTACATAGAACACATGTTTATGATAACATCCATTTGTTCCGAAACATAATCTACTATCATAGGCCAGTCAAAATAAAAAAATTGGGGAAAAAAATGCACAGAAATAATTTTAGTGGATTTGTGTCATATAAGGCATCACATTAAATATACTAAAAGTATAGGACAATCACACGGTGCAAAATGTGATTTTTGGGGTAAAATGGTTGAAAATTTAAATAAGAATGGGAATTTCTGGAATTCGCCAATAAATATGTCACATTTTGCAATAAAACTACCAGAATTACTGTATTTAATAGATATTGCATACAGTACAAAATACCTAATGTATAGAAACATTGAACAGTGTTAAATGTGATTTTTGGGGTAAAATTTTAAAAAAATCACAAAAAATGAGCATTTCTGGGATTTGCCAATAACTATGTCAATTTTTCCAATAAAACTACCAGAATTACCTTATTTAATATATGTTGTCTTACAGCACATAATAAATAAAGTATAGAAACATTGAACAGTGTTAAATGTGATTTTTGGGGTAAAATTCTAAAAAAATCACAAAAAATGAGCATTTCTGGGATTTGCCTATAACTATGTCAATTTTTCCAATAAAACTACCAGAATTACCTTATTTAATATATATTTTCTTACAGTACATAATAAATAAAGTATAGAAACATTGTACCGTGTGAAATGTGATTTTTGGGGTAAAACCTTTAAAAAAATAACCCAAAACATGGGAGTTTTTGGAATTTGCCAATTACTTTGTCAAATTTTGCAATAAAACTACCAAAATTACTATATTTAATAGATATTGTATAACACTACATAATACCTAAAGTATAGATACATTGTAACAAGTGAAATGTGATTTTTGGGGTAAAACCTTAAAAAAAATGACCAAAAACATTGGAAATTTATGGAATTTGCCAATAACTATTTCAAATTTTGCAATAAAACTACCAGAATTACTTTATGTAATAGATATTATATTACAGTACATAATACTTATAGTATAGAACCATTGTACCGTGTGAAATATGAGTTTTGGGGTAAAACCTTAACAAAAATAACCAAAAACATCGGATTTTTTTTGAATTTGCCAATAACTAGGTCAAATTTTGCAATAAAACTACCAGAATTACTTGATGTGATAGATATTTTATTACAGTTTAAAATACCTAAAGGATAGATACATTGTATTGTGTGAAATGTGATTTTTTGGGTAAAACTTAAAAAAATAACCAAACAATAGGATTTTTTGGAATTTGCCAATTACTATGTCAAACTTTGCAATAAAACTACCAGAAATACTGTATTTTATAGATATTATAATACAGTTCAAACTACCTAAAGTATATAAACATTGTATCGTGTGAAATGTGATTTTTGTGACAAAACTTCAAAAAAATAACAAAAAATGGGAATTTTTGGAACTTGTTAATATCCCGTTCATTTTAACTATAAAGTTTTCAAAATAGTTATTTTTAACCTATGTTATATTGCAAAATCCATACTTTAAATCTTAGACACAGTTTATAATGCGGAATGTAATATTTATTTGAAAAATATATCAAAAAAGAAATAACTAAAAGTTGCAATTTCTGGTATATTTTGCCTATTCCTGGATTGACACTGGATATAGTTCGTTACCTACTAGTTCCCAACCCCATTCTAGCGGGTCCTTCCCTGTCCTGTATTTTAGAGATACTTACAAACTATGGTACATAGATGCATCAGACGAAGGTGGTAGTTTGTTTGTGTCCACACCAATTGATGTTATTGCAACCTTTTCAACAAACGTAAAAAAGCATACAATGTTCAAACTTTGCCCCCGACTCCGTCTCATATATGCAAACTAATGCTTGTTCCCTGACCGTGTTCTGGCCTCCTTAGAAACTACTTCTGAACTCGGATGAAAGTTGTGTGACAAATATTATATTCCATCATGCAATTCTTGGATGTGACACTACGTCAAGAGTGTATGATTTGACCATTGTATGCTACATCTTCGCGTATTGAAAAGGTTGCCAATACCTCAATTTATGTGGATTTATGTTACAAATATATATTACATTCCCCATCATAAACTGTTTCTATAATCTATATTATTGATTTTGCAATATAACATTTATTGAAAATTACTATTCTGAAACTTTTACAGTGAAAATGAACGGGAAATTATCCGATTCCAAAATTTCCCATTTTTTTAAAATTTTACCCCAAAAATCACATTTCACACGATACAATGTTTCTGTACTTAAGTATTTTGTACCGCAATATAATTTATACTAAATACAGTAATTCTGGTAGTTTTGTTGCAAAATTTGACACAGTAATAGACAAATTCCAAAAATTCCCATTATTTGATTTCTTTTAAAGTTTTACTCCAAAAATCACATTTTACACGGTACTATGTTTCTATACCCTAGGTATTTTGTACTGTAATAATTATAATATCTATTAACTACAGTAATTTTGGTAGTATTATTGCACAAATTGACATAGTTTTGGGCAAATTCCAAAAAATCCCATTTTTATTTAAATTTTCAACCATTTTACCCAAAAAATAACATTTTGCACAGTGTGATAGTTTTATACTGATAGTATATTAAATGTAGTGCTTTATATGACACAAATCCATCAAAAGTTTGTCTGTGCATATTTTCCCTCCTATTTTTCCACTGGTCTAATATATATTTGGCAAATTCCAGAAATTCTCACTTTCATTTATAGTTTTTACCATTTTACCAAAAAAATCACCTTTTTCACTGTATGATATTCTGAACCTGAGGTATGTTGCGGAGCAGTTTAATATCTATTAAATACAGTTATTGAGGTAAATTTATAGCTAAATTTTGTCGAGTTATTGACAAACTCCAGAAATTCCCACTTTAATTTGTTGTTTTTTCACCATTTTACCTCAAAAATCACTGTTCACAACATATGATGTGTCATTACTTAAGGTTCATTATGGTGCAACATAATGTCTATTAAAAACAGTTATTCTGGTATTTTTATAGCTAAATCTGATTTTGATATAGTCAAATTCCAGAAATGTATACTTGTTTTACCTTTTAGTACATTTTACCCCAAACAAAAATTTCTGTGCATTTTTTCCCCTTTATTTGCCTTTTTTTCAGTAGAATGACTGGACTATCAGACAAGTGTCATTCATGAATGATAAGTAGAACTGAAGCACGCAAATAGGCGTGCAAATGTATCCGGAATCAAAAGCATCACTTATTTACATCCTTTCTAGCACTGCTCTAGACAGTTGATCATCGATAATATGACTTACGAAGTCACTTACCTCTAAGTAGTCACAAACTGACGTTGTAAACAAGACGTACAATCGGTAGTGTTACATGTGTCTATGTTGCTGTCTTTCTTGCTAATCGTCCATAATATAAACTGTAGTGTAGAAAGTTCTGGTTTGGATTTTAAAAAAGTGTTTAAAGTTTTTGACTTATGCAAGCTAAATAAGTTTACGGACCGGCAATCCGTAGACCCGGGTTCGAATCCCGGTAGCGCCATTCACCGATAGTTCGTGATCCTCAAACATGACTTTATTACTATTATGCACGCGGTAATAGAAAGTAATTATTTCAATTATGGTCTGATATCAATTTCATAACGTGATGAAAGAGAAAGAATAAGTAGCTACAGGGAACGTCACATACATAAGACAGTGCCTCCCCATACAGACCTCCGGAAAAACAAAAAGCCTCTATGGACGCATACCTAGTTCATTCTATATTGAACGAAACGTTTAGATAGTATAAATACATATACATGTATACATGTAAACAATTTGCAGCAGCCAATGTCATGCTTGCAGATCAACATAAGGCCGTATTTTTTACTTCATCCACATCTTTTGCTGTCGCATGGTTGTTTAAGTGTTATGCATCCCGTACATCCAGCTGTATCGATGGCTGCTGATATCTGCGTTATATACCCATGAGTGGTTACTCTTAAAATCATCAAAAACGCAACAAAAATAGACGATACTTACCCTTCGTCAATAACGCACATTGCATATAGCGCAGCCATCAATCATGTTTATGCTTTATTTTTTAGCAAAGTACGAATTAACACAATTAAAATGTATGAAATTATGTGTGACAATTATTGATTGCTTTGTGCATTGCGTAAGGAGAATCAATGTGTAGTTTATAATACGTTTCATAGTTTTGAAAGTCTTTTAGTCCAAATGTTTTTACAAAATTAGTTAAATCAGAATCTATGTTGTTTGTCCCTTTTATGGAATTTTATCGGAAATTACTCGATAATGTGTCACGCTCTTAATCATTGAACAACGTGATACTATATTCTGCTCAAGATTTCCGTCTTTTGTAAATCATAGGTATACACAAATACGAAGACGCTTTCAGCAGACATGTCAGTGTTGGTGCTTGTATTTAACGAGTGTCAGCTAAATCAAGTTATTTCTCGAAATGTTCCTATTTAAATAACTAGGGAATTTAATTAAATTCTACAAACGCAATTTGATCCAAAATGTCACTTTTCTATCTGTAAGTTCTAGATAAATCTGATGTGATATATATTGTACATGCGTAATATGCCCCTTGGTGAAATAACGTGAAATAAATGGAAATATATCAATTATGTCTTGAACTGGCGTTCTAGGCGAATGTAGTGACTTTATGATACATGCTTACAACGCCATTTTGGCTAGAATTAGAATTCGCATCTTCCAACAGAGCCTTTTTTGTTAATTCTGTTTTGATGCATGTTTACATAACATTCAGTAATTCTAGACCCAATTATCTCTAAGAAAAGCCGCTTATGTAATGCTTATAATGTTTAACGATTCAGACATGTAAATCAGGAAATGTGTCCTTCTAGAACTCATAAATGTTAGTTATACCCAAGAATTAGTCTAAAGCCTGATATGCATTATGTCGGTCACTTTTTGTTTCAAATGAAACATTTCTAAGATTTCTGAGATATCTTTTTTTTTTAAATATATCTTGGTTACATTTAATTACCGTAATATGCCCAAGTTAACAGTAGTAGTTACAAATGATATAAAACAACGAAGCGTGTGAATGTTACATAAATCTGCATTCATAATTTACTTCTGATCTACAGAAATGTGCCTGTAGTTATTTAATATTAACATCCATATAATTTGCTATTTGCAGAAATGTAAATATGTTCTTAAGTTGCTTGTCAAATGCAATCAGGTTATGTTGCACGGTTATGTAATGTTTAATATCTGTCCCATGGTATTGTATATCTTTACCACTGATAATCCAATGAGTGACCTTAGGAATTTGAGGTCACCGTCGACAATGACCGTTCCATTTAATCTGCGATTTTTAATTTCTGTGTGGTGTCATGAATTTGGCTTGATTTCATTGAATTGGCTATGTTTTGCACTGAAAATAAGAAGAAGTTTTACAGACATATTGACCTTTCTGTGTATTTAATTCATATTTGATATATTTATATTTAATTGCAATATCCTAAATATATCAGCGGAGTACGTAGCACTTTTGTTAACTTTATATATACATACTTCCTTTCTGTGAATATAAGAATCGAGAAAGTTGGAAGCAGGTTTTAATTTCTTTGACATTTCTTTTTAGGCCAGCGTATTTTCGCATTCCTATGTTGCTTTTATTGTTTTTAGATGTTACTTGGTGAACAATGCGATTGGCTGGCGGGCGAATTGTGACGGATGCGCCTGAATCTTGGGGATATCGACGGATCTGGTTGAAAAGCGCATTGCGCTGAAGGATTTGTGTTTAATCTTTTATTACAAAATGGTATATATATAGCTTAATTGTTGTGCCACCTGTTCAGTGGTGTATTGATGGTCCGTTTGCTTGGTGCTATAAGTAGTGGGTTCGATCGGCATTGACCACTGTCTTGAATCCGCACTTTTTCTAGCGCTCTCGATTTCTGTAGGCCTATTAACCAGTTGTCGTTGGTTGGTAATGAATTTAAAAATGCGCAACCTTCTAAATTGGATAGCCTACTGACATGTATAAGAATTAAGAATTAGGATCTAATTGTAAATTTGGTCGCTAATGTTCGGGCAGGTGTGGTTGTAGTATGTAATAAGCTGATTTTGTATCTAATTTATGTAAATATAGCCTGTAAATCGTTGGTTTGCCTGACCAGTATTGGAATTGGCTATACAATAATGCATGCGTGGATTGAGAGGGGGGACCGGGGGTCTGTACACCCCACCCCCGACATCTTGTCAAATGTGGTTATTTTATATAACAGGACGTGTATACTGCTGGTGATTAGTTCAGTGCTGTTAATCTCCACTCTACTTTTCTAGAGATGAGTACCAAGTCAAACAATCGACGGAAAAGGAAACGTGTGACTGAGAGTGGAACATCAGCGGGCATAAGTATGGACTGCCAGACAGAGCCCGAAGATCAGGTGGTGTTTTTGCAGCCAGTCAGTCAGCAGGCTGCTGTAGAACCAGGACAGCTCCATGTCGGCGAGGAGAGTTTGCCAGGCATGGCCTTCCTTTATCAGCCGGCAATGCTATCAAGTGTGTACTCAGATTTGGGTGTCACGGTGCAGACTTCAGTGAAGGCAATATTGTAGCCGGGCTGTATATCGAGTTAGGCACCTTGTTACTAACAGAAGCCCAGGACCAGGAGGGAGCTCACAATGATATTGGTCTATCTGAGGATGGTTCCTTAAAAGTGAATGCATCCAAAATTATTTCTCCTCCACCTCGGAAATCTGATTAATGTGGAGTCGTTCCAATTGGCTTGTGGATGAGCATGTTAGTACTGACTGGTAACACAGGAGACCTGGTAAAGTCAACTGTTTGCCGTTTATAACTGAGTACTGTTGAGAAACAGCGTAAAGAAAGAAATCAATTGTTCTCATATTTGCGTTGTTCACGTGACAAAATTTTGAATTTTTTGTCCTCATCATTTAATATAATTTCTTGGAAATGACACATTCGAATGGTTTTCATGGAACAGTTTTTCCTCCGATTACGCATCTTCGACTAGAATTTTGAGACGTCTTTTGATGCACTTATTCCAAAAGGCACTTCTCTGATTTCATATTGAAATTTTGAAGTGAAATAAGACGAACGTTGTAGTACTCCGTTTGCGGAACAATACAATCAATTAAAGGTCGAGAACTTAAGGCGTCGGCTTCATTTTTACTATAAAGACATGAAACGTAGTATTACATAAAACAAAGTAACAAATTGCATTAATAGACAGTACCCTGTTTCTAAAATTCTACATTGTGAAAAAGCTTTTTGAAATGGGTATTATAACATTCGTTGGATAATTACAGTTAACGTATAAAACTGATTTTTTTGGCAATATATGTGATCCTGAATGTGATGTCCAGGAATTTTGGTTACATCTTGAAAAGCTTGGTGTCCAAGATTTAAATGTTCTTTAAATGCCTATGGTATTTACATATCATAAAATGTATTTGTTTCTATGAAAGCAAGATAGAAACAGTACAAACATAACCAGATCTAGAATGTAAAAAGCATGGTAAAAAAATTGAAGATGTAAACATTGACACGAATTGTTAAATTTAAGTTTTCAGAGTCGGTGAACCTCTCAATTTCGAGAAGAAACAGTGTATTTGGCTAGTTTAATTCTGTTTGAAAGTGCCTTGCCCTGTGACCCAGTTTGTGGTTTGGGCACCACGGTTACGCTCTCTTGTGAAATCCCTGGGACAGATGCAGGGGTGGCCACCATCACTGGATATGGCGGCTACCTCAAGGACAGGTCACCACTCGTCGGCAAAAACTTCTGAGCCAGTCTCGGCGAACGGCGAAGACTCCCATCCTGCATCGGCTGGACTGCTGTACTAGTCAACGCTTCGCTCGATTCCACCTCCATGTGCTCGCTTTCCGTAGCTTTGGAAGCCAGCAACGCCTCCTCATCTCTAGTGCTCACTTCAGCCGAAGGGTAATACCTGATGTCTTTGCTGCCCTTCCTTGGCTCATACACTTGCTCCTTGGTGACTGCCTGTTCGGGTACTCGGTGGATATGCGCGACTTGGAAAGACAATCGGACCTTGGGTAAACTTCCCCTTTCTTTAACAGCTATTTCACCCTGTCTGGGAAACTTGTACTGTCTTAAGCGGTCATACCTGCAAACAGAGTTAAATTAATGTACAGTACTACCTTTACACCCTCACCTTTCAATTTACCAATGGCCAAGGCGTCAGTCCCAGTCCCGTTGATACAAGATCCATGATACCATTCGTTGCAGAAATAAATCATGAATCTTCCGTCCCATGGCCTCCGACACAAACAATATTATGTTCCCTCCCTATCAATTCCCTGGTCCTCCACGTCAAGCGACTGATCCTTTATTTCCCAGGCTGGTAGGTCCCTTGATCTTCATGGCATCATTCTATCGTGATTGATTATGAAGACTACATTTCTCAGCTTGACTTGATATAAATAAGCTTCTTCTTGATCATTGTAGGACTTTCCACGGGCAATTTAATTTCTTACACTTGCCTTTCATCACTGCAGTATCTAAATTATACACTACATCACCCACCTTGCAGTATCTCGGAAGAACTTCATGCGTTTCAGTGATGATTTCAGGTTCTAACGTGCCAATGCACGGGCCTCTTGCATCCCTGTTCTCAGGGTGGACACATATTATGGGTACTCTTGGTGGCGTTTCGCCGGTGCAGGGAAAATTAAGTGTACTGGCGTATTAACCTCCCTGTTCAACATCAGCTTGTTCGGAGAAAAACCAGTGCTACGAGTCACTGATGAACGGATTGTCCCCGCGATTTGTTGGACATATAGATCCCACTTGTCTTGGGATTTGCCTATAAAGCTCCTCGCCGCATCCATCAGTGTCCTGTTGAATCTCTCCACTTGGCCATTCGCTGCTAGCCGGTACGGGGAGGTTCTTGACTTGTGGATCTGCATGCATTTGCACAATGCTTCAAAAAGCCATGAAAATATGCCGAAAATGCTTGTCAACATGGATAAGGTGTGTAATACACCCATCCAAGCTAGTGCGATGGAGACTTTGGGGAAGCGTTACGATTTATCTAGTAATTAAAGATGATATAATTCGAAAATATGTGCAACGTCAAGTCAATCGTAAAATCTTATAATGATAACTAAATTCATAATTTACTGCTTCAGACGAACAACTTGAATTACACAGAACACATGTTTATGATAACATTCACTTGTTCCGAAACATAATCTACTATCGGACGAGACTAAACAGCAAAGGTGGTGTCATTTATAAATGATAAGTTGAACTGAAGCACGCAAATAGGCGTGCAAATGTTTCTGGAATCAAAGTCATCATTTATGTACATCCATTCTAGCACTGCTCTAGACAATTGATCTTTTATAATATAATTTACGAAGTCATTTACCTCTAAGTAGTCACAAACTGACGTTGTAAACAAGGGGTACAATCGGTAGTGTTACATGTGTCTCTGTTGCTGTTTTTCTAGCTCATCGTCCATAATATAAACTGTAGTGTAGAGTAAGTTTTGGTAAGGATTTTAAAACAGAAAGTGTTTAAAGTTTTTGACTTGTGTAAGCTAAATAAGTTTTACGGACCGGCAATCCGTAGACCCGGGTTCGAATCCCGGTAGCGCCATTGACCGATTGTTCGTGTTCCTCAAAACATGACTTTATTACCATTATGCACGCTGTTATAGAAAATAATTATTTGAATTATGGTCTGATATCAATTTCATAACGTAGTGAAAGAGAGAGAATACGTAGCAACAGGGAACGCCACATACATAAGACAGTGCCTCCCCACACAGACCTCCGGAAAAACAAAAAGCCTCTATGGACACATACATAGTTCATTCTAAATGACGTCCATTTTGTTTAATAACGACGTCACATCGGCTTTTTAAATAACTTATTACAGCTTGGCATGTTTCATTGTTTATCTGCCTGATTTCCCGCCTGATGTTCACCTTAAGTTCTTCCAGAGTTTTTGGGGAAGGATTGTACGCCATGTCCTTTAAGTATCACCACTGGTAAAAATCTAGCGTACTCAAATCTGGTGAGTGTGGTGGCCACTCGTTGTTAGTCCTGAACGAAATGAACATGTCTCCTAATGTCAACTGTAACCAATCATCCACGAGGTTGCTATGTGTGGGGTAGCCCCATCATGTTGGAACCATATCTGAGTAATATCGATAACCCTCCAACACAGTGCTGGCACGAATTTGCATTTGAGGATATTTAGATATCGCACATTGTTGATGGTTTCAACGTGTCCGTCTTCATCGTCAAAAAGAATGGGCCAATTACGCATTGTGAATTCTTAGCGGCCAATCTCCAATATTTTACTGTGCAAGGGGATTTCAAGATACTAGTCTGGTTTTTCTGTTCCCAAAAAACGAGTTTTTCTCATTAAATGCTGAATTTAGATAAAAGTGGGCTTCACCAGAAAACCAAAGAGCATTAACAATATCTGAGTTTTCACATATACAGTAGGCAAAGATTGTGACGACGCTATATTGAATAACAACTGACGTCATATGACGTCATTTCCTGTAATGTGACTTCAAATATTTCCCGTTCTTTATTTTGTTAGAAACTTCAATCCACCAAGATTATTTTGATGTATAAATCAAGAGTATATGTCGTCAAATTATAAAATGACTGACATTTGAAATGGTAACATATATTATGGGACACCCTGTATCATCAAGTATCAAGTATCATTAATCAGTATGTTGTCATAGCAATTAAGACCAACATGACAGATAGGTGCTCTAGCCAAACACTAATTAGGTGTGAAATGTTAACAACAATATTGACTGACTGTATTTACTGTATATTTTAAACTCATAATTCCAATTGCATTCGAAAATCATTTCTATTGATACTCACAGTGCTATATATCAAACAGGTTTTGCGCAAGATGTGAACATTAATAATGATAAATTATTCTTGTCCGGTTTGAAATGGTGATTCATAATGGAAATATGCATTTCGGGACAATATTCTTGTCCGGTTTCCTGAATTAAGGGGTTTCCGGATTAAAGGGGTATTTTACATATTTAAAACATTGGGACTGGACGATTTGTCCGGTTGAAAGGGATTTCCGGATTAAAGGGGTTTCGGTTTAAAGGGTTTCAAGAGTACTCACACTTATGGTTAGCCTACGCTTCATCCACATTTTTGCTGTCGCATGGTTGTTTAAGTGTTATGTATCCCGTTGCTCTGATGATTGATGTCTGGCGCTATATACCCATGAGTGGTTACTCTTAAAATCATAAAAAACGCAACAAAAATAGCAAATACTTACCCTTCGTCGATGACGCCACTTGCATATATCTTAGCCATCAATCAACATAGCAGCCATTGATACAGCTGTTTGTCCGGGGATGTTTTGAAGATGTTTCACTACATCGATGATGCTTTATTTTTTAGCACAGTATGAATTAACAAAATTAAAATGTATGAAATTATGTGTGACAATTATTGATTGCTTTGTGCATTGCGTAAGGAGAATCAATGTGTAGTTTATTATACGTTTCATAGTTATTAAAAAGTCATTTAGTCCAAATATTGTTACGAAATGAGTTAAATCAGAATCTATGTTGTTTGTCCCTTTTATGCTGTTTTATCAGAAATTACTTGATAATGTGTAACGCTCTTAATCATTGAACAACGTGATACTATATTCTGCTCAAGATTTCCGTCTTTTGTAAAGTCATAGCTATACATAAATACGAAGACGCTTTCAGCTGACATGTCAGTGTTGGTGCTTGTATTTAACGAGTGTCAGCTAAATCAAGTTATTTCTTGAAAGGTTCCCATTTTAATATTGTGGGAATTTAATTAAATTCTACAAGCGCAATTTGATCCAAAATGTCACTTTTCTATCTGTAAGTTCTAGATAAAACTGATGTGATTATATTGTAAATGCGTAATATGTCCCTTGGAGAAATAACGTGAAATAAATGGTAATATATCAATTCTGTCTTGAACTGGCGTTCTAGGCGAATGTAGTGACTTTATGATAATACATGCGTACAACGCCATTTTGGCTACAATTAGAATTCGCATATTCCAACAGAGCCTTTTTTTGTTAATTCTGTTTTTATGCAATTATCTCTAAGAAAAGCCGCTAATGTAATGCTAATAATGTTTAATGATACAGACATGTAAACCGGGGAATGCGTCAATTCTTGTTTCTAATGAAATATTTCTAAGATTTCTGAGATATTATAATATTAAACAAGAAATGGGCAGTACCCACAAAGCCGGTTTTAAACCTAATTATTTGTAACCAAGGCTCTATTTGTATAATGAATACATGATGATCATCTATGCTGCAAAGATGCCAGAGGTGAAACATGCATACACACACTCACACTTAGATATATTATATATATGCAACAACTATACACCAAGTTTGAAGTCAATACACCCATGCATAACAAAGATATTAAGTGGAAACTGATTTTTAAATTTTAAGTGACCTAGAACGAGGCCAAAAACTATCCACATGTTCTTACTATACACCAAGTTTGATGTCAATATGATAGTTATAAGCCGGAAAGCAAATTACTATTTTTAGAAACGGTGACCTTGACCTTTGACGAAACGAGTCCAAAAGCAATCCCAAGCGAGCTCTTCACATGTTCTTACTGTACACTAAGTTTGATATCAATGTGAAGAACGGAACTGACGGTATTCGCCGGAAACCAAATTCCTATGTTTAGAAACGGTAACATTGACCTTTATCGGAACGAGTCCAAAAGCAATCCCAAGCGAGCTCTCCGCATGTACTTACTTTACTCCAAGTTTGATGTCAATATGATCAACGAAACAAAAGTTATTCGCCGGAAACCAAATTTCTATTTTTAGTAACGGAGACCTTTGACGGAACGAGTCTAAAAGCAATCCCAAGCGAGCTCTCCACTTGTTCTTACTATACACCAAGTTTGCTGTCAATGTGATCAACGATACTCAAGTTATTCGCCTGAAACCAATTTATATTGTTAGTTACGCTGACCTTGACCTTTGGCGGAACGAACCCAAAAGCAATCCCATGAGAACTCTTCATATGTTTTTACTATACACCAAGTTTGGTTACAATATGATCAACATAACTCAATTTATTCGCCGGAAACCCGCAGTTTGACGCCCGACCGCCCGCCCGCCAAACGAAACACATCATTCTAATAACCTGGGTTTCTTCGAAAACCTGGTTAAAAACTATCTTGGTTACATCCGGAAAACGTAGAATAAACAGTAAACGAAGAATACCCGATGGTGTTTGAGCAACATTGTCATTACTTTACAAATGCACTTTTAAATGCTTTCTTTTCGGTCGTTATTTACTTGATCATTAAATATCGAATTAAACAACAACAAATATCCTTAGTTTTAATTGCATTTAATGACCGTAAAATCCGCTTGATAACAGCAGTAGTTACAAATGATATAAAACAACGAAGCGTGTGAATGTTACATAAATCTGGATTCAGAACTGTTTACTACCGATCTACAGAAATGTGCATGTAGTTATTTAACATTAACATCCAAATAATTTGCTATTTGCAGAAATGTAAACATGTTTTTGTTTTGCTTCTCAAATACAATCAGGTTGTGTTGCGCGGTTATGTAATATTTTATATCTGTCCTTTGGGATTGTATACCTCATATTTCATCTAAAAGGTTTCAAAGGATAACAAAGTAGTAATAACCAAAGAGATCTCCAAACCCGAGTAACATTTTCATGCATGGGTTGCTTCTTTACTACTGATAATCCAAATAGTGACCATAATAAATTTATATTTAATTGCAATATCCTAAATATATCAGCGGAGTACGTAGCACTTATGTAAAATGTATATACATATATAAATAAAATATACATGTAAACAGTAACAAAGGTTACAAATGCAAAAGGGAAATGCCAAACATAAGTAATGCCTTGCAAAGGCCAGTAACAGAAACACCAATAAGGGTTGTAAGGAAGACCCAATTCTTATATTTATCCTGGCATCGCCCAAAAAACAACCGGTTTAAATAAGAAATAGTGGCACTGTTCAATACTCAAAACCCGCCTGCTTAGCACAGTCGATATTGCGTTTGACGAGAAATCTCGTGGTCACGGGTTCCAAACCCGCACGAGGCGTATGTTCTTCCATAAACATTCGAATGGAGTGAATGCATCCACAATTATTTCTCATCCACCTTTGAACTCTGCTTTATGTGGAGTCGTTCTCATTGGCTTGTGGATGAGCATGTTAGTAGTGACTAATAACACCGGAGACCTGGTAAAGTCAACTGTTTATCGTACTGTGAGTACTGTTGAGAAACGGCGTAAAGAAAGAAATCAATTGTTCTCACATTTAGAAAATTGTTCACGAGCCAAAAACTGCAATTGTTGTCCGAATCATTTAATCTAATTTCTTGGAAATGACACATTCGAATTGATTTCATGAAACTTTTTTTTCCGACTACGCATCTTTGTCTAGAATTTTAAGACGTCTTTTGATGCGCTTTTTCCAAACGGCATTTCTCTGATTTCATATCGCAATTTTGAAGTGAAATAAGGCGAAAGGTATGGAGCTCCGTTTGCTGAACAATAAAATCAATTAAAGGTCGTGGACTAAAGGCGTTGGCTTCATTTTCACTAAAAAGAAGCGCTTCGTTGAATGATATTTATTGCACAAGACATGAGACGTAGTATAACATATTAGAAAGGAAAGAATTGCATTAGTTAACAATACCCTCTTTTCAGAAGACATATCGTAAAGGCTTTATGAAAAAGGTATTACAACTTTTGTTGGACAATTACAGTTTACGTAAAACTGAAATTTGTTTGCAACCAGTGTGATCCAGAATATGATGTCTAGGAATTTTGATTACATCTTAAAAACTCTTCGTGTCTAAGATGTTTATGTTCTTTACATGCCTCCGTACCACATTGGTAGTTACATATTATCATAAAATGTATTTGTTTCAATGCAAGCAAGATAAAGAAAGTACAAACATAACCAGATCTGGAATGGGAAAAGCGCTTTAAAAAATTGAAGATGTAACAATGACACGTTAAGTCAAATATCTCTATTTTGAGAAGAAAACAGTTTTTTTCGGCTAGCTTAATTTTGTTTGAGTTTTAAAGAGAAATGTTCTGCTAAAACCTGTTTATATTTGAATTATTAGCATAAAATTCCCTGGCACTAGAATAATGCACAACGTGTAAAGGGGAAGTGTTTTTAGAGATGTAACAGATATTCCTGGACAGCATATTTTGAATCATGTATGAAATCAATTGATGTTTGTTGTGATGTTTTGTCCTAGGTTATATGTCGTATACTGAAACATTTTCCGGAAAAGATCTCACAGTCCTACCACATGATTTATGAAAGGAAATAAGTAATCTTAACAAATCTTAAAAAGGAACCTTTGACATTGCGTATCAACTTCATATAAGGACAATTACGACATTTAGACAAGCTAAAATCAACTTAAGTTCATATAGGAAACAATGTATATTGCTTTACCGACTGACATGACAATGTTCAATCACAATACCAGGATAATCAAACGTTTTAGATTAATCATTTTCATTCAAACACTTGAGATCCTTGTCGTGACAATTTAAGAAGTACATTGGGAGATTCTCTAACACTGGGAGATCAATATCACTCGAAACAAAATGCTATGGCACGCTAAACAAAATAACTAAAAACGACCTGACAACGCCATTGAGGACAAATTTGTTCACTAAAAAGGTCATATACAGATGAAATTAAAGCTGGTTGTACTCTAGGTCACTCATTAGATTGGTATTTGTACTGTTCTCTTTCTAATGTAGTAGAACGATTGTCTCGGAGATTCACAACTATAAACAGCTACTGTCAAAACCATTGGCGATTAATTATCGACGACCACAGAACTTGCTGTCCTTCTTACTTCTCACAGAATTTTTTAAAGTTTATTTAAAGTGTTCATTGGATATTAAAGGAACATGCATACAAAAGTATTTAGAAACTAGATTGAATTTTTTGAAACAAAAACATACGTCTCCCCAATGGCAGTTTGTCGGTAATTGTAATACTGATACAGGATGTTCGTAGAAAATGAAAATGGAGAGGAAAAGATATGGAACAAACAAGAAATATAATCATAATACCTCTGAACTGTAAGTGTGACATTGACCTCGAGACAAGCTAAATGAAACATGCGCTTCGCACATCGTCTCGATGCCATAAACATGTTATTTCAAAACACATTTACGAAGGATATGGAGCGGACACGAAATATAGTTATTTTATAGTTGGCCACTTAGTAAGTCCATGACCCTCAACTGAGACGGACGGAACATCCGAGCAAAAACAATATGTCTTCCCCTAATTATATGGGGGAAACAAAACTAGTCACGGTAACGGAGGTTTAACTTTCTTTCACATACATCTGACATTTCTTTACCATATCATATATAGAGAGCGAAATTAGCACTGGTCATGGAGACTATGTTACAACCCATATTGTAATACATATTTTGATGTTGAAAGAAACGTCCAATTTAATTATGAAATTACGGGAAACCAAAAAACTTAAACGCAAAAATAAATCTTATTTTAGAAGTTTGAAAAGGAAAACTCGAACAATATTCTAAAAGAAATATGCTCATTTTTTGTTCATTTATTTACCTAAACAAACATGAAAAATATAAAATGAGCTCAAAATGTATTCATTTGTTTTGTTAAAGAAAGATATTTGTTCATCATCAAATTTTAAAAACAATTTTGTTTGATAGTAATATGGTAAAAGAGATATTTTCAATCAGTTATACACTGTACTGGTTCTTATAAGATATGTTTAAGCCAATGTAACAACAGTACTGGATGATTCCATTACAAAAAATTTATGTTCAGATGATCATCGTTGAAAGAACGAAACACTGTCTTCTGTAAATGCTAAATGACATGACATAAATCCGATTAGCTAGATCGTTAAAATTTCCCTCGACACGAAAGGCCATATGTTGTGGCTCAAACACGGGAATATACCCGTCTAAGTCAGTGGTCACGTGTTTTGGCTGACAATTGTTTTTTCAAAAAGGTGATTTCCTTTACTGTGACAAAATCATTCGCTATGGACCTCCTCAAATGCCTTATGTTCTTTATGGATTGTTGTTTTCCCGATTGTCTGTGCGGGGATACACTGTCATGTGTATGTTGCGTTCCGTGTAGCAACTTCTTTTCTCTCTCATATCATTTTGGTTAAACAGTAAAATATCAAAAACTACTGCGTTATAAAGTATCGAGTGAATGTAACGGCAGTGGAATCAATACGCTTTATGGGAGAGTAGTATATCTCGCAGATGATCAATATAACAATAACGAGCGTAAGACTAGCGGACAGATCGCATTTCTTAAAAAATCACGTACATGCATATGCTGCTTATAATTAGTATTTACTTTCTTCAACCTTATTTAAATACAAATGTCTCTTTCGACTTTTTTGCAGTTTGGAAAATATCTGAAATCGGTATATAATCCAAAGGATATTGTAACTTGGTGTTTTTGTTTTCGTCTGTGACAGAATGAAATGAATTCGAGAATAAATGAACGTGTACAATTAGTGCATGCCGTTTTCAAGACGCCATATGTATACCCCTACGGTATGTTCCATTCTATTGAAATACTTGTAAATGTCATCAAATTGTACATAGAATGATAACAACGGCTGTATTGTGTTCAGCTGGGAGTTTTTAAGTTTTCATTCCTGTTGATATGAAATGTTCACATGGTTATCACTTTTCACGTTTTACAATGCAGTGGTGTTCTTTGCTAAAGAAGGCTGCACGTCTTTTTCATCCAACGTTTACGTTCGTGTCTGATAAGTTTATTCAGCGCGGCCATATTTATCTGGCTTTTTCTACATGCGTCATAGTGGTGCGTAATCTGAAGTTGAAAGTCGCAGCGAACTTTGGTCAACCGAACTGTATTTAAAAACTGAACGCTATTTATTTCAAATCTGGTACGAATAAATTGTCTGCTGAAGAAATAAGATTAGAAGTTTTGAATGGAGACATACGCATCTATGATTGTGCTACATAAATTTAAGGACAGCAACTAGCCTATTAATTATTGACGAATAATTGCAATTGTTTTTACTTAAAATAATAATAATGTTATGTTAATCACGGTAAAACAAGATTATATTAATCAGACAAAGTCAACAGTAAGTAATACGTTTTATAGTAGTGGTAGTCAAAAGGATTAAGCACTAAATACTGTTATATTACGCTTGTTTATGTACTAAAATTGATACAAAATTCAGCATTTTTTATTATTAATGTTTTGTCAAAATTATCATAATATTTTGTTTTTCAAAAGCATCGTTTGTCTAGACGTAGAAAGACAGAACCGACATAATTAAATAATGACTATTAATTGCGATAACAAATCACCATTTGTATAAACTGTTGATTGTTTGTAATTGCTATGTAGACAAACGTCTGGCTTATACCATATTTCGGATAGTTTCGAGCAAAAGCCCTTTTAGCACCTTTTTTCGGCAAAGCCATCAGCGTCTCATGTTTGGACAGATGTTGCTCAAACTGTCATTGGCTACAATTCTTGACACATTAATAATGCACCAAACTGCCGCGACTATATGCAATATGCTACCAATTCATTAGCCATCCTTAGACAAGGTAATCCACCAACAATCACAATGAAAATCTTTTTCCCAACTCACACTTCTAGAAACACTTTGTTTTTAATCGTGTCTTCATTATTCTGAATTTTGCTTTAAGAAAAATATCAACCATTTGTATTGTATCGAACATTCAAATTTCGAACCTCATCGATAGGGAAAATCATTTAACTTTTTTCTAAATTAATTACGCAGCAAATAAATACCCGGTTATAATAATCACATACTCCTTTATGCTTTGTGTCTCATATTTGTTATATTAGGTCGACTCTAAAATCACGAATTACTTGAAACCTTGGATGGAGTTTGTTTTCCTGGTAAAAACTTTAATTCAATGACTACAGACATTATTGACTTGTGTTTCCTATAACCGCCATGACTGTAATATAGCCATGACACATAATTTCATTTGGAAGAGGCCGTTATCTACTTCTTCGCCTCTTCACCTTTAGCTGATGTTGAAGAAGACAAAGCAATCGAAAAGCAATATATATCAACCATTGAAATGATTGGTGGAATAGTTGCGACCTTTGTGATAGATTGTCTCCGACAATTGGTTCAACAGATTAGATTATGCGATTGTCATATATCGGATTAATCGTATTACAGTAAACGCATGTGTGGAAATTATGGAGATATGTAGAATTGTTTGACGGAGGGCCCAATCTCCGAACTATATATAAATATTTCCCTAGTGAAAATTAACATCGATTCTATAAACCAATTACACAACAATACCATGAAATAATATTTGTCAACGGCATGGACGTATTATAGCATATGTGAATTTGAGGTAATGGAATCAGAAAAGGAATAATATCGTAAGAGTGTTGATACCAGTATAATACCAACAGCAGAATAACACAAAAAAAACGTTAACAATAAATGTCTTTAAAACAAGATAAATGGCGTAAATAGAATGATGTCTTCCAGTATGTTAAATGAAATAATGTTACTGCAACATGTTGAAAAAGGTAACTCGGATCTATGTATACTATAATCATGGACGTGTCTTATCAGGGTCATTTTATACATGCTTAAACATATTAACTACTTCGGGCATAATCAGAAATGCTAACGCATCTTACAAAAAACCCGTTTGGTGCTTCTTGTGGGAACATATGATTGTTCAGATTTTAAAAAGCCCGCTTCGAGGACAGCATATGGTTGGTCAAATATATAGGTCAAAAACAATGTTATACAGCTACGCCGAAACTTGTTATGGTTGTGCCACAACTTGCGCATTTTGACTTGATGTAAGGCGTGTTGGATGTATGATGCATAAATAAAGCAAAACATATTTATGTGATTTTGTTCGGAAAATGTTTCGACATATAAAGAGAGATTGATTTGTTTTACTACAGGGAATGCCAGATACACAAGTCAATGCTTCTAGACACAGAGATGCCGGGAAACAGTTTACAAAACATTTGGCACTGAGAAGATACAAGGGTTAACATGCAGGGAAACAGAGGCTCAAGGGATGGTCAGGCCGACCATAAAAATAGCTAAGTGCAATTCATTTATACTTTATTTATATATCTCGTATTCATATGCTAACACTTAAATTCAAGTATCTGAAGTATGATTATGTGTATGTGCGCACGAATTAATGTAAATGATTATTCAAAACATCACGTTAGATATAATAACACAGGGAACGCCAGGTTCAGAGAACAGCATCCCCATTTGTTGTGTATCATAATAATGCAGCTACCGAAGTAAAATGAAGTCCAGATGAAAATGTTATTGTACAGCAATACCTTAAGCACAAGAGGACGATTACTAAGGCAGAAGAGAAAAAACACTGAATATATGGCCGTCTTAAAACGGGCAATAGGAAAACACAAATTGTGGTTTAAACCTGGTTACAAGGACCATCAAACTTCTTACTTAGCCTTCAACCACCCCAATAAAACGAACATTATACAGGGTGAATATTAATATATGATGGAAAAAAAATTATTTTTCTGATTTGTAAATGTATTTATTGGGCAAGTAACTGTTGTCTATGTATACAGTTCTAAGATTTTACGTACAGGTTCTTGTTATTTTCAAATTTCATTACAACGTAGATTCTCATTTACCTTTTGATTATACAGTGTCGTCAGGATTAATTTAGGTTTAAATGTGGTTAAATGGTGCACCCAACGTCACAATTATTCTACAAAAACAAAAATATATTAATACGACAGTAAAGTAATATACAGCAAAGTATAGTAATATATAGAAAAGCAATTATAAAGGTGAAATAATCCGCAGCAGAGAAGACAACAGACACACATCTAAACAAGACCGAAATGACACGGACAATAAAACCAAACAACACAACATCATCAACGAACGAAAAAAACATGAATTTTGAAATATTCATGCGGTCACATATTCTTGAATAAATATAACAGAACATGCAGCTTCTAAACTAGGAGAAACCAGTCATCTATTATACTTTAGCACATATTTAATTGGTTGTGTCTAAATAAATGACAGCTTTTTTTGTGTAAAGCCATGAAAAACGTTAATTAGCTAGAAGCATGCTGAAATCCTATTATGTTGTAACATTACTGGCTCACCAGGGCCAAAAAGTCTGATGGGTTTCTTGCGTTTTCCATTTGAATTTGATGTTCAGTATCCGTGTAATTTCATGAAACCAAGCTTTATTTAGTACTAATGTAGCTCTTCGTGTGACAATAATGAGATATTTTAATACAAAAAAGGTTCTTAAACAGCCTAATATCAGACATGATAGATTTTTCTTTTAAATATTTTTATGCTTGAATTCAAGCATCTTTAGAATAAAGTCAGCTTTCTGCCGGTCAGGCACACATGTTCCCTGAAACAGACACTAGTTGTTTTAATTTGCATCCATCGCGTTTAATCAATTCTGTATTGCGTAATTGCAATATTGCCGCACATTTATATTCCAATTAACGAAATCATTTCACGTACTGATCTCATTGGAATATGACCTGGTTCTTTAGAATGCGTAAAACTCAAACAATCAATGTATCATATATGCATATAGATGTAAATAAAAGAACACATATTAATGTAAAGTCGCCAAACTTAGCGTAAACAAATATACTATTTAAACAAAGCCGAACGGCATATAGTGACTTTGCTCAATTACACGTGCATTCTCTGACATACAGACGCTACACGCGCGTGTTCTTTGCTTTGTTTGGTGTTCATGTTATTTTTTCTCTAGTTTCGGTCTATTGTTCCAAGATGTTCCCTTGCGTATGTAACCTTGGACCTACTCGGATGCCTTATGTTTTATGGAGTGGTGTTTTCATGGAGGTCTTTGTGGAGAGGCACTGTCTTATGTAGGTGATGTTCATTGTAGCTGGCGAACTTCTTAAGCTACTGATTGGATAAACAGTTTGTTATCAAGATAAACACATAAGATAGCAATCGGTTATATCTGATCCTAGCTGGATTCTGTCCAGTGAAAAATCAATCTCAATTCCTTTTAATTTATTTGTAGATGAAATGCTTTGATGATAGAAATGCAACAGTTGCCCAAAGCGTGAGTCATGATATTAAAATGTTATATACAATATTCCTACTGTTATTCTCAGAAAATGAATTGTCTTTCGTCCTAATGACTTAATAATATAAAATAATTATTAGTTATTAAGAAAAGTTGTGTATAGTAGACTTTTTAAGGTATCCGCTTTTTGCAAAACAAACACAATGACTCATGTATGTTATGAGTCAAAAATCCCTTTTTACTTTTTTCTTTACTTTTTGTTCTATTGTTATGGAGGGAGAGGATGAGAGGATGTCTTATATCTAAATATTTCATATATACTCTAATTAGCCATGTATTGGACGTTCTAACGGTTCTTTCGTATATGGTTATTCATTACCTGAACGCATATCAGAGTTATGTTTTGGTATTGATATTTTTTATTATTTATTTCACTTCTATTATCAAGTTCAATAAGATAAATGATTTCATTGAATGCGTTGGGGTCATGGATATGTTTAATGTTTCCATTGATTGTGTGTGCAGCTGTATCGTTTTGTTATGTAAATGGTATTGAAAGTATGTACATTTAACGTTAAAGGACTTGGAGACATTAAAAAAAGAAGACATATATATAGTTGGCTTAAGGATAATGATCATGATATTTGCTTTTTGCAAAAATTGCACTGCAAACAAAAAGATTTTGATTTTTGGGAAAAAGAATGGTGCTCAAAAGCGTTTTTCAGTGGCAATAGCTCGAACAGTCTGGGAATTGGTATTTTAATAAAAAACTCACCAGTAATAAATATTTTAGATTATAAAGAATTGATAGAAGGAAGACTTCAATGTCTTACTATTGAAATCAATGATACCGTACTTTTACTTACTAACGTCTATGCCCCCAATATTGATGATTTGATATTTTATAATCAACTAGAAGAATTTATAGTCAGTAATGATGATAAAACTCTTATAATAGGTGACGACTTTAATACTGTTTTAAACTTTGATCTGGACAAGAAAAATGGTAGACTTGATACACATAAAAAATGTAGCGCTAAACTTAAATATATAATGGAAAATTACGAATTGAGTGATATATGGCGCATTCAACATCCAGACAAAAGACAATATACATGGCATTCAAACCATAGACCACCAATATTTTGTAGACTCGATTACTTTTTAACTTCATCAAATCTAATCAATAAGATTACAAAATGCAAGATTTCGCCGGGAATAAGATCCGATCATTCATTAGTACATCTAAATATAGATCTATCTCAGAATAATCGTGGGCCAGGGTATTTTAAACTAAACAACTCTATTCTTTTAGACGAAGACTATCAAAATGTAATAAGACTTGGTATAAATAACACCGTGGAATATAACCCCGATGCAAATCTAAATACTCTTTTGGAATTAATCAAAGGGTCCATTAGAAATGATACTATTAAATATTGCTCCTTTAAGAAAAAACACGATCTTAAATTTGAAAAACAACTAGTGTCAGAAATAGAAGAACTTGAAAAGGATATTATTGATTCACCCAATGAAACACTTCTTGATAGACTAAAAGAAAAGAAAGAATCTTTAGAATCTATAACAAATATTAGAGCACAGGGACAATTTATTAGAGCAAAGGCACATTATATAGAGGGAATGGAAAAAAAATCTAAATATTTCTCAAATTTGGAAAAAAAAAGAAATGAATTGAAAACAATTACACGACTGGAGGTCAAAGATAGAGAGGTTACTGAAACAGACAAAATTTTACAAGAAACAAAATTATTTTATGAAAATCTGTATAAGAAAGATAGATTAATGAGACACTCAGATAAATTTTTTCACGATAATGCGAATAAATTAAATTCTGTCCAAAAGGAATCATGTGAAGGAGTTTTAACTGAATCAGAATGTTCAAAAGCATTACTAGATATGAAAAATAATAAAAGCCCAGGGTCTGATGGACTTACCACCGAATTTTACAAGATATTTTGGAGATATAAAAAAACAATTTTATGTAAAAAGTATAAATTATTCATATACCACAGGTCAACTTACGTCTCTACAAAAACAAGGTGTTATCACTCTAATTCCAAAGAAGGACAAAGAATTATCAAATTTAAGTAATTGGAGGCCAATCTCACTATTAAACATTGATTATAAAATAGCTACTAAAACAATAGCCAATAGAATAAAAGATGTTATACAAAGTTTAATTCATAACTCTCAAACTGGATTTATCAAGAATAGATATATAGGTGAAAATATAAGATTAATTTATGATATTATTGATCATTTGAATGAAACCAGCCAGCCAGGTCTACTATTCTTTGCAGACTTTGAAAAAGCATTTGACAGCCTTGACCATGAGTTTCTACTTAAAACATTAGACTATTTTAACTTTGGTAACTCTCTTAAAAAATGGATACATGTATTTTACAATGATATGCAAGGATGTATTATAAATAACGGACACATGTCTTCATTTTTTAAAGTAGAAAGAGGGGTGAGACAAGGCTGCCCCCTTTCACCATATCTATTTATTTTATCAATAGAAATTTTATCCATAGCGGTTAGAAATAATCTAGATATTAAAGGTATTATAATTGGAAATCATGAGATTAGAAACTCCATGTTCGCAGATGACGCCACCTTTGCTATTGATGGTTCCAACTCCAAGTCCTTTAACACCCTTATCACATTAATTGACGAATATAGCAATATATCAGGTCTTAAATTGAATACAAACAAATCAACAGTTTTAAGAGCAGGATCACTGAGAAATACAGATATAATCTACTGTAAAATGAAACCATTTAAATGGACATCAAGTCAGGCATGTACTCTTGGAATAATATTTACGAATGGAAATAACCGATTACAACTTAATTTCGACCAAAAAATGGAAGAATTATATGCTACATTAAATAAATGGAAGAAACACAATCTCACTCTAATTGGTAAAATAGCAGTCATAAAAACATTTACGCTTCCAAAAATCATATATCCCTTAACTGTATTAGAAACCCCGCCTGAACATTTGTTAAAAGAATTGACAGTGAATTTATATAAATTTATCTGGAATGGAAAGCCAGACAAAATTGCAAGAAATACGCTTAAACTTGATTATAAAGATGATGGTTTAAAGATGATCGATTTAACGGATATGTAAATGGAATAAAGGCAGGCTGGATAAAAAGAATATTTAACATAGAAAACAACGGGTTATGGAAAAAACAATACTTAAAAGAGTTAAATAAATTTGGAGGAAAACTACTATTGCAATCCAACATATCAGAAAAAGATATAAAAACAAAAGTGCAAAACTCATTTCTGAAAGATATAATTATTAGCTGGTCCAGAATAAATTTTTCAAACAAGGTCAATCCGCTTCAGGAAATAATATGGAATAATTCAAACATCAAATTAAATAATGATACTATTTTTTATAAACAGTGGTTCTTGAAAGGAATTACACAAGTAAAACAATTATATGATCGGAATAACAACCGTTTCTATGATTTTGAATCGTTTTCTATACTATATGGTCTTCCAAGTTCAGATTTTTTGAAACATCATTCACTTTTGACGAACATACCAACACAATGGAAAGAATCCATAAAACACACGAATTATAATGAGAAAGTTGACGAACTGTTAATAGAAACCATTATGAGAATTAAAAAACCAAACAAAATACTGTATAATAAGTTTATTCATAAACAAATAATACCAGCTAATTCGCTAAACAAATCAGAACTTAAATGGAATGAAGAATTTAATAACCTTGATTGCAAAAACCATATATCTTAATCCCATAAAATGTACAATCGAAACAAAACTCAGAGAATTTCAATATAAATATTTAAAAAGAATTATCCCTACAAATAGTTATCTGCTTAAATGCAACATTGCACAATCTAGTTTATGCGACCTTTGTAATATGCATATCGAAACTTTCCAACATTTATTCTGGGACTGTCAAAAAAGTCAATCTTTTTGGACCGATTGTAAACTATTCCTTAATCAGAATAATATGAATATACCATTTAACTACGAAACCATATCATTTGGTGTAACAGTTAGTTCCAAAGAAAGCTCGATGGTTAACTTCATAATTCTGATAGCAAAGTATTTTATATTTAAATGTAAAATGCAAAAAAGTGTTCCAATATTTCGTCACTTCATACGATTTCTCAAATAACGAAAAGAAGTAGAGAAACAAATCGCATTAATGAAAGATAAAATGACTGCGCACAACAGGAAATGGAATCATTTGAACATTTAGAAGCCCCTTATACAATGTAACAGATATTACACAAACCGGTGTCTATCCTATCTTCATCCTTTAACTCAAAGCAACTTAAACACATTTATGAAGTTACTAATACTATATTGACCAATCATTTTTCTTCATGTGATATGATTGGTTTATTTTTTTTGTTGCTCCTAAAATCTATTCTTTCGTCTTATTTCATATCTTCCCTCATCTGTAAAAAATCCTTGAAAAAAAACCTCTCACAAAAAGTGTCATATGTGTGTACCTTATGTATAGTATAAATATATGTATGTATGCATAAACGATTTGTGTGTGTTATATGAGTAACTATTATATATGTAGGAATGTGTATATATGTTATTGTATTGTAAAATAAACGGGGTACCCACATAGGTCCTCAAACAAGAATAATATAAAATAATATGCATGTGCAGTTAGAGATTTAAAATGTTTATAGTGTTAATTCTTATTTATTATTGCCGTATAAATAAAAAAAAATGAAAAGGGCTAGTGCCTACTTCAGACATTTTTTCCCGCGTAAAATCACATATTTACACTAATGTAAAGTCGCCAAACTTAGCGTAAACAAATCGCCAACCAACATTTCTCCATCAGTGCAATCGTATCATATTTTAATGTTTCGTTTAGCAAAAGTCTGACCACAAATGTACCGTGTGTTTCAAGTACTTTGAATGACTACATACTATTTAAACAAAGCCGAACGACATATAGTGACTTTGCTCAATTACACGTGTATTCTCTGACATACAGACGTTACACGCGCGTGTTCTTTGCTTTGTTTGGTGTTCGTGTTATTTTTTCTCTAGTTTCGGTCTATTGTTCCAAGATGTTCCCTTGCGTATGTATCTTTGGACCTACGCGTTTGCCTTATGTTTTATGGATTGGTGTTTTCATGGAGGTCTATGTGGAGAGGCACTGTCTTATGTAGGTGATGTTCATTGTAGCTGGCTAACTTCTCAAGCTACTGATTGGATAAACAGTTTGTTATCAAGATAAACACACATAAGATAGCAATCGGTAATATCTGATCCTAGCTGGAGTCTGTCCAGTGAAAAATCAATCTCATTTCCTTTTAATTTATTTGTAGATGAAATGCTTTGATGATAGAAATGCAACAGTTGCCCAAAGCGTGAGTCATGATATTAAAATGTTATATACAATATTCCTACTGTTATTCTCAGAAAATGAATTGTCTTTCGTCCTAATGACTTAATAATATAAAATAATATGCATGTGCAGTTAGAGATTTAAAATGTTTACAGTGTTAATTCTTATTTGTTATTGCCGCATAAATATAAAAAATGAAAAGGGCTAGTGCCTACTTCAGACATTTTTTTTCCGCGTAAAATCACATATTTACACCAATGCTTTACAAAATGACATGTTCCCATCTTAATATTGTATGGCAGTGGGTCGAGGGGTTTTGCCATTTACTTGCAGTCGCTTGTATGTTTGCCATCATTTATTACACCGTTCTGTTTTATTATTACATGATGACAAGGGAGACTACGGGAATAATATAGACTTTATTTTATGAAAAGGCGACGACGATGGTCTTTTCATTTCTCTAAAACGGGATGATATGCAGGTAAAAGTACATCATATACGTCATGTGCACATAGCATTGGTACTGTAGATGAGCATTTGAAATTGTAGAAATATTTTTGTCAGATAAGTTAGAGAGCAGTTCAGAATATTTTATTTATTTTCAGTCAAGTTGCCTGTATAGGAATTCAAGCTACATATTACATGGAAATACGATTATGCTGAATGCCTTAATATGTGAAATTAATAATATTATATATCATAGCGACACAATATCAGGATCAAACTGTTTTTGAAAAGATACCAATGCACAGCTAATTTGAAATAAAACGACAGTTGCGTAGGGTATTTCTCAGTCAAAACATTATTATTTGACGAATTATCTTTTTTCAGAGTGTTGGTTCGATTCCCGAACGATACAGTTTTCTTTGACGTTCTGGCTTATCCAGTTATTTGATATACACCTCCTGTCCGTTTGGAAAAATAATGCCAGTTGCGGAATACCGTGTTTGTGCTGGTTGGTAACCCAAACGTCTGGTAGGTCAACTGATTACCGTACACAACCAAATCACAGATAAATGCCAGCGAAAAACAACAACGCATCTCATATGAGATATCTAGTGGCGCGCTACAGACTGCCAATTGATATATCGAGAAGTATCGAGGAGTTGGTTTAAGTATGCTAGTGGATATATTGAGCCGTAAGGTACAGTGGGCTATTGGATATATTGAGTGGTGGATTACATTATGCTAGTGGATATATTGAGTGGTTGATTACAATATGCTAGTAAATATATTGATGTTTGTGTGCAGGATGTTGTCGTATACATTGATGGTTAAGTACAATACGCTAGTGGATATATTGATGGTTGAGTACAGTATGCTGTCGGATATATTGATGGTTGAGTACAGTACGCAAGTGGCTATATTGATGGTTAAGTAAAATACGCTATTGGATATAGTGATGGTTGAGTACAGTATGCTGTCGGATATATTGATGGCTAAGTACAGTATGCTAGTGGATATATGATGGTTGAGTACAGTATGCTGTCGGATATATTGAGTGGTTGAGTACAGGATGCTGTCGGATATATAGAGTGGTTGAGTACAGGATGCTGTCGGATATATTGAGTGGTTGAGTACAGTACGCTAGTGGATATATTGAGTGGTTGAGTACAGTATGCTATCGGAGATATTGAGTGGTTGAGTACAGTACACTAGTGGATATATTGATGGTTAAGTACAATTCGCTTTTGGATATATTGAATGGTTGAGTACAGTATGCTGTCGGATATATTGAGTGGATGAGTACATAATGGTCGTGTACATATTGAGAAGTGGGGTACAGTATGCTAGTGGATATATTGATTAGTGGGGTACATTATGCTAGTGGATGAATTGAGTAGTGGGGTTTAGTATGCTAGTGGATATATTGAGTATTCGGGAACAGTATGCTAGTGGATATATTGAGTATTCGGGAACAGTATGCTAGTGGATAAATTGAGTGGTTTGGTACAGTATGCTTTCGGATATATTGAGTGGTTGAGTACTAAATGGTCTTGTATATATTGCAAAGTGGGGTACAGCATACTAGTGGATATTTGATTAGTAGGGACAGTATGCTAGTGGATAAATTGAGTAGTGGGGTTCAGTATGCTAGTGGATATATTGATTAGTGAGAACAGTATGCTAGTGGATAATTGAGTGGTTGAGTACAGTATGCTGTCGGATATATTGAGTTGTTGAGTACATAATGGTACTGTATATATTGAAAAGTGGGGTACAGCATGCTAGTGGATATATTGATGGTTAAGTTCATAACGCTAGTGGATATATTGAGTGGTTGAGTACAGTATGCTGTCAGATATTTTGAGTGGTTGAGTACAGAATGGTCGTGTATATATTGAGAACTGGAGTAAAGCATGCTTGTGAGTACAGTATACTATTGGATATATTGAGTATTTGAGTACATAATTGCTAGTGTATATATTGAGAAGTGGGGTACAGCATGCTAGTGGATATATTGAATAGTGGGAACAGTACGCTAGTGGATATATTGAGTGGTTGAGTACAGTATGCTGTCAGATATTTTGAGTGGTTGAGTACAGAATGGTCGTGTATATATTGAGAACTGGAGTAAAGCATGCTAGTAGATATATTAATTAGTGGGGTATAGTATGCTTGTGGATAAATTGAGTATTTGGGAATAGTATGCTAGGGGATATATTTAGTAGTGGGAACAGTATGCTAGTGGATACATTGAGTTGTGAGTACAGTATATTATTGGATATATTGAGTATTTGAGTACATAATTGAAGTGTATATATTGAGAAGTGGGGTACAGCATGCTAGTGGATATATTGAATAGTGGGAACAGGATGCTAGTGAATATATTGTTTAGTTGGGTACAATATGCTAGTGGATATATTGAATAGTGCGTACAGTATGCTAGTGAACATATTGAATAGTGGGAACAATATGCTAGTGGATATATTGAATAGTGGGAACAATATGCTAGTGGATATATTGAATAGTGGGTACAATATGCTAGTGGATATATTAAGTATGGGGGGGGTAAAGTATGCTGAACATAGTGGCAAACAGTAGAATAGTGGATATATTGAGTAGAGGGGTATTGTATGCAAGTAGATAGAGTGATAAGTTGGATACAGTTTATTAGTGGATATATTGAGCTGTTGGGCACAGTGTGCTAGTGGATATATTGAGTGGTTGGGTAAAGTATGATAGTGGATATATTGAATGATGAAGTATAGTAGACTAGTTGGTATATATTGAAATGAGGGGTATAGTATGCTAGTGGATATATTGAGTGGTGGGGTACAATATTTTTTGGATATATTGAGTGGTGGGGTACACTATGCTTTTGGCTATATTGAGTGGTGGGGTAAGATATGCTATAGGATATATTGATTGAAATATGATATTGGATATATTGAGTGGTTGGGTACAGTGTGCTAGTGGATATATTGAGTGTAGGGGTACAGTGTGCTAGTGGATATATTGAGTGGTGGGGTACAGTTTGCTGGTGGATATATTGAGTGGTGGGGTACAGTGTGCTAGTGAATATATTGAGTGAAGGGGTACAGTATGCTAGTGGATATATTGAGTGATGGGGTACAGTTTGCTGGTGGATATATTGAGTGGTGGGACACAGTGTGCTAGTGGATATATTGAGTGATGGAGTACAGTGGGCTTGTGGATATATTGAGTGATGGAGTATAGTGGGCTAGTGGATATATTGAGTGATGGTGTATAGTGGGCTAAGGAAGGCTGCACGTCTTTTTCATCCAACGTTTACGTTCGTGTCTGATAAGTTTATTCAGCTCGGCCATATTTATCTGGCTTTTTCTACATGCGTCATAGTGGTGCGTAATCTGAAGTTGAAAGTCGCAGCGAACTTTTGTCAACCGGACTGTGTTTTAAAACTGAACGCTATTTATTTCAAATCTGGTACGAATAAATTGTCTGCTGAAGATTAGAAGTTTTGAATGAAGACAATCGTATCTATGATTGGGCTACATGACTTTAAGGACATCAACTAGCCTTTTAATTACTGACGAATAATTGCAATTGTTTTTACTTAAAATGATAATAATGTTATGTTAATCACAGTAAAACAAGATCATATTAATCAGACAAAGTCAACAGAAGTAATACGTTTTATAGTAGTGGTAGTCGAAAGGATTAAGCACTAAATACTGTTATATTACGCTTGTTTATGTACTAAAAATTGATTCAAAATTGAGAATTTTTTATTATTAATGTTTTGTCGGAATTATCATAATATTTTGTTTTTCAAAAGCATCGTTTGTCCAGACGTAGGAAGACAGAACCGACATAATTAAATAATGACTATTAATCGCGATAACAAATCACCATTTGTATAAACTGTTGATTGTTTGTAATTGCTATGTAGACAATATCTGGCTTATACCATATTTCGGATAGCTTCGAGCAAAAGCCTTTTTAGCACCTGTGTTTGGCAAAACCATCAGCGTCTCACGTTTGGACAGATGTTGCTCAAACTGTTATTGGCTACAATTCTTGATAAAAATGTGTAACAGCGAATTTCATTGGTCTGGACTACGTACAAATTGTGTCATTCCTCGGTTAAGTGACTCTTTGCATTGACTGGTCCAATTATTATTTATTATACCTCATATCCTATATAAGCACGTGAATAACAAATAAATGGACAAGTGATTGTATCGCAATATCTGAAAGGTTAATGGACAATGACAAATAGTCCTGTGATAGTGCTTTGTTTTCTACCACGCATGTTGTTCTTGGTCTGAATATGTATTATAAGCTGAAACAAGGAACGAATGCAGAATTAAACTATTGTGTTGTCTTTATTGATGCTGTTAACATGTGATTGGACTATAGCTCAACACCTGAACAAATAACACTACAATATCATCGCTTGATTTAATTATCGTCGATCAGTGTCTTTCAAGACATATTTTTTGTTTTCTATTGTAATTGTTTATGTAATCAGTATGCAGAGGGTGTTGAATGTAATTAAAATCACTTTTTATGTTGCCACCTGAAATTAGTCTATTGGTGACAACGGGGGACGAGATTCTGACCTGGACAATGTGGAAACCGTGACTGATGACACATTAATAATGCACCAAACTGCCGCGACTATATGCAATATGCTACCAATTCATTAGCCATCCTTAGACAAGGTAATCCACCAACAATCACAATGAAAATCTTTTCCCCAACTCACACTCCTAGAAACACTTTGTTTTTAATCGTGTCTTCATTATTCTGAATTTTGCTTTAAGAAAAATATCAACCATTTGTATTGTATCGAATATTCAAATTTCGAACCTCATCCATAGGGAAAAGCATTTAACTTTTTTCTAAATTAATTACGCAGCAAATAAATACCCGGTTATAATAATCACATACTCCTTTATGCTTTGGGTCTCATATTTGTTATATTAGGTCGACTCTAAAATCACGAATTACTTGAAACCTTGGATGTAGCTGTTTTGTTTTCCTGGTAAATACTTTAATTCAATTATTACATACATTATTGACTTGTGTTTCTTATAACCGCCATGACTGTAATATAGCCATGACACATAATTTCATTTGGAAGAGGCCGGTATCTACTTCTTCGCCTCTTCACCTTGAGCTGATGTTGAAGAAGACAAAGCAATCGAAAAGCAATATATATCAACCATTGAAATGATTTGTGGAATATTTGCGACTGTTGTGATAGATTGTCTCCGACAATTGGTTCAACAGATTAGATTATGCGATTGTCATATATCGGATTAATCGTATTACAGTAAACACATGTGTGGAAATTATGGAGATATATAGAATTGTTTGACGGAGGCCCCAATCTCCGAACTATATATAAATATTTCCCTAGTGAAAATTAACCTCGATTCTATAAACCAATTACACAACAATACCATGAAATAATATTTGCCAACGGCATGGAAGTATTATAGCATATGTGAATTTGAGGTAATGGAATGGGTAGCACAAAAGGAATAATATCGTAAGCGTGTTGGCACCAGTATAATACCAACAGCAGTATTACACAAAAAACGTAAACAAGAAATGTCTTTAAAAAAAGATAAACGGCGTAGATAGAATGATGTCTTCCGGAATTTTAAATTAAATAATGATTCTGCAACATGTTGAAAAATAAATCCTTACATCCTTACGTCAGGCCGACCATAAAAATAGCTAAGTGCAATTAATTTATACTTTATTTATATATCTCGTATTCATATGCAAACACTAAAATACTAGTATCTGAAGTATGATATTATGTGTATGTGCGCACGAATTAATGTAAATGATTATTCAAAACATCACGTTAGATATAATAACACAGGGAACGCCAGATTCAGAGAACAGCATCCCCATTTGTTATGAAGCATAATAATACAGCTACCGAAGTAAAATGAAGTCCAGATGAAAATGTTATTGTACAGGAATACCTTAAGCACAAGAGGACGATTACTAAGGCAAAAGAGAAAAACACTGAATATATGACCGTCTTAAAACGGGCAATAAGAAAACACAAATTGTGGTTTAAACCTGGTTACAAGGACCATCAAACTTCTTACTTAGCCTTCAACCACCCCAATGAAACGAACATTATACAGGGTGAATATTAATATATGATGGAAAAACTAAATTTATTTTTCTGATTTGTAAATGTATTTATTGGGCAATACTTATTATGCAAGACAAAGAAGAAACTGTTGTCTATGTATACAGTTCTAAGATTTAACGTACAGGTTCTTGTTATTTTCAAATTTAATTGAAGCGTAGATTCTCATTTACTGTTTAGATTATACAGTTTCGTCAGGATTATTTTAGGTTTAAATTTGGTTAAAGGGTGCACCCAGCGTCACAATTATTCTACAAAAACAAAAATATATTAATACGACAGTAAAGTAATATACAGCAAAGTATAGTAATATTTAGAAAAGCAATACTAAAGGTGAAATGATCCGCAGCAGAGAAGACAACAGACACACATCTAAACAAGACCGAAATGACACGGACAATGAAAACAAACAACACAACATCATCAACGAACGAAAAAACATGAATTTTGAAATATATTATCACATATTCTTGAATAAATATAACAGAACATGCAGCTTCTAAACTAGGAGAAACCAGTCATCTATTATACTTTAGCACATATTTCATGGAACTTTGGTTTTGTCTAAATAAATGACAGCGTTTTTTGTGTAAAGCCATGAAAAACGTTAATTAGCTAGAAGCATGCTGAAATCCTATTATGTTGTATTATTACTGGCTCACCAGGGCCAAAAAGTCTGATGGGTTTCTTGCGTTTTCCATTTGAATTTGATGTTCAGTATCCGTGTAATTACATGAAACCAAGCTTTATTTAGTACTAATGTAGCTCTTCTTGTGACAATAATGAGATATTTTAATACGAAAAAGGTTCTTAAACAGCCTAATATCAGACATGATAGATTTTTCTTTTAAATATTTTTATGCTTGGTTTCAATCATCTTTAGAAAAAAGTCAGCTTTCTGCCGGTTAGGCACACATGTTCCCTGAAACAATCACTAGTTGTTTTAATTTGCATCCTTCCGAAAGGATATGGGTGTATATAGCACAATTTTATCAAGAAATTGCATTTAATCAATTCTGTATTGCGTAATTGCAATATTGCCGCACATTTATATTCCAATTAACGAAATCATTTCACATACTGATCTCATTGGAATATGACCTGGTTCTTTAGAATGCGTAAAACTCAAACAATCAATGTATCATATATGCATATAGATGTAAATAAAAGAACACATGTTAATGTAAAGTCGCCAAACTTAGCGTAAACAAATCGCCAACATTTCTCCATCAGTGCAATCGTATCATATTTTAATGTTTCGTTTAGCACAATTCTGACCACAAATGTACCGTGTGTTTCAAGTACTTCTCGACCAATTGTTGAGGTCTTTGAATGACTACATACTATTTAAACAAAGCCGAACGGCATATAGTGACTTTGCTCAATTACACGTGCATTCTCTGACATACAGACGCTACACGCGCGTGTTCTTTGCTTTGTTTGGTGTTCATGTTATTTTTTCTCTAGTTTCGGTCTATTGTCCCAAGATGTTCCCTTGCGTATGTACCCTTGGACCTACTCGGATGCCTTATGTTTTATGGATTGTTGTTTTTATGGAGGTCTATGTGGAGATGCACTGTCTTGTGTAGGTGATGTTCATTGTAGCTGGCGAACTTCTCAAGCTACTGATTGGATAAACAGTTTGTTATCAAGATAAACACATAAGATAGCAATCGGTAATATCTGATCCTAGCTGGATTCTGTCCAGTGAAAAATCAATCTCATTTCCTTTTAATTTATTTGTCGATGAAATGCTTTGATGATAGAAATGCAACAGTTGCCCAAAGCGTGAGTCATGATATTAATATCTTATATACAATATTCCTACTGTTATTCTCAAAAAATTAATTGTCTTTCGTCCTAATGACTTGATAATATAAAATAATATGCATGTGCAGTTAGAGATTTAAAATGTTTATAGTGTTAATTCTTATTTGTTATTGCCGTATAAATATAAAAAATGAAAGGGCTAGTGACTACTTCCGACATTTTTTTTATCCCGCGTAAAATCACATATTTACTTCAATGCTTTACAAAATGACATGTTCCCATCTTAATATTGTATGGCAGTGGGTCGAGGGGTTTTGCCATTTACTTGCAGTCGCTTGTATGTTTGCCATCATTTATTACACTGTTCTGTTTTATTATTACATGATGACAAAGGAGACTACGGGAATATATAGACTTTATTTTATGAAAAGGCGACGACGATGGTCTTTTCATTTCTCGAACACGGGATGATATGCAGGTAAAAGTACATCATATACGTCATGTGCACATAGCATTGGTACTGTAGATGAGCATTTGAAATTGAAGAAATATTTTTGTCAGATAAGTTAGAGAGCAGTTCTGACTATTTTATTTATGTTCAGTCAAGTTGCCTGTATAGGAATTCAAGCTACTTATTACATGGAAAGACGACTATGCTGAACGCCTTAATATGTGAAATCGGCTTTCTAATATTATATATCATAGCGACACAATATCAGGATCAAACTGTTTTTGAAAAGATACCAATGCACAGCTAATTTGAAATAAAACGACAGTTGCGTAGGGTAATGTCAGTCAAAACATTATTATTTGACGAAATATATTTTTTCAGAGTGTTGGTTCGATTCCCGAACGATACATTTGCCCTTGACATTCTGGCTTATCCAGTTATTTGATATACACCTCCTATCCGTTTCGAAAAATAATGCCAGTTGCGGAATACCATGTTTGTGCTGGTTGGTAACCCAAACGTCGGGTAGGTCAACTGATTAATGTACACAACCAAATCACAGATAAATGCCAGCGAAAAACAACAACGCATCTCATATGAGATCTCTAGTGGCGCGCTACAGACTGCTAATTGATATATCGAGAAGTATGGTATAAAATGACAGTGGATATATTGAGCCGTTAGGTACAGTATGCTAGTGGATATATTGAGTGGTGGGGTACAGTATGCTAGTGGATATATTGAGTGGTTGGGTACAGTCTTCTAGTTGATATATTGAGTGGTTGGGTACAGTCTTCTAGTTGATATGTTGAGTGGTTGGGTACAGTCTTCTAGTTGATATATTGAGTGGTGGGGTACAGTATACCAGTGCATACATGGTGGTTCAGTTGATATATCGATGTTGTGTTTAGTGCTATTACTTGTAATCTAAGTTAAATTAACGAATCACAATTGTACATGAAACAAATCAGTCATTTTCTCATTGCCAGAAATCTCAAGCAAATTGCTGGCTTATTTATGAAATTGTCTCCCTTGAAAATACGCTCTCGGCGGTATCGATTTGTCAGTCCGCCTCAATTTGTGGCTATAGAAATATAGAGTAATCGTTTTTTTTTTTGTTATTTAATTCACATTATTTATTCACATATGAGCACAAACTTCAATCTTACCTTTTTAAAATGATATAAATTATTTTATGATTGATTATTATCTTCATGCTTCCCTGTTTGATTTAAAATTGTTACTATAAAATTGCTCCTTATATCTATAACTGAAAAACACACGAAAAACTGTAATTTTATAAAATATCCCATTTTTAGATACATATTAAAAGCATTTATATTTAAAGTACAATATTTATTCACATATGTGTAAAAACTACAAAATATATATTTTTAATGGTGTTTTTAAAATTTAAATTAAATGTGATTTTCATGCTTCCCTGTTTGATTTAAATGAAGAATGAAGAAAATATGTGATAATTTAAATTTGAAAAAAATGAGAAATGAATTTAAAAAAATAAAATAAAGTATTTTAACACACTTTCTTTTTTTTCATTTTGTTATGTGTCCCCTTTGTCTATTGTTTCACACTTGAGTTGCTGTAATTAACGAACTGTAGGTGTCGTAAATAATGACTCCATCAACAACTGACAACAACTAAATAGCCATCAAATATCGATCCAGTATTGATTTTTTATCCGTAACGCATTCCCCTCGATCGTGGCTAAGGGAAACAATTCAATTAGTCTCGCACCTTGGAGAATCAAGGGAGACTACCATGTAAAAATCTTGAAGATTTCTGGCAGTGTAAAAACACGATGATTGAAATCACGAGGTTCTTTCATGTGTAGTTTACATTTGCATAATTGGTGCTTTATTCAGTCCAATTAAAATAATGGTCGTGATATTATAGACAACAAATAAAGTGGTGCACTTATTTAACATTTAAGACTTTTAGCGGATCACAATATTTGTTGTTTTGGAAGAGTTGGAAAATTGACAACATTGAAAGTGATATGATTTGAACTGAGATCGAAATGGGAAATCATTTAAAGCGCGTTACCCTGGTACTGTTTTGTGCATGTCTACTGAGATCCAAAGGCGTGGCTTGCAGGCAAAGAAATGAATTAAATTTGTCGACATTAAAGTTGGAGTTGAACGTTTTAAAATCGGAATTTGATAATCTGACATGTGACCTTAACCAAGTTATGAATAAAGTTGATTACTTCAATACAACGATGCATCAATATGTCGTAGGTGCCATACAGCTGGATTATGTTAACGGAGACAATTTTAAGAAGAGAAAGTTGTCAAGGTTGGAAACATAATGGGAGAATCTCTTCTGCAAGCTTTCAACGCCGAAAAAGTGAATTCTCGAAATATTCAACGTATTCAGAACACACAGATTACAACTATTGGCAAACGGCTTGAAACTTTGACACAAAACATGTCTGCCTTCAAGGAGGACTTTTACCATTATGATCAAGCGTATCGAGCAATGTATGAAGATTTGAATGACAAAATCAGTGCCTCTACATCCGTTGGTAAACGGCTTGAAAATTTGACAGAAAAAGTGTCTGCTCTAAAGGAGGACTTTCACAATTCCGATCAAGCGCATCGTACAATGTATGAACATTTAAATGACAAAATCATTGCCTTTATAGAGCTACAGAAACAAAACTCTCAAAATATCAATGATGCTATATCTGAAGTCAATGACAATAGTCTTAAAATAGAAAGAATAACGCAAGGTTTATGCGGCGTGTCATGGTCAATAAATCTTGAGGTAAAATATTGTTTCAAGTTTGTAAGTGATCGCAAGCTTTGGGGCGACGCTCTCGCATTTTGCCAGAAGCATAATTCCCACCTTGTACAGCTTGAAAGTCAGAGGAAACAGCAAATTGTACTTGACATTTTGAACGAAAATGATTATAAATGGGAAACTTACCAATGGTTTGGTTTCTGGACGGGTGGTACTTATTCACAGAAACAAAAGCTATGGATTTGGAATCACTCTGGAGAGTCAATGGCAGACACCTTTACAAACTGGCTCCCAGGCCAACCAGATTCTGGTGGACAAGAAGGTTGCATGCACGTTTTGTTCAACGATGTTTTGTTCAGGTGGAACGATGGGAAATGTTTAAAGACAGAATATCCCTTTGTTTGTCAAAAGAGGTTTTAAGCAGTTTGTGTTTGATTCGTCACCAATAGGTCATGAACATGTGTACGTGTATATTCAAATGTAAAGTACCCTTGATCATTTTGATATTCAAGTTTAGACTATACAGTACATTTCTTTTTTAGTAAATCCTTTTGTATGAAAGCATTATAATTGCTGGAATAATAAACATTTAAATACTGGCCGGACTGTGTGTGTTCAGATCGTACAGGGGAATACAGTTGTTTTACTGGCCGGACTGTGTGTGTTCAGATCGTACAGGGGAATACAGTTGTTTTACTGGCCGGACTGTGTGTGTTCAGATCGTACAGGGGAATACAGGTATGTTACTGGCCGGACTGTGTGTGTTCAGATCGTACAGGGGAATACAGGTGTTTTACTGGCTGGACTGTGTGTGTTCAGATCGTACAGGGGAATACAGGTATGTTACTGGCCGGACTGTGTGTGTTCAGATCGTACAGGGGAATACAGGTGTTTTACTGGCTGGACTGTGTGTGTTCAGATCGTACAGGGGAATACAGTTGTTTTACTGGCCGGACTGTGTGTGTTCAGATCGTACAGGGGAATACAGATGTTTTAAGAACGAACAGGATATCAAAATTGCGTATGAGGCGGATTTGAAACTGATTTGGAATGACTAATACGTGAATATGTAATATGTGAACTTAGATACTAAACCACACTATGTGATGCGGTACCAAGCGATACGACTAACTGGTATGGCTGTGTTTTTTGTTTGGTATTTCATACATTCTCGTTCATGTGTACACGCTATGATTATTTTTGTGCATATACTTTGCCATTGGCATAAAACGCAACAATGCAATAAAAGACGTTCCACTCGCGCATTGGCTATACAGAGTTCATCCAAGTATGCTAAAATACTGTTTTAATAGTTAATAATGAATAGTTACTATGAATATCGGTGTAGAAATAATTCTGGTATTGAATAAATTGGGTGATATTGCCGTCTCGTAGTAAAATTCTGATGATAATACCTACTCTAACTCTAACCTACTCTCATCCTCACATCAACCACCCCAACTAAATCCTTAACTTTGTCTTTGGATTCCGTCATCTTATGGAACTTTAACAACAAGTCATGTAACTATTTGTTGAACCAATATTAATAATGTGCAAGTTAATTGTAATGTTGAACTGTCCGGATTAACGAGATATGGTTATACGTTTATGTCCTTTCAGTCTTAAGAACATAACAATTTCTGGGTATGTTAAGGCAATGTAAACTGCTTTAAATGGTTTGATAATTTCAAAAAGGTACAGCACGGTCAGCTTTGGGTGTGCAAGGTTTCTTCGAAAATATATGCATGTTAATACCGATATACACGGAATACTTATTTCAATTTCCTTTCCAAAGCGCATAGTGCAAAACTTTATTTGCTAGCCCGTTTCTGTATGTTTACTGGAAATACCTGTCAAGTCATGAGTCAGCATTTTGCATTAAAAGGACACGTCCCACTGATGGAGCGGGAAACACATTTTTGTTGAGGGACTGTCCATTGTTGAATACTGTGAATCAATTGTACTATGTATATATGTTATTGTAGTTCTGTGTATTTGCATCGACATGACATCTTAGTAAGTTGAAATAGTATTCCTTCGGGTTATCCTAAATGTGTAAGGGCTAGTTATATTTACAAATTGTTGTTGATGCACTGAATGAAAACACGTGTTACATAGAGGTGTTTATGCTTTATAAAACAAAATACATAGCAGATACGTATTGGAATAATGTTATAGAGATATAATACTGCAAAAACCTAACATATTACTTGACGTTCACAACAGTTCAGACAGGTTTATAGTAGAACTGTTATAATTTCAAGTTTTGACTTATGAACATATTTGAAATTAAATATGATAAGCAAATGAGAATATCGTGGAACAATACTTGGTGTACACGTTTCTGCATTGCGTTAGTAATGTCGGTCACTTTAAATGTAGAAACCAAAGACGAACATAAAGTGTGTACTAAACTATTATAAACAACAACGATGTAATCAATGTATCCTCATGTCAATGACTGTAATTCTGGAGCATTGGTGGTTGCCTTCTTCTTAAGTTTTGATTCTGCTATAAAGTCAAATGATGTGGTGTCTTGAGTCTTGGGCCATTCCCTCATATTCCAAGTAATTTTTAAAACCAACGTCATGATTAATATTGAAATAGCTCTACCGCTAATTCCTAAACCAAATAAATTGTATCTTAGAGTATCCATTTGGTAAAATGTACATGATCCGGTGTCACCATTTGACCACAACAAACACGCATGATCAACAAGCTTTCCTCCGATTACTGGTCCCGGTAACCATGCTGGAACAGATTAAAAGACAACACCATCACTTTAAGAAGTTGATTGTTAATATAGCTAAATATATATATAATATGTATTTTCTGAATTTCTACAGTACATGTCCGAGAAAAGAAAATAAGAAATCAGCAAACTAGCGTCTATAACCCACTTGGTAGCAAAGAGAGCGAACTTTAGATAACAATACACGTGTAAAGCGGCGATACATATTTTAAGTAATTAATGTTTGTAAAAAGCTTTGTAGCAACGTATTCCTTCTCTTTTTACATATTTGGTACGGAATGAATTATTTTCTTACAAAACAATTTGAATTTTAAACATTTTGCAATACATAACTCATTTGAAACCTAGTGTCCGTATTCCAAAGTCTATATTAGAACATCCCGTAAGATGTGTCATAATCCTTACTTACATTTTGATGTCTAAATATGCTTTTTTGCTGTTTAGATTTGTGTAAATGAATGTTGGTGAGAAGAGGCAAAAATAATGTCGTGTTGCCTTTAGAACCCACTACACAAGAGAGCTTATATACATTACCACTCTCAAGTATATACTTAGGATTACTTATATTTTGAACCAGCCAAACAGGCCTATTTGGTCCTCTGAATCTGTTGTATTGATAGTTTATACTTAGCATAGGATATACTACTAAGCTCATTTCCGAACGCACTTAATGTGTCGATCAGACTTCCAGAACTTGGCTTAAAATTGTATTCGTAATTGTTTGAGCTTTTTAGGGTTATTTGCTAACTTCCGTTAACATTTTATTGGCTATTTGCGTCCGTTCATTAAATAGTTAGTATTATGTTGAAAATATATAATAGCGCTTACCAAACAAAGACATTGCTAAAGACGATAAGCCTATCGCCATGGCCTTCAGATTATTTGGCACAATCCTGCAATAAGAATAGTCCAAGTAGAACAAGAAACAAAGGAATAGTCTTGAACGTTTCCTTGAACTACTCAGTTATGAGAAATGATCTGTACAAACAGACGCGATCTCTGAAGGATTTTGTTTATACTATTCTGAAATCCTATAATATGTGTACAAACATTTATTTAATTGTATTTCTCCACAGTATCTAGAATCATTTAGTTATTGATAAGTATAACCATTAGAAATAAACATATACATAATGATGTAGTTTCGTATTGCAAATACAAATGACATGGAGAAAGGCTTACCTAATATTGAAGATGAAAATGGGCATCATCATGCAAGCAGACAGGAAGCTGCCCGTAAAACTCACAATCATGAAGGGCCACAACATATTGCACTCAAAATTACACAACCCGGTACTCACTTCTCCATCAGGAACGCAAGTACAATTCGTAAATTTCTGAAAACGTATAGTAAATGTTTAAACGACTAATAGTAATAAAATATATAACTGTGGTTTTTGACAAAATGACAGATATGAAAAAATCTGTGGTTCTTGTCTGCATTCAGATGTACTCTGCAACACTGCATTGTTTCTTATAATGTTTCCTAAAACCACAAATACACGAGTCCGATACAGGTATATACAAAGTGCGCAACAATACCAAAAGCACCAGAAGACATGGCATATATGTATACATATGTATACACATCATGTAGACTGGAGATACCATGTAGTGCAGGGATGCATACACATCATGTAGACTGGAGATACCATGTAGTGCAGGGATGCATACACATCATGTAGACTGTAGATACCATGTAGTGCAGGGATGCATACACATCATGTAGACTGGAGATACCATGTAGTGCAGGGATGCATACACATCATGTAGACTGTAGATACCATGTAGTGCAGGGATGCATACACATCATGTAGACTGGAGATACCATGTAGTGCAGGGATGTATACACATCATGTAGACTGTAGATACCATGTAGTGTAGGGATGCATACACATCATGTAGACTGGAGATACCGTGTAGTGCAGGGATGCATTCACATCATGTAGACTGTAGATACCGTGTAGTGCAGGGATGCATACACATCATGTAGACTGTAGATACCGTGTAGTGCAGGGATGCATACACATCATGTAGACTGTAGATACCATGTAGTGCTGGGATGCATACACATCATGTAGACTGGAGATACCATGTAGTGCAGGGATGCATACACATCATGTAGACCGGAGATACCATGTAGTGCAGGGATGCATACACATCATGTAGACTGGAGATACCATGTAGTGCAGGGATGCATACACATCATGTAGACTGGAGATACCATGTAGTGCTGGGATGCATACACATCATGTAGACCGGAGATACCATGTAGTGCAGGGATGCATACACATCATGTAGACTGGAGATACCGTGTAGTGCAGGGATGCATACACATCATGTAGACTGGAGATACCATGTAGTGCAGGGCTCTAGAAATGTACTAGCCCGACGTCCCGGACTAGTCTAATGCTGAATAGGGCTACCAACAGTTGAGTTAAAGTTAGCCCCGGACAAGTCTGTTTTTAAAGCTAACCAATATCAGCAATTGTTCAGTTGTCAATCAAACCTTAGAATCCCACAAATACATACATGTGATTATCAAAATGTTTGACTGTGGAGCTATCATGGTGTATGTTTGTAAATAGACCGAAATTCTCGGACAACTAACTTCCTATGTCGGACAAGTCAAATTTTACATTTCCATTAGTCCGGGACAAGTGACTTTGAAAAACAATTCTAGAGCCCTGGTAGTGTACACGTACTTTCCAGATCGAGTCTCTCTGCGTTCGAGTTTCGAAAGGAGATTTCTGATTACAAGCGACAGCTTCGAATGGATCCCTAAATTATTTCGATTTACGGGATAATTTGTACTCTATTATGTCATTATACTATCTCGCTAAGAAATTAAATACTGTTTTGTTAAGTCATTCGTACAGTTGAACTGTAATTGAAGGCCACATTGGAAATATTATTTACATATTGATTGTTTGTAAATTCACAATATGTTATCTTGTATTAATAAATATTATTACTAAAATATTAAAAATGATAAAGTTACCAACCATGAGAGAACCCTGAGAACATCCGGCATGGCACGGAGAGAAGTAGTTGGTGCCTTGGCTATCACATACCGGGAGGAATGTTAGATCACAATAACAATTATCATCACATGATTCAGGCAGGTAGGATGAACTGCAAGGATGTGGAATATAACTATGACTAAAATATTAATACAAAGGAAGACCTTTTTTTTCATTAAAAAACATTTCATATAAATCTGTGAAAAGGTAAAAAATGACCCATGTCCCACAATGCATGCAGTATATACTGGTCAAAGATGGTCAAACGTGAATACAGTTTACTTATAACATAAGTCTAAGTACAAACTGTGCATCTTAATATAGCTCTATGTTAAAACAATATGTATGTCATCATTACATGTATGCCAATTTATTTCGTTATAAAACGATGTGTAACTTTCATCCACAGTTGCGTAGATACTTGTACATGTTTGTATAAGATCCTAAGACCGGATCCTGGTTATCATTTCACTGGCATGATTCGGTAATGATTTTAAAATTAGCTTGTTAAATTTAGACAATAAAACAGCTTCGTGCATGCACATTCATTTTAGGATGGCTTTGTTCCGGCTCATAAATGACCTTTTTTTGCATTATTATATCACGGTTACTTATTTAACGAATTTAAAATAAGAATTACATTTGATCTGGCCAGTTGTGTATTACAGGCTGCTCACAGTTTAAAAACATTGATATTATCTGTAGCGCTATCGATGGAATCTGTGTACACATTATCAGAATCATACATGAGCCAGGGTTCAGTTTAATTTTCTTCGTCAGAAGTCCCCCAATGAAGGAACCGATACAAACGGAGGGTATACCAACAGCAGCTGAAAGGAGAACGGTGATGACTCAACACTTCTTGCAACATTTAGTTATGATCCGTACTTCGGGTTGTCAAGAAATACCGATATATCGTAGTACATATGTATTGCGATATGCAAGCAAACTGTATTGTACCACTATATGAAATGAGTGTACCGTGTTTTACGATACGATTTACTGATTTCTGCTAACAACTTACTAACTTTAGACTGTAAATATATGAAATGATTTAATCATTAAAACCTCGTACATTGCATTTGATGATAGTCAAACACTGAAATGAGATTGATGACTGTTCTCTTTCAGCCAATGCATGTTTATTTTGGCAACACGTTTGATGAGAAATATGTACAAGTAAGACAAACATGTAAAGTCATATCATAGGTTAATGAATCGATCAAGTATTGCACATGATGCATACTTATTGCTGATGTATATCGTGGTGCGCTTCATGTCTATCTTGACAGCACTATTCGTATTGAAGATTAAAAGACACTCACTACAATTCCACTTGTGTCTTATTGTATATGCATCATTACAAAACCACTATAAATCTTAATCCGCATAACACTTCAGTGTGTACTGATGTTACTGTCAACTCAAATTCATTCCAACAATTACAAAAGTAGAACAGAGTAAACTAGATAAATGGTGACAGCAAACATACGTAAATAATCACTTACCTATTATAACGTTAGCATACCATGCTGGGACGTTAAATTGTGTTTCAATGTACTTTGGTCCAAATGCGAAAGCTGCACTCATTCCCAAAACATTAGATATACAAGCTATCAACATCAGTGTGAATGCTGGTACACATAACACTTTAAATATACTCTTGAATACTCCTGCAAATGTAATGGTAAGTTCTGAACACGAAGAGACATTACTTACTGATGTACAGATAAATATTCGGATTGCTTATGGCAGTTGTTTCTATGAAATCGGATATTTCACAGGATTTTTTGTATTTACTGTTTATAGCATTAGTAAGCTAACATATTCAATTATGTGTACGTCAAGTTATAACATCCTTCTTCAATTTACGGCATACACAATGGAATGAACCAGATTTACTATTTGATTACATGATACGAAATATACAACTGAGTAAGGAAAGCTATATGAGCGCCGATGTACGATTTCCAACCTCTTCTTTAAGTGACGTCATTTCTAGAAAACGTCACATGTGACGTCACCAACTAGGCCTACTTAAAGTAAGCAATATTTGCCCTATAATGGCAATATGGAAACGAAGTGACCACAAGAGCAAATATTGTTACCTGCTTGCAAATATTGACATCACATGTTGCGTTTCTTGAAAAGACGTCACCTACAGAAGATGTTGTAAATCCCATAGCAGCGCTCATATTTACAACATAGGGCCTCCAAACACAGGAAGTAAAACAAGGAACGGAGATATGTATAAATTAAATCAACAAGGGACGTGTTTTACGTTACACAGGACTATACAGCTATAAAACGCGAAGAAAGACTAAACTAAAACTTGAAAAAGCCAGAATAAATACCGGGACTTACAACTTTGTCACTGAAAACTCATCAATAGGTATATGTTCAGCAATATATTATTTGAGTAATTAATTACTTACCCAATAATTCCTGACATAATGTACCCGTAATTCTTCGGGGTTCTGTCGGAGTTCTAGTTTTAGCAAGTGTAGTCTTTTTAAGTGTCGATGGAAACAAGAGGAGCGGAAGAGCACAAATCACAGCCATAACACCGAATGCCAAGAATCCTAGCCACCATGCACCAATCCATCTCGGATCTCTTGGGTGAAGATCAACATCTGCAAATAATAGCAAAGTTTGATACTTCCTACAGGTACATATCCATACATATAAATTACTCTCATACATGCCTGGTGAATTGGTATTAGTGCTTAAACCACTATGTTAAAGGTATACTATGCTCATTTTTTGTTCATTTGTTTAATAAACCAAACATGAAAAATATATTTCCTATGGTTAAAACATCACTTATCATGCATTTATAAAGAATGAACTCATAATGTATTAATCCATATTTGTTGAAGAAAGATGTTTGTACATCATAAAACTTTAAAAAAAAATCCAGTTTTTTTAAACAATCAGGCTATTTTACCGGTTTTGACAGTAAGTAATTTGATAAAAAAAATATTTTTCAATTGGTTTTACATTGCAATGGCTCTTATTAGATATGTTTTAGCCAATGCAACAACAATACTGGATAAGGCAAATTCAAACATTTTATGTTAAGATGAGCCAGATACATCTTTAAGTCATTTTGGCAATGATATTTTCAATGGTATCTATCAAGTCAACTTTGTGATTAACTCAGTGCTATTGGCTTTATGATGTTCAACCCAAGACCTGCGACTGACTGACATTTTAACTGACACTCTATCCCTCGCTATAAAGTGTTTACATATTTGTGTTAATGAAGACATTTACTAGTGTTATAAACAAGCTGCTTGTAGCAAAACAGTTTGTATAATCTTTCAGTAAAACATTTTTTTATTTTTCCAGACAATTTGTTACGTAAGCATGAATTCTGAAACTGCAGTTCATGTTATGAAAGATGTGCAAAACCCTGCACTCACTATAATCTTCAAAGCAGAATAAATGTTGACATAGCCCAGAAAAAGCGACGTACAAAGTACACAGTGCCACAAAAACACGTGTAGACATAAAAGTATATTCATACAAGTGAACAAAATGGGACCAAAGTGACAAGATGCAATGTATACATAATTGATGAAACTAGGAGAACCACCATGGAACGATCGGTGACAAAACACCAATTCAGGAACATCCAGATCAGACATGTATCTACATGGTACAACATCATTATCAAAACGTGTTATAGTTCGCTTCATTAAATAGATATCTGGTTCATTTGTGATTCGATAAAATGTTTTGTTTCACGAGATTCTTCCGGTATCGTCGTTACATTGGTTAAACTACCCTAAGTAAGAACCATGGCAATGTACCATCAATTCCTAAATCGTGGTTTATCGTATAACAAACAAACAAAACTTGTAAAAAAGACCCCCAGTATTAAAAACTTGATTTTTAAATTTCTTGAAAAAAAAACAACATATAAGTATAACTACGGTATGATTTTATTCTTTGTTCATGCATATTTATTGATGTTTTAACTATAAGAAATATATAGTGCACGTTTGTTAACGGATAAAACAACTACATGAGTATTATATTACTTTAAAATAATCATACAGCATCCATGACAAGTGTACAATAGAGAGAATAAGTTGCTACAGGGAACGACACGTACATAAGACAGTGCCTCCCCATACAGACGTATAAGTGCTATCCATGTTGGATGAAATGATAACAGCATTTAATGCAAGTGCGGGGCGACTTTTTACAGCCACCACACTGCACAGGAAAAACAATTGTAATAATAAATGAGAGACGTTTAAGTACAAGTGGTTTGATAAACCTGTAGTGTGCGAGACCATCATATGCGTCGCAAGTTACTCATGTTCAGCCTAGAAAACCGAATATCAAATTATCTAGGGAAATCGTCTTTTCTCATTTTACTGATTATATTATAAGTTTAACTCAAGAACATTGAATGACAAAATGTCTACTATCAATCAAATTATAAACAAGTAATTTGAATAAACCATTTATTTCTCAATATCATGGTTCTATAATCGGCATTTTGATATGCTTTAGTGTTATTTTTTATAATTTCCTGGCTTTGAGAAGTATCTCCATGTTACAGTATAGATTGTTATACTTATGAAACTAGCAATACGTGCGTATTTGTTCCAGTTCGGAATGCTCTCCATCGCAATTTGGCAGAAGATGATACATGCATATACAAAGTCATTTTTCCTCCACCTTTGAATTATCTGGGGAAGTTGTCAGTTACTTGTGGAATTACAAGTTAGCACAAGTTGGTAACCAAGTACCACTTGTTAGGTAAACTGATTAATGTACAGTAAATGAATCACTGTCGAAAGAGGCAGAAAAGGCCAAAGCACACAACGAACAGATGGATTTTAACGTAGCCAATTTTGTTTCATCCTTGAAATATCTAAAACTAATCACTATTTTTAATGTCTATTCCCTGTACTTATTTGTGTGAATTATCTTAAGTAGCATGACATATATTTAATAACCGAACGTTCTACATTTTAACCACATCAAAGTAATGTTATATATAGATAAGTATACATGTATATGTTTCGGTACACGAGTACTTAGAACGGTATACGGATCGTATTTCATTCAAGTGGAATAGCACGGTTGTGATCAATCGTTATAATAATTTTGCCAAAAATGATCAAATATAAATGAGGTATAACACGAGATATGTCATCGTGTATATGCATCGACCTTTTTTGTTTTCTTTCTGAAAATATCACGGTATTTGCATGAATTTGGTTTTCTTTCTGAAAATGTCACGGTATTTGCATGAATTTGGTTTTCTTTCTGAAAATGTCACGGTATTTGCATGAATTTGGTTTTCTTTCTGAAAATGTCACGGTATTTGCATGAATTTGGTTTTCTTTCTGAAAATATCACGGTATTTGCATGAATTTGGTTTTCTTTCTGAAAATGTCACGGTATTTGCATGAATTTGGTTTTCTTTCTGAAAATGTCACGGTATTTGCATGAATTTGGTTTTCTTTCTGAAAATGTCACGGTATTTGCATGAATTTGGTTTTCTCATCCATTGGTCTGGGCTTACGGGATAAAACATTGTGTTTTTAAAGAGCTCGTACTAAATCGTTTTCAACGTGTGATGGTTTAAACATGGATTTGTTTCTGTCAAATAGTTCTCACTTCAAACTAATGAGAGTGACAATGTGAGGTTATATCCAAAAGACACTTCTCCATTTTCGCAGTGACAATATCAGAACCACTTAACGAAGATGTCGTGCGATTTTATCCATTACCTAATGTATTTTAGTCAATTCAGAATACTGTAAAGCCATATTTAAAGCCGTGCATTTTGAAATGTAATTGTCGGATGCGTCATTTAAATTTTTGAAGCCTTTTTCAATTGAACTGTCTCCTGAGAATTGTTATTAACGCCAGATTTGATTTTGATGGGAGGTATCATGTATGAAAAAAAGTATTTTATGGAACGCAGATTAAACATGTTTAAATGCAATGGCAGGTTTTCGAAGAAAGACAATTGCGTGGAATTGTTCAATAATAGCAGTCGTTTAATTATCTTCTGGGATAATTGCCGCCCATGTTTAAAAGCATGCCACGTAAAATTCCTACTCGGTGACATTTCAAAATTGCAATAATTTACTGTTCTGGGTCCGTATTCGAATTTTAATTTACCTTAAATCATTAAATTTTCAATTACAAAACTTCGAAGCCTCGAACTGCCGTCAGACCAGGCAATTTGTGCAAGCCATCTACTGTTCGATGCATCTACAGTATACGTGTATATGTACGAACTCACTGTCCCCGGTACCAGTTAACAATAGCATGCTGAACGCATATCATATAATTTTATTTATTTAAGTCTCATTAATATACATACACAATACTAACTACAACAATTATTTCGGTAAAAATGTATATCACTACACAACTTGAGTTATAAGAGACTATCATGTGTGTGTTGTTGGTGTTTCTATACTGAATGCACGTTGATCAATAGTCGCAGCATTATTCAAAATAATTATAATTAAAAAAGAAACGAAAGAAACACAAAAACAGATTTAAATAAATTATTTGTTTATTCTTAATAACATGAATTGTTTGTCAACCATCAAGAAATTATCACGATTTGCGAATTATATGTCGCTAATCTTACCCGTCAACAAACAATCGAATATTAAGCGGTCAATAAAAGGTGTGAATTATTGTATTGTTCGACCTATCTACGGTGAACAATGAATGAAATGATAGCTAGGGACTGCCAATTCTATTCGAGTGTTCGACCTATCTCTGTTCGAGCGATCTACTGTTAGATAATATGAAATAAGAAGGGAATTCGCCGGGACTTAAGAACCTGTTCGAGGTATCTACTGTGTTCGAGCCAACACTGTTCGAGGTTTCGAAGTCTTACTGTAGTTAAAACAATCTAACATTACTTCCTGAAGCGGTATTCGCAAAGCTTATATCGTAAGATATTCCTTATTTGTCTCCTTAACGGTACGGTACCTGCAGTGCTGTCGTAGATAAGAAAAGTGCATGAAATTTCGAAATCTACCATATTCTACCAGTATTTCTTCACATAGAAATTTCAGCTTATACCATTAGTGATATTGAATGTTTTCGGAGTAGCTGTATAGTATTGAGATTGACCTACATTTTAGACCAATCAAATATTATATATGAAGCTCGTTGTTTATATATATTACACACAAGACGATTTGATTGGTTCATATTTCAAGCGGAGAGGCACCAAAGGGGATGTCTCGCAAAGATAATTAACTTAACCGTTGCGTACCCCTCTGGCGAAATCAGAGTTCCGAAATAGGGCGGAACTTTAGAAATCATTCTCATATACGCCGTTTTAAAGATATTTCTTGTTACATATATTTCCGACCAGGCCCTATTTAAAAATGTTGATATTCATATTTTATTTGAACAGTCTGTTGAAGTGGCATTACTGAACCTAACCTATTGAAAACCCATCGGTTCACTGACCCTCAACACTCTATGTGACATTCTGTACAGCAAAACCTCAATAATAAAACCCCCACTGGTTCTGTAGAAAGTCGGTCTTAGTTAAGAGATAGTCTAATTGATTTCAAATATGGAAGAATTAAACTGGCCCATAAATCAATGTTTTCTATAATGCGATGGTCTCGATTTTGAGATCGTCTTAAAGCGAGGATCGACTTTAATTTCATTGACAATGGACAATGGTCTTAAGCTCCGATGTTTACGACTATCGACCCGTCCAGTGTGTGTTTTTAAACTATTTCTCATCTTCTAGACTGTATTACTTACAGAGCGTTATTCATTGTATGAACCTCGAGTTATAAGACAGTCACAATAATGGTCAGGTTAACAGTTGATACGTCTCAGAATTGTAAAACTGAAATTATTTGTGACCAATTTGTGTATTAAACAGAATATACTTATACATGTACATAGTTTGCTGCCACGAAGTACACATGCTAGAGTATGCAAATGCGAATTATCAGGGGAATCGACTGACTGGTATATACTTTCAATATTCTCGATCCGTAAATATAACCATATCATGATTGTATGTATTTAGTTGTGTTTCGAGACATTTTAAAAAGTAATTTCTGAAATAGTGTTTACGATGTATAACATAAAATGTTATAACTGCGTAAATGTCTGGTTCATTCTTAGCAAATAGAGCGTAAATCGTCTAAAGACGTCACATTACGCATACTGCTTCAAAATAATCACCCATTAAGTTAAGGAATCAACCCCAAAACCGGTCTAAACCGCAAGCGTAAATTCGAGACTGTAATAGTGAAATATTACCTTCCAAAGTTACATAAATCCTGCTGAACAAACCACCGAGTCCGTACGCGATTGCCGGCCCGAATATTGCTGTACTTGTTATTATTCCTGTAATAGAAACAACAAGTATTGCTTTAAGATACCAATATCAGATAACACGTATATACACCAGAAAATAATCTACAACAATACTCGTAAAATTTTAATACATTACACCGTAATTGATTTTCGATTATCAAAATATTTAATTACAAGCATATTGTTTCAGTTGGTAAAAAACCAGGCCAAGATCAAGCGACAATGTTTTGCACATAAACTATTAAAATAAGTTTAACATAATTTGATTGAAGGAAGTATGGAATGAATATCCCTATCTCAGTGCAACCAACACTATTAATATGACTGTTATTTCTGAATTATAATGTTAACTCCGCCCAATTCAATTCAGCCTAAGTTTAGCGTAAGGAAATATAATTGATGGTTAATTGTCACCACTAGCCAAATGTAATTTTGGCGACAAAGTGATATTTGAACAATGTTAATTTTAAACATACTCAAACGCAAAAGAAAGTGTGCACTTTTGAACTTTTGATTATTTTAATTCTACAAGGTATAAGGTTATCCATTTTGATCCATACGCATATCGGTTGTTACGGTTTATAGCAACAACGAAAAATGAGTAAAATCAGGGCTGTGTATTACGTAATAGCCCGAATTGCGATTTTGCAGGATTTCGACGTGGAACATGTATACACAAGTACAAGTGGCCAAACTTCTTTTCTCTACATTCTTTCACACATGTATAGTGCGAATATCCCTGTATATTTAGAAAATTTATAACAAAGAAAATGCCACGACTATTTTAACGTCATCGTATTGACGCCTTAATGATGCTGGTCAGAGGAGACTTAGTCGCTTCAGTTTCACGGGCAGTTCACTGCTATACAAACACTATAATCAAGTTACGTGATAGGATTATGCAAACGGGTACTGTTGCCGACCGTCCCCGATCCGGCAAGTCACGCGTGACTTGCGTCAGACTGGACTTACATTGAGTTGTCGCACATGAGACGTCGGTACCAAACCGCCTCTGCTACTGAGGTGTTTGATGGAATGGCGGTCATACCAGATAGTAATGCAACAATAACATCATTTTGCAACAAATTACAGTTATTCTACGCAAGAGAACACCCCTTTGGCTATTTGTGTATTTTTGATTTTGACCCCTACTGCATGTAAACGCGTCGTACGTTTAATCGAAATGTAAAACAATAAAGCATACACATAGGTTAGAAGGGTAATTGAATAAGCTAAAATAACGATACCACACATGATAATATTCCATCATTGGATGTTATGAAAATCAAAAAATCAAAAGTGCACACTTTCTTTTGCGTTTGAGTACAGTACGACACTCACCCATGTAGTAGCCCGTGTCTCTATCACTAGTATTATCATCCAGGTATTGTGCCAGCATGGGAGACCTCGGGGCTTTCCCAACACCTTGAAGGATCATGCCTACAGCAATGAGCACCATTGTCACAGATGATGCAGTAGTGTCGACCAGTGTATCGGAATTAGTAGGAATCGCCGTCATGTTGTCAGACATTGGCATATTGTCTTGCTCCGTCTTATTATGGCAAATGTTTAAATTGGAAGAAAACATTGACATTGCATTCCCCGCATTCATTGTTGGTAATGGGGATGGTTTGAACATGAAATGTGGTAAGGAGCAAAGAATTCCAGAAACTCCGAACAAGATAGTTGATATACAAAGAGCTCTAGGTATATGTACACGATTTGAGAAATAACTAGCGACAAGAATGCACAAACAGTATCCAATATCATTGCATGCCATTAAGTAACCCGTCTTACTGCTGCTTAAAGAAAACTGTTTTTCAATGGTTGTTATTTGTGATATAATATACATATACAGAGAAGCCGTCAGTAGCCCTGTCATACTGTATACTCCCGTGAAACATTTGATATTCGCCCAATTACGCAACACCTTTGGTACACAGCGTCCCATTCCGCACTCGGTACTGTAATCCATTTTATCCCCCATGTTTGTCAGTAAGTTTAGGTACTTATTTCGATTCTTTCAATTTGCTATTTACATCGTTCTGCAAACCTTCCTTAAGAACCTTCCAAAATCCTAATATACTAATATACCTTGTATCATGTCCAAACAATTGTTAAACTAGACTTTGTCATACTCTGTGTTAACATTGAATATCTTATCTTATTTACAATTTATCTAGTGTAGATTGTCGGGTAAATTTTCCGTCCATTTTTCCCCAGGTTATAAAGAAATATCTTGGCTCAAGTGACACTCATACAATCCATATACTGTACCTGTTCATACACTGGTAACAACGCACCATCGTATATCAGCCCAGGACTGGTTTAACTGACGACGATTTAGAACGAAAGTGACCGGGTTATGTTCGTATTTATGCACCGCATATTTAAGGACATTGCTAAATAGGTGACACCGTGGCATAGTTATCTTAAACGTTATCACTGGCCTGTCAACCGACATGTTAAGTCCATATTCAATAAAATACTATAAACACTCTTATAGTTGTTTTATTAATCGCGACAGCATGAAAATATTAACTGGACCATAACATTTCAGAATAGGTTTATTAAAATATTCGCGTGTTTCCGTAAGCTTGACAGAGAAAAAGTCACGGTTGCGTAAACAGCAGTTATATTTTTACGCACGAGAGCATTTCCTTACCTAAATTGACATGGATCGGTCCTGAAGAGATCACGTTCATATAACCTCTCTTTGGCTAGCAGTCATCAGATCCAGTTAGCGTATAGTATAGGAGCGTGCGACTGGAGCTGATTTTAATGAGATTGTCGTTCGCCGTAACTGAACGCAGGGCTGTTCGCGGTCAATCTAACAGCACTATATCATAATCGGTGTTGTCGCGTTATAAACACAATCCATTTTACATTTAAATCCTGATAGTTTATCAAAACCTACACACTATTTAAATTGAATGTACTGTTATTTTAAGTTTGCCTCGAGCAAACACTTGTAAATATTACCACAAAGTATACGTGTACGTTTTATAACTTCATGTAGAAATATAATGAAACGTGTCAACACATTAAATGTAATCTACTTTAGTCATTATGTTATAAAAACATTTTCATTTAATTTGTTTATGTCTGAACAGATATTGAAATCAAATACAAACATCTAAGTACAATCGGACCTCGTTTATTCGGCAACCTTTTTCCGAATACACGGTATCATCCGATATAAATATCAGGTCCCGATATTTCTTACACACTGATTGAAATGAGCAAATAAAAAACATGTATTATTCGAAATTCAATTTCGGACCCGATGAATTGGAATGAAAGAGGTCAGATTGTATACAAACATGTATATGTGATCAATTTTAATCTCGGTTTCACATCAGTGAGCACACTATCAATCAACCTTGCGTTCAGTAAAGGCTATCAGTCCAAAACGTTACGAAACAGCGCGCGAGTTTTGCTATTGACCAGCGTGTTAGCGAAAAACTTTCATATCACTCGCTTTCGCAAGTCGGAGGTAGCACGCGAATAAATTAGCCTATCACTGCGTTCAGTTACGGCTAACAGTCGCTCACGTTTTGTTTTGTATCCCTGGCCCACCGTATCACAATGACTGTACACGGGGAACCAAATTGCAAAATGAACGCAGGGCTGGTTCCATGCCTTTACTGTTTTGAGGCAGGGAACCAGTATAAAGCCGAGGCGGTCAATGCCGAGGCGGTCAATACACTTGATAGGTCGTGAACAGTGAGCGGGCTATCGTTTGCCGTAACTGAACGCTGATACACGGCGATTTTTCGCAAATAAGGTCTTCATTTGTTACGGATTTTGATTTTCTTCCTTGTTGCGCAAATATATATAACAATCATTTAAGCATTTGAATGTTTCGTATCAGTAATATGGGTAATACAGCGATTCGAAATTTACGCTATCTTGGCTTTACCATCATATCTTGAGAGACCCACTAGGATGACCCGTCACATGCATCTCTTTGCTTACATACCTCTACATACGTCATCAAATTACTTGAAATATTCTTTCTTCCCAAGCACAGTGATGTTATGGAACAACCTAAACCAAATTTAGAGGGTTCACGCAATCGTCGTGCTACCCCCAAACCATTGAATTCGTTGTATATTGTTTTTGTCTGTTTTAATTTTTATTTTTCACTCTTGTTAACACTGTCATAGTTTTATCCTCTCTACTACCTCACTGTACGGTCTTCTTCATGTTTATTGTACACTGACACGCACCTGATAAAGATAGATAGATATATACTGAATGTCAAGATCATATCGTAATATTTATTCAGGACAATCTTTTTGCTGTTCCTATTTTGGCGACCTAGTTTATAACTTCATGTTATAAGCGCATATTTTAAACTTATTCAATTTTAACCAGCAGATATTAGACACTAGGACGCGTATGGAGCTGACCTATATCTTCTATACTTTTTCAATCGTAAACCACAACTTCTTAATACCTATGTTTCCAACATATAATTTGCCACGTTTTCTATTCTAAATTATTACTATTATGCGCATGGGTTGATTGACGTTCTGAAGAAAGGTATGACGTAACATTACATGTAAACTTCCTTTGCACAATAGATGTAAGACGTAGACAGTATACACGAGTTTACGTATAACATTGATTTTGACCTACATTTTTTACCTACCAAAATGTTGTCCTCGAAGCGGGCTTTTTAAAATCTGACAAATCATATTTTCACCCAAGAGGCACCAAACGGGGTTTTCGTTCACCAAAGAGGCCCCAAATGGTGTTTTCGTAAGATGTGCTTTTTTTACGTCATCAAATTGTTTACAAACAAGAGCGAAGCAGATTTCCCTAGTGCACGAATCTAATGATCACTGACCTGTTTTTAAGCACATGCTTCATTGTAAACCATAAACAAATATTGCTTCACACTTTGTAATGGTTTACATTAATGTTTTTAGTTAAAATATAAAAAAAGTAAGTAAACTGAATGATATTGCAATGGCTATTCTGCTAAGGGACACGTATCTACGAGAAACCAGAAAATATAAAATGACCCTGATAAAACAGGTCCATGAGTATAGTATACATTGATCCGAGTTAATTTTTTGTAAGGATTTATTTTTCAACATGTTTCATTTAACATACGGAAAGACATCATTTATCTACGAAGTTTATCTTTTTTAAATCTTCTTGTTTTCAATATTATCAAACCTGTATTTCATCCAGTTTTATTTGACACTCGAGCTCTGGTTTGTTCGTAAATGTATTAAAAGTCAGTTTGATAGAGATATTGACATAAAACAGAATACAGAACACTGATTATATGTACCCCAAAGCTAACCAGGCACGTCAGCAAATATTGTAAAAACACTTTATAGTTCCCTTGACCTTACCAAGGCCATTTACTTTTCATTTATAATTGTTGTAGTATCACAGGTATTTGGTCCGAAGTTGTTTATCAAGATTTATATCATGCTGAGTTAATGTTGAGTGTTATGGGATTTCTTCAATAGAATATCAGTTATGTATGGCGGGTAGTTGACCTTTCAAGTGTTCCTGGGTTGAAGGTCGGTATTCAATAATATTCGGCAAGCAACTGAGAAGTTCCCCACATGGGTCAGGGCGAGATGTCAAACGCCTTAGGAAAGCTATATCAATTTTAGTCACATTTTTCCTGGAGAATCTACGCCTTGACAGCGGTTCGAACCAACGAGGTTGACAGTCGAGTACTCTACCGACTGAGCTGACCACAATTGCTGTTTATACCGACTTAATAGAATAACGATGACTACATTCACGAGAAAATGAGTTTTGTTGGTCTTAGACCGTCTCTACAGATGTAACACAACGACATGCATGTTGAGGTCACGTGTGAAATCCTCGAACAGAAGGTATTTATTTTTGTCCAGTTGCTGGGTATGGTTATGACTAACAAACAACTTTAAATATGGCCTTATATGCTAGATTTCCTTATCCCAACATTAACTTAATTCTATGCAATCATTCACATAACTTAATCCTACAGTCACTAAACTAGGTTGATATAAAAGCGGGGTATGTCATAAATAAAACAAATAAAGCTTCATAATTATATCAGTTTATTTCATTAAAATTTAATACCTAACCACTGTTATACAAAACGTACAAATATAATCAGTTAACTTTGGTCAATCTGCATGACTGATGAAAACGTTCCAGACAAACATGAGCAAACTATGAGAAAAGCATTCTTGAGTACAACACATCAATACTTATACATACACATTGTCAAACAGACTGGTCAAATATTATACTAACAAAACATCAATGCAGCGATGATTTTGGCAACATAATAAAATGTCTAGCTTCAAACATGGTTAGTATTTTAACATGAAATTAGTGAAGCATTGTTCATTCATGGTGTTTAGTTGAATTACAGTCTGTTTAAGCACAGAAATCAAATCAAAATGAAATCTTCTGGTCAATGTTATGCTTTAAATTTTGGATGATTTCGGAATAGTTTTGACACGACCATTGCACATAATTCAACAAAACGGTCCAAGATGATAAAACTTCGAGACTAATCGCCAAGTTCAAATCTCATTTTGTGTTTAATATTGTATCTGGTCTGAGAACAGTGCTACAATTATATATTGTTAATTGAACATCAAACAATACAGTGACCATAAATTTACATTAAAACTTGACAAAAGATTTATGGATTATAGAAAACAGGTCAGATTTAAGTAATATGTCGGCGACAGCAGCCATCAGTATAATTAAGAGACGTTTACATTACATAGAAAATGTTGTGTCTAAATGGGAGATTCAATTTGAATATTCTGAATTTATTGAAAACAGGATTTTTACTAGGATGTTATGAGAATATTTGGTAGCAGTTTTTATAATTTATTTTATAATTTAACAACAGTCTTGTTGCCTATAAAATTATATTAAAATAAACCTTATGGAGTAAATGATGCTTTGTGACTTTAGTGACTTCAGAGTAAACTTGAGGAGCAAAGACCTGGGCTAGGTATTATAAAGGATACTTCCACTCAGCACTCAAAGCACACAATTTACCCTTACTCGACCGATATTGAACATTTGAGTAATGAAAATGCATGAAAATGTCGAATGAGTGCTGAATATTGTTTTGGGTCCATTTTCTTTGTGATTTTATGGTAATGTTGAGGTATGGAAATAATTGTTGAGTTTGAGTGCTACACTTCACATTCAGACTAAATAATGACTCCTAGATCTCATATTACAATACAACCAGTAACCAAACTCATTGTGTAAGTATCCGCCATAAACCTGGCATGATAAAGGTTACATACTCAACACTCACATTGCAAATCATAAAATCCTAGTGACTTATCTCGAGTTTGAAAAATGTATGATAATGTTAAGTAAGTGCAGACTATTCATTGTGGCCCTTGTGTCAGAGATTTGAGTGTAATATGAGAAGTTGGAGTAACTACTGTGTCTGAGTTTTGACAGTGCCACTTGAAACCAATAATTACTCCCATATCTTATAACCACAACCAATTCTGGCCAAAATAAATATTATGAAGCACTTATATGACATTTTCCAAACACAAATTTCCACTATCAGACCAATTAGAGTACAATTTGTGATTTGAGGGCTGAGCGTAAGTATCCTATATACTCCTGGGCCATGTATTGTAGAATTATTACCCCACCCACTCTTACTTTACAGAAACCGGGTAATTACGGGAGAAGATGGTCAGTCAAGCAACTCAAATAATGCATTATACGTCTGATGATTCAATGATTTTGACACAAAGTTCAATTATTACATGAAATAAATGTGAAATGTATATACACATATTTGCCCAGACATTGTTGACTTAATTCTGATGCATTTAGGTCAAATATTGGGAATTTATTAGAACAAAATGACTGGACAATACTCCGATATGGGAACTATAAATTTTTCAATATACAATACATTCAATATGGCACATATCAATACAACATTAAAATGAAAAATACAAAATGTAAGAAAATAATGAAATATAAAGCAATATAAATGGCAGTAAAGATAAAATACAAACCAACAAACAGTATACAACCTCCTACTTTACACGAAATCAACACCAAAATAAAAGTGTACAATATGAGATTCTTGGTAGGCCTAAATAAAACATATATTTGTTTAAGGTTACATGCCCAAAAAAATAGGTAGGTCGGAATTTATTTTGAGATTTTTTTAATTTTCAAATGAAGCAAATAAAACATAGATTGAAATGTTTATGTGTTAAAGGACAAATATTCTTTCCCTTTTAACATGGATAATGTTTTTTTAAATGTGAATATAATGCTCTATAGCTGGAATACTCGTACAGCGTCTAAAAACTAGGCAGAAATGAATCTAATGACGAATTCACTCAAAGAAATTTAACCAAAAGGAAACAAAATTAACACGCCAAAAATGTTCTAGGGTCGGGGCAAAAAGATAGGGTAAGTCGGGAAACCTGAAACAAACATATTTTTCTTTTACGCCTCAGTTAAAATGTTAAAATATGCAAAACATGGAATGAAAATAAATTGAAAAAATACACTAGTCCAATTGCTTGTATGTAGATATCTTATAATCAAATAAACACTATGTCTAATTGCTTGTATGTAGATATCTTATAATCAAATAAACACTATGTCTAATTGCTTGTATGTAGATATCTTATAATCAAATAAACACTATGTCTAATTGCTTGTATGTAGATATCTTATAATCAAATAAACACTATGTCTAATTGCTTGTATGTAGATGTCTTATAATCAAATAAACACTATGTCTAATTGCTTGTATGTAGATATCTTATAATCAAATAAACACTATGTCTAATTGCTTGTATGTAGATATCTTATAATCAAATAAACACTATGTCTAATTGCTTGTATGTAGATATCTTATAATCAAATAAACACTATGTCTAATTGCTTGTATGTAGATATCTTATAATCAAATAAACACTATGTCTAATTGCTTGTATGTAGATATCTTATAATCAAATAAACACTATGTCTAATTGCTTGTATGTAGATATCTTATAATCAAATAAACACTATGTCTAATTGCTTGTATGTAGATATCTTATAATCAAATAAACACTATGTCTAATTGCTTGTATGTAGATATCTTATAATCAAATAAACACTATGTCTAATTGCTTGTATGTAGATATCTTATAATCAAATAAACACTATGTCTAATTGCTTGTATGTAGATATCTTATAATCAAATAAACACTATGTCTAATTGCTTGTATGTAGATATCTTATAATCAAATAAACACTATGTTCAGGTATTGGTTGAATCATTTATAAAATGACCGGAAAATCAAACTGGTTGATAATTATAAATTTAAATTAGAAATATGCAACATAGCGACAACTTACAATTTGAAACACAGTTTTATTTTTAATAAATATCTAAAACATTTCCATAGTCAACACGTATGTCATAAATACAACTCTTAGATACAATGATAAATTCACAAGCACATTGGATCGTATCAATATAAACTGGAAACGAATAATTTATTTCCAATTTTGTTTTTACTGTTTGAATTTTTCCCCACTACATACAATTTAGCACTTTATAGGAAATGATAGGACAGATATAGTGTAGTTGACTATGAATAATAAATCTCCGTTAATCGTTTGTTTATAAAATAGTCTTCATAGTGAGGCAGCTGTGGGTCTATATTATAATACTTTTAACTGCACTGTTCTTTGATAAGAAATTTAAATATTCAGCTAAAATATTTCATTCAATACTACTATGATATTTATGTCTGAAGAAATTAAATTAATTGGCTAGTAATATTGGTACTAGCGTTTTCAAAAAAAAACGTTGTTAAAACAAGATTGTAATATATACAATAACAAATTTCATTATTTTTGTATTTTTTCAAGAAATTTCGAATGTTTTTATACATGGCACAATAGTGATATGCACTTATACACACGTGGGTCGCCACTGAAATAATACATATATTATACACACGTGGGTCGCCACTGAAATAATACATATATTATACACACGTGGGTCGTCACTGAAATAATACATATATTATACACACGTGGGTCGCCACTGAAATAATACATATATTATACACACGTGGGTCGCCACTGAAATAATACATATATTATACCCACGTGGGTCGCCACTGAAATAATACATATATTATACCCACGTGGGTCGCCACTGAAATAATACATATATTATACACACGTGGGTCGCCACTGAAATAATACATATAGAAAAACAAAGTTTTATACAAACATGATTGAATATTTGGTCTTTTTTGGATGAACTGTGATTTAACAACAATGCCATATATTTGAAAGTAAATATTTATGTATCAATTATGGAATATACAGGCAGAAATGTGTCATGCTCATATAGTTAATGGGTATTCAAATGTGTGCAGTATCAATATATGGCAAAACTTATGACATGAGCTGAATGGATTGACACAATGATAAGAAATGTCAATTTTTGGCATCTGAAAAATCCACAAACAATTTACTTTTAGATAATGCTACTTATACTGCAATACTAAAAGACCGTGACTTCCGTCCCGTAACGCTTATCCTGGTAGGCGTATTTCATATTACAACACAGAGTTGCATCCCTTTGTTACTAGGTAGAATGAATCACGTTTAACTCTTGTTCATAACACAATCAATACAAAACCACTATTGTCTTAAAATAACTAAGATATTATAAATGTCCTCATATCTCTCATTAAACAATTATTTTAATATTCCTAGCTATGTTTTATTCTAAATTATTATTATACAGGCGTAGTCTTTCTAAGGTAGTCTATACTGGCAGTACCGTATAAATTTTCCCTAGGAACATGGGTTTCTGCTACAGTTGTAGTTGACAGCGCATTTCTAGAATTGTCGTTTGGAAACGAATAGTTTGACAGTTCGTGAGATGCACAGGTCGTCTCAGAAATGGGTGTGTATGTATAATAGCTTTCTGATCTACTTAATGAAGTGTCTCGCGATCTCTCGCGCGATTGAGATCTATCACGTGATTGTGGGCGCGATCTTTTATGTCGCCAATGCTGATTTCTGTCGTTGGCTTCAGTCTTTAAAGCTTGTTGATGTTTCTTCCGCTGTGCATGTTTATATCGGGTTATATAAAGATACACAGAAAACACTCCCGACATTTCTGTTAATGCAAATGAACCGACGGCCATCATAAAAGACGAACCATAATTGTACAAGAACTGTACGTCTTCCAGTGAGACTTTGGGTTTATTGCCAACTTCTTCCGTAATGCTTCCAATGTACAAAATAATCCCGACCAATGTACACAGTCCTAAAACAAATGTATAAGTCGTTTAGCAGACAAAATGTGATTTTTATGATGCATTTTAAAACCGTCCGAATTTCAATTGAATCGTTTTGGGATTTATTTTAGAGTCACATCGGCGCCAGATATGATTGCAGTGAACAATACAACGTCGGCTTTGCATTATTATACCATCATTTCTTCTCTTGATAAATTGAAAAGAAATAAATTGCAGAGTGTTTTGATATGAAACTGAAATTCAAGAAAGGTTGGGAGAAAAATCGACCAATTAATATAATCCATTGAACTGGTTGTTGTTTGTTGCAATACACCATACACCATTAGTTGGTCTGCTTCGTTGTATAACATTTGTCAGCAAGTACAAATAACAATTTCACAAAACAATTTGAAATATATTGATGATTTCATCCCAACATTCAATTTATCATATTTCTGTTCTAGACATTTGAATATCGCTTTTACTATATGCAATTATTCGGCTTCCTTAATGCTTGGTTGCTAGATGTATCGTTAATGCTTGGTTGCTAGATGTATCGTTAATGCTTGGTTGCTAGATGCTTGGTTGCTAGATGCTTGGTTGCTAGATGCTTGGTTGCTAGATGCTTGGTTGCTAGATGTTTGGTTGCTAAATGCTTGGTTGCTAGATGCTTGGTTGCTAGATGCTTGGTTGCTAGATGCTTGGTTGCTAGATGCTTGGTTGCTAGATGCTTGGTTGCTAGATGCTTGGTTGCTAGAGGCTTGTTTGCTAAATGCTTGGTTGCTAGATGCTTGGTTGCTAGATGCTTGGTTGCTAGATGCTTGGTTGCTAGATGCTTGGTTGCTAGATGCTTGGTTGCTAGATGCTTGATTGTTAGATGCTTGGTTGCTAGATGCTTGGTTGCTAGATGCTTGGTTGCTAGATGCTTGGTTGCTAGATGCTTGGTTGCTAGATGCTTGGTTGCTAGATGTATCGTTAATGCTTGGTTGCTAGATGCTTGGTTGCTAGATGCTTGGTTGCTAGATGCTTGGTTGCTAGATGTATCGTTAATGCTTGGTTGCTAGATGCTTGGTTGCTAGATGCTTGGTTGCTAGATGCTTGGTTGCTAGATGCTTGGTTGCTAGATGTCACGCGACTGAGTTCTTCACCCCAAACATCGTCTTCAATGCAATTTACGTTTAAAATCGCATTTTTGTTCATAAATTGTCAAACAGTTTCTGCTTTTATTATAAAATTAAATATTTCATTTAAACATGAATGATTATGGCATGTTTGCATTTGTCACACTGAACAGTAGTCAAACATCGTCACGAAGCCTATGCTCTACATATTACATGATATTACATGGATCCCTCGTTTAGAAATATAGAATCCCAGAATCACGAAAAATGTGTCGAATAAAAGAGGTCCGACTGTATTTACTTAATGAAATGCTAACAATGCCTGCTATTTGATATATGTATTGGTATATTCTGAAGTTACAACTGTAAACACTGAGACCAAAATACGAATATATGCATTGTATAGCATTTGTAACCTACCTGCTAAAACAAAAAGTATTCCGCTGACAAAAGTAAGATTTTTTCTTCCTGATTCACAATGTCCGACAAAACAAATAGTTCCTGCAATTAACAGAATGACTAGGCTGGAGAGCGGGAACCAGGTAGAACGGCGCATTGTCACTGAAACAAGAAAACAGAATAGTTTAATCAATGTGAGCGGGAACCAGGTAGAACGGCGCATTGTCACTGAAACAAGAAAACAGAATAGTTTAATCAATGTGAGCGGGAACCAGGTAGAACGGCGCATTGTCACTGAAACAAGAAATATACAGAATAGTTTAATCAATGTGAGCGGGAACCAGGTAGAACGGCGCATTGTCACTGAAACAAACAATATACAGAATAGTTTAATCAATGTGAGCGGGAACCAGGTAGAACGGCGCATTGTCACTGAAACAAACAATATACAGAATAGTTTAATCAATGTGAGCGGGAACCAGGTAGAACGGCGCATTGTCACTGAAACAACAAATATACAGAATAGTGTAATCAATGTGAGCGGGAACCAGGTAGAACTGCGCATTGTCACTGAAACAAACAAATATACAGAATAGTTTAATCAATGTGAATTTATTTAGTTCATTACAAAAACATCTCAATACAAGACTGTCGTTGGTTGTACGGAAAGACAATCTTAGTCGTCAGGTGGTCGGGTTATCGAGTTAAAGTATTGAAGAAAAAAATTAAAAATGGCCCATGAACATTAGATCATATTAATTAGTAGGTCATAATTTCGATGTGGTGTTTAAGTGAGATGTACTGCACCACTGATTTGACATGACACGGTGCAATTGTCGTTTTTAAACTATAATGGTCTATGCAATTTACAAATAATTAATTAGCATTTCAAATGCACTCGGTTAGATAATTTCCACACGGGTATGATACATTTGTATACATGATTTGTCGCTCGAGCTTCTTTAAACATCATTTTACGATACGCTGTCTCTGGGTTCTAGCCACGACGAAAACGTTATTTCACTCCGATATACATTGTAACAATAGTGTAGTCGTTCTCCTCTCTATTAGCAAACACAACTTGCAAAGAAAAGTTTGGAACAATATAGAGTATGTGCCTGAATGATTGATTTCTTCCTCTGAACTTCTAGAAATGAGTTATGAGTTCGAGTGATTAATTTTACAAGTATCGGTAAATTTGAGTAAAAACCTCATGTTACATTTCAGCAATCTAGAATATTTTGTTGTTGTCATTTTGACGTCTTTTATCGCTTTTAAAGCACATCTAAAATTATCTATAAGTAGAACCATTTTAATTATTATAATTACAACATTAAATAATACACGTTAACCATTTATATGAACAGAACAGAACAGAACAGAACTTTTATTTTGGATTTGTGCAAAGCTCCTCATCCATACAACATATGTACAACATATTGTCAAAGTACAAATGTAGTACAGTAATGATAAAATGAAAAAAAAAAACATATATGAAAACATGATAATGTTTCACAATAATGTGTGTGTGTGTGTGAGAATGACATAATAAATTGAACATTTCAAAAAAAATATATAGGTCAGAATAACTTTATAGAGGAAAGCTTTAGTCTAGACATACTTGCACTTGTTATCATGAAATAGTAATAAACGTGATTAAAATTATACTATGTTATGACCGACATAAAGTGTGTGTAATTCCGTCATCAAACACCGTTATCTTATATTTGATAATTGGAAGATAACAATCCATCATATCCTTTCAATATTAAGTGAGTAAATATTTACGTGTCTGGGTTTTCGCTTTAGGTCAGACACATGTAAAACAATAGCAGTACAGCTAACCTGTATTACATTCTGAAATGTTCAAACTATATCACAAATGCTCAGATAAATATAGTAGGACTTGGAAACCTCGAACAGTTTTGGCTCGAACACAGTAGAAACCTCGAATAGGTTATTAAGTCCCGACGAAATCGCTTCTTATTGCATATAATCTAACAGTCGAACACTCGAACCTGATTTGCGCTTCTTTAGCTACCATTTCATTCATTTTTCACCATAGACAGGTCACCTTTGTTCGATCATTTGAAAGTGAGAGACATACATTTGTGTTGCTATTTAAAGGTTGTTGCTCAGGAGAGAGTTAAGCGGGAAATGTGGTAGTGTTGTCGACGAGACGATGTCGTCCGAGAGATGGCCGCTCTGGCGGGATTAAGCGGGAAATGTGATAGTGTTGTAGAAGAGACGATGTCGTCCGAGAGATTGCCGCTCTGGCGGGATTAAGCGGGAAATGTGATAGTGTTGTAGAAGAGACGATGTCGTCCGAGAGATGGCCGCTCTGGAGGGATTAAGCGGGAAATGTGATAGTGTTGTAGAAGAGACGATGTCGTCCGAGAGATGGCCGCTCTGGTGGGATTAAGCGGGAAATGTGATAGTGTTGTAGAAGAGACGATGTCGTCCGAGAGATGGCCGCTCTGGAGGGATTAAGCGGGAAATGTGGTAGTGTTGTAGAAGAGACGATGTCGCACGAGAGATGGCCGCACTGGAGGGATTAAGCGGGAAATGTGATAGTGTTGTAGAAGAGACGATGTCGTCCGAGAGATGGCCGCTCGGGAGGGATTACGCGGGAAATGTGATAGTGTTGTAGAAGAGACGATGTCGCTCGAGAGATGGCCGCTCTGGAGGGATTAAGCGGGAAATGTGATAGTGTTGTAGAAGAGACGATGTCGTCCGAGAGATGGCCGCTCGGGAGGGATTACGCGGGAAATGTGATAGTGTTGTAGAAGAGACGATGTCGCTCGAGAGATGGCCGCTCTGGAGGGATTAAGCGGGAAATGTGATAGTGTTGTAGAAGAGACGATGTCGCTCGAGAGATGGCCGCTCTGGAGGGATTAAGCGGGAAATGTGATAGTGTTGTAGAAGAGACGATGTCGCACGAGAGATTGCCGCTCTGGAGGGATTAAGCGGGAAATGTGATAGTGTTGTAGAAGAGACGATGTCGCACGAGAGATTGCCGCTCTGGAGGGATTAAGCGGGAAATGTGATAGTGTTGTAGAAGAGACGATGTCGCACGAGAGATTGCCGCTCTGGAGGGATTACGCGGGAAATGTGATAGTGTTGTAGAAGAGACGATGTCGTCCGAGAGATGGCCGCTCTGGAGGGATTACGCGGGAAATGTGATAGTGTTGTAGAAGAGACGATGTCGCACGAGAGATGGCCGCTCTGGAAGGATTAAGCGGGAAATGTGGTAGTGTTGTAGAAGAGACGATGTCGCACGAGAGATGGCCGCTCTGGAGGGATTAAGCGGGAAATGTGGTAGTGTTGTAGAAGAGACGATGTCGCACGAGAGATTGCCGCTCTGGAGGGATTAAGCGGGAAATGTGATAGTGTTGTAGAAGAGACGATGCCGCTCGGGAGCTTGTACTGTAATCAGCTCTATCAGAAAACAATTCACAGAACATTTAAACCTCGTTTACCAGAGAATAATACGTTCGTTTGCACACTTTCGTTAGTTTATTTCGGAGATAGTTTAGCATAGTTCATTATATCAGTTTTCACTTTGCGAATCAGAAGCCGGAATATGGCAAACATACTATGCAAACAAAGTAGTATAATATAAGTTAAACAAATGCAATATTTGACTGCTCAATAGCAAACATATCACTACGTATGTACAGAAAGGTTATAATTGTCTACATGAATTATTCTTGCTTGGTGTACGGAAACGTCAATCAACTATCACCGACTAAACGATAATCCGGCATATGAAGCGACCGCAGTGTATATAGACGTCACAAAAGAAGTTCGTGGAGGCATAGACGTAGAGGAAGAATACAAGGCATTCATGTTTCGAAACTGTCCCAGAAAATCATTTCCGATTATTGGGACACTCCGATTTTCCATTCTTCAAAACATTAAATGCATAGAAATGTTCTATTAAGGAATGTATAGTTTATGGTATCCCTAGTCATAGTTACCAGCAGCATATTTCCACAGATATAATTCCTGATTAATGTTGTAATGATTTTCTGTTAATGTAAAATCGTTGAGACAAAGTAGAATCGTGGGCAGATATTGTATTAGTGTAATCACTCACGTGATCAAATACCAAGCTAACATTACTCAGTTATAACCAAATATTGCAAAAAGCGGCGAAGCGACACAGCCAGTTTACCAGATATGCATTTAGAAAAGGCAGTGACAGTATTGTAATCTATTACCTGCGTTGGTGCACTCCTGGTTCTAGGAATTGTTATGAACTATACATTGTGTTGTTACAAGTGGTTTATTAAACTTCTTAATTTCTTTGTAAAGTCTGTGTTGTAGTATCAATTTTGTTTTTAAAGCTTGTACAATACGTTAATGTAATATTATACTAATTTTTGTTTCATTTTATACCTAAACAAACATGAAAATATATTTTCCTATAGTTTAAACATCAACAAACATGCATTTACAAAGAATTAACTCATAATGTATTGATCCGTATTTGTTGTAAAAGATATTTGTACATCATAAAATTAAACAAAAAACTTCCAGTTTTAACAATCAGGCTATTTTACAAGTTTTGTCTGTTAGTAATATGAAAAAAAAAGATATTTTCAATCGGTTATACATTGTAATGGTTCTTATTACAGATGTTTTAACCACTATAACAACAATACTGGATGAAGCCAATTCAAACATGTTATATTCAGATGAGCCAGAATCTATTTGAAAAGAAACTGGTTACACTAAGTTAAATAAGATTAAATTCAATGTACGATACCAAGATTTGTGACTAAATTTACAGAAACGTCAACAACCAACAAAGATACAACTTTTTTATGTGTTGACAATTACCGAGCTCTGTAACTAATCAGCAGTTATTCACTGAATGCATGTTATGTTCTACTTACTGTATAACCACACTTCACTATTTGACATTCTCCAGTAATTGTTTGGAACATAATTACAAAATGCTGACTGAACAGCGACCTACATTTGTATAGAATATATATAATTACACAGCAACACAATGGTTGAGTGAGAGTTTTACGCCATTTTTTCAACATTATGTCTGTTATGTATATCGGTCAGTTGAACTAAACATAGTTCATGGCTTACAAAGCAGACATTTGCATCCACAAGCTAATGGCAAGTACTCCGCATGAATCGGTAGTGAAGGACAAATGACTTACTGACAGTTCCAAGGCTGTAATTTGCTGTATGTTTATTATTACTTTATGTGTTTTGAATGTATGTTATATGTCCCTTTCCCCTGTGCATTTTTTTCACTTTATATAGTGTTGAGGTTATTTTCTGCCTAGTTTTGGCCTATTGTTGCCAGCTGTCTTGACTTGTCCTGTGATATTTTCCATCCATTAATTCCCATCTTCACTGTGTGTCCTCTTTGATTCTCCTAGTTATTCCTTATGGTATACCAGGCCATACCTTGCGCCTCTGTTCCCTAACGTATGTACCCCTTAACCTCATCAAGTGCCTTATGTGTTATTGTTGTTTTCCCGGAGGTATGTGTGGGGAGGCACTGTCTTATGTATGTGGCGTTCCATGTAGCAACTTATTCTCTCTCCTTTAGATTTGTTATATTCAGGCAAATTGTTAAGATAAACATACTTCACACCCAATGATCGAACCAAATACTCCTTATTGAGTAAAGTATTTTACCAACTGAGCTAACCGGGTAGGTTTAATGACATCTAGCTTAGACATAAGTTCCATACACTGCATTAACATTTCATGACAAGAAAACTAAAGACCTCCATTTCAAACCTTATGCAGAAATTACATTCGTTTAACGCACGGTACATATTTTATAACAGCAAATTAAGTTTCAATTTTTCGAAGGTAAAAACACAAAATTATTCCAACACCTATTATGCACTAATTTGTTCAAGGTGAAGACCTTTTTGTATGCATTATTTTCACCGGGTATATGTTGACAACAGAAAAGAAAGATATCGAACAGGAAACGCGACATCCAAAGTGCTTAGCCTCCCCTAAAGCACGGAAACATGATGTACATACACATAATGTAAAGAAAACCAAACCAAAAGGGACATGGCACAAACATAAAGCTGACACTATCAGTCGGGTGTATGAGAGTGAAGTGTCATTCAAATAAGGTATACAGTAATGCTAGTACATAACTTTAGAAAAATAAAATCTTGTACAACTTACATAATATAGCATCAGTTTGTGGTATACCATCGCGGTCATCATTTACTGTGAAATATTTTATGTACGTGCAGTTTCTCTTGCCGGAATATTTTGCTGAAATAGAAAAAAATAAACATTAACTAATATGTATCAAACTTAGTGGGATTTTTAAAATGGAATTTCAACACGTGTAACTTTAACTGCTATTTCCACAGTGACGATCATTGATTTTAAACTTGGATGCAGTCGATAAATGCTTTAAGTTCGTGTTAGAACTTTACGGAATTTTTGTGCAAGAGGAACAAAATAAATCAAATACCATTTTGTCAAAATTTATTCTGCTACTCTTGTGACAGATGTTGAGAGAGAGTTCGGGGTTTAGCCATCAAATTATATTTATTCAAACTTGATGATTTTGCTGTCGTGGTAATCATGAATATGTAAGACAAATACAGAACAGTAAAACGGATTTGTCTATACAAGGAATACGATAATTGAAATACAAATAGCTTGACATAGCGACAAGTACGACAAGTGTGTGCACGTGGACGTATGAGTATGAGCCCTTAAAGCAGTACGATTACTGTACAAAAAGTTTAACGTCTTTAATAAGGAATGATATCATTGATATCATATGATATAATTTATGATATCATCAAATATGTTCATTTCGCTGACATAATCGTGGAGCAAAATATGTTAATTTTATTGGAATATGACGTCTGTTTGCAAGAAATAAGACGCGTAACTCCTCAGTAGCCTCGAAGACACCTTGCTGACGAAGTCTGTAAACGTGTGTGATGTAAAAACATCTAATGTCATTCCCTGTTTTTTATCAAAACGATATTTTAGAAATGTTTCAATGTATCAGAACTTGTAATAAAGGTATCAGTAAATCCCTTCTATTGTTGTGATGTCTATATTTAGTTCAGAAAAAAACCCGTCAAAATCAAACCAACTGAAAGTATATTCGTGAAATGGAACACAATCCATGGTTTCATTCCACCGTATATATTGCCACCAGAGATGATATAACAATTGTGTTACTGTCATAAGACTTAAGAGCCATTACAACATCAAACCGACCATAGACAGACAGGGCTCTAGAAACCCACTAGCACGATGTCCTGGACTAGTCTAATGCTGAATCGGACTACTAACAGTTGAGTTGAAGTCAGTCCCGACCAAGTCTGGTTAGCAAGGGGCTCGTCGGAGCCAATTGCTATAGTAGGCGAAATCCGCGGACTCTCATCGGATGAGTCATCCCAAGTCTGTCATTCTTAACCGCCAAAGTCTACATACTCCTGAAGAAAGGGGTCCTTGTCTTACAAAAATTTGCGATATCAGCTAGAAAACGGATTTGAGCTGACAAAGAAACTGACTGATTAAATATTGCAAATTACAGAAAAAAATGTCTGCCTACGCCGCAGCCGTATCACGCGTGAAGTGCACTGAAAAAAGCTAGCGGACGATAGTATCAGATAGTGTACAGTAGGCAGCGGACGATAGCAGTAGGCAGAGATACGTATACAAGTAAAAGGTGCTACATATAATATATCCAACGAACACTTACACGTATATTGAAATCATGGGAAATTCAATTTTCCGTCATCGTTCCGTTGAATATCGACGATTTACGGAAACATACTTTTTGTTTTATTGTCATCCTGTCTGTAGGTCGGTCGATTGGTTGTTCTGTCCAATATACAACATGTGTAGTTTGTGTGGCTAACTACTTCTTCAGTTTTCAAGGGATTGCACTGCAGTTTGATAATACATCTACTATGATACATGCTTCGTAGATGTGGAAGACATAAATTTGCTGCGCATCCATCAAAATGTTTTAGAATTCTGTCCCTTTGAAATGTAGTCTCCTTTTAGAACACTTTAGTTTCCAATGGATTGCATTGAAACTTGGCATATCATTTACATTAAAGTACTGTTTATTTCATCTCCATCCATCCTTCTGACTGTATTTACCAACTCCTATATTATTTAACATACTGACATAACAAATTGTTCTTGATAGAGTAATTGTGATAGGTAAAATATATGTCAAAGTGACGTCTATGATCTGCAGTGAGCACCTTTGCTGTTAGCACTTTCAGTGCTTTGATTTTAAAGCTAAACCAACATCAGCAATTGTTCAGTTGGAAGTCAAACCATAGAATCCCACAGACACACACACATCTTTAATTAATTTTAGATTGTAAAGCTATCATTGTGTATGTTAATGTGTTACTATATTGACCGATATTCTATAGACAACTGGCCTTCAATATAGGACAAGTCAAATTTAACATTTCCATTAGTCCGGACAAGTGTCTTTGAAAATCATTCTAGAGCTCTCTATGATAGATAATGCAAACTTTCTGTTCCATGTTTCACTCCCAAGTATCGACTTATACTGTTTATATTTACTTTATGATGACCCAGGACGTTCTAGTATCAAAATTTGAATCAAGTTAGCATTTCGGCACAGCCGTACTAACATGGTTTTGCTTTTTGCATATTGATCAGTGTTGTGAAAACCAATAAAATCTTACGTTAATCACCAAGGCAATTTGCCTTCAATCGAAAAACGTTTGTAACCTTGACGCGGATTGGTTAACCTTTTGATAAAGGGTACATGATCTTACCGAAACTCCACTGAATTTCGGTGAATCTACCGAAATCCATTTTGGATGTAGAGTGACCTGCAATCGTAACATCTCGGCATTTTTTATGTTGCACAACAAATCTTAACGTTCAAATTACGCCGACCATCTTTTTTCAAAATATTTCTTGTTTAATGTTTCATTTCAAATAAATAAGATGTTTCGACAACTAAAAACGATATGACGATAAATATTGAGTAGTATGCCAAACGAATGAAGATGATATGTGAATCCGAAATCAATATTTGTGTTATCTCAGAGGCTGACTGCATTCATCACCCATTTATACATTCCTGTTCGTTTTCTGCTTCAAACAAATAAGGACGTAATGTGGGTTGGCTTTGAGAGATGTTTAAAGATAATTCACCAATCCTCCGGGAATCGTTTGATCATTTCATACCATATAAACCTGAATTATTTTATTAACAAAGAAACCAACGTCCCAATAATTCCGTTCCGAAATGTGATCAGAATGCATTCAAGAAAATTGTCACAGTGGTGAAGAAACAACTATAGCTAGCAGAAGCTGTAAAAAGGCTAGAGTAATCATGCTGAGTTTTATGTCAGTTGATGAAAACATCTAAAAACTATAATAAGCCTCTGCACGTGATCTCTTTTTTAGTAAAATGTGTTATATGAAATTGGGTAAATGTCAACATTTGATTCGTTTATTATAGCATGTATCAGGAAAAGTTCATTTAAAAAAAAGGGTTCTCACGAATTGTAAATACGAACATAATAGTTGCTGTCCGATATTGGTCTGTGTAAAGCTTTCATCACCTAAAGCCCCAGTCACACTGAGACGTACGACTTTGCAGACGTAGGACTCCTGGGTTTTAGACAGTTTTTCAAGTAGTCGTAGGATTTGCCACGACAAAAGTAGTGTTGGGAGAGAGTCTTGCGCTGGTCCTGCGTTGACGTGCGTCGTTGTTCGTCATGTAGATACGACGACGCACATCAACGCACGACTGACGCACGACAACGTACGTAGTTTTGTCTATCAGCACGGACTATATAAAATTAAGTGCGCTGCAGGCTTTCCATTTCATAGGTACAACTTCGGTGTGTGAACATTATGACTCTCTTTCCACCAGAAAGACTGGGCTCAGACCTATGACTACAGCAGCAGCAGGTCGAAGACATAGTCATTATATCCCTGATTAGACACCGTTTTATAATGAGAAGGAGGAGGCGCTGGTGGGTCCGGTCATGGATACAGCGAAGGCCATGTTTTGGCTCATACGAGAATCTGATGAGGGAGCTAGAACGGGAGTCCAAATGTGACTTCCTTCACTGCCCTCCTTGTTCCCATTCTTGTTAGTTTGGGTGGCATGTCCGGAATCTCGACATAAAATGACCTGTCAACAGAGAACGCCCGCTTTATATAGTGGTCGGTCTAGGCATGCATTTGTCGTACGTCAGTCTGGCGTCTTCTTAAGACAGTCTTACGACAACGCAAGACTGGTAGGACTAGACGTACTTCGACGCAGGACATCTGTCCTACGTTCACGCACGATAACGCAGGACGACGTAGGACTATTCCTACGACGACGTACGACAATTAAACTCTCCGGACTAGTTAAGACAACATAAGACTTGATATTTGTTGTCGTACGGCGGACGTACGTGAACGCAAGACTATGTAGGACTAGTGAGTCGAGTCTTAATGTTTTTGACATGTTAAAAAACTGTTACGACAGTTTTTTAGTCCTGCGTCGACGTACGACTCTCAAAGACGACGCAGGACCTCGCTCGTTTTTCCAGTCGTAGACCAGTCTTATACCTTAAGTGCAGTGTGACTGGGACTTATAATATAACCACACACACTTTCATTTCCAAGATCACAGTCATCTGTATCTTAAATAAAAAAGTAGCCCTTTATGGTTTAATAAGTTGTTTTGTGAAAACGAAAGTCGTATTTGCTCATACGCAAGTGCATAAACTTTACGTATATCTCTCTACGATAGTAAACTCAAATATGTATATACAAATGTTTATTTACATCTACTATAAACTGTTTGCTACAGTTTATTAAATATGTCCTGATTCGTTCCATTAAATGTGACATTCAGGTTGATATTGCGCATTGAACCTAAACAACGATAGAAATCTGAAGGCAAAAAATCGCAGTTTATGTTTCTCCGCAGTGTGCTCAAGACTTCTTATCTTGGTTTCTACACTTTGGCGATTTTTTAACCTTTAGACGTCCGTATTGATCGGTCGATGCATTTCTTTGGGACGCTGTATTCTTCAGGGAAATTAAAAAACCTTTCCGAAGAATTCGAACTTCCCCAATGCAAAGCTCTTCAGATGAATTATTAACTTTACGCTGAAGAGCAACAAGCACAGATTTCAATACCATTGGGGCTCATTTATTGTTCACATATTGCCTTTCTTGTCTAGATATTGCTACAAATTGTCCAACTATCAGATCATAAAAAATACACAGACATTTAGTCGATGAGTATACAAGCGACGGATACGCATCCTTTCTGAGATATTAAACCTAAAACTTGATCACAAGGCTTTTAGAGCAGATTAATGGTTTAGATTTCAATACATCGATATTTTATGTGGATATAATGGATATGCAGTTTCTCATGTATTCTCGCATTTCCATGTTGCCTGGTAATCCATATATGACATTGCACACAATACATTGAGACTGTTTGAGACATGTTCACGACATAGCGCAATCCGCAATGCACAGTACTAGCTTACATGCCTTACCTCAAAGTCCCTGATGCGGCTCAATAAACAGCAGATATACCCAGTGTGCTATATAGCAATGATAACAAGCAAGCAAACGCAATAAATTATATTAGTTCTCTTTTTCGACGCAGCCGTACTAACATGGTTTTGATACTTGCATATCTGTGTTTTGTAAACCAATCAAATCTTACATTAACCACCAAGGCAATTTCTCTTCAACCGAAAAATGTTTGTAACCTCGACGCCGATTGGTTAACATTGCGTACAGTGTATTTCAAGATTTATCCAGTAAGTAGTGTTGTTAGTCATCACCACGGGGAATTGTCCGGTGCTGGAATTAAGAAGACTTCCTTGGTTTTATGTACCAGTCGCGAACATTTATATTTTTTTAATCAGATAAATCGCTATGTGACAAGTTTATTAACATGGATGTGTGAGTTCACGACTTATGCAATACGTAATGATGAACTATATTGAAGCAGATTATACTGTGTCTATGACTAATAACACTACGGAGTTAATTTTATCCAGTCTCCTACGCAAAGATCTCCCCTTACCGGTCTCGGAGCAAATTGTGCTTAAGTTCCTAAACAGTATAGATCAACATATGATCAGATAATTTGACGTATGTTTACTGTGTGGGTCGGATGTTCACTGTGTGGGTCGAATATTTACTGTGTGGGTCGGATGTTTACTGTTGGTCGGATGTTTACTGTGTGGGTCGGATGTTTACTGTGTGGTCGGATGTTTGCTTTGTGGGTCGGATGTTTACTGTGTGGTCGGATGTTTGCTTTGTGGGTCGGATGTTTACTGCTGGTCGGATGTTTACTGTTGGTCGGATGTCCCATAAGACGTGAACTGATCTTTTAGCGCTTAGTTGTTTCTAATACTGACAATGGCAGTGAAATCATGGTTTGTTTATCAACGGCCCAACACTGGTTCATTGTTGTTTTACTCGACTCATGTTTTTTTGTTACAGCAATTGACAAAATGAAACAAGAATAAAATACAACACCAGTTAGTCTTGACAATTTGGTTTATATTGCCTTTACAATGTATCAACCAATACATTAAAGTGAAAGGAGATATTTCAGACATTCCCGATATAAACTACACATCAACCCTAAAAGCACAAGGAGTCATGAAAAACTCTTTTATTAAACTATATTTGCAAACATTAGACGCATCGAATCTTTGTTTTCATTAATTAATTACACTAAACCCTCACATAAAGACCATCTCTAAATTGCATTGAAGACGATGTTAGACAATGAGATCTCCGTCTCGATAGAAGTAGGAACCAAGCACTAATGAAGTCGAATAGTTGCATATACAGTAAAACCTCACATAAAGATCATCTCATTTAAAAGACAACCTCAATTATAACACCACCTTAAATATAAGACCACCTCAAAACTAAGAACACGATTTCCAAGTCCATTGTAACTATTTCGTTCTTTATTCAACATCAATACTAAGACAACCTCAGTAAGAAGAGCAGTGTTCAATGGTTCCAAAGGTGGTTTTAATTTTGAGGTTTTACGATTCTCTTAAATGTCTAACTGTCTCCCATACATATCTTTTAAACACATCAAGAAAATGAACTGTAGATTGTGTACTCATAAACTGTAAAGTATAATGTATTGAGAAATAAACATTCTATTATATTGTTTAACGTTCAGAAAGTCAGCTAACCTTTCAATAGACCTACGGCAAACATTGACAGTTTCTCATTAAAATACAATTTATACATAATAAAATATTATATTCAGTAAGACAACTCGCAAATGACAGGAGACATAATGCTGGAACGTCTGTCCGGATATTATACGGAAAAGACATTGAAACAATCAAGCTAAACCAATATAAATCGATCACGTAACGATAGGCACATACACTTAAAACGGACAACAATGTATTAGTGAGACGGAGTAGGGAAGACCGTGTCCCTAAAAAAGGGGCTCCTAACTCAGATATATTGGTGACCAATGCAATTTAAAAAATGAGGGGGCGGCAAGAAATGGATTATCTCAAACATGATGTGCAATTTACGACTCATTTTATGCGGGTGATTAGCTGATCAAAATATGAGCAATGTGTTCCCACACTTTACTGGCAATTCATGTTAACAAAACTGGAAATACTAAAATTCGCATTAATAAATGCAGAATATTCGTATTACTTATTGTTTACTTTTATGAAGCTGGCATGGCGACCTAGAGAGTAATATGTGTTGCTTGTCTAGCTAGGTTTACAAAATAATAAATGAGCTTTACACCAAGTTGGGTCAGAATGGGTCAATCCAAACTTAAGTTTTGGGCCGGAACTTGTTGGTCTTAGTTTAATTGCAGTGACCTTGCAATAAAAACCCTTACCTTTTTTCACAACCTGCCTAGAACCATGTGACATAACAAAATATAGTTTGATAGAATTTGCCCCTACGCCTACTCTATTCCTGAGGGTTTGGCTGCAGCTGTTTCCCTGTGTAGGGATGCATTGTCTTGTGAATGTTGCGGTTCCCGTACCAACTTAATCCTACCCTTACATTGAAGTGAAAACGACCATGATTCCAAGTTCGCCGATATAAAAATTGAACTCCGTGTCCGTAACCCCATATGCTCACTAATATACGACAGTGTGTATGGACGTGCACAATACTTAAATTGTTTTGCGACGGGCACATATCATCACTAGGTCAGATGCCAAACCTCTACCCGTACTGATTTGATATTAAGACAAAACAAGTAGACAACTTCACACCCTGAAAACAGACCTCTAATATTTCATTACTCCATGGCATATACTCGTATGCTTTTCTAAATACGTGCGACACTAACTTTGGAAGGAAGGACGGAAGGATAAAAGGAAAGACAAACAAGGACACATATAAATGTCCCGAAACTTTTGTGATAGCTTCATCATTAATGCAATATAATACTTTGACGTAGTGTTGCAGTGTGTATTCAAGTTGCATCTTCACCTCCTAACACAGGTTGTAACTGCGTAGTTTTCACAATCCTAGCAAACCTTGACAAAAGAGCACTTGTAGATTGTAACGACTATTTTATTAGATTAACTCCTCCTACAACTTTATCACCAGGATTATAATTCGTGTTGGCCTTTTATAATGTTCTAAAATATCCCCCAATGAGCTAGAGTACTGTCGCAGTCGACATTTGAAACCAATAAAGGTTGACATTTGTAGGCGTCGCAGGAAGTTGCGATTACATGTTAGACTAATGACAATAATATATATTTGTTACGCTTCATTGATTGTCTACCAGACAGAGTATCCCGCGTGGTTCTCTATTATACCGTGCAGAAAAGTTTCAACCTGTCAAACCACGATTCCCCATAACGTTGAACCGTTTATGCAAGGATTTAATGCGGGGTACAATCTTAGATCAATAAAAAACTGAGAATTATCTTGTTGAAGTACAAACATCGTACATTATGCCAGAAATAAAATATTTGTAGAACGGTAGGTTCTTATTTACATGCAAATAGTAAAAGGACAATTCCTCAAACTGTTCATTCATTTAAAGGTCTATTGTTCTTATTTTATTGTTCATTAGTTTAACTCAACGATCATGATAAATCTACTTTATCTAGTTAAAACTTCACTAAATATGCTAATGTATTTCTCTGCATTTGTCGAAAAAAGACATTTGTTTTATCATAAAATATAAAAAAATCCAGTTTTATAACAAGCGGGTGTTTCTTACTAGTTATGCCTGATAGTAATGTGATTAAATAAGATTGTTTTAAACGGTTGTACATTTGTGGTTCTAATAAATGGTGAAATAGACTATGTAACAGCAATACTGCATGGATGAAGTCCATTACAAAGTGTTAGGTTCATATGAGCCAGATAAATCTTTAAATGTAAACATTATTTCGCTCTCAATGTTTATAGGCAGGAGAATTCCACTCGTCAATGAGAAATAAACTACGTGTATATGAAACTCAAACCTTGTAGTCAAAGAACAAAGAGTTGGATTAATACATATTTTATGAACACTAACATGATAAAGCTCTTATTTTACTACCCCATGGTACACAACAGAAACAAAATCTAATATATATGCTGTTCAGAAACAGTAACGTCATTAAGAATTACTGGAATGAAGCCTAATTTCTTCAACTATAAACCACTGAACGATGTTATTAGATAATAAAGTTTATGGTTAACATAATATTCAGCACATCGTATCCACCGATCTTATTTCTCATCAAAATACACGTTTCCCCCTGAGACCCTCAGAATTACATTTTATCGTTCACTTGCCTGAAACTATTGAATTTCCATGAAATCTTACCCACGTAAATATGGACCATTATATGTTTATACTCGTATATGTTCTTCCAGTTCACTTTATGAATATATCAACTGTAGCCAGGAAATGGTCAGAAGGTTGTGTATAAATGATATGTACGTTAAGCACGCATTAGTTCCATCCATTCATTCGCTATGATTGCATTCCATTAGTAGGAAGCGAGATGAATAAATGCGGGGTTCTATTAACCACTTAAAGTTAAACACTGAAATGTAAATGAAGTATCTTAAACGTATTTTGAGAATCCGATGGATTAGATGTATTGTGTTCGTCTGCAATACACGATAAACACTATTATATTGTTCCATGTAATCAGTTTGATACATATTTCCTCCGATAAGGGAACCATCGCCATAGTGATCTTGCCAATCTAAATGTATAGTGAAACTTCACCACAGCTGCACACTCTTTGACATGCAGATTTTAATTGGTGTGGAGAGGTTGTTGCCCTGTTCAGATGTCTAGTGGTACATTTTGTTAAAAGAATGTCTTTGAAGAGATATTGTAGTTCTGCTTGAGAGGAAGGACCGCTTGGGAGAGATTGCACGGTACTTAAGTTCATCAAAATAAGGAATATGTTTGAACATCAAAACAAATATTGCAAGAGAGATAGAGAAGCACGAAGAAAACCACTTGTTTGTTGCATTTGTTGGTCTTTAAGAAGACACTTTTCTCATGCAGTCGGTTCACTCGCCAAATCTATAAAACCATATCCTTTATGTTTGCATGTTAAGTTCCAGTCCAAGCAGCAGAACACTGGAATGGCCGATCACCTTGGGACATTACATCCTTATTATCCACGATCATTGCTCCATGCCTAGACAATACTGTAAATTAAGTGCCTGTCTTCTCTTCTAAATAGATTTAAAGCTAGCCAGATATCAATAATTTTATTGCGATCATTACACGAGTACCATTTACCCAGAAATTTACCAAGAAAATTGATGAGCCTCCAAAGCACAAGATGTATTCTTGCATCGATCGGTTGGTCCAAAAGACCGCCCATTAAAGTCAAGATCATTGTTAGGTAACGTCAGTACGGAGATAACTTAAAGTTACGGCTTCAAGTCAAAGCATCAATTACTGTCCTTAATTCAAAAACGTGTGTTTTCTAGTCTGGTCAGTAAAATGATTGAATCAAGACACTTAATGCTCCGAAAGCGTCATTTTAACAATGAAATCGGGTAATATGCCATTACAAGATAGATGTAGAGTTTACAAATGCTCACATCGCACCTCTACAAGCATACGTACATTTAGATATATGTCAGCTCGAGTAATTATGGTTGGTCAAAAATTACTGGATGTGGTGATTCATTGCATTATATAGGTTGACAAAAGTTATCTACATAAGTCAAATGGGTTGCTATGCGTGGGCTAAGTTACCATCAATGTCTCCGTTATCGGACACACTATTCTCTTTTCCTAACCGATCAGACGAATACCTCAACATAGTAGCGACTGACTTTATAACACTTGAATTGCAGCAATATAACTTGTCCAAAGAAATATGTAAACACCTAAATAAACACAAATGCACACCACATAATGTTAAATGAACAATAAAAAACAACAAACCAATAAGTTGTTATAAATATGATTATGTGAAACAAGTTATATACACAATCGTGGATACTCAAAGATTTTTTTCTGAATTTGGCTGAAATATCAATTATTGGTGCCAATTCAATTTTTGTGCGTTCAATCGCGATTGAAGTGTCTACATTTCGCCCAAAAATATAAACAAGTGTTCATATACACGGAATCCAACAACTATATACTCGGTTACCAATTGCCTTGATATGACGTCATTGCGTACATTGAAAACAGATATATGGAGATAATAGTGATGGACCCGACATAATCAATACAAGCTTATAAGTAGTTCTGGACAGTTTCTTGCAAATAATTCCGACAATAGTGTTAAGATCCGCACAAGATAAGTGACTAGGCAGTTTTACAAATCACAGACATAGATTATTGTTTGGCGAGATTATGGTTTACTCTGGATATGTAAACTTTGAAATATATACATACATTTAATTATACAGCACCATGTTTCAGTACTTAATTTTACAAAGGTGCGCAATGTCATGATTTATTTACCGACATATAAGGGACGTCCCTTGAGCGAAACGTGATCTGAATTTTACCTAAAGACCTATAACTTACATTTGTATTGCATTTCCGAGATAACCCCCCCTGTTAGACCTCATTAATTATACTAAGTTGTCGTTTATTATCGGCCAGGTCATTCTTTGTGCCCCTGTTCCCTTACGTGTTCACCCTTGCGTCTCCTGAAATACCTGATGCTTGGACTGTTGTTTTCCGGGAAGTCTGTTTCCTGTAGCAATTTATTCTTTCTTTTCAAACCTTTCACTGACCGTTATGTTACTAAATATTCACGAGCTTGATAATTATACTTTTACATTGAACAAGCAAAACATACAAGATAGCTTAACTGTACTTGTGGCACCAAATCAGACACTTGTATCCTTGTGCAATATTCTTAAGAAGCTGTCAAAATGTCCAGAGGCTCTAAATCTCTCAAAAGAAACTGGGATCTGTGGGGCGATGCATTGTCTTCTGTCGGTGGCATACTTCCTGTAACATTTAATCTTTCATTCGTTATCTGTTTCCAGGAAGTATGTCACCGAGAATGTTGGTCTCGAGATATTTTAACGGGTCTGAAAGAACATCAGTTTTGCCTGTATCAGTTTATTTACAATCAGTGTTGGCATAGACTACGTCGTGCAAATAACCATTTTCATGTCCTGTCGATGTTAACAGGTCTTGGATGCAAGTTTAACATGTGTTATTAAATTGACATTTTTACCATCCAGGCACTAGTAGCATGCTCCAAATTAGAAACATATTTCGTACACCCATAGTCTTTATATGAAATTCTGACGACACATATTTCGATAAGTAAGAGCAAAGTAAATATTTCTAAGCTTAACAGATATAGGGCTACATAATGTGTCGTAGTACTGTAATCGTCGTTAATTGTAGTCTTAGATGTATTTTGTGTTTAAAATGTTCATAAAATATGCAACGCTACAAGTTAAACACTTATGTACATGGATACATTTTACTGCAGTAATTGCTAGAATGTTTCTGACGTTATTCATTCGATGTTACGAACCCTTACAAAAGCTCTTTACGCCTACAAAGAACACCAAGAGATTCTCTTACTTTATAATACAAACATCCGTTTTCTCCAGACGCTATTTAAGTTTGCGCAAAAATATCCTAATAGAGTTTTCTGGTGTCTTCATTTATCATTCAAATCAGACGTGTGTTGATTGCACTTCTTGTGTAAATCACTCGATATACAGCCTGGACTGTGAACAGACGCATAGTTCAAATTGTTAAACGTATTGTAACAAATTCCATAACTACGTGCTGAATGTTGTGAGAATGTATGACGTTCTCGGCAAACAAATGACAACAATGGTTTTGTATATATCAAATTTGTCAAAATGTCAGTGTTTAAGATGTTTAAGCGATCGTTCGTCTGGGCATTTCAGTGAGAAACAGCAACGCCACATTCACTTAATGTTAGATGCCAGACCTATGAACAGGAAGTCAAAGGTTAGAAATCAGAATGAATAGAATATTCCCTCTGATAATGTTACTGAAGATAATGTCTCAAAGCCAGGTCCTGTTTCAATACGATTCATAAGGAAAAGTTGACAGATACTTGAGACAGTTAACAAACACATCTACTATAAAATATTGTTGACAACAAGAAAGAGTTGCATGAAAAGTTGACGTCTTCAAAATAACAAATCGTCGCCTTATTTCCAGATCCCCGTTACTCCATTTTTGATGGTTTTGAGTATTTTGTATAGCGGAAACCGTTTTTCCAAGCTCTTTCTATCTGTACTACCTATAATGTTCCGGATTGCACCTAACAATAATAAATGCAATTCCATAACCCCAATTATCTCCAGGGGTAAAACTTTACAGTTGCTTTTTTTTCAAAAAGACGAAGCACAATTTATTGGGTTCTGGACATAATGCGACGAAATGTCACAAACAACAGATATGAAGTCACTTCAGTGAATTATTGAAGATCAATAAAAAGCGGTTGTTCTGTGCTTTATGCAGTATGTTACAATAATATGACGACTGATTATCTGTGATATCACTAGATTAACAGTGATGACATAAAACATGGTATATATCAATCTAAAGTCAAACATCTAGACATTATTGACGTATCCAACATTACATACACAACCTATATGTCTCCTTACCTTTAACTGGATATTAACATCAGCATGCTCACATCGAATTATTTAATGTATATTAATAAGAAAGTATTAAGTGCTCAAGTATGAAATGTTCAAGATGAAATTCCTTCAATAGAGTGAACAAAAGAGAGAATAAATTGCTACAGGGTACGCCACATACACAGGGCACGCCACATACAAGTTGCTACAGGGCACGCCACATACACAGGGCACGCCACATACACAGGGCACGCCACATACACAGGGCACACCACATACACAGGACACACCACATTCACAGGGCATGCCACATTCACAGGGCATGCCACATACAACATGGTACGCCACATACACAGGGCACGCCACATACAAGTTGCTACAGGGCACGCCACATACACAGGACACGCCACATACACAGGGCACGCCACATACACAGGGCACGCCACATACACAGGGCAGGCCACATACACAGGGCACGCCACATACAAGTTGCTACATGGCACGCCACATACACAGGGCACGCCACACACAAGTTGCTACAGGGCACGCAACATACAAGTTGCTACAGGGCACGCCACATACGAGTTGCCACAGGGCATGCCACATACAAGTCGCTACAGGGCACGCCACATACACAGGGCACGCCAAATACAAGTTGCTACAGGGCACGCCACATACACATGGTACGCCACATACAAGTTGCTACAGGGCACGCCACATACAAGTTGCTACAGGGCACGCCACATACGAGTTGCCACAGGGCATGCCACATACAAGTCGCTAGAGGGCACGCCACATACAAGTTGCTACAGGGCACGCCACATACGAGTTGCCACAGGGCATGCCACATGCACAAAACAATGTCTCCCAACACAAGTTACTATAGGGCACGCCACATACAAAAAAACAATGCCTCCCCATACAAGTTACTACAGGGCACACCACATGCACAAAACAATGTCTCCCCACACAAGTTACTACAGGGCACGCCACATACACAAAACAATGCCTCCCCATACAAGTTACTACAGGGCACACCACATGCACAAAACAATGTCTCCCAACACAAGTTACTATAGGGCACGCCACATACACAAAACAATGCCTCCCCATACAAGTTGCTACAGGGCACACCACATGCACAAAACAATGTCTCCCCACACAAGTTACTACAGGGCACGCCACATACAAAAAACAATGCCTCCCCATACAAGTTACTACAGGGCACACCACATGCACAAAACAATGCCTCCCCACACAAGTTGCTACATGGCACGCCACACACACAAAAAAATGCCTCCCCAAACAAGTTGCTACAGGGCACGCCACATACACAAAACAATGCCACCCCACACAAATTGCTAGAGGGCACGCCACATACACATAACAATGCCTCCCCACACAAATTGCTAGAGGGCACGCCACATACACATAACAATGCCTCCCCACACAAGTAGCTACAGGACACGCCACATACACAAAACAATGCCTCCCCATACAAGTTGCTACAGGGCACGCCACCACATACGCAAAACAATGCCTCCCTACACAAGTTGCTACAGGGAACGCCATATACACAAAACAATGCCTCCCCACACAAGTTGCTACAGGGCACGCCACATATACAAAACAATGTCTCCCCACACAGTCCCCTGGGAAAACAACAGTCAACAAAACATCACCAAAAAGTCTGCTTTTGGGTCATACAAGTATAGGTATGTTAATATTACGTGGTGATGACCTCGGTCCATGTCAGTCAGGGATATCAACAAAGAAAATATTCAATCTTGTTACTTATTTCCGTGTATCAGAGTATCATCTTTTTAATTTGCCATTCGGTCATTCGTTGTTTCATCTCAATTAAAGTGTTATAGCAGTAGACGAACAATTGAAAACATTGGAAAGACAATGTAATCCACTCTGGAAAATAAAGTCACATTAACTCGAATTGATGAAGAAGATTGGTGTTAGATACTGCATATTGAATTTCAATAGTTTTGTTGCAAAGCGCGAGAGAGTCATTGAGAAATTAAATGTGATCGATTTACCAAAATGTTTCAGACAAGTACAGGAAACGAGACTGCTTCTCTGCGGGCAAACTAGTTAGTTGTCGGAAAATTCAGGCATTCTTCTTCGCTTAGTGTTAGAATCAGTACAAAGCGGGGGAGGATAATTGCATTTCGTGAATGTTTTATGACAATCTGTATGGCTGTAAGATATCCTGTTATAGCTTGCACAAAAGCTCAATACGTGTGATAGGTTTGCAGAGAATGTTTGCTGCTTTGTCTTTTTCTGCAACTTGTTGAACTTCGACAGTACATCGGATCACTGATGCATAACGGGAATGTGAAACCATAATCTACAGTCTTTGTCTACAGTCAGAAGCCCTAATGTCATGTCCACCCTTGCAGTCGTGTTATTTACAGGCTGACCACTCCACCAATGCTACAATGGACACACGCAATGTGTATATACTGGATGTAGAACCCCGCACGCAATGGTTACTCATCAAGGCATGATATACAGACGGACGTTTGTAACCACAATACAAAAGAAAAGCATTAGCCACAAAAGGAAATAAACAGAAGTAAGAAAGTTTAGAAACGTTGAATAGATTTATTTCAACATACACACGTGATCACCTTTTCTAGGTTACATCACAGAAAGGAACACACAAACGTGATCACCTTTTCTAGGTTACATCACAGAAAGGAACACACAAACGTTATCACCTTTTCTAGGTTGCATCACAGAAAGGAACACACAAACGTTATCACCTTTTCTAGGTTACATCACAGAAAGGAACACACAAACGTAATCACCTTTTCTAGGTTACATCACAGAAAGGAACACACAAACGTAATCACCTTTTCTAGGTTACATCACAGAAAGGAACACACAAACGTAATCACCTTTTCTAGGTAACATCACAGAAAGGAATACACAAACGTAATCACCTTTTCTAGGTTACATCACAGAAAGGAACACACAAACGTGATCACCTTTTCTAGGTTACATCACAGAAAGGAACACACAAACGTGATCACCTTTTCTAGGTTACATCACAGAAAGGAACACACAAACGTGATCACCTTTTCTAGGTTACATCACAGAAAGGAACACACAAACGTGATCACCTTTTCTAGGTTACATCACAGAAAGGAACACACAAACGTGATCACCTTTTCTAGGTTACATCACAGAAAGGAACACACAAACGTGATCACCTTTTCTAGGTTACATCACAGAAAGGAACACACAAACGTTATCACCTTTTCTAGGTTACATCACAGAAAGGAACACACAAACGTGATCACTTTTTCTAGGTTACATCACAGAAAGGAACACACAAACGTGATCACCTTTTCTAGGTTACATCACAGAAAGGAACACACAAACGTGATCACTTTTTCTAGGTTACATCACAGAAAGGAACTTCTAGGTTACATCACAGAAAGGAACACACAAACGTGATCACCTTTTCTAGATTTATCTAAAGAATAACTTGACTCTGTTACTACCCTAAAACAGCATGTCCTTATGTGTTATAAAACCACCGACTAGTTCTTCTAGTGATCATTTATTAACTACACTTTGACGGCTAATTACGATAAATACGTAATGCCCGAAGAATCACTGGGGAATTTAAAATCTTGCCAAAGCGGTAATTTAATCCTAGTGACGTATAATACGTTATCTGGTATGTCAATAATTGGACAAAAATTACCAACAACTTGTAAAACCAATGTGCCAAATGTAGTTTATGTTTTTCCAAACCGTATTACCACTGTCTGATTAGGCATCTAATGTACCTTCATATTGAATAAAGAAGGATTTTCTTTTTTCTGCGCAAGAATCTTGCAGAATTTCAGTGTACCTTACACATAATTATCCGACGTCAATGAAAAATCGTTGTATAAAATCGAATACTTCGACAGAAAGATGTAGGAGTTCACTATTTTACACACAAAAACGAACGGTTGAGCGAAAATCTTAAAGCTAGGCCTACATTATGTTCATTTTATTTGTTCATTTGTTTACCTAAACAAACATGAAAATATACTGTTTTAAGTAAAGAATTCAGTAAATATGCATAATCAAAGCATACACTAATAACGTATTCCTCTGTATATGCTGCAAAAAGAAGTTTGCATCCTCATAAAATTAAAAGAAAATGTCGGTAAGTTATAGGATAAAACATGATCGTTATAATTAGTTATATATTGCAATGATTCTTATTAATGCTATTTTAGCCTATGTAACTACAATACTGGATGAATACCATTAACAAAGTTAGGGTTCAGACGGTCCAGATACATATGTCATGTGAAGTGTGCTTTGGATTAACTTTCTCACGATATCAACGCACCACATAAGTCTCGTCTAGACCTCATGTATTAAATATGACGAACCAATACACAATATTAATTATGAGAAACTTTACCTATAGATTACTTGATACAATAAGATTACAGTTCCAATGGGTTAATATAGATATATTTCTACCAGACGTTCATAACATTCAATGTTTATTAGCATATAGTTCTGTATCGTTTTATAGCTGGGTTTCCAGAAAATATCCTTGTATAATGGCTAATATTTATCCAAATATTCGTCTGGGTGTAATCTAGTTCTAACATAGGATTGTCTTCTGATAGACGGCATATTGTACTATTGAGCGTAAAGATATTCTTTCTATTGTGAAACCTTTAGTACTAATATTAAAAGTATATTCAATTCAAAATGATATGCCTGTTTTCTTCGTAGTGCCATTTTGCCCTTATTGCATAATATCTAAGTTAGAGGATTTTTGCACAAATCCATTTGCACCAACTGTGTTAGAAATCGTACATCTTAAGTGAAAGACGATTGTTTTGTTCACACAACTGAACTATCTTTGTGAAACCAACATTTTACTACTTTACGGTCTTAGCTTTTGTTATACCACAAATACTAGCTAAGCGTTTTCTCCGTGCCTTTATTGTCAATCTTATCCAAATGTCATTTCCTGATACAGACGGATTTTCAGACGATATTACAGACAGTATTACAGATCATTTGCAAAGGCTTGTGTGAGAATTAGCTAACGTTATTACGATCGAATCATAGAACTATTGTAGTCTTAACCATGACAATCGTTTTATCTCATTTATTGACAAACAAACAGTAGAAAGTGTCCCAATGATTGGCCAAGAAACGATCTGTTCCATTAACATTCACTACTTTTACATTATGTCTTAGCTAGAGGATGAAGATATTTCCCATTTATTTTATGTTCGCTTGCATCGCGTGGATGGAGGACTATCCATAAGAAACAATTGATGAAACATCTATCAATATAGCGACAAGTAAATTGGCCCTTTCCCCTACATCGATACGTCTGTAATCTTCTGGAAACCATAATAGAAACACAAACACAGAAAGTGCATTAGCATAATAGGTCTTTCTTTATGAGAAATTAGTTTCAAAACTAGACATCTGTGCGGAAGCTGGTGAACTTAGCAATTTACTGACGGTTTCGGTACTAATATTGAACTAAAAGGTATTGCAGAAGATGTTATTAACCGTATGATGTAGCATACACTTTTCCATCAATAGTAACAATGGAACATAGATTATACGATATAGGTCAGAGTATAAATATGTATGTAGAGCAATAAGTGTAACAAAAAGTGTGCTTTTGATATTTCAATTATTCGGATAGAAGAACTATAAAAAACTATAATAATAAACAAGAAATATAAGCAAAGATGTTGTAGCTTTATTGACTTTGAGTTATTGCACAAACGTATGAATGTTATGTTAAAAGAATCAATTAATATAGATAACCAAATATTAAACTTCTGCCTCCGTTCATTTATATGAACTTATGTATATATTCAACAATATTAGCATTCTTGGTACGAATGGTTTGTTCAAATTGTATATAAAGTAGTTACTGTCCGTATGGTTATAGATACGTATATCTTCATTCAAACCATTATTTAGCAGATATAAATGTATACTGTTCCAGCCAAGCATTTTCAACCTGCATAGTTGAACTAATCGGCGTCCAGTTTACATACGATGTTCGGCTATCTAAGATTTGCATCGACATTTAACTTAAGATTTGATTGGCTTACGCACCGCTGTGACTCAAGCAGAAAAACGGAACACGAAAATATATTACAGACTGGCATTACAGAGAATGAAACAAGTCCAATACATGTAAAACCCTTTCAGTTAGGAACAACTCTTTGGATAAAATCGCTTGGATTCAACATATGTATGTAAATAAATGCCAGGTCGGAAGTAAACATTATGCCATTCGTCTGTATTTTTTTTAATTCTGCTTCACTTTCTTAGCATTTGAACAAACTAGCATGGCATTTTTGTCTTCACTGTGTATGTAATGATCATATTCTGAAAACAATCCGAACATACAGGAACACCTTAAAAGTGATATATTGAATTATAATCGAGATGTTAGAGGAAATACAGACAAATAGGCGACTATTTCATCTTGTATTCTTGAATACTTTTTTAAATGATTATATCTTAGATACATACTTTAATTTAATTTTCCAGCCGTTCTTTGTAATAAAATGTAAAACATTCCGTTAAATTCTCTTTACAGATCTGAAACATTTAAATCTAGAGATATTGCCGCCCCACACGGTCGCTAGTTTGGCTTGAACATGCCATGCTTATAGACGATGTATAAACAAGTGATGTTACTTTAGACACAAATCAATACTTATGTAAGATGTCCACACAACGTGTTCCCCTAGACAAAAATCAATATGTATACCGACATACAAATATGACCCTACATATTTTATGATACCAATACTTACTCGGCACATGGTCGATGTAAAAATGATTCAAAATCTTACTGTAAACTAAACCAGATTAACTGACCTTCCTGAAATTAGATTTTTCTTATATATTTGCAATGCCTTTATTTAGGATGGTTCCAGACTTAATATTGTGTACATGATGCTTTAATGCATTAATGGGACGATGTTGCGGTCACTGATTTTAATCCGTAACCAAAATTTAAACATGCATGTATATCAACAAAAGTAAATCAACATAGCCGATTTGACTTTATCTTCAACGTGTTAATTTTGTATGGCACATAATTCAAAGCACATTGTATGCCTTGCTTCGTTACTAGAACATTTCTCTACAAAGAAGTATGAAAGAGACTTTTGCCGTTGTTCACGTATACTTATGTAGAATAAATAACTAGCGAATATTCAAGGAATTACATTCTACCACGGTCAGTGGCACAAATACCAATTGGGTAATACCCTGGTTTAAGTGTGCCTCTCATTTTATCATACTATCACCCAAATAACACGAAAATAATGAACGAGAACATCCTGGCTAGACGACTGCGCAATGTAAGGGATGGTGAACATAGAATAATACACGTAAAACAAGACAGTAGACCTGTGAAGACAGTGACAACGACTTAATTCGTAGACGAAAATCAAGAATCGTTTAATTTTCAATTCATCGACGTCAAAGAGAAGGAATAAGTTGTTACAGGGAATGCCACATACATAAGACATTGCCTCCCCACACAGACTTCTGGGAAGACAACAATCCATAAAACATAAGGCACTTGATGAGGATAAAGGGTACATACATTAGGGAACAGAGGCGCAAGGAATGGCATGGCATACCACAAGGAATAACTAGGAGAACCAAAGAGGTCATGCGTGTAGCACAAATGCTAATGCAGTTCGATTCTAGAAGGAAACTGCAAAATTGAAAGTTTAGTAAATTCTTGTGTGTAATGCATGCACACTAGTATAAAGATTTAAAGACAACTTGCAGTGTATCGCATGAATACGCGTTAGCCATGATACCGAGACATAATGATATCTTTATGTAGTATATATGTACAGTCGATGCTTTAAATTTTGACCTGATGGCCCTAGCTCGTATTGTATGACATTATTGCTCAAATGAAGTAACTTTAATATGCTATATATATAGATAGTTAACGTGCGTATAAGGAAAACTCGTCAGGTTCTCAAATAAGCCTCGGGTCATATTGATGCCTTGTGCTTGCTTTGATTACATTTATATCAACGTTAGGCGTTATTCCATCAATAACCATAATTATAATAGTATACTTCATCCTCCGTAGCATTTACTGTCATAAGGTATTTTGCGATCGTCTATTTTCCCATTGCAAAAGTCATTTGTTGGGATTCCACAGACACATTTATTTTACATTTTGTGGGAAAGAAAAGTGTTGCAATTGCTGCAACATTCGGCTGGTCTAATCATGCTTTCGTCCTGTAATTTCCCTAAGGGTAGAAACTTATCATTAGATTTGTGTCCTTTTCCATACATAGGAATCCACAAATCATAATATTTAGTTAGAAGCCATGTAATATAACGATGGCTTTATATCGCCTTTGTAAAGTGTTAGGAAACAAACAGATGTAGTACAAAGATTTCGATGTCAGATTATCTTCTTTCCTGATTAGTTCTAAATTACTTTTGTGCTTATTTGTCTGATAAGTTTGGTCTGCTTGTGTATAATCACGTGTCTGTATTCTGTACTGCGTTAACAAGCCGAATCCTGTACAGGATTGGTGGATTTAGTTTTAGTGCCTTAACGTGTTACTCTACCAACATACTAAGTGATTCTAGATTCTAAGTGATGAACCCACATTGCTATGGTGATGCCTCCTGATACCAAAGGTCAGCTCCTGTTTGATGACATCCTAACCTCCTAAATCCGAACATGTTGAAATAAGGCCAATATGCATTTCTTCAATACCAGTTAAGCTGAGGTATACAGTATGACATCTACAATAATACCTTGTCTTTTGAGTATCGTCCTGTATCTTATACTTCTCTTATGCCTGATAGGAATTAATATAAATTTCGAAAATCAGTAAGTGATAGTTAGTGTTATTTTAGTTATTCGTTCTTTAATGGCAAAATATAATGCCTATTTGATAAACTACCTTTCCCTATATACAGCATTGACATAATTGCAACAGTGCTGCTTTCACAAGTTTGTTTGAATCAAAACGTTTAATAACCACCCAACATACGCACATATTCATCATTAAATACACACCAAGTGTTGTATTTGATTAATATTGCACCACCTTTGATATGACAATCAACCTAGGAAACATACACGATAATAACAGTAAGCACGGGTCATTGAACACCTGTATCGTGTCACAGAAATTCAGCCACAGGGATTTAGCTATAACTCTCCATAAAGTGTCGATATGATTCATCTAAAATGATTGCAGACTTTTATGTAAAGTATCAACATTTAATCTTCCAAGAATCATTAAGCCCTGCAGATCATTTAATGTTTCCCATAAGCCACTTTCAAACAATCGTGTGTTTATTCTTCCCACATCAATTCTCAAACGTCAAGCTTATAACTCAATAATAATTGAGGTGTCCATTATTGTCCCTTATTATTTAAGTATAATGACTGTCTGTCAATCCTTCACTTCATCTGTTTTACTTGAAAAATGTATTAATTTTCAACACATTCTGGGATGAATTGACCAACAACCAACTACGAAAAGCCAAATATTTAGAAAACCCTCGCTGAGTGAAGTAAACAACAAGGAATTAAGAAGGCGGATGAAATGTCAAGCACAAAGTGCACAGCCACACCAAAGCAGAAAGAGACAGACAAATATAACAATATATGCAAATAATTACAAAGTCACTCGAAAGCACATGTTCCGCGTGTATCATCCACCACTTACATGTATCCTTGCCAGACTGTAATGCTAACTCGAAGGGATTCAACAGACTTACTGCAAACATAAATACACCGTTAAGTTGTGTATATCAGTTTCTCCCGTATACGTTTGAATTTTCTAATAAACCCTCGTAGACACAATTTTATGAGCTCTAATGATACAAGTAAGAAAGCATGAGCAGCGTATAAATCACTTTCGGGTAGGTCAAGGGTCATAATGCCGTATTGACACTTGCAATTTGAGAAATTATCTTGCTAAACACACAATGTAACAGCAATTTGGTGACAATCGGATGAAACTGTGTAAGAGAGCGGACGAGGCTAATTATGACCATTTTGGACAAGTCATGGACCATAACTCCTGGATTTAGAAGTCGATTTCACTTGTTTTCAAACATAAATGGGTTATTAGGAGCATAAAGATTGTGACAAAGTTTTGTGAAGATAAAAACAAACTCAATAAATAAAGATCAATAGAGAGAGAGGGCATGACTATCATGAATATGGTAGCCGCCCAACGCATGACCCCACGACCATGGGTGACCCTATTATATATCCCGTCACGATATCCGTATTAAACCGACCATAGAATACATTTAATAAATAATAAACATTGATCCCTCCGCTCCAAAGAATGTATTAAGTTGATACAGGGAACACTACATTCGCAAGACAATGCCTCACCAGACAGATTCCAAGGTAACATCAGCAAACCAAACATAAGGAGTCGGGGAGTATAAGCGCGAATTTATATGAGAATCGCGAAGTAGGGAATCGTCTGGCGGATTATAAAGGAACACACATTGAGAATTGGAGGACAACTACACAACAAAATTTATAATCGGTCACCTAATATTTTGCAATTTATAAAGTATGATCGTGTGTATTTTACTGAAATTTTGCACACCACCTATCTACCAGACATTGCAACCGATCGTGTTTTGACAAAAGATTTATTGTGCACAAAAATATTTGTTGCGCCATTTATGGAAATGGACTTTTTCACGTGCTAAAGCATGCGAATCATAATGTGTTTTTTTTAATTAGTTTGTGTTCATTGTCAACATATCCACCAGGAAAACACATAAAATGGTACTATGGACTTTAAAAGAGCAACCACAAGCAGTCGGAATGTTAGTGGCTGGAACATCTTGACGACAGGTACATCTTATTATATCGTCATCAGTGTTGAATTTATTATAATTATTTCATATCGTGTTTTTTCATCTCATGATCATGTTCTCGTTTAGTCGGCGTTTGTCGAACATTCAGGCACTTTGTGCAAAATACAAAAAAGTATTGCTCATCGACGCCGCAAGACCAAACGGTGAATCACTACCAGCCATCAAGACTTGTAGTCCTACTTGGTAGTACTCTCTCATCTCCGAGACAGCTCTCATGACAAACAAGAGGTCTAACGGGCGTAATGTTTCCGTTCAAACGATCTGGAACCGATTAGGAGTGAATGGACTCTGGTGTCAGAGCCTGCGAAAAGGCGTCCATTGTAATCCTCACGAGAAGTCATCGACAGTCCCGACTTACATGGGCACGAGTCGAATGGCAAATGTGTTATTTAGGAATGAGAGTAATCCTGTAGAATGTCGACGGTCGGATGCGAGTGTAACACGGACGCGGTTTGAGAAAAAGGTGAAAACTGTATTCTTCAATTTTGTTCTGTGTATTGGAGAAGGAGAGAATGAAGGGAAGATATTACAGGACACTCTAAGAAAGCCAGTTGGCCACGGACATAAGAGGGGAGAACACGAACATTATGTCAGGCCAAGGAAATGTACGTGGGAACAACTTAATATTTACCTGAAGATTTGCCGCATTGGAACTGTCGGTAAATATTCTGTGTCTTTAAATCGATTTAACAGATAGCTAACCTCGCACTTAACAGCTATAGGGTCATTAATTTTCAAAATAAGTATATATTACACATAAATTGACTGAGTACCTAATCTATGAAAGCTATTAACCAAAACTCAAATCGCATCTGGGAATACCATTCAATAACACATATTGTCGCACATTGTCTCATATAGCATGATAACTGCTAAAGGGCAAACATGAAACGTAACCTGACAATGTCAAGCACCATGAGTACTTTGCCATTTATCATGATGAATTTATTTTTTCGTTTATTTCATATTGACGCTGAATTAACCCGTAAAAACTAAATCACCTTTCGTTATAACGAATTTTATGCGTATAAAACATTATTCATGAATTCAATTCATTATATTATAAACAGCTAAAATATTATGCTACTGAATTGACTGAAGATACACGACAGTAAGATGTAGACATTAATTGAAGATGCACGACAGTAAGATGTAGACATTAAATTTTATAACGTTACAACACGAGTCATTGATAGATATACAAACCCGAAACACATCGTTCGTCATGCATAAAGAAAATCACTTGATTGAAACCTTCAAGCTGTATGTTAAGACATCAATTGACTCAAAGACGTAAAAGCGCCTTATCTGATGTCTCAATGCTTAGCTCTACGCTCGTAAACCAGGAGATGGAACGAATCATAAAAGTCAATTTAACCAAAAAGAAAGACACATATTTATGTTTCTTGAATGGCTGCTTGGTAATTATGTATAAATAATGATATGTTCGAAGTTGGCAGAAGAAGGACAAATATGTTCTTGTATTCTGGAAAGCTAGCAATATATATAAACATCCAATTTATGATTTAAAAGAAAACTATCAGCCATACATGTCTGAACATAAATGTACAAAAATGTGATTTCCTAAGAACCAACACAAGTGATAATAAGGAGGTCAGAGAAAGCCGCATTCATAAACCCTGCAACCCACTCAGACCCTAAGGCAACGAAACGAGTCGAAGTTTGGAAGGACATAAACAAAGAACCAGGTATAATAATTATGAGGAACAGCGCGGGACTGCACATTATTCAAATTTGAAGAGAAACATAGCAACATATTTGCCACACAGATGTGGGACTCTGGGGTTTGAATCCGTTTGACGGCATGCAAAACACGCACTTAAACCTTACCATGTACTTTGTAATTTGTCACAGGCGAGTTATTAGTGCGATTTCAAACTTTCGTTTTAAGATAACAATAGAACACTTCATTCACACCGTAAAGAATCAAACGCCTGATGTTTGTCCATAGTTGACACAAATGAGAGCACTTATCTATTCCGTTGTTTGCGTGCTTATACTATAAAGATCAGTACGTATAGCATGCGTGCCTCTCGTATCTACGTATTTCGCTTCTTACAGCGCGAGTTACATACAGGCAGACACTAATATAAAATTATTTCACCACCTTGGTGACATTAAGTAAAACCGACATATTGACAGTCTCCGACATATCAACCATTACAAGGAAATATCAACGTTGAAACCAGAGACGGCTTCTTACAAATCTTGTTACACCCTATTTACTGTGAGCTAATGTAGTCCTACATACACCACCACGTGTATAGACTTTTTGTATGGAGGTTTAGTTCTCATAAACAGTGAATACTCTAGCTATTAAACTAGTAATGTAGAGAAAGACCCGTGGCGGACACATGGGAAGAACCCATGAATGGTATAAAAGTATATTATAACTATGGTAGAACCACTGACGTTCCTGACGCCAGATTCAGTGCTTACAGTCTGCATATTGGGTGAGATACGAAATTGCAGCAGTGGGGAACAAGTGATTTGAAGTAACCCTTAAACGCGGAGACCCCTGTAAACATGTATGTGGTACGATAAAATGCGATATGTTTAGAAAGACACCACAAGTGTTGTGATTGCCGAGTAAATGAAAATAACTTTATATACATTGTATTTATAATGTGTAGCATACTTACAGAAAAGTAGTCAACGATGAACATCAAATCTTAGAAATGTCAGTAAATACAATGTCTACACAAACATTGAGATATAAATATAAGAACTTAGTTTTACACCTCTGTAAATAGCTACACAAAGAGCGGTCATACAGCTCAAAGCCAGTAGGATAGTTACATTTACATCTTTATGAATATTCTCGTCGTTTAGGATGAAGGATATTGTTATATTGACGTATTGTAACCCACAAAGGATCATGTCTAATGCTTTAATGCAAATAACCATGTCAAGTTGTCATATAACAACTTCATTTAGGTTGTCTCTGTGGAATTGTAGTTTTGTCATTTATTTTACGTGAGTAAATCTATCACCATTTTGTAAATTAATGTTCATTCTGGTCCGTGACATTGTATAGATGTCAAAGCACTGTTGGCGTGTAATAAAATAATGTTTAATGCTTTGCACAAAAATGCAAATTAATCTGTACAAATTTTTCCTATTTTAACCGTATTTGTACTACATAGTATTTGATTCAACACAATTTAAGAACAAAAAATCAGAAAAACTTATCTCCAAAAATGTACAGATCGTTACAACATTTTGGAAGAAAAACATCTCTGGGTCTTTGTTTTCATGGGCAATAGTATTAGAAATAGCATTGTGTTTATATCGCGGACAACATCGATCGTTGGTGTATTAATTTACGGGGACATTTTGTGTACATATATTAACAAATTGTTTGATGTCAAAAGACTTTTTCCAAGGATATTATTTCCACTAAACATGGTTTCAAGATGTATATTTTCTATTTCAATGCTCTCGTTCATTTAACATTTTCATAAAATACAGCTATATAAATCGTTTAAACAAATTAAATATATTTGAATCAACTACACTGAGTATGAATAAGAAAACTGAAATTATCCGTTGATCAAAACTTTGACTATTTATATTTTTAAATCGTAAGACCAACAACGCTAATGCTCTTGAAATATTACATCTAAAACATTGAACTGCTTTGCACACAGAGCAGTGCAATATTCGTCTCTGAAATGTGTATGCAAAACGATAATCAATATCACTATTTTATATTTTAGAAACTAAATATTCTTTAAAAGCATTCATTATTAATGTCTGAATAACACTCAATGGTTCTCCTCACAGATTGCTACGCGCTATAATTCCTAATTTACAATGTGTCGACTCCAATCGCATTTTTCATAGACCTTAAACCGTAGTGACTTCTGATCCTACCGACGATTTCAGTCAAAACCATAAATTGGGAATGGTTTGTAGGCTGGTCACGTGGTTACTCTCAGAGTCTCAGAAAGTCGGGCAGCTAAACATCGCTCGTTGTAGCCAATATCCGAAATTCTGTTATACCAATCATGAGAAAAATCACCAATAAGGTTCATCAATGGCGATATTGATCGAGGATAACATCTGTAGGAGATTGTTGGAGAGAATCTTTTATTTAATGGTCCAATAAGTTAGTTGTTCGGAAAATTGTTTCTCAGTCTTGAAAGAAATAGATGACATAAGTACTGAAAACAAATAGTTCGACGTTTCACATCTATCTTATGAATATTCTGAATCATGGATAGATTTTCTAGCGCGATTCCGTAAGAAGAACGGTTATTATGTCAATATATATACATCATTTTGACTGGAATACATATAAATATTTAAGACAATGGTAACAAATATAGGACGGACATTTAACTGGGAAATATACCATAACGAAAGCATATTTCTGTATCTATCACTGAGTGTGGTACCAGTGGTTGGTGAGTGTGGTACCAGTGGTTGGTGAAAAATACGTTTTGCCAATTTTGCTTTTATTCCAAACTCTTTCTAAATATATATATTGGGGTTCTGTATTGCTAGTATGCTTTTATAAGAGGTTAGAACAATAATGTAGTAAGTCCAAAATACTTTTCTAATTTTTACGAATGTTCAGTACGTGTCGTGACTATTCTAGGTTTTGTAAAGTAGTTTAAACGATATATATATATATTATGGCAAAATGATTTCTTAAAAGTTTCGTGGATCGAATATATATTAACAAAAATAACAATCGGATACGAATCCGCTCAACCGTGACAGTTTTACTGCTGCTGGTCGAAATACTCCAACAAATGTCGAAGTTCGCCATGAAAATGGAAGTGTGGACTTAGAAGTGTCGTTGAGTGTATGTCCCACATAGTATTATATATGGTTTCAATGTCGATTCATTGTCGTTACTATCATGTATGTCCTACATAGTATTATATATGGTTCCAATGTCGATTCATTGTCGTTACTATCATGTATGTCCCACATAGTATTATGTATGGTTTCAATGTCGCTTCATTGTCGTTACTATCATGTATGTCCTACATAGTATTATGTATGGTTTCAATGTCGCTTCATTGTCGTTACTATCATGTATGTCCTACATAGTATTATATAGGGTTTCAATGTCGCTTCATTGTCGTTACTATCATGTATGTCCCACATAGTATTATATATGGTTTCAATGTCGATTCATTGACGTTACTATCATGTATGTCCTACATAGTATTATATAGGGTTTAAATGTCGATTCATTGTCGTTACTATTTACTATCATGTATGTCCCACATAGTATTATATAGGGTTTCAATGTCGCTTCATTGTCGTTACTATCATGTATGTCCCACATAGTATTATATAGGGTTTAAATGTCGATTCATTGTCGTTACTATCATGTATGTCCCACATAGTATTATATAGGGTTTCAATGTCGATTCATTGTCGTTACTATCATGTATGTCCCACATAGTATTATATAGGGTTTCAATGTCGATTCATTGTCGTTACTATCATGTTTGTCCCACATAGTATTATATATGGTTTCAATGTCGATTCATTGTCGTTACTATCATGTATGTCCCACATAGTATTATATATGGTTTCAATGTCGATTCATTGTCGTTACTATCATGTATGTCCCACATAGTATTATATAGGGTTTCAATGTCGATTCATTGTCGTGACTATCATGTATGTCCCACATAGTATTATATAGGGTTTCAATGTCGCTTCATTGTCGTTACTATCATGTTTGTCCCACATAGTATTATATAGGGTTTCAATGTCGCTTCATTGTCGTTACTATCATGTATGTCCCACATAGTATTATATATGGTTTAAATGTCGATTCATTGTCGTTACTATCATGTATGTCCCACATAGTATTATATATGGTTTCAATGTCGATTCATTGTCGTTACTATCATGTATGTCCCACATAGTATTATATATGGTTTCAATGTCGATTCATTGTCGTTACTATCATATATGTCCCACATAGTATTATATATGGTTTCAATGTCGATTCATTGACGTTACTATCATGTATGTCCCACATAGTATTATATAGGGTTTCAATGTCGATTCATTGTCGTTACTATCATGTATGTCCCACATAGTATTATATATGGTTTAAATGTCGATTCATTGTCGTTACTATCATGTATGTCCCACATAGTATTATATATGGTTTCAATGTCGATTCATTGACGTTACTATCATGTATGTCCCACATAGTATTATATAGGGTTTCAATGTCGATTCATTGTCGTTACTATCATGTATGTCCCACATAGTATTATATAGGGTTTAAATGTCGATTCATTGACGTTACTATCATGTATGTCCCACATAGTATTGTATAGGGTTTAAATGTCGATTCATTGACGTTACTATCATATTTGTCGCATATTCCTACTTTTCACGTTAAGAATTTACCGCCTCTATGTCCATATCCTCGCAAATTTAGGCACACAAACGCCCTTTATATAACACGGCAATGGCTGATGCAAGTTTAAGGTCTTCGGTTACATGGGTGCTTTGACGAGTCCTTTATCATGTATTGTTATTTAATTAACTAATGTGTGCTAACGACAAACATATTTTGATTATAATTATGTCCATGGTTACATCGTAGGATAAGTGAGCGGTGAACCAAAGATTCGTTGATAAGGTTCTTGCATTGCTGAGTCTAAATGTACGCCAAGCAACCCGTTTCTGATTCAAATCTACCCGAACTAAACGTGCACGTCTAAGTATACGTGTACTAGGTAGCTAATGGAAATTACATTTGTCTCTCCGCACTCATCCTTCGACAGTTCTTTTACTTATACCGTAGCCTATTGTGTTCCGTATTATTTTTTATGTGATTTCGCCGTTGTCAATACTTGCCAAATATACTTGTAATGTTTTTATCTTATTACCTCGATTATATTGTATCTGCGAATATTATTTAACCATCCAAGCATGTACACAATTATAAATCAAGAGGAAACTGAAATCAGATTTGTGATTTATAAACACATTACAGACAACTAAATCATGATGACCATAAACAGTCGTCAGTTGATATTTTATTTAGTAGATAGACACAAGCATCTCGTCATACCGATAGTTATGAAAGAAACCGCAATGAAAACAAAGAACTGTGACCTACCTAAGATAAAATATAATACGTCATGCTTGTCATATATGTGTTAGAAGTATACACTCATTTAGGGAATGTAAAGCAAGAAATACATTATATACTTTTCAATCCGCTATCAAACCTATTTTGTAGCAGTCAGTTATAAAAATCCAAATTCAATGTTCTTCACGATGAACATTTTACTAACTCCTGTAAAATACCGCCAGACAACTTGTAACATTTAACCATCCATCAAAAGCTACACAATGTAAGCCTTTCGTGATTGTAAAGCTCCGATAAATTCCAGAAAATCCACATCTAAGGACATTTACTTGATAATAGCGACGTAAAATACAAAGACAACACAGTTATAGAAGGCAAAGCTTGCGAATCAAATAATCGTGTGACATCATTACCGGTCGTTGGAGTCTACCGAAATTTGTACAAACCTCTCATAGCATTCTGGATTCAACCAGCAAATTAGGGTGACCAAACCACTCAGCAATGCAGAGCCATTCTAAATGCCAGAAAATGTAAAAAGGGTTCGGTATATGCCTCTTGTTGCAATATTCGTGCTGACAAAACCACGAACATACTCCATACGTTGACAACCAGCACTTAATATTGTAAGAGAGAAATGTTTTCTCTTATGCTCTGTTGCGTATTTTCCACTTCTTTGAATGGTCATTTATATTTGTGCATCTTTTCCCTTTTTTCATCCTAATCGTTTTTATGCATAAATGTTTATTTCTCCCCCCCCCCCCCCCCATTGTTGGAACTTTGCGCTTATATGTGGCATTTCCTGCTTGGCTTCTATATGCACTTTTATACATTTATGTTATATGTTATACAATTTCAAACTTGGCAATAAGATATCAGTACTACCAATAACCACTATTCTGCACTTAACTCCCGAAATCAAAAGAAAAAATGTATATTTGACTCAATATAAGTTATCCATGCGTACATATAATACGTCTGAATATTGGCAGTTACTCTGATTTGAATGTTTAGACAGTTCTAAGTTTAGATCGCGCAGCAATTGTAAGGTCTTATTATTGAAGTTTATCTGCTCGTTTTGCAAAGTTTCTATCAACAACGATTCCTGACAAAGAACATCGTATTTTATCATGGTATTGATCCGAACAATGGATTCAACTCCCTTTCTTTGTAACTTTATGACTCCGCATTAAACGAAGCACGCTATGTGCACGTAACGTCGAATATATTACTCTTTTTGTAGAATTAAAATTCCACAATACAGACATTCCAAAACTGTGTTCCTATAGACTGTTTAAGCATATTTGTATTATGACTTGAATAGCACACAACAAGATAATATACCTAATGTTAAATACACCTTGATGGTAACAATGTTAAACAAGTAACATACACACGAATAACACTTAATGTCCTATATGAGCTGCACCTAGAGAAAACCTGTATTACTGACCCAAAAAGCTCATTTTTAGGTAATTACAATTTGTAAAACAGACATATGTTTAAACTACCATTAAATACCAAAAGTATTAAACTATCAGACGTTTACTTCTCTTTTTATAGCATTTCCGATATTAGGAACATTATTCAAAAGCGAGTTACACAATGATGACGTCGCGTCAGAATGTACATAATTCATTAAACATCGTCTGCTCTTCAAATGAAAAAAACAACAAAGTATGCAATACTTAGACATATGTTTTCGTTCGTTTAATTCTATTAATAACAATTAAGCCTCCAAACCAAAGCGTTTTGTGTCGTCAAAACTTTGATTGGGAAATACTCGACGTCATAACCAACGTCACAGATTTTGTCATGGCCGCGCTCACTTTAAACTATCTACGCAGATATACAGAAGCAAAATCATCACATCTGGCGTTAAAAATAGTAAAAACAACAGACTACTTAGAGTGTCAAACTGTCACAAAATACGCCCATCCTGAGTCAGAGTTCAGAGTAAGAATGAGCAGTAATGAATGTTGCCAACTGTCACAAGATAAAAGTGTCGATTATGAATCTCTGTCAATTCAGTACCTACTTTGACAGACAATATTGGGATAGTTAACACATACATCATGTTAGTTACACAAATACAATGGTATAATGGTACAAATTCTGGCTAATTTCAGGAATTAAGCATTACCCCAGTGTGACAGGGGCAAACTTACTGCTTATCAAACTTGGTCGAGATAATGTGTCAGTATATATTCACAGCAAGATTGGGCTAGAACTGTCTAATTGTGTCACTTTTTAGGGCCATAAATCAAGATTGGCAAGGGCAAGTTAGGTCAAGACAGGATAAAAACTCTGTAAGATAAGGACCGAACAACTAAGTGGACGCCGCCACTCACCCGCCCGTCCGGTGCAGATGAATCCATTATACGACGAGTGTATATATGTTCATACATGTGACATGCAATAAACATGGATTATAATACAATTACAGATATGCAGACACAGTCAGACACAAGAACGGACACAACTAAGTATAAGCACAGACGCAAAAAAATATGTCTTACGAATATATTTTTGGTCACAAGAGTAATATGGGTTATTTTACATTCATATGAACCAATGATTATTTGGGCAATTTTTGTGAGAAACTGGCCATAATCCATGTCACATTGAAGCAATACGATATTCAACCAATTTGTGACACCTATTTGTACTATTAAATAAATGATGATTCCATCCGATTCGATTTCAAACGTGAATACAATGTCACTGTAAACGTAAGACACATCTAAATGCGACGGCAGTATTTGTACCAGGAAGGAAGGGTTGCGATGAATATTTGGAGGTCATTGGCTCCTTTTATGTATTAGTTAATAGACCTCTTTCACGCAAACGCTCATATTTTTTCCAACTAAGCTGTGTTTATGCAGCACATTAGCATAAAGCTGCAATGTCATGGGAATAGATCTGCGTTGATAAGATGTTTGCCGTGTGCTTTACCTAATTGATCCAATTACGCGCACTTTGTTCGGGTATTTCCGTGCATTTTATTAACACCACGTGGGGGTTTTCAGATAAAAATGTTTGAAATCAAAGAATAAAACACATTAGTTTAAATAAATTATTATTGATTAACAATTATATTCATAGTGCACATTGCATCAGCGGAATTGCTTTGTGAACAAAAATAATTCTTTCATCTTTTATTGCATAAATACACTATAGCAGACAAAATGGAAATTAGAGAGCACCATTTAATGCATAAACTCTCGGAAATGGAATCAACGAACAATAACACGAAATATTGCGATTGATAAAATTAAAATCAATAAGCATTGTACCGATTAATGTTAACTTAACATTCACATGTATATGTTAAAACAATTATGGTCAGACTCCAACCTTTCTTTGACAAAGTGCCACTACAAAAGCACAAGGATACATGAAAAATACAGTTCTTATGTATTGACAAATTTAAAACATTTACGCCAGATATATAATGGAAAAATAAGACGAGCAGGAAATGTCATGATACAAATCTCGCATCCACCTTTAATACCAAAGCAAACGTCGAAAATAGGAGCATCGTCTTAGAACGATCAATACACCGCAACGAATTGATAAACAAACTTTGTATTAAGTGGTACTATCATCTAGACTCTAATACATTATTTGAAGACTACAACGTGTGTCATAAAAAAAGAGAAGCAATTAGATAACATTTAAAGTTACTAAATGGGCAGTATCCGTCACATCTCCATGTTAAGCTGTCAACAGAGCCGACAACATTTTTCCATATCTAATACCAGTGTCTACAATTTTGGATGATTACAAACATCGATTATTTAATTAACTGACCACATGAGATCAAATTAAGTTCTCAACATTGGGTTGAAAGTTACCACTGGAACGTGTAAATATGTCATGAGTATTTGCCCTGGTGCTGATGATCAACACAAGTTTATTATTGCCTAAGCAAAGGTGAATGACATGCTAGAACACGGGAGTAGGGAACTAGATTAATTAAAAACTACTTGTGTGAAGGGGAAAACGAAAATCATTATATTTCAGTTTTTAGATACAGACATACATTGTCTTGCTAATAATAAAAGCAACTCTTTAGTTTCGAAATGAGATTAGGCTGTTTGGCCATTGTACGAACTTCAAGTTAAGAAACACAAGTACACATTATGATGAGCACCATGCGCCTTAGTTCTGTATCTAACGTGTCAATGTTACTAAATGGAAATACGAAGTGTTATTGGCTTTAGTTACATGGCTCATCATTTTCAGTAATTAGACAATGACCCTTGTAATATATTTTCAGTTATAGATTTTCTGTACTCCGGACTTGTTCGTTTTACCGAAATTAGTTCATTACTCGGGTTATTAACTTAGTTTTATGATGATTAATTCATTACCAGAGAATACCCATCCATTTGTCGTATCAAACATTCCAGGAAATGGGTGAACTAATAAAATGTTAAATAGCAGAACTTGCCACTATAACTACCTTTCGGGATATAAGAAATACCTGCTTATATCCGATTAGAGATTCAACTGGTCTCCATAGTTTTCACCGTCTGGTATTTGTATCGATTCATCAAAATTATGCTCAAAGATAAGTGATGCAATTAGAGCGAGTGTGTATTTCTGTGATATTTGTACAAGCCTGTTACGAAGTATAAAGCACAATCTGGATGACACCGTTGGTAAATAAGCATCTCCATTATGGCAATGAAGGTGCAAACAAAATGCAGAACAGGGAAGACCAAATGCACAAGATAGATCCAGGCAAAAACAATGTTAAGAGGACACAAGGGGACACATTAACAATAACAAACTGACGGAAAGCCACACGAAGTGGGGAAACAAAAACAATCACAAATGGACTTGGATGATCACACAAGGAAGGGAAACCAAAACAAGACTTGGATGCTCACACAAGGAAGGGAAACCAAAACAAGACTGGGATGCTCACACAAGGGAAACCAAAACAAGACTGGGATGCTCACACAAGGAAGGGAAACCAAAACAAGACTTGGATGCTCACACAAGGAAGGGAAACCAAAACAAGGCTGGGATGCTCACACAAGGGAAACCAAAACAAGACTGGGATGCTCACACAAGGGAAACCAAAACAAGGCTGGGATGCTCACACAAGGGAAACCAAAACAAGACTGGGATGCTCACACAAGGGAAACCAAAACAAGACTGGGATGCTCACACAAGGGAAACCAAAACAAGACTTGGATGCTCACACAAGGGAAACCAAAACAAGACTGGGATGCTCACACAAGGGAAACCAAAACAAGACTTGGATGCTCACACAAGGGAAACCAAAACAAGACTGGGATGCTCACACAAGGGAAACCAAAACAAGACTGGGATGCTCACACAAGGGAAACCAAAACAAGACTGGGATGCTCACACAAGGGAAACCAAAACAAGACTTGGATGCTCACACAAGGGAAACCAAAACAAGACTGGGATGCTCACACAAGGGAAACCAAAACAAGACTGGGATGCTCACACAAGGGAAACCAAAACAAGACTTGGATGCTCACACAAGGGAAACCAAAACAAGACTGGGATGCTCACACAAGGGAAACCAAAACAAGACTTGGATGCTCACACAAGGGAAACCAAAACAAGACTTGGATGCTCACACAAGGGAAACCAAAACAAGACTGGGATGCTCACACAAGGGAAACCAAAACAAGACTTGGATGCTCACACAAGGGAAACCAAAACAAGACTGGGATGCTCACACAAGGGAAACCAAAACAAGACTTGGATGCTCACACAAGGGAAACCAAAACAAGACTTGGATGCTCACACAAGGGAAACCAAAACAAGACTTGGATGCTCACACAAGGGAAACCAAAACAAGACTTGGATGCTCACACAAGGGAAACCAAAACAAGACTGGGATGCTCACACAAGGAAGGGAAACCAAAACAAGACTGGGATGCTCACACAAGGGAAACCAAAACAAGTTGGATGCTCACACAAGGAAGGGAAACCAAAACAAGACTTGGATGAGCAGGACATAGAAATGAAACGACACCCCATCATCAACATACCCAAAGCCTGACTATGAAACAGCGAACAACTGCTCCACATAAAAACTGAATTATTATAATAAAAAGGGATCGTCTAAAAGTAATAATTACGGGTCTTGTGACTTAACGTGTGTTTAACGATTTATATGCGATAAGTGCCTTAAAATTCCTACACTATTTGTTTGGAATAAAAAAGAGAATATTTTTTACATCTGAAAGAAGTCTATCGAAGTCACATCATCTCGAACAAGACACCATTTTGGTCAATGAAATGAGTGCTTTATTTTTAAATTTGGGCCGGGTTATGTTGAAAGACGTTGTCATGGAGACTGTCTTCATCGTAATTTTCTTACTATGACTATCATACACTAAAACACAATAACCTGACCAACATGCACTTACATTTTCATCACATTCGAGATTTTTATAAAAATATGACAGCATTTTTACGCAAACATTTTGAAACCCCTCGTACCTGTGTCAAAATGTCAAAATATATATTACAAAGACATTAACTATCTGTTAATCAAACAAATGTTCATTAAATCTAAATTTGCATTTGCTAATCGAATTGCTATTTAGGCAATACTATGTCGCTTTGTTAATTGATATCAGCAATTTAATCTAAATAATACAACACAATCGCTTATGGCAGGTGAATATTTTCCTTATCTTTCTGTTGTAAAGTAATTGGCAAACGCCGAAAAACGCACCACGTAGGATATCGGTCGTGTCGAGGGTGTCACGAGTGCTGCACTGAGATCGTGAATAAATACATCTAATTTGTCTTAAATTCAGCATCTCAACCAGTGTATGCATTAGCTCAGACGAGTGTATCTTGTAAAACGGTAGACAGGAAATTCCAGTCTAACAACATACAGTCTCTAGGGACAGTTATCGATTGCTAAATACAAAATCGACATAATCATTTTCTCTGCCTATAATCTATGGCGCTCGTATCGAACAAGTTGAGATTTGTATCTTAATGACAATGCAACCACTGGGGAAATACGTTAGTTATTAAACAACAGAATGTGTGAAAACGAATTTTAGATTATTCTGAATGTCTGAAAGAGGTGATAAAAATATCAACATAATCACATCGCCACTTGTATTGACAGTCAACGATATCATAAAATGACAGTCGAAGGATAAATTTGTATATTTTTTTGTAATTTTGTTCGCATCTTCTGACTTGCCGAATGATTTACTGTCAGACTCTCTCAGAAAAACGAATTGGTATTGACACACATTGCACTTTAATATTCTGATCGTGAGTGACGTAATTAGCGCGCATCAAATACTAATTGAAAGGTGTGACTCGATGTCAGATGATACTAGCGTTTTCGCCATTTTAACGGTGTACTGCAGACTTAGACATTTTCTATGTCATCTTGATATACCGAGAGATACACTGTGGAACTATCGATTTAGCTAAGTTGTTAAATCTTGTATTCACAAACGTTACTGGGAATTAGACGCCACAATGCAATGTAAGTCAACGCTTGCCTGTTAGTTATTTAGGGCACTTTCAGCTACAAAGTGAAATGCACGGGAATTTCTCTGCATGCTCCAATTCATTGCACTCACTTCATATGCACCGCATTGTCGTAATTACATTATTGAGGCTAAATGAGATAATGCTAAAGTGTACTACATTCACACAGAATGTGATATTAGACGACTTTGGGGAATAATATATTACATATGATCGATATGTTCTTAACTTAATATACTGAAGAAATATGGTATCTGCAATATGTTTATATGAATTTACAATGAACCGTCCTCACTGAGTAACTCCAAAGGTTTTATAAGTTGCTGACCAATAACTCCCTAAGTAATTGAAGCGTATTGGAAGGTAACCCTCAATATCAGAATTTGAAACTGACTGGCTCCTTAGTCTCTGACATGTCCCACTCGCGCCGCTGTTCCAGCTCCGATTATCTTTTGCAAGGAGTTCAGCTGTGCATTGATCCTCCTCATTGGACTAATGTGCCCTCTTCCAACAAGGCAGTTCTTACTTAGCATAGAGAAGCGGTGGGAGATTCTGGCGCCGCCGTACCTCCAGTCAAATTCTCCCATAAATTGGGACGGATCTGGTTCGTACGGGGATCAGTCCAGTAGGTCAGTGGTCTGGTTAGCCAGGAAATTTGGCAAACTCTGGCAACATGGGACCGGGCATAATCATGCGGATAAATCCCATCGTCGTACGCAAGCGAGCAAATACGTCTTGCTGTTTTCGAATACAGCTTGGCATCTCGAACGGCACAGTGTTTATCGTGCTAAAATATTTGACAGTTAGATTTATACTTGATTCAAAATAAGCAAACGTATTTCATTCATAGGTTTTGCCAAAATCTCGTTATTCAAAATGTATTGTGCATCCAGATGTTTGATAAATCCTCCAAAGGTCTTGATAGCAATCCTACAAACATCCATTCCGTATCTGCATCTTTCTTTTCAATTCTTTCAAGGTTACAATGTTTGGCGATTTTTCATCTCTTACCACATTGCAAGAACATATAATCTATCATTCTGATGATATATGAAAGTGCTAAACCTCACGGGATTCACCAGTAACATTATTACAGAGAAGTTTTCTTAGAATCAATCAATTTATTATTCATCTTTGTCGTACCAAAGAGCTTCTATTGCAACACGAACTAGACAATATCCAAATGCTGTATAACAACGGGGATGCGTGGAGACGTTTCCCTTTCTGTTCATGAAGAACAACAACCATGTGCTTAACATATCAAACGTGAAATATGCCGTTATCGGGTATTAACCTTTGAAAAGTATATAAAAATACAAGTACTGATATGGCTGTAGTCGAGTTGTCCAAATGTATTGCATCAGCTCTATGACGCCATAGTAGTTCCATTTCTGTTTATACAATGTTAATCGTGTGCCCTATACAATTAGCAATTTCTACCAACACTAAATGTGGCATTTCTTCTCTTGTTGTTTTGATCATTTGCCGCTCCTATTGACAACATAAAATACATTAGAAGACATAGATTTTCCTGTCACTTTTGTCAAGACAGTATTATCGGTAATTGTAATTACAGCAGAAGCTAGTTTCACCATCTAACAACAAATGGTGACTTAGACAATGTGCAGGAAAGACGTCCCACAATCATACTGCTAATATACGTACATGTACAAAATGTATTCCATGTAATACAAGGCATGTTGGTTGACACAGGTGAAAAATGAAAAGTTGGTTTTCAGACACATATTTAGTACATTTTGGAATAATATTACGTCTACAAGATCACTTGATGTGAAAAACAACGATCACGGTACATATTGAAATTTGTCAAAATGATTATTCAAGTAGGCAGAAAACACCTCAGAAATGCGTTATCCCCAAGGCCAAATACATGGCCATATATGCACACATTTAAACGATTACAAAGCCAAAAGGGACACTAGACCCAAACATAGAATGGTGAAATTTTCTACAATTTTCAATGCTGGTTTATTTAATTCCTGTTGGGCTTTTGGTTGGGATGTTGCGTTGTCGTTTAATGTTTTTAATATATGTTTAAATGGTCTCTCTGATATGAAATAACACCGATAACATTTGTATTTTTATATCCTTCTTGTTTTCGATTTTCAATTCCAACTGCAATATTTCTTCGGGGCAATAACGCTAGCGTTTATCCTCAATTTAACAGGAACTATAAAATGCAGTTTCATGACACAAACATTTGTCCACGACATAATACATCAAATCCTTAATATCATTCCCAATATAACGACTACAATATTAAGAACAAATTGATTTATGCCGCATTAGAGAATTATTATTTTTATGGGTATACATGCTATTTCCATTTCCCTGCAGCTTTTAGTTGTCACGTGACTATAAACATGATCCTGGTCAATCAAAACAAAATATACTGGCATAGTGGAGCTCAACTAACATTAAATTGAAGTATCAACAAGTGAATATCGATTTTTTTGTATCTTTCCTGACCAATGAGGACCACTTGTCAAATTGTTTTTGTCTTCCAGCTGTTTATAGTCGAAAATGTAAGATAAAAAACTACATGTATTCATAAATCTGCTTAGATCAATTGCCTTAAGTATTCTTTTGCACACATCGTATTCAGATATAGTGCCACATTGCACTGCAATGTATTATATCCGTGAAGACGGTTTGTGATAGCAACAATCACAATAATTTCACAACAAATGCTGCAACCATGTCGCTCTAACCACGGTAGCAAACAATCAACAACGATGTATTTATCCTCATTCTATTATGCTAGTAACCTACTTATTCAGCTTGAATGCTAATTTTAACGGATTGCTCCAATGTTGATCTCATAGTTTGACTTGATATGTATTTATGGCTGTAAGTGTAGGAAATGTTGCGAGTAGTTGGCACAGTGTATGTATTTATGGCTGTAAGTGTAGGAAATGTTGCGAGTAGTTGGCACAGTGTATGTATTTATGGCTGTAAGTGTAGGAAATGTTGCGAGTACTTGGCGCAGTGTATGTATTTATGGCTGTAAGTGTAGGAAATGTTGCGAGTACTTGGCGCAGTGTATGTATTTATGGCTGTAAGTGTAGGAAATGTTGCGAGTACTTGGCGCAGTGTATGTATTTATGGCTGTAAGTGTAGGAAATGTTGCGAGTAGTTGGCACAGTGTATGTATTTATGGCTGTAAGTGTAGGAAATGTTGCGAGTACTTGGCACAGTGTATGTATTTATGGCTGTAAGTGTAGGAAATGTTGCGAGTAGTTGGCACAGTGTATGTATTTATGGCTGTAAGTGTAGGAAATGTTGCGAGTACTTGGCGCAGTGTATGTATTTATGGCTGTAAGTGTAGGAAATGTTGCGAGTAGTTGGCACAGTGTATGTATTTATGGCTGTAAGTGTAGGAAATGTTGCGAGTAGTTGGCACAGTGTATGTATTTATGGCTGTAAGTGTAGGAAATGTTGCGAGTAGTTGGCACAGTGTATGTATTTGATCCTTGCACGAGTTGATTCACCATTGTGTCTCCAATAGCTATATCGTTCCTACCTAAAATTGAGTAATCAATTTATAAGGACATTTTATGTATCCGTCTGTGGCTGTTGATTTAATGTTACAAAGCTTGCATACATCACATGATTCGCTTGATAACTTGGCACCTGCTACGATCTCTAGACAATCTTTATATTGGTGTTTATAGTTTATTTATCTTATTGTTGTAAATATTACTCAAAAGACAAGAAACCAGCGGACTGTTACATGAAAAAACCAGCTGATTGATAAGTCTCTGGTTTCTTCTGGCATTTTTCATCTGGCCACTACAACTAATTCACTAAAGGTTTATTTAATTGACAGTATGTCTATTTATTGATGTTACTTAACGACTTGTTTAAGTAGTGAACGCAGATCTGTTCTGCATTGCCGTCTTCCCCTGGCTGATTGGAAAATTACAATACCTATTCACCGTGTATTTACTCGCAGATGGAGGATATCTCGTTAAGCCTTAATAGAATTGTCTCAATTGAAGCGGTTTCTTTAACAGAGAGAGTAAGATCCATCTGACATCTTGTAACGTTTATACAACCCTTACCATTATCGTTGTGTTCACATATATTGCAACATGAACTATGAGGACGAATTCCAGAATGACATAAAGGTGATCACTGTTTGCGATTTATCCTAATTTATTTGTGTATCCTAAGTGCCCTGTCAAGTTAACGGACACTACGTCCAAGTGTCCGTGTAAACGGAAACACTTGTGCCCATTTACAGTTGATAAACCCGGATCTAGTTACTTCGTGGAATGATCTATCTGAATGGTTGTAGCGAGTTTCGCTCAAAACTTCACAAATACTTACGATATGTACGTGGAGGAGAAGGCACTGTCAAATTGGTGAATATAACTATTCTGTTCATCCGATATTGATTGGATGAACATATCAATTGCTTAGTTATTGTCTGTGCCAGTATAACACCTAAACGGTTCATTGTTAGTCCAGTGCCCACAACTTAACAATGATCAAGATTGTAGTTAAGGACTGTGTCATTCATGAAATTACTGTACGTTTTCATATAAAGTAGGTAGACTAAAATGACTAAATATATCGACATAAGATAGTCCAGGCATCCATGAAGATTAACCCTTATCGACTTATTGCTTAATGTACACTCAACGATATATCCATGTCCGCAAAAAAAATTAACTTCCAATTCACTATTTAACACAAAGGAAATCGTACGAGGAGTTGGTATGATTTACCATATTGGACACTGGTATATAGTTCATAACACATGTACATTGCATCTACAGTTGCACGTCAGTGTAAAGTAAATTACACCAGTGGCCAATATGCAAACTATATATATTTCCTTCGAAGATTTTTCCCTTTAACTAATATTCACGAATATTGATTTCACTACATTTGTTTATTCTAACGCATTCGGATAAAATATTTACATTACTGAGAGTAAGGTCCGTATAAAACTACTTGCTTACATAGTCTTTTCCATATTAATAATTAAATATGTATTCGTAGTGTATGTAATGGTAAATAGCGTTTAAAGATTGTGTTGCCACCATCTTAGTCAATGTATTTGTGCATGTTGGAAATTAATGACCATATAGTGGTTAAGTAAGAGCTTAGCTAGCTGTTAAATTATTTTAATCCCTAGTATTTTACTGACAGTTCCAAGACTGTAAATCACTATGTGGATAGAATTTCCCTTAATTTTTTTTATATTTTCCTTTTCTCGTATATGAGTCTTTGGCCTGACAATATTCGTGTTCATTTTCCCCTTTCGGTCCGTGGTCAGTTTGTTCTCTAAGTGTGTCCTCAAGCGAATTCCCTCCCCCGTTTCCCCTGCTTCTACTTCCTGTTATGGCTTTTGATTATCAGCGTGACAATTCCTTATCACCCCATCCCCGTAGAGGTTTGCTCTCATAACTTCTAAACTCCTGTTTTTTGTATTTTGTGTATGGATGTGTTCCTGCCCTGCGTTCAGTTACGGCTAACATTTGCGAACGTTTTGTTTTGTATCCCTGGCCCACCGTATGACATTGCATGCCAATGGGGAACCAACTTTTAAAAGGTTACGAAACGTTTCGAAACGATAGCCTCAAATATATTTACTGAACGCAGGGCTGGGATCTATGGAGGTATTGTCTTGTGAATGCAGCATTTTCTCTACCAACTCTTCCTTCCTATACACAGTATAAACAACATCAAACCATAAATGTCACATATAACACTATGTACATTACAGGACACATTCTCGTCTGGTACCTACACTGTTGAGTACTAAACTTGTTATAAAGTCGAAGTAATAAATACTGGCTTTAAAACAAGTGTAATACTCTATTAAACAAGTCTTGTTAATAGATTAGCTTTAACACAAGTTTAAATATTCATTGATCACACTCATGTCTGACTATTATATATATTTCTTAGAAATGCAATCATTAATACAGACAATAGTTTGCCATGGGCACATAATGTTATGTAGAAAATGACATAATGCATCTCGAATAGCTGCGGCGAATATAGTACAGTTAATAAAGAATGAAGACAAATGCACGATTACCCAAATGACATATGAACGCACTTGCTAGGATATTCTGAAAAAGAATATATAACGCAGTAATTTCTGACTGAGAGTAATTTAAACAAACAAGTATTTATCATAGATTCGAGCAGTGTCTAGTTGACACAATATCATCATTCATCGGAGACTTATAAATCAAATCTATCACCCTGGAAATATCAATTGCTATGATTAAAAAGCATCGTACAAATATCATAGATAAGACTGGTGTCAAATATATATTTTATGTTCAGCTAACAGGCAACGTTGACCCATTCTCTAACACATACATGCGTTCAATCTGAACGTTTAGGAGTATATGTCAATAAAGCTTTACTTAGTGAAATTAACTGAAACATCTCCTTTGGGAATTCTTTTCCGATATTTTATTTCTGACTTTGTCAAATGACGCGTATTACAATCTGATATACAGCGAATTATGTAAACCAGGAACTCAATATATAACTTGTCAGTCTGCAGTCTTTTTGGTGGATATCCGAATGTATCATATAGAAGGGACGAGATCTTAAGGCGCAATACAACTGACAAAACGTCAATGGTTGGATCAGCCTCCATATCAAAGATATGTTATATCAGCGTGTGTATCACATAGAGTAATTGAAATGTCAAAGTCTCAACGCAGACTAACGAGTTCGAAACCCAACGATCAATGTTTTCATAAATTATGTTTAGCGCGACAGCAGCATGCTTGGCACGAAATATTTGTGAGCGTATCACAGAAGAATAGACAGAAAAGATGGAAAAGCGTACCGTTCTGTATCAGCAAGGCAGAGAGAATACTTCAAAACTTCACTTGAGCATAATGATTATGATGACACGGAAGGGGAAAGTAATGACGAATTCGCTGATTTCAGTAAGTCTAGCACAGACACTGCTGATGAGCCGTGATAAACTTTATATAGATGGGGTTTTTTTTCAAATGGATTTAATCAATATTGCTATCCTTATGTTATTGTTTTGATTGTTCAAAATAAAACGAAGACATGTACGCTATAACAAAAGAAAAGAATGTACCTCTAGATTGTAGAATGAATCTTTACCTAATTGTTCTACAGAGACACAAAGTAGATGTATATTTGAGTAATTGTCATGTTTCGGTAATGTTATACGACACAAGCGGTTATTGACCGAAACTATAAATCATCACTCCTTTTTTATGGAAAGTGAAATAGTCAAATTGGCATGTCTAAATAGTATTGTGTCATCAGATGTTGGCCCTACTATAATAGCGAATCGGTTCTGCTTAAAGATATGGTAATGCTCGAAATAACGGATACAAGTACTGACAACCGACATGAGAATTGCACGGAATAAAAGGTAAAAGCATTATCATCGACCCATTCCATAGAACAAATTGTATCCACTACGAAATAAAAATAACTAAACATGGTCAAATAGTGACTGGTCCGTCTTTTTGTAATGCTCAACGCTTTCTGCTTAAATCTCCGCTTTTATTTTGAAATGCGAAAAGATACTCTTTTCTCACAATTATACACGTTTTACAACATATCTACATTGCTTGGTGCAGGTTTTTCGATTTGAAAGACCATATATTGCTTTTTTATTATTCTGAACGATAATATTACTTTGTGAGTTACATGTAAAGTCATAAAAATGTCGTATGTAATGTACACAAGATTATCATTGTTCTTATCAATGATGGCATCTATTCTGTATGCAGACTGATCTTTGTTTCGGTTTGGAATTACCATCTTGTTTGTCCGTACTTAATTATTTATTTAGCAAAAAAAAGTATTTTATAAAGGATAAACTTCGCCATTTAGCACATGTACCGTCACTCCCACTTCAATATATTATACAATTACTGCAAACTTCGTAAAACGTCTAAAGTTTTGACATATTTTTCTATTTTGACATCTTAATTTCAATTGTTATGGTGTGTCCGACACAACTCCAAAGCCTATAGTTGTAAAACCGCCAATTTCTGCTACATACGCCCGAAAAATATTGCATTAATGATTCGTGTAACTTGTACAGAACGTGCAATTAAGTCAGTAAGTGACAGTTGTCAACCGCGTAATCGTGGGACAAATTGTCGAATTTAACATGATATGATGCCAAAACAACATATTTGCTACACTCCATAATATATATTTTAGATTCTGATCTTTATAACTCGTCCGCGGTTGGATATAGCGAAATTGTATGAATATATTATTCTACATAACAATTTCAGTCTGGTATCATCATGGATATCTGATTGCAGGTAAATAGCAGGCATGTACATACAACAGGTTAAATTACTCATTTACTGTATAGTGGTGTGGGGTAAGACGGCCGCCTATTTAGCTCAGTCGATATAACACTGTATACTCGAGTGTTTAGGGGGTTGTGTGTTGTGGTCCCTCATCGGGCGCACTTTTTCCACTTAAGTTACTTCAATAGTGGCACCTGTGTTTGATGGCCCATGGTGGATGAGTCTCAAATGCCAGAAGGGGGGGGGGGGTGTAGTGTTGTTAGGTTAGACAGAGGCCGGTTTAGCTCAGATGGCAGAGAGTCGAACTACTTACCGAATGTATAACTACGCTGGTTATCAAGTAAGAAAGTTTTAAATACCAGTTGTACATATTGGGCATGACACGGCCATGTTTAAACCCATGACCTTCAGCACTCAAACCAGAAATTACCTCATGAGTGATTTTGTTCAAACATATTTAGGCATGTTTTTGGGAGTTTACATTTTTTTTGCAATTGCACTGTGACCAAGGCACTGGGTAATAACAATTTTTTGTTGAGAAAATGTGTTAACAGTTGCTAGTACCAGAAGATGATTGCTTTGACAAATTGTTGACATAGTTCGTATTATTTCTTTTCTTATACATAGCTTCTAAGTTCTTAATTATGCAGCCATGGATGTACATACCATGTACTTCAGTCCAGATGAATTATGATCTGCATTATATGAGATCCAAGAATCGCACATTGTAAGTGCATATATAAATAGATACTCGTATAATATATAATGATATAATGGAACTACTGCTACTGTTTGAAGCCATAATTTTTAGTAGAAATAGTCATGTTGGCAACAAATGGTGTATGTGAGGAAGGCAGTCAGGTTAAGTTTTACACATAAAGTTTGTCAAATATGTATTGACGAAATTCAAAAATGCATAATTCATTTGGTTCCATTATGCCAAAAGTGCTTAGCTGCACAGCCTAGGTTTTCCATTTGCAGTTTTGTGTAAGAAACGGAGAAATGTGAAAAATGACCATAGCGAATAAAGTACTTATGCGTGTATTTGTGAAAGTTACTTTAAACATTTTGTTTTCTTTTTATAAAGCGACACTGCTGAAGAAAGATTATTATACGCTGAGAGTGCCATTTGACTGTTAACTGTCTTTGTATAATGTGTTGTCATGAAGATAATGGCATTTTGATCAATAGATTCACATTGAAATGTAGCAATGAACACCCTGGAGTGACTAATGTAAAAAGCTGTTAAAATGTATTTTCAAATCTGTCAGATGGTGTTTTAAAAACTGAGCTAAAGTGTGGACAAATTTGTACATTATTAATTAATTATTGATGTATTGTATTTATTTTTCCAGACACAAATTATTGTTCATACTCGTATAATGCTGGCAAACCGTTGAGATTGTCTACCTTTCAGTATGTGCCACTGCTACCTGACAGTTGCACATTTTTATAAGTAATATAAAGCATAAACATGTGGCAGAATTCTATGTTATAATTACTGTTGAATAACTTTATCAGTATGTTAAGCTTTGCTGTTGCCTAGACACTTTTTTGATAGAAATATATATCTTTGCAAATGTTATTTTTCCTGTAGAAAAGTGATACATTTGTTAGTTTATCTAAAACTGATAAGCATTTATGTGATAGGAAAAGAATGAACTGATATTACAATGTAAATCTTTTTCTGCAAACTGCTGTTCAGTCTAGTTGACCAGGCATAACACAATTGCATAACAAATTGTATCATGAAAGCATAAATGTAATGATGTTATCAAAGATATGGAACTTTTGTAAATGTCATCATTTTGTGAGATAAGCATTTTCAAGTAAACGTCTTATCATTAACATGGATAAAACATAGTAGTATAGCCGAAGGTGTCTCTTCTAGAAGTTGGTAATTGTGAGCTGAAACAGCGGCAAATCATTGAGTCATTTCGTCGTAATTATTATTTGTTATTAGCTGTGAGATGTTGATTGGTTTATGTTTACACAAAACTGCGCATACTTTTGTGCATTTGCACATACTTTTCATTGATAAGTAGGCTGTTTTTGGTTCACACCGATATGAAATTATTCAGTTACAATATTAATAGACTATTTAAATTTTAATCGAAAACTTGTAGTTGCTGAGCATTTGTCTTACTTATTTGCATGAATTGTAAAGTTAAACGTTAACTCTGGATGAATGCTTCCTGTACAGTTTTACTAGATAGCCACAATTGTTATTAAATACGTTTTACAAAATAATGATCTTAGTAGTATTTTATGCCTTGTAGTTATACTCCCTCAAACAGTGTTTGTCAAGGGACATACTAGAATCATCCTGTCTGTAGGTCGGTCGATTTGGTTGTCTTGCCCAATATATAACATATGCAGTTTTCAAGGGATTGCAATGCAATTTGATAATACAAGTACCAAGTACATAAATTCAAAGTGCATCCATCAACATGTTTTAGAATTGTGTCCCTTTATGTTGTAAACTACGTTAACTTATTGTTCAATGGATTGCATTGAAACTTGGCATATAATCAACATTAAGGTACTGTTTACTTCTTCCCCATACATTCTTCTGACTATCTATACCAATTCTCTTTTTACAATCATATGTGTTCAATTCCTATATTATTCAATATACTGACGTTGATAGGTAATTGATAGGTTATTATGATAGGTAAATTTATGTCCAAGGCACTTCTGTGATCTGCGGTGAGCCCTTAGCTGCCAGTACTTTCATTGCTTCTAATCGAGTGGTAAAACGCACAAAGGCATAGCCATAAAAAATGAGAGAGAATAAGTTGCTACAGGGAACGCCATATACATAAAACAGTGCCTCTCCACACAAACCTCCGGGAAATAACAATCCATATCACATAAGGCACTTGAGGAGGCTACATGGCTACGTAAGGGAACAGAGCCACAAGGAATGGCCTGGCCGACCATAAGGAATAACCAGGAGAATCAAAGAGGACAATCAATGAAGAATCATAGTTTTAAGAAGTACCTGTATGTTTTTATACAAAATTAATACCAGTAAATAATAAGTGTCCGATCTTGTCAATATTTATCATACAAATTGGCGACATTGTAGGTTCACTAATAGTGTGGCCTTCACCACATGGCACTTTTCTGTTTATCTAGCACTTGTTTTAGTGTCTGCAACATCACACGACAGGCAACATCGATTTTGTAAGAAAACTTCGGAACATAATTTCTGAGAGACAAATTCCTGACAACGTGAGAATATACTGTGTATTATACTATACCGTGCACGTTGAATATTCTAGATAAACAATGGAGTTATACATATTAATTAAATATGCATTTGAAAATATTTCAAACGATGATAATGTCCTGTATGTAGTTATGAACTTAAATGTTTTTGCCACAGGTTACATGTTACAATCAAATATTTTCTTCATTTCATATTTAACAATAAGCCAAATTGGAAATTTTCTTAAATCTTGTCTAGCTTAGTTACATAATATATTGTTGTCTCATGAGTGTCTCATGAGTGAAGTCGTTTTTTAACTCATGCTCATCAATATTGTTTCCGGAACAAGAAACAGATCACAAGCTTTGCACGTTCTACATTCTTAAAAAGTATTCTGATTGTAAGATGATAATCCTAATAGTAGAACAGACACAATCCGTTATTTGTTGCACCTTACCTTTACTTCCAAATCCTGTGGTTCATTGGCGTTCGTTTAAGGAACAATGGATAATCAGAGTCAGAAAGCGTAGCGCTAGTAAGACCAGGGCCCGTATTCACAAACATTTTAAGGCTGAATCTCAGACTTAGACTTTAAATGGTAACTTTTCATTTTGTTCCTACGTTATTGTTACACAATATATTTTGATAAAGCATGGCAAAAGTGTAGAGTGAGTAACAAGAAATATTCAGGCAAAAATCTATCCGTTAAATATGATGAAAACGAAATGCTTGTAAATTTAATTTTTGCAATTTAAAAGTCTTTGAGATTCAGTCTTAAAACGTTTGTGAATACGGGCCCAGGTCCACAAAGCATGACAGCTCTAATCGATGTTCAGCATTTGTAGCAGTAACCGTAGTTAACATCAGTATTATTGGTACATACCACTGTTACAGGTACTGGCAGTAATACTTCTACTACCGTCAGCAGTAAGAGCAGTTATACTGTTCAGTGTGGCAGCAGTGAACATATGCCAAATTGTATAAACTTATTAAATTTTTAATCTAAAATTGAAGATACTCTACAGACAGTATAGGAGAAACTAAATATTTGCAATTAATGTTTACCCTCACAAAAACTGTAGGAAAAAGTAGAAAACGCTAATATTATTCTCGTAGTCAAACGAAACGGCAATGACCGCATAGTACAATACTAACAGGAAGCATCTGCAGAGAAGTTTCGGCCGTATTGCTACCCGTATTGTTTGCATTAAGAACAGTAATGTTATTATTGCTTATACTGTTACTACTACAAACCTAACATCTATACCTCTCTATACTATAGGATTTAGTGTAGTGAGGAGGCATTGTCTTGCGTATGTGGTGTTCCCTGTAACAACTTAACCTCTCTTACGCAATACAAGACAATATAGGAATGGGTAAAATTTGTCAAAATTCATTACCATGAACTATATGCACATTTTATTACATTAACAATGCGAAGGATATGCGAATACTACACTAATAAGCGTTAGCGTCATAACTGAGTCACTAGTTAGCTCAGTCGGTAGAGCGCTATACTAGTGTCCCACATCGAGTGCGCTTTTCCTCTTGATTTACTTTAATGGTAGTAGCAATGTTTGACGGCCCAAAGTGGCTGAGCCTCAAATGCTGGAAAGATATAATGTAGTGATGTGTGGTAAGACGGTCGCACGTTTAGCTCAGTCGGTATAACGCCGTACTAGTGTTTAGGAGGTCGTGGGTTCGAGCCCTACATTGGGCACACTTTCCCCTTGATTTACTGTAGTTGGCTGTACAAAATATATGAAAATTATCTAGTAATGGTACTGATGAAACGGAGACATTCAAGAAACAAAATTGACTGGGAACGAAATAAAATGAGATAAACTCAAAATCTAGTTATTACTTAATTTATCGGTTAACATCTTGTCCTAAAATTAACCCGATCTCTGAAAAAAGGAACAACAAAGTCTCTCTTTTGTTATGGGTTTTATGCACATATTTGGGTGGAGGATGCCACATATGCCCCGTTTTGCATTACTTTAGGTAAAGGTGGGCACCTATGTAGAAACAACGACCTGCTGAAAGCCATTTGCATAGTTTCACATAAAAAAAACCATCTCGGGTGGAATTCGAACTCTCAGTGGTGAAGGACTAGTGGTATGGTGCCGGCGACCATAGCCACTTGGTTCCTAATATAATCCCAACAAGTTGTATAATAAATTAATAATAAAGAATACATTAAACGACACCGTTCATGCACTTTTGCAATTGGAAAATGAATAATATTATTCTTTACTGAGTAGTGAATCTGTTGTTGTTTTTTGGCGCAGCCGTACTAACATGGTTTTACTATTTGCATATCAGAGTTGTGTAAACCAATCAAATCTTTCGTTAACAACCAAGGCAATTTCTCTTCAACCGAACAACGTTTGTAACATTAACGCGGATTGGTTAACCTTTCGATAAAGGGACTGGCCGAAATCCATTTTGGATCTGGAGTGACCAGCAATCATATCATCTCGGCATTTTTAACATATATTAACCTACAAATTGCGCCGACTATCTTTTTTCAAGATATTTCTTGGTTTCTGTTCAGTAAAGTATGTTTACCCATACACATTTGAGTGCAACATAGTATATGCATCTCAAAATAATGAAGTTGTTACATTTTTGAATGGATGAGAGCCAGAAAAAGAGCAGAAATTTATAATACTATCCACGCACGTCAAATGTGATAGTTACAATAAAGATCAATATTGTGAGCGAATGCTTGCAGAACTTTTATCTGATTCATACGATCATAGAGCAATAATTGAAAATATGAAAAGCGGTGATTCATGACAATATTACACATAAGCGTAATTAATGAATTCAATCGCTTTATTCATCATTAAATGTATCTGCTGAGATAAAAGGCAACTAACATGTCGCTAGAAATTGGATGCTTTGTTTAGATAACCCAACATTTCCTAGATTTTGTGTAAATCCCCAAAGGAACATTTAGCTGGAATTATGGTTATAAAACAGCTTAGCTATCTTTGATTTAAGATTACTCAATATTACAAAATAAAAAACAAACTCTTTCACACGTAATCAAACATTTGTCTAAACGTATTTAGGCCCCCTCCGAAATGCTGAATAGAAACTTAAATTGGTTCTGTATTGATCCCTTACAACGACTGATATGGAGAGGAAATGAGAAAATAGTCCTCATTCCGTTCATGGTATCGAAATTATGAAAATCGCCTGTGTAAAGACATGGCACTGATGGAATTCCAATATAAATGTGGTGTATTATGGTATTTGGATAGTCGATTAATTACCTACTTTGTGAAATGACAGCGATCGAGGACCTACAAGCACAATAAGGGCTATAATTTAGATAAATTACTAAATTCACGCCTGTCTTTGCGTGGCTAATTATGTTACAACACTCACGTTTGTGTATTAGCAAGACGTTGCCGCCATGCTGGTGTGGGCTGAAGGACGATCGTACGTACAAAACGATTGACTTTTAAAAGAAAATCTGTACCGTTTCGTAAAATTATAGTAGAAAATACTTTCTTGAAAAATGTGATGATCTAACAAAGTACCTAGATTGGATCAAAGTCTTCAAAACAAGCAAGAAAAGCAAGCACTTACTATCCACTTTGCATTTCCGAAACAGCCCTGACCAATATAGATTGTATGTTGTTCCGTTAACACCTTCCTCGAGTTTTTCTTTGGTGTAGAGCCAGTAGTCCGTTGCAACGGCAATACACAGGAGTCCGAAGGCTGCACAAGCACAGGCACTCGTCATTACCATAAGCAGCCTCTTCCTGTCGCAAAAGTCCATGATATAAACGTGCTTTCTTCTACTTCCGTGTCGGCGTTAAGTCCTGACGAATGTAAGAACAATTTATCGTTGTTGTCTTCAAGCTTGGTATTCCCGCCATGGAAAGAACATTTTTTTATGAAAACTCCTTGGCTGATGCCGTCATACAAAACAGTCGAGTGAAAAATAACAGGACCAAATAAAAAACGATGCTCCTCTGTTATTTCCCATTCACTGTGTTTGGGAGAAAATCCAGACAGGGACAGACAAAATATTGCCCTTATCACCATCACACTACTACAAACAGAATTAATAGAACACTTTTTTCCTTTATTATCAACATCTGATCTCAAGTTTTCATCGTAAAATTCCCAATTCTGTTGTAATGGATATCATCTGAAAATCACATCCATTACATGTTTGACAATTCCTCGTTTATCAGATATAGCAGTTTGCTAATATCTCATCAATTTCAAATCTATTCCATCTACATACCGTCTTTATTCGCTAAAGAAAAGACAACATGCTTCACACAGTTTATGATTCCACATTGGAATATCGATACCTCAAAACACGTGTTCCTTTGGTGTGAAAATCCTGATATTCCCACTCATAAGATGTCGGAATAATTATCAAGTTAAATCCATATAAATAAATATATCCTGGATTTTATAGTTACACTATTATGAAAGACACTATATCTTAACAAACTGATCACTCCGCCACAGTACACTTGTACAGTCGCATTTAGATCAATTGCGTTCCTTATAGTAAGAGTTATCCTTCGTCTGGAGACACAGGGCGAATCAACATACGTCAATACAGGAAAACTCTATGCACAGCTCCGTTGAGAAAATGATTTAATTGCATCCCTGGTTTACTCGGTTTTCAAGGAGTGACAATGCTCTCACTGGATTCATGAGTCTTCCGTTAGAATCAGTTTACATAGTAATGCTTTCACATCGAAAATCCCCAAGAAAAGCGAGCTCTTGGCCGTACACGCTCAGCTCAATTCTGACATAGCAGACGTTAGATGTAGCCATTATTGATCTGCGCAACGTACCGAATTCGCCCAAACAACTGATTGTAACAGAATATTTCCTAGCAGAGCGGCCATGCAAAATTAGGCTTATTTAGTCTAATTCTCGATTCATATATTGTTTCCTTATATCTCAGTACTGTGGATTTCATGTAAGCGGCTTATAGAACGGAATGCTTTCAAGCGCAAACTTTACACAATGTGTGTGGAACAAAACTATAATCCTAGGGGGATATTTTACATTTAATGGAACAAATACTGGTGTGGTTTTAAGTTGTTGAAATTCATAACATATTTAGAATAAGTCAGTGCAAATCCAGAGACAACGACAAAATACTGAGAAATATTTGATTATTGGAGTTTTAGTTAGTGACATGATAATCATTGTCTCTTAAATCTTCTTGAACGGTAATTTATTTTCAACGCAGAATAAAACTTAAATCTAGATGAGACAATTATAAATTAATCAGTCGTTTGAAAATAAGGCTTTAAATATATCGGAGTATCACTTTGAAATGTAACTACATGTATATATTGATGAGGCGGAATGTAACTACATGTATATATTGATGAGGCGGAATGTAAATACATGTATATATTGATGAGGCGGAATGTAACTACATGTATATATTGATGAGGTGAAATGTAACTACATGTATATATTGATGAGGCGGAATGTGACTACATGTATATATTGATGAGGCGGAATGTGACTACATGTATATATTGATGACAGGGCCGTAAATTACATGGAGGCATGTAGGCAGTTGCCTCCTATTGCGGGCTGAAAAAAAAATCATTTTTTGTCTAAAAAGGGTCCAACATTTTTTTCGCCTCCCTCCGCTCGTCGGGGTGCCTCCCCTTCGAGGGGAGGCAATTTACGGCCCTGGATGAGGCGGAATGTGACTACATGTATATATTGATGAGGCGGAATGTAACTACATGTATATATTGATGAGGCGGAATGTGACTACATGTATATATTGATGAGGCGGAATGTAACTACATGTATATATTGATGAGGCGGAATGTGACTACATGTATATATTGATGAGGCGGAATGTAACTACATGTATATATTGATGAGGCGGAATGTGACTACATGTATATATTGATGAGGCGGAATGTAACTACATGTATATATTGATGAGGCGGAATGTAACTACATGTATATATTGATGAGGCGGAATGTAACTACATGTATATATTGATGAGGCGGAATTGCAAACGATCGCTCTCGAATAGCGTAGCATATCTTAAACTGTATTCGTTTTACCAATTTTTAAAGGACTGTATGGGATTTCCGGCCAACGTAAAAAAACATGATAATAATAATAGTATCATATAGAAGATAACACAATAAGCTACAGGTTTAACTTTTTACTATGTGGTTTTCAAACAACAGCAATGTAAGTAAATCAACATTTAAAAAAATAAAATTAAAAAATTAAAATACATAATATAAATTAATATAATATAAATTGTAAACCATCTTGTTTTTGATGGTTGTTTATATTAGTTTTTAGTAAGCAGGGTTTCCATTTGACCCTTGAATTGACCCTTTGACCCCTGGAATTTCCCAAAAGCCACATTTTGACCCTCAAGATTCTGGCTGAAGGGCAAATTTTTCTCTAAATTATAGGTAATTTGGCTAAAAAAATGGAAAATCGGCAAAATGAGCCTTGAGATTGAGCACCTAGTGGAACCCCTGGTAAGGTCTAATCGTCTCTATCTTGAGATGGAGCACCTAGTGGAACCCCTGGAAAGGTCTTATCGTCTCTATCTATTTATTTGACAGATCGATTTACTGTACATAGAAGAGTATTACATACATGAGTGTACATATTTTTTATATATGCTTTAATTTCAATGTTGAGTATGCATTTCTTCGTCATGAGAATTTGTAATCTAGTTTATTGAAAGTGTTACTTTTATCAAATTTGTTTCGCCAAATGTTATTATATATTACCAACAAACTCACTGATGTAAATAGAAAGAGAGTTGTTACCGGAAACTCCACAAACATAAGATTACGCCTCCGCACTCAGACCCCTAGGAAACAATAGTTTACAAATCATTAGGGACTGAGGGTGCAATGTATGGGAACAGGGGTGCAAGGAATGGTCTGGTCGACCATCAAAAACAAGTATGAAGGATTTAGGGGGACAATAAGGGGGAAGTGTTTAATGGATGAAATGCAACACGGAGCAAGCCAAGAAAGTTATCATAGGCCGAAGGAGAGAAAAGAATATGAATATTATATCAAGTAAGGGGAACATACATCTAAAAACATAAACATAGCTAAAAACAACACCTCGAAAACACAACACAACGGTGAACACAGGTTTAATTCAATTTTTACTTAATTCAAACATCATTTCACGAATACAACATAAAATATAAATATATGCATAGATATGAATGAAATAAATGGAATGTGACATAAAATAACCTGGCATAAATATGCCCAGTAGCAATGCCCAGTAACAATGCGCTTATTTCCAAAGGAAATTGAAAATTCACTAACACGTTTCCGTTTTCACTGATAATTAATTTATCAGTTCTAATAGTCCTACTGAGAGTGATTGGGTATTAATACTCGTAGGAAATTGACATAAACCGAGATAACTGGCAGAGAATAAAATCATAACTGAACGATATGCTTTGTCACCAAGGTTACGACAGGACGTGACTGAAAATGTTAATCATTCACTAATAAATCATTGAAAATCACTTTCGATATTTCATCTGCAGTATGTTTGTCATGAAGAAGGAATAAATCCATAAAATTATTTCAAAATACGTTTCTTTATTGTAAACATTGTAGTTAAGTCTTTGTAATCAGTGTTTATTGTTCTCTGTCTGATTTTGTTGAAATTTATGGGCATGCTTCACAACGAAACTTGATTTGTTCGTTCACGATCTAACAAACAGACCTCATGTCATACCTAAGTGCTGTATAAGTCTCTGTTTATTCTCTCTGCATAAGCTAAAAGTGTCGTTTAGTACAGTCCCTGGACTTATTTGTGTGAATTTTTTGTCCAGAGCATTTCTTTGTATATTTGTGTAGAGGGATGCCTGAAGTTCAATTTTAGCGAGGGTGGACAGTTGGCATCATGTCAGTTTCCATGGAAACCAAGATGGCGGCCAAAATGGCCGCCATTTCATGAACACTTGACTAGTGTTACTGTAACGAGTATTACTATTAAGAGCAAACAGATATTGATTTTAATGTGTGTGATAACTTATGTACAGATACAGAGCTCTCTAATGAACTCCCTGTCAAGGTCACTAAAGGTCATGGTCAAGGTCATATCAAGGTCAAAATGTAAAAAAATGTTAAAAAATGAGTTTTTACCTAATGTCGTTTTAATTCATCTGCACAGTTTTGACCATAGACATGCAAATGGTATGTTTTCAATACCAAGTAACAAAATGATTTACAACAAAACTTATTTCATGGTTATAAGTTAAATAATCATATAATTAGAAGGAATTATGTGACACCACATCAATCTGCAATTTTCCGTAGAATACGCGCGTATAGCTTATAATGACATATTTTGCATTTGATTGCATGAAATGAGTAAGCACAGTTGCTGCATGTATGTAAATGTATTTGCTGCTCACAGACTAAAAGAAATTCAAGGTCAAAATTTCCATCGGACTATTGACCGAGGTCACCAAATGTCAAGGTCATTACATGTTAAAAATGAAATAAAAAGATGTTGAGAACATGTTTTAATCTTGTTAAAAGTTCAGTTTTATTAGTGTTTCTTAGGTTAGACTACCAGTAAGTAGTTTGTCTTTACCTGTGTTCCATGCAGTTTTTAACAAAACTTAATTGATGGTCCTAATGTGAATAATCGTATAATTAAAAGGAATATCTTGGCACGACCTCTATCTATATTTATGCATACAATATACGAGTATAGCCAATGAATGCATCTTCTGCGTTTGTTTAAGCACACACTCTATATGTACACATGCATATGTTTGCAGCTCATTGACTAAAGTAAAATCAAGGTTATCAGCCAAGAGCATGGATCAAGGTCATTTGAGGTCAAATTAATTAAAAAAACATTAACTGGTGTCTTCTTTTATTACAAACGATCATGAGATGAAGTGATTAGTCTTTGACGCTTGATATGGTATCAAATCAAGTCCTATTATCGTATTCAGTTGACACAACAAAACATTTATCAATTCATACATGACTAGTTTGTTTGGGTAATTTTTATGTCCAACTTTGAAAGGGGTAGTATAGATTTACCCATTTCCGTCCGTCACAAAATCTTGTTTCGCAATCTCAAAATGATATGAGCCAGTTTCACAAAACCTACAGGAATGTTATCCAGAATGTGCAATTGTGCACCTGGAATTTTGTGTGTGGCTGTATTCGGTAAGTGTAGAGTCATGACCCTTGCTTTTGTGAAAGTATGTCATAATGAGCATGCAATTTTATGTTGCGCATATTTAAAACTAGTAGGAGAGCCGGAGTCATGTTACTTTATGGGAATGTTAACCATCATAGGAAGTTGTGATCGTTGGGTATATCTTGCGGCTGTTTCCAGTAAGATATAGATATAGAATAGAGTGATAATCTTTGACTTACTAAACAACTACATACATACAAAGCAGTGATGTTTGTGTCAAAGCTATTGAGATGGGAATATGAGCTAGAGACATGAAACTTAAGAGCAATGTTAACCAGCATGTGATGTTGTGTATCTGGGGGTTTAGTGTGTGGATGTGTCCAGCAGCAGAGTTATGACCCTTGACATGATTAAAATCAGGTATTTAGTATAACACTTAACGCAAAATGTATTTGGTTTTCAGTATTAAAGCTTCACAATAAAAACATTCTACATGTGAAGCTTTGTACGGGGGTCAAGATTAAGGCCACTGTTACTACAAATAGAAAAAAGGTTTTTACTTAAGATATTCGTTCCAATTAAATTATAGTTATAAAATATCATGCACCTTCATCCACAATGACCCTTGCTTTTGTGACAAAGGCGGGAAAAGTGGGGGTATCTGTGTCCTATTGACACATTTCTAGTTTATTAATGCAAAACAAACGGAACACAATTCAGAATCTTAATGTCATATAAATCTAGGTATGTGATTATTATCTACACAGTTAGTATGCATGTACATGTAATAGTACTAACATCAACTGGTTGTCATGAACATTTAATGTACTTGAGTTTGTGGTGTAAAATCTACAGTATTCAACAAAATATAAAAGTTCGATTTCTTCAAAATTCGATATAGTTTCAACCACCAACGACTAAATCCAAGAAGACCTTTGTCCCATGAATAATACCGGTTCTGCAGTTACTGTAAACACAAAAAGTATAAAACGATTCCTGTTCTATAATTGTATTGTATATCCAGTTCTACAGAAACGGAAAGTATGACATTTTTACATACAATGTTCAGTAAATTGTTCCTACATTTATGATACTTGCAACATGAAATCACACTTCACATGCAGAATACACCTCTCTGTAGGACAAACTTTGCACTAGCATGTCATAGCAATGCTGTCCGGAAATTTTCGCATGTATGTTCGTGCACTATAAGTCCGCCATCATTATCTGTATATACATACATAAGGGAAACAAGTTCAGGTGTTCCACTCAGCTCCATACTGTATTTGTAAGTAAGTTGTATACAATGATATTAAGTTGCACGACCTTGTTGGTAAAAGGTATTGTATGTTCATTGCCATCTCCATGTGATGCAGTGTGTAATGAAGCTCAATCATCGTTTCACATCGGCAGTTTGGCTTGATAACAAGGACCAAGTACTCCTCAGCTTTTATAAAAGCCAGAAAGTTTAGTTCCAACGTTGCTTGAATTGTCATGTTCTTGAAGTTGCTACAGGACCGCCACATACATAAAACAGTGCCTCTCCACACAGACCGCCGGGAATAAACAATCCATAAAACATAGGGCACTTGAGGAGGTTCAAGGGTACATACGTAAGGGAACAGATACGCAAGGAATGGCCTGGCTGACCATAAGGAATAACTAGGAGAATCAAAGAGGACAAACAGTGAAGGTTTTAAACACATCTTCTGGAGTGTTGGAATGTGTCTGGCCAAAATCAGTCAAGAATTGTTTTGAGTGAGCCTATAAGGCTGGCAGTTTAGTTCAAACGTTGCTTGAATTGTCACATCCAGTAAGAATGTGTGCTGTGAGTAACACATGGCAAAGCGATGAGGTTGACTCTGCTCTGTGGCGTTGACTGTGTGAGGCACAATACGGACATTAGCTTCTTCAGATCGTAATTTCAGCAACTCCAGAGATATCGGTGTCATATTTACTCCAAACAATTCAGTTGGCATTCCACTTTGTATGGTGCTGTTTAACATAAGTTTAACATTGGTCCATATGTACCTTGTATTTGTTCTGATCCATCTGCTCAGAATAGACTGTAGTTTAATCTTAGTGGAACCTGGTGCCCAAAATGTGCATTATCATACATAGTGAAATCTATGCCACAGTGCATGGCATGGCAAGAAGAAATTCATACTGCTTTCCAAGTGACATGGATGTGATGGTTCTAGGATTTTATTTCTGGAACACTTTGTCAAAAGATCGCATAGAGAAGATACGGGTGACGGCTGGAGTTGGAAACACACTTCATTATATTTCACTGTATCCTATTAGCATAACCCGAGACTTAATCCAAGTGATTTTACTCTATTTGCTTCGTATCACAGTCCAATCACAAAAAAGTGTGCAAACAGACGTTTCTGCACATTGATTGTGAAATTTTAAACCTGAGAAATTTAACCAATCAATTCAATACAGCATGCACCGTGATTGTGAGACCCAGGATGTTGAACCAATCTTAGTGAAGTATGGATATGAAATGTCACTTTTTTGTCAACAATACACGCACTGTTATTTCAAGTGCTATGTCCTTTGATAATTAAGTCCCATCCCTTTTGTTGACACTGAATTTTACTCAATCTCTCAAGATGTAACACTACAAACTTCAAAGCAAACTTACGAAATTATTATACAGTACAATTATAGATCAGGGGCAAAATTACAGAAACATCTTAAGTAAAATCCTAACCTTAAAATTCACTTTCCTTAACTGGTTTACTTAACGTACAGGCTATTATATGGTCAAATCACGAGTTATAAATGAATGGTATTAATACATTGTTGTCATTACCATTAAAAAGCCTAGCAGTTTTAATGTGGTTTTGGAATTACATCCATTTGAAGTTTTTAACTTAAGTGAAAATATTTAAGATTCACTTAATATGCTTCTGTAATACAAACCCATATGAATCTGATTGTACTTTTTGTGTATACAGTAACTGCAGAACCAGTATTATTCATGGGACAATGATTTTCATGGATCTGCTTCTTGATAGATGAAACTATACATGTAGCTGTTAAGATACATCACATATGAAGATGTCATGTTCTTCAGCTTTGCCTGAAAGGTCAGGTTATTTGAATAAGGAATGTTATTATATGACATTATACAAAGGTTCAACTGACTCTGATTTGTATTGCATTAGTAAACAAGAAATAGCATCAAAAGGATGATCGGCGCAAATTGAATTAAGAGAACATATTGTAATTTTACTGGTTAAGATTTTAACTTATAGCATGAACACATGTTAATAGAAACAAGAAATAAAGACAACGAAATATTTAAATTCTGCTTTCATTCTATGTTTTAACTTATATTTATAGTAAATAAAGATAGCAGTTGTGGTAGACATAGTTTGTTAAATGTCCAACAGGATATAATAAAACGTGTACATAAAATTACATCAAATCTCCAGTACAGAACTCTTGTAGTATTGTCCGTTGACCTTTCAGAGATTTCAATAAAATCACTATTCAGGTTTGTCGTGTTTAAATTAATGCTTTTAATGACACAAGGTATAATAAATAATAATTTTACTTCAGCCAATGAGCGGCAAACATATTCATATACATGTAATAAACATGTTCTGTATACATAATAGTAATAAATACAGAACGTGATTTATATGAATTTATTGACTATACTTGTATATTCTACGCAAAAATATAGATAGAGGTGGTGTCTGGTAATTCCTTTAACTTGTACCGTTATTCAAATTATGACCATAAATTAAGTATGTTATAAATTGCATTGAACACAGGTAAATGGAAAGCCTAACCTATGAAAAACTAATACTACTGAAGTTTTAACAAGATTAAAACTTACTTTTTTTCATTTTCAACATGTAATGACCTTGACCTTTGGTGACCTTGGTCAAGAGTCCGATGGAAATTTTGACCTTGAATTTCTTTTAGTCTGTGAGTAGCAAATACATTTACATATATGCAGAAACTGTGCCTACTCATGTCAAGCAACCAAACGCAAAATATGTATTTATAAGCTATACGCGCGTATTTTACAGAAAATTGCAGATTGATATGGTGTCACATAATTCTTTCTGATTATATAATTATTCAACTTATAACCATGAAATAAGTTTTGCTGTAAATCATAATGATACTAGGTATTGAAAACATACCATTTGCATGTCTATGGTCAAAACTGTGCAGATGAATTAAAACGACATTGGGTAAAAACTCTTTTTTTAACATTTTTTTACATTTTGACCTTGATATGACCTTGACCATGACCTTTAGTGACCTTGACAGGGAGTTCATAAGAGAGCTCTGTATCTGTACATAAGTTATCACACACATTAAAATCAATATCTGTTTGCTCTTAATAGTAATACTCGTTACAGTAACACTAGTCAAGAGTTCATGAAATGGCGGCCATTTTGGCCGCCATCTTGGTTTCCATGGAAACTGACATGATGCCAACTGTCCACCCTCGCTAAAATTGAACTTCATGCATCCCTCTATACAAATATACAAAGAAATGCTCTGGACAAAAAATTCACACAAATAAGTCCAGGGACTAGACTAGTTCTTTTATGTCATCTAATAACAATGTCTGTGTAAACTTTAGTACGGACCGCTTTGTATCGTATGTTTGTATGGACTGTTTGTGTTGTCCTCTTATGTTGTATGTTAGTGTTGACTCTTTGTATGGACTGTTTATGTTGTCTGTTTGTATGGACTGTATATGTTGTCTCTGTGTGATGTATGTTTGTATGGACTGTATATGTTGTCTATGTGTGTTGACTCTTAGCGTGGACTGTTAATGTTGTCTGTTTGTATGGACTGTATATGTTGTCTCTGTGTGATATATGTTTGTATGGACTGTATATGGTGTCTCTGTGTGTTGACTCTTAGCGTGGACTATTAATGTTGTCTGTTTGTATGGACTGTATATGTTGTCTCTGTGTGTTCTATGTGTGTATGGACTGTATATGTTGTCTATGTGTGTTGACTCTTAGCGTGGACTGTTAATGTTGTCTGTTTGTATGGACTGTTTGTGTTGTATATGTGTGATGTCTGTTTGTATGGACTGTATAGGTTGTCTGTCTGTATGGACTGTATAGGTTGTCTCCACGTGATGTCTGTTTGTATGGAATGAATATGTTGTCTGTTTGTATGGAATGTCTATGTTGTCTGTTTGTATGGAATGTATATGTTGTCTGTTTGTATGGACTGTATATGTTGTCTGTTTGTATGGAATGTATATGTTGTCTGTCTGTATGGACTGTATAGGTTGTCTCCACGTGATATCTGTTTGTATGGACTGTTTATGTTGTCTGTTTGTATGGAATGTATATGTTGTCTGTTTGTGTTGTCTGTTTGTATGGAATGTATATGTTGTCTGTTTGTATGGAATGTTTATGTTGTCTCTTTGTGTTGTCTCTTTGTGTTGTCTCTTTGTATGGACTGTTTATGTTGAATGTTTGTGTTGTCTGTTTGTATGGACTGTTTGTGTTGTCTGTTTGTATGGACTGTTTATGTTGTCTGTTTGTGGTGTCTGTTTTAGTTGACTCTTTGTGTTGGCTGTTTGTATGAACTGTTTATGTTGTCTGTTTGTGTTGTCTCTTTGTGTTGTCTGTTTGTATGGTCTGTATATGTTGTATGTTTGTGTTGTCTGTCAGTATGGACTGTATATGTTGTCTGTTTGTTTGGACAGTAAATGTTGTCAGTTTATTTGGACTGTATATGTTTTCTGTTTGTATGGACTGTATATGTTGTATGTTTGTGTTGTCTGTTTGTATGGACTGTTTATGTTGTCTGTTTGTGTTGTCTGTTTGTGTTGTCTGTTTGTATGGTCTGTATATGTTGTCTGTTTGTGTTGTTTGTTAGTATGGTCAGTATATGTTGTCTGTTTGTGTTGTCTGTTTGTATGGACTGTTTATGTTGTATGTTTGTGTTGTCTGTTTGTGTTGTCTGTTTGTATTGACTGTTTATGTTGTCTGTTTGTGTTGTCTGTTTGTGTTGTCTGTTAGTATGGTCTGTATATGTTGTCTGTTTGTGTTGTCTGTTTGTGTTGTCTGTTTGTATGGACTGTTTATGTTGTCTGTTTGTGTTGTCTGTTAGTATGGTCTGTATATGTTGTCTGTTTGTGTTGTCTGTTAGTATGGTCTCTATATGTTGTCTGTTTGTGTTGTCTGTTTGTATGGTCTGTATATGATGTCTGTTTGTGTTGTCTGTTAGTATGGTCTGTATATGTTGTCTGTTTGTGTTGTCTGTTAGTATGGTCTGTATATGTTGTCTGTTTGTGTTGTCTGTTTGTATGGTCTGTATATGTTGTCTGTTTGTGTTGTCTGTTAGTATGGTCTGTATATGTTGTCTGTTTGTGTTGTCTGTTTGTATGGTCTGTATATGTTGTCTGTTTGTGTTGTCTGTTTGTATGGTCGGTATATGTTGTCTGTTTGTGTTGTCTGTTAGTATGGTCTGTATATGTTGTCTGTTTGTGTTGTCTGTTAGTATGGTCTGTATATGTTGTATGTTTGTGTTGTCTGTTTGTATGGTCTGTATATGTTGTCTGTTAGTATGGTCTGTATATGTTGTCTGTTTGTGTTGTCTGTTAGTATGGTCTGTATATGTTGTCTGTTTGTGTTGTCTGTTTGTATGGTCGGTATATGTTGTCTGTTTGTGTTGTCTGTTAGTATGGTCTGTATATGTTGTCTGTATATGTTGTCTGTTTGTGTTGTCTGTTAGTATGGTCTGCATATGTTGTCTGTTTGTGTTGTCTGTTAGTATGGTATGTATATGTTGTCTGTTTGTGTTGTCTGTTAGTATGGTATGTATATGTTGTCTGTTTGTGTTGTCTGTTAGTATGGACTGTATATGTTGTCTGTATATGTTGTCTGTTTGTGTTGTCTGTTAGTATGGACTGTATATGTTGTCTGTATATGTTGTCTGTTTGTGCTGTCTGTTAGTATGGACTGTATATGTTGTCTGTTCGTGTTGTCTGTTAGTATCGACTGTATATGTTGTCTGTTTTTTGGACAGTATATGTTGTCAGTTTGTTTGGACTGTATATGTTGTCTGTTTGTATGGACTGGGTATGTTGTCTGTTTGTTTGGACTGTATATGCTGTCTGTTTGTGTTGTCTGTTTGTTTGTACTGTATATGTCGTCTGTTAGTATGGACTGGATATGTTGTCTGTTTGTTTGGACTGTATATGCTGTATGTTTGTATGGACTGGATATGTTGTCTGTTTGTGTTGTCTGTTTGTTTGGACTGTATATGCTGCATGTTTGTATGGACTGGATATGTTGTCTGTTTGTTTGGACTGTATATGCTGCATGTTTTTATGGACTGGATATGTTGTCTGTTTGTTCGGACTGTATATGCTGTATGTTTGTATGGACTGGATATGTTGTATGTTTGTTTGGACTGTATATGCTGTATGTTTGTATGGACTGGATATGTTGTCTGTTTGTTTGTACTGTATATGCTGTATGTTTGTATGGACTGTATATGCTGTATGTTTGTATGGACTGGATATGCTGTATGTTTTTATGGACTGGATATGTTTTATGTTTGTATGGACTGTATATGTTGTCTCTCTGTGATGTCTGTTTGTATGGAATGTTTATGTTTAAATGTGTCAATACGAGTTGGTATGAAGACATGTTATATGTTGTTCTGTCATAACAATCTGTGTTAAGTATGTTACTTTGAATGGCATTTCTCAGATAAATGATGCATTTAAAAGTAACCATCATAACAAATAATCAATGACAGTTTAACCTACAGTTGTCAAGATATGTTATATGACACATAAGACTGAACGCATGAAAACAAAACAAAACTCATATACCGCCTACCTGTAACATGGTTTGATCAATCAGAGGAAGTACAGAGTACATTCTACCGTATGTTGTTGGTGTTATATATAGAATTCAAAGGATCACGTGGGTACATGAACAATAGTTATGATGTATGATATCAGTAAAGGGTAGGTGGTATTCTATTTGATGGTTTCCACTAAAACATTTCATAAATTATTCATTTTTCATCAGCAGGTCTTATTGCACCAAATTGTAGTGAATGCTTGTTGAAACGTCAATTACATTTTGATCAGAAAGGACTATCATAGCATATTGTTTTAAACATAGAATCTTACAATCGTGAACACGCCAATCTTAAGGATGACAATGTTAGATTCTGAAAAGAACAGTGCTTGAATTTACTAACTTTGAGATGAAATAATTAGGTATTTTATGATAAGAACATAGCTGTACAAAATAACATAATATTTTACATCCATTGTATTCTAATTTCTAGTACTTGTACTGTGACATTCGCGGAGCTTCATGCTAAAAACGCTTGTTTTTTTCCCCTTTTAAATATATTCCTGCAATATAATTCGCGACGATTTTAGAGTATTTCAAATGTAGCATTTAATTACGTTGTGGATATTTTAAGAACTTATAAATAATTCAATACTTTGGCTATAAATACGGCTTAAGCATTTAAGTTCTAGCGCATACCATAATAATACAACCTGGATTTGGGTACAAACAAAACGTCTATGCATCAAGCGAAATATGAAATTTATTGGTTTAAACAGGGCGATAGTAGTTACCTCCGCTATGACGTCGAAGACAATGAAATAAACACCGGTGTGTGGGTGTTGTATGCGTTGGTGGTGGTGGTGAAGTCTTTGATTTAGATCTCTCCGGGGAATTCACTGATATTTCGATATTATCTCTACAGCTCAATCTCATCTCCCAATGGTACTTTCGATTATAGCACATCGGACGAAATGGAAGAAATGATTGCACGATTCGGATTAGATTAGAGAACGGAAATGGATTATTGTAATGTTAAATAAACTTTTTAATGAGAAAGGTGATATTTATTTAATTAGAACAACGATAGACTTGATTTGATCTAATCAACATTCACACTACTTTTATTTAAAATGAAAAAAATTACTTCATCAGTGACTTGGTTGAGTTACGGTAATCAGGTGCTTTGAAATAATTCCTACGCGCATAAAATGTGCAGCGTTTTATCAGCTTATTGATGTTTTGTCAACTTTAAGGGGCCGACCTTCTTCCAAAAATTGACAATATGTAATCCAACATATAATATGCAGCCCCATTTAATGACTCGGTTGATAATATCTTAGTTTCGTATTTCAGCTCTAAACGCATCATGAGAAGAATATTAATTGCTGCGTGTTAAAATTAACATTATTGCTGTTTGATGTTTTGTGTCTTCCATAAATATACATGCTGATGCGTATTTTATAAAAGATGTCTTTGACATTGATAATTGTGTGTACCATATTAATGATTGTACACTTGTATGATTGTACACTTGTATGTTTGTACACTTGTATGATTGTACACTTGTATGATTGTACACTTGTATGATTGTACACTTGTATGATTGTACACTTGTATGATTGTACACTTGTATGATTGTACACTTGTATGATTGTACACTTGTATGATTGTTTATTTCAATTATTTGTTTTAGAGGGCCACCTTTCTGTTTTCAATGTCGGTGGCTATATTACTCAATGCATCACTTTCAGTAGATAAAATCATCAATATATTTATCTCATTATTACAGTTCATCAAAGGTAGATTTTTGTCAAAATATTAGGGATGTAAATGATTAACCGGTTAACCGTTCGAACATGCTGTTATCGGCTAGTAACATTACTAACCCGTTAATCTTTTTTTTAATGAAAACATCTTCTTTTCATTTTCAAAAAAACGAAAACATCTCCCAAGATAAATGTTGTCACAAATCTACAAATAAATAATTTTGAAAGGTGTGAAACCGCGGCGTAAAGGGGCAAAATCGATAATCCGTAACTAACAGTTTGACATGAAATGTATGCGTTTGCTACAAATATTTAATGAAAAGGTCAGTTAATTATCGTTTACGACAGTCGTAAAACTCGTTTGGGTGTTCGAGAATTTAGGCATATTTAAATATACAGATGTTGCTATTGTGCTAAAGATTGCGTTTTAACAATCATGTAATCGAATAGAGTGTAACTGTCTTTTAAGTTAAATGTGATTTGGAATACTTCAATTTATCATATATCATGTTGTGGACTTTGAAATAAAAAGTATGTCTTGCAGGTCCACGTAACTTTTAGGAATAGTTATAATGCATTGTTTGTATGTCTGTGTGTCTGTGTGTCTGTGCGTCTGTGCGTCTGTGCGTCTGTGCGTCTGTGCGTCTGTGTGTATGTGTGTCTGTGTGTCTGTGTGTCTGTGTGTCTGTGTGTCAGTGTGTCTGTGTGTCTGTGTGTCTGTGTGTCTGTGTGTCTGTGTGTCTGTATGTCTGTATGTTAATTAACATGTCCTTTATCAAAATTATTAAATAGCTATTTTGATTTTTAAAAATAAGACTATCTACCTTTAAAATAAAAACTATGTATATAATACATGACGACAATGATACTGACAGAGAGAGGAGAGCAGTATTAGCCTAACTAGAGAACTATGTATATAATAACGACGACAATGATACTGAAAGAGAGAGGAGAGCAGTATTAGCCTAACTAGAGAACTATGTATATAATACATGACGACAATGATACTGACAGAGAGAGGAGAGCAGTATTAGCCTAACTAGAGAACTATGTATATAATAACGACGACAATGATACTGAAAGAGAGAGGAGAGCAGTATTAGCCTAACTAGAGAACTATGTGTATAATAACGACGACAATGATACTGAAAGAGAGAGGAGAGCAGTATTAGCCTAACTAGAGAACTATGTGTATAATAACGACGACAATGATACTAAAAGAGAGAGGAGAGCAGTATTAGCCTAACTAGAGAAGTATGTGTATAATAACGACGACAATGATACTGACAGAGAGAGGAGAGCAGTATTAGCCTAACTAGAGAACTATGTATATAATAACGACGACAATGATACTGAAAGAGAGAGGAGAGCAGTATTAGCCTCACTAGAGAACTATGTATATAATAACGACGACAATGATACTGACAGAGAGAGGAGAGCAGTATTAGCCTAACTAGAGAACTATGTATATAATAACGACGACAATGATACTGAAAGAGAGAGGAGAGCAGTATTATCCTAACTAGAGAACTATGTATATAATAACGACGACAATGATACTGAAAGAGAGAGGAGAGCAGTATTAGCCTAACTAGAGAACTATGTATATAATAACGACGACAATGATACTGAAAGAGAGAGGAGAGCAGTATTAGCCTAACTAGAGAACTATGTATATAATAACGACGACAATGATACTGAAAGAGAGAGGAGAGCAGTATTATCCTAACTAGAGAACTATGTATATAATACATGACGACAATGCTACTGAAAGAGAGAGGAGAGCAGTATTAGCCTAACTAGAGAACTATGTATATAATACATGACGACAATGCTACTGAAAGAGAGAGGAGAGCAGTATTAGCCTAACTAGAGAACTATGTATATAATACATGACGACAATGATACTGAAAGAGAGAGGAGAGCAGTATTAGCCTAACTAGAGAACTATGTGTATAATAACGACGACAATGATACTGAAAGAGAGAGGAGAGCAGTATTAGCCTAACTAGAGAACTATGTGTATAATAACGACGACAATGATACTGAAAGAGAGAGGAGAGCAGTATTAGCCTAACTAGAGAACTATGTGTATAATAACGACGACAATGATACTGAAAGAGAGAGGAGAGCAGTATTAGCCTAACTAGAGAACTATGTGTATAATAACGACGACAATGATACTGAAAGAGAGAGGAGAGCAGTATTAGCCTAACTAGAGAACTATGTGTATAATAACGACGACAATGATACTGAAAGAGAGAGGAGAGCAGTATTAGCCTAACTAGAGAACTATGTGTATAATAACGACGACAATGATACTGAAAGAGAGAGGAGAGCAGTATTAGCCTAACTAGAGAACTATGTATATAATAACGACGACAATGATACTGAAAGAGAGAGGAGAGCAGTATTATCCTAACTAGAGAACTATGTATATAATAACGACGACAATGATACTGAAAGAGAGAGGAGAGCAGTATTAGCCTAACTAGAGAACTATGTGTATAATAACGACGACAATGATACTGAAAGAGAGAGGAGAGCAGTATTATCCTAACTAGAGAACTATGTGTATAATAACGACGACAATGATACTGAAAGAGAGAGGAGAGCAGTATTATCCTAACTAGAGAACTATGTATATAATAACGACGACAATGATACTGAAAGAGAGAGGAGAGCAGTATTAGCCTAACTAGAGAACTATGTATATAATAACGACGACAATGATACTGAAAGAGAGAGGAGAGCAGTATTATCCTAACTGGAGAACTATGTATATAATAACGACGACAATGATACTGAAAGAGAGAGGAGAGCAGTATTAGCCTAACTAGAGAACTATGTATATAATAACGACGACAATGATACTGAAAGAGAGAGGAGAGCAGTATTAGCCTAACTAGAGAACTATGTATATTATAACGACGACAATGATACTGAAAGAGAGAGGAGAGCAGTATTAGCCTAACTGGAGAACACAGATAATAGTCTGTGGCAGTTGGTACCATACTGGTGTAACAGCGGAAACCGGTTTCTGATTTATTGGACACAAAATTTGTAATCTGAATCAGGGGCCGTATATGAACGGGACCGGCAACTAAACTTTGACGCTGAAAATATAGTGTGTTCCAGTCTGCATACAAATCAGTTACGGCAAACAGTTGCGAACGTTTTGTATTGTATCTCTTGCCCACCGTATCACATTGACTGCACACAGGGAACCAAATTGTAAAACGTTTCGAAACGTTAGCCGCAAATAGCTTTACTGAACGCAGGGCTGCGAGTCGATGAATTTATACTTGATGAAAATTGCCTGGAAACTAAACGGTGAACATAAAATAGTTACAGGAAGTTGAGTGACTCAGTTATTCACGTTGTATAGCCTGCATAGCTATCAATGGAACACATACACTGGTTCATCAATTCCAGCTTCGTAATTGCTTAGTTTCCTCATCATTCAATGCAACCAACTCCAAAAATAGTAAACTTTCTTTAAATAGCTGTTGTTACTCTGAGTACGTTTTTCACATAATCTTCAGTGCAGTTTAATATGGTTTACAAACACTTGTCTGTTTTTAATTGGATTGTCAAGCCTTGTCGCTTGTTGATAAACTTGTGACTGTTATATGCGTCTGTTGCTTGGTTTGTGTTCCTGCATTATCGAATCTTGAAAATTACATTTTGCTTGACGTCATTTGTTTCAGAAATACTTCTTGATAAAAAGATAAATATTAATCTGGAAATGGCGTGAGGAATGGAAACGACATGAAATATGTGTGGTGGGAAAAGTATTGAAGCTGTTGGTATCCAAAATATAAACGTATACGTGTGTGTCTTATGATCCGTTTGCTCTTGTAAAAGTTTACATTTATGTATTGTTCATGCCCACTTGTGCTTTTGGGATGGCTGTACGCTTTGTAATGTGACACATTCTGTTCGAATTCTTCATTCGGTTTAGCACAAATTTGACAAAATTAATGAAATCATGATTTAGATGTTTTGCTTTAATTATCTTAGTTGTCCCATATACTTTCTACAGCATGACAGGTTTTTGAATAATTTATGCAATAATTGCTAACAATTGTCATTTCCTCTGCAAGTTAAGTGTTACTCAGACTTTCTGGTGTTGCATTAAATTTTGTAAAATGTGAGACTGATTAGTCGAACGAGAATAAGTCGACACATTTTTCGACCTAACAATATTACTTACAATTTATTGATACCGTATTTTTGGAGCATTTACAAAGGTAATCTCAACTGATATCAAGTATGCCTCTTGTGACTTTAAGCGTGTGAAGAGAGCAACATATTGTTTTTCGGTGCAGCCGTACTAACATGGTTTTGCTATTTGCATATTAGTGTTGTGTAAACCAATCAAATCTTACGTTAACCACAAAGTCAATTTCTGTTCAATCGAACAACATTTGTAACCTTTACGCGGATTGGTTTACCTTTTGATAAATGGTACGTTACCTTACTGAAATCCACTCAATTACGGTGAATTTACCGAAATCTATTTTGGGTATTGAGTGACCAGCAATCGTAACATCTCGGCATTTTTTTATGTTGCACAAAAAATCTTAACCTTCAAATTGCGCCGACCATCATTTTTTTCAAGATATTTCTTGTTTTATATGCAGAGTTTGTCATCCTTTAAAAATAAAGTATTCAGTTTGATTCACAAGTGGCGTTTCGATCGAGATTTAGTTTTATCATTCAATGTTGAAAATGAGGAATAAAGGTAAATACAATGTACAATGTGTAGCTTTTGTTTGACTGGTATCGATGTCGAATGTTAACTTTTTAAACGGTTTATAGTACATCGACCATACATGAACACCTTGTGACAATATGTCATATATGGTCATACAAGATCTACAATTTCCATGCAAGTATTCGAAACTGTGAATTCGAAACTACATTGTAGACTGCTTGAAATGCATATCGAACTAAGCCGTCACAAAATGTCACCAATGGTTATTAACAGTTTTACAATATATTCACATTTAGAAATAAAACATTGAGCTTGCAAAGATCTTTATGAGCCTGTTACGTCAAGTATATCTACAGTAAAACTTCACTTAAAGACCACCTCAATAATAAGACCACTTCAATATCACGACCATACTTTTCAAGTCCATTTTGACTGTTCCACACTTTATTAAACATTAATATTAAGGCCATCTCAATATTAAGACCAGTTTTCAATGGTCCCAATGGTGGTCTTATGATTGAGGTTTTGCAGTACTCTACCAAACTATTGTATCAATACGTTAGGATACCCGCATATATTCTCCTTATGTCTCCTTTTTAAAGGTCGTGAAACTCAGTGATAGTTTTTTAGGGAAGGACATGAGTTTTTGTCCAATACTTTATTAAAAATACTTTTAAAGTAATCACATGTTCTGTTTGACATTGTAACAATCAAAAAGAGCACATACAATACCGGTATGATTAAACTGAACTAGATTCTACTTTTCTTCAGAAAACTAGGACTGTTTGCAGAGCTCCGAACATGGCGTCTGTATACTGTGTATTCATCAAATCAGTACAACAAAAGCAAAGCTCCTTGAAAGAAACTTGTCAGAATTTTATCGTTTCTGTAGCCGACGTTATTTTTATCTCGCCACTTTAATGGACCTGCCTATATGGGTAATGTTGAAACTAATGGAAACTGTCAATGGTTTAAGCTTAGATATAACTGTAGAAACGCTTACATGTCAACCATCATAAACAAGAAATTTCCTCTACCAAATTGTGTTGTCGGGAAAACAAGTTTATTATTGTGTCATTAGCAACAGCTTGAAATACTTTTGTATTTTGGTTTCAGTAAAGTTTTTGTGTTTCCGTAAAAAATTACTTAAACCTAATTATTGTACATGTGTACTTAAAGTTTGAGAGTGTACCCAAGATTGGTACATTAAAGATTTGCTGTTTTTGGCGTGCTGAAGAATATTCCATATTGGTGTATTGAAGAATATTCCATTTTGGTGTATTGAAGAATATTCCATTTTGGTGTATTGAAGAATATTCCATATTGGTGTATTGAAGAATATTCCATATTGGTGTACTTAAGAATATTCCATTTTGGTGTACTGAAAATTATTCAATATTGGTGTATTGAAGAATATTCCGTTTTGGTGTATTGAAGAATATTCCATATTGGTGTATTGAAGAATATTCCATTTTGGTGTACTGAAGAATATTCCATATTGGTGTATTGAAGAATATTCCATTTTGATGTATTGAAGAATATTCCATCTTGGTGTATTGAAGAATATTCCATTTTGGTGTACTGAAGAATATTCCATGTTGGTGTATTGAAGAATATTCCATATTGGCGTACTGAAGAATATTCCATATTGGCGTATTGAAGAATATTCCATATTGGCGTACTGAAGAATATTCCATATTGGTGTATTGAAGAATATTCCATATTGGCGTACTGAAGAATATTCCATATTGGTGTACTGAAGAATATTACATATTGGTGTTTTGAAGAATATTCCATATTGGTGTAGTAAAGAATATTCCATTTTGGTGTATTGAAGAATATTTCATGTTTGGTGTATTAAAGAAAGTCAATTGTTGTGTATTGAAGACTATACCATGTTTAGTGCATTGAAGAATAGTCCGTGTATGGTGCATTGAAGAATAATCCGCGTATAGTGTATTGGAGACTATTCCGTGTTTGGTGGATTGAGGAATATTCCATATTTGGTATATTGAAGAATATGTCGTGTTTGGTGTATTGAAGAATATTCTTTGTGGGTGTATTGAAGAATGGTCGGAAGTTTGGTGTTTCGAACCACCAGATTTTCAAATGGGCATTCCTTTCTTGAGTTTCCGTCTGTACATATCTGATAACACTGAAAATTGAAAATCATGTGAACGCAGTACACTGTATCCTCTTCCTGTTATGAATATTACAGCAGGGAGCTTTCTGTTTTTTTAATGATAAAATAATAAACATGTTATTACATGCCGACATGACAGGTCATGGCAACAGAAGCTCAGAGGGGGGAGCAAAATAACCACATATGTGTACAAACTGTCTGACCTAAATACATGTCTATATACAGTGATCGATGACATGTTATCCAATGCATTTAGCTCGAGCATCGATGTATTACATCGATTATTTCTGAATAAATTGAACACTTTGTCTATCTTAATTTGATATTTTGCAATTAACGATATTCGATTTAGATCTGGATTTGATATACATGTACATGTAGTCCTATAACTATTCAAATGTGTCAACTTCGGTTATCTTCCTCGTTTCCAAACTTTATCCCAAATATGTTAAGTGGGATCATATCGACATACGTAGCAGGCAAGTTCATGACACCCTGACTATTGATGGCTGCAAAGTGGGAACTTGTCACGGCAGCTGTACATGAGCGTGTATTGTCGAAATAAAACTTACTGATTAACTGTTTGGTTGATGTATAGGTTGTTCTTTAATAAACTTGTAATATATCTTCTATAGAGCAAAGTTTGTAAATTCAAACCTTTTAATATTTCTGTACAAGATAATCCTTTACTGAGTTGTACAAGATAATCCTTCACTGAGTCGTACAAGATAATCCTTCACTCCTCCCCCTTCCAGCATTTGAGGCTCAACCACCGTGGGCCGTCAAACACCGCTGCCACCATTAAAGTAAATCAAGGGGGAAAAGTTCGCCCAATGTGGGCTCGAACCCACGACCCCCTAAACACCAGTACGGCGCTCTATCGGCTGAGCTAACCAGGCGGCCGTCTTACCCCACACCACTACACTCCTCCCACTTCCGGCATTTGAGGCTCAACCACCGTGGGCCGTCAAACACCGCTGCCACCATTTAAGTAAATCAAGTGGGAAAAGTTCGCCCAATGTGGGCTCGAACCCACGACCCCCTAAACACTAGTACGGCGCTCTATCGGCTGAGCTAACCGGGCGGCCGTCTAACCCCACACCACTACACTTGCAATAAGTGTGATGCTTTCTTTAATACTGGATGCCACACAGTTCACTCATCGTCTACGATTGGTCTTACATATATTCCTGGTTTATATATCGTAATCTTGAAAGTTCAATCCACAAGCTAGTGATGAGGTTCCTGATACACATCCATGGTAAGTTAAGTTGTAGCTGAACATGATTGCATCGTAGTAACCTTAAGTTACTGTGTGCGTGTCTCTATAAATACAACAGTACACACAGGGGTTCCATTAGGTGTTGAATCTCGAGGCTCATTTGAAAAATATTTTTTGACCAGATTTTACCATTTTATAGCGAAATTACCTATAATTTAGAGAAAAATTTACCCTTCAGTCTGTATCCTTAGGGTAAAAATGTGGCTTTCTGGAAATGCCAGGGGTTAAAGGGTCACCTCCCGGATTTATGAACTGAAATCTTAACCCTATTATAAGTTTTAACCCAACCGTATTATTGGTTATATTTACATCATTAGTATTACCCATATACTTTTAACTTCGATAACAATCGTCCTTGTGAAATCCGGGACCAATTTACATATACATATTGGCCCCATGTGATAATGAATCGAACGCTCAAATTCACGAATATCCAGATATCTATATACCGGTAGACAATATAGTGCATCTGTTTGTTTGATCACGCTTATAGCTATACAGACGACGGATTTACGTCAGCATTTTAAGTTCGTAGGTTTTTGCGATGCATTGCGTTTTCTTGCTCTGTATTTGGCTAATTTTGGACAAAAACAGTGAGGCCCTTGAATGCGAGACACCCCTCCTGATCAAGGATTCAATTATGGATCACCCTATTTTACCAAAATATCATGGGTCCGGACTCCTTTCCCCCTCGTTTGCATCGGTGCATGTATAATAAAAGGTATGCCATTCCCTCTACCAGCAATCTAGCTCTGCATCAACAGGCTGAATTTTCGTCCATTACTTTTTTTCTGTGTATGTCGTATAGTATATTAAGACGTTACTTTCGGTCATTCATTGTCCTTTCCGCTCATAATGGAACGTAAGGGTAAGCTTAAAGGTATTCCGAATATCGTTACCACGCACGCGCACTTAGCGAATTCCAGCGAGAAGTTACTTTCTGCAATTGAAAATAAACAACACCGGCGGTTTCACCTGAAAAAGAGACATTTCAGAAGAGTGTCAAGATGGTAATTATTATAAATAGTAATGGTTGATGTTTAACTGAATGGTAGCGTTCGAAAAATTAGTTAGTATTTGTACAGCGTTAAATATTCCATGAGAAGATTACTTACAAACAAAAGTGGGTGGGGTAATGCGTATCCGTCTGATCTGTTATTTGCTGGAGACGACACTGCCTAAATGATTGGTTTAATACATTATTCCATAGGAGGAATATATGCTTATTTATGCGCAGTCACTTGGGATTGAGTCCAAATATAGGGCAATGTGAACGGCATGTTAAGTTTTTGTCTAGACGCCGTTTGTATCCATTTAGCGGTTTCCAGTCAACTCGTACCGTAGTCAACTCGTACGTCGGTCAACTCGTACCGTTTTTGGTCAGCTCGTACCGTAGTTAACTCGTACCTTCATTGTTTAACAGTTAGTATTAACAGTTATTCATTATATAATTAAGTGTTACTGTATTTACCTGTATTCGGTGGACAATTTTGAACAGTATAACTATACTGGTAATGTTTGTCAGTACTACAGTATGCGGCAGCTAATACCAGTTGGTCAACTCGTACCTTCGGTAAAACAAGTCATATTCAAGTCATACAAACACTTATTAATAGAGTTATGATTAAAAGTAAGCTTTTCCTGTATTGTGTGGCTCATTTGTGACCAGTGTAAACATATCAAACTTTCACAGCACCGTTAATCATTACTTAACAGACGGCATATAACGCCTGTTGGTCAACTCGTACCTTCGTAATTCAAGTCATTTTTTATGCTAATTAATATCCCTTTTTATATTAATGTATAATGTACACATTTCTTGGAAAAAACGATCTTCATAACGATAAAGTATACAAATAAATGCACCAGTTGATGTATTGATGAGTATCATTTTCCTAGGCTTCCTCTGGCAAAATGTTCACAATAACTGATGTCAATCCTAAATGATACCTGAAAAAAGCACTAAAATATTTAATAGTATACATAATTAAAGTTATATAAGGTACGAGTTGACCAAATATTAAGGTAGGAGTTGACCAAAACAGGTAAAAATTGACAAAGGTACGAGTTAAATTGACAAAGGTAGGAGTTAACTACGGTACGAGCTGACCATGGTACGAGTTGACCAAACACGGTACGAGTTGACCACGGTACGAGTTGACCAAACACGGTACGGGTTGACCGACGTACGAGTTGACTCCGGTACGAGTTACCCATTTAGCGGGTGGCACGATTTACCCAAATACAGTCTAATTTGTCCAAAAACGGTTATTTTATATGGAAATATATGTTTTTAAATGGTTAAATGGAAGGTAATGAAGTAGTATAAAATAAAAATAATAAGCAATATTTATTTTTTCACTTGGATCCATAACTCAGGTACATTTATTGTAAAATATGGGTAAATTCATAAAAGGAAGATTCCAGTACTTTTTTAAGTAAAATGTTGTTATAACTTTCCAGTTGGCAGTGACGTTATTTGTTAATGTTTTCACCCATTTCATTTTAATAGATATTATGTAACCATTTAGTTTATCTCCTTTTTTTAATTTTTTGCTTTTTATTATCCCAAATAAAACTATAAATGAGCTTGTTAAATTCTTGAACAACATGTTTAGGGACAACTAAGGAATTTAGAGCATAGGAAATATTTGGGATTAGTAAATTTTATTATTAGTTTTTCCATAAATGGTTAATTGTCATTTTATTTCAATTTTGGTATATTTGAAGAGTATTTGGGTATATTAGGGTAAGTCGTGCTGCCGCAGATATATGTGTTGAAAATGTCAAAATATACTTGTGACAAGTTGTGGGAACGGTATTTTGGGCTAACAATTATATCATTTCACTGATTGAAAGGTCAAATTCCTTGAATATTGCTTGTTATGGATATAAGTGTTCAACCTCGCCTTCATATATGCCGTGCCTATGATTACTGACCTGAAAACCTGAACTGGCATTCTTGGATAATTGAAGTCCCATAATTATACACAATGAAACTCATTTAGCTATTATCTAGGAGTCAGTATAACTAAATGACATTTGGGTAAATGATTGATTACGATGCAATTATACCCCCAATAATATTCATGTAACTAAAGAGGATAAATTTGAAGATGCAGTCATTGTGAAAAATGAAATATTTGCAAAGAAATTTGCCAATTTGGGAAAACTTTAATCACTTCAACTCCAATGTTGGAAATTTCGTAGTTAAAAGAACTGACTTTTCATATCTAAATTGTATATACCAGGTCACTCCAGTAGGCAATTTTTCATAGGTGCTTCTGATTGGGAATTTTTTTTCTGATTGGGAAAAACCCCGTTGGAACTATAGAAAAAGACCTGACATACTATATTCTAGTGTTTCATAATCGGACCCAAATCACTATCGATAATCGAATTGGCAGAACACTATCAATTGATTATAATCGAAACGTAAATACTTATTCACTCTCACACGATATATGTGTATAACTAACATTTCTATTCATTTTTTATTCTCTGTTTCTTATCACATAACAAATAAACAATAAAAACACTTTTGTTTTCTCTTTATTGATAAGAATCATACACAGTGCATACACCAACTAATTTCACTGAACTGGCCCTACAGAAAATATGAAAATAAATGTAAATTACACACCATGTTGCAAATTTAGAAATTACAACAGTGGTACGTGTTTATGAAATTATAATAAAATTCTTAATAAAATTGTTTATGTTGTCAACCATGCAAATCTAACTAGTACAACCTTTTTGGGGGCGATTATTTGTGTACTGTTTCGTTCACAGTTTACACGTGACATTCTCCATATCCAGAGTTTTCTTTGATGGAGGACCTTCCTTGATTTTTTGGAACCTGAAATATTTCCAAACATTTGATCTAGTGGCCCCAGGATACGGGTAAAATGTAAGCTACGAATCGTCATCCTGCTTCTCCGCCATTATTTTGACAACCGGCAGTGTTAAGTAACGGAAAGTAGCGAAAAGAAAAATGAGCAGAAAGAGGCCAAAGACGAGCATTATTGTCTTAGCGATGATAGATATCTCAGCTCAACAACCTGGCCGGTTTTTATCAGTCAAGTCCGACTGTTGGATGGGTATTCGCCATGACTGTATATAGTGGAACCTTCAAAAACCTTCTAGTCAAGACCCACTGGCCTAATTTTGATATAACTTTGCACAACTGTTCCTTGGGTGACCCTGAATCAAGACAGTTCACATGTTTTGAATTCGTCAAAAGTACATAGTGAAAAACTTAAAAAATCTTCATTATAGTAAATAAAACTACTGACCCAATTTCAAACTTGACACATATGTTTTATTTGTGACCCTCTAACAAGATTGTTCAAATTAATTTGATTTAAACAAAACACAGCCACCAGGGTCAGGGTCACTTTCCTGATTTGTGTAAACTATAGTTATAGTGAATCGCAAATCAGTATAAACAAATCACAAATCAATCCACGAAAACACAATGGAAACAATATATTATCTTAAACACTTAATCATTTCTGAAAATAAATTTTACAAATAACCTAATTAAATCTGTATTTAAATAAAATTCACTTTCAATCATGCCAACCACTCACCGCCATATATATTTGTTTGTACGAAATACCAGTGTAAAGGTCAAACGTCGTATTTTGTAATTTCTACTTTAAACATGGTTGAACAATTTGGGGTGATTTGCTAGCACAATCAATAAGTAAAATGATGATCAAGTTACTTTGTGACAGTTCGAAACTGTGTGATTCAAAATTGCAATTTAAGCAAAGGTGCTTAATAAACTAACACATATCATAGAAAAAGATGTATATTGTTGGAATATTATTTGTCTGCAAAAACGACAATTTCCTCTGGAAGAACTAAAACAGGCTTAAGCTTAACACTACGATTTTAACAAATGTGCCACGAAAACTAGCATAGTAATGGGACATTTTCGGTACCACCGGTGTTCAGTGTGCAAAGGTATTCAGTGCCATGAGTATACGCCTTCAGACTTAAGTGTATTTTACAAACATCTTTTTTGTCACTTTTGACGGAAATACCGAAGTATTTCCACACGTTTGACGTGAACTTGGCAGGGGGATTCATGTATGCAGAAGAAATGACGATACATGCAGTCAACAAAATTTAGGCATTGGTTTCGAATTTGAAAAAACAACAACTTATTTTGTGCGTCAAACAATTATCAATGTTATCTAATTAATGTTCAAATTAATTTTAGTATTTATTAGTTCGTGAAATATTAGCTATTTCGAGATTCGTTTGCATCGAAACTAGGCTTCAGCTAGTCATACATGTGCCACGTTACCTACTTTCGGTTTTGTTGTCAATACATACCAATGTGTTTAATGTTTCTAGAATTATCTATCAATGAAAATGAATTGGTAAACGTGAATTATTTTGTCATAAAGTATTTAATGTGTTAAGATAATATGATTCACGAATCGACGATCTTATAGTGGACGAATCTGGTACTCAGATTGCTGGCCTTGTACCTTGAGTGCTCAGATACTCGTTACAGCCCTAATATTTAACATCAATATTAAGTCCACCTCAATATTAAGACCAGTTTTCAATGGTCCCAAGGGTGGTCTTATTATTGAGGTTTTACTGTAAATGTAAAAAGTATAACACAGAGCTAATTAACAGTGTTGGTATAATGTATAGGATATTGATACATTAATGTTGCAAATAATAATTCTCAGTCAGAATCAAAATGTCTAAAACATTGCCTTAAATTCAAAACAAAGCGTTTTTGATGGCAAAGGCGTTTGCTATAAATCTGTTGTTGCTTGATGATGTCATATTGACCATTACCCTTGTCTGACTGAAAATAGGAGTTACACACACTAAGATTGAAATGTGAATTAAATATGTTTGGCTGGCAAAGTCATTACCAAGTCTTGTTTGAATACTGTCGGCATGCTCCTGTCTAGGGCTGTCTTTCTACTTTTGGGAAATGGGGCTGTGAGAAAGGGGAATTTTGCATTGTTTTTTTTAATTAATAAGGGGAATTTTTTCCAAGATTCCAAAATGTGTCTTAAAGTAAAGAGCTCTATTTCTCATGTTTGAGAGTATTTTTGATCAGACAAACACAAATTTATTTTTGGTGATTCTGGAGGTGAATTTTGACCAAAAGTTGGGGAAAATATATATTCTTCTGTCTAGGGAATGGGTCTATTCCCCAAAAATCATCAGAAGACAGCCCTGCTGTCAAGTGTTCTATGGAGAAGTTTTGATTCTATTTTTAATACAATATTTCTGGATGTAATTTTGCATCTGATCTTTGAGTCTCTTTCATAAAATGATATATAATGAACTTCATTTTTTAAACAGTTTTCCTTGATCTGTTTTCAGTTTTGTTAACTCTACTCTGATCAGTGATTCAAGTATAATGATTTCATTCATGTTCAGGCATAATTCTAGCAAGCAATTAATGCAATTTCTCTCGTCTTAATCTCATTGAAAATGCATAAATGCGATAGAATTGCGCTGGCTCGCAGTTTGTGTATTTTGTGCCTTTTCACTAATTTAATGTCTTTCGCTCAATTGTTTTTAAGCGTTTGTGCATCCCGGAAGACATCGTCTGCAATTCTATATTGTTCTTTGATCTTGTTTAAAAGAAGTTTCTTGTGTTTCTACATGTAATCTGAAAAGGTGATGCAGTTTTATATTTTGATTATGAATCATGATTTTTACATTCATAGATGCTCTCACGCCAAAAGCCGGCCATTGGGCCTGGCTCGACCACACCAGCTAAAGAAAATAAGAAGAAAAAGAAGTTGCCGAAAGTTGAAGAATTCCTTGATAACAGAGATTACACGGGAGCTATCACTTTGTTAGAAGTATGTTGTATATATGTTATTGTGAAGTATTATTTCCTTGCAACAGCTATCTGTCACATTTTGCTTTGTGATATTCTTATTGCCTGCCATGGGTATGATTGTTACACTACGCTTTGTGTACTAGTCAAATTGATGCTTTGGAGCCATTCCCCCCTCGCCTTTTGTCATTATTTATTTGATTGACATCGTTGTTGATGAGATTATATTCTTATTTTGTTAAATTCAAGATTTGCTGAGCTGGGCATTGTATTATCCAGTGATTTTTTTTGTTTAATTTTACGAATTTCGGCTGATTCCCCTAGCAAAAATACCTCCATTTTTCCCAAACAGGTGTCTTTTTTCCCCAAGAAGTAAAAAAAAATGAAGATAAAAAGTTAAATGACTTTTTTTACCATCCTGAAAAGAGCCCTTTGAGATAAAAGAGGTAAAAATAATAATATATATATATTCAGCAAAAGCAGGAAATTAAAACTTTTATAAGTAAAATAACCGTGCTCTTTTTTCCCCAAATTTGGGTCTTATCGCGCAGAGGGCCACTCTTGAAAAGTTGCACTGTGCTGTGCTATAATTAGTTGAAAATTTATACATTTTTATTTTTGTAAAAAGCGTTTCCATTATAACTATTTCTTAAAATTTATTAGTTCAGAGTGATTTATGTTTGATAATTTAGTATTCAAATAACTGAGTTACTATTTATTCGCTTATAGAATTTCATGTGTGGATAAATTCTTGTTTTCCATATCATGTATTATGACATTTTAAAATGAGTTTTCCTGTACCTTTGTAGTTCAACAGAAACAGTGGAAAAGGGGACCAGGACACAGATCTTTGGATCGCATATTGTGCTTTCCATTTAGCGGACTACAAAAGGGCCATGGAGGTATGGCGAAAATGTTTATCATTTATAATCTGTAAAAAGATGCTTTACCTAATTTTAATTAATTGGTATAATTGATACTTAAATTGAAGAATTTGAATGGCACTGGTATGATGTCATTCTGAAAGACATTTAGTATTCCAATTATATGTAGATAGTATCATATAATTGATCGTTGATTCAAAGTAACATTATGCTCATTTTTTTTTATTTGTTTACCTAAACAAACATGGATAATATATTACCTATAGTTAAAACATCAATAAACATGCATTAACAAAGAATGAACTCATAATGTGTTGTATTTGGTAAAAAAAGATGTTTGTACATCATAAAAAATCCAGTTCTTTAACAATCGGGCTATTTTACAAGTTCTGTCTGTTTGTAATATGGTAAAAAAAGATGTTTTCAATCGATGATACATTACAATGGTTCTTATTAGAGATGTTTAACCAAGCCTAACAACAATACTGGATGATGACAATTCAAACATTTTATGTTCAGATGAGCCAGATACATCTTTAAAAGCAACATATTTTACCATGTATTTGACAATTATGACTGGTTCATAATTTTGATTGTTGTAAATACTATATGTATGATTTCCATTACAGGAATATCAAAGAATAGTTACCAAAGGGAATTGTCATCCAGATGTATTTGTGAATCTTGGTTGTACTTACTTTTTTCTCGGCATGTACCCAGAATCTGACGATGCTGCACAGGAAGGTATTTCTCACAGAACTGCTCATATCTTATTTATTTCCTTAGCAGATAAACTAATAAATGTCTTGCAAGAAGTCAATGGAGCTTCTGATGTTTGTGTGCATTTTGTAACTTTTTTCTCGGCAAAATAATGTCGACTTAATTGGATTTAATGCAGTAAAGCGAATGAGGTACTTACTTATCATTATTGATTTTCACACTGTGTGTATACTTGATGTAGTCATTCTCTCGTAGCTTTGTAACATGGAATTTCACCGACAGATTATAACTAAATTATCTATCTTACAATGTAGGCCTTGGGATGATAATAAATGTAACTATTATCTGTTTTAAACCTGATGCCCAGGGAATGCTCAGTTTCTTGTCTTACCAATGTTTTAATGTAATGTGTTTTAATGAATGGTGTAAGAATATTGGTGCAATCTTTAAGTTCTGTCTGTTTGACTAGTGGCTAAATGTTGGATACTAGACCACGTTTTAGATAGAGAATCAGTTGCACAGTTTGTTGTCAATTAGCTTTGCAGTATCTTGGCATGCTTCAGGCATTTGTTAGAATGACAGATTTTAGGATTCAGTCGAATAAATGAATGATACAATATGGTTAGTGTACGACCTTGTCCTGACAATTTTAAGTTGTTCTCTTTACTTACTTTACCAGTAAAGATTATTGTATTGCAAGTATATATCAATGGTTAATTATTGGATATTTCTGTTACTGGGCTCCGAGTAGTCTTAAACTTCAGTTTATAGCTTTCTTGTGTTGAAACAGAATCTCATGATGGTTTCAAATATAATCGAGTTAAGTAGAAATTTAAAGAGAATACTTTGCAGACAGCGAGAACATCATATAGCAGATCAACGAGTTAATTTGAAAACCCAGTTTGACTGCATTGTTGAATAGTTGTGACAATAGCCAGCAGCTGATTTATGGTATCATAAACTTTCTCTTTACTTCCTGATCTTGTATTAGATCACTCGAGATAAATGCTTGATTGAATTACTGTTTTAGTTTTCATTATGGCGTGTAGTGTAAAAAAATCATGTTTTGAGGAACACCAAAAATCGGTCAGTGTCGCTACCGGGATTCAAACCGAGGTCTCCGGATTGTCAGTCCGTTATGCTAACCACTACACCAAAGCAACCTAACTTCATTTTCGTGTAAATTTAACTTATGGATTAAGGTTAACTACACTTTGGACGAAAGTTATTTTTGTACAGTGCTGAGTGCGGCACTCAAACACGATAAGTAGTCTCAATTCTCATAGTTACCTTACAATCTCAAATTAAATAGACCAAAAATGATAATCAGCACTGGTTTGACATTTTCATGCATTTTCCATACTTCAATGACCAATTATGGTAAATTTTGTGACTTGAGTGCTGAGTGTAAGTATCTGATATTATCCTGGGCCCAGGAGTCATGCACTCTGCCCCTGTCTTATCTTAATAAGTGTAAGTATCTGATATTATCCTGGGCCCAGGAGTCATGCACCCTGCCCCTGTCTTATCTTACTGAGTGTAAGTATCTGATATTATCCTGGGCCCAGGAGTCATGCACCCTGCCCCTGTCTTATCTTACTGAGTGTAAGTATCTGATATCATCCTGGGCCCAGCAGTCATGCACCCTGCCCCTGTCTTATCTTACTGAGTGTAAGTATCTGATATCATCCTGGGCCCAGCAGTCATGCACCCTGCCCCTGTCTTATCTTACTGAGTGTAAGTATCTGATATCATCCCGGGCCCAGCAGTCATGCACCCTGCCCCTGTCTTATGTTACTGAGTGTAAGTATCTGATATCATCCTGGGCCCAGGAGTCATGCACCCTGCCCCTGTCTTATCTTACTGAGTGTAAGTATCTGATATCATCCTGGGCCCAGCAGTCATGCACCCTGCCCCTGTCTTATGTTACTGAGTGTTAGTATCTGATATCATCCTGGGCCCAGGAGTCATGCACCCTGCCCCTGTCTTATCTTACTGAGTGTAAGTATCTGATATCATCCTGGGCCCAGGAGTCATGCACCCTGCCCCTGTCTTATCTTACTGAGTGTAAGTATCTGATATCATCCTGGGCCCAGGAGTCATGCACCCTGCCCCTGTCTTATCTTACTGAGTGTAAGTATCTGATATCATCCTGGGCCCAGGAGTCATGCACTCTGCCCCTGTCTTATCTTACTGAGTGTAAGTATCTGATATCATCCTGGGCCCAGGAGTCATGCACCCTGCCCCTGTCTTATGTTACTGAGTGTAAGTATCTGATATCATCCTGGGCCCAGGAGTCATGCACCCTGCCCCTGTCTTATCTTACTGAGTGTAAGTATCTGATATCATCCTGGGCCCAGGAGACATGCACCCTGCCCCTGTCTTATGTTACTGAGTGTAAGTATCTGATATTATCCTGGGCCCAGGAGTCATGCATCCTGCCCCTGTCTTATCTTAATAAGTGTAAGTATCTGATATTATCCTGGGCCCAGGAGTCATGCACCCTGCCCCTGTCTTATGTTACTGAGTGTAAGTATCTGATATCATCCTGGGCCCAGCAGTCATGCACCCTGCCCCTGTCTTATCTTACTGAGTGTAAGTATCTGATATCATCCTGGGCTCAGGAGTCATGCACCCTGCACCTGTCTTATCTTACTGAGTGTAAGTATCTGATATCATCCTGGGCCCAGCAGTCATGCACCCTGCCCCTGTCTTATCTTACTGAGTGTAAGTATCTGATATCATCCTGGGCCCAGGAGTCATGCACCCTGTCCCTGTCTTATCTTACTGAGTGTAAGTATCTGGTATCATCTTGGGCCCAGCAGTCATGCACCCTGTCCCTGTCTTATGTTACTGAGTGTAAGTATCTGATATCATCCTGGGCCCAGCAGTCATGCACCCTGTCCCTGTCTTATCTTACTGAGTGTAAGTATCTGGTATCATCTTGGGCCCAGCAGTCATGCACCCTGCCCCTGTCTTATCTTACTGAGTGTAAGTATCTGATATCATCCTGGGCCCAGCAGTCATGCACTCTGCCCCTGTCTTATCTTACTGAGTGTAAGTATCTGATATCATCCTGGGCCCAGCAGTCATGCACCCTGCCCCTGTCTTATCTTACTGAGTGTAAGTATCTGATATCATCCTGGGCCCAGGAGTCATGCACCCTGCCCCTGTCTTATCTTACTGAGTGTAAGTATCTGATATCATCCTGGGCCCAGGAGACATGCACTCTGCCCCTGTCTTATGTTACTGAGTGTAAGTATCTGATATCATCCTGGGCCCAGGAGTCATGCACCCTGCCCCTGTCTTATCTTACTGAGTGTAAGTATCTGATATCATCCTGGGCCCAGGAGACATGCACTCTGCCCCTGTCTTATCTTACTGAGTGTAAGTATCTGATATCATCCTGGGCCCAGGAGACATGCACTCTGCCCCTGTCTTATGTTACTGAGTGTAAGTATCTGATATCATCCTGGGCCCAGGAGTCATGCACCCTGCCCCTGTCTTATCTTACTGAGTGTAAGTATCTGATATCATCCTGGGCCCAGGAGTCATGCACCCTGCCCCTGTCTTATGTTACTGAGTGTAAGTATCTGATATTATCCTGGGCCCAGGAGTCATGCACCCTGCCCCTGTCTTATGTTACTGAGTGTAAGTATCTGATATCATCCTGGGCCTAGCAGTCGTGCACCCTGCCCCTGTCTTATCTTACTTAATGCATGAATATGAATTAAGTATAGCTAGTTGTTGAAAATCTCCCCAGTGTCTGAATGCTTGTTGTTATAGTGCCGTTAGATTGACTGCGAACAGGTATATGAAATTTCATGACCTATCCATGTCGGTTTTTAGGTAAAGAAATATACTATGTCATTTAGTCCTACATATTTTGTAAAAGATATTAATTAATATTTGAAATGACAAACTTGCATGCATTTATATTTGTACTGGAATTTATTTTATCATGTGGTAGCTCAGTTAACAAACCCATGCTCATGTTTCGCTATATATAATCCACCACCATCTATAAGCAAGAGTAATATAACATGTTTATTATAAATTTCATTAAAAAAAATTAAATCCTTTCATCCTAGAACTATATTTAAAATTGCATCACACCCATGTGGTAATTTAAACAGAAATTGAGTCAGTACATTTTTTATTTAAGAAACTTCAGTAATACAGTGTAGTAGTTTATATACAGTAGTTCTATGTATTCAAATATTCCACTAATATTTGTTTGTGTTTGTGTTGTTTTTGTTGTCCAAAATCAATTTGTTATCAAAAAAAGATGTATATAAGTGCTTCAAAGTGTTGCATGATAGCAATGTAATGATAAGCGTTTATTTTGCAAAAAAGGGGCCAGTTTGAAGCCCAGGTTACAAACTCGAGCAGTGAAGAGGCTTGAAATATATAAATGATTTGTTTGACATTGTATAAGATAGACGCTGTGTACATGTAGATCCCTGTTGTAGGTCTGAAGTTAGCGGGACTCACTATCGATACTCTACACAATGATCATTGTAAGAATACCTTTTTATTTATACATTTTACAACCTCAATTCCTGTTTGAATTACTTGTAGTTTGCGTGATTTGTTTCTCACCTTGACAACCGTACTCATCTAGAATTGCATGCAAGATTTTTGTGGAATGTTCACATTTTATCATAATTGTTCACTTACGAGGTGTTCATATCAGTGTAGCATACACTCACTTGTATATGTCACATTGGTTGATGTTGCTTAAGATGCAGTATATTGATGACTGGACAGTAAAACTCTGTTATAACAACCATTTGCTGGGCTTGAAAGCGGTCTTATTAGTTTTGTTAACATCGGTCTTTGAGTAGCTGTTACAACATTTGTTGGTTTTGTTTCAAACATACAGTTAAGCATATTCCAGTATCAATTCTCAGTCTTCCATTGTTTTGTGGGCCTGGTACTATATACATAGCCTTATCACATTGCTTTTATGGGGAGATATCAATATAGTCATTGTAACGATGGAAGTTGAGATAATTGAACATTTCTCATTTCATGACCATTTTTACTAAAACAGTTGTTTAGCTAAAAGCCTGTACATGTATTGGACGTGTAGATTGCCATCATTGCTTTGTCCATTCACAGCCTGAAAAATTGAATGTCAAAACTCCCATCTATCACTTGGTATATAGTTTTACAGATGATCTGTTATAATCAATCATGTTATATATGTTTTTCAAATAGACCTAATTTCGAATGTGATTTATGATTGATTACACTCATTGATGTACAATAATTGTTTGTTTTCACAATCTAAACACCAAGAAAGAACAGTTGTGTTGTATTAACACATATATAGCCATTGGTTGTGGTAGATTTTCACTGTAAAAAAGTATATAAATTCTGTCTTGTTTTAAATTTTGTTTCCCGTTGGAGAATTTTTTTTAATGTCAATGACATGAAAGCAATTAAGTTTTAATAATATGACTTTTGACCCAATGTAAAGGTTTTTATCCATGTGATGTAATTTATCAAGCCACCTTGATCCAAGTATATTTTATATATGCAAATATGAAATGAAAACAGATCTTAAACAATTTACAGTCCAGAATTCTATGTTGTATACTTATATAAAGTAATCAGTATTATGTAATCGTCATTCCTCTGCAGAAAAATGTTGCTGTGTTGTGTAATCAATTTCTTGATGTACTTTTTTACCTGAATTTAAATAAACACATTATCTCCTATGAAAGTCATGAATAACTTGTGAATTTTGTATTCAAATGAAATTGAACTTTCTGGAAAGAATGTAGAAAATCTCATTTCTTGGCATTTCCGTGTTTCCTGTATCATCTTACAATACTTCTCACTTCACTTGCTATTTGCATGAGCATGATTTACCTACACAATACAAAAACCTTCCTTCTTCTACTCTCGTCTTTTATTCTTGACCACTTGTGAAATACAAATACTTATAAACAAACAACTACTGTAAAATCTGTTTGTATTCTTACTCACTTACTTAGTCTATATGTTGAGTACATGTAATATACATACTGTATTTTTGCTAAATGTACAACGCCATTGAATATGCTTCTGTGTAAAAATAGGCGTTTCATCAAATTAAATGTTTCATGCTTCATGTTTCATATGAAATGCCCCACATTTAGATGCATCTTCCAATGATCAGGTCAAGGTCATTCCTTGTTCTGTATAACTAGATGTTTTGTTTGATGGGTCATACTCTCTCTAGGTTACTTGTCTGTTTGTGATGGAGAATGCGTTTTCTTCTACAAACATTCTTCTCTCTTAGAGTACGACTTCATCTCCATTTGTGCTGATTGAATATTCAGATTATGTGTAAGTGAAAAGGAGAAGTTTATTACTAATACAGTATTGTACTAACACACTATCATTTATATGAATTATAGTTGTATATGTTCACATATCACAATAATTGTATGAAATACAGACCTTGTTTTGAAAGATGGTAATTATTTATTACCATTGTTTAATTGATATTTATCTCATTCATCATGTTTTAGCTTTTCTATCTCATAAAAGAACAAATAAACAGTACAGTAAACTTCTATAATAAGACCCCCCTTGGGACTGCAGGGTTCCGGACCACAGGGTTCAGCTAGGTGATGAAACCCAAGGCTCATTTTGATAATCAGTAATTGTACTTGGCAATTATATGCAATATTCATGCCTATTTAATATTAATGTAAATGCATTTGTATGCTTTTCTGTCAAAACATACATTTGTGTGACAAATAGGTTCAAACTTTGCAGATGTTTCTCGTTATATATTCTGGAGTGTGATTTCTGATAAATATCGTCTCGTAGATACTCTTATAGAAAACTTTTAATATGGTTGAAATGCTGTGTGGCATAGTGTATATAAACAACTGGTTGTAGTGGCTAATACCCCTTTGGTTGCATGATTGTTAAATTAGAAAGTTAAGTTGTTATAAGATTCACTATGTAATATGAGATGGTTTATGAGTATTTAATTTCATTGCAGCCCCGTCTAGTCGGTTACAGAATCGTTTATTGTTTCACTTGTCACACAAATTTAACGATGAGAAGAGATTGATGGGATACCACGGACAGTTACAGGATATAATCGAGGATCAGTTGTCACTGGCGTCTATACATTATCTCAGATCTCACTATCAAGAAGCTATAGATATATACAAAAGAATTCTACTAGACAATAGGTAACATAACTTTGTATGTTTTTGAATTTGATTTCCCTTGCCTGTATAAATACAGGAATCATAATATTCTTCTTTTGTCTTCAATTCTGTGGAAATGTAAGAATGTATAGTAATAGGTTTGTGCCAGAGAGATCTCTATTCCCGTGATTAATGTTTCATTTTGTGGTTTAAGTATGAAATAAATTCAGAGTTCAGCACAATCTATTTATTGATGAACATTTTCAACAAGGTTTATAGATTTATAATTTTGTCATTTTTGCAGCAAACCTGATGATACAAATTGGTCAGTCATAAATTATTGTTTGAATTAGAATAAAAAAAAACCTCACAGAAAAATGTATTTCTAGAGGTGTACATATGTATAAAAAATTGTATTTGTGTGAATTCTCTCAGAGTACAGTAGAAACCAGATGCTGTAGGGGGCATCGCCAGTTCTATGTCTGATCCAATCTGTTGCTTTCAGGAATTCTTTTCCTAACTATGGACTTCGTTCATTTTTTTTCTAAGTACCGTGTACGTACTTATATTGGCAAGGTTTTATTTCAGAAATATTTGTTTTATTTGATCTTTTCTGATATTTCATGTCAGCAGTATAATTCTTTAGTCTTTTTGCCTTTTTCTAGCCGTCTTTCTGCCTTGTTTCATGCCAGTACTTGTGTGCAATACAATATTACAATACATACTTCTAAATGCCCTTTGTTCATAGCATAGATGTTTAAAGTGTTACATGCATACATGTGAACTCTCCCGAATTTTTTAAGTAAATATCGTAATTTTTGTTATGGGGTATTTTTTTAGTTCATACCCGACTGGTTTGTTGTAATTACTTGTCAAACTGATAATTGGAAGTATTAAAATCTGGATACCTGTCTGAAAATCGTATATACCACATTTTGGGGTTATAAAGATGCTTCCAATTATGGAATCAAGCGCTTGGTGACACTGATCAAACTACGACATGACCCTCGCTTCTCATGTTGTTTATTCAAGTTTCATGCACTTCGATTGTATTCAGACATGTCAATTGGCAATAAAATTGATAATTGGCGATTTTTTTTACAGGAATGACCCCAGATTACAAGTTAATTCTCAGAACATTGCTATTTACAGCTAACAAAATTTCAGTCACAAAAAATCTCCCTCTTTGAGTCTTAATCTCCCGCTTTTTGGGGTGCAATCTCCTGATTTGCATTCTGAAAAGGTTCACATGTATGTACATGTCACATTTATGCCTTGTGTACATAGACATCAAATGCTCTATCAAGATTAGTATCTCTCAGTCTCTATATAAATTAGTATTCTGTAACTTGTACAGCTGTTGCTTATAGGTAATAATGGAAGTATTGAGTAGTGTTTGGACACTAAGAACAAAAAATTGTGATGTGAAAGTTTTTATATCTTTCTTGATGAAATGAAATGTTATTTTATGATTGTTTTGTTAGTTTTACATGATGTATGGTGTATATATATATCATATAGATAATATTGATAATGTAAGTAATGCTCTTGCTTTGTCTGGACAGCTAGCATATTTAGGCATTTAGTCTGTCCTGGCTGTTTTGAAAAATAATGGCACATTTAAGGAGAAAATTTATGGGAATAGAGAGGACGTTATTACTTGGGTAAATTGGATCCTATTTGTGGTCTGAAGTGAGTCATGTGTGCTGGCAATTTTAGTTTGTCTCTGGCCTGGTAGTTGCATGATCATTTAAAATCTATACTCATCATTTGCATTATTTGGTGTCTTTTATTAAAGAGGAATGCTATGTTGTTTGCTTTTTAGACATTTTAGAAAATATTAACTCTGTGAAATAGTTATGAAGGTTCTCAATTTGAGTTCCATTTCCAAAATCCTTCAATAAGGCAGGAACGTGTTGAACCAGGAAGCATTCACTGAGAGCGATTTGTACAAACTGTAATAGGAAAAACTGGTTAGGTGAACCGGCCGCCGTATATAACTGAAATATTGTTGAGAAACGGCGTTAAACCTGATGAAACAAACAAACAAACTGTAATATCTTGCTGCACAATAGATGTAAAATAAATAAGCAACAGACGTTATGCTTGTTGTTTGACATGTCATTGAGTCAGACATTCTGACAAAACATGACAATGTCTGAATTTGATTATTTCACTGGTACTGCTTACATCTATTTCATGTTCAACGGTTTTAACCAATGAAACATTTGCTCATGTTACTAACCTTCTGTTTATTATCAATTTCAGGGATTTTCTAGCTTTGAATGTGTATGTAGCTTTATGTTACTACAAGTTGGACTACTATGATGTCTCGCAGGTTGGTATTATACATAGTCTTCAATGTCATGATTTAAGTTAGATGTTTATGAATATGGTAAAGAAAACTTTACTAAAATTTATTTAATTTGCCGGGGTTCCATTTGACCCCGGAGTTGACCCTTTGACCCCTGAAACTTCCAAAATGGCTTATTATGACCCTACGTTTTAAGGTCAGAATGGTCATTTTTTCGGAATATATGTATAAGGGCTATAAAATGGTAAATTCCTGTCAACAATTATCAAAATGACCCTCGAGATTTAGCACCTCATGGAACCCAGGTATTGTATTTAATATATGAGTTCTTTAAGTTGTGCTCAAATGTTACTCTGTGGAGTCCGAGTGTGGAAATTGGAAGTTTGCTAAGTTGATTTCATTGCTTACTGAGTGCTGAACATTCTGTGTGGTCCTTAACTATGAGGTTTGAATGAGAATCTCATACTTGAGTGTAAATATAGGATGTAAACAGTCAGCCATCATTTATTTGACAACGTTCTACCCGAATACTTGGTATCATCCGCAATAAATATCAGGTCTCGATGTTCCTTTTTCATGTCAAATTGAAATGGGCCAATGGAAACCTTGTAATATTTGAAATAAAATTTTGGACCCAATGAATTAGAATGAACGTTGTGCTACTGATTCTACCTCCTGCAGTGCCTACAGAAGTTTACTTTGAAATTACATCAGAATAAATTAAAAGCTTGCTGAGTGAAATATCGGGCATTAAGCTCACAAGGACTGTTTTTGAGTCACTAAGTCTTCTTAGATGCTGAAAAGCCAGGAGCGTCAGCGGCCCTTTGGACTTGCCTAATATTCAGTTGATTTTGAAATTTTGCATTCTCATGCCTGAAATATGCATCATAGTTATGTGAGGATAATTCTGGTTTAAATTCTATGTAGTGAATAATTATGTGACAGAGATTTATGGGTGAGGTAACAACTCCTGTATTTTAATCTGTAGTGGGATTCACACAATTTCAGTATAGTAAGCTCTGTTGATAGATAGGCTGTAAAAATATTATTTTTGCTGGCTGTTAAACATGGAATAGTATGAGGAGTGATTTAAGTGCTGTTGTACCGGGAATTATATTTTAAAATTGTCGGTATGCTTAAGTTTGACAGAACCAGTGTTTCCTCTTAATTGCACTACTGTAAGATTTGTATGATGTGTATATTTTATATATATAAGTGCTGCTATGGGATTTACAACCTCTTCTATAAGAGACGTCATTTCAAGAAAACACAACATGTAATGTCACTATTTGCAAGCAGGAAACAATATTTACTCTATATGATCACTTTGTTTTCATACTGCCATATGGGGCAAATATTGCTTACTGTCAGTACGAGGTGACGTCATATGTGACATTTTCTTAAAATGACGTCACTTAAAGAAGAGGCTGGAAATCGTACAGCGGCGCTCGACTATTATTTTTCTCAGTATATGACTTTTGGAATGGAATTGTACTCAGTATTTTCATTTAGAGGAGTTTGAAATGTATACATGTATGTATATTCAAAGTATTGATTTCGGATGAATTAATGAACTGTCCTTGTCAAGTTTATGCTTTCATCGTCACTTTTAATTTATGAAAATACATATTTTATATTACAGGAAGTTTTGGCTGTATATTTACAACAGTTTCAAGATAGTGCTATAGCTTTAAATCTCAAAGCTTGCAATCACTTCAGATTGTATAATGGAAAGGCTGCTGAGGTGAGCGTTATTGTATATTATTATACCTTGAGTGACTTTGCCTTGTTAAATTTACGAATACTCATTATGAGTCATTCCGTACTATTACCCTGACAGTACGTTTTCGACGGGTGATAGTATACTATCACATGGCTAAAAATAGACAATTCTGGTTTCCCGAGTTCATGATGGTAGATCTATGCTCATTGTAATGCCTTGTAAATCAGTAACTTCCAGTGCTTGAAACTATTCCAAACAACAAAATGACGACAACGGTAGACGAACTGTTGTATGTATGTTTAGACATTAAATGTGGATGAACGAAGATAAACATTTGTACAGTGATGGCATATGCATGAAAAACTAAATTCCTGTGCATGTCTTGACACAAAAATGTGGATGTTATTCTTTACACAGATATATCTAAAGATTAAAAGCTCCTAACTTTTTTTCAAAAATTAAAATTTTGTATCCGATACACATGTAGGATTTTATCATTATTACTTGGTATTGTATGTTTCAGTATTGCTGTTTCTTCTCAAAATATTTCTGTTGTACAATATTATATCATTGTTATGAATTTTAAGAATTTATCTTTCACTATTTAATACACTCGTAAAGGTCAAAATATTATTTGTTTTTATGCCCCCCTTTGAAGAAGAGAGGGCATATTGGTTTGCACATGTCCGTCCGTCCTTCCGTCCCTAACCTTTTCGTTTTCAAACAATAACTCAAGAACCCCTTGACCTATCATCCTCAAACTTGGTCCACACATTCATCTTGGGTTGCATAGGAACCCTATTGATTTTAGGGTCAAAGGTCACAGGGGGTCATAGTGTTTTACAAACATCTCTTGTTTGTAATATTTTGCCCCTGTTTCAGTTCATTTACCCTGTACTTGTTTAGCAGACAATAAATCCAATAACAGAGTTATTTGAAAGCAATGACTTTCAAATTGATATAAAAGCATTGTAGACAATTTAATGTCCTCATCTTTTGTACATATCAGACATAAGCTGGAGGGAATGTTTGTTAAAGTATTTAATGCAAGGAAAAACAAGTCTGGTACAATATACGATAGATTCCTTAATATCTATTTATCGTTCTCACTTGACACCTGTGGCAAGCGATTCTAGGGACTTTATGTATTTATTACTGATTTAAAGTGTTGGTTGTCTTGACCTGATTGTCATAAAATCTAGACTGTACGTGTCTGGATATTTGATTAAATTGAATTTAGTTAACTGTTTCTTGAACTGAAATGTTTGGTAGAAATGTGAAGTTAATGTTGTAATTAACAGAACTTTTTGTGCCCAAATGTTTATAGAAAATATTGATGAATATTTGTTCCAAAATAATTCAGAATAGTTGCATAAAAACTTTCATTGAAATGTTCATTGCCTTGTATGGCCTGTAATATAACAATAACCTTGCAATACTAATGTTAACAGCTACCTACAGTAGACTTTTCATACCATGTGTCTCAAAATGTACATGCCAGTGGCTATGTAATTGTTCAATTGTCTGTACTTTGTTTTAGGCTGAGTTGAAGAATCTCCAGGACACTGCATCTCCATCATTTATATTTGCTAGAGATCTTATCAAACATAATCTGGTAAGTGCATCTCCAAGGTTTGCTCAGGTCTTGAATTTGATGCCTACTCCTTGAAATCAACTTGAATTTGTAACAGCCAAAAACTCCTTGGAAAGTACTTGAATTTTGAGGGGGAAAAAGTTTAAGTAAATTGCCCTTGAATTCTGCTGCGAATTGAAAAAGGAAAAAAGTAAGAAGCATACCAACAATAATGTGAAAAATGAGAGCTATTTTCCACAGGGCCTAAATATAATGTTATACTTCGTACAAAATAAATATTTGAGCGCTTCATGTGAGTTGTTATTGCGCTAGTGAAATATCGAAAATAATACATTGGTGTAATAACCACTCTAAGCCATATGTGCTGTGTTTGGTGTAATAACCACTCTAGGCCGTATGTGCTGTGTTTCTCTTGTTTCTTTTAAAGTATTAAATTCTGTTTCTCATATGATTCATTGTATTATCAATACAATGTGATAAGAAAAAATGCATTAAATGATTTGTTCATTTTGTATTGATAATATGCAAATTTAGATAGAGTAAGTAAATGCTTGTATTCATTTGTTTAGGTATTGTTATCTTAATTATAAAGTTAGTTTACTTTGACAAATTAAATCGGCACATATGATCTAAAAAGTAATCTTCCTTGTATATAGGTTGTGTTTAGAGCCGGTGAAGGTGCCTTACAGTGTTTACCTCCCTTGATAGATGTGATTCCTGAAGCAAGATTGAATCTGGTCATATATTATCTCAAACAAGGTAAATAACAGTGAAAGAATGAAGATGAAAGGATGATAAATATAAATCTTGCGATGTCGAAGTCTGAATTTCTGTCTTAAATGTTTGTGAATAAGGACCCTGCTAACTTCTTGTTTCCTATGATAGGCATGAGCACTGGAAAGTAACATAGAAAGCAGTCATCAAGATTAATTTGTAATATCTTGTTTCACAAGTTTCAATTAAGAAGTTCATGAAAGTGGTAATTAACTTCTTGTTATATTAAAATAGTATTAATTGTCTTGTGTAAAAGCTTTAAAATCAGTTCCAATTGTAATGAAATAAAGCAGTTTAATGCAGGAAACCATTTTAAGCATGAAGTAATGAAGATTCCATGGAAAGGGTATTGTATTATTTGCAAGGAAAATGTTTGGTCACGGGTCACATTCGATTTTTTTATAACACCATAAATTATATTGTTGATTGTTATTTAGTTGAACATTTATTGTAGATGATGTTGCAGAAGCATATAACCTGATCAAAGATTTAGAACCTACCACACCACAGGAATATATACTGAAAGGTGTTGTAAATGCTGCATTAGGACAGGATCAAGGATCTGTAAGATTCAGAACTACACTTATTAGTCATATTGTATAGATAATGGCTTCAGAACTTTCACTTTAATATCATAGCAATATCATGTTAATGTTGTTAATAACATTTGATCGTATTTTATATTGATCCAGATCAGCTATGAGTTCTTAAATTTCATTTAAGATTAACTTTCCATGTGTATGATAAGATGATAAGTTGATTCTATTAAATGCTTACCAAAGGTCACTATATTCCTACAGAGCATTTAAATTTTCACTTTCCCAAAAATAGATTTCACTTGTGCAAGTGGTTTGCTAGTATTATGTAAATTGGTGATATCAAAGTTCAGTGAACAGTCTTATGCCCCTATGGGATTAAATTTGTTCCGTTTATTACAATGAAACAAGATGGAACTCTGTCTGGGAATGAAAGTCTTTTACTGATAAACTATGATATAAAAATCAAGTGTACAAATTGACTTTTATGTAATATCTACCTTGTTGTATGTACATACACTCTTGTTTTCCTTGTATCTAATTACTAAAAGGAGAACACAAATGGTTGTACTTGCTAAAAACTGTAGAATATATATGCTTACATTGTTACTCATGATCAATCTGCATCATATAATTAATGTAGTTATGGTATTTAATCCTGTTAGCAGGGAAGTTGTGTCTGCTTATTCTAATTTCAGAAAGTATCAGTGATACTATGGTGCTAGTACTGCTTTCATAATGATGCAAACCATAGTTTGTCCCAATATGCTACCAGCTGGCCTGGGATGTTTTGCTGTGTTAATGCATCCAGGTTCATCTCAGCATTACCCTTACATTACCCTTACATTACCCTTACATAACCCTTAAGACTGTAATGTGAGAAAATATAATGAGATCACCATACTCTCTGACAGAGACCAGGAATTTCAGTGCAATGATATGTGTATTGTATCGATCTATGAAAAAATCTCGGGCATGTATAAGTCAGTTGGACTGGAAGTCTCAAAATTTGACCGATCTGAATAAACCTTTCAGTCAAACTAAGGAAAATATAGTGTAAATTTAGGGTATGTTGCCAAACTTTCACAAGTCTACAGGTGTGACAGGTTAATAGTACTAGTCCTCCATGATTTTTCCTGCAGTTTTTGCTGTATTTAAGCTGAATTTATAAGCCCTAATAACCTTTTTAATGGACTTATCAATAGAAAAAGATGCTTATATGCTATATTATGTATGGAAACCTAGATTTAAGTGTTGTCCAAAGTCTGCCATATACTCTATGTACCAAATAGAAACTTTGACTAGTGTTGTCCAAAGTCTGCCTAATACACTACATACCAAGTGGAAACCTTGACTAGTGTTGTCCAAAGTCTGCCATATACTCTATGTACCAAATAGATACTTTGACTAGTGTTGTCCAAAGTCTGCCATTTACTCTATGTACCAAATAGATACTTTGACTAGTGTTGTCCAAAGTCTGCCATATACTCTATGTACCAAATAGATACTTTGACTAGTGTTGTCCAAAGTCTGCCATATACTCTGTGTACCAAATGGAAACATTGACTAGTGTTGTCCCAAGTCTGCCATATACTCTATGTACCAAATGGAAACTTTGACAAGTGTTGTCCAAAGTCTGCCATATACTCTATGTACCAAATGGAAACCTTGACTAGTGTTGTCCCAAGTCTGCCATATACTCTACATACCAAATAGAAACTTTGACTAGTGTTGTCCAAAGTCTGCCATATACTCTATGTACCAAATAGAAACTTTGACTAGTGTTGTCCAAAGTCTGCCATATACTCTATGTACCAAATGGAAACCTCGACTAGTGTTGTCCCAAGTCTGCCATATACTCTATGTACCAAATGGAAACCTCGACTAGTGTTGTCCAAAGTCTGCCTAATACACTACATACCAAATGGAAACTTTGACTAGTGTTGTCCCAAGTCTGCCATATACTCTATGTACCAAATGGATACTTTGACTAGTGTTGTCCAAAGTCTGCCTAATACACTACATACCAAATGGAAACTTCGACTAGTGTTGTCCCAAGTCTGCCATATACTCTATGTACCAAATGGAAACATTGACTAGTGTTGTACAAAGTCTGCCTAATACACTACATACCAAATGGAAACCTTGACTAGTGTTGTACAAAGTCTGCCTAATACACTACATACCAAATGGAAACCTTGACTAGTGTTGTCTGGAGTTTACCTTTCCACATAAAGTTATTTTTTCTCCTCTGCAGAGGGAGCATCTGAAGATTGCCCAACAATACTTCCAGCTAGTTGCTGGTTCGGCCAGTGAATCTGGTATGTACTCAAGCAGCGGTATATAACCATGTCTCATCATATATGCTTATATACGTACCCTGTAAGCTTTTTTTTATATTTCACTGCTCAAATTTGATCCTTGAAAAGGGGCAATTGTCTGGATTTAAGTTCATCTCAGTCTCGATAGGCTACTGATGTCTGTCTGTAAACAATTGAACTAAGTTCATGAAGTCATATGAGAAATCCCATTGGGCCATCAAATGTTAAGCGGTCCTTTAAAACCAAGAAATGAGATTTTTTTACTGCTGAATTTGACAAGCTTAATGTCTCTTCAGAAAATCAAATGTCTGTTTCTTTCTGCCTTGTATCAGTTACAATTTCGGAGAAAATACATGTTTGTTAAATGGGAAACATTTTTGCAATTGAATATAGAGAGAAGCTTACAGTTGTTGTTTTATGATGTGTGCCGTGCAGTGAATGAGTGCATGCTGATCTTCTAGAACTTAGTATAACAAATCTCTTATTTTATATTCAGAGAGAAGGCTTAAAGAATGCTCAGCAATTTTTCCAACTTGTTGGTGGGTCTGCCAGTGAAAGTGGTATGTAACATCTGCATCTGATTCATGTCAGTTTAAGAATTAGTTTTTTGGTTAAATGTTTTAGAAACCCCCACTATCAAGTGTCCAATGTTTCACTATTTTACTGTATTATATTTTAACCTAGGCTGAAGTTATACCATGTTCTGTTTTTCAACATGTACATCATTCTTGCTTTTATTATTTTTGTTTATTTTGTTATCCCATATTGCTGTGACTCTTCCCAAATAATTTTCCTCAGCAGATCTAATGACTATCAGTCTCACTCTTCTCATGTTGTCTTTTAAAACTTATTCTCTCTCTTTGATTGATATATTTCTAGTTAAAAGAAAAAAGGCATCACCTTCTTGTCTTTTGTAATACATCCCATACACAGTTCTGCATTAACTTGGCTACTCCTAATTCTCACTATATTTGGAATATAAAATATGTTGCATTGTTTTAACCATAGGCTGTGAGTAGAATCTAGGGTCACCTTTGCTGTGGGTATTTATTGGTGTTAGAATCAACATTACTTTAAGTGTGCTGTGTAGATAAGTTCAGTTTTGATCCCAGGACTCGTGTCTTAAAGCATGCAAGTCATTCTCACATTTTGCAGTTTGTGTTCCTCGATTTTGTTTGATTTGTAGTTCAAATACATTGAACTCAATGGAGTGAATTACAAATGTACTTGGGATTTTATTAATTTTCTATCTACCCTGTTGTTACCTTGTGTGTGTGTATGCCTGACACATTACTTTTTGTCTTCACAGTTCTTGACTTGAATGATATCATTTTATATTCGACCTACTGGAAGTCTTTTTTTGTTCAGAAAATATGTGATAATGGTTTGACATTCCCTTCTCTTAAACTTTCTTCATTAGTTATTTCTATACTCTGGTCTGATACGTTATGTCTGATGTTGCACTATGTTCAGTCTGACCTATTCAGCTTACATTTCACTGATTCACTGAATCCAAGAATTAAATAATTCATACCCTATACCTGAAACAGCTTTACTATTCTAAGGATAATTAGTTTTGTGCAGCAAGAAATTTTAACCATTATCCCCAACATAGAGTCAGGATAATGGGTAGTCAAAATCATTTTAGCAAATAATCACACTTGATTTCTGACTTTTACCCCATTGTCTGTCTGTTGGCCATATGCCTAATGCAGGATTCCCATATTTGAAATCATTACCAGTATGCCATTGAATACCATTCTACGTCAGACCTTACACTAGACTGTTCATTCATTTACCGGTAGTTGAAAGCAATTTTATTGTAATTTTCTGTTCAAAAATGTCTGTGTTTTGGCATTGTCATTGTGTTGTATTGTTCTGAAAGAAAAATATTATAATGAAAGTTTTTATTTCCAGATACAATACCTGGTAGACAATGTATGGCTTCTTGTTTCTTCTTGCTGAAACAATTTGAGGATGTACTCATCTATCTTAACTCAATCAAGGTCAGTACGTCTCTTCATTTTTAGGTCAAGTGTTTGAACCATATTCATATTCTTGCTACATTTTCCTGTGTAGACTTCACACAACATGTTTGGTTGTTGTGTGGCAGAAAGTTTAGTTACAATCTAATAATATGTATCTCACGCTTCTGATTATTATTACAAATCTGTCAGTAAATCATCATCAGCAAAATATGATGAGTTACTTTCAATATGATTATGTATAAATATCATGCACCAATTTGACAGGAATTATAATAGTGTACCAAAAAGAATAGCAAGATAAATGTTAGCCAGTTCAATGTTGTCCAAGTTCACCTTACAGCTAATCAGACTTAATCATTTGGTACAAGGTTGTGCCGATATGTGTGATTATGCACAACAGGTACTGTGCTCTTGAATAAGTCATGATTCTTTTTGTTTTGAAACTGTAAAAGGAATCCATTCAGGCTTTTCATAGGCCAACAGCTGGATTAATTGTTGGTACTGCACTAATTGATAAAATTGGAGATGTCTAACAACAAATATTCTCACAAAAATCGAGCATTTTATTATTCTGGTCTTTTATTGTGAGTAAATTTATCTTTTTATCAAGCTGTTAAAATTTAAAGTTTATTGAAAATGTAATATTTTATATCTAGAGTTATTTCTACAATGATGATACATTTAACTTCAACTACGCTCAAGCCAAGGCTGCAGTTGGAAACTTTAAAGAAGCTGAAGAGGTGAGTATAAATCTTGTGTTGTGTGAATGTCTAGGTTAGATATTGTATAATATCACTTATATCAACCAACATAATGTCAGGGAAATGGTGGATTGCTCCTAATTCATATTTTTATGGACACAGTGATATAAGCATGATGTTTGCTCCTAATTCATATTTTTATGGACACAGTGATATAAGCATAATGTTTGCTCCTAATTCATATTTTTATGGACACAGTGATATAAGCATAATGTTTGCTCCTAATTCATATTTTTATGGACACAGTGATATAAGCATAATGTTTGCTCCTAATTCATATTTTTATGGACACAGTGATATAAGCATAATGTTTGCTCCTAATTCATATTTTTACGGACACAGTGATATAAGCATAATGTTTGCTCCTAATTCATATTTTTATGGACACAGTGATATAAGCATAATGTTTGCTCCTAATTCATATTTTTACGGACACAGTGATATAAGCATAATGTTTGCTCCTAATTCATATTTTTATGGACACAGTGATATAAGCATAATGTTTGCTCCTAATTCATATTTTTACGGACACAGTGATATAAGCATAATGTTTGCTCCTAATTCATATTTTTATGGACACAGTGATATAAGCATAATGTTTGCTCCTACTTTGTGGTTACATTTCAATAGAACTTTATCTGTGTATAAGTGTATATGGTATAATTTTCCATAATTCCTGTCTGTATGCTGTCAAATTGTCTTTATTTTGGTTGCAATCATTTTGTCTTGTAGTTACATAATTCTATCTGTAAGAGATGTTTGATATGAAAGCTATTTGAAGTTGACAGTTTTCTTAAAGTTCTGATGACTTATAACTGTGAAAGTATGAGAAGTAACATTTCCACATTTTAGTTTATAAAATATTCATTTATGTGTATGGCTTGTTGAAATTGTGATATTGTTTTTCAGGTGTTTATGTTAATACAGAGTGACAAGATAAAGAATGACTACACATATCTCAGTTGGCTTGCTAGATGTTGTAAGTTATATCTGTGTACTGTTCTTCTTGCATTTCTATTCAACTTACTGCTAGGTTCAAGTTACCAACAATCATTTAAATTTTATTATTGTTGGGTGTTATTGTATTCACCCGATTGTAAGAAACAATCTCAACTTTAGATCTGTACAACGCAGCCTTGATGCAGCGAGATATTGCTGGATTGTAGTCTTGAGAAGACTTTACGTATTTCTTTGTTGAATGTCTAGTAAGTTCTGCCATGTATCCTTCCCAGCACATGTGCAATCTGACTAGAACTAACATTATTTGAGCGCCGCTGTATGATTTCCAACCTCTTCTTTAAGTGACATCATTTCCAGAAAACGTCACATGTGACGTCACCATGTACTGACAGCAAGCAATATTTGTTCCATATGGCAATATGAAAACAAAGTGACCATATGGAGTTAATTTTGTGGTCTGTTTGCAAATAGTGCACCACATGTTGCGTTTTCTTGAAACGATGTGACTTACAGAAGAGGTTGTAAATCCCACAACAGCTCTCATTTAGTGATTTTGTGTATAAATGCATCAACACTTAATTTCACATTGGACTGTGGAAATATGACTTCAATATTACATATTGCTATTTGTAACAATTTTTTGAGATTGTATTCTTGAGATAGGAATATTGGTAAAAAGGATTTGCTCTCATGTTGTAGTTAAATGTTAAGTTTAGGGTTGTTGTTATTGTCATAGTTACATAATGGATGTATTTATTTGCAGATATCATGAACAGGAAAGCTAGGTATGCTTGGGAGCTGTATTTGAAGATGGAGACATCAGGAGAATCATTTAGTCTGCTTCAACTGATTGCTAATGATTGCTACAAGGTGGGATTCTATTTTATTGACATAATTATCACAGAATATGTTGATAAGTCGTGTGAGATATTGCTTCTTTCATTGGGCCCTCATGCATTTCAGCTTTTATGAATACAAGTCGTTCTTTGTCTTTAGAACAGTTAAAGCGTATGTGAATATACTTTAAAGAATACAGACTTCATAGATCAATGCTGTTATTACATGTTTTACTGTTGAATCCATATGTTGTCATTTCTTAGATGTTTTCTGAGCTTTTTATTGCCATGTTCATAAAAGAGATAACTGAGTAAGGTGATATTCTGACCTGATACCTGGACAAAGGCTTTGAGTGATTGATATGATGATTGTAGGTCAGTTTTAAAATGTGTATACTAATTGTTCTTAGTGGTAAGAACAGTTTGTCCTTGATCTATATTTGTATTTTTGCTGTTTTATATTCTAGATGGGGCAGTTTTATCATGCAGCTAAAGCATTTGATGTGTTAGAACGTCTGGACCCAAACCCGGAATACTGGGAGGGTAAACGAGGTGCCTGTGTCGGTGTATTCCAGTTAATTATTGCTGGACACGAACCAAGGTAGGCTTCAATTGTTTATTTATCCCTGTATGATTAAACAGACCAAATATAGATATTAAATCATATATGATTTACTATAGTCAATTTCAAGTCAGTTTAGCCATTGATAAAACATTCATAGCCACATTAACTTCACATATGTTACACATTACTTTTCATCCCTCATTTTCCATATTTGCTTGAGGAATAACTTATCTTATCTTGTCATTATTGTCTTGTGTTGCAGGGAAACATTGAGAGATGTGATAAACATGTTGAGGAATTCCACCACACCACAAGTAGAGTATATGGTCCGGACAATGAGAAAATGGGCAAAAGAAAACCTAGTACCCTTACCTTGAACATTTAGTATAGCTTGTGTGTTCACTTTTCATCTGCCATCTATAGTTTACGTGATGATGAACGTCCCTCTTTAACTAGACGTATACCTGATACAGATTGATACTACCTGATGCAATACTGTCACATCATCATGATATAAGATGAAAATTTACAAAGGACAGAATGTTATTACAGAAACTTATTATTTATATTGAATAATCTTCATCTTTTGTGCAGTGTAAAAATTAAAATGTTAGCGAAAATCTATTTAATGCCTGTATGAATTGTCCGTGTAGTGACATATGCTGTGGGCCGAGTTATGATAACTAAAAGTGTTGATTCATCCATTTTGTTTGGCAGTACTTTCTATGTATGCTAAAATGTATATTAAGAGAATCATTTATGAAATATGATCATGTGGGACACATCAATAAACGTTCTGTGATATGTCATTAACTTTCTCTTTATATAATATAAAACCATTGTGTGAGGTATGTCATTCATACTGCATTATATTGCAGATGTCATTTATCCTTCGAGAAGTTTTATTTCGTATAAATTTAAGGCCTTAGTTTTCTTCATACAAATACTTCAAATTTTAAACCTTTTATGTTTGATGATGTATGTGATAGGCATGTTCAGTATGTGTTAGGTTTGAGTAGGTAATTAATGTTCAATTAAAACTTTAAAATAATTGAATTCATGCCGAGTAGTTTGATAGAGTAATACTTTTTGTGTTGCATACTTAAAAACTGGTGATATTCAAGCACTAGACAAATATGAACAAGAGTATTACAGTTTTTTGCATTCTAATATTGTCAATATACTGATAGATAATTGTATATTTTTTTGTAAAAATGTAAAAATAAGCTTTCATTGTTAGACTTGTCAATTGTGTGCTGCTCATATTTTCTCCTTCAAAGTGATTTGTTCAAAACTTGTAAGAGATTTTTTGCATTTTAAAAGTGTTTGCTACTATAAATTACTGTTAAGATGTGGACACAATGTTTATTGAAAGCTATCTATTCTCCCTAATGCTTCACTAAGGTTTTTATCCCAGGCTGGGTATAAAAGTGATTTGTTTAAATCAATGAATAAATGTTTAGCATTGAAATTGAGCATTTTTATTAGGTTTTCTGTTTTATTCTCATGTATATTTATTGAAATATGTTGATGTCATTGTTTATGTATTTGTTCCGTCCAGGATTTGTGGTAAATCTGTTAATTGTATATACATTCCATTGTTTACATTGTATTTGATAATTGTTTCACTGATTCCGTTAGATTTGTCAAGTACTCAATTCTGATGAAAAAAATTTTTTCAAAAAAAAACAACTTAAGATTTTTACTTCAAGTAAACTTGTGTGATTTAACTGCTGTAAATTTGTGATTTGATAAAGTAGTAATATGCTTACTTGTGTGAAATAGGAAAATATTACATTCTCTTCACTATATGACATCCATTGTGTGAGAGCATTGTACACCCAGTCGTATTCAGTGGAGTAGTCAGTGAGGGACATAATCTGAATGAATATTCTTTCATGTATTGATTTATTGTAACTTATGTAAATATCTAAATACATTAAATCTGCTGTTTTGTATCCTGAAAGAATATTAGCTATTGAATATTTTAATTTATTGAATAAAAATGAATGCCTTATACACAGCTTGACTTCGTTTTCTTTGTAAATATCAGCATTTACCCTCTTCATTACACGCATGTTTTACATCCAATATTCTTACCTAGTTATTCATGATACAAAACGCATGAAAGACTTGTTATAGTTAAACTGTTACGAAGTTGATGTATTGACTTTTATGACAAATTACAATTTATGCAGTACGACTCCCATTGATTCATATAAACACAAAGTTTTAACATCATTTTCATGCTGTATTTACATTTGATAAGCTTATGCTGATGTGAATATTTATTTTGAAGTCTGGTTTTAATCCTTGTTCAGTTGATGGAAGTTATATACACTGCCATCCAAAAGTTACTTGAATATTTAGAATTTCGTTATTTTTTCTTACAGAATTTCAAATATAACATGTATGACCAAATTCTGTGATGGATAGTTAAGAATCAACAATTTGCACATATCGACAGCAGCATCAATCGGCCTGATTGATCCGACACAGAAAATACAAGATAATTTGTTTCAGTACAAATTTATAAATACTTCTACAAAACAATTACTGCTGTATTAAAAAGCATTTTCGATTTATTGCGTGTGAAACAAATACATTAATTGCAGTGGGAAATTGTCAAAGTGTGAATGAAGTTTTGGAGGGCAGTGTAGATGTTGCCATTAATCTTGCAATTTCCTTGTATCTGCAGTGAGTGACGGCTCTCTGTATACAAGGCAGTCGTACTGTTGTATGACTTGGGTAATTCTGATGGTAATGTTGGTGACTCGCAAGTATCACAGAGTGGGCTACATATAATTCCTCTTTTGCAAACAGCTTAAAGCTAGGTTTTAAATGTCATTTAACTGAAACAAGAAATATCTTGAAAAAAGATGGTCTGCACAATTTGAAGGTTAAGATTTGTTGTGCAACATAAAAAACAATGCGAGATGTTACGATTGCTGGTCATTCCAGATCGAAAATGGATTTCGGTAAATTCACTGAAAGTCAGTAAGGTAACGTACCCTTTATCGAAAGCTTAACCAATCTGCGTCAAGATAACAAAAGTTCGGTAGAACAGAAATTGCCTTGGTGGTTATCGTAAGATTTGATTGGTTTACATAACGCTGATATGCAAAAAGCAAAACCATGTTGGTACGGCTGCGCCAAAAAAGTACCCATATAGGCAAGTTCACCACGTATCGGTATTACTGAAAATAAATGCAGAAACAGAACAGGAAATGCCTCATACAAGACTCGCAGCCCTTCTACCACAATCAACATCTCTGGTACTCCTTGTATCAGGATTAGGGACCTCCGTGGTCAAGGGGTTATGATGAAGACATTCAAACCCCTTGCCCATGCAGGTTCAGATTTCATCCTGGATATAGACTTTGTCAGTGAGGAAGGCATCTATCTAGCTTACAGAAGGTTGGTGGTCCTACCCACGTGTCAGCCTTGGACCTTTATCCTAATGAATAGTCCCTACATGACCCCCTGGCTGTTTATTTGACTTGAAGTCCCATTACAAAACAAATGTACCAGGAGCAGTTTTAATGGTGTAATAAATGTCATTTCCTGAAACAGCCCAACTGTTTCTTGTAATGCACGAAATGACTTGGTAAGACAATAAAGTTGGTAGGACTTGACTCGACCAATTGTTATCATAATGTCACTGCTTACTAAGTTGCTGACTTTGACTTCCATTGTGTTAATTAAAGAACGTACCGATGATCTACAAATTGACAAATTCTCCTAATCACAGTGAAATGTATTCTTGGTAAAGAATTGACTGCACCTGGGGAACCAAATTGCATAACGTTACGAAACGTGAGCTGATAATACCTTTCCTGAATGCAGGGCTGGTTCATTTGTACTTGCTATAAGATATGAACATGAAATGTTTGGATATTTATGAAATTTATTTTAATGATAACAATGACAATGTAACAATATACAAAATGTGAATACATAATTTAACAGCGTAAAACATTACAGAAGAATATACAACAGGGAGTAATATGTAATATGATATAAATACTTATGATACAATAAGTGTATACAATCCATTAGCACTAACAATTACAGCTTGGACAAACCATCACTGCATGTTTGTCAAAATACATCTACAATATACAGTAAAACCTCACTTAACAACCACCTCAATAATAAGACCACCTCAAATTAAGAACACAATTTCACGTCCATTTTCATTACTTTGCTCTTTATTCAACCTCAAAATTAAGACCACCTCAATAAGGAGGTCCCGAGTGTGGTCTTATTTTTGAGATTTTACTGTAGTGAAAGTGATCTGAAAGTTGACAACGCTTGTAGGATGTAAGTTCATGGGCTGACATAAATCAATGCAATTACAAAAGCCCAAAATCATTCATCTAAACTTCACATCTATCAAATTTACATTGTATGATTTTTGTGAAGATATGACTTATCTAAATGGCGGTGAACGTAAGCCCAGTAAGCAAGCTAGTGCCTTGGTATATCACATAACAGTATCAAGATTACAAACATTCACCATTCTACAAGGTATAACGTTTCACTGCTTTTATTGCAAGCGTACTCCGTTTAATTTAAACATTTATATGCATATCCAAAACTGATGTACATTGTTTGATGTTTTTGATAGGTAAACATGATACATTATACTTTTTGTTGCGGATATTGATGGAAGATTTGTTCTATGGTCCATTAAAAGAGGAATTTATACAGTTCCGTACAAAAATATATCTTCGTTGTAGAATTGAACTATTTCTAAAACTGCATACATCTGTTATGTACGGTAAAGGTGAATATAAGGTTTGAAGCAATTTGCTTATTATTTATACGTGCGAGACTGACGCTAGTTTTCAAAGTTGGTGGGCATTTTTGATAAATAAGTAATTAATCTGATAAATATATGCAGCTTTATGATAATGTTTACTAATTTTGACAGATTTTGTCAACGTTTAGCTGCCATATTGTATCTGCCAATGGCTATACGATACCTCAGTCTGTGTGATTCCATGTGCTAAGAGAGAAACGAGACATTTCCATGAGAGATCGCGATACCTCAGTCTGTGTGATGCCATGTGCTAAGAGAGAAACGAGACATTCCCATGAGAGATCGGACAGTTGGACCAGGAGCCAGAATGACAAACATGAACTCTAACAAATAAAAACAATCAGTATTATATGTTTGTCCCCTCTTCCGAGAAGAAGGGGTGTTGGTTTACTCATGAGAGTCAATAGGCCACTTGGTTACCGATTAATAATTGGAGACTATCTAGGCCTACGACAGTCCAGCCATCATCGTATAATTACCTTTGGTGACGGCCAGCAGATTATCGTATTGTTTTGGGATCAGTAGGTCAAGGTCACTGACCTCAAGACTGAAAACCATTTCTGACCCAGCAATGATCTATTGTATACATACGATGTTTGTCTACGGTCAGTAGTTGACTACGTATTTCTATGTATCACTAGGTCAAAGGTCATGGGACGGAAAACGGTTTTGATTCAATAACTCGAGAATTATACTACTGTCAAACTCCAGTTGACCAACCACCTGCCTTCACCACGCTATTATAAGGGCGTATGAATGTGTTTCACGAAAGTATGTTTCGGAAGACAGACGGAGTGGAACAATAAGATTTTCTGTTAAAAACCAGCATTAAATTTTATATAACTACGGAATATTCTTTAATATTTTTAAGTGATGCAAAATTTACGAACTTAGGGTATGTATATGAGTCATACGTACACACTGCTTATGTATGTTCACAAACAATAACATGTTCAAGCATTACCCTTTTATAACATTAACATAATAATTACATCACTACACAAACTCAGTTTGGTAAACAAGAAACATACAAACTTCTCTCTGCGGAATCTGATGCTGTATCCGGCAATCGTTCCGAGACGTTTTCAAATTTATTTAAGGAAACCACAGATGGAGGAATAGTGATGAACCCAACACAATAACTTACACATCAACCATAGCTCCAGGTTTGCTCGCAAGAATCTGAGACAATTCATTCATGTTTCTCTTGACTTTATATCTAAACACCCATGGTATGTCGCGTCTCGGCAGTATCTTTTTCGGAGGGGGTGCTAAACATAAATCATCAAAATCAAATGTTTCTGGGTAAATTATATTTTCTGTAGGTGGTGCTGTGCGCACTGATTCTGGCGTCTTGCGCATTGACCTCTGTGACCTTTGCGACTGTCTTGAAGAGCGGGAAATACTCCGCGATCCTGATTTTGGTCGAACTTCTGAGTACGAAGTTGGCATGAGTTGAAGTGGATTGCGTTGTGTTGGTCCTGGTGGAAGCTGCAAATAGATAGAATGAAACTGCGTAAAACTGTGAGGACAGCGACATAACACGTACTTCATTCAAATAATGAATTGAGGTCAAAATGTTTGGTCTGCTTGAATTGTTAGAAAATCTGACGTTATCTATAACCGCGTTATAAACGTGATATGAAAACGCAACACTAACTAGATGTTTGCCAATAATGTTAGACGAACAACTATCTTGAATGAATATCGGTTTGTTTTGAAGCAACATTAAAATATTAAAAACGTGACATCAAAAACGAGTTATCTTGTCTGTAAAAGTAGATGCCACGATTTAAATTATCAATAGTTAAAATGTGCATTGTTTTTGTGGAAGCGCTGATGCTGATTGGTGGGAACTTTAACATGAACCTCGTTTATTCAACCGCACTGTCCCTAAATGCAAGCACTAGTAAAGCGGAAATTTATGTTGCGTGAATAATATGGGCCTATATCCCAGGAGATTGTCACGAGTCCTCTCCCTTCTATATCCCTTCTATAGCGTATGTACTATATGGCTATATTTAAGTATACATCTACTTGGAATAAGATTAAGTTTCTGAATGAAATAGTTTATTAGAATAGTCTAGTACATTATGTTTCATTTTGTGACATAGTTCGTGAATTCATAATATTTTTATACATTTGTGACTCAGTGACATACTGCCTTAATATCTGAATAAATACCTGTCAATAAAAAGTAAATTGTAATCATCTGGTGTGCCATATTGACTGATCGTAATTTGGAACTGGTAAATTGAGTAAATTATTGTTTGTTAAGTTAATATGTTTGAATAAATATTAATAATATATTTATAATAATCTGCAGATTTCACGTGCAAAATGGGTTATTTCCAATGCAGTCTTGCAACCGATGATATTATAAATCGTAAACACAAATATTTTAAACATTGTGGATTGGCAACCAAGAAAATCTTTTGAAATTTGAAATGTCGCGAATGCTGCTTTAAGAATGGGCCGGGTACACGCAGGAATCAGACTCAAGCTTGATGAGGAAGTGCGCATGCGCCGGTTACACGCACGAATGAGACTCCAGCTTGATGAGGAAGTGCGCATGCGCCAGATACACGCAGGAATGAGACTCCAGATTGATGAGGAAGTCCGCATGCGCCGGGTACACGCAGGAATGAGACTCAAGCTTGATGAGGAAGTGCGCATGCGCCGGTTACACGCACGAATGAGACTCCAGCTTGATGAGGAAGTGCGCATGCGCCGGATACACGCACGAATGAGACTCCAGCTTGATGAGGAAGTCCGCATGCGCCGGTTTCACGCAGGAATGAGACTCCAGCTTGATGAGGAAGTACGCATGCGCCGGATACACGCACGAATGAGACTCCAGCTTGATGAGGAAGTGCGCATGCGCCGGATACACGCACGAATGAGACTCCAGCTTGATGAGGAAGTGCGCATGCGCCGGATACACGCACGAATGAGACTCCAGCTTGATGAGGAAGTGCGCATGCGCCGGATACACGCACGAATGAGACTCCAGCTTGATGAGGAAGTGCGCATGCGCCGGATACACGCACGAATGAGACTCCAGCTTGATGAGGAAGTCCGCATGCGCCGGATACACGCACGAATGAGACTCAAGCTTGATGAGGAAGTCCGCATGCGCCGGTTTCACGCAGGAATGAGACTCCAGCTTGATGAGGAAGTTCGCATGCGCTGGATACACGCAGGAATGAGACTCCAGCTTGATGAGGAAGTACGCATGCGCTGGATACACGCACGAATGAGACTCCAGCTTGATGAGGAAGTGCGCATGCGCCGGTTAAACGCACGAATGAGACTCCAGCTTGATGGTGCCACACGTTATGTCGCTAAAACAACTAGTCGTGGTATGCTTCTGAATAATCTAAGCATATTACTTTGGATTGCTAAATAGCCAGATTTAAGTCATACAGAGCATTAATGAGATGAATTGGACAAACTAATTAGATGTCTACCAAACCAACTAGTGGCAACTACGAACAGTATGACAGTGTTACATCCATGCATGACAGTCTCATATAGCAACATCTCCAGCAAAGACGCAAAATCATGAGACTAATACACTATAGGTCTATTATTCCAACTCACTACCATGCCACTAGAAGACACATGCCAACTACTCACAGTTTCCTGTCTCGAACCATCAGAGACTGGAACTCCCTGTCTCCAGACCTGGTACAGATTACCTTTGTAGACGAATTCAGTTCTCGTCTGTTTGACATACACGGTCTAAGCGGCACAGATGTAGAAGTTACTCTGAGACAATTAGAAATTAGAACATGCATTCATTAATGAATCATGGGGGCAACATTGACCAAAGGCGTATCACCGATTGCACATATTCTATGCGACAAAGATGTATACTTGTAATAAATGCAAACAGCTGTCATACCCGCCTTTAAGCATTGCGTTTGGTTGACTGCCATTATGCGACTTTGATAGGAAGAGTTCCTCACAGATCGTTGATTTTACAGTGGTTCAATGTTGAAATAAAGTGAACCTTTTTCATGATGTTATTACATGAATAGAATATAGTCTTGCAAAATCGATCATTGGCAAATAAATCAAAATTGGAATTAAGAGCTTTCACCGGGTATAACTGTGTAACGTTTCCTTGTCACAATTGTCTGTTACAATGCTTAGATTGTCAGCTGTAGAATTCTTTCCGTGTCTTTATTTACATTTACCTCTGTCCGATTGTGTCGCCCCTTTCAACGCGAGTGTCAAATCAAACATATCGAATTTGTTCGTTGGTAACTATTGACGAAGTTAATATTTAAAATCTATTTATTCTTCAATTTTTCAATCAGATTTAAACAGACATCGACATAAGTTAAACACAAAAGGATTCTTCCGCGGGCAATGTTTGACCATTGAAGTGGAAGGTACTATAGTTATTCTAATTAAGTCGTATACATACAGTCAGTAATAAAGCTGTTTAAAGCCACGAAAATACCAATATATAATCTTAAAGTTAATACCATCATCTAAACCCTGCCCTGTAAAACTTGGCGTTATATCAAAGTTATGATAATCTGCAGGGGCTAAATATGTTTAAGTTAGCGCCACGGATTACGATGACATCTAGAAATTTTAAACTAAGTCATAAATACACCAAATACCTTTGTCCTAAACAAAAGTCAAATGAAAACATTAATACCACTTAAAGAAATATTATGCTCATTTTGTTGTTGATTTGTTTACATAAACAAACATGAAAAATATACGTTATCTAGTTAAAACTCAATGAAATATGCACTATCATAGAATGCATTTAAAATGTATTTCTCAGTATTTGTCGAAAAGAGACGTTTGTATTATCTTCTTTTTTTTTAATCAAGATTGTTTTGAACGCTTATACATGGCAATGGTTCTTATTAATGACGTTTTACACTATGTAACAACAAGACTGGATGACGCCCTATTAAAAAAAATTATGTTCAGATGAGCCAGATGCATATTTAAATGTTGCATATAAAATCAAAAATTGCATTTGTTTCAAACTTTAAACGGTATATACTGTCTTTAGCGACAACCTTCCAACACCCATTATTGGTATATCAGGTTCCTAAACGTGTCGTTATGGACAGGGTTACCTGTATGTTGTATTAAGTTATAAATCGATATACGATACCGTATATAATACTAATATTGTTTATTTTGTTATAAACAGAGCTCGGGGGTCCAGTAATTGTTTACAGATTGTATATGTCGGTAAGATCAGTTATTGACAATAGGATATATTTATAGGATTATTTTGTATATTAGACATACACAGAAGTTTTTCCTCAACAGAATGTGGCCGTAATAGTACACATGCCTTTACAATGAAACCTCTCCAGGTCGACACTTTCTTGATCAACAGCTTTATCAATTTTCCCCGTAGAAAAAGAAATACCATCAATTTAACCTCTCAAGAGCAACAACTTCTCAACAACCTCTCTTCAACAACTTCATTAATTGTCCCCGAAGAAAATGAAATACCATCAATTTAACTTCTCTAGAGCAACAACTTCTCAACAACCTCTCTTCAACAACTATATTTATTGTCCTCGTAGAAAAGGAAAGTAACAATCAATTAAACTCTCAAGAGCAACAACTTCTCAACTACCTCTCTTCAACAACTATATTTATTGTCCTCATAGAAAAGGAAAGTAACAATCAATTTAACCTCTCAAGAGCAACAACTTCTCAACAACCTCTCTTCAACAACTATATTTATTGTCCTCATAGAAAAGGAAAGTAACAATCAATTTAACCTCTCAAGAGCAACAACTTCTCAACAACCTCTCTTCAACAACTATATGTATTGTCCTCATAGAAAAGGAAAGTAACAATCAATTTAACCTCTCAAGAGCAACACCTTCTCAACTACCTCTCTTCAACAACTTTATTAATTTACCTTGTAGAAAAGGAAAGTAACAATCAATTTAACCTCTCAAGAGCAACACCTTCTCAACTACCTCTCTTCAACAACTTTATTAATTTACCTTGTAGAAAAGGAAAGTAACAATCAATTTAACCTCTCAAGAGCAACACCTTCTCAACTACCTCTCTTCAACAACTTTATTAATTTACCTCGTAGAAAAGGAAAGTAACAATCAATTTAACCTCTCAAGAGCAACACCTTTTCAACTACCTCTCTTCAACAACTTTATTAATTGTCCCCGAAGAGAATGAAATACAATCAATTTAACCTCTCAAGAGCAACAACTTCTCAACAAGAGACAAAGTGTGCATCTTCCACAGAGCTTTGCTAGATGGAAGTTTCAATGAACAAATGTAGAACAAACAAAAAAAGGCGGAGAAAGGCAGTACCGGTATATGATTCGAAATTTAAATATTTTTGAGTTTAATATAAAACGAAATGAAACTTTTCCATAATGACGTTTCAATAAAAATGCTAATAAGTATTCTAGTATAAATATTCGCGAATGCACAGACAATAATGAACCGACGATTTTATTGAATAAATCACAAATAGTGCTATCCCGATGTACCTGTACCACAATATACTTAATCAAATGTTTGATCAGAATTCTATTTGTACCAGTGTCTTATATTTGTTGAGGTCGAATAACCATACAATGATATTAAATTCTTAATGAGTGCCATCTTATATTTCATAGTACGTTAATTATGTCTCTAAAAAGAGCAAGAATGATTCACGTTTTATACAATAAAAACTAGAGGCGTGTACCAATAAAATGTGTTTTAAATAGTTTAACATTATACTGCCAATGATATAAACTTGGTATGAGTTATCAAAATATGTACTGAAACAGGGAGAAAAATATATACATGTACTGAAACAGTGAGACAAATGTATGTATATGTATGATAATCAATTCGGTATTTACGTTTTTAAAGCATTTTGATAGCGTTTGATCTGAGTTGATTCTCAATAAAACTAAGGACTGAAGAGTAAAGTTACGTACGCCGTGGTCACTGTATCAGGTAAAATATTTATCTTAAATACACAGTGACCATGTTTAATGTGGAAATACAATACTAATCAATGTTATGGTTCAAGCCAATCATCATTGTATGTTTGCTGTAGGTGTAAATCCATTTTAACCGGACAGAAACGGTATATTATTTACACATGTACAAAGTACATCATCTACAGAAGTTAAATTGCTAATTGTGTTCAGTGAATTCAGAACTTAACAAAATACTACATGTATGTATTAAATACCACAATGGAAATAAGAGTTTTTATGCCCCCACTCTGAAAGGGGGGGGGGCATATAGATTTACCCTTGTCCGTCCGTCCGTCCGTCCGTCCTTCCGACCGTCCGTCCTTCCGTCCGTCATAAAATCTTGTCTCACTCATATCTTCAAAAGTATATGAGCCAGAGCCATAAAACATTACAGGAATGTTCACCAGCATATGTAGTTGTGCACCTGGGGTTTCATGTTTGGCTGTGCCACGAAAGTGCAAAGTTATGGCCCTTGACTTAGTTAAAATATAGCCTACAGAGTATGCAATCTTGTGTCACTCATATCTCCAAAAGTATATAAGCCAGAGGCATACAACTTCACAGGAATGTTCACCATGCCCAGTAAGTGCGAAATTATGGCCATTGACTTACTTAACATATAGCCTACAGTGTATGCAATCATGTGTCACGCATATCTCCCAAAGTATTTGAGCCAGAGTCGTAAGATTATACAGGAATGTTCACCAACCTGTATAGTTGTGCACCTAGGGTTTCATGTATAGTTAGGCCCAATGCAAAGTTATGGCCCTTGACTTATCACCATAATCAGTACAGTTGTTCATTTGGCAATTTTGATACCCATTCACAAACAATGAGCAGAATAATAGCATTTGCTTTTGTGACAATTTAGGCTGCAAGTGGGGGCATCTGTGTCCTATGGACACATTTCTAGTTTACTTAAACTCTTTTTGTGTTATCCTTAACATATAATGTTGATTGATTTGGCTTTATTAATTGATACATATTGTTTTTACAAAAGTATGTGTCTTAATGTCATATTGCCCTGTAAAGTGTACATTTTATGCAGAAATAAATCTACTTATCTAAAAAGTAATATTATACGTCTTTTAAACCTACATGTATACAACTTACACAAATTGTTTGTCATTTGCTCTCCTTAACCTTGGCTAAACAAAATAATGACTTGGTTCAAATCTGTACAATCTATAGAAATTGTAACTTTAACTGCAGCGTCTTTGTCTCGTTATATACAGTAAAACCTCACCTAACGACCACCTCAATAATAAGACCATCTCAAAATTGAGACCAAAATTTTCTAGTCCATTTTGACTGTATTGCTCTTTATTCAACCTCAAATTAAGACCAACCCGATACAAAGACCAGTTTGTAAGGGTACCAAAGGTGGGCTTATTATTGAGGTTTTACTGTATGTAGTTAAAGCATTTGGACATTTTATTTATTTTACCCAAGTGATGACATTACTTAAATAAGTATTGTTATAATTCTACATGTAACTCTATATGTTTAAAACAGTTTCTATACCTAGTTTGTAACATATCATCTAATATTAATACAGCAAATCACAGCACTTCATTTAAACTAATAAAACCGACATGCCTTAAAATGTTTGAATGAACTTGCTAACCTTTTATTAAGTACCATTGAATAGTTAGGCATCAGTAATGTGAATATCGTACGAGAATAAGGACTGCATAAATCGTATACCCTGTCTGAGCAGTAATGTGAATATCGTACGAGAATAAGGACAGCCTAAATCGTATACCCTGTCTGAGCAGTAATGTGAATATCGTACGAGAATAAGGACTGCCTAAATCGTATCCCCTGTCTGAGCAGTAATGTGAATATCGTACGAGAATAAGGACAGCCTAAATCGTATCCCCTGTCTGAGCAGTAATGTGAATATCGTACGAGAATAAGGACTGCCTAAATCGTATACCCTGTCTGAGCAGTAATGTGAATATCGTACGAGAATAAGGACAGCCTAAATCGTATCCCCTGTCTGAGCAGTAATGTGAATATCGTACGAGAATACGGACTGCCTAAATCGTATACCCTGTCTGAGCAGTAATGTGAATATCGTACGAGAATACGGACTGTCTAAATCGTATCCCCTGTCTGAGCAGTAATGTGAATATCGTACGAGAATACGGACTGCCTAAATCGTATACCCTGTCTGAGCAGTAATGTGAATATCGTACGAGAATACGGACTGCTAAAATCGTATACCCTGTCTGAGCAGTAATGTGAATATCGTACGAGAATAAGGACTGCCTAAATCGTATCCCCTGTCTGAGCAGTAATGTGAATATCGTACGAGAATACGGACTGCCTAAATCGTATCCCCTGTCTGAGCAGTAATGTGAATATCGTACGAGAATACGGACTGCCTAAATCGTATACCCTGTCTGAGCAGTAATGTGAATATCATACGAGAATACGGACTGCCTAAATCGTATCCCCTGTCTGAGCAGTAATGTGAATATCGTACGAGAATACGGACTGTCTAAATCGTATCCCCTGTCTGAGCAGTAATGTGAATATCGTACGAGAATACGGACTGCCTAAATCGTATCCCCTGTCTGAGCAGTAATGTGAATATCGTACGAGAATACGGACAGCCTAAATCATATCCCCTGTCTGAGTACAGCATACAGGTTTATCTATAAGTTCAAGTCAACTTCGTAAAATATAGCTTGAGTGCAAAGCTTTATCAACGTAATGCATAATACCAGATATTTGACAATCAACTGTAAGCATGATATGTGTCTGCCTGGACAGTTGCCTAATTTACAATGTAAATGACTAATGTATGATGTCTTATCGTCAGTAAAGTTATATAGACAGCATGATGAATACATTTAAATTTCTAATTTGAAAAATACCACACATTGCACTACAAAAACCCTTAGCAAATACATTAATCTAACACGAAACTGCCGAAGTAACGCCTTATATAAAAATGCCAATAGGTTGGATTTGTCCGTAATAAATAAATCCATGATTTGATCAATGTACAAACATGAATGTGCTAGGTTACATGTAGATTAAGATCGCATACCATTGACTATTGTTTTGTCAGTTAATGAAATAATGTTACTACAGAGCCCGGGCTTATAATGGATACTTACACTCAGCACTCAAATTTTGAATAATACTATTCACTTCTTATTAGTCTGATAGTGAAATTTGAGTGTAGAAAATGCATTACCTAGTCAACTGAGTGCTGAATAGTATGTATGGTCCATTTCCTTTGAGAGTTTACGGTAATTATGAGATATGGGAGTAATTATTGGGTGTGAGCGCAACACTCCACATTCATATTTACTCCCATATACCGTGTTACACTCAAATCTCTGAGAACATGGTCCACAAACAACATTCATCACTAATTTAATATTATTACATATTTTCACACTCAATATGAGTCACTATCAGACTCAGAAGGTTAAATGTTGTGATTTGAGATTTGAGTGATAAGTGAAAGTATCCGTTAAAATCACGTACCCAAATATGTTTGAAAATATCAAAAATCGTACATTTTGTTGCGTACTAAAAGTTAACATACCTCCACCACGGGTTGTGTTTTTTCATATTTTGCCGAATATCTCAATTTTACAGGCGGGAAGAATCCATTAATTCCACGACGACGTTTCTGTGCACTCATTTTTGTTACATTAAATTCCACAACTTTAGGTTGAGTGGTTGGTCTTGTCATAAATCTCTTAGCAAACTCTGATGATGAACTACCAGTTAGTCCTAGCTTCTTGTTCTGTGCCCCACCACCTTTCTGTCCCGAATTTGGATCTAACATATCCGACAGGGTGAAAGTGTGTGGCTTGGGTGGGATACTGCGGTATATCAAGCTATTAGAGCCCGAACCCGCACCGCCAGCGACCCGAGGGTTCTGGCTAACCATACCGTTAGTCGTTGTAGCCACTATGGTATAATTCGCACCGTTAACTCCACATGTCTGTGACACAACTGGTATATAATCTACAGACCCGATCGGCGGTAGCTTTGTGTTAACATTAATACCAGCGGTCTTGTTATGGCGGGTATAAGGCATTGTTGCAATCATTTATATCAATCCATTTAGTTTAAAGTCTTCCATCGGCTTAGTGTACGTTTATCTGATATAACCGATCATACGTCGCGGAGTCTACAAAACGATTGCTTTAAAAATCTACCGTTAGCGATTCATATCACGATATAAGTATTTGAATGAAGTTTGCAGTTTGACACTTTGAAACGATCAATTCTCGTCACACTTGTACAATGTATCTCACCAAAAACTATAATTTATATGCAAGTAGCAAGCGGGTAAAAGAACTCGTGGAGTATACACATACCCATATAAAGCTCTCATCTTACGGTTAGTTACAATATTATCGGATAATACGACATTGAAGAAATTCGATTTTCTATGTTTAGATTATATGAAATTTACCTGGTTTGTTGTCTTGCCAAAATAACATTAAAACGAGATTAATACAATAGAGGAAGAATGCGATAATTGTTTAACTTTTAACACATTATCAATTTGGGATTAGGGGTATAATTATTATAGACATCTCTGCTCTTTTTTGTATATTTTATTTTGATAAGACATTTTCTGTCGCTTATTTTGGATTTAGTTTGGTTGATGTTTTAAGCCCCATATTCAACAGTATTCCAAAGATGTGCGACGGCTATTTGACCTACCCAGTGTTCCTGGTTTGCCAACCATGCAGTATTATTTAACCCGTTTTTTTAGAAATCTATGGAAATTTACACTTGTTAATGAAAGATCGACGAATGACAAATGACTTTGGATGGATTCCCTTCAGTAAAATCGCCACCGGGAGCTGAATTTAGCCACGCCCATGGTTTGATATACCACCTTTCCCATTGTATATATGTTGTTATGACAATGGACTTTATGAGTTTTTGTCAATAAACTTTGAACTTGAACTTATCGGTCCTTTATACGGCATTTTCCAAACGGGTTCGCTTCCATTTATTCTACAATATACATCACTATACAGTTAGAGTGGAATGCACATCCGAATAATTACAGTACAACTTGGATCAGTATCAAAGACCTGAATATCACTGTGGTATTTATGTTTTTGTTGTAACCTTGAGATGGTATAATATTTCAAAACTGAGTGTCAATCTTCACCACCTTGCTATTATTGCAATAATTACTACTTCATAATTGTGACAGGTTATCTTAGTAACTCCGTCCTTTGTTTACGTGTAGAACTTTTATATCAACAATACATTCTTTACCTGGGTAATAATCAATCGCTTTGTCTTCCATTATACGACAAGATAAGTTTTAAGCCAAAAAAACTATTTCAGAAAAAAATCTAGTTGTGTGTTTACAAAACATATTGATCTTGATTGAATTTATATACATTAGGTAACTAATTGAATATCACAAGTAGGTGGTATGAATACTTCTGAACGTATTCGTAGCTCGGATAGGCCTCGTGTGCTTAATCGCCTCGAGTTGGAGTATTTTCAACACGATATAATATCCTGGTATCCTAGTCTGTTTTTACTGGAGCTTGAGAATTCCTGTGTGTAATATTGATTGAAAATGTACACCAAGACTCATTGCACCCATATCTCGCGCCCTTGAAAACACGGTGTCACATTTGTCATTTATCGTGTACCCCTGAGTCGCTTTGATGGGTTACACTCTTGGAGTTAATAAACCTTATCTTTATGAGAGTTCACAGGGTTTGCAGCTATAGATTTAAAGCATGTATCCTTTTGTCACGTTTTATTGTTATTTTAATTCGACCGTAGTATTCAATTTGTTTAGTAAGTTCGGAAATTTATTAAAATGATGTGTAACGTTCCTTTCACAATCTACAACTGGTTTCGCGTCGTAATATAGCATAGAAACCGCGCACTAATCACATTTCTGATACCGTTCTATCCGATACATGACACTTCTGATACCTGTCTATCCGATACATGACACTTCTGATACCTGTCTATCCGATACATGACACTTCTGATACCTGTCTATCCGATACATGACACTTCTGATACCGGTCTATCCGATACATCACACGTCTGATACCAGGTCTATCCGATACATCACACGTCTGATACTGGTCTATCCGAAACATCACACGTCTGATACCAGTCTATCCAATACATGACACTTCTGATACCTGTCTATCCGATACATGACACTTCTGATACCTGTCTATCCGATACATGACACTTCTGATACCTGTCTATCCGATACATGACACTTCTGATACCTGTCTATCCGATACATGACACTTCTGATACCTGTCTATCCGATACATGACACTTCTGATACTGGTCTATCCGATACATCACATGTCTGATACTGGTCTATCCGATACATCACACTTCTGATACCGGTCTATCCGATACATCACACTTCTGATACCGGTCAATCATATACATCACACGTCTGATACCGGTCTATCCGATACATCACATGTCTGATACCAGTCTATCCGATACATGACACTTCTGATACCGGTCTATCCGATACATGACACTTCTGATACCAGGTTTATCCGATACATCACACATCTGATATCGGTCTATCCGATACATCACACTTCTGATACTGGTCTATCCGATACATCACATGTCTGATACTGGTCTATCCGATACATCACACTTCTGATACCGGTCTATCCGATACATCACACTTCTGATACCGGTCAATCATATACATCACACGTCTGATACCGGTCTATCCGATACATCACATGTCTGATACCAGTCTATCCGATACATGACACTTCTGATACCGGTCTATCCGATACATGACACTTCTGATACCAGGTTTATCCGATACATCACACATCTGATATCGGTCTATCCGATACATCACACGTCTGATACTGGTCTATCCGATACATCACACTTCTGATACCGGTCAATCATATACATCACACTTCTGATACCGGTCAATCATATACATCACACTTCTGATACCGGTCAATCATATACATCACACTTCTGATACCGGTCAATCATATACATCACACTTCTGATATCGGTCAATCCGATACATCACACGTCTGATACCAGTCTATCCGATACATCACACGTCTGATACCGGTCTATCCGATACATCACACGTCTGATACCAGTCTATCCGATACATCACACGTCTGATACCGGTCTATCCGATACATCATAGTCTGATACCGGTCTATCCAAAACATCACATTTCTGGTAACGGTCAATCTGATACATCACATTTCTGATACCGGTCTATCCGATACATCACATTTCTGATACCAGGTTTATCCGATACATCACACGTCTGATACCAGTCTATCCGATTAGTCACACGTCTGATACTGGTCTATCCGATACATCACACGTCTGATACCGGTCTATCCGATACATCACACGTCTGATACCAGTCTATCCGATACATCACACGTCTGATACCAGTCTATCCGATACATCACATGTCTGATACCGGTCTATCCGATACATCACATGTCTGATACCAGTCTATCCGATACATGACACTTCTGATACCGGTCTATCCGATACATGACACTTCTGATACCAGGTTTATCCGATACATCACACATCTGATATCGGTCTATCCGATACATCACACTTCTGATACTGGTCTATCCGATACATCACATGTCTGATACTGGTCTATCCGATACATCACACTTCTGATACCGGTCTATCCGATACATCACACTTCTGATACCGGTCAATCATATACATCACACGTCTGATACCGGTCTATCCGATACATCACATGTCTGATACCAGTCTATCCGATACATGACACTTCTGATACCGGTCTATCCGATACATGACACTTCTGATACCAGGTTTATCCGATACATCACACATCTGATATCGGTCTATCCGATACATCACACGTCTGATACTGGTCTATCCGATACATCACACTTCTGATACCGGTCAATCATATACATCACACTTCTGATACCGGTCAATCATATACATCACACTTCTGATACCGGTCAATCATATACATCACACTTCTGATACCGGTCAATCATATACATCACACTTCTGATATCGGTCAATCCGATACATCACACGTCTGATACCAGTCTATCCGATACATCACACGTCTGATACCGGTCTATCCGATACATCACACGTCTGATACCAGTCTATCCGATACATCACACGTCTGATACCAGTCTATCCGATACATCACACGTCTGATACCGGTCTATCCGATACATCATAGTCTGATACCGGTCTATCCAAAACATCACATTTCTGGTACCGGTCAATCTGATACATCACATTTCTGATACCGGTCTATCCGATACATCACATTTCTGATACCAGGTTTATCCGATACATCACACGTCTGATACCAGTCTATCTGATACGTCACACGTCTGATACCGGTCTATCCGATACATCACACGTCTGATACCGGTCTATCCGATACATCACACGTCTGATACCAGTCTATCCGATACATCACACGTCTGATACCAGTCTATCCGATACATCACACGTCTGATACCGGTCTATCCGATACATCACACGTCTGATACCAGTCTATCCGATACATCACACGTCTGATACCGGTCTATCCGATACATCACACGTCTGATACCGGTCTATCCGATACATCACACGTCTGATACCAGTCTATCCGATACATCACACGTCTGATACCAGTCTATCCGATACATCACACGTCTGATACCAGTCTATCCGATACATCACACGTCTGATACCAGTCTATCCGATACATCACACGTCTGATACCGGTCTATCCGATACATCACACGTCTGATACCAGTCTATCCGATACATCACACGTCTGATACCGGTCTATCCGATACATCACACGTCTGATGCCAGTCTATCCGATACATCACACGTCTGATACCAGTCTATCCGATACATCACACGTCTGATACCAGTCTATCCGATACATCACACGTCTGATACTGGTCTATCCGATACGTCACACGTCTGATACCAGTCCATCCGATACATCACATTTCTGATACCAGTATATCCGATACATCACACGTCTGATACCGGTCTATCCGATACATCACATTTCTGATACCGGTCTATCCGATACGTCACACGTCTGATACCAGTCTATCCGATACATCACACTTCTGATACCGGTCTATCCGATACGTCACATGTCTGATACCGGTCCATCCGATACATCACACGTCTGATACCAGTATATCTGATACATCACACGTCTGATACCAGTCTATCCGATACATCACACGTCTGATACTGGTCTATCCGATACGTCACACGTCTGATACTGGTCTATCCGATACATCACACGTCTGATACCGGTCTATCCGATACATTACACGTCTGATACTGGTCTATCCGATACATCACACGTCTGATACTGGTCTATCCGATACATGACACGTCTGATACCGGTCTATCCGATACATCACACTTCTGATACCTGTCTATCCGATACATGACACGTCTGATACTGGTCTATCCGATACATCACACGTCTGTACTGGTCTATCCGATACATCACACGTCTGATACCGGTCTATCCGATACATTACACGTCTGATACTGGTCTATCCGATACATCACACGTCTGATACCGGTCTATCTGATACATCACACTTCTGATACCGGTCTATCCGATACATCACACTCCTGATACCAGTCTATCCTATATGCCACCTTGTATGTTAAGTTACAGTAAACAATGAAGATACTGGGACACAGTTTACACAATGACTGATGTTGCCTTCAGTTTTTAAGCTTCTCACGGATAAAATTACGATATCTATGACTTCACAACTTCACATGCTTTTCTGAAACCATGAAAATCATGTATTGCATGTTGTGTATTCCAAACATTCACGCTGATTCCACTACAGTCACGAAATCATATGAAAAAGGTTCATAACATGATTTATACATCTTGTAAGTGATGAAATTCACAAGGTACAATCATTCTTTCGCATCCATCCCTTATCCACAACAGAAACCGACATCGCACATGTGATACATCATGAGCAGATTATTATGAATAATTATTGTTTATATATTTTGTCAATAGAAAATACATCGAAGTATATGTATATACATATGTATGTGTATGTATGCGTGTGTGTGTGTGTGTGTGTGTGTATATATATGTGTATATGTGTGTTTATGTATATATGTATGTATATGTATGCATATATATCTTGGTTAATGACATGTATACAGTATACTGATATGTTGTGCAATTTTGATGATGTTGTTTTTGTTAATGATTTCTTGAAATGTTAAATATTCATTATATCCATCTATATAGTATCATAATGCTCTAGTGATGTTCGTGCATATCATATCTTCGATGTGTGTATATATATTGTGTACTTATCTGTATATATGTTAATCTCTTCACTTATGGAGGAATAAAAGTATCTATCTATATCTAAATCAGCCCATGAGGGCCTACCATATATAGCCCGTATGGGCTTGCTAGCTGGTATATTAGGGCCTGTCAGCAGCAGAATTACTGTGGAACTCCAATTTAAAAGAACAAAGCTATGTATTACCATGTCGACCAGCTTGGTTAAATACACAACATTTACCATTGTGTTGCTCTATGGTAACTGTCCATGATTTAATAAATTTTAAACAAATATTTCTGGCTAAATACCAGGGTCTTGCTTTCATGAAAGATCTCCTTCTAAACACTAAACAACACACATAGACATTAGAATAAACATATCAGCTTGCACAAAACCAAGGCCCATAACTGTTACTGTTCCTCAGAACTCAAAATTAATTACGATTAAGTTAAGATATTGTGTGTGTGAATAGGATAACAATGCTTAGTCAGTGCCGACTGCATTTGTAATCAATTTCTTTGAGATTTGAGTTTGATACAAAAAACTAACATATAAGTAAAGATATTAGTCTCTTTATTTAGATAACATCAAAGAAACTGATGCAAATAACTCAACATTTCATGTGAATCAAAGTTAGTTTATAAGCAACTACCACTCACAAATGAAAACAAACAATTAACAATATACATGTATGCATAAACTATGAATTAATGTGTTTTACAAGGGTCCATAAACCTTGGGGTGATAATTTCTGTGATACTTTTAAAATAAACAAACATCTAACCCATGTGCACAGAACCAGAGTGGCAAACATCTAACCCATGTGCACAGAACCAGAGTGGCCAACATCTAACCCTTGTGCACAGAACCAGAGTGGCAAACATCTAACCCATGTGCACAGAACCAGAGTGGCAAACATCTAACCCATGTGCACAGAACCAGAGTGGCAAACATCTAACCCATGTGCACAGAACCAGAGTGGCAAACATCTAACCCATGTGCACAGAACCAGAGTGGCAAACATCTAACCCATGTGCACAGAACCAGAGTGGCAAACATCTAACCCATGTGCACAGAACCAGAGTGGCAAACATCTAACCCATGTGCACAGAACCAGAGTGGCAAACATCTAACCCATGTGCACAGAACCAGAGTGGCAAACATCTAACCCATGTGCACAGAATCAGAGTGGCAAACATCTAACCCATGTGCACAGAATCAGAGTGGCAAACATCTAACCCATGTGCACAGAACCAGAGTGGCAAACATCTAACATTGAACACAGTGCAAGTCAACGTGTCCTTAAACCTAGAAGTGAATGTGTGTAATATATTAAACCAAACTTCTAACACTACCTGATACATTGTTCTATAAGTTTGAAAGAATTTCATGGCAAAAATTTATCAAATCTCTAATTAAGATTAACAGGTAAATGAAAGTTAAATCCGATATTAAATGAAGATATTGAAGAAAAAAACAATCTACAGGTCTACAGTTCACCACTAACAAATAGAATAGAATAATTTATCAGAATGGTAGGGAGACAATTGTAATCAAATAGACAGAATGCTTGAAGTTCATCCTATTAAAAGTAATAAAAGACAAACAAGAGGAATACATCACTGTATTTTTGAATGTTTTTCACAAAGAAAAATTATGCATTATTTGCATCAGGAGCTGGAGGCAACACAATCTGTGTAAATGCAAGATCTAATGACCAATTTAAATTTGTGTTCATAAATATGGGATTTCCCATCGAGACTATTTTTAGCTCAGTCAGACAAGAGCACATGTATGTGTTTGGTTGATGTCTTTGCTTGATCGACATTGTTCATAAGTTCATAGTAATTCAGACTTTGAACTTAAAGTTCAAACTGAATTAAAACAGAAATATTTAAACTTCTGTGAGCATTTATCTTCTTTCACTTTCAAAATCATGAAAGCCAAGCTTTGATTGGTAGATGGGAAATGTTGCTGCCCGTGACCTATTACTGGTCATCTTCAGATCCTCCTGTGCTGCGTTTATGATTTTCATGCAACAATGATGACAATAGATGTGTTTGTTGCGTGAAAATAAATTCACAATAATGTTTTTCATATTTGAATATTGAAAGTATATAAACATATATTTACTGCCGTGCTTCCAAATGTGCAAATAAAAAAACGTGCTACTATTGTCTGGCTAAACAACATAATGTTTCATTTTTCAAACAAGTCCTCATCATAAAGAAGAAACACCAAAAGTATTAAATCACACAGGTTGCATTATTATCTATCCAATTATTAAGAATCGAGAAACATAATCATAGTTCAAATATAATGCCAATTGTGATCTTTTAGCAGGACATGGTTTCAGAACATATGGACTGACCAATAACTGTATAATTTATACTTTTTAACATTTTATGAAATGTAAGCAAAATGTGTAATGGCTTAACATTGAAAGATCAATAAATTAAATTGTTTATTCATGATTAAAACACAAAGCAGTGCACTTCTCACTGAACATATAGCACAGACACATCAACACTATACAGCAATCAATCCAACAGTTAAATCATGTATCAAACAGTGACATTGATATTATAATCATGCTACATATTGAGACATATAAGGGGAATAACTCTGGTAAATAGTCGGATTCCAAGCTTTCCTTAAATCATATAACTGTCTGGTATAGGAGTTAGGCAATATACATGTATGTGAAATAAGGAAAGCAGCATGCGAGACACTTAAACTAGTGCTGGCGTTATCATGAACCTCTAATATTCGTATAAATAATATTAAAACCTTACACATATGTAAAGAACATCAAACATGCCAAAAAGATGTACTTCACTCTTCAAATGGTCAACAATAATATGAAGATATGTATCAATGTATTCAACCTTTTACCAGTACATACTGCACTCTTGAGACAGTCATGTCTTAGATACATGAGATCAATCTATTTTTTGTCTATGAATATTTTATACCTGAACTGTCTAACTTCTGCTTGCCGACGTCAGACAGAGGCTAAACATTGGAGTATACCATTCGTAAGGTCCTACAATTCTGTACTAAGTTTAGGAAGAACAAGAGATGTTTGTAAAAAATTATGCCCCGATTATTTCGGAAACAAAAAGGTTACGGATCGACCAACGGCCAGACGGACATATGCAAACCAATATGCCCCCTCTTCTTCGAAAGGGGGCATAATTATACACCAACATAAAATCAACCAATGTGAGTTGGGAAGTCAGTTGCTGCAAGCGTGTGGGCAAATTTGAAAAATGTTAGCTGCATTCCTTATAATGGCTGAATGCCATAATTAAGACCATGACTATACTTCAAGTTAACAAGTTTGAATTCAACGACAACAGGTTGATTCCAAAGTAAGAATGAACTAAGTAATTTTTATCAGAATACAAAAAAATGACATTAGAATATACAGATCTATCTCAGGAACTATAAATACACAAATGTTTGGTTCATACAGAACATGTACACTTGTTATGACATTCTGCATTGTTCATATCCTTTCTGATCCTCATGGAAACACAACTAAGCCAGCTACGACTTGTTAACATTTCTCCCACAATCTCCCATGTATCTGTCAGTGAATTATAACATTCTATCGTGTCATGGTATCTGAAAAACAAAACAGGTATAAGTCAGAAATTTGATCAAATTCTTCTAATTGTACAGTCATGAAATATAACAACAGTCTTAGAATGGTCACAATTTCTTCAATACTTATAAATGTAATCACAAACATGTTGTCATTATGTAGTCGGTCAATAGCAATTCACAGCTAATTATAAAACTGTTTGTACCAATGCCGACCTAAAATAAACATTTGTATCTTGTATGTACTTTTATAACTTTAAACCTTTTATTACATATTCAATTAAATTGAAGTTTTCTGAAACCAAAACTCTGAACCACTTAACTCTGTATTTTCATAAATAAGCAAAATTGAACCTTCGCTACAAGGAAAATAAGAGAAATATGAATGTATGAAAGACTTACACTTGACAAATGTTCATACAGTAAAACCTCACTTAAAGACCACCTTGATAGTAAGACCACCTCAAAATAAGGAACTCAATTTTCAAGTCCATTTTCACGATGTTGCTCTTTTTCAACCTCAATATTAAGATCACCTTGATATTAAGACCAGTTGTCAAGGGTGGTCACATAATTGAGCATATACTGTAATTCTTAATGCAATGTTTGTAATTAGTAAATAAGCAAAAAAGTAACACAAAGGGCAATAACTGTGTTACATCTAATCATACATCTACAAGCCAGTGTGAGTACCACTTACCTATCCCAGCCCTCCTCACCACCACATACATATATCTTGCTACCTATAACAGCCACACCAGGTCTGTATCGTCGTTCTAACATCGGTGCTTTCTGCATCCATTCATTTCTATCTGGATCAAAACATTCTACCTTGTTTGTATTCTCTGTAGATGCATGCCAACCACCTGAACACGGTCAATGATGATACATAAACATTAGTTAACTAGCTTAATTTCAACACATCAATTAGTTCCTAGGGCTTCCACTGCTGTTTGCCAATGTCACCATTTGTGAAAGTTTTGCGAATTTGGCGAAGATGAATTACCATTTGCAAAAATGGGGATTTTTTTTCCACTCAATGTCTATGATATAAGCGGTTTTAAGCAGCCGAAACCAGCTCTGTGTACAAGGGGTCCTTGTATTAAGCGCACAAATTGATGTTCAGTCTAGTCAAGGGGTCGTGTATGTGTCAGGCTTAACAGACTCAAACAATACACAAGCGTGTCAAAAACCATCTGAGGTAGAGCTTGTCACTGGATCACCTCTGAGGTAGAGCTTGTTACTGGGTCACCTCTGAGGTAGAGCTTGTTACTGGGTCACCTCTGAGGTAGAGCTTGTTACTGGGTCACCTCTGAGGTAGAGCTTGTTACTGGGTAACCTCTGAGGTAGAGCTTGTTACTGGGTAACCTCTGAGATAGAGCTTGTTACTGGGTCACCTCTGAGGTAGAGCTTGTTACTGGGTCACCTCTAAGGTAGAGCTTGTTACTGGGTAACCTCTGAGGTAGAGCTTGTTACTGGGTCATCTCTGAGGTAGAGCTTGTTACTGGGTCACCTCTGAGGTAGAGCTTGTTACTGGGTCACCTCTGAGGTAGAGCTTGTTACTGGGTAACCTCTGAGGTAGAGCTTGTTACTGGGTCACTTCTGAGGTAGAGCTTGTTACTGGGTAACCTCTGAGGTAGAGCTTGTTACTGGGTAACCTCTGAGGTAGAGCTTGTTACTGGGTCACCTCTGAGGTAGAGCTTGTTACTGGGTCACCTCTAAGGTAGAGCTTGTTACTGGGTAACCTCTGAGGTAGAGCTTGTTACTGGGTCACCTCTGAGGTAGAGCTTGTTATTGGGTCACCTCTGAGGTAGAGCTTGTTACTGGGTCACCTCTGAGGTAGAGCTTGTTACTGGGTAACCTCTGAGGTAGAGCTTGTTACTGGGTCACCTCTGAGGTAGAGCTTGTTACTGGGTAACCTCTGAGGTAGAGCTTGTTACTGGGTCACCTCTGAGGTAGAGCTTGTTACTGGGTCACCTCTGAGGTAGAGCTTGTTACTGGGGCACCTCTAAGGTAGAGCTTGTTACTGGGGCACCTCTAAGGTAGAGCTTGTTACTGGGGCACCTCTGAGGTAGAGCTTGTTACTGGGGCACCTCTAAGGTAGAGCTTGTTACTGGGTCACCTCTGAGGTAGAGCTTGTTACTGGGTCACCTCTGAGGTAGAGCTTGTTACTGGGTCACCTCTAAGGTAGAGCTTGTTACTGGGTCACCTCTGAGGTAGAGCTTGTTACTGGGTCACCTCTGAGGTAGAGCTTGTTACTGGGGCACCTCTGAGGTAGAGCTTGTTACTGGGTCACCTCTGAGGTAGAGCTTGTTACTGGGTAACCTCTGAGGTAGAGCTTGTTACTGGGTAACCTCTGAGGTAGAGCTTGTTACTGGGTCACTTCTGAAGTAGAGCTTGTTACTGGGTAACCTCTGAGGTAGAGCTTGTTACTGGGTCACCTCTGAGGTAGAGCTTGTTACTGGGTAACCTCTGAGATAGAGCTTGTTACTGGGTCACCTCTGAGGTAGAGCTTGTTACTGTGTAACCTCTGAGGTAGAGCTTGTTACTGGGTAACCTCTGAGGTAGAGCTTGTTACTGGGTCACCTCTGAGGTAGAGCTTGTTACTGGGGCACCTCTGAGGTAGAGCTTGTTACTGGGGCACCTCTGAGGTAGAGCTTGTTACTGGGTCACCTCTGAGGTAGAGCTTGTAACTGGGGCACCTCTGAGATAGAGCTTGTTACTGGGTCACCTCTGAGGTAGAGCTTGTTACTGGGTCACCTCTAAGGTAGAGCTTGTTACTGGGTAACCTCTGAGGTAGAGCTTGTTACTGGGTCATCTCTGAGGTAGAGCTTGTTACTGGGTCACCTCTGAGGTAGAGCTTGTTACTGGGTCACCTCTGAGGTAGAGCTTGTTACTGGGTCACCTCTGAGGTAGAGCTTGTTACTGGGTAACCTCTGAGATAGAGCTTGTTACTGGGTCACCTCTGAGGTAGAGCTTGTTACTGTGTAACCTCTGAGGTAGAGCTTGTTACTGGGTAACCTCTGAGGTAGAGCTTGTTACTGGGTCACCTCTGAGGTAGAGCTTGTTACTGGGGCACCTCTGAGGTAGAGCTTGTTACTGGGGCACCTCTGAGGTAGAGCTTGTTACTGGGTCACCTCTGAGGTAGAGCTTGTAACTGGGGCACCTCTGAGGTAGAGCTTGTTACTGGGGCACCTCTGAGGTAGAGCTTGTTACTGGGTCACCTCTGAGGTAGAGCTTGTTACTGGGTAACCTCTGAGGTAGAGCTTGTTACTGGGTAACCTCTGAGGTAGAGCTTGTTACTGGGTCACCTCTGAGGTAGAGCTTGTTACTGGGTCACCTCTGAGGTAGAGCTTGTTACTGGGTCACCTCTGAGGTAGAGCTAGTTACTGGGTAACCTCTGAGGTAGAGCTTGTTACTGGGTCACCTCTGAGGTAGAGCTTGTAACTGGGGCACCTCTGAGGTAGAGCTTGTTACTGGGGCACCTCTGAGGTAGAGCTTGTTACTGGGTCACCTCTGAGGTAGAGCTTGTTACTGGGTAACCTCTGAGGTAGAGCTTGTTACTGGGTAACCTCTGAGGTAGAGCTTGTTACTGGGTCACCTCTGAGGTAGAGCTTGTTACTGGGTCACCTCTGAGGTAGAGCTTGTTACTGGGTCACCTCTGAGGTAGAGCTAGTTACTGGGTAACCTCTGAGGTAGAGCTTGTTACTGGGTCACCTACAACCCCTTTCAGCCAATCAGATTGTTTCTCCCATACCAGACATGTAAAATCAACATGTGAAGAGTATAACATTTCATGCCCTAGAGAACTTCTGTTCCACAATGGCACTTAAATACTGTGCATGAAGTAATAGATATATTCCAGATTGGTGTAAAATAGGGAATTTCCCTCTAATCCTGTAGTACAGACAACAATATACCATCAACATCGTGCTCGAATCGCAATAGACAAAGATAGGATTTAATGTCTGACTGAACCTCGATTGATCTAAAATAAGATTTTATTTGTCAGCGAGTGAAAACCTACTTTTAGGGAATTCTGGATTTCATCTATTAGCACATTATTGAAATGAAATACTATTAACAATTTAATCGTAAAATTTACAAGTACAATAAACATATTGTACATGTATCATATATACAAATGATTACCACTCATTGAAACAATTACATTAAAACTGAAATTCAAAACATAATGATAACAAAATGTACTGGATAAGAAGAGGAACTGACACTGGAGTACTGGGAACATCTAGGGATCTTTCCTTTAACTTCATGCAGTGAAATGTATGAAGTTCCACTAGGTAATAATCAGACACATATACTAGGTACTGGAAAATTCATGCCCATCTGTTTAAATATAAAGAAGAGATGTTTGTAAAACATAATGCACCCCTGTGACCTTGACCTTGGAAGGACTGACCGACATGTGCAAACCAATATGACCTCTCTTCTTTGAATGGGGGCATAGAAATATATATCAAACCAAGTACAAACCTATAACATATATAAGTCCATTAAGAACACATGAAGCGCTACCAGACCGTGGTATCTGCATGTTGGGTCTATCTACCCACATATCTAGGCGTGGATTAAAACATTGTACAAGATCTATACCGTCACCATCTTCTAACACAGCACCGCCTGAAATAATGTATAAATATCGCAGTGTTACCATACATATCAGGGTTGTCACTTGTTCTTGAAATAGCAGGAAAATCACCAAAATTAGGCAGGGGTCTGAAGGGTGCATCCCTTAATAATAATCATTCATATGAGAAAAGTAGCCGGGTGATAATCCTTAGGCCAAAAAAAAAGTTCAGTTTCCGGTCTCCTGTCAAAAAAAGAGGGTAGGTAGGTAGGAAAGTTTTGTTTTTTTTGGTTACTGAAGTTGTTGCTGTCATTAAAGCCCCTAACATTTGACTATCTTCTAACAGAAAGGAGGAAAATTATCCCCAATAAAAGTTTAGGGTCGGAGAGTAAACAAGAGGGTAGGTCGAGAGGCTGGAAATGGAACTTTCTTTTTTTGGCCTTAAGTTACCGGGTAATTTTACTGGCTACCGTCTCTAATTGACACTCCTGCATATGCTGCACAAATGGATTTAGAGTATTTTTTATTGTACATAATATATTTATTTGAATTCAATTATTAATATCCATAATGCCTTGATATATTAATACTTCGACTTAAAAAGATTGCAAAGAAAATCATATTAAACAGAAATTATTGTAGATATGAATAGCCTTTTATTAAAGTCAAATTCGTTCTTCATTGAAAATGAAACAAGTTTACAGCTAATGTTAACCACTCTCATTAACTGATTCCTGGGTTACCAACCAGTACGAGGGGCATTCAATAAATTATGTCACTAATGGCCTTCCGTAGAATACACGTTGCATACGAGCATGGGAATTGCATGTAGTTGATTGCGGATGTTTATTTAATACACCTGTGAAATTTTGATTTAATCTGCTTAAAATTGACCAAGATATTTATTGTTGAATTATTCAATGCTATAATGAAACCTTACATTAAAGCCCAAATTTCTTTGCGGGTATCTCCAAAAGAGATTTTTTCTGAATTGAGTCGCATACATGGTAGTTCTACGTGACATTAAGAACAGTTTTTCCCTGGTTTAAAAACTTAAAGGGGGTCTTTATAGCCTGCAAGACAGTAACCGTCCTGGTAGGTCTGTTGTTGCAGCAACAAAGGGAAACATTGCTGCTGTTAGAGCTATGGTAGATAAAGATGGCCGATATACTATTTCCCAGATAGCTATTAGTCTAGGCATTTCAGAAGGGACCGTCCATCAAATTCTGACTGACTGTTTGAAATTATAGAAGCTTTGTGCTAGAGTATAAACTGTATATCATCTTATCAATCTGGTAAAAATATTCAACAAAAGAATGAAAACCAACGAGACTGAAGCAAAGTGAGAACTCAACAAACTATCCGAGCGCAGCCATGACAAAACCTGTATTAGTGACGTCAGTAATGACGTAGAGTAATTCCCAATCGAAGATTTGACGTCACAAACTAATCGCACTGTCCGAAGATGTTTTGGAAGCGTAATTGTGATATATAGAGGATCTTACACGAGTGCTTATTTGATATTGTTTTTATGAAACGAGTTGACTGAATATGACGCGAGGCAACAATATCAATAAGCACGAATGTAAGATTTTATTTATCACATAACACCATAAATAGATTGTTTTCAAGTGCAAGTTATGTGATAAATAGAATTAAACGCAGGAGGAAGTATTTATATGTATGGCATCATTGGTTTTTTTTACATTTGAAGAGCAGAAGGTTTTTTTTTAATAACTATGTAAATTCTGACATCAAGTCATCATTGTGTAGCTCACTTTTGCATCCTGTTCTTAATATTGGAATTCCTATGAAAAGTGGACGTCCAATTTTTGTACTTTTGGTATGGAATGGAAGATTAAAAATATATCTGTTAGAATATGTAAAAATCTGGTCACTAATACAGGTTTTGTTCTGGCGCAGCTCATTTATTAAAAGGAAATTTAACCTAATTAAAAGATGAAAAAGAATATGTAAAAACCACTATGACAGAGATGAAAGAGTAACATCGATGGAATACATACCAGTCACATAAAGGTATCCTTTCAGTGCAACCACAGCTGGACTAGTAAGAGCAATCTTCATAGGAGGTATAAAATTCCACGTATTTAACACAGGATCATATTTCTCTACACTGTCCAGTCTACTTGAACCATCCCAGCCTCCGATAGCGTACACATGACCATCCAACATTGCCATACCTAATGTACAGATTTTGTTTTAGTGTTGGGAGATTTTGCCAATCACAAAGTTAGTTGGGAGAGTCAGTTCTGTTCATTTGATAGTTTTTTATTTACATTCAAGAAATATCAACACCATTTTAATAATTATACAGAAGTTTTTCAAGAACTTAACTTCAATGAAAACAATTAAAACCATTATAGTATTATGTATAGTATTGTTTTATATTGTTCTAAACAACAGATACAACAGAAAGCCGAATATTCCATTTCAGCCGTAGCATATTTGTAATCACCAAACTAGGGTCTTAGTTTTAACTTATTTATTTAACATCAACTGAGAAACAGTTTCATACAACAGAGACTAATCATTCTCTAACCAATACCAACACCAAATTCTGGGAGTGTGCATTTTGTGATAAAACCACAATCAAAGCAAGACTTGAACTCATCAGATATGGTTTAGGATTTGGGCACACTACCCCTAGACTAAATTATTGTGACTCAATCTAAAGTTATCTTACTTAACTACATATATTATTAACCTAATTTGGCTACAAATATAGAGGATATGTGTGTTTTGGTGAAAGATTGATGGTTTATTCTCAACAGTGGCATAGCCTTGGGTGAAAATTCCAGTCAGATGCTCATGCGGTGAAATAACTTGAACTTACACCGACAAATGCATATATTCTATATATTTCATGTTTCAATTTGGTTCTTTTCTTATAATTTTACTTGTTAATACATAAAATGTCCCTGTTGAAATTTAGGCATTCAAAGGGGACATTTCTTGTAATTAACAAGTAAAAATACTATGACAAATGAATAAAAAAATTAATCGCTTCATACTCATAGGTTAAATCCCATTTTATCCTTATTCTGTTAGAATAGAAATAACCAAATTTACCTAATTCTGATCTAGCCATATTCATAGGTATCATCTCCATCCATTGGTCCAGATTCTGGTCGAATCTCCACATACTACGACTAGCTGAACCATCGGGGAATTCTCCGCCAGCCAAATATATATAATCACCTATAACATAATTTAAGTTAAACAAAAGCAGTTTTGAGTTGTGTCAGTTACAATTCAGACAATATTTAGACCCTACTTGCCCTTGTTAACTCTTGGCAATTTTAATTCAAAGACCACATGGCAAATAATGTCATGACCTCTTTTCTTTCCAGAACTACACCATCGCGTACAAAACTTTGAAACATATTACAATATTATTCCAAATTAGAAACATATTTATCCATAAATACAAATTAGCAATATAATTTGAAATAGTTTAAAATAATATCAACAGATAGCGGAATCGAAAGCACCATCTTTAATTATTCATAAACAATAATATCTACTCTAGGACAATACTGAGTACACAAATTTGTTAGATTTATAATACACTTGCGATGCTGAACCATGATGTATGCATATTGTAATGCTGAACCATGATGTATGCATATTGTAATGCTGAACCATGATGTATGCATATTGTAATGCTGAACCATGATGTATGCATATTGTAATGCTGAACCATGATGTATGCAATGCTGAACCATGATGTATGCATATTGTAATGCTGAACCATGATGTATGCAATGCTGAACCATGATGTATGCATATTGTAATGCTGAACCATGATGTATGCAATGCTGAACCATGATGTATGCATATTGTAATGCTGAACTATGATGTATGCATATTGTAATGCTGAACCATGATGTATGCATATTGTAATGCTGAACCATGATGTATGCATATTGTAATGCTGAACCATGATGTATGCATATTGTAATGCTGAACCATGATGTATGCATATTGTAATGCTGAACCATGATGTATGCATATTGTAATGCTGAACTATGATGTATGCATATTGTAATGCTGAACCATGATGTATGCATATTGTAATGCTGAACCATGATGTATGCATATTGTAATGCTGAACCATGATGTATGCATATTGTAATGCTGAACCATGATGTATGCATATTGTAATGCTGAACCATGATGTATGCATATTGTAATGCTGAACCATGATGTATGCATATTGTAATGCTGAACCATGATGTATGCATATTGTAATGCTGAACCATGATGTATGCATATTGTAATTAATACCTGATGAGACCATTCCATGTTTGCTGATAGCAAAAGGAAGACAAGCCAAAGGTATCCATCGCAATGAATCTGGAACGAACATCTCTACACTGCGTAGAACAACTTTATCATCTTCACCACCAACACAGATAATCACTTCCATATAACCTACAATTAAATCAATGTAATTCAAATTACATATTATACATACTGCTGCATGATCAAGGTATAGAGATAACTCTCATTAACATCATTAATGTATGGTACCTCAATCCTCTACGTAATTTTGGAAACAAAAGGACATATTAACAAAGAAATGTTTTTAAAAATCGTTTAAAAATCGACGTTAAAGGATTACTCCATAGTTCTAACCCAGACGGAAAAGTTTATCCTTGCTTTCATAGTTCACAAAGAAACAAAGCAATTCCATTCAGATATATCAAATTGTATCAATAGAAAAGTAAAATATTCCCTGTCAAAAACAACTATCTCAACTTATTACCTAGTGATTTTCTGAGCTGTGTTCTTTTGTTTTGAAGTTCAGAATGTCTATCCTTTAACAACTGATATGTTTTTGCTTCATCAACTAAAGATTTGCATTTTTCTGACTGACAAATAACTTCCTGCTTTTCAACAATATCAAAGAGAAAATAAGGACTTATTAACGGCAGTCTAACATGCTCTAGCACTCGCTCAAAGTCCTGTTTACGTCCCTCACAATCATAGTCTAACCAGCGAACAACTGACTGATATACTTGTTCCTCCGATTCGGTATATAAATCCTCATCTTGGATAAACTCTATCAGTTTGTCTCTCGTAAGTTGTAGAAACTCTTCTTGAAGACTGACAGATGGAAAATGTTTCAGAATGAATTTTTTTGATGTTTCCTGTAGTTCAATACAAGCATGGGCCTCCGCAAAGCAATGTATACCAATACCATTTGTTTCATCCATATTTTGTTCCAAGTACTCTCCACACGCCTCTTTCACAGGTAGAATTTCCAGTAAGTTTGAAGCAGAAAGTAATGCCTGGACATTCTGTCTGTTTATCACAATCTCCGATGTGTAAGCATAGTTTATTAACAACTCCATCACAGAAGCCTCAACATCATTAATGGTAACAATGTCTTGCATGCTCTCTGCCAGATTGCCAGTGAACATCGCATGAAAATAAGGACTGAATGAAGCAAGCACAATCTTATGACACTTAAACTCTTGACCACCAGCAGCAAGAGTTATATCACAAAATAAATTTGCAACTCTGAGATGATTCAAGCCCGTCAGAACGCGGGTTGGATGAGTGATTTCAGTAAATTTGAACTCTTCGTCTATCACAGAATTACCAGGTACTCGAGAAGTGGAGTCCAAATTGTTTGTCTTTCTGATAAAGTCGAGAAAGCAGGCACCATAGTTGAGAGGTGGGCCAGAATGCTCCAAGACAGGTAGTGTACCTTGGTCCCCAGATGCCATACTTGTCAAACTGAACGCCACAGATGCACTGTCTAAAAAAGCAAACACAGTTTTCATGGAAATTACACAGTATACATATAAGTACATAATGCTACAATTACTAGTAATAATCATGTATAATTGCATTCTGCATCTCGAATTATTGTCTGCCTTTTGTGACACAAATTAACAACTTATAATATCAACAGTGTTTATTTTGGCTCTTTTGGGAAAATGACCCATACCCTTCAAATTGGGAATTTAGCGCGTTCAAAAAATCTAGAAATATCAACCAAATATTAGGAACAAAAGTACAGGATGCAGTGATTAATTAATCAACATTTGCTTTCACATAAACTGCATGTGAGATAAAAGCTTCTAGCTTCATCAAATTTTGGTTAAATGGAACCCAAACTTTTTCTACAGATTTAGTGCATGCAAATTGAGAAAAATATATATATACTTTTGGGCATTTGAATATAGCCAAATAACTGCTATAAAAACAGCTGAAAAACCCTGATTGTGTATCTGGTGTTACACCCTTGACCAGTATGCCATTATAGGAACTTAACAATGTAAACACTAAAGTGACCTAGATATATGTGATTTATTTTTAAAGACAATTTAGATTTAGTGTTATCAAACTCTGCTAGAACAAAACAGCATAATATTCTGTAAATTATACACCATCTAAAGCATAGTACCACACTGTAAAACTGAACATTCATACATCTTACTCTTAAGTAACAGAAAGTGTAGTCACTCACTCACTGGCTACAAACAAGTCTGGTTTGTTATGATTTGGCAAGACATTCTAATCTCCTTTGCTGGATACGATCATCATTGAATATGATAGAATACCATAAAACATAATATCTACAATCAATATATAAACTAGAGTTTATACTATGCGACATAGTTTAGAATATACTATGCGACATAGTTTAGAATATACTATGCGACATAGTTTAGAATATACTATGCGACATAGTTTAGAATATACTATTCGACATAGTTTAGAATATACTATGCGACATAGTTTAGAATATACTATCATAACTATGCGACATAGTTTAGAATATACTATGCGACATAGTTTAGAATATACTATGCGACATAGTTTAGAATATACTATGCGACATAGTTTAGAATATACTATGCGACATAGTTTAGAATATAACTAGATTAATCAGCAATAACAGTAAGATGTCCGAAATATTCAGTCCGAAAGTTATGCTACTTATGTATCTAGTAATGTGTCGTCAATTTTAATGGGAATCAAGTGCAATGTGACTAAATTAGAACTTATTTACACATCAATATGAATCCATCACCAGTTTCAACTCTGATTTTATACTCACCAGAAACATAAGTTACGATGTTTTTACTTTCATATTGACAACTTCAAAACCTCAACCATACTGTTCTGGGACAGGCAAGAGTTGCGTCTCCTTAATGGATCGGGTTACTATGAAAGCGGGTCGGGACATGATATTGCAATTTCCTTACCATCAACAGGTTTCCGTTTCAATGTCCACATTTTAAACATTTCTGTTGGTAAGGGATTAGAAAATGTGAGCACTTTGTCTCTAATTTTGATGAGATACATGGCCCCTTTGTATGCAAATTTCGGTGCGAGTTTATGTTCTGGGCTCCAGTGTTTTTGAAAAGATGTACACATGTATAATATGTAGTTTTGACATGTGTTGACATTGTTTGCATTGCATGTAGTCATGAACGCTTCTAAAAAACATGTTTTCATTCACTCAATATTTTACCCTTAATACCAACACGGACCTATAAACCATATGTCCGTGATACCAATCAATTAAATATGTTTATGCAAGGGATGAACACCAACTCAGCTGAGAAATCACATGTTACATCACAGGCATGATTTATATGTCCCAGGTTACATAATAATAAATTATTTGAACTAATCAACCTTCCTTATACATGTTTACGTACACATGTACCCAGGATTATATCGGAGTCTTACACTCAGCACACAAATCACAAAATATACTCTTATTAGTCTGATAATGGACATTTGAGTGAGGACAATGCATGAACATGTTAAACGAGTGCTGAATATTCATTTTGGTCCATTATCTGTGAGATTTCAGTGTGATTTCGAGATATGTGAGTAATTACTGGATTTGAGTGCCACACTCCACGCTCCATGCTCCACGCTCCACGCTCCACACTCCACACTCCACACTCCGACTTAATAATTACTCCCAGATCTCATATTACACTCAACTCTTTAAGGAATTGGGTCGCAAAGATTATTCAACACTCATTGTATATTGTCATACATATTCAAAATCAATAGGAGGCACTAATATCAGACTCATAAGAGTAAATGTTGAGTGCTGAGGGCAAGTATCCTGGGCCCAGGTCATTCTAAATTACGTTCTGACACATTCAATAGTGAGGTATTTGAGTCAAACTTAAGGTAAATATCTTCTAATAAGTTTACATTGTACTTGTACTTTGTATATACATGTATTTGCAATTTGTGCAGTTTGATAACATTTGTTCTGTATGTAATTTGTTTTAATGTGTTTTATGTTTATCTCTATTATTTATTACTATTTATTTATGTTCAATGTCATGGCAACTTTTGAATACCTTCTGACATATTACACAATATAAGAGATGCAATAAAATTAACCAAAATAGCAGTGTTGTTTTTTTGCCCACCAACACACTACAAAACACATCATGTGTATACGTATATTTGTCTTGTGATTGACTCTGAGTACTTTTCTGTTTTACGAGTGTAGCGGTGTCTAACGTTCTTAACCCGGTTACTAACATCACGGACATATGTTTTATATGTCCGTGCTAATATGTAACAGGTGTGCCCTTTTCATATTATTCATGTCATGTGTCAAAAGTTAAACAGGGTGATTTAAGACAAGTGACAGTTGTCTAAAAACATGACACGGGTAAATATTTGGCAACGTTTAGTAAAAACTTGGTATAAAGTTTTCACCGAGCACCTCCATTTAAAAGTGAAATCAGCGCAGGCATTACCAAAAGGTCGGTTGTATGGGCAAACCACTTATCTCTATCAGATTTGAAGAAGTGCTTGAAGAATCGCAGGAATAATTCAAAAGGATCATTATATAGCGTAAGAAGTGAAGTGTGACTGTCTAGGGGTAGGACCGATTATTGCATTCACCTATCGTCGTATCAAACAAGACAAAATCCTGATGTCATTGTAAAATTGTTTTGTTTTGTGCAATTTCGTACCATATCTTCCGAAGTTCTATTAGCATTTCAGCAACTTTTTATTACATAAAATATCAAGCAGAGTCAGGATAATTGTAAACTGTTGATGTTAAATGATCAAGTGACTATATTGAAATCACCTTTCAAGACTTGTTATTATGTCGCCACAATTGGTGTGGCACAAAGAAGGAATATTTAGCATTTGAATGATCGATGATTTTGTTTAGGTCATTGTTAGTTTTGCATTATATTCTCTAAGAATTATAATAAAGAATAACAATTACATTTCGAACAAACGGGCTGAATGTCAATAACCTTAAAATGGCAACATGCTATTAAGATTTTACAGAAATTTGATAAGGGAAATAACTCTTCAAGTTTGAAGAAGAAATACATGACTTTATTATCTCTCTTGGTCTCATAGGTGGAAATGAAACATGCTAAGAAATCAAGCCAACTTCTTGTGTTGTTTATTTTTATTCTGGAGACCTCCCTCCCCTCAGATACAATAGGTGAAATACAGATTACAAGATCCATAACTCTGTATCTAGTATAATGTAAGAATATTTCCAGGGTACCTGTCGGAGAAAAATGCCCCCGATTATAAGTCCGTTTTTATTTACTTGAGAATTGTTGTTTCCAAACTTCGAGGGGGGCAGCCAATTATCACAGGCTTTGGAAAATATTGATCAATATACACACAGTGACTGACGCCCTTATTTACTCCTAATAAGAATAAGAAGTTGAGGGCAAATGACTTTGGATGATGTACTTTCGTCAGTAAAATTTTCAAGGAGACGCTCCCTTCACATTGACAGTCAAGTGCTTATCTACGCTAACTGTTTGGGATCCACATAAAAAAACGTAACAAGTCCCCCACCGGGGTGGAGTTAGCGGAAGAAGCTGTATTACTGCTACTCTTGCCATAAGTAACAACAGTAATACAGCTACAATTTTTGTTTCATGCAAAAAGAATGTACAAGAGGCAATTATATGTTTTATTATCATTTATATACATTATCCCGACGGATTGCGAACACGCCGTTGGGAGACACCCACATATAGCCAAAATTGGTGTTTTACGTACGTACTTGTTGCTACTGTATTTTACTATTTTACGACAAGCATGTAATATCAGTCCGAGAGTATACTGTCAGTTTGTCGGTACAAAATGTACTTCAAAGTTAGCTTTTATGCAAATAGCATCCAAGGATTAGACGTATTCCGACGACTGCGAGATGTTAAATTTACGACAAAATTCGAATTATTAGAAGTCTGCTACTAAATCTGGTGAGTATAAAGTATGTCCAGATTGTGAACATGTGTCTGATTTCAAGTAAGCAGGATATTTGCTATAACAGATAATGTTTTGTAATCCAAACGGAATTTGAAACGCCGACGTATATCCCTGAAATCATCACTATCACCGGTAAGTAACACATGAGACAGTCGTTGAGAGAGATAAGCATAGTAATGCTGCTGTTACTGCTGTTACTGCCAACTCACATACCTAGCTGTAGGTTTCACAAAATACACATGAAGAGCCATGTCGCTGATACAATAAATCACACAAGCATTACTTGGTTTCCAGATTTTAATATTGCATGTAATACGGAATGTTTTCATACAAAAATACAACAGCAATGATACAAACTAATTAAAATATACAATAACATAAAACTTGCATTTACATATAACACATTTATTAAAACACAACCAAGGATTTCAAATACATGAACGCATACTTGTATATAAAAATGGATAAATGCCACAAAATTTGGTTAACAGTTATTTGCACAACGATAAAGATAGTAAGAACTCATGGACCCAGGAAAAATAACTTGTACATGTATACATACATATATATTGGTAGCACTTATGTCAAAGTGTAACATTTAACACATTATTACGCACATAATACAGTAAATATATCAATAACAACATATACACGAGAGTGCTAATAAAATGTCGATAAAACTTGTTAAAATTCTCTATATATTTTGTATACATAGAAGTAAGAAATTTAAGTTTAAATATATAAGTAAGAAATAAAAACTGATAAAATTAAAAACTTTATTATTGGTATACATTGATAAAGCTCATATTGTCGAATTTTTCATGCCTTTAATCACTATAACACTGGGTGTAACGCTTGTACAGGGGGGGGGGTCTGTAGCAGGTCTACACTTACGTTAGCATGTGCAACTTTCTGGCTCATCGCAAGATTCCACAGATCTGATCGATATGGCTCCATGCTATAACCGATTATATATACGCCACTTTAACGTCTCATGATCAATATCGTTCGCGACTTAATTAGCCACCCCGCTGTGTTTAACCAGCATAAGTCTGACCAGTGTGTCTGGGCTATCAACCAGTACTTACATGCTCTTTCTCAAGATACTGACAACTTCCCCACATGATTCAGATGTGTTGGATGTACCATCTTTGCCAGATTGTCTTGAAGAACGTTGACCTCATTTCGGGGTTTGAACAAAGTGCCGCACGTTAAGCAGTCGAATGCAATACTGACGGAACTAACAGGGCAGGGTTGTGTAGTGAACTAACAGGGCAGGGTTGTGTAGTTTGGATCTGTTCTAAAAATCTCACCAAAATACGTCATGGTTTCTTTGCAGAGTGAACTCAACTTGACATTGACTGAATGTGTACATCGAGCTTGCGATATAAGTAATAACACGCATGGCAAAAAGTCGAACTCCATATTTACCGGAATGTCATCGGAAATGTGTTAAATGTTCTATAGCTCAATTTACAAAATTATGACAAATTACGCATGTAACCTCATTAACTGTGCTCCAATATAAGTAAATATCACCACGAGTTTCATACAATGACATTTATAAAGTAGACATATTGCTGTTGGAAAGCATTTACACGAACAGTTAATTGTGTACCAACTGTAACATGCCTGTAAACAATGTTCTGATTGATTCCAGTCGACAGTGACTTAAATGTCGGACATTCAAGTGATACAGAGAATGTTAGTCCCCTGTCACAGATTTCACGTCGAATCTCGTTTATGAAACTTGTATTATCTTTGATTTCACTTCGAGTTCTCGTTTATGAAACTTTATATGACTATTACTGATTTAACTTCGCCTGTTCGTTTATTGCCGAAGCCGTAAGCTTCTCATTCTCAAACTCTATTCTGTTATCTACTTTTGGTCTTGTGTTTAGAGTATGTATGTGTGAGTCTTTTTCTCTGATTTCATCGATAGCATCTAACAAAGCATCAGGAAAATGGTGTCCTAACATATCAGGACTGACAATTATCTCGGTGAAGTTTTGTGGTCGCTTCCACGTAGCTATAAAGTCATCATCACCACTGGTGCCACTGAAACATCAATATGTACATTTTATAAATAACTGAACAGATCTTCATTTAGTTTATGAACTAAATTTCTTCTAAAAGACATTTTTTACATACAGGTAGGACTTCTACAGTCCAGAGAACTCCGTACTTTTTTAAATATTATAACTTTTACAGGAGTATACTGTTGTATTTGGTACATATACGTTGTCATCCATTTAATATACATGCACACTGATTACTCATTCTGGCAATTCTTAAAAATGGATCTCACATTCCGGCGAATTTGAAAACTGAACTTTCTTTGTGACAATTCTTGGAGTAACAAGCATCGAGTTAATTCCGCATTCTGGTGGACGTTATAACTAGCTCGACACTTTCAAGATGGCATACATGAGCATAAGAGGTTTGTTAAAACAGCGTGGATAATTAACGCATGCACTGAAGATCCACACTAGCTCTTGGTCAGTAGCACTGAGCTGGCTACAAATAATCCAAGAGATGTTAAGTTGTTACAGGGAACGCCACATACACAAGGCAATTTCTACCCACACAGACCCCAGGGAAAAACAGCCTACGAAACATTAGGGACTTTATAGGTACAAAGGTAGACATGTTTGGTAACGGTAGAGCAATGAATGGTATGGCCGATCATCAAAAACAACCATGGACAATTTAGGGGGAACATAAGGGGGTAATGAACTAAGGGTTGACGCTAAAATCTTGAACCATTATAATTGAATTGTGTTTGTTCATTTAGAATACATGTAGTATACATGCACTTATAACAATTCCAGTCATCTTCAAACCTGACATCGTGTGGAATATTTACCTTTGTTCGAGGTGAACAATTTGTCCAGGTAGTTGTAATGGCTGATATGTATTCTTTATAGTCTGACTATGTTTTGTACACTCCGCCAGTGATACCTGAAAAATACAGAAAATTTTTATTAATCAATATTGATGAATACATGGAGAAGTGTTACAAAACAGAAACATTGTACCATTCAGTTGTGATATGAAGGATTAGCGCGTGAAATCAAACCTTGTGTGTGGGAGGAACAATAAGTGGGCAAACAGGAATATATAGCAGGATTTAAAATGCAATTGTTTTAATAGGAAAGTCATTCACACGATATTATTAGAAGGAATTGTTTCGAAACTGTAGAATGACACTTCAGCAGACGACACGGTAAATTAAAATAAACATGGGAGGTCTAAATTCACCAGGTTCTAGAATGACAAAATATAACACTCTACTGCCAGACAGAATCGAAGATATTTTCGTCTTTTTATTATGAACCACATCTTAAGTATTCTGTGGTATTCGCAGCAAGGTTTCTTTTTCAATATCATAGTCAGTTATTTAAAGGTAATCACGTCATACCGTCAGTACTAAATAGTAGTTTAACTTTTTTGTTGCGCACACAAATATCATACATCCATCATATTGCTGTCGTATTTGTAATAAATTAAAGATGTTCCTGACTGCTCTTGGTAAACTATCACAATCAGAAGACTGGTCATATACTGAACGCCATTAAAAGCGCAACCAAAAATGTTCATTGACTGACTTTGAGGATACATAAAAAGAACTTAACACGATATTAGTGCTTGTGTACGCAACATGTAGGCTAAATTTCATGACAATCGACAAGTATTTTCATGAAAAATGATAATAAGATTACATTTAAAGAAGTATGGTAGGTATAAAGTTCGTGCTTGTTTATATGTACTGAGAATGTCTGGTTATACGAACCTCTAAGCTACATCTGTTAAATATTGCAGCATCACGGGAGTCGACAACATCCCCGTTACTTGAGGTCCCATTTTGAGTGTCCCCATACTCAATATTTTCATCCAGCGTTCCAGATCGCCCACAACACATCCTCCAAAAACCACTAGCGATTATTTTATACTGAAAACATCAATGAACAGATAGTAATAAGAATTAGAGCAAGACTAAGGTAACTGTATTTTTGTTGAATGCATATTTACAGCAGTATTGAATTGATCCATGTCGAAAACACATTGGGCGAGACCGCTGTGAGGTTTATGCAAATTTAATTTAATTTTACCCACGCAAGATCAGAAGTTAAGCCTTTGTAATATGATGAGATCGACCAAAATCAAAGGTTTTAAACCACACCAGGTCAATGACACTAACATAAAAAAGCTGTGGTTAGGGCGTCTGACACCTACATACAATGTCTAAACGTTTATACACAACCACGTGTTTGCACTTAATCAACTCATTGATCAATATTTGTGGAAATACGTTTATTTCGTAATACAGAAAAGGCAATTTTGAAATTTGAAGGCTAGATAAATATTTGTTAAATTGGATATATCTTGTGGCTATGACATATTAAAACGTATCTGTGCATCTTAAGATAAAGTCGAGATAAGTTATTTTTCACGAACATTGAGACATTATATACATTGACCAATCTTATTAAAGCCTGATCCCAAATCGCTTTTCTATTCCGTACGCTTATATAGCGGAAAGTATTTTAAAGGGGTTGGTGAATGTAGTTTGAACGAGATTTATACATGTACTTAAAGCAAAAACAATGCGAATGACTTACAGAAAATAGAAACAACTATAGAAATTATGTACAGTAAAATCTCACTTAAAGGCCATCTCAATATATTTTTAAGACCACCTCAATAACAAGACCAGTTTTCTTTCAAACGTTGATTCAATTATATACAGAGCTAAATCTTTCAACAAAGGGTGATATATAATATATTTATCAGAACATTTGGCAAATATCTGAGGACTTTGCATTCAGATATGGTATTTGTTTAGAAAAAGATGGTAATTTATAAGTTAAGACAGCTTCTTGAAAATTGATCCTGATTTGATCGAAATTCTCAACAAAAAGGTATTTAAAGCTTTGATTGTTTTCATGAAGTCAGTAAGGAGTTATTTAGGTAATGTTGTGTACTTTCATGAGAAGTACCACATTAAGTATTCAACTGCTTTATAAAATGGAAAATATTTTTTCATCATCAAATAGTTTCAGATATGTTGATTCTTTGTGAGCCTGATTTATACAACACGCGCCATTACGTTAAAAGGGGGAAACTGTTCCTGCGAATAAATGGATTAAATAATAAGGAACATTACCTTGGGTAATCTAGTCTCATATACTGCTGTGATTATTTTAATTTTTAGATCGTCCATCATCAGCATTCCTTGTCGTGATATGATGTCATCACCAAGAACAACAGAGCAGACGATACTTTCAGCATATGTACTCACGTCCGGGCTGCAGACAACATGAATATAATATTACGATTACAATAACATACGATTTCACGCATGCATAATACATGTTCACAATGCAAATTTGGTGACATTTGTAATGTCCGTGTCCGTATTATGTTAACCATCAAGGCAATTTCTCTTCAACCAAACAACGTTTTTAAACTTGACGCAGAATGGTTTATCTTTCGATAAAGAGCGAGTTATCTTAACGAAATTCGCAGAATTTCGGTGAATTTACCGAAATCCATTTTGGATCTGGAGTGACCAGCAATCGTAACATCCCGGCATTTGTTGCACAACCAATCTTAACCTTCAAATTGCGCCGACCATATTTTTCAATATATTTCTTGTTATTTGGGTGATAGTTGGATAAGTGAGAGGTCGAGTGCACCCGTAAACCGGGTTTAAACCCCCCACTGAGCATTTCAATGTGATACACCCGACTTCTTCCGTAGTTTATGTTTTTTTGTGAACAATTTGCTCTTATATTTCATATTGTTCACGTGACCTTATGTTTTTGGTACAGCTGTGCATGATGATATTTCCTGCTTGACTTAATCATCCATGTTATGTACGATACAGACGGCGTAGTCCTGTTTAAATTGATTGAAGCGAATTGTGTATAAATCATATTATAAGGTAGGTAGAGGACAAGATATTTAATATCGAGATGATCGTTTTGTATTCTAGAAGTATACCTGTTGGGAACCATAGTGATCGTGGGGTAGAACGCCAGACTACTAGTCCGAACAGCGTGCTTTGGAACCCCGCGTTGATGCACAAATTAAATTTTAAACAACCCCTAAATTGAGCGTGAGTACTGTTAGTAACACACGTGAGAGTCATTGAGAGTGAGGAGCATAATTGTAGAACTTGTTCACCACTTGTTGTGAGGTCAGTATGTTTGAATGTTATATACCAGTTTACTATCATACATACCTGACTAATTCTCCCGGAGGTGAGAACGCGAAACATCTTAACCCAGGATACGATGGTTTGAGTAGTATGGCTAACAACGCAGCAGCCCCAGCTCCTAAACTGTGACCCGTAATGACAAGCTTGGCTCCCTAAAATATGTAAAAAATACACAATTAACACTATCAACTGTTTGTGTACTGTATAAAGGGTTGTAGTAAAACTTTGAAACAACGTAAGTTCGAGATGAACAAGTCAAGGTAAATGTTTACGCTGATTGCTTGAACTGAATTCCCATAATCGACTTCAGCAATACATCAACTTAGCAATGTTCGACTTATCGAGATTTTACTGCACTGGTGGATCCAAGGGTAAACGCACCCGGCGCGCGCCCCCTAAAATTCCCCAACATAACATATATGTCTGAGTAACAATACACAAATATACACAGATCTTCAAATAAGCGATTCTGATTTATTGTAGCATTATATTCTATCATGATGATGTTTATTGCCGTTTTATAAGGCTTGAGCAAAACCAAAAAAATGTCCAAAAAGTTACGCACCCCCCAAAACCAATTCATGGATCCGCCCCTGCACTGTGTTCAAAAATTATGTAGCCTCGTTATCCTAAATTAGTTCTAAAACCACTTTACCTAATAAACCATATAAATGACTTAATTTTGCACACATTGACCTTCAGACGTATACTAGTCTATAAATGTTAGCATACATGTAGTGACATAATTATTATATTACTCATAATAATTACTTAATAATTTCAAGCAAAACACCTACAGCTTCAGTACATATGCTCATATTATATAACCATTTGCATAAATGGGAGTTTTTATGTAAGCAAATATTTCGTGTTGGTATGTGTTTACTTGATATAAATCGTTATTATCTTTTCTGTGTGATAAATGTTGGTATTATACCGGATGAGTTCAACAAACTTCAATCAGAACGTTAACTGACCCGATTTGTAGCGAAGACTGATATGAATATAAAACCGTTCTTCCATAAAGAAATAAAGATTATTTACGAAATGATACGTAAATGTTAGCAGACGATAGTTTAATATTTTGCGTAATAATTCCTTTGAAATCGTGTGAAATATAATACACCGATATAAGGAGACGGACACATTGTTTATCAAATAAAGAAAGAAAATCGAAATATATTCAGAACCTGTTTGAGATCAATCAAGTTACTTTGTTCCTCGTAGAATTACATGCATAAATATTTATAAATATATCATATACTACAGTAAACCTCATGTTTACGTACACACAATATAATGAGCTTCATGTGCTTTTGTGTGTATATAAAGATTCGTTTAAGCATGGTTGAGGCGAGCATAAATATAATATTATCGTATTGTGAGAAATCAGTATTTCCTGTTTATAGAACTTCTCAACTCATCTGATATACATGGGCAATCTGTTTCCATACATTCATCGATGATTGTTTCCGGTATTTTAGCCATTACAGTACAAAACTTACCCACTGTTAAAATTCCAGATCGCGTAACCATAAACAAACAATTTTAGGGATGACCTGACATATATTCTTTGCCTAGTAATATTTATAAATCGAGGAAAAATGCCTGAAATCAGAACAACCCCCTTCTATCATATATATCCAGAACAACCCCCTTCTATCATATATATCCAGAACAACCCCCTTCTATCATATATATCCAGAACAACCCCCTTCTATCATATATATCCAGATTAACCCCCTTCTATCATATATATCCAGAACAACCCCCTTCTATCATATATATCCAGAACAACCCCCTTCTATCATATATATCCAGATTAACCCCCTTCTATCATATATATCCAGATTAAATATTTTTATAAAGAGTAACCACTTCCGAGCGACACCCTAATATGCTGAGTAAAAAAAAAGTGTGCATGGTGCGTTACGCTGTTACTTTATAACCAATTAAATTATATTGGCCAATCTACACATCAAGATGCAATACAGATAACAAATAATATACCACCAGATAGAAATGGAAATGATCTTCCAGTTGGTACCAAATATGTACATGTTTAGCCCCATTGTATCGAAAAATGTCTAGAAGTAAATTTTACTACGGGGACATCGGTACAGTGTTGTATGAAGGTTGTTCACGAGAGAGAGCTGCTCTAGAAAGGGTGCACTGTATATAAATGTTACTACGGGGACATCGGTACAGTGTTGTATGAAGGTTGTTCACGAGAGAGAGCTGTTCTAGAAAGGGTGCACTGTATATAAATGTTACTACGGGGACATCGGTACAGTGTTGTATGAAGGTTGTTCACGAGAGAGAGCTGCTCTAGAAAGGGTGCACTGTATATAAATGTTACTACGGGGACATCGGTACAGTGTTGTATGAAGGTTGTTCACGAGAGAGAGCTGCTCTAGAAAGGGTGCACTGTATATAAATGTTACTACGGGGACATCGGTACAGTGTTGTATGAAGGTTGTTCACGAGAGAGAGCTGCTCTAGAAAGGGTGCACTGTATATAAATGTTACTACGGGGACATCGGTACAGTGTTGTATGAAGGTTGTTCACGAGAGAGAGCTGTTATAGAAAGGGTGCACTGTATATAAAAACGCAAGATGCAAGAACATTGCACTCGTTAATTACCTCCGCTCGTTGGAAAGCATTTTCTAAGATCTTCTCCCTTTCTAACGTTTCTTTTATATAGACAGCACTTTGTAGAATACCATTGTGAGCACTGGCACCGGGTATACCGCATATATCTAGACTTCCTCGATCTATCACCAAGTCGGTGATAACATCCTGGTAAACAAACAAAACACTTGATGAACAACAACGGAAACAAAAACACGTGTTGTAAACACTTACAGTGGGATCGTTATACCAAAATAACAGCTATACTGATACAAATCAGCAGGCAAAACATTTCTTGACACTTGGAATGCATAAAATTCAAAAACCTTCATAAATATTACTCTTGAATCTTATCCGTCTGCACCGACGTGTCTTTTACTCGTATATAAAATAACTGACCGTGAGTAACAAGAATGAAAATACATGTATAGTAAAACCTCAATAATAAGACCACCTTTGGGAGTCTTGAATACTGGTCTTCTTATTGAGGTGGTCTTAATATCGAGGTTGAATAAAGAGCAAAACGGTGAAAATGGACTTGAAAACTGGTCTTCTTATTGAGGTGGTCTAAATATCGATATTAAATTAAGAGCAAAATAGTGAAAATGGACTTGAAATGTTTGGTCTCATTTAATAATTGAGGTGGTCTTATTATCGATGTGTTCGTTAAGTGAGGTTTTACTGTATACATTATTTCTATAACCATTACATTTGTCGATACTATTCTTTATTGTATATGTCTTGTTCGAGTATTAGCGTAAATTGTTAGAAAAACAAACATAACATTACTAAAATGAAAACACGATGTTTCAACAGTAGAAAGTGACCAATAATGATTTTAGGAGAAATCTAACACAGACAACGTACCTGTAGAGATAAAGTTCCTCGGACAGCTACCACCACCGAATTCGTTTCTTTGTCAATAACGACGTAAAATGGTAATTCGTATATCTGTAAAATTCAATAACGAATTCTCTATAAGTCAGGTCGGGCCCAATATTAGAATATAACGCGCTATAATTTAAACGTCAACATAACAGAACAAAAATACATTTTATTAAGACTTGTACAATGTACATCGTCTACAACACATACATGTTTATATACATGTTGTCAACGTGTACGGGGTGTTCTTTTTCTAGCATATCTACCAGTCTGAATTCTCAGTGGATGTATAGATAGTCTTAGACTAGTGAAGTATAGACGGAGACTTCTGGGCAAAACATCTAAATAGTGTTCATATTTTAATGAAGTCTTAATTGCTTTATATATAGTCAAACTGAACTATTATCTAAGGTATGAGTTGTGGAAGATCAGGTTATTACTAGTTGGTTCCCAAGACTACTGGTAAGGTCAACTGATAATAAATAGTATACTGTTGATAAAACGGCTTAAAAATTCCGACAAAACACAAAAATCAAAGAACTGAGTTTTAGTTATAACGCACAATGTCACATGTATTACGTTCTACTACATATTAATTCTTACTTCGTTTTTAAAGCAAGCATATACAATATCATCATGGTGTATTTTAGTGGTTTTCTTGAAAGCCGCAGTGTTACACATACAACAGTTATCCATAAACACTGAACCTTGATCGTCCTTACAAGCACAACATCTGAAATATATATGTATGTATACCATTAGATCAAACATAAACACTAACCCTTGATCGTCCTTACAAGCACAACATCTGAAATATATATGTATACCATTAGATCAAACAGGAAATTCATTTTAGATCTAGACTCAACTCGAGTCCATATTCGCTAATCAAATAATTTACATTCGATCATAACCGTCCATAGTGGAACCTTACAGTGTAAACTAAGACGGAAAACACTCTACTTCCAATCGGGAGGTTGTGGATTCTTAACCTATACCAAGTAAATGCTCTCCGTGATAATGTTTTTCCATGTTTACGACAGGAAGTTGGCTTTTGAAAGCATAACATATAACCGATTAAAACACATTGCAACTGCTTAGTTCACCAAAAAGCTGTGTAGACTTGATATACTGGTTAAAGACAACATGAACCCAACAATATCAACCAATCTATCACGTCAGAAATCATTAAACATGGTTTATACAAATCGTTAATAAACATGAGATCAGTTTGCGTCAAGTCGCTGTGGTGTAGTGGTTAGCATAACGGACCGGCAATCCGTAGACCTGGGTTCGATTCCCGGTAGCGCCATTGACCGATTTTTCGTGTTTCTCAAACATGACTTTATTTCATAACTACGTTCCCTTCTTAACATATTTCGCTCAGATACGTACATACCTTGGTTACATGTATTTGTAGCTATTCAGGTTAGATAGGGCACATACACACGTGATCTATTACCAATATTCTAGTCGTACAACAATCAACACCGGGAAATGCCATTATAAAGGTGTGTTTTTAATCAAATACCAAGTTTGAATTGGTTTTTGCCTTATATAGATATAAGTGAATACCCTTTTTTATTGAAACATAAACATTAAAGATAGAAAAACAGCCATTAGTACAGACTGAATGATTTCTTACACTCGTAATTAAATTGTTTCTGTAATTAAATAATTTGTTCCTTTGGTCGTTTTGTATTTACTTTGTCTGTATATTTGTAATTGTTATAAGGAATTGCATTAGTTCTTTCACACAGTTTTTTCTCACACCAACAAACATTATGTACATATGTTTGTTACATGTTTATGTGAATGGGCTAGTGGCCATTATCACAAATAAACTTTGAAACTTTGGGTATGGTATTACGACCTTGGACCCAGTTACAACTAAAGAAGATAGTAATGGGTTTACCTGCAAGCCGTGCATAACGCACATAGACCAATGACTGGCTTCACTAACGTCACATAGAAAGGCCAACCATAACTTCCAATAGCAAACTTCAGGTAATGGCTCATCAGATCCAATGTCATCCAATCTGTTGGTGTTGGTAAACACTCACATGTTATATCTGTAGTGTCAACCTCGTCCTCTCCCAACCTGTAACATCCAAACAATCATTTTCATTTAAACAACCATTCAATAGAATCAACGTTACGATATACAAGTATGAGGCAATGTTATACTCCATTATTCAATTTTTTATTTATCTTATAAATAAACAAGTCAATATTCGAACATATTAGGAAATATCACGATTAAACCATTCAAATATTCTAAAGAAGTGCTTGCCGGCAGACATGGCAGAAATGTTTTAAATGTTTCTCTTGATACCATCGACAATGTATACCCAACTAGTAGCGCCTTTTATCTGGTTTATCGCAGTGGATTGTCTCCCATGGATCTTTACAAATAACAATATCGAGTTTCAAGATCCGAAAATTTTAATCATTATATTATTTTGAGAATCTACTTTTGCCTAGTCTAGAAATACATAAAAGTTTAAACTCATAATTCCTTCATTTACAACATTCGAAGATATCTCCGTTATATCGAACTATTACATTCAAATGTAACTCTTCCAAGAAATAAGTGTGAATGGATAGTGTAAGATGTACGGGAAGCATTAGAGTAGATCCGTCTTACGTACGAAGCAGTAGATCCGTTTAACGTACAGTATTCCTACGCTAAAACCTCTACCATACAGTTTGACCCATACTTTAGGTACAGGAATCTAACGCTTCCAGCGTCACGTGACAACAAAGATGGAGACATTTCACACGTATGATGAGGCTGACGCCTTTATTAAAGATATAGAAACTTCAACTACAAACAGGTTGATCGTATACAAGAAAACCAGTGGCGTTAAAGACAAAAGTGAGATATTTCTTAACGTTCATGTATCTTTTTTTACATCATGTTCAATGAATTTGTCGGCTTGCGTGTTTTCCGGCTTAATTGGGGCGGGGGGGGGGGATTCTGTATATTTTATTATTACCTGTAAACAAAGTATATCGGATCTTATCATGAATAAATCACTTTGTCTTATATTTTATACTCGATTTATTTTTAGAGCACGTTTGCAAGATATAATCATGTATATACATGTACCTAACATTGTATGAAATGTTTCGGCTAACATGAGTCGGTTGTACGTAAGACGGATCTACTCTAGTACGGGTGTACGTAAGCCGGATCTACTCTTACATTTTATGTATTTTGATACAATATGCACCCCTCTAACCAGTAAACAACGTAAGCCTGATCAAATCTTGTATATAACAACCTTTCCAGCTATTTATACTCTGTTTAAGTGGGTTGTACGTAAGACGGATCTACTCTAGTACGGGTGTACGTAAGCCGGATCTACTCTTACATTTTGTGTTTTTGATACAATATGCACCCCTCTAACCAGTAAACAACGTTAGCCGGATCTACTCTTGTATATAACAACCTTTCCAGCTATTTATACTCTGTTTAAGTGGGTTGTACGTAAGACGGATCTACTCTAGTACAGGTGTACGTAAGCCGGATCTACTCTTACATTTTATGTTTTTTTATACAATATGCACCCCTCTAACCAGTAAACAACGTAAGCCTGATCAAATCTTGTATATAACAACCTTTCCAGCTATTTATACTCTGTTAAAGTGGGTTGTACGTAAGACGGATCTACTCTAGTACGGATGTACGTAAGCCGGATCTACTCTTACATTTTATGTTTTTTTATACAATATGCACCCCTCTAACCAGTAAACAACGTAAGCCTGATCAAATCTTGTATATAACAACTTTTCCAGCTATTTTTACTCTGTTTAAGTGGGTTGTACGTAAGACGGATCTACTCTAGTACGGTTGTACGTAAGCCGGATCTACTCTTACATTTTATGTTTTTGTATACAATATGCATCCCTCTAACCAGTAAACAACGTTAGCCGGATCTACTCTTGTATATAACAACCTTTCCAGCTATTTATACTCTGTTTAAGTGGGTTGTACGTAAGACGGATCTACTCTAGTACAGGTGTACGTAAGCCGGATCTACTCTTACATTTTATGTTTTTTTATACAATATGCACCCCTCTAACCAGTAAACAACGTAAGCCTGATCAAATCTTGTATATAACAACCTTTCCAGCTATTTATACTCTGTTAAAGTGGGTTGTACGTAAGACGGATCTACTCTAGTACGGATGTACGTAAGCCGGATCTACTCTTACATTTTATGTTTTTTTATACAATATGCACCCCTCTAACCAGTAAACAACGTAAGCCTGATCAAATCTTGTATATAACAACTTTTCCAGCTATTTTTTCTCTGTTTAAGTGGGTTGTACGTAAGACGGATCTACTCTAGTACGGTTGTACGTAAGCCGGATCTACTCTTACATTTTATGTTTTTGTATACAATATGCATCCCTCTAACCAGTAAACAACGTTAGCCGGATCTACTCTTGTATATAACAACCTTTCCAGCTATTTATACTCTGTTTAAGTGGGTTGTACGTAAGACGGATCTACTCTAGTACGGGTGTACATAAGCCGGATCTACTCTTACATTTTGTGTTTTTGATACAATATGCACCCCTCTTACCTGTAAACAACGTTAGCCTGATCTACTCTTGTATATTACAACCTTTCCAGCTATTTATACTCTGTTTAAGTGGGTTGTACGTAAGACGGATCTACTCTAGTACGGGTGTACGTAAGGCGGATCTACTCTTACATTTTATGTTTTTTAATACAATATGCACCCCTCTAACCAGTAAACAACGTAAGACTGATCTAATTTTGTGTATTACAACCTTTCCAGCTATTTATACTCTGTTTAAGTGGGTTGTACGTAAGACGGATCTACTCTAGTACGGGTGTACGTAGGCCGGATCTACTCTTACATTTTATGTTTTTTTATACAGTATGCATCCCTCTAACCAGTAAACAACGTAAGCCGGATCTACTCTTGTATATAACATTTTTTCCAGCTATTTATACTCTGTTTAAGTGGGTTGTACGTAAGACGGATCTACTCTAGAACGGGTGTACGTAAGCCGGATCTACTATTACATTTTGTGTTTTTGATACAATATGCACCCCTCTAACCAGTAAACAACGTTAGCCGGATCTACTCTTGTATATAACAACCTTTCCAGCTATTTATACTCTGTTTAAGTGGGTTGTACGTAAGACGGATCTACTCTAGTACAGGTGTACGTAAGCCGGATCTACTCTTACATTTTATGTTTTTTGATACAATATGCACCCCTCTAACCAGTAAACAACGTTAGCCGGATCTACTCTTGTATATAACAACCTCTCCAGCTATTTATACTCTGTTTAAGTGGGTTGTACGTAAGACGGATCTACTCTAGTACGGGTGTACGTAAGCCGGATCTACTCTTACATTTTATGTTTTTTTATACAATATGCATCCCTCTAACCAGTAAACAACGTAAGCCGGATCTACTCTTGTATATAACATTTGTTCCAGCTATTTATACTCCGTTTAAGTGGGTTGTACGTAAGACGGATCTACTCTAGTACGGGTGTACGTAAGCCGGATCTACTCTTACATTTTATGGTTTTTTATACAATATGCACCCCTCTAACCAGTAAACAACGTAAGCCTGATCAAATCTTGTATATTACAACCTTTCCAGCTATTTATACTCTGTTTAAGAGGGTTGTACGTAAGACGGATCTACTCTAGTACGGGTGTACGTAAGCCGGATCTACTCTTACATTTTATGGTTTTTTATACAATATGCATCCCTCTAACCAGTAAACAACGTAAGCCGGATCTACTCTTGTATATAACATTTGTTCCAGCTATTTATACTCCGTTTAAGTGGGTTGTACGTAAGACGGATCTACTCTAGTACGGGTGTACGTAAGCCGGATCTACTCTTACATTTTATGTTTTTTTATACAATATGCATCCCTCTAACCAGTAAACAACGTAAGCCGGATCTACTCTTGTATATAACATTTGTTCCAGCTATTTATACTCCGTTTAAGTGGGTTGTACGTAAGACGGATCTACTCTAGTACGGGTGTACGTAAGCCGGATCTACTCTTACATTTTATGGTTTTTTATACAATATGCACCCCTCTAACCAGTAAACAACGTAAGCCTGATCAAATCTTGTATATAACAACCTTTCCAGCTATTTATACTCTGTATAAGTGGGTTGTACGTAAGACGGATCTACTCTAGTACGGGTGTACGTAAGCCGGATCTACTCTTACATTTTATGGTTTTTTATACAATATGCATCCCTCTAACCAGTAAACAACGTAAGCCGGATCTACTCTTGTATATAACATTTGTTCCAGCTATTTATACTCCGTTTAAGTGGGTTGTACGTAAGACGGATCTACTCTAGTACGGGTGTACGTAAGCCGGATCTACTCTTACATTTTATGGTTTTTTATACAATATGCACCCCTCTAACCAGTAAACAACGTAAGCCTGATCAAATCTTGTATATAACAACCTTTCCAGCTATTTATACTCTGTATAAGTGGGTTGTACGTTAGACGGATCTACTCTAGTACGGGTGTACGTTAGCCGGATCTACTCTTACATGTTATGTTTTTTATACAATATGCCCCCCTCTAACCAATAAACAACGTAAGTCTGATCAAATCTTGTATATTACAACCTTTCCAGCTATTTATACTCTGTTTAAGTGGGTTGTACGTAAGACGGATCTACTCTAGTACGGGTGTACGTAAGCCGGATCTACTCTTACATTTTGTGTTTTTGATACAATATGCACCCTTCTAACAAGTAAACAACGTAAGCCTGATCAAATCTTGTATATTACAACCTTTCCAGCTATTTATACTCTGTTTAAGAGGGTTGTACGTAAGACGGATCTACTCTAGTACGGGTGTACGTAAGCCGGATCTACTCTTACATTTTATGTTTTATGATACAATATGCCCCCCCCCCTCTAACCAGTAAACAATGTTAGCCGGATCTACTCTTGTAAATAACAATGTATCCAGCTTTTTATACTCTGTTTAAGTGGGTTGTACGTAAGATGGATCTACTCTAGTACGGGTGTACGTAGGCCGGATCTACTCTTACATTTTGTGTTTTTGATACAATATGCACCCCTCTAACCAGTAAACAACGGATTTATTCGTGTACGTTTGTCTTACTCTTTGGTCTCGTTTTACATAGAAGACACATATGGTGGGTCTACTTTTTTATTTAAACTATGTACATGTATGCCAGATAAACTTTTTTATGTTCTCTTTTTTCTGCCTATTTATACTTGTTTACCCGTTTTTCAGAGATTACATCAACGGACATTAATCGCATTCTGTGGGAGGAGAAGTATGGTGAGCTTCCCATCATTTATAATGGTGTTCCATTTGTAAATGTTGGGAAGGAGGAAAGAGAGTGTCACCATGGTCCGAGAAGAAAAGTAAGCAAGCGAAAGGTAAATTACCGTTTGATTTGTATGTCTTCATTATAAAAGTTTATACGTCAGCTGTATCAGGAACTTCTGTATTAGGAAACTGATTTATATATAATTAGGTAAATCACATTACAAATAACTGCTATTTAAACGTAACAACGTACACAATGCAATTTAAAGCATTTGTCTTATATTGGTGTATTGATGCATTATGGTGATGAACGATACATTTGCAATTTCAACTTCAAATTGTGTTTCTGTAAGACATTTTGTAAACCAAATGTCTACGATGTTCAATATTTATTGGAAAAAAAGTATACTTCAAGATGCTAGCTTTTTGAACTACCGTTCACCTTAAAGTCCGTTGATATGTGCCAATTCAATAAACACAAGCCTCGATTGTAAAGCTTAAAGTGTTTGAATTAACTATAATGGATAACAGCAATGCAAAGTACCTTAGTGTTGAAATCAAAGAATGATAAGCAGTAATACAGTATTGTTGTATGAATATTTGAAACCTGGGGGATACTTAGCTGCGACAATAAATTTGTCTAAATATTTACGCTGTATTCGTGATAATTCCGTCTTGTTGTTTTTAAACTACCCTCCGTACTTGCAATCAATGTATGAATAACTTTGTTTAGTTTTTAATATTATGACTGGTCTTTACTTGTGTCTTACTATTTGTCGTTTTCATACTTTCCCATAAACTGTCTAATAAAAATGTTTCGTAAATAACTTTGAACATGTTTTTTCTTACTTTTGATTGTAATGTGTAATCTTGTACAATGCTGATTTATTGCATAAATAATTGTTTTCTGACTACAAAACAGACTGGCACTAGATCACCGGCACAAGACACAAAGAAAATGGATTGCAAGTACAAAATTAAACTGAGAATGGTTGTGTACTTTCCTCAGTACAAAGTAAGTTTAGAATGATAAGTACAGCTTTGAAACACTCTATGATTGAATCTATGCATACATTATCAGGATTATTTCCCTAACCACAAAGTGATCTGATCAGAGAAAGTGGGTAACTGGATAACTGGCTGCGCCATGTGTAAAGTCGCAGATATTGGAAAGACTTAATTTAATTGACTATCCCTTTATATTGCAAACAATTCGTGTACATCATTACATTTTAAATAAAGGTCACGTTTATATCATGTAAGCGCTTCGTCCAGCCCTACATACGGAGGGTACAAACTATAGACGATTATATAAATACATACAGTTGTGTCGTATGAGCATTTAATAATTGATAAAAGAGCAGTTTTATCACTCAAAGTACAGACATAAATGGAAAAAAAACTTATTTTTGTTAATGTTGAATATGATGTACTAGTCATTTTCCTTTACAGTTTTAGGATTTACCTGTACTCCAACGCCTCATGCAGAAACGAACTTGGAATATTTAAAAATAAATCTGGTTATGCAGGGTTAGAATGGTGGTTGTATCAGTGAATAAGCAAATTAAACTAATAAGGTCCAAAACAACAAATCAGTCCCATAATATCATTATCTACATACAGCATATATACAAGGTACAAATGTCTTTATAGTAACAAAGTGGAATTTTTTTTTGTGTTTGTGACTGTTAAGATACATTTGTAATTAAAAAGGCAAGATTTACTTGCATTTACTTGTTATTCTCGCCGATGACGACAACTGACATATTGTTGAAATATTTTGTTTAACATTGAACTGTGACAGTATTTTCTTATGCTCCAGATTAGTGGTACAGATACCGCCCGTAAGAGAAGGGCAATGGCTAATGAACTGAAAGCAAATTTCAACGAAAGTTCCAAACAAGTCTTCACCATATATGTCAAAGTGTGTGGAGAACATGAAGGCCATGTTACAGGAGAGGTATTGCTATCTGTTCAAATACTGTAGATACTCATTGTTAAGGATGTTCTAAGTAGTACTCCTTAGCATCCAAATATATTGTATGTACTGCCTTATTTAATATATGTTATATACTGCATGATAAATATAACGTTCTATTCCAGCAGCAAACATGTAATAATTACTCCCTGATAGCTGTCATAATTCTAAGATCTTTATTTATATTGTTTATTTTAACAAAAATGAAAAATATAGAATGTATACGTAGCATTAAGAAATATGCATAATTGAAGAATAAAGGAGTAAGTATAACGTTTTATATGTGGAAACAGGATACTGGTATTTTCAACACTATTGTACTAGTTTCGTTACGCAATAATTCAACACAGAGAGATGGGTTAAATTTGTTTACAATTACATAAGTTCTTAGTACAGACGTGATTTCTAAGTGAACTTTATATACATTGTTTATCTTTATAAAAACGCCTTTTACATACCATAGCATTATGTGATATTAAGTTGAACAAGTGATTCAATAGAATACATCGTTTAAGCTCACCTGATCATTATTTTCTAACGTGTGATCCAGTTATGGTTCCAGACAATTTATTGTGTAAATATAAAACTTGCTTTTCCGTTCATTCTCTCGGAAGAGAGGCCAGATCGCGAAAGTTGTGTCGGAACAGGGTTTTTGCAATGAAACGTAACACAATGAAAAGATTTAGTATTATGTTCGCCATAAATGCTTGAAGAAGTCTGATTATTTGTTCTGGCATGCAAAAGTCGGGCTAACGTGCTCCCGTACATGTAGTATGCTAAAGGAGAGTACACATCAGTTTAAAGGATTACTTAAATTTCCGTCATTTCTTTTAGTTAGCTGGATATGGACAGCCGGTAGACGGCAAGGTGAAAGAAAAAATTAGCAGTCTTGTGCTGGATGACGGCCTCCGAGACGTATCGACTATACATTCTCACCTGAAACTATTTGCCAAATCACAATTTCCGGTAGCTATTCCTTCAAATAGAAGGTTTTATCCATCTGCACAAGATGTTAGAAATCATGTGTTTTTAACACTTAACAAAACCAGGTAAATGAATACTACACTTGTTTTTGTCTTCTGTAGCTCGCTGTAAAACATGGTTTTTGGAAAACTCTGTAACTGAACTTTCCATATCATAGAACAAGTATGAGTTTTCTGTAAAACTGATGGCAATGGGCACACACGTACCTTTGAAACATTTGCATGTAAATCAACGGAGTGTGCATGCTCTTTATCTAAAATAGTTAATATCATAGTAATACGATAGATATTTGTTAAAATTTCAAAAACATATTTAAGAAATGAAATATGAGTTAGCGTTGTATACGAGATCTTATACAACTGTTTGGAGTTCGGACGCGTAGGAATTAACCTCATAGGCCCTATGCCTGAGTGGTTAATATCAGCGCGTCAGAATGACAAAACGTTGTATAAGAGCTCGTATACAACGCTGCATCATATTCCATTTCGATTCTAACTTGATTCAGTATGCAGTTACATTTTAAGAGCCCTATATTGTGAGAGTATGTAGTTCACTTTACTTGGTTACGTCTATGACGTCATAAATAGAATACATGCACTGGTATATTGGCTCGTATACAACGCTTGCTTTGTTCTTTGTCTATATGGAAAAATTCGTTGGTCATGTTAAAATTTACAATATATAGCTTTATAGTGAATATGAAAGGTGAATCAAGGCCATAAAGTGAATATAAAAAACCATTGCTCGGTTTGATTTTATTTGAATTGGATTTAAGTGATTTCGTTAAGATACTTTGTGTTTTATAACTTAGCAGTGTTGAAACATACCTCAATGCAATCTTAAAATATCTGATGGATTTTGTGTAAGAGTCACCTTGGATTAATACGAGTGCTAGAAGTCATGAACGTACTTATGATAAAAGACAAATAATAATTCCCAAAATAGTGTTATATTTATTGGGAATTCTATAATTGTCGTCTAAATATGATATGATTCGATCTATTCCTATAAGGAATTTATAACACTGAGTCACCTGTGCTTGGATCGAGATTTGTCTTAAAATCGAAGGTACAAACTTAACATGTTCAGTTGATCATTGAGTTACAAAGTTAACATGTTTTGTAAGCTTTAGATACATAATATTTGCCAAAAATGTCTATTTTCAGATATAGTAAAAATGATCAGTTAAATGTGTTGGGGCTTATTCAGAAGTGGAGGGAACAAGAACCCCATGACTTCTTTTTCTTTCGCCCAGTGTGAGTTCTATACTTTATTTTAGGAAATACTGTAGTTCGAGAAAGTATTGAGTAAAACAAAATATAACACTTTTTCACTATTAACATTTACGGTAAAAATGGTAGGAATCAAGTCATTATATTACCAAAATAGTCTAACAGCTCTTATTGTCTGTAATCATTTATTAAAACATTGTTCCATTCGCCCATGTGTCCGGTATTTATGTGTATACTGTATATGGACAAACCAAATGAAATCAGTTATTAGACATTTGTAATTGGATTATCGTTATGTGCATCTGGCTTATAATAAGACACATCGTCATCTGCATTGTGATTGGTAGCGTCGTATGTTTTGATATAGCCATTGATTTAAATTTTCAGTTCAACAGATGAAGACATGGTACAATCTTTCCTGTTTTTGCACCAGACAGATTTCCAGAAACGCCTACTTGTGAAATATGGGTCGGATTGTGTGTTGATGGACACAACCTACAAAACGTGTAAATTTGACCTGCCGTTATTGTTTTTGTGTGTTCTCACCAATGTCGGCTACCAAGTCGTGGCAACTGCTATTCTTGGCCACGAAACACGCGCCAATATAAGGGAAGCGATCAAATTGATTGGAGATCAAAATAAATGTTGGAAGCCCAAAAGTTTCATGTGTGACATGGACCTACGGGAGATTGGTGCTGTGGAGGATGTTTTTGATGGTAAGTGTATGATTTTAACAAACCCAGAGCAAATTTATTCTCCTTTCATATTTTGGGTAATGCATGCGATCCATTACCGTGTTGTTTATAATAAATTCATGTTTTGTCCCATATTTGTCAAGATCTTCAAATGATATCATTTCTTTTAGGCTTTTTTCACTGCCTGAACAATTACGATGCAATTTTAAACAAGAGTTGTGTTCACAGAATATGTTCAATTCGTCTGCTTTATCAATGTAAGCGCGTGTTGACTTTTTTGAGTTTATGACAAAACTTTATTATTGCACATCTTTCGAACCGGTCTGGTGACGTCATTTTAACGTTTGAAAACAGATGAAGCCGCATTACAAATGTTGTGTATTTGCAAACCACATCGTCAAAATGACGTAAAATAATTTTGACGTAACATCATCTGCACACCCCATCGTTAGGTTGTTAAGTAAAGCACGTTTCCTACTTTCATTTTATACTTTATTTTGTTATATGTAACTTAAAACACGTCACAAACAGTTCAGATAAGAAACCATACGCATGTTTTGAAAATATAACGATGCAATTGAAAGAAATCACAAAAGTCCACGTTATTTTGGACCCTCACTCGTATACTGTATTTTGAATTCGTTCATGCTGTTCAGCGTACTGATTATTCGTTGATATTCTCTAAATATTTCAGGCATACAAGTTTACATTTGTGATTTCCACAGAGAGCAAGCATGGGATCGTTGGTTCAGCAAGCGAGACAATGGTGCCCACGCTTTCAAAAAAGAAGCTGTAGGAATGTAAATTACAATTTTATATTATTATACTCAATGATCCTTTAAGCATAATAAGAAGTTAACCATAGTAAAGACAGGTCGTAGTTGACTGTAGTTAAGCGTACTAGTCGTAGAACGACATAGTTACCCGTAGTTCACCGTAGTTATAAACGTAGTTCGAACTCATGCTTTGTCCGTGGCTAGCCTTAATATTGTCGACGTGTTCAAGATTTCTGTACGGACAAGTTTGATATCAAGACCGTAGTTTGAACGTAGTTAATCCTAGCGGACCCTAGTTGACGCTTCTTGACCCAAGTTATCCATAGTTAATCATAACGTATAACTATGGTAGTCCAATTTTATGTCATGTCCTATATTTGATAGTTTCTTAATTAAACGTCTGTTATGTTCTCATGCAGTTTCCAACCAACTTGGTGTTTTGCTATTTGTTTGACATGTCATAAATAAAACTTCAGAGGTCAGGAGACGCTAATACAAAGTACTTTACAATATATAGGTACGAAATCGGATATTAAACTGTGATTGATAAAGAAAATGAAGTGACAACAAACATAAACGAACAATTGGGGTTGATGTTAAAAGAAGGTATACGGCATTATATTCAAAAACAAATTATTTGTGGTACCTTCTATATCGATACATGCCCATGTAAATCGCCTGGTAACCTTTTTGTATTTCTTTTTGAAAGTTTTGTCTTCAATCACGAATTACGGTTTTATTGCAGTTTAAGGAGAATAGCACGATCAAAGACTGAAGTGGATTTCATAGCGAGCCTGTTAGTCCTTCAGCAGCATGCATTATACAAGAACAATATCAGATTTAAAGCATGGATTGATCGCTATTGGATAGCCAATAAGACGGCAAGTATTCTGGTTGTGCAATAGACATTGTATCATGTATTTTTCATTGAAAAATGTGTGAAGCATTGTATTTAAAACATATTTATGGATAATGTTTGACCCACTGATACTATGCATATAACATAAACTAGAAGACTATAATTAAAAATAACCAACAGTAATATAAATCATATCAGATACATTCTAATGAACCTATTCAGTTTTGTGAGTGTTAGGGTATGAATACTTATTTCAAAGGCACAAAGATTAGGTGTGCAGGATATAAATAATACCCTCAAGCTTATAAAACGGTTTTCAGTTGCATGTGTTTTTTCTTAGCAGATAGCTAATGAAAACATGTTTTTGTGACACTCTGGCCACTTTTTTTCTTATTACTGTTGAATAATTGCAATGTTTGGCACTCACTTTTAGACGATTATAATGCCTTACAAATTCACATATCGAGTTTCTTCTTGCCCTTGTCGATAGTGGCTTGCTCATGTTGGCTATATTTGGAAGGTATGATGTTTCGCAAAGCATAAACAACTTGGCTTTATTTAAACGGTTATTAAGTATGCTAGGCTTTAGTTAAAACCACATAGATAAGGCAATCGGGATTTGTGTTGTCGGAAGTCGTTTATTATTATCGTTTTAATTGCCAGGATGTTTGAAATGCAAGCAGTTCACCATGTAAGATTTGTAGCGCGTTTCCTACAAATTGTGGTCATCCGTAGTCGTAAGCAATCTCTACATTCACAAGACACAATATTAGCATGCATGTGTAAATGTTGTCAGATAATTTAAAACAAACTTTCAATTAATTTTGTTTGCCAATTTGAAAGTTCTTAGTCCACACATTCATTCCTATCTCCTTCAAGGTTCAAACAATTAAAACGAACCGTTTTAAATGAGTTAAATACATATAGAATTGGCAACCATGCGTAACTTGTTGGAAAAAGCTTTGTTATATTAGTTATTATTGATAATCATTGAAGAAATTCTTGACATTTCACAGGCAAGACTACGTAGCGTAATGTTCGTATGTTTGGTGTTATTGTTACTTTATACCTGCTTTGAATACGTGTAAGAATTTATATGACTTTCTAATTGTATATTTAGAGGTGGGTTCAATGCTTCCGGTCCAGTCTGATGAATTTTCGGGTGAACACCACAAATGGCGTTGAGAGCCAAAATAAGGTGCTGAAACACAAGTATTTAAAACGCCGTGGTGCTTCGAAAACACTATCAGACCTCGTCACTGTCTTAATTCAGCAGTTCATTCCAGATAGCCGAGAGAGGTATGTGTTAGTATGGACAGGTTTCTTGTTCCACTTTGGTTTATAATATTGTACAACTTAACACTAGCTGAAAATCAGATTTAAAAAATGACGTTTATTCTTGTTCGGCGTAATCTTCACCTGTATCGTAGCTGATTCATAGCCAAATTCGTTCAGGATAAGTATTTGAAAACAAGTTTCCTAGACACTATTGATGCTATGCAGAGGTGAATGTTCTTTTTAATCAGCTTTTTACTTTTTTGATGTTATGGCCAAGGATCAGGTGTCAGACGAAGATCAAATAATCACTTTTACTTACACTAGAAAAAGCATGTTTGCACACGATGGAATGAGGAGATAATATTAAACCTATGTTGTATTGTTAGGTTATTGGAAGATCAAATTCAGGATGACGTTTTATCCCCTAACTTTTACAACTATTATGATAATTTGATGTTTATGGTACATCTAATTTGCTGACTAGCCCAAGCAAGAGCATATCTTGAGTTCTACTCTACGTAACCAATTGTACATGCCTAACCGCTTGATGGAAATTAAAAAGTATACTAAGTGTTATATTTTTCAGATACATCAGAGAAAATGTTGTCTGCATGGACGAGTTTAGAAAATACAGTAGAAGCATTCCAACATTTCTAAGGAATAGACCCAAATGGTTTGTTGCCCATTGCAAGACAAGACTGGATGTAGAATTCAATTGTACCCAGACAGCACAGGGATTTCTTATAACTGGCAAAAGTGGAAAGGAATACCTTGTGTTAACAGAAGTGCCATCCTGTGGTTGCCCTGATTTCGAAATGTATAATCTACCGTGCAAACACATGCTATATGTTATAACTCACTATCCTGGTGAGGGATGGGATTTCTTGCCAGCATATTACACCAGCTTACCCATCTTTCATTTAGACTTTGAATGTAATCACTCTCACGAAGACATCGCAGTTGACACGAACAGTCAAAATTGTGCTGAAACTTCTGAGATAACCATTAGTGATTCTCCAAGCAACGTGCCAGAGGCATCAGTAAGACCTCATATGTGCGAACTTTTGAAAGAGTTACAAAGCAACGCCTACGTGCTAGAAGAAAAGGCACTTGTTAAGGTATATCCACATGTCAAAACTGCAAACGATATCGCAAGTTCTTTACTTCCGAAAGGTTTGACGCCTAGACAACCGAAAACTAAGAAAGGTGCAGCATCCTTGAAGAAAAGGAAATCAACTAAGTATCAGTGTGAGTTCCCTTTTAGTGCTCTTCAATGCATTATGATTATTTTAAAGATATGAATGAATGTAATGCTTACTGCATTGATTGATCCTATTTGTCCTACGTCAACAGTTAAATAGTTTATATAACTATAATTGGCCATAGTTACGTCGGTTAACTCAGATAATATCAGAGGTGTTTCATATGTGATAAAATTGTCATTACTGGCATCTAATACGTTCGCAGTATCCGTAGTTAAACATACCCAGTTTCATTCGTTCAGATCTAACTGCTTGGTGTATACCAAATCTTCTACAAGGCATATACACGTTTAGCCTGGTGAACAGATATCACGATATGGAACTTGACATAGATTTGTTATATATGACCTTTGTGACCAAGTTTCAAAATAATTATTCTGTAATTGTGAAATTGAGTGTATTGACAAAGTTTTTCTTTGATTCGACCTAGTGACCTAGTTTTTAAACCGGCTGACCCATTATCAAACTAAACCTAGATTTGTTAGAGGTGATCATTGTGACCAAGTGTCGTAAAGATTATACCAATATTGTGACGGATGATGAGTGATCACAAATGCTTTGTGACCTATGAGCTAATAAGGTGAAACAAAATATTTAAAAATAATATGCCTTTCTATTTATGTTTGATATCATGAACATAAATTATACAAAGCACGTTCATATCACAATCATTCAAGACATTACCAAATGCTCAAAAGAATGCCATTTTCAGATACAGAGAAAACCAGTGACAGAATGTGTAATAAGCCAGGAGGAGTCAAATTTGGCGACAGAGCTAATATCGAAAAAGGTATATACATTTGGATATTGTTTTAGTTAGTTATCAATCAATCCAACCATAGTGACATGTTTTGCTAAATTTAGGTCCCACACACTATAACATTTTGTATTTGTAACCCCACATATCGAAGTTGGGTGTATATTGTCTGTGAGGCTGTCGTGCGGTTTTTGTTTCCGATCGATAACTTTATCTGGAAGTGAGATATTGTGATAAAACGTCCTATCTATGTCAAGTTCAGTGTTACGATATTAAACTTTAATGATAGTGTTATGATTTTTGCTGCATATGTGACTAATTGGCTTAACACACAGCTACTATCTTGCTGACGCAAATGTTTTGAGTTACATAAAACCTGGTCTCGGTGAAAAATCGGTGTTGTAGAAGGTTTATTAATCAAAGTTGGGCAATTCTAGTTTATATTGTATGATAGTATTTTTTGGTATCTTTAAAATATTTAATCATCTCATTCATTTGCATTTTTGTGTTGTGTTTATCTCCCATAATCTACATTACGTGTTTACTTTTATAATGAATGAGGCGTGAATACTTATACATAGAAATACATAGAACATATTTTGAATGATATTTTGATATTGATTTTGGCTAAAGGTAGATTTGGTAGACTCAAAATTAAATGATTAAATGAAGAGCAAGGGATTTTATAACTACTTACCTACCAATAGGGCTTAAAATTCTCTTAGACCAACTGGCAAATAATTTTTTTACTTCTTCAATTTTTGAGTCATAGTTCAAATCTATGATTTCAGAAAGGTTGGTTTTAAACTTAACCCCTAGTCCAGTAAAAATGTCATCATTCCATGCCAGGTTATATTCTGGACAGAGAATTATATTACTATCTTTTCGGGATCCGAACCAAATTACTTTTGTTTTTTCTGTGTTAATATATAGGCCTGAGATACTAGCATAAAATTTTAATGTTAACATTGTGTTCTTTAAAGAATTGGCTGTGCCATCTAAAAATAAACTTGTGTCGTCCGCATATTGAGAAATTAAGTATTCATGTTCATGGATTTTTATACCTTTGATATCTTTGTTGTTTCTTTGAATGAACAGGTAGGGTGATAGAGCATCTCCTTGGCGACAGCCTCTCTGTAGAGGGAACCATTCTGACATATGACCATTTACAATGACGCAAGACTCGGTAATAAGTTTAATCCAAGATTTTATTGAATCCCCAAAATTTAAAAAGTCTAAAACTTGATGCATAAAATTCCATGCTACGGTATGGAATGCTGCTGCAAAATCGATCAGTAATAAAAGTCCAGGCATATTATTTTGTTCTGTATAATGGAATAGGTCATATAGCATTCGTATGTTCGAAGCCATTAGTCTACCTGGTAAAAAGCCACTTTGATCTTCATTTATGATATTTCCTAAGATACTTTTAATGCGAAAGGCAATTGAAGATGAGGCAATTTTGTAGGCAACATTTAATAAAGATATTGGTCTCCAATTTTTCAAATAGAGTTTGTCTTTATTTCCTTTGGGTATACAAGTTATGACTCCCTGTTTTTGAGTAACTGACAGTTCTCCTATTGATTGGGCATAATTTATTGAACGTACTAATAATATACCTATATCTTTCCAATTTTTTTTAAAGAATTCAACTATAAAGCCATCATTTCCTGGACTTGTGTTATTAGACATACGTTTTAAGGAGTTAAGCATTTCAGTATATGTGAGAGCCCCTTCAATCGATCGGCTGTCTAAGTCGGATAATTTTGGTACATTATAATTAGCTAATTTGTCTTTAAACGATATATTTTCTGTTTCTTTTATTGTGTACAGTTTTTTATAATGTTGTTTAGTTTCTTGAATAATTTCATCCTGCATATTTAAAGTATCTCCTTTTTCTGATATTAAGGAATTCATATGTTTTGAGACATAGTGTCTGTTTTCTAAATTGCAGAAGTAACGAGTGGATTTTTCTACTTCCTGTATCCATTTAGCTTTTGATCGAATTAAGACTCCATTCATTTTTTTCTTTCTTAATTCTAACAATTATTTTTTTTTATTTTCCAAAACAACATAGTCAATATTTTTTTCTTTTTCAATTAATTCTATATCTTTTAACAGTTTATTTTCCTTATTGATTTCTGTTTTTTTCTTACGTGATGCATAACTTATTGTCATTCCTCTTATATTCATAAGCAAAGTTTCAAATAATAGTTGGTCATTAATATTAAATTTTCCATAGCATTTTAGTAGCAAACTATTAACCAAGTATTAGGTGTATCACCTAAACAAGACTATTGCTATTACTAATGTTATATTATACTTTACTACCATTAATTTAGAGCATGAAAAATAACTATTTCTCAATTCAAGAGAAACTTTATCTAAATTTCCGCTGGTATGTTTTGGAAATATTAAGAAAATAATTCCCTAATTTTAAACTGTCGATGCTGATCTGATATTGTGGTAAAGGAAACCTATAAAATACATTGTTTTTAGTATTTACTATACAAACACGTGTTCGCATCAGTAAATGTACTACAGGTATAGATAGTTTGCGATTAGGTAAGACCCCATACATCTTGAATATCTTTAAAACAAATAATGCATTGTATTGAATGGGCTATCCATTGTATGGCCCTTACCACACCAGTGATGGGAAAACCAACATAAAGTTATGTCTAGGCACAAATTCATATTTCCAATTGTCACTGATGCGATTCTATATGTACAGTTATAACTGACCTATTAGCCGAGTTGTGCTGCCGTGGTTATTTCTCTCACCCATATGTTTTCCCCGATTTACTAGACTTGGAATTTTATGTTTATAAGTTCTATACATTAATATTTACAATGAACTATCGCAAAACGTGATGTGGCCTTATGTCCCACTAGGGATGAAGAGGATAAGATGTAATCGCAAGACCGGACATGCAACAGCCATTTTTGTATGGCCGTGTGGCTCTCGAACGATACTTACATGCATTATCAACATAGCTGACTTATCTAATGTGTAGCCTGGCAATGCATCTTGAGTACTTTTTCTGTTTTTCTCAGCTTAGGCTTTAGCTTTAAAAACTGTCTATTCTAGACGAACACACACGGTTTGTTTAGATATACGTGCCTTACACTTAGCCACAATGAATATACGGTTATAGGTAAATCCCTAACACTGGCATGTCAAAGTTCACTTTGCGGTACATACAACGACATTGTAATGCTTTACTGTTAAATATTGAACATTGACATATCAGGGCTAGAGGTCAATCAATAACAGATTACAATGGGTCAATAAATGATAGTAAGTCAGTGAAAAAATGCTAGATTACCTCCCTGCGTCAAATGTAAAAGTTCATATAATTTCTATATACATGTACTAGTAACTATACCAAAGAATAAAAATATTTCAATTACAATGAAAACATTTTTATATTCAGTATGGAGTTGGTATGATGTCTTTATGGTTTCCAGTAACTTTACACCAATATCAGATTAACGGCTCTTCAGAAATTTGATATTTATGCCATATGTTTTACAACAAACAGCCTATAGCATATTTGCATCTATACTACTTGTAGTGTGTGTTCGTATAATAGTCGTGTTACACAGTGATTTCTTTGAACCCTGATTTATTACCGAGATAAAGCTAAATAAATGAGAATATTCCATTTATGTTGTTGTTTATATGTATGCAGCAGGGAACGGATGGTACCGGACTCAAGTGCATAACCTGCAGTTTCTTTGACACAAGTATACAATCACTTTTCACAAGTAGTAATATTTTAAAGACATACAACATGGGTTTAATGCACGGCAAAGATCAACTGCATAGGCTTTATCTGGGAATAACAAAAACATAATACATGGGTTTATGGTTCTAATGTTGAGAACCAGATTAATATATAGAACAATGAAACGTATCTAGCAAATGAAAAGCGTAGACACGACGTAATAAAACCGGTATACGTATTTTAGACAAAATCATATGTTTAATAGTAGGGTAGAACGTAAGGTACAACCGACTTGCGTAAGTATGATCTAAATTTGATATAAAGTAGCATGGAACGTCAGATAATAGGTGGATCGGGGAAACGTAGTTAGGTATAATAGTAGATACAAGAGTAGATCGGTCTAACGTTTTGTCCAGTTAAACCGAGTATTAATAGCATGAAAGATTGATATATACAAGAGTAGATCTGGCCAACGTTGTTTACAGTTTAGCCAGGTGCATATTGTATGAAAAACACAAAATATAAGAGTAGATCCGGCTTACGTACAACCGTTCGAAAGTAGATCCGTCATACGTTTTTTCCAGTTTTTCCGAGAATTAATAGCTGGAAACATTGTTATTTACAAGAGTAGATCCGGCTAACGTTGTTTACTGGTTAAAGGGGGGCATATTGTATCATACAACATAAAATGTAAGAGTAGATCCGGCTTACGTACACCCGTACTAGAGTAGATCCGTCTTACGTACAACCCACTTAAACAGAGTATAAATAGCTGGAAAGGTTGTTATATACAAGAGTAGATCCGGCTAACGTTGTTTACTGGTTAGAGGGGTGCATATTGTATCAAAAACACAAAATGTAAGAGTAGATCCGGCTTACGTACACCCGTACTAGAGTAGATCCGTCTTACGTACAACCCACTTAAACAGAGTATAAATAGCTGGAAAGGTTGTTAAATACAAGATTTGATCAGGCTTACGTTGTTTACTGGTTAGAAGGGTGCATATTGTATCAAAAAACATAAAATGTAAGAGTAGATCCGGCTTACGTACGCTCGTACTAGAGTAGATCCGTCTTACGTACAACCCACTTAAACAGAGTATAAATAGCTGGAAAGGTTGTTATATACAAGATTTGATCAGGCTTACGTTGTTTACTGGTTAGAGGGGTGCATATTGAATAAAAAAACTCAAAATGTAAGAGTAGATCCGGCTTACGTACACCCGTACTAGAGTAGATCCGTCTTACGTACAACCCACTTAAACAGAGTATAAATAGCTGGAAAGGTTGTAATATACAAGATTTGATCAGGCTTACGTTGTTTACTGGTTAAAGGGGGGCATATTGTATCATACAACATAAAATGTAAGAGTAGATCCGGCTTACGTACACCCGTACTAGAGTAGATCCGTCTTACGTACAACCCTCTTAAACAGAGTATAAATAGCTGGAAAGGTTGTAATATACAAGATTTGATCAGGCTTACGTTGTTTACTTGTTAGAAGGGTGCATATTGTATCAAAAACACAAAATGTAAGAGTAGATCCGGCTTACGTACACCCGTACTAGAGTAGATCCGTCTTACGTACAACCCACTTAAACAGAGTATAAATAGCTGGAAAGGTTGTAATATACAAGATTTGATCAGACTTACGTTGTTTATTGGTTAGAGGGGGGCATATTGTATAAAAAACATAACATGTAAGAGTAGATCCGGCTAACGTACACCCGTACTAGAGTAGATCCGTCTTACGTACAACCCACTTAAACAGAGTATTAATAGCTGGAAAGGTTGTAATATACAAGATTTGATCAGGCTTACGTTGTTTACTGGTTAAAGGGGGGCATATTGTATCAATAAACATAAAATGTAAGAGTAGATCCGGCTAACGTACACCCGTACTAGAGTAGATCCGTCTTACGTACAACCCACTTAAACAGAGTATTAATAGCTGGAAAGGTTGTAATATACAAGAGTAGATCTGGCTAACGTTGTTTACTGGTTAGAGGGGGGCATATTGTATCAAAAAACATAAAATGTAAGAGTAGATCCGGCTAACGTACACCCGTACTAGAGTAGATCCGTCTTACGTACAACCCACTTAAACAGAGTATTAATAGCTGGAAAGGTTGTTATATACAAGAGTAGATCCGGCTGACGTTGTTTACTTGTTAGAAGGGTGCATATTGTATCAAAAACACAAAATGTAAGAATAGATCCGGCTTACGTACACCCGTACTAGAGTAGATCCGTCTTACGTACAACCCACTTAAACAGAGTATAAATAGCTGGAAAGGTTGTAATATACAAGATTTGATCAGGCTTACGTTGTTTACTGGTTAAAGGGGGGCATATTGTATCATACAACATAAAATGTAAGAGTAGATCCGGCATACGTACACCCGTACTAGAGTAGATCCGTCTTACGTACAACCCACTTAAACAGAGTATAAATAGCTGGAAAGGTTGTAATATACAAGATTTAATCAGGCTTACGTTGTTTACTGGTTAGAGGGGGGCAAATTGTATAAAAAAAACATAAAATGTAAGAGTAGATCCGGCTTACGTACACACGTACTAGAGTAGATCCGTCTTACGTACAACCCACTTAAACAGAGTATAAATAGCTGGAAATATTGTAATATACAAGAGTAGATCCGGCTTACGTTGTTTACTGGTTAGAGGGGTGCATATTGTATCAAAAACATAAAATGTAAGAGTAGATCCGGCTAACGTACACCCGTACTAGAGTAGATCCGTCTTACGTACAACCCACTTAAACAGAGTATTAATAGCTGGAAAGGTTGTAATATACAATAGTTGATCTGGCTAACGTTGTTTACTGGTTAGAGGGGTGCATATTGTATCAAAAACACAAAATGTAAGAGTAGATCCGGCTTACGTACATCCGTACTAGAGTAGATCCGTCTTACGTACAACCCACTTAAAAAGAGTATTAATAGCTGGAAAGGCTGTTATATACAAGAGTAGATCCGGCTAACGTTGTTTACTGGTAAGAGGGGTGCAAATTGTATAAAAAACATAAAATGTAAGAGTAGATCCGGCTTACGTACACCCGTACTATAGAAGATCCGTCTTACGTACAACCCACTTAAACAGAGTATAACTAGCTGGAAAGGTTGTAATACACATGAGTTTATCAGGCTAACGTTGTTTAGTGGTTAGAGGGGTGCATATTGTATCAAAAAACATAAAATGTAAGAGTAGATCCGGCTTACGTACACCCGTTCTAGAGTAGATCCGTCTTACGTACAGCCGTACTAGAGTAGATCCGTCTTACGTGTTTTAGAGGTAAAGCGAGCACTTACAGTTAGAAAGATTGTTTATGACAATAGTGGATCCGGCTTACGTTATGTCCAACATCCTTGTTACGTTTTGTAATTATTGATACAGCCTCTCTTGAAATTCCGAATGCGAGAGGTCTAGTGTTCGATTCCTGGCAGCGTCATATCAAAGTCGTTAATACGGTACTGGTAAGGAGTCCGTCTTTGGTGCTCAGCATAGTAAGTTCCAGATAACACTTACTTAGTTCGGAGTTAGGATATTGTGAATGAGTAATTTCTTTGACTGAAATATTGCTCACCAGTTGGACAATAAAATCAAACACATCAAACAGTTATAGAATATGTGATGGGAGACCTGTTTGTAGTTAAAGGTCACGGTGACCTTGACCTTTGAAATAGTGACATTAAAAAAATAACGTACACACATCCAAGTACAGTTTGAGGATCTTACGTCCAATCGTTCTCGACTTATTGAAAAAGTTTCACAGAGAAGATCGTTACTGTTCAACAGTATGGTGTAGGGTTTTTGCTGCTTGTTTTCAGAGAAAACGAAAGTAGACTGAATTACCAACAAACAATCAAATTGATAGTAAACAATATTTATTTATGTTTGTTTAACTCATCTGTACAGAACACAAATCATATAAAATTGTATCGTATCATGGATAACCAAAAACGAAGTACTACTTTTGACCAAATAACGATGTACGTTAAACGGATCTACTCCTGCGTACGTTAAACGGATCTACTATAATGCTTCCCAAGATGTACACACACGGACAGACAGAAAAATGCAAAGACAAACACGGTGACGTTGTGGTTCAGTCAAGCAACACATTTAAATCTAATTAAGCTAGTGAGCACGTGGAATGTGAAGTCTTCGAGAGGACATGTATAATATAGAGCTATGTGTGAGAGATTCTACCACAGCGGGGGGGGGGGCGGGAAGTGGCTAGATCCAAAACAATATACAAAATGGTACAACCACACAAATTACATGTTTGTGTATATGTGGATGGACATTCTAGACAACTGACATTATGTGTGGTTGGACATTTTGCAATATATTTTCGGCATCTCGACACGTCCCCGTGTGACCCCTACAAGAGACGCTGAAAGAGGTGCTCTGAATTTAATATCACACAGCATTGACAAGAATACAAAGTATAAATGACTAAGCCATTACTCGCATGGGAATATGGTCAAGAAATATGAAATTATAATTATTATCTTGTGATAATATTTTAGCTACTTAAATGTCTCGCAGAAAGACACGCCACTTGGCTTTTATGAATGCATATAAATTTTGGAAATTTATTAGTGAACCCAAAGGGGTTCGAACCCACGACCCCTACGATGTCAGCGCCTAGCACTGAAGTAACTGCGACCATACCCACTACGCCACCGAGGCAACCCCAAAAAAGGGTTGTTCAAATGACGCTAATACCGTCGTCGTTACTTCAGTACACGGGATATAGGGTGTGTTTAACGTCTTGTGATAATTGTTTAGCTACTTCAATGTCTCGCATACTTATCTAGTTAATTAAGTAGTTAACTGGTGGCACAAATATGCCACCATTGTTTTATACTCCATGGTATTATCTCGCCAAAAAGGAACGAAAAGATGGCTTGTCACAGCGTATTCAGGTAAAGTCATTGCACCGTGAAGATCTCATGATAAATCTCAACATAACAAAAACATAGCGAATCAATCTACATTATAAAGAGATTAATCTTTTAGATTCTCTTCTTATCTGTTAAATTTCTGAATTGTCATTGCAAAATAGTTTTGCAGATAAAGTATTAAATTCCCCATAATTCCTTTACTCATGAGGTGTACAAAAAATTCGACAGGTCATCAGTTTCGAAAGGATGTCTTCCTGTTCTAGATTAAACCAATTGTTTCCCATTTATATTAAAACACACTATTGACTGTACTTCGATTGAAGATAAACATCCGCATTTACGCATCATGCCCACGTTGTTAAAGCCTTTATTTGGAAACATTAAAAGGTAAATTCCCTTCGACGTGAATATGCGTATTAGATGTACGAGAAGGAAAATTCCATACAAGAAGGCGACAATGAGACGACAATTTATTTCGTTACTTAATTGTTCACACAGACTCCTGCACTTAAAGGGGATCTTATGATATTGCTTTAAAGTAGAGATACTTAAAGTGACTGTCTACTGTTACACAATTACAATGTTGTAAACGTGGTTGATATGGCATTTTTAAATGTAAATGAAATATGATCAGGTATTGTTGTAAATATCTTACAAAGTATAAACATGATATGTCAGCAGGCAGGAATTTCAACAGTTGAATGAATGATATATATTGTGATATCATCTGATACGCTATGAAATGATAATGTCTCGATTGTGCGTTTTAATACAGCTTTTACATTGAGTGACAAACATGCAAAAGAAATTATGAAATGACAAACAAAATCTATATCAATTAAAGAATGTATTTAGAATGTAATTTCTGATACCTAAATGTCTTTATTCACTGATTGATAGTTTGGTTCAATATGGTTGTATCTAATATTTTACCCAAAACTTAGTGACAACAATTTGCGTTTATCCCTCGAATTGATTACATTGAAATGTAAATATACTTTCAACCACTCTGAAACTAGCAAATAGTATCAGGAATTATGAAGATGTTAAAGAGCATTGTTTATGCGCAGCCGTACTAACATGGTTTTGCTATTTGCATATCAGCGTTGTGTAAACCAATCAAATTTCTCTTTAGCCGAACAACGTTTGTAACCTTGACGCTTGTTACTTTTTCTTCGTGGTAAATACTGATCAAGACGGAAGTGTTTAAACTATTTCATTTGATAATAACTCTACCGTAGCATATACATGCAGCTAATAGATATAAGGTAAGCCTTCATTTCTATCGGGGTAGTTTACATAGGAAGTATATACATCTATATAATCATACCCGTATATCATTGGTCCAGATCATAAAAAAATGTAGCGACGCATACCAAACGTTTAAATAGTGGTTGACAACTTCCTCGTTGAAGAAACTAATAATTGCCATACATTGTCGGTATGAGCAGATCACTATCGAGCAACTACGATATATTCAATGCGGGTACAATATAAAATTACAAATAAACATATTAATAGATAGACATTCTTCATATATGATATGAATGTCATTCTTTACGCAAATCAATACACAAATACCATGCGCAGTTCAAGTATCGCACACAACCAACTTGGCATGTACCTTACTGCAGAGACACAACCAACTTGGCATGTATCTTACTGCAGAGACACAACCAACTTGGCATGTACCTTACTGCAGAGACACAACCAACTTGGCATGTACCTTACTGCAGAGACACAACCAACTTGGCATGTATCTTACTGCAGAGACACAACCAACTTGGCATGTACCTTACTGCAGAGACACAACCAACTTGGCATGTACCTTACTGCAGAGACACAACCAACTTGGCATGTACCTTACTGTAGAGACACAACCAACTTGGCATGTATCTTACTGCAGAGACACAACCAACTTGGCATGTACCTTACTGCAGAGACACAACCAACTTGGCATGTACCTTACTGTAGAGACACAACCAACTTGGCCTGTGCCTTACTGCAGAGACACAACCAACTTGGCCTGTACCTTACTGCAGAGACACAACCAACTTCGCATGTACCTTACTACAGAGACACAACCAACTTGGCATGTACCTTACTGCAGAGACACAACCAACTTGGCATGTACCTTACTGCAGAGACACAACCAACTTGGCCTGTATCTTACTGCAGAGACACAACCAACTTGGCATGTACCTTACTGCAGAGACACAACCAACTTGGCCTGTACCTTACTGCAGAGACACAACCAACTAGGCATGTACCTTACTGCAGAAACACAACCAACTTGGCATGTACCTTACTGCAGAAACACAACCAACTTGGCCTGTACCTTACTGCAGAGACACAACCAACTTGGCATGTATCTTACTGCAGAGACACAACCAACTTGGCATGTACCTTACTGCAGAGACACAACCAACTTGGCATGTACCTTATTGCAGAGACACAACCAACTTGGCATGTACCTTATTGCAGAGACACAACCAACTTGGCATGTACCTTACTGCAGAGACACAACCAACTTGGCATGTACCTTACTGCAGAGACACAACCAACTTGGCATGTACCTTACTGCCGAGACACAACCAACTTAGCCTGTACCTTACTGCAGAAACACAACCAACTTGGCCTGTACCTTACTGCAGAAAAACAACCAACTTGGCATGTACCTTACTGCAGAGACAAGTCCCCGTTTATTGTTAAGTTCACTTGAGTGTGTTTTTGGATGCATTAAACGTTTGAAAGTGTTTAATCTATGTTCAACCCCCCGGGTATTTAAACTATTAATAAATGAATCAATGTGCGTGAGCGTAGTACTAGTAGGCTAATCGGTTGCTCAAATTACAAAGACAGAATTCAAGCCGAATAAATTGGAGCATAATTACTTTGATGGGAATAATTCTGCATATGTGTATTTTTCTAACTTTATAGTATTAACTTCAAATATGGTACAGTTAAACTTCGGTAACTCCTACACAGCTACAAATGTACAGTGGTATCTATAAGAATGATGTATGCCGGTAATTTAAACATTTATTCATGATGTGTTTAGAGAAAATTTGTATAGAAGACAAAATGTATGTATTTATATAACTTGTAATTATGAATAATGGGCATTATATAATGCCTTAACTTCTAAATAAAGTCAAGTAAAAAGTAAAGTTGAAAAGTATCAATAATGACATCATTGAAAGCACATTATACAAAGGCGGTCCCTTGTGATGGAAATTGTTCCCTACTTTTACATACTTAAATATATCCTAGCATCGGAGTTATAGTTGAATAATATTGAAGCTTTTAGGCTTCTTATCATTGCTGACATATTCTACCTGTGGCATCTCAGCTTTGTATTATGCCGTTCAAAGCAACTCTGTTATTCACACAAACACACAATATTATAGTCAACCTCGATATTAAAACATGAACTTCACGATTGTTTGAAATAGCTTCAAAGTATTAAATTGTCAGTAAGAATAAATTAGTTAGAACAAACATCTGTTTAATAGCTCCCCCCCCCCCTCATATATTGATGTAATAGAATCGTGACGTCTGAAGCTGACATCAAACTCTAAAACATGTTCAAATGCATGAAGGTAAATTTTCATCAGATTCATAAAGTATTAATAAACAGATGAACACATATATAGATACGTGTGTAGAATAAAATGGGAGAAAAACTAGTAATGCTTGGAATATTCTATCAACTACCATCTACGTTGCTTTCTATGGAACTTAATTCCTATGTCATGCACCATCATCTAGAAAACTAAATTTAGTCAGATGTAGCATTCCAAAGCAAGCTTAGAAACCAGGACCAATACCCAGTTTCCAAATACTAATCCAGTCTTACAGTAAAGAGAGATGTTTCCATCGTACGCTGCCCTCGAAGAACAAACATTGAAAACGTTCCAACAAAACCACAAAATTATTGACTATATTTCAATTGATATTTTTAGATATTAAAACTATTATTTAATATTATCAGACAATATTTCACTGGCTTACATTTACCTTCGCCATCTTCTGCGGTCACGATCGCCGTAATCGGCGGGTGGTGAAGTGACAATTATATATTTGCCGAGCATTATATCGTCGACGAGTTTAATAAGTTCAATAAAATATGAACACGAATGCTAGATTCTAATTATCACATCACTTGTAAACGGGCTTAATACAAAAAAAAAATACAAAGACTCGTTTCTCTAGCCGCCCCTGTATTTTGTCTCTACTTTAGTGATTCGGTCGAGAAAAAATAGTTCCAAAGGTTTTCACAGAATAAAAACGATGATTCATACCGATAATTAAACCGAATTTAAAGTCGAATGTTGAAACTTAACACCAAACAAACAATTAACTACAGGATCAGAAAAACATTGAAGAAGTTGAAAATTTAGTGCACACGCGCTGCTGTGGCGACATGAGGCCGTGACGTCACTGAATCAATTCTAAAAGTAAAATCAAGAGGTACATGACTGAACGTAAATCAACAGTTATACGTTTTGACACAGTTGGAACTATGACAATCATTCGTACTCGTTTTCTCGGAGGATGGATTGCATCAGCATGTGGTCTATTCCGATAGATGTTCACATAAAAAAGTTCCACCGTGATCCGGATGATGGACAGCGAACCAAGTGTTGATACCTCCAGAAAAGCTGAAATGTGCACTCTCGTCGGATTTGAAGTACGCGCTCAGCTCGCAATGGTTAAAGTTCGGATAAACTTTCATTTATGAAGTCGTTTGTCATTTAGACGATCGCGAAATGCTACATATTTTTCGTAGACCGATGCGAAAGTCGGCCATGTTTGTTTGGCTTTCTGAAAAGCGTATTAATATCTGATGCGGTTCTAATTTGCATAAATAATCCAGTAGTGGATTACGAGAAAGAATGCATAGGTTATAATCACTCCCGCACCGTATGTTATGTAATAAACATGTGTATTGCAAGTCGCTTTTCATAATTTCCTAATTTGTACGAATGTTCATGAATGCCATGTAAATATTGTATGACTACGTACTCTAATATTTGAGTTTGAATTTTCAAACTTTAACTGAAACAGCTGCCCTGCGTTCAGTAAAGGTATTTGCGGCTCACGTTTCGTAGCGTTTTGCAATTTGGGTGTGCGGTCAATGTGATACGGTGGACCAGGGACACAAAACAAAACGTGAGCGACTGTTAGCCGTAACTGAACGCAGGGCTGCTGGATAACTGTTTGTAAAACCGGGCCTGGTCCAAAACTTCACTTGCCCTGGTACCCCATTCATGTCACGGAAGATCGTTACAAATGGCGTGAGGAGTGGAGGAAAAATAGCATGCGACACCCATCAGTGGCTAAACTAGCATGGTATGTACTAACACTAAACTATACCGTGACAAGTCCTTGCTGTCCAGTATAAACGTTCTGAACCTTTGTCGCTTACGTTCTTGTTTACGACTTAGTAGTATCAATCCGGCGGCAACATCCGTCGGCACTAAGTTCACACCCTGAAAGCAGTTGGATTAATTAATAATTTGCGTCGTGTTTTATTCACCACTGATATGCATAAAATTATTGAATTTGTTAATTCTGAGAACACAACTCATATTATATTTAATTAAACAACATATGTGGTATGTTTGTTCTTATGTTTGTACAAGTGCAAGTTTGTATGCTTATTGTATGTGTAAATGTTTATGCACAAGTATGTTAATATATACCACATGGGTCTATGATCTTCTGGTTGTTTGGAAATAAAAACTTGTAAAACTTATAAAATCAAACACCGACTTCACTAATTGCAATCAATTATCTCAGGCATCTCAACTAATTGGCACGAACACATTTTCTGAATTAACCACACCATTGTTATTTAAAGAAGTCAATGGGTGAGGTTAAAATAATTAACTGAACATTCATTACACCTGTATTCTTGTACATCATCTTTATTGTTGAATTTCAAATTTAATGCGTATAGAACGTAACTTGCGCCAAACTTAACCATCTACACATATTGCGAGATGTGTATATATATATATGCAAAGCGAGACATCGAGTATTGAGTTAACCATGTACACATAGTGCGAGATGTATATATATGTATATGCAAAGCGAGACATCGAGTATTGAGTTAACCATCTACACATAGTGCGAGATGTGTATATATGTATATGCAAAGCGAGACATCGAGTATTGAGTTAACCATCTACACATAGTGCGAGATGTGTATATATGTATATGCAAAGCGAGACATCGAGTATTGAGTTAACCATCTACACATAGTGCGAGATGTGTATATATGTATATGCAAAGCGAGACATCGAGTATTGAGTTAAACAATTTATACTGTTACATCAATGAATAATTATATCACTGGTAATGCGAACCCATCAGGTCCCATGTTCACAAAGGATCCATTAAATTATTCGCTATTTTCATGAAGCGATTGAACACTTTTTCCAGTACTTCTCATAAACATACACACACATGTCTTAGAATAGTTTAATTAACATCGTAAAACATACTAAACTTCACCTTGATGTTGAGAAATTAATTTATTATACGTATGACTGAAAGTGGTCTATATCAAATCAGGATCATTTTCCAAAATCGGTCATAACTTTAGTTTCCATCCTTTTCTAAAGAAGCGTGACATTTGAATTAATTGTCTCAAAGTTGTGCAGGATCATAAATATTTGTTACAATATGTAAAAAGATTTAGCCTTCTATACCAATATTTACAAAGTTTGAAATCGTGATCTTGATCCTGAAAACTGATTCTTTGTGAACACAGGGTCAGGCGTTTATTGCATTGAAAAGAAATCGTGTAATCTTTAAACTAAAATGCATCGTTTCTGGAACGGATTCATTGCTACTTCCAGACCAATCTTAAGAGAGAATACCCGATGTTTTCTTATTTTATTTTTCTCAATAACTTTGTAGTCAAGTGTATTACTGTTATATATAATAGATATGTTAGTGTTGGTTGTATGATATAGCATATACAACTGGGTGATATGTATATTTATTACCTTGAAATAGTCAGCACTTAGTTCAGCTAGTGTAGTAAAGACACTTGTATTCGTATCGTCTCCACGTGCACACATGAACATACATTTACACCTGTTAGAGATATAAAACACAATATAAACAGCTGTCAATTCAATGAATCATTCTAAAATTAATGATATTAGGTGAAAAGATGGATTCATAGCATCAGAGACGCCGCTGATAGTGTATCTGGATAGTTATAGTGAAACACAGTCGCCATAACGTGGTGAAATTAAAGTTCGGCAATATTGATCTAGATTCCGTGTGGTTAAATCAAAATACCCGCATGGCAAGATATCGCAATGTAAATAAATATTTATAAAGAACATCCATTTGTTCGAAATTATGTGAAATACAAGCGGAAAACAACCGCATCTTACTTCGAAATGTCAACAGATACACCGGATTATGACGTCATGGTTTTCTAGTACATGTACAAAAGAGAGGTCATTTTTCGATTTACTCTCATTTCAATACAATCCCTTTGTATTCAATTTAGTTTCTACACAGTGATTTCCTTTTTGGGGTTACCAGTGGGATAAAACATAGTCCCAAAAATCGGAACAGTGAGAAATATCAAAATTATATTTTCACTGTTTGAACCATTGAAAATACGATTTTTATTTCACTGATAAATCTCTATAAAACACTGGAAAGCATAAAATAAAAATTGTTATCTTTACCAAAACAATCAGTTGGTACTTCGTTTCTAAGGCAACGGGAGTGAAGTTAAGATGAAATCGTTATTTCAGGATTAACAAAACATGCATAAATGCAATACGGTTGCCTAAGTATTGAAGCATTCTAAATCACAACGAATCAAGCGGTTTTCCTTAACATGACAGAAATACATGATTGTTCTATTCTATGTGACTGAAGTGTATTATAGTACCAAGTAAATCACCCTACTTATACGAAGTATTTTTCGGCGTCTTCATGGTGGTGTTCAAATTGTTAACATATTTTAGATACAAAACTGGGAGTTTAAATTTACTAACTTTACTAACATGGCTTTACTATTTGCATATCAGAGTTGTGTACACAAATCAAATCTTACGTTAACCACCAAACCAATTTCTGTTCAACCGAAATACGTTTGTAAGATTGATGCGGATTGGTTAACCTTTCGATATTTGTTACGTTACCTTACCGTAATCAATTTGGATCTGGAGTGACCAGCAATCGTAACATCTCGGCAATTTTTTATGTGGCACAACAAATCTTAACCTTCAAATTGCACCGACCATCATTTTTCAAGATATTTCTTGTCACAGTTACATCTATTGTGAAACAAGATTATATAACTCATATCAAATAGTTTCGATGACTGATTCCTGGGTTACTAACCAGCACTAGCGTCAACTTCAGGGACTGTCAAGTTCATTATCATATCCAGCTCTACGCGGGGCTCGAACTCACGACTCCTCAATCAATAGCCTCTCACATGCTATGTGCACTATAAGAAGATAAACTTATCAAACAACCGTCTTTTCCTCAAACAAAGCGCATTGAAGTAAGACTGAAATATGTATGAATCTAAATTTAGTTCATAGACTATTAAAACATAATCATTGTATAGACACTATGTATTCGTGATAATTCAGAAAATAAATTGCCATGAACATGAAAAATAAATAACTGAGACGCCAACTGATCGATTATTTAACTGTTGTCGAAATTCTTCGATCGAATTGGACTTCATGCGCAAACTACATGAAACTAAATATAAGTATTGAGATACAGTTTAATGTAATTTAAAAATAAAACTGTTTTGTAACTCATTGCAATGTTACATAGATAGATTAGACACCGATGTGATTACAAAGTATGGTGGCATATTTCTGCCACAAGTTAACTACTTAATTAACTAGACAATTATGTGGTTATCACGTTAAAGAAACTAGATACCTGAAGCAAATCAAGGGGTAAAAGTGCGCCCGATGTGGAGCTCGAACCCACGAACCCCTACACAACTACACTCCTTCCCATTCCGGCATTTCAGGCTCAACCACCGTGGACCGTCAAACACCGCTTCCACCATTGTAGTAAATCAAAGGGAAAAAGTGCGCCCGATGTGGGGCTCGAACCCACGACCCCCTAAACACTAGTACGGCGCTCTACCGACTGAGCTAACCGGGCGGTCGTCTAACCCCACACCACTACATAACTACTTAATTCACTAGATAATTATGTGGTTAACTAGATAAGTATCGTGATAAATTTTCATACCAGATAAATATCATAAGACGAAAAATTGTTTGATATTGCCACCACTTACCCACTTAAACCCAGTACGGACAATCTATGTTAATTGTTAAGTAGTTAACGCGATACATATCTAGTTAACTTCATAATGAGTAGACACCGATTTGATGGGCCCCGAGGTCGAGCGATTAGGGTCGTTGACTTGAAATAACTGGCCTCTCATCGCTGCTGGCTTGAATCCCACATAGGATATAGAATGTGTGAAAAAGCTATCAAGCAGGCTTACGAAAGGTCGGTGGTTCTACCCTTGTGTCGCGTCGGCATGGTTTCTTCCTAAACCTTAACAGCTGGAAAAGTTACTACATAACCCTAGTTATTTATAAGATTTAAAGCCCATTACGAAGAAGACACCGCAGTTTATAACTAATAATTTTATTACCTTTTCTCCCAATGTTTGGTTTGTAACTGTGGACGCCGTGAACCACGTCTAAAGCTGCGTATACTCACTGATGTTGCATGTTTGCGTTTATTCTTCCCCGAATATAGATTGAATATTATCACCCAAATAATAATACAAATGAATAAGAATATCCAGCCAAATATCACTGTTCCTTTTGCTATTTTTACAATCGCAGTATGACAATTTTCTGCCGTAGCGAAAGCACAAAATGTTCCATATCCGTTCCATGACACTTCCGGTAAAGCTACGGCCAACCGGATGTACAAAACAACCGGAAGTTGACGTCGTGACACACTATCTGCAATGGTTCCCTGCATACTTACACGCACAATAATGACTGATAGAATTGACGTGAGAAGCAGAAACACAAATAATCCTATGAAGTACACTTGCAGATAATGAGCATCATTACAATTGTCGCCTATTTCATCATTGTAGAATATATACATCACAAGAACAAAGATCAACCTGAAAATATAAGAGTAACGTAACTATCAGTTGTAAGAATTAAAGCGATCATTTATACATGACATAACAATGAGCAAGGTGTACAATAACAATTTTGTTTAACTTATTTATACTACGTTGATTGTGAAACAAGTTCTTACAACTTAGTCTAATCTCTCTCGATGACTGCTTCCTGGCTACCAACCAGTACTCGCACCAAATTTAGGGATTGTGAAGTTTGTGATCAAAAACCGCTCATCACTAGACTCGAACTCACGACCTTCGGTTCATGAGTCAGGCGCTCTACCCCTCGACCACTGTGCCTCTTGTTTTAGAACAGGTCTCAAGTGAACTTTAATGCTCGCGAACAGAAGCCGCTTTACAGCATTTTTATGGTCAGAAATGAGGAACGGGTACACACTTGACAGAACCAGTTTGTTGGGTAATAGACTGACAACCGATGCAACAATAGTATCGTTGTCGACAGTGTATACGCCACAGCTACTAGAAAAGGTATGCACAATATAATGCCTGGATCAAATTGTATATTTGACATGTATAAAACTTGACTGTTGCTGATGCTGCACTAATCGGACCTTATGTGGAATATGTAAATAAACTTATATTGTAGTGAACAGGTAAAGGAATATTGAATGTCAAAATAAGAAATAAAGTTGATCAATCAATGTTTGTTTATTTTGCTATGTAATTGATCCATGTTGCCTAGAGAGGAAATGGAAAATTGTCAGGTCTTTCAAATTCGTACAAGGCATCAAAACCAATCTCAACAAAACAATATTGCACTTGATTGTATAAACACTAAAAATAGTCGGTAGGCTGCAAATATAAAAGTCCCCGTGCGTTCAGTCAGGTTACGGGAAAAGTGAAGGCTTCATAAGTATGCTTAAATCTTATTATGTTCTGTTGTGTTCTGGTACACTTAAACTCTCATTAATGTAAGGATAAAAAGTTCTAGAATGTGTGATGGAGTTCTCTAGTTTATTGGAATGTGGGCAAGGTTATATCTAGTTGTGGCAAACAAAGTAAATGTCGTCATTCCTGTTCAATGATGATGTTCTAGGAAAGTTAGAGCTAGTATTCCGAATGGTGTTGGATGCTGTAATTGGTATTCTGTATAGGTAAATACGATCTTTTTACGGTGGCGGTTGGTAATGGTGGTGGTGATGGTGATGGTGTTGATGATGTATAACAAAACCTCACTTAAAGACCACCCCAAATTTAGACCAACTCATTAAGGACCGTATTTTCATGGACCAATTTTCAATATTTTTACTCAATAATCCGCCCACTAATTAATAAAACCCGCTTTTTTAGAAGCAATGGTGGTGTTATTATTGAGGTTATACTGTAGTTGTCGCGTCCATTATGTTGTTGGTGTTACAGATACTACTCCATTATAAGACATTCCTTGGATCTCTGAGGTCGTCTGATTATCCAGTTACAATATGGAAGAATTATTTAACAATAGGTGTATACTAATGTTGCCTTTATAATGAGGTGGTTTTAATTTTGAGGTTGTTTTAAAGTAAGGTTTGACCGTCATCGTTTGTCGATGTGCCGCTATACATGTATAGAGATATTGGTGAAACGGTGTTTCTGTAATGGCGGCTGTTGTGACACGATGGTGATAATGACACCAACAGCTATTTACATCCTGATTGTTCATGTATGTAAAATATTGTACGTCGCAATGTTATATATAGATAAAAAGATTACAATAAATACACATATAACATTGTATTATATTTACATACAGTATAACAATATTGATCTTACATATTCGTTACGATACTATGGTAATGACTGATAACATAGTAAATATACGCGTATTTATATGTATTATTATTTCATACACATGTTTTTTCGCTATCGCATGTATGTTTTATTACATAGTCATTTTTAGTTTTTAGTTGTTCTTCAACTATGACGTTATATGTTTGAATATGTGTTATAGTGTTCCTTCTCCGTCTCATAGATGTATGTTTGTATATATGTATATATTTGTCCTCATGGGCTATATGGCTAACTGGACCTAAATGAAATAAAACCATAATATACAGTTATCATCTTGATTGTTCATCGTCAGTGTTTATCTTTTTCTGCCAGGCCCCGATCTCCCAAAGCATCTCAAATAGAAATTTCAGCTCAATATTGAAGTTTTTTTTCAAATCCGTGTCTGAGTTTGAGACCAATCTCATTTTGGATCTCTTTAAAAACACTTTCGTGCCCAGTCTCAGATGAGAATAATCTCAACGTTTTGAGACAATATTTGAGCTGAGATTTAGCTCAGATTGAGATTTTTCAGGAGAGGGGCCATGGCTCATCGTTTGCATAACATGTGTTTGTTATGTATACGAATGGGCACGTACATAGATTTACATATATACATATACACTTTACAATCTCATGAATTATTTATCAATATGTGTTTTGGAGGTCAGATAAAATATACTTAATCGTAATTATCGTAAAATTACAAAAAATTAGCGATTATTTAGCCCGATAATATGTTCAGAACTAATCACACATTATTATATGAAAGCTAACCTCAGTCACGAGTACATTGTACTTACATATAACCGAAGGCTTGAAACAGTGATATTTATCTATCATTGTGTCTCGCGTCCTTAACTACTGTCATACCGATGTTAGCGATATCGTATAAATACATCTACTTAGATATATACAGTACAATCTCTCCAGACCAATACCCTATGGAAGACGAGCATTTTGGCTGCTTTTGAGAGGTTCGTGACGCGATAGAGGTTCAAATTGAAATTACAGTTAAACCTCAATAATAAGACCACTCTAGATTCCCGGGGAAAGTTGTCTTATTATTGAGGTGGTCTTGATATTGGGGTGGTCTTGATATTGAGGTGGTCTTGATATTGAGGTGGTCTTGATATTGAGGTGGTCTTGATATTGGGGTGGTCTTGATATTGAGGTGGTCTTATTATTGAGGTGGTCTTGATATTGGGGTGGTCTTGATATTGAGGTGGTCTTGATATTGAGGTGGTCTTGATATTGAGGTGGTCTTGATATTGAGGTGGTCTTGATATTGAGGTGGTCTTGATATTGAGGTGGTCTTGATATTGAGGTGGTCTTGATATTGAGGTGGTCTTATTATTGAGGTGGTCTTGATATTGAGGTGGTCTTGATATTGAGGTGGTCTTGATATTGAGGTGGTCTTGATATTGAGGTGGTCTTGATATTGAGGTGGTCTTGATATTGAGGTGGTCTTGATATTGAGGTGGTCTTGATATTGAGGTGGTCTTGATATTGAGGTGGTCTTGATATTGAGGTGGTCTTGATATTGAGGTGGTCTTGATATTGAGGTGGTCTTGATATTGAGGTGGTCTTATTATTGAGGTGGTCTTGATATTGAGGTGGTCTTGATATTGAGGTGGTCTTGATATTGAGGTGGTCTTGATATTGAGGTGGTCTTGATATTGAGGTGGTCTTGATATTGAGGTGGTCTTATTATTGAGGTGGTCTTGATATTGAGGTGGTCTTGATATTGAGGTGGTCTTGATATTGAGGTGGTCTTGATATTGAGGTGGTCTTGATATTGAGGTGGTCTTGATATTGAGGTGGTCTTGATATTGAGGTGGTCTTGATATTGAGGTGGTCTTATTATTGAGGTGGTCTTGATATTGAGGTGGTCTTGATATTGAGGTGGTCTTGATATTGAGGTGGTCTTGATATTGGGGTGGTCTTGATATTGAGGTGGTCTTGATATTGAAGTGGTCTTGATATTGAGGTTGAATAATTAAGAGCAAAACAGTGAAAATTGATTTGAAAACGGTGGTCTTATTCTTGAGGCGGTCTTATTATTGAGGTGGTCATTAAGTGAGGTTTTATTGTATATTCTTGCAACAGGAACAAGTGATACAGTTTTTGAAGAGATATAGAACATGTATAGCAGGTTATCATTGATACAAGTGAGATATGTGATAGTATAAGAAGAAAGATAAGTTTATACATGTATCACTATTGTACAGGATCATTATGTGGTATTATATGAACATAAGTTTTAAGGTTAACTGTAACATAAACGATGAAATCAACACAACGGAACAGTGCGATGTAATAGCATACATAACGTAGTCGCAACACTTCAATACATATATCCATTACAGTTTTGTAAAACATTTCGTATATGAAAATATTTATTGTCGGTCGCATGTATATCTTTCTTTTTGTTGTTTTACTTTTGACCAATGCTATAGAAAGTATTCTGTTTGACCAATGTTATTAAAAGTATTCTGTTTGATGCATATGTCGACATTGGCAAATCAAATAATAAATAGCTTTTGTTGCATGACTGGTAAATGCGTAACGTAACAGAGGATATTTCTTTTAATGAATTTTATTTAAATTCTGATATACATGATCAATTGGTAAAATGCGTAGGTAAAAATGTATGAGTGAGTGGTGATGTATTTATAAACCCATGCTTCTCGTGTATCGTGACCAGTCACGCCTAAAGCCAACCTTCCTTATCTCCAATCCTTCATGAGTCATCTAATGATTTCAATATGTCTATGTGTTAATATTCGTGTTCTTCAGGGGGTTCTTTAATATCACGACCAAGTTTATATCTCTGGTACGCAATTAAACATTTATCCTTACATGAGATATAATGTAGCGATTAACACAAACACGGTTTTAATGCTAACAGTGGTACAGTAGTTAATCGCTCTTTAATAATATCAAAGCTCATTTGACATTTCTCGGTCCTATACAAAGGGAGTTTTCTATCTTGTTAGATTAATAAGAGGTTCAGCAATGTTTTATAAAAATAGGATAAAACGTCTGTAAAAGATTGAACCACCCAAAAAAAGGGAATACGTCCAAACCAAGATAAAGTAAAAGCAATAAGGTCACTTCCGGTTCCGAAATGCGTACTAGATGATCGCATACTCTTGGGATATTATTTATTACACATAGTTGAAACGACAGTTATTTTAATCCATATATTTTGGATGGGAGCATTTCGGTAAATATAACGTCTTGTGATTTTTCTCAACGATATAAATATTAAATGTGTATGATAGCGAGGAAAACATTCAGAGAGTCTTTGGTCATTTACGCTATTTCCTCATACATTTTGCAAAGACACTACCGGTGGCCAGAATAGAAAAATAGAAGTGTTTACGAGAATGCGTCTCTGTCCGTCTGTTCGCAATTCCATCAACTCGTCGGTGCACTTGCAAACATTAGACAGGTTTGAGTGCATACATGTGATGCGTAGTCCGATTAGTTACACTTTATAAACCATTCATATTTATGAGAGTGTTTATCTCCATAACGTCCGGACCTTTTTTATTATTCCTCTCAAAGACGCAAACTTTATTTACAATTCTTGAAGTATATCATATCTATTCATGCGTCATTTAATTAAATATTGACCTTCATAAACTTTAATTTACGCGACAAGCGTCACATCAGCGTATTGAGTGATTGAACACTTGACCCATTATTTCCCGTAGCAATTGATACGAATCCGGTCTCATATTTAGTAAAAGTACATAAAGAGAAAGTCGATGATTCTAAAATTGATGTGTTTTGTTTATGTTTGTCACCAATCAGAGAAATCATTAAAATCAAACTTATCGAACACAATAGTTTGTTTACAATGCAGTGTTCAGTGATAGTGATCGCATTTAAGTGTTCAGCAACATCGAACTATGACGATTCATGCGTATATATGTTCGTATGAGACATTTTATGAACAACATGGGTATTGCTGACGACATTTTATTGAGATATACCTCAAGGATCGCCTCGCTACAAGACACTACCATGAGGCACTTCGAGCACCAACTATAGTGACTATGGTGACTAGATTGGATGATAAAAATCAGTCTAGTTCATCTATGGTCTGGTCGGTGGTTGAACCATAGTTCATGTTCGGAACACCTCTGTATAGTATTTAAACCTCCAATTTCGAAGAGGTAACCAGATCAACTGAGTTTTATCATCAACCATAGCCACCATAGTCACCATAGTCACCATAGTCACCATAGCCACCATAGTCACCATAGCCCCCATAGTCACCATAGTCACCATAGCCACCATAGTCACCATAGTCACCATAGCCACCATAGCCACCATAGTCACCATAGTCACCATAGCCACCATAGCCACCATAGTCACCATAGCCATCACAGTCACCACAGTCACCATAGCCACCATAGTCACCATAGCCACCATAGTCACCATAGTCACCATAGTCACCATAGTCACCATAGTCACTTTAGTTGGTGCTCGAAGTGCCTCAAATGTAGTGCCAATTAAAACTTGTACTCTAGCCGTATCGTCTTATCTATGTACATAAACATCTTAAAGTGCAACATGACTCGTGTATCATATCTCGAGATAATACCGTAAACGATCAGTTCGGGCTTGACCATAGGGCTGATGGATTAAAGATTATGCGAGTCATGGTGTTTTCTTACCAAAATGTATGCATAGCAAACTTGTGCAGTTCTGTGTTATGTTAATATTATCTGTAAAATGTTTTGAGAAGGATTTAAAGGTAAAACAGACCCCTATGTTTCCATGTATGCATGTCTGAGATGGCCTATATGCTTCGTCAATATAGATTTGATGACACAATGACATCGCACCCTTTTCCTTTAAATCAAATTATGGTAAACGAACATTCTCATTTTATGATCGTGAGGTATGGAACTCTATAATTAAACTGTGTAACTTTTAATAATCTCATTTATCATTATAATTATGTTGTATGTATGAACCTGTTTAGATGTGCAGCTAGTTTTTTAATGTTGATTTCTTATCTTGTTGTTGTTTGAAGACCACATTGTAAACAGTTACACCTGTAGCATAGTGTTATCTTCATGAAATAAAGACATTATTATTAAAAAAAATGATTTCTGTAATTCTTATCAACAGATAAAACTCTTTATTATGTATTGTATAAATTGAATATTATAAATACTTACCAAGCAACTCGTAGAAAGCAATCCGCAATACCTGGAAACACAAAGTCATCACTTCCAATACTCCAGCTGCGTCGAAACAATTGAAGTTGAGGCATTTTGTATGATGTCTATAATATAACCAACACAATAATTGTTTAAAATAGTTATTATATTAACACGTTGTCTCACTTATTCTCGTCAGATTTGTACTTCCGGAATACTTCAGTAGTTTATTTATGATAATCAATTTTTGTTCATAAATCGCTGACTATAACTATGTATATATGTCAGTGTCTTCGTTGTACTCTGTGTGTGAAGTATTCATACAGAGATTCTAGTTCGTCCAGTGTGTTATATAGCAAGATTATAGCTTGTGTTCATCTTCACTCGCTATTGGAGATAAACTGGTAGAATAGATGATAGCCACACTTGCACTCCTGTACGCAGGGAGCGTATTATATTAAATCCATGACTTTGTGCATAGGTATAGAATAATAATGAAAGCGTATTCACTTAACACTCGTCTTCTTGTCACGTTTATGGCAATGCATCAAAATTGTACTTACAACAACTTGACATTGAAATGAATGATTTTCAAATAACAGGTCAGTCCAAATAAGAAGTTACAAAACACCGCCGTTAATTTAATATCCGTAACAATCAGGCGTTTAACCAACACATTAACGTATACTTAACAACTTGTAAATCCCAATTATAATTCTTTGGATAGACACACTGACAAAGTTTATCTACACTTTAAATCGAGTAAGGAATAAAATTGATATATATATATTTGTAGTATATATATATATAACTATGTTCGTGCATACGTTTAAACCACGTCTTCACTGAATACACTTCCTCGCGTAATAATATGACATCTCTGGATAAGCGTTATCAAAACCTACGATAGTTTTCTCATAAACATGTATGCAGCTGTGGAAGTTTTGACGTCATACGTGTAGGATACCCAATTTTACCGGTGTATGGGTTTACCTAAACAAATATTTACACTTCCGTCTTTTTATTAGCGTCTATGTTCACTACACAACGTTAAGCCCCAAGTGTAAAGCCCACAAAGACAATACAATATATTTCACAGTATTTAAATACCAGTAAACATACGTGGCGTATTATAACTTTACAGGCAACCTAACACAAATGGTTAATTCTTAACCTTTTCACCTGCTGTAAATAATATACAAGTGTTTGGCCCAAATATTTCATGTAACTTGATCTCATTTGTAGAAGTTCAGTACTTTGTGTGAATTGTTCAGGGAGCGGCATATACCTTGCAGACGATCTTAATTCAATACGTATGTCTTTCTCCTTCCACCACTATGCATTATGAACAAGGTACGAGAAACGTTAACACTGGCAACTAGCATAATCAATACCTTCCATAATTTAATTTTAATATGACATATTCATATTATGCAGGTAGCATTCTATGGTTGCATAGTTCTGCCACCAGTTAACAACTTAATTCACTAGATAAGTATGTGGTTATAACGTTAAAGAAACTAGATAACTATACTTATTTAACTAGATAGGTAACGCATTATGTACATATTTTTAGGTAACTGTTAAGTAGTTAACGCGATAGATATTTAGTTAACCACACAATTATCTAGTTAATTAAGAAGTTAACTGGTGGCAGAAATATGCCACCATAGCATTCAAACTGCGAGAACCTTTAATGCGTTCAGGGACAATGTCACGGTCCCTGGTTTTTATCCGTAACCAAAATATGATCAGTTAATGGTACATCAACAAATTTAAAAATAGCGCGTACATGGATTATGCTACCAACGATACGGAGACTGAGATGAAATTTTAAGATTGGGACAAGAAAGAAACAAGATAAAACAGTTCTATAAGGATGAGAAATTCAACTGGATCACTGCATACTTATAGGATTGCAGGGCCGATGAAGCTACAGTTTGACGGTTTGTTCTGCTTTTGTTAGGAAAGGATGATTTATTCGGCGCAGCCGTACTAACAGGATTTTGCTATTTGCATATCAGTGTTGTGTAAACCAACCAAATCTTACGTTAACCACTAAACCAACTTCTGTTCAACCGAATACGTTTGTAACCTTGATGCGGGTTGGTTTACCTTTCGATAAGGATACGTTTCCTTACCGAAATCCACTGAATTTCGGTGAATTTACCGAAATTCATTTTGGATCTTGAGTCACCAGCAATCGTAACATCTCGGCATGTTTTTATGTTGCACAACAAATCTTAACCTTCAAATAGCGCCGACAATCTTTTTTCAAGATATATCTTGTTTGAAGTTGTCCGCATTGACATGGATTTGTTAAAGTCTCGATGAGTACATATGTCTGGTTAACAAGTCCGGTGACTGACGGAAACTTGACGTGACACCTGTGACGCTGGTATAAAATGGAAACGCTGGAAACAATAAGACATTGAACACTCAGTCTGTTTATGTGCCGTAAATTGTGGCCATTGTTTCGAGATGGTATCATTTTACACACAAGAAGGTGTTGCCACATGTTGATATCTACAGTTAGTGGTAACTTAAGAACCATACGAATAATATATAACAGTGAACTTTGTATCTCAACGTATTTTATGACAAGATCTCTACTTTATCGTCGGATCGTATCCTAAAGGGTCTAATACATCTATGGACGAACATGGATCAGTTCTGAAGTCGATACTTGGTTTGCTGTGTTTGATAGCGAGTGTTGGTATCGATAGAGAAGATCTGAATGTAGTAGTCTGAAACTCGAACCTATATTGATATTTATCTATAATGTACGTTTGTTTAATGCTCCGAAACGTGGTGGTAACGTTTTTACCAGTCCTTTTAATGAATGAGAGTTGTTTTATGACGCATCGTCGGCTTACTCAAAAGAGCATTCAAAAGCGTAATTTCCATTACACGACTCCATTTTTCATCCTGAGGAGGCATTGTCCGCCCCCTCCATCAATCGATGAGACCACCTGCACACCTTACTCGCTTTTCGTACTCGACACTTCGAGTCTTGTAATGCGTATGCTTTTTCTAACCCTGGCTCCGTGTAATTTACTGCTGGACAGGGTACGTACGCGTGGCAAAGTAGTTCAGCACGGACTATTTTAACTGCATCTATAACCAGTCTTTACAGGCGAAATAATTTGACCTATAACCTTAAGAACGTAAAACCCTTTATGTTGTTAAAATTCGGAAATCAACTGTTGAACAGCTTATAATAAATGTCACACTAACGTGTTGTTTGTCTAACAGTTAAATGGCCTCCTCTATGACGCTACTAAAAGGCTTGAAATTATCATGGCATTATTGATTAATTTGCTTTGATATACAAACATATATATCGACATTCCGTCGATTTTGGAAAGGAGAGAAAGTATACTAGCTTATGGCATTCAAGCGAAAAATCCTTTTATATACGGATTAATATTACTCTTACATCATCTGTATATTTGATACGCATTCGATTAATAAAGTCTCTAAGTACACTAGCCAGCCAATCAGTGACGGGAAGTTCACCACAAAATTAGCAGAATTAGATTCCTTCTGCTACAGAAAGATAATGGAAATATGGAACGAAACATTGATTTATTGAATGTTGGTTTGCTATATTCGGCTCGCAGTTTTTAAACAGCCTTATAACCACAGTAAGGGCTTTTTATCTATGGAAGTTTGGTTTAATAATATTTTGTTGCATTTATTTTAAATACAAAGGGATTGGGCAAAAGTTATCGCAACATTATTGATGTCCTCTCCCAGAACATTTACATAATCATGGCAACTGCAAGAAAATATGACAGATACAAAATCTTAAAGTTTGTTTTAAACAGAAAAAGAAACATTAGTAAGCAGTAACAATAATATAACTATTTACACTGTCTGTGGACAATATAAACATCACACATGCATATTACACTGTCTGTGGACAATATCAATTAAACATCACACATGCATATTATAAAATATACTTGGTAATGTTAAAACGTTTTGAACTATTCAAATAAGTATACACTTTCTGAAAGATATACACGTTTTCCTCAATAATATAACATTGGTGTTATGTCAAATTCCGAATGCATGATGAAAGTTTAACAATACGGATTTTATTCGCTGACAAAATAAGGAGAGGTTATTGTAAGGATATTGCTATGTATATATATACATGTATTGCAATGCAACATAGAAACACGCTACTGAATGCTTCGTAATTATGATGTAATTGTTTTATAAGAAATACTAGATACGTATATGTATTTTACAATGTAACATTTGCTGTATGCTTTGTAGTTATGATAAAATTATCGATTGATAACTACAATGTATTAGTATTTCACAATGCTACATTTCTTTTGATATCAATATCATATACCGGATTTTATTATCATAGATTATACTATTGTGAATTGCATTACGTTTTGTTCAAAATGTATTTTTCCTGCGATGACATTATCATAACATGTACATGATATATATTATAAATAATCTGTTGTCTTTGGCTGGTGGCCTATAACAAATAAACTATTAAATTGAATTGAATATTGTAGATACTATGTCGTATTTGTACCCATATAATTGGTGTCCTTGTTTATGCCAGAGGTACGTTTAGAAAACTATTTTATGTGAATGCAGTGAAGGAGAAACATGTGATATGTGATAGTAATTTGGAAGGCATCGCGATCACAAATACTTCATCATCTTGACATTTCATTGTTGTTACCAAATAACCCCTGAAGACATTAAATCAAACCACAATGTATAAACACAAATGCTTATAAACATTGTTGATTTATAAATAGGATCTAATTCATAAAGATAGTATATACCTGGCGGGATTATTTTTTAAACAGACGACATGTGGGAAAAATACATGTATTGTTATTGTTATGATTGCGGATGTTATAAACGTGTACATGCAATATGTTTCTTTGCACATCATTATTTAGTTAGAAAGCTTGCTTGTCAGTCCATCGGAGACTGGTCATGTGATATATTGACTGTCCGACCTCGCACACCGGACTCCGGACTACCGATCAAACCTCGCACATCGGACTCCGGACTACCGATCAAACCTCGCACACCGGACTCCCGATCAAACCTCGCACACCGGACTCCGGACTACCGATCAAACCTCGCACACCGGACTCCGGACTATCGATCAAACCTCGCACACCGGACAACGGACTACCGATCAAACCTCACACACCGGACTCCGGACTACCGATCAAACCTCGCACACCGGACACCGGACTACGGATCAAACCTCGCACACCGGACAACGGACTACCGATCAAACCTCGCACACCGAACAACCGACTACCGATCAAACCTCGCACACCGGACACCGGACTACCGATCAAACCTCGCACACCGGACACCGGACTACCGATCAAACCTCGCACATCGGACTCCGGACTACCGATCAAACCTTGCACACCGGACACCGGACTACCGATCAAACCACGCACACCGGACTCCGGACTACCGATCAAACCTCGCACACCGGCCAACGGACTACCGATCAAACCACGCACACCGGACACCGGACTACCGATCAAACCACGCACACCGGACTCCGGACTACCGATCAAACCACGCACACCGGACAACGGACTACCGATCAAACCTCACACACCGGACTCCGGACTACCGATCAAACCTCGCACACCGGACACCGGACAACCGATCAAACCACGCACAACGGACTCCGGACTACCTATCAAACCTTGCACACCGGACACCGGACTACCGATCAAACCACGCACACCGGACTACCGATCAAACCACGCACCCCGGACACCGGACTACCGATCAAACCTCGCACACCGGACTCCGGTCTACCGATCAAACAACGCACACCGGACTCCGGACTACCGATCAAACAACGCACACCGGACTCCGGACTACCGATCAAACTTCGCACACCGGACTCCAGACTCCCGATCAAACCTCGCACACCGGACTCCGGACTCCCGATCAAACCTCGCACATCTGATTCTGATCAGCTGGTAACACATCTCTCTGGCTTTACATCTTATTCTGATTAGCTGGTAACACATCTCTCTGGCCTTACAGCTTATTCTGGTCAGCTGGTAACACATCTCTCTGGCCTTACAGCTTATTCTAGTCAGCTGGTAACACATCTCTCTGGCCTTACAGCTTATTCTAGTCAGCTGGTAACACATCTCTCTGGCCTTACAGATTATTCTGATTAGCTGGTAACACATCTCTCTGGCCTTACAGCTTATTCTGGTCAGCTGGTAACACATCTCTCTTGCCTTACAGCTTATTCTGATCTGGCCACATAGTAGAGTCTGATCAGCTGGTAAAATATCACTCTGGCCTCATAGTAGAGTCTGCTGGTAACCTATCACTCTAGCCACATAGCAGAGTCTGGTCAGCTGGTAACCTATCACTCTAGCCACATATCAGAGTTTGGTCAGCTGGTAACACACATCTCTGGCAACATCGTAGTCTGGTCAGCTGGTAACATATCACTCTGGTCTCATAGTAGAGTCTGGTCAGCTGGTAACACATATCTCTAGCCACATATCAGAGTCTGGTCAGCTGGTAACACATATCTCTAGCCACATATCAGAGTCTGGTCAGCTGGTAACATATCTCTCTAGCCACATAGCAGAGTCTGGCCACCTGGTAACCTATCACTCTAGCCACATAGCAGAGTCTGGTCAGCTGGTAACACACATCTCTAGCCACATAGCAGAGTCTGGCCACCTGGTAACACACATTTCTAGCCACATAGCAGAGTCTGGCCACCTGGTAACACACATCTCTAGCCACATAGCAGAGTCTGGCCACCTGGTAACACACATCTCTAGCTACATAGCAGAGTCTGGCCACCTGGTAACACACATCTCTAGCTACATAGCAGAGTCTGGCCACCTGGTAACACACATCTCTAGCTACATAGCAGAGTCTGGCCACCTGGTAACACATCTCTCTGACCTCATAGTAGAGTCTGGTCAGCTGGTAACACATCTCTCTGACCTCATAGTAGAGTCTGGTCAGCTGGTAACACATCTCTCTGACCTCATAGTAGAGTCTGGTCAGCTGGTAACACATCTCTAGCTACATAGCAGAGTCTGGTCAGCTGGTAACACATCTCTCTGACCTCATAGTAGAGTCTGGTCAGCTGGTAACACATCTCTCTGACCTCATAGTAGAGTCTGGTCAGCTGGTATCACATCTCTCTGATCTCATAGTAGAGTCTGGTCGGCTGGTAACCTATCACTCTAGCCATATTTCAGAGTCTGGTCAGCTGGTAACCTATCACTCTAGCCACATATCAGAGTCTGGTCGGCTGGTAACACATCTCTGGGCACATAGTAGAGTCTGGTCGGCTGGTAACCTATCACTCTAGCCACATATCAGAGTCTGGTCAGCTGGTAACCTATCACCCTAGCCACATATCAGAGTCTGGTCAGCTGGTAACACATCTTTCTAGCCACATATCAGAGTCTGGTCAGCTGGTAACACATCTCTCTAGCCACATATCAGAGTCTGGTCAGCTGGTAACACATCTTTCTAGCCACATATCTGAGTCTGGTCAGCTGGTAACCTATCACTCTAGCCACATATCAGAGTCTGGTCAGCTGGTAACACAACTCTCTGGTCACATAGTAGAGTCTGGTCAGCTGGTAACCTATCACTCTAGCCACATAGCAGAGTCTGGTCGACTGGTAACCTATCACTCTAGCCACATATCAGAGTCTGGTCAGCTGGTAACCTATCACTCTAGCCACATAGCACAGTCTGGTCGGCTGGTAACACATATCTCTAGCCACATATCAGAGTCTGGTCAGCTGGTAACCTATCACTCTAGCCACATATCAGAGTCTGGTCAGCTGGTAACCTATCACTCTAGCCACATAGCACAGTCTGGTCAGCTGGTAACCTATCACTCTAGCCACATATCAGAGTCTGGTCAGCTGGTAACACACATCTCTGGCCACATATCAGAGGTTGGTCAGCTGGTAACACACATCTCTGGCCACATAGCAGAGTCTGGTTCAACTACAGTACCACTGTCTTGTAGTAAGAATGTACTGTAAATGTAGTTTATCTTGAGCAATGACTTCTCAACAACAGCCGACATTAATTTTCCCAACGGATGTTATACTGTAATTGATAGCGCATTTACCGTCCACGGACTTACAACGTACCAGTAATGCAGAGCAAACGTTAGTACTATACACGTAATACCTATATTATATCACCGAATACATAGTGATAGTACATTAAAGGTGCATAAACAACATTATACCCACAGGTGGCGGTATCGGTGTAAAAAAATCTACCACCACTAATACTATTGTTTATAGAAGGTATAAAGCCTGCTCTACGTTCCTTTCCCAAACATTGTGGAACACTCGATATCGTCGTTCTTGCAAATCTGGCCCTTTACTGCGGTAAATCTCTACATTATTCAATCAAATAATTAAAAAGGAACGTCAATCGAACGGCATACCTTACTGACATTCAACGAAGTCTTCAATTCTATCGAAATTGTTCATTTCACGGTCATTTCGACTCGGCGGACGCCATATTTCTCATCGCACATTCGGAACACCTCGAGAAAAAACAGTTGTAACGCGCGATCTGATTGGATGAATTTGGTTCCCGGAGAGTGGGACAAAATATAGAAGGTAAGCAGGGACCAGCTTTATTTACTAATCTGAATTGCGGTGAAATCAACCGCGGAAACTTAGCAGACAGTTTATAACAGTGTCAGGGCAAACTATATAATAATCATTATGGGTGTTATCAACTGGTAAGCAAATATGCAAATATACTAAATTTAGTTACTGCATATAATTATATGATCAATTTTGTTAGATATAACTCGCTTAAAGGTTGTCTACAGTAACACAGTGAAGTAGAGCTCTCTACATGCATTTAGTCAAACCTGCCTGTGGTCACCTCTACCAATGGGCAAGCTGTAGCCTGTACTAAACTGTCACTGACCTTATTCCAAAATAAGTATAGTAAAATCACCTCAATTAAGCAGCCACCTGCTGTAAGCAGCCACTTTTATAGTAAAATCACCTCAATTAAGCAGCCACCTGCTGTAAGCAGCCACTATTATAGTAAAATCACCTCAATTAAGCAGCCACCTGCTGTAAGCAGCCACTATTATAGTAAAACCACCTCAATTAAGCAGCCACCTGCTGTAAGCAGCCACTATTATAGTAAAATCACCTCGATTAAGCAGCCACCTGCTGTAAGCAGCCACTATTCTGGTAAAATCACCTCAATTAAGCAGCCACCTGCTGTAAGCAGCCACTATTATAGTAAAATCACATCAATTAAGCAGCCACCTGCTGTAAGCAGCCACTATTATAGTAAAATCACCTCAATTAAGCAGCCACCTGCTGTAAGCAGCCACTATTACAGTAAAATCACCTCAATTAAGCAGCCACCTGCTGTTAGCAGCCACTATTTATGCCGATTCAAAAACCGGGCTTAAGCCGGCCAAGCGAATGAAATTGCCTCAATGTGCTGTGTTATGTTAAAAAGAATCTCGACATTTCCTATTGAATTGCGACTTGCATTGTCTAAGAAATGTTCTCATAATAGGTACTGGTCATTCATTTTTTTATCTAGCCAAGAAAATTTCAACATTTATGGGAATCAGTGGTCTATCATAAGTATAGTTAAGGTCGTTGACATGTAATCCATTTTCCTCACCGACCGATTACGGTTAATTTTTGTTGGCGACCGTCAGATTCTTTTGTTGACTGAAAACTAAGAAAGAATGACAAAAAGTTAATATCATATGTTAAAATGTTTTGCTATATATAATATTAGGTAAAATATACAAATATAGAGGGAGTCAAACAGTGTAAATCCTGATCGGACAGCATGGCTGTAATGATAATAATAACAATAATAAAGACTTTATTTTAAGAGGCAGCTGTGTCTGCTGGTTTTGATCTACATTGGTAGTAGGTGGATAAAAATACATGTTTGAGTGGTAATGACATAAAAAAGTAAGGATTTATTACCTGAGAAAGCAACCTTTGTTATCTTCAAAGTCTGATTAAGCTTTTGAAAATGTACTACTGGACCATCTGGTTCACATGAAACAATCCGTCCTTGTTGTCCATTTACTAGTGTTGAAGACAGATTCCGGATTAAGATGACTGGGCAGTTTGGTTTAATCCAAAGAATTTCTTGAGCCTTAATATTCGAAAGCTTTCTGCGGTCCCCAGTGTCTGTAGATCTATATTCGTAGATGTCTCCCGGTTGACTCATTAGTAACTTTCTGTTGTATCTATTTACAAGTTCATTTTTAGAAAACAATTTCACACTTTCTTTATCTGGAATTGGTCTTTGAAAAGACTTGATGTATGAACACAATTCTTCAGTAATGTTAACACCCGTTGAAACACTTCGGATCATACTGACAAACTGCTTCTCTTTCTGTCTTACGACTGTGTTTAATGTCAATTTATGCATGTTTTTAAAATGTTCACTTTTGAAGCAAAACTGCCCATCATCATTATAAGCTTTATTTGGTGTTGGGGGGAGTTGATTAAAGTCACCAGCTAGAATAATTTGCATACCGCCCCATGGTTTCTTTTCATCTTTTAGTGAGCATATGCTGTGCAGCTGGTCGAACAATTTCTTACTCAGCATAGAAATTTCGTCTACTATAAGAGTGTCCGTTTGTAACAGCCTGGACATTGTTAATTCATTACTTGAGACCAATCGAATTACTTCTGATGCAATATAACGCCCATCACGCAACCCTGACCATTTATGTACAGTGGTAGCATTCATTTGGGGCTCAAAATTCATGCATGCAATCCCAGTTGTGCAGGTAATGGCTACCTTGTTTCCGTTACTGACGAGGCTCTTGTAAATTTGTTTTAATAGATGCGTTTTGCCTGTGCCAGCATACCCATTAATAAAAAGATGATGGCCCTTTAATGCTAGTGTCAATACATAGTTCTGATCTTCGTTTAAACTTAAAGAAGTCATATCAGCAGTTAGGTGGCAAACAACAGTCTCTAAAATGGAATTACACCCAAATCTGAAATAAACAAATAATTCACACCATAAACAACAATGTAAAGTTTCAAAAATACAAACATAAACAGAGAGTAAATATACTGCACACCATGTACTTTCATAAACCTGATGCAATTAATCTTAAATTCGTGATGACTTTTTTAAACAAATAATTTACCTAATTAGAGTTGAAATGATGCACTTTTCATCAAAATGCACTTCCTGGCCACAATGAGACAGAAGTTTGGAAATAAATGTATCATAGAACAAAGCGACAAGGAATATTTAAATCCCCCCCCCCCCGCCCGACACAGAATATTCCCAGAATATAGCCATTTTCAGGCTCTGTAAGTTTCTAAGACCTTTATTCAGACACATTTTGGTCATAAATAAACTTTCACTTCCAAGTTGTGTTAAATAACACACATAAAACATCTTTCAGTGCTGACATTTGGTCATGGGGTGAAATTATCTAAAAAAAATATTTCCAATTAGCAAAATTACCTTTCCTGTTTGAGATCAATTTGTCACCAGAAATGTTCAAACAATAACTGTTAATTAGCCGCACTGGCTCACTGAAACATCATATAGTTCATGAACTATCATGAAGAAACATACTTAAGTCTTTAATAACATGCGAAAATGTTTATTATTATTTGTAAAAACGCGTGTATTTGTTTATTTACCTTTTACTGGTTTCTGTGCGCTAACAGTGTAACTGCAATTTTGTCCCACTCTCCGGGAACCAAATTCATCCAATCAGATCGCGCGTTACAACTGTTTTTTCTCGAGGTGTTCCGAATGTGCGATGAGAAATATGGCGTCCGCCGAGTCGAAATGACCGTGAAATGAACAATTTCGATAGAATTGAAGACTTCGTTGAATGTCAGTAAGGTATGCCGTTCGATTGACGTTCCTTTTTAATTATTTGATTGAATAATGTAGAGATTTACCGCAGTAAAGGGCCAGATTTGCAAGAACGACGATATCGAGTGTTCCACAATGTTTGGGAAAGGAACGTAGAGCAGGCTTTATACCTTCTATAAACAATAGTATTAGTGGTGGTAGATTTTTTTACACCGATACCGCCACCTGTGATTATACCATCATGGATATGTTTATTTGCATATTGAACACTGAAAAGGGGTTTTTACAAAGCAGCACTAATCATTTTTACAGTAATAAGCAACATGACAAATGGCGAGAAAGCATGTCATTTGGGTTTGTGAATTTAAGAAATTTCATTATATCGAAATATAAATCATTGTTTTTTTGTTTATTTGTTTTCTAAATTCATTTGAAGTCATAAAAAGTTACAGATATTTTATATGCTTTCTCGGGAGAGACGGTGTATGCAATAAACAGCAAAATGAGGGCAAAGATTACATATTACCTCCAAAACAACATATTTAACATAGATATTGATAGATATAGCAAGATGGAGAATTCTGTTCCGTTCTGTTCCGTATATATGTGATAGTTGTGTGATATTGTACCCATCGTAATGTAAAATTCTAAACATTGTTTCTTGTGACGAGTAACTTATGCGCGTGTTTGCATCATACAGATACACTTATGATTACAGAAAGTAGAATTCGGAAATATATTTAACGAGGTCTACTTTATCATAAAATGTATTATTGACGTACAACGTATACTTAGTGGACCAATCTGTTTTATACATTAATCAAGTTTACATGATAGACGAAATAAACATGTAATCACTCCATTAACATAAACTTAAAACAAACAATGATAATATGTGTTCAATGCGTCATAAAACCCGGTTAATGACAGACTGCATTTGATGCAAATACATGTCAAAACAATTACATACTGTCTGGGTCACGTTACATCACGTGATCAAATGCATCATTTTTAATTAACTCGCAATAAAATGTTAATTAATAATGTCTAGATATAATTACTGTTGTCAACAAAAAAATGTCAAAATGATATGACGATGTAATGAGCAATATCAATTAATCAAAGCAACATTTTCGTAGAATTAGACATACCAGTATATTTAAAGTTTACCATAGTATATCTGAGAGTAATTTTTCTAATTTTCGTGGGTTAGACTAAATTTTCCGATTTCCGTGGTGTTAGACTAAATTTTCAAATTTCCGTGGGGTTAGACTAAATTTTCAGATTTCCGTGGGGTTAGACTAAATTTTCAGATTTCCGTGGGGATAGATTAAATTTTCAGATTTCCGTTGAGTTAGACTAAATTTTCAGATTTCCGTGGGGGTAGATTAAATTTTCAGATTTCCGTTGAGTTAGACTAAATTTTCAGATTTCCGTGGGGTTAGACTAAATTTTCAGATTTCCGTTGAGTTAGACTAAATTTTCAGATTTCCGTGGGGTTAGAATAAATTTTCAGATTTCCGTGGGGTTAGAATAAATTTTCAGATTTCCGTGGGGTTAGAATAAATTTTCAGATTTCCGTTGAGTTAGACTAAATTTTCAGATTTCCGTGGGGTTAGACTAAATTTTCAGATTTCCGTGGGGTGAGACTAAATTTTCAGATTTCCGTGGGGTTAGACTAAATTTTCAGATTTCCGTGGGGTTAGACTAAATTTTCAGATTTCCGTGGGGTTAGACTAAATTTTCAGATTTCCGTGGGGATTGACTTTTTCATCCCTGTATTGTTCAAGCTTTACTTCGTACAATCAATTACATAAAAGTGGCATTATATATTATATCTTCATTCTTCATCTCTTCTCGGTTGTTATACGGACGTTTTGAACATCCCACGTTGCATTTCGTTTTACCAAAATACTTTCTGTTAGTTTGATATTGACATGTTTCTATAACGAAAGTAACTGATATCAGTCATCAAACCGAAAGTAGCCGATTTCAGTCAAATTCAGTAAAAGCGTTTTCGTCGTATTAATTTGTTTAGATAATACACAATGGTGCAAGAGAGATCTGGTCACTTCGAATATATCTGTAGATATATCTGTAGTATTATGTTGTCCTTATACATAAATGAATATTACTGGCGAAAACCTAGTATATATAAATTGGTTCAATTATTTAGTTCTAATAATGATGTAGAATTAAAAAAGATTGACAATGTACCTACAAAAGGCTGTTAAAGTACGTTCTAATCCATTACGTTCTTGATTGGATGTTATAATTATAATGCTTTCTCATATTTTCATTTTTTCATATTTATTCATTTTGTATCACTGTCGTTTGTCATGCGTATTGAAATATTTCGTTTTGCTATGTTGTATGTATAAAAGCACATGTATAAACCCAATTCGATAAGGCTTTCATTATCGATTTATCCATTTTATAGGATATAGGGTGGGAAGGTTGTTCAAATCGTATTTTCAATAATGAACGGATGAATAGGTTGTATACATCACCCCTATAATCGGTATTTAGGTAAACATGATAATGAAAGAAATAGCGAATTGGAGTTATACTTACTCTCACAGAGAATATCAATATTATTATTTTGTAAATTGTATACATTTGGATGGTAACTATTGTAACAATGTGCTGTATACCCCGAGGACAATATGTGTGCATGAATCTAGCCATTCACATCAGAAGACCGTTAAACGGGAAATTGTTTTACTACAATAAGGGAAATTGTTCGATGTTTCGATGGTCTTCTTAGAAAATTGTTTCAATATTGCATTCTATTCCATCTAACAAATCACAATTTTGTACCCTGGGGGTGATCTACAGTCGGTGGTGTCCGATGGACATTGACGGGAGGAAATTAGAGACTGGCAAATAATTTTGGTACATTATGTCGGCTACCGTCATTTGCTGATCTTCAATATGTCAGTATAATACCATAGACTGTCAACGGTTATGTTCATGTTTTACATAGACTGTCAATGCTCATGGTCATGCTCTACATAGACTGTTAACGGTCATGGTCATTCTCTATATATACTTCAACGGTCATGGTCATGCTCTACATAGCCTGTCAACGGTCATGGTCATGCTCTACATAGTCTGTCAACGGTCATGGTCATGCTCTACATAGATAGTCAACGGTCATGGTCATGCTCTACATAGCCTGTCAACGGTCATGGTCATGCTCTACATAGACAGTCAACAGTCATTGTCATGCTCTACATAGACTGTCAACAGTCATGGTCATGCTCTACATAGACAGTTAACAGTCATTGTCATGCTCTACATAGACTGTTAACAGTCATGGTCATGCTCTACATAGACAGTTAACAGTAATGGTCATGCTCTACATAGATAAACAGGTATGCCTTACATAGACTGTCAATAGTCATTACCATGCTTCACGTAGATTGACAATAGTCAAAGTCATGCTTAAGATAGAGTGTCGAAAGTCACATTCTTGTCACATACATTGTTCAGGTTTTTTTTAGCTTTTTCATTCATTATTCCTGTCAAAAATAACGTATTGCTGATCGTTTAGTCTAGTTATTTATATTTTTATGCAACTCAATATCTTTTTTGGATAAACTTACTGTAATAACCTGATATATTACTTAAAATTCTTCCTATGTCACACAATACTATATATTAAGGACCACAATGGAAATAGAGTTTTTATTTAAACTCATTTTTGTGTTATCCTGAACACGTAATGTTGATTGATATGGCTTATTAATTCATGCACATTGTTGTTTTAGTAATGTATGTATTCATTTTATATTGCCATGTAAATTGTACAATAAATGTTGAAATATATATATATATATATGTTCTATATCGACAGTCAACAGTTATGGACATGCTCATATGTGGATTTCAGGGGGTGGGGGCCGTAATCGGTATGCCCCCCCCCCTCCTAAAATCTGACAAACTTATGGAACAAGTCGATATGATATCAATATTATAGAATCTACGGGTTTTGTTCATCTCCGATCTAAAACATACTGTAACTATACATACAGTTTATGTACAGTGTATACCAGCGTACTATATACGTGCTCACCTTCTATCAAACCCCTAGCATTATACGTACTTACAATGTATATGTTCCATTTTCGATGATTTCGTATCTTCCATAAATTTGTTGACACATTTATTGTCTCTACATGGAGAAACATGGGTAAGTCTTATATAGACATTTTAAAACAAGAAATATCTTATGGTCGGTGCAATGTGTAGGTTAAGATTTGTTGTGCATCATAAAAATGCCGAGATGTTACGATTGCTGATCTCTCCAGATCCAAAATGGATTTCAGTGGATTTCGGTAAGGTAACGTACCCTTTATCGAAAGGTTAACCAATCCGCGTCAAGGTTACAAACGTTGTTCGGTTGAAGAGAAATTGCCTTGGTGGTTAACGAAAGATTTGATTGGTTTACACAACTCTGATATATGCAAATAACAAAAACATGTTAGTACGGCTGTGCCCAAAAAAACACGAGTGCAATTCATGCCAATCCGTATCATCATAGTTTACATATTTAGTTATTAAATCCTTTAAGGACTTTTGCAATACGTTTATCAAAACATACAAGCCCTATGTTATTAAGGGTAGATAAATACTACCAACTTTGTTTTAGCGTTTAGCATATTTACCTCCCTTGATATACTATGTCCGGTGCTAAACCGGAATAGGAACATTGAAATCACTTGCCGGTAACTTTGTGCCATAGAACAACAACTTCGTCTGACATTGTACCTTGTAAACAGTATAATGACTTGTAAAATACTGTCTGCAAATAGTTGTATTTCGTTTTAAATCGGACTTTCATATGATCTGTCATATTTCATTTTATAAATGAACTTTTAAAAATAACTATTGTTTGATTTACGAATGAAATGTGTTAAATCACCATTTACTACTTACATGGCGGTATATTTTATCTTTTCATAACTCACCAAATATATATACAGTCGAATCTCGAGTATTTGACAACCTTCTATCCGAATACTTGACAACATCCGAACTAAGTATCAATTCCCGATGTATTTTCTTAGGCATGTCGTATTGAAATAAGCTTTTCGAGACTATGTATTATTCGAAATGAAATTTCGGACCCGATGAATTCAATTGAACGAAGTGCGACTGTATTTGAAGGTTCCCAGTCGGATTGATTTGTTGATTTCAAATGGTTAAAGTTTATTAAATGAGTAAGCCTTGTACGTGGAAAAATGGCTGTAAAATTGAATACTCACAAGTTTGACCTAACAAACATTAAAAAATTATGACATACAAAGTAAACTGTCAATCAAATGAAATATTGAAATTTGAAGCATTTGCAGTAGTAGATATTTAACCAAGTTATAAGTTCATTATATTATTTCGTCAGAAATAGAGAATATTAGTAATGTTTTCTGCATTTACTGGCTCAAGAGATCAGAATGGACGTTTCCTAAATTATCGTTTGCATCTACCTCGTATCCTGTCCTTCATTTAGTCACGAGCAAAATATGCAAATATCGTATTAATAAACGAGTTTTTTAAAAACAAATACCTAAGTAGAGATATTATTGAAATCTCTGAAAGGTCAATGGACAATGTCACAATGGTGCTGTAATTTGACTCTGATGTATAGTGCGGTTTATTGACTGCGAACGTATGAATATATTTCCTGGATCATTACATTTCCTAATGGGTGTATTGAAATGTTCGTGGTTGTCCGTAAGCTTGACGGAGAAAACTCCGCGGTTGTGTTTTGATATTAATTTAATTCAAACAGCAGGTAAAGTTTTACGCACGAGAGCATTTCCATACCTTAATTGACATGGATCGGTCCTGAAAGTTCATATACGAGTCATTATATATTTTGGCAACATTTGCTGTCCTAGGACTTGCGTTCAAGCACCCTTCATATAAAGCTTTAACATTTGATTTTATATGAAACTTTATGGTTTGTTGCACATTTGTAGCAGACCATTTCATATATATAACTGTTAGAAACATAATTTTTACATGTTTGAACATGTAAAAATGACACAATTTGACTGTCTCCAGGTCAATTTTTGTGTATTTAGGGTTATATAATTTTTAACTGCCAAGAGTTATGTAAACAAAATTACCCTGCCAACTTTATTGTATGTTTGACTCAAATACTAATGCATAAAAAGGTACAATTATTCAATCGCTTCATCAAAAAAATGATTTCCAAAATCTGTACCCAACGTTTCAGTCTCTCATGTAACAACAAGCAATTTAGTCAAAATAATAACTGATCCCTTCATGACCTAAGCGGTATATTAACCTCCATTTCAAGAGTCATCTTTCCCAAAACATGTGTTTACAAATGGCGAATCATTTCATTAATACAGTGGAGTATTTCATAACTTGAAGGACGGTAAGTAGTTGCGTAATTTGTATGTGTGTCTCTAATATAACAAGGTATATTTCTTCAATTGATTTGTGTATGATTATGGTTTATTTGACATTAAATCTGTATGTGATGAAGATTCAAAGAATATGTGTTGTTTATGTTGTAGGTAGAAGCCATTGATTTTATTTTGATAAAAACAAGCGAATAATTCACTCATGTAACATTCACTCATGTTACGGGCATTTTTGTTGCAGTAAAGATGCAAAGTGCTACAGGAGAGACACTCAATGCATAAAAATAACGAGAATATAGTTGTGTTCATTAATGGTGTTATATTAAAACATCATATAGTCAGAACGTCAATATACAAATTAATAACCCATTTTAAAGATGAAAATGCTAACACTATGGTTTCTAGTTTCGTAGATCTAATTATTCCGTTACACGAGAGACCGTTTTTTGTGACAGTAGAGACAAAACCTCAATATTATGTCAAATAAGTAGCTTTATAACTATGTGTATATGATTTTTAAGTTAAATGAGCAAAGGTTTAATTGTCCCTTGTGGGAAAACATAGTTTTATGTTATGATATACACTTTGTCATTGCACATGATAATTTATGGAAAATGTGTTACATGAGAGACACAATTTTGTTAAAGGAAAGATTTTCAACGACCATTTTGATATTTTCCAATGTGATAACATAGAAGTTTGAACTTTTAATTATTAAGTTGTGTCCATTGCATTATAATATTATATCTTTATTAGAAATCCTCAACATGTTAGCATTATAAGAACTGGAAATGCTGTTCTGTGTTTTAACTGTTACATGAGTGAAAACATCACTTTCCTGAATGGCAACACATACTTCATTTTATTCATCACCATCAAATGGTTATTGTTTTATTTAACTGGCAGTATATTGTATTGAAATAAAACATCCATCAACACGAGTACTAAGGCCTTTTTGCCTGTTTACTATTTGCCAGTCTACTCATGAACTAGTTACATGAGGGAACCTCAGATAAAAACAACGCATTAGAGATGTCGTCGCATAATATGGACTGTTATGATCTTTGTAGACAAAATAACCCAATTGCTGGTTCTATCGCACTTGTGATTAAATTCCTACACAGCCAAAAATCAAGGTGACCTATATATAACTTCTTCAATAAGTATAAACATTGCATTTTAATGCTATTATTAAACAGATCTCTAAATAGAGAAGATATGACAAAAAAACACTGGATACCCAACCACTTTGTGTCATTGTTGCCTATACTCATTGATGACACCATTAATGATACACCTCCGCAAAATACAACGACATTTGAAACAAACGATAAAGAAATTTCAATTTCAATGGTAGATGAACATGGCAAAAAAGGGATTGAATGTGATTCAAAGCAACAGCATATGAATGAATCTGAACTCAATGCTGATGCATGTGAAGAGGAGATCACAAATGTAGATGCAGAAATTGCGATGAAACCAGATCAGTATGATATGAAGCTAGATGAAAATGACAATTGCGTAACGATGTATGTTCACAAGAGTACGAATGGTGGATATGACATTGGCCTTAATGACAGAAACACAAAAAGTTCACAAGAAAGAGTTCATAAACATAACACTGAAAACAATTATGACACAGTAAAGGTATCAATTGGTCAAGAAGAGTCATCCAAGACTTCTATTACACCAGATTGTGCCAATACGACTGTTCAAATATAAGTCACAGATGACACTGTTCCAATAGATGGCACCAGTGATACTGTTATACTAGAAAACACGAATGAAACTGTTCCGATAGAAAGCATAAATGAGAATGCTCCGATAGAAAGAACAACGGAGACTGTTCCGAAAGAAAACTACTATGAAACTGTTCCAGTCAAACACACACATGAGGCTATAAATATAGAAGTAACGAAACTAGATGGCACCAGTGAGACTATTATAATGGAAAGCACGAATGAAACTGTACCCATAGAAAGCACGAAAGAGACTGTTCCGTTAGAAAGCACGAATGAGACAGTTCCGAAAAAAAGCACAGATGAGACAGTTCCGATGGAAATCACAGATGAGACAGTTCCGATAGAAAGCACAGATGAGACAGTTCTGATGGAAAGAACAAATGAAACTGTTCCCATAGAAAGCACAGATGAGACAGTTCCGAAAGAAAGCACAGATAAGACAGTTCCGATAGAAAGCACGAATGAGACAGTTCCGAAAAAAAGTACAGATGAGACAGTTCCGATAGAAAGCACAGATGAGACAGTTCCGATGGAAAGCACGAATGAGACAGTTATAATAGAAAGCAAAGATGAGACAGTTCTGATAGAATACACAGATGAGACAGTTCCGAAAGAAAGCACAGATAAGACAGTTCCGATAGAAAGCACGAATGAGACAGTTCCGAAAAAAAGTACAGATTAGACAGTTCCGATAGAAAGCACAGATGAGACAGTTCCGATGGAAAGCACGAATGAGACAGTTATAATAGAAAGCAAAGATGAGACAGTTCTGATAGAATACACAGATGAGACAGATCCGATAGAAAGCACAGATGAGACAGTTCCGATGGAAAGCACAGATAAGACAGTTCTGATAGAAAGCACAAATGAGATGGTTCTGATAGAAAAAATATGAAACTTTTCTCATAGAAAGCACAGATGAGACAGTTCTGATGGAAAGAATAAATGAAACTGTTCCAATAGAAAGCACAGATGAGGCAGTTCCGAAAGAAAGCACAGATAAGACAGTTCCGATAGAAAGCACGAATGAGACAGTTCCGAAAAAAGCACAGATGAGACAGTTCCGATGGATATCACAGATGAGACAGTTCCGATAGAAAGCAATGATGAGACAGTTCCGATGGAAAGCACGAATGAGACAGTTATAATAGAAAGCAAAGATGAGACAGTTCTGATAGAAAACACAGATGAGACAGATCCGATAGAAAGCACAGATGAGACAGTTCCGATGGAAAGCACAGATAAGACAGTTCTGATAGAAAACACAAATGAGACAGTTCTGATAGAAAAAATAAATGAAACTGTTCCCATAGAAAGCACAGATGAGACAGTTCCGAAAGAAAGCACAGATAAGACAGTTCCGATAGAAAGCATGAATGAAACAGTTCCAATGGAAACTACAGATGAGACAGTTCCGATAGAAAGCACAGATGAGACAGTTCCGATGGAAAGCACGAATGAGACAGTTATAATAGAAAGCAAAGATGAGACAGTTCTGATAGAAAACACAGATGAGACAGATCCGATAGAAAGCACCGATGAGATTGTTCCGATGGAAAGCACAGATAAGACAGTTCTGATAGAATGCACGAATGAGACTATATATACTTATAGAAGTAATGAATCTGAGTGCTCCAAAAGAAAACACCAACAACACTGTTTCCAATGAGATTGTCCCAACGAATGTTCCAAATGAGTTACCTCCAACAGACGGTATCCATGAGACTACCAAAACACAGAGTGTCAATGATACAATTGAACCCATTGACATCAGCAACCCTAGGATGTGCATAGGAAAATATGTAATGATTCTTTACAATAAAAGACCTTATCCAGGTATTATTGTGATCTCGTGGAACAAAGATTCGTGCTAGCTGTATGAAACAAACCGGGAGAAAAACTGCTAACATTTTCACTTGGCCTAGAGTAAATAAGGATCAAGATTGGTATACAATCGACAGTGTTATGGGAATCATTCCTGAGCCGATGCATGTCAAAGGCAATCACTTTAAAATAAATGATACAATTTGGGACAATCTGATTAAGTGTATGAATAACTAAGACGTTGTGTCATTGTCACAATCGACAGTGTTAAGGGATACATTCATGGGCTGAAATATTTCAAAGCCAGTTATTATAAACCAAACGATACAATTTGATATATCTGAAAAGCGTATGAACAACTAATGGCCAGTTTTTCAACTTCTGCTATACGTGAACTCCTCGCACTTTTGTCGGTGCGAGGAGTTTACGTACGTAAACGCTTAGCAGAAGTTGAAAAACTGGCCATGTTGTCAATAAAGTGTTAATAACCAGCTTGTCAATTTATTTGTCACTACTGTAACTGAGATATGATTAGGCTCACAACTCATTCGAATAACAATAAACCAAAAGAGTTTTAAACTTTTAGTGTTATATTCCATTCATCATTATGTAGTCATTTGTTATTTCATTTTCATATAGTTAGACATGAATGTCAAATTGTGTAGGCGACGGTGTCCATAAAGTGTAAACAATCACTTTTGTCAATTTATTTGTCACTACTGTAACTGAGATATGCTTATGATCTGAAATCATTCCAATAACAGTAAAGTTAGAGTGTTTTAGTGTTTAAATAGTTGATTCATCATTATGTAATTATTTCTGTTATTTCAATATACATTGAGTTAGACAATAATGTCAAATTCAGTATGCACTCATGCATGATGACTTTAGTGTCTTTACAGTAACTATAACCGTCCATCATGTAACGTGTTCACACTATTATAACTTCACAGAGTTAAGATGTGTTGGTTACCTAAAACAGTTTTAGTAATCTTAGTGTTAAATCTGTTCCCAGTTTCGAGATTATTTGTTCTCAATCATATGTTTAATAAAAACAGTTATAGTTCAAATTTTTGTCTTGTAATGTCACTCCCATAACATAAAAGTGTCCTTCGTGTTACACAGGTGTCCCTACTGTTACAGTGACAAACTGGTATTGATATTAGTTATATGTATACAATATTTAAAATTACATATAGTGATTCTGAAATACTAGGGTGTCCCTACTCATGATTTTTATTTAATTTTTCACAAAATGTCCCACAATTTTATTTTTAGTAAACAAGTTGGTGCTATAAAACGTATGTTTTCAAAAAGTGCAGTTCATTTGGAGAAATATCAGGATCATTATATTTAAAGTCCATATATTTTATGATTTAAATAAAGAAAAACACTCCAACTTTCATATTTATTAATGGTTGCCTGGCTTATCGTATTTGAATAGAAAATATGTGTACAAATGTAAGTGTTACAGTAGGGAAAACAAGATGGTACAGTCCTTAACAGTTGATCAAATTCTACTGAAACATAGATGAATTAAACATGCAGTCGATCATTTTTAGGCAAAGTATACATCCCCACATCACACTAAAATGATGAAATTATGAAACGATGATGTTTATTTTTCAAAAAGTATTTTTTCAAATTGTTGCCAAAATATATAATGACTCATACCTGTTCGGTGTCAATCTTATAGCATTATGCATTTATTTACGCGCGTAATTACATTTTGAGCAAGTTAAATTAAACAAACTATATATACCACGCATGCTGTTATAGTTGAATATATACATAACAAATGTACAAAAGCAGTGTTTTAATATTTCTTTGTCTCTTTTATTGATTCTGTTAACACGTGTTCGTGCTCAAACTAAAAGTTGGATCCTACAAAACTACATCCTCTTCACTTATTTCAATTTGCTTCGAATATCGTTTTTAAAAAGTAGGCATAATACACACTACAAATGACAGTATTAAATGGACGTTTTCCACCGAATGCGTGTGAATCACACCATCATTGTTGAATTATATTCTAGCATTTATTCTCTGAAAACAGACAAAGTAACATACAGTTTAATCTCAATAATAAGACCATCTCAATAATAAGACCATCTCAATAATAAGACCATCTCAATAGTAAGACCATCTCAATAGTAAGACCATCTCAATAATAAGACCATCTCAATAGTATGACCATCTCAATAATAAGACCATCTCAATAATAAGACCATCTCAATAATAAGACAATCTCAATAATAAGACCATCTCAATAATAAGACCATCTCAATAATAAGACCATCTCAATAATAAGACCATCTCAATAATAAGACCATCTCTATAATAAGACCATCTCAATAATATGACCATCTCAATAGTAAGACCATCTCAATAATAAGACCATCTCAATAATAAGACCATCTCAATAATATGACCATCTCAATAATATGACCATCTCAATAGTAAGACCATCTCAAAAGTAAGACCATCTCAATAATAAGACCATCTCAATAGTAAGACCATCTCAATAATAAGACCATCTCAATAGTATGACCATCTCAATAATAAGACCATCTCAATAATAAGACCATCTCAATAATAAGACCATCTCAATAATAAGACAATCTCAATAATAAGACCATCTCAATAATAAGACCATCTCAATAGTATGACCATCTCAATAATAAGACCATCTCAATAATATGACCATCTCAATAGTATGACCATCTCAATAGTAAGACCATCTCAATAATAAGACCATCTCAATAGTATGACCATCTCAATAATAAGACCATCTCAAAATTAAGAACACAATTTTTAAGTCAATTTTCACTGTTTTGCTCTATATTCAACATAAATATTAAGACCACCTCAATATTAAGACCAGTTTTCTAGGGTCCCAATGGTGGTCTTATTCTTAAGGTTTTACTGCACATGTACTACCGATTGCAGTAATGGAACTTTGTAAAGGGAGACTACTGTATATGACCGTTGAATTCTCTTGTAAAGAAAAACTTTAAAGAAACAAACTGACCGAAACAAATTGAAATATGTTACTACTGTAAACCACACCTATAAACGACCCCATAATTGTGACGAACACATTAATTTGACCCTTCTTCATGGACCAGGGGCAATATAACAGAAACACTTAAGTAAAATCTTTTCCTTAACCTTAAAATTCATTTCCCTAAACTGGTTTATTTAACATTCGGGCCATTATATGGTCAAATCAAGAGTGATGAATGAATAGTATTAATATGTTGTTGTCATTACCATTTAAAAGCCTAACAGTTCAATGTGGTTTCGGAATTACATCCATTTGAAGTTTTGAACTTAAGTGAAAATATTTAAGATTCACTTTAGATGCTTTGTAATACGGGCCCAGCTGGTTTCATTTGTTTTAAATATTCGACAATAACCAGAAATACCATCTCATATCTAAGACGGACTTTCTTCAGAACCAGTGGGGGTCTTAGTACAGAGATTTAATTGGATTGAATTTTTAAAAAAACACCTGTATATGAGTGAATAAGCTTATAGCGGGAGATGTGTCGTAATGCATTACTTGAAAATAGTTGCTCTTGTCATATTGTTGTTCTATGTGAACTTTGTCATGTTTCTGTGTGTGTTGCATACATATAATGTACACTACAGTGTCATGTTGTTGTTCTATGTGAACTCTGTCATGTTACTGTGTATGTTGCATACATATAATGTACACTACAGTGTCATGTTGTTGTTCTATGTGAACTTTGTCATGTTTCTGTGTATGTTGCATACATATAATGTACACTACAGTGTCAAGTTTATACATTTAGGTCGGAGATGTTGTTATAGGTGAACTTTGTCATGTTTCTGTGTATGTTGCATACATATAATGTACACTACAGTGTCAAGTTTATACATTTAGGTCGGAGATGTTGTTATAGGTGAACTTTGTCATGTTTCTGTGTATGTTGCATACATATAATGTACACTACAGTGTCATGTTGTTGTTCTATGTGAACTTTGTCATGTTTCTGTGTGTGTTGCATACATATAATGTACACTACAGTGTCAAGTTTATACATTTAGGTCGGAGATGTTGTTCTATGTGAACTTTGTCATGTTTCTGTGTATGTTGCATACATATAATGTACACTACAGTGTCAAGTTTATACATTTAGGTCGGAGATGTTGTTCTATGTGAACTTTGTCATGTTTCTGTGTATGTTGCATACATATAATGTACACTACAGTGTCATGCTGTTGTTCTATGTGAACTTTGTCATGTTTCTGTGTGTGTTGCATGCATATAATGTACACTACAGTGTCAAGTTTATACATTTAGGTCGGAGATGTTGTTCTATGTGAACTTTGTCATGTTTCTGTGTGTGTTGCATACATATAATGTACACTACAGTGTCAAGTTATGTGAACTTTGTCATGTTTCTGTGTGTGTTGCATACATATAATGTACACTACAGTGTCAAGTTTATACATTTAGGTCGGAGATGTTGTTCTATGTGAACTTTGTCATGTTTCTGTGTATGTTGCATACATAATAATGTACACTACAGTGTCAAGTTTATACATTTAGGTCGGAGATGTTGTTCTATGTGAACTTTGTCATGTTTCTGTGTGTGTTGCATACATATAATGTACACTACAGTGTCAAGTTTATACATTTAGGTCGGAGATGTTGTTCTATGTGAACTTTGTCATGTTACTGTGTGTGTTGCATACACATAATGTACACTACAGTGTCATGCTGTTGTTCTATGTGAACTGTGTCATGTTACTGTGTATGTTGCATACACATAATGTACACTACAGTGTCAAGTTTATACATTTAGGTCGGAGATGTTGTTCTATGTGAACTTTGTCATGTTACTGTGTATGTTGCATACATATAATGTACACTACAGTGTCAAGTTTATATATTTAGGTCGGAGATGTTGTTCTATGTGAACTTTGTCATGTTACTGTGTATGTTGCATACATATAATGTACACTACAGTGTCAAGTTTATACATTTAGGTCGGAGATGTTGTTCTATGTGAACTTTGTCATGTTACTGTGTATGTTGCATACATATAATGTACACTACAGTGTCAAGTTTATACATTTAGGTAGGAGATGTTGTTCTATGTGAACTTTGTCATGTTACTGTGTATGTTGCATACATATAATGTACACTACAGTGTCAAGTTTATACATTTTGGTCGGAGATATTGTTCTATGTGAACTTTGTCATGTTACTGTGTATGTTGCATACATATAATGTACACTACAGTGTCAAGTTTATACATTTAGGTCGGAGATGTTGTTCTATGTGAACTTTGTCATGTTTCTGTGTGTGTTGCATACACATAATGTACACTACAGTGTCAAGTTTATACATTTAGGTCGGAGATGTTGTTCTATGTGAACTTTGTCATGTTACTGTGTGTGTTGCATACATATAATATACACTACAGTGTCAGGTTTATACATTTAGGTCGGAGGAGGGATGTTGTTCTATGTGAACTTTGTCATGTTTCTGTGTGTGTTGCATACATATAATGTACACTACAGTGTCAAGTTTATACATTTAGGTCGGAGATGTTGTTCTATGTGAACTTTGTCATGTTTCTGTGTGTGTTGCATACATATAATGTACACTACAGTGTCAGGTTTATACATTTAGGTCGGAGGAGGGATGTTGTTCTATGTGAACTTTGTCATGTTTCTACAGTGTCAAGATTATACATTTTGGTCGGAGATATTGTTCTATGTGAACTTTGTCATGTTACTGTGTATGTTGCATACATATAATGTACACTACAGTGTCAAGTGTATACATTTAGGTCGGAGATGTTGTTCTATGTGAACTTTGTCATGTTACTGTGTATGTTGCATACATATAATGTACACTACAGTGTCAAGTTTATACATTTAGGTCGGAGATGTTGTTCTATGTGAACTTTGTCATGTTACTGTGTATGTTGCATACATATAATGTACACTACAGTGTCAAGTTTATACATTTAGGTAGGAGATGTTGTTCTATGTGAACTTTGTCATGTTACTGTGTATGTTGCATACATATAATGTACACTACAGTGTCAAGTTTATACATTTTGGTCGGAGATATTGTTCTATGTGAACTTTGTCATGTTACTGTGTATGTTGCATACATATAATGTACACTACAGTGTCAAGTTTATACATTTTGGTCGGAGATGTTGTTCTATGTGAACTTTGTCATGTTTCTGTGTGTGTTGCATACACATAATGTACACTACAGTGTCAAGTTTATACATTTAGGTCGGAGATGTTGTTCTATGTGAACTTTGTCATGTTACTGTGTGTGTTGCATACATATAATATACACTACAGTGTCAGGTTTATACATTTAGGTCGGAGGAGGGATGTTGTTCTATGTGAACTTTGTCATGTTTCTGTGTGTGTTGCATACATATAATGTACACTACAGTGTCAAGTTTATACATTTAGGTCGGAGATGTTGTTCTATGTGAACTTTGTCATGTTTCTGTGTGTGTTGCATACATATAATGTACACTACAGTGTCAGGTTTATACATTTAGGTCGGAGGAGGGATGTTGTTCTATGTGAACTTTGTCATGTTTCTACAGTGTCAAGATTATACATTTTGGTCGGAGATATTGTTCTATGTGAACTTTGTCATGTTACTGTGTATGTTGCATACATATAATGTACACTACAGTGTCAAGTTTATACATTTAGGTCGGAGATGTTGTTCTATGTGAACTTTGTCATGTTACTGTGTATGTTGCATACATATAATGTACACTACAGTGTCAGGTTTATACATTTAGGTCGGAGGAGGGATGTTGTTCTATGTGAACTTTGTCATGTTTCTGTGTGTGTTGCATACATATAATATACACTACAGTGTCAGGTTTATACATTTAGGTCGGAGGAGGGATGTTGTTCTATGTGAACTTTGTCATGTTACTGTGTGTGTTGCATACATATAATATACACTACAGTGTCAGGTTTATACATTTAGGTCGGAGGAGGGATGTTGTTCTATGTGAACTTTGTCATGTTACTGTGTATGTTGCATACATATAATGTACACTACAGTGTCAGGTTTATACATTTAGGTCGGAGGAGGGATGTTGTTCTATGTGAACTTTGTCATGTTACTGTGTGTGTTGCATACATATAATATACACTACAGTGTCAGGTTTAAACATTTAGGTCGGAGGAGGGATGTTGTTCTATGTGAACTTTGTCATGTTTCTACAGTGTCAAGATTATACATTTTGGTCGGAGATATTGTTCTATGTGAACTTTGTCATGTTACTGTGTATGTTGCATACATATAATGTACACTACAGTGTCAAGTTTATACATTTAGGTCGGAGATGTTGTTCTATGTGAACTTTGTCATGTTACTGTGTATGTTGCATACATATAATGTACACTACAGTGTCAAGTTTATACATTTAGGTCGGAGATGTTGTTCTATGTGAACTTTGTCATGTTACTGTGTATGTTGCATACATATAATGTACACTACAGTGTCAAGTTTATACATTTAGGTCGGAGGAGGGATGTTGTTCTATGTGAACTTTGTCATGTTTCTGTGTATTTTGCATACATATAATGTACACTACAGTGTCAAGTTTATACATTTAGGTCGGAGATGTTGTTCTATGTGAACTTTGTCATGTTACTGTGTATGTTGCATACATATAATGTACACTACAGTGTCAAGTTTATACATTTAGGTCGGAGGAGGGATGTTGTTCTATGTGAACTTTGTCATGTTACTGTGTATGTTTCATACATATAATGTACACTACAGTGTCAAGTTTATACATTTAGGTCGGAGATGTTGTTCTATGTGAACTTTGTCATGTTACTGTGTATTTTGCATACATATAATGTACACTACAGTGTCAAGTTTATACATTTAGGTCGGAGGAGGGATGTTAAACTGGAAAACAATCATACCCAGTAGATACTGCCTGCTTGAATCAACTCATAAAGTAGTAATCCATATTTGTTGAAGAAAGATGTTTGTACATCATAAAATTAAAAACAACTTCCAGTTTTTTGACAATTAGGCTATTTTACAGGTTTTGACTGTTAATAATATGATAAAAGAAGATTTTTCAATCGGTTATACATTGCATTGGTTCTTATTAGAGATGTTTTCGTCAATGTAACAACAATACTGGATAAAGCCAATTCAAACATTTTTCTGTTCAGATGAGCCAGAAACATATTTTACTGATTAGGTCGCGAGAGAGAAATGTGCCATAATAATAAATAAAATATAACTGCAACAATACTTTTTTTGGAGGGGAGATATTTTTATTTTCCTCGTAAATAAATATGAGTGGGTCGAGGACACCCCACTCCATACTTTACAAAAAAGCAGTTAGTATGCATACATTTACTTAAAAATTAAGGTAAGTTTTTCATATATTTTTCTAAGACTCGATGATTGAAGAGATTCAAATAAGGTTATATTACACTGAAGCAGGAATAAATAGTTAACATATGGTTTATTTGTATAATATTCATAGTTATAAAGCATCATTTAAATATCAAAACAGCAACAATACTTGATATTTAAACAATGTTCTTCATTAACTGTAACCAAAAACATCTGAAATACTTGCCAATGATATATGTCTGTTTTAAGGTTAATAAACTTCACGATTTGACACATTATTTAAATCAAAATGATTATTGATATTTTTAATTTATCATCTCCTCTACGTGATACAGGGACATTTGGTATTGAATTAGTACATGTATATGAAATTGTACGTGATACCGAAACATAGATAATGTATTTAGAACAATCATGTACATATCATATTTTGATATATCAGGGAGGCAGATTATAAAAGGCTATCAGCCATTGTCCAATCCATTTATTCGCCGATTTAATTTTAAAAAGATACATAAATCAATTCATTTTAAGATAAGTATATGATTTATTGGAGCTATTTTGAATTTTTTTTTATGAATTCTTGTAACAGAATACTCAGGGTACAAAAGGTTATGGCTCTTTGGACTTAGAGTGGTCAACAGTTAGCTTTGGTATTCCGGACATACAGCATCATGAAGTTAATATATTTTGGATTTGTGTTTTTACTTAGTAAGTACTCTTTTAAATATTACGATTTGTATCTAATATATGTCATGTTGTATATAGAGAATACGTTAAATAGACTAAACGTTTTCGGTAGTTCATTTTATTTCTCCAAGTTTGTATTCTGTTTAACATTAAGTGATTTGATTTGTGCAGTTTTGAGTGAAATGGTACAAACGTTCGGTTGGCATGTTGTAAACTGGGTGATCTTTATTATACGTTTTACACCAAAGGAACGTTTTACCGAAACACTCGATATTCGATCTCTGTTGAATTTGGTTTATACAAAATTAACAATGAGAACGTACAGAATGTGAGACTTTCATCCAAGATAAAGATGAAATACTGTTGAATGAAAATCCGACAATAAATTACCTGAACATCAGGTCACTGAACAAAGAACCCCCATATCAAATGTTACTTAGTTTAGCACTTAGTGAAGTCACCCTATGAGTGTATGCATACTAATTATCTAGATGGTGTGTGACATTCTCTGTCTAGTCTCCAATAATGGAATGTCATAGCTCTGTGATTGTACATTGTATTGGGTTTGAGGGACGTCTTAATTGCATTCAAAAGTGGAAAAAAGGCTGTTCAGTCTATCAATTGGACTTCACTTCTCGGATAAACTGGGCTGTAATATAATTAGCGACTTGTAGACTGGGATTGTCATACTGAACTACCTAGGTAGCCGTGCCAAAGTTTATTCATAGTCATGCATGTTGCTTACCTTATAGTCCGATTTTACCCTCATATATGTTGCGTTAGTAATTTGTTTTGGTGTATTAACAGGGGCCGTTCAATAAATGTGAAGACTTCCGACTGTCTCTGTCTTTTTCACCTCTTATATGCTACTTGGATGAATGTTGTATTAATATGGTCAATTTTTGTCTGATACAATTTGAGAAACAAAGCGCTGTGAGCGCTGAAGGCCCGGGGCTGTATATAGCTGAATTGTGGATTTGCTTGTGTTGTGTAGATATAGGTACTTGTTTGTAAACAAATTATCGCATTAACTTCTGTATTTCCATATTATGCCAGCAATATTTTTACCATCAGTTATTTTGTGCAGACCTTACAAGTCGGTAGGCCTATATCGTGGCTGGACTCGTATTTCTAGCGCATCAGTGATAACCGTAACCCTGCTTTATATGTCCGTGATTATAATAACATTATAAGAACATTCACAATCTTGCATTTAGCAACAACCACTATTGACCAGAAAGTTGGCAATTTGAAGAATCAAGCAGTCACACATGTATCCGGTATAGCATATATAGTTTCAACGTTCAAGTTTCCGTTTGATATCTTCATTTATCAAGGTTTAATAGTGCGAATTGAATGCATGCTAATCGGACATTTTTATTTCTAACACTACCTAGACAGACTCCGGATTAGTATAAGTATGGGTTTTTCCTTTTAACCCTGTGCTACAACTAACTATATACCGTTAACATCGTACTCGAGTCGCAATGAAAACAAAGACCGGCCTTGCGTTCAATAAAGGCGAACAGTCGGAAACGTTACAAAACAGCGCGTGAGTTTTGCTATTGACCGGCGTGTTAGCGAAATACGTTCGCTATCATTCGCTATCGCAACTCGGATGTAGCACGCGATTATTTGAGCCAAACACTGCATTCAGTTACGGCTTACAGTCACTCATGTTTTGTTTTGTATCCCTGGCCCACCGTATCACAATGACAGCACACGGGGAACCAAATTGCAAAATGAACGCAGGCCTGGTTCCCTGCCTTTACTGTTTTTGAGACAGGAAACCAGAATAAAAACGAGGCGGTCAAAACACGCAACCTTGCGTTCAGTTACGGCGAACGATAGCCCGCTCTCTGTTCAGGACCTATCAAGTGTATTGACCGCCTCGTTTTTATTTCGGTTCCCTGCCTCAAAGAGAGTTAAAGCAGGGAACCAGCCCTGCGTTCATTTTGCAATTTGGTTCCCCGTGTGCAGTCATTATGATACGGTGGTCCAGGGATACAAAACAAAACGTGAGCGACTGTTAGCCATAACTGAACGCAGTGTTCGGTTCAAATATTCGCGTGCTACCTCCGAGTTGCGATAGCGAGTGATATGGAACGTTTTTTGCTATCACACCGGTCAATAGCAAAACTCGCGAGCTGTTTCGTAACGTTTTGGACTGATAGCCTTTACTGAACGCAAGACGGGCTTTCATCTATTAACGTAATTGACAGGCGATAGACTCTGCCTACGTATAGTGCCAGTACACACATGTACTATACGTGTATCAAAATTGGCGATCGACAGCATGGGCCGTGACTTTTTAATACCAATTTGGAGCCCCTTTCAGAGCGATTCGCTTGCTCGCGAGCGGCTATTTTTATGCATGAAATCGTAGTAACATCAGCGCATGAATTTCATTGTACATATATAGGAATGAAAATTTGACACAATCATGTATAATCCAATGATTTAAAAAGTATTAGAAATTCATAATATTGACTCAATATGCTTTTCTAATATATTTTAACACTGTTCAACGTTTTAATTATGCAATGCAAAGTGGCATGTGCTGAACTACATATTCCCGCGTAGTGAACTGTCGTACTTTGCACCTTAGGGAAATTGGGTCAAATGCACAGCATATGAAATGTAGCGTAGATACTATGGCACAGGGTTAAAGCCACAGGTCAAAAACTGATATACAGACACGTTGAACAATTGATTTAACTTGAATTACTTCATACAAAGTTTTTCAAAGTGACTGGAAAGCATGCATTGATTGATATGTTTCGATAAACTTGGACTGTAGGATACTATATGAGGCAAGGCCATATAATTATTGGTTTAAAAACTAAAGGATGAAAAACAATGTATAATAGATAAAGCATTCCTGCTACAAATGTATAAATCGATCGAATTTTATCATCATATTTCAAATCTTTAAGCAGGAAATCACTGAATTCGCCATTCGGAATTTTTGTAGCCACTTTGACCTTATATATCGATGTTTAACATTGCAGCTACGAATCTGACCAGTGTACCCAACTAAGGTATTCCCTTCCCAAATAAGTGAGAACACTGGGTTTAAACCGAGTTAAACACAATGGTATTGGCACCGGGTTAAAAGTGGGTCTTTTAGCTTACCGAGCAGGTTTTTCTAGGCAAAATATTGGTTTTCCAGGGAGAAAAAAAACTACAAAAAAACACTGTATTCACCAACTTAGTGGGTTTTGTTCTGAGTTATCGTGGGTTTTTTTAACACACTTCTGCAGAAGTTGGTTTTTTATTGGCTTAAAGTGAGCAAAAGCGAGTTTTTAGGCATAAAAACCTACTTTTTTCCAGAGAGGCGAGTTAAAAAACCCGCTTAAAACCACTTCTTGATAAGTTGGTTTAAGTGGGTTTTAAACCCTTCTTGAACCCACTTTAGACTCACATATTTCCACTCGCTTACAAACCACATTGTTGTCCAAACAAACCCACTTTAGACTCACATATTTCCACTCGCTTACAAACCACATTGTTGTCCAAACAAACCCACTTTAGACTCACATATTTCCACTCGCTTACAAACCACATTGTTGTCCAAACAAACCCACTTTAGACTCACATATTTCCACTCGCTTACAAACCACATTGTTGTCCAAACAAACCCACTTTAGACTCACATATTTCCACTCGCTTACAAACCACATTGTTGTCCAAACAAACCCACTTTAGACTCACATATTTCCACTCGCTTACAAACCACATTGTTGTCCAAACAAACCCACTTTAGACTCACATATTTCCACTCGCTTACAAACCACATTGTTGTCCAAACAAACCCACTTTAGACTCACATATTTCCACTCGCTTACAAACCACATTGTTGTCCAAACAAACCCGATTTAAAACCCACTTTTCATTTTGGGTTATTTGAGCTAAAATACTTGAAATTGTTCCTGAAATCGAGCACGACTATTGTGTAAACAGTGTTTGGTAAAAAGAAACGTTGACGTGTGATCATAGATGTAGGTCAAGCCCGACACACGTTGACAAATTTAAATACTTCTGCATGTATGCAAAACTTAAGACACTTTTTTCTTTCCACAACAGATAGTTCCATTTCAAATACAATGTCGACGTCACTAGTATCCAGTTCTACAGTACAGGCGTCAACATCTCATCAAACCGGTTCTTCAGTACAGGCGTCATCATCTCAGCAAAACGGTTCTACAGTACAGGCGTCATCATCTCAGCAAACTGGTTCTAAATTTCCGAATTTCATTATGGTGATATCCGGTTCTACTGGACTGTCGTCCTCATCTCAGCTACCGAATTCTATGGAACAGACGACATCATCTCAGCAAACCGGTTCTACAGTACAGGCGCCAACATCTCAGCAAACCGGTTCTACAGTACAGGTGCCAACATCTCAGCAAACCGGTTCTACAGTACAGGCGCCAACATCTCAGCAAACCGGTTCTACAGTACAGGCGTCAACATCTCAGCAAACCAGTTCTACAGTACAGGCGTCATCATCTCAGCAAACTGGTTCTAAATTGCCGAATTTCATTATGGTGATATCCGGTTCTACTGGACTGTCGTCCTCATCTCAGCTACCGAATTCTATGGAACAGACGACACCATCTAATCAAACCGATTCTACAGTACCTCCGCCAACATCTAATCAAACCGGTTCTACAGTACAGGTGTCACCATCTAATCAAACCGGTTCTACAGTACAGGCGTCATCATCTCAGCAAACCGGTTCTACAGTACAGGCGTCATCATCTCAGCAAACCGGTTCTACAGTACAGGTGTCACCATCTAATCAAACCGGTTCTACAGTACAGGCGTCATCATCTAATCAAACCGGTTCTACAGTACAGGTGACACCATCTAATCAAACCGGTTCTACAGTACAGGCGCCAACATCTAATCAAACCGGTTCTACAGTACAGGCGTCATCATCTCAGCAAACCGGTTCTACAGTACAGGTGTCATCATCTCAGCAAACCGGTTCTACAGTACAGGCGTCATCATCTCAGCAAACCGGATCTACAGTACAGGCGTCAACATCTCAGCAAACCGGTTCTACAGTACAGGCGCCAACATCTCAGCAAACCGGTTCTACAGTACAGGCGTCAACATCTCAGCAAACCGGTTCTACAGTACAGGCGTCATCATCTCAGCAAACCGGTTCTACGGTACATGCGACATCATCTCAGCAAACCGGTTCTACAGTACAGGCGTCATCATCTCAGCAAACTGGTTCTACAGTACAGGTGTCACCATCTAATCAAACCGGTTCTACAGTACAGGCGTCATCATCTCAGCAAACCGGTTCTACAGTACAGGCGTCATCATCTCAGCAAACTGGTTCTACAGTACAGGTGTCACCATCTAATCAAACCGGTTCTACAGTACAGGCGTCATCATCTCAGCAAACCGGTTCTACAGTACAGGTGTCACCATCTAATCAAACCGGTTCTACAGTACAGGCGTCATCATCTCAGCAAACCGGTTCTACAGTACAGGCGTCATCATCTCAGCAAACCGGATCTACAGTACAGGCGTCAACATCTCAGCAAACCGGTTCTACAGTACAGGCGCCAACATCTCAGCAAACCGGTTCTACAGTACAGGCGTCAACATCTCAGCAAACCGGTTCTACAGTACAGGCGTCATCATCTAAGCAACCCGATTCTAAAGCAGATACATTATCAATGTCATTAACAGTAAACGTATTGCTGTTGTTGTCACGTTTTCTTGTCTAGGTTTCGAAAAATGCGTCTGCATCTCTAACAGTTATATGGAGTATTTTCAATCATTTCATGCCCCCGCCATTCGAATAATGGGCATAAAGTGTTACCCCTGTCCAGCCGTCTGTCCTTTCGTCCCTGTAAAAATTGGTTTCCGATCAATAACTCAGGAAAGGATGGGATGATTCAATTCATATTGGGTACAATACAGGTTCGATATTGGTCACAATTCACCGATATCTGGAGTGGTTATGACCCTTTTTCGACATCAAAAATTGGTTTCCGATCACTTACACTTCATATTGGGCACATAAGTATAGGATACTAAGATGCAGGTCAAGTGAGATTTCAGTTACAATATGTCACTGTTTGGATGAATTATGGCCCTTTTTGTACTTAATAATTGGTTTTCAATTGATATTGTTTCCAAACCTTTACAATGGCCTTTACAAACTTAGTATTTGCATTGTGCTGAAAAGCCTATAGTGGGGGCACCCGTGTGCTATGGACGCATCTAGTTTTAGTGTTAAGTACAATGCATTACTAATATAAAATATTGTATTTAAGGATAAATATGTCCCTTTATTGCTTTGAATTAATATAATTGTCTAATACATAAATGTTTTCCCATGAGCCATACAATTAATATTATTCATTACTTGTTTATAAAATGTTGATAGTTTTTAATATGCTTGGGGAAGAATTTGTATGCGGTGTTTTTGATGCGTATTTTCCAAATCATGGCGTCATTATTCTGACCAAACATTGGCGTCTGTGCATTCGTTTGTATAATTCAACTGTATAAGAATTTCACCACAATTGTATCATTTTGGGTTCTTCTTGAGGCATACAACGCATTAGTCTTGCTAACAACCACTTGTTGCTGTTATGAAGTTTTACGCCTTTATCAACAGTCTTTTTTTCAGTAAGGCGTAAAAATGTTTGTTTCGGGTCTCACGACCTACCTTATTTTTGCCTAGACCCTTTTTTCGCGTGTTAACATTTGTTTTCTTCTTGGTAAATTTCTTCTTTTTGGTAAAATTTCTATGTGTTAATTTGTCTTTAGGTTCGTATTTCTGCCCAGTTATTAGACGCTTTACAAGTATTTCAGCTATAGAGCGTTATATTCACCTTGATTAAACTTTAACCATGTTAAAATGGAAAGGGGATTTGTCTTTTAACATATTTATTTAAATCTATGTTTAATTTGCTTCATTTGAAATATAAAAAAAATATCATTTTTATTTATTTTCCTACCTTACCTACCCTGTTTGTGGGGGGGGGGGGCATGAATCCTGAAACAAACAAACTGTTGCCTAATGTAAATTGGTCCGTGTCCTGTCTTACCAGTTAGTACTTATCCGATCCTTATTAAGCAATCAAATATCTCCCCACACCAATCAGAGGCAGGAGATCTACGACTTTCTTCTGTGTACTTCAAATATGTCGTCAAGTCCAGCTATGTTTGTAAATCATAATTTAGAAATCACCATACAATATCAATTTTAGAATTATAACATACTAATTGTCTATTGTAAGTAGTGACATACATGTATATCGAGGTAATCATGAATTCGTGTGTTTTTGTTTGTGTCCCTTTTGCGTTTGTTATTGTTTACCTAACTGAAAATATATTTTAAATAACACATTCGTTAACTTGTACTGGTTAAAATAAAACAAATTAACTAGAAATTGATAGAATTAGTTATTATTTAGAAAAGAACAATGACATCTAAATGAACAAAATTGAACAAATTATCACAACCATCTCACATTTCAAACAAGATGTCACTTGAATCATTCTCAAATACAGGAAATTAAAAAAAATGTATATAAAAAAATACAAAGAAATCTAAATTTTATCAACATTAGTGATACATTTACGGGTACGCTGTTAACTAAGAAGAACAGAAGATTAAACACCACGGACGATCACATTTACACAATAAGACCGTTCCAACAAATCCTCAGTTATGAAATAAAACCACCCACCTGAACAGCCAGTGGGTTATCTCGCTAGTTCAGTTTGCTACATACATGTAGTTTTAATGGAGTATTTTATTGTTTTGACTGACCTTTTTTCTTGGAAAGTCACCCATTTGAACAAGTGAAGCACATCTCGTTGTTTTCATTAAAAATGAAACTTAACCGATTTAGAAGTAAAGATAAAAATATATGTGAAATCAGCACATGTCCACCATTGGCGCATGTAAATATCAACCAATATATAATATTCTCGAAATCAAAGCCAAAAGGGTCAAATCCGTCAATGTCATCGTTTTGTAGACAGAATAAAGTTGTGTTTGATCCATACCCCATGTATGATACATTCAGCACATTAAATAACGTCAAACTTTTACACCGTTAGTTTTTTCGCATGCGCGCCAAATGACGTTCGTTTTCAGACATTACGATGTCAAGTCTGTTTTGAAAATTTCTGATCACAATAGCATATGTTCCCCTTCTAGATTTCTCTCTTGATAACGGGTAATTCCTGACTCGAAATCGTAATCTAGGACAGCTACAAAACTAACTACATGTAGTAAGTGTATTTCATTGAGGTTGTCATAATAGGTTCTGCATATTTAACCAGTGCGCATGCGCTGTAGGAAGTCAGCTAGATTTTGAAAACGATTACTGATATACCTCACTGTTTTTAAATTTGGCCTAAATTGAACAAAGGCAACCCGTGATTCTGGCAAAATATACATGGGGTAGGAATTATTGCCTCTTGTCTCTGGTGTTGACTAGGTTTACCAAGTATTGCTCTAATGACCATACCAAGCTTTTGACGCAACAAGTTTCAAACTTCACCAGTAATTTATAAAGGCAAATATTCTGACAAAGTTTCATGTAAAAGAAGCAGAAATCGGACGTCTAGAATGCAACACGGTTTCAATTATTATACCCCTGTGATTTTTTAAGCAAACATTCTTACTAGGTTTCATGCCAGTCAAGTAGACATTTAGCCTGTTGATACGTCCTAGTGACCTAGTTTCAGACAACACATACCAAGTTTCAACACTGACCTAGATTGAATAAAGACCAACATTCCGACAAGGTTTCAAAAATTTTAAGGGGCCTAATCCACCATCATTTTAAGAATGAAACATAAACTTAGACTTTAAATTTGCAAAAGTGATATTTTCCAGCCTTTCTTTTTCATAAATTCGAAACAAGTGAAATTTTGTCTGAATATTTGATGTTACCCACTGTACGCTTGCAACTGTAATTGCAATATCTATAGTTATAACAATGTAGGAGCAAAAAGGAACATTTAACATTTTAATGTTTATGAAAACAAGAAGGACGTTAGATGATAGAAAAAGTGGCCTACAGAGAGTAAACTATGTTTTGTATAACTTGATCATGTGTCATTCTTTTTGTCACAGGTTGATCTTGCATTTTGTCCCAGATTTTAAAGAAGCAATCATTCTGACCAGCTTTGCTTGAGAAATTGATCCAAAAGAGCGTTAAAAAACCAACTATTGACAATGGACACAGAATGATCACAATAGTTCCCCATGAGTGTTTTTGTGCCTAGGTGAATAAGTATTGAATCATGTCTTTGTCAGTATCTGCGGGTTTCATCATATAGACAAAAAGTAATTCTCAATATTAAGGCTTCCCTACCAACACATGAGAGGAGCATCGAATGAAGTCTGACACGGGAACACCGAATGACTGCAATACAGCTCTGGTACAATGATGTCATGTAATCAAAATGACACATGTTTGATCAAAGAAGATAATTTCCATAACCTGAAATTCTTTCAAAACCATACAACAACTCATGACAGAAAATGCATACACGTCAATAAGAGTGGTCACTCATTCAGTACTGCAAGTACATAAAACATGACCACCTTGGAAATATAATGTTCACCATCAACGATAACTAGAGATTTTATTAATATAGAAAACAGAAAATGTAGCATCAGTTAACAATTCTCAAAGTAATGTTTCATGCGAACATGGAATGTGTTGCTAATGCTAGCATGATATCTGCGACGATCGATCCAAAGTTGTATATACAAGATTTTGGAATTAATAGTGAAATACTTGCGAACAAACAGAATGGTAAATATGGACTTAAACAACTAAACACAGAAATATATATGATTACAAATACATGTATATTGCATGATAATTTAGTACACATACAAATCAAAATAAACTGAAAACAAATACAATAGATTGTATAAAACTCATTATAATAAACACTACCACCTACAAACATATTATGGTTGAAATTTACATTGTCAAGATGATCGATACGACAGTTAATAATATCCCATGCATCTGTAAGAAATATATAATTTATTTTTCAAATTACTCGTAATATGACAAAGGAAAATACATTTTGTAAACATACATGTATTCATAAACGCTAAAACAGTTGAAACTCCACTTGGTTACAAGGTCTCTCCACAACAACAAGACTACTCCACAGACTTCTAGCTACAAGAAGGAGTTGTTCATTCCATCTAAACTTACAAGACAGCACTATGTTAGGTCTAATATCACCTGCAAACATGGTGAAAATGTGCAGCTTGTTACTTACTGTCTATTTAATTACTCGCTCAATAATTTTAAATACTACCTTGATACAATAACCGAGACCAGATTTAGAACAGCGCTAACCACACCATCACACAACTAAGCAATTAAACATGGACGTCATATTAATCTCCATAGAAACAAAATAATCTGTCAAAGCTGTAATAGAGGTCAATTAGAAATGGAATACCATATTTTTACTTATCTGTTCCAAATACGCTAATATAAATCAAACTACCTGATCTTAAATGTTATTATTATATGTGGCCAACGAAACAGAAATTTACAAATTTGATGAGAGCTACCTCTCGAAATATTCTTATTAATTTATCCAAATACATTTATCATGCTAGCCTTGTCAGAAGCTGATACTGTATTAACTTTATCATATACATCCTTAATGTCAGACACTTGAACACATACCGTGAATCAATATTTTTACATCTTAACTGTTTGTTTATATACGTGTAACGAAATGTAAAATATTTGAATATGCACTTTATAACATCATGTGCTCCTGCAAAATGTTATGTACACTATGTTACCTATGAAACATGGTGTGTTTTAATGTAATAAACTATTTGAGCGCCGCTGTACAATTTCCAACCTCTTCTTTAAGTGACGTAAATGTTATCGAAATGTTTATAACACATATTTTGTACTGAATGTAAACAGTTTTAACAATGTTTTTGAATGCTAATAATCATTATAAGTAATTCATAATTAATTATATTAAACATTTTGAGGAATCTTTCATGAATCATGGTAGATTCCTCAAATGTTTTATATAAACGCGATTTTAATTGCAATTTATTCCTAACATGATCAATGCTCAATAATTTTGATTTTAACAGAATCCTCCTTTGACCACCAGGACAGACTGTGTAATAAAATCGCTACATTACAATTCAAGTCAGATATAACAGACACTAATACCATATATGTCTCTGCATGTTAATAGCTCTACAACATTAAACAATTATATCATAAATATTGCACTCAATAAGAACATGCATTAATAAAAATCACTGACAAATACTTACATGTTGGTCAACATGATCAAACCTGGGGCCGTTTTAAGACTCAAACTTAGACTTAAAAATTGCACAATTTATATTTACCAGCCTTTCGTTTTCATTCAATCAAAATGAACGAAATTTTGTCTAAAGAGTTGTAATTGCCCACCTTTGACTTTAGCCAATTTTTATTACAATATATCCTACAATAACGACGTAAGAGCAAAACGAACCATTAACATTTTAAAGTCTAAGTCTGAGTTTCAGTCTTAAGATGTTTGTGAATAAGCCCCCTGTTCAATTTGGAATAAGTAACTATTCAACATTATCAGGGTTCTAGAAATCCACTAGCCCGACGACCCGGACTAGTCTAATGCTGAATCGGGCTACCCATAGTTGAGTTGAAGTTAGTCCCGGACAAGTCTGTTTTTAAAGCTAACCAACATCAGCAATTGTTCAGTTGTAAATCAAACCTTAGAATCCAACAAACACATACATGTGATTATTAATTTAAGATTGAGATGCTATCATTGTGTATGTTTATTTGTTATTAAATTGACCGATATTCTCTGACAACTAGCTTCCTATGTTGGACAAGTCAAATTTTACTTTTCCATTAGTCCGGGACAAGTGTCTTTAAAAACGAATTCTAGAGCCCTGATTATGTGTGCTAAATATCGCCATTAAATTTTTACACTTTCTAACGGATATATTGTTCAACTTTCATTTCATACCTCAATCGTGACTTTTCAGATCTTAACAAACTATTGGATACATCTAGTGATGTTGATAGGCTTGTAAACAATTTTAACAAAACTACCTCGGCGATAGTGGATAAACATGCACCTCTGAAAGAGAAGCTTATTGTTTGCCGACCAAAGGTTCCATGGTATTCTTGGTATCTCAAGAGCCTAAAACAATTTAGAAGGAGCATTGAACAAACTCACAAAAAGTGTAATACAGATTTGTCTGAATCAATATTTAAATCTGTAAAAAAGAAATATTTGAAGGCTGTGAACAAAGCTAAGAATGACTACTACCACAACAAAATAAATGAAACTGATGGAAATGTAAAGCAGATATATAAAGTAACGTCTGATCTACTTGGACGTACTCAGGAAAATCCACTACCAACTTGTAAAGATAACAGTGATCTTGCAAACCGATTTTTGGATTTCTTCTCAACCAAAATACAGAAACTGAGAAATGAGTTAGACGAGAGCGATGATGATCAGGCTCTACAGATTAGTTCTGACAATGTTGAGTGCAACAGTTTTGAGAATTTTCAGCATCTGACGGAGTGTGATGTGTTGAAACTCATTAAGACTTCGAAGTCGACTACTTGTGAATTGGATATCATCCCAACTGATATTTTGAAGAAATATGCTAACTCCTTATTACCAGTAATCACTGAAATAATAAATCGCTCGCTGAATAGTGGTATATTTCCCCAATCCTGGAAGAGTGCTGTGATTAGACCATTGTTGAAAAAGAAGGGTTTAGAGCTTGAAATGAAAAGTTACAGACCAGTCTCAAATCTGTCGTTCCTGTCCAAAATATTGGAAAAGGCAGCATTAAATCAAATTATTGAACATGTGGAGAAAAACAACCTTCTCCCGCAATATCAAAGTGCGTATCGCAAAAATCATGGAGTTGAAACTGCATTGATAAAGATGTATGCTGACTTGTTAGAAGCAATTGACAATAAACAAGTAACACTCGTAGTCTTAATAGACCTAAGCGCAGCCTTCGATACTATAGATGTTCCAATTATGCTGAAAATTCTACAAAATGATTTTGGAATAAAGAATGTACCTTTGAAATGGATAGAGTCATATCTTACGCAGAGAACTATGCAAGTTGTAATTGAAAATGAATTCTCAAGAGTAGGTGATCTCCGATTTGGTGTTCCTCAAGGATCCTGTGCTGGACCAGTTATTTTTACTATGTACATTGCAGCATTAAACAAGGTAGTGCGTAGATACCCTGTTGAGTTGTATGGATACGCAGATGATCACAAGCTTGCTATGAGTTTCTGTGCTGGCAATGTTGAAAGTGAAAGTTCCACGTTGAACAGTTTGAAGCAGTGTTTGCAGGATGTTGTCGTATGGATGAAAAGTAACAAATTGAAAATGAACAATTCTAAAACAGAAGTTATAGTATATGGAACAAAACAACAAATTTCTAAAGTAAATATTTCTTCGCTCGAGGTTGGTGGAGTTGAGGTAAAATGTGTCGATCATGTGAGAGATTTAGGTGTTTTGATGGAAAATGATTTAAACTTTGATCGTCACATAAGAAAAAAGTGTCAGACTGCGCGATATCAGCTCAAACAGTTGAAAAGTATTAGAAGTTACTTAACCCAGAAAGATACAGAAACTCTAGTGCATGGACTAATTCATTCTCATTTAGATTTTTGTAATGGTTTGTTTACGGGGATTCCGGAATATCAATTAGACAGGTTACAAAAAGTGCAAAATCAGGCTGCAAGAATCGTAATGCAAACTCACTATGATGAACCAATTACTCCAGTCCTCAAAGTCTTGCACTGGCTTCCAGTGAGAGCAAGAATTATGTATAAAACTCTTGTTCTCATATTCAGGTGTGTCAAAGGAACTGCTCCATCTTACCTCAAACACATGGTTAAGATTGTTCACTGTGGTTATGCCCTAAGATCTACTAAAAAACTGTCTCTTCTTGTTGTACCAAAAACTCGAACATGTATAGCTGATAGATCTTTTGCAGTGAAAGGGCCTAAGTGGTGGAATGATTTACCAGAAACACTTAAACAATTAAATGAGGAAAATAAATTCAGACAATGTCTGAAGACGCATTTATTCTCAAAGTTTTATGACTAAAACTGCATTGATAAACTCTGTGAGCTAATGTGTATATATATGTTTGTGTATGTTGTTTGTAAAGCGCAATAGAATGCCATGTGGCATAATTTGCGCTATATAAATGCTATTTGTATTTGTATTTGTATTTGTGTATAAAATCGTCCATCTACTTTCCATTTTATAGCAATTCAAATTAAGAATAAGATGCTAAAGTAAGCTACAAAATGATGATGTCGAATCAGAATGTACGTAATTCTTAAAAACATATTCTGCTCTTCAAATGGATAAAAAACATGGAATACTAAATATTTTCTCGTTTGTTTAATTCTATAAATAACAATTAAGCCTGAAACATCTTAGTGCTTAGTCAGTGACATCAAACTTTTGATTGGGAATTACTCGACGTCATAACCAACATCACAAATACCGGTTTTATTAATGCAGCACTCAAATATATTTCAATATGTTTTACATTCACAATTTATAAGTAAATAAACTGGAGAGGACAAAGAAATAATCAAAATAACATAAAATCAACATTCCACCATTTTCATACATAACTATATTATCGATGCATATTGTAAGTGTCCATTTAGATTCAAACAATTTACACAAGGTGTATATACTCCATAAGGCTTTAAAACAATGTGAAATGTGGGTTTTGTACAAACAATGATACTATCTTAAATCCTAAATTATCCAAATAAAAACAAATAGTAAATTCTCAGTGAAAACGTTTATTGCGGAATATGTAGACGGATATATGATTAAAGTTCACGTAGAACATACTTGCTAGGCTCTAGAAATATTTTTAAAATACACTTGTCACGAACAAGAACATGTTGAATTTGACTAGTCTGTTATGTGAGGCTAGTTGTAGAAAATTTGTTGACAGTTTGAATTGTCACCAATTTCAAGACATCGAGAAATGCATGGTTTGCGTTTGGTATTTAGAATGTTCAATGTTAATTAGCTTTAAAACAGGCTTGTCCTGGACTAACTTCAACTCAACTGTTGGTAGCCAGACTCAGCAATTAGACTGGTCCGGGATGTCGGGCTAGTTGATTTCTAGAGCCCGGACTTACCATACAGAGTATCATAAAATTTTGAATAAACACACATCCTTAGACCATAATGTTTACTGGTATCTACAAACTTGGTAATCTACAAGTGACATATCGAACAGTAATCTGCTTCAGCTAAGTGTTTATACATAAGGAACTAAAAAGAGTTTGACATTATTCTAAATCACTATATAAACCACACTTGCAGCTCACACATAATAATTAATGAAAACAAGAGATGTTTGTAAAACATTATGCCCCCTGTGACCTTGACCTTTGACCCTGTGACTCCAAAATCAATAGGATTCCTCTGCTACCCTAGATGAATGTGTGGACCAAGTTTGAGGGTTATTGATCGGAAACGAAAAGGTTACGGACCGATGGACGGACCGACCGACTGACATGTGCAAACTAATAAGACCTCTCTTCTTCGAAGGGGGGCATAACAAATACTTTGGACACCTGCATATTGCCATGTACAATCATGCTTTGAAGATTTTTACACAAACTATGTATACTATATAATGATAATAAATATTGAACAAAACAAAGGTGTAAATGTGTGCAGCATTTACAAGAAGGATGAAATATTTACAACAAGTTTTACATTTGTATGCATTCTTCAAAAGGCACACCCATTTTCATCCGATACTTTGAACGTACCATACCAGGTTTATATATCATAACAAATACATAAAAAGAGGAGTAAAAGACTGAAGACATGTAAGGATAATGAACATCATCATAATATTACTCCCCTAAAATTGTCAAGTTGCTTCGGATTTAAGCCCTACTGTTGGATGTATTCTCATGAGCAGCAAACAAACTAACTTTGCAAAAGATGCTCTGTCCTACCCTATGTTAGTAACTTTTTAATAAAAGTCCTTTTATATAAAACAAATATGTTATATACATAAATATTTCCATCATTGACAACATCCCATAAACCCAACTCCGACATTTCAAACCAGTTTCCATCGATCATACAGTCACAAATCCTATGTACTTGCCCTTATGACAAGCTAAGTACCTTTGAAATCATAGTTTACATTGATCTACTGAATGCAAATTAACATGGATTGGTTTACAAATGTCTGGTGTTGCCTTAACAACAATGTGTACATAGCATTAATGGACATTATATGGATAATCTGTACATCTGGGAGAATGCTACACAATGGATTTTAATAGAGAGTTTCGAGAAAAACATTATTTTAACGTTTATATAAATAACTTAATCTGTGTAATATTGAAAACCACATGATAACGTGAGTACAAGTATCAGACTTGCAGTCAGCAATGCTCACGATATATGTATCTAGTTTCTTTTCACTGATCCAGACTGAAAGCTGCAATCAAACGCTGACTACAGAATGCATACAAAGTTTGTCAACTATCATAAGCTTCAGCAAAATTACTGAATTCTATTTTTGCAAACCAATGAAAATTGAATAATGTGAGTAATAATCCTACGAATAAAAAAATTAAATCTACTATTTACTGTACATCTATACTGCAGCTTATAAAGCCTTCAAACAATAAATACCATCACTTACATAATTACACTATGTAAATTATTATAATAACTTGAAGAGAATGTTTGATACAGCAACATTTGGTAGTCACAAACACCACTTTTAGATGAGTTTACAATGTTGTATCAGCCAAAGTCATACAAACGATGTTTGTGATATCTTCACTGAACTAAGTAAGAAATTGGTTAAGATATTGCGGCGTGCTTGCGTGTTCATATTTGCTGACACAGCCTCGCAGATTCAGATAAATTGTCCTTGCCATCTTATGTTTGGCACCGGGTATTTCCAACGAACAGACATCTTTCTATAGTCTGTTAATGTTTCCTCAAAGTCATAAAAACCAAGATTATCGAGCACTTCGTATACTCCAGCACGACCGCCAACCTGAAAGGTAAGATATCCAACACATCAATACAGCATTTCATACAAACAGAACCAAGATAATGAATCGTATTTCTCTTAATTCATGAAGTTAGTGAAGTATTATACACTATCAAGTAGATATAATTGTCAAAATAAAAAACATGTGTTATAAGAATCTTTCACTGGCTTCTGGTATGGATAGCACTATCCGGTACAAGGGTTACTTCACTGGCTTCTGGTATGGATAGCACTATCCGGTACAAGGGTTACTTCACTGGCTTCTGGTATGGATAGCACTATCCGGTACAAGGGTTACTTCACTGGCTTCTGGTATGGATAGCACTATCCGGTCCAAGGGTTACTTCACTGGCTTCTGGTATGGATAGCACTATCCGGTACAAGGGTTACTTCACTGGCTTCTGGTATGGATAGCACTATCCGGTACAAGGGTTACTTCACTGGCTTCTGGTATGGATAGCACTATCCGGTACAAGGGTTACTTCACTGGCTTCTGGTATGGATAGCACTATCCGGTACAAGGGTTACTTCACTGGCTTCTGGTATGGATAGCACTATCCGGTCCAAGGGTTACTTCACTGGCTTCTGGTATGGATAGCACTATCCGGTACAAGGGTTACTTCACTGGCTTCTGGTATGGATAGCACTATCCGGTACAAGGGTTACTTCACTGGCTTCTGGTATGGATAGCACTATCCGGTACAAGGGTTACTGTTTTGGTGGGAACGAGGCTCTGCCTTACCACATTAACAGTTACCCAAGTGCTGGATATTTCCATCTACACATGAAGCCAGTGCATAGTAGATAGATTCTTGTTCTTGCATACCTTTTTTACCAAATTTAAGACAACATTTATTTAAGGACTCATGTTTTAAAGAATATTTTGCTCATAGAAACGTGTTATTTTACATATTGACTCTTCAAATAATTAGAGACCTCTTCAATATATTTGAATGTCCCTACTTATTTGTTGCTATCATTATATAAATATAGCTAGTTACAATTAATTTGTTGCTCTCACTAATTGAACTAGAGATCTCGCTCTTCAAATCAATTGATGAGAGCTCTAATTCAATTAATGAGGGCAACAAATGATTAGTAGATAGCTCCAGTTCTAACAAATCTGTACTTATCTGTAATTGATTTGAAGATAGCTCTAACTCTATTAATGAGCTTGTTGAGAGCATTAATTCGGCTAAATTTGAAACAACAAAATTAGAACACTGATTTTGAGATATCTTCAATTGACCTGTAGAGTTCTCCAAATGATTTGGAAAGAGCTCTAATTCAATTGATGCTATCATGATTTCATTCGGAGCTCTTTTCAATTGAATTGGAGAGCTCTCCAAATAATTGAAGAGCACTTCAAACATTCAAGTTTATGTAGATTTGGTGTTCCATATAATTCAAGTTATTATTGGATGTTACGTGACATCATCGGCACAAGACTCGTCCTACACGGGGATGTTAGATAGAACTTTCCAGCACTGGTGTAAACACGGGGATGTTAGATAGAGTTTTCCAGGACTGGTGGAAACACGGGGATGTTAGATAGAGTTTTCAAGGACTGGTGGAAACACGGGGATGTTAGATAGAGTTTTCCAGGACTGGTGGAAACACGGGGATGTTAGATAGAGTTTTCCAGGACTGGTGGAAACACGGGGATGTTAGATAGAGTTTTCCAGCACTGGTGGAAACACGGGGATGTTAGATAGAGTTTTCCAGCACTGGTGGAAACACGGGGATGTTAGATAGAGTTTTCCAGACTGGTGGAAACAAGGGGATGTTAGATAGAGTTTTCCAGCACTGGTGGAAACACGGGGATGTTAGATAGAGTTTTCCAGGACCGGTGGAAACACGGGGATGTTAGATAGAGTTTTCCAGCACTGGTGGAAACAAGGGGATGTTAGATAGAGTTTTCCAGCACTGGTGGAAACACGGGGATGTTAGATAGAGTTTTCCAGCACTGGTGGAAACACGGGGATGTTAGATAGAGTTTGCCAGCACTGGTGGAAACACGGGGATGTTAGATAGAGTTTGCCAGCACTGGTGGAAACACGGGGATGTTAGATAGAGTTTTCCAGCACTGGTGTAAATGTTGGCAATCTCAGTCTGGTATGCAACAAAAATGTTTCAATTTTAAATAAACCCTGTATTAAAACCTTGTACAGACTATTCTAACTGAAATTACACTACATGAGACAAAGCACATAGTTTCAATATAGTTCAAAACAACTGACCTCTTTCATCCATTGACTAAAGGGTCGTTTCCAGTTTGTAGGAGCATCATAATGAAGGTATGAATTGAACAATATAAGATATACATAACGTTCCAAGTATAGGATAGACAAACACAGTATCTGTTCTCTTGCATGTTCAGTCTCACATTTCTTGATCTGCAAAGTCAACAATATTTCCAAAATACATAAAATGAAGAAGTTGAACATAAAATGCCATATATATGTATATAAATAGTTTACACTGGCAAATGGGACGCGAGACACAAACATAATGATTACATCATTCAACACGAAGGTTTGAAATTTTATGTGTTCACCAGAACATAATACAAAACTGATTTCAAAGTATGAAATTCCTGCTCCGTAAATACAAAATATCAATGTGTTGGTATGGCTAGATTGCTGTCAGAGTGTGCTGTAAGTGTATCAGTCCGTTAGACCCGGTGCATGTCGACGTTATGATTGGGCGGATTTCATCTACAACAACTCGACACAATGTGGATAAATAAGAAAATCTCCACTGAACAACTCCACAGCAAAAGAGACAGCAAACACAGGAGAATGCACAGGAGATTGTCATGAGTTCTCTCCCTTTAGCCCTATTAGAGTTCTCTCCCATTATCCATGTTAGAATTCTTTCCCTTTATCCCTATTAGAGTTATCTCCATGTATCCCTTCTATAGTATATGTATGTATATTACTATATATGGATAATGGGAGAGAACTCGATAATCTCCATTGGGATAATGCATTGTAGACACGGACATATAAACCATGGATTCAACAGGCTGGTACATGTATTTGGACTTGTTTGAACTCTCGCAACGTTTATGAGATTATTTCGTTCGGTGAACTTTGGAACTACTTCGTTGCGGAGTAATTAGGATGTGAACGTTTTTGACTTGTTACCGGTTTTCAGCCTTTTTTCTGTTTTGAAAACGGGAACCAATTGTTGTATGCCTCTCAAATTGCCACACTACTATAGATGGTACCTGAGCGGTAACGTCCAAAAACAATTGCCCAATGAAAAGTGAAACACTTACCTTGTTGTACGTCACAAAGATCATCTCTCTCATGTGGAACATCATCGGTGTCATTGTATTGAAGATTTCATCAAGTATGAAGTCCACTTCTCTCTTCACTTGATGACCGTTAGGTAACATACGTACCAACTTTTGAACAATCTAACAAGTTGAAATATAAGGAAATGTTACAAAATATAGGTAAATGTTTGTCAAAAATATCATACACTTGATATCAGTAACATTATCCCAACATGTTACGTATATATTCTTTTATATATTACATTCATAAATTATGTTCTATATGACAGTAATTGAAGGTTAAGAGTAAAATATTTCTATGGTACTTGAAGAGCTTCGCTAACACATAAAATCATTGGAAACTTTCTACAAACATACAATACTACATAAGGATCTTTGTTCAGAAAAAGCATTACATGTGTCAACCTTTTCAGTGAGTATTGCAAAATTTACTTCATTGAACTTGAGGTCTTAACAATGAGGGAAGAAATTACGCACAAAACACTTACAATGAATTCTCCTTTTGTATACTGAGCATTTGGACAACTTATTCTTTCTTGTTCACCTCTATGAGCGCCTCGAGGAAAACCCTGAAGATACAAAAGAGGACACAGTCAGTCTATTTCCATCATTATCCAAATTAAATGTAACCAGTAAATGCCTTCGTTGATTCCACTACAATTGTAATGTACATTTATTAGCATATACAAGCCTTAGAACTCTGTGCAACTGGCCCAATCATGAATCTGTGATGATCAAAAAAATACAAGATGTATTAAACGTAAACTTTGCGAAGCTTCAAATGGATATTATCAAAAGAGAGAGAATAAATAGCTACAGGGAACGCCACATACATAAGACAGTGCCTCCCCACACAGACCTCCGGGAAAACAACACTCCATAAAACATAAGGCACTTGATGAGGTTAGAGTGTACATACGTTAGGGGACAGAGGCGCAAGGAATGGCCTGGCAGACCATAAGGAATAACTAGGAGAATCGAAGAGGACAAACAGTGAAGGGGGGATTAATGGGTGGAAAAGATCACAGGACAAGTCAAGACAGCTTGTGAAAGAACTGCATAGGGGAAAGGGACACACATTCAAAACACAAAAAGAAATAATAACCATGCAGCGAATTACAGCCTTGGAACTGTCAGTAAAAATACTGGGGGTTTAAATCAGTGTAACAGCTAGCTAACCTCACACTTAATTGCTATATGGTTATTGATTTCCAACATATATACATAAATTGACTAAGTTAAGGCAGTAACTAATCAAACCAATACCTTCATATGGCAAAGAATCAATCCAGCCACAGCCATAGCAAATGTTGAGCGACTTTTTCCAGTTCTACAGAAGAATACAAAGGCAGTACATGTGTTGTTCTTCAACCTTTCCTGTTTGCAATGATTACATACTACTTCCATTATACCATCTATGTCCTACAGAATAAAATAAATATTGTTAGACAATGTGACACTTTCATTTTTCAAGATATGTCCAAATGAACTAATCCGACAAAAGTACTCTAGCATACACATTTCTATCATATCTTCAACATTCCTAAAAACTTTAATACTCACATACAAAATTACAGTTTAAAGGCATTTCATGCAGAATGGTGATTCATTAACCCTTTACTCCATAGACCTCTAGCCCATTTACCTACTGTATGCTGATAAGACACTGGTCACATAGCCTACTCTATCTCCATACAGGTTATTGGAAAATAATTGGTGATTGACACCTGAATACTTAAACATGAAATAACAGTGTAAAGTATTGGTTTAATCACTTTTACATGGGTGTAAAAGTTTCAGGGAATTAAATTTTCTGTATAATGATGTAAATTTTATTATTGTGGGTTAAAAAATATAGAAGATACAGAAAATTATAATTTGATATACACATACACTTTGTGTATTTCTAAAAATAATTGTGGTGAAATTGGGTTTATAATCCCAACAGCACATATTAATTAGCAATTATAATTATTTATAAATGAACAAACAGTCACCATTTTAGTCAATATTTATATTTTGTTATAAAATGAGTTTATACAAGCCAAATTTATGTTCAAACACAAATGGAGATTTACTTATACAGATACAGTTACATTGGCGTATGTTGGAACATGTAAATAAAACAAAAAGTCCTAAATGTTAAAATTGACTTCAGTATTCTCACAGCTAATGATAATTGACATTAATTAATATATATTTCTTATGGTTCATTTAATCTGATTGGTTGATGCTAATTGTTTTGCAATTCATAAGCCACGCCCTAGACAGAAGATTAGTCCTACTGGTCACTAAATTGCTCCATGTGTCAGCTGTAAAAACATAAGAGTCATAAAACTCCAGGAGATCTTTATCATGTGTTAATTCATATTGCTCTTTCCTGTTTGATATAATTAATCCCATTGATAATTGCAATGATTATGTCATCAATCTTGGATCTCAATTTGTAATTCACAAGGTGGCTGCAACTGTCATCCAAAAATATTTACTTCAAAGACTTAGCCAGCTACTTCAAACATCTTTGATGTTTATTCTTGTTGAAAATTAAATTGTTGTCACAAGAATTGCAACACAGACAATAGGTACCTGGATTTGACCTACTTTAATATTGATTTTGTTCGGGTGAATTTTCAGAAAATAGCAGACTTGTGTACACAAAAAATGTCATGATGACGTATTTTTTGTGTGAAAATTTCTTTACATGGGATTGTTTGATCGTCGTTTTTGGATTAACTTTTATTATTAACCATATTTTTTTGGTGGAATTAATATCTTACAAGATTGCTTTTTACATTAGGGTAAGTTAAAGTTATGGTACTTATTGTAAAAATCCGAGAATTTATTGTAAACTTGCCGTGAGTTTGTGAAGAAAATACGCTTCCGCGTGTCCAGCGTAAAATCGCTACCTGTGATGTTTTAAATGCAGTTAATGCAAAAACTTTATATAGTAACCCAATTTTTTTAAAAATGCATTAGCTTAAGGAAAGATCGATCTTTTCATAAGAATAAATTAGAATGTCCGAATTTTACGAAAAAATGGATTTATAGTGGTTTAAAAACAAGTGAGTGAAAACGCGTGATCATGGAGATGGTATTAGGGCGTGAAATCGAGTGATCATGGAGATGGTATTAGGGCGTGAAAACGAGTGATCATGGAGTAAAGGGTTAATTGAATAATTTTGTGTAAATGTGATTCCTCTGTGTATGTGATAGGTAATACCTATAGTAAGACTCAGAAAGCTTTGACCCATGCCAACGGTTCCGAGAGGATCAAGTCTATTTCCAAGACATTACACCTCATCAGTGACATAAGCTTGTATTCATTAAAAAGCAGAGTTTTAAATTAAAGTCAGAAATGTCACAAACCGAGAGCATTTACATGAATACCACTGGAAATCAAAGGACTGAAGGTCCTTGAAGGGACTTCCAAGGCAAGACTGCACGTTTTCCATATTATCGTATTATAAATTAATATGCGACTATTCCGATAAACTCGTTTGCCAAAATGACACAAATAATGCAAAACAGCCGTTTTAATCAAGAATCCCACCATTCCACAATTGATATATCCCTGACAAATCAGCCATTATACTCATCAAATCTATAATAAAATCAGAGGACTTTACATGTACTATTTTCTTGAGACGAGGAATATGGCGGTACTTCGAGTAGAGTACATGTATATACTGTTTGCTTGTATTTTCGCGGAACTAACAAAATAATGTAACAGAAGAAAAAATGACTTTGATTTTCTTTTGTGTTAAGTTTTTTCTTTCAAATATTTTACAATTAATTAATGCTGACAATATCATTTCTTTTTCAGTATTTTTTCCTATAATGCCAAAATCTTTCAATGTATGTTTTATTGTTAAAATACCAAGTTACTGAGAAACCGAAAGTAACCCGAAAATAGCGGCAAACACTATACATGTACACATGTCATCATCTAGCTCACAACTTACAATTTCGGATGGACTTGTATCACAGAGTAGAGGTACTCTATAGTATGACATATCTAATGTTTGTAATCTTTGATTCTCGGCTTGATCTAGTATTGTATATGCTTTGTTGATTTCTCTCTCTATCGGTGGATCACCAAGCTCGTTATACACCTGAAAGTGTGGTACATACAATAAGTCAAGTGAAAACCAATGTGGTTTGGAGTGACTGTGCCCACAAACCAGGTTTTCAACCTAGTCGCCAGAAACCAATTTACTAATTTTAGTTACAGGGACCTTGGACGGGGCCGGCCCAACAGCAATCCCAAGCGAGCTCTCCACATGTTCTTTCTATACAACAAGTTCAGTTTCAATATGATTAAACTCAAGATATTCACCGGAAACCCGCCCAATGACACACACCATTCTATTATAACCTGGTTTTTTTTAAAAACCTGGTTAAAAAAGGCAACACTCAGGAAACTGAATACAGGGAATGCTTAATTCATGAAAAGTACATAGAGGAAAGTTGATATTCACAAAGTTTGACTTCTATACATAGATACTTAAATAATGCATCATGATCATTTTAAAGTTGAATACATAACGTTACTGGTGAAAGGAATCCAGTAGAACTTCAGATAGATTCATAAATACTTTCCGATTCCACTGCCATAAATTTTAACTACTGTATGATTTTAAAGAACTGAACACAAAATATGTGAATGCAAATGTATTTGATTTAGAACACATTCTAAGTTCTAAGAAGATGCTGGCTAGTTATTTCCCCTCACTTAAATATAATCATGCAATGTAAAGTGGCATGTGCTGAACTATTCCCGCATAGTGTACTGTCATACTTTGCACCTTAGGGAAATTGGGTCAAATGCACAGCATCTGAAATGTAGCATAGATACTATGGTCTTGGGCTTAAGCCCCATGCCGAAATATGAGTTCCAATGTACACTGCCATTTTATAACAACAGAATGAACACTGCACCAGAGCAACAATAAGGAATCCCTGTTTAAATTAAATTGATCATTTCATTCGTGCTGTTAGATAGTTTGACCTCTTGGAGTATTGCAGGGTCAGAGGGTAAAGTATTGTATATGTTGGCTCTTATAATGGAAACAAACTTGATGTGCTCAATAAAAATAATCAAGAACATGCAATGAAAACACCCTTAACTCAAGGGATGAACGCAAACAAAGTCTCACTGAAGATATATACAGAAGCAGAGATTTACACATCTCATTTTCATCCTATGAAAGTTTGGCTGCAAAGTATTATAATTATTGTAAATATCTCACAATTTCAAAAGATAGTCGAAGTCAAATTTAACAATCTGTACACTATTAAAATGATAATAAATAAGCAAGTCCACACCTGCAATATTTTGTTTTTTCTGATTATTCTTTTCAGCTCCTCTTCTCTGTCCTGAAGAAATGAGATGTCATATATGTTACCTATATATATTTGTAATGAATTTCAAACAGGTACATTATAGTCACTTCTTAAAAATATAGGGAGAGGCATAGTGGTCATTGAATGCTGGAGACCGGTTCTGAAGGTTGCAAGTTTGAACCCAGCTTTGAGTGTCAGGTATCACAATCCATGACTTGGTATAAGTACTGCATAGTAACACAGGAAGTAGTCCAATACATAATCAAAAAAACTTGTTCCACAATCAACGTAAAGGTAAGTTTATATACAACATAAAATGTTTGCTAAAGTTCTTTCTTTAAGCAAACAATAAATTAGGTTCAGGGTATATCCTTCTTTATGTGAAATCTAAAAAAATTTGGCCACTGAGATTTTTGGTCCAAATGACATATCTGGGTGACATTGAGCTATTAGCATTTCTGAATACAGTGATATTTGTAGGTTACTACAAAACAAAAATTATTGCAAAATGACATTTTATTACGGAATTACCACAACACTTTTAATATGGTCATCAAGACCAGATCTACAAACAGTTCTGTGTTTCACAAATTTAATACAGCAAATATGTTTTCAGATACAATAATCTTTTACAAATAAATGTATATTATTCTTTTCCTTAAGAAAAGGGGCCGTCTCAATGTTTGCAGATAATTGTTGCTTCTGCTTGCTGCTCGATCATAAATCTTTTACTGAAATGTTTCAACTAGCTGTTGCAATTTATGTGAAAACATGACGTCATTATGTGAAAACATGACATCATCTTCATTGTGTTTTTCTCAGAAACAAGGCTCAGCGCGTTTGCGCCAACAATCTCAGAGACTGCCACAAATATTTAAGCCATATGACACAATATGACAAACTGATGAAAGGACAGAACGTTCACTAAGTTATGACTGACAGTCTTTAATAATGCGGAAATTGGTAGAAAATTTCAGTCTTAAATCGAAGTACAATCAATTATAACAGACAAAACCATTGTACTACATACACATCAGTCATAACTGTTTATTAGTTATTTCCTTTGTATTTATACAGTCACAACCTTTGGCCCAAAGCCACAATCATATAAGCCAGCTAGAGACATTGGCAGCACATCTGCACAACTATATTTGAATTAATGGTAATAAAACACATTCTGACCTCTAATTCCGATTTATTGAAACCTGGAAATATGATTGGTTCATCTAATTTCCCAGCATCCCTCAGACCGTACGTCGTATTATCCATCTCCACCATGACATCATTACGCAGGTTTATAAGGACAACATGTGTGTGTTTTACTTTCAAATTCAATAAATGGTTCACAACTTTTGAGAGACCCTGAAACCACAGAAGTAGAACAAAACCTGTAACTTGAGCCCTTTGTCCCTGTCTAGAACAGGATTATTACTTTACAGCCAACCATCTGGATTCAGGGATTTCCCTGATGTTGAAATCTTGAGTCCCTGACTCCCTTTTCTTTCTAGGGACTCCATTTTCCACTTATTGTACATCCCTGGGACCCCTTAAATAAACCTCTGCCTATTTTTAGTTATCACACAGTTTAATTTTGAGCATGTGATTTTTTGTAATTATCATTATTATCTCGATTCTTCAAACTTAATTGACATTTTCTTCACCTGAGCTAGCATGAAAGCAAGAATAACCTTCACAAATGATGCTTCAACTACTACATGTAGTAACTTGCCACACGTTCTTTCCTAAAAGCATTAAAGCCAAACCCAGAGACGGACAATTTAATTTCATGTTACAAACAGTAGATATTATTGATATTTTCAAAAACCAATTTGCAATCTGAAGTCAGCAGTTATTAAGTTATCAATAATGCCTACATCACTAGAAGGTTGCGCCATGCCATACACAGGTATGTCTTTGCAGTTGATTTTTCTGAAATTTGCCACACGCACATCCATCTGTGATCCCATCAAATCTAACCCGACATAGTTATCAGATACCTGAAATGTTAATATAATAATGACAATATGTTGGACGTTGGGTTACCTGAATCAATGATATGTATATTTGGTAATGTTGAAATAGAAAATAATAGGTTAGTGACATTGAATGAGAAAATTTATCAGACAAGACGGCGGGTTAATACCAGGGCCGAGCCAGATAACTTAAATCCTGTCACTTCTTATGTTAAGCAAGGGGAAATACTTTCATTTAATTTATTAGTTACCAAGTTGCATCCCTTTTATCATGACATAATCAACTATTTGACCGACTAGTATCACGCTGAGAACCTTACGTAGAGAGAAATAGTTCTTATGACTTTGACACAATTGCCACACGTAAATAAATTCTCTGACTTGTATACGATGTGTTTCAAACATATTTACTTGAATCTGATACACTTTTCTTCTCTGATTGTTTCAATAGCATGTTACAGCCCTTTTTTATGGCGAATTTGGGGCTGATATTGGGCCCCATTCCCCGAAGAAAAAGTATATATCTTTCCCCTACTTAGAAAGAAAATTCCCCTTCAGTAAATTATTTAAAATTTTAGCCTCATAAATACTGACATTTGGTAATTAATGACGCAAATTTCCCCTTTCAAAAGGACCCGCCATACTTCCCCAATAATTGAAAACAATGGCTGTGTTATAAAGCAATACTATGGCTCAAAATGAATTAAATAGCTTCAGTTGCATAGGTACATAAAGACTGCATAAATGTTAAGAAAAGGTCTTTAAATACACGTCTTAGAGTTCTGTGTTACAACAGATATAATATATTATATATATATATGGGCATATTATGCCCTTAAACCTCACCAATCCCCGACGTTTCTTATGCTGGTCACAGTTTCCCTGTGAGTGATCTGTGTGGTGAGGCTTGTCTGGTCTATGTGGGATTCCCTGTACCCTCTCAATCCTTCTTTAATAACTTATACCATGATTTTGATAGCAAATATACACTGCCATCCAAAAGTTTCTTCACACTTGAATATTTTGAATTTCGTTACTATTTCTTACAGAATTTCAAATAAAACCTGTATGACCAAAAAGTAAAATTATTCATCCCACTTCTGTGATGGATAGATAAGAATTAACCATTTGCACATCTCGGCAGCGGCATTGATCGGCCTGCATCCGAAACCAATGTATGTGTAACTGATTGATCTGACACAGAAATTAGATAATTTGTTTCATAAACAATTCTATACAAACTACTGCTGTGTTAAAAAGCATTTTCGATTTAGTGAAACAAATATGAAAATACATTAATTGCAATGGGAAATTGTCAAAGTGTGAAGGAACTTTTGGAGGGCTGTGTATCTTCTGAATGATAATATTTCATGTTAAGTTTTCCAGTAATATTTGATATGTGACATACCAGACTATGCTGCCCGGACTCCAGCAAGCAATAACTTGTAGTATAGACTGGGAGAAACATTGTACTGCGTAGATGATTGATTTCTGGGTGACGATTCATCCACTTTGTATAACCCACCATAAACTGGTTCGCATACTGTAAAACAATCAACACATTACAGTTTTCGGCGTAACATTGATTTTTACCTGCATTTAAGACCAATCAAATATTGTATATGAAGCACGTTAATTGTTTAAATATGCAGCAAATTAGAGGATTTGATTGGTTCATATTGTAAGCGGAGAGGCACCAAACAATGTGTCTCGAAAAGATAATTCACTTTCCTGTAGCATACCCTTCTGGTGAAATCAGAGTTCCGAAATAGGGCGATTCTAGACATCATTCTATCTACGCCATTCGAAATTTCTTGTTTCAACTTAACTAACCACACATGATTTCTGAGCAAGGGATCAAACAATATATATCTTGATATTGTATATTCAATATGCAAATCAATAGGTGAAAGTGAAACTAGTCCATTTACTTGTAAACAAAGAGTGACTTTAAGAAAAATCTTAATAGTCTATACTTTACATATACAGTAAAACCTCAATAATAAGACCACCTTTGGAACCCAAGAAAACTAGTCTACTTATGGAAGTGGTCTTAATATTGAGGTTGAATAAGACGAAAAACAGTGAAAATGGACTTGAAAAGTGTGATCTTAATTTGAGGTGGTCTTATTATTGAGGTGGTCTTTAAGTGAGGTTTTACTATAATACTATCAATACAGATTGAGAGAACTGCCAAGCTTTAGTACAATCCGTTCGTATCATATATCTCAAGTTAAGGTAACAGTATCGTTCACAAATCAAGAGAACAATAATTACCAACAATGGTTCTCTGAGTTTTGCTAAAGATACATTTATCAGTATATAAATGTGATGCACAGGTTGCTGAATTTCTGTGCCAAGGTGAACAAATAACATACTAACAATTAACAGCATGATATTTTTGTAACAACTTGGTAAGTATGTTTGAATCATAAAAAAAGTAAATATGATATTGACAAAAGTATAAATCAAAGTAAGACGATAACACAAGATCACATATACATCAATAGCTGCTAATGGAGTTAAAGAAGTTGGCTCGTAGCAGGGTTCCGTTTGACCCTTGATTTGACCGTTTGACCCCTGGCATTTCCAAAAAGCCACATTTTGACCCTCAGGATTCTGGTTGAAGGGACAATTTTTCTCTAAAATGTAGGTACATGCATTTTGGCTACAAATGGTAAAATTAGGTTAAACATGATCAAAATGACACTTGATATTGAGTAACTAGTGGAACCCCTGCACATAGAATACTGAATTACTGAATGTGTACAGAATGATTAAGAAAAAGTGCATTTAGCAACAATCAAGGAAATTACATATGACTTTAATAAGTAGACGAAAACTGCATGTACAAAAATCAGACAATCACATACTAAAACAATGTGATAGTATGCAACCGTACTCCAATTCTTAACTGTCTTGTAGTAAGTAATTGAATGAAAAAGGTCAATACAAGATGGTGTTGTTCCTAAAATTGAATTGATAACACCTCCATAGACCTCAGACCAGGTCTGTCACAGGTGTGCAAATATATAACAGAAACAGGTCACTAATGAATAGGACAGATATCTAGATTAAATCAATAGCAAACTAATGAAGTAATATGAGAGAATAACTGAAAAAGAACTCGGTACAAATAATCACTCTCAAATAATCGAGACAAAAGGTGGAAACTGATATAAATCAAACATGTTGTAGATATTATAACAAATACATCAAAGAAAGTACTTTATTATAAATCGATATTTATGGTATAACAATAATTAATGCAAAATGATCAGAACACACAATTTCCATTAATGCCGTAATTACTCTGAAATGTAATATATTCCTGACAAAAAAAAACATGCTCATCTATATTCAAAATCATGCGCCTTTTCAATTAACACCTATTTTCAATTTGAAGTTTTGTTATTTACTGGAAGATAAGAGAATGGCATTATTTACCTGATCTCTAAGATAGGCATTGAAGCAGATAACGAAGAAGTATCTATTCAGATAGTTGATACATTTCTTATGTTGTGCTTGTATTTCTGTCTCGCTGTGGAAAGAAAATCCCTGAAAGTAAAAAATCAAACAAGTCAGTATACAGGGTTTTTAAAACAAGAGGGCCATGATGGCCCTTAATATTCCTCATGTGAGACCACCCCCACTTGCAGTCATGGACTTGAAACAATCAACATGATTTGAATGAATACAGAAGAGGGTCATACAAGAAACATTCCTCCGAAATTGTAATCGGGCCTGCAGTTTCTGAGGAGAAGAGTTTCGATGTTTTTCGTTAGGTTGCCATGGCAACCAAAGTTCTGCATGGAACCCACTTTATTAGAAGGAAGAAGACCATGCACCCAAGGAACACCCCTGTGAAGTTTGGTTGAAACTGACACAGTGATTTATGAGTAAATTGTAGATGACATACCACACATCAGGACTGTAATGGAAAGGTCTTAACAGCATGGATAACTAGCCAGTATACATAAAGTACAGTTATGGCTACAATGGCACCTTGAAGTAATAACACCGATAACACCAGTCCCTCTTAATGAAATGGGATTTAAACTGCCTAACATCTATGGTGAAAATATATCATAGGATTGTTTGATACATCTGAAAGAGTCCAAACAGATCAATTTAAAAATAACAATAAAGAATATTTAGGAAATGATGCAGACTTCAAACTGATGAAACCAATTATTTCTTTACCATGTTCCTTGATTTGAAAATAAACTATAAGGTAGTATAAGAGCGCTGCTTTCTATATTATTAAGAAATATCAATAGCTCAAATTATTATTTACTGGCTTAATATTTCTTGCAATGAAAACCTCGGTTTTGTGGTACAATGGGATTATTGAAGTTGTTATTTTCTGTGATAATAAACTCCACCATCAGACTGTTGTCTGCTGGGACCAATGTTTTCTTTACAAGTATTATTTCAAACAAAAACCAATTACACAAACACATTAAGAACCATTTCTTATGTTGTCAATGTATTACATTTCATTTCTCACAATTTACCAGCAAATACTGATACTGAATATGTTTAAGCATACTGGGATAGGTTGACAGTTGCTACAATATTCAGAATTTTATAGCTGTATTTTAAAGTCAATAAGTTTAAGCAGAATAGCAACATTTTTTCAAAAAAGGACAAATATTTTATCAGCTGCAAGCCTGTTTTATAATGCACACATTCTGTACCAATATGTAAACTTCCTAGTAACATTTACACTTAATTCAAAAGCTGCATACACAAGTAATTACAGTAGTTCCATTTCACAATATCAACAAAATGTAAACAAGGACAGTCTACCACACGAATAAAACATAATTGTCTCATAATCTATTTAAATATGAATGACAATGCATCACGCAGCAATTGTAAGTACATTATTGGCAGTCAGGTGATCAGAAGAATACATTGACAAAGTATACGCCACTGGAGTATTTATAACACAGCTCATTGATATTTTCACATTAAAATTTGCATTTATGCAATCATCAGCAAGCTTAAAATATCTACCACATAATCGTTCCCAGCAGAATTTTGTTAAATTCATGTTCCAGGAATTCTAGGGAAATGTGGATGCCAGACACTAAAATTGTATTTCAAAAGATTACTGGCAATGATTAAATACAGGAACAAAAATTTATGTACAAAGTACCTCATGGGAGTTCATAGTGACGACGACACTTATAGTATCACATTATAAGAGTAAAAAAATGTAACGATGCTCTAGTAAACCTGCGTTAGCACTATATGAGCGTTAGCAGGAAGTGAAAAGTAAAAAAATGTAACGATGCTCTGGTAAACCTGCGTTAGCACTATATGAGCGTTACCAGGAAGTGAAGAGTAAAACAATGTAACGATGCTCTGGTAACCCTGCGTTAGCATCATATGAGCGTTACCAGGAAGTGAAGAGTAAAACAATGTAACGATGCTCTGGTAAACCTGCGTTAGCACTATATGAGCGTTACCAGGAAGTGAAGAGTAAAAAAATGTAACGATGCTCTGGTAAACCTGCGTTAGCACTATATGAGCGTTACCAGGAAGTGAAGAGTAAAACAATGTAACGATGCTCTGGTAACCCTGCGTTAGCATCATATGAGCGTTACCAGGAAGTGAAGAGTAAAACAATGTAACGATGCTCTGGTAACCCTGCGTTAGCATCATATGAGCGTTACCAGGAAGTGAAGAGTAAAACAATGTAACGATGCTCTGGTAAACCTGCGTTAGCACTATATGAGCGTTACCAGGAAGTGAAGAGTAAAAAAATGTAACGATGCTCTGGTAAACCTGCGTTAGCACTATATGAGCGTTACCAGGAAGTGAAGAGTAAAAAAATGTAACGATGCTCTGGTAAACCTGCGTTAGCACTATATGAGCGTTACCAGGAAGTGAAGAGTAAAAAAATGTAACAATGCTCTGGTAAACCTGCGTTAGCACTATATGAGCGTTACCAGGAAGTGAAGAGTAAAAAAATGTAACAATGCTCTGGTAAACCTGCGTTAGCACTATATGAGCGTTACCAGGAAGTGAAGAGTAAAAAAATGTAACAATGCTCTGGTAAACCTGCGTTAGCACTGTATGAGCGTTACCAGGAAGTGAAGAGTAAAAAAATGTAACAATGCTCTGGTAAACCTGCGTTAGCACTATATGAGCGTTACCAGGAAGTGAAGAGTAAAACAATGTAACGATGCTCTGGTAAACCTGCGTTAGCACTATATGAGCGTTACCAGGAAGTGAAGAGTAAAAAAATGTAACAATGCTCTGGTAAACCTGCGTTAGCACTATATGAGCGTTACCAGGAAGTGAAGAGTAAAAAAATGTAACAATGCTCTGGTAAACCTGCGTTAGCACTGTATGAGCGTTACCAGGAAGTGAAGAGTAAAAAAATGTAACAATGCTCTGGTAAACCTGCGTTAGCACTATATGAGCGTTACCAGGAAGTGAAGAGTAAAACAATGTAACGATGCTCTGGTAAACCTGCGTTAGCACTATATGAGCGTTACCAGGAAGTGAAGAGTAAACAAATGTAACGATGCTCTGGTAAACCTGCGTTAGCACTATATGAGTGTTACCAGGACGTGAAGAGTAAACAAATGTAACGATGCTCTGGTAAACCTGCGTTAGCACTATATGAGCGTTACCAGGAAGTGAAGAGTAAAACAATGTAATGATGCTCTGGTAAACCTGCGTTAGCACTATATGAGCGTTACCAGTAAGTGAAGAGTAAAACAATGTAATGATGCTCTGGTAAACCTGCGTTAGCACTATATGAGCGTTACCAGGAAGTGAAGAGTAAAACTATGTAACGATGCTCTGGTAAACCTGCGTTAGCATTATATGATCGTTACCAGGAAGTGAAGAGTAAAAAAATGTAACGATGCTCTGGTAAACCTGCGTTAGCACTATATGAGCGTTACCAGGAAGTGAAGAGTAAACAATGTAATGATGCTCTAGTAAACCTGCGTTAGCACTATATGAGCGTTACCAGGAAGTGAAGAGTAAAACAATGTAATGATGCTCTGGTAAACCTGCGTTAGCACTATATGAGCGTTACCAGGAAGTGAAGAGTAAAACAATGTAATGATGCTCTGGTAAACCTGCGTTAGCATTATATGAGTGTTACCAGGAAGTGAAGAGTAAAACAATGTAATGATGCTCTGGTAAACCTGCGTTAGCACTATATGAGTGTTACCAGGACGTGAAGAGTAAAAAAATGTAACGATGCTCTGGTAAACCTGCGTTAGCACTATATGAGCGTTACCAGGAAGTGAAGAGTAAAAAAATGTAATGATGCTCTGGTAAACCTGCGTTAGCATTATATGAGCGTTACCAGGAAGTGAAGAGTAAAACAATGTAACGATGCTCTGGTAACCCTGCGTTAGCACTATATTGAGTGTTACCAGGAAGTGAAGAGTAAAACAATGTAATGATGCTCTGGTAAACCTGCGTTAGCACTATATTGAGTGTTACCAGGAAGTGAAGAGTAAACAATGTAATGATGCTCTAGTAAACCTGCGATAGCACTATATGAGCGTTACCAGAGAGTGAAGAGTAAAACAATGTAACGATGCTCTGGTAAACCTGCGTTAGCACTATATGAGCGTTACCAGGAAGTGAAGAGTAAAACTATGTAACGATGCTCTGGTAAACCTGCGTTAGCACTATATGAGCATTACCAGGTAGTGAAGAGTAAAACTATGTAACAATGCTCTGGTAAACCTGCGTTAGCACTATATGAGCGTTACCAGGAAGTGTAGAGTAAAACAATGTAACGATGCTCTGGTAAACCTGCGTTAGCACTATATGAGCGTTACCAGGAAGTGAAGAGTAAAACAATGTAACGATGCTCTGGTAAACCTGCGTTAGCACTATATGAGCGTTACCAGGAAGTGAAGAGTAAAACAATGTAATGATGCTCTGGTAAACCTGCGTTAGCACTATATGAGCGTTACCAGGAAGTGAAGAGTAAAACTATGTAACGATGCTCTGGTAAACCTGCGTTAGCATTATATGAGCGTTACCAGGAAGTGAAGAGTAAAAAAATGTAACGATGCTCTGGTAAACCTGCGTTAGCACTATATGAGCGTTACCAGGAAGTGAAGAGTAAAACAATGTAATGATGCTCTGGTAAACCTGCGTTAGCACTATATGAGCGTTACCAGGAAGTGAAGAGTAAAACAATGTAATGATGCTCTGGTAAACCTGCGTTAGCATTATATGAGTGTTACCAGGAAGTGAAGAGTAAAACAATGTAATGATGCTCTGGTAAACCTGCGTTAGCACTATATGAGTGTTACCAGGACGTGAAGAGTAAAAAAATGTAACGATGCTCTGGTAAACCTGCGTTAGCACTATATGAGCGTTACCAGGAAGTGAAGAGTAAAAAAATGTAATGATGCTCTGGTAAACCTGCGTTAGCATTATATGAGCGTTACCAGGAAGTGAAGAGTAAAACAATGTAACGATGCTCTGGTAACCCTGCGTTAGCACTATATTGAGTGTTACCAGGAAGTGAAGAGTAAAACAATGTAATGATGCTCTGGTAAACCTGCGTTAGCACTATATTGAGTGTTACCAGGAAGTGAAGAGTAAACAATGTAATGATGCTTTAGTAAACCTGCGATAGCACTATATGAGCGTTACCAGGAAGTGAAGAGTAAAACAATGTAACGATGCTCTGGTAAACCTGCGTTAGCACTATATGAGCGTTACCAGGAAGTGAAGAGTAAAACTATGTAACGATGCTCTGGTAAACCTGCGTTAGCACTATATGAGCATTACCAGGTAGTGAAGAGTAAAACTATGTAACAATGCTCTGGTAAACCTGCGTTAGCACTATATGAGCGTTACCAGGAAGTGTAGAGTAAAACAATGTAACGATGCTCTGGTAAACCTGCGTTAGCACTATATGAGCGTTACCAGGAAGTGAAGAGTAAAACAATGTAACGATGCTCTGGTAAACCTGCGTTAGCACTATATGAGCGTTACCAGGAAGTGTAGAGTAAAACAATGTAATGATGCTCTGGTAAACCTGCGTTAGCACTATATGAGCGTTACCAGGAAGTGTTGAGAATTTTGCAATGAAAATTTTATAATGTTTTAGATTTTTATTTTTTATTTCTTGAATATGAAATATCTTCTGAATGTCTGACTTCCATCATACGAGGAGATTGCCAGCACATTTTCCTTCATAGACAACCAAATCATCTACAGAATTCTTGGTTGATTGTATGATGAGCTGATCATTAGCATTTTTTTTTAAACAGAACAGAACATAAAGTTTATTATTGACTTAAAGATACCAATAACAACAATTACATAATATTTTAGTGGTAAAAGAATGTTCTTGTAGTTAGCCTATATTCAACTGAACTTAAGAGAGACTGGAGTATGATGCCTTTTGGCACCTTTTCTATAGAAACATGATGTATGTTATGAATATCATGATATCATCATGTCAAAAGCATGTTTTTGCATTATTACACTTGCTTGAATCAGGTACTTGGATAAGCAGTGTGACATCCATCAAACTTTATTGAAATGAGCTATTCAAAACTATGATGATGCATAATTAAAAATAAATTTTCTAACACAATATATTTGAATGAACGTCCTCAGGTCCCACTGTATATCTATTGGCAAATATAGGTCTGGTGCAATATTTTGGTCCTTCTAAATGACATCATGCTTTGTAACAAACCCTAGTATGATAATTGTTTGTATTAAATGCTAAGTCCTAAATAGTTACGCTATGGAATGCTCGGATAAACTAGAACTGTACTTAGAACTGTACTTAGTTATTTATTAACTACAAAATGCTATATATGGAGTATCTTAATTTACAAGCTGCTAAAATAGACATGCCATGGTATTGTGACTTAATACATTGTTCACAGTAAGCACAATGCACACCTTTAGAAATACCAAAGGTTGAAACTGCACATTTCAACAATTACAATCTACTGTTATACACATGTACAGAAAAATGTAATTAGCAGTGTCATTGTCTGCTAGGAGAATGAATGCCTGTGTCTCCTTATATACTATGTATTACATAGTTCTCACATCTACAATATTTACCTCCCTTGTTCTTAACTGTCGACCATTTTGATAGGCAAAACTGATAAGCCCTTATAGGTGTTAAATCCAAATATGTGATAATTGAGAAAATACCAAGAGAATTTGCATGACAACCACTTTTTTTTCATCTTACTGAGCTAAATGCCACATGAGCATATAATGAATAAGTTATTTTTCATAAATCGAATTAGTGTATCATCGATTACATTATTTTCACCATAAACTTAAAGGAAGTTTGCCTATCAAAATGGCCGACAATTCAGAACAAGGGAGGTAAATATTGAAGATGTGAGAACTATGTATAATACAGAGAACAATAAAACCTTTTTGTACACAAACAAACTTTGTGAAAATGTCATGCCCCAAGAGTAGAAATTTAAAACGAATGCTTTAACATGGACAACATTATTATCAATTCTAGGTTCAATAACAAGGGACCAAGATGAACTATAGGTTAATTAGTTGATACTAGACCTCAGGTGTACAATGGTGACAGAAAATGAGCATTAGTTTGCATTAAACTAAGCATTGTGGTTGAGAACACATTAACACAAGTCATGAACTTTATCAACAATTTCTTGCACAAGATCTCTATGCTTATTGTTGGTTTCTTTGCTCTCTCAAAACCATCAATTTTATGAGTAATGCATTAAATAGATTACTTGAGTTGTTGTGAATTTAATGAAATTAACCTACAGCATGCAGTTTCCTGACTCTAGACAGTTAATAACGCTGGTATCTGCATTTGTTCCTTGAAAGATGTTGTTGTCTTATGTATTAAACGCCAATAGAGAATTAAGACTGGATCAATATAGATAGGGAGATTTATAGCAATACCCCAAGAGACATGTAAATGGAGAATAAGTCATGGGAAGTGTCAGCTAAAATAACAAAGATTAATTACAAACAACAATAGAGAGTGAGGTCTCAGAGAGAGAGCGAGAGAGATAGAGAGAGAGCAGGAACTCTAAGATTATACACAAACATGCCCTGTTTACTTCTCGACCTTTGCATTCCCATTTATTCAGGCAATCCCTAAAATTGTTAGTCAGCAGACCTGCAAAAAGGATATAATTTTAATGTACATTATCCCGTGAAACTGCATGGCGTTACCAACATCATTTCCGGTGTATGCATTGTAAACAAGCGTTGTTTTGTAATGAATGAATGAAGAATGACTACGGAGCAAAGATATTCAATTAAATTTTGCGTGCTGATGCGAAAATCTATATTTGAAACATTAACTATGATGCAAAATACGTATGGAACTTAAGCAATGTCGAGAACATGCATTTATGACTGTTATCTTTAAAAAGGACCCTTCATGCAACTTGGCTCAGATCTTCAGAGAGCAGGAAGTCCCTGTGAGGGGATCGCAATTTGACGACATTGATATATGCCTGTTGTTGTTTTTGAAAGTATCAGGAGAATTCCATCAGAAAACTTTAAAAATGTTTTGAATCATTGGTCCACAGATACAAGAAGTGTGTGAAGTGTTCAGGAGAGTATTTCGAGAAAATTGGACAGTTTTTTTCCTTCATGCTGAAAGAAATATCTTGTTGATATTCATAGTTTCCCCGCTCATGTCAACCTGACGTTGCCATTGTGACAATAACTAGCACGCTACGTATACTATTATGACACATGTCCCGAAACTTTCCGAACACCTCTCGTAGATGAAGAAAATCAACAAAAATCGTGAAACGAAGAGCCAAATTTAAACTTGTCTCGACTATTTCAGTGGGTTGCCTGGGCAAAACACACACAAGGTTTAAGGATTGTCTAACACATATCACTTATGCTCTTATTTGGAGTAAATTGTGACATAATTGTTCCGAGGTTGATAGTAATTTCACAGAATTTGTCTTATCTTATGTGTCGAGTGTCTTGTCTAATTCCCATACAAGTTTACCCTTGCGTTTCTTTTGTGGACTAACGTTTCCCCTGGGTCTGTGTGGGGAGGCGGTGTCTTAAGCATGTGACAATCCCTGTAACTCTCAATGTCTAATTCTTGACAGTGAAATCCAACATGTAGGCATTGATCCTAATGTATTAAATGCAACAATGTCACAGTTAAATACAACTTTGTTTTACCTAAGACAAGAATACCTTACAAAGGTTTGTTCAGCAGCTTGTCCTGATACACTGCATGTGACCTTTACAATATCTCTCAGAATCTTCAGGCCCCGTGTTCACAAAGGAACAACTGATTTAGATAAAGTTAATCCATTAAAATATTTGACATTTTCTTGAAGCAATTCAACACTTTTTCCAGTACTTCTCATCAACTTGAACAAAACATATACCCAAAAATCTTCTAATTAAAACTGTGAAAACATTCTAAACTTCACAAAGTTGGTGAGAAATTAATTCAAAATAATTATGACTGAAACTGATCTAGATCAAAGCAGGATCAATTTTCCAGCATTGGTCTAAACTTATTCATTCCCATACTTTTCTTAATACATGTAGATGCCTCACAATTTTTCCAAAATATTCCTACCTGTCACATTAAGTAATCAGATTTAGCTTTGCATAACCATTTAGACAAAGTTTGAACGAAACTATATTTGATCTTGATCAGAATCCTGAAAACTAATTCTTTGTGAACAGGAGGCCAGATGTGTTGAAAGTAAACACCCATTCAACAAGTACATATTAAGAAAGTCCATTATAAAACACAAATAAATTTGTCTGTTTTTGACGTTTCAACAAACCAGGAGAAGTGTATTGGAATTATATTCTCCATGGAATTCTTCTAATTATGTTTCTTAAAAGATACAAAATGAAGGAAATGGCAGCCTGGAAGAGAAGCTGAACAAATGTGTCACTTTGAGATAACATGCCCAGTTAGCCGAGTCGGTACAGTATGCTAATGCCATAAAGGATATTGAGGGTTGAGGCCTATGATTTCCACAACATTTATTTTATATTCATGATAATACATCCAAAATCATATGAGGAAAAGTTTCCAGTTGTTTGTGGAAGAACAGAGGCAATAATACAGAAACATCTTCAACAAAATCTTATCCTAATCCTTAAAATTAATTTTTTCCTTATCTGGTTTATTTAGCATACAGGCTATATATGGTCAAATCAAGAGTGATAAATGAATAGTATTAATATGTTGTTGTCATTATCATTAAAAAGCCTAACAGTTTTAATGTGGTTTTGGAATTATGTCCATTTGAAGTTTTGAACTTCAGTGAAAATATTTAAGATTCACTTAAGATGCTTCTGTAATACGGGCCCAGGTCCGTACTTGTTGGGAAAAAATCAGGAACACTAGTTATACATCAAACGACCATTATACATAACAGGTAAACTGTTGAAAATCAACATAAAAACACAAAGACAAACAAGTCCAGCTTTGTAACAAAAAAAAAGGAACAGTACAAACTTGGGTGACTGTATTGTCAATTTCTTTAATACTGTGACTTTGCTGTCAAAAACCAACTTGTATAAAATGATTCATCAAAACAAATGGGACTTGTATCAATAGGCATGTTTGCTTTTAAAGGATTAAAAGCTTGCTAGGAACCTAGACATTATCTCTCTACAACAAAACAATACTCAGAGATCCAGGCTCTATAAACAATTGGAATCTCATGACAATTCCTGTTATACTCCATAAATGATACCACTGCATACAAATATTAATTTGCAAAACATTTCAATGCTAGTTCAATTCAATTCATTTTAGCTCCACTGTTTTAATGGCTTGATATGGAATAAGACATCAGAGACCAATATCCTGTAAAAATGATTACTCAACAAATCAATGGTAGTCTGTTATTAACAATTATATAACCTGATCAAAATGTACCAGGCACAATTCCTGTCATCTATGAAACTCCAGCAATAAATACCATTGCTATAAACAGCTCATCTTGTGACAAGGAACACTCACAGATACATTTTTGAATATTTCTAAGCCAGTACCAGCTACAATATTGACATTACTCAGTTCAATAGTTATGACCATCTTGATTCACCCGGGTGCTAAACTAACAGAAGTTTTAGAATATGTTACATTGGTTCAAGTCATCTGAATAAAGCCAAGGATAGTTGCAAATCTCCGTTCGTTCCTAAAAAGTACCAAATGTCACTTTACCAACTATAAATATTCTTTCTTCTCTTTTTTCATGAAATAGATGAAGTCCCTTAAGGCAAATAACAATTCTGATCTTTAAGATGTCCTTTTGTGGGCCCCCAATAGAATAATTTTGGAGACATTCAACTACATGGCTCTTCTACGCCAACTTCAATTGAAATACTCCTCGCTAAAAATGTCATCGAAACAGAAGAACTCAATTTTGACCTTTGCTTTGAGGAGTTTTAACTTTGGCCTCGGCATGAAGGTCAAAACTATCATTTGTATAATTTTGACCCATATCAGTATGTTTTATTTTAATTTATGTTAAAACCATCAAGTTCTTCTGATGAAGTCAGTTAAAGTAAACCTTAAGAAACCTGCCCGACCATGCCTTCACCGGTGCTTAGACTATTATTCTTTGTAAAATGTATAAATCCAACCACTTAAAGCAAAATTTAGAAAACATCTGTCCATGGTTGACAATTTTCACCTTTTGAGAAGAATCTATACTCACCCCTCCCCCAAATATTTGAATCCCAACCACCAAAGCAGCCCAATTCTGGAGGGATCAAATGATCACAATACTTCAGCAAAATCTTTCTAACCAAGGTGAGCTAACTTTGTTTGGTGGGGTAAATAGAAATGAAGTTGACACGATTTTGTGTCCAACACATAGTCATGATTAACCCATGCATACTAAGATGACATAGCTAATAAAGGAAAGAAGAAAGTTACATACAGCATCAGCATCTGCTTGCATCTCATACAGTTTCATCTTGGCTTGTGCTATTGCTGTTCGAATATTATATGTAGTAGCACAGTTGTCTATTGCCATGTCAACCTGGAAATATAACAACAAACATACAATATATGAGCACGACCATGACAAAACCTGTTGGAACTAATTTAGGGATTGTGAAGTTAAAAGCGATCAAACACCGCTCAATGCGGGGCTCGAACTCATGACCTTCATATCAGGAGTCAAGCGCTCCACACCTCGACCACTGCGCCTTATATTTATTTATGCTGGTGGGATGATCCTATTTTACATCTCACATCAATAAAATATCAGAAATACAGGAAAGGAGGTTGGGGTTTTAATGAAGTCTACATCAGATTCATTACAGGCCATGTATGGTTGTCTCTGTATCGTAAATGATAATCATAAAGATGTCTGGCTTCAATTCATACTTAATTAACTTAACTGCAGACTTCCCCAAACAAATTACTGACATAGTCATGTACACACGACTCACTAATTAACAATATTCAAGTCGAAAACCAATATATCCCGTAGTTTGACAGAAATATTAACCTTTGGTTGCCTAGGAACACAATAAAATAGCTTAAAGCACTCTACTTGCTACAGACATACAATTACCTTAACAAGTTAGCCAATATGTTGTTTATTGCCTATGTGGTTTCTTTCATCCCTAACGTAATACCAGTTTATTGTTTAACATCCTGGCACTTAATATACTTGATGTTTACAGAAGTAGACATTTTGGCGTAAACTATACTATGCTTTATGACTAAGTCCCAATAAAGGTAACGTGAATACATATTTTTATTCAAAACGTCTACATTCTTAAAAGTTTAGCACTCAAAACTTAATCTGTTATGAATTATGAGCATGCATCAACTTTCAGAAGTTTGGATATCAATGCAAGAAGCAGTTAACTGTTTCCACATACTTACATGGCTTTGCTATTTGCATATCAGTCAAAACATGACTTTATTTCTATATTACTACAGCTGGTGTTAAGGGCTGTGTGGCGGATGTAAAACTTTGACCCGTACTTCGTCCAAAATGTAGTTAACCTTAATCAACTTTATATAAGTTAAATTAACACGAAAATGACGTTAGGTTGCTGTGGTTTAGCATAACGGACCGGCAATCCGTAGACCCAGGTTCGAATCTCGGTAGCGCCATTGACCTATCTCAAAACATGACTTTATTGTGTAAGCCAATCAAATCTTACGTTAACCTCTAAATCAACTTCTCTTCAACCCAACAACGTTGTAACCGTGATGCGGATTGGTTAACCTTTGGATAAGGGGTATATTATTTTACCGAAATCCACTGAGTTTCAGTGAATTTACTGAAATCCATTTTGGATCTGGAGTGACCAGCAATCAGCCATTTTTTATGTTGCACAACAAATCTTAACCTTCAAATTGCACTGACCATCTTAAGATATTCTTGTTACCTTGTAGGCATGATTACCCTAGTTTCTCATTTTTTTCTTCATCTTGTTGTCTATGATGGCCAGAGGCACACTAAAATCCGAGACGTGTTACCATGTTACATGTTCGCAGTTTTAAAAATAATTGTTTAACTCATCGCCATTGTAATTAAGATTCAAAACATCAGAATATTATTATCATAGATTAACACACACAGAAACACATCCGTAATATTTGGAAATTGCGGCAAAGTCAAACAAGACCTACTTTGCTTGCAAAAATTTCCATGCCTTGTGCTCATTTCAAAGGTGAAACAAAAATTTCTGATAATCATTAACTAAGTACGTGTGAGGAAGTTCCTTGTACAAGAATATGGCATATTTATAGTGATTAAAATGGAGAAAAGTTATCCTTAATAACGTTTTAATACGGGAAAAGTTAATCACATTTTACGTAATACATGACTTGTTTCAAGCTTCAAATGTTTGCACCGAGATAAAGCAAATGTTTTTACATCGCTTTATAAATCACGTTCTGTTAGAAAGCTAATTGCATCGAATAAATCCTACAAAAACTACTTGATAAGGACTTCTTAATAGTTTCCATAACTAGTTAGAGAATTCTAATCGCTTTATAAATCACATTCTGTTAAAAAGCTATTTGCATCAAATAAATCCTACAAAAACTACTTGATAAGGACTTCTTAATAGTTTCCTCAACTAAATTGAGAATTTTAATGGATTGCTCTGAGTATAAAAGACCCAGTTGATATTTTTAACAATGCAATGGTTTAAATATACAATATACACACTGAAAAGTGATATTTCTTGCATTAAAACCTTGATGATCATAAATGTCATACTTTTACCAGTACTACATCAAATGTAGGAATAATACTACACAATGCCCTTACAGCCCTGCTGGCAATGTTGTTCAATCAGGTATTCCCACATCTACAATATTTACCTCCCTTGTTCTTAATCATCAGCCATTTTGATAGAAAAACTGATAAGCCCTTATAGGAGTAATTTCCAAATACAATGTATGTGATAATTGAGAAAATACCAAGAGAATTTGCATATGACAACCACTTTTCTTCAACTTTGTGAGCAAACTGCCCACACAAGCAATTATTAATGTATAAGTTATTTATTTTTTTATATCTGATTTAGTATATCATCATTTACATTATATTCCCTATAAACTTTAAGGAAATTTGCTTATCAATTTGGCCGATAATACAGAAAAGGGAGGTAAATATTGTAAATGTGGGAACTATCAATATGGCTGACTATTCAGAACAAGGGAGGTAAATATTGTAAATGTGGGAACTGTCAGTATGGCTGACTATTCAGAACAAGGGAGGTAAATATTGTAAATGTGGGAACTATCTATATGGCTGACTATTCAGAACAAAGGAGGTAAATGTTGTAAATGTGGGAACTATAAATATGGCTGACTATTCAGAACAAGGGAGGTAAATATTGTAAATGTGGGAACTATCAATATGGCTGACTATTCAGAACAAAGGAGGTAAATGTTGTAAATGTGGGAACTATCAATATGGCTGACTATTCAGAACAAGGGAGGTAAATATTGTAAATGTGGGAACTGTCAGTATGGCTGACTATTCAGAACAAGGGAGGTAAATAGTGTAAATGTGGGAACTATCTATATGGCTGACTATTCAGAACAAGGGAGGTAAATATTGTAAATGTGGGAACTATAAATATGGCTGACTATTCAGAACAAGGAAGGTAAATATTGTAAATGTGGGAACTATCTATATGGCTGACTATTCAGAACAAGGAAGGTAAATATTGTAAATGTGGGAACTATCAATATGGCTGACTATTCAGAACAAGGGAGGTAAATATTGTAAATGTGGGAACTGTCAATATGGCTGACTATTCAGAACAAGGGAGGTAAATATTGTAAATGTGGGAACTGTCAGTATGGCTGACTATTCAGAACAAGGGAGGTAAATATTGTAAATGTGGGAACTATCTATATGGCTGACTATTCAGAACAAGGGAGGTAAATATTGTAAATGTGGGAACTATCTATATTGCCGACAATTCAGAACAAGGGAGTTAAATATTGTAATATGGGAACTATCTATATTGCCGACAATTCAGAACAAGGGAGGTAAATATTGTAATATGGGAACTATCTATATTGCCGACAATTCAGGACAAGGGAGTTAAATATTGTAATATGGGAACTATCTATATTGCCGACAATTCAGAACAAGGGAGGTAAATATTGTAATATGGGAACTATCTATATTGCCGACAATTCAGAACAAGGGAGGTAAATATTGTAAATGTGGGAACTATCTATATTGCGGACAATTCAGAACAAGGGAGGTAAATATTGTAAATGTGGGAACTATCTATATTGGTGACAATTCAGAACAAGGGAGGTAAACATTGTAAATGTGGGAACTATCTATATTGCTGACAATTCAGAACAAGGGAGGTAAATATTGTAAATGTGGGAACTATCTATATTGCCGACAATTCAGAACAAGGGAGGTAAATATTGTAATATGGGAACTATCTATATTGCCGACAATTCAGAACAAAGGAGGTAAATAGTGTAAATGCTGCTGAACTGCTAGGCTGACACAGAGAGCATGAGATTATAAAGGTTATGTTTGTGTTATCTTGTCATGCTGCTGTAGGCTGACACAGAGAGCATGAGCTTATAAAGGTTATGTTTGTATTATCTTGTCATGCAGCTGTAGGCTGACACAGAGAGCTGGAGAATACAAAGGTTATGTTTGTATTATCTTGTCATGCTGCTGTAGGCTGACACAGAGAGCTGGAGAATACAAAGGTTATGTTTGTGTTATCTTGTCATGCTGCTGTAGGCTGACACAGAGAGCAGGAGGTTACAAAGGTTATGTTTGTATTATCTTGTCATGCTGCTGTAGGCTGACACAGAGAGCATGATATTATAAAGGTTATGTTTGTATTATCTTGTCATGCTGCTGTAGGCTGACACAGAGTGCATGAGGTTATAAAGGTTATGTTTGTATTATCTTGTCATGCTGCTGTAGGCTGACACAGAGAGCATGAGATTATAAAGGTTATGTTTGTGTTATCTTGTCATGCTGCTGTAGGCTGACACAGAGAGCTGGAGAATACAAAGGTTATGTTTGTGTTATCTTGTCATGCAGCTGTAGGCTGACACAGAGAGCTGGAGAATACAAAGGTAATGTTTGTATTATCTTGTCATGCTGCTGTAGGCTGACACAGAGAGCTGGAGAATACAAAGGTTATGTTTGTGTTATCTTGTCATGCTGCTGTAGGCTGACACAGAGAGCATGAGATTATAAAGGTTATGTTTGTGTTATCTTGTCATGCTGCTGTAGGCTGACACAGAGAGCTGGAGAATACAAAGGTTATGTTTGTATTATCTTGTCATGCTGCTGTAGGCTGACACAGAGAGCTGGAGAATACAAAGGTTATGTTTGTGTTATCTTGTCATGCTGCTGTAGGCTGACACAGATGGCATGATATTATAAAGGTTATGTTTGTGTTATCTTGTCATGCTGCTGTAGGCTGACACAGAGAGCATGAGATTATAAAGGTTATGTTTGTGTTATCTTGACATGCTGCTGTAGGCTGACACAGAGAGCATGAGATTATAAAGGTTATGTTTGTGTTATCTTGTCATGCTGCTGTAGGCTGACACAGAGAGCATGAGATTATAAAGGTTATGTTTGTGTTATCTTGTCATGCTGCTGTAGGCTGACACAGAGAGCATGATATTATAAAGGTTATGTTTGTATTATCTTGTCATGTTGCTGTAGGCTGACACAGAGAGCATGATATTATAAAGGTTATGTTTGTATTATCTTGTCATGTTGCTGTAGGCTGACACAGAGTGCATGAGGTTATAAAGGTTATGTTTGTATTATCTTGTCATGCTGCTGTAGGCTGACACAGAGAGCATGAGGTTATAAAGGTTATGTTTGTATTATCTTGTCATGCTGCTGTAGGCTGACACAGAGAGCATGAGGTTATAAAGGTTATGTTTGTATTATCTTGTCATGCTGCTGTTGGCTGACACAGAGAGCATGATATTATAAAGGTTATGTTTGTATTATCTTGTCATGCTGCTGTAGGCTGACACAGAGAGCATGAGGTTATAAAGGTTATGTTTGTATTATCTTGTCATGCTGCTGTAGGCTGACACAGAGAGCATGAGGTTATAAAGGTTATGTTTGTATTATCTTGTCATGCTGCTGTAGGCTGACACAGAGAGCATGAGGTTATAAAGGTTATGTTTGTATTATCTTGTCATGCTGCTGTAGGCTGACACAGAGAGCTGGAGAATACAAAGGTTATGTTTGTGTTATCTTGTCATGCTGCTGTAGGCTGACACAGAGAGCAGGAGGTTACAAAGGTTATGTTTGTATTATCTTGTCATGCTGCTGTAGGCTGACACAGAGAGCATGATATTATAAAGGTTATGTTTGTATTATCTTGTCATGCTGCTGTAGGCTGACACAGAGTGCATGAGGTTATAAAGGTTATGTTTGTATTATCTTGTCATGCTGCTGTAGGCTGACACAGAGAGCATGAGGTTATAAAGGTTATGTTTGTGTTATCTTGTCATGCTGCTGTAGGCTGACACAGAGTGCATGAGGTTATAAAGGTTATGTTTGTATTATCTTGTCATGCTGCTGTAGGCTGACACAGAGTGCATGATATTATAAAGGTTATGTTTGTATTATCTTGTCATGCTGCTGTAGGCTGACACAGAGTGCATGAGGTTATAAAAGTTATGTTTGTATTATCTTGTCATGCTGCTGTAGGCTGACACAGAGAGCTGGAGAATACAAAGGTTATGTTTCTGTTATCTTGTTGTGCTGCTGCTAGAATAATACAGCACTTGTGGGCAAGGATTCAAGTACACACATATAGGTTCTTGCATTTGGGGGCAGTGATTCAAGTACACACGTATAGGTTTCTGCATGGCGCCATTTTGTATTGCGTTTCAAAACAAAGGAGGATCACAGTTTGCAAAGTTTTCACGCCAGTATTGGTATTTAATTCTTTGACTGGGTGCTTTAGGAATGTTAGCAGCTTGATTCAACCAGAGAATCAATTCTCAATGCTCTGGAGTCCAACAAAACACTGAAGAGTTCCTATGGTAATTTACCCTTCCCTCCCTTCCATACAGCCTTCACTTAATGAAATTACTGAGGATTTTAAGAATTTTATGTTTTTCTATGCACAGTCTAACTCTGCAAGTATAACTTTGATGGTGACCAGTCACGGAGTTACATAATTCCATTATTGTCTTACGGCTGATTTATTAGGCTACATGAGTCAGACATCATGGGTAATAAAATGTCCACCTAAGTGTCAATTTCCTGGAAATTAATTTGATAAAAATGTATAAAGACATCCAATTATATGTTTGTTACCGGAGCAAATTACCATACTGGGGAAAAAAATACAGAGAAGCTAATGTTTTCTACAGAACATGATAAAACGGAACGGAAATACACTGATGGAGGCTGATAACTTTGTATTAAGTGATGACTGGCGCTCTTTCTGATGTTTTTAAAAGAAAAAAAACATACTTTAATCCATACATTAGGGTAATCCATTAATTGTCAAGAATATAGCTTGATTGACACTCGGGAGTAAGGGCTTAGCAACTCATCTTTGGATTAGGTCAGTCCTGTTGTTTCCATAATAAGTACACACTATGTTAAATCTGACTATAAAATGGTTTGAGTCGTTTTTATATGACAATAACTATTTCTGGCCTTGTAATTGACCTTAGTGCATCTAGGTCAGGAATGTTATAGAACTTTTCAATCCAACACCAACCACTTTACTAGACATCTTAAGCCATTATCAAATGTAATTATATAGACTAAACAACTAAATCCTTCAAAGGAACAAGCAAAATAATTTGCCAAGGTGAAAAGTAATCTGAAGCCAATCATGATCAACGTCATACCTGTAGTAATTGAAGATGATACTATGCAAAGTTTTGCTATGTCACTGCGAATTTTAGCAGGGTTTTTACACTAAATATGAGTCTTCAATTAAACCCTTTATACCTGGAGGTCAATAACAGGGAGTTTGTTTTACTTACCTGGTGTTTGACTGTGTTTCCATTTTCTAGAAGGCCGACAAGATTTGTGATTGCTCTAAAGAAACCTTGCTCTTGTAATTCTGTCTCAGTCATTCTGTTACGTCTAGTTGCTGAAGCTGGTCTGCAATATAACATTCTTACGTAAATAACTACACAATGTCATGTATTCTAGTTGCTGAAGCTGGTCTGCAATATAACATTCTTACGTAAATAACTACACAAGTATTCTAGTTGCTGAAGCTGGTCTGCAATATAACATTCTTACGTAAATAACTACACATGTATTCTAGTTGCTGAAGCTGGTCTGCAATATAACATTCTGACGTAAATAACTACACATGTATTCTAGTTGCTGAAGCTGGTCTGCAATATAACATTCTTACGTAAATAACTACACAAGTATTCTAGTTGCTGAAGCTGGTCTGCAATATAACATTCTTACGTAAATAACTACACAATGTCATGTATTCTAGTTGCTGAAGCTGGTCTGCAATATAACATTCTTACGTAAATAACTACACATGTATTCTAGTTGCTGAAGCTGGTCTGCAATATAACATTCTTACGTAAATAACTACACATGTATTCTAGTTGCTGAAGCTGGTCTGCAATATAACATTCTGACGTAAATAACTACACATGTATTCTAGTTGCTGAAGCTGGTCTGCAATATAACATTCTGACGTAAATAACTACACATGTATTCTAGTTGCTGAAGCTGGTCTGCAATATAACATTCTTACGTAAATAACTACACATGTATTCTAGTTGCTGAAGCTGGTCTGCAATATAACATTCTTACGTAAATAACTACACAATGTCATGTATTCTAGTTGCTGAAGCTGGTCTGCAATATAACATTCTGACGTAAATAACTACACATGTATTCTAGTTGCTGAAGCTGGTCTGCAATATAACATTCTGACGTAAATAACTACACATGTATTCGATTCCATAAATGAGCCATGTTGTTTTGAATAACAGGAAAATAAACAATATATATCAATGATACATTAAGATCTCAAAACTATGGTGGCATATTTCTGCCAACAGTTAACTACTTAATTAAATAGATAAGTATGTGGTTATCAGGTTAAAGAAACTAGATAACTTCTTAATTAACTAGATAAGTATCGTGATAAATTTTCATACCAGATAAATATCTGTCTGATAGTGCCCTCAACTGCCACCACTTACCCACTTAAACCCAGCACAGACAATCTATTTTAGTTAAGTGTTAAGTAGTTAACACGATATATATCTAGTTAACTACATAATTATCTAGTTAATTAAGTGGTTAACTGGAGGCAGAAATATGGCACCATACTTATGATACAGCAGAAGATATTGTCATGTATCAGGGTGTTAAGTGCAGTAAGATTGAGTCAATATTGCACAAGCAATACAACATTCTACACTGAACACTGCTTCATAATTCTTATAACTTGCTGTGTGACAAATGTATTCAAACTTAAATACACTGCCCTGCAAAAGTTCCTTCACACTTTGACAATTTCCCATTGCATTTACAGAATGTAATGTATTTTCATATTTGTATCACATGCAATAAATCGAAAAAGCGTTTTAACACAGCAATAATATTCTGTAGATGTATTTATAAATTTGTACTGAGACAAATTATCTTATTTTCTGTGTCAAATCAATCAGTTACACACATATATGTATATACATTTGTTTCAGATGCAGGCCGATTGATGCTGCTGCCAATATGTGCAAATTGTTGATTCTTAACTATCCATCACAGAAGTGAGATGAATAATTTTACTTCATGGTCATACATGCCTTATTTGAAATTCTGTAAGAAAAAGTAACGAAATTCAAAATATTCAAGTGTGAAGAAACTTTTGGATGGCAGTGTAACTTCTCTTATGTCACTTAATGGGCCAGAATGTGCCGTGCTTAATGCCACCACAGAACAAAACAAAGCCTTTAAGTAAACTGAGATAATCTGGTATAATTATCTTAAATCATGGACAGTAATTTAGATTGTACTTGGAAACAAGAAATGGCAAAAATGTTTAATACGATGTACGCACATAATTTATTAAGGAACTCTGAGACTGTTTAGTTTAAACAGTGTTAGTTCAACAATTGTAGCAATAACATACAAATACATAAGAATGCAGTAGGATTTGAAAACAAATCAAACAGTTTTGACCATTAAGTCCTCTCCATTATACTATAACTTGGCACATACAAATATCTTAAATAATGATTCAATACTGTAAAAAATATAAAAATAATAAGCAACTGAATTCATGGGCATAAATTATGTATGCGCTTTGATTAAGTTTGGAAGCAATATGAATTGAATCAATCCACACTTTCAATTTTTAAGATGAAAAATGACCAGTGTAACCAAAATCAAACAAAAGTTATCCATCCTTCAAGAGCTTTTGATTGGAAACCAATTTTTTAAGCTGAAAAAGGGCCATAACTCCTCCAAAAATAGGTTAATAGAAAATAAAATTGACATTTATTATATTATCCTATGCTTATGTGCCCAATATGAAATGAATCCATCCATCCATTCATGTGTTATTGTTCAGAATTAATGTTTGAGTCAAAGGGCCACAAGTCCTCCAAAAATTGGTTGATTACAATTTAAATTGATCTTGACCTATATTTTATTTTCCTATGCTTCATGCGCCCAATATCAATTGAACCCAACCTTCGAGAGTTATGGATCTGAAACCAATATTTTTAGTCGAATAAGGGCCATAACTCCTAAAAAAATTGTGGCTTGTAATTTTGGCAGTGGAAAAGATACTGATCAACTCTGAGTTTGAAAATTATAGCAGCACAAGAACAGTCAGTAATTGATCTTCTGTAAAGCTCATGATGGATTGTACTACAATCTAGACATAACCGAGCATGAAAGATTTGAGCCTTTCTTGTACCTATCCTGTAATGAGATGTGAGATAGTATGACCTGCCAGTTTGATTGTTTGATTGCAATTACAGGTATTCTGTTTTAGGAATCAGGTACAGTAAAACCTCACTTAAAGACCACCTCAATAATAAGAGCACCTCACAAGCACATTTTCACACCTTTGCTCTTTTTACAACCTCAATATTAAGACCAACTCAATAAGAAGAACAGTTTTCAAGGGTCCCAAGGGTGGTCTTATTTATTGAAGGTTTTCTGTAATTGATAGACGATATTTGTCAAAACATTGGTCAACAATAAAATCATGCATAATAATATCATGTTCTAAATATTAATATTGTACAGTCCCTGCAGTGTTACAGTTCAACTGATGGCTTAGGGTGTTCGAGAGTCTCAATGCACACCACATGTAAAAGGAAAAAAAGAAAACCAATTAAGTAAACATCAAAGTGCATCTATTATAAACAATGGATCAAATTGTTATATTTTCATTTTATTAAGCTGCAAATGTTTTATATATTACATAGTTTTATGATTAATATAATCAAGTATGCAGAATCATTTAAGTTATCCCCACCAATACATAGTTCCCACATCTACAGTATTTATCTCCCTTGTTCTTAACTGTCGGCCATTTTGATAGGCAAAACTTATAAGCCCTTATAGCAGTAATTTCCAAATATGTGATAATTGAGAAAATACCAAGATTATTTGCATATAAAAACCACTTTTTCTTCAACTTACTGAGCCAAATGCCCATATGAGCATAATGGATAAGTTATTTTTTTCTATATCGGATTAGTGTATCATTGTTTACATTACATAACCCATAAACTTTAAGGATATTTGCCTATTAAAATGGCCGGCAATTTAGAGCAATGGAGGTAATTATTGTAGATGTGAGAACTACATATCAAACATACATGATTCTATAGATAAACTGACAGGTCGGTAAAATTGCTCTACACAGACAATATATTACAATCATAAAATTCCATTATAATATAGAACTTGCATTTCTAAATTCTCTGGATCAATAATCAAATCTCAAGAAATAAGATTTATTGCATTTCAGCATGCAAACAATAACAAAAATAAATAATGGAAAATCAAACCAAACTACTTATATAAACTCGACGTTTCCAAAGTGACATTTATCACAAAACCGTCATTAATTGTATGAGATATTGTCATGTTCCCACTCAAGTTAAAATGCGATGTATTAAATGAAATATAAATCATTAAAACACAACATGGCATTTGAAATATCAGAATTTATTATTATGGTACCTGCAAATCTTATTGGTTATAAAATATTTAAGTTTTATAGAACATGAAAAATATCTATGATATTTTAACAATATTATTTGGCATAAACCTGTCTTAAGTTTGACAAAGACAGCAAATGCAAGAACCATAAAAGGAAATATATGTCAATTATCTTCAAGATTAATGCATTTGCAAATTGAATTATACTTTCACCGTGCCTGAATCCAAATCAATCATTTTTACACAATAGCTGAAGAAATATATCATATAATATGCCATGTTTATCGGTTTATAGGAAACATTAATTCTACAAGTTACTGTTGTAAAGTAATTAAAATGTTGCATTAAATTTATTTCATCAGGAGCATTTTGACCGCAGGGGGGGGGGGATTTCACTGTTTCAGCTGTTATGAATATGCACATCTGGTTTAATATTCCAACTAGAACTTAAACATTCAAATGCAGGCAAGTCATTGACAACTTTCTACATGAGAGAGATGTGGAGACAGAATACGAGAAAGGAGAACTTGGAATGGACATCCACTCTTAAAGTCTCCACGATCTAGCAGGCAAGATTAATGCAATATCTCCAGCCTAGTCTAGTACAACAAAATGTTACTTCATTTTTTAATTCACTAATATCTGGTAATGTAACATTGATTAGACCATGGTTATCCCCATTTAGCCAATCAGCGCTTAGTATTCGGAGCATCTATATCGTATAGACATAACCTACTTACTGTCTATAAAATCATCTATGGGATAATACTATATATGGTATTTTTGAGGGTGAATTGCACGGGATTTTCATGTGTAGCTAATCATGTGGTCTAATTTATAATTCACTGAAATTCAGTAGATATTGGTAAGGTAATGTACCATTTATCACAAGCTTCACCAATCTGCTTCATGGTTACAAACATTGTTTGGTTGAAATTGCCTTGGTGGTTACTGTAATGTCGTAGAGTGTAGACTTCACTTCTATCCTATACCAAATTACTGATGTATTAGTCCAATTATTGGATTAAACAAACGAGTAATTGTTATTACTTCACATACCTTACTCTAATTACAAACATTGTTCAAGAATTATGCTGTAACTGAACACACACACATTCCCATACAAATTCAAGGCTGGTTTTCTCTCAAGTACTGTAAATGTCATATAATTATGATCCAGTAAATGGAACAATTCCCTTGGTGAGTAATTAAGTAAATTTGAAATTTGTTCCTAGTTACCATGATATTATTGTTACATAATTGGATATAATGGAGGATTATCTACAGTAAACAAAGCCAGGTCTGAAGTTCTGCTTCTGGACAGTTAACTATATATTGTAATCCCGCACAATTACCAAAAGTTATTTTCCTTTTTATTTTGCTGTTTTTGCTTCGGTGGCATAAAATCTATCCAATAACTGACTGCTTTCTATCCAAAAATTGTTCCAAACATCACTTTAATTTGCACTTTATTCCATAGAAAGAATGGAGCATAATATGTCTGCCCTCAGTTATGAGGGGAGATTATAACACCAAGCAATATTTACTATAACCATGATTAGCTGTATACATGTATGGTCCTGACCATGGTCCAGAGATATGTTTATAGTACACCATTGTATTTCATGGTCATTTACTGTGACCATGGCTGGCTGTATGCTTTTGACCATGGTCTGTAATTTTGTTACATTGCAGACCATGGCTTTTCATGATAGCTTACTGTTATACAGAATGACCATGTTCTAACATGGTCATACTCATCACTTTGACCTTGGTGTAACCACAGCATTTGGTGGTTTTTCAGTGTCAACCATGAAATAACATGTTCAGATATCAAAAACCATGAAATACTATGGTGACCATGGTATACATTTCTCCTGGGGGGTTATGATCCAGCATACACACCAAATTCTGGAATTGTGAAATACTGGTCAACACAGCTTGGCTTGAACTTTCAACCTTCTGATCACGAGTTAGACACACTTCCATTAGACGCTTATACCTCCAGTAAGATGTTGCTACAGATATACTTGCTGGAACTATTTGAATCCTTCAGTTTTCATAATATATTAATCATATCCTGTGGCTGAGTGGTTTAGACATCCGCCTTTTTTAGCGGGAGGTCACAGATTTGAACCCGGTAAGGGTCTGCTCTGATATGGCTGGTTGGTGAAACGCCAGCTAGTTAGATAATGGTTACTGTGTGCCTACCTGTCTGGTGCCTGGCATTAAAGGATAGGAATCGGGAAGCAAATGTGCTCAGAAAGTAGGTATCTCACAAGACAGAAATTACTGGCCCTTTAAGGAGGGGGTTACATTATAATTAATAAACACTTTTACTTTCCACATATCCTTGCACAGAATAAATACTAAGCTTAATTGTTTCGGTAACATACATGATAAAGTCATATAAAGTTTGTATGAAGAATGCGTAAAACAGTAAAACTCATTAGAACACAGGGATCATTTTTGCTGAAAATGTCCATATCTTCATATTGTATTCATATATTGCTCAGTTCCATTCTTTCCTATGAATATAATCTTTACTTAGTATTCTATTAGTACCTGACAACTTTATGTCTTTCTATGTATTATCTCTAGTCAATATTGTGGAAAACAAATGCCTCACATGGGAATCAAAATGGCAGTTTTCTTAATTTTGCTCCTAACCATAACACAAAATCCACTACCTTGGGGAATATAGCTACCATATCATATAGGAAACACTAACAGTAACTGCAAGATTGGATTTCTAAAACAATTATGAACACTGACAGTTGATTTTCAGGTTTATAATAATAGTTATTCAAATGTACTTAAACTTGTGCAGTTACAGTCACTCACTGTACTCGACTTGGCAAGTAAATACAAAATTTTCCCCAACACTAAAGGACTGTAATGTAAATGCAGCTTGCCATCATATAATCTGTAGAAGACATTGCAACCAAAAAAAAATCACAAATTACTGTGTTTATGAGGTCGAAACTCGCAACGCACATTTTTTCTTATGGACTTTATGGTATTTCTGATGACCCGGTCAAACAGACAATTTTGAAGCCAAAGAGGGTCACTGCACAGTGCCAATGAGACCCATCATACAGTTACCATTTTCCTGGCATCTAACCAGTAGTCTTTCCTGGTAACATACCAGACATTGCTACCTTCACACTGTCTGCATATTATGCTCCAGTGTATATGACAACAAACAAAATACTGTAGAATACTTACAAGAAAAGTAAAATGATCTTATAATGGGTGCAGATAGGGTTTAATTGACTGCTCAACTCAACAACTAGTCTAGAACAAACCAAAACAAGATACATTTTGAAAAAAGACGGTCCGCGCAATATAAGCAAGCAAATTAGTTGCAATCTGAAGGTTGATCGAGATTTGTTGTGCAACATAAAAAATTTGAAGGTTTGGTTTGGTAAACAATATATAGGCCTTATCAAACGGTATGTTACCTTACCGAAATCCACAATTAAGGAGAACCTAGATTCACAATTAAGGAGAACCTAGATTCACAATTAAGGAGAATCTAGATGCACAATTAAGGAGAATCTAGATGCACAATTAAGGAGAATCTAGATGCACAATTAAGGAAAACCTAGATGCACAATTAAGGAGAACCTAGATGCACAATAAAGGAGAATCTAGATGCACAATTAAGGAAAACCTAGATGCACAATTAAGGAGAACCTAGATTCACAATTAAGGAGAACCTAGATTCACAATTAAGGAGAATCTAGATGCACAATTAAGGAGAATCTAGATGCACAATTAAGGAAAACCTAGATGCACAATAAAGGAGAATCTAGATGCACAATTAAGGAAAACCTAGATGCACAATTAAGGAGAATCTAGATGCACAATTAAGGAGAACCTAGATTCACAATTAAGGAGAACCTAGATGCACAATAAAGGAGAATCTAGATGCACAATTAAGGAGAACCTAGATGCACAATAAAGGAGAACCTAGATGCACAATAAAGGAGAACCTAGATGCACAATAAAGGAGAACCTAGATGCACAATAAAGGAGAACCTAGATGCACAATAAAGGAGAATCAAGATGCACAATTAAGGAGAACCTAGATGCACAATTAAGGAGAACCTAGATGCACAATTAAGGAGAACCTAGATGCACAATTAAGGAGAATCTAGATGCACAATTAAGGAGAATCAAGATGCACAATAAAGGAGAACCTAGATGCACAATTAAGGAGAATCTAGATGCACAATTAAGGAGAATCTAGATGCACAATTAAGGAGAACCTAGATGCACAATTAAGAAGAACCTAGATGCACAATTAAGGAAAACCTAGATGCGCAATTAAGGAAAACCTAGATGCACAATAAAGGAGAACCTAGATGCACAATAAAGGAGAATCAAGATGCACAATTAAGGAGAACCTAGATGCACAATTAAGGAGAACCTAGATGCACAATAAAGGAGAATCAAGATGCACAATTAAGGAGAACCTAGATGCACAATTAAGGAAAACCTAGAGGCACAATTAAGGAGAACCTAGATGCACAATTAAGGCTATTCATAACATATATGATACCCTGGGCAAACTGACTGTAAAAATATCCTACTCATGTAATGATTAATGAGGTGAAATCCAGCCGCTTGATTGGCGGCATGACTGACACACCTCATGTGATACGAATAGCTCCTTCATTTTTGTTATCATCCATTTCATTAGTCCAGAAATGATAATGAATATTCATGCATTACGAAGTTTCGCTAGCCAATTTGCCCAGGGTATCATATATGTTATGAATAGCCTGGGTACCGAGAATGTATTAAGTCATTGAAGCCGGAACTAGTCGAAAATTTATTTACTAGTACCCTGTCGTCTTTCAAAATGCCAAATTCAATTTCAGGAAAATTACTTAAATTTAAAACCAGTATTATTTGAAACTGTTCAAATTCAATGTCACCCTCGATGTAGGTTTAATTTGACTTTAATATACCAGAGTTGTTCAAAATCAGATACACAAGATTTGATAATTTTCGTAGACGCAGACAGCAAGATCCAATTTCCCAGTTCTCAAGCATAATCAGTATTTCAATTTGCTGAATGAAATAATAATTGTCTTGAAAGTATATTATCAAGGTGATCCTGTTGAACTTTTTTGGTATCAGCATAATTATAATTAGTCTGTAATTATTAATAATTAATAATAAGCTGTATACAAAGTATGCAATAACTGGCCTGACTACTAACACAAGTAAGAGAAAACTGGAAAAGACAATGACTTGTTACTATTAACTTACTGAATTTTGTTAGCTTTAAAATATAAGGCGAAAAATCTTACATTTACGAAAAAAATAATTTCCATACTTTTTTTCAGATTCATTCAACTGATTCATCCTGGTAATTGAATAAAAACAATTTTTGAAAAATGAATTTTTATTATCAATAGTTCAATAGCTGTTCTTCCCTTTGGGGGAGATAATACATAGTTAAAAGCTTTAATACATTGTAGTAATGTTCAACTAAAAAAATCAACATCACAAAAATACAGGATTAGTCCAATCTCACTGCAATAGGACAACTCATAGATCATAAAAGAGGTTACCTAGTTCAAACGCTTTCAAATGAATTAAAGATTTAAATGTGTTAATTACAGTTAAATGTTGTCAAATATTATATATTGTCACCAGCATTTAATCTAACTTAGGTCATAAATGATAAATATCAAGAATACAGAACTACATGTAAAAAGCACAGTTTATTGTTGAATATTTGTAATGGTCTACTTAAAACAGTCTGGTTATTTATTTGTGTTTTTGTATTTTTACATGGCTTTGCTATTAGCATATCAGTATTGTGTAAACCAATCATATCTTACGTTAACCACTAAACAAAGTTATCTCTAACCGAACAACGTTTGTAACATCAAAGCGGATTTGTTAACCTTTCAATAAGGGGTACGTTACCTTACCGAAACCTACTGAATTTCGTTGAATTTACCTAAATCCATTTTGGATCTGAAGTGACCAGCAATCATAACACCTTGGCAATATTTATGTTGCACAACAATTCTTAACCTTTAAATTGCACTGACCATCTTTTTTCGTGATATTTCTTGTTTACATTGTATTTAAATGCCATTCAGACCACTAAGCCCCTACAACGCCAGGATTATTTAAAATGCAAGAATTGTTTTTCAATATTCAGTTTCCATCTTTAAAAGTCATCAAACATAAGTCTAGCAAATATTAGCTTCTGTAGCAGACAATATCAGACTGTAAAATGTATGAGTATAGTCAAATTTTATGATATATTATCTCATAAAAGCAATATCATCTCTGTCTAGGAAATATTGCAAATTCAAATGAAGGAAATTAATACAAAAGAAATTTCAATTCATGATGGTGTTCTTCTACATATAACTTTTTTTCATTCTTCATTATTATTATTATTACGCAATTTTCAATACAACTTTTTGCTATTCTAAAAGTCAGAAGATGACAACACTTTTAAGCTGCATCTTTCCATTATGTTCATATTCAAGAGAGAGACAGTACGCCACTAAACTATTACAGTCGGACCTCGCATTCAAAATTCATCGGGTCCGAAATTTTATTTCGAATTAAACATGGTTTCAAATAACCCATTTTAATTTGACATGAATAAGAAGATACACCAAGACCTGATATTTAATTAGGATGGTACCGAGTATTCGGATAGAAGGTTGTCGAATAAACGAGGTCTGACCGTATTGTTATCATGCAGGACATATAAACCATGGATTGGAAACTTCCTACCATCTACATAGATTTGTTTGAACTCTTGCGAGCAGCGAGATTTCTTCCTAGAACAATTTTGTGCTCAGTTCAGAAACATATCATATGACAATTCAGTATGTGGTACTAAAGTAATTTTTTAAGTGGGTCCCAAACATATATGTACAAATTTGACACTCAGTTTATTTGAGTAACATAATTATTTCCACATGTATCCCGTAGATTAAGGGCCTTAATGTTCCTAGAACCTTGGAATGCCTGCACTAAATAATTACAGATTTTTACAATTCAAAATTTAGAGAAATATCGATGTACAACATATGTCTCAAACCAACATTTAATGTTTCCAGAATAGAATGTACATCAACATCTCATACTGTCTGATTATTAAATTACAGTGATTTATTTGCTCCCTAGAGAATATGCTAATGCTTCAAGCAATGCCATTTACAGCAACTTTCCATCCATGCCATTAACTAGATGGAGAAAGCTGTAATCACGGAGACACTCAGACTGATAGCTGGTCAAACATACTGCGCTATTCTACACTGAAATGTTCAATGATGACGGAACTGTTTGGAATAGACTTGTGTAAATGGCATGAAATTGTCTAATCAAAGTACAGGGTAGACTGTGTCAGTGATGTATTGTCTGACAGTCTGATCTGTAATTTTATCATGGAATGAAAACAAAAGGCAAACCATTAAGATGTGAAGCCAAGAAACTTGACAGATATATCTCAGTTTTATAGATTTTCACAGCAAAATAACAGCACTGTTTGAACAATGGTGACAAACTTGGCATTATCAATACGGCAGACATATAAATGAGATGATTGTTTCATACAAAATTAATCAAGTGCTTCATCAAAAGTTCAGCTAAGACTTGCGACCATTAGTGGTAACATGAATTCATGACTGATCATCTTCTGATAAATTGTATCAATATTTATATATACAGTTGGCTCTCTTTCATTCAAATTCATCGGGTCCAAAATTTTATTTCGAATAAGACATGGTTTCGAATAGCACTTATCAATTAGACATGCATAAGAAGAAACACAGGGATCTGATATTTATTTTGGATGATTCCGATTATTCAGACAGAAGGTTGTCATATAGATGAGGTGTGACTGACTTAGTTTAAAACAGAATACAGTGTTTCAAATTATACCAAGTATACATGCCATTTTCTCATAATTATTACTTGGTATAATTTGAAAGAAAAAATCTACCTTTAAAGAAAAAACAAAGCTTTCAAATTGAAAAGTGTCCAACAATATGCAATCCTACGGTCAAACTAATGCATGCCATAGAAAACATGTCCATATCTAATGGATACATAAAACTGTGAAAGCAAAAACAGTATGCTTTTTATTTATAAATGATATGCAGATAGACCACATTCACCTAGGGCTGTCATTGATACAATACTATCCATGTATTGATGAGTTTTTTATGTTGATCAATGTTCGATTCACACAAATATCAATCTTAAGGCAAAAAAGTACAGGAGAATGGATACAGTCCAAAAATGTGCCATAATAGTTTAATTGCGACTATAGTCGGACACTTGTTAAACATTGATCTAGTGGACAGTGCATTCCAAATGTTGGCAATATATAACTGTGAAGTTAGAATTATGGATTATCTTCTTAATGGTATCTTGTTATCATAAAATTAAATAGTTGTACATTTAAATATGTAAGGCATACAAATAGGAATTAATTGTCTATTAAAGGAATTTAAAAATATGATTGATATATCATCGATATTTGTCTGTTGACGTATCAATATCATCGTTGATAAGCAAACATTTGAATCAATGACAGCCCTTAAACTCCTCCATATTAACACATTACGACATAACAAACAGATTGGATACCTTCTCTTGCACTCATCAGCATCTTTGTATGAAGCCAACAAGTATCCCATTACAGCCCCTAATGTAACCCTTCCAACACTCTCCTGTCCGGTAAATAACATAGCTGGTGGAATATTGTCCCCTGTCGTCAAACAGGAATCCTGAAATGGTTGCATACACGGATATATGAAGTTTAAAAATAGAGCTTAACAATTCATTATTATTAAAATATATATAAACATTATTTTATCTTAGAAATTTTCAAAAACAAAACTTGACCATGAAAACTGAAGAATCAATATTTTTCAAAATGCTGACTTTGCAACTCCGATATACCTCAACTTATTTATATTATATTATTAATTGCAAAGAAAGTACTTGACAATGATGAGGATTTTGAGAATATAAGTTATTACTTGTAAAATCAAGAATTTCAAATCAAGAAATTTGCATTTAAATTTGATTTTGAGAACATCCATCTATTTCATGTGTTTGTATTAGCATGAATATCTCAGAAATTTAGGAAATAAGAAATTTACTGAATTCACGGCAAACTTGTCTGCGTTGAACTGACTCCATTATATCAAATTGTTTTGCTTTCTTCCTGCCGCTAATTTATCATTACTGATCGTAGAATGTGGCAGGCCAATCATGTTCAACCATTGCAAGGGCAGAAGTTAATGATAACATTTTTAAATTCAACTCAAAAGGCAAAAAAAATATTCAATTTAAATAGAAAACTAGCTGAAACACAATAAATTAATACAAGGTCCGTGTTATTTCAAGTCACAAAGGAGCAAATTATTGATTTGAAAACCATTAAAGTGAAAACTAATGGAGAAAATTACAGGTTCCTGAGATGTGCTCATCGAGGGACAGATAATGTGCGTGTATAACAGTAACACGATGAACACACAAATATCCATCTATTCACAGTTTTGCAATTCAAAAGTTTAGAAACTGGCAGGCTAATGAAATTGCGGTCTCTAAAACTAAAACAAATGTGCTGGAGGAATATATATAACTCATGTTTACCTAAATAACGATATAGTTGAAAATATTATTTAAACAATCTTCCCACCCTATACCCAATATAATGGATAAATCGATAATGAAAGCCTTATCTAATTGGATTTAGACCTTCTATTTAAATATTTAATAATACATTATATTGCTTATATAATGTTTATAAACAAATTAATTGTTAAATTCAAACTGATCTGTCTCCATATAACACAGCGCCACTTTTAAACTAAGTTCCTTGAATCTATCTTAATTCGTTACATTTTGACAAAACCCATTACAAAAAGCCATTAGGGGTTTCCTACATGAAAAACTTAAATGAGAAATTCTGAGAAATAAACACAAATGAGTCCTGAACTGTCAAAAAAAACTAATTTTCAAAAGTGATGATTTTGCCTAAAAAAATCTAAATAATAAGATAGAAGAATCCTGTCTGCACAATTTACAGAATCATGATGTCTTCAAAGCCAAATGTTACATTCAGTTTACATTAATTGTGTGCAGGCTTAATGCCAATGTTAAGGAAAGCATAGAGGTTGAGGTGTATTGTGCCCAACTTCTGATCCGAAGGTCTCAAGTTAGAATGCTGCCATGGACATGGTTATACAGTGAATTTCACAATCCCTTAATTAGTTGCAAAACTGTTTATAAACCCTCAAGGGCAGCGGCCTATGATACTGTGATTGATATACTGCCAATATTTGGGCCAATAAACAAGATTGCGAAAAGGCAATGCCAGAAATCATGCTGATAGTTGAAATGAGTATTGATATTGTTAATTAGTGAATAACATAAACTGTATTTCTGTGAATGAAAAAAAATCACTGTTTGATATTTTTGCAATGATCTTGAATTTGCAAAACTTGCGAACATCTCCATATCCTGAACTTTACCACTTATGCCGTAAATTGTAAGAACTTGTATTACAATCTATGGAAACTAAATCCAATGATGATATGGGTATGGTAGGTTTTTCAGTGCAGCCGTACTAACATGTTTTCGCTATTTGCATATCAGTGTTGTGTAAACTAATCAAATCTTATTTTAACCATCAAGTAATACATCAGTAATTTGGTATAGGATAGAAGTGTCTATACTCTACGACAAGGCAATTTCTCTTCATCAAACAACATTTGTAACCTTGATGTGGATTGGTTAACCTTTTGATAAAGGGTACGTTACTTTTATCAAAATCCATTTTTGGATCTGGAGTGACCAACAATTGTAACATCTCGGCATATTTTTATGTTGCACAACAAATCTTAACCTTCAAGATATTTCTTGTTGGAACTGATCTGAACAAATAATGATCCCATCAGTTATTACATCTTAGATTGTGTGATGTCTTACCTGAGCAATAGAAATGTGTGATGTCTTACCTGAGCAATAGAAATGTGTGATGTCTTACCTGAGCATTAGAAATGTGTGATGTCTTACCTGAGCAATAGAAATGTGTGATGTCTTACCTGAGCAATAGAAATGTGTGATGTCTTACCTGAGCAATAGAAATGAAATGATCCACTTCTAAATCTGGAGGTGCACCTTGTAATGGGAAACACAGACGTCTGTATCTGTAATACACAAACAAAGTCAGGTAATTATTTACAGAATAAATAACATATCTTTTTTAAGACAGTATTAATATATAAATGGATAGTTCTCCAGGAAAACTGGCCTTATTGACGTTTGTAACGTTATCGGGAATTTAAAGTTAAAAGTTGACGTCATCAGTTCTACGCCATAAACGCTCTGTCTTTTAAACGATGTAAAATGAAAACGAAATAGCCTAGAGTCAAATGGTTTTCTCAATGTCTGAGGAAACAGAAAATGTGAAAACCCGAAAATCGAAACTTTGTCATTAAGCCCTGTTTACCTGGAGAGCAGTCCAACTATTTTATATATAGAGGGTTCAGTGCAAGGCTATCACAACTTCTATATAAATTCATATGAGTTAAGATAGTCTTGCCTTGAACCCTCGAAATGATGAGTTGTGCCAAGACCATCCTCGGTACCCAGGCTATTCATAACATATATGATACACTGGGAAAACTGACTGTAAAAATCTTGAATAATTAATGAGGTGAAATCCAGCTGCTTGATTGGCCGCATGATACACACCTCATGCGATACGGAAATTGCCGAGGAGTTATGGATGAATTCGCGGTTCTGAGCAATCCAGTGAGATTACGGCTTTCAAACCGTGTTAGGAAGGACATTAATAGCTCTTCACAAAGGAGATTCTTTCTTTTTTGATATCGTCCATTTCATTGGTCGAGAAATGCTTAATAATATTCATGCATATCGAAGTTCCGCTAGCCAATTTGCCCAGGGTATCATATATGTTATGAATAGCCTTGGTACCGAGGATGTGCCAAGACAAAATCTGTATTTAAGCGACAAAAAGTCTAATTTTCAGGTTTTTACATTTTCTAACAGATATATTGTTGATTTAACTTTCATTTAATAACCAAAGTAATTGAATCAGAAATCTTACTTTTCGTTTTATAGCAATTCCAATATAAAGAACAAGATGCAAAAGTAAGCAACAAAATGATGATGCTGCTTCAGAATGTACATAATTCTTAAACAAATCTTCTGCTCTTCAAATGAAAAAAAACCAGATTAAGCAATGCTTACAAATATTTCCTTGTTCATTTAATTCTATAAATCACAATTAAGCTTTGAAAACATCTTTGCAATGACAAAAATCTTAGTTTGTGACGTCAGAACACCAATTGGGAAAAGCTCTACAACATAACCAACATCGTTAATACAGGTTTTGTCATGGCAGCGTTCATAACATTTGTAACTGAGGTCTTTCCTGCTACACATTTTTCGGCACAGAACTAACTTCTATTCAACCTAAAACCAGTTGTAACCTTAACGTGAATCTGGTTAACCTTTCGATAAGGGGTACGTTACCATACTGAAATCCACTGAGTTTCGTTGAATTAACCGAAATCCATTTTGGATCTGGAGCAACAAGTTGAATGGTAATATCTCAGCAATTTTTTTATGTTGCTTTACAAATCTTAACCTTCAAATTGCGCAAACCATCTTTTTTCAAGATATTTCTTGCTTTGCTTCCATCGCTAAGATTCCAGGGAAACTTAAGTATCAATAAAAGTATGGTTTTAAAGTCTTATAATAGCAATTGTGCAGACCCGAGATTGAGCGTGTTCTGTCTGCATCCGTTAGAAATAAATGACCATTTAGCGATATAGTGTGAGGTTAGCTAGCTGTTAAATCGATTTAGACCCCCAGTATTTTTACTGACAGTTCCGAGACTGTAATTCGCTGTATGGTTATTATTTCTTTTTGTGTTTTGAATATATGTTGTATTTCCCTTTCCCCTGTGCAATTAATTCACTTTATATAGTGTTCAGGTTATATTTTGCCCAGCTGCTTGACTTGTCCTGTGATCTTTGCCATCCATTAATCCCCCTTCACTGTTTGTCCTCTTTGATTCTCCTAGTTATTCCTTATGGTCTGCCATTCCTTGAGCCTCTGTTCCCTTACGTATGTACCCTTTAACCTCCTCAAGTGCCTAATGTTTTATGGATTGTTGTTTTCCCGGAGGTCAGAGTGGGTAGGCACTGTCTTATGTATGTATTGAAATGTGTCGATTGAAACAGACGAAGTTTAATTCAGAGAATATATCGAAGTATCCATATATAGCTATGACAATGATTTTTTATTAATCATTTATACAAACCCTGATCTGTACATTTGTTTTTCACACATTATGCTGACATGATGTAGCAATCTCCGAGATGTTATTTTATTGTGAATTCAATTACACTGATTGCAACCACTATAACATTGACGTATTCTCAAGATTCTTGATTATTTTCAAAATTCTAAAACAGTCATAAACAATCAATTTTGTTATTCAAAATTGAATATTTTCCTATGAATTCATAAATATTTTGTGAACAGAAATCATTCAACACTCGTATTCACAAACATTTTAAGACTGAAACTTTTAATTTGCAAAAGTTTAAATTTACCAGCGTTTCGTTTTCATCATATCTAAACAGATGAAATTGTGTGTGAATGTTTCTTATTACTCACTTTACACGTTTGCCAAGTTTTATCAAAATTTATTCCGTAATAACAGTCAAGGAGGAAAATGAACATGCACCATTTTAAAGTCTAAGTCTGAGATTCTGCCTTAAAATGTTTGTAAATACGACCCCTTATAATTCTCACCGACTAATTATCAGTTTTTATATCGTACATAATGCCACAGATGCATTATAACTCTCATGTAACATTTTCTATGGTTCACTTGGGAACAGAACAAATGATGTAACATCATATTAATTGACATACAAGTACAGACTCTCCAGCAGTATATACCAGAAACTAGGAGAAAATTAGGAATGAAAGTCACAGAAAAATAGGATAAATATATTAAAGTAGGAAAAATATAGGAAGTCAATGATAAAAAGTTGAAGTTATTGAAAGGAAATATTTAACCTTTGCAGCTTTTTTCAATTTGATTACAATTATAATCAAAGGCAATTGGGTCATTTAAATGACAGGTTATTTGTTTAACAGTCACGTGTATGTATCACTGAAGCATAGGCCAACCTTTACAGTGTATGTATCACTGAAGCATAGGCCAACCTTTACAGTGTATGTATCACTGAAGCATAGGCCAACCTTTACAGTGTATGTATCACTGAAGCATAGGCCAACCTTTACAGTGTATGTATCACTGAAGCATAGGCCAACCTTTACAGTGTATGTATCACTGAAGCATAGGCCAACCTTTACAGTGTATGTATCACTGAAGCATAGGCCAACCTTTACAGTCATCGGTTGAAAATGCTTCAGTAATACCAGATCACTAGATCACACTTTCATCAAAGAAGCCTGTCAACTAAAACAACCTTTTGACTTCTACTGCAAGAAAATTCCTTAAACACATTTAACAACTTCTAGACATTATCCAACATACCACTCCGCTGATGAAAAAGTAGGAATACTTAGGTGCTTTTTTCGACAACTAGGAAAAGTTACTAAGGAGCACTTTAAAGGTAAAATCAGAAAACTAGGAAAAACTAGGAACAATGGAGAGCCTGCATACAAGGATAACAGATTCTGTTGTACAGACAGAAGTTATTTGCATTGATGATATAGATCAAATATTACATTAATCATGTTCATAAATTACTGAATGCATTAAACTCATTTTTTTCAGGAAATAATAAAGGGCCAAAGGTTCACCTTCAGGAAACCACTCATACACCTTCAAGAAACCTCTCATACACCTTCAGGAAACCACTCATACACCTTCAGGAAACCACTCATACACCTTCAGGAAACCTCTCATACACCTTCAGGAAACCACTCATACACCTTCAGGAAACCACTCATACACCTTCAGGAAACCACTCATACACCTTCAGGAAACCATTCATACACCTTCAGGAAACCACTCATACACCTTCAGGAAACCACTCATACACCTTCAGGAAAACAATCATACACCTTCAGGAAACCACTCATACACCTTCAGGAAACCACTCATACACCTTCAGGAAACCACTCATACACCTTCAGGAAACCACTCATACACCTTCAGGAAACCACTCATACACCTTCAGGAAACCACTCATACACCTTCAGGAAACCACTCATACACCTTCAGGAAACCACTCATACACCTTCAGGAAACCACTCATACACCTTCAGGAAACCACTCATACACCTTCAAGAAAACAATCATACACCTTCAGGAAACCACTCATACACCTTCAGGAAACCACTCATACACCTTCAGGAAACCACTCATACACCTTCAGGAAACCACTCATACACCTTCAGGAAACCTCTCATACACCTTCAGGAAACCACTCATACACCTTCAGGAAACCACTCATACACCTTCAGGAAACCACTCATTCAGGAAACCACTCATACACCTTCAGGAAACCACTCATACACCTTCAGGAAACCACTCATACACCTTCAGGAAACCACTCATACACCTTCAGGAAACCACTCATACACCTTCAGGAAACCTCTCATACACCTTCAGGAAACCACTCATACACCTTCAGGAAACCACTCATATGACCAGTTATATGATATTACACTCCAAATGAAATGTTATTTCAAATGAAACATTTTGCTCTCCTTATGAACATTATTAAAAGCTTTTCCTGTGAGACACACACACTGTATGTTTGAATGTACATGCAGTTTGATCCGATAAAAACCAGACAGAGTTGTGATGGTACAAATTAAGCAAAATTTCAACCAATATGTACAAACATAAGATACAAGCTGTGTGATCCACAACACAGTAACACTGCAATTGGATTAAATATTTTCTACCAGACAAAACCAATAATACAAAGATTAGAACAGACTGTCTAAAACAATTCAATCATTTTTAAATACAAAAAAGAAAGAGAAATTATACAATACTATAACAGTCTGGTTATATAATCAGGCATTGTACAATCAGAATGATAAAAAAGGCAATGATATATTCATGCATCACAATGACCTTGACATCACAATGACCTTGGCATCACAATGACCTTGACATACAACTATATTGTGTGCTTCCAATGTATATATAAGTGTAATAAGTGTAATAAGGTACACTAAGTCCAAACCAATGAATGTCTGACGCAATTTCTTTTAGATGTCGTTATAGAAATTTTATCATCAAAACATCAAATTTCCTAAATCACGACATTATAATAAGAAATCCGGACAGGCATGAATAAAAAAAATCATTAAAACACTTATAATGCAATTATGGCAGGAAAAAGGAATAAAACACAAATATTTAAGACATTATCAAGTCAATTAATAATTATTCTCACAACAAGTAAATTATAATTCAAACTCAGTTAAAAGCTTTTCGACAAGATAATATTTCATAACTGACATCAAAGTAATGAATGTTTGGTTCAACTTCCAACTGAAGGCATAATGATTTAATGTTCAATTCATGTAGTTGTATAATATCATACCTCTTCAGTGGAATTTCTTGAATTATTCATGTATTATTTTATATCAAAATATATATAATTGTAATATCAGTGAATCCATGTTTTCAATTGGCTGAAATTTAATTCAATGAATTTATATTTGACACATGGCTTCCATGACCTATTGTAGTTATAATCCATGTTTTACATGCATTATTCTGTGTTCCGTACCTATTATATTGGGAAGTTGTCGAGTGGAGAGTTTCTTATTTGCACTGTTCATTTTATTCGTAAGATAAGTGTTATGTTGGATACACAGGAGATTGTCATGAGGTCTCTCCCTTTATCCCCTCTAGAATTCTCTCCCTTTATCCCTTCTAGAGTTCTCTCCCTTTATCACCTCTAGAATTCTCTCCCTTTATCCCTTCTAGAGTTATCTCCCTTTATCACCTCTAGAATTCTCTCCCTTTATCCCTTCTAGAGTTCTCTCCCTTTATCACCTCTAGAATTCTCTCCCTTTATCCCTTCTAGAGTTCTCTCCCTTTATCCCTTCTAGAGTTCTCTCCCTTTATCCCTTCTAGAGTTCTCTACCTTTATCCCTTCTAGAGTTCTCTCCCTTTATCCCTTCTAGAGCTCTCTCCCTTTATCCCTTCTAGAGTTCTCTCCCTTTATCACCTCTAGAGTTCTCTCCCTTTATCCCTTGTTCTAATACATGTATATGTAGTACTATACAAAGGGAGATAACTCATGACAAACCCCTGTGGTTGGATACACCTTTAAATCAGGATTTAACACTCTAATACAGAAATTATATATTGCCAAGAGCATAATGGTATAATGCGGAATACGGACAAAATCCCCTCCGGACAAAATCCCCTTAGCTCGTTTTGCACAAGTTCAATGTGGTTTAAAACAACAATAATGTTTCAACATTTATTTAACATGGACAGTACAACCAAGAAATATCAAAATTTACAATTTGATGCATGTCATTACTATAATTTATTATTGTAACAAATATCATCTAACATTCAAAAAATATCAGAGGGGGTTTAAATGTCGGCCTTGTTAAATTCATAAAGGGTGTTTTGTCCTAATTGTAAAATTCATGAAGGGGGTTTTGTCCGCCTTGTAAAATTCACTAAGGGAATTTTGTCCACCTTGTAGAATTCACATAAAATTCACGAAGGCAATTTTGTCCACCGTGTAAAATTCATGAAGGGGATTTTGTCTTACACTCGGCTAACACTCGGTATAATGTTGGTATGATAGATTTTTGTCCTGTTGTCAGCTATCTGAAAGTGCTAAAGCTTAGAATGGGGCGATAGTTTATACTGATCACCATTGTCTGTCAGATTGTCAGTAACTTGTTATCAAAGTGAGAGATGTGCGATCATGTTACTATGACATTTCAAAGAACAATGTCGACTACATCGCATATATTGAATTATAGGCTATTCTGGGAACCTCACAAACAATTTCTCTTGTAATTGAATTTTGGCATTTTTCTTATTACAAGTAGGATAATAGCATAATTTTGTATAATCACAAACATTCCAGTAGCCCAAATTATACGCAAATAATAGTCAGCTTTCCCTTTACAACAATACAGTCAACTCTCGTTATATTGACATTCATGACAACAGTATATTCATTTAACACACAATTTCGGTGCGAATGACTCTGCTTATTCGGTAATTGATCAAATTTAATATAACATCATATTCAATGCAATGATGTAAATCAAAGGAACAAACAAGGTCGTTATAACGAGAGTTGACTGTACTTGGAAAATGGAGCATTTAGTTCCCATACTCTGGTAGTGGAGAAATGCCAACAAATATGTATATAGAGGAATCTGATGATAAAGTAATTAGCTATAAATATTAACACTTGAATCGGACATATCTGACATTTCATAATGATGTTTATAATTATCTGATTGGTGACAATATAAACTAATTAGTTACAATTACTGCACAATTTTACTTCTGATTGTGGAGTAATTTCAGTATTACATTGATCAAGGCTTTAATGTTTAAGGTTACTTAGCAACCACTTGTTTACCTTTTTACAATGTCTGGATGTAATTCTGTGCTTATACTAAATATTGATTTCTAGTTCATACAGTGATATTTTTTTTTTTTGCTCATGGAAGGAGCAGTTATTGTATATTTTAGTGTTGTCAGAACATTACAGAAGTGAAATTTTACAGAATAAAAAACAAACAAAATGGGTTTCAAAATTCTTATTATGCATGAATTGCCAATGACATTATGTTACTTATATATGTCATTGTCCTTAAACCTGTGCGTGTTGATAATAATTGATCCCTTAAAGTCTGCAAGATTATTTACTTTATAAACATCATTTATTAGTCAGCACCCCAGGAGGTTAGGGATCAGTTATTAAGGTAGATGAACATTAATTTTGTTTTATGTAAAGAAGAGCGCTGTTACAAAAAGAAAGGTTTAGTGATCGTGTCATACAACTATTTTAGTAATGTTGGTAATAATTTCAAGGACTTCATGTATAACGTTGCGATTTGTTTCTACTCTGTTTATAAGCAGCATGTATAGCTCAGTCAGTAGAGAAGAGGACTCTGGTAATCTAGCAGTATTATCTTAAGGTATTATCTAATTACTAATCATCAATGCATAACCAATAAATGAGTCTCTAAGATGAACTTCCAAGTCAAAACTGAACTATACAATGTTGTTGATACATTGACAATTACTAAGTATGCAATAAATACACCAAACATGACACAAATGATCAAGTTCAGAGTTCTAACTAGTCACATTTAAGATCCTTAAACTCCCTAACTTAATTGACATCAACACCGTGTGGAACTTAAAGCAGACAAATCTTCCATTGAAGTATTAAAAGAGCTAAGTAACATCTGAATAATTAATCCAAGTTATTTCATTGGCAGGAACTTACTTCAAATTAATTACATGGCCAGCTGTTTAGACAATTGACATGATCATCAATTCAATTAGAGAACATCCCTCACTGGTTTGAGTGCCTGTTACAGACACAACATGAAGCAACAGCAGAAACTTTCAATTAAATTGTGTCTGTTGAAAAGTGTCTCATTTCAAATAGCGAAATAACATTTGCAAGTTTTAATCAGGAATAAAAATGGAATTTATAAAATCAAGTTTGGAACTAGCGTCTGGCATGTGTACATCAACTGATGCTTCGTTGTTACACGATGAGAGTTTAAATGAACAAAATAATTTCTATTATTTAAATGTCCAAGGCTCATCGGTAGGTTAATTAACATCTGGTTCAACAAATTACAACTTAAAATCGATCTATCTCAAACACAAAACTGTCTCTCCGCTTCCACAACATGGTTCATATATTAATTAATGAGTCGGCCATATTTGGATACAACTGACTATACTTTTACATACAGAATGGTCCATTCAGATATGATATCATACTATGCTAATCTATCTGCATTCAGTGAACTTGACAGATGACCATAACCACAATCTGTTCCCTTACTAAATATAGAGACTACTGTCTATAACTAAAATAATGGTAAACAAGACGAGAAACTCTTTAATATACTATTCTTGTACAGAAATCATCTTGTAATTCAGAAAAAAAAACATACTAGTAATAGGGTCTGCAGACATTCAAAAATGATAAATTTGTTAAGCATCTAACAGGGCTCTAGATTTGTTTTTGAAGACACTTGTCCCGGACCATTGGAAATGTTAAATTTGACTTGTCCGTCATATGAAGCTAGTTGTCTCAGAATATCGGTCTATTTAGTAACAAATAAACATACACAATGATAGCTCTACAATCTAAAATTAATAATCACATGTATATGTGTTTGTGGGATTTGAAGGTTTGACTTACAACTGAATAATTGCTGATGTTGGTTAGCTTTAAAAACAGGCTTGACCAGGACTAACCTCAACTCAAATGTTGGTAGCCCGATTCAGCATTAGACTAGTCTGGGACGTCGGGCTAGTGTTTTTCTAGAGCCCTGCTTCTAGCTTCCAAAAACATGAAAAGTACCATATACTTGTATCCTCGAAACCTTACTTATTGTAACCTTCACTATTATCTATCATAGACATCTTTCTGCAATCTTTACGTTTAAATTGAACTTTGCAGCTGGCCAATGTTATCTTAAACATCAGTGATAAAACATCCATATATTGCAGTTTAAGCTGCCGTATACCATGGCACTCTTCTTGACACCTACACATCCCTCTATCCCTCCTTAATGGTTCAGTTGTAATTTAGTTTCCAAAAGAAGTAAATGAACTATACAGCAGAACATCCAAAAAACTCCAATCAGAAAGCCAGAACAATCAACTCTCGTTATACTGACATTTGTTACAATCAGAAAGCCAGTACAGTCAACTCTCGTTATACTGACATTTGTAACAATCAGAAAGCCAGTACAGTCAACTCTCGTTATACTGACACTTGTTACAATCAGAAGCCAGTACAGTCAACTCTCGTTATACTGACACTCTTTACAATCAGAAGCCAGTACAGTCAACTCTCGTTATACTGACACTCATTACAATCAGAAGCCAGTACAGTCCATTCTCGTTATACTGACACTCTTTACAATCAGAAAGCCAGTACAGTCCATTCTCGTTATACTGACACTCATTACAATCAGAAGCCAGTACAGTCAACTCTCGTTATACTGACACTCATTACAATCAGAAGCCAGTACAGTCAACTCTCATTATACTGACACTCATTACAATCAGAAGCCAGTACAGTCAACTCTCGTTATACTGACACTCATTACAATCAGAAGCCAGTACAGTCAACTCTCCTTATACTGACACACGTTACAATCAGAAAGCCAGTACAGTCAACTCTCGTTATAATGACACTGACGTTACAATCAGAAGCCAGTAAGTCAACTCTCCTTATACTGACACACGTTACAATCAGAAAGCCAGTACAGTCAACTCTGGTTATAATGACACTGATGTTACAATCAGAAAGCCAGTACAGTCAACTCTGGTTATAATGACACTGATGTTACAATCAGAAAGCCAGTACAGTCAACTCTGGTTATAATGACACTGATGTTACAATCAGAAAGCCAGTACAGTCAACTCTCGTTATACTGACACTTGTTACAATCAGAAGCCAGTACAGTCAACTCTTGTTATACTGACATTTGTCACAATCAGAAGCCAGTACAGTCAACTCTCGTTATACTGACATTTGTCACAATCAGAAGCCAGTACAGTCAACTCTCGTTATAATGACACTGACGTTACTATCAGAAGCCAGTACAGTCAACTCTTGTTATACTGACATTTGTCACAATCAGAAGCCAGTACAGTCAACTCTCGTTATACTGACATTTGTTACAATCAGAAGGCCAGTACAGTCAACTCTCGTTATAATGACACTTGTTAGATCAGAAGCCAGTACAGTCAACTCTCGTTATACTGACATTTGTTACAATCAGAAGCCAGTACAGTCCACTCTTGTTATACTGACACTCGTTACAATCAGAAGCCAGTACAGTCAACTCTCGTTATACTGACACTGATGTTACAATCAGAAGCCAGTACAGTCAACTGTCGTTATACTGACATTTGTTACAATCAGAAGCTAGTACAGTCAACTCTCGTTATAATGACACTGACGTTACAATCAGAAGCCAGTACAGTCAACTCTTGTTATACTGACATTTGTCACAATCAGAAGCCAGTACAGTCAACTCTCGTTATACTGACATTTGTCACAATCAGAAGCCAGTACAGTCAACTCTCGTTATAATGACACTGACGTTACTATCAGAAGCCAGTACAGTCAACTCTTGTTATACTGACATTTGTCACAATCAGAAGCCAGTACAGTCAACTCTCGTTATACTGACATTTGTTACAATCAGAAGGCCAGTACAGTCAACTCTCGTTATAATGACACTTGTTAGATCAGAAGCCAGTACAGTCAACTCTCGTTATACTGACATTTGTTACAATCAGAAGCCAGTACAGTCCACTCTTGTTATACTGACACTCGTTACAATCAGAAGCCAGTACAGTCCACTCTCGTTATACTGACACTCATTACAATCAGAAGCCAGTACAGTCCATTCTCGTTATACTGACACTCGTTACAATCAGAAGCCAGTACAGTCCATTCTCGTTATACTGACACTCGTTACAATCAGAAGCCAGTACAGTCCATTCTCGTTATACTGACACTCGTTACAATCAGAAGCCAGTACAGTCCACTCTCGTTATACTGACACTCATTACAATCAGAAGCTAGTACAGTCAACTCTCGTTATAATGACACTGACGTTACAATCAGAAGCCAGTACAGTCAACTCTTGTTATACTGACATTTGTCACAATCAGAAGCCAGTACAGTCAACTCTCGTTATACTGACATTTGTCACAATCAGAAGCCAGTACAGTCAACTCTCGTTATAATGACACTGACGTTACTATCAGAAGCCAGTACAGTCAACTCTTGTTATACTGACATTTGTCACAATCAGAAGCCAGTACAGTCAACTCTCGTTATACTGACATTTGTTACAATCAGAAGGCCAGTACAGTCAACTCTCGTTATAATGACACTTGTTAGATCAGAAGCCAGTACAGTCAACTCTCGTTATACTGACATTTGTTACAATCAGAAGCCAGTACAGTCCACTCTTGTTATACTGACACTCGTTACAATCAGAAGCCATTACAGTCAACTCTCGTTATACTGACACTCATTACAATCAGAAGCCAGTACAGTCCATTCTCGTTATACTGACACTCGTTACAATCAGAAGCCAGTACAGTCCATTCTCGTTATACTGACACTCGTTACAATCAGAAGCCAGTACAGTCCATTCTCGTTATACTGACACTCGTTACAATCAGAAGCCAGTACAGTCCACTCTCGTTATACTGACATTTGTCACAATCAGAAGCCAGTACAGTCAACTCTCGTTATACTGACATTTGTTACAATCAGAAGGCCAGTACAGTCAACTCTCGTTATAATGACACTTGTTAGATCAGAAGCCAGTACAGTCAACTCTCGTTATACTGACATTTGTTACAATCAGAAGCCAGTACAGTCCACTCTTGTTATACTGACACTCGTTACAATCAGAAGCCAGTACAGTCAACTCTCGTTATACTGACACTGATGTTACAATCAGAAGCCAGTACAGTCAACTGTCGTTTTACTGACATTTGTTACAATCAGAAGCTAGTACAGTCAACTCTCGTTATAATGACACTGACGTTACAATCAGAAGCCAGTACAGTCAACTCTTGTTATACTGACATTTGTCACAATCAGAAGCCAGTACAGTCAACTCTCGTTATACTGACATTTGTCACAATCAGAAGCCAGTACAGTCAACTCTCGTTATAATGACACTGACGTTACTATCAGAAGCCAGTACAGTCAACTCTTGTTATACTGACATTTGTCACAATCAGAAGCCAGTACAGTCAACTCTCGTTATACTGACATTTGTTACAATCAGAAGGCCAGTACAGTCAACTCTCGTTATAATGACACTTGTTAGATCAGAAGCCAGTACAGTCAACTCTCGTTATACTGACATTTGTTACAATCAGAAGCCAGTACAGTCCACTCTTGTTATACTGACACTCGTTACAATCAGAAGCCAGTACAGTCCACTCTCGTTATACTGACACTCATTACAATCAGAAGCCAGTACAGTCCATTCTCGTTATACTGACACTCGTTACAATCAGAAGCCAGTACAGTCCATTCTCGTTATACTGACACTCGTTACAATCAGAAGCCAGTACAGTCCATTCTCGTTATACTGACACTCGTTACAATCAGAAGCCAGTACAGTCCACTCTCGTTATACTGACACTCATTACAATCAGAAGCTAGTACAGTCAACTCTCGTTATAATGACACTGACGTTACAATCAGAAGCCAGTACAGTCAACTCTTGTTATACTGACATTTGTCACAATCAGAAGCCAGTACAGTCAACTCTCGTTATACTGACATTTGTCACAATCAGAAGCCAGTACAGTCAACTCTCGTTATAATGACACTGACGTTACTATCAGAAGCCAGTACAGTCAACTCTTGTTATACTGACATTTGTCACAATCAGAAGCCAGTACAGTCAACTCTCGTTATACTGACATTTGTTACAATCAGAAGGCCAGTACAGTCAACTCTCGTTATAATGACACTTGTTAGATCAGAAGCCAGTACAGTCAACTCTCGTTATACTGACATTTGTTACAATCAGAAGCCAGTACAGTCCACTCTTGTTATACTGACACTCGTTACAATCAGAAGCCATTACAGTCAACTCTCGTTATACTGACACTCATTACAATCAGAAGCCAGTACAGTCCATTCTCGTTATACTGACACTCGTTACAATCAGAAGCCAGTACAGTCCATTCTCGTTATACTGACACTCGTTACAATCAGAAGCCAGTACAGTCCATTCTCGTTATACTGACACTCGTTACAATCAGAAGCCAGTACAGTCCACTCTCGTTATACTGACACTCATTACAATCAGAAGCCAGCACAGTCCACTCTCGTTATACTGACACTCGTTACAATCAGAAGCCAGTACAGTCCACTCTCGTTATACTGACACTCGTTACAACAGGATATTCAGTTAACACTACAAATTTCAGTGGGAACGAATCTGCTTATTCGGTAATTGATCAAATTCAAACAATGTAAATCCAAGGAACAAACATGGTCGTGATACAATGTACTGAGAGTTGACTGTAACTTGAAGTGAGAAGACTTATTGTGTTTTCCATTCAATATATGAATGGACTGGATAAAAGTACCTACAACAAATATCAAAGAATATGATGAAAGGGTAACACAAATCAGCCAATGGCAAACTTAACTTACAAAATATTTGAAAGTCCAGATGTCCTAGTGATAATACTTAATGATGTGTTTTATAGCATTACATCAAGTTTACCAAAATGACTGGTAAACACATCTAAAGATCCTACTTGTTAGGAATATCAATTAATCAATTTTTGGCATTTAAATAACTGTACATCATTGTAACATTTTGTACATAACATGACGTTTAAACACACATTTAACAATGTTTAATGTACGTATGCTATTGTTGCATAGATACTGAATTATAAAAAAATACCGCATTAAAAAATTAAAGATGTATGTGGCTCTGATCTGAACATAAAATGTTTGAATTGGCTTCATCCAGTATTGTTGTTACATTGGCTAAAACATCTCTAATAAGAGCCAATGTACATGTATAACCGATTGAAAATATCTTTTTTTACCATATTAATAACAGACAAAACTTGTAAAAACTTTATGATGTACAAACATCTTTCTTCATCAAATACGGATCAATGCATTATGAGCTCATTCTTTGTTAATGCATATTTATTGATGTTTTAACTATAGGAAATATATTTTTAATGTTTGTTTAGGTAAACAAATGAACAAAAAATTAGCATAATATTACTTTAAAGGTTTTCCATCACCCTAAAATATTGCAAAATGTAGACAAAACTTCTAACACAAAGCCGCATCAACACTTTTTCAGTGGAAGCAAAACTGCCAATTGTCAGTACACTTACAGTCTTCTGAAGGTCACATGACCACATTTACTGTTACAGAAGTCAAAGACATCCATCAATAAACAGTGTACTGTCTGCACCAAGTGTGATATGACAGAACAAGGGAGCTCCAACGCGCAACAATAACATTATTCTAAGTAACATTGATACATTATAACAAAATCAAGGCTTTACCAGACACAGCAATGGAAGAAGTTGTGAAAATATTGAGCTTTAAGCAATGATTGTTTATGTATATATCCTACAGATGTCAACAAATGGCAAATTTGGTATTCGATTTTTCCGGACAAATATTCGAACCATTAAAAATGACATTAACTATTTGTTTATCAATACTAATTTTTCTTGCATATGTACATAGTCTGTGCTTGCTTGAACAACTTTGTAACCGACAAAAAGAAAAGTATAGTGTTGCTTATTTCAATTTCATTCAATGTAATTGAAAGCAAAATTGAAATGTCTAGTTGATGTAATTGACTTTTGTTGAGCTATAAATGTGCTGAGAACTACATCTAAAGATTTCAATCATATTAAATTTTTACCTGAAGACATTTTAATTCATCGTTTTTCAAGTTGCAAATGTGGCATGACATGGGTGTTAAAGTTTCTCTTTTGGCCGCCTAATATACAACTTGACATACAACCTGTAGGCAACATGCCATTCAATGATGACCAGATCACAATATCATACATATACAGTGTACTCTCTTTTATATTTTTTTCAATATTTGAATGCCTGTATCAATTTCTGACAATTCAGACATATGAACAAATAATAGAATGTTCGAATATTCGTTGACAATAAAAGTCGCAAACAATGAGCAATTGAAGGCCACAGCAATGTGGTAATAATACCAGCCTGTCAAATACATGCATGTTCAAATTGTGGTCTTGGAACCTAAATTACTCTAACAATAACTGAAACCAGTCGTCTTACCTTAATTTTGGATTTGAGAATGCCAGTCTGGAATAGACTTCTTCCGATACCAGTAGATTGTCTTCAAACTGCACAGGTAACACGTGTGGCTCTCCAGACAATGTTTTTATATCATTGTAAAAGGAGAACTTGTTTGCATCATTCATGGTTGCTAAGGCGATGACCTGTTGAAAGACAAGATTACAATATATACTGAAATGATTACTAAATACAGGGAGAACTTTGGATCTACATTATGAGACTATCATCATAGACAGCTTAATGTTTTAGTATGGACGTAAAGATGCATCATTTTTGGTTAATATGTTAACAATATACATATTGATTGGACAATTAAATATTTAAGCAGGCCACTTGTTTTTGTTTCCACCTCTTGATAAGATAATTGAAATAAAACTTCACTTCAAGACAATCTCAAAATTTTTACCATCTCTGACATTAATAGATAAAATATGTATTTCTATAGAGCAATTTTTAATTTTCAGCAGTTTTTAACTTTTTTTTATATTTTATTTTTGATAATAAGATCAGAACATAACGGCTATATTATAAGGGCAACTTCTTCAGAACCAATGCTGGTCTCATTAACGAGGTATCACTGTACTTGATAAGAAAACTGTTAACAAATATGTGGCAGTCTCTGAGAATTTTGGCCCAAATGCACTGAGTCTGGTTTCTGAGTTAAACGCAATAAAGATGACGTCATGTTTCACATTATGATGTCATGTTTTCACACTAATTGCAACAGTTGAAATATTTCAGTAAATGATTTATGATTCAAGAGCGAGCAGAAACAAAACAATTATCGCTAAATATTGAGACTGCTCTTTTCTTTAGGAAAATAAAAATATACATTTATTTGTAAAATATTATTGTATCTGAAAACAAATTTATTGTAATAAATTTTATAATTCAGAATTTTTTTGTAGAATTAGTCTTGATGACCATATTAAAAGTGCTGTAATTCCCTAAAAAATGTCGTTTTGCAATAAATTTTGTTTTGTAGTGACCTACATAATTTTATCACATAACTTGCACTCCAGGAGTGGCATAAAGCAGTGACATAATTATCATATGTAACTAGTTACATAAAAAGCTGAATCACAGCACTATTTAAAGTCTATTTAAAGATTGAAAACAATCTATTTATGGTGTTATGTGATAAATAGAATCTTACATTCGTGCTTATTGATATTGTTTTTATGAAACTCGTTGAGCCTCGCGTCATATTCAGTCGACTCGTTTCATAAAAACAATATCAAATAAGCACTCATGTAAGATCCTCTATATATCCTATTCCAGCCACGGACGTCACATCTCTATACTGTCCCTGTTACGAAGACGCGTGTAAAAGTCGGAGTAAAGAGACACGTATGCAAGGCTACATATATCCCTGCATTCAGCAATGTTAATAATTCAATTTCTCCCAGATATGTGATGTGGGCCAAAAATCTCAGAGACTGCCGCATTATAAGCCTGAATATTCATGATATGGAAAGGAGATAAAAATTAATAACGTCATAATTAATGACTAGGTTAGCATGATTGAATTTTACATTTAACGGTTTCCAATGTATTCCATTACTCTCAGTCTATAGAGCATTTAAGTTCATTTGCTAAAAAAAAACTCAAGATTTTAACCAGATGCCAACTTATCTAATGAAAATGTGTATGTGCAAAACATTTATACTCCAAATTGAAATTGGAATAACTTAAGAATATTTTCACCCTTCAACAAAAACCAGACTATTCACGATACAGAGAGAATGAAGTGGTTTGGAAATTGAGAATTCTGTGCAAGTTCTTCATTTTGATTGCAGATAACAAAAATTGAGACAAATTTCAGTTTTTACATGATAATCCATGATTGGAATGATTAAACAGATTCCAGTATCCATTTGTATCCAACACAAGGCCTGGAGAGTCATGTCAATGTTGAAATCTTTTCCATACAGTTTAATTAGTCTTTTCCCAAGAGATTAAAAAAAACGAAGTAACTGGGATGCTGAGAAAATTATAAATTTTCCCTAGAAATATGAAACTAGGGTTTCTCGGAACAGAAACATCCACATAAAAACGTTATTACGGACAGACCATTTTATTCTTTAAATGTTACATATTAGAGCTGGCCCCGTGTGAGAAGTTGCTTAGCAACATATTTGATATTATATGGTTTTGTTGGACTTTAACTCCATTTTTCAACAGTTTTTATGTGACCAACCTGTAGAAACCTATTTCTCCACATACAACTGATAATTTGCCACATGAATCAGAGGTGGAGGACACGACTTTGTACGACTCTTCACTTAAATCATCTCAGAGAATATACGCCTAACACGGAATTCAAACCAATGACCTCCAGCATTGGCAGACGAGTACTCTGCTGACTGAACTAACTGAGTGCGCTCAACATATTGGAAGAATTAGCATGATTTCTTTTTATATGACATCAGTTGCTAAGTCAGACTCTTTGTACCAGTGAATATCTCTTAAATACAAAAAAATCTGTCATTCAAATTGGAGGAAGAGATTTCCGCTGTTGTATACACATTCTGATGAAATTCCCTCTTTAAGAATATCTGAGAACATGAGGGAAACAGTGAGTTAACCAATACAAGCAATAACATGCTCCTCTGACACCAAGTGCATGTAACAAAAACAATACAGGGAATGAAGAAAATATGGAAATGGATTCATGTTTTGTGATGCATTTTTCATTAAAAACACACTGAATGCGGATGGTAACATTAAAATGGAAATGAATGACAAATTGTGTATTACTGAGAACAACATAGCTGGTGAACAGAACAGTGCCAAGATACAAGATACAAGACCTAACCACTATCACTACAATCAAACATGAATGATGCTTACCTCCCGTCTTATGTTGGATTCAAACAAGTCTGCTTCTTTCATAACTTTGCCTGTTACGATACACGTCCTCAAATCATAACCAGTCTTAATTGTATATGGTATGAAATTCTCTGCTATGTTCACAAACAATACAGGCTCCTCTCGCATGTTGAACATCAATATTTCCTGATAAAAGGCAATAAAAAACATTTTCAATCTTTTTTGTTCGGTAATAATAGACGGTTCCAGCTGTAATCAATGTTTTACTGGTACTTAAACATAACTTAGTCACAATAGGCCAGCAATAAAGACCCAAATGTTTTTAATTTTGAAATACCTGAACCAGTTTAGTACCAAATAATGAAAGGCTCAAAGGCAATCATAAAACAAGTTGTTTTTTCATATAAATGAAATAATATTGAAATAAAGAAGAGTATTTTTTTGAACCGAAATGTTGTTTGGTTTAGACTCAATTCCTGAAGTGAAATTTCTCAGAATCTGGTGTTGTTTGATATTGATTATTAGTGTCATGCTCTCTATTAGTTATTCTGACAAAGTAAATCCCTTTTTGTAACACTTTCATGCATTCACTTTTACAATTTGAAGATCTGACATCATTCAACCACCTACCGGATACCCTTCTTTTTCAACATCTTTGACAATTGACGCTAATTCCTCGGGAGTAGGTTGGCCACACCAGTACACAGGAGCCCAGTTCTTGGCTTGGTATAACTGTATAGGCTTTGGTGTCTCTCCATCCAGTAGAAAGTGATCACGTATCAGGAAGTATTCCCCCTAAAAAGGCAAACATACACACTAAGTTAATATTGAAATATTTAAATTACCATATTTGGCTTTTGATTGCAACTCATGTCAGAAATGATGTTTTCCATATTTTCATTATGTCCCTTTAAACAATTACCAATGCATATGCAAATAATCTGGCCATGGACAAGTAGTTACAGACAATTTCAAAAGCGCGGCAATGTAATCAAACCATCTGAATATTCAATCAAAAGTTAAAATTATTAACTCTCATAAAACAGAGGCTAAATTTGAACAGTTTTAACATTTTACAAAACGAACAAATTCTAAAAAGAAATAATTTAAGAAACGAGTGACATTAAATGCAATTTATTATCAAAGGACTTGGGGGGAAAACATGAAATATTGACATTTCAAGGAAACAAATCAAATGGTTTGACAGATTTTTGTATCACTAGGGTAACAACAAATATATTTCTGTCAATTATAATGACAGTATCACAGAATTACCGACTTTATTTCAGCATTAGCACAAACATTTCTCATAAATACAGTGTTTATAGTGAGTAAACTATTTCCACTAGGATTTAGTTTTCATTGAATATTCATACTTCCTAACAAATAATTCAATAATAATATAATGGCCATATATGTAGGATGGATTAAAGTACCTTGCAGTGTTTATAGTATTGATTGGCAATCATTAATTATAATAGATCCAAGTATTGATATTGGTTGAGTCATTGTTAATGGACGTGTTGGAAAGAGAACAGAATGCAGTTACCAATCTTGAATTATACTGTAATGCATGCAACATAATTTTAAGTACCTATTATTTTCACTGCAGGTCTTTTAATGTCTACTGGATATTATACTCTTAGAAAATATAATGCATTGTGCAACATTAATGACACATTATTTTGACAGGACAGGACTTAAGAAGATGTCTCCCCCGCTGATGCTGTATACTATGGAGTGATATGGACAAGACCGACACCACTAATACTTCATGGTTATTTGCTGTTGTTCTAGGATTTTACAGTCTTATTCAAAGCAATTTATAAAGAACCTAAGCCTTTGTTAATTATCAGTGTTAATTAAACATAATTAAAGTGTAATCAAAGTATGTCCAATATCGGTAAATAAACTTATTCATTATCATTATCAAATTCCTATTTGAACAGCTAAAATTACATAGAGCAAATTGAGACTGTTGTTATCAAGTAATAACTGAATAAACAAAATTAACATTAGAAATACCTGAATCAGATGGTGCTGTGGAAATCTTTCCGAGAGTCTTCCATACACAAACGGTTCTTTAAAGTCACTCACATGTTGATACTCTTCCATACAATTCTTGATGATGACGGGTCCAACCAGGTTGTCTGTTCGTGTAACATTGGTAGACTCAAATATCAGATCAGTCTCCTGCGATTCTGAAAATATAAAACATCTTTATCAAACACTGTATCTATAGCTTTATTCAGTCATATTTCATCCCGTTCTGATTTGTTTTTTCGATGAGTGGTTATACATACTAACTTAAGTTCAGCAACCAACACTTTATTCACTACTCTACCACTAGCTTGCATTGAACTTGAATGATACTTCAATTCAAATGAATACCATAGACGGATTAAATCGGGATGGAGCCAGTCGAACCCCTCTGAAAATGTACCAAGCTTATTGAAAAAATGACACGATATCAATACTGTACCAGGCAGTGGAGAGAAGAATTAGGATTTGGTCACTTTTTGGTCAAGCCTTATTGAATGTCAATGACTTTGTTTTATTCTTTGTTTTTAAGTAATTAATATAATATCAACTGAGATGAACATTGTTAAATACAATGCATTATCAGCTGTGAAGAGAGCGAATGAGGAACCACGTCTGCAGCAATATATAACTTAAGTAGCATACGTAATGCTACAATAAATGGCTTGTTTGAAAATCTTATAATTTATGATCTTTGTATATTTTCGTATTTTTACTCAGACATGCATGTAATACTAGGCAATTTTAAGGGGAAGTGTACCGGGCGTGCCGCCCGCTCCTGGTTTCGTTAGTGTATAAAATCTACAGGTCTACCCAACATCTATGTAAAACATACTGTATGCAGTAATATTAACATTGTGATACACAATGAGCAATATTTGGTACATTTTTCTTCAAAATCGTCAAGAAAGTGCTGTTGGATTCTGGCAAGGGGGCATCACCAGACCCCATGAACAAGGGTCAACCACCCCTTGCAATCACATCTATAACTTACAACCGTCCCCTACAGCAAGACTAAAACAGTTTACCAAAGTTTCAATAAACATATCAATTATCTGTATCCAAAAATGGAAATTTCCAATCTAAAATAATAATGTCTGGTCATAAAGATGGCACTATACCTTAAATAATTTGCTAATGCATGACTTACACATATATCAGGTAATTTAACTATTTCATGGTTATTAACATTTAAAATTCCTTGATTACTGCATTAACAGTTCAATATCTGAATCTTATGCCTGACAGATGCAATCCTAAAATACTTTCAATTTGTGGTAACAATGAAGTTTGATTAAAAACGAGTGTATACTACAATTACATGGAACTCTAGTAATCTATTTGATGGATAAAAAATGAAGAACATAATAGATTATATCAGAGAAACATTCATGGCAGCATCAAAGCAACCTAAGAAGATTTCCCCAGTAATAGTATGGATATATATGTAAACAGTAATTATTAGGTAAATCTCTTAAAAGAAATAAAGGAGAAAAAGATCCCAGACAGAGCAGTCATTAAGAAAGTGTTCAGCAGATAAGGGATCATATTTATTGTTTGAGATATAAACATTCCCTCTACAATGATTCATAAGTTAAGTGGCTTCTCAAAGTGTATGTATTACTTATTATGTACTAGACTCCAATCATGAATATACTATATAGTCTGCCTTATCCATAGCTCCATACAAGAACGTAATTATATAAAGTGATATTTATAGTATGATGGTACTTTGCCATTATTAGACTCTTATTGTTATGATACTGTGTAACAAGTACTTATTTCCAGTTTTATCATCATGTGAAAATGAAAAGATACTATATTGTTTCTATTATAGTCTGCAGATAGATATAATTACAATAAGATTAATTGACTAGATACAGACCATGTAAACAATGGTCCTCTTAAGGGCACAATAACATTATCTGTACAACAAAATTATTTGTAAAAGCAATCATTGATCAAACAGCAGACAACCCAGAGGCCAGTATATTCAAATTTGGGGAAATACTAGTTCTTGGAAATTAAGTATGACCTCTTTTTATGGGGCAATATACTGAAGTCTGTTACCCAGTAAATATCAAATCTTTCTCCAATTGCATATACAACCAGTTTATTACCAATTGCAATGGAAATGTCTGGCACACCCTTACTGTTCTTACTGACCGTGGTTCTAATATTGTATCAGTAATAATGGCCTAAAGTTTGTTTTTCTCCCAGAAGAAATAACAGTAATCTATAATGTATTTGATTATTTCATTCAGAATGGCTGTCCATATCTATAGCTTCATCGGACCAGCTGCTTATTGAAGAGGAATGATACAATCACCTAAAATTACATGGGGAAATCATGTAAAAAGGTTAAAAGGGAAGTTTGTATTGCAAATTGCAAACTACTGAATTGTGAAACAAAATGGAGGATCAATAGAAATAGGTGCACTTGAATGGGAAAGAAATCAAAATACATAAAAGAATCCAAAATCAGTATTCTTTCAACTGATTTTTTTTTGTAATTTAATCATTTAATGTTAAGTGTTTTTATATTCATCTAAAACATATACCTCAGCATATTGTGTTTTCTTCAATTTTATGTTTTGAATGAATGAAAATAAATAAACATAATATGTCATATATGGCTTTACATCCATAGTGCATTACAATGATTCTATCAATGTTAATGTTAATCAAAATAAAACTTCAGTATTTTTACTGACAGTTCCAAGGCTGTAATTCGCTGTATGATTATTATTTCTGTTTGTGTTTTGAATATATGTTATATTTCCCTTGCCCCTGTGCAATTCCGTCACTTTATGTAGTGTTCAGGTTATTTCCTGCCCAGTTTCAGACTATTGTTGTCAGCTGTCTTGACTTGTCCTGTGATATTTTCCATCCATAAATCCCCCCCTCCTTCACTGTCCACTTTGATTCTCTAAGTTATTCCTTAGTGTCTGCCAGGCCATTCCTTGTACCTCTGTTCCTTAACGTGTGTACCCTTTAACATCCTCAAGTGCCTTATGTTTTATGAACTGTTGTTTTCCCGGAGGTCTGTGTGGGGAGGCACCGTCTTATGTGTGTGGGGTTCCAAGTAGCTACTTATTCTCTCTCTTTTCAAACTAAAACAATGTTCTATTTTATCACATAAGCGTTTCTAGATTGAACAGCAATGTTATATAACAGCTCAGGTATTGGTTCATCTTCAGGACAGATCTGGCAGATTTATACAGGATTTAAAATTGTCTTGATTAGGAATTAATTATGAGCCATGTAAGGGCCGCATTACATGAGTATTCTATGGCAGGTTGACAATACATTGTAAAACATTCAAAGAATGACATATATATGATGTAAAATAATTTTCTGTCAAGCAATTTATTACGTTCCAGGCAAATCCTGTGGCTCCTATAAAACATATATTGAGGGATATTGTTTTTAGATGCTAGGAATGAATCAAAATAATTACCAGTGAATACAAATGAACATTTCAAACTGCCATGGCCAACTGGGCAGTGTTCAGACTGTTTGTTCTGTGACTAAAATAGGGGTCACCAATCTAACATGCTGGCTTGACTGATGTGCAGCAATGTAATTACATTACTTATTTACATGCCTCCAGCACATACATGTAGAAGAATGGACAAATACAGGTTAACTAAATATCTACCTTAGAAAACATGCTGCTTGCCCATCGATGTACAGGAATACATAGAACAGCCAACTTGTTTGTTCTAAAAAGATCCCGAAAAAACCACATGCACTCGAAGAAATTCAACCAGTTCAAATATATTATGCAGTTTACCACCATCAATTACAAGATAATTAGCTGCTATTTTTCCATCCTCATTTAGAACTTGTAGATAAGCATGTACCAAGTTATGGTACATATACTAAAGTAAACAAACATGACCGATTTCATGAAGCTGTACGCAGTATGGTATATAATTTGTAAACATTCTCATCATACCTATCTCATATATCTAATTTATATAGTAGAAGAGAGAGAATAAGTTGCTACAGGGAACGCCATATACATAAGACAGTGCCTCCTCACACAGACCTCCGGGAAAACAACAATTATCCATAAAACATAAGGCACTTTAGGAGAATCAATGGTACTAACGTAAGGGAACAGAGAGGCAAGGAACAGCCTGGCCTCCCTTGCAATATGACTTTGACCATAATTTTCACATAGCTGTCGACACGCTATCAGACACATACACTAACATGGACAATTTTAAGTTCTCATCTAGCATTAAATGCATGATCTATGAAAACTATAATGTTAACATGGCATACAACCATCAACTAGTCACTGTGTTAAATTTATTCACTTACTTCATGCAGACAGATCCTTCAATATACGACATTAAAAGAACAAAACATTAAGTCATCAATTGTCATCCAGACAAAATTTATCTTCATTTAGGCAATGTTTTCAAGTCTTACGGGATCAATCCTATCACATAAACAACTTAATGGTGACATAATGCATGGCAAGTACTTATTCTTGCTTGCTATCAAAATGGTATATGTCTACATTCATGTTTTTGTAATAAACATTCAGTTAAACGATTGCTATTGTACTTTTATATTAGGCTAAAGTAATTTTTATAGGTAAGGTCATAACAGTCATTTCACATACATTAAAAAGACAGATTAAGTTTTTACTGGGAACGCCACACACATAAGACAATGCCTCCCCACACATACCCCAGGGAAACAACAGTCTATAAAACATTAGGTACTGCATGAGGAGGTGAAAGGGTAAGTTCATGTATGGGAATAGACATACTATTACAGATATTTAAGTTGTGTACATTTGTTATTCCTTCTGAGACTTTGTAGCCAGTAGTCATCTTGAGTTCAAAATTGAAGTATCGATGTGTTGCTGAAAATGCACCGATTATTAATGGAGAAACATTGGTGTGTGGGAGGGTTCCCAGTCTTGTTTTGGGCAAGTGTATGTTAGGTTAATTTAAGTCCCGAATATAACAGCCAGGGTCATGTAGAGACCAGCTACATGTATTAAGGTGGAGGAAAGCTCCAAGTGCCCCTTCTGATTATTATTATGGTCATAGGCGTGGACACCTGGGTAAAACCATCGACCTTCAACACTTCAGCTGGATGGCTTCATGAAATACAAATTCTATATTCCGAGTGGGATAGGAATCCAAAGCGTAGATGAGGGCAATTGATCTAAAGTCAGTGATCATAACCATGCAGGTATGGAGACCCCTTGTGCAAGTGTAGTATGCAGTCTAGTCGCTTGCTTGAATCTTTGCTCTTTGAGTATATGACTGAGGTAGCCATATCTATATACTTATACAGCAACTGAAATTGTCTTTGCAGTCTAGAGACAGAAAAAACTGCTGACTCATCACATATGTTTGTATTACTATGATATTTCTGTGTATGCATTATATATTTATGAAGCAAATTTGGACACATCCATAGACAACATTAAGCCAGGAATACACCACAACTTTGCTCCTATTCATTAAATGAATAATTGATTACCAATACCATTAAAACAGCTTCATACAAACCCTTTATCTGAGAGTAATGAGATATAATACCCTGTGCTATTGCTAGAACATTGCTAGAACATGCCTCTATGGCTTTGTATGGGTGTCATTGAACAACATACACATATAACCATGTGACATACATAAAGTAACAATATTCGTGTAACTCTAAAACATAATATGATAGTTTGAACATTAAAAGAGTTATTTTCTTGAGCAATTTGTTGGCTGACATGCTGTATGATTAAACAAGAATTCTATTTAAACTTCAAAATGGAAAGAGATCTCGAGCATAAAATGCCATCATGCTAGCATAAAAATCAGAAATAGTGCACCAGGCAGAATAATTAAATATGTTCACTGTGCCAGCTCATTTGCACTTAATTGGTTAAAACTGTAAAACTGATTGTTAATGCATACATTTCTTCAGTTTAGCCAATGGATTAAATTATGGTTTGGTCAAACACTCCTCTCACCTAGATGTATGTTGACAGGTTAATGGTAACTTGTTCGATTATAAACAGATGAACTTGACATTGATGTTAATGCTGTATAGTGTTCATAGTTCCAACACGAGTGTGAGGTTGGGTGCAGAACTTGACATTGATGTTCATGCTGTATAGTGTTCATAGTTCCAACACGAATGTGAGGTTGGGTGCAGAACTTGACATTGATGTTCATGCTGTATAGTGTTCATAGCTCCAACACGAGTGTGAGGTTGGGTGCAGAACATGACATTGATGTTCATGCTGTATAGTGTTCATAGTTCCAACACGAGTGTGAGGTTGGGTGCAGAACTTGACATTGATGTTAATGCTGTATAGTGTTCATAGCTCCAACACGAGTGTGAGGTTGGGTGCAGAACTTGACATTGATGTTAATGCTGTATAGTGTTCATAGCTCCAACACGAGTGTGAGATTGGGTGCAGAACTTGACATTGATGTTAATGCTGTATAGTGTTCATAGCTCCAACACGAGTGTGAGGTTGGGTGCAGAACTTGACATTGATGTTAATGCTGTATAGTGTTCATAGCTCCAACACGAGTGTGAGGTTGGGTGCAGCCTTTAACCTGTTACAGCTACATGTCATATTATCATTTAGCTATTTAAATATTCGAGCTTCAGTGTTGCATATTTCTTTAATAAGTGTCACTATCTAGGAGTATTCTGAATTTAATGATCATTTCAATTCAGCTAAGGTAGAAGAATTTTTATGACAAGTGAGACTATAGTCATTATTAATTCCCCGGCTACCAATAGCTTCTTGATGAAATCGGATTATCTTCCCAAATTACTCACTTATCAATGGCACGGAGATGATAAAAATGAAAACAGCCATATATTGTTAGGAACTTAATTAACTTAGATTAAATCCTCAGATATCTAGCAGAACCAATTTGTCATATGCAGTCTACAGAAAATTAGCTGATCTGCAAAGCATAGAAAACTATAGGTCACAGAAAATGTGATTTATCTCAAAACAATTGTTGGAATGGAATGCGAATATTCTTTAAAACAGAAAAACAATTGTATATCCATTATCAGATTATCTTGTATATGTATTATCTGATTTCAGGGAATTTCCATGTAGAAGATGAAAGCAACACGCTTTCTAAGTGCTCATGATGAGCTTTGGTGATCGCCCTGTGACCTTTGTCCATGATCGTGTGTCATCATCATTTAGCTTGTTAACACAATAGTGTCCACATTGTTAATCAGAACTTCATAAGACTTAGACTGTTTGTATCTATGAAATATATGTCAGAGTGATTGTCTCTATGACAAACTGGGACATATTTGAAATTGGGTCAATATGGGTAAAAAACTAGGTTGCCACGTCAAATCTCAGAAAAACCTTTTATCACAATAAGGGACATATGTTTCAATCAGAACTTCATGCTAATTCGTTATAATGTTTGTCTGTACAAGGTCACTAGGTAAAATACAATATTAAACTTGTTAACACAACAGAGGTCACACTTTTAATCAGAACTTCATGAATGTTTGGATCTCTGAAATGTAGGCCAAGTTCTAAACTGGGTCACTTGGGGTCAGAACCCAGGTCACATAATTGCTAATGGTTGGTTTACCAGTCCACGCTCTTAACAGCTAGATCCCATTTTCCTGACAGTTGACGTTTTGTTACAAAGTTTGAATTCAATAATTGCATTGACAATACATCTATATTATTTTTTATCCTGAAATCAGAATTAAATTGGACTATACTGTAATGTAATGCCTTGATCAATATGATTGCAGATGCGTGTACTTATAGTTGTATACAGTCAAAGGAAGAACTGTTTTGCCATCTTGAAAAAGATCTATCTTTTCTGTTTTCAATTTTGTACTGATTAATTATTTAATGAATAAAGTGAATACTTTCATGCATCACTAGATACAATACCACAAAAGTAATTACCCATGTATCTTCATCAATGATAGCTAAACTAGATAAATTGGCAATTATTAGGTCATTAAATTGTACACAAATACGTTAATAATGCTACAACTGAGAAAAGGAGTAGGGTGACAATCCAATTCATGAGCGCCTTTTAACATGCTCTAACAAACGACAAGATTGTCGGTAGTGATGGATAATCGGACAAGTTTCATAAACGATTATTATATTGGTTTGAAAACTCATAATCGATAATCGAATCGGAAATAATCCAAATATTTGTTTTTTAGTAAAAGTGAATTGTTGACAGTTAAGTTCATTAATATAAGTTTATTTATCTCGTTGTTGCTACATTTAACATATATGGGGCTTTACATTACTCTTATATCATAAGAACATTTTATCATTCAATAAATCTATATTTTTTTTGTAGTTATATTTTGTACAATTATTTGTATTTGACTGTAGAAATTGAAAACCATTATATTTTACAGATGAGTACTAGTGTGGATGTTAATATAAATTTGATCTAAAGCTTGAGAAATAGAAAGGAATAATTTACAGATGTTAAAAAGTCAAACTTTTCCATTATAATCGATTATTATAGTTCATAATCGATTGTCGCCGATGCCGGATGTTGAGCGAAGATTTTTCGTTTATTTTCGATAATCACGCTATCACTAATTTCCAGCTTTTTTACAAAAATCTGGTTTTATGCTTGTAAAGAATGTAACCAAAGTTTTACAACACTTGCAAAATAATCAGACAAGTGTTTTCAAATCTTGGTAGTAGGTTTTTTTGCATATTGTTTGCCATCAAGCATAAACTTTTACCCATGTGTTTACAAGAGGAATACAAGAACAAGGCTGGTATGATGCAGCTTTAGTCTCAAATGAAATGACTCTCAAAAATGTAACCTTCGTCTAACTGAGTCAGTTCATTTATTGATGTCCCATTTGTTCATCGAAGAGTCTTTTCACTTTGGATTCAGAACGTATGCTGTACGATGGAATGATTAGAGAGCTTGCTTCGTTCTATTCTCGATGGTGTGTGTGAATGTCATGTCAGGTGAACCAGCAATTACTGGCATCTGCAACAGTTGCTGTCTTCTTTTAGAATGTACACCATTACTGACAGTTGCTGTCTGCTTTTAAAATGTATACCATTACTGACAGTTGCTGTCTGCTTTTAGAATGTATACCATTACTGAGACTTGCTGTCTGCTTTTAGAATGTACACCATTACTGACAGTTGCTGTCTGCTTTTAGAATGTATACCATTACTGAGAGTTGCAGTCTGCTTTTAGAATGTACACCATTACTGACAGTTGCTGTCTGCTTTTAGAATGTATACCATTACTGACAGTTGCTGTCTGCTTTTAGAATGTATACCATTACTGAGACTTGCTGTCTGCTTTTAGAATGTACACCATTACTGACAGTTGCTGTCTGCTTTTAGAATGTACACCATTACTGACAGTTGCTGTCTGCTTTTAGAATGTACACCATTACTGACAGTTGCTGTCTGCTTTTAGAATGTACACCATTACTGACAGTTGCTGTCTGCTTTTAGAATGTATACCATTACTGAGAGTTGCTGTCTGCTTTTAGAATGTACACCATTACTGAGAGTTGCTGTCTGCTTTTAGAATGTATACCATTACTGAGAGTTGCTGTCTGCTTTTAGAATGTTTACCATTACTGAGAGTTGCTGTCTGCTTTTAGAATGTACACCATTACTGACAGTTGCTGTCTGCTTTTAGAATGTATACCATTACTGACAGTTGCTGTCTGCTTTTAGAATGTATACCATTACTGAGAGTTGCTGTCTGCTTTTAGAATGTACACCATTACTGACAGTTGCTGTCTGCTTTTAGAATGTACACCATTACTGACAGTTGCTGTCTGCTTTTAGAATGTATACCATTACTGAGAGTTGCTGTCTGCTTTTAGAATGTATACCATTACTGAGAGTTGCTGTCTGCTTTTAGAATGTTTACCATTACTGAGAGTTGCTGTCTGCTTTTAGAATGTACACCATTACTGACAGTTGCTGTCTGCTTTTAGAATGTATACCATTACTGACAGTTGCTGTCTGCTTTTAGAATGTATACCATTATGTAGCTGTCACACTACACCGTATAGCGTTAACGGACGCCCAACGTATATAAAATTGCGGCAGAAAGTTATCCGGTGGCGAAAGGCATCCCCCGCTGCTGCTCGGTGCTCTCGCGATCGGTGTATGGGGCGCATAAAACGGACAAAACGCACAATGACCGCACGATCAACGCACATATACAGGACGAACAACGTTCAATTAACGGACATCACCGTACTAGATACGGACTTGTACCGCGTAAAACGTAAGCGCAACGCATGGGAAACTGACAAAACGTTCGTCGAACGTTTGACGAACGTATTTCTACCGGTCACGTGACGGACAAAACGGGTATAAAGAGTCCGATATTTTTTTGGTTCCGGCACAATGGTTTCCGCTCGCTCAGACATCACACGTGCTAAAGTAATTCCAAAATGCCAAAAGCCATGTCATCGAATGCTGGGAAGGGTAAGGCCAGGGGACGGAGGAAGGCTCCAAGATCACTTTCCACACAGTATAATGCGTAACAGTTAACATAAATATCATAAATGGGTATTATTTCTTTTCTCTACATTTCATGTTCTGTGCATTTAATGTATTTTGATAACTCAAAAAGTGTATCAGATATAAGTTAAAGAAACTGGATTTGTGTATAGGGGCAATATTTACTTCTCGCACGATGACCTGTAGTCAAAATATCCAATGAAAGCAGAGAACCCCAACAGCCAGGTAAACAACGTTTTATATCATTATTCATCATAGTTTTGTCCGGTGGACCATCGTTTCACGTCCATTATTTATCAGTTCATATGCGTTCCTCGTCAGTTATCGTCCGTTAAACATACGTTAACATCCGTTGCATGTCCGGTAGTAGTCCGGCCGTGAATCAGGGCCACCGGAATAGAACGGATACGAACCGGACAAGTACAGAATAAGGAACGCACGAGTAACGAACAAAACGCATAGAAGCGCATTGCTACCGTACATATAACGGACAACTTTGTCCGGTGGTGTACGTTCCAAATTTTGAACATGTTCAAAACCTTCCACCGGATGGAACGAACATCGCCGGACGAGGAGCGTAGGCGCCGCATGAGAAACGGAAAAGAAACGCATGCGAACGGACGCGAACGGATTGAAAATTTTGTTGTACGTTGGACATCCGTTAACGCTATACGGTGTAGTGTGACTGACCCATTACTGAGAGTTGCTGTCTGCTTTTAGAATGTACACCATTACTGACAGTTGCTGTCTGCTTTTAGAATGTACACCATTACTGACAGTTGCTGTCTGCTTTTAGAATGTACACTATTACTGACAGTTGCTGTCTGCTTTTAGAATGTATACCATTACTGAGAGTTGCTGTCTGCTTTTTGGGTCAGTCACACTACACCGTATAGCGTTAACGGACGTCCAACGTATAACAAAATTTTCAATCCGTTTGTGTACGTTCGCATGCGTTTCTTTTCCGTTTCTCATGCGGCGCCTACGCTACTCGTCCGGCGATGTTCGTTCCATCCGGTGGAAGGTTTTGAACATGTTCAAAATTTGGAACGTACACCACCGGACAAAGTTGTCCGTTATATGTACGGTAGCAATGCGTTTCTATGCGTTTTGTTCGTTACTCGTACGTTCCTTATTCTGTACTTGTCCGGTTCGCATCCGTTCTTGTCCGGTGGCCCTGATTCACGGCCGGACTACTACCGGACATGCAACGTATGTTTAACGGACGATAACTGACGAGGAACGCATAGGAACTGATAAATAACGGACTGAGCTTCTTTGACTGAATAGACATTTCTCCAGATTAAGACAGAGTTTCTACCTGTGTAACTTGAATGGTATCTTGTTCTTTGGTGGTCTGTTCTCCAACAACGCCACTACGGCCACTACGATCAGAGGGAGGAGAGGGTGATCTTGGAGTCTTCCTCCGTCCCCTGGCCTTACCCTTCCCAGCATTCGTAGACTTCGCTTTTGACATTTTGGAATTACTTCAGCACGTGTGATGTCTAAGCGAGCGGATACTATTGTGCCGGAACAAAAACAATATCGGACTCTTTATACACGTTTTGTCCGTCACGTGACCGGTAGAAATACGTTCGTCAAACGTTCGAAGAACGTTTTGTCAGTTTCTTATGCGTTGCGCTTACGTTTTACGCGGTACAAGTCCGTTACTAGAACGGTGATGTCCGTTAATTGAACGTTGTTCGTCCTGTATATGTGCGTTGATCGTGTGGTCATTGTGCGTTTTGTCCGTTTTATGCGCCCCATACACCGATCGCGAGAGCACCGAGCAGCAGCGGGGGATGCCTATCATCACCGGATAACTTTCTGCCGCAATTTTATATACGTTGGGCGTCCGTTAACGCTATACGGTGTAGTGTGACAGCTACTTTTAGAATGTACACCATTACTGAGAGTTGCTGTCTGCTTTTAGAATGTATACCATTACTGAGAGTTGCTGTCTGCTTTTAGAATGTATACCATTACTGAGAGTTGCTGTCTGCTTTTAGAATGTATACCATTACTGAGAGTTGCTGTCTGCTTTTAGAATGTATACCATTACTGAGAGTTGCTGTCTGCTTTTAGAATGTATACCATTACTGAGAGTTGCTGTCTGCTTTTAGAATGTATACAGGCAAGTCAATGAACTGCACGTGGGGAAAGAGGAACTAAACATTCTTCTTAAACACATACATAGAAATAATAACGACAAAACGATTTACAGTCTAGGAACTGTCAGTAAAATTATAAGGCTTGCTTACCTCGCATTTAACCCCTATATGGTCATTGATTTCGAACATATAAACATTAATTTGACTCAATAGGCAGTAACTAAACTGTAAAAGAGAATCATTCACAATCTCACTGAAAATTGAGTTCATATACATGTACTCTACAATGTAGTCTCAGTACAATCATTATGTCTTCTAGTGTAATCCTAATGTTGAACGTCCAATTTTTTGCCACGTTTCCATACAAGTCAAGGGGATTATTCCGTCTTGCTTATCCTCGTAATTGTGGCTTGACACTTCCTTGTCATTCATTTCACTAAGCACATGGTTTGAGCGTACTTCTACTCCTCTCTAACTAAGTATGGTAATAGACTGAACGATACACCATCGAACGTATTGAACGTAGGCTAGACAAATCCCTCCTAAACACAAATGCAAGATGGCATCTGAATTGAAGCTTTTGGACCACTTAGAAAAATGACGAAACAAGTCACACCCATCCAGTGATATTGGGTTTGAATTGGCAAGTGGTTTAGGAGTAGTTCGAGAAGTAAAATATTGTCAACAACGTCGAGAAAAATGAGATCACAAATCTTCACGTGGGTTAAAAATTAAAGACGGTCAATGGAATAGTGAAAGCAATCAACGTTTTAATAAACAATACAGTACAGATATCATAAATTCATCAGTACAAATTTGACAACATTACGTATTTATCACAGAGGCAACAGGTACATCTATATGGCAAAGTAGTGTAAACATTTGTCGAATGGAGTTGTGAACGAGAGTTTTTGCATTCACATTGTGCTTGTTACACATTCTTCCTATGCTGCTGAGTATACATATATTGAACGACGAGAACAAATATGATATAATAAAAAAAGATAGCGTAATTTCATAGTTGTACAGTAATTACACGCTGTAGTACGGAATATCCACAGCGAGTCAGTCTCGATCAAACTTCACTTACAATCTACAGTACTGTAATAGAAAATTGATCATGTGCCCACTCAAAATAAATATTCAATCAGTCAACTTATCAGATATTTGAGTCGAGTGGTACTAAAGACAGTTAAGTAATTACTATTGATCGTTTTTATTCAAATATTAACAAATCCATAATGTCACATGAAATGGATTTCTATATAGAATAGCTGCCATTCCAAGAGGGATTAAGTTTGTAGCGACAGTTACAGAAACCGTAGGAAAATCAGCTTGCTTTCCACATTTCCGAATTATTATCCAGCATGTCTTCCAACAAATGTTTAGTTAATGGCCTCACAAACTGGTATGTTATTGTATGACTTTTCATGCTAAACTGCAATATTCAGTACATTATTTTGTCAACTAGCATGTATTGATTTGTGTGGGTAGTGAGTCAGATATAGTAGATACCGACAGTGTACTAGACTAAATGTGCTATGTTGTACTTGTATCATACACAGATATGAAAGTCTTACTGCTTACCGCCTTCACACCAGGTGCAAAAATGGCCATGGACACATTTAGAACTAACTGGGCACATTAATGATACTGCTCCTAGTTATTGTTTCCTATTTTGGATATTTGGCAATACAATAGTTACGTCCGGGTATACAAATAAAGTCATATTTTGAGGAACACGAAAAATCATTCAATTCAATCGGGATTCGAACCCGGGTTTACGGACTGCCGGTCCGTTATGCTAACCACTACACCACAGCGATCTAACGTCATTTTTATATGTAAATTTAATTTATATAAAGTTGATTAAAGTAAGCTACACTTAGGACGGAGTACGGGGAGAATTTTTACATCCGCCACACAGCACTTATCACCAACTGTATTTCTCCCCCTTTCGGCCTATTGTTGCTAGCTGTCTTGACTTGTTCCGTGATGTGTTCCATCCATTATACCCCCCCCCCCATTTGTCCTCCTTATTTCTCCATAGTTGTCTTTTATGATCGGCCACGTCGTTTCTTGCGCCCCTGTTCCCTTGCGTATTTACCCTTGCACCTCCTCAATGCCTGACGTTTTGTGGACTGTTGTTCCCCCGTAGTTCTGTGTGGGGAGGCATTGTTTCGTGTATTTTTGGCGTTCCATGTAGCAACTTATTCTCTTTTCTTTTCGAGTTATTAGCTTTTTTGCCGCTAACAGTTCCAAGGCGGTTCTCCTATTTGATGTCTGTGTCTTGTCTGTTTTGATTTTGTAATAATTTACCTTTAAGTATACATTGTCATGTCTCCTAGTGTGTTGGGGTGCCTGTGTATGGCGATCGGTGTGTCAGGTCCTACTTATTACACGTGGCTCCTGACGCTACTCTTTCTCAATTTCTGTCAAATGTTTTATTCAAATAAATGACGACATACTTTAAAAGCGAGGCAATTTGTGATAATAACGACATGAACATCAGGAGAACCTTCTAAATACAGCAAACTTGCTAATTATTATCATTCCTTGCCTGTGAATGGTATTACTTCAAGGATTTTATAGCATGCGCTAAAATAATGAATTGTTATTCGACTTATGCGTATATGAAGGCATTTTGGAACAAAATGAATAGGCCATGATGATGAATTTACGACTATGCAAGTTCATAAAAGTGAATAAGAATAACATGAAGGCCATAAAACAGAATTCATATTGTGAGTAGCATTCTGGAATTGCAAATCAGTCAACAGGGATTTAAACTTCACAAGCGAATTTATTCACGTTTTAAGCAATGGTAGTACATGTTGAGCACTGCAATTAGCTAACGAACCAGTTAATGAAGTAAATGCAGTCAATATGAAGACAGACATTTCAGAATTACCAACAACATTTGATACAATAAACATGACATAAGTTACAAACACATGTTTGTGTTAAGTTAATACATAATTACATCATACAATCAATTTGGAAATTTCTTACTTAAAATCGTATTAAAACTATATTATATTTTTTATGAAATTTTGAATTTCTCCCTTGCTGATACAAATGTAACTAGAAGATTTTAGAAATATCATTATTATTATCTAGTCTGTATATTCGACATTAGGCCCTTTTTGTTTTGGTGTATTTAAAATGAAAAATGAATACAGAAGTCGAGCAGACCACGCCACATTCGAAGTGCACAGCCACTCGAGATCACAAGGGGGCATTGTGCATTTAACAACACACATTATGTGGGAATATAAGCTTAAGATATGACTGCATATAGGCCAGACATCAATTAGTGACATCATTAGTGATTCCTGTCATTCTGAACAGACCTATCATTATGCTTGGATGCATGAATACAGCCATCACTCCTTCTGAATTTGTTTATTCCATACTTATTGATGCATTACCAGATTGAGTGATGAATCTATCGTAACAACTGTCAAAATGTTCCCATGTCACTGTACTGACGAGGTAAGATGTAATAATACGTCCAACATTACTGTCACTATGACAACCAAAAAACAATTAAGTTTTGTCATTTTCTGCAAAATTGTAGCACCAAGCAAACAGTCTATTGCATAATCAGTCTGTTGGATTCTGGCAGCATTGGTTACACAAGTAAGTGAAGTGTCTACAGTTATTTGAAATGGTTGGAGTATTTGTCGTAACAAAGGTACTAGACTTCTCTTGAACAAATAGAGCAAATCAAATGTCTTAAATACTAGTATTCCCACACAATGATGAAATGTTTGTTTTGGTGTTTTTAACCTTGGATGACAAGAGAATAAGTGTGGTATTAGGTACACCTTTCAAACAGATTTCCATACCCCAGTGGTGCTTTAACCACTGACCTTTCTAATACGGTACCTCTTTTTAACCCATCTTTTGTCTTGTGTCCATTTGCCTTTCTTTTCTGTTCATATGTCACATGCTGCTTTCCGGGACATGTACAAGAAGTGGTGTTTTTCATTCGCTTGTAACAAGCACATTTTGTTGGACCAATGCTCACTATAAACGGAATAGGAATTCAATATAATTCAAGTTAAGCAGAATTTGCTCTTCACACGATCAGTTCTCCAGTTCCTGAGATTTCCGGTATGCTTTGATGGAGTCGAACACATTTATGTCTTATTTCTGCTTCTTGTGATGTCAGTTTTCCAAGGACGACATGCAGAGAAATGTGCAATAAATGTCGTTATATGGCTATTTTCGTTACATTCCACAGTAAAGCTCTAGACAATTATAGTGACGAACAATTATCGTAATAACGTGTCAGAATCAGTACAATAACATAGTAAACGTACATCCATTCGACTTAGTATCATTGTGACTTACAACGGAACAATGAACTTGTTTCAAGATGTAGCAAGTAAACTGTTTACAAACAGCGATTGAATATTTTGAATCCCTTAACTCGTTTTCAGCGACAATGACTTGCATGTATTTGAGAAAAGAATCAGTTAAGAGTCTCTAGTCGCTCTGAACCTTGCATTTATGTCAGAATATGAAAAACTTGCAAAGTTTAGAAAAAATGTCACAGCCAGTTTGATTTGCCTACACTGTTCTATGTTAATAATTATATTTCATGAATAAAACATGTGGTACTAGTATGTAGGTTGAATTTGCCAAGAACGAATTGCGATGGAAAACAATTTCGTGGAAAAAAATATTTCTTGGAAATCTGCTCCCATATTGGAAACTTGGATATCGGCGATTGTGTCTAATACAGTGGAATTTGTTACGGCTTTGTTCGATGTTTGAGGGAAATGTGTCTGTAATATGAGAAAAGATCACAAGACTGGGTCGTTTATTTGCGGTGAAGGGATAAAACATTTCACGTCAAATAGCGTACGAGTATACTTAAGGTTAAAATTCACTTTCAGACTTTTCATTCATTTCCTCAGCATTCTATGATGTTGATATTGCGCGATTTATAGACAAAAGGAATGAATATTTTTGCCAACTGTAAATGCAAAATGTTTTGACCGAACCTGCGCTGAACATCGCCGTTTACCCAATATGTAATTTGCCATTACGAATGCATTTGTATTTGCTAGTTCAAATTGTTTTATGTCCGTTGATGATAAATGCACTGTCTTTCCTAATCATGCAGATCATACAACAAAACCAGTAATATATCAGCGTCTGCAAACAATATAACCAGTAATATATCAGCGTCTGCAAACAATATAACCAGTAATATATCAGCGTCTGCAAACAATATAACCAGTAATATATCAGCGTCTGCAAACAATATAACCAGTAATATATCAGCGTTTGCAAACAATATAACCAGTAATATATCAGCGTCTGCAAACAATATAACCAGTAATATATCAGCGTCTGCAAACAATATAACCAGTAATATATCAGCGTCTTCAAACAATATAACCAGTAATATATCAGCGTCTGCAAACAATATAACCAGTAATATATCAGCGTCTGCAAACAATATAACCAGTAATATATCAGCGTCTGCAAACAATATAACCAGTAATATATCAGCGTCTGCAAACAATATAACCAGTAATATATCAGCGTCTGCAAACAATATAACCAGTAATATATCAGCGTCTGCAAACAATATAACCAGTAATATATCAGCGTCTGCAAACAATATAACCAGTAATATATCAGCGTCTGCAAACAATATAACCAGTAATATATCAGCGTCTGCAAACAATATAACCAGTAATATATAAGCGTCTGCAAACAATATAACCAGTAATATATCAGCGTCTGCAAACAATATAACCAGTAATATATCAGCGTCTGCAAACAATATAACCAGTAATATATCAGCGTCTGCAAACAATATAACCAGTAATATATCAGCGTCTGCAAACAATATAACCAGTAATATATCAGCGTCTGCAAACAATATAACCAGTAATATATCAGCGTCTGCAAACAATATAACCAGTAATATATCAGCGTCTGCATACAATATAACCAGTAATATATCAGCGTCTGCAAACAATATAACCAGTAATATATCAACGTCTGCAAACAATATAACCAGTAATATATCAGCGTCTGCAAACAATATAACCAGTAATATATCAGCGTCTGCAAACAATATAACCAGTAATATATCAGCGTCTGCAAACAATATAACCAGTAATATATCAGCGTCTGCAAACAATATAACCAGTAATATATCAGCGTCTGCAAACAATATAACCAGTAATATATCAGTGTCTGCAAACAATATAACCAGTAATATATCAGTGTCTGCAAACAATATAACCAGTAATATATCAGCGTCTGCAAACAATATAACCAGTAATATATCAGCGTCTGCAAACAATATAAAACCAGTAATATATCAGTGTCTGCAAACAATATAACCAGTAATATATCAGCGTCTGCAAACAATATAACCAGTAATATATCAGCGTCTGCAAACAATATAACCAGTAATATATCAGCGTCTGCATACAATATAACCAGTAATATATCAGCGTCTGCAAACAATATATAACCAGTAATATATCAGCGTCTGCAAACAATATAACCAGTAATATATCAGCGTCTGCAAACAATATAACCAGTAATATATCAGCGTCTGCAAACAATATATAACCAGTAATATATCAACGTCTGCAAACAATATAACCAGTAATATATCAGCGTCTGCAAACAATATAACCAGTAATATATCAGCGTCTGCAAACAATATAATCAAACTTTCAGTCTATTCAAACATGAATAATTGAAAGGAATGAGCGTCTCTCGGTTTCTCCAGTCGGCCGCAAACATCTAACTTCCTAGACATCAACAAGACATATACTGATCGACGCGAATTGAATTACGCGAAGATGTTGTAGTTTTCTTGCTTAAGATTTTGCGTTATAGCACGAACACATGTTTATATAATTAATTAATAAAGACAAAGACATATTGAAAGGGAAGGAATAAATTGCTACAGGGAACGCCACATACATAAGACAATGCCTCCCCAAGCAGACCTCCGTAGTACTGATTTTGTTTATTTGTTCTAACATATGAATAGAAGCAGTAGAAGAAAGCAATGGCCTCTTCAATTACAAAAGAGGAGCACAAAGGTACTTTTATCTACTGTCTGTGACAGATGGAAGCGTTCCAGACAGGTGAGAGGTGGTGTTCATTTTCTGACAAATAAATCGTAATTTCGATGTTTCTCTATGATCTTTTATCGTCTGAATGACCGTGAATGTCTACATTTACTATAAAAAACAATACAAGGTGATATCTTTGGTGAATAAAGCTTGTATCGTCCGTTTAAAATTGAGATATAGAACAAAAAGGTAAAACATGGCCTTTAACTGCTCGATTTTAAGCTTTTTACATAGCTTCAAAACTGTTTTGGCCACATATTTGTATATGAATGCAATCAAGTCGGATTCAGTGAGGTGTATGGTCGATGGACTCAGTGTCACCAGTTTCTGTTGGCAGAGAGACGTTACTTTAAGAGCTCATGCACGTTGTTTCATTGCTTATATGCGGCCACTCCCCGACGTCAATATCTTCGTCACACTGACCTACTATCACATAGACGAGAAGACAGCAGTGACTTAAGCAAAGCATTCGAGCAACTTGTGTCATATAATTATAGCAAGGTTATTAAACTATGTTCAAAGTTAAAAACGTTCAAAACCACAATTTTCATCGATTTGTATGACAATAACTGAGACCTAGATTTTGTTGAGCTGTAAGGTCACAGGGAAATATGAAACCTCTCTCATAGATTCCCACACATACGACGATTGAATTAAGACAATTTCCATCATCAAGTAACAGCAGTTACTACGTGAATTTCAAGAATTGAATATAAGCAGAACTGACGTGATTAATGTAACATCTGAAGTACTAGTACGTTTCTCTGAAAGAAATTCTCGTGTTTACTAGGAAGAAATGCTCGTGGGATTTGTATCAAGTGACATGGCTACAATCGTTATGCACAACTGTTGTTGAACAGACAGATGGACAAGCAAAAGTACATTTTGATTTTTGTACGTTCCTCCATTTTGGTGGAGGCGCAAAAAAAAGCAGTATTAACGTAAAGGCCTCGACATCCTCCTGGTTTAAATTAAGTGGATCTCAACATCCTCCTGGTTTAAATTAAGTGGGTCTCAACATCCTCCTGGTTTAAATTAAGTGGGTCTCAACATCCTCCTAGTTTAAATTAAGTGGGTCTCAACATCCTCCTGGTTTAAATTAAGTGAGCCTCGACATCCTCCTGGTTTAAATTAAGTGGGTCTCAACATCCTCCTGGTTTAAATTAAGTGAGCTTCGGCATCCTCCTGGTTTAAATTAAGTGGGCCTCGACATCCTCCTGGTTTAAATTAAGTGGGCCTCGACATCCTCCTGGTTGAAATTAAGTGGGTCTCAACATCCTCCTGGTCTCAACATCCTCCTGGTTTAAATTAAGTGAGCCTCTACATCCTCCTGGTTTAAATTAAGTGGGCCTCGACATCCTCCTGGTTTAAATTAAGTGGGCCTCGACATCCTCCTGGTTTAAATTAAGTGGGCCTCGACATCCTCCTGGTTTAAATTAAGTGGGCCTCGACATCCTCCTGGTTTAAATTAAGTGGGCCTCGACATCCTCCTGGTTTAAATTAAGTGGGCCTCGACATCCTCCTGGTTTAAATTAAGTGGGCCTCGACATCCTCCTGGTTGAAATTAAGTGGGCCTCGACATCCTCCTGGTTTAAATTAAGTGGGCATCGACATCCTCACATTTCAGTGAAATTCGGATAGTTGAAAGCAGAATGGGATTTCGGTTCCAAGATAAATATTTTCTTAAGACACAATTTTATTTAAGGCAACTTATGCTTCCCTGTATCACTTTGCCTCAGTTAGTATTTAGATAGTGACTGGATTTAGCTCATGCAATATTATTATACAACATATAAACATTTACAAATTGTTACCTCTAACACTGCGTAATGACCTCAAAGGTGTGGGTGGGGGAGTGTACGAACTAGCTCCGGTACCCATTATTGATTGCTTTGGTAACTAGGGAAACTCTATCTTGTCATCACATGTGAATTTGCCTGAAAATACAGTAATTACATAGAATTAAAGTAGTAATTAGTATCTGGAGCGTACTCCGGCATCAGCATCGATTATCAATAAGACATATACAGTCCTCCTAATGAGAGTCTTACATCATTTTACTGACTGTCAGTAGGCAAGAATAATCTGACAAAATGTCAGACTTCCTTAACAGTTAATTCAACAAAGTCGTTGACACAAAGCTAGGGATTTAAATTCCCAATAGTATTTAAATGGTAATTAGATTCAACTTAAGGAATTAGAAAGCCTTGTGTCACCTTGATTAGAAGCATGTATAAAGAAATAGAACATGTCCCATGACAGATGATTGTTTCGTCACAGACAAGACCCAACCAGAGCAATCTTTGAGCACCTTTTGACACATTCTTATATCTTTGTTTATTTATTATAGTGTCACCCCTATTTAAAGGGCCACCTATTGCTGACTTATGAGATACCTACTTTCTGTGCACATTTACTTCCCGATTCCTATCCTTTAATGCCAGGCACCATACAAGTAGGCGAAAGGTAAACATTATTTAACTAGATGGCGACTCACAAACGGGCAATATCAGAACGGACCCCTACCGGGATTCGAACATTCGACCTCCCACTCACAAGGCGGATGCCTTAACCACTCGGCCACGGGATATTTAGGCATGACTACTTGATCAGGAATACACACACGCAAACGAACAATATACGTAATGAAACCACTAGTTCCACTGCATTACACCTTCGGAAATGTGATTGATCTAACCCTGACTATCTCAAACAAGAAATATCTTGAAAAGATAAAGAAAAAGATGGTCGTCGCAATATGAATGTTATGGTTGTTGTGCAACATAAAAAAACAAGGCGACATGTTACGATTGCTGGTCATTCCAGATCCAAAATGGATTTCGGTAAATTCACTGAAATTCAGTGGATTTCGGTAAGGTAACGTACCCTTCAACGAAAGTTTAACCAATCCGCGTCAATGTTACAAACAGTGTTGGATTAAAGAGAAATTTCCTTGTTGGTTAACGTAAGATTTGATTGGTTTACACAACACGGCTATGAAAATAGCAAAACCATGATATTACGGCTGCACCGAAAAAGAAGCAGGATGAAAAAGCTATTAACATATCATAGTTTGTTCTGATGACAGTCACACAAGCATATCTGTTTTCTGCCCGATTGAAGAAGGAAATGAGGATGATTCTTGTCTTCTGTTAAATGTTGATTTATGAGAATCTGACCATAAAACATGTTTTAAAGTTTTAAGGCAAAACCCTGTTTTATCTCATCACTACACACGGAGCCAATTATAGAGAGCTTGTTGATTGCTTTATGTTACATTTATGCGCACGTTTTCTCACGTTTCTGCACAATCTGATTAAAATCGTCTCCTTAAACATGCTACAAACTTTAAATCATGTACTTTAGCCAGATCGCATCCTTTCATTTTGCACCATGAATAATCTTAATGAATGTCTTAAAAATCTGTTGCATCATTAAGGAAACATGTACAGAGAAACTTCACTAATAAGACCACCCAAGGGACCTTTAAAATCTGGTCATTATATTGAGATAGTCTTAATATCGAGGTTGGATAAAGAACAAAACCGTGATACATGTACAGTGAAACCTCAATAATAAAACCACCCTAGGGACCTTTAAAAACTGGTCTTAATATTGAGATGGCCTTAATATCGAGGTTGAATAAAGAACAAAACAGTGAAAATGGACTTGATAATTAAGTTCTTAATTTTAAGGTGGTATTTAGTTGATGCTTTACTGTATTTGTTTTAGAAAATGTATCGTCATTGGCGTAAGCATCGGTTAAGTGCACATAGGGGTTTGGGGAAACACCACAGGACCGTGCTATACTGTCTTGGCACTGTCAGACTAAAGACTTGGAGGCTTTACAGTTTGTACGCATGCCAACCTTCAACTTAAAGCCGTTATATCGCTAAACATTCACATTTAAGTTGGTAAAAACTAAACTAGACGGCTCAAAGAAACAATATACATGTACAATGTTTATTGTTTCTTTGAGCCGTCTAGTTTAGTTTTTACCAACTTAAATGTGAATGTTGCATTAGCTGTGTAATCTATTCATCAAGAAATGACACTTAGCATACGAGGCACTTCGAGCACCAACTATAGTGACTATGGTTGGATGATAAAACTCTATGGTAGCTATGGTCTAGTTACTCTGGTCACTCTTAGAATTTGGAGGGTTGAAAACCCTATAGAGGTTATCAGAATATCGACTGTAGTTAGACTGTACTAAATCGATGGTTGAACCATAGTTCATGTTCGGAAAACTTCTATATAGTATGCAAACCTCCAATTTCGAAGAGGTAACCAGCTCAGACTGAATGTTACCATCAACCATAGTCACCATAGTCACTATAGTTGGTTATTGAAGTGCCTCTATATATAACAGTAGCATTGAAGGAAGAAGTCCGAGCAATGCCAAACACAAAACCAACAGTCACCATAGTCACCATAGTTGGTTATTGAAGTGCCTCTATATTTAACAGTAGCATTGAAGGAAGAAGTCCGAGCAATGCCAAACACAAAACCAACAGTCACCATAGTCACCATAGTTGGTTATTGAAGTGCCTCTATATTTAACAGTAGCATTGAAGGAAGAAGTCCGAGCAATGCCAAACACAAAACCAACAGTCACCATAGTCACCATAGTTGGTTATTGAAGTGCCTCTATATTTAACAGTAGCATTGAAGGAAGAAGTCCGAGCAATGCCAAACACAAAACCAACAGTCACCATAGTCACTATAGTTGGTTATTGAAGTGTCTCTATATATAACAGTAGCATTGAAGGAAGAAGTCCGAGCAATGCCAAACACAAAACCAACAGCCACAATAATAAAAGCAGAATGGTACCAAATTATGGTCAGTGAAAATAAACACCACAGTGGGTTTAAAGGTGCAACCAAATCAATGCTTATACAACTAAAACTGCAGTCTCATCGCTATGCTCACTGTAATTATACGTCTTACAAATTGTGTAAATAATGTGTCATTTTTTTTGTTGTAAAAATGTTGACAATTACATTAACATGCAACACTGTGCGTGAAGTATCCATGGTAATGATTACAGATAATGGTATAATTGTTGACTTAATTAGAGGAACAGACAATTTCAACACGAATCTGAGAATCAGTGACACTATTCCGTATTTCACATCGTAAACGACAAGCAACAAAATACATGTAACTACATATTATACAAGGCAATATATCTCTGAACGCAAAACTATGTTGAACACACAATCCAATACGCTTTGTATGTACAGCATGTCACACACGACCACATTGTTAATTTTAAAAGTACATAATCGATAAGGTGTCTTCTTCAAGCCAAGTATCAGAACTATAAAATATCATTCGAGTCAAAAGGGGCTCATTTAAGCAGAACTATCTGTTCTAACACTATGAATTGAATACGGCATGCATGTTTCATTGATTGTTGGAATATAGAATGAAAAAGAGAAATATATTAAAAAAAGATGGTCGGCACAATTTGAAGGTTAAGATTTGTTGTGCAACATACAAATTGCCGCGATGTTACGATTGCTGGTCACTCCAGATCCAAAATGGTTAATTCACCGAAATTCAGTGGATTTCGATAAAAGTAACGTAGCCTTTTAACCAATCCGCGTCAAGGTTACACACGTTAATCGGTTGAAGAGAAGTTGTTTTAGTGGTTAATGTAAGATTTGATTGGTTTACACAACACTTATATGCAAATAGCAAAGCCATGTTAGTACGGCTGCGCCGAAAAAAATCGTCCATTGTTTGACGCTTTTTTATGGGTTTACATATTTCATATCTTGAAATATTTCCCTGTTCACGAATATTGCATCAAATACGTACATTCCCCTAAACACATTCAAGGGAGGTGCAGTGGTCGAGGGGTAGAGCACCTGACTCCTGATCCGAAGGTCGTGAGCTCGAGCCCTGCGATGAGCGGGGTTTGATAACGAACTTCACCACCATAGCTAGCGCGAGTACTGGTTGGTAGCCAGGAAGCTGTCACAGAGAGTGATTAGTATAAGTTGTTTGAACATGTTTCAAAATCGATGTAAAATTAATAAGTTTCAGCTCTTAACAAATTCAATGAAACAGGATAGATAAGCGAACATACCCACTCTGAATTGAGATTCTAAATATTGGTCGTGCTGTACACACAGCCCCGTGCTGTACATAATCACGATGTGTACTGTAGCAGCTGTTAAATCGATTTAACCCCGAGTATTTATACTGACAGTTCCAAGGCGGTAATTCGCTGTATGGTAATTATTTCTTTTTGTGTTTTGAATGTATGTAATATTTCCCTTTCCACTGTGCAATTCTTTCACTTTATATAGTGTTCAGGTTATATTTTGCCCAGTTTCGGCCTATTGTTGCCAACTGTCTTGACTTGTCCTGTAATCGTTTCCATCCATTAATCCCCCTCCACTGTCCTCTTTGATTCTCCTAGTTATTCCTTATGGTATACCAGGCCATTCCTTGCGCCTCTGTTCCCTAACATATGTACCCCTTAACCTCCTCAAGTGCCTTTAAGTTATGTTTTATGGATTGTTGTTTACTCGGAGGTCTGTGCGGGGAGGCACTGCATTACGTATGTGGCGTTCCCTGTGGTCTGTGAGGGGAGGCAATGTATTATGTATGTGGCGTTCCCTGTAGCAACTTATTCATTCTCTTGTAAACAATTCTAAAGATTGTAAAGAGTAGTTTTCCAGTGATCTGATTTACATGTACATGAATTTAAATCTGCGTTTTATCGTTGACAATTTGATAGCGTTTCTGATGATTGCATTGAATTATGTTCATCTGATATTTCTCTTACAATTTTACAGGAACATTTCAATAGTTGGTAATTTATCAAAAATGATAAATTGCCGCAAGCACATTTAATAAGGCAACGAAGAATGTAAATTCATTTCGTAGAATAGAACAGTTTATAAAACAATCTCGTTTTGATCGATACATTTTAATCATGCGCAAATGAAAGTTACTGTTCAACAATTTCCCAGAATTTAAAACAAAAAGGTAAGCTGTCTAAATAATAGATGGATGTAACATTGCGAACAAACAAAGGCTACCGATAAGGTCATCAGAACATACATGAGTGTAATCAAATCAGAGTATGAGAAATGTCGCATACTTTTTTATGACAGTATTCCTTATGCATCGATTATACGAATACGACCTGGAGACACACTTTTCACATGACAACTGATAGTATAAATACATAAAATCGTTTTTAGGATGTGTGCGCTCTTCGAATGTAACTTCTCAACAAATGTCAAAATTGTCATTGAACAGACAGATCATATCCAGATCATGTCTGACATCCAGAACTAATGTGTAAGTAAGCATACCATTTACAGGCAACGAACCATGAGTTTTGGGTCAGGGTCTTGCAGGAAACGGTTGGTATGTTATTGTTACATTCACGTGTCATATATAAGGAGACGTATATATGCCATTCTTGCCTATACACATCCCTCTGGTATTAATAATACCATATCATTATTTGCGGATGAAGCAAGGGAACAAGTTGGTTAAGTTGTTGCAGGGAAAGGCATATTCGCAAGACAATGCCTCTCCACACAGATCCCTTGGAAACATCAGCATACAAAAACACTACAGATCCCTTGGAAACATCAGCATACAAAAACACTAGGAGACGAGAAGGTGTACGGGCAAACATTTATGTTGATGGAGCGATATGCTGGTACATATTATATGCGGAAGCACACGGCCTCTACACCTCTCAATCTGCCAATGGATGATGCAAAAAGAGAAGGAATAAGTTGCTACAGGGAATGCCACTTGCAGACCTCCGCGAAAACAACAAATCATAAAACATAAGGCACTTGATGAGGTAACAAGGGTACATTTGTTAGGGAACTGAGGCGCACGGAATGGCCTGGCAGACATAAGGAATAACTATGAGAAATAGTTATAATAGAAACAATTAGAAGTATTTGAATTGTCACCGTCCGTTTAGAAGCATTTCTGTTCTAAAACACACAACTCCGGAATGGACAAATGTGGAATAAAACTGTCAATATAAATGATAAAAATAACACAACGAATATCATGAAAGTAACATTTGTGTTAAGTTATTCATGTACAAACAACCCTCACATTTAAAAGACCTGCAGATGGTAAAACTCAATTGCTGACAACATTATACAAACACCCGAATGTAAGCGCCAACAGTCATGTATTGTCATGTTATTCCATCCACCCCCCCCCCCCTTTCACTGTCCAGTTTGATTCTCCTACATATTCCTTATGGTCAGCCAGGCCATTCCTTACGCCACTATTCATTAACGTATGTACCCTTTAACCTCCTCAAGTGCCTTTTGTTTTATAGATTGTTGTTTTCCTGGAGGTCCATGTGAGGAGGCACTGTCTTATGTATGTGGCGTTCCCTGTAGCTACTTATTCTCTCTCTTTCATACCTGCCTGAGACGATATGTAATTCATTGTCTTGAAGTCGGTTCCACCAACCAATCCCAAATTGTTTCATTAATTTGTTCTAATTCAATGACTTTTAGCCATGGTGTACATTTAATGTTCAACCACGGCATGTAATGGTGTAATAAAACAATCATTGTAAGTCAGGGAATTGTTTGATTGTTGTGGTTCGAGATGGCTGGCCACAAACAAGTTCAACAGACAGAAAATGATATCTATGGATATTTTAACCTTGGCAGTATGGAACGAATAAGTTCAACTAGATATAATAACTCAATTGACAAAACCAGTCTGTCTGTGATTCTATGAGCAACAAATTATTATCCATATAAGGCGTATACACGCTTTGTATATACTATAAAACAATCAATATTTCCTGATTGACATTACATCAAACACAAGGGCATTTGATAGCTCTTTACAAATGAATTAAGAGTCGAACAGGGCATGTTCCAGACAATGTGTTCAGTCGGAAAATTAATATCATGTAATTTCATGCATTTACTTGTACATGTCATATTTCATGATGCAACCAGTTAAGTATATCATACATAAATATTTTGATTAAAAACAACGCCTAATCAACAATTAACAATTCTATTATAATCCAGACGAACATGAAATGAGCGCTGCTATGGGACTTACAACCTCTTTTGTAAGTGACGTCATTTCAAGATAACGCCACATGTGATGTCACTATTTGCAAACAGGAAACAATATGTACTCCATTTAGTCACTTCGTTTTCATATTGCCATATGGGGCAAATGTTGCTTACTGTCAGTATATGGTGACGTTATCTGGAAATGACGTCACTTAAAGAAGAGGATGGAACTCGTACAGCGGCGCTCAAATGTTAAAATATACCTCAACGTATAGATAAGAAATGGGAACAAGTCTTGCAATCATCATAAAGCCTTAGATGAGATTGCTATGCGAAATAACCATAAGCATTTTCTAATTAATTTCTGCCGTATCACAAGAAGTGCTGTAGAGCATAAATGACATTAATAACAATCCTACGGGTGTGATAAATTAGGAGAAACGATTCATGAATAATACAAAGGAATGCAGATCCTTTACTGTTGATTGTAATACATATGTCAAGCAAAGAAAGTTAGCGACAATACTACAATAAGAAACATACATTGATGAACAAAAAGTTTTCAGTCGCCTTACTGACCAATTTACAAATGTTTGAACGATTGCTTGCCACAAGGTCATCAAACAGACATAATGTCAGAATCCCATTCTATGTTATTCATTAGGACTCATACTACATATTGGCGGAAATAAATCAAATATGCAATAGATCCGTTATTTTCACAAACAAGCGCATTACGACCCTACCTAGCACAATATACCCACACATAATTATTCACTAAGATATACAATGATTAATTTTGTTTCAACATCGAAACTACACTTCTCAGCAAATCGCAGTTATTTTATATCAACACCTAAGCACATAAAGATACCAATAAAGAGTCAAGCCTGTATCAAGCATACTTAAGCGACTTGAAAAAAACTCATTAACTTAAAATTGGGAATACAAAACTGATCAGCCTATTATGGGTAAATACTCTGTCATTCAATTTCATGCTATATACGGTTTGGTACACGAGATATATCTGCATTTAGATACTCATTTATTCTCCAAAATCCCGAAGTTTGAACAACTTTGGAACAATCTTTTTTACAGAAAGGCTAGTTCGTATTATCATGAACACTTCTACTGAAAATAGAATCCGGTATTTGTTCTCAGACAAAACTTTTTGACTCTCCTATTGTTATATAATTTTATAGTTTTTAGGATGAACTGACGAACAATTCCCTATAATAGTAGCATGTATCATTGGCAGATAATACAATATATTTCACAAAAACAATCCACTTTTCTATTTCAAGTCTAAAATAATTCAGTTTTACGTCCATGGAAATCGATCTTTTAGTCACAAGATCAATAGCTGCACATAGTTGACATGTTTATCAAAACGATCTGATAATTAGAACACTGGAACACCTGATGTACTACTTAGCAAACGTGACAAAATGTGACAAAAATTGCAAATATGACTTTGATGGTTATTTAGCGGTTGTATTATTAAATAGCTTTAGGAAGATCTCCTATATAAAACTAGGTGAGAACATTAATATACGTTGGTCTAGTTACATATGCTAATACTCGGTAGGTGGCGCACAATATACGTTGGTCTAGTTACATATGCTAATACTCGGTAGGTGGCGCACAATATACGTTGGTCTAGTTACATATGCTAATACTCGGTAGGTGGCGCACAATATACGTGGTCTAGTTACATATGCTAATACTCGGTAGGTGGCGCACTATATACGTTGGTCTAGTTACATATGCTAATACTCGGTAGGTGGCGCACAATATACGTTGGTCTAGTTACATATGCTAATACTCGGTAGGTGGCGCACAATGTTTCAGGTCGGCACAGTTGTTTCAACAACAGAGCATTTTATTTGTTTTGATTTGTACATGGTACATCGTCATAAAATAACATACTAAGTACAAATATACAATACATCACATGAGAACATGAAACGAACGGAAGAGAAAAAGAAAACAGGGGGATTACAACAAGTTTTAGAGGACAAACACATCATATGACGTTATTAAAGAGAAAAGAGAAAATGTGAAAAAATGGCAAATATTGTTTGAAGGTACCAATCGAATTATGGTCATGTTAAAGATCGTTGTTTTAAAACATATATTACAAACTCCAAGACATCACACAATATTGGGAGAACATTAGGCGACCGGTTCGAACCGTACATTTTAAGTTTATTTCCACAACCAATCAAGTCATCAAGAGTACAAACATCTGTTGAATGAAATATTCATGTTTTTAGTTGCTGATAGTTTTCTTTATTACTTTTCGTTCCCTCTTATAAGAATACATAGTGGAATATGTTGACTCCATCAAAGTTACACAGCTACTTAATGACTCACAAACTCAGCACTAGCGGATCCAAGGGGGGTTGCAACAAACTTTCCCAACCTTACATGTATGTCCGAGTAAAAATACGAACATATACAGAGATCTTCAATTATACGATTTTCAAATCAGCGATTCTGATGTAGTGCATTGCATTTTTTTAAGGCTTAAGCAAAACCAAAAAGTTACGCCCCGCTATGTATAATTACATTCTACATTCTTTCCCATTCACATTATTGGTCTACAAATCATTCAATATTGCGTCAACACTCCTAAGGCTTTACATTAATATTGGTTTTGCAATATTTCTCCTCTGATGGTACTCATGACGGACGGAGACACTCTGACTAGTGTACACAAAGCTTGTCAATTTGTCGACTATTACTTGGTTGACATATCGGTTCAATTTTTTCCCTGGCTACCAAATTTGATTACGAGATCCATTTCCTTCAATTTTCATGTTCATTACTTCTATAAGAGCCCTTCTATATACCACTTGCTGTGTGATGTTGTTGCCATATGTGTCTTTGTTAACTACAATGGCGCCATGTTGTAGTTGTTTTATCACATATTGATAATCTTCCGCGTTTTGAATACTGTATTTGTAGGGTCATCAACACATTTAACCCAACAAACCGAAGTGCTATTTATTGATCAGTTGGAGAATACTTTAATATAAACATAATAAGCACAGAACATTGGTCCTGTTGAGGTTGTTTTATTTCCCGCATGAAATATAAAAATGACAAAAGGCATGCATGTAAATGCAACACTGAAGTATTTGCTGTTAGGTATGGACCTCATTCTTAATAAATGAAGGAGAATGAAGGAGAAACAAGAAATATCTTGAAAAAGATGGTCGGCGCAATTTGAAGGGTGAGATTTGTTGCACAGCATAAACAGTTGCCGAGATGTTATGATTGCTAGTCACTCTAGATCCAAAATGGATTTAATTAAATTCACCGAAATTTAGTGGAGTTCGGTAAGGTAACGTACCCTTTATCGAAATGTTAACCAATTCGCGTCAATGTTACAAACGTTGTTCGGTTGAAGAGAGATTGCATTGGTGGTTATCGTAAGATTTGATTGGTTTACACAACATTGATATGCAAAAAAATGATGGGCCGAAACATGGGCATGACAATTTACATTATACACTTCATAGTATAAGTTGAAATATTTATCTATCGCTTTGTCTAAACACAGATCTGTTACTATCAGAGGAATAGTTTCAGATATATATCGATATTACAGGGGCCGTGCTCACAAACATTTAAAGACTGAATCTCAAACTTAGACATTAAATTGGTACATCTTCATTTTACTCCTACATTGTTATTACAGAATAAATGTTGATAAAACTTGGCTGAAGTGTAGCGTGAGTAATAAGAAACATTCATACAAAATTTCATCTGTTTAGATATGATGAAAACGAAACACTGGTAAATTTAAAGTTTGCACATTTAAAGTTTGAGTCTGAGTTTCAGTCTTAAAATGTTTGTGAATACGGCCCCAGATCTTTTATTTGAGGGGTCAACTTTCAAAATATCTCGGTAAAATATATATTGCGCGTTTACTTGTGTATAATGTGTGTGTACAATGTATAATGTGTATTTGGTCTATTAGCTATATTGGTGTATTTTAGTGGCATTGTGTGTCTATGCTTTCTAGACTACGGACAACTACGAACTGTATCTGTGCCTTTGCTTTTTCATTCATTTGTTATCCCTTAGTGTGTTTGCACCTTTTGTATCTTCCCAGTATGACGTAACCTAGTTTTGCTGTTTTAACACCATTCAATATTACTATTGCTGGTACTTTGTTTGAAAAGTATAATATGTCAATAAGTGTAAGCCTTGCTAATGTTTATGTATGTGTCTTTTAGTTTTATGTATGCTATGTGTCTTTTTAACGTTTGACTTATCAGTGTATTAACCAATCCTTTACTGTTTTAACATTCTATTTATTTAATATTTATTTGATATTAAAACTGTATTGCTTGTAGACTTGTTCAAACACACCAAGTGTCAATATGTGTATTCTCTGCTTCTGTCTTTATTTCTATCTTCAGCAGCTGTTTTATGCTATGTTTTCTTTATACTATATGTTACTACGTAGTCGGTTGTAAAAGCTCTATATCTGAGCTTATGTTATTTGTTAAAATGTATTGCCGACTTTAAATAAAGTTTATTGTATTGTATTGTTTTAACAAATAACTGCATTTAACTGAAATTCAGAATAAACTAGATATTAGATACTACCGATTGTTAATTAAATGAATCATGAATAATGCCTTGGACAAAGATATTAAAAAGCAGGATGAAATCGTTTGCTCTAGTGTGTACATTCAATAACAACTTGGAATCAATTTACAATATTACATTATAAGTTTCGAGCAATTCCAAACAATCGTTCCAAAGTCATTCCATATTCATAATAATTAGACCAAGCCTGGAATTGGCTGCTTCTAGGATTTTAGTGTTTTTTGAAAACAGCCAAAAATGTTAGTCTTTCTGAACTACAAATGATTTCAAAAAGCAAAAATTATTTCAAATCCTCACCTTTTGTTTTACAATTCTTAAACATCAGCATTGAATATATTGCTGTAAAGACGAAGAAAGCGATAGATAATGAATGCACCAAACTGAATTAAGTTTGCAATAATGATAGAAGAAAATAATGTGCTTATCCATTTGCTCAAAGACATAATTATGTTTCAAGAAAGGAGCTATTTCAGATAAATGTACACGACTTTTTATCCTGTTGTTGTAAAATCATTTAAAAGGAATCATAAAATCTCCGTCAAATGCCTCCGTGAAAGTTAAGTAAGAGGACATAGAAGAATGTCTACACGTTTTAGAAAAAGGAATAAACCAAAGCAAAGGCTAACGTAGTGTACTGAAACCATGTCGCTGCTTCAGAATGGCAGTAAGATGTGTAAGATTAGCTGATGGTAGTTAAACCATGTCGCTGCTTCAGAATGGCAGTACGATGTGTAAGATTAGGTGATGGTAGTTAAACCATGTCGCTGCTTCAGAATGGCAGTAAGATGTGTAAGATTAGGTGATGGTAGTTAAACCATGTCGCTGCTTCAGAATGGCAGTAAGATGTGTAAGATTAGGTGATGGTAGTTAAACCATGTCGCTGCTTCAGAATGGCAGTAAGATGTGTAAGATTAGCTGATGGTAGTTAAACCATGTCGCTGCTTCAGAATGGCAGTAAGATGTGTAAGATTAGGTGATGGTAGTTAAACCATGTGGCTGCTTCAGAATGGCAGTAAGATGTGTAAGATTAGCTGATGGTAGTTAAACCATGTCGCTGCTTCAGAATGACAGTAAGATGTGTAAGATTAGCTGATGGTAGTTAAACCATGTCGCTGCTTCAGAATGGCAGTAAGATGTGTAAGATTAGCTGATGGTAGTTAAACCATGTGGCTGCTTCAGAATGGCAGTAAGATGTGTAAGATTAGCTGATGGTAGTTAAACCATGTGGCTGCTTCAGAATGGCAGTAAGATGTGTAAGATTAGCTGATGGTAGTTAAACCATGTCGCTGCTTCAGAATGGCAGTAAGATGTGTGAGATTAGCTGATGGTAGTTAAACCATGTGGCTGCTTCAGAATGACAGTAAGATGTGTAAGATTAGGTGATGGAAGTTAAACCATGTCGCTGCTTCAGAATGACAGTAAGATGTGTAAGATCAGCTGATGGTAGTTAAACCATGTCGCTGCTTCAGAATGACAGTAAGATGTGTAAGATTAGCTGATGGTAGTTAAACCATGTGGCTGCTTCAGAATGACAGTAAGATGTGTAAGATCAGCTGATGGTAGTTAAACCATGTGGCTGCTTCAGAATGGCAGTAAGATGTGTAAGATTAGGTGATGGTAGTTAAACCAGGTCGCTGCTTCAGAATGACAGTAAGATGTGTAAGATCAGCTGATGGTAGTTAAACCATGTGGCTGCTTCAGAATGACAGTAAGATGTGTAAGATTAGGTGATGGTAGTTAAACCAGGTCGCTGCTTCAGAATGACAGTAAGATGTGTGAGATTAGCTGATGGTAGTTAAACCATGTCGCTGCTTCAGAATGGCAGTAAGATGTGTAAGATTAGCTGATGGTAGTTAAACCATGTCGCTGCTTCAGAATGGCAGTAAGATGTGTGAGATCAGCTGATGGTAGTTAAACCATGTGGCTGCTTCAGAATGACAGTAAGATGTGTAAGATTAGCTGATGGTAGTTAAACCATGTCGCTGCTTCAGAATGACAGTAAGATGTGTGAGATTATCTGATGGTAGTTAAACCATGTCGCTGCTTCAGAATGACAGTAAGATGTGTAAGATTAGCTGATGGTAGTTAAACCATGTGGCTGCTTCAGAATGACAGTAAGATGTGTAAGATTAGCTGATGGTAGTTAAACCATGTGGCTGCTTCAGAATGACAGTAAGATGTGTGAGATTAGGTGATGGTAGTTAAACCAGGTCGCTGCTTCAGAATGACAGTAAGATGTGTGAGATTAGCTGATGGTAGTTAAACCAGGTCGCTGCTTCAGAATGGCAGTAAGATGTGTAAGATTATCAGATGGTAGTTAAACTATGTCGCTGCTTCAGAATGGCAGTAAGATTTGTAAGATCAGCTGATGGTAGTTAAACCATGTCGCTGCTTCAGAATGACAGTAAGATGTGTGAGATTATCTGATGGTAGTTAAACCATGTCGCTGCTTCAGAATGACAGTAAGATGTGTAAGATTAGCTGATGGTAGTTAAACCATGTGGCTGCTTCAGAATGACAGTAAGATGTGTAAGATTAGCTGATGGTAGTTAAACCATGTGGCTGCTTCAGAATGACAGTAAGATGTGTGAGATTAGGTGATGGTAGTTAAACCAGGTCGCTGCTTCAGAATGACAGTAAGATGTGTGAGATTAGCTGATGGTAGTTAAACCAGGTCGCTGCTTCAGAATGGCAGTAAGATGTGTAAGATTATCAGATGGTAGTTAAACTATGTCGCTGCTTCAGAATGGCAGTAAGATTTGTAAGATCAGCTGATGGTAGTTAAACTATGTCAATGGCACGTAATGATATACTTTCAGTTGATCGCAACTATTCACGCTGCCTGAAGTCAGTAAATGTTATTACTACCACAAAGTTTATTGAGACAATTCAATTAGTACCCGCTTTTTATATACAAAAATATTTCCCTTATATACTTAGTACATTTAAAAACGCACATTGTTTTACCAACTATGATTCTTTAAATTCCATTTTATTACTTTTGAAACTCGTTTTTGTATGAAAATACGTGTCGATTGTCATTCAATTTAGCTATCAAGTTGCATACACATGTAATATCATATCAATGTCTTTCTTGTATCCTAAAGTCAGTCAATGAAAACTAAGAAATCCTACATTGTGCGTTTTTAAATGTACCAAGTATATATAGAACAAATTAGAGATCAGTAATCTTGTCTGGTCTAGTCAAACTAGGAAGAATCTAATCATAAGATAGCAAACAATTATTTTTCTGAACAACAGAACATGTTATGTTTTTCAAGCTATGTGTCTTCACATTCTGCCTCCCTTGATGATTTCAATTTTTTTAGCTGCAGACAACTTTGATTCCTTTGCATTCAGCTGTGAATTCAAATATCACATCCAATGGAACTGCTCCTCCAGAATCACTTCAAGGTCATGTCAATTTCGTGTGAAAAATCTTAAAAACTTAAGGGCTTCGTTTGTCAACAAACAACAGTTACACAGACAGCTTTCATTAGTGAGAAAATATCCAGTTTCATAATTGTCTAGGAGACTCTTGGCAATACTAACTTTTTTCGCCAGTTTTCAGAAGATTTCAGAAGAATATCATTTGTCAGGCTCTGCCCGATGATACAAACTAAGAGATAATTTGATTGGTCATATTCATCCAGCAGCTGACAATCAGTAGCGAGTCATGACAAAAAGTCACATGTTATGATCATCTCCATTTTTTACTAATGCATTTAAAACCCCAATTGCAGAAACTCCGGTTTTGCTACAAACAATTTAAGACAGAAAAAATTCAGAGTTCATCGATAAATTACTGAGCCACATTACCAAAATTCAAAGCCAGTACAGGACAATTCAAATTTAAATAGAGGAGTGTTACGACTTAGAAACATTGCATCAATATTTTTCTTCTCTATGATACGAATGTAAAGGTGAGATCGAAACCACAGCCACGACAATTTTCACAAAGCAGGGTCTCCCTACGGAGGTCCCTAAGCAGTCTACGCACGGAGGCCCCTAAGCTGTCTACCAACGGAGGCCCCTAAGCTGTCTACCCAAGGAGGTCCCTAAGCTGTCTACCCACGGAGGCCCCTAAGCTGTCTACCCACGGAGGCCCCTAAGCTGTCTACCCGCGGAGGTCCCTGAGCTGTCTACTCACGGAGGCCCCTAAGCTGTATACCCGCGGAGGTCCCTGAGTTGTCTACTCACGGAGGCCCCTAAGCTGTCTACCCACGGAGGCCCCTAAGCTGTCTACCCACGGAGGTCCCTGAGTTGTCTACTCACGGAGGCCACTAAGCAGTCTACCCACTGAGGCCCCTAAGCCGTCTACCCACGGAGGCCACTAAGCAGTCTACCCACGGAGGCCCCTAAGCAGTCGACCCACGGAGGCCCGTAAGCAGTCGACCCCATGGAGGCCCCTAAGCAGTCTACCCACTGAGGCCCCTAAGCAGTCTACCCACGGAGGCCGCTAAGCAGTCTACGCACGGAGGCCCCTAAGCAGTCAACCCCATGGAGGCCCCTAAGCAGTCTACCCACGGAGGCCCCTAAGTTGTATCCCCACGGAGGCCCCTAAGCTGTCTCCCTACGGAGGTCCCTAAGCGGTCTCCCCTCGGAGGTCCTTAAGCAACAACCCTAAATAAGAGAGGTTTGGGATACAACACAGGACTCACGAACAAGTAAACGCGATGAGAAACTTAGCAACCTATCGGCTTGGAATAGGCTTGGCACTTTTGGTGTGATCACCCATTATGATACTGGCCTGAGTGTTTGTAAGTGTGTATATAAGTATATTATTTTTTGTTGAATGGTGTCCTTTAATCAGTGTTACAAAGCACACGCGTCGAGCTAAATGAGAAATACTGAATTTTGCATCTCATCTAAGCGAAGATTAATCACTGTAAATTTAGAACCTTCCTTCCATACAGACGAAATTGCAATCTTGGATGTGCACCGATGATTTAACGTGATGTATTATTTACAAGAAATGCTAACAAAAAACACCCTGTATTCGCGAATGAGAAATAAAAGTTATTTTAAGGATTGATAAAACTTGGATTATGTCTCTTTAAATCTTATCATTGACTATCACAGTGGAAATGAGAGCACGACGTGCAAGAAAGACTGGTAACATCACAAAAGCTCGACGTCAAGATAGGACACAAAAGACGTTGTTTTATTTGATACGGAACGTTTAAGCCAAGATCCATGCAACTGAAAACTCCAACCCACCCAAGTGTTAGCCATGTTATTGTTTCTTCTAATATGTAATAATGGATTAAACTATTATATCCACGATACGCTTAAAGTTTATTCACTTATCACAATAGATATGACATATCATTTTAAATATGCTTATACCAGATGGCTTCGTTCACTTTCATAACAATGCTAGTTTTAATAAGCGCTGCAAGGGTAAACTGAAGTTCGGTTCGGTTTTCGGCACTATTGTTTGAATTTTTGGTTTGGTAAGTCAATGTACGGTCTTGAGTATTTGCCGCTGTAATTTTGACCTATCACTCATATTTTGTTGAACAGTTATTGGATGCTATTATTTAAATATAGGAACAGTAAGTGTTAGTTCTTGTCATTGCTCTACTGTTTTACATTATCACTTAATTTGTTGTCACCTTCTTACACGTGGGAATCTCCGGATGTCATCAATTCGAATTCTATACACTCAATCTTAAAATAAACGCCACTTAAATATCTAAAAGTCAGAGCTCGTAGGCTCTTTGAAGGCTCCGTGCAAGAGCTACGCAGGTGGCGGTTTCACGACATGTAAATTGTAGCAGAATTACCGTACGCAAGATGAATGTCGGTATTATGCTACTGGGTTGGTAAAAGACTGACGAGGAAGTGGAAGACCAAAGACTCTTACCCCTAAACAAAAACAATTTATCAGGGTTATGCAGCTCTGATACCGGTTCAAGTAATGTGTTCATTTCACTAATTCGTTATCATTGGAATCAAGCAATTGTGCGTTTAATTATTGTTCTTAATTTTCATCTGGCTCTTTTTACAAATGCATTATCCACCTATGCGACGTCTGAAAAGTCACTGTCTCAGATGTTGACGACCATACACTGAGCAATACTTACTACCAGACGCAGACACAAATCTGTATTCAGTCAACCTGCGCCGAACACTGCATTCCGTGCACTACCGTTAACTACCGTGATAATATGTATTCAGTCAACCTGCGCCGATCACTGCATTCCGTGCACTGCCGTTAACTACCGTGATAATATGTATTCAGTCAACCTGCGCCGATCACTGCATTCCGTGCACTTATTAGAGAAGTTTATTACACACTGCTGTGGTAATGTTTTAGTTTCAGCTCAAGATTCAGTTCACTTTAACTCATAGTACTGAATGTTAATATATAGAGAATCTCGGGTTACTGTCCGGTGAGAACAATGTTATCAGGCGAGGTGATATCGTTTGTGGTGGCGAGCTTTAGCGAGTCACCACGAACGATATCGCCGAGTCTGATAACATTGTTCGAGCCGGACAGTAACTTGAGATTCTATTTATCATGAAACTTAATTTTCCGAGCATGTTTTAGTGTGTCTTTACCTAAAATTTAGTGTTCAATCCGCTAATGTGAATCATGAAAGTAGTCCGTCAATTTGTGGGCGGAGCTTAAAAGTGTTATCATGCTACTAGCAGCCTATTGACCTGAGAACACTTTATGTTATCAGGTCATGTGTTATCAGTCTGTTACCATGGTAGTTGCATGATAAATAAAGTTCCAAGGCCACGTTGGAAAAATGTTAAATTAACAGGAGTTACGATGTCGTGTTACTTACATGTGTATGACATAAAACCCTCATCTTATATACGAGTATATAAACATTGTGGTTTAACAATTAAAGAAAAAGAGATATATCAAATATTCGCATGGTTATTTGAAATGATTTAACGACACATATCACGAGATCTGATTGTTAATGGAACAGAGATCTGATAAATTGTAGTCTTGTACATGGTATTATGTTACTTGATTGTGTGTTAAACGTAACACTCCCATCCTTACAATTCTTCACTTGCTTGTTAATGAAATTATTTTAATTCCCCTGAGGTGGAATTGCGAGGATAATTAAAAGTCAAGCTACAATGAGCAAAAGTTAAATGAGAGTATTTTAAGCCGAATGTGTACTAGGCATTTGAATACAGGAATGTGTGACATGTAACATCTTAAAATGGAAGCATACAAACCATTTTCAGGTTAAAGACACATATACGCTAGTCAATTGTTTTACATTTTGTTCTTAACAACATCAATCATTAGAGTATCCTTTCCTGCATTTTGTCGACACTTATAATACAGAAATATGTTATTTAACTATAACACAAATGGTTTCTCATTCAGATACCAACTGTAAACCATGAGTGATCATTGCCCTTAACGTCAATGATGGAGTGAGTGACCATTGCCCTAAACGTCAATGATGGAGTGAGTGACCATTGCCCTAAACGTCAATGATGGAGTGAGTGATCATTGCCCTAAACGTCAATGATGGAGTGAGTGACCATTGCCCTAAACTTCAATGATGGAGTGAGTGATCGTTGCCCTAAACGTCAATGATGGAGTGAGTGATCATTGCCCTAAACGTCAATGATGGAGTGAGTGACCATTGCCCTAAACGTCAATGATGGAGTGAGTGACCATTGCCCTAAACGTCAATGATGGAGTGAGTGACCATTGCCCTAAACGTCAATGATGGAGTGAGTGATCGTTGCCCTAACGTCAATGATAGAGTGAGTGATCATTGCCCTAAACGTCAATGATGGAGTGAGTGATCGTTGCCCTAAACGTCAATGATGGAGTGAGTGATCATTGCCCTAAACGTCAATGATGGAGTGAGTGATCATTGCCCTAAACGTCAATGATGGAGTGAGTGATCATTGCCCTAAACGTCAATGATGGAGTGAGTGATCGTTGCCCTAAACGTCAATGATAGAGTGAGTGATCATTGCCCTAAACGTCAATGATGGAGTGAGTGATCGTTGCCCTAAACGTCAATGATAGAGTGAGTGATCATTGCCCTAAACGTCAATGATGGAGTGAGTGATCGTTGCCCTAAACGTCAATGATAGAGTGAGTGATCATTGCCCTAAACGTCAGTGATAGAGTAAGTCACTGTTCTGCTATGGGAGTGATCAAATACATCAATATTGTCCAGTAATTAAACCGACAAAAAAAAGAAACAACTCAATGAACAATAATTACAGACTATGCCATGCAAAAACTCACAAATGTCTTCTGACTGATATATAAAGCAGCAAAGAGACAGATAAAACAACAAGTTTCCTCTATATTTTATGGTCCAATTTATTGTAAAGGCAAATTTCCAATATACGAGCACAAATGAATGAATATCTTCAAGTCTAGTTCTAAGACGTTATATCAAAGACTATGCCATAGGGAGAACTTTATTCGCGGATGGACAGCAGTAAATGTGGAAGACTATTTATTGTTTTAATTTACACATTCTCATCAGCCAGTCTTATAAGAAACAAAATGGTGTTATACAGTATGATAATGGCCCTTAACGCTAGAACAAAGAAAAAAGCAAATAATAGTGTGCGTATAGTACTCGTACATCGAAACATCAAAGATCAAAATCAAAAACACTAGGGGATGACCCTCAAGACATTCATTCTTCATGATACAAACCGTTTATCGATTTAAGACAACATAAATTAAGATATTTAATCAGTACATTACATTAATGATCTAAGTAAGTCTTAAAATTAGGACATTTTAAAGGTAGTGAGAAGCTGCAGCATTGCGTACAGATATTACGCAGTCATCTGTTTACAAAATATTCAGGGGCCTTATTCACAAACATATTAAGACTGAATCTCTGAATTAGACTTTTTAATGGTAAATGATCATTTTGGTCCTAAGTTGTTAAAACAGAATAGGTTAGGATACAACTTTGCAATCCTGTAGAATGAGTAACAAGAACGATTCTGAGTAAATTGTATCCGTATATATTTAATTGAAAGAAACGCTGGTAAATTTAACTTTTGCCAATTTAAATTTAAAGTCGGAGTTTCAGTTTTAAAATGTTTGTGAATATAACAGTATGCTAACCCAAGAGACAGGGAACAAGAACACAAAGAGTTGTATCAATGACGGTATGCTAACACCAGAGACAGGGAACAAGAACACAAAGAGTTGTATCAATGACGGTATGCTAACCCCAGAGACAGGGAACAAGAACACAAAGAGTTATATCAATGACAGTATTCTAACACCAGAGACAGGGAACAAGAACACAAAGAGTTGTATCAATGACGGTATGCTAACCCCAGAGACAGGGAACAAGACCAGAAAGAGTTGTATCAATGACGGTATGCTAACACCAGAGACAGGGAACAAGACCAGAAAGAGTTGTATCAATGACGGTATGCTAACACCAGAGACAGGGAACAAGAACACAAAGAGTTATACCAATGACAGTATGCTAACACCAGAGACAGGGAACAAGAACACAAAGAGTTGTATCAATGACAGTATGCTAACACCAGAGACAGGGAACAAGAACACAAAGAGTTATATCAATGACAGTATGCTAACACCAGAGACAGGGAACAAGAACACAAAGAGTTGTATCAATGACAGTATTCTAACACCAGAGACAGGGAACAAGAACACAAAGAGTTGTATCAATGACAGTATGCTAACACCAGAGACAGGGAACAAGAACACAAAGAGTTGTATCAATGACGGTATTCTAACACCAGAGACAGGGAACAAGAACACAAAGAGTTGTATCAATGACAGTATTCTAACACCAGAGACAGGGAACAAGAACACAAAGAGTTGTATCAATGACGGTATTCTAACACCAGAGACAGGGAACAAGAACACAAAGAGTTATATCAATGACAGTATGCTAACACCAGAGACAGGGAACAAGAACACAAAGAGTTATATCAATGACGGTATTCTCACACCAGAGACAGGGAACAAGAACAGAAAGAGTTGTATCAATGACGGTATGCTAACACCAGAGGCAGGGAACAAGAACACAAAGAGTTATATCAATGACGGTATTCTAACACCAGAGACAGGGAACAAGACCAGAAAGAGTTGTATCAATGACGGTATGCTAACACCAGAGACAGGGAACAAGAACACAAAGAGTTATATCAATGACGGTATGCTAACACCAGAGACAGGGAACAAGAACACAAAGAGTTATATCAATGACAGTATTCTAACACCAGAGACAGGGAACAAGAACACAAAGAGTTATATCAATGACAGTATGCTAACACCAGAGACAGGGAACAAGAACACAAAGAGTTATATCAATGACGGTATTCTAACACCAGAGACAGGGAACAAGAACACAAAGAGTTGTATCAATGACGGTATGCTAACACCGGAGACAGGGAACAAGAACACAAAGAGTTGTATCAATGACGGTATTCTAACACCAGAGACAGGGAACAAGAACACAAAGAGTTATATCAATGACGGTATTCTAACACCAGAGACAGGGAACAAGAACACAAAGAGTTGTATCAATGATGACGGTATGCTAACACCAGAGACAGGGAACAAGAACACAAAGAGTTATATCAATGACAGTATTCTAACACCAGAGACAGGGAACAAGAACACAAAGAGTTATATCAATGACAGTATGCTAACCCCAGAGACAGGGAACAAGAACACAAAGAGTTATATCAATGACAGTATGCTAACCCCAGAGACAGGGAACAAGAACACAAAGAGTTATATCAATGACAGTATGCTAACACCAGAGACAGGGAACAAGACCAGAAAGAGTTGTATCAATGGCAGTATGCTAACACCAGAGACAGGGAACAAGACCAGAAAGAGTTGTATCAATGACGGTATGCTAACACCAGAGACAGGGAACAAGAACACAAAGAGTTGTATCAATGACGGTATGCTAACCCCAGAGACAGGGAACAAGAACACAAAGAGTTATATCAATGACAGTATGCTAACACCAGAGACAGGGAACAAGAACACAAAGAGTTGTATCAATGACGGTATGCTAACACCAGAGACAGGGAACAAGAACACAAAGAGTTGTATCAATGACGGTATGCTAACACCAGAGACAGGGAACAAGAGCACAAAGAGTTGTATCAATGACAGTATTCTAACACCAGAGACAGGGAACAAGAACACAAAGAGTTGTATCAATGACAGTATTCTAACACCAGAGACAGGGAACAAGAACACAAAGAGTTGTATCAATGACGGTATGCTAACCCCAGAGACAGGGAACAAGAACACAAAGAGTTGTATCAATGACGGTATGCTAACACCAGAGACAGGGAACAAGAACACAAAGAGTTGTATCAATGACAGTATGCCAACACCAGAGACAGGGAACAAGAACACAAAGAGTTGTATCAATGACGGTATGCTAACACCAGAGACAGGGAACAAGAACACAAAGAGTTATATCAATGACAGTATGCTAACACCAGAGACAGGGAACAAGAACACAAAGAGTTGTATCAATGACAGTATTCTAACACCAGAGACAGGGAACAAGAACACAAAGAGTTGTATCAATGACAGTATGCTAACACCAGAGACAGGGAACAAGAACACAAAGAGTTGTATCAATGATGACGGTATGCTAACACCAGAGACAGGGAACAAGAACACAAAGAGTTGTATCAATGACGGTATGCTAACACCAGAGACAGGGAACAAGAACACAAAGAGTTATATCAATGACAGTATGCTAACACCTGAGACAGGGAACAAGAACACAAAGAGTTGTATCAATGACGGTATGCTAACACCAGAGACAGGGAACAAGAACACAAAGAGTTGTATCAATGACGGTATGCTAACACCAGAGACAGGGAACAAGAGCACAAAGAGTTGTATCAATGACAGTATGCTAACACCAGAGACAGGGAACAAGAACACAAAGAGTTGTATCAATGACAGTTAGACCTCCAGCTACACACCATTATAATACATATAATTGACCCACGATTCTCGCATCATTGAAACTATTGAATATGAGATCAGAGCATTTATACATTTTGTATCCTTAGTACTATCTGTGGTGGAAAATGATGGAGAGCTAGATACAATAATTAGATGGCAAGCTGTCAGTGCTGAATCACTTAAATGACACTACAAATTACCCAGCTTTCATTAGTAAGTGAGCCGACTGGTTGTATCATCTTATCAAATAATATTGAATTTACCAAATGAGGTAAACATGCCAGGAAAAAATGACATCTGATAAAATTTCATTAAATACTACCCTGGCTAATGCGTAGTTTTTGATCTACCAGATTTATCAATCTTATTACAGTAGCATTGTTGACTTAATGCATTTAAGATGTAAAAGAAACTCAGAGAACATAGCCCTGGTGAGTATTGACCTTAATTCGGAACTGTTTTGTATTATCTTAATGTAAGATTAAAACATGCCTTTCCATGATATTGATCAATCGATACTCTCTCTCTACTGACCATTAGCTTGTTCTAATACTTACACAGTTCTGGGAAGACGGATTTAGTCCCAAATAGTTGAACAAATATTCAAACAAATTAAATGACATTCGAGACATTGTGTACATTTTGAAGAATGAGGAATGATATAAACCCAATTCGACAAGGCTTTCATTATCGATTTATCCATTATATTGGGTATAGGGTGGGAATGTTGTTGAAATCAGTGATATCATTTTAACGCGCTGTAAATAGGTTGTTTACAACACCCCTATAATCGATATTTAGTTAAACACGATAATGAAAGGAATAGCGAATTTTACACATGTCCAAGCTTCAATCCTCTGAAAACCATTATTCTCTGAGCACGAAACTATATTTGTTCTGATGACCTTTTGATGGCCTTGTGTCGAGTTTTTTTCTGTGAAATTAGTATGAATAAACACTTTTTACACCCATTAAGAACTCTTAATTGTGTGCTATGAAAAATTATATTAGCTAAATAAATATTGTCCGAAGTACTTAAATCAGGCAAGGTTGATAATTGTCATGAACAAATACAATTATCTTCAATATCATACAAGAAACAGTCCCGAAACAATAACAAACACCATATGGAAATACTGAAACCAGGGTAAACAAATGTCGAAACATCAATTAACCAGACACAGAAGTCATAAACATGTTGGCAAACTTTTCATTACTATTGTAGTCTGATGACATCTTATATTACAACAATTATGTACAATATTATGACTAGGTTATGTCTGTTTACGATATGTTTTACACCTTGAAAAGATAACTGACCATGAATACGATGTGTAAGTGTAAACAAGAGACTTTAGTCGCAATCAATGCTTTATTGTTTAAATAATGTTTGCCTGGTAGACAAGATGTTTGCAAACCGCATTGTGTAAACAGCAATCACTATGGTAGATGTTATACTTGAACATAATGCAGCAATCACTATGGTAGATGTTATACTTGAACATAATGCAGCAATCACTATGGTAGATGTTATACTTGAACATAATGCAGCAATCACTATGGTAGATGTTATACTTGAACATAATGCAGCAATCACTATGGTAGATGTTATACTTGAACATAATGCAGCAATCACTATGGTAGATGTTATACTTGAACATAATGCAGCAATCACTATGGTAGATGTTATACTTGAACATAATGCAACATTATAATGAGTACTGGTTTGTCAGCTGATACCAAAACCGGCTATTTGTGCAATCCTGTGGCAATTTTAAGTAATTTACCAAGTTGTACTGTATGTCTTTTACATAGATTTATAAGAACAATGATGAAGTTTAGGTATAATGAATATGTTGATTCGGCGACATTGCATCAAGTTGCAATTAAAAGACATAAAGACGAAAATGTTAGTGTACAACTTTTAAACACAAAGCAGATACATGTCTATGATAAAATAGATTCATAACTTACATCTGCGCCTATTTCTTTGTAAAATCATTTGTATCATGAACATTTTGAAAGCGACAGAAACGAACCTGTCAAATTGGTTGCCTTTTCATTCTACTGACAATCACAGGGATCTAACAAAAATACTATTTATGGTTATTTGTGATTGTTGTTATGTCATGCAACTATCAGCATATGAATAATGTCCCCGAGGCGTTTATGCTTGACGCGAAATGCCGACGACAACATAAAATGCAATTTGTAACGCTTTATTGAGATTGGTGATTTGTACGATTTACATGCTCATTGTCGCCATGTGTTGTTCCTTCTTATAGCATTGTGAGTATGTGTCCTGGATTCTTTAAACAACATCCAATGACGATGACTGCAATTATGATCCGAAGAAAGTTATTATCTGTTGTTTTATTTGTTTACAATGTAACTGACAGCAGATTTTCCAAAATGATTCCAACACCAATGTTACAAACAATGTAGGATTTTCAGGATATTCCAGCTGTTTTCAGTGTTACACCAATGTTACACCAATGTTACAAACAATGCAGGATTATCAGGAGATTCCAGCTGTTTTCAGTGTTACACCAATGTTACACCAATGTTACAAACAATGTAGGATTATCAGGATATTCCAGCTGTTTTCAGTGTTACACCAATGTTACACAATGTTACAAACAATGCAGGATTATCAGGATATTCCAGCTGTTTTCAGTGTTACACCAATGTTACACCAATGTTACAAACAATGCAGGATTATCAGGATATTCCAGCTGTTTTCAGTGTTACACCAATGTTACACCAATGTTACACCAATGTTACAAACAATGTAGGATTATCAGGATATTCCAGCTGTTTTCAGTGTTACACCAATGTTACACCAATGTTACAAACAATGCAGGATTATCAGGAGATTCCAGCTGTTTTCAGTGTTACACCAATGTTACACCAATGTTACAAACAATGCAGGATTATCAGGTTATTCCAGCTGTTTTCAGTGTTACACCAATGTTACAAACAATGCAGGATTATCAGGTTATTCCAGCTGTGTTCAGTGTTACACCAATGTTACACCAATGTTACAAACAATGCATGATTATCAGGTTATTCCAGCTGTGTTCAGTGTTACACCAATGTTACAAACAATGCAGGATTATCAGGATATTCCAGTTGTTTTCAGTGTTACACCAATGTTACAAACAATGCAGGATTATCAGGATATTCCAGCTGTTTTCAGTGTTACACCAATGTTACACCAATGTTACAAACAATGCAGGATTATCAGGTTATTCCAGCTGTTTTCAGTGTTACACCAATGTTACAAACAATGCAGGATTATCAGGATATTCCAGCTGTTTTCAGTGTTACACCAATGTTACAAACAATGCAGGATTATCAGGTTATTCCAGCTGTTTTCAGTGTTACACCAATGTTACAAACAATGCAGGATTATCAGGTTATTCCAGCTGTTTTCAGTGTTACACCAATGTTACAAACAATGCAGGATTATCAGGTTATTCCAGCTGTTTTCAGTGTTACACCAATGTTACAAACAATGCAGGATTATCAGGTTATTCCAGCTGTTTTCAGTGTTACACCAATGTTACAAACAATGCAGGATTATCAGGTTATTCCAGCTGTTTTCAGTGTTACACCAATGTTACAAACAATGCAGGATTATGAGGATATTCCAGTTGTTTTCAGTGTTACACCAATGTTACAAACAATGCAGGATTATCAGGATATTCCAGCTGTTTTCAGTGTTACACCAATGTTACAAACAATGCAGGATTATCAGGATATTCCAGCTGTTTTCAGTGTTACACCAATGTTACACCAATGTTACACCAATGTTACACCAATGTTACACCAGTGTTACACCAATGTTACACCAATGTTACACCAATGTTACATGGTTCCCGTGTCATCGTCACATAGTGCATGTTGGATATAAGCTGGATGCTAGATGAAGCTAATGATAACCTTCACTGATCCACCGACATGTTTGATATAAACTTTCTAATTGGTTAAAAGGACTAAAAACAAATACCCCAATTTTCAAGAGAAAAACATAGTAGATTTCAGTATAAATAAGTATACCCCTAATACTTACTCACCCTGCATAGAAATGTTATAAACGTTAAGTGTCGGGTTAGCTACCTGGTAAGTCGATTTTGAACAGCCAGTAATGTTACTAACAGCGCTAAGGCTGTAGATCGCCTATTTATCACTGTTCCCTTTATGTTTTAGACCAATATTCCCCTTTACCCTTGTTGCATTCCTTGGCCTGATAAAACAAAATCGTATTCTCCCCCGCCCCCTAACTATCTGAGGCCAGTTTGCTTTCTCGACTTGATGCCACGTATTCTCTTCCTTGACTCCTTTCTTGTCCCCTTGTTGCCCCTCCTAGGAGAATCAAAGAGAGCACACAGGTGGAGGGGGGTGAATGGATGGAAAATATCACAGGATAAGTCAAGAGAGCTGGCAACAACAATATTCTTGTTCTTTTGGGTGGTTGTGCACTTTGTTTGTTGGTACATCATTCATTTTAGAACGTCTAACTTGTAATCCGTTAATACGGGTGTGCATACATTTATGACATCCATACTAATTCATTGGTTACGCTGTTATATTTAATGTTATGTATTTCCATTATAATACAATTATAAAAAGTATTTAAATAAGACATTTTCATTATTGTTTAAATGTTCCGTTGTATACGTCTACGAGACTATAATAAATAGATGAACATACGTATGATATGAACATAGGTGTAGCAGTCATCCTGTAATTCCAACTTAGTGGTTATACCCTGTAAACTTGACAATATTCTTGATACAAAATGTAAATTTTACTTGCAACTTTAATGATTTGCATCCCATACCTCGTATACAAAATATGCAATATTGTCTGGACATCTCAGAAACAAATAAATGTAACAATTTGTAAATATCTATATAAAATCTATTGTTCGTGCTATTTATCAGAATATTTGAGTGCAGAATCAATCAAACATTTGTCACTATTAATTATTTATGATGGTTGGTTATGCATGCAAATTGATCATTCATATCTGTAAATGTACTGTCATTCATCAAATGAAACAATATTAACATATAAATTAAAAACATCTGGTTGTTTATGCTAAAATGTCAGAAAATAAGATGCCTCAGAATCAGCATATGACTATACAGTAAACCCTCACTTAGAGACCACCTCAATAATAAGACCACCTCAAAATAAAGACCACCTCAATAATAAGACCACCTCAAAATAAAGACCATAATTTTCAAGTCCATTTTCACAGCTTTGCTCATTATTCAGCCTCAATATCAAACCACCTCAAAAAGAAGACCAGTTTTCACGGGTCCGAAAGGTGGTCCTGTTATCGAGGTTTTACTGTAAATAGATTTGGTCATAGAAATCTAATCCAGTATACTTCAGTAATATTTGATCCAATTTGCATTTACCTCGTGTTTGTATGGTGTAATTAGTCAATGCAACGTGATATCTTTACACGACATTTCTACTGAGGGGATCCCATATACCTTAGTTTACACTTTGTGGGATTAGTATGAATACCATAAGAAGGGTCTCTTGAAATTTGTATAAGTCAGAAGACGTGTATATTGAGTTGATTGCCAGTAAGACAGTTAAGATTTCTGACACATTTCTATATTGAAGAAAAAAGCCGCGAACTACGCACAATTTTATTATGTTACTTTTAGATGGAAAATAATTATATTCACATTAAAGATATATTATGTTCATTTTTTTATTCATTTGGTTACCTAAACAAACATGCAAACTATACTTTTTATCTTGTTAAAACTTCAATAAATATGCATTATCACAGAATACCTGTATAATGTATTTCTGTATTTGTAAAAAAAAAAACATATATCTGGCTCATCTGAACCAAAATATTTTAATGGGCTTCATCCTAGTTTTTACTAGTTTTGTCTGTTAGTAATATGAGTAAATAAGATTGTTTTTAATGGTTGTACATGGCAATGGTTATTATTATTGATGGTTTAGACTATTAAACAACAAAACTGGATGAAGCCCATTAAAATGTTTTAGGTTCAGATGAGCCAGATACATCTTTAAATCTCCTAATGAACAGCAACATATTCAAGTTATGAACAAAAATAACATGAATTGTACAGTTTCTCTAACAAGATACCATAAATCTCATGGATGCAGGGTATTCATCTCAAGACAAATTGTTATACAATACGTAGAATTAAATGACAAAAGTAATTCCAAAGTTTATACATGTACTTACACACATATATATAATTAATATGTTCTGTTCAATTCTAGACATATATGGGTTTTTTCTGTCCTCCATCATTAAATGTGTTTATGTTTTTATTTCATGAAAAACACTGTAATATATTTATATGTGTAATGTTCTTATTAGGAACTAATATGTTTTGATTATTTCTGTTGCTACGATTGTATTGTTGATACTGCGTATATGAATGTACATATTATATATAGTCGTTTCCTTTATGTCCTGTGACACTTTGTATTGTATGTAAAATGTATTGTTGCCAATACTGCCCTATTCGGGCCTTATGCAAAATCTGTAAATAAATTTGAAACTATATAAATCCAACTCGCATGGCTAATGCTTCACGTTTGTAATATCAAGAAACTGTGCAATATATAACGAGATGTTGAGAAGCTACGCGCACATCGTTCCCAATGAGATTAGAAACTCAGTGAATAATGTATAACTTATAAACAAGCATCTACATTCACTCTCCCTCCGGTAACAATTTCACAATATGGCTCAGTGCAATGATCAGCCCGGATGAAGTACACGGTATCTCTGTACCATGACATTCTCTGATTCAGTCCATATCATTTACCCTCGATTATGACATTAAACTCGATATATCGGTGGTTATCAGCTGACCATAGTTTACCCTCGATTATGACATTATACTCGATATATCGGTGGTTATCAGCTGACCCTAGTTTACCCTCGATTATGACATTATACTCGATATATCGGGGGTTATCAGCTGACCATAGTTTACCCTCGATTATGACATTATACTCGATATATCGGTGGTTATCAGCTGACCATAGTTTATGGGACTTTTATCAATATTTTATATAGTAAAACCGCAAAAATAATAAGACCACCCTTAGGACCCTTGAAAACTGGTCTTAATATTGAGGTTGAATAAAGAGCGAAACTGTCAAAAAGGACTTGAAAAGTGTGGTCTTAATATTGAGATGGTCTTAAAATTTGAGGTTGATTAAAGAGCGGAACTGTCAAAATGGATTTGAAAAGTGTGGTCTTAATATTGAGATGGTCTTAAAATTTGAGGTTGATTAAAGAGCGGAACTGTAAAAATGAATTTGAAAAGTGTGGTCTTAATATTGAGGTGGTCTTATTTTTGAGGTGGTCTTTACGTGAGTTTTACTGTATTTATCTATATTTTTATAGCGTTGTATTGCAGTATTGATTATAAATTTGTCAACAAAATGATTGCAATCACCAAGGATATTATGTTTATCAAACTTATAACTTTTCCTTGATAGTAAAGTTTTAATATATTATAGGCATGACAGTATATGTGTCACTGTTTTTCAACATGTAAGCGATAACATTGTTTTTCAGCATTTAAGCGTTTATTTCTAAGGTTAAAGCGATAACATTGTTTTTCAGCATTTAAGCTTTTATTTCTAAGGTTAAAGCGATAACATTGTTTTTCAGCATTTAAGCTTTTATTTCTAAGGTTAAAGCGATAACATTGTTTTTCAGCATTTAAGCTTTTATTTCTAAGGTTAAAGCGATAACATTGTTTTTCAGCATTTAAGCTTTTATTTCTAAGGTTAAAGCGATAACATTGTTTTTCAGCATTTAAGCTTTTATTTCTAAGGTTAAAGCGATAACATTGTTTTTCAGCATTTAAGCTTTTATTTCTAAGGTTAAAGCGATAACATTGTTTTTCAGCATTTAAGCTTTTATTTCTAATGTTAAAGCGATAACGTTGTCTTTCAGCATTTAAGCTTTTATATTATGTTAATTCATTGTATGTCGAGCTTCACAACTGTATTACGTATTATGCGAGCATTGGATCTTTTATTATTATCCTGCATATGCAAACTTAACTTTAAATTTAACATCTCTATTAATTCAGCAGTCTTCGATTGTTTCTGCAATTTATTTCTGCATAAATAGATATATTGCATATATATAAAATATCTCTCAAAAATGACAAAAACTAATAATTACAAAACAAGAAATACCTACAGTTGAGTATATCAATATAATTCTTTCACAAATAATACCAGTACGTAGAACCAGTGAAAGAATCCCTTTAATATTTATATATGACAAGCGAAAATGATTTGAAAAAAACAAATAGACATCAGTATTGACAAATTAGAGGTGGATACAAAATCAACATGATATTAAGTAATTGCAAACAAAAAAGCCATCAGAGCCATCCGCAAATATAATATATAAACAAGTATTTACCTTACAACAAATTTTCCAGGGAAGTATCACCGTTACAGTAAGCCCAGCAAACACTATTATACAAACACAAACTATATCTCACACAAAATCGATAGTTAGAAAACTGTCATATATTGATGCACAAGCATAAAAAGCGAAGCTGCTAAAATGTCCGTCTACAATGAAGCAGACTTCAATAAACAGCAGCACACGCTAGTGGTATTGATGACCAACTAATATTTGCTAGTGTCTACCACACCTCCAGTATAATATTGAACTATTGGAACAACATGCTAGTATACTGCTACGATACAACTTCTCCAATACCATCACCAAGTGACAAGCCATTCAACATAGTTACTGTAATAGTATGTGGAGTCCAGTCTTTTTGTTTTTCATTGTACAATATATTGACCAGGCACCGGGTTTATATGAGATATATTGACCAGGCACCGGGTTTATATGAGATAGTCATCACTTTGACCTTCATTCATACTGCTGTCCCAGTAGCCATGTAAAACAAAAATCAGTGTTTTAATTATTTGATCATTCATCATAATTAACAAATATTTGAAATAACTTTGCAAACGTTGTGATCTTATATTTTGATTACATACACATACCATAAAATTTAAATGCCTCTATTACTTTCTAGTATAGTATTGCAGCTTATTTGAAAATTACAAGTTGTTTTAAACCACATCCTATTCAAATAATAAACATTTAAATAAGATCAAAATAATGTGTACTGTTTATCAAAGGAAGCAATCAATAATCAGTATTCAATTATCTCGGACCTGGCTTCCTACTTCTGAACAAAAGGGTTCTTTTGAAACAAAATAATTATGAAAAAAATACATTAAAACAACAAAAATCATCAATTTTAGTGCATAAAACCGTAATTATTATGAAAAATCTTCTTGTAAAATCTTTTTTTTTATATCATTGTGGTTTATATCAGTGAACTATGCTCATTGTGAGACAAATCAAGTTTCTAAGCTAAACACTATTCTGTGTGCATGAACTAAAAGTTGACCAAGCGGTTGTACAATTAGTGAAGTTTCACGCACGTTTTGTGTGAACTCGTAGTTTTGTTAATCTGATTTTGTGGCGCGTCATATTTGTTTGAAATATTTAAAACAAATTTCGTAAGAATCAATTCAATTATTATATGTTTGTTGAAGAATAGTTATTCGGCGGAGCCGTACTAACATGGTTTTGGTATTTGCATATCAGTGTTGTGTAAACCAATCAAATCTTACGTTAACCACCAAGGCAATTTCTCTTCAACCGAACGTTTGTAACCATGACGCGGATTGGTTAACCTTTTGATAAACGGTACGTTAGCTTACCGAAGTCCATTTTGGATCTGGAGTGACCAACACTCGTAACATCTAGGCATTTTTTAATGTTGCACCACAAAATCTAACCTTCAAATTGCGCCGACCATATGTTTTCACGATATTTCGTGTTATACCACATGTGGATTGTATTGTTAACGTTTGATGCATTCTGTATACAAAGCTCAAGCAAACAAAGTGTCAAATCAGTTTTTTATAAATCATCAACATGGTAAACGAGCAAACTGTGTAACAGTTAAAAGAAATCCCATACTATAAAGATGTTATTTGATTGAATTGTCGATTGACTACAGGGAACTTTATTGACTTATACTGATTGTTAAACAGAGTGGCAATATCTACCGGGTCCATGTTTCCGTGGCATACCGGATTACAGTGACAAGAATGAAATCCATTAAAACCTCCAATTCCATGTTGTCAAATTCTTAATGAGTTCCTCTGTCTCTAGGGAATATCGCGTGTAAGTGAATTTAATTAATAACAAATCACATGGATCAGCTGATGCACCATCGATGATAAAATCTCCATTTCCACTCATTTTTAGCAAATGGAAGTACTAATTGAACAAATGACCAACTTCGGTGTCTCACGATTAAAGTTACCTCATGAATTCACTTTAGTATTGAAAGCCAGGCAAAACATGCCGCTGCATAACAAGAGTATCACGTGATACACATGCTTGCAGAACTGGGAAGTCAACAATGCAACCACGATACAGCTAATATCACTAATAACACAGATGCCTCAAGGGTTTTGAGGCCAAGTGGTAATGGCAACTGACTTCAAATCACCTACCCCTCACCCTTATGGATTCGACTCACAACCAGGATGTAGAATGTGCATGTGAGGAAGCTCTATGACTGACTGATGGAAGGTGGGTGGCTCTACCCTGCTGTCCCCCTGTCCTAAAATGATAGAAGGGTTATCTGAGGTCTTCCTCTACGCATATAGCTGGTCAAGTCGATACCTGATTCCCACTTAAAGCCCCATTACATTTACATGTAAAACTTCGAAACCTCGAATAGTTTTGTCTCGAACACAGTAGATACCTCGAACAGGTTCTTAAGTCCGGCGAAATCCCTTTCTTATTTCATATTATCTATAAGTAGATCAGTCGAACAGATATAGGTGGAACACTCGAACAGGATTTGTGGTCCCTAGCTATCATTTCATTCATTGTTTACCATACATAGGTCGAACAATACAATAATTCACACCTTTCATTGACCACTTAATATTCTATCGTTTGTTGACGAGTATGATTAGTAGCGACACATGTTATTCGCACTTCGTGATAATTACTTGATGGTTGTACGATGTACATGTACTATCAAAATGCTGCGACTATTGATCGACGTACATTCAGTATTAAAACAAATGCAATGTGTGCAACATCCTTAGTACACTTGCACTAGGGACTGTCAGTTCGGACATATACCTGTATACCGTATATGCCTCGAACAATAGACGACTCAACTAATTGCTAGGTCTGACGGCTTCGAGGTTTTGAAGTTTTACTGAAGTACGAAAAATAATAATCAGATTTTGAATTATAGCACGAACACGTGTTCAAAGAATCAGTAAATAAGATTAAAGTTCTGCTTTCGTTAATTTGTTCTAACATATAAATATAATCAATAATAATAACATGCGTGGTAGGAATAGTCGGTTTCATGTCCAAAAATATTAAACGAGTGCATAATGAAATGTACACAAAACACAGGACTATTGTGGCATTCTTCAATAACCTTTCAGAGATTTCAAGCATTAAAACGATACTCTCGCATGTATCTCGTGTCTAAGCTAAACATAGTATACAAATTGAATGTAAAATAATAAAAAATAATAAATGGACTTGTCTATATTAAACTGTATCAAACACAATAAAACTTTCAATTCGATGAAGGCGTAAATAAGTCTAGACAATATATATCTTATATAGTTCTAATGATTTGGCCAAGAAAGTCCGTATACATTTTTAAAGCAAACATGATTTATTCGGACATTATTCCTACTTTCACTGTACCGTTGAATCCGTTTGACTATCACGATTTAACGTATTAAAATATACTGCTGACTTTGCCCGATTTACATAAACGTTTGTGATTGTTTTTGTTAATGTAACATTATATATTATTTTGATGTATAAAGTACAAGTTACATAACTGCAAAATTTCATCAGTAATTAAAAATTAAGTTACTGTTCGTATGTATGTGTAGCACAATTATAGATACATATGTCTGCATTCAAACCATAATTTATTTCTAGAGCAGACGAATTTATTCAGCGTAAGTCAATCTACTCTGAAGTTATATATGTGAAAGCAAATTGGGCAGACAAACGATGTTTGTAAACTTCACCCTGATTGGTTCAAATCTGCAACGTGTAAACTCGGGGCTGGAATGTTGCGAAAGTACTCTGCTGGAAAGTGAATTGTCTTTTGGGGACACATCGTTTGGTGCCTCTCCGCTTGAAATATGCACCAAACCATTCGTCTAATTTGTTACATATTTAAACAACGGGCTTCATATACAATATTTGATTGGTTTAAAATGTAGGTCAAAATCAGCTACGCCGAAACAAATCGAGACTTATTGTTGTGACAAATCAAGGCATATCTAAAATGCTAATTACAAATCATACCTTACAATACGCAATCAAGAACACATTGTCTAGCAAATACAGCAGTATACGCATGTGTTCATTGTAAACACATTGTCTAGCAAATACAGCAGTATACCCATGTGTTCATTGTCTAGCAAATACAGCAGTATACGCATGTGTTCATTGTCTAGCAAATCCAGCAGTATACGCATGTGTTCATTGTCTAGCAAATACAGCAGTATACGCATGTGTTCATTGTCTAGCAAATACAGCAGTATACGCATGTGTTCATTGTCTAGCAAATACAGCAGTATACGCATGTGTTCATTGTCTAGCAAATCCAGCAGTATACGCACGTGTTCATTGTCTAGCAAATACAGCAGTATACGCATGTGTTCATTGTCTAGCAAATCCAGCAGTATACGCACGTGTTCATTGTCTAGCAAATACAGCAGTATACGCATGTGTTCATTGTAAACACATTGTCTAGCAAATACAGCAGTATACGCATGTGTTCATTGTCTAGCAAATACAGCAGTATACGCATGTGTTCATTGTCTAGCAAATACAGCAGTATACGCATGTGTTCCTTGTCTAGCAAATACAGCAGTATACGCATGTGTTCATTGTCTAGCAAATACAGCAGTATACGCATGTGTTCATTGTCTAGCAAATACAGCAGTATACGCATGTGTTCATTGTCTAGCAAATCCAGCAGTATACGCACGTGTTCATTGTCTAGCAAATACAGCAGTATACGCATGTGTTCATTGTAAACACATTGTCTAGCAAATACAGCAGTATACGCATGTGTTCATTGTCTAGCAAATACAGCAGTATACGCATGTGTTCATTGTCTAGCAAATACAGCAGTATACGCATGTGTTCATTGTCTAGCAAATACAGCAGTATACGCATGTGTTCATTGTCTAGCAAATACAGCAGTATACGCATGTGTTCATTGTCTAGCAAATCCAGCAGTATACGCACGTGTTCATTGTCTAGCAAAAACAGCAGTATACGCATGTGTTCATTGTCTAGCAAATACAGCAGTATACGCATGTGTTCATTGTCTAGCAAATACAGCAGTATACGCACGTGTTCATTGTCTAGCAAATACAGCAGTATACGCATGTGTTCATTGTCTAGCAAATACAGCAGTATACGCATGTGTTCATTGTCTAGCAAATGCAGCAGTATACGCATGTGTTCATTGTCTAGCAAATACAGCAGTATACGCATGTGTTCATTGTCTAGCAAATACAGCAGTATACGCATGTGTTCATTGTCTAGCAAATCCAGCAGTATACGCACGTGTTCATTGTCTAGCAAATACAGTAGTATACGCATGTGTTCATTGTCTAGCAAATACAGCAGTATACGCATGTGTTCATTGTCTAGCAAATACAGCAGTATACGCACGTGTTCATTGTCTAGCAAATACAGCAGTATACGCATGTGTTCATTGTAAACACATTGTCTAGCAAATACAGCAGTATACGCATGTGTTCATTGTAAACACATTGTCTAGCAAATACGGCAGTATACGCATGTGTTCATTGTCTAGCAAATACAGCAGTATACGCATGTGTTCATTGTAAACACATTGTCTAGCAAATACAGCAGTATACGCATGTGTTCATTGTAAACACATTGTCTAGCAAATACAGCAGTATACGCATGTGTTCATTGTAAACACATTGTCTAGCAAATACAGCAGTATACGCATGTGTTCATTGTCTAGCAAATACAGCAGTATACGCATGTGTTCATTGTCTAGCAAATACAGCAGTATACGCATGTGTTCATTGTCTAGCAAATACAGCAGTATACGCATGTGTTCATTGTCTAGCAAATCCAGCAGTATACGCACGTGTTCATTGTCTAGCAAATACAGTAGTATACGCATGTGTTCATTGTCTAGCAAATACAGCAGTATACGCATGTGTTCATTGTCTAGCAAATACAGCAGTATACGCACGTGTTCATTGTCTAGCAAATACAGCAGTATACGCATGTGTTCATTGTAAACACATTGTCTAGCAAATACAGCAGTATACGCATGTGTTCATTGTAAACACATTGTCTAGCAAATACGGCAGTATACGCATGTGTTCATTGTCTAGCAAATACAGCAGTATACGCATGTGTTCATTGTAAACACATTGTCTAGCAAATACAGCAGTATACGCATGTGTTCATTGTAAACACATTGTCTAGCAAATACAGCAGTATACGCATGTGTTCATTGTAAACACATTGTCTAGCAAATACAGCAGTATACGCATGTGTTCATTGTCTAGCAAATACAGCAGTATACGCATGTGTTCATTGTCTAGCAAATACAGCAGTATACGCATGTGTTCATTGTCTAGCAAATACAGCAGTATACGCATGTGTTCATTGTCTAGCAAATACAGCAGTATACGCATGTGTTCATTGTCTAGCAAATCCAGCAGTATACGCACGTGTTCATTGTCTAGCAAATACAGCAGTATACGCATGTGTTCATTGTCTAGCAAATACAGCAGTATACGCATGTGTTCATTGTCTAGCAAATACAGCAGTATACGCACGTGTTCATTGTCTAGCAAATACAGCAGTATACGCATGTGTTCATTGTCTAGCAAATACAGCAGTATACGCATGTGTTCATTGTCTAGCAAATACAGCAGTATACGCATGTGTTCATTGTCTAGCAAATACAGCAGTATACGCATGTGTTCATTGTCTAGCAAATACAGCAGTATACGCACGTGTTCATTGTCTAGCAAATACAGCAGTATACGCATGTGTTCATTGTCTAGCAAATACAGCAGTATACGCATGTGTTCACTGTCTAGCAAATACAGCAGTATACGCATGTGTTCATTGTCTAGCAAATACAGCAGTATACGCATGTGTTCATTGTCTAGCAAATACAGCAGTATACGCATGTGTTCATTGTCTAGCAAATACAGCAGTATACGCATGTGTTCATTGTCTAGCAAATACAGCAGTATACGCATGTGTTCATTGTCTAGCAAATACAGCAGTATACGCATGTGTTCATTGTCTAGCAAATACAGCAGTATACGCATGTGTTCATTGTCTAGCAAATACAGCAGTATACGCATGTGTTCATTGTCTAGCAAATACAGCAGTATACGCATGTGTTCATTGTAAACAACACTATGGTAATCAGTTCATCATTCGCAATGAATGAAGAAGATGAGTAGGAAATGTCACAGAAAAAGTTCACAGCTGCTTCAAAAGACAAACAAATACACTCATACAAGTACACACGTATAAAAGGCTGAACAAGATACTAGCAGAAAACAAATCAACCAATATATAAGATATTTACTGAAAACACATCTGTTATCCAGAACGAAATGTTATGCATTTAAAACCAAGCCGAGGGACACAACTCCTTATACAAACAACATTTAACTAGCACAGTAGTATAAGGTAAACAGAAGTTTACATGAATGTAAGTGCAGCTTTTGAGATATTGGTACATGACTATTTCACCACTAACTTGCATGCAAAGGCAGTGAATCTGACAAGCCTTTAACATAGTTTGACATTTAGCAAACATTATAAGAAACTCTGCTTGCTGCAGTCGTTAAAATAATTATTATTTATACCAGAGAGAATGAACAAACATAAAACGAACACGTTTAACGTCTCCTAATTACAGCTGATTGCGATGTTTAACACAGTACCAGCATTACTGCCTCATAAAACCAAAATCCTGGATCATTGCCTGATACATATTTATGTCCGTTACTAAATTGTTCCTTTCAAACTGATTATACTTGCAAATGTCATAAGCATAACATCAGAAAATAAAATGAACGCTTCTCTTCGCTTGCCTGATACACATTCGTGTTCTGCCTTTTCACTAAAACGTTCCTTTCAAACTGATTATATTTTTAAATGTCATAAGCATAACAGGAAATGAAATGAACCCTTTTCTGTGAGGGAATAAGAGCTGACATCCTGTTGACCTGAAATCCCCTGTTGGTAACGCTAATAGAATATTCAACTTGTGAAAGTCCACTCAGTTCATAGTATTTATACAGTGAAATCAATATGAATATCTAATCTATAGAACCATCAGACTTTACTCCAATTGTAAGGCATGGAAATACGACACAAACTGTAAATGTTATCAGTGTTTACTCAGTGAATACCAATATTAGAACTCGCACTGTGACAAGAGGTACTCCAGAGGCCAATGTAAAAACTGCCTTTCTTATTTAGAAAGTCGATGTAAAGAAAATATTGTTGTAATATGTAGCGGAGAGTAGTTGTGTACAAACTCACTTGAGTACAAAGTTTTATTAGAAATGCACAGCATGTAAGCACTTATTCAGTGTCGTAGACTATACCTCCGTGTGCCAGAATAATAAAGTTAAATTACAAACAACACAAACATGTTCTTTATCTGTAATTTGACACTACCAAGTGCGAAATGTTGCAGGGTGTCTATATCATTATCTTTGTTATTTCCAATTGTTCTCCCTGTGAAGATACGAGGTATCAAAGAACGCATAAGGTAACACCATCATAGTGTGGTGTATAGCCATAATAAGGTCTGTATAAACATGTAGTAGGATAACAAAATAGCTGTTTATGACCGAAGTCCATCATATAGATGGCTTATTGTTCACACGGTAGTCTGCAAACATCCCGAAGGTCCATACCAAATTACTGATGCAGACCAAGGAAACAAATACATCGTACAGTCAATGATCCAGAAAGTCAGACTAATCAAATAAAGACCTCAACGTTACAGTCAATGATTATACATTCAAAGATGCAATGGTCAGACAATTGTTTAATTAGTTGTAAAGTTAATCACCCACTGCGCATATCTCTGCCTCATATCGCAATGTCCGAAGACTTTCTTTGCAGACGGACGCGCATTCAGCCAATTCATTAGGTCTCCGTGACTTGAATGCTAGCATAAACACCGTGCAAAACATGCTGACTATTTGTCATTGATTTGTTGGTGGTATGATTTTAGCATTTTATAAATGTGCGAATGTTATGCATTGAGAATAAACGTGTATGACAAACTGTCGGATTACTCAGACAAAACTGTTTAAAAGGTCATGTGCAGTATCCGAACATAAGCTTGAATGCCAGCGCCACACTGCAACAATTCTCTGTCCCGAAGAGAACGATAGTAGTGGGTGTTTGCGCCACCCTGCAACAATTCTCTGTCCCGAAGAGAACGATAGTAGTGGGTGTTTGCGCCACACTGCAACAATTCTCTGTCCCGAAGAGAACGATAGTAGTGGGTGTTTGCGCCACACTGCAACAATTCTCTGTCCCGAAGAGAACGATAGTAGTGGGTGTTTGCGCCACACTGCAACAATTCTCTGTCCCGAAGAGAACGATAGTAGTGGGTGTTTGCGCCACACTGCAACAATTCTCTGTCCCGAAGAGAACGATAGTAGTGGGTGTTTGCGCCACACTGCAACAATTCTCTGTCCCGAAGAGAACGATAGTAGTGGGTGTTTGCGCCACACTGCAACAATTCTCTGTCCCCGTGAGAACGATAGTAGTGGGTGTTTGCGCCACACTGCAACAATTCTCTGTCCCGGTGAGAACGATAGTAGTGGGTGTTTGCGCCACACTGCAACAATTCTCTGTCCCGAAGAGAACGATAGTAGTGGGTGTTTGCGCCACACTGCAACAATTCTCTGTCCCGGTGAGAACGATAGTAGTGGGTGTTTGCGCCACACTGCAACAATTCTCTGTCCCGAAGAGAACGATAGTAGTGGGTGTTTGCGCCACACTGCAACAATGCTCTGTCCCGAAGAGAACGATAGTAGTGGGTGTTTGCGCCACACTGCAACAATTCTCTGTCCCGAAGAGAACGATAGTAGTGGGTGTTTGCGCCACACTGCAACAATTCTCTGTCCCGAAGAGAACGATAGTAGTGGGTGTTTGCGCCACACTGCAACAATTCTCTGTCCCGAAGAGAACGATAGTAGTGGGTGTTTGCGCCACACTGCAACAATGCTCTGTCCCGGTGAGAACGATAGTAGTGGGTGTTTGCGAACAATAAAACAGAATCAGCTTGTGTATACTTCGAAATTGCAAATATTTCATCAAAATTCACCAAAAATAAAAACGGAATTTACGAATAAATACACGATATTGGGACCAATGTCTTGGACGAACGGTATCACCATTATCTATATGTATCCAGGGTAAATATATTGTAAATACAGCTATTGTATATATTTCAGTTTAGCTATCGGCGAAATTAAATGACATGTAGTGCACATGTTCTTACACAAGAATCCTAGTCTCATACACAGTTTGTACGATTGATGGCGGTCATTAGATCCTGTATTGTCAGTATTTGACAGTGGAACTTCATCATTCATACCAACATTCTATGTATGGGTTCTACACAATGAGGAGGCTTAACACTATAACTCAATCAGTAGCCAAACAGAAAATGCTCACAATTGTTTCCGGATATTATAGTTGAGTGAGATATTGCCGGTCCATTCTGGTTAAACGTGACATGATGGACAATATATGAGTAAAGTGTATTACGTACGTCATAAGCTTTTTCAAAAAGAAACAAGGAATGTCTTTAAAAGAGATAAGCGGTGTAGATAGAAAGATGTCTTTGAGTATGTTAAATGAATAAATGTAATCCTTACAAAAATTAATTCGGATCTATATATACTATAATCATCAAGGTCATTCGATATGTGCTGAAACATATTGACTACTTCCGCAAAATTCGAACTGTTAACGAACGCACATCTTACAAAAAACCCGTTTGGTGCCTCTTGTGTAAACGTAAACCCCGTGTGGTGCCTCTTGTGTGAAAGTATGATTGGTCAGATTGTAAAAAGCCCGCATCGAGGACAACATTTGGATGGTCAAAATGTAGGTAAAAATCAATGTTCGCCGAAAAACGAATCAACTCAATAACTTGTGATATTTAAGGTAAGATAACAAAATCACAAATAAATCAGGTGTCATGTCTTCCCAAATATTACTTTAATATGCATAACTCATGCTTAAAACCATTATGCTGAACAAAACCCAGGCTGAATTATCCAATATTCCACACAGAATCACATTGCATGAGGAGACAGTGTTTGGCACAGAGACGTCAAACTAAGTAAACTATTCTGATCAATTTTCCTTACAGTCCCAAGAGTATAATTAGCCAGCACTGAAATTATTTTTTAGGAGATAAATATGTAAACAGATCGATATGTATCTCATTTGTAACAAACTTTAAGAAGATCTGAATATCTGATAAGTCTAAGGGAAGATCTAGGCGAGAAATTACAACCGATACTCAACATTTTGCACTCACCATCTTGCACTCACCACCTTGCACTCACCACCTTGCACTCACCACCTTGCACTTACCATCTTGTACTCACCATCTTGCACTCACCATCTTGCACTCACCACCTTGCACTCAACATCTTGCACTCACCACCTTGCACTCACCACCTTGCACTCACCATCTTGCACTCACCACCTTGCACTCACCACCTTGCACTCATCACCTTGCACTCACCACCTTGCACTCACCACCTTGCACTTACCATCTTGCACTCACCATCTTGCACTCACCATCTTGCACTCACCACCTTGCACTCACCACCTTGCACTTACCATCTTGCACTCACCATCTTGCACTCACCATATTGCACTCACCACCTTGCACTCACCACCTTGCACTTACCATCTTGCACTCACCATCTTGCACTCACCATCTTGCACTCACCATCTTGCACTCACCACCTTGCACTCACCACCTTGCACTCACCACCTTGCACTCAACATCTTGCACTCACCACCTTGCACTCAAAATCTTGCACTCACCACCTTGCACTCACCATCTTGCACTCGCCACCTTGCACTCACCACCTTGCACTCACCATCTTGCACTCACAACCTTGCACTGAACATTTTGCACTCACCATCTTGCACTCACAACCTTGCACCCACAACCTTGCACTCACCATCTTGCACTCACCACCTTGCACTCACCATCTTGCACTCACCATCTTGCACTCACCATCTTGCACTCAACATCTTGCACTCACCATCTTGCACTCACCATATTGCACTCACCACCTTGCACTCACCATCTTGCACTCAACATCTTGCACTCACCATCTTTCACTCGCCATCTTGCACTCACCACCTTGCACTCAACATCTTGCACTCGCCATCTTGCACTCGCCATCTTGTACTCAACATCTTGCACTCACCATCTTGCACTCACCACCTTGCACTCAACATCTTGCACTCACCATCTTGCACTCAACACTCTGATGTCAACATTTACTCTACTGAGTCTGGGGATTTGAGTGAATGAAAGTAATATCAATACTAACTGAGTGCGAGTATTATTTTTGGAAGCACTTTCGCAGAGGTTTGAGTGTGAATCTTAATTTGAGTGCAAGTTATAAGTACTGAATGTAGACCTGGGTTCGAATCTCGGTAGCGCCTTTGACCGATTTTTCATATTCCTCAAAACATGACTTTATTTTTATATAATGATTATAATCAAGACTTACCCTGCAATATCAGATTCGCACTCGTTGGAAGCAGGACACAACGAACACTAAGCACACAGAAAGAATTTTTATTCACACTTGACACTCTAATTCCAAAACTCAGACTCGTCAGAGTAAATCATGAACATATGTTAAGAATTTACATTGCCAGTTGTGGCTAACAGTTAATCTCGTAAAAGCCTTAATTTGTGACCTTCGGATTGCATTCTAATTCATAACAGTTCGATCTTTGAAATCAATATACAAATGTACGTACATTAATCGCGGCATATTTAGTTATTTGATGGTCTTTAAATTTTCCGGTTTTAGTGATTTATTAGGTTAGACGGTTGCGATAATTTATAAGTAGTCAATCATTTATTGGCCATTCACGTATTGCCCCGGTGAAGGTTAGACTTTCAAATATGTGTCGGTCTGTTGGTCACCATAGGGAAGTCATATATTTCTCAGTCTACTAGATCTTTTAGATTACATAATAAGATAAGTAATTCAAGCATACGTATTACTGAGACTTTGGCATACTCAGTAGTTAACAATAGGCGAGTGTCTCTCACATTTGCTGCTTCAGTTCATACTTGCAAAGTCTTTTTTGATGAGCTATAGCGTCTCATTGCTATCATCGTCATACGGATGATTATATCTATGTTGTACTATAGTATGGGTCGTTGTGCAAGAGCTGGTGGTTTAAGAGAATATATGAATACACTTGATATTGTTGTGTTGAATTGGGAAACATTTGGTCTAAGACGGGTCGCAGATAGGACATCGGAATGTGTTCAAGAGTAATGTCGCATGTTTGCAGCGTAAACTTCTACTTACATGGCTGCCCTATACTTACCATAGGTCGTGTGTTCTTGAGAGAATGGCTGATCATATCGTTGAATGGTTCGAAACATAAACAAACCAAATGTTCGTGTCACAGTGGACCGAATTAAAGAAGGTAAATATCTTCAAACCGCATACATCCAAATCTTGTAAAGGCGTATTGCGTGTGCAAACATTTGTTGGATATCAAACAGATTTAAGGTTCTTAAAGTCACTTTTTTACATTTAAATAAGAAACTCCAATGGAGTTCAATAGTCAGAAGGTACGTGTTTAATGATACAATTCAGAGTTTGAAATTTAATACAGTAGGTGCAAAATTTATTATATCCATGTACAGACTATACCAAATATAGAATCAAATAGCTTGAGGAGAATTTAATGTATTTTAATGGTCTCGTACAAATCCGCTCAGTTTCATATAACAATTTCATCTCACCATTATGATCATTGTTATATGACTATTCCGTCTAAAGGTCGTATACAACAGACATACAAGAGCATGGTAATTCTAACACACTTCGGCATTTGCACAAGAGACTGCGTGTCTATCCGTGCAAAGTTTATTACAATCTCATGCATATTTAATGTTAACAGAGTACAAAGTAGGAAGGTTTAGCAAACACACAACATTAACCATTATATAAGAGCAATGGTAGCAAGCTCTGACATTTGTAGGTAGATTGTTGAAAGCGAAGCAAGCATACGCTGCGTATGTTAGATAGATATATTTATTTCAACATACAATGTACAATTTACATGGCAATATAAATTAAGACATATATTAGTAAAAGCAATATGTATGAATCAATAAAGCTTCTATCAGTGACGTCATTTCAAGAAAACGCAACATGTGATGTCACTATTTGCAAGCAGGAAACAATATTTCCTCCATATGGCTACTTAGAATGCAACCTACATTTTCAGCCAATGAAATGACAGAACGGCTCCCGTTAAGTACTATACGCTTATTCATTATGAATTTCGACTATTCGCGGGCTTTTTAAGCTCCGCCTACTACGAATCTTGGTGAGCGTTATTATATTTGGAAATTTACTATTCTTGTCCGTTATAGTTTTTATTTGAAATTTGCATGCGTATCGGCCAATCAAAATGTAGGTTACATTCTAAGTCAATTAGTAGATATTAAGTAAAATCTTATTGGTTAAGAAGAGGGCTCGCTCGCTATGCTCGCTATGCTCGCTACGCTCGCTACGCCCGCTACGCCCCTTCTTAATCAATAAGATTTTACTTAAAATCTACTAACTATTACTTCGTTTTCTTATTGCCATATGGGGCAAATATTGCTTACTGTCAGTACATTGTGACGTCATACGTATATGACGTTTTCTGGAAATGACGTCACTTAAAAAAGAGATTAGAAATCGTACAGCAGCGCTCAAATAAATAATTTAGATGGCAATATAAAATTAAGACATATATTAGTAAAAAACACTATATATGAATCAATAAAGCCATATCAATCAACATTGTATGTTAAGGATAACACAAAAAAAAGTTCAAGTAAAAACTCTTATTTCCATTGTGGTCCTTAATGCATAGTATTGTGTGACATAGGAATACTTTTAAGGTATATATTAAGTTATTTCATTAAGTTTATCAAAGAAAGACATTAAGTTACATAAATTATACACAAATAGTTAAAACGATAAAATAATAAGTTATCCCAGACAGAATAAAGAATAAAAAGCTAAACAAATAAACTGAACAATGAAGTAAGTTACGAATTATTAAAACTGTAAAATGGTAAGACAATAAATTATTTTAATCGAGCTTAAATATGTATTTTAACCTTGCTTTTGAAAGAAAAAAATACTTTTGTCATCCCTCACATCTTGTGGTAGACAACAGCCATTGAAAGCAATATATTTCTTTCCAAAACCTTTGCATATAGGAATTGCAAATCTGTTACATTCTGAAATTTCTTGTTCCATCAGCATTAACTCTAAACCTTGTAGATAGTTATGAATTTCACTGATATCGGTAAATAGATTATGTTAAGACGTAAAGACCCAGACAAATTTGTTTTGCGTTCTTCCCTCGATATATCTCTCTTATCGTCCATCCACCAAATAAGTCAATTAGTCATGTTTACACAGTACCCATACAAAGGACAATCACATAAACTTAGTCATGTGTATACAGTACCCATACAAAGGACAATCACACAAACTTAGTCATGTTTACACAGTACCCATACAAAGGACAATCACATAAACTTAGTCATGTTTACACAGTACCCATACAAAGGACAATCACATAAACTTAGTCATGTTTATACAGTACCCATACAAAGGACAATCACATAAACTTAGTCATGTTTACACAGTACCCATACAAAGGACAATCACATAAACTTAGTCATGTTTACACAGTACCCATACAAAGGACAATCACATAAACTTAGTCATGTTTATACAGTACCCATACAAAGGACAATCACATAAACTTAGTCATGTGTATACAGTACCCATACAAAGGACAATCACATAAACTTAGTCATGTTTACACAGTACCCATACAAAGGACAATCACATAAACTTAGTCATGTTTACACAGTACCCATACAAAGGACAATCACATAAACTAAGTCATGTTTATACAGTACCCATACAAAGGACAATCACATAAACTTAGTCATGTTTACACAGTACCCATACAAAGGACAATCACATAAACTTAGTCATGTTTACACAGTACCCATACAAAGGACAATCACATAAACTTAGTAATGTTTACACAGTACCCATACAAAGGACAATCACATAAACTTAGTCATGTTTATACAGTACCCATACAAAGGACAATCACATAAACTTAGTCATGTTTACACAGTACCCATACAAAGGACAATCACATAAACTTAGTCATGTTTATACAGTACCCATACAAAGGACAATCACATAAACTTAGTCATGTTTACACAGTACCCATACAAAGGACAATCACATAAACTTAGTCATGTTTATACAGTACCCATACAAAGGACAATCACATAAACTTAGTCATGTTTATACAGTACCCATACAAAGGACAATCACATAAACTTAGTCATGTTTACACAGTACCCATACAAAGGACAATCACATAAACTTAGTCATGTTTACACAGTACCCATACAAATGACAATCACATAAACTTAGTCATGTTTATACAGTACCCATACAAAGGACAATCACATAAACTTAGTCATGTTTATACAGTACCCATACAAAGGACAATCACATAAACTTAGTCATGTTTATACAGTACCCATACAAAGGACAATCACATAAACTTAGTCATGTTTATACAGTACCCATACAAAGGACAATCACATAAACTTAGTCATGTTTACACAGTACCCATACAAAGGACAATCACATAAACTTAGTCATGTTTATACAGTACCCATACAAAGGACAATCACGTAAACTAAGTACATACATTCAGTCATGTATAGGATTTTAAGAAGTTTTCGTTCGATTTTTACTCACAGATGTTTAACCGTGCTAAAAAGTATGCACTACGTACTATGAAAAATATCTCTTGTAGTGCAGAAGGATGAACATACTCCTTATAGTCCAGACATATTGATGTGAATAGTAGGAATTTGTAACATTATGCATAATCAGAAAATCAACCAACCAGTTTGATCTTAAATCTCAATTAATCATTGAATTCTCTGACAGCACATAGAACAGGCAATACATTTAATACATACTTCTAAATGGAATGAAAATATGATATCAATCACGAGTAACAACTATGATAAATGGAGAAACTGATCGTTCATAATCCCGCCAATCTTCTAAAATCATATAATCTAGTTTCTTACCGAATGACAAAAACAATTTTAATTTAATGAATGAGAATAAACATGAGTAAGATAAACAAGAACTGTCTTTAAAATAAGATAAAAGGCGTAGATGAAATGATATTTACCAGAAAGTTACTTAAAACAAAACAGTAGAAGTTTTCCGTTGAAAACAATGAATAAATTATTACGCTAGGCAAATAGTTCTCACATACTGTGTTCAGTGTATCTTTTACATGGGCTGTCTGCGGTAATTTGAAAAGCCAAATGTTATTTATTGCTATATATTTTGCTGTAAATTGAAAAATAACATTTTGCGCAATAATTGATTAAGATTAGTTGAAACATTTGTAACCAGAATCGCGCTTTTACGGAACTCTGCCTGAGGGATACACTAAGGAAAGGAAGTATTTTCAACGACAATTTACTAAAACACTATGGAATTGAAAAAACCATGTCATTTTCGGTAGAAAAACTAACACGTATCATCTCCTTAATACGTTTCGTCTTACATTAAGTTTGAATAATGACTTGCCGGTAAAAAGAGAAGTACATGTATCCTTTCGAGACAACCCGCTTGGCGCCTCTCCGCTTAAAATATGAACCAATCAAATCATCTAATGTTTTGCATTATTAAACAAGCACTTCATATACAACATTTGATTGGTCTTTAATGCAGGTGAACAAATATTACACAGCTACGCCTAAATAAAAACAGCATTCACTGTTCCCAGTTAAGTTGTATTCCCAATGAGGTCGGTCGAAGTTTTAGGCCGAGGAACGCTAAACGTGACGTGGTTAAGTAATACAAATATGAAAAGCATACGAAGCGTGTTTTATATATAGAACCACTTTTATAAAGTAAGCGATAACAACCAATCGGTCAGTAATGAGTAGCATTGTCCCGAGATTCAAGGCAATATACTGAGTGAAAATAAAAAATTGCTTTAAATCGAGTGTTGGTTGGTGACCGATGTCGTTTGAACTTCCTTTTAATAAAGATAATAAAACAATTTGAAATAAAACCGATACAAACAAGATGTGTGTTTTGAACAAAACAAGCGGTTTGTCTGTTAATGTAATACTAATACAGGATGTTTGAATACAATGGGTGTAGAGGAGAATTCAAATGAAATAATATAAATTTGATTAGGAAATGTGTCTAAACAATGATAGTTCATGTTCGTGCTACCATAGACATACTGCAAGTTTGTTAGAATTAATTTAGGTTACACACATATGGACAAGGAGTACTGTAGCCGACATTGTGTGGGTATTCTGAATAAAGTGCTTGAGACTTGGTATACTGAATCTTCATGCCATGGTACTCTATCTAGTTCTGTTAGTAGACTTTAGTCAAAAACACTATACTAAATGTCAATGTAAAGCTGAGCAGAGGAGATGTATTGGCAATAGGACTGGTAAGTATCATGAACACTGCTGTACTATGTATGCTGCAGTCACATTAAAATGATGATGTCTAACCATGACCCTCAATTGAGCCAATATATTATACATGTATAAGTTTATATGTCAATTATCTGGGTTTATTTGGTTATGACTTGGCAGTATTATATTACATACTTCTGTAAGAATCTTGTTTATATAGTATATGTCAGTACTTACATGTTAATTGTTTGTTTCTTTGCTGTAAAATGTTTACTTGTAACTGTATATAAATGTAAATATGTTCTGCTCTCCTATATACGGAGGTTAATAAAATATCTATCTATCTAAGCTATTAACAGTTTGTCCAAGTGTATCTATTTTTTAACGAATCACTTATTAGAATAGACACATTAATATATGATTGATAACTTACAAATATTGGGGCTTTCGGCCGTTTTTCAAATTTAATTCTGTTGTTTAGGAAGATTTGTTGACATATCCAGTGCAATTAATATACAGAGGTCGAATTAACCGAAGATGAAATAGCTGACTTTGAACAAACGAGAAACAATTGTTAGACTAAATTGCATTATCAGCAAACACTAATTATATAATGAATGTTTTCACTCTATTCTAACTTATGTTCGTTGTTTGTCTAGTGTGCATTGTATTAGTACCAGCATTGTCTACATTCTCTACCTTGTTATACAGTGGTAGTTGAACCTTCAATACAAGACTGTCATTTATTGTGAAACAGATTATATACTATAGGTGCAACCACAAGTATTAAGGAGATATTAATTTGTATGGAACGTGTTACGTTCAAAAGACAATGTCTACCCACATAGATCACAGTGAAACATAAGCCTACGAAACATCCGGGATTGAGGAGGTGCAAGGACAAATATATATGGTAATGGGGAAGTAGAGTATTGGCTGGCGTTCCCTGTTGCAGCGTATGCTTTCCTTTTGACTATCAAAACAACCATGGACAATTGAAGGGGGTGGATGGAATTTTTATATACCAGACAACATGACATTGTGAAGCTCAACTTCAACGAGAGTACCTTCAAGTAGCTTGTATTTTATGTTAAATCAAACATAAAATAATTCGGTTTTATATTTGATGTAGACAATATTTTTATCATTCTATAATTGTTGAAAGACATCTTTGCTTTGTTTGGCTTGTCCTGTAACGTATTCCCTCCATTCCTTCCCTTATCTCCCCTCTAATTCAGACAATATTTTACTTTCCCATTCTCATAGAAAGTAAGTCCTTACCCCTCCTCAACTCCTAGGATCTGTGTGGGGAGGTAGTGTTGTGTCCCTATAACAACTTAACCATTCCTTTATTACAAACAGCATTTAATCATAATTGATTTTTGATGTATCATTATAAAAACACACATCTAGAGATAAATTAATGCAATATATTTGTAAAACCACTCCTGAAGAATTAAATGTACCAATTTCTGATTCAACTCGGTTTAATAAATTCCTATCTGGCTATAAAGGGAACTAATGTGGGGTTAATTTCTCTCCCCAAATATCATATAAAGTTGTCAATACACTGTACTGATTTATCAGTGTGAAATTTGAAGATACTGTAATATTATGCGATTGCTGTCACGTTTTAAGACATTAAAGGCTTGTTTAAATCAATCAGAGACAATAGAAGCACAACCAATCTGATTTGAGCGTGTAATACTACAAGAAATGAATGCATTCACAAGCTATTTCCCCCTGGTCGGACACCTACAACTGAACCAGTTAGCTATATTCACTACATTTAATTGACTGATTTTTTCCTTTACAAAAAAAATATAAGGAATAAGTTGATACAGGGAACGCCACAAAACATCGAGTATTTAGACCCAGTCATAAATGAATCACTACATTTTGTATTCTAAAACTGATAAAGAGATGTGTTCCCAGACTTATGTATAGTTGTGTAACTTAGTACCTGGGCATGTTTCTCTTCATTTTGTACCATTGAGATCAACTATTGTGGGTTTACAGTACAGAAGACTATTTAGAAATGCTGTCGAACAAGTCAACAGAATGTTTTCCAATACATTTCATAAACATCCTTGAATTAAACATGTTGTTGTACATGAAGCACTGGTTATGCTAAATACGTAAACTAATCCCACTACTAGGCTTCCGATGATATTTAAATCACTCCAGAGACTCCAAAGCACTCAAGTCCTGTCTACATACAGCATAACAGATGCAATGCTCGGTCAGCATTACGACTACAGACTCTGATTACATAATTCATCGTTAGAGTTTGAAATTTATTAATTTATTATTTTTTTAACAAACTGTTCTTGATCGTCCATGAATGAGTCAAATATTTATTATCATAAATACTGATTAAGCAGTGTTACGCTGAATTCATTATTATTTATTTTAAAGTACATTATTTTCACGTTTTGTTGCTTCGAACAGAAACAACAACAACAACATCATCTGACATCATAATTTGATGTACAAAGTATCGAAAGATATTATTCAAGTGCAATATAATTTGTATCTATCAACGAACCCCGAAAATGATGGCCCTGAATCGCTCACCTGAGCGCCTGGGATGTTTGGCACTATGGTCCTATGTCACAGTTGAATCGCTCACCTGTGCGCCTGTAATGTTTGGCACTATGGTCCTATGTCACAGTTGAATCGCTCACCTGAGCGCCTGGGATGTTTGGCACTATGGTCCTATGTCACAGTTGAATCGCTCACCTGTGCGCCTGGAATGTTTGGCACTATGGTCCTATGTCACAGTTGAATCGCTCACCTGTGCGCCTGGGATGTTTGGCACTATGGTCCTATGTCACAGTTGAATCGCTCACCTGTGCGCCTGGAATGTTTGGCACTATGGTCCTATGTCACAGTTGAATCGCTCACCTGTGCGCCTGGAATGTTTGGCACTATGGTCCTATGTCACAGTTGAATCGCTCACCTGTGCGCCTGAGATGTTTGGCACTATGGTCCTATGTCACAGTTGAATCGCTCACCTGTGCGCCTGGGATGTTTGGCACTATGGTCCTATGTCACAGTTGAATCGCTCACCTGTGCGCCTGGAATGTTTGGCACTTTGGTCCTATGTCACAGTTGAATCGCTCACCTGTGCGCCTGGGATGTTTGGCACTATGGTCCTGTGTCACAGTCGAATCGCTCACCTGTGCGCCTGTGATGTTTGGCACTATGGTATTATGTCACAGTTGAATCGCTCACCTGTGCGCCTGTAATGTTTGGCACTATGGTCCTATGTCACAGTTGAATCGCTCACCTGTGCGCCTGTAATGTTTGGCACTATGGTCCTATGTCACAGTTGAATCGCTCACCTGTGCGCCTGTAATGTTTGGCACTATGGTCCTATGTCACAGTTGAATCGCTCACCTGTGCGCCTGTAATGTTTGGCACTATGGTCCTATGTCACAGTTGAATCGCTCACCTGTGCGCCTGTAATGTTTGGCACTATGGTCCTATGTCACAGTTGAATCGCTCACCTGTGCGCCTGAGATGTTTGGCACTATGGTCCTATGTCACAGTTGAATCGCTCACCTGTGCGCCTGTTATGTTTGGCACTATGGTCCTATGTCACAGTTGAATCGCTCACCTGTGCGCCTGGGATGTTTGGCACTTTGGTCCTATGTCACAGTTGAATCGCTCACCTGTGCGCCTGGGATGTTTGGCACTATGGTCCTATGTCACAGTTGAATCGCTCACCTGTGCGCCTGTAATGTTTGGCACTATGGTCCTATGTCACAGTTGAATCGCTCACCTGTGCGCCTGTAATGTTTGGCACTATGGTCCTATGTCACAGTTGAATCGCTCACCTGTGCGCCTGGGATGTTTGGCACTATGGTCCTATGTCACAGTTGAATCGCTCACCTGTGCGCCTGGGATGTTCGGCACTATGGTCCTATGTCACAGTTGAATCGCTCACCTGTGCGCCTGTAATGTTTGGCACTATGGTCCTATGTCACAGTTGAATCGCTCACCTGTGCGCCTGGGATGTTTGGCACTATGGTCCTGTGTCACAGTTTGAAAACTGTTGTTGAAGTAAAGTTCTCACAGAGATGGCAAACATTTTGATTTCCAGCATGTTTAAAAAATCACAGTGACTATAACTACAATGTATACATATCAGGAAAGCGACCAACCCCTGGCAGCCATGCTTTTAATGAATCACACAATTGAACAATCCTGCTAGAGGGAGCATTTAGGTGGAAAAAAATTCAATTAGGCCAGTAATTTTTGACAAGAAGATTTTTGTAATTTCCACTAGATAAATATAGAGAAAGTTGCACCGCCCTTATTTGGCAGCCATGTTTTTTACGAATCCTAATATGGTTTAACAATCTTTGTAGAAGATCTTCTAACGAACATTCAGGTGAAAATATATAAAAATTGGGCCTGTAGTTTTTGACGATTTTAGAAGTTTCAACTATAATTCGTATATGAAAAGTTGCTTCGCCCCCGAGGTCATGTTTTTGACGAATCCAAAACATTTGAACAATCCTGGTAGAGGGTCACCCAAAGACCATATGTGTGAAGTTATATCAAAATTGGGCCCGGAGTTTTTAAAACAAGATTTTTGAAGTTTCCACTATAGCTCCGCCCCCTGGCAGCCATTTTTTTGACGAATCCACATTATTGGAACAATCTTGGTAGAGGGTCACCTTAGGAATATTTGTATGAAGAAATATAAACAATCTGGCCATAGTTTTTGACACTAAGATTTTTTTAAGTTTCGACTATATACATATAGCAAAAGGGGCTCCGCCCCCTGGCGGTCATGTTTGTTACGAATCAAACCCCTTGTTATATTTAGAGTGTCGCCCTTGTTACATATTGCTTGAATTTTGTTAAATTCTGCAAAGCGATTTAACGAGGAAAAGTTTTTTAAGCAAAAAAGGAATTCGGCCATTTTGTTGTTGTTGTTGAATCACGACGCCTTGTATTTTTGTAGAATGTCACCACATGAAGCTTCCAGCAACGTTTCCTGAAATTATGCATTGTGGTTTCAAATGGATGTTTTTAAACAATTGTTGACGGACGGACAGATGACGGACAAAGACCGATCAGAAAAGCTCTTCTTCCGCACTTCGTGCTCAGTGCTCAGGTAAGCTAAAAAATATACCAACTGATACATGGAAACGGAAATGTTGAGAAATCGTAATTGTTCGATAAAATTGGAGTGTCAGATAACTAAATGTGTAAAAACATATTCCTTTTGTGGTGTTCCTTTACACGTTCTATATCTCCTGTGTCTGTTATCTAAATATTTTATGGGTATTGCTCGCCTGGGAAGCCAAAATGTTTTTAGTTTCTCGACAGAAGGGTTAAATATCTCACAGTTGATAACAAAAAGTCAGAACCTCACACAAACCTACAGATAACCTTTCTACATGGAATGTAATCAATACTATTTATTATTCCTTTTGACTTCATAATCACGCTTGCTTGGAAACGGTATTTACAGATCGAAACATAATACTGGTTTCCGATTAATCTTAATGGATTGTCGGTATAAAAATAATTTGAGACGTCAAATCAAATGTGATCACCTAAAGACATTATGACTTATATTGACCGGGTAGTAAATTCGTAATTATCAACCCGTTCAAAGAAGGTAATTACATCATCTGTGTGGTCAATGTATATAATTGGCAATCGAAATCGGAAGTAGAACAAAATACATTTATGAAAAAAAAGTTATATGGAATTAGATATTCTTTAGACAAACATTTTAAAGATATCTGCTTCCCATTGGTGCATCTCTTTGGATATTTATAAATGAAGGTTCGATTCTCAGGAATGGCATTTTATGTCCTTCTGTGACATTTGGCTACCGACGTTTGCCCTCCTACCCTGAGTTACGCCGTGCAGAACGTGTCAGCTGCTTGCAGAAGGACAAGTTGGTGCTGGTTGAGTATTTCAGGTACACTGGTTATACCAACGTAAACAAATCGTCGCTTTAATTATACACTGACGTAAGTAGAGGAGTTCATTAGTTTTGAGAAATAAACGTTAAAAGACTGAAGAGTCAATAACATTTTCGTCTTACGTCTTTGTGGAATTAGAGTTTAGTCTATTGAGAACAAATCTCACCATCATGTAGAGCTCAAAGAGACGAACAAAACGATACCAAACACTCAATATTGCCTAAAAATGACTTACGTCCCTCTGGAATTAAGCCGACGAAATGTTAAAAATATATAAAACATCTGCAACATTGTTTCTGGAATTATGAACACTAGTTAATTTGTAAACAATACCAAAAAGTCATTTAATCAGTTCAGCGCGGACTTTTGACTTTCGCTATCCAAGGAAAGACTTATCTAACTCGGCACCCTACTCTTCTGTGTTTTATTATTTTTTATCACAGTTTTTAATAGCGGGTGTTAACCCCCAGTATTTTTACTGACAGTTCCAAGGCTGTAAAATGCTGTATGGTTATAATTTCTGTTTGTTTTTTGAATGTATTTTATATTTCCCTTTCCCCTGTGCAATTCTGTCACTTTATATAGAGTTCAGGTTATTTCTTGTCCAGTTTCGGCCTATTGCTGCCAACCGTCTTGACTTGTCCTGTTATCCTTTCTATCCATTAATCCCCCCCCCTCCTTCACTGTCCACTTTGATTATCCTAGTTATTCCTTATGGTCTGCCATGCGATTCCTTGTGCATCTGTTCCTTAACGTATGTAGCCTTGAGCGTCCTCAAGTGCCTTATGTTTTATGGATTGTTGTTTTCCCGGAGGTCTGCGTGGGGAGGCACTGTCTTATGTATGTGGCGTTCCCTGTAGCTACCCGGAGGTCTGCGTGGGGAGGCACTGTCTTATGTATGTGGCGTTCCCTGTAGCTACCCGGAGGTCTGCGTGGGGAGGCACTGTATTATGTATGTGGCGTTCCCTGTAGCTACCCGGAGGTCTGCGTGGGGAGGCACTGTATTATGTATGTGGCGTTCCCTGTAGCTACCCGGAGGTCTGTGTGGGGAGGCACTGTCTTATGTATGTGGCGTTCCCTGTAGCTACCCGGAGGTCTGCGTGGGGAGGCACTGTCTTATGTATGTGGCGTTCCCTGTAGCTACCCGGAGGTCTGCGTGGGGAGGCACTGTCTTATGTATGTGGCGTTCCCTGTAGCTACCCGGAGGTCTGCGTGGGGAGGCACTGTCTTATGTATGTGGCGTTCCCTGTAGCTACCCGGAGGTCTGCGTGGGGAGGCACTGTCTTATGTATGTGGCGTTCCCTGTAGCTACCCGGAGGTCTGCGTGGGGAGGCACTGTCTTATGTATGTGGCGTTCCCTGTAGCTACCCGGAGGTCTGCGTGGGGAGGCACTGTCTTATGTATGTGGCGTTCCCTGTAGCTACCCGGAGGTCTGCGTGGGGAGGCACTGTCTTATGTATGTGGCGTTCCCTGTAGCTACCCGGAGGTCTGCGTGGGGAGGCACTGTATTATGTATGTGGCGTTCCCTGTAGCTACCCGGAGGTCTGCGTGGGGAGGCACTGTATTATGTATGTGGCGTTCCCTGTAGCTACCCGGAGGTCTGTGTGGGGAGGCACTGTCTTATGTATGTGGCGTTCCCTGTAGCTACCCGGAGGTCTGCGTGGGGAGGCACTGTCTTATGTATGTGGCGTTCCCTGTAGCTACCCGGAGGTCTGTGTGGGGAGGCACGGTCTTATGTATGTGGCGTTCCCTGTAGCTACCCGGAGGTCTGTGTGGGGAGGCACTGTCTTTTATATGTGGCGTTCCCTGTAGCTACCCGGAGGTCTGTGTGGGGAGGCACGGTCTTGTGTATGTGGCGTTCCCTGTAGCTACCCGGAGGTCTGTGTGGGGAGGCACTGTCTTGTGTATGTGGCGTTCCCTGTAGCTACCCGGAGGTCTGTGTGGGGAGGCACTGTCTTGTGTATGTGGCGTTCCCTGTAGCTACTTATTCTCTCTATTTTACTGAACAATATTATGAAATTAGTGTTTTTTGCTGTGTTACCAAAAGAGCCACATAGAATATTGTACTTTAAGCGTACTTTAATTGACAACCTGTCAATTTCCGTGAGTGATTTTCGAATCATGTATGCTAAAGTGCATACAGAAATATTCATTTTCTTTGTATTTGTAAAACCAATTACCAAACAAAACTTCAAAAAGTGTCTATTCTGCAACATCGTTACAATGTTAGGTTTTCAAACAATCGTGGGATGATAGCGTGACAAAACATCAAATTAACTTAATTAAGACTGTGATAGTGAATATTTCATGGGATGCAACAACTGACTAATAACTGGAAAAAAAACAACGCGGAAGCCAATTTCGGTTACAAATATAAAACCACTCTTGCCTATCATAAAACTGTCATAGCCCAGGATATCCACGTATCATCGTAAAGTTCTGTATGACAGACCGGTCAGGGAAATATAAAATATGAGAAGTGTTTGTACTTACACAAGAGCTCGATCGTGTTTGTGTATCAGAAGATAAAATATCCCGCTGAAGGTTACTAAATGACGGGAGACAGCCAGACATTGTAGAATAATCACTGGGTCGATTGCACTTCTACAATTACCATACATGGATTGTCTGCTCAGCTCGGCACATCAACATCATTATAATTAAGCTGAATGTCAGGGTTTATAATACACCCACAGTCAAGTTCATGATAGTAAGTGGGTAAATATTAGACTACCAAGATGTTTACCACGTGTATCTTGAAATCATTGCATTATATTTTCTGCAGAAATCAGGTTTTGGTACTGTATATACTGCCTTAGTATGGAATTGTAGTTCAAACGTGCCATGAGTATTTAACAATACACAATCTTTCCGAACGAATCATACGATCATATTTCTATCTAGCGTCTATTTTCTTAGCATTATATAGTTCTTGTTGACCGTTGGGAGTTCAGCTTTGGAACTAATTTACAGATTTGGTAAATCATGGTGTTCTTCACACAATAGAAACGGTGTGTAGTACTGCATTATGTAAACATCTTTAATATGGTTAGTATCTGGTGGAATCGTACAATCAAGTACTTAACCTATATCTCGAACTAAACGTAAACACCTCGATTGTTCGATCATACATTGTTTTTATTTTTCTAATTTTCGTGCAAATTGAGCGAGTTTGTGTTTATATTGACCACCTATTTAAGACATACTGTATTTGGCACATTCCATACAATATTATAGGGAATGCATTGGGCTTAAGCTACAGCAATATTACTGAAAACTTTCAAATATTATTAATTTTTGGATTGAGAATATCACGTGACCTGGCACATTCACAGGCGGCAATTGGTCACAACAATGCTTTATGGCCACCTAGCTATGCGATACTGTCCAGCATGTCTATAAACAGACTGATATAAACTGGTTCCCACAAGGAATAAATTCTACCATCTGTCCAAATATTCGTTCAAACTAGATCTTGCTGAATATATCCCTCATTAATTATTTATTTATGTTATCAATGGAGTTAACAATAAAACAATAAATGTGGTTTAGCACAAACATGAAAGATAAAGTCGAGCAGTAAATGCCTCATACAAAGTACACAGTCAGTTAATTATAAGGCGCTCCATCCGACGTCAGAATATCTAGTCAAATAACAATTGGAACAACTATATGTACAATGTGTCGTTACATACATGAAAACACATCAGAAATACAACTATGGTTTATAATCTACTACATTATGTATAAGCACAAAAAATAACTCATTTATTCCAACTCCGTAAAATATAGAAACTGCTTTATTGCTTTATAAGAAAAGTGATCAATTGCATTGTCACGTTTCAGCCCACGCTGTTATACAATGAAGTACACTCGTGCTGCTGAATTAAACGATACAGATTTCAATCAAGTCATTTTTGATACTCTCCAAATAGCATGTAAATTTATCTATTCGAAGAACATCTAATCCCCTAATGAAATCAGATCTTCTATGGAAACGTGAATTATAACCACTGCAAATTGAAACATTTCATTTCGTTAACGACCTAGCATCATCAAAGTCTCGGTAAATCAGCAACACAAAAACACCTAAGCTAAGCTTTGTGATATTGAAAACGTTATCAGTGTCTCGCAAGCAAGAATAATCAATTTAAAACTCAAGTCAGATTAATAAATTTCAATCTTGCAATTACAGAAATTATTTTATTGCTAATCTCGTTCCAAATATGTATCGAAATGAATGCTTAACTCTATTGCCTCTGTATCGATTGATGCATTGAATGATGAGGGTACTTATTTAATATTATTCTGTCGTTTTTACCAAATTAGGAAATTTATAATGTCACCACGTGCGCTTAATTGTAAATTTCTGAAGAACTAATCTTTCCAATGAAGACTTTATTCATCAGTATAGAGAAACATTACGATAGTATATTACAGCAAATCTGAGAAACCAAACTTTACATATTTGTATTTTATCTAACATGTACATAATATGTTTAAAATGATTTGTAATAAAGGAACATTCTAAGAAGATTTCTATGAATTCCAAAGATTGTACTTCATTAAAAAATATGCCAGTTTATCACACGTCAGAAGCATTCATGTTATAAAAGCATTGCAAGGGAAACAAAAGCAACACAAATGTTTGACTTCAAGTACCAACAAGACCAGCTAATTCATCATCTGTTGATATAAATAATAACTCTATCATAACCAGAGCCACGATAAATGTCGTCATCCCTGATTAGAATGTGAATGATAGAGTATATGGCAAGGAAAGTGTTTAACTGAAGGCGATATAGAGATCGCCCGCTGTCCCGGGCTAGACTAATCCTGAATCTGGCTACCAACAGTTGATTTGAAGTAAGTCCCGAACAAGTTTGCTTTTAAAGCTAACCAACATCAGCAATTGGTCAGTTGTAAGTCAAACCTCAGAATCCCACAAACACATACATGTGATTATTAGTTTTAGATTGTGGAGCTATCATTGTGTAAGTTTATTTGTTACTAAATAACCGATTTTCTCGGACAACTAGCTTCCTATGTCGGACAAGTCAAGTTTTACATTTCCATTAGTGCGGGACAAGCGTCTTTGAAAAACATTTCTAGAACACTGTATATATATACCAATCCAAACTGAACAACTTGGAACACATTACGTCTCTGAAATATCTCTGGAAGTACGATAAATAACAGTATATTGTTGTTATGTTTACAACTTAATGTTCCTTCATGTGTGTATATACAATACTCAAACACACGGAATAGAAGCACAGGGAAGGCCACATTCTCGGAGCAGGGCCACACACATCCCAGGTACCGAAATGATATAAGAATAATGAGAGGCACAACACTAAACTACAAAGGGTGTGATTAGGGGAATACAGGGCTATACAACTATTAAACATAAACAACATCACGAAAAGAGTTCTCTATCTTATTTATTTATTTTCTTTAACTTTCCAGATTTCCAATTTCCATTTCGGATTTGTGTAACATATATGTCAAGTCTTACAAGTAAACGATAGAATCAGCTGTTGAGCATGTTTCAATTTGCTTTACTCAGTCTGCAAAGATTAAAGGAAAGTATACATGTGTTAAGATGTGTTATGTGTTTATTTCTCAATGCTTTAAACTTTACAGTCTATGAGCATACACTATAATATCAATATCAGATCCCGTGGAGGGTGATATAATATAATGTTAACCCGAGAAGCTTAATGTTAACCGATGCGTAAGTTGAATGATATTAACATTCTGAGGGTTAACATCATATGCTATCACCCTCCATGGGATCTGATATTTATTTTATTATACCGAACAAATGTTGTGATATTAGATTATAAAACAGTATTAATGTGAAACAGAAACAATAAAGTGTTTGCAGAGTATTTCGATTTTTTGAAGCAATTTTTGTGAAAGAGCTGAATCTGTCAAACTGACAGATAATGCAAACAATACAAGCGTTTGATTGTTACCTATTTTAATAAGCGCCTATTGATTCGAACTATGAACATTTCGAGTAGTCTATTTTTAGACCCGTGCGAGGGTAAAAACGTTATTTCACAGCGTCAAAGTGTAAAAACGTTATGTCACAGCGTCACAGGGTAAAAACGTTATGTCACAGCGTCACGGGGTCAAAACGTTATGTCACAGCGTCACGGGGTCAAAACATTATGTCACAGGGTAACATTACGGATTTGCTTATAGTATATGAGCCAGCGCATGAGAAAACTACCCTTATGGCAATATTATTAGGTTCGATCCCCGCTCCACCACTGACAGTACTAACAGTCTTTCGGACGAGTCTTTGAAAAACCGAGGTCGCGTGTATGATGCTTTTAATTTATTGCTTTACATCGAGCACGTAAAATAACCAGGGTTGCGTCTGGAACTGGGGCATCTGCTGTATCATGAACTATCCTCCAAAAATCTTAGATAACTAACATTCTTCCGGAGGCGTCGCCTATATGGGAAACCGGTGGCGACGATAAATACACGCAAATACAAAAAAATACGTTCTCTATTTAGCAGAGAATGGTTGAGGTAAACCAAACATCTACCACCTATTATTTGAGCATTATAATTTATTGCACCTGAACACTTTGAGTGTGAACAGCCTGTACTAATATTTGTCTCCTCAATTTAGGACAAAGGCAAGAAGCACTTCAATAGTCATACCTTGTTCTAACGCAGTCTGAATTCCAGAATAAAGGTAAACTGCAAGAACTATAGGGAATTCAGCGGTATATATTTTCTGACGCTTAGAAATGTAAAATAATCGTAGGACGAAAATGCTGTCAAAATAATCCGTCATGTGGAACTTGATAAAAAGAGAAATTTCTTGTTCATTCAGGAGATTTCAATTTATATATCTGACAGTTGATATTAAACAACAAAACTATATGTATGTTGTAAAAATAAAATAATCTAAACGTGGTAAAGGTAATTGACGATTCCTTTCAACCAAAACGTGTCCATGTAGTAATACAATCCACTCTGGTTTTAAGAGATCACGGCTTGTGAACATCATGACTATAGTCCTTGATAGAATTCGTCGCATTATTTCCAGAAACCCATAACTTGATTTTCGTCTTTTTTTTTAAGGTTAACCATCCTGTAGAGAATAGTTACATACGGGGTTATGAAATTGTTTTTTATTTAAGTTATGTGCATTCCAGAACAATACAGGTAGTACAGATAGAAAGAGCTTCGAAAGACAGTTACAACGATACCAAATACTCAAACCGTCAAAAATTGAGTTACGGGCTTCCGGAAATAAGGCGACGAGATATTTACAACAAAATAATTGTACATCTATAGAACACTTGTTTATGTATGTAGTATTTCTGATGACGCGTCCATTTCTGTATTCATGCAATATTATACAAATATCACTGATCTCACTTTAAAGTCCATTAAACCAATTTGTTTGCCATGTTAATGTAGAGTAATAAATAATGAATAACTTTCCCCTTCTCTATAATAGCAGTCTGAATAGTTATAGAGTGATTCTGACACCGGGACAATACGTAACACAATACGTAACCCAGCGTGATGGGAGAGAGCGCATCGAGCGTAGTACATATAAGGCCAAACAAAACAGCGCCCCCATGTGGGACATGTGCTTTAGACGAATTGGGATATGTACTGCTTAGTGATACATATCAATGTTGAAAGAAATAACACAATTTGTATTTACAATAACTGAAAACGATTTGTGAATCAATAAAAAAGAAAGATTTCTATCTCCCATCAGCGTATTTGTTTTGGAACATGAAACATTATTCTGGGCAACGTCGAATCTAAAATCCCAGAAGGAATAAATTGTAGATGAAAAGCAAACATGGCAAAACATACAAACATTTACGAATCTTATGTGCGGAAATCCAAAAACAACATGTAATCTTGCGAACTTTATTTACTTTGCCAATTCATGTAGAAATCAAACCAATGTATGAAAATGATGTAAAATTTGTGATGCTTTTTGAAAATCCATGTTTTTCGTCAACATGTTGTATACAAGCATTGACTTTTGTTTGCTATAAACATGATAACATGTTTTATGCAATAAAATGATATTGTATTGTACGTATTGTATGTTGTTAAAGACTTTACAGATTGAAAATAATACATATTTCAAGTGTACTGCGACGTACAATAACTCTTCGTTTTGATGGAAGAAAGTGGATCGAACTGCTTTAATAATGTATAGCCAATTCCAGTAGTCCACATCAAGCAAGTACGGAAAGTGCGATTTGTTATCAAAATCAAACAGTCGTAGCCTATGTTTTATCAATGATCAACACAATCAGATAATTGTGGAAATTGGAAATTCTGGTGATCAATAAAAGATCTGGGCAAAACATCTCTGTAAAATACATGGTATTTCAAGGGTTTCCTGGGAAATATAGTGCGTAAGCTAAGTTGTGAAAACGAGTGTATCTTAAATAGGCTTAAATATATCCTGACTATGCATGTTAATCAGTGAGTTATATGTTTTGCCCGCGTACATCCTTGAGCAACTGACAGCCATCATTGTATCAATACTTGCAAAGAAGCACTAACAAAATAAATACTGCGAGATTGGCGTATAGCCACTGTCACAAATGAAATATAATTAGTCGGAACTCGTTCATTCGAATGCATCGTGTCGAAATTTTAGCTCGGTAAAGTTTCAAAAAGCTTATTTAAATTCGTCGTGCATAAGAAGATACGTAGAGACCTAATATTTATTTAGGATCATAACAGGTATTTGGATAAAAGGTGGTCGAATAACGACGTCCGACTGTATGTAAAAAGCGGCAAGTTCTTATTCATATAGAAGCAACCATGCTAACAGCCATACAAACAATAAGAACCTCTTAACAATTAAGGGTCTATGATCATGATACAGTATACAGAATGCTTCCTCTCCAGAACATCACCATAGGAGTGTGCAGATCTGACTGTAGCTCTATTGGAAGCAAATAATCTACAGTATAAAAGATAGGTATGGAACTGAACTGTGTTCAGTAAAGGTGTTTGCGGCTAACGTTTATAACGTTTGCAACTTGGTTCCCCGTGTGCAGTGAATGTGATACTTTGGGTCAGTGATACATTCTATACTCATTCTATACTCAGACAGCTTCAAACGTATAATTATGTACACTATCACTCGGTCGAATAAAACATGTAAGAGAAAATATGTTGTATAGGCCTGGAAACACTAATACATGTATCCATGCAAATTGAATGATGATTTATGTCTGACCACTGTATACGAATGTTCCATGGCATCCCGTACGATAGAGGAAAACATGGGTACAGTACAATGTATAGCAAATTTACCATTCATGGTAGCGTTGTATCATACAAGAAAAACGCACATTGCCAATCTATAGACATAAAACAGGCGGTAAGAAAAGGACAAATCAATGGCCTAATGATCTATAAATGCTTGCCTGTCTTAAGTAAGTGATTGTAGAGAAGTGATTGCTGGCCGAGAGGCTATTAATCAGTGAGCAAACCACTTATTTATAGAGAACAATCAAACACGAATTGAAGGCTGAAAATCAATTCCATTCATTGGCCTATCACTCAAGGATATAATTGCTCAAATGCTATTGTTCCGTTGCAGCAAAGAATGGACCAAGAACACTAACATGGCTTTGCTATTTGCATATCAATGTTGTGCAAAACAATTAAATCTTACGTTAACCAATAAACCAACTTCTTATCAACCGAACAACGTGTGTAACCTTGGGGCGGGTTTGTTAACCTTTCGAAAAGGGGTTCGTTACCTTACCGAAATCCAATGTTACCAAAATCCATTGTGGATCTGAAGTGACCTGCAATCGTAACATCTCGGCAATGTTTTATGTTGCACAACAAATCTAAACCTTCCAATTGCGCCGACCATCTTTTTTCAAGATAATTATTGTCTATTGTTATCATATGTTTGATAAACAGTTGATTAGCTTAATGGTAATTTCTTGTTGTACTTAATATTGATCAATATTCTTTCTTAGTAACAAACATGAAACATGAACTAAAAATGACAACGGTCATGCTTAGTGTTAAAGAAGTATCTGGCTCATCTGAACATAAAATATTTGAATTGGCTTCATCCAGTATTGTTGTTACATTGGCTAAAACATTTCTAATAAGAACCATTGCAATGTATAACTGATTAAAAATATCTTTTTTTTACCATATTACTAACACAAAACGTGTAAAATAGCATGATTGTTAAAAAAACAGCTAGTTTTTTTAAATTTTATTATGTACAAACATCTGTCTTCAACAAATACGGATCAATACATTCAGTTCATTCTTTGTTAATGCATGTTTATTGATGTTGAACTACAGGAAATATATTTTTCATGTTTGTTAAGGTAAACACATGAACAAAATATGAGCATAATATTACTTTAAATTAACAAAGTATTGCCTCAAAATATTTCAACATATTGGCTGTACATGAATGCTCCTGATTGGGAGACCACCCGACTAGTACAGCAGGTAGAACGCTACACTGTTACCCGGTATGTCCCAGTTCGATTCCCAAATAGGACAGGTCATGTTCCTACATGTCATTGAGTACGGTCATGTCATCCATTTGCCGAGAAGTTGTCAGTTGCTTGTGGCAGAATCCGACCGCCAACACTACTCGCTACTTTCTAAGTTACCCGTCTTTCCACTGTTATGAATCAGTTTCAAGCAGTATATAACTAACAAATAATTCCTTCTGGTACAAATACGTCTGTACGTACGTACATGCACTCGGTCAAATACACAAATGTAAGAGTTGACTAAAATGATATTCAACATTTTAAAACAACTTTGGAGATGTGTGTCATGTCATTTATACAGTCAGATACATGACTCACACTGAGAGTTCAAACGGAGGACAACACTGGTATTTCGAGAATTAAAATGAAAATTTAAAAAAAGATTACCAATCCAGTAAAAGTTATTCCCTTCAGAGCTACTCAAGTTATCTATTATATAAATATATGTACGTTCTACAGACTATTATATTTTTACTTCAATCATTTTCAAAAGCTACTACTTTAAGTTCATTGTTCCTTCTCCCAAATTGTATTGTAGAGAACAAATTAGCCAACTACAACAAACTGTCCTATTCATGAACCATAACAAACATTCCTACGATATTTATGACAGCACGAGTTCGTTCCCTTTAACTGCAAAGTTGCAATGACAATATGATAAAATTCAGCACGTGTGCTTGAAGTCAAGTTAATAAGTAATTTTATGCAGCTCAATATACCTGAATGCAAAAACTAATGACAAATTAATTCTGAACATGCATCATTCGTATTAAACTGATCAACTTTTGGTCCAAACTGATGGTACATATTCATCCACTGTGCACACATGTTATATGTATATGCAATTTATACCATTGAAATGATTCCATAACAACAAACACAAACACAGAATGAGCCGTGTATAAAGCAAACACAGTTATTGTCATCATTATTATATTGCCGCTATTGAATACTCCTTTAATAATTTACACATATTTATAACTGTAATAATCATAAATTCAGAAACATTACAGAATGATTTATTAATATCTGGATTTAAGTATAATACTTATCATCCAATGTATACAATTTACAAAATATCGACATACTTTATGAGAGTGAGTACATGTACATTTATACATACAACATAGTGAAACGAAATATTAAAATACACATGACAAACGACAGTGATACAATATGACTAGATATGAAAATCAACATTATAATTATAACATCCAATCAAGAACATAGAACGTTACAGGGAATGCCACATACACAAGTCACATGGCAACGCCTGGACACACAACTCCTGGGAAACAACAGACTACGAAACATTGGAGACTTGGTAGAACAAGCGAAGAGGTGAGCAAGGAATGATCTGGCCGACTATCAAAATCAACAATGGAGAATTTACGGAGACAACAAGGGTGAAAGGTGACAACTAACTGCAGGATATGTCGGGTTTATGCGAGATAATCTAGGTACGAAACTAGTATATATAAATAAGTGTAACATATTCCCTTAATATTAATTTCATTGAAAACTAACTAATGTACGCAACCCCTTTAGAGGCGAAATCAAGCGATCAATAATGTCTCTCAAGGGACGATGTAATCTAGAAGATTAAAGGGTGTAAGAGGTTAGCAACATGTTGAGTACTCACGTAAGTCAAATATTCCTTGTGACCAGTCGGGTGAATTTATCAAAAACTATTTTCAATTATTTAGTATCAATCAACAATCATCACAAAATCAATTAAATAATCCCTCAACGAAGTGGTGAACGTGTTTCCTAGACAACACACACTGAGGTAGAGACACGAGCAATGATACAGTCGATGTATCTGATATTGTATCTGATTGTCACTCCGGAACCTACGATACACTAGTCAACGTGAACTGTAAGTACACGTAGCGAACCCATCAATTCATCTACGAAATACGGAGCTTTCAAAACCGTCAAGCTATGAATTAAAATTATATAAAAGAGTATAAATTACACACAAATATTAAACTAATGAATATGCATAGTATTAAATTCGTCTTGTATCTTACCATCATTCACAAGACTAGTTGGCTATCATGCTTTAATTTCCATGAACTCTTTGTAATGTGATGAGTACCAAACAGTATTCGTGACGCTGAATATATTGTACCTATAACAAGGTCATAGTCCCGTATATCACGTAGTAACTGAGCTTATGTTGCCGCATTTATATCACTATATTGTAGTGTTCAACATGTATCTTACATCATTATCTTGACTAAGTATACGGGGCACTGTAACCGGTATGTGGATCGGTATATGCATTGAACTGTTTGCTGTACCCGGTATGTGGATCGGTTTATGCATTGAAATGTTCGTTGTATCCGGTATATGGATCGGTAAATGCATTGAAATGTTCGCTGTACCCGGTATGTGGATCGGTATACATATTGAAATGTTCGCTGTACCCGGTATATGGATCGGTATATGCATTGAAATGTTCGCTGTTCCCGGTATGTGGATCGGTATATGCATTGAAATGTTCGATGTACCCGGTATGTGGATCGGCATATGCATTGAAATGTTCGTTGTACCCAGTATGTGGATCGGTATATGCATTGAAATGTTCGCTGTACCCGGTATGTGGATCGGTTTTATGCATTGAAATGTTCGCTGTACCCGGTATATGGATCGGTATACATATTGAAATTTTCGCTGTACTGTATATATCAATCGGTATGCGCATTGAAATGTTCGCTGTGCTCGGTATATGGATCGGCATATGTATTTAAATGTTCGCTGTACCCGTTATATGGATCGGTATACATATTGAAATGTTCGCTGTACCCGGTATGTGGATCGGTATATGCATTGAAATGTTCGCTGTACCTGGTATATGGATCGGTATACATATTGAAATTTTCGCTGTACTGGATATATCAATCGGTATGCGCATTGAAATGTTCGCTGTGCTCGATATATGGATCGGCATATGCATTTAACGCTGTGATTGATATATGGATCGGCATATGCATTTAAAAATGTTCGCTGTACCCGTTATATGGATCGGTATACGCATTGAAATGTTCGCTGTACTGGATATATCAATCGGTATGCGCATTGAAATGTTCGCTGTACTCGGTATATGGATCGGTATGCGCATTGAAATGTTCGCTGTGCTCGGTATATGGATCGGTATGCGCATTGAAATGTTCGCTGTACTCGGTATATGGATCGGTATGCGCATTGAAATGTTCGCTGTACTCGGTATATCAATCGGTATGCGCATTGAAATGTTCGCTGTACTCGGTATATGGATCGGTATGCGCATTGAAAGGTTCGCTGTGCTCGGTATATGGATCGGTATGCGCATTGAAATGTTCGCTGTACTCGGTATATGGATCGGTATGCGCATTGAAATGTTCGCTGTACTCGGTATAGGAATCGGCATGCGCATTGAAATGTTCGTTGTGCTCGGTATATGGATCGGTATGCGCATTGAAATGTTCGTTGTGCTCGGTATATGGATCGGTATGCGCATTGAAATGTTCGCTGTACTCGGTATGGGAATCGGTATGCGCATTGAAATGTTCGCTGTACCCGTTATATGGATCGGTTTGCGCAATGAAAAGTTCGCTGTAATCGGTATATGAATCGGTATACGCATTGAAATGTTCGCTGTACTCCGTGCGTGGATCGCTATACTCAGTGTATGTATCGCAGTACTCAGTGTATTGATCGCTGTACTCAGTGGTTTGATCGCTGTACTCAGTGCATGGATCGCTGTACTCAGTGAAATGATCGCTGTAGTCAGTGTATGGATCGCTGTACTAAGTGCGTGGATCGCTGTTCTCAGTGATTTGATCGCTGTACACACTGTATGGATCGCTATACTCAGTGCATGGATCGCTGTACTCAGTGAAGTGATCGCTGTAGTCACTGTATGGATCGCTGAACTCAGTGCGTGGATCGCTGTTCTCAGTGTTTTGATCGCTGTACATACTGTATGGATCGCTGTACTCAGTGTATTGATCGCTGTACTCAGTGCGTAGATCGCTGTACTCAGTGCGTATATCGCTGTTCTCAATGCGTGGATCGCTGTACTCAGTGTATTGATCGCTGTACTCAGTGGTTTGATCGCTGTACTCAGTGCATGGATCGCTGTACTCAGTGAAGTGATCGCTGTAGTCAGTGTATGGATCGCTGTACTCAGTGCGTGGATCGCTGTTCTCAGTGATTTGATCGCTGTACACACTGTATGGATCGGTGTACTCAGTGAAGTGATCGCTGTAGTCACTGTATGGATCACTGTACTTAGTGCGTGGATCGCTGTTCTCAGTGTTTGGATCGCTGTACACACTGTATGGATCGCTGTACTCAGTGTATTGATCGCTGTAGATCGCTATACTCAGTGTATGGATCGCTGTACTCAATGCGTAGATCGCTGTACTCAGTGCGTAGATCGCCGTACTCAGTGCGTAGATCGCTGTACTCAGTGCGTAGATCGCCGTACTCAGTGCGTAGATCGCTATATTCAGTGCGTAGACCGCTATATTCAGTGCGTAGACCGCTGTACTCAGTGCGTAGATCGCTGTACTCAGTGCGTAGATCGCTGTACTCAGTGCGTAGATCGCTGTACTCAGTGCGTAGATCGCTGTACTCAGTGCGTAGATCGCTGTACTCAGTGCGTAGATCGCCGTACTCAGTGCGTATATCGCTGCACTCAGTGCGTATATCGCTGTTCTCAATGCGTGGATCGGTGTACTCAGTGTATGGATCGCTGTACTCAGTGCGTAGATCGCTATATTCAGTGCGTAGATCACTGTACTCAGTGCGTAGATCGCTGTACTCAGTGCGTAGATCGCTGTACTCAATGCGTAGATCGCTGTACTCAGTGCGTAGATCGCTGTACTCAGTGCGTAGATGGCCGTACTCAGTGCGTATATCGCTGCACTCAGTGCGTATATCGCTGTACTCAGTGTATGGATCGCTGTACTCAGTGTATGGATCGCTGTACTCAGTGCGTAGATCGCTATATTCAGTGCGTAGTTCGCTGTACTCAGTGCGTAGATCGCTGTACTCAGTGCGTAGATCGCTGTACTCAGTGCGTAGATCGCTGTACTCAGTGCGTAGTTCGCTGTACTCAGTGCGTAGATCGCTGTACTCAGTGCGTAGATCGCTGTACTCAGTGCGTAGATCGCTGTACTCAGTGCGTAGATCGCTGTACTCAGTGTGTAGATAGCTGGATTTAAAGTATAGGTCGTAGTGCTCAGTATACGCCACGTTCCACTCAGTACGTAGGTCGGTGTACTCGGTATTTTAGTCGCTTTTCTCATTGTCTGGGTTGGAGTACTCAAACTTTAGTTGCTTTTTTCATTGTCTGGGTTGGTGTACTCAGAATATGGGTCGCTTAACTTATTGTCTGGGTTGGTGTACTCAAACTTTAGTTGCTTTTTTCATTGTCTGGGTCGGTGTACTCAGAATATGGGTCGCTTAACTTATTGTCTGGGTTGGTGTACTTAGTATATGAGTTTTTATACAATATACTAAATAAACAGAATGTTAATAATCTTATTTCATTTATTGACATTGTATAAAAAATATAAAAAAACTCAAATTCGCTATTTCTTTCATTAGCGTGTGTACCTAAATATCTATTATAGGGGTATTGTATACAACCTATTCATCCGTTCATAATTGAAAATAGTATTTAAACAACCTGCCCATCCTATAAATCGATAATGAAAGCCTTATCGAATTGGGTTTATAATTGTACGAATAATTATGTTTTGTTATTCAATACTAGCTGCACGATTTTTGCGATTTATTTTGATGTCAATTTCTGACCTCAACAATAGTAGCCTACATATAAATGATAACTTTGAATAAATTGAATAAATATGCATATAAACATGATATAAGGATATATTATTAGTTATACAGGTTGTTGACAGGGTATATGGGGGAATATAACCAGTTTGTGTGCCATATAACCCGAGGCGTTAGCCGAGGGTTATATGAATCGCAGACTGGTTATATTCCCCCATATACCCTGTCAACAACCTGTATAACGAATTTATAATACTGCAATTCCGTGTTTTCAAACGAATTTAGTTAAACAAGCAATGTTTCGATGCCTAGCTCTCTAAATCTAATAATTAGATCTGTGTATTTTTGGTGTTTTTGGTTCATAAAATTGTTTAGAGTGTTTTAGTTTTGTAAAATATAAGTTATTAAAACGTATTCCTTTAAAAATATATCGGGAATTACTTGTTGTAGATCAAAATATCTTTATTTCACTCACACGTTATATTGCCTGAAAATTAATTGCATTACCCCGTAAGGTACCTCAATACACATGGTTATGCGCGCGCTTGCACTCTAATTTTTATTTTCAAGCGTCTGATCTCATGGACTTTATCGAACTGAATTTGGCTCAAACCTTAAAAAATCTATCGTTTTGAATATTAATACTAGCACACGTGTAATCTGTTCAATATTTATTGAATCATGTGTGAAGATCAATTGTCAATTTCTAGTAACTTGCGGATATCAAGAGATAAAAGTTTTCGAGTCGAGCTGTCAGCGAAAATTGTCACGAGGCGCATGAAGGGAAAAACGTCATATACCCTGTCAGCGCCGTGTATATAGAATCCTATACGCGAGCCTTTAACCAATGAAATTACTGGATTTTTCTTTGCAGTATTATAAGTACCAGTATTATATAATACCAGTACAGCATGAGGTCAATGTATTGGTCTCAATGATTGTGTACGAACAATCTCGTCGTTGATTTCAATATAACAACACGAGTGTGAACAATAGATGTAGGACATGTATATCAATCCTATACCTAACTTACAGACCGCAACAATGGGGCTGGTACATTAGCGGCAGTTACAGAGCGCAACAATGGGGCCGGTACATTAGCGGCAGTTACAGAGCGCAACAATGGGGCCGGTACATTAGCGGCAGTTACAGAGCGCAACAATGGGGCCGGTACATTAGCGGCAGTTACAGACCGCAACAATGGGGCCGGTACATTAGCGGCAGTTACAGAGCGCAACAATGGGGCCGGTACATTAGCGGCAGTTACAGACCGCAACAATGGGGCCGGGACATTAGCGGCAGTTACAGACCGCAACAATGGGGCCGGTACATTAGCGGCAGTTACAGACCGCAACAATGGGGCCGGTACATTAGCGGCAGTTACAGACCGCAACAATGGGGCCGGTACATTAGCGGCAGTTACAAGATCGCATAGCTAAAGAGCTACGAGAATACAACTACATTATTGACCAGGTTTAAGTCGGTACAATGCTCGTGTGAATGTCCATTGTGTGGGGAATATATATTCGTAAATGCTACCTGTTATAAGTATACCACGATCAGTTCAGGGTGACGTCATGTAGTGTGGTTTGGCCACCTTTATTGATCAAAATAGGTAAATCAAATAACAAGCACAACTATTTATTGTGATATCGATTTCATGAACTAACAGCCGTGATAGCTCAGATGGTAGCGAGTCCGCGCCTTACAATGCTAATTAAGCTTTTTAGTTATGAGTCCGAGTTCGAGACCATCGGGAGTTAGTTTTTTTTTCCATTACAATATTATATATTTCGTTGGTCATCTACAGTTGTACTTACACGACTTATACTAATTAATCTTCGCTCGAATATCACTAATTAAAACATTGTATAGCATGTGTATTTATAAGCTATTAACTAATAACGATATGAATTCATGATTTTTAAAGTGCACGATATCATCTGTGCAGTAGATTTACATATACATTTATCGCTACACACTCATATGGAATAAAGTTGATATGGCTACTCCGAAAAACATAAGGGGTTCAAATGAACATTTTAGCGACGACGCTATATAGCCATCATTAAACAAGTTTGGTTTAACAACAAAGCAATTAGACGATAACAAAAAAACAAAAATAAACAGACAGAAACGACAAGTAATTGACAAGCAGTGAGTAAGGGATAAAATGAATATTGTCCATAAAAAAGGGGAGGCAGGAATGTGTCTCGAACTCACACCCTATCTACTGGTCGAAGTTACTAGTAAGAAGCGCTACCAATTGAGCTATCGCTACTGTCTACTTGAGCGATATTTCATCAACATTTAATACTAATCATGAAGATAATAGGTGTGGTAATTTAGTGGTTTGTGTCCCGGATACCATGCCGGGAACCAAGCGAATGGGTAGTGGGAAGACGGGAACCAGGTCCGAGGCAATCCGGATGATATACGACCGAAACACGAAGACGAACAGACGAACCTATAATAGTGAATTCTATCCAAGGATATCTAAGACAACTAGACATAAACACGAGGGTTTATTGTGGTGAGTCTTTTCTTTGGATACTAATTTATCACTATATTGGCGCTGCGAGCAATTCGTATCTGTCGGTATTGATATTTTTGATATTTAAAAATATTGAACGGCCAAAAGTTTTTCAACTTGTGCGCAAGTTGATTTTTTGTGTTTTTCTAATGTGTATTGGTTTATTGTATTGTGTATATGTATTGCATATGTTTAGTATATTATAAAATTATATGGGACAAGGAGAACCAGTAGTAAGCAAGTGTTTTTGTTGCAGAGTAGAATAAAGTAAAATTAAAGGCAATATTTGTCACGTGACTTCAAAATGGCGGCGCCCGCACCAACCAAGTGTAAAATTTTCTGCATTTAGCGCACATATTATTTTGTTGTAGTTTAGTAATTGTAATTAATGACAAGTATATAAGTGTATTATTTGTGATATTTAAAAATATTTTAATAGTATATTTATGTGTAATTTAGCTATAGACGGTATTTAATAGCAAATCTGGTACTAACAGTTTAATAGTTATATAACTAAATTATTACTGTGTTTTTTGGGGTAATAATTATTTCTCTTGAATTAAATTACTGGCTCTAAGGAAAACATGGCTGAACCTAAGAGAGTATTGATAAATGCATGCAGCTACGAAGAACTAGTAGCACTGCCGGGAATAGGACAAAAAATGGCGGAATATGTACTTCAAATTAGGGACAGTGTGGACGTAATCTCAGAAGAAATGTTTATGAAAATACCAGGTTTAAGGGTCACAGAAGAACTGTTTGAACTAATTGATTTTTCAAATGTGGGTGTTTTAGAGGATAGGGACACTATGAAAAGTATTATTAGAAGGCAAGAGGCAGCGAAATTTGATTTAGAAATGGCACAGGAGGAGATGAGGATTAGTATTAGGCGGGAAATGTGGGCAGAAGAGGAGAGGAGAAAGGGTGAGAAAGAGGAAATGGCAAGGTTGTCGGACGTGATCAACCGAGGACCTAGACGCATCCCAGAGCCCAGAGATACTCCCGGTCAAAGTAAAACTGGGTTATACATGGATACCCCTACCAGAGCAGCCACGAGTCACAAGCCGGACACATATCAATCTCCATTTGACCGCTATAGGGGGAAAAGTTATGAACACGAGGAGGTAAGACGACAACAAAGACCTTCCAGGGTGACAGTACCTAAATCATTCACGTACGATGGCAAAACTACATGGCAAGCGTTTTTTCAAAAGTTTAATTCTTTCGCAACAGAACATAATTGGGATCCGAGAAAATGTCAACAACAATTATGCTGGTGTTTAACCGGTAAAGCTAGTGATTTTTACACGTCCATTTTAGAAAGGGACCCATTTGTGAGTTTTTTTTCTATGGTGCAGAAAATGGAGAAGAGATTTGGATTAAGAGACCTTCCAGAGACAGCCCAAATGCGATTCATGAATGCAAGACAAAAATCAGGGGAGTCTTTGGTAGAGTGGGCAGACACAGTAGCCTCAATGGCCACCGAGGCATTTTCCCGTCCAGAGATGGGAATGAGAGATGGGCAAATTGATAACTTTATAGAACAACAAACTGTAATGAAATTTTGTCAGGGGTGTGAAAATAGGGATGCAGGTTTATATGCTATGAACCAAAGACCACAGACCATGGACAAAGCTATGGACAGGATAAGGTGGTATGAACATACCAGCCAGTCAATGGAGTTAAATAAGCCGAGAAAAGAAGTGAAACTATGTTACAAGGGGGAGGATGAACAGAATGATGACGTCCAGGTTAATCGCACATTTGGTGAGGGAAGGGGATCTGGAGATTCGGGAAAGATATTGCAGGAAGAAACCTTAAAGACCTTGAAACAAAACAGCGAAAAGACAAGGGAGTTGGTAGAAAAACTGTCGACCGACATAGGAAAGTTGGTCACAGTTATGATGTCGAGAGCCAGGAGTAGGTCTCCATCTCCTCTGTTATGTTATCACTGTGGAAAACAGGGGCATTTCAAACGTGATTGCTCATCCCTACAGTCAGAAAATAAAGAGCGTGGGGAGAAAAGTGTGACATTCAGCAATAATAATGATCCTTTAAACAGAGCAGGGTCGGACAAAAAGGCCTAAAACCGACCCCATCAGCAGAAAGTGGCCTTAAACAGTACCCACAAGAGAAGAGAAGCAGTTATTTTTTGGCCCGGTATCGGAGGAAGCTGGGCCAGAGGAAGAGAGCATAACCGTCAGGCAACTAAATGCATGCTCAATGTTTACGGTAGAGGTAACCATAAATGGACAGGCTATAAAAGCTGTGGTAGATACTGCGGCAGAGGTAACCATCATTTCCGATAAGATATATGCAAGAATGGAACCAAAACCAACTATAATCAAATCCGTGGTGATGCACACAGCAGGAAGAGATATGAAGATGAAAGGGTTAGTGGTAGGGCCCATTGAAATGAAACTGGGAAAACAGGAATACCGGGAGACAATATATGTGGCACCAATAGAAGATGATATGCTGCTAGGAATAGACTTCTTAAGAAAACATGGGATTGATATACAAACCAGGCAAAGTACCCTATTGAGGGGACAGGAAGTGATACCGATGCATGTAGGAAAATCCAAGAGCAATAGAGCAGCTAAAATAACGGTGCAGAAAAGAACTGTTATACCACCCAATACTGTGGTTCATGTTGCATGTGTAGTGGACCAAGATATGCCCCAATTCTTGGCGGAACCGGTAAATCAAACTAAGGTTTTAATACCCAAATCACTCCATTCAGCAGGGAATAAGGCAAAACTGTGTATGGTTAACCTAACAGACAGATATGTAACGGTGAAGTAGCATTTTAAAGTGGCACAAGCTTGTGAACCCTCTTCGCTAGAGTATGACCCAAGTACAGAAGAAATAAGGGAAGAAGTGAAAGAGTTCAAGGGACCACTTCCAGAACATAATGGCTGTCCAAAGAGCAGGCAAGCAAGCTGGCGGTATTGTTAGGAGAGTACCAAGATGTGTTTGCTAAGAATGCCTTTGACCTAGGGGACTTCACCCACTTACAACATACAATTGATACCGGAGAAGCACGCCCCATTAAACAAAGAATGAGAAGAACCCCAGCATGCTTTGTGGACGAGGAAGAGAATCACATACAAAAAATGTTAGATGCAGGAGTGATACAACAACCATCAGCTTCCTCATGGGCATCGGCCCCAGTGCTGGTCCGGAAAAGAGATGGGACAGTAAGATGGTGTGTAGATTATAGAGCATTGAATGCCGTAACCACTAAAGATGTGTATCCATTACCGTTAGTAGAAGAGTGTATAGATACCTTGGAGGGGAATGAATGGTTTTCCAAGGCAGATGCAAATGCAGCATATTGGCAAATACCCATAAGACATGACGATCAGAAGAAAACGGCGTTTACCACCAAGTATGGGCTGTTTGAATTTGCAAAAATGGGGTTTGGATTGTGCAACGCACCGGCTACCTTTGCAAGGGTCATGAACTTAGTAATGAGAGGGCTAAATTGGAAAATCTTACTGGCTTTTTTAGATGATATTCTGATCATGGGAAAAACGTTTGAGGAGCACATGGGGAATTTAAAATGTGTATTGCAGCGTATGAGACAGTACAAACTGAAACTAAAACCATCGAAATGTGAATTTTTCAGAAAAGAGTAGAATTTTTGGGAAGAATGATAGACAAAAATAGCATGGAATTAAGTAAAGTGCATATTGAAGTGGTGCAGAATTGGCCATGTCCCAATTATGTTAAAGAGGTAGAGCAATTTTTAGGATTGGCGAATTATCATAGAGCATTTATACCAAATTTTGCGGAAATTGCGGGACCGTTGTACACACTAACAGGAAGGAAGAAGTTCAAATGGGATACAGAGGAAGAAGAAGCATTTAAACAAATCAAATTGATTCTAATTACTCCACCGGTGTTGGCGTTGCCTAACCAAATAGACCCATTTATACTGGATTGTGACGCATCGGACAACGCAGTGGGTGGGGAATTATTGCAAGTGCAAGGGAAAGAGGAAAAAGTGATTTCATATGGTAGTTTTGCTCTCACGAAGGAACAAAAACGATATTGTACCACCAGAAAAGAATTGCTAGCAGTAGTGCGTTTTACGAGGCAGTTTCGCCACTACCTTTTAGGGAGAACATTCAAAGTAAGAACGGATCATGCCAGTTTAGTATGGTTGTTAAACTTCAAAGAACCTCAAGGCCAAATAGCAAGATGGATTGAAGAACTAAGTCAATACAACATGAAAATAGAACATAGAAAAGGGAATAAACACACAAATTGTGACGCTCTTTCAAGATTCCCATATGAATTTACATGTCAACAATATCGGTTAGGAGTGCCATTAAATAAGCTACCTTGCAAAGGATGTGATAAATGTAAAAAAGCACATGAACACTGGGGAAAATTTGTAGAGGAAGTAGATGATGTGATTCCGTTGGCTCATTTTGGTGCAAGGGGAGAAGAACTCATGAAGGAAAGAAGAGTGTATTCAGTTGAAAATACAGGGGCACTGGACAGGGGTAGTACAGTATGGGGGCATAGCACAGAGAATTTGTGTAAAATACTTGGGGAAGATGGTGAATTAAAACTACTGCTAGACTGGCTTATATCCAGGACGGAACCTGCAGAAGGCACGGTATTTTTAGCTAGCCCCGAGAATAAATATATGTGGATTAACAAGGAACTATTTGAAATAGAAAATAACATTATATGGAAACTTCCCACAAATGATCATCAGGACCGCACCGTAGTGGTCCCTAATAGTCTGCGTAACCAGGTGTTGCACGATAATCATGATTCACCAATATCAGGTCACCAGGGATATGAACGCACAAAGGAACGCATCAAAGCAAAGTATTTTTGGTATAGGATGTGTAGTGATATAAAAACTTATGTGATGTCGTGTGCCATTTGCAACCAAAATAAGAAGGCCAGTAGACATATGAAAGCACCGTTAACTATTTTTCATGCGGGAGCGCCAATGGAGAGAGTACACATTGATTTTATGGGACCATTACCAAAGACAGCTAGGGGAAACGAGTACATTTTGATCATACCATTACCATCACAAACGGCAGATGTAACGGCAACGGCAGCTGTTAACGAATTCTTCTGTAGGTTTGGATACCCTTTTCAAATATTTACGGATCAAGGTAGAAACTTTTAAAATAAGTTGTTTATAACAGTGTGTGAACTTTTACAAATACACAAATCTAAAACGACAGCTTATAGACCGTCGGCGAATGGTCAAGTGGAGAGATATAACAGAACGCTAATGGACGCAGTGAGGTGTTATATAGGTAGTAACCAAAACGAATGGGATATCAAGCTACCATTAATAGCAAGTGCTATGAGGAGTGCAGTAAATAGGAACACAGGTTTCACACCAAATCGCATGATGCTAGGTAGAGAAAACAGTACACCAAGTGACTTGATGTTTGGAAATCTGAAGGAGACTAAGGTTGCCCCGATTCAATATGTACAAACATTAGGAAAGGATTTAAAGCAAGCACATGAGACGGCACGGCAAACCTTGCAACAAGCTCTTGTTAGAAGTAAAAAAGATTATGATATAAAGGTGTGGCAGAAGGAATATCAGGAAGGGGACGCTGTGTACCTGTTAAACAAGGGGTCACTGAAGGGGAAATGTAAAAAGCTTAATCCCATATTATGTGGTGATACTGAAATTGTCTCCATACTTGTACAGAATTAAGACAAATAATGCACTCATCACGGCCAACCATGACAGGTTGAAGTTATGCTGTGATAAAGAATTACCCCAGTGGATAAAGATTCTTCAGGGGAATCCAGACCAAAGAAATCAGTGGATACCAAACCAACAAGGCAGTGGAGACGATGAGGTATACTGTTTATGTAAAAAGCCCGACCGGGGGGAGTTTATGATACAGTGTGATTTCTGTGAGGAGTGGTATCACGGCCACTGTGTGAATATATCTCAACAAGATGCGGTGGACAGTAAAAAATATAAGTGCCCCACGTGCCGTGCTTAGAGCCAGTAAGGATGGGGGTCTAGTGGGCTAATAATTATTTCTATATTTTACAGATATGTCAGACAGTGAAGAAAAAAGGAGTTGGAAGAGGGAACGCGATCTGTGTGTTCCCAGTATAGTACATCAGGTGAGGGGGAAAACGGCCCAGGGAAAGCTGTTTAACCCCAAGGATATTATATACCAACTGGGTTGGGAAGATGTACCGGACAGATTGTTCCGGGAATCAGTACACGACCAGTACAGACTGGCTGTGAGACTCGGTAACAATGAGTGGATAGGGAAAGCCCGGTATAATGCAGGCTTGAGACAAGCCGGTAATCCAAACTGGGTGGAGGAAGTGATGCCAGAGGTACTTGGGGAACGCCCAAAAGATAACCGGCAAAGACCCTCAGTGAGTGAGTCACGGCCTAGGAGCCGTAGCCCTAGAGATAGAGGGCGTGAATATAGAGGATATGGGCTTAGGAATAACTCAAAGCAGAGAGGAGATACGAATAAAAGGGATCAGTCACAGAGGCAAGGAGAAGGAAATGAGAGATCACGGCAGGACGGCTGTGAACGAAAAAGAGAACAGGTTAGGAGACCTGGTGAACACAGGAACTCACGGCATCAAAGCTGTGAAAGGAGGAGGGATGTTCACCTGAGGCAGGAAAGGCACTCGGAGGATAGAAACAGGCAGGAAAGAAGAGAGCGAGAGACCAGGCAGGTGTGTAGGAGGGGGGCAGAATTGAAAGTGACTGTCCGGCCTACTCATACCAACAAGAAAAGTCAGGTTTGTCCAGCAAAGGGGTGTTGGGCCATGAGTAATCACATCAAACGGCATGTGCAGTTCCAGCATATCCCGAAACTCTTTTGGGAGGAGGCCCAGTGTTCCAATACACCAGGGGAACGAGTACTGGCCCTTGGAAATTTGGCCACATGGATAGTGGGGGAAGCAGATGTGAAGAAACTCCAGACATTTGCGAACCGACATGTTGGTATCCGTGACAGATCCACTCCAACCGAGTCTGCACAAACGGCCATGAGAGCTGTTTGCCAGAGTGCTGGTTGGGAGCTTCCAAGGGTTTTCACACTAACACCCATTAATTCTCCGGCGGCGCTTATACATTGGAGGTTGATGTGTGTAATGATGGACAATCTGACAAGGTCTCAAAAACAACAATTTCTGACCAATCCTACGGGAACGAGAGTAGATACTCGAAAAGCCAGAAAAAATAAGGAGGACAAGGAAGACAAGGAAGACGGAAAAGGGGAGAAGGAGGCCAACAGAAACGTCCTTACCTCCTTAAGTCAGACGAGCTCCAACCCAGAACCCATGGAAGATAAGGAGAGTTCAGAGGGTGGGGCAGGAGGAGACAAAGAGATGGAGGTGGTAGAAATACTCCAGAATATTTCATTGCTGGAGATTCATAGTAAGCCAGACTCGGTACAGACGGCCACGGAAATGGAACTGTTGGCAACGAATAACAAGTCTGAGGCAGCAGAGACAGCTAAGGATCAGGAATTACCAGCAAGTGATAGTAAGTTGGCCTCGGTACAAACCGCCACGGGAACATCGGTGGAAGAACAGCCGAGAGGCTCAGGTCCAAAAACCTACGCACAGGCAGTGGCATCAACTCCACCAATGACAAAGCAGAGGGGAACCACGCGGTCGGGGTTTGACTCGCATTTCCACTTGGACAGAACGGCCCTAGCGCTGTTTAAGCAACCCTGGGTGGAAATGAGAAAGATCTGGAAAGTCAAACAGAACCCAGCCCCAGAGTACCCGATCCAAATCATCGGAGGAGTTATGGTGTTCTGTGATCCCGAGAGATATGCTACAGTGAAGTTCCCGGAGAATTCCAATTTTCGGGTAGCAGTTGGGATACACCCAAAGAAAGTGCATGCCTTTGGACCGAGAGAGGAGGCTATTTTTAAGGAGTTGATCCACAACCCTCATACCTCAGCCGTGGGGGAAGTGGGATTAGATCACTCAGTGCCCAGAAAAGAGTGGCAGGAGCAGGAGAAGGTGTTACACCGGGTGTTGGAATATGTAACCACCCAGAAGGCTTTGGTCCTCCATATCCGGGTACCAAAGAACAACCCGGTAGCCTCAGAAGTATATGACAGGTGTAGGGAGATAGTGAAACAACATTGTTCCCGACAGAAGCCTATCCACCTGCACTGTTTTATGAGCGGCCTCAGAGTACTAAAGGCTTGGAGGACAGACTTCCCGAATTGTTATTTTGGGTTTACAGCCAGGGTTACGACCTTTAACCCTAGGCAGCTGCAAGCCCTCCGGGGAGTACCTAGTGATCGCTTTTTGATAGAGACAGATTCTCCCCATTTACAGACAGCAAAGGCCCTGGTCAACACCCTGGCTTACTTGGGGGACATTGGAGCGGCAGTGGCCAAGGCAAGGAGGGTCCCACTGGGAGCCATCTTGATGGACACCACGGACAATGCCCGACGGGTTTATCACTGATGGACATCAGGAAGAGACCCATGGTAGAAGAGGAAAAATCGGTACCCGGTCTTAGTGCTGGGTAGGGGGAGCATTTAAGAGAGGAAGCAGTGTGGTAATTTAGTGGTTTGTGTCCCGGATACCATGCCGGGAACCAAGCGAATGGGTAGTGGGAAGACGGGAACCAGGTCCGAGGCAATCCGGATGATATACGACCGAAACACGAAGACGAACAGACGAACCTATAATAGTGAATTCTATCCAAGGATATCAAAGACAACTAGACATAAACACGAGGGTTTATTGAGGTGAGTCTTTTCTTTGGATACTAATTTATCACTATATAGGCATGATAATGACCGTAAGCTGCTTTACATGTATTGGAAAGTGGGTATGGTCGTGTTTACTATCGAATTACCCTAACTGAGTATTTTTTTATTTTTTTTATACAATTGATATTGAATATTCATTAATGACACATGTTTTGTTGTTATAATTATAAAGCATGTATTAATATGTTAGAATGGTATGTTCCTATGTTTGCATAGGCCATCTTTTTTCGGATATTGTAAATGGCGTATTTATATGCTGATTTGCTATCAATAAATGGTTAATATGGTATTGTGCGATTTTATTAATTGCGAACGTATGCATATATTACCTGGTCCATTATTTTCCTTATATGTGTATTAAAATGTTCGTGTTTGTCCGTAAGCTTAGCGGAGAGAACGCCGTGCTTGTGTTTTGGTATAACAGCAGATATAGCTTTACGCACGAGAGCATGTCCTTACCTAAATTGACATGGATCGGTCGTGAAAGTGTATACATCTGTTCGCGGTCAATATAACAGCACTACAACCAAAACGAAATATACCAATCAAGTATTATTTGCAACATTCCCACAAGTGTTAACAAAACCTGGGCAGTATGCATGTATGTATAACCACCACAACTATTCTATTCAACAAATCAGTATGTATCAGCCGTGAACACAATGCACAGAAACACTGGTTGTATGCATGTATGTATAACCACCACAACTATTCTATTCAACAAATCATTATGTATCAGCCGTGAACACAATGCACAGAAACACTGGTTGTATGCATGTATGTATAACCATCAAAACTACTCTATTCAACAAAACATTATGTATCAGCCGTGAACACAATGCACAGAAACACTGGTTGTATACATGTATGTATAACCACCACAACTATTCTATTCAACAAATCATTATGTATCAGCCGTGAACACAATGCACAGAAACACTGGTTGTATGCATGTATGTATAACCACCACAACTATTCTATTCAACAAATCATTATGTATCAGCCGTGAACACAGTGCACAGAAACACTGGTTGTATGCATGTATGTATAACCACCACAACTATTCTATTCAACAAAACATTATGTATCAGCCGTGAACATATTGCACAGAAACACTGGTTGTATGCATGTATGTATAACCATCAAAACTACTCTATTCAACAAAACATTATGTATCAGCCGTGAACACATTGCACAGAAACACTGGTTGTATGCATGTATGTATAACCATCAAAACTACTCTATTCAACAAAACATTATGTATCAGCCGTGAACATATTGCACAGAAACACTGGTTGTATGCATGTATGTATAACCACCAAAACTATTCTATTCAACAAATCAGTATGTATCAGCCGTGAACACAATGCACAGAAACACTGGTTGTATGCATGTATGTATAACCACCACAACTACTCTATTCAACAAATCATTATGTATCAGCCGTGAACACATTGCACAGAAACACTGGTTGTATGCATGTATGTATAACCATCAAAACTACTCTATTCAACAAAACATTATGTATCAGCCGTGAACATATTGCACAGAAACACTGGTTGTATGCATGTATGTATAACCACCAAAACTATTCTATTCAACAAATCAGTATGTATCAGCCGTGAACACAATGCACAGAAACACTGGTTGTATGCATGTATGTATAACCATCAAAACTACTCTATTCAACAAAACATTATGTATCAGCCGTGAACACAATGCACAGAAACACTGGTTGTATGCATGTATGTATAACCATCAAAACTACTCTATTCAACAAATCATTATGTATCAGCCGTGAACATATTGCACAGAAACACTGGTTGTATGCATGTATGTATAACCATCAAAACTATTCTATTCAACAAATCAGTATGTATCAGCCGTGAACACAATGCACAGAAACACTGGTTGTATGCATGTATGTATAACCATCAAAACTACTCTATTCAACAAAACATTATGTATCAGCCGTGAACATATTGCACAGAAACACTGGTTGTATGCATGTATGTATAACCACCACAGCTACTCTATTCAACAAATCATTATGTATCAGCCGTGAACACAATGCACAGAAACACTGGTTGTATGCATGTATGTATAACCACCACAACTACTCTATTCAACAAATCATTATGTATCAGCCGTGAACACAATGCACAGAAACACTGGTTGTATGCATGTATGTATAACCACCACAGCTACTCTATTCAACAAATCATTATGTATCAGCCGTGAACACAATGCACAGAAACACTGGTTGTATGCATGTATGTATAACCACCACAACTACTCTATTCAACAAATCATTATGTATCAGCCGTGAACACAATGCACAGAAACACTGGTTGTATTCATGTATGTATAACCACCACAGCTACTCTATTCAACAAATCATTATGTATCAGCCGTGAACACAATGCACAGAAACACTGGTTGTATGCATGTATGTATAACCACCACAACTATTCTATTCAACAAATCATTATGTATCAGCCGTGAACACATTGCACAGAAACACTGGTTGTATGCATGTATGTATAACCACCACAACTATTCTATTCAACAAATCATTATGTATCAGCCGTGAACACAATGCACAGAAACACTGGTTGTATGCATGTATGTATAACCACCACAACTATTCTATTCAACAAATCATTATGTATCAGCCGTGAACACATTGCACAGAAACACTGGTTGTATGCATGTATGTATAACCATCAAAACTACTCTATTCAACAAAACATTATGTATCAGCCGTGAACACAATGCACAGAAACACTGGTTGTATGCATGTATGTATAACCACCACAACTATTCTATTCAACAAATCATTATGTATCAGCCGTGAACACAATGCACAGAAACACTGGTTGTATGCATGTATGTATAACCACCACAACTATTCTATTCAACAAATCATTATGTATCAGCCGTGAACACAGTGCACAGAAACACTGGTTGTATGCATGTATGTATAACCATCAAAACTACTCTATTCAACAAAACATTATGTATCAGCCGTGAACACAATGCACAGAAACACTGGTTGTATGCATGTATGTATAACCACCACAACTATTCTATTCAACAAATCATTATGTATCAGCCGTGAACACAATGCACAGAAACACTGGTTGTATGCATGTATATATAACCACCACAACTACTCTATTCAACAAATCATTATGTATCAGCCGTGAACACAATGCACAGAAACACTGGTTGTATGCATGTATGTATAACCATCACAACTATTCTATTCAACAAAACATTATGTATCAGCCGTGAACACAATGCACAGAAACACTGATTGTATGCATGTATGTATAACCATCAAAACTACTCTATTCAACAAATCATTATGTATCAGCCGTGAACACAATGCACAGAAACACTGGTTGTATGCATGTATGTATAACCACCACAACTATTCTATTCAACAAATCATTATGTATCAGCCGTGAACACAATGCACAGAAACACTGGTTGTATGCATGTATGTATAACCACCACAACTATTCTATTCAACAAATCATTATGTATCAGCCGTGAACACAGTGCACAGAAACACTGGTTGTATGCATGTATGTATAACCACTACAACTATTCTATTCAACAAATCATTATGTATCAGCCGTGAACACAATGCACAGAAACACTGGTTGTATGCATGTATGTATAACCACCACAACTACTCTATTCAACAAATCATTATGTATCAGCCGTGAACACAATGCACAGAAACACTGGTTGTATGCATGTATGTATAACCATCAAAACTACTCTATTCAACAAATCATTATGTATCAGCCGTGAACACAATGCACAGAAACACTGGTTGTATGCATGTATGTATAACCACCACAACTACTCTATTCAACAAATCATTATGTATCAGCCGTGAACACAGTGCACAGAAACACTGGTTGGGCATTACTTGCGCTGAGTAATGCTTTGAACGAGTTTTATTTTGGTCAGGTTTTCAAGTAAAGGGCTGAAACAATCCATTGAATAAAGCTTGCCAACATGATCTGGTAGAAGGGAGAGCCAACTTGGTATCCATATAACGGTTAACCGCACGACTCTTATCAGTTAACTCCCCTGAGTTTGCACCACGTGTATATAAGGTCGGAGTCCTTATACCGAGTTACATTTCTTCTGAACAAAAGTCGTTAATAGTCATTAATAGTCATATAATATCAAATTGTCAACGTAATAAGTATATGCCGTTACATAGCTTCTTCCATTGTACGCCGTCCTTGTCACGGCGAAATACAATTATTATTGAATTATTTTAATTATTGAATTATGAATGCAAAATCTTTTCAAATCAACTTTCGTTCGCAAACAAACGTAACCGACTTTACTTTCTATACTTTATCGTGATGCAAATATTATGTTTCTGTAATTTCCCTTTTCCTCACTTCACTTTATCTATTGAAATTAAGAACGGCTAAAACAATAATTTATATTTTAATGTACACACTTTCCAATAGAGGTAGATACATTGTGCACATATATATTACGAGTATTGCTCAAAGTATGTCCTTTCGATGGGATTTTTTGCTGTAATGTGAATTATCTTTCATGTTAGCATGTTAGTTTTTCACGATTTTTGTTGAGAATAGTCAGATTTAGTTCTGTTCGGTTTTAATTTAGAATTGTTGTGTACGCTTTATCGGCGTCCAAACACGGCATCTGATGAAAGTGATGTATCCGGATGTAGCGATTATACAAACTGCTTTTTAACACCGAAAGCGCTTTTAGGGGGGAATTTGGGGAAATATAGGACTATTATAGAATAGCCTCAAGATGAAATATTGGTATGACCAATTATATTGGGTGGCAATATACAGCTTGACGTTTTGATCTGTGAAGGTGTTAATTTTAACACAGTAAAACTTGATTACAATCAAAACAATTTTGGCGATGATTCTCTTTAACATGAAATACAAATATTCAAAGTGATGCTATTTATATGGAATACGCTTAATTCGATCCCTGTATTTATATGTTGCATTTATTCAGACAAAGGACCTATATAACCTACATAACGGGGAAAAAAGCACGAGATTTGATATTTTTCTACATATATGACATATATACGGTTTATATGTCCAATATATAAAGTCAAACTATTGCCCAAGGCAATGTCAACATGCTGTTGAAACACAGTGGGGTGGCTAAGTTAGTCGCTTATGATAATGATCAAGAGACGTTATATCCGTGTATATTCGGTTATAGCATGGAGCCAATATCGATTATTAATTATTGACTAGTTTGACAGGTGTCATTTTCGTGGGGAAGGGAAACAATCCAAGTTAGAGGAAATGGCTTAAACAAAGCCGATAATCAAGGGAGATCATTCTTGATATTTATCCCAGAAAGCTGCACATGGGGAGGTCGTGGATTCGATCCCTGGCTGTGTCATACCAAAGACGTGAAAAATGATACTGGAAGCTCCCTTGCTAGACACTTAGTATATGTATATTAGTATAAATAAGCCCAGATAAGTATCTAAAGAAAGCTTATCTTTATCTTTGAACGTTGAGCTCATGGTTCCTGACCACAATGATACAGACGTACTCGTATAATACAGCGTCTTAACAATATCCTGTATTTTCTGTCAGAATATTTTGAACAAGTAGAGATTCCAAAACGCTCTTATAGAGTTCTACTGACCAATACCACATGTTATTAAACTTTCATAGCATAAAAGATGCAATTATTACTGTTTTATATTGATAGGATTTTAACATGTAACTGAACTTACTCTTAACCATTGTAAGTAGATGTCTCACTTAAATTTGATAATGTTAATTCCAATATGAAGTAATACTTTAATGCGGGTGTTGAATAATGCTGACTGACTTTGCAATAAGTAGACACAACACGATTTCAAACACCGTGACGAACGTGTGGATGCAAGAACGGCACAAATAAATGCATGGATTGGTCCTGGAAGTTCATACACCAGTTTGAGGTCAATATGTAGTCGGTTTATGGATCGCAATGTAGTGTAAATGGAAATTGCATTCAGTATACAGTTCCTTGTCTCGGTACATAGGTCATATTCCAAGGTTTTACCGGGAGGTGTAGTCTGAAGATGAGTCACTTCAGTCAGTATTTTGGTCGACTTGCTCAGAATGTGGGTCGCAGTACCAAGTATATCAGAAACTAGTCCCACCTTACTTTAGCAAACAACTGACAGAGCAAGCTAATTTATGTGCGTGTCAAAATCATTTATCAAAAACGTGATACAATCAGTGTTAAAGCAATGGAAGATTTTAAAGACACATCTTCAAAATTGGTAGAGATCAGATTTAACAGCCGTCAAGCGTACAATAAGACTTTGGTATTACCAGGTGCATTAAAGTCACTTAATGCCGAGTTTGCGTACCAGGAGTGATGTGGTACGTCACATGGAGGTTACATTCATGTAATGTTCCAGTATGTATATCTTTCCCCACACTATGAGTCGCGAATCAAAAGCACCACGAGCATTCTCGCGCAGATGTGTAAAAAATGGGTTTGAGGTCAGGGAAAACTTTGGACCAAGGAAGAATGTCCGAGTACTGGGAAGATACACTGCAACATGATGCCGAGGATTATTAACAGAACTCTCACAGCAGAGCGACGTCATTCGCCGTAACCTCAATTGTTATTTCTCTTAAATTTTCTCATAAAACCCTCTCATAACAATCGTGCAACATTGACGAAAGAAGACATCGACTTCGTGTAATGCACGTGCGTGGGAAGCATGGGAGTCCATGTGACGCATGTATATGCTTTTTCTTTTAATATACTACACACTATTTTACATTAACATTAATAAGAGAAAATGAGTTTTTCATTTTTGATAGAAGTATATATGCGGTTTTATCTTAATAATTATCTTTGAAAATATTTCAAACATTACAAGAGAAAATAAAATACATTAAATGACAGATTATCAAATACAGATAAGAATAACGACAATGACAGTGCTAAATGTTTGTTAAATCAGCCGGCATTTTTCAAATTTCATCGATGAAAAACGCAGAAATGCTTCGATTTTGAAAGAACATGTTGATAGCTCCTAATTTATAAAATTTAACACCTGCCCACCCTAGGTCTACAATGTTAACAACAGTGAAGGCTTATGTGACTTATATCCATGATTAACCGCTCCTACAGAAATACGTTATCATTTATTGAAAATCAATCCATATCGACTGATGGCGACCTTACTGAGCTAGGCACTTGGGCCAAAAAAGCTTATCTATGACTAAGGAGTGATCAATTAGGTATGGAATAAATAGCTTGTACATGTTGCTTCGATTGAGCAAGAAGTTGCAATGAATGTCTTCTAACAAGTGTTCGTTTAAACGCCATGACCGGATGCTTGTGTCAGTGAATGTATTTACACAAGTACAGGAACCATCATGGTTTGATCCCGTACCTGACAATCAAGCAACTGTCACTCTGTTGACATTTCTACCGCTTACACAAATATTCTAATCGTTAAATGCAACTCAGACACGAACTACCTGACGGCAAGATATGTTTGTGGTATTGCAGCTCACCAAATTCAATGCCAAGTATCTTGTCCAAATACTGAATACTGAGCGTTTGGTGTTCTCAAGTTTTCGAGAGGGAAATGTCTTAGTGTACACTTCTATGCGATAACATGAATCCACTATACCCCCGGTTTTGAAAGAACTAGTTCCTATTTTTTATAAAATCTAAAATCAATGTTGATCGATTACTCAACCAAGTCTACAGGCCCATAGGGTAAGATAAATATTTGAACGATTCTGTCATAAATGAGACTTTTATAGCAAGGCCCAGTTGTCAATTATGTGGGATAATCGTTTGGTGGGTTATGAAAGATAGGTTTACTCATTTCATTTACACCTCTTTGTGTCAAGTATTGCAGCTATGCAGGAGCGAAAATACCAATTTCTTTTTCCTTAACTAAATATTTAGTTTTGCAGTTTGTTGAAATTTGGGACACATTTGTGTTAGTACACAGCTTAGAGGACATACGCCATTAAATCAGGTTTTCCAATTGTCAATAAACACATCGTTTTAGCCTTTTCATTTCGTTGATTGTCTTCTGCGACTAATCATGATAGTATGATAATTAACATGTGGATTTTTGCTTCAGAAGGAAATGGGGCACCAAACATTTTCCAACAAAACTCATTCGAATTATGGATGCTAGAAATCTTACCGGAAATTTAGAAACAACCACATGTGAGGTCTAAACTGGAAGATTTTACTTGCATAAGCCTCTACGAGTGGCATTTGTTATGTATTTTCTTACAACCGTCATTTACCACTTGAATACTTTCTGACGGAACCCTAACACTACACATTGTCCCACACGTACCCTACACTAGTTATTATGTCGTCTAATTCATTATCTGTAAAAAAATGTTCACCCACGAGTTATTGAGTAGGTTTTCGTACTTGTATAGTGCGATTTTATTAACCGCGAACGTATGAATATATTACCTGGATCATTACATTTCCAAATAGGTGTATTTAAATGTTCGTGGTTGTCCGTAAGTCAGTCGTAGAAAAAGTCGCGGTTGTATTTGATAGAACAGCAGTTGTAGTTTTACGCACGGGTGCATTTCCTTACCTAGATTGACATGGATTGGTCCTGAAAGTGTATACACATGTTCGCGGTCAATCTATTAGCACTAAAGTATAAGTGTAGCTACTCGAGCAAAATGTATTAGTAAAAGAAAACAACATAAAGAAAGACGGTCTCACGAAATATCACATTTTCTTCACCGATTACAATTCTCCAAACACTGGATTGCAAGTACATTTTTGTAGTTCAGTCATATATACAGCGTCTGTTTGACACAACCATTTGTCTAGTGTTCCCCACACCGCGTGTATTTCTTTCCGAGCCAACACATTCGTCACATATGCAAGAAGCAGAAAACGGATGAGTTTACCTTTATGCGTGATATTCGGTCAAATCGTTTGGAAATCAGCCGCCGTGTTAGAAATTGCGGGTAGGTGGTGCTTAGTGTTAGAAATGTTAGAATATGCTTTTTGTTACAACGAGTATGTCTAGAAGCTTTCCTTACAATCGTCGTGTATACGTTATATAAAACTGCGTTCTACAACTATGTGCATACGTCTGCGTTACTAATATTCCTCGTAATCTCGTCCCAATTTCACAAAAGATATCAATAGATAGTGCCAACATTTACAATATTTACCTCCCTTGAACTGAATAGTCGGTCATATTGATAGACAAATTTCCTAAAAATTTAAAGTGAATGTAATGAAAACTAAAATAAACTATCAGATATAAAAAGTAACTTATTCATTATGCTCATGTGGGCAGTTGGCTTAGTAAGTTGAAGAAAAAGTGGTTATCACATGGAAATTCTCTTGGTATTTTCTCAATTATCTCATATTTGGAAATTACTCCTTTAAAGGCTTATCAGTTTTGTGTATCAAAATGGCTGATGATTAATAACAAGAGAGGTAAATATTGTAGATGTGGGAACTATGTATAGACCAATGCCGGAAAACTGTCAGATGTTAAACCATGTCAGTGTTTTTTTTCGATTCTAGAATGATTTGAATGATGTAATGTTGATTGTACCGTACGATTAGAATGAAAACATATGCTAGCAATCCGGAGTACATACATACATGTACAAGTAGTGACGTCTATCTCAAACACAGACACGTTGGCAAAAGGTCAGAGATGACGCATTGTCATAAGATAGAAGTGAAATCTCAATGAAATTAATGAATAAACAAATGCGATTCAATGGCATATAATAATAATAATGTAACAGTAACTTGTGATGCATACTGAATGGTTGGTGCACAAAGCAAGAAGAGGGATATATGAAGAACGGATATACAAACAGACATGAAGCACAAGTTAGAACAGTAGTGTGTAATGTGATGCATACTGAATGGTTGGTGCACAAAGCAAGGAGAGGGATATATGAAGAACGGATACACAAACAGACATGATGATATGAAGCACAAGTTAGAACAGTAGTGTGTAATGTGATGCATACTGAATGGTTGGTGCACAAAGCAAGAAGAGGGATATATGAAGAACGGATATACAAACAGACATGATGATATGAAGCACAAGTTAGAACAGTATTGTGTAATGTGATGCATACTGAATGGTTGGTGCACAAAGCAAGAAGAGGGATATATGAAGAACGGATACACAAACAGACATGATGATATGAAGCACAAGTTAGAACAGTAGTGTGTAATGTGATTCATACTGAATGGTTGGTGCACAAAGCAAGAAGAGGGATATATGAAGAACGGATATACAAACAGACATGATGATATGAAGCACAAGTTAGAACAGTAGTGTGTTATGTGATTCATACTGAATGGTTGGTGCACAAAGCAAGAAGAGGGATATATGAAGAACGGATATACAAACAGACATGATGATATGAAGCACAAGTTAGAACAGTAGTGTGTTATGTGATTCATACTGAATGGTTGGTGCACAAAGCAAGAAGAGGGATATATGAAGAACGGATATACAAACAGACATGATGATATGAAGCACAAGTTAGAACAGTAGTGTGTAATGTGATGCATACTGAATGGTTGGTGCACAAAGCAAGGAGAGGGATATATGAAGAACGGATACACAAACAGACATGATGATATGAAGCACAAGTTAGAACAGTAGTGTGTTATGTGATGCATACTGAATGGTTGGTGCACAAAGCAAGAAGAGGGATATATGAAGAACGGATATACAAACAGACATGATGATATGAAGAACAAGTTAGAACAGTAGTGTGTAATGTGATGCATACTGAATGGTTGGTGCACAAAGCAAGAAGAGGGATATATGAAGAACGGATATACAAACAGACATGATGATATGAAGAACAAGTTAGAACAGTAGTGTGTAATGTGATGCATACTGAATGGTTGGTGCACAAAGCAAGAAGAGGGATATATGAAGAACGGATATACAAACAGACATGATGATATGAAGAACAAGTTAGAACAGTAGTGTGTTATGTGATGCATACTGAATGGTTGGTGCACAAAGCAAGAAGAGGGATATATGAAGAACGGATATACAAACAGACATGATGATATGAAGAACAAGTTAGAACAGTAGTGTGTAATGTGATGCATACTGAATGGTTGGTGCACAAAGCAAGAAGAGGGATATATGAAGAACGGATATACAAACAGACATGATGATATGAAGAACAAGTTAGAACAGTAGTGTGTAATGTGATGCATACTGAATGGTTGGTGCACAAAGCAAGAAGAGGGATATATGAAGAACGGATATACAAACAGACATGATGATATGAAGCACAAGTTAGAACAGTAGTGTGTAATGTGATGCATACTGAATGGTTGGTGCACAAAGCAAGGAGAGGGATATATGAAGAACGGATACACAAACAGACATGATGATATGAAGCACAAGTTAGAACAGTAGTGTGTTATGTGATGCATACTGAATGGTTGGTGCACAAAGCAAGAAGAGGGATATATGAAGAACGGATATACAAACAGACATGATGATATGAAGAACAAGTTAGAACAGTAGTGTGTAATGTGATGCATACTGAATGGTTGGTGCACAAAGCAAGAAGAGGGATATATGAAGAACGGATATACAAACAGACATGATGATATGAAGAACAAGTTAGAACAGTAGTGTGTTATGTGATTCATACTGAATGGTTGGTGCACAAAGCAAGGAGAGGGATATATGAAGAACGGATACACAAACAGACATGATGATATGAAGCACAAGTTAGAACAGTAGTGTGTTATGTGATGCATACTGAATGGTTGGTGCACAAAGCAAGAAGAGGGATATATGAAGAACGGATATACAAACAGACATGATGATATGAAGAACAAGTTAGAACAGTAGTGTGTAATGTGATGCATACTGAATGGTTGGTGCACAAAGCAAGAAGAGGGATATATGAAGAACGGATATACAAACAGACATGATGATATGAAGAACAAGTTAGAACAGTAGTGTGTAATGTGATTCATACTGAATGGTTGGTGCACAAAGCAAGGAGAGGGATATATGAAGAACGGATATACAAACAGACATGATGATATGAAGCACAAGTTAGAACAGTAGTGTGTAATGTGATGCATACTGAATGGTTGGTGCACAAAGCAAGAAGAGGGATATATGAAGAACGGATATACAAACAGACATGATGATATGAAGCACAAGTTAGAACAGTAGTGTGTAATGTGATGCATACTGAATGGTTGGTGCACAAAGCAAGAAGAGGGATATATGAAGAACGGATACACAAACAGACATGATGATATGAAGAACAAGTTAGAACAGTAGTGTGTAATGTGATGCATACTGAATGGTTGGTACACAAAGCAAGGAGAGGGATATATGAAGAACGGATACACAAACAGACATGATGATATGAAGAACAAGTTAGAACAGTAGTGTGTAATGTGATGCATACTGAATGGTTGGTGCACAAAGCAAGAAGAGGGATATATGAAGAACGGATATACAAACAGACATGATGATATGAAGCACAAGTTAGAACAGTATTGTGTAATGTGATGCATACTGAATGGTTGGTGCACAAAGCAAGAAGAGGGATATATGAAGAACGGATACACAAACAGACATGATGATATGAAGCACAAGTTAGAACAGTAGTGTGTAATGTGATTCATACTGAATGGTTGGTGCACAAAGCAAGAAGAGGGATATATGAAGAACGGATATACAAACAGACATGATGATATGAAGCACAAGTTAGAACAGTAGTGTGTTATGTGATTCATACTGAATGGTTGGTGCACAAAGCAAGAAGAGGGATATATGAAGAACGGATATACAAACAGACATGATGATATGAAGCACAAGTTAGAACAGTAGTGTGTTATGTGATTCATACTGAATGGTTGGTGCACAAAGCAAGAAGAGGGATATATGAAGAACGGATATACAAACAGACATGATGATATGAAGCACAAGTTAGAACAGTAGTGTGTAATGTGATGCATACTGAATGGTTGGTGCACAAAGCAAGGAGAGGGATATATGAAGAACGGATACACAAACAGACATGATGATATGAAGCACAAGTTAGAACAGTAGTGTGTTATGTGATGCATACTGAATGGTTGGTGCACAAAGCAAGAAGAGGGATATATGAAGAACGGATATACAAACAGACATGATGATATGAAGAACAAGTTAGAACAGTAGTGTGTAATGTGATGCATACTGAATGGTTGGTGCACAAAGCAAGAAGAGGGATATATGAAGAACGGATATACAAACAGACATGATGATATGAAGAACAAGTTAGAACAGTAGTGTGTAATGTGATGCATACTGAATGGTTGGTGCACAAAGCAAGAAGAGGGATATATGAAGAACGGATATACAAACAGACATGATGATATGAAGAACAAGTTAGAACAGTAGTGTGTTATGTGATGCATACTGAATGGTTGGTGCACAAAGCAAGAAGAGGGATATATGAAGAACGGATATACAAACAGACATGATGATATGAAGAACAAGTTAGAACAGTAGTGTGTAATGTGATGCATACTGAATGGTTGGTGCACAAAGCAAGAAGAGGGATATATGAAGAACGGATATACAAACAGACATGATGATATGAAGAACAAGTTAGAACAGTAGTGTGTAATGTGATGCATACTGAATGGTTGGTGCACAAAGCAAGAAGAGGGATATATGAAGAACGGATATACAAACAGACATGATGATATGAAGCACAAGTTAGAACAGTAGTGTGTAATGTGATGCATACTGAATGGTTGGTGCACAAAGCAAGGAGAGGGATATATGAAGAACGGATACACAAACAGACATGATGATATGAAGCACAAGTTAGAACAGTAGTGTGTTATGTGATGCATACTGAATGGTTGGTGCACAAAGCAAGAAGAGGGATATATGAAGAACGGATATACAAACAGACATGATGATATGAAGAACAAGTTAGAACAGTAGTGTGTAATGTGATGCATACTGAATGGTTGGTGCACAAAGCAAGAAGAGGGATATATGAAGAACGGATATACAAACAGACATGATGATATGAAGAACAAGTTAGAACAGTAGTGTGTTATGTGATTCATACTGAATGGTTGGTGCACAAAGCAAGGAGAGGGATATATGAAGAACGGATACACAAACAGACATGATGATATGAAGCACAAGTTAGAACAGTAGTGTGTTATGTGATGCATACTGAATGGTTGGTGCACAAAGCAAGAAGAGGGATATATGAAGAACGGATATACAAACAGACATGATGATATGAAGAACAAGTTAGAACAGTAGTGTGTAATGTGATGCATACTGAATGGTTGGTGCACAAAGCAAGAAGAGGGATATATGAAGAACGGATATACAAACAGACATGATGATATGAAGAACAAGTTAGAACAGTAGTGTGTAATGTGATTCATACTGAATGGTTGGTGCACAAAGCAAGGAGAGGGATATATGAAGAACGGATATACAAACAGACATGATGATATGAAGCACAAGTTAGAACAGTAGTGTGTAATGTGATGCATACTGAATGGTTGGTGCACAAAGCAAGAAGAGGGATATATGAAGAACGGATATACAAACAGACATGATGATATGAAGCACAAGTTAGAACAGTAGTGTGTAATGTGATGCATACTGAATGGTTGGTGCACAAAGCAAGAAGAGGGATATATGAAGAACGGATACACAAACAGACATGATGATATGAAGAACAAGTTAGAACAGTAGTGTGTAATGTGATGCATACTGAATGGTTGGTACACAAAGCAAGGAGAGGGATATATGAAGAACGGATACACAAACAGACATGATGATATGAAGAACAAGTTAGAACAGTAGTGTGTAATGTGATGCATACTGAATGGTTGGTGCACAAAGCAAGAAGAGGGATATATGAAGAACGGATACACAAACAGACATGATGATATGAAGCACAAGTTAGAACAGTAGTGTGTAATGTGATGCATACTGAATGGTTGGTGCACAAAGCAAGGAGAGGGATATATGAAGAACGGATATACAAACAGACATGATGATATGAAGCACAAGTTAGAACAGTAGTGTGTAATGTGATGCATACTGAATGGTTGGTGCACAAAGCAAGAAGAGGGATATATGAAGAACGGATACACAAACAGACATGATGATATGAAGCACAAGTTAGAACAGTAGTGTGTAATGTGATGCATACTGAATGGTTGGTGCACAATGCAAGAAGAGGGATATATGAAGAACGGATACACAAACAGACATGATGATATGAAGAACAAGTTAGAACAGTAGTGTGTTATAGTGTACTGTGTATAGCTGTACATGATGTAAAATAATTACTTTGAATAATTTAATTACATTCTTTCCTTCATTGTTCTTGTTTTAAAAGCTTTGTACACATACATGGCAACGTTAAGAACAAATGCTGTTGTTAGAGTCTACATTTTACATTTCATTCTACACAAATATGACTTTCAACAACTTGTGTTCTGAGATCGTTATATAATTTACATTCAAACAAAAAGTGGAATACATCTTCAAGCTTAGTACAGTACTTGCTTCTTGTTTTGACTCCATCTGCCCTGTTCAATCTCCAGTCTATGCTAAGCAACTCTTCGTCTAGTTGAAGCTGTTCTAAATGTGCTAGAATGTATGATGTTAAGATACTGCTCAATTTCCAAACAATTAAATGCATGTAAAGGTTGCCCTAGAAGATGGACAAAGCCTTGCATTCCAGTCTTGAACAGAACAGAACAGAACATATATTTTATTTAGACTTATACAAAGTACATCGTCTATATAGAACATTTCATATATATACATATATACAAAGTTTTCACTTGACTGCATAGAAGATAGAACAAAGTTATCTCTGAGTCAAGTTTTAACATTTATTAAGAACACATCAGCATTGTCAACACGTTACGAATACCACACGAAACCAAAGAGTACCCCGAACTAAAGAATGTTTAAGAGGATTTTGTTCAATATCTAGTAACAATAACTTATATAAAGCTTTTAAGTAATTTCCTATCTCGTGACATTGTAAATTTCCAACCAATAGTTTATGATAGTAAGGAGCCTCGATGTTCTATGATAATCAAATTGGCCCTACCCAGTTTCAATATGATATTATACTTAAAGCCATTAAAAACGCAACTACAAATTGTACATATAGATAAAGTGACATTACACAATTTCCAAAAAAATAATCAATACTGATTCAAAAAATAATTGGTGTAGAGTTTAATAAGCTTTGGACAATAGAAAACTATAACACGCTTTTGACAGTTGGTGAAAATGACGCCTAGTTCAAATAGTTGCGTTTTAAATTGCGTCAAGTATATATGAAGTCATTTTGTGCAGATAGTCCTACCAAGTAAAGTTTTACAAACTATTTAGAGCGCACAGCCAATAAAACAATGATGTGCTACTAACGCCACTATCAATGGCGGAACTCGTTAGTGTTTGCCTGACATTCATAATTCATGAACAATTAAATCGTAAAATCGAAAACTGTAATAGCGTGAAGTTCATGATGTCAGAATCAACTATTTCATCGCATCAATGATGTCAGAATCAACTATTTCATCGCATCCATGATGCCATAATCAACTATTTCATCGCATCCATGATGTCAGAATCAACTATTTCATCGCATCAATGATGTCAGAATCAACTATTTCATCGCATCAATGATGTCAGAATCAACTATTTCATCGCATCAATGATGTCAGAATCAACTATTTCATCGCATCAATGATGTCAGAATCAACTATTTCATCGCATCAATGATGTCAGAATCAACTATTTCATCGCATCCATGATGTCAGAATCAACTATTTCATCGCATCAATGATGTCAGAATCAACTATTTCATCGCATCCATGATGTCAGAATCAATTATTTTATCGCACCAATGTGGCTTTGAAATCATGAACTTTTGAAACGTGAATTTCCTGATTTCATTATTTGTGTTCTAGATCATGAAATTGTGAATAAAGAAGTCCCGAATTGTCTTCCGTACCTGTCAGTAATCACTGTAATGGTTTGAATGGCGATAAACTACCTAATGCACAAATCATGTTCAATAGATTCGGTAAAAAGTGATAAGCAAGATTTGGTGTGTTTTTTTATAAAGTAAGCACTTATAGCGTGTATTAATTGTTTACAAAAGCGACTAATTAAATATCTTCAAAATTATCTGTGTAAATTATTGCTGATAATGAGATGAACGGTTTAACCAGGAGTTTAACACTATACTCGTGAATGTGTGTAGAGTAGGAGGTCTTGTATAAGTGGAACATTTTTATTGAGACAATCAATAGGAACTTGAACGCATGTTAACTTCAGCTACTTCTGACTATGTAGACCCTCGATGTTGATTTTATAATGATATGGATTATTTTCTTACCAGTGTTTACTTTATTTTCTGAAAGTCAACGTTGACAATGCTTTTTTCGAAGGGCGTTTCTACGTCAGCAGTTCACTACGGAGACATGTACGTGTAGTAACGACTTTTGCGACATCAAACGCAAAGTGGCACGTATAGGCTTCCGTGGTGAACCTTTAATGCAGTAATATGATATTTGCACCATTCAAAGAGCGTTACTCCTCGGAGCTCATATAAGTACATTTTGACATAAATAAATGCATAGATATCTACAGCTTTTGAAAAATTCATTTATAAAGACGAATATGCTAAAAACATAAATTTCCAATATGCTATCTAACTTTCTCTGCAAGTTGCTTCCGTATTCGTCGTCGGAATATGAAAGTATGTGCACTTAACACCATGAATAACGAACAGCGGGTCTAGTTTCTTCATTGATCTTAATATTCAACTTTATCTTGTAACTGAAAGACGCCTCCACCTGTCACCAGACCTCCCGCAGTGACAGTTGAACTACTGAGTTTCTCCTAATACAAAATTATTCGTTAATTTATTATCATGACCGCATGCAATGATAGATACTATTTAAAATAATTCACGCTAAAACTATGGTCGAGAAATTGTATCGATACAAGTGATCTTAACGACCATAAATATTCAGAATTTTGTCTCAGTGTTTTATGTTTGAATTTATAAAATATCATTTTAGCGAAATCAAACTTTCTTAACGACTGCAGAAGCCACCAAAACTTGAGGCGCGGTGTTTGATGGGAAGAATGACAGACGCCTGGTCCAACTGGTATGAGTTTTAGCTCCGCGTTGAATGGGGTCTGGTGTAAATATCATAATGCCAGAAATAAGCAATACTGGGTCCATGGTTATAACGGATACTTACACTCAGCACCTAACTCTCAAAGTCACACAATAACCACCAGACCTCATATAACGAGTACATTCAAATCTCAATGTCTGGTAATGTCTTGTTATGTCTTGTTATGTATTGGAATGTCTGGTAATGTCTTGTAATGTCCGGTAATGTCTTGTAATGTCTTGTAATATCTGGTAATGTCTGGTAATGTCTTGTACTGTCTGATAATGTCTTGTTATGTCTTGTAATGTCTTGTTATGTCTTGGAATGTCTGGTAATGTCTTGTAATGTCCGGTAATGTCTTGTTATGTCTTGTAATGTCTTGTTATGTCTGGTAATGTCTGGTAATGTCTCGTAATGTCCGGTAATGTCCGGAAATGTATTGTAATGTCTGGTTATGTCTTGTAATGTCCGGTAATGCCTGGTTATGTCTGGTAATGTCTGGTTTTGTCTGGTAATGTCTGGTTTTGTCTGGTAATGTCTTGTAATTTCTGGTAATCTATGTTAATGTCTGCTAATGTCTTGTTATGTCTGGTAATGTCTTGTAATGTCCAGTAATGTCTTGTAATGTCTTGTAATGTCTTGTAATGTCCATTAATGTCTTGTAATGTCTTGTAATGTCTGGTAATGTCTTGTATGTCCGGTTATGTCCGGTAATGTCCGGTAATGTCTTGTAATGTCTGGTTATGTCTTGTAGTGTCCGGTAATGCCTGGTTATGTCTGGTAATGTCTGGTTATGTCTGGTAATGTCTTGTAATGTCTGGTAATGTCCGGTAATGTCCGGTAATGTGTTGTTATGTCTGGTAATGTCTTGTAATGTCTGGTAATGTCTTGTTATGTCTGGTAATGTCTGGTAATGTCTTGCAATGTCTTGCAATGTATTGTTATGTCTGGTAATGTCTTGTTATGTCTGGTAATATCTTGGAATGTCTGGTAATGTCTGGTAATGTCTTGTTATGTCTGGTAATGTCCGGTAATGTCCGGTAATGTCTTGTTATGTCTGGTAATGTCTGGTAATGTCTTGCAATGTCTGGTAATGTCTGGTTATGTCTGGTAATGTCTTGTAATGTATGGATATGTCTTGGAATGTCTGGTAATGTCTGGTAATGTCTTGTTATGTATGCTTATGTCTTGTTATGTATGGTAATATCTTGGAATGTCTGGTAATGGCTTGTAATGTCTGGTAATGTCTGGTAATGTCCGGTAATGTCTTGTAATGTCTGGTAATGTCTTCTCATGTCTTGTAATGTCTGGTAATGTCTTGTAATATCTGGTAATGTCTTGTTATGTCTGGTAATATCTTGGAATGTCTGGTAAAGTCTGGTTATGTATTGTTATGTCTGGTAATGTATTGTTATGCCTGGTAATATCTTGGAATGTCTGGTAAAGTCTGGTTATGTATTGTTATGTCTGGTAATGTATTGTTATGCCTGGTAATGTCTGATAAGGTATTGTATGGTAATATCTGGAAATTTCTGTACTTTTGAGATTTGAGTGCTGAGTGTAAGTGTCCGTTATAATCCCGACCCTGGTCAGTAATCCAGGAAGTAGTTTTCAAGAATGGTTAAAAAAAGTTGTAAGAATTTGTTTCACAATAAATGCAAATTAAAATTGTTGAAGTGTTTCTGGATATATATATATGTGTGTGACAAACGTTCGTATTGTTTTCTTAGCCAACCAGTTTATCTTTAACCTTCTCTTTACGAAAACTGAAACGTTTACTTTCTATAGAATGAAGCGGATTACGGCTTCGCTAACATTCAATGGGTATTAAAATGGGCCTTTAACACTTTTGTTTACTTTAACCGCATAAGCAAACCTTCTGGGTGCTAAGGTCCAGTTTCTGTTAAGATTACCCCAAAACGGTTGTTGTATGACTTGCCAATACATACAAATTTATACGCGACTTTGTTAAGTAAGGGCGTGACAAATGTTTAAATCGGATAACTCGAGAATTCGAGTTACGCATCCACGGACAACCCATATACAGCGACAAACCGTTGAGCAATAATTCATCACGTGGAATAATTTCGGTGTCTAAAACAAAACATAAATTCAATACATTTCCATCAACAACATTGTGTCAAAATACATAGCTGCCTGCTTGCACAGTAGACAAAGTCAGTCGAGAAAACCACGAACCACCTTGTCCATCGACACTCAATAAAATATATCAATACGCGTAGGGATGTAAATGTAGATGAATATATACCCAAAGCCTGCCCTGCCCTGCCCTGCCCTGCCCTGCCCTGCCCTGCCCTGCCCTGCCCTGCCCTGCCCTGCCCTGCCCTGCCCTGCCCTGCCCTGCCCTGCCCTGCCCTGCCCTGCCCTGCCCTGCCCTGCCCTGCCCTGCCCTGCCCTGCCCTGCCCTGCCCTGCCCTGCCCTGCAATTCTAAAATGACTGAAGGGTAAATGTTTCAGATTTTTAACACACGAGTTACATTTGGCAACTATTTTTCAGTTGAGAAAATGAATTCCCCACGATCATCCCCCACCCACGTAAAAATCTGGGAGCTGGTGAAAAATTACTTTCACATCATGTACTGTAAACGATTAATCCGCGGATTTTGAAGTTATTGTCGATATTGCAAGTAAGTGACGATCGTGTAGAATTATAAGATGGTTCACACATTACTCGACAAAAAATTCCTTTTCTTATAGAACAAAAATCTCCGGCCCGGGTTTTCTCTTTCTTTGGAAATTACTTACTTATTGTGGGCGGAGTTTTGTGTGATTACAAATTAAGTAAAATTTCGCACCAAATAGCTGCCTCTGAAAACAGATAGATTCCCCAAGTGGATTGACCATTCCGTCGCATCGATTGTCCAGAATTTCGTACAAGACTTGTGGAGTACCGTTTGTTCCATTTCGATAATTTGTTGAGTACATTTTCATAACTAATAAATTAATAGGAAATTATTCAGTGAACGGAGAAGTTTTGTGACTTGGAATGTTTATATTCTAGGGTCTCTGAGGTAGGTAGAACTTGGATGCATTATATATATGTATGTATGGTTGATTCATAATTACCTAAACATTTATTGTCATATTGCCCATATCTTCATAAGCTACACTGATTCAATGAAACACGGACTCCATTTTACGTATTCCAGCAACGCGGTACATTGAGAAGTGACATTATTTTCAAAGTATTTTATTTTTTATTATGTTATAATATATAAATATTGAATGAGAACACCGATATTACTGTTACAAGTTTTTTTTCTGAAAAATAAAGAAATATCTCCAACTAATCACGAAGCTGTATAACGCAATGTGCATGAAATTATTTATTTGCGAACTTTCGGATTTCAAACATTTTAAAGTAATATTACGCACATTGTTGTTCATTTATTTACCTAAACTTGAATGATATATTTCCTATGGTTAAAACATCAATAAACGTGCATTAACAAAGAATGAACGGGTACTGCATGGATCCGTATTTGTTGAAGAAAGATGTTTGTACAATATACAAATTATAAAACATTTCAGTTATTTTAACAATCAGGCTATTGAACAAGTTTTGTCTGTTAGTAATATGGTCAAAAATATTTTTTCAATCGGTTATATATTGCAATGGTTCTTATTAGAGATGTTTTAGCCAGTGTAACAACAATACTGGATGAAGCCAATTCAAACATTTTATGTTCAGATGAGCCAGATACATTTTTAACGAAGCTTATATTAAATTACCAGTCAGCGTTCTCAGTATCAAAATTTGTCGACACATTGCCTGTAGAAGATCTTGTCACAGTTTTTTACAAAATTTCTTGATCTGAGATTTTTCTAAATTCAAGTATTTCATTTTATGTATAATACAATCATGCTAGTGATGCTTTAATGACTAAATCTGTTTCACATGCCATATCTTTTAACTCCCTTTCCGGTCTATAACTCAGATTGTTAAATTCCTGAATATAACAAAATATCACTTTATTTTTGTTTATTATATCCGGGCTAATTAAATATAAGGAAGGGCCCTAGATAATGTTGTTAAAACTTTTGGCCTAACCCGTTTGTATTTATGTACAAGTCATTTGTATGTTTGTGCAAATATGATAGTTATATGTATAAATACAATTAAATATGATTAAACTAAATTAAGTACGCAGCAACGTGTCAACATGACTGTGTGTCAGACTGTGTGTCAGACTGTGTGTCAGACTGTGTGTCAGACTGTGTGTCAGACTGTGTGTCAACATGACTGTGTGTCAGACTGTGTGTCAGACTGTGTGTCAGACTGTGTGTCAGACTGTGTGTCAGACTGTGTGTCAGACTGTGTGTCATACTGTGTGTCAGACTGTGTGTCAGACTGTGTGTCAGACTGTGTGTCAGACTGTGTGTCCGACTGTGTGTCAGACTGTGTGTCAGACTGTGTGTCAGACTGTGTGTCAGACTGTGTGTCAGACTGTGTGGCAGACTGTGTGGCAGACTGTGTGGCAGACTGTGTGGCAGACTGTGTGGCAGACTGTGTGGCAGACTGTGTGGCAGACTGTGTGGCAGAGGAATCAATCCTAACTTTGGCGCGAGTACTGGTAGGTAGCCAGGAAGCAGTCATCGAGAGTGATTAGTATAAGTTCTAAGAACTTGTTTCACAATCCATGTAAATAATTAAGTTTAAACCAAAGTCATAACTCAAAAACTAAGTGTCACTTCTCTGAGATAGCATGTTTATAAAATATTAATAAAATGTCTTCCTATGTCAACACAAATAAAGTTGTCCATATTAATCCACCCTTCAGTACTTTGTTCTCTTTGATTCTCCTAGTTATTGCTTATGATCTGCCAGGCCATTCCTTGCGCCTCTGTTCCCTAACGTATGTACCATTTAACCTCCTCAAGTGCCTTATGTGTTATGGGTTGTTGTTTTCCCGGAGGTCTGTGTGGGGAGGCACTGTCTTGTGTATGTGGCGTTCCCAGTAGCAACTTATTCCTTCTCTTTTCCTGTCAAAAATATTTTATGCAAGGACCAATAATGAAATAAGAGAGATTTCCAATGTCTTGCTTTAAGAGTTATCCTTTCAGTATAATGTAGGTGACATGAAACAGAGCATCATGTTTGTGTTATATTATATCATGTATGTCGCTATTTAATGCCATGTTTTATACACATTTTACAGATATAAATCGATCTATTAATAATTTATCTAACTCACGATAGTCCCAACAACTACTTGCATTCTTTCAAAAAGCTCAGTCCTAAGTGTTTGTTTATTAACATAGGGAACTGAAAGTTCGAGTAAAATATACAATTGACGCCCAGACATGTGTTGGAACTCTTTGTTATATAGTTACATTATGCCATCTGAGCTTTTCGAGGACTATAGTATAGTCCTATAAAATTGAGATGCTTGACTTTCCTTTTATAGAATCATCAATATTTATGCATATCTAGTTCGAATTAACTTAACTATACATTTCAATAAGCGATTAATTCTGAAGACATACCGTCTCCCGTGGCCCAGTTATTAAGCCATCCGTCTTCGGAGCGAGAGGCAGAGGGTTCGAATCCCGGTTAGGGTCCGGTTGGTGAGCCACCAGCTAGTTAAATAATGGTTACCGTGCGCCTACCTGCCTGGTGCCTGGTATTAACGGATACGAATCTGAAATTAAATGTGATCAGAAAGTAGGTGTGTCATAAGTCTGAACTGGCTGGCCCTTTAACTAGGAGTGACACTATAATAGGAGTGACACTATAATAGGAGTGACACTATAATAGATAAACACTTTTTAAATAAATGTCAATTACATAATAGTAGATAAAACATTGACTGAGTTTCACTTACAAATGTATTTAACACACTCAACTGTTATTTTGAAGTTTATTCAATTATATAATTGACAGGTGTATTTAAATTTAAATTTACCAAACAGAGTTATCATAAAACCAAACGATGATCGCTCGAGTGATAGTTAATGTCCTGTCTAATTTCGGAGATACACGACAGGAATAACAATTAACATTGATATTTTTATATTTCTATAATTCACATTATTTTGCTTTTCGTTTTAAGTGACGTTGACATTTTGTAATGGATAAGTTTTGCCAAACCTGGCAGAATAAGGGCACTCACTGAAATACTAAACACGTGCGGGACATTTGATATGTCAAACACAAATAATTAAATTTGCATTTATCGACAAAATTATCAACACGCCAGTGTTTAATTATTTTTAAAAAATAGACCAGTCCATTGATAAGTGTTTCAGACATATTGTTAATAATAATATTCAAAAGATAAAGATTTCCGATAAAACATGACAAGGTGACATGTATGAGACGTACGTTAGTGGGTTGAGTTTAGTCCATAGTTCATCTTTGAAGCAATTTTTATGTTCGATACTTTAACACTTGGTTTTCCTCTTAGAAATTCATTTATAACATTTAAAAACATATTAAGCTGACTTCAATGAAATTATATATTCTACAGATACCTCTCTGGTCAATATTTTATGACTTTTGATAACGTAATACGTATAATGTATTTGATAGCGAGGAATACATCGTTAACTGTCGGTATAAAATTGTTTAAATTTATTGTATTAAACAATATTTATGTTGCTTTTATGTATCCATTAGTATCAAGATATCAAAAGTCCTTTAACAGGAATAGTTTGGTCGGCAGACAAAAAATATCACTTTCACAGAGAATGACATATATTTTATCATTAAATCAACATTTCATGCCTTATAATTGGAGTTCAAAACACAAATATCGAGTCTATATGTTTACAAAGATCGCTCTATTTAGATTTTAAGTACGTGTCTCAACATAAAATAAAGCTTATAGAAATCTTACGCCTTAAATAACTTGTTATCTTTGTTTGAAAAAGTCAAGAATGACGAGTGAAAAAAGTATCTAACTTTGTATCTTAACATTTATTTACAGCACAACAATACGACGATAGCATTACATATGTTATCCACAATTTTGTGAAACATTAATTTATTTCCGTTAGTTCAATGAACAAATGAATATGTCTGTGTTCGCCGGGTGAGGACGTGGGCACGCCTAGAAGTTTAAAACAGCGAAAAAATTATAAATCCCACACCTGGATATCCCCAGGTATCAAAAATCCTTTCTTCTGTAAAACTATAAAAAAATCTCGGTACTTCCCTTGTGGCGATATCAGCGAACTTGTCAACAACCATATTCGTCGGGAAGATACAGTCGGTCTATGTCCCCTATCCGTATATTTTCTACTCGATGTGGCAAAACTTTGATTATTATATATTTACTTTTATTACCTCCAATAACTGATGAGCATAACACATCTACAATTAATACAAAGAAATAAGCATACATGTGCAAAATATACACATACAGTCTATGCAAATATTAGTTCAATTATCAAATGAAACACACAGATTCAGAGAAAAACAATATTATAATCTTAAAATGAGCCAATAAAGAGATATCATAAACTAAAATTGCCTTATTTATTTATTAGATTTCTAAAACGAAAGTTAATCATGGCGGATACAAGTTTTCGTCCAAATGACCATTCGAAATTACACGGGTATATATGCAATTCCATCCAAAAGTTTCTTCACACTTGAATGTTAAGTTCATTTATACAAGTTTATTTTCTCTTTGTAACTACATTGAACATCTATTGGGTTTTACATTACTCTTATATCATAAGAACATGTTATCAGTCAATGCATTTATTTTGTTTTTGTATGTTTATTTCGTATATTTGTATTTGACTGAAGAAATTGAAAACAATTATATTTTATTTTCTATGTACAGATTAGTACTAGTGTTGATGTTAATAAAGATTAGATCTTAAGCTTAATTGAAATACTAAATATACACAATTAACAGATGTCCAAAAAAGTCAAAATGTCAAAATGTCCGATTATAATCGATTATTGAAGTTCATAATCGATTGTCGCCGATGTCTATCGACGATTTTTCGATTATTTTCGATAATCACGCCATCACTTACCCAGCCCCTAACCCTAACCCTAGTAGGTTAAAATTACCATACACTGCGACATCTTAGTGTCATTAACATAATTAGATAACTATGGCAAAACTATTACGCATAATACAGCACGTTGCCCGAAGAATATTCTCTGAATTAGGACTAAAAATATTTGGGGTCAATATCCGATCACTTACAGCATCGGGATAAATTCGGTTGTAATCATATGAGAGTTATTATTATACATAGCGAAAATATTTCATTTCAAAAAAATGTTTCTTTTGAAATTTAAAATTCATCAATATCATTCTCTAAGCGGGTCAGGCATCAGTATGCTGTCACTACTTTAAAACAATATTAAATATTGTATATACTTGTATACCTCGTAATATGATTTCATTCATGAATTATTTACGCAGAATTTCTCGCAAAACTCACGGTGGAAATATTTGTGGATTCCTAGCTACACGAAGGAGTCTGTTCAACTAATCCTCGGTGAATGGGTCGTGTGACGTCTCCAGACGTTTGACTAGTTTGTTTGTGTGTGTACGTTTAACGTCGTTTCAGTATTAGAGCACTATATGGTGGTCAGTTGACCAGTGCTGCTGGCTGACCCACCAATACTGCTGGCTGACTGACCAGTGCTGCTGGCTGACCCACCAATACTACTGGGTGACTGACCAGTGCTGCTGGCTGACCCACCAATACTACTGGGTGACTGACCAGTGCTGCTGGCTGACCCACCAATACTGCTGGGTGACTGACCAGTGCTGCTGGCTGATCCACCAATACTACTGGCTGACTGACCAGTGCTGCTGGCTGATCCACCAATACTACTGGCTGACTGACCAGTGCTGCTGGCTGACCCACCAATACTGCTGGGTGACTGACCAGTGCTGCTGGCTGACCCACCAATACTACTGGGTGACTGACCAGTGCTGCTGGCTGACCCACCAATACTACTGGCTGACTGACCAGTGCTGCTGGCTGACCCACCAATACTGCTGGCTGACTGACCAGTGCTGCTGGCTGATCCACCAATACTACTGGCTGACTGACCAGTGCTGCTGGCTGACCCACCAATACTGCTGGGTGACTGACCAGTGCTGCTGGCTGACCCACCAATACTACTGGGTGACTGACCAGTGCTGCTGGCTGACCCACCAATACTACTGGGTGACTGACCAGTGCTGCTGGCTGACCCACCAATACTGCTGGCTGACTGACCAGTGCTGCTGGCTGATCCACCAATACTGCTGGGTGACTGACCAGTGCTGCTGGCTGATCCACCAATACTACTGGGTGACTGACCAGTGCTGCTGGCTGACCCACCAATACTGCTGGGTGACTGACCAGTGCTGCTGGCTGACCCACCAATACTGCTGGGTGACTGACCAGTGCTGCTGGCTGATCCACCAATACTACTGGGTGACTGACCAGTGCTGCTGGCTGACCCACCAATACTACTGGGTGACTGACCAGTGCTGCTGGCTGACCCACCAATACTGCTGGGTGACTGACCAGTGCTGCTGGCTGACCCACCAATACTGCTGGGTGACTGACCAGTGCTGCTGGCTGATCCACCAATACTGCTGGGTGACTGACCAGTGCTGCTGGCTGATCCACCAATACTACTGGGTGACTGACCAGTGCTGCTGGCTGACCCACCAATACTGCTGGGTGACTGACCAGTGCTGCTGGCTGACCCACCAATACTGCTGGGTGACTGACCAGTGCTGCTGGCTGATCCACCAATACTACTGGGTGACTGACCAGTGCTGCTGGCTGATCCACCAATACTGCTGGGTGACTGACCAGTGCTGCTGGCTGATCCACCAATACTACTGGGTGACTGACCAGTGCTGCTGGCTGATCCACCAATACTGCTGGGTGACTGACCAGTGCTGCTGGCTGACCCACCAATACTACTGGGTGACTGACCAGTGCTGCTGGCTGACCCACCAATACTACTGGGTGACTGACCAGTGCTGCTGGCTGATCCACCAATACTGCTGGCTGACTGACCAGTGCTGCTGGCTGACCCACCAATACTACTGGCTGACTGACCAGTGCTGCTGGCTGACCCACCAATACTGCTGGCTGACTGACCAGTGCTGCTGGCTGATCCACCAATACTACTGGCTGACTGACCAGTGCTGCTGGCTGATCCACCAATACTACTGGGTGACTGACCAGTGCTGCTGGCTGACCCACCAATACTACTGGGTGACTGACCAGTGCTGCTGGCTGATCCACCAATACTACTGGGTGACTGACCAGTGCTGCTGGCTGACCCACCAATACTGCTGGCTGACTGACCAGTGCTGCTGGCTGACCCACCAATACTACTGGGTGACTGACCAGTGCTGCTGGCTGATCCACCAATACTACTGGGTGACTGACCAGTGCTGCTGGCTGACCCACCAATACTACTGGGTGACTGACCAGTGCTGCTGGCTGATCCACCAATACTACTGGCTGACTGACCAGTGCTGCTGGCTGATCCACCAATACTACTGGCTGACTGACCAGTGCTGCTGGCTGATCCACCAATACTGCTGGCTGACTGACCAGTGCTGCTGGCTGACCCACCAATACTGCTGGCTGACTGACCAGTGCTGCTGGCTGACCCACCAATACTGCTGGGTGACTGACCAGTGCTGCTGGCTGATCCACCAATACTACTGGGTGACTGACCAGTGCTGCTGGCTGATCCACCAATACTACTGGGTGACTGACCAGTGCTGCTGGCTGATCCACCAATACTGCTGGCTGACTGACCAGTGCTGCTGGCTGATCCACCAATACTGCTGGGTGACTGACCAGTGCTGCTGGCTGATCCACCAATACTGCTGGCTGACTGACCAGTGCTGCTGGCTGATCCACCAATACTACTGGCTGACTGACCAGTGCTGCTGGCTGATCCACCAATACTGCTGGGTGACTGACCAGTGCTGCTGGCTGATCCACCAATACTGCTGGGTGACTGACCAGTGCTGCTGGCTGACCCACCAATACTACTGGCTGACTGACCAGTGCTGCTGGCTGACCCACCAATACTGCTGGGTGACTGACCAGTGCTGCTGGCTGACCCACCAATACTACTGGGTGACTGACCAGTGCTGCTGGCTGATCCACCAATACTACTGGGTGACTGACCAGTGCTGCTGGCTGACCCACCAATACTACTGGCTGACTGACCAGTGCTGCTGGCTGACCCACCAATACTGCTGGCTGACTGACCAGTGCTGCTGGCTGATCCACCAATACTGCTGGCTGACTGACCAGTGCTGCTGGCTGACCCACTAATACTTACCTGCTCCTCCACAAGCAACTGACAACATAAATCTGAGTTTAGAGGTGGAGGACCAATGACGGTGGATGCATTATCTTCACTCAAATTGTCACGGATTCGAGCCCATGACTTCCTGATTACCAGTCGAGCGTTCTGCCGACTTAGCTAACCGGAAGTGCTTTGACTGTTAGTGCGCGGTGTATTGTAAAAACACACTTCATATGTCCCAAAATGTTACATTGAGTCGTGCATTTGCAAAATTCGCATTTTTTCCACCGCGCAAGCTTTACTTATACAGTATTTGCAATACATTTGGCGCTAAAGACGAGCAATATGGCGGTGTTTATCCAGTATCACGCGACATTCAGTGGTATATATGTGTATGTAGTAGGTAAAAACTGACTACTTCAAACCGGTAATGGATTGTAATTAACCATTACATGCATAAAGTCAACACTGCGTCTCTTCTCCCGTTCAATGAGAACATTTTTGTAATATATTCATTCGACTTATTGATTTGCTAATCAATACAGGTTGGGTGGAACGTCCATCAAGACATAAATTAAATGACAATGTTTATTTCATGACATAAAATTAATTAATGTTACGTCGTTTATATTATTTTACGGGTGGGGTAAAGTAGAGATCTAGTGTCCGCCCATGTCGTAAATACGAACTTTTCTTTTTTACAAATCTCAAGCATTTATTTATACAATAATATTACAAATATTTTTATTGTAATTTAACTCTCTAAATATGGAGGAAGCTACCGAATTATTTATGACCAAAATGTCATAATATGACATCAAATGCGGAATCATAATACGCTGTTTTCATTCGCATTTTCTTTATTTCCTCCGTAATTGTAACAACATCATCGGTTTTTTAATCTCTTTCAGAAATTCGGGAGTATAAAGATGGTGTTTATTGCCATTAATTGCATTGAAATTATATTTTGATATCAGTTCACACTTATTTATTTTACTTCTATTGTGAAACAAATTTTGTACAACTTATTCTTATCACTCTTGATGACTGCTTCCTGGCTACCAACCAGTACTCGCGCCTAATGTTTAGGGATTACGGAGTTCTTGATCAAACATAGCGGGGCTCGAACTCACGACCTTCAGATCAGGAGTCAGACGCTCTACCCATAGACCACTGCGCCTTATATATGTATAAGCATACTGTTATATAGCGAGGAGGCCATCCAGATGTCTTCCTCCATCCTAATAACTAGATATGTGACTTAAACCCCGAATACAAAAGGTAATATATGTCTACGCTATCATCTGTGTCGAATGAATAAAGTTAGGATCGTTGCCACTTTCTACCAGGTACTCACACACGCGGAACACACTTATCATTGAGGTTCGAGACGGTTCAATGGTTTTGATTATAGAATCCCCCACATAACTATCACAGAAGTCGGACTATTTTAAAGCCGCAAGTATTTATAAGAAATGAAAAGGCCAGGGCTCTAGAAAAAAGTTTCAAAGACACTTGTCCTGGACTTATAGAAATGTAAATTTTGACTTGTCCGACATAGGAAGTTAGTTGTCCGAGAATATCGGTCAATTAAGTAACAAATAATCACACACAATGATAGCTCCTCAGTCTAAAATTAATAATCACATGTATGTGTTTGTGGGATTCTAAGGTTTGACTTACAACTGAACAATTATTGTTGGTAAGCTTTAAAACAGACTTGTCCGGGACTAACTTCAACTCAACTGTTGGTTACAAGTCTAATTTAGCTTTATGCTAGCCCGTGACATCGAGTTAGTGGATTTCTAGAGCCCGGAATGCGCCGTCACTTTTCCTATAATGAAAATTTCATCATGATTACGACAGTTCCCTAACCATTAAATACGTGTATATTTTTCATTTATTATGCGTCGTATTTACAAACACACTTTCCACAAACATTAAGTAAACAACACAGATTAACGCATGTAGATACCTGTATTCATTTGTCTCCTGACTACCAAAATGGGCCTGTTGATCAACTTGAAGATTTAACAAAGTGTGGTGATGACGTAGAAGAAATGAGTTCAGTACAATACGGAATTCAAGACTTGGGTACTTCTAACTGTGATAGTTTGTGGGGTGGGCGTGTGTGCTGTAGGAAATGAACGTGACACATTTAGTGTCGGCGCCCGATTGTCTCATCTATTAGATATTTGTAATACATTTCTCGCCAGACTTTCTAACCCCGCTGTGTCGTAAAGTCTGTACGACAATTTTATCAAAACGACGAAGTTTTCTGAAGTCCATGTCGATAATTGCTTGCCCGTATCTAATAGTTCGTCTTAGTTTCGGAACATAAAGCCAGATAAAACTGACGGTATCTGTGTATATTTGTACCCGCTTATTTATATGGTATCTGGTTTCCTAGAAACAAACTGTTATAGTTCATCGATCGGCTTACATGATAAGCCTAAATGCACAAAAACTTTTTCTGAAATAGCCTCACAGTATCTCCTATCAAACATGTTGGCTGCAAACTGCTGCAATCGCATTGTCGATATTTGGAAGAGGTTTATATCTCAGTTCGATAATTTCATCCTGGGCAATAATGTCTAGAACTCTTTGTTGTACGAACTCTTATCTTCCTACTAGATAATCAGAACGAATGCTAACTTTAACTATTCGCCGATAAAATAATGTACAATGCTAAAATAAAGTACAGTAAGACATCACTTAAAGATCACATCAATAATAAGACCAAATGAATGATAAGACCACCTCAATATTAAGAACACAATTTTTAAGTCCATTTTCACTGCTTTGCTCTTTATTCAACCTCAATTTTAAGACCACCTCTATAGTCAGTCCAGTTTTCAAGGGTCCCAATGGTGGTCATATTACTGAGGTTTTACTGTAGATACCTTACGTAATAAACATAATTAATTAAATTAAAATTGCATAAGGCCATTGTCATACATACTTCAAAATAGTTCAGCTTATTCTCGCGTGACATCTTATATAAGTACGAGGATAATTTTACAAAAAAAACTCATCTGAATAATTTAGAGCCATCATTCACAGATTGTATGTTGTATTCACTCTGGTGTCCGTGATAAACATGCGTTCATGAACAAATCTTAATCACGCATATTTAATTAACAGTCAAATGACAAAGAAGATAAAACATGGCAGAATTTTACTGTAAACTCATATCGTATATTGAAGCAAATGATAAAGAACAATATAATGATACAAGCGAAATATTCAATGTATTGATTTAAGCTTGAATTTAATCACGTTGTACGTCACACTACTGTCTTTGTTTCGTTTTCGGAAAGACAAAAAGTGTGTTCACAGTCATTTTGTTTGTTCAAGCCAATTGGTTATTCTTCATAGCCTTTACATGAATTCGTGCTTGGACAATATGTGCCTATTGATCCATTCTTTCTTATAATCGATGCATGTATTGATGTTTGAAATAATTAATCACTAGTCTCAGGAATATACTACGTGTACATTCATCATATATACATTCATATTTGTTCCATTGATATTTGTAAACAATGTTTGTTTTGTGTTGTTAAAACTTTTATATACTGTTCTGCTCTCCAACTTGGAGGAAATAAACGTATCCATCTATCAGTAAAATAATAGTTTAGGTTTATCTGCGAATTCGACAGTGATTGCTTAATTAAGATTTCTGTGCGACATTTTGATCTACTTTTATGTAAATTCGTTAATATTCTAATTTCCTAGTGAATGTGTTAGCGACAAACTCCTAATCCGATGGATGGTCATTTGTTCGAAATAATATTATGTCTTGGGCGGGGTTTGAAATGCAAACTTCATGATCAGAGGTAAGTACTGGTAAGTTAAACAATCTTGACTAAGTCATTAAGAACGATATATATAGCTTGTCATAACGGGGCTTTTTGCTGTCGATATTAAAATAAACACATGTAAACTAATTAGCAATCATACTGCAGTGGAAAATATGCAGTATCATGAACCAGGCGTTTATTTGTCTCCGTTTCGTGGCACTAAAATTATAAACATTGAGACCTTGGTACAGGGACGGCACAAATCTAAAACTGTAGTTTTAAGTACTTGTAACAAAGGAACGTGCTATGACCAACTTTAACCATGTCGTGATTGTATGTAATGCGATACTTGGATACTTCCGTGCTTCACAAAACATATATACACTATCGTCTTTTTTTTATTTTATCTTCAAAATCAGAAATAATTATCGATAGCTGACAGTTGGTACCGTTCCGTCACATTTAGTGCCTAACCTTAGTTAAGGCTCTCTGTCGGCATGATAAATGAAATAATTAAGGTACAGAGAGTTTTTGATATCACATTTTATTGATTTTACTTGACGTTTTATTTGAATGTATTCTACAGAACTTCCGACTGCAATATTTACCTCCCTTGTTCTTAATTGTCGGCCATTTAGATAATAAGCTCTAAAATGTGATAATTGAGAACATACTAAGAGACTGTGCATGTGACAACCACTTTTTCTTTAACTTACTGAGCCATCTGCCCACATAAGCATAATGAATAAGTTATTTTATATATCGGATAAGTTTAGCATCGTTTACATTATATTTCCCAAAAACTTTAAGGAAATTTGGCAATCAAAATGGCCGACAATTCAGAACAAGGGAGGTAAATATTGTAGATGTGAGAACTATGTATAACGCTAACAGTGTTATATTTCATACGGATGAATGATATACATGTATATTTATAAATATAAGTTTTATTTACTAATATTTGCAAACATGTATGACCATGAAACATGTTTATGTCAATGAGTCTAGTTCCGCGTCTCCCGTAAACACATATTCCATCCTAGTGATGTCGAGTCTCGGGTAGTTGTCCACCGGGGATTCTCCTATTGATGCAGTTCGTTCTATGCGGGGGATGGTAGGATACGCGTGAGGTTGGTAGCACCCCAGTGGTAATTTACTACTGACCATTCCAAGGCTTTTCACCAATCATTTATGTTCGAGTCTTGTGTCCCTGTGCTTTTTGTCAACGGTTGAAATGTAAGTACACTTGTCGGCGTAGCTGTATAACATTGATTTTGACCTTCACTTTTGACCAACCAAATGTTGTCCTCGAAGCGGGTTTTTTCAAATCTGACCAATCATATTTTCACCCAAGAGGCACCAAACAGGGTTTTCGTTCACACAAGAGGCACCAAACGGGATTTTCGTTTACCCGAGGCACCAAACGGGATTTTCGTTCACCCAAGAGGTACCAAACGGGGTTTTCATAAGATGTGCATTTGTTAGCAATTCGAATTTTGCTGAAAGTAGTTAATATGTTTAAGCAGATCCGAGTTAATTATTTGTAAGGATTTATTTTTCAACATGTTGCAAAAATTATTATTTCATTTAACATACTGGAAGACATCATTCTATCTACGCCGTTTATCTTTTTTTAAAGATATTTCTTGTTCATGTCTGCTGTTCGGTTGAAGTTGCTGATTGTAGTCGCGGCCATATCCGTCTCAACTTCTTCATTCATTCTAAATTCCTGTATCGGCATTTTTGAAACATGGACAGCATATCAAACAGTGGATTAAGTTTTTGTTGCATAGAGAAAATGTTATTTAAATGATTAATAACTGCACATATGGTAACTACATCCCAGACGATTAACTCCCCTTGGCAACAGTGATTCCACTACAGGAATGTCGAATATTTCCTCGGCACAGCGTCGTTTGTTTAACATAAGTGCAAAGAGGAAAAAGGGAAACTGTCCCAATCTTCTCAAAGACGAATGTCAGCGTAGCGTGAAATGTAGAGCAATACTCCGAGGTGTAGAATTTGAAACAAATCTTAATAAAATAAAGCTGATCCTACATTTATCCGATGATAAGGCGAATTCGGCAATTTAAGTGATAGCAAGGTGTAAAACGTTACATATAAGCACGAACTAATATATGCTTTATGACCGTGGTGTATGACCGAGATGTTAGACACGTGTGTAGGATTTTATCGTTTGCGAGAAAACGGCAATATTTTCTGAAAACAGTTTTGTAAGAATGACACTGAAATGTGTGTACGGAAATAGGGTTCCTACTTTTCAAATTTACAATTGGCTGTGTTTCCGCTTTAGGCTAGTATGTGTATTTTGTGTAACCCGTCCCTTATATTGAAAACGAACACAAATAATTAAGTACGAGCCAATGTCATAATAACACCATGATGACAATGCTGTTGTGTAAAATGAAAGTCTTACATATCTAATGCATTTTAAAAATGAATATCAGTAATATTAGCTACGGTCATGTCCTCCACATGTGGATAAGTTGCCAGTTGCTTGCTGAAGAGTTGCTAGTACTGGTTATAAATCAAAAAGAAAACTAGTTAGGCCAATTTATCGCCATATATGACCGAACATTTAACGACGGGAAACCCAATGAAAACGAAACGAAACAAAATTAAAGTGCAATTATTATTGGTAGATATATAATCGTTTATGAACTTTTCGGTAAATCCTGAATACTTTCATTCAAACATCTATCAGTACATATAAGTTGTACTTGAACCTGTATTCTTATTTATGTATTAATTGCCAATTTAAATGAAATCTACTGTAATATGTTGTAAGACGATTGATAAAAAAATAAGTATAACAATGATCATTTGTTCGTTCCAATTGTGTACACGTAAGTTGGTCTAGATATATATTATAGTTTTCTCCAATACATCTTTCCATGTTTAATTACTCATCATCTGGCTTAGTTACGAAATTCTTTAAATCATTGTTACTTATAAACACCTATAAGCAGACAAGCGTCTTTGAATCAATTTACTAAGGCCTAAACAATAAGTTTGTTTCAGGTTTCATGCCCCCAAAAATTAGGGAAGGTAGGTCGGAAACGATATTTTGGAAAAATAATTATTTTCAAACGAAGCAAATTAAACGTACATGTATATTTAAAAAAATTCGGAAAAATTCACACAAAGAAATTTTACAAAAAGAAGGAAATTACCAAAAAGAAAAAAAATTAACTCGTAAAAATGTTCTAGGGTCGGGGCAAAAGAAATAGGGTAGGTCGGGAAAGCTGAAACAAACATTGTTTACGTCTTACAAGTCCCCGTAGAAATTTGGTCCAGTTCAATAGATGATAAAACGCTTTACAAGATATTCACCGACCAACGCGAAGATTTCCTTTTTAAACAGTTAAAGGCCTTTCGTTACAAGAAATATTTTCAAATTGTGATCGTAATTTTGTATTGACTGTATAGTTATTTAGTGCTCTTAACTAGTATGGGCCGTCCAAATTTAAAAGGTCTTTGGTAAATAAACTTGAATCAATGATTTGGCGTAATAACGTACATTGTACAAGTAATGATATACATTGTTGTCCCCATTTAAATTTTTAAACTAGAACTTTGGACATATTTTGTTCAAAGAATAATTATTTTAATTTTCATTGCGTTCTTTTTGTGAATAAATATAACTGTTCAGAATAAATGTATTTATTATCATGTATTTTTTTGTTTTAAATTGTCACTGAAATTTCACACAAATTTCAGACGATATTCTACAATATTTATGATAGACACAAAGGCACGATATTCTGATAGGAGGAAGTTGGTAAAGTTCGCTATTCAAAATTGTCTTAGGTGCTGTAAAGAAAACTCACCGACTCTCCGTGTATTACTTGTATCGGGTTCTAGGAAACTTGTTTGAACATTTCGAGAACGACGTGTGTATGAAGACATTTACATGGCGTTTTCTAAAGATTTTACTAAACATTTACGTTTAGCCTGCGCGGATAGCACATTTGATAGAGCGCTAGACAGTCACCCGGCAGATCCAGGTTCGACTCCTGGGTTTGAGCATTTTATAATCTTCAGTGACATTGGCTACATATATGTCGCTGTTGTCGATTGCTTGCGGAAGAGCAAGTTAGTACTGGTTATTTAAGTAAAATGAAACATGAGATTGGGTGTATTACAAAAACAGAAATAATGAATTTATTGCTAGATACTTCATGTTCCATGACGCTATTTTACATGATTTTATTTTTATCTTACACAACTACTGCGTTTATTTCTCTCCCTCAAAATGGTACAGGCTTTTATTTCATATTTTAAACATCAACTGACTATTACCCAAGTATTTTACCGTTTTACAGATTTTCAAAAAAAAGTAAAGTTTAGGCATTGTCTTATTTATGTGGCTTTCCCTGTAGTTACGTATTCTCTCTCTTTAATTTAATGAATAACCCTTTTTTGAGTTCTGAACTTTTATTCGGGGGCATGTGTTTATTTGCTTATATTAAATTTATGTGAAATAAATTTGCCGAAAAAATTATTTAGCCGAAACGTACTGATCAAATTGGTGACCGAGTTCCTTACCATGTAGGAGTGGTCTGTCCTGTTTACCTCAATGTAAACCGAAAGTAGCGAATCAATATGTAAGCCATAATACATGTAAATAATTTGAACTCGTTCTAGGTACGTACTTGACAATTTCTATTTCAAAAAGATTTTTTTCCTAAAAATAAACATTTGTAAGAAAACGTAAGTCAATATTGGATTATAACTACATGTATTGTGTTTCATTTTGTTCTTGTTAATGCACTTGATTGTGTCAATATATCATTCCTGTATCAATTACCTTTTAATTGTCAATTAAGTATATTAGTACCCAGACAAATGACACAATCATTGTGAACATAATACCCTGGTTTCACTTTTCAATACTTGCTTTAAAAAATGACCAGACAGCGTTAACTCACGTAAAGTTTAAAGATAGATATCTGAATGTAAGTTTTAAAAACTCTCGATTAAAGATAGACATGATTTGTCATGAATTTAAGTGTCTAAAAGCAATTTCTACATTAAAAGGTACTGTAATCTTATCACTTAGGTTATATTTGCACATGTGTTCCGCAATACTCTCCATGCAATACACGTCAACGGGTCGCTTGGTAACGCGCCCGCCATGTACTGGGTCAGCCTGGCCATTATACCTGCCCTAAAACGGTTGGCTGAAGAGCCGATATCAATAGTCACGTGCTAGTTTGACGCTCTGAATAGCTATTGACAAACTGAAATACCTGTCGTATGCGACAAAGAACGTTAACTCAGTGTAAAGCTTTATACGTATTGGATTAATGTATAGTTTAAACTCTGACAAATGAAGTCCGCCATTCAGCCGTAGATTATTGAACTTACGGTGAAATATAACTAATTCCAAATTTAAACAAAAGGAAAGAACGCTGAGAGGAATATGTGACGTTTAAGGAAATAAATACGGAGTTTAATATTATTGATATTTGTTAATGACAATTATATTTACTTTATAATGGTGTCGATTTATTGATTTTTATATTCATTCTTGATCTGACTTGCAACTTACACAGATCTCGAGTCGTGAACGATTTTACAATATTTAACATTGAATTTTATCGCCGGACTTAAGTATGTCGTGAGGGAATTTTAATATTATCGCTGTTCAATAAAAGGTAAGCGTTGGTTTATATTAGAATGTCATAAAACTGCTGTATATTGTATGTTAAGTTGTTTGAAATATTAAAAATATGTCTAATTTACCATCCTAGGCTATATACAACATAATTTGACCGTGTATGCGTAGAGATTTCTTACACGTTATGAAATATTAATAGAATGTAAATAGGACTCAATATTGAAATGTCAAATAAAGTAACGAATGTCTTCAATAGGATCTGAAACATACTTTTAAGTAATGTTTAAACAAAACATAGGAAGGTATATTAGCGGATGGTCACGGCGGATGTAGCTGCCCTCAAGAGTATTTAATAATACTTGTAATATTTTGTTTCCAAATAAGTGTCAAATAAGTTTGTTTAAATTTGTTTATCTATATAATAAGAGTTAAAAACTTCAATAAATATGCATTATCACAGAACACATTTACATTTGTATAATATATGTCTCTGTAGTTGTCGATAAAAATACTTTTGTATTAATTAGCATTATCATAAATAACAAAAGAATCTAGTTTTTTATTAAGTGGACGTTGTTTACTAGTGTTGTCTGTTAGTAATATGATTAAACAAGATTGTTTTAAACTGTTATACATGGCAATGGTTCTTATTAATAATGTTTTAGACTATGTAACAACAATACTGGATGAAGCCCATTAAAATGTTTTAGGTTCAGATGAGCGAGATATATCTTTTAACAAAAAGAAAGAGTCAACAGTATAATTATATTACGTAATAATCATAAAAAACATTCGGACTGTACTAAGTGGATAATAATTGAATACTTAATGCATAATGTTACACTATACACTACTCATTCTAAACGATTTAGTAAAACATAATATGGACATAACTCATTTTATTGATGCAAGAGACTATAATATTAGAAATATGTGCACCATGATTTGCAGGAATTGCAATATATTTTAGTCTTTATTTTCGTCTCATCCATATACATACATTTTACAATAACATAAAAACAGAGCCACCTATTATTATACAGATACTCTTAATTAGAGTTATAACTGCACACTACAATAAAACATTAAACTATCACTTGATACGTTAATACATTAAACATTACACAATATTGTGTAATAATATTTACATATGTGCATATAAAACTGAAAAAAAAATATTTGTTAATTTTTACCAAAAATAATAATAAGAACTATATTATGTACTATAATTAACGCATTGCTTTAATGGAACACATGCATAATAGACACCACGTTAAGTGAAGTAGGTATTTCAGTCAGACAAACGTAAAACCAGCTGCTTGTCATCACGTGCAGTTTGACCAAACATCTATAACACTTAGTGTCCCCAGAATGTTTATTGGCAACAGCGATTTGCTTAAAATATAAGATATTTTCTTCCAATCCCAATACGTTCAACATTATACATAATTGTGCGATTCTACATAGTCTAGGCAATAATATACCTTGGATTTGTCAATCAAATTTTATAAAACTATATAAAATTCCATATAAAATAATTATAGAAATACGATATTTATTTCATCTATCTATGATAAAAATATACTATACTTATTCACCCCAGTAATCAACAGTCAATATTTTCTAAACTGCAAGCGAATACGAATATTCTCTCGTTGTTTATGTATACTCATCATAAATAGCAATGACATTCATGTGGTAAATTAGGCCCCTAAATTGATGTCTCCTGATTGGTTGCCAATGCATTAATGTTGGATTCCAATAAACCAAAAGTATTAGCATACTTTTGAAGCCCCAGTAAAAATCCGTTTGTTTTGTTTTAATATAATAATCAACATTTCAATGAGTAAATTTATTACATAAATTGATAACACCCTACTTGAAGAAGGATAATATTTACTCATTCAATCATGGGTGGTTATCTTAAACTGCAGAATCAGTTTGTTTTCTATATCATTCTCACATTTAAAACATGATGAATTACGCTGAAGAATATCGTTGGATTGTATTTTGACATTTGCTATAAGATTTAATGTTATCTTATGTACTTGATGTTCTATTGAGATTACTTCAACCAATCTTGGGTATGAACTATTGGCGTGTTTAAAAAAGTTGAAATTTCTTAGATCCACACAGAATGTACCGAGTGCCTGTAACAATATGTCCACATCGTGCCTATACCTGGTTCTGCTAATATTAAAAGTTCGATTCTTAATTTCCACGCATTGTTTTTCGTGCCCAAAATGTATTTTTAAAGCGTTCTGCCATTCGCGACGCAATTATTTTATCTGTCAAATAAAATACATTTTGATACTCAATATGCCCGACAAAACAAACTGTAACTTCACTGCTAAGCACTGACATCGTTGGGATCGTAGGATTGAACCCCTTTGCGTTCACTAATTAATTTCCAAAACATTGAAATATGTCCAACCCTTCCCGTGACCGTATTCTTAGATGTACCAACATGCAAACTCCATACATACACAAACGTATCCGTCATACCCTACGTGTGTATCACGTCACAAAAACCGAATGAAAGAAATAAAATACAGAATTCATCAGTATAAATTATATGGGTTAAAAATTAATATTATACACAAAAAATATGGTGTTTCTTTATGAAACTTTCATCAGCATTATAATGATAAGATGGACCGGTCAAGTAATATAGTACATTGAACCATCACACACATTTCATGTCATACATACTTCGCTATTCAGATCTTCAAACTCTAATTTAACTTCTATAGACTTACATTATTAATTACACTATTTCAATATAATTTAGCTGACTTGCGTCGTGCAATATTTTGTTTACATCGTTTCAGGAGTTTTTTGATACAGATGTAAATTTTATATACAGTAAAACCTCACTTAAAGACTACCTCAATATTAAGAATATCTCAATAACAAGACCATCTCAATAACAAGACCATCTCAATAATAAGACCATCCAAATAATAAGACCACCTTAATAATAAGACCACCTTAATAATAAGACCATCTCAATAATAAGACCATCTCAATAACAAGACCATCTCAATAACAAGACCATCTCAATAATAAGACCATCCAAATAATAAGACCACCTTAATAATAAGACCACCTTAATAATAAGACCACCTCAATAATAAGACCATCTCAATAATAAGACCATCCAAATAATAAGACCATCCAAATAATAAGACCACCTTAATAATAAGACCACCTCAATAATAATACCTCAATTTCTAAGCCCATTTTCACTGTTTTGCTCTGTATTCAACTCCGATATTTGACAAGAAAATGTGCTTCTCAGACAAAGAAAGGCGTTATTGGTCATTCAAACATTAGTAGCAACACCTAACTGTCGGATAGAATGTTACTACAAGAACATTGTTCAACAACAACACAATTTGTACCGTGCATTGGTATTATGCGTTTGTATTTTATTTTTAAGATACATTAACATGTTTTGCTGTAGATACCTTATACATTACAAAAAGTGTTAATTATTACAGTGTCACCCCTATTGAAAGGGCCAGTCATTTCTGAATTATGAGACCCCTTCTTTCTGAGCGCATACACTTCCCGATTCCTATCCCTTAATGCCAGGTACCAGGCAGATAGGCACACGGTAACCATTGTTTAACTAGCTGGTGATCCACCTACCGGGATTCGAACATTCGACCTCCCGCTCCCAGGGCGAATGCCTTAAAAACTCGGCCTCGGGAGACGGTCTTACATTCATAGACTTCGTAATCTCCAGCTAAATATACACGTTCACATATTAAAACATGTTTCTGACTCCAAACAAATATTCAATATTTCATGACGAATCTGTTTGACTCATACAGTTTGCTTTGATCACGTTTTCCCTTTGTGCATTTTACATTTATAAAATGACATTTTCTCCTTATCTTTTATTAAACTCTTTTTAACGTTAAACCCTTCAATCTAAATTAGGAACACAGAAAAATAAGGGATCTATAATTGAGTGGAATATCTTAAGGACTGTTTGAAAACATGGAAATATCACAGAACACCTCATAGCAACCGAATCATTCGTTGATCCGAGATACTTAAGTGTAACTGTTTGCAGGAATGAATAATGAAAATGAAATATCAAAGTTAAGACGTCAACCAGTTTTTTTAAAACCTAACCAAACTTCGCTGATAAAATCTATATAGCATAATCGTAGTTCTGTATTGAATTATATATAATTGTTCAATGATTGTGATCAACTTGCATGAGAAATGTTCAAACGATATGTTACAAGTAGTTAATTTGTTTAAAGAATTCTATATTTCTAAATCTACAAAAACACGACACCGATATCAAGTGACTGCCCTAAAAACAAGCATACATGTGAAAATATTTTACCCAACAAAAAGCGTTGGATATTTCAAAAAGACAGACTAGTCACTTAAACCTAGGTCACGTGAACCTCCAGGGTAGTTAACGGGTCCCGTAAGGGCCGAAACCCTGAGAGTACATAGGTAAATACACGACATGCCATGCTGGCTCGCACGAATGTTCCAATATGTGTTTTCTGAAAACAGTTTTGTAAGAATGACACTGAAATGTGTGTACGGAAATAGGGTTCCTACTTTTCAAATTTACAATTGGCTGTGTTTCCGCTTTAGGCTAGTATGTGTATTTTGTGTAACCCGTCCCTTATATTGAAAACGAACACAAATAATTAAGTACGAGCCAATGTCATAATAACACCATGATGACAATGCTGTTGTGTAAAATGAAAGTCTTACATATCTAATGCATTTTAAAAATGAATATCAGTAATATTAGCTACGGTCATGTCCTCCACATGTGGATAAGTTGCCAGTTGCTTGCTGAAGAGTTGCTAGTACTGGTTATAAATCAAAAAGAAAACTAGTTAGGCCAATTTATCGCCATATATGACCGAACATTTAACGACGGGAAACCCAATGAAAACGAAACGAAACAAAATTAAAGTGCAATTATTATTGGTAGATATATAATCGTTTATGAACTTTTCGGTAAATCCTGAATACTTTCATTCAAACATCTATCAGTACATATAAGTTGTACTTGAACCTGTATTCTTATTTATGTATTAATTGCCAATTTAAATGAAATCTACTGTAATATGTTGTAAGACGATTGATAAAAAAATAAGTATAACAATGATCATTTGTTCGTTCCAATTGTGTACACGTAAGTTGGTCTAGATATATATTATAGTTTTCTCCAATACATCTTTCCATGTTTAATTACTCATCATCTGGCTTAGTTACGAAATTCTTTAAATCATTGTTACTTATAAACACCTATAAGCAGACAAGCGTCTTTGAATCAATTTACTAAGGCCTAAACAATAAGTTTGTTTCAGGTTTCATGCCCCCAAAAATTAGGGAAGGTAGGTCGGAAACGATATTTTGGAAAAATAATTATTTTCAAACGAAGCAAATTAAACGTACATGTATATTTAAAAAAATTCGGAAAAATTCACACAAAGAAATTTTACAAAAAGAAGGAAATTACCAAAAAGAAAAAAAATTAACTCGTAAAAATGTTCTAGGGTCGGGGCAAAAGAAATAGGGTAGGTCGGGAAAGCTGAAACAAACATTGTTTACGTCTTACAAGTCCCCGTAGAAATTTGGTCCAGTTCAATAGATGATAAAACGCTTTACAAGATATTCACCGACCAACGCGAAGATTTCCTTTTTAAACAGTTAAAGGCCTTTCGTTACAAGAAATATTTTCAAATTGTGATCGTAATTTTGTATTGACTGTATAGTTATTTAGTGCTCTTAACTAGTATGGGCCGTCCAAATTTAAAAGGTCTTTGGTAAATAAACTTGAATCAATGATTTGGCGTAATAACGTACATTGTACAAGTAATGATATACATTGTTGTCCCCATTTAAATTTTTAAACTAGAACTTTGGACATATTTTGTTCAAAGAATAATTATTTTAATTTTCATTGCGTTCTTTTTGTGAATAAATATAACTGTTCAGAATAAATGTATTTATTATCATGTATTTTTTTGTTTTAAATTGTCACTGAAATTTCACACAAATTTCAGACGATATTCTACAATATTTATGATAGACACAAAGGCACGATATTCTGATAGGAGGAAGTTGGTAAAGTTCGCTATTCAAAATTGTCTTAGGTGCTGTAAAGAAAACTCACCGACTCTCCGTGTATTACTTGTATCGGGTTCTAGGAAACTTGTTTGAACATTTCGAGAACGACGTGTGTATGAAGACATTTACATGGCGTTTTCTAAAGATTTTACTAAACATTTACGTTTAGCCTGCGCGGATAGCACATTTGATAGAGCGCTAGACAGTCACCCGGCAGATCCAGGTTCGACTCCTGGGTTTGAGCATTTTATAATCTTCAGTGACATTGGCTACATATATGTCGCTGTTGTCGATTGCTTGCGGAAGAGCAAGTTAGTACTGGTTATTTAAGTAAAATGAAACATGAGATTGGGTGTATTACAAAAACAGAAATAATGAATTTATTGCTAGATACTTCATGTTCCATGACGCTATTTTACATGATTTTATTTTTATCTTACACAACTACTGCGTTTATTTCTCTCCCTCAAAATGGTACAGGCTTTTATTTCATATTTTAAACATCAACTGACTATTACCCAAGTATTTTACCGTTTTACAGATTTTCAAAAAAAAGTAAAGTTTAGGCATTGTCTTATTTATGTGGCTTTCCCTGTAGTTACGTATTCTCTCTCTTTAATTTAATGAATAACCCTTTTTTGAGTTCTGAACTTTTATTCGGGGGCATGTGTTTATTTGCTTATATTAAATTTATGTGAAATAAATTTGCCGAAAAAATTATTTAGCCGAAACGTACTGATCAAATTGGTGACCGAGTTCCTTACCATGTAGGAGTGGTCTGTCCTGTTTACCTCAATGTAAACCGAAAGTAGCGAATCAATATGTAAGCCATAATACATGTAAATAATTTGAACTCGTTCTAGGTACGTACTTGACAATTTCTATTTCAAAAAGATTTTTTTCCTAAAAATAAACATTTGTAAGAAAACGTAAGTCAATATTGGATTATAACTACATGTATTGTGTTTCATTTTGTTCTTGTTAATGCACTTGATTGTGTCAATATATCATTCCTGTATCAATTACCTTTTAATTGTCAATTAAGTATATTAGTACCCAGACAAATGACACAATCATTGTGAACATAATACCCTGGTTTCACTTTTCAATACTTGCTTTAAAAAATGACCAGACAGCGTTAACTCACGTAAAGTTTAAAGATAGATATCTGAATGTAAGTTTTAAAAACTCTCGATTAAAGATAGACATGATTTGTCATGAATTTAAGTGTCTAAAAGCAATTTCTACATTAAAAGGTACTGTAATCTTATCACTTAGGTTATATTTGCACATGTGTTCCGCAATACTCTCCATGCAATACACGTCAACGGGTCGCTTGGTAACGCGCCCGCCATGTACTGGGTCAGCCTGGCCATTATACCTGCCCTAAAACGGTTGGCTGAAGAGCCGATATCAATAGTCACGTGCTAGTTTGACGCTCTGAATAGCTATTGACAAACTGAAATACCTGTCGTATGCGACAAAGAACGTTAACTCAGTGTAAAGCTTTATACGTATTGGATTAATGTATAGTTTAAACTCTGACAAATGAAGTCCGCCATTCAGCCGTAGATTATTGAACTTACGGTGAAATATAACTAATTCCAAATTTAAACAAAAGGAAAGAACGCTGAGAGGAATATGTGACGTTTAAGGAAATAAATACGGAGTTTAATATTATTGATATTTGTTAATGACAATTATATTTACTTTATAATGGTGTCGATTTATTGATTTTTATATTCATTCTTGATCTGACTTGCAACTTACACAGATCTCGAGTCGTGAACGATTTTACAATATTTAACATTGAATTTTATCGCCGGACTTAAGTATGTCGTGAGGGAATTTTAATATTATCGCTGTTCAATAAAAGGTAAGCGTTGGTTTATATTAGAATGTCATAAAACTGCTGTATATTGTATGTTAAGTTGTTTGAAATATTAAAAATATGTCTAATTTACCATCCTAGGCTATATACAACATAATTTGACCGTGTATGCGTAGAGATTTCTTACACGTTATGAAATATTAATAGAATGTAAATAGGACTCAATATTGAAATGTCAAATAAAGTAACGAATGTCTTCAATAGGATCTGAAACATACTTTTAAGTAATGTTTAAACAAAACATAGGAAGGTATATTAGCGGATGGTCACGGCGGATGTAGCTGCCCTCAAGAGTATTTAATAATACTTGTAATATTTTGTTTCCAAATAAGTGTCAAATAAGTTTGTTTAAATTTGTTTATCTATATAATAAGAGTTAAAAACTTCAATAAATATGCATTATCACAGAACACATTTACATTTGTATAATATATGTCTCTGTAGTTGTCGATAAAAATACTTTTGTATTAATTAGCATTATCATAAATAACAAAAGAATCTAGTTTTTTATTAAGTGGACGTTGTTTACTAGTGTTGTCTGTTAGTAATATGATTAAACAAGATTGTTTTAAACTGTTATACATGGCAATGGTTCTTATTAATAATGTTTTAGACTATGTAACAACAATACTGGATGAAGCCCATTAAAATGTTTTAGGTTCAGATGAGCGAGATATATCTTTTAACAAAAAGAAAGAGTCAACAGTATAATTATATTACGTAATAATCATAAAAAACATTCGGACTGTACTAAGTGGATAATAATTGAATACTTAATGCATAATGTTACACTATACACTACTCATTCTAAACGATTTAGTAAAACATAATATGGACATAACTCATTTTATTGATGCAAGAGACTATAATATTAGAAATATGTGCACCATGATTTGCAGGAATTGCAATATATTTTAGTCTTTATTTTCGTCTCATCCATATACATACATTTTACAATAACATAAAAACAGAGCCACCTATTATTATACAGATACTCTTAATTAGAGTTATAACTGCACACTACAATAAAACATTAAACTATCACTTGATACGTTAATACATTAAACATTACACAATATTGTGTAATAATATTTACATATGTGCATATAAAACTGAAAAAAAAATATTTGTTAATTTTTACCAAAAATAATAATAAGAACTATATTATGTACTATAATTAACGCATTGCTTTAATGGAACACATGCATAATAGACACCACGTTAAGTGAAGTAGGTATTTCAGTCAGACAAACGTAAAGCCAGCTGCTTGTCATCACGTGCAGTTTGACCAAACATCTATAACACTTAGTGTCCCCAGAATGTTTATTGGCAACAGCGATTTGCTTAAAATATAAGATATTTTCTTCCAATCCCAATACGTTCAACATTATACATAATTGTGCGATTCTACATAGTCTAGGCAATAATATACCTTGGATTTGTCAATCAAATTTTATAAAACTATATAAAATTCCATATAAAATAATTATAGAAATACGATATTTATTTCATCTATCTATGATAAAAATATACTATACTTATTCACCCCAGTAATCAACAGTCAATATTTTCTAAACTGCAAGCGAATACGAATATTCTCTCGTTGTTTATGTATACTCATCATAAATAGCAATGACATTCATGTGGTAAATTAGGCCCCTAAATTGATGTCTCCTGATTGGTTGCCAATGCATTAATGTTGGATTCCAATAAACCAAAAGTATTAGCATACTTTTGAAGCCCCAGTAAAAATCCGTTTGTTTTGTTTTAATATAATAATCAACATTTCAATGAGTAAATTTATTACATAAATTGATAACACCCTACTTGAAGAAGGATAATATTTACTCATTCAATCATGGGTGGTTATCTTAAACTGCAGAATCAGTTTGTTTTCTATATCATTCTCACATTTAAAACATGATGAATTACGCTGAAGAATATCGTTGGATTGTATTTTGACATTTGCTATAAGATTTAATGTTATCTTATGTACTTGATGTTCTATTGAGATTACTTCAACCAATCTTGGGTATGAACTATTGGCGTGTTTAAAAAAGTTGAAATTTCTTAGATCCACACAGAATGTACCGAGTGCCTGTAACAATATGTCCACATCGTGCCTATACCTGGTTCTGCTAATATTAAAAGTTCGATTCTTAATTTCCACGCATTGTTTTTCGTGCCCAAAATGTATTTTTAAAGCGTTCTGCCATTCGCGACGCAATTATTTTATCTGTCAAATAAAATACATTTTGATACTCAATATGCCCGACAAAACAAACTGTAACTTCACTGCTAAGCACTGACATCGTTGGGATCGTAGGATTGAACCCCTTTGCGTTCACTAATTAATTTCCAAAACATTGAAATATGTCCAACCCTTCCCGTGACCGTATTCTTAGATGTACCAACATGCAAACTCCATACATACACAAACGTATCCGTCATACCCTACGTGTGTATCACGTCACAAAAACCGAATGAAAGAAATAAAATACAGAATTCATCAGTATAAATTATATGGGTTAAAAATTAATATTATACACAAAAAATATGGTGTTTCTTTATGAAACTTTCATCAGCATTATAATGATAAGATGGACCGGTCAAGTAATATAGTACATTGAACCATCACACACATTTCATGTCATACATACTTCGCTATTCAGATCTTCAAACTCTAATTTAACTTCTATAGACTTACATTATTAATTACACTATTTCAATATAATTTAGCTGACTTGCGTCGTGCAATATTTTGTTTACATCGTTTCAGGAGTTTTTTGATACAGATGTAAATTTTATATACAGTAAAACCTCACTTAAAGACTACCTCAATATTAAGAATATCTCAATAACAAGACCATCTCAATAACAAGACCATCTCAATAATAAGACCATCCAAATAATAAGACCACCTTAATAATAAGACCACCTTAATAATAAGACCATCTCAATAATAAGACCATCTCAATAACAAGACCATCTCAATAACAAGACCATCTCAATAATAAGACCATCCAAATAATAAGACCACCTTAATAATAAGACCACCTTAATAATAAGACCACCTCAATAATAAGACCATCTCAATAATAAGACCATCCAAATAATAAGACCATCCAAATAATAAGACCACCTTAATAATAAGACCACCTCAATAATAATACCTCAATTTCTAAGCCCATTTTCACTGTTTTGCTCTGTATTCAACTCCGATATTTGACAAGAAAATGTGCTTCTCAGACAAAGAAAGGCGTTATTGGTCATTCAAACATTAGTAGCAACACCTAACTGTCGGATAGAATGTTACTACAAGAACATTGTTCAACAACAACACAATTTGTACCGTGCATTGGTATTATGCGTTTGTATTTTATTTTTAAGATACATTAACATGTTTTGCTGTAGATACCTTATACATTACAAAAAGTGTTAATTATTACAGTGTCACCCCTATTGAAAGGGCCAGTCATTTCTGAATTATGAGACCCCTTCTTTCTGAGCGCATACACTTCCCGATTCCTATCCCTTAATGCCAGGTACCAGGCAGATAGGCACACGGTAACCATTGTTTAACTAGCTGGTGATCCACCTACCGGGATTCGAACATTCGACCTCCCGCTCCCAGGGCGAATGCCTTAAAAACTCGGCCTCGGGAGACGGTCTTACATTCATAGACTTCGTAATCTCCAGCTAAATATACACGTTCACATATTAAAACATGTTTCTGACTCCAAACAAATATTCAATATTTCATGACGAATCTGTTTGACTCATACAGTTTGCTTTGATCACGTTTTCCCTTTGTGCATTTTACATTTATAAAATGACATTTTCTCCTTATCTTTTATTAAACTCTTTTTAACGTTAAACCCTCCAATCTAAATTAGGAACACAGAAAAATAAGGGATCTATAATTGAGTGGAATATCTTAAGGACTGTTTGAAAACATGGAAATATCACAGAACACCTCATAGCAACCGAATCATTCGTTGATCCGAGATACTTAAGTGTAACTGTTTGCAGGAATGAATAATGAAAATGAAATATCAAAGTTAAGACGTCAACCAGTTTTTTTAAAACCTAACCAAACTTCGCTGATAAAATCTATATAGCATAATCGTAGTTCTGTATTGAATTATATATAATTGTTCAATGATTGTGATCAACTTGCATGAGAAATGTTCAAACGATATGTTACAAGTAGTTAATTTGTTTAAAGAATTCTATATTTCTAAATCTACAAAAACACGACACCGATATCAAGTGACTGCCCTAAAAACAAGCATACATGTGAAAATATTTTACCCAACAAAAAGCGTTGGATATTTCAAAAAGACAGACTAGTCACTTAAACCTAGGTCACGTGAACCTCCAGGGTAGTTAACGGGTCCCGTAAGGGCCGAAACCCTGAGAGTACATAGGTAAATACACGACATGCCATGCTGGCTCGCACGAATGTTCCAATATGTGTGGACCCGTAGGAACACTCGGTATAGCCTGTAAATGAAAGTGGAGCAAGCTCAATGTTCATGCCTTGGTTTGATAAAACCCTCAGGTGGTCCCGGGCCCGAAGGACTAGGGTAACCGTACGCACCTATGGTCCGTGTGAAGTCCGTAGGTCGGCAGCTCTATGTGACCGAGACCATTACATGGTTAGACCCTCCGGTGGTCCCGGGCCCGATAGACTAGGGTAACCGTACGCACCTATGGTCCGTGTGAAGTCCGTAGGTCGGCAGCTCTATGTGACCGAGACCATCACATGGTTAGACCCTCGGGTGGTCCCGGGCCCGAAGGACTAGGGTAACCGTACGCACCTATGGTCCGTGTGAAGTTCGTAGGTCGGCAGCTCTATGTGACCGAGACCATCACATGGTTTGATGCACATTGTTTCTGGAAGGGGATGGATAATGTTAATTTAAGTATTTGATATAAATAATGACATCATTAATAATATTTCGGTCAGTTTTTAATACGCGTATATGTTACAAAATACATATTTCATGCACTGCTTTTCGTAGGACGCTAGATTTTATGCAAAAAAATATGTACAGCCACGCCCATGTATCATAGACACGCTTATTGCCGGTTATGATCCGTGTATAATTCAGAACTTGGTCAGTGTTCTAATTTAACGAAATAAAATAAAAGTGAAAATTTGCCACTTTTAAAACTTAATCAGAACATTCCTAGACAGATTCAGACAAACGACAAGACAGAAGGAGTAAAGACTCGCAGACATTTCGAATTCAGATTCTGTTTATTAGAACTAATCATGATTATCTGCAATACAACCGATCAGGAAAATAAAACACAGCAGTAGTCGTGCATACCCCGTCACGAATGACAACTTTCCATTTACAGTAAAACCTCACTTAAAGAGAACCTCAATATTAAGACCACACTTTTAAGTCCATCTTGACTGTTCCGCTCTTTATTCAACCTCAATATTAAGACCATCTCAATATTAAGACCAGTTTTCAGGAGTCTTAGACGGTATTACTACTTATGTTGACATATATTTCGTTCATTTTTCGTTAATAAGTTTAGTTTTAATCTATAGATTTGTTTTCTATACGTAAACCGTAAATAGTTAATGTGTATATGTGTAAGTAGTTTTATTCATTTTCTCATTATTCTGTTATGAGTAGAAGTTGAAGTGTGTTTTATGGTACTAACGGACAAAATAAAAATGATAATTTATGTTTATGTCTCCGGTCCGAATGACCACACGATGACCACACGATGACCACACGATGAATATAAGTACCACCTCTGAATAGTATTACAATGGTCATTTTCTTCGTTTGGGACTAAAATTGTATTGCGTAGATATTAAGTTAGGATCTGACGCCGCAAAACTGAAAGAATAAACAGCCCCATTTAAAGATAAGAGAGCGGATTACAGGAATTCATTAACTTCTTATACTTGGGAGTGTGATGATGTATAGGTGATGTGACGCACGATGAACCCGTGTAGAATGTCCTATTCTAGTTTTTGTGGAACCATTTAGTATGAAAAGTTTAATAAAAGGTGGATAATATGATATTGTTTTGTAAGACAATTGTAGGGGTCATTTGAAGAGTGTCGTTTTATACGATGAAAGTACAAGTTCAAGATTCGAATTTATTTTGTACTATTCAGTTTGGACAATTATCTAGCTTTTATATTCAAGTGACTTTATTCGTAAATTGTCGTTTTGTTTCGTTTCAGGGAGTGTATAACATCACGTGCCAAGAAATCAGTTTCGTCTTCTTGTGATTATCCCGGAAATATTCATTCCAAACAAAGGATGTTATTTTAACACGTGCATCACCCAATATCATCCCAAACTTCTTGTGTATTTCGCCATGTAAATTATGCAGTGGGCTTTCAACCAACATTATTGCTCGACTTATGTTGCGACAAAGCCTTCGATGCTGCCAACATAGCATGAACAAGGAGTTGTTGAATAGAACACGTAATGGAGACAGATCATTGTGCAGATGTAGCGTGTTGTTGTTTGGATTACTGTGCTGTGCAATCTTGCCACATGGCGTCGACTCGTACACGCCGCCGGAGAATTGTACCAGCGTCTCGTTTAAAATTAACGAGGACAAAATGTACAATATTTCTTGCCAACATATCAACCTCACGGAAATACCGAGCGATAACAAAGGCAGTGACGTGTACAAACTGTAAGTAGTTGACAGAAACATTTCCAGCATAAAGTTTAACCTCAATTAATTACCAAAATTATTACCAATTCATTAATAGTAATAAGTTATCATGACCATAAATTTTCTTTATTTTTTCTTCAGTGTTTTACCTCAATAATGAGATCACCTCAAACTTAAGTCCGGCTTACCTCAGTTACGCTGGAGGTCTTATTAGTGAGGCAAAATGATAACCAATTCATTAATAGTTCCAATTTTCATGACCAAATCTTTTCTTTATTTGTTCTTCAGTGATTTACCTTAATTTAACGAAATAAGATAAAGGTGGAAATTTGCCACTTTTAAAACTTATCCGAACATTCCCAGACAGATTCAGACAAACGACAAGACAGAAAAGAGTAAAGACTCAGATCACCTCACAATACAGTCCGGCTTACCTCAGTACCTATGGAGGTCTAACTATTCATGTATGACTGTACAAATAGTACACACCCTTTCCTGCCGAGTATTCATGTCTCTAAATTGGCAAGTTGACGTCCCTTGATTGCAGGATTTCTGAACAAAGTAGCCCCAATTAAATTACTAAAAATAAAACCAAACCAGAAATATCTTGAAAAAAGATGGTCGGCGCAATTTGAAGGTCAATATTTCTTGTGCAACATACAACAATGACTCCAGATCCAACATGGATTTCAGTAAATTCTACGACATTCAGTGGATTTCAGTAAATTCTACGACATTCAGTGGATTTCAGTAAATTCCACTACATTCAGTGGATTTCAGTAAATTCACCGACATTCAGTGGATTTCAGTAAATTCACCGACATTCGGTGGATTTCAGTAAATTCACCGACATTCAGTGGAATTCGGTAATTAACGTATCCTTTATCGAAAGGTAAACCAATTCGCGTCAAGGTTACAAACGTTGTTCGGTTGAAGATATATTGCCTAGCAAAACCATGTTAGTACGGCTGCGCCGGAAAAAAATCAAAATGCTACATTCCCTTCCCTTTGAAACAAAACGTTGCCGTTTAATCTCGAAAACAAAACGTGTCTACGTTCAGCTAATCAATTCAGGTCTTGGGACTATATGTTCTACGCATTAATCAGGATAGCACGCGAGAAATACATCAACCTTTTATTGACAATAATGCTCTAGCTAAAATGTAAGCTAAAGTGCGCATAATCATTTCAGTTGTTCAAACATGCATGACGACCAATTGCTTAGAATTTACCTAAACGCTAAAGAAAATGGCATGTGTCAAAAAGTTACTGATAAATAAATGAAATATTATGATATTATATAGAAACAAGAAATATCTTGTAAAAAATGGTCGGCGCCATTTAAAGGTTAAGATTTGTTGTGCAACATAAAAAATGCCGAGGAGTTATGATTGCAGGTCACTCCAGATCCAAAATGGATGTGCTCTTTTCAGGATGGTAAAAACTTTTCTTACTTTTTAGGAAAGAAATGACACTTTTTGGGGGAAATGGAGGCTTTTTTGCTAGGGGATACAGCCGAAATTGTGCCGTAAAATTGAACAAAAAATCACTGTGTTCATATAAAGCATCTTCAAATGTTGATTCTGATGTAGAAGATGGAATATAAACTACAACTTACTTGTTCCGTTAATATAAAACATTTCATAAATTAGCAAAATGTACATTCATTTTGCTATCGACTTTTTTTGCGTACATTTTATTAATGCATTTTCATCGGTTTACGAAACCTTTATGCTTGTATTTTATTACAGCGTTAAACATGATTTTTGTTCGGTCTACTTCTAGTTTTATATCTTTAAAGGGTATTGACCGGTTTAGTAAGATAATTTCACAATATATTAGAACCCGAGGTATTTTTTGTTTTTAAGTTCATACCGATACACGAACAAAACCCCATGTTTATTGTATAACAACGATTTCCAATACATATTGATAAGATAAAATACCAAAAACTTCCGACCCGGTTAGACGAAATCTCTTTGCTTAAAGAACGCGTATACATATACACTAATACCCCTTTAGTAAACACTACAGATCTGTAAACTGGGCCGAAGTTTCCCGACTTCAATGGGTTGAATACGGTTAAATTGTTTGTACATGATCAATTATATACACGGGACAATATGTTGCATTTAACAGGTATTATTTGCATGGGTTCAACTATTCATGTATTTATGTATTTACAACGTGTAATCGAGTTCTTGTTTAGAGCAGAATTGGGAAGGGACAAAATTGGAACTGGTCAATAATTATTGCAGTGACTGTAACAGAATAAAACGAAGATTAACGCTAATATGAAAAAATTCGTAATGTTTGGCGAGTTTTCAAAACTAAATCCTGAACGTTTCTTTTTGTACGCGGATCTGATAAATATCAAGCTCAACAAGTTTGACCATTATGAAATTGCAAGTTTATGGTGTAGTTCATATATATATGATCTGCTTATAGGATTTGGACAGCTTATCAATATCAAAAGATTAAATACTACTTAGCTAAGGATCAGAAAGAATATTGAGGTTAAATCGTGTTTTATAATTGTACTATAATACTTATTTGTGTACCTTTAATCTTTCTGCATACAATATTGGTAAGTCATTCACGGACAACCATGTATACATGCTTGCTTAGAGTACCATAACAGCCGATAAACCGCTCATATCATTCTGTCTATAATATAAATGAACGCTGCGATGGGATTTACAACCTCTTTGTAAGTGATGTCATTTTAAGAAAACGTATCGTGTGGCGTCACTATTTGCAAGCAGGAAACAATATTTACTCCATATGGTCACTTCGTTTCATATTGCCTCATGAGGCAAATATTGCTTACTGACAGTACTTGGAGCTTGGAAATTGTACAACGGCGCTCAAATACTGGACACTTTTTATATCCTCAACCTCTACTGAAAATACAGTACACTTAGAGTCGAGCGTAATAAAATGTATGAACAAATATTATTCATTAAAAAGCATTTTCCCACTTTTAGCAAAATTCGTTGTCTCATAATTGTTGATTACATCATTTTTAACTCACTTACCAAATAATTACATTTTTTTTACTTATGTTTTGAATCAAGAGATCCTTTCATTACAAAAAAATAAGTAAATGTATATGTGGCTCCTTGCCAAAGAGAGTTTAATGATTCTGTTAGTATTTTGCTTTTGTCTTTTAGATTATGCCGCCTGTATCACTTGCTCTTCGATTCGTTTGTGATCAAAACTGCAGACGTCGATTAATTTTTTATCCTGTACGTTAGAAACAAAAGTTAGACACTTCTGTTTGCATTGACGGTTTTTTTTGTCGTCTGAACACGTTTAGTTCATGTTTCCCGTCACGTGATGTCGATTTTATCAATTACTCTTCTTCCTTTCTTGCTGATAATTAATATGCAATAACTCGAACTGTGGTCCTGTTGTTTTGATGTCAACAATCGCTGTACAATTATACAACTGATTAAACACTAGGTAATGTTACATGAACGAAATGAATTGAGTACGAAATAAAGCACTTCGTGAAAGTCCGATGATTTTGAGTCAATAATACAGCAGTAAAAATATCATAATGACAAAGTTCACATATGTGATATGTTTACCTCCTAAATGGAGAGTATCTGGACCAAATAACGGTAGATAGAAATGTAATCAATTCCATTAACAGGAAGAAGGAGAATGATTGAGATATGAAAGTGTCTGAATAGAGTTCATAGTCAAAGTGGCGGGTAGTACGTGGAAGAACGCATTGTTGAATATTGTATAGAAATGTTTGGAGTTATACCCGAGGAATTGAACACTTATATCGACATATTTTATTAGACACATTTTTTATAGTAATTATATCCGCGATGTACGTATAATGATAAATGAATGCATCTCATTAAAATATAATGTAACACACTAAACCCATGTATAGCCTTTCGAGGAACACATCAATTAGACAATTCTTAACATTTTCGTGCGTTCGGCATATTCCTACATATTCCTGAAAACTTAGACTATTTCCTGGTGTCTGAATGCGGACAATCTTATTGGACTGACTATAATTGTGGAAACTTGAATAACGATAAAAAGTAATTAATAAAAAATAAGTACATACCTACATACCTGTCTACAATATGCTGGATAGGACTATATACCATACACACAAGGGTGACATTAACAAGGCCTAACTCTAGTAGACAGTACATACCTACATACCTGCCTACAAGTTGCTGGATAAGTCTATATACCATACACACAAGGGTGACATTAACAAGGCCTAACTCTAGTAGACAGTACATACCTACATACCTGCCTACAAGCTGCTGGATAAGTCTATATACCATACACACAAGGGTGACATTAACAAGGCCTAACTCTAGTAGACAGTACATACCTACATACCTGCCTACAAGTTGCTGGATAAGTCTATATACCATACACACAAGGGTGACATTAACAAGGCCTAACTCTAGTAGACAGTACATACCTACATACCTGCCTACAAGTTGCTGGATAAGTCTATATACCATACACACAAGGGTGACATTAACAAGGCCTAACTCTAGTAGACAGTACATACCTACATACCTGCCTACAAGTTGCTGGATAAGTCTATATACCATACACACAAGGGTGACATTAACAAGGCCTAACTCTAGTAGACAGTACATACCTACATACCTGCCTACAATATGCTGGATAGGACAATATACCATACAAACAAGGGTGACATTAACAAGGCCTAACTCTAGTAGACAGTACATACCTACATACCTGCCTACAATATGCTGGATAGGACAATATACCATACAAACAAGGGTGACATTAACAAGGCCTAACTCTAGTAGACAGTACATACCTACATACCTGCCTACAATATGCTGGATAGGACAATATACCATACAAACAAGGGTGACATTAACAAGGCCTAACTCTAGTAGACAGTACATACCTACATACCTGCCTACAATATGCTGGATAGGACAATATACCATACAAACAAGGGTGACATTAACAAGGCCTAACTCTAGTAGACAGTACATACCTACATACCTGCCTACAATATGCTGGATAGGACTATATACCATACAAACAAGGGTGACATTAACAAGGCCTAACTCTAGTAGACAGTACATACCTACATACCTGCCTACAATATGCTGGATAGGACTATATACCATACAGACAAGGGTGACATTAACAAGGCCTAACTCTAGTAGACAGTACATACCTACATACCTGCCTACAATATGCTGGATAGGACTATATACCATACAAACAAGGGTGACATTAACAAGGCCTAACTCTAGTAGACAGTACATACCTACATACCTGCCTACAATATGCTGAAAAGGACTATATACCATACAAACAAGGGTGACATTAACAAGGTCTAACTCTAGTAGACAGTACATACCTACATACCTGCCTACAATATGCTGGATAAGTCTATATACCATACAAACAAGGGTGACATTAACAAGGTCTAACTCTAGTAGACAGTACATACCTACATACCTGCCTACACTTTGCTGGATAGGACTATATACCATACAAACAAGGGTGACATTAACAAGGTCTAACTCTAGTAGACAGTACATACCTACATACCTGCCTACACTATGCTGAATAGGACTATATACCATACAGACAAGGGTGACATTAACAAGGCCTAACTCTAGTAGACAGTACATACCTACATACCTGCCTACACTATGCTGAATAGGACTATATACCATACAAACAAGGGTGACATTAACAAGGTCTAACTCTAGTAGACAGTACATACCTACATACCTGCCTACAATATGCTGGATAGGACTATATACCATACAAACAAGGGTGACATTAACAAGGTCTAACTCTAGTAGACAGTACATACCTACATACCTGCCTACACTTTGCTGGATAGGACTATATACCATACAAACAAGGGTGACATTAACAAGGTCTAACTCTAGTAGACAGTACATACCTACATACCTGCCTACACTATGCTGAATAGGACTATATACCATACAGACAAGGGTGACATTAACAAGGCCTAACTCTAGTAGACAGTACATACCTACATACCTGCCTACACTATGCTGAATAGGACTATATACCATACAAACAAGGGTGACATTAACAAGGTCTAACTCTAGTAGACAGTACATACCTACATACCTGCCTACAATATGCTGGATAGGACTATATACCATACAAACAAGGGTGACATTAACAAGGTCTAACTCTAGTAGACAGTACATAGCTACATACCTGCCTACACTATGCTGAATAGGACTATATACCATACAGACAAGGGTGACATTAACAAGGCCTAACTCTAGTAGACAGTACATACCTACATACCTGCCTACACTATGCTGAATAGGACTATATACCATACAAACAAGGGTGACATTAACAAGGTCTAACTCTAGTAGACAGTACATACCTACATACTTGCCTACACTTTGCTGGATAAGTCTATATACCATACAAACAAGGGTGGCATTAGCAAGGCCTAACTCTAGTAGACAGTACATACCTACATACCTGCCTACAATATGCTGGATAGGACTATATACCATACAAACAAGGGTGGCATTAGCAAGGCCTAACTCTAGTAGACAGTACATACCTACATACTTGCCTACACTTTGCTGGATAAGTCTATATACCATACAAACAAGGGTGACATTAACAAGGCATAACTCTAGTAGACAGTACATACCTACATACCTGCCTACACTTTGCTGGATAAGTCTATATACCATACAAACAAGGGTGACATTAACAAGGCCTAACTCTAGTAGACAGTACATACCTACATACCTGCCTACAATATGCTGGATAGGACTATATATCATACAAACAAGGGTGACATTAACAAGGCCTAACTCTAGTAGACAGTACATACCTACATACTTGCCTACACTTTGCTGGATAAGTCTATATACCATACAAACAAGGGTGACATTAACAAGGCCTAACTCTAGTAGACAGTACATACCTACATACCTGCCTACAAGTTGCTGGATAAGTCTATATACCATACAAACAAGGGTGACATTAACAAGGCCTAACTCTAGTAGACAGTACATACCTACATACCTGCCTACACTTTGCTGGATAAGTCTATATACCATACAAACAAGGGTGACATTAACAAGGTCTAACTCTAGTAGACAGTACATACCTACATACCTGCCTACAATTTGCTGGATAGGACTATATACCATACAAACAAGGGTGACATTAACAAGGCATAACTCTAGTAGACAGTACATACCTACATACCTGCCTACAATATGATGGATAAGTCTATATACCATACACACAAGGGTGACATTAACAAGGCCTTACTCTAGTAGACAGTACATACCTACATACCTACAATATGCTGGATAAGTCTATATACCATACAAACAAGGGTGACATTAACAAGGCCTAACTCTAGTAGACAGTACATACCTACATACCTGCCTACAATATGCTGGATAGGACAATATACCATACAAACAAGGGTGACATTAACAAGGCCTAACTCTAGTAGACAGTACATACCTACATACCTGCCTACAAGTTGCTGGATAGGACTATATACCATACAAACAAGGGTGACATTAACAAGGTCTAACTCTAGTAGACAGTACATACCTACATACCTGCCTGCAATATGCTGGATAGGACTATATACCATACAAACAAGGGTGACATTAACAAGGCATAACTCTAGTAGACAGTACATACCTACATACCTGCCTACAATATGCTGGATAGGACTATATACCATACAAACAAGGGTGACATTAACAAGGCCTAACTCTAGTAGACAGTACATACCTACATACCTGCCTACACTTTGCTGGATAAGTCTATATACCATACAAACAAGGGTGGCATTAGCAAGGCCTAACTCTAGTAGACAGTACATACCTACATACCTGCCTACAATATGCTGGATAGGACTATATACCATACAAACAAGGGTGGCATTAGCAAGGCCTAACTCTAGTAGACAGTACATACCTACATACTTGCCTACACTTTGCTGGATAAGTCTATATACCATACAAACAAGGGTGACATTAACAAGGCATAACTCTAGTAGACAGTACATACCTACATACCTGCCTACACTTTGCTGGATAAGTCTATATACCATACAAACAAGGGTGACATTAACAAGGCCTAACTCTAGTAGACAGTACATACCTACATACCTGCCTACACTTTGCTGGATAAGTCTATATACCATACAAACAAGGGTGACATTAACAAGGCGTAACTCTAGTAGACAGTACATACCTACATACCTGCCTACAATATGCTGGATAGGACTATATACCATACAAACAAGGGTGGCATTAGCAAGGCGTAACTCTAGTAGACAGTACATACCTACATACCTGCCTACAATATGCTGGATAGGACTATATACCATACAAACAAGGGTGACATTAACAAGGCCTAACTCTAGTAGACAGTACATACCTACATACCTGCCTACAATTTGCTGGATAGGACTATATACCATACAAACAAGGGTGACATTAACAAGGCCTAACTCTAGTAGACAGTACATACCTACATACCTGCCTACACTTTGCTGGATAAGTCTATATACCATACAAACAAGGGTGACATTAACAAGGCCTAACTCTAGTAGACAGTACATACCTACATACCTGCCTACAATTTGCTGGATAGGACTATATACCATACAAACAAGGGTGACATTAACAAGGCGTAACTCTAGTAGACAGTACATACCTACATACCTGCCTACAATATGCTGGATAGGACTATATACCATACAAACAAGGGTGGCATTAGCAAGGCCTAACTCTAGTAGACAGTACATACCTACATACTTGCCTACACTTTGCTGGATAAGTCTATATACCATACAAACAAGGGTGACATTAACAAGGCCTAACTCTAGTAGACAGTTCATACCTACATACCTGCCTACAATTTGCTGGATAGGACTATATACCATACAAACAAGGGTGACATTAACAAGGTCTAACTCTAGTAGACAGTACATACCTACATACTTGCCTACACTTTGCTGGATAGGACTATATACCATACAAACAAGGGTGACATTAACAAGGTCTAACTCTAGTAGACAGTACATACCTACATACCTGCCTACAATTTGCTGGATAGGACAATATACCATACAAACAAGGGTGACATTAACAAGGTCTAACTCTAGTAGACAGTACATACCTACATACCTGCCTACAATATGCTGGATAGGTATATATACCATACAAACAAGGGTGACATTAACAAGGCCTAACTCTAGTAGACAGTACATACCTTTCCAGTGTTTTACCTCGATAGTATTCTGAATGAGATCACAGTCAAATCTTCGCCATAATTAACTTGAACTAGGATTTCACGACAAAAATATTAAATTTAAAATATGGGCCTTGACAGTTTGATGTTTGCGTAATTATAAGAACTCTGAATCTTTCATGACGTATGTAATGGACCCACGCATGCAAGTAAAACAAAATTCAAAGACCTTATGACCTGTGAACGATAGCTTGTTTGCCTGCCATCCAGATCGATGATCATCTTGTAAGCATAATGGCGTAATATCTTATATATGAACCGTGTTAAAATATTTTAAACGATTTCTCTCTAAACATTTCAGTTAAAATCGATATACGTGTCGTCTGCTCTATCATAAATAATTAAACAAAATGTGGAGATTTAAGCGAACAGGTTTAATGCCATTCTCAGCCGGTAAACCGACTGTTGAATGACTGTACCTTGGTCCGATTTTTCCCACTAAAGCAACGAGATAACAGCTTTTGTGGGACAAAATCATTGAAATGTCGTATATGCTGGATAATTTACATTCAGATAGACCTCTATAACATCAAGTTATTAGTTTCTTTTGTCGAACTAGCGGTCTCGTTTTGAGTAAAGTTTCTCTGCTCTCCTGCTTTGTAAGAATGAAACACAAACGAGAAAATATTGATTTAAATTAATCATTTTGCAGCACATCTTAACCAGTGTTTTGGTTGATATACAGTAAAGTTTGATCGTTGCATAAAAGAGAACTCGCTTTGTCATCGTTCAAAGCTTAATGAGTTTAATGGCTTCGTCGACCTTGTCCTCGTCTCATGGTAATCTTACTTTCGTGTGTTTTTTTGTCAAAGAATTAGATTGCCAGAAAGCATACAATTTGCTATGTATTCAGAGTCAAATTACCTGCTGCGATACGGACTTTTCGATTTTATCGATGTAAAATGTTTGATTTTTTTATTAATTCCAGACGTGACGGATTTTATCACATTCCGGTATTGCTAATCGCCGTATCTAGTCGGTCAAACGAAAAAGTCTAGTTATAAGTTGCGGCATATTAAGTTACTAAAGGCGTATTTACTTATATTATCACTTGAATCAACATTTGAATTAACTGGTCATTATGAATGCAGTTTTAACTCAGTGGGGTGGAAACAGAAACTAATCCAATTATTGAATTCCCCCTCGCGCCGTGTCAACATCCTACGTACCCTGTATAGTTCACGTTAATTGCTTTAGCAATGTGTGAGGCCGTTGCTTAGAGTTGCGTCCGTCCATGTTAAGTCTTAAAGTAGAGTCACTGTGGAAGTTTGTAATATAGAACTCATATGATAACTGAAGTCAATATTGTACAATAAAAAGTAAAGGTAATGGGATGTTAAAAGAATTGTAAAATATTAGGTCATGGAATTTTCTGAATTTGTATTAAGATTTTTTAAAACTCTTTCAATAGACTGTTATATATCACGTCTTAATCAATCTTTACAATGAACTGATACAATCATGATTTATGAGACGAATCAGAGTCAATAGGTTCAAATTAACAATTAAATTTGTATTTTAAATCATATCATTTGATTTTTGGAACCGTCTAACATGTTATAATTAAATTTACGAAGATATTGACTAAGCTTGTCACGATGTATGCTGCACTGACAATAACATGCTATAGTTATACGTACCTAGATATTGACTAAGCTGGTCACGATGTATGCTGCACTGACAATAGCATGTTATAGTTATACGTACCTACCTAGATATTGACTAAGCTGGTCACGATGTATGCTGCACTGACAATAACATGCTATAGTTATACGTACCTACCTAGATATTGACTAAGCTGGTCACGATGTATGCTGCACTGACAATAACATGCTATAGTTATACGTACCTAGATATTGACTAAGCTGGTCACGATGTATGCTGCACTGACAATAACATGCTATAGTTATACGTACCTAGATATTGACTAAGCTGGTCACGATGTATGCTGCACTGACAATAACATGCTATAGTTATACGTACCTAGATATTGACTAAGCTGGTCACGATGTATGCTGCACTGACAATAACATGCTATAGTTAAACGTACCTAGATATTGACTAAGCTTGTCACGATGTATGCTGCACTGACAATAACATGCTATAGTTATACGTACCTAGATATTGACTAAGCTGGTCACGATGTATGCTGCACTGACAATAACATGCTATAGTTATACGTACCTAGATATTGACTAAGCTGGTCACGATGTATGCTGCACTGACAATAACATGCTATAGTTATACGTACCTAGATATTGACTAAGCTGGTCACGATGTATGCTGCACTGACAATAACATGCTATAGTTAAACGTACCTAGATATTGACTAAGCTTGTCACGATGTATGCTGCACTGACAATAACATGCTATAGTTATACGTACCTAGATATTGACTAAGCTGGTCACGATGTATGCTGCACTGACAATAACATGCTATAGTTAAACGTACCTAGATATTGACTAAGCTTGTCACGATGTATGCTGCACTGACAATAACATGCTATAGTTATACGTACCTAGATATTGACTAAGCTGGTCACTATGTATGCTGCACTGACAATAACATGCTACATTTTGTATAGTTAAAAGTACCTAGATATTGACTAAGCTGGTCACGATTGATGCTGCTCAGACAATAGCATGTTATAGATACTGACTAAGCTGGTCACGATGTATGCTGCACTGACAATAACATGCTATAGTTATACGTACCTAGATATTGACTAAGCTTGTCACGATGTATGCTGCACTGACAATAACATGCTATAGTTATACGTACCTAGATATTGACTAAGCTGGTCACGATGTATGCTGCACTGACAATAACATGCTATAGTTATACGTACCTAGATATTGACTAAGCTGGTCACGATGTATGCTGCACTGACAATAACATGCTATAGTTATACGTACCTAGATATTGACTAAGCTTGTCACGATGTATGCTGCACTGACAATAACATGCTATAGTTATACGTACCTACCTAGATATTGACTAAGCTTGTCACGATGTATGCTGCACTGACAATAACATGCTATAGTTATACGTACCTAGATATTGACTAAGCTGGTCACGATGTATGCTGCACTGACAATAACATGCTATAGTTAAACGTACCTAGATATTGACTAAGCTGGTCACGATTGATGCTGCTCAGACAATAGCATGTTATAGATACTGACTAAGCTGGTCACGGTGTATGCTGCACTGACAATAACATGCTATAGTTATACGTACCTAGATATTGACTAAGCTTGTCACGATGTATGCTGCACTGACAATAACATGCTATAGTTATACGTACCTACCTAGATATTGACTAAGCTGGTCACGATGTATGCTGCACTGACAATAACATGATATAGTTATACGTACCTAGATATTGACTAAGCTGGTCACGATGTATGCTGCACTGACAATAGCATGTTATAGTTATACGTACCTACCTAGATATTGACTAAGCTTGTCACGATGTATGCTGCACTGACAATAACATGCTATAGTTATACGTACCTACCTAGATATTGACTAAGCTTGTCACGATGTATGCTGCACTGACAATAACATGCTATAGTTATACGTACCTAGATATTGACTAAGCTGGTCACGATGTATGCTGCACTGACAATAACATGCTATAGTTATACGTACCTAGATATTGACTAAGCTGGTCACGATGTATGCTGCACTGACAATAACATGCTATAGTTATACGTACCTAGATATTGACTAAGCTTGTCACGATGTATGCTGCACTGACAATAACATGCTATAGTTAAACGTACCTAGATATTGACTAAGCTGGTCACGATGTATGCTGAACTGACAATAACATGCTATAGTTAAACGTACCTAGATATTGACTAAGCTTGTCACGATGTATGCTGCACTGACAATAACATGCTATAGTTATACGTACCTAGATATTGACTAAGCTGGTCACGATGTATGCTGCACTGACAATAACATGCTATAGTTAAACGTACCTAGATATTGACTAAGCTGGTCACGATGGATGCTGCTCAGACAATAGGATGTTATAGATACTGACTAAGCTGGTCACGATTTATGCTGCACATACATTAGCATTTAATAGATATTGAATACGTTGGTCACGTTTTATGCTGCACTGACAATAGCATGTCAAATCTATCAACTCCATCTAATAGACTATAAGTCCACAATCAGCCAATACAGATATACTGACAATATACAAAACATACAGACAAGGCAATGGTCCAAATATAGAGCGAAAAAACAATACAATACGCATTCAATAATAATAATTATGAACATATTCCATTGTAGTTTCTTTATATTAACTTTAAGTATTTTACAGAGAGGAATTTGGACTTAAATTATTTCTTTATTTATGAAATCAGTATTTGTCATCGTAACGAATAATGTAAACATACACTGTCATTTATCTAAATGCATTGATGACAAAAAACGTTCAAAAACAATAAACCAATGTATACCTAATTGTTTCATGTATGTCAGTTGTGTTGTTATTTAGAGCAGACGAGATCTAGGTCCGCGATATTATACATCAATGTACCTTTGTCTTCAGGGAATACTGATATATACATCTACAATATTTACCTCCCTTGTTCTTAATCATCAGCCATTTTGATAAGCAAAACTGATAAGCACTTATATGAGTAATGCCCAAATATATGGGATAATTTAGAAAATACCAAGAGAATTTGCATGTGACAACCACTTTTTCTTCAATTTTCTGAGCCACCTGCCGCCACATGAGCGAATACGGCAGTAGATTATCCCACCCGAAGACGGCAGTAGATTTTTCCACCCGAATACGGCAGTAGATTTTCTACTCGAATTACTAGTAGTCTGTATACTTCCTATCCCGAAAATTCTATATTTGAATGATGTCACAGCAAATTTATAATCAGCCTTTGCAAATATATTGATCTATTTTAGTCTTACATGTCGTTCAAACATATAGAACAATTGGGTGAGAAACTTCGTTTAAAACTAATATTGACATAGTTTAATAGTCGTTACATATTTCAACAATGGACGATATTTGTCCCCACATACGGAGCACACATGTATAGTGTAGGTTACGTGATCTCTAGCACAGCTTTATGGACATTTCAAAAAGTATGTAATACTGTTGATCGTTGAACTGGAGATCAAATATGACCCAAAAGTGTTTTTTTCAAAACCAGATTTCAAATTCACTTAAAATTACAGTCGAAACATTCCTACCTTGTTTATGCCAAGAAAATCTACATACAATGTGTACATTTGTTTTACTTGAACGTTTCAAATCAAACTCCGAGGTAACCGTATGCTGTACAGGAAATGTTCGTACAACATATAAATCTTACATATATCTACAGATGCAAACGTATAAGCTCTGTTTGTTTTCGAGGAATTATTAGTGAAGTAAACAAAACGTTACGACGAAATGAAAAGTCGAGTCTCGTGTACAGCTAGCTTGACCAGTTACACATTCTTTATCATATATATAGTACAATTGATACTCTTCAAATTGACCCGTCCTGACGCAGACTGACTCTTGAGTCCCTGACTCCCTTTTCTTTCTAGAGACTCCCATTTTCCACTTACTATGCATCCCTAGGACGCCTAAAATAAACCTTTGTCAAGTATAAACTGCATATCTGGGACCCTGCAAATTTACTAAGGACCCCTAGCTGAAAATCCTAGGGAAAACCCTGAACTGTTATGGCAGCATTTGAGTTCTTTCATCTTGAACATGCTTTGAATTTTGCCAAAACATATCAGACACGAGGCTTCACTGCAATTTATCAACAAAAGATATAGTGAGTATTCAATAGTATGCTGCATTGCTGAAGTGTGTGAATTTATTGCACTGGTTTTGACAAAATGATTTCGTTCCGACTCTTTCTATGATTTTTACACAACCTGATTGAAATTCTGTACAACGAAAACATGTTTTGCAAAGAGAAGAGTCGCATTGGATGACCTTACCCACAGTATACCAATTAATTCAAATCAATATCAAACTATTGAAGACGTTTCCGATGACGCAAACAACGTTCATTCAAATGTGAACAGTGAAAATTTCGATTCACGCAACGTATTTTTCTCATTGCTTCAATGTTCGATTTATAGTCTATAATATATTCATGAAGATGAAAGTGTCATTCACTATTAGAGTTTGTTATCGTCATTCGCATGTTTATGTGTGAATGATCGGGAAAATTAAAAAGCAAAATATGTGAATTGTGTACACTGAGCCACGGAACTAATATCCGTGACTGAATGAGCTAAATACCTCTCTATCTGGAACAGCGAGTGCACACTAGTTCGTGTGTGGAAACTGATGGCTCCCCAGTACACAGGCAGTGAGCACACTTGTAACAAACTAGTTCGTGTGTGGAAACTGATGGCTCCCGAGTACACAGGCAGTGAGCACACTTGTAACAAACTAGTTCGTGTGTGGAAACTGATGGCTCCCGAGTACACAGGCAGTGAGCACACTTGTAACAAACTAGTTCGTGTGTGGAAACTGATGGCTCCCGAGTACACAGGCAGTGAGCACACTTGTAACAAACTAGTTCGTGTGTGGAAACTGATGGCTCCCGAGTACACAGGCAGTGAGCACACTTGTAACAAACTAGTTCGTGTGTGGAAACTGATGGCTCCCGAGTACACAGGCAGTGAGCACACTTGTAACAAACTAGTTCGTGTGTGGAAACTGATGGCTCCCGAGTACACAGGCAGTGAGCACACTTGTAACAAACTAGTTCGTGTGTGGAAACTGATGGCTCCCGAGTACACAGGCAGTGAGCACACTTGTAACAAACTAGTTCGTGTGTGGAAACTGATGGCTCCCGAGTACACAGGCAGTGAGCACACTTGTAACAAACTAGTTCGTGTGTGGAAACTGATGGCTCCCGAGTACACAGGCAGTGAGCACAGTGGTATTAATCGTTGTACAGCAAAACTTCACTTAAATACCACCTCGATCTTAAGACCACTTCAATATTAAGACCACACTTTTCATGTCCATTTTGATGGTTCCGTTCTTTATTCAACCTCAATATTAAGACCACCTCAATATTAGGACCAGTTGTCAAGGGTCCCAAGGGTGGTCTTATTATTGAGGTTTTACTGTATATTATACATGTATATATATATGTGTATATAAACTATATATACATATTTTGACTGATGTTACGATATTTTGTACAAGTGGTCACACGGATCGCGTAGATGTAATGATTATGAAAATGATGTTTCTGGCAGTAATTTTCGAATAGATTCGTTTAAGTACAAAAATGCGTTATAAGTTATACCCGTCACATTCTGTTAGAATTTATACATGACTTCGAACTGGATTATAAGTAGCGTCCCCTGCATACAAATACGCCATTTGCTTTCGGTTGGAAATCGTCTAATATCCCATACACGCTCATGCATATCGAGGGCTCAACGCAACACTGTCGTAACTCCTATATAAATACATAGACGTTACGACAGTGTTGCGTTGAGCCCTCGATATACCGTAGATATGTACATGTATACCGTATCTAACTGAATTGCTTTTTTAGTTAATAATTATTATTAATTCGAAAAATTAAAAAAATTAAAATAATTGATTTTATTAAAATTGACGGAATAACTAAATCATTTAACAGTGCCATTCTGTAATTTTCCCTTTGATAATTTCTCATATTTTGCTTTTTTTTCAGTGACTTATCTAACAATCAGATTTCATCAATAACAGCCAGTGACTTCCAACACTTCACCAACCTTGTAGATTTGTAAGTATTGTTTTACATTACTTTGCAATTAATTATTCTGTTTCTCGTTTTATTAATTAATGAAATCTATATGAATTCTCAAGAGATTTTTGTTTTATTATTTTTTATTTTCAAATTATCAAGTTTTAAACATGGAATTATAACTATAACTAAACGCCATTAAAAAAGGCAACTATATCAATTTGGCCTTCATTTTGTTCCAAGTGTCAAAAGCATTTTAATACAAATGTCTTAATGAGAAAATCATTCTTCAAAAATAAATTAAACTCTGGCCCTATTATTTATATATAATTATTTAAGTTTAGGAAATTATTTTTGAGAATTAAAATATATTATTTCTTTATAATGTCACCATGCTGATGTGGACAATAATTAGTTGTATTATTAATGGTGTGGAGTACATTGTATATACATGTCTAGAAGTCCTGTGCCTTTATCTGTGTGTTATAGAAAATGTTTACCAATCCAGAAAATAATTTACGTCTACTCATTAACAATGCATCAGTAATTGCAAGAGTCATTGTGGTCTAGAGATAGAATGCCTTTCTCCTGATCCAGTCATTCTTTGCATAAAGGTCCCACAAACCACCACTACAACCCCCCCCCCCCCCAACACGAAAATCTGACATTAAAATAAAATCCACTATGTATGATATGATGAAGTGGATTTTTTTTTTAATGTCAGATTTTCGTTTTGGGAGGGGGGGTTGTAGTGGGGATTTGTGGGACCTTTATGCGAAGAATGCCTGTGATCCAGAAGCATTGTGTTCCAATCCTGTCACTGTGGAGATTGTTCTGAATCTGAAGTCTTCAGGTGGCGTGATTGGGGCACAAATATTGATTAGAAACACAGTCATCAAAAGTGATCGACACAATTTATTATAATGTGTAAATAAACTACTTTTTAATTGAACAAAAAGTGGTTTTGGTTTTGCGTTTGATTTGGCTTATATATTTTCCATTTGTTTGGCTTTTTGATGAATTTTAATTAAACATACAACTGTTATTTTTATTTTCAGAAATTTATCAAACAATCAAATCTCTTCTCTACCTACTGATACTTTTAACAATTTGACGAACCTCCAGTATTTGTAAGTATGATGTTTATGTTACCATGTAGGGTTTTGGTTGTGTTTTGTATACATACCTATTTCCCTGGTTTGGTGTGTTGATGTCTATGTAACATATAGCAGGGCTCTAAAATCCACCAGCCCGACATCCCAGACTACTCTAATGCTGAATCGGGCTACCAACAGTTAAGTTGAAGTTAGTCCCGGACAAGTCTGTTTTTAAAGCTAACCAACATCAGCAATTGTTCAGTTGTAAGTCAAACCTCAGAATCCCACAAACACATACATGTGATTATTCATTTTAGATTGTGGAGCTCTCATTTTGTATGTTTATTTGTTACTAAATTGACCGATATTCTCGGACAGCTCGCTTCCTACATCGGACAAGTCAAATTTTACATTTCCATTAGTCTGGGACAAGTGTCTTTGAAACAAATTTCTGGAGTCCTGTATAGGTGTAACTGCTAAATGACTGGGTGAAAAATATGATTTTCCAGTATTGGTCCACCAGAGAATGGAGTTGATATATCTGCTGGCCCCTATCTGCTGGTCCCTTGTTCATAAGGGATCACTTTATCTGGATCAACTTGATCCATAAAAATATTTGCCATTTCCATGAAGCATTTGAACACTATTTCCAGTTCTTCTCATAAACATACACAAACCCACCTAAGAATCTTCTAATTAACATCATAAAACATACTAAACTTTAACATGATGCTGAGAAATTAATTTAATATAACTGATCAAGATCAAATCCAGATTAATTTTCCAAAATCGGTCATAACTTATTAATGAGCATAACATTTGAATTTAATGTCTCAAACATTTTGCAGGATGTTCATATCTGTCACAGTATGTAAGAAGATTTTGCTTTGAATAACAATTTTAACAATGTTTGAAAGATATTATAGCTTGATCCTGAAAACTGATTCTTTGTGAACATGGGGCCTCATGTATAAATATTTTCATTGATAAGAATTTCCACAACCTGTTAGATAGTCTTTCTTGACTTGGTATTGTTGAATATGTATAGAAAAGGTTTTAATGGCTATAGGTATTAGAATTTAGTACGAAATATATCAGTGTGTTTGATACGTAGAGTTCATACTTATAGTATACTTGATATGTTTGTTGTCAATTTATTGGGTGTCTCCATTTTGACCTCCTGCTTGGATACCTGACTGATGTGGAAATATTGAAACAAGGAAATAAAAAACTCAGGCGTGAACAAAAATGTTATTAACTTTTAATGTATACGTGTTATAATATATTCATGTAAGAAACAAATCATCGTTCATATGTATTCCATGGACACAATTTAATACCCTAGTTACGAGTTATTTGACGAGAAGTTTACTTTACATGTGCATACATTGTATTAGTAATATAGGTGTATATGCACACTGCTTGTGCAGAAGGCTTTATCTCTCGGCCTAGAATTTCATAATTTTACTGAAGAAAAAGAACTTTTTGTTTTTGAAAATCATACAGTCACTAGAATTTGTGCCAAAACTAGTATTATATTCCGGTAGTAGAACAATTTACATCTGTAAATAATGTCCAAATTCTTTCATTAATTTTTTGTGATAATTTTTATTTTTATACAGTTAATATGTTTAACTATTATCTAAATGGATTTCTCAAGTCAATTTTTAATTGTGCATTTAAGTGCCCATTTTCAAATTCATATTTAATTAGCGTTCTATATACAGGCTATATTTATTGTAGTTAGTAATAAGTACAGTATGTAATGATGTGACGAGAATGAATAATTAAATAAATATGCCCGCATAATAGCTGTCATATTGTGTGTTAATCATTGGTTCAATATTGCACATACAGTCAGGTTTCGGGTTTCGGAACAAACTTGATCTACAACTGTGGTGATTGTTTATGTAGAAGATAGATTTCACTGCATTAAATAACATGATTTTATGAATGGGAAACATTGCAACCAGGAAATATGATATTCTTGGTGCCTTCTTAGAGTTGATTTACCACAGTGTGAGTGAATTTTTTTTGTTCAATTTTACTGTAGAATTTCGGTTGTTTCCCCCAAAAAAGTGTCATTTTTTTCCTCAAAAATCATTACCATTCTGAAAAGAGCACTTTGAGATGAAAGCGAGAAAAGTAACAATACATTCTGCAAAAGCAGAAAATTAAAACTTTTCCCAAATTTGGGACTTTTATCGCGCATATTTTCCCAATTGAAAGGCACTGGCAGTAAAATTATTTTCAAAAAAAATCACTGAACCCTTATGTCAAATCTTCACAGAATGTCTGTTGATTGTTGAAATTAGAGGTTATATTAACGGAGATTATCATTCTATAATTAAGTGTTAAAATGTGTATTAGAACCTTTGGTTTGAAATCTAGGGTGACAGGCTGGGTTGATGATGTTTAATGCAGTGTAAATCTCTCTTCCTCTAGTGTGTGTATTTCCATTACCCCACCTCCTTTGTACATGATGTTTATATGACTTGTCATTGTAGGAGCTTGGCGGGGAATAATTTATCTACTGTAGATGAGGATATTTTTACAGATAGCAATTTAGTATTTTTGTAAGTATTGGTAAGACGGTGTTGAAATAAGGAATTGTCATAACCGAGTGAACACAATTTTTTCTTTTAATTTTTATTTTATTCAGAAAAGTAGTTGTTGTAATATTGAGGCTTGTTTTATTAATGTTTGCATTCACTCGACACATGTAGTGGCCGGTTGGTGTATAATTGCTCAATTTATTTATGGCCGACAGAATGTTTTTAGATATTGGGCCCCAGTCCCTGAAGCAACAAGTGTATATGTTTCCCTATTTACAAAGAAAATTCCCCTTAAGTAAACTTATTAAAAATTTTAGCCATATAAATACCCCAATTTGGTGATTCATGATGCAAATTTCCCCTATCAAAAGGAACCCCATACTTCCCTGAAACTGAAAAAAATGGCTGATTTATTAGGTGTAATCTATAGGAAAGAGTTGTTCTCTCAAAGTGTTTCCATCTTCAGTATGTAAAAACACTGTAATATTCAGAAACCCTTAAACCGACGTACATTTAGAATAATGTCGTAATATTCAGAAACCTTTAAACCGACGTACATTTAGAATAATGTCGTAATATTCAGAAACCTTTAAACAGACGTACATTTAGAATAATGCTGTAATATTCAGAAACCCTTAAACAGACGTACATTTAGAATAATGTCGTAATATTCAGAAACCCTTAAACAGACGTACATTTAGAATAATGTCGTAATATTCAGAAACCCTTAAACAGACGTACATTTAGAATAATGTCGTAATATTCAGAAACCCTTAAACAGACGTACATTTAGAATAATGCTGTAATATTCAGAAACCCTTAAACAGACGTACATTTAGAATAATGTCGTAATATTCAGAAACCCTTAAACAGACGTACATTTAGAATAATGTCGTAATATTCAGAAACCCTTAAACAGACGTACATTTAGAATAATGTTGTAATATTCAGAAACCTTTAAACAGACGTACATTTAGAATAATATCGTAATATTCAGAAACCCTTAAACAGACGTACATTTAGAATAATGTCGTAATATTCAGAAACCTTTAAACAGACGTACATTTAGAATAATGTCGTAATATTCAGAAACCCTTAAACAGACGTACATTTAGAATAATGTCGTAATATTCAGAAACCCTTAAACAGACGTACATTTAGAATAATGTCGTAATATTCAGAAACCTTTAAACAGACGTACATTTAGAATAATGTCGTAATATTCAGAAACCTTTAAACAGACGTACATTTAGAATAATGTCGTAATATTCAGAAACCCTTAAACAGACGTACATTTAGAATAATGTCGTAATATTCAGAAACCTTTAAACAGACGTACATTTAGAATAATGCTGTAATATTCAGAAACCTTTAAACAGACGTACATTTAGAATAATGTCGTAATATTCAGAAACCTTTAAACAGACGTACATTTAGAATAATGTCGTAATATTCAGAAACCTTTAAACAGACGTACATTTAGAATAATGCTGTAATATTCAGAAACCTTTAAACAGACGTACATTTAGAATAATGTCGTAATATTCAGAAACCCTTAAACAGACGTACATTTAGAATAATGTCGTAATATTCAGAAACCTTTAAACAGACGTACATTTAGAATAATGTCGTAATATTCAGAAACCCTTAAACAGACGTACATTTAGAATAATGTCGTAATATTCAGAAACCCTTAAACAGACGTACATTTAGAATAATGTCGTAATATTCAGAAACCCTTAAACAGACGTACATTTAGAATAATGTCGTAATATTCAGAAACCTTTAAACAGACGTACATTTAGAATAATGTCGTAATATTCAGAAACCCTTAAACAGACGTACATTTAGAATAATGTCGTAATATTCAGAAACCCTTAAACAGACGTACATTTAGAATAATGTCGTAATATTCAGAAACCTTTAAACAGACGTACATTTAGAATAATGTCGTAATATTCAGAAACCCTTAAACAGACGTACATTTAGAATAATGTCGTAATATTCAGAAACCTTTAAACAGACGTACATTTAGAATAATGTCGTAATATTCAGAAACCTTTAAACAGATGTACATTTAGAATAATGTCGTAATATTCAGAAACCTTTAAACAGACGTACATTTAGAATAATGTCGTAATATTCAGAAACCTTTAAACAGACGTACATTTAGAATAATGTTGTACATAGTTACATGGTGATAATCAGTTATATTCTCATGCACTCTGCACACCACACACTTGGTTTTATTACAATTAAAAGATTATAAATATAATGAACAGGTTAATTGTAAGAAAATGTTATAGGATTGTGATTCAGGATTTGCACATTATGTCTTATGACATAACACTAAAAAAATATTTTTATCTATAAAAAAATTTGAAATTTCTGACCCCTGTCTGAAGCGGGTCTACATGTTTGTCTGATTGGAATGCAATGACATTTAATTCCTATCTGATGATTGGTAGATAACAGAATGACTTTAGTTGTACAAACTTGGCATAATTATCGGTTATTTTTTTCAAATATCTCGTTATTGCTGTGGTTTATGATTTGTTTAATATGTTAACCAGAGCTTGTAATATACATCCTCGGTACCCAGGCTATTCACAACATATATGACACCCTGGGCAAATTGGCTAGCAAAACTTTGTAATGCATGAATATTCATTAATATTTCTCGACCAATGAAATGGATGATAATTAAAAAAAAAGGAATCTCCTTTGTGAAGAGCTTTTGATGTCCTGTCTAACACGATTTAAAAGCCTTGATCTCATTGGATCGCTCAGAACCCCAATTTCGTCCGTAACTCCTTGCTAATTTCCATATCGCATGAGGTGTGTGTCATGCGGCCAATCAAGCGGCCGTATTTTACCTCATTAATTATTCATGAGTAGGATATTTTTACAGTCAGTTTGCCCAGGGTATCATATATATTATGAATAGCCTGGGTACCGAGGATGGTAATATAGAGATATAACATAGTTGAATGTCTGCGAGATACACGTAACTCCTGCATACTTAGTTGGCTTATAAAATCACTGAAATAATTGGCACTATTAAAGATTGAGTTGTTTAAAATGGTTAAACCTTCAAAAAGAAGCCTTTGAAGGGAGCGGCCACTGCTCAGAACTGTCAGCGAGCCTTTGTAATTTTTTATGACGAAAAATGTTTTTGATAAATTATTTTATTTGTAAATTACGAATATGCTAGGTTACGGTTGGCTTCTTGTTGAAGGTTCAAACCAACATGATACATGTTTGACTGTAACTTTTGTCAGAAATATAAAAATCTTTGATTAACCTTTGTGTATTAGAACGTCCATTAATTGTAAGGCGTGTTCAGAATGGACTCACATGACACAAGTACATGTTACGCTTACAGTTTATTCGGCAGAATTTATAAATTTATTGTTTGATTTTTTTACGGCAAAATTATTTTGTTGTTATTACTGTCTATGCAATTTGTAAACTGCTGAAATAAATCAAGAGATTAATTCATTAGTTGTTTTCAGCTTGTATATGGAAAACTAAGATATTACTGAACAATGGAGATTATTTCATGAATATCGTATCCATTTTCGTCAGGTAGACATATTATGGTCATTTATCAAAAACTAGTATTAATGACATATTTTTACTGAGTTTTATCAAATTATTGATCATTAATATTATTTTGGTGTCTTTGAACTAGTTGTGAGGTTTACTTGACACAATTAGTGATGAATTAATTTCAATAATATTAAAGAGATACAACTTTGTTGTGTAAAGTATCCAACATTTTTGTAAGCCAAAGTTTTGAGAACTGTCAACTTGGGTTACGAATTGATACGACTACAAAATTGTCATATTTGTTTAGCCTGGTTTCTTCAGATTTATTGGACAACCATTTGACATTATAATTGAAAAGTTTAAGACCTTGAAATGTGTACAAAAATCGTTTGAACAAGCCATCATTATACCCATTACATATTTGGGAAATTTCTGAACACTACTATGTTTACTTTGTTGAAATTTATCACAATGTGAAAGTAAAGGTAATAAACAAGATCAGCTTTTTTTCAGCTGTTTTTATAACCATTATTCTGCTATATTCCAAATGCCAAAAAGTGTATATTTTTCCCAGTTTGAATGTAAAAATCCCCAAAACACATAAAGTTTGTAACAGTAAAACCTCATTAATAAGACCACCCTTGAGACCAAGTTCCTTGAATACTCATCTCTTTATTGAGTTGGTCCTAACATTGAGGTTGAATAAAGAGCAAAAATAGTGATAATGCACTTGAAAATTATATTCTAAATTTTGAGGTGATCCTATTATTGAGGTGGTCTTTAAGTGACGTTTTTACTGTACTCCAAATTTAAATATATTTGATCAGGTAATATAAACATGCCTTGATAGTTGATAAAATGGCACCACATACAATCAATATAAACATGCCTTGATAGTTGATAAAATGTCACCACATACAATCAATATAAACATGCCTTGATAGTTGATAAAATGTCACCACATACAATCAATATAAACATGCCTTGATAGTTGATAAAATGGCACCACATACAATCAATATAAACATGCCTTGATAGTTGATAAAATGTCACCACATACAATCAATATAAACATGCCTTGACAGTTGATAAAATGGCACCACATACAATCAATATAAACATGCCTTGATAGTTGATAAAATGTCACCACATACAATCAATATAAACATGCCTTGACAGTTGATAAAATGGCACCACATACAATCAATATAAACATGCCTTGACAGTTGATAAAATGGCACCACATACAATCAATATAAACATGCCTTGATAGTTGATAAAATGGCACCACATACAATCAATATAAACATGCCTTGACAGTTGATAAAATGGCACCACATACAATCAATATATTGAGTCATAATTCTGGTGAAAATCTTTTTCTCTGTATTGTGTTTTCTTTATTTAATTGGACATAAAGAAAATTAAGTGGCATAGTTCTACAGTCAACATGTATCATATGCAATCATGAACACTGCTGTTTGTATTTGTGTCATTAAGTTCTGTGTTGTTTCTCACGTTGTCATATTATACATGTTTTATTACAGGGACTTGTCATCTATGCCTTTGTTGACTTTGCCTAAGAAACCCACAAGTACAAATCTGATTGTTTTGTATGTTAATTAGTTATTTAATTAATTCAATTACTGGTATTCTGCCACTTATTTTTTCTAATCGTTTCTTTACGGTAACCTTCTATAATATATTTCTCTGTTTTTCCCATTTCGGCTCATATAGTATATTGCAGTGCCGTTCTCTACAAATCTTCAATCTATCACATTATGTACTTCTCTATTCTACTTTGTATTGCAAGTTAAGTAACTCTGACTTTATATTTGAAGACTTAGACAGCAGCTGATGTATCCTGCTAATAATGTTTTTATAAAGAATGTCTTCTTAGTATTTATCTTCATCTTCACTACACAATTATCATATGAGCGCCGCTGTACGATTTCCAACCTCTTCTTTAAGTGAGAAAACATCACATGTGACGTCACCATGTACTGACAGTAAGCAATATTAATTATTGCCAAATGGAGTAAATATTGTTTCATGCTTGCAAATAGTAACATCACATATTGCGTTTTCTTGAAAGGACGTCACTTACAAGAGGTTGTAAATCCCATAGCGGCGCTCATATCTTTTTAATATTACATTTTTCTCTTATTTTGCATGTGCGCACAAATTAATCTCCCAGTTTTGTTCAAGTTAGTGCAAAACTATTGTAATTTCTTACTTACCCGACTTAGTCCCAAAAGTTTTATGTCAATCACTCAAGGTGAATAGTTTTGCTAGTGTTCAGCAGTAAATGTTGTGGTTAGATTCAATTATAATGCTGTTCCAATTTCCTTACTGTTATTTTCATGTTATTTGATGTAACGAAACAGTGTACTTTTATATTAATATTAATGAAACATTTTAGAATTGTTTGATATTGTATGAATATTTAATTAAAATTCGAAAGTTTATAAGCAAATTTTGTCATATACATGTAGTTATTGTAACAGTAAGTATGGTTTATTTCTCATGGTAAAACGTACATCTAATGTTTTTTTATCATTGTGGTAAATGGTTGTTCACGTATATCACCATGTTGGTCAAGGTTGATACCAAAAGGAAAGTTGCACAAATACTTGTTATCAAACTGCATTTTGATGTATTTTTCTTTAAACTTCGGAAAAGAATATAGAAAACGATGCTAGAACAATTCACTTCCATTTTTGTTAAAACATCTTATTTAAGTAAGAATATTGTTAGATAACCATCAATATTGATGTTGTTGTTTTTCAGGAATATAAGTAACTGTAACTTAGAAAGTTTGGACAAGAAAATCTTCGAAAAACTCGACGTATTGCAAGAAGTGTAAGTAGAAATAGCAGATCAATATTTTTAGTCTGAACTTGAAAATATATATTGTTGTGCAGATTCTCATCATAAAAAATGCTTTTTGAGCAATCAACATTATGTACTGTTTGGTCTTAGGCTCAAGTCTTTTAAAGTTTGTTTTAGTTGGGTCTGGTTCCTGCCGTCTGTCAACATTTACTTTGTGATGATGATAGAGGCCACATGTTTTGCCTAATCATCATGAAACTTTTTCAGAATGTTTGTCTTGATAAGAAATTTCAGAACTGGGTCACTTGGAATCAAAAACTAGGTCACTAGGTCACTAAGTCAAGTAATAGTAAAAGCTTGTGAACACTCTAGAAGCCACATTTTCCATCAAATCATCTTGAAAATTGGTCAGTATATATTCTTTGTATCTCTTTTTTTATTTTCAGTGATGCCTCCCACAACGGTATATCAGCATTGGATCGTAATCTGTTCAAAAAATCAGCATTAAAAAAAATGTAAGGATCAGCCTTATACCATGCTCGGTACCCAGGCTATACATAACATAATATGATACCCTGTGCAAACTGACTAAAACTGTTGTACTCATGAATAGTTAATGATGTGAAATCAAGCCGCTTGATTGGCCGCATGAGACACACCTCATGCAATGCGGAAGTTGCTGAGCAATTTCTGATGAAATAAGTTCACGGCTTTCAAATTGCATTTTTTTCAAATGGTTTTGTCAAATTGGCTGATAGCTCTTCACAAAGGAGATTCCTTCTTTTTTGTTATCGTCCATTTCATTGGACGAGAAATGCTAATGAATATTCATGCATTATGAAGTTTCGCTAGCCCAGGGTATCATGTATGTTATAAAATAGCCTGGGTACCGAGGATGGTCTTATACATACTTTTCCATACTTCATTTTAGTTGCCACTTAATCATTGACTTTACATATAATACTTGTTTTTATCACATACCCGTGCATGCTTCTACTATGCAATAAATATCATATTGCTCAGTGTGCATATAATATTAAATTTGTGTTCAGTAAATTCAGTACTAGACAACACGAATTCAATATCCTCTATTTGTTTACTGTTTGCACTTTGAGTTATGCATATAATTTCAAACAGCCTCCAAAAATTGTTTGAGAATGCTACCTTAACCTGGTCCCAATCTTGTGATTTTACCAGTAATTATGATGGATTTTGTATAGAGGTGGCGGTGTTGCATGATGCAGCTATCTTATAGATTTGTGTGTGATGTGTTTTATTCTATGTTTTTCCATATGTTTGATTCTTGTTATTGGGTTAAACAGGGGTATTGGAATGATATCATGAAACTTAGTAGAAATATTAGTTAGTATATCGACTTCTTTAAGAAAGTTATGTCCATTTGACTCGTATACATTGTAAATGATTTTTATGAGTTTTGGTCTTTATCTGTTTTTTAACTCTAAATAAATTTAGCCTACATGGCCACTTGCGCACCAATCAATTTTGCCCCACTGGTCTTTTTGGGGGTCTAATTCTAAGTATTATTTCTTTATCCCCACAGTGGGAAGTGTCTAATTTCCCACTTCCAGGATCTAGTAAAAATCTGACCCAAGTCTATTTTCTGGGACCTGGAATCATTTGGCGGGTCCAATTCCCAGTTGTCAGAAATTGTCTTCTGTCTCAACTCAAGTGTATCCCCCCCCTGGGGGAAACATTGATGTGAATGCATTATTTTGTTAAGGGGGTCAGAGTGTTTTAGGGGTAGATGTTGTGCTTCTGATTCTATGGTTGTTGGTTTGAATCCCTCTTGAGTGAGATTCTTTCACTGTCTTCACAATCTCTCAATGAGACAGGAGTACTGGTTAGAGATCCTGCAATCCTGGAATCAGTCATAGAAATCCTGGAATCAGTCATAGAAATCCTGGAATCAGTCATAGAAATCCTGGAATCAGTCATAGAAATCCTGGAATCAGTCATAGAAATCCTGGAATCAGTCATAGAAATCCTGGAATCAGTCATAGAAATCCTGGAATCAGTCATAGAAATCCTGGAATCAGTCATAGAAATCCTGGAATCAGTCATAGAAATCCTGGAATCAGTCATAGAAATCCTGGAATCAGTCATTAAGTGAAGGATTAATGTCAATTGTAATATTGTAATAACTTGTTTCATAGTCAATGGAAAGTAAGTAGGTTTAAACAAAACTACTGGGTCTGTTAAAGCAGACAACTTTATATGCCATCGAAGCTGTTATGCTGCATTTTGTTCACCTTATATTAATCAAACTCAGGGTTTACATAGGTCTTCAAAAGTCACAAACAAACTAAAAATAACAAACAAACAAACAATGATGAAAAATTGAGAAATATCCACTGAGCTATTTTCGGTTTTATGCCCTCTGTTAGAGCAATTCTCACACAGTGTAATTGTATCAGTGCTGCAGTGATAGTCATCTGGGGGGGTGGGGGGGGGATAAACTTGAAAAATACACTGGATCGCTTCTTCTCTATACCAAAACAAATCATCATTTTTAGTCCTTGAAAATGGGGGAAAAGTGCTTTAAAAGTCCTTGAAAAGTGCTTGAATTTTTTTCGGAAGTTCTGTATGGAACTTGTCATTCTGAGACAATATTAACATACAGCAAATAATATATAATTGCTCACTGAAAGTGTCACTTTATTAGTCAACTATGACATATTTTGCTATTATGCATCAATAATTTTATTAAACATTATAGATCACTTTACTGACAAATATGTGCGCTGTATGTATCGGATAATTGTAAAAATTCTATTCATGATCTTGGCAACTTTTCAAACTTTAGTTCTAAAAGAATTGTTGCAATAATCGCCCGGCCTCATTAATTTGTCCTATATCAAAACTTAGTACCAGAAACACCCTGATAATCAGTTGACGTTTGTCAAGTTGCCTTTTATACTCTGTGGAAGTTTTGGGCCTCGTCCAGTTGATTTGTTTAACATGTGATATGCAATCATTTTTCCTTTTTTAGAAGTCTTTATACAGTTTAGCTGCTGTGTAACTTATCTGAATGATATATATCAAACCTGTAGTTATGTGTAGAATTGAGCATTTATACTTGTTACTTAATACTGGAACCTGTAATGTTAACATTCTGAAGGTCATTCAGTCTCATGTTTAAATTTTACGTACCACACTAACAGTTTTGCCTTACTCTAACTCTTGGCATTTAAAATTTGATCTCCAATCGAAGTCGAGGTGTCAAAATTGGCATAAATTTTACCCGAAATTTATTATCTTAACCATTTTGATAACGCATAGTATACTCTAGCCTCGCATACGTGTCTCTGTAATGAGAAATTTGGTTTCCGGCTAAAAACTTTAGTTTCGTTGATCATATTGACATCAAACTTAGTGTATAGTAAGAACATGTGGAGAGCTCACTTGGGATTGCTTTTGGGTTCGGTCCATCCAAGGTCAATTAAAATTTAAAAATCAGTTTCCACGAAGTAATGTTGTATGTTCAATATTTGCAAAATTCTGTTTGTTTATTTATGTCACTTTTGTTTTTATTTTTTTCTACACATTCCCTTCAAATACGTTGTATTTTACAATCATTATTTGGCTAAACATTTTTAAGGGGACTTTGATGCCTTTCATCAACTTTCTCTTGTTACTGTATGCAAAGAAGCTGATTTTTAAAAAATAACATATAATGTAGATTTGTATTTATTTTACAGATATAAACAAAATGTTAAAAGAAATTACAGAAATTATTAAACATTTTTTTAAAATGATAAAAATTGAACAAAAGCATGTTTTTATAACTTTCAGAAAACTTGTTAATGAAATCTGCAATTTATGACGATTCTTGTAATCAAGTGATTTTTGCAATATTCTTACCGAATTATGTAATATTCCAGTGACTTATCATGGAATCAAATCTCGAAAGTAGATTTTCGAGCAAATGAGTTTATTCTGACAGTGTAAGTAACTCAGCATAATAAACAAATCTGGTACTTTCCCATCTACCACTTCTCTACGCTATTTCTCTGTATTTATATAATAATATGTTTAACAAATATAACTTTTACAATGTAATAATCTGACTCCTGTATGGAGATAATTTCTTTTGATACAACTAAGTCTTATATGCTGATCCTCCATTTAACCCAACTTCTACTGGATTATTACTATAAAATTCAATTATATATTTATTATTATTATTTTACTCTTTGTTTTGTACTGTGCCCAGTAAGTGCAAAGTTATCTCAAAAAGTATATGAGCCAGAGTCAAAAACAATTACAGGAATGTTCACCTGCATGTGTAGTTGTGCGCCTGAGGCTTCATGTTTGGCTGTGCCAAGTTAAAATGCAATTGGTAATTTTGATACCCATTCACAAACTATGAGCAGAATTATAGCATTTGCTTTTGTGACAAAGGCTGCAAGTGGGGTGTATCTATGTCCTATGGACACATTTCTGGTTTACACTTATTTAATTTGTGCTAAGTTTTTATGACCATGTAAAAAATGCAGAAATAAACTTATTCATCATTCGGATTACTTTTTTATTTTGGACTAAAAAAAACATTATTTAGTTTGCAAGTTTGAAACTGTGCTCAATACCTATTCTGTTGTTTCACTTTTCACTGCTTATATGTATATTTTTTATTTTTTTTATTTTTTACTTTTTTTTTGCAATGAATATTTGTTTATGCAAATAAACCTTTGACTTGACCTGACTATATAATTTTAATAACCTCGTTACCGACTGTAAACTTGTATAATTATAATTTCCTACTCCACGGAATGCAAACATTATAATGTATGACGGGATAAAATCACAGGAGATTGTCACAAGTTCTATATATACTTATATAATATGTGTACTATAGAAGGGATAAAGGGAGAGAACTTTAGATGAAGAGAGAGATATCGTGACAATATGTGTACTATAGAAGGGATAAAGGGAGAGAACTTTAGATGAAGAGAGAGATATTGTGACAATATGTGTACTATAGAAGGGATAAAGGGAGAGAACTTTAGATGAAGAGAGAGATATTGTGACAATATGTGTACTATAGAAGGGATAAAGGGAGAGAACTCTAGATGAAGAGAGAGATATCGTGACAATCTCCAGTGGATAAAATAATGTTGTCTGCAAAATTGACAATTGTGATAACATTCAACTTCAGTTTAACTTTCTGGTGAGGGTGTTTACGCAAGATAATTACAAGTGCTTCAGTTACAACTAATATACTGAATACCTTTCTGTTACGTTCATGGCTTTGTTATGGTTTTCTATAGCCATGACTTTAATCTATGAACATTGGTATGTAGCCATGACTGTAATCTATGAACATTGCTATGTAGCCACGACTATAATCTATGAACATTGGTATGTAGCCATGACTATAATCTATGAACATTGGTATGTAGCCATGACTATAATCTATGAACATTAGTATGTAGCCATGACTATAATCTATGAACATTGGTATGTAGCCATGACTATAATCTATGAACATTGGTATGTAGCCATGACTATAATCTATGAACATTGGTATGTAGCCATGACTATAATCTATGAACATTGGTATGTAGCCATGACTATAATCTATGAACATTAGTATGTAGCCATGACAATGATGTCTAAAACTTAAAATGTACCATAGAGGTGTAGTATGAAACATCAGTAAATTTACGAATAAAAAATGTGGTAAGTGTTACAAAATATTGTTACATGGCTTATAGATTATTATAAGTTCGTTTTTCTCACAGTTTCAGTCTGTACCGTCTTACGAATATTCAATATCAGATGAAATTTATTTTCCTGACACAATATTCTGGTCATCAACTCATAGTTTATACTCATTATCTTTAAGTTACATAGCTATTAGAACTGTTTATATTATGGGACATGAAGTTCTGTTTCTAGTAATTTCTCTACATTATTTGATATTGTTACTAACGTTCTTATTCTACTTACCCAGTCAGATGTTCCTGTCTGGTCATCGCAAGTCAACTGTCAGTTATTGAGAATGCTATGTACTTCATATATTATAACTGTACCGAATAATGTATGTCTGAAAGGATAGTAATGGAAACTGAATGGAACTGACAGACACCTGGGCCAGTATTCACAGATGTTTTAAGACTGAATCTCAGACTAAGACTTTTAAATTGCAATAGTTAAATTTACAAGCATTTCGTTTGCATTATATTTGAACGGATAGATTTTTGCCTGAATATTTCTTGTTACTCACTCTACACTTTTGCCATGTTTTATCAAAATATATTGTGTAACAATAACATAGGAACAAAATGAACATTTACCATTTTAAAGTCGAAGTCTGCGATTCAGTCTTAAAACGCTTGTGAATATAGGCCCTGTATCATAGCAGCCATATTGAAGTTCCAGTTGACAGTTATAGTAAAAATCTGCTTATAACAGTCAACATTCTCATATATTTTATTTAAATTATTTCTTTCTCATTGATAAGTTTGTTATCTGTTGAATAAACCTTACAGGTATCATAGATGATGGATATTTCTGCAGTTTTTACTGGTGAAAAAAATTCATTTTTTAAAAAAAATGTAAAAATGAGTGTCAAAGATAATCTTATTGTTAAGTTGTTGATGCCATGATGGGAAATATAGGGACTTAATTGTGTGGAATCATCTAAACCATTCTTCATGTCATTATTCATACCATCTAACCAGTAATTAACACTCACTGTCAGGTGTAGAAAAATTCATATTATGACCGTTTGTTTTTCAGCGATCTAAGTCACAATGAGATATCGGAGGTTGACAATCATTTTCTGGATGATGCCAGTGCTGTAACAAATCTGTAAGTATCTGTCGTCATGCTTGCTTGCTGTCATATATACATTGACACAAATATAGTATACTATAATATATTGTTATCTTATTTACATGAAGAACTTATTTCCAAACATGAATTATTTTGACATGTTTTTGTAATTATTTGCTGCACTAAACCTGCCCAACTACATCAGGTTATACCTGTCCAACTACATCAGGTTATACCTGTCCAACTACATCAGGTTAAACCTGTCCAACTACATCAGGTTATACCTGTCCAACTACATCAGGTTATACCTGTCCAACTATATCAGGTTATACCTGTCCAACTACATCAGGTTATACCTGCCCAACTACATCAGGTTATACCTGTCCAACTACATCAGGTTATACCTGTCCAACTACATCAGGTTATACCTGCCCAACTACATCAGGTTATACCTACATCAGGTTATACCTGCCCAACTACATCAGGTTATACCTGTCCAACTACATCAGGTTATACCTGTCCAACTACATCAGGTTATACCTGTCCAACTACATCAGGTTATACCTGTCCAACTACATCAGGTTATACCTGTCCAACTACATCAGGTTATACCTGTCCAACTACATCAGGTTATACCTGTCCAACTACATCAGGTTATACCTGTCCAACTACATCAGGTTATAACTCTTTAGATGTCCACTAAGTGTTTAATATAAATGCTGCACTAAACCTCCAACTACATCAGGTTAAAACTCTTTAGATGTCCACTAAGTGTTTAATATAAATGCTGCACTAAACCTCCAACTACATCAGGTTATAACTCTTTAGATGTCCACTAAGTGTTTAATATAAATGCTGCACTAAACCTCCAACTACATCAGGTTATAACTCTTTAGATGTCCACTAAGTGTTTAATATAAATGCTTATAGAAAAAGATATGTATTCTAAACACTATCGTGTGACTTATCTGACTGAAGCAAGGGCAAGTAATCATGCTGATACCTGTTTACTATGATATAAGCAACAGTACTCTCCCCTGGTTATATATGTAGGTAAAATTAATTTAATTGATTGTGAATGTAATAGAATGTTTCGAACCAATCCTGCATGTTGCTTTTTATGCTCCAGTGCTGAGGCATACAGTTTCACGCTGACCATATCGTCTGTTTGTCTGTCTAGCGGAATCACTTCTAGTCAGAGTTTTTTTATTCTTAAACATATGAAAGGATTCATGCAACATTGTACACAATTATTAAACATATTGAGTAGCTATTTTACATGTGTTGAATTGCATGTGTACCTCCAGACAGGGCACTCAAATTCTTTGGCACATGTGGACTATTTGGAACAACTTGTTGTCTTGTTAACATATTAAAGAATATACTTTAGAGACAAAAACATATAAGCGCCACTGTTCGATTTCCAACCTCTTCGTTAACTGAGGTCATTTACAGAAAACTTCACATGTGATGTCACCATGTATACTGACAGTAAGCAATATTTGCCCCATATGGCAATGTGAAACTGAAGTTACCATAATATAACTATGGAATGAATACTGTTTCCTGCTTGCAAGTAGTGACATCACATGTTGCATTGTTTTTAAATGAAGTCATTTACAGAACAGGTCGTAAATCCCATAGCAGCGTTCATATATTCTCTTCATTTTTTATTTATTTTACAACTACAAATAGTTTAATTCATTAGAACATATTAACATGTTTTGTAACAAATATTCAAAATATATGTGACAAAAGGTATAGATTTAATAAAGAGCACAGTCATGATGTTACAAAAAAATCAGCATATTTATATATATTATATCAAAAAAATGAGCATAAAAAATATTATTTTCTAATAAGTAGTATCAAAGAAGATAATATTTCAGTGATTGCACTAAAATTTGAATTAGAGATTTATTATTGTGGACATTTTCTTCAGCACTGTTACATCTGTGTAAGTAAGAGTGATATACTGTCTCACATTGCATGTTCCCCCAACAATGAGTAGCATCTGGTTTCCATGGTGTTAAGTGTTTGTTGTTGAATTGCTATGGGCTAGGGATATGTTAGATATTTATGTTAGAATGTGTATACTGTTTGAGATGGGTAATGGTGGCAGAATCATGTTTGTATACAATCATTATCCTCTGAAATAATTTAAAAACTGTCTATATTCTAAAGTTGTCATGGAAACAAATCTATAAATATACAAGCATCTTCATTCCTTTAAATGTCTTCAAACAATAATGTTTACTAGTTTTTAGGACAAAAATATCATTTTGACTTTTTATTTAAGAATAATTAAGGTAAACAAAGAATTCTGTCATTTGGCATCTAAACATTTCTTGAAAATAAGAATTTTGAAAATTATTTATGTTTTGTCTGGTCTAATTCTGAATGATATGAGATTTATGTAAATTAGAAAGGATATGTTACCATGGCAACTAACAATGCATGATCATCATAGTAGGGTACATAGGTTAGGCTAAGGTTAAATGGTGGAAGGTATTTGTTTGTCTTGTCTTGTTGTCCTCAGTGTGTGTTTTTTAAAACGATGTTCTAATAGTGTTAAAGAAACCATTTCCATGTGTAATTCTAATCATGTCTCTAACTTGTTTTGATAATTTGATAATATTTTGTGAAATAATCAGTGTGGCTTTGTTTGCAATAAATATGGTTTGTCCGCAATGATGCACTGCACTACCATGCACAGTGATTGTTTGTGTGAGTTTTAATAAATAAAGCCAAAGTTAAGGAATGAAATTATTTGACACGAGTGGTGTCAGGATCTGGAAAGAATCGATTGACTTTAAGTCTCAATCTCCCGCTTTTTGGGTAAAAATTATCTAGTGCAACACCCTGTCAACAACAGTCAAAATGTGTGTCTACCAGCGGTGCTGCTATATGGACAGTGTCTACCAGTGGTGCTGTTATATGGACAGGTTGCACGTTACTACCAGCGGTGCTGCTACATGGACAGGTTGCACGTTACTACCAGCGGTGCTGCTATATGGACAGGTTGCACGTTACTACCAGCGGTGCTGTTATATGGACAGGTTGCACGTTACTACCAGCGGTGCTGTTATATGGACAGGTTGCACGTTACTACCAGCGGTGCTGTTATATGGACAGGTTGCACGTTACTACCAGCGGTGCTGTTATATGGACAGGTTGCACGTTACTACCAGTGGTGCTGCTATATGGACAGGTTGCACGTTACTACCAGCGGTGCTGTTATATGGACAGGTTGCACGTTACTACCAGCGGTGCTGTTATATGGACAGGTTGCACGTTACTACCAGCGGTGCTGTTATATGGACAGGTTGCACGTTACTACCAGCGGTGCTGCTATATGGACAGGTTGCACGGTACTACCAGTGGTGCTGTTATATGGACAGGTTGCACGGTACTACCAGCGGTGCTGTTATATGGACAGGTTGCACGTTACTACCAGCGGTGCTGCTATATGGACAGGTTGCACGTTACTACCAGTGGTGCTGTTATATGGACAGGTTGCACGTTACTACCAGCGGTGCTGCTATATGGACAGGTTGCACGTTACTACCAGCGGTGCTGTTATATGGACAGGTTGCACGTTACTACCAGTGGTGCTGTTATATGGACAGGTTGCACGTTACTACCAGCGGTGCTGTTATATGGACAGGTTGCACGGTACTACCAGCGGTGCTGTTATATGGACAGGTTGCACGTTACTACCAGTGGTGCTGTTATATGGACAGGTTGCACGTTACTACCAGCGGTGCTGTTATATGGACAGGTTGCACGTTACTACCAGCGGTGCTGCTATATGGACAGGTTGCACGTTACTACCAGTGGTGCTGTTATATGGACAGGTTGCACGTTACTACCAGCGGTGCTGTTATATGGACAGGTTGCACGTTACTACCAGTGGTGCTGTTATATGGACAGGTTGCACGGTACTACCAGCGGTGCTGCTATATGGACAGTGTCTACCAGTGGTGCTGCTATATGGACAGTGTCTACCAGTGGTGCTGTTATATGGACAGGTTGCACGGTACTACCAGTGGTGCTGCTATATGGACAGGTTGCACGGTACTACCAGTGGTGCTGCTACATGGACAGGTTGCACGGTACTACCAGTGGTGCTGCTATATGGACAGGTTGCACGGTACTACCAGTGGTGCTGTTATATGGACAGGTTGCACGTTACTACCAGTGGTGCTGCTATATGGACAGGTTGCACGGTACTACCAGTGGTGCTGCTACATGGACAGGTTGCACGGTACTACCAGTGGTGCTGCTATATGGACAGGTTGCACGGTACTACCAGTGGTGCTGCTATATGGACAGGTTGCACGGTACTACCAGTGGTGCTGCTATATGGACAGGTTGCACGGTACTACCAGTGGTGCTGCTGTATGGACAGGTTGCACGGTACTACCAGCGGTGCTGCTATATGGACAGGTTGCACGTTACTACCAGCGGTGCTGTTATATGGACAGGTTGCACGTTACTACCAGCGGTGCTGCTATATGGACAGGTTGCACGTTACTACCAGCGGTGCTGTTATATGGACAGGTTGCACGTTACTACCAGCGGTGCTGTTATATGGACAGGTTGCACGTTACTACCAGCGGTGCTGCTATATGGACAGGTTGCACGTTACTACCAGCGGTGCTGTTATATGGACAGGTTGCACGGTACTACCAGTGGTGCTGCTATATGGACAGGTTGCATGTTACTACCAGTGGTGCTGCTATATGGACAGGTTGCACATTACTAGTGTCCTGATGAGTACTTTACCATAATTACATGGAGTTATGTTTGATATGTTTTGATTATTCAATTATTTGGTGAAGTACTCGTCAGGACACTAAATCGTGAGAGTTTACATGTATGAGATAGAGTTGTCGAAGGGAAGGATGCTATTTAGAGGTTTTACGGTATATGCACGTCACAGAATATAATTTAAATCTATGAACATTAATCTATCTATATAAGAATATTTCTGGGTTCTGGTTCAAGGTGAATTCAAGCTTACTAATATATGGATATATGAAATTAAATTTAAGATAAGAAATTATGCAGAAATTTTAAATAGTTGAATTTTGTTTTTATCACTTGTTTTCAGAGATTTAAGTTACAACAAGATTGCAGAACTTGACCATGACGTATTTAAAGATTGCCCAGCTCTTGTAAACTTGTAAGTACATGTTATTATATGTTGTTACCCGGAATTAGAACTGAAGTTACCCTACCATATGAAACTGTTTGGGGCATCTGATGTCGAGTACTTATAGTCACTGACTTCACATCACTTGCCCATTGCAGATTAGAATACCACTTGAAATATAGAACTGATGAGGAAGCCATTCAACCAGCTTATGAATGGTCCATGTTCTACCCACCTGAGATATTCCTCTACCCTACTAGCTGGCAAAGTCACAACACGGTCCTCAGTCACTACACATTCCTCAGTCACTACACGGTCCTCTGTCACAACACGCTCCTCAGTCACTACACGCTCCTCCGTCACTACACGCTCCTCGGTCACAACAGGCTCCTCAGTCACTACACGGTCCTCAGTCACTACACGGTCCTCAGTCACTACACAGTCCTCAGTCTCTACACGGTCCTCAGTCACTACACGGTCCTCAGTCACTACACGGTCCTCAGTCACTACACGGTCCTCAGTCACTACACGCTCCTCAGTCACTACACGGTCCTCAATCACTACACGGTCCTCAGTCACTACACGGTCCTCAGTCACTACACAGTCTATGGTCACTACACAGTCCATGGTCACTACACGGTCCTCGGTCACTACATGGTCCTCAGTCACTACACGGTCCTCAGTCACTACACGGTCCTCAGTCACTACACGGTCCTCAGTCACTACACGCTCAGAAATGTTTGCTGTCCAAATTGTTCTTTAAAATGTTGTTAACTTGGAGATTAGAAAGCATTTACTTACGTAGTGATGTGTACTGATACTGTACTGTACTGTACAATTTATTGATGATTTACTGCGGTATATTTTTAGAATCTTTCATTGGCTTTCGATACGAACAGATATATCCGCCACAAGGGTAACAGTCTTGCTCGCGAATATTTGCGTATTTCCATCCACACACGAACACAGTGAAAGATTATTTTTCTTACAAACTTTTTAAGAAATGAAGGACGAGATTGAATAAAATGACTTGAAGTTTGAAGGATTTTTGCTTGTAGTAACATATATTTTGTGTTCCGATCATTAACCCTGGTTCAACCACCAATTTAGTACGGTTGAACTAAAGGCAATATTCGGAACACCTCAATAGAGTTTTCAACCCTCCAAATTCTAAGAGTGACACAGTATGTGTGGGGATACAGGGATAGAACTTGTGACAATCTCCTGTGACTTGCATCATGTGACACTAATCATAAAATTTGCATTAATCTGTTTATAAATGATATTGTTTTCTATATTTTAGGAGTCTGAACAACAATAATCTGACAACATTACCGGATAATATATTTAGAGAGAATGATAATCTGCAATATCTGTAAGTGTAATTACTGTATTAACCTAATAAACATGTTGTGATCGAGTGGCTGATTCGAAGGTCGTGACCTGGAGCCTTGTGTAGATTGGTCTTTGATCGCAAACTTCACAATCTTTGCTTTAACACAGGGTTTGTTTTATAACCCAAGAAAAAGTTAACAAGATTGATACATTTGAGCTGCAAGAACTCGTTTCGAATTAAAAAAATATGAGCTGCGCGGTGACAAAACATGTATTAGTGTACAAAAATTCAATTTGCAGGTTTCTACATATTCTAACAGATACATTTTTCAACTTTCATTTCATATCAAATTTATTAAAATCGGACATCTACTTTTCGCTTTATAGCATTCTCGATATGAGCCCCACTGTAAGATTTCCAACCTCTTCTATATGTGACGTAATTTCCAGAAACGTCACTTGTGACGTCACCATGTACTGACAGTAAGCAATATTTGCTTCATATGGAAGTACGAAAACTAAGTGACCATATGGAGTAAATATTGTTTCCTGCTTGCAAATAGTGTCGTCATTTTTCTTGTAATGACGTCACTTACAGAAGAGGTTGTTACAGTTGCATAGCAGTGCTCATATTAGGAATAAGATGCTAAAGTAAACTACAGTATGATGACGTCACGTCAGAATGTACTTAATTCTTTAATCTTCTGCTCTTCAAATGGAAAAAAACAAATTATGCCATACATATAAATATTTCCTGATTTGTTTATTTCTATAAATCACCATTAAGCCTTCAAAACATCTTCGGACAAAGTGCTTAGTTTCAGACGTCAAAACTTGGATTGGGAAATACTCAACGTCTGTAATACAGGTTTTGTCATGGCCACGCTCATATCAGTATAAACTAAGTACCAACGTAAGTTTCAGATATTAAGAAAATACTTGATAGAATGTTTGTGATGGTAGAATGAATATCCTGTAATTACATGTTTTGTAAATGATTTGTTCAAGAAAGCAAAATTTTGATGAATATTTGCTCGGCTTTATTCCTAGTTATGATATTTATAGTATATATATATGTGCATGTACCAATTTGTTTAAGCTTGGTTGTGAATAAAATATTATGCTTATTTGAATCCCTCTTTTATGTAAACAAGAATATCTGTAAAAAAAGATAAATGGCGTAGATTGAATGATGCTGTCTGCAACATGTTGAAAATAAATCCTAACAAAATTAACTTGAATCTATGTATACTATAATCATGGACCTGTCTTATCAGGATCATTTTAAACATATTAACTACTTCCGGCAAAATTCGAACTGCTTACGAAGGCACATCTTACCATGTAGAAAAATTTACTTGTTTTGTTAAGTTTCTTGTATTAATGGTTTCAAATATTTAACATTATGAATAATATATGCTTTGTATATTTTCTATAATCTTCACTTGACTATCAAGTATTGCCATTTTCAGTAAAAGAATACCTGTTTTATTTATCTTTATTTCTTTTTCAGGAATATTAGTCACAATGAGATAATAGACTTACCAGATAGCATCTTCGATGACATACCTGTCGTCCTAACACTGTATGTTGTGCATATTTCTTTTCTTCAATGTTGTACATTTTTGTTTAAAAAGATAAAAAAAGATAAAAGATAAAGATAAGCTTTCTTTAAAGTGGCATATGATCAACAAGTAACATGAGCTACAAATCTCGTGTGCAACCAACAAGGTATCCACTAACAGATACTTACCTGGGCTTATTTATCTCCTGATACTACCCTTTATATACTGAGTGCCTAGCAAGGGAGCTACCAGTACCATTTATCACATGTTTGGTATGACACAGTCAAGGATCGAACCCACTACCTCCCGCACTCAAAGCGGACACTCTACCAGGCGGTATTCAATTATGTATTACTTTTACTGAGGGTACACAAGTTCCGGTCTTTCAACCAATTATTCATACATGTATCTAGTACTGGTCTCTCTCTCGTTACTGAGGGTACACAAGTTCCGGTCTTTCAACCAATTATTCATACATGTATCTAGTACTGGTCTCTCGTTACTGAGGGTACACAAGTTCCGGTCTTTCAACCAATTATTCATACATGTATCTAGTACTGGTCTCGTTACTGTAAATGCTTATTTAACAGTTTCTGTTTCTCAGCCTTTCTGTTAGTATGCACTTGCAGGTTTAATTAGAGTTATGTCCCCTAACTTATTTGCATATCTCCTAATTGACTGGTATCTCACGAATGTTCAGTGCTTGGCTATGTCTGAAGAAAACACTCAAATTATAATATGCCATTATTGTTACATATATCTTTTCTTTTTATGAATGACAGAGTTATCGTATGATGTTTAGATGATATTTTGTGTATTTAGGCTAATTTGAGTGTCTTTACCTATATACATGCCAACCACCTGTCATTTTTTTACTTTGTTCAAAACAATAAAAAAAAACACCTTATTTTTAACCATCACTTAGTGTCAATTCATTTATTAGTTAACACAAATTATTCAAAAGATTAGAATAATATTTGTACTAATGCTGTATAACATAGAATATTGTTTTTCTCTTCTAGTGATTTAAGTTATAACAATCTCGCAACAATACAGACCAACTTATTCAGCTCCCTCAACGATCTTCAACTAATCATGTAAGTCAGCTGATTTATTTTATACACTCATTTTTTTAAAACTCAATTTTCCAAAAAAAACACTCCATTTTCCCAAATAAAGCCTCCATTTTCCAAAAAAAACACTCCATTTTCCAAAAAAAAGCCTCCATTTTCCCAAATAAAGCCTCCATTTTCCCAAATAAAGCCTCCATTTTCCAAAAAAAAGCCTCCATTTTCCAAAAAAAGCCTCCATTTTCCCAAATAAAGCCTCCATTTTCCAAAAAAACCACTCCATTTTCCAAAAAAAAGCCTCCTTTTCCCCAAAAAAGTGTCATTTTTTCCTCAAAAAGTAAATTCTTTTTATCTGACTCATGGAGATGAAGAGGGAAAAGTAATAATACATTCAGCAAAAGCAGGAAATTAAACATTTATAAGTAAAATAGATGGCAAGTTTGTGAATTTCATGAATTCAAGGTATGTCCGTCCGTCTGTAACCTTTTTGTTTCTGATCAATAACTCCATTGAACTATCGTCCTCAAACCCTATTGATTTTGGGGTCAAAGGTCAAGGTCACAGGGTTGCATAATGTTTTACAAACATCTCTTGTTTCATTTTTTATTCTCGCTGAGGCTTATGTGGTTTAACATTTTATTTCATTTTGGTAAATTTTTGTCTTTTTGGTATAATTTCTTTTGTGTTAATTTTTCTCTTGGTTCGTATTTCTGCCCAGTTATTACATGCTTTACCAGTATTCCAGCGATAGAGCTTTATATTCACCTTGATTAAACATAGTCCATGTGAAAAGGGAAAAGGGATTTGTCTTATAGCATATATTCATTTAAATCTATGTTTAATTCAATAATCTCAAAAGATTTTTGACCTACTTACCCTATTTTTTTTAGCATGAAACCTCGAACGAACATATTTGTTTATGCCTGATCACTTTACATACCAGCTATATATTTCAGTGATGTGTCCAACAATCCCTTCGTCTGTGATTGTGCAGTGAAAACTTCGCTGTATGATCTGCTGTATACTGACAGTATGACGAACGTGGACATGACAAAATGTACAGACACAGAGAACCAGGAACACATTTATGCAGATTACAGTTCTGAAGATTGCAGTATGTTTTATTTTGCTGGACAAATCTTACATTAAAACACTGATGGAGCCATTTTGTTTTGCAAAAAAAAATGTTTTGTATGGTGGCCTATTTCTGCCACCAGTAAACTACTTCATTAACTATATAATTATGTAGTTAACTAGATATTTATCGCATTAACTACTTAAAACTTATCTGGAATAGATTTGTGGGTAAGTGGTGGCAATTGTGGCAGTTGTGGGCACTATCAGACAATTTTTTGTGTTAAGATATTTATCTGGTTAAAATTTATCATGACACTTATCTAGTTAACCACATAATTATCTAGTTAATTAAGTAGATAACTGGTGGCAGAAATATGCCACCATAGTTTTGAAATGACTTAAGTCATAAGTTCAGATGTTTGATTTTCTTTGAAAGAGTTAATTTAGGGAGATACATAGCAAAAAGTCTTGGACAATACAATTTCTGATTGTTATGATAAATTACAAACATGTACATGTATATGGTTAATGAATTTGAGGCAGTGCAAGTGAGAGAGGACAATGAGAAGTTGTACATGTCATCATACTCTGTGTGAGTCGTATTGAACGAAACATTTATTTTTACAGGTGGAAATTTGGGTAGCTCTTGTGACCCAACCGATTATTGCACGGTACGAAACTCAGTCTGTGATATCGAAGACAATGTTTGTGTCTGTAATGAACTATTTTATGACAACAACGGTGTAGATGGGGCAATGGGACTCTGTAAAGACAGTACGTATCTTGAATATAAATATATATATATTGCTTAATGTGGTAAATCAAGTTATGACATTGATTGATAACCACTCGAAAGTTGTTCCCATACTGGTCAGCTCTGTAGCGTTACATGAACGTCTGATTGACTTGATGCCATAGTTCAATAATGGTACATGTGACAGAGTATGCTATGCTAGGTATTGTGTCAGTTTGTGTCATGTAATGAACACTGCCGCTTCTCCTCGCGGTCTCTAGTGATGTTTACCAAAAAATTAAGAGGAATGGAAGTGAAACAACTAGTTTCCCTTTCACAACTTAAGATATTTCATAACTTGTCTACCTTCAGTATATCTCATGGTTCTCATGTGGTGAACAATCATATGATTTAGGGCCTCTGTGTTGCCGTGATTATGGTCACCAACTACAAATCACTTGCCCAATACCACTGCAGGTTTGAGTCCCTCAGTTTGAGTTTGTCGGTGAGGCAACTATCAAATTGGTGGCTTGTAAATAGTTGTCTGTTATACACAGGTGTCCACATGGGGTCTGTTATACACAGGTGTCCACATGGGGTCTGTTATACACAGGTGTCCACATGGGGTCTGTTATACACAGGTGTCTACATGGGGTCTGTTATACACAGGTGTCTACATGGGGTCTGTTATACACAGGTGTCCACATGGGGTCTGTTATACACAGGTGTCTACATGGGGTCTGTTATACACAGGTGTCTACATGGGGTCTGTTATACACAGGTGTCTACATGGGGTCTGTTATACACAGGTGTCCACATGGGGTCTGTTATACACAGGTGTCTACATGGGGTCTGTTATACACAGGTGTCTACATGGGGTCTGTTATACACAGGTGTCCACATGGGGTCTGTTATACACAGGTGTCTACATGGGGTCTGTTATACACAGGTGTCCACATGGGGTCTGTTATACACAGGTGTCCACATGGGGTCTGTTATACACAGGTGTCCACATGGGGTCTGTTATACACAGGTGTCCACATGGGGTCTGTTATACACAGGTGTCTGCATGGGGTCTGTTATACACAGGTGTCTGCATGGGGTCTGTTATACACAGGTGTCCACATGGGGTCTGTTATACACAGGTGTCTGCATGGGGTCTGTTATACACAGGTGTCTGCATGGGGTCTGTTATACACAGGTGTCCACATGGGGTCTGTTATACACAGGTGTCTGCATGGGGTCTGTTATACACAGGTGTCTACATGGGGTCTGTTATACACAGGTGTCCACATGGGGTCTGTTATACACAGGTGTCTACATGGGGTCTGTTATACACAGGTGTCTGCATGGGGTATGTTATACACAGGTGTCTACATGAGGTCTGTTATACACAGGTGTCTACATGAGGTCTGTTATACACAGGTGTCTGCATGGGGTATGTTATACACAGGTGTCTGCATGGGGTATGTTATACACAGGTGTCCACATGGGGTCTGTTATACACAGGTGTCTACATGAGGTCTGTTATACACAGGTGTCCACATGGGGTCTGTTATACACAGGTGTCTACATGGGGTCTGTTATACACAGGTGTCCACATGGGGTATGTTATACACAGGTGTCCACATGGGGTCTGTTATACACAGGTGTCTGCATGGGGTCTGTTATACACAGGTGTCCACATGGGGTATGTTATACACAGGTGTCCACATGGGGTCTGTTATACACAGGTGTCTACATGGGGTCTGTTATACACAGGTGTCCACATGGGGTATGTTATACACAGGTGTCCACATGGGGTCTGTTATACACAGTTGTCTGCATGGGGTCTGTTATACACAGGTGTCCACATGGGGTATGTTATACACAGGTGTCCACATGGGGTCTGTTATACACAGGTGTCTACATGGGGTCTGTTATACACAGGTGTCCACATGGGGTATGTTATACACAGGTGTCCACATGGGGTCTGTTATACACAGGTGTCCACATGGGGTCTGTTATACACAGGTGTCCTAATGGGGTCTGTTATACACAGGTGTCCACATGGGGTCTGTTATACACAGGTGTCTACATGGGGTCTGTTATACACAGGTGTCTACATGGGGTCTGTTATACACAGGTGTCTACATGGGGTCTGTTATACACAGGTGTCTACATGGGGTCTGTTATACACAGGTGTCCACATGGGGTCTGTTATACACAGGTGTCCACATGGGGTCTGTTATACACAGGTGTCTACATGGGGTCTGTTATACACAGGTGTCCACATGGGGTCTGTTATACACAGGTGTCTGCATGGGGTCTGTTATACACAGGTGTCTACATGGGGTCTGTTATACACAGGTGTCTGCATGGGGTCTGTTATACACAGGTGTCTGCATGGGGTCTGTTATACACAGGTGTCTACATGGGGTCTGTTATACACAGGTGTCTGCATGGGGTCTGTTATACACAGGTGTCTACATGGGGTCTGTTATACACAGGTGTCTGCATGGGGTCTGTTATACACAGGTGTCTACATGGGGTCTGTTATACACAGGTGTCTGCATGGGGTCTGTTATACACAGGTGTCTGCATGGGGTCTGTTATACACAGGTGTCTACATGGGGTCTGTTATACACAGGTGTCTGCATGGGGTCTGTTATACACAGGTGTCTACATGGGGTCTGTTATACACAGGTGTCTGCATGGGGTCTGTTATACACAGGTGTCTGCATGGGGTCTGTTATACACAGGTGTCTACATGGGGTCTGTTATACACAGGTGTCTGCATGGGGTCTGTTATACACAGGTGTCTACATGGGGTCTGTTATACACAGGTGTCTGCATGGGGTCTGTTATACACAGGTGTCTGCATGGGGTCTGTTATACACAGGTGTCTACATGGGGTCTGTTATACACAGGTGTCTGCATGGGGTATGTTATACACAGGTGTCTGCATGGGGTCTGTTATACACAGGTGTCTGCATGGGGTCTGTTATACACAGGTGTCTACATGGGGTCTGTTATACACAGGTGTCTGCATGGGGTATGATATACACAGGTGTCCACATGGGGTCTGTTATACACAGGTGTCTGCATGGGGTCTGTTATACACAGGTGTCTGCATGGGGTATGTTATACACAGGTGTCCACATGGTGTCTGTTATACACAGGTGTCTACATGGGGTCTGTTATACACAGGTGTCTGCATGGGGTCTGTTATACACAGGTGTCCACATGGGGTCTGTTATACACAGGTGTCTGCATGGGGTCTGTTATACACAGGTGTCCACATGGGGTCTGTTATACACAGGTGTCCACATGGGGTCTGTTATACACAGGTGTCCACATGGGGTCTGTTATACACAGGTGTCTGCATGGGGTCTGTTATACACAGGTGTCCACATGAGGTCTGTTATACACAGGTGTCTGCATGGGGTCTGTTATACACAGGTGTCCACATGGGGTCTGTTATACACAGGTGTCCACATGGGGTCTGTTATACACAGGTGTCCACATTGGGGTCTGTTATACACAGGTGTCTGCATGGGGTATGTTATACACAGGTGTCCACATGGGGTCTGTTATACACAGGTGTCTGCATGGGGTCTGTTATACACAGGTGTCCACATGGGGTCTGTTATACACAGGTGTCCACATGGGGTCTGTTATACACAGGTGTCCACATGGGGTCTGTTATACACAGGTGTCTGCATGGGGTCTGTTATACACAGGTGTCCACATGGGGTCTGTTATACACAGGTGTCTGCATGGGGTCTGTTATACACAGGTGTCCACATGGGGTCTGTTATACACAGGTGTCCACATGGGGTCTGTTATAGACAGGTGTCCACATTGGGGTCTGTTATACACAGGTGTCTGCATGGGGTATGTTATACACAGGTGTCCACATGGGGTCTGTTATACACAGGTGTCTGCATGGGGTCTGTTATACACAGGTGTCCACATGGGGTCTGTTATACACAGGTGTCCACATGGGGTCTGTTATACACAGGTGTCCACATGGGGTCTGTTATACACAGGTGTCCACATGGGGTCTGTTATACACAGGTGTCTGCATGGGGTCTGTTATACACAGGTGTCCACATGGGGTCTGTTATACACAGGTGTCCACATGGGGTATGTTATACACAGGTGTCCACATGGGGTCTGTTATACACAGGTGTCCACATGGGGTCTGTTATACACAGGTGTCTACATGGGGTCTGTTATACACAGGTGTCCACATGGGGTATGTTATACACAGGTGTCCACATGGGGTCTGTTATACACAGGTGTCCACATGGGGTCTGTTATACACAGGTGTCCACATGGGGTCTGTTATACACAGGTGTCCACATGGGGTCTGTTATACACAGGTGTCCACATGGGGTCTGTTATACACAGGTGTCCACATGGGGTCTGTTATACACAGGTGTCCACATGGGGTCTGTTATACACAGGTGTCCACATGGGGTCTGTTATACACAGGTGTCCACATGGGGTCTGTTATACACAGGTGTCCACATGGGGTCTGTTATACACAGGTGTCCACATGGGGTCTGTTATACACAGGTGTCCACATGGGGTCTGTTATACACAGGTGTCCACATGGGGTCTGTTATACACAGGTGTCCACATGGGGTCTGTTATACACAGGTGTCCACATGGGGTCTGTTATACACAGGTGTCCACATGGGGTCTGTTATACACAGGTGTCCACATGGGGTCTGTTATACACAGGTGTCCACATGGGGTCTGTTATACACAGGTGTCCACATGGGGTATGTTATACACAGGTGTCCACATGGGGTCTGTTATACACAGGTGTCCACATGGGGTCTGTTATACACAGGTGTCCACATGGGGTCTGTTATACACAGGTGTCCACATGGGGTCTGTTATACACAGGTGTCCACATGGGGTCTGTTATACACAGGTGTCTGCATGGGGTCTGTTATACACAGGTGTCCACATGGGGTCTGTTATACACAGGTGTCCACATGGGGTCTGTTATACACAGTTGTCTGCATGGGGTCTGTTATACACAGGTGTCCACATGGGGTATGTTATACACAGGTGTCCACATGGGGTCTGTTATACACAGTTGTCTGCATGGGGTCTGTTATACACAGGTGTCCACATGGGGTATGTTATACACAGTTGTCTGCATGGGGTCTGTTATACACAGGTGTCCACATGGGGTATGTTATACACAGGTGTCCACATGGGGTCTGTTATACACAGTTGTCTGCATGGGGTCTGTTATACACAGGTGTCCACATGGGGTATGTTATACACAGTTGTCTGCATGGGGTCTGTTATACACAGTTGTCTGCATGGGGTCTGTTATACACAGGTGTCCACATGGGGTCTGTTATACACAGTTGTCTGCATGGGGTCTGTTATACACAGGTGTCCACATGGGGTATGTTATACACAGGTGTCCACATGGGGTCTGTTATACACAGGTGTCTGCATGGGGTCTGTTATACACAGGTGTCCACATGGGGTCTGTTATACACAGGTGTCCACATGGGGTCTGTTATACACAGTTGTCTGCATGGGGTCTGTTATACACAGTTGTCTGCTTGGGGTCTGTTATACACAGGTGTCCACATGGGGTCTGTTATACACAGGTGTCTGCATGGGGTCTGTTATACACAATGGTCCACATGGGGTCTGTTATACACAGGTGTCCACATGGGGTCTGTTATACACAGTTGTCTGCATGGGGTCTGTTATACACAGTTGTCTGCATGGGGTCTGTTATACACAGGTGTCTGCATGGGGTCTGTTATACACAGTTGTCTGCATGGGGTCTGTTATACACAGGTGTCTGCATGGGGTCTGTTATACACAGGTGTACACATGGGGTCTGTTATACACAGGTGTCTGCATGGGGTATGTTATACACAGTTGTCTGCATGGGGTCTGTTATACACAGGTGTCTGCATGGGGTCTGTTATACACAGGTGTCTGCATGGGGTCTGTTATACACAGGTGTCTGCATGGGGTCTGTTATACACAGGTGTACACATGGGGTCTGTTATACACAGGTGTCTGCATGGGGTCTGTTATACACAGTTGTCTGCATGGGGTCTGTTATACACAGGTGTCTGCATGGGGTCTGTTATACACAGGTGTACACATGGGGTCTGTTATACACAGGTGTCTGCATGGGGTCTGTTATACACAGTTGTCTGCATGGGGTCTGTTATACACAGGTGTCTGCATGGGGTCTGTTATACACAGGTGTCTGCATGGGGTCTGTTATACACAGTTGTCTGCATGGGGTCTGTTATACACAGTTGTCTGCATGGGGTCTGTTATACACAGTTGTCTGCATGGGGTCTGTTATACACAGTTGTCTGCATGGGGTCTGTTATACACAGTTGTCTGCATGGGGTCTGTTATACACAGTTGTCTGCATGGGGTCTGTTATACACAGTTGTCTGCATGGGGTCTGTTATACACAGTTGTCTGCATGGGGTCTGTTATACACAGTTGTCTGCATGGGGTCTGTTATACACAGGTGTCTGCATGGGGTCTGTTATACACAGGTGTCTGCATGGGGTCTGTTATACACAGTTGTCTGCATGGGGTCTGTTATACACAGGTGTCTGCATGGGGTATGTTATACACAGGTGTCTGCATGGGGTCTGTTATACACAGGTGTCTGCATGGGGTATGTTATACACAGGTGTCCACATGGGGTCTGTTATACACAGGTGTCCACATGGGGTCTGTTATACACAGGTGTCCACATGGGGTCTGTTATACACAGGTGTCCACATGGGGTATGTTATACACAGGTGTCCACATGGGGTCTGTTATACACAGGTGTCTGCATGGGGTCTGTTATACACAGGTGTCTGCATGGGGTCTGTTATACACAGTTGTCTGCATGGGGTCTGTTATACACAGGTGTCCACATGGGGTCTGTTATACACAGGTGTCCACATGGGGTCTGTTATACACAGGTGTCCACATGGGGTATGTTATACACAGGTGTCTACATGGGGTCTTCCTACACTTAAATAGCTGAAAAAGCTAATTGTTCTGAGATTTTTGTTCCTAACATTTAAGAAAAATATTTAATGATTTATGGAAGTTAAGATTGTCGGGATGTTTTATTTCTTTTATGAACCATTAATTGCAGAGGTGGCTGTAGATTATCCATGTGATATGGACACTGCTTGTACCGATGCTAACGCTGAATGTGCAGGCACACCGCTTAAAAAATGTCGGTGCAAACTTTACTATTATGATACTCAGCCTGTCTATTTCGGTGGTGCCTGCAAACTGCGTAAGTTGCACTTGTTGATGTGAGAATTGTCGTGCAGTAACACATAGTAATACAGTGGGGTTTTCTTCTTAACATTTCCAATAGGATATAATTATGTTTGATTTTGTTATTTATTTTTTTTAGTCAATTGAGGCCCACATGGAAGATTGGGTGGTCCCAAATGTGTAGTCTCTTGATTAATATTATTCAATATGAATTAACAAACATGATTACAAAATATTATTAATGTATTCTACTTGAACTACGTCATTTTTCATGTTTAATATTTCATAATTAATGATCTGGGTCGATAAAACTTCCTGGTGATATTGTACAATGATGTTGACAATTATGGTCATGATGCATGAATGAGTATTAAGGTGTTCCATCCATAATGGACATTTCTCCTAAGGCAAATGAAACTTGTATTGATTTAAAATTTCATACATTTTTACCGTTCTAAAAAAAAGTTATGATCTTTTTTCTATGTAAACTTCCTTCCTGGAAAACGTTAGCCATACAAAATTACCAGTAAATGGAATTATTAATATTTCACATCTCATTTTGTAATATTTCTTGTTTAGGAAAGCATCTTTGTACTTATCAGATATGTAGAATAAAGTAATGTAAGAAACAGCTACAAGAAATTCGAGAAAATTGTTTGACATCTTAACAACAGCAGTTAGCGTTTATGTCTATAACATTACTTACAATGTGTGTTTGCCGTGTGGAATGTAATTACTTGCAATTTTTTAACATTCCAAGGTTTGCTTCAGTCTGTTTTGAGCTTTTGTCTCACATACTTACATTTTGTCGAAAAACATTGCTTAAATGATCCCTATGTATATGTGTTTGGTAAGTATACTTGCATCATAGAGACTGTGGAATTGAAACTGAAAAATATTAAATTTGTTTTGTACTTTATCTTGATCAAGGTGTTAATTTTTGTAATGTTATGAAAAACCTATATGAAATCAATGTAAAATTGCGAATATTATTGGTCTTTTTTATTTACTTGAGAACTGTTTTAAACTATTTGTCTGACAGTCTACCAATGAAAACATATTTTGGAAAATAGAGACCAATAGGCTTTGCTTACACAGTAACAGTTTTCTCAGCCAATTTTGAATCTACATTATATTGATATAGATTGCTAGAGATTCAGAAAAAGAAATATTAGAGAAATTTCCCAACTCAGTTGCAAATATTTTTAAAATGACCTCTTCATATACACAGTACTTACAATATGTGCAGAAAACATGGGATACAAATCCTGGTTACTGGTGACATCTGAGCTATGTTTTTCAGAGGTAGGGAAGGTAAGCGAGAAAAGTAAACCAATGTAGAAAAGGTAACTGTCTAAAAACGCTTGAACGCTTCACAAGCAACAAAATGGCGCACGCCAGACCAGACGACACTGTTCGGCATGGACGCTATTTTGTTTAGCAAAGCTAGCACTGTCAGATCACACTACCTATCTAAAGATAGGGGCTACTTTTCCTATGTTTAAGAAATGGCAACACTACTTTCCCTACGTTGCACTATGTAGAATTCTATTTTTCCTACCTCTAAAAAACGAGCCACTGCTGTGTTGAGTCTCAATGTTATCATCTTTAGCTGACATTTTTTTCAATTACAGAGGTTGAATTAGGTGAAGATTGTTCTATGGCTACTATGTGTAGAGTTTCCAACTCATATTGCAATTCCACCCAACAATGTGATTGTACATCGGACTACTATGACAATGATAGCACAGCAGTTATTGGTGGTGAATGTGCTCTCAGTAAGTATAGATAATTCTCACATGTACAATATGTACCTTCTCAGTAAGTATAGATAATTCCCATATGTACAATATGTACCTCCCTTGTTCTTAGCTGTCGGTCATTTTGATAGGCAAAACTGATGAGGCCTTATTGGAGTAATTTCCAAATATGTGATAATTGAGAAAATATCAAGAGAATTTGCATGTGACAACCTGTTTTTCCTCAACTTACTGATCAAACTGCCCATTTGAGCATAATGTTTAAGTTATTTTTTATATATCTGATGAATTAATCATCGTTTACATTATATTCCTCATAAACTTTAAGGAAATTTTCCTATAAAAATGGCTGACTATTCAGAACAAGGGAGGTAAATATTGTAGATGTGGGAACTATCTATTATGTTACATTATCACAAACATACATCTTTATTTTTCCTTCCTTGAAATTGAATAAAAATTATACCAATTTCGCTTTTGCATTTATTTATTGTCATTTTTTCTCTTACACAGCAATAAACACGGAACCAATCCAGGTCAAATGTTTGATGATCTTTATATATACACTTTTGTGGTACTTGCCGTCCAAAAAAAAATGCAGTTATTTATTATTAGTTGATGGTCCCAAAATGCAGTTATTGGTTATTTTATGGAAATTAATTATGTGGAATTAACCTACTCACTATTCATATGAAAGCTACTAATGTATTTTTATTTATAGAACTTGAAAGAAAATTATATTTCTATTTATAGAACTTGAAAGCATCTAATACTTCTATTTATAGGACTTAAAAGCAACTAATATTTCTACTTATAGAACTTGAAAGCAACTAATATTTCTACTTATAGAACTTGAAAGCAACTAATATTTCTACTTATAGAACTTGAAAGCAACTAATATTTCTACTTATAGAACTTGAAAGCAACTAATATTTCTACTTATAGAACTTGAAAGCAACTAATATTTCTACTTATAGAACTTGAAAGCAACTAATATTTCTACTTATAGAACTTGAAAGCAACTAATACAATGTATTTCTATTGATAGAACTTGAAAGCAACTAACATTTCTATTTATAGAACTTGAAAGAAACTTATATTATATTTACAGAACTTGATCTTTATGCTCCCTGTAACACGTCGTACCAATGTGGCACCAGCAACGCAGAATGTAAAGACAGTTATTGCACTTGTTCAACAGATTTCTACGACTTAGTTGAGGATGGAACATGCCGAGGTAAGTTTGCTGATTTATTTTACTTTACTATTTCATTGCCTTTGATCAAGCTTTTTTGTTTTAAATAAATACCTATACTATATGCTTCAGGTATGAAATATTAATATATCAACCACAGAATGATATTTGAATTTTTTAGCTTACTTAGAAGCTTTGCATTTTTTCTAATATATGATATCATGTATTGCTTTGTTTCTGACTTTACACATACTATCAACTTAAATAGTTCATCTATGGTCCTGTTTGGCCTTCTTCTAAATAGTTAACTTCAGAAATTGATTTACAGATAATTTGATATAATTGTCTTCTGTCAGTTATTTTAGTGCGTTGATATTTTCTCGTCTGACTCAATCTGTAATCAATTTCGAAAACAACTTAATGAAGTACCTACGTCAATCTAAGGACACTAGTTAACTACATTTGTTCATAATTTGCTGTACAAGAATTGGACATGTGTTTCTGTAAAGCATTTCAAACTTGTTTGTATTATGTTTAAACAGCGTTTGAATCATTAATCGAAGTGATAGCTCTCAGACATAAACGACAAACAAATACAAGTCAAGCAATGTTAGAAGGTGAACAAATCACATATGTTTTTGGGTTGGTTTTTTTGAGGTACCAAAGTTTAAGGTTCAGGTTTACTTACCGTAATTTAAAGCACATATGTTGGTAATGGTTCTTAGGGTATTAGGTTGTAAGTTTAAATCCTTAATAATGGTTTAGGTATTTGATTGCCTTGGGTACAAAGTCTGTGTTTTGAATTTTTATCATAATATTTTATATGTATTAATTCCAACCTGTATTTGGTAGAATATATTATTGAATTATATTTCAAAATCTGTCACTAACTTCCTTCCCTGCTTCCCTGGGTGAACCCCATGTTTTACTACCATATTGTCCACTCCATACGCGTTGATCTTCAGTGTTCAGAATATTTTTTTTAATCAATAATCCAGTCAACAAATTCAATTTAAAATCTTGTTGTTGAAATATCCCAAAAAAGGGATCAATATAACATCTTGTGTAACTATCCACTCAAGCTCAGTACTTCGGCCACACTCGGCCTTTATTCAAGAGCAAAGAACACAATTGTGCTGGTACTTAATGTAAATTAAATTAAACGATATCAGTAGATTATTGCAAAAATAAATAAATGACTCTGTTCATTGTTTAATGTGCCGGTAGCTGTTAAATTGTCTATATTTATTTGTTAAATGTGCCGGTAGCTGTTAAATTGTCTATATTTATTTGTTAAATAGTTAACATATTTGTGTCGTTGAACGACATTATTGTAAGATGTGATAGAACAAGCACAGTGTCTGGTTCTCTGTGCTTCACGCTGTTGTTGTCAATGGTAGCAACAATGTACACACCAAGTTGTATCTATATCAGTATGAGTTAGTTGTATCACTAAAATACTCTACATTGTGCACATTTAATGTTGTTTGTTTTGTCTTTATGTTGTTCAATGGCTTGCTGATGTAAAATTCTATTAAATCAAAGTATGTTCCTGCTTTGTTGAAATACAGCAAAACCTCACCTAAAGACCACCTCAATAATAAGACCACCTCAAAATTAAGACCACACTTTTCAAGTCCATTTTCACGTTTTTGCTCTTAATTTAACCTCAATATAAAGACCACCTCAATAAGACCAGTTTTCAATAGTCACAAAGGTGGTCTTATTATTGAGGTTTTACTGTACTTAAATTCATATCGGTGCTTGAATTTTTGAAGTATTTTTATTCCCTAATAAATGATGCTTTATTCTCTAGCAAATACTTAAGTTTTATTAAATTCAAGTTTCAAATAAGTATACATCTGCAGGTTTATAAATACTTTGATGAATAACTTTTGTTTGTCTGTTGTTCAGACAGGGACAGTGATTTGTTGTATATTAATAAGCATGTGTCTGGAACCTTTTGCATTAACACTAATGATATACGTTACTTTTTGCATTAGTCAAAATACATAATATTCTGTTTATGTTTCATATTTCAATAGTTTACATGGCATAATAATATAAGTTGTTTCATGCAAAACAAGGTGGGATGGGGTGAGTGTTTTTTCTTTCGGGGGGGGGGGGGTCAGCCATAAATCTTTGCATAATGCAGCTTTAATGATTTATTATGCCTGAACGTGTTGACTGAGATAAATGTTACAGATAGGATAATAATTTAGGAAGTCGGAGTCATGGCCCTTTAAACTTGGTGCAATGTTTTCATTCATTTGCCTACCTAGTAAGTGTGTAATGTTCACAAATTTTGTTACAATATTGTACATTATTACACAAAAATGTGACTATATCAACTTACTTCAGTAAAAAATAATGCCATAACAAACGTTCGAAAGAAAAGGAGTGTGTCAGTATTTGGCACTTTGTGTAAAAATCATGGGATAACTAAACCCTCATGTCGTAAGTATTGCCTCCCAAATTCACCAGTTGTCTTGAATGCTAGTGCAGATTAGTTGATTATAAAATATTTTGCCATTGCTAAGTATGCATTATCTTTCATTGATTATGTCTGAATTGTTTACTGGGATTCTGTAACTGGAAGCCAATATTTTAAGGTATCTTTGTACAATTGCTACAATTTTTTCATCTAATATTCACCACTTTGCTTGATTCCTCGCTAGATGTATTTAGTTATTTGCTTTATACAGTGTTGTCAAATGTTTATACAGAGATTTGCATGTTGTAGATTCATTTATCATCACACTTAATATTTCACTATAAGGCTTTTTTAGATTGTAAAACAGAGAACTGGGCTGGGGAGTTTAACCCCCTCAGGGCTGGGGAATATAACACCTCTCTCAGGGCTGGGGAGTATAACCCCCTCTCTCAGGGCTGGGGAGTATAACCCCCTCTCTCAGGGCTGGGGAGTATAACCCCCTCTCTCAGGGCTGGGGAGTATAACCCCCTCTCTCAGGGCTGGGGAGTATAACCCCTCTCTCAGGGCTGGGGAGTATAACCCCCTCTCTCAGGGCTGGGGAGTATAACCCCCTCTCTCAGGGCTGGGGAGTATAACCCCCTCTCTCAGGGCTGGGGAGTATAACCACCTCTCTCATGGCTGGGGAGTATAACCCCCTCTCTCAGGGCTGGAGAGTATAACCCCCTCTCTCAGGGCTGGGGAGTATAACCCCCTCTCTCAGGGCTGGGAGTATAACCCCCTCTCTCAGGGCTGGGGAGTATAACCCCCTCTCTCAGGGCTGGGGAGTATAACCCCCTCTCTCATGGCTGGGGAGTATAACCACCTCTCTCAGGGCTGGGGAGTATAAACCCCTCTCTCAGGGCTGGGGAGTATAACCCCCTCTCTCAGGGCTGGGGAGTATAACCCCCTCTCTCATGGCTGGGGAGTATAACCCCCTCTCTCAGGGCTGGGGAGTATAACCCCCTCTCTCAGGGCTGGGGAGTATAACCCCCTCTCTCAGGGCTGGGGAGTATAACCCCCTCTCTCAGGGCTGGGGAGTATAACCCCCTCTCTCAGGGCTGGGGAGTATAACCCCCTCTCTCAGGGCTGGGGAGTATAACCCCCTCTCTCAGGGCTGGGGAGTATAACCCCCTCTCTCAGGGCTGGGGAGTATAACCCCCTCTCTCAGGGCTGGGGAGTATAACCCCCTCTCTCAGGGCTGGGGAGTATAACCCCCTCTCTCAGGGCTGGGGAGTATAACCCCCTCTCTCAGGGCTGGGGAGTATAACCCCCTCTCTCAGGGCTGGGGAGTATAACCCCCTCTCTCAGGGCTGGGGAGTATAACCCCCTCTCTCAGGGCTGGGGAGTATAACCCCCTCTCTCAGGGCTGGGAAGTATAACCCCCTCTCTCAGGGCTGGGGAGTATAACCCCCTCTCTCAGGGCTGGGGAGTATAACCCCCTCTCTCAGGGCTGGGGAGTATAACCCCCTCTCTCAGGGCTGGGGAGTTTATTTTGCTTATTTTGATTTAATCTTGTTTTGTTACATTCCTCAGGTGTGTAGCAAGCCTTAGCTACAATGCTGTTACGTTCCTCAGGTGTGTAGCAAGCCTTAGCTACAATGCTGTTACGTTCCTCATGTGTGTAGCAAGCCTTAGTTACAATGCTGTTACATTCCTCAGGTGTGTAGCAAGCCTTAGCTACAATGCTGTTACGTTCCTCAGGTGTGTAGCAAGCCTTAGCTACAATGCTGTTACATTCCTCAGGTGTGTAGCAAGCCTTAGCTACAATGCTGTTACATTCCTCAGGTGTGTAGCAAGCCTTAGCTACAATGCTGTTACATTCCTCAGGTGTGTAGCAAGCCTTAGCTACAATGCTGTTACGTTCCTCAGGTGTGTAGCAAGCCTTAGCTACAATGCTGTTACGTTCCTCAGGTGTGCAGCAAGCCTTAGCTACAATGCTGTTACGTTCCTCAGGTGTGCAGCAAGCCTTAGCTACAATGCTGTTACGTTCCTCAGGTGTGCAGCAAGCCTTAGCTACAATGCTGTTACGTTCCTCAGGTGTGTAGCAAGCCTTAGCTACAATGCTGTTACGTTCCTCAGGTGTGTAGCAAGCCTTAGCTACAATGCTGTTACGTTCCTCAGGTGTGTAGCAAGCCTTAGCTACAATGCTGTTACGTTCCTCAGGTGTGTAGCAAGCCTTAGCTACAATGCTGTTAAATTCACATTCAAATACCATCAGTTGGTGGCAGAAATGGAAATCTAATCTGTCTAGAAAAAGAACACCATGACAAAGCGTATAATAAACATCTTTATATGGACATGCTTCATTGTTTGGCTGTCTTGCCCCTGTTAGTGTAGTGGTACACAAGGCCATAATTATGCTATAAGTTATACACTACTTGCCCCTGTTAGTGTAGTGGTACACAAGGCCATAATTATGCTATAAGTTATACACTACTTGCCCCTGTTAGTGTAGTGGTACACAAGGCCATAATTATGCTATAAGTTATACACTACATGTAAATAGTGCTGTTAGATTGACCGCGAACACGTGTATGAACTTTCAAGATTGATCCATGTCAATCTAGGTAAGGAAATGCTTACGTTCGTGACTAATGTTTGGATTACTTTTCTATCAAAACAGAACCGCGGACTTTTCTCTGTCAAGCTTCCATACAAATACGAACATTTCAATACACCTATTTTGAAATGTAATGGTCCAGGTAATATATTCATACGTTCGCGGTTAATAAAATCGCACTATACCATGTGTTTTTGGGGAATTAAGAAAGTCTTTTGTTTCTTTTTTTCATTTACTTTAAAAATACTTAGTGCAATATTGGTTTAAGTATATCACCATTGTGCTGTTTTGCTTATTGCGTGAGGTGTTAGACCTGGGAAGCTTTGTAGACACAGCCTTGTTTGTTGTACTTGCAGGCTCACATCATATTCCTTACATGCATATTTTGTACTACAAAGTTTTGTGCATCTGCAATTCCACATTTCACTCGCACAAAAGTTTTGAATGACGGACAAGAGTATCGCTATTGTTCATTTTAGCTCACGTGAGCTTTTCTAATTGGTCTTTGTCTGTCGTCTGTCCAGCTGTACCGCCGTCAACAATTGTTTAAAAAAACATCTTCTCTGAAACCACTTGGCGGAATTTCACAAAATTTAAGTGAAAGGTTACTAGAGTGACCCTCTACAAAAAAGGGGTGTTGATTGTTAAAAAAGAAATGGCCATCAGGTGGTGGAGCCCCTTTTCCGATATGTTTATAGTGGCAACTTCTTGTCAAAAACTACCTACCCAATTTTGATATTACTTCATACAAATGTTCCTTAGGTGACCATCTACCAAGATTGCTCAAATTATTTGAATTCGTCAACAAATATGGCTGCCAGGGGGGGTGGAGCTATTTTTCCTATATGTATATAGTGGAAACTTTAAAAATCTTCTTGTCAAGGAGTGTTGACCCATTTTTGATATCACTTCACACAAATGTTCCTTAGGTGACCCGCTACGAAGAGTATAGTGGAAACTTAAAAAATCTCCTTTTCAAAAACTCCATGCCCAATTTTGTTATAATTTCACACATATGGTCCTTGGGTGACCCTCTACCAAGATGGTACAAATTATTTGGATTCGTCAAAACATATGGCTACCTAGGATCGAGCCTTTTTTCCTATATGTATCTAGTGGGAACTACAAACATTATCTTGTCAAAAACTACAGGTCCAATTATAGCTAGGGGCTAATGTCTGTCTCCTGTGTGATATGTTTGCCACTTTGAATTCTGAACATTTCCACATTTAGTCTACTGTCTATTCCACTGCTTACTTTACGTTAAACATTAAAGTGCACATCTATTGATATAACTTATCGTCATGTCTTATTTACTTTTATATAATTAATTACATTTTTAGATGGATTTTGCGAAACATTTATGCTATAATTGTTCTGACGAACCTGGTCAAACCGGATTCAGAAATCTTGTATTAAAAACAACCTCGAATTCTGACACTGTAAACTAGTCGTATTGTCTGTGTTTCTACAGCAACAGAATTATGCCATTTAAATTCTCTTATACCCATATTCTGGTCATAATCTGACAAAATGTTGTCTTTTTGATGAGTGATTGTGAAAATGGAAATAAAAGCTAAATTTAAATGCTGTGTTTTATGAGAATATGTTTCTTTAATAAATAAATGCTTTAATGTCTATGATCCGTATTAATACTGTTTAATATAATAATAATTATCATAAAGTGAAAAAATATTTTGACATATATATTGTATATTGCTAGTGCTAGCACAAATATGCCTCCAGCACTATATGTTTTGATTATTATTTAGATGTAGATTTTAAATGTTGTATCGTTATGCATAAAATTTAAAATATATGTGATTAATTACATAAATATTATTTGATTCAACATATTTTGTGGAAAAAAGAATGCAAAAGTACTGATTCAATGTATGCATCTATATGTGGAATTGTTATAAGATATTTGATAAAATTGATGTTGCCTATTCTAAAATGAAGGCATTATTTGTAATTAGAATACCATCTATAGTATTACATATGTACATTTAAATACATTCTTTCACAAATTGTGATGTACATATGCCTTTCTCTATGACCTGAGTTAATATGTGCGCCACTGTACGATTTCCAACCTCTTTTTAGTGACGTCATTTCCAGAAAACGTCACATAATTATGACGTCACCATGTACTGACAGTAAGCAATAGTTGCCCCATATGGCAATATGAAAACAAGGTGACCATATAGAGTAAATATTGTTTCCTGCTTGCAAATAGTGACATCACATATGACGTTTTCTTGAAATGACGTCACTTACAGAAGAGGTTGTAAATCCCATAACAACGCTCATATAATGAATACACACCGGTGTAGGTAGCAGGTTTTCATTTGAATGTATCAGTGTTACCTTATAATGGAGCCGGTATTTTATATTTTGCACAAGCCAATGCAGAACTGTGAGAATATATTTAACTTGTGTGTTATTGTTCTCTGATAAACATTGTTGATAAAATTAAGTGATCATTGAAAAAAATTTTGCTGCATTTTAGGAATATATGTTTCACTGTCTTTTCTGTAATGATGTTTGATTCAATATTGAAAATATATACATTTTATATAATCAACAATGTTGTTTTAATTTCAGGACCGGAAAGCTTTTATTCGTGTTACACCAATGGGTCTGATGAATATGAGGTGGTATTTTCCACGTCTGAGGAGCTGTCTACCAACAAAAGTTGTGAAGAAAAATGTTTTAGAAGTGATCTGAGATATTACACATGTACAGGTGGCATTTGCTTATGCGGAAACCTCAAGCCTGTTACATCCACTTCAATTAAATGTTGTCCAAAAGTGAACAATGACTGCGACGGCAGAGCACATGTAGGTGTTGGATCAAATGTTGCGTCTGCTGGTATCTACGTCTGGCACATACCAAGAGTGGAGTATGGTGAGCCCATTCAGTTCTCATGCAATGCCTCATTGGCAATAATCGACCAGATGAGAATTGGCTTTGGAGACTCGCAGACCTTGACCAATGTTTCATCATCATCAGCAACTCTCAATCACACCTACACCTATGCTGGTCAGCTCTGGTTATCAGTGTTTGCCTGTGTGGAAGCAGACGACGTATGTGAGAGAGCAATTATACCTTTTGACGTACATGCACCATCTGAAAGCTCGAATATGTATATAACTGGAGTCAGAAACGCAGACGTATCGAGTGTACTGGGTGTACATGCTACAGTGACTCAAGGTTGGAACATTGATTTCTATTGGAACAAGGAACACAACGGCAATGCCACAAATGGTACGTATCCAGTCAAATCATCATCTACTTCTATATAATATTTTTTAGGGATGTCTATGAATATTCTTATATTCGAATATTCGTTTGTAGGTCCCAATATTCGAATCCTGATTCGGCATTCGAATATTCGATAAAATATTAATTTTCAATATTAAAGCTGAATGCAAGTGTATTAAATTTCAATGTTGGGCATTATCGCAGTGAATGACATTTTACACTTTTTACACCTGAAATAATATCTACAGGTGCTAATTGACATGTCATGTTGTATATTTGGGGGGTAAGAGAGATATAACACTCTGGTGATGACAATTAGGCCCTGAAAATATTAGTAATTTTCGGGATTTTTACAACTAGTGTGATCAGCATTAAACACAAACATGATAAGGATAGAGTTAAACTTCGAGTTTCTAATGTATTATAAGATGGTCGAATGTTCGAAAATTGGAATATTTGTTTGGAAGGTTGACTGAATATTCGAATACCAAAATTGTCATTCGTTGACATCCCTAGTATTTTTGTATTGTGTTTACATTCTATTGAGAACAACATGCTGTCAAAAGTAATTTACTGTTCACCCATATTGTACTTCTGTACGGTATTTTCAATCCACATACCAGTGCTGGAATGCCCTTGCAGTGATATACTAGCATAAAATGACAAGTCCATTCAATTTTTTAATGGTTAATTCAACAACATCATGTTTACTTGCATTCTTCAGTAGAAATCTTTCTTACTCTGTTGCCCCATTTTCATGTACAAAAAATACTTACTTCATTTTGATGTGTTTTATTTCACCTATTTTAGAGAAAGGTTGCCCGAGTGGTTGGACGCCTCATCGGACTACATGTATAAAACTTCAAACAGGCAGTCTAGATTATACATCCGCTAGTGCAGCATGTGATGCTCATGGTGCAAAACTTCTTAAAATCGACTTCATGATTGAAATTCCTGAAATAGTTCTTCTATTATCTGGTAAATATCAGTGAATACTGTAAAAGTCGTTATTTTCGCAGGCACTTAATTTTGCTAATTTCCGAGTTTTTTTTCACAAGTTTTTATTTTCGTGAGTTCCTTGATAACTGTCGCTTTTATCTGGCTTGGCCATTTCCGGTAATGTTTCTTTAAAAGGTATTTATGAATAAAATTTTCGGCATAGTGACGAACACATATTTAAGCCAAATATTGAATTCATAAAAGGACTTTTACAGCAATCTTGAAATACTGCAATGTAATAAAAAAATTACCCAAACGTTCATGTTTATTTTTAACAGAACACACTTCTTATATTGCAGCAAATTCAACATCCTTCTTGTTGGGTGCACAGAAATTGGGTGGGTGGTGGACTTGGGAAGACCATACAAAGACAGTTTTCTATGACGCTAATCTCACAGGATCAACCAATGGTGACTGTGTCAAAATAGATGGCAGCACTTCAAAACTGACGAGTGCTAATTGTGCTGCATCTTCTTCATATGCTTGCATGACAGGTGATATATCTAGTGCTGAACTAAACAATTTAGTAACTCATTTATGATAAGGAAGCATATACAATAGTTAAACACCAAACTCACAAAGTTTTATTATACTAGACTAAATAATGTGAGTTATTTAATGCACTAAGCATTCAGTGTATATCTATTGCCCTGACAAAGTTCAGTTATTGAATGCACTAAGCATTCAGTGTGTATCTATTGCCCTGACAAAGTTCAGTTATATAATGCACTAAGCATTCAGTGTATATCTATTGCCCTGACAAAGTTCAGTTATTGAATGCACTAAGCATTCAGTGTGTATCTATTGCCCTGACAAAGTTCAGTTATATAATGCACTAAGCATTCAGTGTGTATCTATTGCCCTGACAAAGTTCAGTTATTGAATGCACTAAGCATTCAGTGTATATCTATTGCCCTGACAAAGTTCAGTTATATAATGCACTAAGCATTCAGTGTGTATCTATTGCCCTGACAAAGTTCAGTTATATAATGTACTAAGCATTCAGTGTGTATCTATTGCCCTGACAAAGTTCAGTTATATAATGTACTAAGCATTCAGTGTGTATCTATTGCCCTGACAAAGTTCAGTTATATAATGTACTAAGCATTCAGTGTGTATCTATTGCCCTGACAAAGTTCAGTTATATAATGTACTAAGCATTCAGTGTATATCTATTGCCCTGACAAAGTTCAGTTATTGAATGCACTAAGCATTCAGTGTGTATCTATTGCCCTGACAAAGTTCAGTTATTGAATGCACTAAGCATTCAGTGTATATCTATTGCCCTGACAAAGTTCAGTTATTTAATGCACTAAGCATTCAGTGTGTATCTATTGCCCTGACAAACTTCTTTATTCAACTTTGTTACCAGCCTCTGATCTCCAAAAGCATCTCAAATAGAAATTTCAACTAAATATTGAGCATGAGTTTGAGACAAATCTCATTTTGGATCTCTTGAAATATTTCTCAATTGTTTCATTTGTTCTACCAATTTTTATTCTCGTCTCAGATGAGAAAATTCTCAATGTTTAAGAAACATATATTTGAGCTGAGATTTGGCTCAGATTGAGATGATTGATGAGATCAGGGCATGTTCGGGTGAATTGAGCATTGCTACGTAGTCATCCTTTTTCTGAGTGAGTCGGTTGCAACCATTTGAATATTTGCAAGATAAATGAGCTTTGTAAGCTTCACTCAATGTTATCATATGAATTTTCATTATATTTTGCCTCGATTGAGTTGCAGTCATTGTCCTAATACTTGTTATTGTGTATCCAACTTTGTATTATGAATTTTAGATCCTGTCAGTTGTCCCTATGGTGGAGAGTACATGCCAGACGGTTACTGTTACTTGCTAGTCTTGGATACTAAAACATGGAGTAGTGCCAATTCTCACTGTAAAATGGAGTATGGTGGCTGGCTTGCCAATATAACTGATGCTGACACCCAAACCATGGTCACGGAACTCTTGACTAATGCGTCTTTTAGGTATGCATTGTATAGGCCCAGTGGTCGAGAGGTTGAGCGCCTGACTCCTGATCAGAAGGTTGTGAGTTCAAGTCCTGTGATGAGCGGGCGTTGATCACGAATTTCACAATCCGTAACTTTGGTGCGAGTACTGGTTGGTAGCCAGGAAGCTGTCATCAAGCGTGATTATACAAGTTGTTAGAACTTTTTTCACAATTGATGTAAAATGAATAAGTTTGAACTTTGTAGATGTGTTGTGTAGCTGATCATTCTACAATACAGTAAAACCTCAATAATAAGACCACCTTTATAACCCTCAAACTGGTCGTCTTAATGACGTGGTCCTAATATTGACGTTGAATAAAGAGCAATGAAGAAAACTTCAATAATAAGACCACCCATGGGACCCTTAAAAACTGGTATTCTTATTGAGGTGGTACTAATATTGGGGTTGAATAAAGAGCATAACAGTGAAAATGGACTTGAAGATTATGTTCTTAATTTTGAGATGGTTGTACTAATGAGGTGTTTTTTAAACTATACACAAATAGATAAAACAATGAAACAATAAGTTATCCCTGACAGGAATATTGAATGAAAAGCTAAACAAATATACTTAACAATGTACATGTAGTAAGTTACAAATTATTAAACTGTTAAACAATAAATTATTTAAAGCTTAATGATGCTGGACAGTTAACGTGAATGTGTACATGTACCACCTCAACACAGCAAATGCTCAAGGTTTTCATACAATATGGCATTAAAGTCAATCATTCTATCTATGAAAACTAAAAGTGACTTGATCTATTTCACTGTGATCAGATCGATATTTGCTATTCAATTCTTTGATTTGATGTTATAATTTTTGGTCTGGAGCAAAATGGCATGAATTTCAAAATATTGCAAAAACTGTCTGTATGCAAGTGATTTCAAAACTGTTATATCGTGGATGGACCAGTTTCGGTGACCTTCACATTAATTCCCTATACACTGGATAAATATATTAAAAACAAAACTATATTAACTCATTACATTTAGTTAACTTTATTTTGCTTTGAACTGTTCCAAAATTCCTCCAAAATCTTTCACATAAACAATGGAAGCTGCCATTTTGTTGACCTATATTGTATCGGGTCACAGAAAATAAATGGTACCCTTTTCGGTGACCTCTGATATTATCCATTTATACAGTGTGTGTGCAAAAGTTTTACAATTGTAAAAATCAAAACTAACATCCAACTTCACTTGAAACTATGAACTGTGAAATAAACGAATTTACAATATTTTTAAGTGTATCTATTACAGTTATTCTTCGGAATGGCAAGGGCAAATAAAATGTCAAAAAGCCGTACAAACACAGCCTTTCATTTACTTGATAACAAAACAATTTTGTTAAGAAAAAATATGCGTATGTGAGACCGCTTTATATACATTTGGGCACACTCTGTACATAAAAATGGGCGGGATTTAAGTAAATCACGTGACTTGTTTAGCAGAAGACGAGCAACTGCTTGAAAAATAAAAAATGTTTTGGGGTCATAAAAAGGGTTATGTCAAAAATGTATTAAGAAAATTGACTGACTTGTAGCATGACACCGAGAAATAGTGAATAATTACGTCTTTGAAGCGCATTTTCGGTATTTTTCTTGCTGCTGCAACAGGTATTTGTTTACACAAAAGTATGCGAATACCGATGACGTACTCTGGCATTTCACTTGGTGATAAGCACGCGTTGAAGGCAAGTCACCGAAATATGGCAGTCTACGATACATTCATAAACAGTATGGAAATGGTCAAATTAAATTAGTATTGACATAATCATAGTGCCTATGTACACTCATTTATACTATATGGTCAATGTAGGTCTGAAATATTTGTCCAAACGTATGACATCATGGCTGTTTATGAATAGTACAAAGTACAATCTAAAAATAGTAACAAACCATAATACATACAAGCGCTATTATTTTAAATTCAATTCATTGATGACCCTGTACTCTTCTGTACTTGTCAATTTAATTTTCAGTGAGGCGTGGTTTGGATTAAATGATCAACAACTCGAACATTACTTTATGTGGGCAGACGACACATCATTTGACTTTTACAATGCTCCCTTCCGACCAACAACAAGCTTGATAGATAATGGTGACTGCTTCGTGACAACAAGTGGCAATACGTGGTCCGAATTAGATTGTAGAACTCCAAGGAATTTTGTGTGCCAATATTCTACTCATATAGGTAATGTCAAACTCAATTTTAATGATATGAAGTTAAAATTATTATGTCTGCTTTCATTGTTGAATATCTGGAACACTGAAAACTGCATAATTTTTCATATGAGCGCGGCTGTACGTTTTCCAACTTCTTCTTTAAGTGATGTCATTTCCAGAAAACGTCACATGTCCAGACAGTTAGCAATATTTGCCCATATGGCAATATGAAAACAAAATGATCATATGGAATAAATATTGTTTCCTGTTTCCACATGGTGACATCACATGTGACGTTTCTTGAAATGACATCACTTACAGAAGAGGTTGGAAATCCCACAGCAGGGCTCCTATAGAGTTTTAAAATGGAAGCATTGTCTTCCAGTTACACGATAACATTCTGGTAGAATTGATGTAAATGACATTCTGTTACAAGTACAAATGTACTAATAGAATTTTATGTATGAAAATACAGTAAAACCTGTTATAAGTGACCACCCAAGGGACTGACAAAAGGATGTCTCTTAATAAAAATGGCCTCTTAATAGAAAATATTGATTTTTAACTTTGTTATAATTTCTAAATTCATTTCAAAGGGTCAGGTGCTTAAGGATAACACCTCGTCGTACCCGCTTTCTGTCCCCAGGTGCATTGTTCTCAAGGTCACTAATCAAATCACTCTTCCGTTTTAATGTATTCTGTAGCTGGGTTTTACCCACCCCAAATCATCTGCACTCTTTCTTGCACTTTTGAATTTAGATGACTCTATTACTTGCATTCGTTCTTCGACGGTTAGAAGTTTTCTTTTTGGCTTGGAGCTACCAGACATCGTCGGTACTAACTTAGAAGTGAAAAAACTGCTCTAAACATAATTTGCCTTTCATATTTCACACCTGTTTCACCTGGATATAACACCTGGATATAACACCTAGATAAACACCTGGATATAACACCTGGATATAACACCTGGATATAACACCTGGATATAACACCTGGATATAACACCTGGATATAACACCTGGATATAACACCTGGATATAACACCTAGATATAACACCTGGATATAACACCTGGATATAACACCTGGATATAACACCTGGATATAACACCTGGATATAACACCTGGATATAACACCTGGATATAACACCTGGATATAACACCTGGATATAACACCTGGATATAACACCTGGATATAACACCTGGATATAACACCTGGATATAACACCTGGATATAACACCTGGATATAACACCTGGATATAACACCTGGATATAACACCTGGATATAACACCTAGATATAACACCTGGATATAACACCTAGATATAACACCTGGATATAACACCTAGATATAACACCTGGATATAACACCTGGATATAACACCTGGATATAACACCTGGATATACAACTGATTACTGATAATTGGACATACGCTGAATGGATACACAACAAACGTACCATATACAGCACGTGCGGGGGCAGAAGTTACTGGTCGGCGGTCACTTTATAGAAAAGTCATTTAAAAGATGTATTTTAAGAGAAAAAATGGACAGGCAGGATTTTAAATGGCCGTTTAATAAAAAACTCGCTTACAACAGGTGGTCGCTAGTACAGATGTGCCTGTATATAGTTCAGACTAAACTGACATATTTTGACATGATTGTGCAACAAGTTATGAATCAGTGAAAGAGAAGTGACAGGTGCACGTCCTCTTGACTACTCATTCTCCATTTATATTACTAAAGTTTATACAAATGATGATCTATTCTGGTACTTTCATGATATTTCTGTATTTTTGCAGATCGCATCTCGGTACAGAGCTATGTTGCTGGTGTCACGGATATAAGTATTCCAGCTGGAGAGAGTGTACAATCATTATCTCCTTTAACTACCCTCCCTGTAGGAACTTCCTCGGGATACACAGTACAAATCTTTCCTGGTGAGTGACTGCTGACTTTCTATGCTCTCTATGTCTTTCCCCTGTCTGTCCATCTGTGCAAAAATTGGTTTCCAATCAATAACTCTAGAAAAGATGGATTCATTCAATTCACATTGATTACATAAGCATAGGATACAAACAGTACAGGTCAAGTTTGATTTCGGATACAATCCTCCTGTTTTAGCCAATGTTTTGGCCCTTTTCGACTTAAACTATTTGTTTCCAAGCAATTACTCTTCTAAGGATGATGGATGAATACAATTGATATTGTTCACATGAGTATAAGATAATACAATACAGACCAAGTGTTATTTCAGGCACAATCTGCCAATACAGACCAAGTGTTATTTCAGGCACAATCTGCCAATGTTTGCAGGAGTTATGGCCGTTTTTTTCCTTAAAAAAATGGATTTCCAATCAGAAACTTTTGAAAGGAATGATTGATTCAATTCATATTAGGCACATAAGCTTAGAATGATAACATACTGGTCAAGTTTGATTTCAGTTATGATCCATGAATGTTTGCAGGAGTTATGGGCCTTTTTGTACTTAAAACATCGTTTTTTGATTAATACCTTTCAAGCATATTGCTTCAAAATAATTTAGCCTTTACAAACAAATTATTTGCATTCTACAGAAAAGCCCATAGATTAGCTATCTGCGTGGTATGGACTCATCTAGTTTATACAATCATCTCCAAAGATCAGTGTTTCCTGGCATACAGTCTCTGTTAATGTAGATGTTATTATCATTATTTATTTATTTCAGTAGCTGTTGAGTTTCATGTCTTTTCCTTACCAATCAATCTGAGTTATCAGCCTTTTTGGTACTATATGGAAAGTGTGACATCATTAATGATGTCGTCATCTCTACCATGAAGTTGTCTGCAGTTTTCTCTAATAAGACACAAATTTTAATTCAGTCGTCTTTCAAATAAGACCAAAGTAATATCTCGGATACAAAAATGGACCAAACTATAGGGACCAAACTATAGGGACCAAACTATAGGGACCAAACTATAGGGACCAAACTATAGGGACCAAACTATAGGGACCAAACTATAGGGATTTTGAAACCTGTCATGTGTAAATAGCAGGAATTTCTCTGACATAGAAATCTTTGCCAATAATCTTTGTTTCATAGAATGCACTCTGGTTCATATTTATTTCTTGTTTATTCAGGTGAGGCATTCTCAAGAAGTGGAAATATAAGATACTGGGTTTTCCGTTCAAACATTAATAGTACCACTGGTGTAAATGTATCATTGCACCATTACAAACCTTATTGTACCACAGGAACCCTCATCCAACCCGGTAAATATCTATATATCAAACTTAATCCACTATGCATTGGCTATTTGCCTAAATTTGATCTGCATTATTATTGGTAGCACGGACATATAAACCATGGTTTCGAAACAGTCTGATATCAGTGAAACGATAAGAATAAATATTTTACCCACAATTCTTAGCGTGCAATTTACCCACAGTCCTTAGCACGCGCTCGGTAAGTGTCTTGAATTGGAATCAAAATTTCATCAGATGAAACGCCGCTCCTTCAGTCTTACAACTTAGTATTGAACAAAAAATGCATACAGGCAAACAACAAGATAGACACAAAATATATAAATACCATCAAGAAATATATAACTGTTGTAAACATGATGATTGCGTCGGTTCAAAATGTCAAATTTAGAAACAAGATGGCTAGTTGGAACACCTCAGTCATTATTGCGGATCATTTTTGTAGAATTGTACGAGGTGTTTGGATCATTTAATCTTGGAAGAAAATCTCACCACTCCTGAGAGTTTAAACAAGTCTAAATACATATACCAGCCTGTTTCGAATCCATGGTTTATATGTCCGTGTTGGTAGTAACTTTTTTTATGTTTACTGGTTAGCTCACCTATGGTAAATGCATACATGTAAACCTTTCAGTAGGTTAGCTCACCTATGGTAAATGCATACATGTAAACCTTTCAGTAGGTTAGCTCACCTATGGTAAATGCATACATGTAAACCTTTCAGTAGGTTAGCTCACCTAAGGTAAATGCATACATGTAAACCTTTCAGTAGGTTAGCTCACCTATGGTAAATGCATACATGTAAACCTTTCAGTAGGTTAGCTCACCTATGGTAAATGCATACATGTAAACCTTTCAGTAGGTTAGCTCACCTATGGTAAATGCATACATGTAAACCTTTCAGTAGGTTAGCTCACCTAAGGTAAATGCATACATGTAAACCTTTCAGTAGGTAAATCAAGTGATTGCTTTCTGAAAATAAGTCAATATTTCTATAACAATTTTAAGTTCTGAGTTATTAATGGCAATATTCTGCGAATCAATTCATGATACGGGGGCCATCCATATAAAAATACTGATTAACTATTTAATTGCTAATTACAATGTCTGAATACAATAGATACATGTGAAAGTGTAATTATAAACAACACAACAAGTGAGGGACTACTTGTATCTTGATCAGTGTCACCAAGCTCTTGATTCCATGAATGATTGATCAGTGTCACCAAGCTCTTGATTCCATGAATGATTGATCAGTGTCACCAAGCTCTTGATTCCATGAATGATTGATCAGTGTCACCAAGCTCATGATTCCATGAATGATTGATCAGTGTCACCAAGCTCTTGATTCCATAAATGATTGATCAGTGTCACCAAGCTCTTGATTCCATGAATGATTGATCAGTGTCACCAAGCTCTTGATTCCATGAATGATTGATCAGTGTCACAGAGCTCTTGATTCCATGAATGATTGATCAGTGTCACCAAGCTCTTGATTCCATGAATGATTGATCAGTGTCACCAAGCTCTTGATTCCATGGTTGAGAGCATCTATGTAACCCAAAGTAATATTTACAATTTTTGGACTGGTGATCTGATTTTACTACTTCCCAGATTGACACGTAATTTTAGCGAACCAGGTGGGAATGAACTTAAAACTACCCCATAACAAAAATTTACAATTTGTCCTTTAAAAATTCGGAAGATCATGGCTCCCAGCTGGGAAAGCGTGAGTGTATCAAATCTAGGAGCCTCATGTTGAATTTGTAAGAGTTCACGTGTATGCATAATGCTCAGGTAAACTTTCTGTTCACTTTGTGCAGATTTTTCTTCTGTCCATTGTATATTTCTCGTGGACACCGTAGCACATGGAGTTCAATCAGTGTAATACAATAGTTATAAAACCCCAGCACAGCTCCTGTTTTGAATCAGCAGTGTATGATTATTACTGTTAGAGTTATGTCCCTTTATTTGAATTATTTAAAAATTTGTTTTCTAATAAACCTGAGGTCAAAATTTCTCTGGCAACTTGAGAAATCATTTTTACACATTGTTGATATCATTTGAATGTGCATGAGTACATGTTCTACTTATACTTGGCGACTGAGGTGAGTTATTTAGGGCCATGTTAGCCATCTTGTTGCCTAAATTCAGTGTCCCATTTAAGAAAACTTTATCTAAACAGAGGCATTGACCCTAAGTTTGATGCTGTTGTCTGAGTCGAGTTTGTAGATATTGTCAGGTAACTACTCCACACTTCTGGTACTGTAGTCCTATTTCTTGTGCAATATTCTTTGATTGTATTCCTTTAACAAGCACATCATACAACCTGTTGTGTTTTTACGATGTTACTGTCTTTCAGGCTGTGCTTCGAACATGTTCGCCATCTGCTCCAGTGGCACACACACATGCTTGCCGAGTGATACATGCAGTGATACACAACAACACTGCTACCTCAGTAACACCTGTAAAGCAATAAATGATTCTTGTACTTGCAACTCGGAAGCCTGGTCTGCTGATGCAACACTATCATGTGCAACATCCTATGATGCCAGCAAAGAACCAAACTATAAACTTGTTGGTCAGACGATGGTCTTTGTTAACACATCAGGAACATTCAAAGTTCCTGTAGATGGCATGTCCATTGAAAAATTGGATATCATTGGTTTTCAGTACCCAAATGGCTCAAAGGCGATTTTATGTGAAAGCATACCTGCTGGCCAAGACCAACAGACAACTTTCAGTGCACATACTGATGATTGGCTCATAAATCAAGACCTTTTCCCATCAAACGCCTTTGCAGTAGATGAGACATGTTTCCTGCAAGCTATTTTCACACAAGATTTAAGTTTAAACTTAAGTTCAAATTTGGCCTATACTTCAAAACCTGGTAATTACGATTTGCGTGCAACTATCAGCGGAGGTATATTTCATGTCCTGAGTCTTGTGCTGGAGGAGCCCATACAAGGTGTTCAATTGGTGTATCCTCCTAATTCAGAAGCCAATGACACTGTTGGGTCTTTAGGCACAATTTACACGGAATGGAATGTTGCATATGACCTTATCATAAGCGTTAAACTGGGTACTAATATTGCAACTTCGTGGACAATTAATGGTGTTTCTACTCCGGTCAGTTTTACCAACACATGTCCAGTTAGTGATGCATGCAATGCTTCGTTATACTTGTTGGAGGAACCTTTTGCCTCTCTACCACACAATGCATCGAGTGTTGGCTCCACAACTGCGACAATTCTGATCTACAATGCTCTTGGATCAACAACAATGACGCTGCGAATCGAGACAGCTAAATCTATATCTAATGTTTCTATCAGTCTGAGTACAACTAGTCGAATTCTTAACAACGTGGCCCTCAACAAAACAGTCGATTTTATCACCTCTGTTGAAGAAGGAACAGGTGTCTCATATGCTTACACAGTTGACAGTGTAACAGTAGCAGTACCATCTTCCAATTTCACCTTGCACTATGCTTTCCACAGTTTAGGTTCACACATTGTAGCTGTTGCCGTAAGTAATATATTAGGAACACAAACAGCAAACGTCACAGTGTATGTTAAGCAAGCAGCTGAATTTACTAATTGTAAATTTGTTACCAGTAACAATTCTCTGGCAGCAATTGGTATAGATTTCAGCTTGCAAGTTCAATGTGAGGTGAACATTGGTGCGGAGGTGGTCGATGTGTGGACTTCCACTGACAGAACTGCAAACATCACAGGAAGTGTTACAAATGCCAGTTCTTCACCTTATACATGGGTGCAGCAAATGAAATTCACGTCTTTGCAGACTGTAATTGTCACTGCAAATGTACAGGATCGATTTGAGCAAATTTCAATGTTCTTGACTGTTGATGTATGCAATGCAGTTTCAGATGTGTCCTTGACTTTGAATGCTTCACAGGTGTTTATTGATGCAGCTGTTCAGTTTGAAGCAGCAGTTCCTGTAGGTGGAAATTATTGTACTGTTGAATATATTTTTGTGTTTGGCGATGGGAATACCGATACTGTAACCACGGGAACTGTCAATCACCAGTATACTGCTGCTGGTAACTACACAGTCACTGTTACTGCTTCAAATGGACCTAGCAACCATTCTAATACATCATATGTAACTGTGTTTGAAGAAGTTACAGGATTAAATGTGTCAAATGATGGTCCAAAGGCTGTGAATACTACTATAACCTTCTCTGCTTCAACAAGCACAGGAAATTTCATGCTATTCATATTTAATTCTTCAGAGTTTTATGTAACTCAATCAAGTCCCAATTTTACCTACGTATTCTCATCAGCCGATGATTACTATGTAACAGTTACAGCCTTCAATGAACTTAGCAATAAAACTGCAACGGTTATTGCATATATAATGAACATGGCAGACATAAGAATATCTGCATTTACTGTGGACGGACTGACAAACATTGGCTGTTTAGAAACAACAGTATCCAAAGTGTATAAAGTTGACATCATTCACTTTGATCCAACTAATGTCATCTATGATTGGAACTTTGGAAATGGAGTAACTAAGTTGAATGGAACTAATACAAGAAATCAAGCATACTCTACTGCTTCCAACTACACAGTCACTGTAGATATTAAGTATCCAGCCGAGGCTTCTCAGATTACTTATACTAAGGATGTTTGTTTACAGGAAAGAATTTCTTCTCCTTCTATCACAGTGACGTCACCAGTAGCTCTGCACAATGGTTCGGTTTCAAAAATTGTGAGTGTTACTTTTGCAACAGGAAGCGATGTGAAATATATGTGGTCAACTAATGCTTCTGCTGTTGGACCTACTACTGATGCCACATTTTTGGTCAACTTTCTGGAAGAATCATCTTACTCAATTTCTGTTAATGTGTCCAATGAAATCAACCATATAGTAACTACAGAGCTTGTTCAAGTCATTGAAGCTGTAGATGGAGTGTCTATCAGCTGCAGTTCATGCATCACAAAATCAGGATCTCTCTATGTGCTTGTGAACAACGCATACACTTTTTCTGTGAACTCTACATCAGGATCAGTTGTTACATGTTTATGGGACTACGGAGACTCTTCCACTTACTCAGGACTTTCTGTCTCTCATAGTTTCACCATGGTGGGCAGTTACAACGTTACTGTCAGCACAACAAACCCTGTGACATCAACTGTGGTAACCTACATCACTGTCCATGTACAAGTTCAAATTACTGGTGTGACACTGATGCCTTATGGTGCAGACTGGAGCCCAAACTTAGTCACTCCAAGTGTCAAGAATATGGACCTTACAAAAGTAGCCTATTTCAAAGCCATTGTTTTACCTACTGGTATGAGTTTCGATGTTTGTTGGACATATGAAACAGGGTCACCACAAGAATGCACAAATACAGATATTGGAAACTATACTTACCACACTACAGGAAGGAAAATTGTTTCAGTTACCGCTCGAACTGAATTTAATGAAGTAAATACTACATTCGAATTTTATGTCATTGAGGAATTGGTTACCTTGAATGTGACAGAGAACGGCTCTTTGCTTGATTCTTCTTCAGACCACATTACATTACTCAACAATTGGTATGAATATGAAATGACATCCCCACAAATGGTTCCTGACACAGTAAAATTCACGTTTACAGTGAAGAGAAGCGGAGTTCTAGAAAAATCAGGCGTTAATTCCATGTTCGGTATTGCTTACCCTGCAAAAGATACGTATAGTCTGCAGGGAGTTATTCAAAACAGTTTGGGAACAGTCACTCAAACCATCACAATTGAAGTAATAGATGCATTGTCAGGACCATATATCAATTCCTCTGTAACAGATGAAAATATCACTCTAGGTGCTACCGTGACTCTCTCTGCTGGCATAATGATTGGAGAATATCCTCAATTTAATTTCTTTTATGCTTCTGCTCCAAGTGGAGAAAGCATTCATGCTTCAAACATTTCCGATAACACTGTGACTATGAAACCAGGCAATGTGGGACTATATGTTGTCACATTAGAGGTGTATAATTCTGTTTCAACTCCTGTGTATGTTAACTACACTTTCAATGTAATGATTGGTGTTTCTGGTGTGTCAATTGATGTTCAGACAATGTATCCTAGTGCCACTGAAGTAGGAAACAACCTGACATGTAATGCTGTGGTAAAAAATGGAACTGGTTTGTCTTACAATTGGAGTGTACTGTTGGCGGGATCAGTGATCATTACTGGAAATGGACCAACCCTCTTGGTTAACTTTACATTACAGGCTGTCTATAATATAACCTTAACAGTTGAAAATTACGCCAGCTCAGAAACTGGTTTTGTAGAAATCTATTCGCTGTATCGTGTTCCGACTTTCAGCATTTCACAATCTGGAACTGCTAACACAGTTGGTAGCAAAAGATATGCAATAGCTACAAACCAAAACACCACTTTCTCAAACTCACTAACTGACACTGGATTTGACACTGGATTTGTCAGTTTTTTCTGGAGCCTTAATGGAAATGTTGAAGAATCTACTGCAAGTTTTAACCATAACTTTACAGCTGCTGGTGTTTACAATGTTTCTCTTAATGTTTCAAATCAGATAAGTGAGGAATATGATAGCGTAGAAATGGTAGTACAAGATGCCTTGAATGATCTGTCAGTATCATTGTGTAATTCTACATCTGCTATCAATACTTTGATAACACTGATTGCTACCTACTCAGGAACAAATGTATCCATTTTATGGGTTGCAGATATGTCAAATGCAACAGGGGACATGAGGGTGTTTACTCAATCGACACCAGGAACATACAGTGTGAACATGACCGCCAGTAACCTTGTTAGTACAGAGACAATACAATGCTTCATTACAATGCAAGGAATTATTGATAATATAAACGTAACAACATCACCATACCGTTTTAAGGGATATCCAGTGACCTTTAATATTACTGGTGATTATATTCAGCAAGCTACATTCCATTGGGTATTCTCTGACGGAACTTCCTTCAATACATCCACACCAAGCGTAAATCATACATTTACTGCCGAGGGTTCTAACTTTGTAGTGGTGACAGTAAGTAATAAAGTTAGTAGCAAAACGGTCAATTCAACCTTTGATGTACAAGCATTGGGATGTAATGTACCCTCCCTCACTGTGTATGGTAGTACTTATAAAAAGGTACGAAGATCAAGAAGCTTTGTACTCTATGTTGATGTTGACGTTGGTGACTGTGAACTTTACACATCGATATATGAATGGGTGATATATCCTGCTACATCCTGTAATGAATCACCGGGTACGGCTCTCTCTCTAGATCCTGACATCTCGACATCGGAATTAAGTTTAGATGTACCGCGTAACACATTACCATTTGGAACATACTGTGTTCAATTTAAACACTCGTACGCCGACACACCAGTGGACAATAGCATCAGCTTTAACCTCACTGTTATTCTGTCTCAATTACAAGCTGAAATATTAGGGGGCAGTTACCAAATGATCCATTCTGGCCAAAGTATGACAGTAGATGGAAACAATTCTAGTGATCCTGATGAAGATAGCAACACTGTGATGAAATACCGCTGGACATGTACACAAATCCAGGTAGAATTATATTTGAATGTAATCATTCAACCATTTATTGCTATATTGAATTATACAAGTAGTGAAACAATTTTGGTATTAATATTTGGAATGTCAACTTTAATCTATACTGTGACTTCTTTTTTTAATGTCTAATTATTCCTTAGAAACATCATTATTATATGATATACTTATGGACAGTATGTGTATTTCATGTTCAAAGAGACATCCATTTTATGGCATATCATTACAATTATCAATGAGCTAATTATGTTACAGGGTCATCCAAGTGATGTTTGCAATGCTGTTAACAATATCACGAAATCTGCTCAAACCCTGACCAACCTTTCATTGAATGTCAATGATAAATTAGAGATCTCCTTTACCGTGTATGCCGATGGCAGGGACAACCATACAGTCCATCAGATTGTAAGTTTTATACATATGTAGTGTGTCTTAGTCAAGTTAAAATTGTTTGAAAATCTTTGCTGAGCTGAAGACAAATGCGATAAAATTTGGAAAGGATTGTGTAATACAATGCAACCTCAATACAGCGACCCTTTCTTGAGCAACAACCTATCTTCAGCATCATTTTCAATTCTCTTAATGTTTTAGATGTACGTTGAGTCCCCCTTTCCCCATGTGCAAATCTTTCACTTGATATAATATTCATGTTCTTTTCTCCCCCCTTTCAGCCTATTATTACTGAATATCTTAACTTTTCCTTGATGTATTCATTAATTTCCCCCCCTTGATGTTCCCCTAAATTATCCTTAGTTATTTTATGTTCGGCCAGACCATTCCTTACCACCCCTATTTCCATTCATTTACTCATGCACCTCCTCAGTGTTTATCCTTGCACCTCCTCAGTGTTGATCCATGCACCTCCTCAGTGTTTATCCGTGCACCTCCTCAGTGTTTATCCTTGCACCTCCTCAGTGTTTATCCTTGCACCTCCTCAGTGTTTATCCTTGCACCTGTCAGTGTTTATCCGTGCACCTCCTCAGTGTTTATCCTTGCACCTCCTCAGTGTTTATCCTTGCACCTGTCAGTGTTTATCCTTGCACCTGTCAGTGTTTATCCTTGCACCTCCTCAGTGTTTATCATTGCACCTGTCAGTGTTTATCCTTGCACCTGTCAGTGTTTATCCTTGCACCTCCTCAGTGTTTATCATTGCACCTGTCAGTGTTTATCCTTGCACCTCCTCAGTGTTTATCATTGCACCTGTCAGTGTTTATCCTTGCACCTCCTCAGTGTTTATCATTGCACCTGTCAGTGTTTATCCTTGCACCTCCTCAGTGTTTATCATTGCACCTGTCAGTGTTTATCCTTGCACCTCCTCAGTGTTTATCATTGCACCTGTCAGTGTTTATCCTTGCACCTCCTCAGTGTTTATCATTGCACCTGTCAGTGTTTATCCTTGCACCTGTCAGTGTTTATCCTTGCACCTCCTCAGTGTTTATCCTTGCACCTCCTCAGTGTTTATCCTTGCACCTCCTCAGTGTTTATCCTTGCACCTCCTCAGTGTTTATCCTTGCACCTCCTCAGTGTTTATCCTTGTGTATGTGGGGTTCCCTGTGACAATTTAATCTCTCTCCCATTGTAAAGTTTACTACCAATTGAATCTCTACAGCCACAACCTCTCAACAAGAGCCAAAATTTGAATGTTCCAAAGGTTGTTTCTCAGAAGGGATTGCTCGGTACATTTAATTCAAACAATGCTTTGGCAGTTATTATTCAGGGCCACACTATATATTTGGATTGAGTGAATATTTTGTTTTGGTGAAGTGTTTAAGTGTAGAGTGGTAATAACACCCATGTATTATTTTCGATATTTCCTCACATGCGTGTGACGTCACAACAAAACAAGCATGACGTAGACGCGCTAAAATGACGTTGACAATGTTAAATATTTATCATTTGTGCAAAGTATGACGTTCTGTTTCATTGAAAATGAATATCTTGTTAATTTGAATATGATTTGTGATATAATCATTTGAACTCGTATCTTGTGACTGAAAGTTTTGAAGTGTCAGCTTTTGTTTATATATTACAACACGTCATACTTTGCTTGCATATATTACAACACTTCATACTTTGCTTGCATATATTACAACACGTCATACTTTGCTTGCATATATTACAACACGTCATACTTTGCCTGCATATATTACAACACGTCATACTTTGCTTGCATATATTACAACACGTCATACTTTGCTTGCATATATTACAATACGTCATACTTTGCTTGCATATATTACAACACGTCATACTTTGCTTGCATATATTACAACACGTCATACTTGCATATATTACAACACGTCATACTTTGCTTGCATATATTACAACACGTCATATTTGGCTTGCATATAAGCGGGTTAAGGAATTGTTCTGGTGAAAATCAGCCATTTCTTCTGTTATGTCATAAATAGAATCTTACATTCGTGTTAATTTTTATACGCCCGTTCGAAGAACTGGACGTATTACGGGAACACACTTGGCGGGCAGCGTCCACATGTTGTCCGCTCTCTAAGTCAAGGAGTTTTTATCCGATCTTTACCAAACTTGTTGAAAATGTTTGTGGGCATAATATCTCGGCCAAGATCGATAACCAGCCACATCGCCCCAGGCACTTCGGAATTATGGCCCTTGAATTATCCAAAATTGGCCAAATTAGCCTTGTCCGCTCTCTAAGTCAAAGATTTTTCATCCGATCTTTACCAAACTTGGTGAAAATGTTTGTGGGCATAATATCTCAGCCAAGTTCGATAACCAGCCATATTGTCAAGTCACTTGGGAGTTATCACCCTTTGATTTTAGAAATTACCTAAAATTTGTCTTGTTTTAACTCTGAGCTCTGACTTATGACGGGCGTATTTTGTGACAGTTTGCCACTCTTGTTTATTGATTTTATTAAACTCGTCATCTAAAACCGATAAAAACTCGACAAAGCCTCGTTTTTATTGTTTTTAGAAGACTCCCTTCAAAAATTCAATAAACAATGACCACTCATGTAAGATCCTCTATACATCACATGAAAACCATTACAGTTACCTGAAATAACTTCAAACTGAGATACATGCGTTTACATGACACATTTTTATATTATTTAAATTTTGTTGTTTTCTATTTGATCTATTTTTTTGCAGATTGAGGTTGTTTCACCAGAGGTTATAATCTGCCACATTACATGTGTTTCATGTATAGCAAACGGTCATGACAAAATAGTGCCTACAAGCAGCTTTAGCTTAGAGTCTTCATGCAGTGAGACACCGTTAACCTATATATGGACTGTTACTGATGCAGCAACATCAGCTTCTGTTCCAATCGATGGATCCCAACTTAATACTGGTGATAATGGGCCGAGTTTTGTTCTAAAGTCATCAGTATTGCCAGAAGACAAGATCTTCACAATAACATTAACAGTCGAAGGAAATAATCACACCGGAATCTCTGGCAGCACATTCGAAACCAGCAAATCACTGTCATTAGGAACATGCTCTGTTAATTCAACTGTCGGTGTTGTGCCTTTTGAGGACATTACACGTGTGACATGCATGGATGTTACTGATGACGATAATTTGACGAGTATATACTATAAAATCGTCATCAGTACGAGTGATTCAGAGTACATTGCTTCCTATAGTTCAAGTCCTACAAGTTTTTTGATTTTGGCCCCTAGTGTTGATGGTAATGTCAGTATTGCAGTTTTTGCACTGAATGATGAAGGATCCGAAATCTCCCTACTCAACATGTAAGTTTTCAGACATATAAATATGATTTTATTTGTTATATTACTCTTTATGTTTCATTGGTTATTGATGGGATCTATGTCTGAGATCTATGTCTGAGATCTATGTCTGAGATCTATGTCTGAGATCTTTGTCTGAGATCTATGTCTGAGTATTGATGCGATCTATGTCTGAGAACCCTTGAACAAATTCTGGGGTTGCCTAAATTATATGTATTTATGAAGTACTGCAGTTTTTTCGATCAGTCATATTGTATTTAGCCAACAACCCTATTGTGATGGTTAGTTGTTAGTTTACATGTAAAGTAATACCGCAAGTAGTTTCTTTTTTGTTGAGATTTTTTTATTTTCAAACAAAGCAAATTAAACATAGATTTAAATAAATATATGTTATAAGACAAATCCCCTCTCTTTTAACATGGATGATGTTTAATAGAGGTGAATGTAATGCTCTATAGCTGGAATACTCGTAAAATGTCTAATTACTGGGCAGAAATATGAACCTAAAGGAAAATTCACACAAAGAAATTTTACCCAAAAAAAAGGATGTCAGGGCAAAAAAATAGGGTGGATGCGAAATCATGAAACAAACATTGTTTTTACGCCTGATTAGCCAACGAAAACATGTTTTAGAAAATATTGACCATTAGACATAGTGTGCACAAAAACATTATTCTCAACCAATTTTGAATCCATATGGTTTTCCATTTATTTATAAACCATTTGAGCAATATCGGTTATTTATCATGTCACTTGCACTAATTTTTAGCTCACCTGAGCACTATGTGCTCAAGATGAGCGTTTAGGATCAGTAGATGTCCATCGTCGTCCGTCAACATTTTTTTAAACAGCATCTCCTCCTTTACCGCTGAATAGATTTTGTCCAAACTTCATAGGAATGATCCTTAAGTGGGCCTCTTTCAAAGTTGCATTAATCGTTCCGGTCTGTTGCATAAGTAGGTCACTGGAGAAAGAAAAAAAATTTAAAAGTAAAAATCTTCTTGTCGAGCAACGACTTGTGGTACTCTTACAAGATTGCATAAATTATTAAGTTCCGTCAAACAATATGGCGACCAGGGGCTGGGCCGTGTTCCCTATGTGTATATAGTGAAAACTATAATAGACATCTCCTCCTAAACCACTCAATGGATATTGACCAAATTTTGTAGAAATGATCATTTGGTGATCTCTTTCAAAGTTATATAAATGGTTCTGGTCTGTTGCATAAGTAGGTCACAGGAAATAAAAATTGATTTTCAAAGTTAAAAAGAAAATCCTCTTGTCCAAAACCATAAGGTTTAGAGGTTTGGTATTTGGTGTGAAACGTTGCCAAGTGATCCTCTTGCACGATTGCATAAATTATAAAGTTTCGACAAAAGACATGATTGCCAGAAGGCAGGCCTTGTTAAAGTGAAACCTTCGAAAATCTTCTTGTCCACAATCATAAGGTGTAGAGTTTTGATATTTGGTGTATCCAAGATTGTATAAATAATTAATTTCTGTCAAAAAACATGGCCGCCAGGGGGCATTGCTTTGTTGTCAAAATGTATATAGTGGAAACTATTAACGACATCTCCCACTTAACTGCTGAATGGATTTTTATTGAACCTATAGTTATACCAATAATTTGTATAAAAGTCTTATTCAGTCATTGGCAGTGTACTCAGGTGAGCGATATAGGGCCATCATGGCCCTCTTGTTTTATATAAGTCTAAAACAATGTAGCACACTTAGCTCTGTCATAAGACAAATCACAGATACGTGGATCTCCTGTTTTTGTGTTTTAGGATCATAAGCTTTGATGAGTCCAAACTACCGGCTGGTACCAACAAATTGGACTACCTGATATCAAAAATGGTTTCCCAGATGAAAACAATAGCAAAGAAGAATAGTCCATCAGAATTACTACAATATTGCCTAGCAGTGCTCAATTATCTCAATCGTCTATCTGAGATGTCTATTGGGACAGCTTCACAGCGTATGGCTTTACGAGATGTTATCATGCGCTCTCTTGCTGGAATACCTGTGACATCAGAACAAAGTATACAGCAAATGGGATCTGCCATGGAGCTTATAACAGTAGATATATTAGTTTATTTCTTCATATTTAATATGTGTCTCTTGTTGAGCCTGCTTGCAATGTGTGAGTCAATGATTGTAACAGTCATCATTAGTCTATGTGATAATGCATTGTTGCATAAGCTCGGGTCGGGCTTGCGATGTGTGTGTCAATGATTGTAACAGTCATCATTAGTCTATGTGATAATGCATTGTTGCATAAGCTCGGGTCCGGCTTGTAATTTGGACACTCGTAGACCTGTGTTGGAACTATTTGGCAAATATGTTTGCTTCAGTGTGATTACACATGCCAAGTGTTCAAGGTCAAAGTCACATTGTAGGTCACATGCCAAGTGTTCAAGGTCAAAGTCACATTGTAGGTCACATGCCAAGTGTTCAAGGTTAAAGTCACATTGTAGGTCACATGCCATCTCTGATTTTGTCCCTATTGTAAACTGATTTGCATAGAGTAGGCTTGGAACTAATTTGCAGAAGTGTTTGACTTAATTAGACAGCCAGTTGAGCACAAAAACCGGGTTTCTGTTCCAAAGGTCAAGGGCAAAACTGGGGTCAAGGGCCTTGTCTAATGTTATCCAGCTTAAATTTGACATGCATTGTGCAGTCATTGAATAAAAGGCAGAAATGTTTCTCAAATTTGGACATTGGTTACAAGCTTTTCCTGGTTCCCTCTTATAGGCAGTCATCAAACCTTATTTTATTTATTATTGATATTACGGCATCAAAATTCTGGTTAACTAGTTATTTATCAGACATATGCTCAAATATAAATGTTTTATTTTTATTTCAAAGAGTCATTGTTGTTTTTAGATTATGATTACTACTTTGGATTTCATTGTGTTAATGTTTTGCTGTTATTTATGAATTCATGTGAAAGATTATGTTCAGTACTTTTTAGTGTGTAAAGTCAAAATATTTTGTGTGCAAGATATATGCAAATATCACCTGACCTTTCATATTATTGCTATATTTAATTGTAAATGTCATTTACTGAATTTAATCTTTAATTTTTAATTCCTTGTGCCTCTGTTCCTTAACGTATGTTAATGTGCCTTATGTTTTATGGATTGTTGTTTTCCCAGAGGTCTGCTTGGGGAGGCACTGTCTTATGTATGTGGCGTTCTCTGTAGCTACTTATTCTCTTTCTTTTATATTGTTCATTTCACTCCTTTCCAGAAATATACGAATGAACTGTCAACATCTACTCTAGACATAATCCTTACTTCAATAGCAAGATTGAGTGACAAGCTGAAGACAATTGTGAAGCAAGGAACGAATGAGAACGTGATCAAACCTATCCCTTTGTTTGAAGCTATAAACAAAGTGCAGAAAGCATTAAAGTCGTCTTCTAACAATTCAACCACCAGTAATGGAACTGTGCTCGCGGAGTTTTATCCGGAAGACGATTACACTATAACTTCAGGCGCAACAACTGAACAAACTGAAATAGGTTTAACAATGGGTCAAAAAAGTATGAACTCCTCCAAAGAGCTGTTAATTATTTTGGCAGCTGCCAAACTGCCTGGGGAAAATGCTTTTTTCATCCTTTTAGAAGGTGGATCTAGTGCATTAGCTCAAAACGTACTTACAGGAAAAGCAACTGAATCCATGATGGGGGATGAAACTTTTTTTGAATTAGCTAATGATACTTTCAGTCGCATAAATTATCCAAGTGCATCAGTTTTACAGTATGTGATCGTCACCACAGACGATCCTTACTCGACAGACAATCCTATCTCGCCAATCTTGTCAGTCGCTTACCTTGATCCTACGGGAAGTCCACTTCAAATCTCGAACGTGCCAAAAGCTATTAATTTTTTTCTATCTGCATCGGATGTGACACCATTTGAAGGCACTCAAACACCAATATATTACAATCATCCCAATAACATAACAAATTCAACAAAAATTCTTGAAGCCGACAAATTTTTCCGTGTTGATATTAATTCTACAAACAGACCTAACACGGCCACGCATATTCAAGTGCGAGGAACACCATCACCCGGAGCGACTATAACAGTAGAATTGTTTGTGAACAATCAACCATATCGTGATAGTGAAGGCAAGAAGAAGGAGCTAACCATTAACAGCACTTTAATGGATGATAATACGACAGACCACAGAACATACACGCTCTATTTAAGTCCAAGGTAAGTCGTTACACTTTACAAACTATGTTGTATAAGAGGTCAAGTTCATATTCTTGAAATGTTCACAAATTTCGCAAATTCAAGAATGTTCAGAAAAATATAATTTTCTATGTTCACAGCAATACATTTTATAAAAGTGTCATTTATTAGAAGATTTTTAAATTAATTGGCACAAATTTTCACCATAATGAGATGGCATGTTGTGCACAGGACCCGTAGTTCAAAGGTCACACTTGGAGGTCAAATGTAAAAAAAAAGATTCACAAACATTTCCGGAATATTACACTGTCATCTAATGGGGATTTTCATATTACTTGCCACAAATGTTCACCATTGTGACCTCATGTTTTGACCTGACCTTACCATTACATAGCTCAAAGGTCAAAATCACACTTCAAAAGTGAAAAATGGTTATAATAAATATGCACTGTATTGGTCTTGGTGACTGTTTAAAGTTCAGTAAAACTCTTTGAATGGTAAAGGAAATAGCAAACTTCTTCTGGATACTTAATATTCATCAGTCAAATTCTCTAAATGCTTTCAAAAGATCCTTCCTCACATGGTTTTACTCTGGTGTGCAGCATATTGTTACATTGTGAATAGCGTCATGTCTATTGTTATATATTTATTATATATGATTTCATATGTTGTTGTTGCTGGTTTTTTTCAGTATAAGTTTTAATGTCTGTATATCTATACCTGCTTATTATAAATGCTTGTGTTACATTATGCTATAATCATGTATATATCATACAGGCTCACAGGGAAGACTGGGCTTGCCCAACTTTAAATAAACCGCTTTAAATAAAGTTGTTATTATTATTATTATTATACGTCTTTAAAAGTCACATTCTAAAATTTGAAGAGGCATCGATGTCTAAATGGTTTATGATTGATGGCTTCAAATCACATGCCTCTCACCTCTGTCAGTTTGAATTCCACCTGAGACAGAGAATTTGTATACATGTGAAGTTTAAGGGTCACGTGAATCCTGTGTATGTGTTACCGCTAACTTGCATTTATTTTTGTCCACTACATATTTACCGGATTGCCTAAGTGCTAATATAGTATAGCATCAGTGTGTGTTTGCAGTTCAAACGGACATCCACCTGTTGGCATTATGAAATTAACATGCATTTACTAAATATCTAATTGAGGATGTTAAACTGAATTATACCTTCTGGCATGTATTCAGTAATTTTTAGAGATATTGCAAGATATTTGTTTGAGGCACCTCTATACAGGCTGTCAAGCGGTCCTTATTTTTCCTACTTTTTCCTTACTTTTTCCTACTTTTTCCTACAATTTTGTTCCAAAATTCCCAAAATTTCCTTCTTTTCGAGTTCAATTGTGTAGTTCAAAGAGACCTTATATTGATAGTTAGATGGTAGTACATGTAGTATATTTGAAGGATATTTTCAATTGGGAGTGCATAGAAAACTGGAATCATCTTAATGATACTGTACAGACTGGAGGGTGCAGACTGTGGGCCTGTGGCTGCTTACTTAATGGTGAAAGATGTATAAGAATCAAAAGACCTCACAGTCTATGCAGTCTCATGATGATGCATTCTAGTTTGCAATTTATGTTTGTAAGTTCTGCACTAAGGTATGTAAAAACGTAGTACAAATTCCTTATTTTTCCTACTTTTTTCCTACTGTGTAGTAAATTGTATTCCTACTTTTCTCCTACTGTGTAGTAAATTGTATTCCTACTTTTCTCCTACTGTGTAGTAAATTGTATTCCTACATTTCTCCTACTGTGTAGTAAATTGTATTCCTACATTTCTCCTACTGTGTAGTAAATTGTATTCCTACATTTCTCCTACTGTGTAGTAAATTGTATTCCTACATTTCTCCTACTTTTTAGTAAATTTTATTCGTACTTTTTGAAATAAGTTCACTTGACAGCCTGCTCTTTAGTCACATTTTAGGTTTTGATGATTATTTTCATTATTTGATGTCCCTCAGCTAGATTTTATATTTTTCTAGGGACATTGCAACAACTGATACCATCTACATCAAGTTGAAAGCTTCTGAAACAATGAGTGTTACTGTTGCTGTATACTATATCAGTTGTCTATATTACGATGAGGTGAATCTAGACTGGGATACAAATGGTTGTGAGCCTCAGGAAGAATCTCTACCTTCCGTTTTTGCATGTCAATGTAATCACTTGACTTCATTTGGTGGTAGTTTGTTTGTGTCCCCAGATCAACTCGACTTCACAGATTTATCGGTGAGAAATTTGTTTCAACAGTAAGACATTGATTTGATGCGTAATGACATTGATTATTCGGTTTTAAAATGAAAGCATAGAAAATATTTCAGTGCCATAGTTATACCATGATGAAAATTCTAAATACTCACATTATTCCTTGTATATGACATTGAACAAAATGTTATTTTCATAATGTTCATTTTTTGTTGTTCTTAACTTTTTAGGAAGTGGATTTCGCCTCCAACCCTATAGCAATCATTACATGCAGCGTAATACTGTTTCTGTACATAGTTCTTGTGATAGCTTTCAAACGTATGGACGTCATGGACGTTAAGAGAATATCACTTATCCCTCTATGTGGCAAAGATGGTTCATTCAAGTATGAGGTTACCATAGTTACTGGTCGGCTTCCTAGAGCAGGTACATCATTTCTTACATATGCCTTCTATTGTATATTATGTTATATAATGCCTTATGAAATTTGTGTATAGAAGGTATTATAGCAATGATATTGATATGTTATCAGTTCAAGTATGTCTGTGTTAGTCAATCCAATTTAGATACTGATGTTTAAATATTGCTACAATTCGAGAAATTTTGTTTATTCACTGAGTTGTTGCTATCGGAAGCTTGTGTCTGTTTATTCCAAGTTGACGTTGTCTCTCTATGCAGTATACATTCATGTATGTTACAGTTCCCTAAAGAAAGACCAGGGTTTATTGTTGGATATGTTGGGAAGATGACCCATACCCTTCAAAATGCGTGTTAATCTTAGAAATTGGGAAAAAGTCTAGATATTTCAGCAAAATTTTAAGGAATAAAATTAAAGGATGTAGTGATTGATTAATCAACAATTGCTATAATATATATATATATAAATTGCCTGTGAGAGAAAAGCCTCTAACTTTGTAAATGTTTGACTAAATTGAACAAACAAAAATTTGAGATTTATTGGGAATTTTTACATTCAAATTGGGAAAATATATACATGTACTTTTTGGCATTAGGAATATAGCCAAATAACGGCTATAAAAACAGCTGAAAATAACAACCTGTAATACATGTACATAAAACAGAATACCTGTCATTTTGTTTTTGTGTATAGATATCAAATACTTGTGTACACTTTTTAATTACAATTGTTTAAATTTTATTATCAATCAGGAACAACAGCTCATGTTGGAATTCGTTTGAACGGAGAATATGGGAAATCTGTTCGCCAACACATATCAAAACCTGGAGCATTCCAGCGCAATTGTTCAGATACATTTATTGTTGCCTATGATGTGAATCTTGGAGATTTACGCAAAATCCAAATATGGCATGACAACAGTGGAACGTCCCCTTCTTGGTACCTGGGTCATGTGATCATAAATGACCTTCAAACTGACCAGAAGTATTATTTCTTTGGCAACACATGGTTGACCTTGGAAGATGAGAATGGTACAATTCAGAAGGAAATAAAAGTTGCGGGTATGTTTGCTACAATCTTCTTTATATAATTTTGAATTGTTGCTTTTAATTAGGGATGTCAACGAATGGCAATTTTGGTATTCGAATATTTGGTTAACCTTCCGAACGAATATTGGAATATTTGAACATTTTACCTTCTTATTTAATAATATATTTTTGTAATACATTTGAAATTTTAAGTTTAACTTTATGCTTATCAATTTTCTGCTCAAGTTGTAAAAATCCCGCAATTACTTATACTTTCCGGACCTAAGTGTCATCACCAGAGTGTTATATCTCTCTTGCTTCCAAATATATAACATGACATGTCAATTAACACCTGTAGATATTATTCTCACGTGTAATATGGCATTCAATGCAATAATGCCCATCATGGAAATTTAATACACTTGCATTCAGCTTTAATTTTGAAAAATGTATATTTTATCCAATATTCGAATGCCGAATTAGTATTCAAATATTCGACTGTACGATTAAATATTCGAATATCCAAATATTTGTTGGCATCCCTACTTTTAATACTTATTTATTTTGAGCAATGGAATACGTTTCTTATTACTGATTTTTATGACTCGTACATAAAAAATATTGATGGCTCTCACTACAGCATGTATTTGTAAAAAGGAAAGTATTTATTGATGTCATTCTAGATATACAAACATACACCTTGTTTCTGTTCTCACAGGTGCTCACGAGATGACCAAGTTTACTCACAGAATGAAGACTGCTACATTCAATGCATTAGCCGACAAACATCTATGGCTGTCACTTTTCAATCGTCCAGCTCAAAGTCGATTTACCAGAACACAACGTGTAACGTGCTGCGTCACAGTACTGTATGTGTTTGTTGGTGTTAATGCAATGTGGTATGGATTGCTGAAGAACGACAACACAGAGTTGGGTTTTGGAGATTTTGGTTGGGAAGAACTTGTCCTTGCTTTGGTCAGCAATGTTATGGTTCTACCATTCAGCTTAGGACTTGTATATCTGTTTAAGAAGAGTAGATCCAAGGTAATTATTAAAACATTGATACTCTATGCACTCACTAATTTGTTTTTTCTTACCTAAGAACCATTCATTTCCATTATTTTATGTCATCACTTTCAAATATACCGATGTTTCAAATTGACTGATAATATATAAGAGACTTGGGGATCTGCTATCATTTGAAAATGTCTGTATGTTTGTATGACTATGATAACCAGGTATCAAATATGTTATAAAATCTAGAATACAATACTGTAAAACCTCACTTAAAGACAAACTCAATTTTGACTGTTCTGCTCTTTATTCCACATCGATATTAAGACCACCTCAATATAAAGACCAGTTTTCAAGAGTCCCAATGGTGGTCTTATTATTGAGGTATTACTGTATGCCATTGACTGTTACTCAGAGTGGTACATACTGCAGTTGATTCAAACTATGAGAGAATATCCTTGTTGTGTCCCCTATGTCTATTGGTCAATATTTTTTAATACACGTTTTCATTGGCTGACAACTCACACTTTTTACAATCAGTTTCAAGTTGGATTCTGTCATATAACTATTGCTGTGGTCGTATTAACAATAATTTTCGTGTATTTTAGCCAAACTTCTTTGAGAATATCCATAAACCGGAGACAGCACAGACACTGGAGATTGAAAATTTGTGTGGTAACTCGCAGGGTGGTTCCTTTGAGAGTGACAATACCGGGGGTGTACCGTATGATCTGGAAAGGGAAAGTACTATTGACTCCGTACCTGTAAGATTTATTTCCGTTTATTAGTATTGAGACAACAATACAAGCTGTTTTAATTTTCTTTGCGACTTACATGTGAATTTTACCCGCACTAAATTGTGAGCAATAACCATTAATCATAGAACTGTTCATATTCTGGCCTGTTAGACACATGTTTTAATGGTAAAAGTTTTTATAAAATAACCAAAAAGTTAGCATGATTGACTATGGTTGATTAGTTTTGCTTTCTAGTTCTAGCTAAGATTTTCGTTTTATATAATATTGTATACATGTACTTCATAATTGTATTTATATTGGTTAGAATAGATCATTTTGCAGATTTTAATCACCTTATAGCATGCATCTATCTGGGACAGTTTTTTTAAACTTTACTATTTATGTTACAGCACACTGCATTAGGTCTGCACAGATCTCGCCATGTTGCCAAAACGCATCGAGAAAACACCGACGACAGTCTTTGTCAGAAACGAGCATCAGTTGCAGTCACACAAGCCAGCTCACGATCACCACTATGGAATGAGGATGGTATTATGAAATGGCCAGATTCAGTTCCTACTTTCGACGATGGACAAGATTCACGCCCATCCACTGGGTCCACAATGGCCAGTGTTCCTGCCATCAAACAGCCTCCAGTAAAAGCTGGTGGTTCAACACCAGGTGTTGCTAGAAAGGTACTGACAATGCTGCCACTATTTGTTTCTAAATATCTTATTAAATTGACAACTTTAGTTAAATACGCAAGAGGTTGTCAAGAGTTCTTTCCCTTTATCCCATCTAGAGTTCACTCTCTTTGCCCTTTATATATACCATAGAAGGGGCAAACGAGAGAACTCCAGATGGAATAAAGGAAAAGAACTTGTGATAATCTCTAGTTGTGAAATGCTATTATATTATGAGAAATTCATATTTATGTCAATTTAAGGGCATCTTTAGTGGTATATTTGCACTTACTGGCATAATCTGAAACACAAATTTGGTTATTATGTAATAACCATTTCTTTGTTAATATTCATTCACTTAAGCATTATATCATTTGCTTCCATTTGCTGGTTGTACACTAACTGGTCTAATGTGTTTTCTGTTAAATCAAATAGCTGCTATCTTTGTTCTAGTAGTGTTGTTACTAAACATATAAATCAAATAGCTGCTATCATTGTTCTAGTAGTGTTGTTACTAAACATATAAATCAAATAGCTGCTATCATTGTTCTAGTAGTGTTGTTACTAAACATATAAATCAAATGGCTGCTATCATTGTTCTAGTAGTGTTGTTACTAAACATATAAATCAAATAGCTGCTATCATTGTTCTAGTAGTGTTGTAACTAAACATATAAATCAAATAGCTGCTATCATTGTTCTAGTAGTGTTGTAACTAAACATATAAATCAAATGGCTGCTATCATTGTTCAAGTAGTGTTGTAACTAAACATATAAATCAATTAGCTGCTATCATTGTTCTAGTAGTGTTGTTACTAAACATATAAATCAAATAGCTGCTATCATTGTTCAAGTAGTGTTGTAACTAAACATATAAATCAAATGGCTGCTATCATTGTTCTAGTAGTGTTGTTACTAAACATATAAATCAAATGGCTGCTATCATTGTTCTAGTAGTGTTGTTACTAAACATATAAATCAAATAGCTGCTATCATTGTTCTAGTAGTGTTGTAACTAAACATATAAATCAAATAGCTGCTATCATTGTTCTAGTAGTGTTGTAACTAAACATATAAATCAAATGGCTGCTATCATTGTTCTAGTAGTGTTGTAACTAAACATATAAATCAAATAGCTGCTATCATTGTTCTAGTAGTGTTGTTACTAAACATATAAATCAAATAGCTGCTATCATTGTTCAAGTAGTGTTGTAACTAAACATATAAATCAAATAGCTGCTATCATTGTTCTAGTAGTGTTGTAACTAAACATATAAATCAAATAGCTGCTATCATTGTTCTAGTAGTGTTGTAACTAAACATATAAATCAAATAGCTGCTATCATTGTTCTAGTAGTGTTGTAACTAAACATATAAATCAAATAGCTGCTATCATTGTTCTAGTAGTGTTGTAACTCAAAATGTTACACAAAATGGGGTGATAGAGGGAAATGTTTATCTATAATTTATTGTTACAGACAAGGAAAGGTGATGCTGGACAGCTTCTAGATGAACTAGATAAACTGGAACACGATTTGAAGGAGACTGAATCCCAATCTGGTAGATCTGTAGGTCACAGAAGATCATCTACAAATCTCAGGTATTTATTTTGTTGATTCCCTTGAATGCTCTTCTTTTAAGAAATATTCAAATTTCTCTTTGTACTTTCTCTTCTATTTGAAGTATTCATTGTCATTGGTCCTTTCTGTTTATATAAAAAATGTGTCATTTCCTTTTTCGTTCCTCAACTTAACATCATACAAACATGCTATCTTGATTTCCACGGGAGGTTCCCAGATTTGATACACCAATCACGCTTTCCCGACCGGAAGCTACGATCTCCTGATTTTAAAAGTAAACATTGTTCCTTTTTGTTATGTTTTATTTTAGTTCATTCCCGACTGGTTTGCTGAAATTACGTGTCAAACTGATAACAAGAAGTAACAAAATCAGGATACCAGTCCGAAAATCCTTAATACCACATTTTCTTGGCTGTATAGACTCTCTCAACTTGGCAACAGTGATGATAATACAACAACTCTCGTCTGTCATGTTGTTTGTTATAGTTTCACATGTTTCTATTATTTTTAGACACGACGATTGGCAATAAACTGTTTTATATGATGACACCCAGATCATGAGTTAATTCGCAGTCAATTTCCATTAACAACTTTATTATTAAGAGAGGGCATTCGGTTGGTATGTCCGTCGGTCAATCCATCTGTCAGTCCGTCCGTAACCTTATCGTTTCCGATCAATAACTCAAAAAACCCTTGACCTATCATCCTCTAACTTGGTCCACACATTCACACCTTGGGTAGCAGAGAAACCCTTTTGATTTTTGGGTCACAGGGTGGAAGGTCAAGGTCACAGGGGGGCATAATGATTAATAAACATGTCTTGTTTTAAAAGAGACAATATATTTTACAGGAGACCTACCATGCACAAGTCAAACTGGGGAAGCTTGGAGGACATTCTGAACTCAGATGATGAAAGTGTTGCTGACTCAACTAGTAGGTTAAGAAAACGTGGATCCACCACCAGTCAAAGTACGGTGAAGAAGTTCAATCCTCGTGCTGACCCCAGAATACAAGGGTATGATTTTTGTGTCAACTGTTGCATGTTTTTTTGAAGAGGATAATTACTTGTTTGTTAACTGAGCTTGTATGTGTCTTTTCTTTTCAAACTCAGAACTAGACACCTTCGCTCAGCTTCCTTCTACAGGACTGCCCTTCTTCATGTCCCAAGTTTGCATTGTAACTTACTTAGTTATTGGTAGTGTATTAAATGTACCTAATAATGACCATCGCTATCTTTTGCTCTTGTTTGAATTATTATTGACATACAGTTAAACTTAGATAACTCAAGCAGGCGACAACTCGAGAACCCCGATTTGTCAAGGAAATGGCAGAGTCCCAGACTTTATTCTTCTCCTTTCATATAAAATATACCACCGATAACTTGAGCAGAAATAAGTCGAAAACTCGTGCACACTTACCGTTCCCCAGTACACAAACTATACACAATTGCTAACTGGTAACTCGAGGATACATTTTTAAGTAATGCAAGTATACTACTCTTATTAAGAATTTGACTTTACTTTTATTTTAAATATGAAACAACTGGTACAAGTGTGAAAAACTATGAAAATAAGGCATTTCATAAAAAAACACTAAAAGGACATAACTCGAGCTTTTCGGATGGACCCCAGCGTCCTGGAGTTATCGAAGTTTAACTGTATTATAGATGAGATCCAGCATGTAAATGCATTCGAATGGAGACTTTAATAGCGTACAAATTCTTGATTACAGAAATGGATCTGATTGGCCCAAATCTCGGGAATCTGTAAATAGTAGTGGAACGGCAGGGCGACCAAGGAGAATAACTGGTGCTTTAAGACGTAAGTCATTCAAAAATGTGAAGTATATATTACCGAATCATAAATGTTTAGTTTATTATACATATAAATGTTTTCATGTAGAAAGAAACACAACAAAACAGTCAAGGAAAAAGCTGTCCAAAAATAGTTCTTTCTTTTAATTTTATTTATTCATTTAAGTTGGTACTGCGCACATATAGTAATGTTGACAATTACAGATAGTCTACACATTGATTAAAACAGTATAACATGGATGTTAATGACATTATATAATTGATTCCAATAGTATGTGTAATCTTCTAGACTTAAATGTCTTTTTTTTGTTTATGTCAGATGAACAAAAAAAAAAAGGTGGAAAAAAATCTAAGTGATTGTAAGCTAGAATATGTAGATAAAAAACCTGAGCACTCTGATGTTATTTTCAAAAATACTTTGAGGAAATAATTAACATTATCTTGACACACTCTTTTCCTTTTTAATTTGGTCAATACATGTACTTGTTATGAATTACATTGTGGATTTCTGAATATTATTATAATGTTTGTGATATTACAGCTGGTTACTACAGTGAAATGACAATGGAATCTCGTGATTTACACATCCCTGTTCACAAAGAGAAATGTTCTTTACCACCTTGGTGTATCTACATTGCCTACATCTTGTGTTTCCTGCTCAGCGTCTTCTCCATCATTGTCGTCATCTTGTACTGCTTCAAGTTTGGTTATAACGAGTCCATTGAGTGGGTCCTGGCTTTGATTCTGTCACTTATTCTGTCTATTGTCATCATAGAACCACTCAAGGTTAGTACATGGAAGATATGTGATTGAGTGTCATGTTTGAAATATCGTATATAATATAATAATAGTTCTTGACTGATATGTGGTATAGTATTATTCAAGGGTTCAATGCAAGACTAACGTAACTCCTATGTATTTATATACGATAGTCTTGCACCCTTGTATTGTGTGTTTAATCTATGTTGTGACCTGCTAGAAGGCAATGTTTACATAGAGATTGTACGACTGTTTTTGTATACATCTTTTCATGTTACCTTCTATAAATATAGATATTATTATTATTATTATGCCCCCCTTCGAAGAAAAGAGGGCATTTTGGTTTGCACATGTCTGTCTGTACGTAACCTTTTCGTTTCCGATCAAGAACCCCTTGACCTATCATCTTCAAGCTTGGTCCACACATTCAGCAGAGGAACCTATTGATTTTGGGGTCAAAGGTCAAGGTCACAGGGGGGTATAATGTCTTACAAACATCTCTTGTTATTATTATTATTATTATAATTATTATTATAATTGTATTACAGGCATTACTGATAGCTGTATATGTAGTGGCCATGTTCAAGAGTGTGGAACAAGATGAGGACGATGATTGTATCGATATCAAACCAACATTTGACAACTCTAATGAGAAGATAAAGGTTAGCAATGCAATCATTGTTAAAACTGTGAACAAACCATTGATCGCAATCAGGATTTGTTCTAGCTGTTTGAATGAATGGCTTTTAAATCAAGATGCTGGTAGCGTTTTATCCAGTTTGCCAATACTGTATTTAGATTGAACCAGGATAATTTCAACTGTTTCTGGCGATTTTCTTTATTTGTACGTTGTATTTTGCTTTGGAAAAAAGTTTTTTAAGTAATATTGTGTACTCCTTATAAGCGTTTATATAAATAAATGAATCTTTTATTGTTAATATTTTGTTTGGTATGTACGATATGAGAAGCTTGAAACAAAATTGCTGAAGTGGACAAATTCATTTTTTAGGATGTGAAATTCAAGCCAATATCAGGGTTTGCCTTGTTACAAGCCAAAGAGGAAGGTCGTAAGATTCATCGTATGAAGATTATAATCCGCCAGTTTATCGCCTACATCTTCTATCTGTGGCTTATAATGGTGATTGTGTATGTAAACTTCCGCTATGACTCCTACCTGATGACGAAGCACGTGGAACATGACTTCATTGCACCCACAACAACCAGTCATCAGAATTTTACAAATATTACAAAGTAAGCCTGAAATATGTAAAACCTCACAAAAAGACTACCTCAAAATTAAGAACATAATTTTCTAGTCCATTTTCATAGTTTTGCTCTTTCTTCAACCTCAATATTAAGAGCACTTCGATAAAACAACCAAAATGTGGTCTTATTATTGAGGTTTAAATGTACTATTCTCTCATACCAGCAACTTTTCTTCTTGCATTTTTGAAGTTGTATTATTTTACAAGTACAGTTGAACTTCATAACCTCGAACTGCCGTCAGACCAAGTAATTAGTTCGAGCCATCTATTGTTCGAGCCATCTATTGTTCGAGCCTTCTATTGTTCAAGCCATCTATTGTTCGAGCCATCTATTGTTCGAGCCATCTATTGTTCGAGCCATTTATTGTTCGAGTCTTCTATTGTTCGAGCCATCTATTGTTCAAGCCATCTATTGTTCGAGCCATCTATTGTTCGAGCCATCTATTGTTCGAGCCTTCTATTGTTCGAGCCATCTATTGTTCGAGCCATCTATTGTTCGAGCCTTCTATTGTTCGAGCCTTCTATGGTATACATATGTATGTACAAACTAACTGTCCCTGGTAAAAGTGAACTATGCATTATGAAAATGGTTAAGATACTAAATTTTGACCTATCTCTGTTCGAGTGATCTACTGTTGGATAACATGAAATAAGAATAGATTTCGCTGAGACTTTAGAACTTGTTTGAGGTACACTTGCGTGATACACTTGTGTGACTGCCGTAGGAGTAACGCAGGAGTTATTGAGAGTATCATGTGAATTTTGTACTATCTTCGCATGAATTAATTGATACGAATTTCACACAATTCTTTCACAACAATCTCACGAAGGTCCAGCGATAGTGTTGAGATTGACGCAAGAATAACACCAAACTTCTGGCATCCACAACATGTCAATTTTCGTACGAATGTTGTGTGAATGTTATACGATATTTACACGACACCTGTAAGACAAAAGTCGACAAATCTGTTGAGGCATAAAATTCAAATTTCAAGCCACAACAGATTTTACATCCCAAGACACCCATTCTTTCCTCCGACTGTTGTACAACATCGTAAGACAAGCTACGAAATCCCCTAAATCTTCGTCTTGAACCTGCATATTCCTGTCGTGGTTCAATTGTGACCTAGGCTTAAGACTGTCTGAATAAAATCCATCCCATTTTTACCAAATTTCACTCAACAAAATTTTGAATTGAATGTTTCGTTCTTTCAGTGTGGATGAATTCTGGGATTGGACAGAGAATGTATTTACAGGATCGCTATACATGGAGAATGTCACAGAAGAACATGCATTGTTACTGGGTGCTCCGAGAATGAGGCTTATCAGAGGACTTACATGTAACTATTGATTTATTTAGTTATAACATATAACTCCAGTATTTTTTTCATGTAAAACCCCAATGTCATTGCATATAGAGGCCCTTCTGGTTAGCTAGGTCTTGAAAAGTCCTTGAATTTGATGCCTTTTACTCCTTGAAAAATACTTGAATTTGTAACAACCAAAAACTCCTTGAAAACTTCTTCAATTTTGAAAAAATATGAATAAATTTTGGTAAATTGCCCTTGAATTCTTCTGCTTTGAATAGAAAAAGGACAAAAAGTTACAAGCATTTAACCAACAATGATGACAAAAATGTGAAATATGTCAGAGCTATTTTTCGACAGATCCTACTGCAGAGTAGGCAAAAGTATGGTAATACAGTATGGTTATACAGTATGGTACTGTAGTCGACAGATCCTACTGCAGAGTAGGCAAAAGTATGGTAATACAGTATGGTTATACAGTATGGTTATACAGTATGGTTATACAGTATGGTTATACAGTATGGTACTGTAGTCGACAGATCCTACTGCAGAGTAGGCAAAAGTATGGTTATACAGTATGGTTATACAGTATGGTACTGTAGTCGACAGATCCTACTGCAGAGTAGGCAAAAGTATGGTAATACAGTATGGTACAGTAGTCAACAGGTTTTATGCCCTCTTAAAGTAATTCTCATGCTGTGTAATTTTATCTGTGCTGCAGTGATGGTCATCTGGGGGGATAAACTTGAAAATAAACTTCTGCAAATTGAAGTCTAGGTCTGAGTTTCAGTCTTAGAATGTTTGTGAATGCAGACCCTGGTTGGTAACCAAGAAACATTGGTCAGGTTAACTGTACATAAATGTTTGTGAATGCAGACCCTGGTTGGTAACCAAGAAACATTGGTCAGGTTAACTGTACATAAATGTTTGTGAATGCGGAGACCCTGGTTGGTAACCAAGAAACATTGGTCAGGTTAACTGTACATAAATGTTTGTGAATGCAGAGACCCTGGTTGGTAACCAAGAAACATTGGTCAGGTTAACTGTACATAAATGTTTGTGAATGCGGAGACCCTGGTTGGTAACCAAGAAACATTGGTCAGGTTAACTGTACATAAATGTTTGTGAATGCAGAGACCCTGGTTGGTAACCAAGAAACATTGGTCAGGTTAACTGTACATAAATGTTTGTGAATGCAGAGACCCTGGTTGGTAACCAAGAAACATTGGTCAGGTTAACTGTACATAAATGTTTGTGAATGCGGAGACCCTGGTTGGTAACCAAGAAACATTGGTCAGGTTAACTGTACATAAATGTTTGTGAATGCAGAGACCCTGGTTGGTAACCAAGAAACATTGGTCAGGTTAACTGTACATAAATGTTTGTGAATGCGGAGACCCTGGTTGGTAACCAAGAAACATTGGTCAGGTTAACTGTACATAAATGTTTGTGAATGCAGACCCTGGTTGGTAACCAAGAAACATTGGTCAGGTTAACTGTACATAAATGTTTGTGAATGCGGAGACCCTGGTTGGTAACCAAGAAACATTGGTCAGGTTAACTGTACATAAATGTTTGTGAATGCGGAGACCCTGGTTGGTAACCAAGAAACATTGGTCAGGTTAACTGTACATAAATGTTTGTGAATGCAGAGACCCTGGTTGGTAACCAAGAAACATTGGTCAGGTTAACTGTACATAAATGTTTGTGAATGCGGAGACCCTGGTTGGTAACCAAGAAACATTGGTCAGGTTAACTGTACATAAATGTTTGTGAATGCAGACCCTGGTTGGTAACCAAGAAACATTGGTCAGGTTAACTGTACATAAATGTTTGTGAATGCGGAGACCCTGGTTGGTAACCAAGAAACATTGGTCAGGTTAACTGTACATAAATGTTTGTGAATGCAGACCCTGGTTGGTAACCAAGAAACATTGGTCAGGTTAACTGTACATAAATGTTTGTGAATGCAGAGACCCTGGTTGGTAACCAAGAAACATTGGTCAGGTTAACTGTACATAAATGTTTGTGAATGCAGAGACCCTGGTTGGTAACCAAGAAACATTGGTCAGGTTAACTGTACATAAATGTTTGTGAATGCGGAGACCCTGGTTGGTAACCAAGAAACATTGGTCAGGTTAACTGTACATAAATGTTTGTGAATGCAGACCCTGGTTGGTAACCAAGAAACATTGGTCAGGTTAACTGTACATAAATGTTTGTGAATGCGGAGACCCTGGTTGGTAACCAAGAAACATTGGTCAGGTTAACTGTACATAAATGTTTGTGAATGCAGACCCTGGTTGGTAACCAAGAAACATTGGTCAGGTTAACTGTACATAAATGTTTGTGAATGCGGAGACCCTGGTTGGTAACCAAGAAGTAAATCAAAGTAAATTTTGTATAATTATTAGTGATGTCAACAAATGGCAATTTTGGTATTTGAATATTCGGTCAACCTTCTGAAAGAATATTCAAATATTCGACCTTCTTAGTTAATGGTAATATATATTTGAAATTCGAAGTTTAACTTTATGCTTGTCAATTTTGTGTTTTAACCTGATCGCTCAAGTTGTAAAATTCCCCGTGATTACTAATAATTTCATGGCCTAAGTGTCCTCACCAGAGTGTAATACACGCATCTCTCTTGGCCCCAATATACAATATGCCATGTCAATTAGCATGTATAGATATAGTCACTTGTAAAATGTCCTTCAATGTGACAATGTCCATCATTGAAATTTAATACAATTTCAATCAGCTTTTATAATGAAAATATATTTTATCGAGTATTTGAATGCCGAATCAGTATTCGAATATTTGGACGTACAAACGAATGTTGTCATCCCTTATATTTATACGTTATCTATATTTTCAGCCAAGTGTGAAGCCTCTACAGCAGCGGAGGGTCTCGGAGTACCGACACTAACCCAGCGTACTTGTAATGGTGAGGGTACATACACAGAGGATACACAGGACTACAGTGAGGGGTGGAATGAAAGTAATTCTAACTATTCCTGGAAGTATTACTCACCTAGTCAACTGGGAAGGTAATTTGTTTTGTATCATGACTTCGAATGTATTTAATGTTTCAAATACCTGAGATATGTTGGCCTCTGTCTGTATCTATGTTGTTTGTCTTGTTTCCATGTTTCAGCACAGCCGTACTAACACTATTTTGCTGTTTGCATATCATTGTTGTGTAAACCAATTAAATCTTACGTTAACCACCAAGGCAATTTCTCTTCGGCCAAAAAACATTTGTAACCTTGACACAGATTGGTTAACCTTTCGATAAAGGGTATGTTACCTTACCGAAATCCATTTTGGATCTGGAGTGGTCAGCAATGGTAACATCTCTGCATTTTTTTATGTTGCACAACAAATCTGCACTGACCATCTTTTTTCAAGATATTTCTTGTTGCTTCTGTACATGTAGTTGTTTACATGTAATTATGTTATAATGTTTATTTTCATTATCTTTTTGAGCCTTTTAGTTTGTTTGTGACATTTGTATGTGACATTTGTATGTGACATTTGTTTGTGACATTTGTGTGTGACATTTGTATGTGACATTTGTATGTGACATTTGTTTGTGACATTTGTATGTAACATTTGTATGTGACATTTGTATGTGACATTCGTTTGTGACATTTGTATGTAACATTTGTATGTGCCATTTCTTGGTTGTCTTCATCATTCATTCATAACACAGATTGTAGAATGTGAAACTGTCTGTATGTTTAAGTATTGTCATGATAGAAAACATATACATGTAGGAATACGGTAGATTACATGCTGCATTAATATTATAATATTATCTCATACTAGGCCACCTAATGAAAGTTTGAAATATTTGATATTTCTCTGGCATTTCAGAATTCAGAATATGGGTTACAATGTCATTTAAATCCAAAACTAGAGCAGGTTAGCTATGATAGGTCTCATCTAGAGCAGGTTAGCTATGATAGGTCTCATCTAGAGCAGGTTAGCTATGATAGGTCTCATCTAGAGCAGGTTAGCTATGATAGGTCTCATCTAGAGCAGGTTAGCTATGATAGGTCTCATCTAGAGCAGGTTAGCTATGATAGGTCTCATCTAGAGCAGGTTAGCTATGATAGGTCTCATCTAGAGCAGGTTAGCTATGATAGGTCTCATCTAGAGCAGGTCAGCTATGATAGGTCTCATCTAGAGCAGGTCAGCTATGATAGGTCTCATCTAGAGCAGGTTAGCTATGATAGGTCTCATCTAGAGCAAGTTAGCTATGATAGGTCTCATCTAGAGCAGGTTAGCTATGATAGGTCTCATCTAGAGCAGGTTAGCTATGATAGGTCTCATCTAGAGCAGGTTAGCTATGATAGGTCTCATCTAGAGCAGGTCAGCTATGATAGGTCTCATCTAGAGCAGGTTAGCTATGATAGGTCTCATCTAGAGCAGGTTAGCTATGATAGGTCTCATCTAGAGCAGGTTAGCTATGATAGGTCTCATCTAGAGCAGGTTAGCTATGATAGGTCTCATTGAACTTCTTGAACAAAGAATACACATTTAAAGGACTGATTTGCATGAACTCTCTGTATTACAGCACACACAAGATTGGACACGTAGCTACGTATGGCGGAGGAGGATATGAACAGGTGCTGGGTACCACCTTAGCGGAGACTGACACAATCATATCATACCTGAAAGATAATGACTGGATTAACCTTCAAACACGAGCGGTTATATTTGAGTTTGCCATGTACAGCTCGGGTTCAGATATGACATCAATGGTGGCATTACTGGCTGAGTTCCCTCTTACTGGTGGTGTGATCACAAGTTATGAGATACAGAGTCAAAGATTACTGTGGTTCCGGGAACGTAGTGTTGATCCGCTGATGTTACTCGAGGTAAGTTCACTGATTTTATTGTATGAGCGCTGCTATGGGATATTCCAACCTCTTCTGAAAGTGACGTCATTTCAAGAAAACGCAACATGTGTTGTCACTATTTGCAAGCAAGAAACAATATTTACTCCATATGGACGCTTCGTTTTCATATTGCCATCTCGAGCAAATATTGCACACTGTCAGTATGTGATGACGTCACTTAAACAAGAGGTTGGTAATCGTATAGCGGCACTCATATGTTCTTTAATAGTTTGTGTGGTTCTATGTTCTATATACACAATAGTTTGTTTCTTGGTCCAAGATTTCAGTTTGATTTACCAGATTTTTTTAATGTATATTTGACTACTCCACTTTGTCATTTTCAACATTGTTGCTATTCAGCATAACTCATTTCTTACCCAGTATCTAGTGGGATACAATAAAACCTCCATGATATAATCACCATTGTTTCTGATAAAAGTGGGTCTTAGATGTCAGGTGGTCTTATTATCCAGATTGAATACAGAAGACATTTAAGAACGTCGCCATTAGAATATATTTTTATTTATAAGATGTTTTTTTCTAATTTCAAGTTGGTCTTTCAAGGAGTTGTTGTTGTATCTACTGTTGATTTCTTATCCATTTTTGATGACTATTCCAGGTGATCCTGTTTTTTGTGATCTTATATTCCGTGATTCATATTGCTCTGCAAATACGTGAATATCGTAAAGCGTACTTCAAGGATCTCTGGAACTGGTATGAGATGTTGACCACACTTATGACATTGGTCAGTGTAGGAATGTATATCGGATGTGTTGTTGAGGCAACCAATACTTTCAATAAGTTACTACAGGATACGACTGCATTTACCAACTTTGAACGTGTGATGTATGTACATGTGGGTATGAGATATCTACATGCCTGGCTGCTATTCCTACTCATGTATAAGGTTTGTACATACATTTGTGTAAATGCAAATTCAAGCTGTCAGATTTCATTATAATCCTTGCGAATTTTGTTGTTGTTAAGGACTTGCCTAAGGAGGGCTTCTTAAACAGAAGAAGCAAATGGACTTCTCAACTTCTTCAGCTTGTATTAATTGAGAAAATAACTTCATATTTGTCATTTTCAAGACTCCTGTAAAACATCTAAAATCCATTCATTCTTCTTCATCAACTGTAAATATAGGTGCATATTTATTTTGAGATGTGAAAATATATTTTGCGTTTATTGATCTTTGTCTATACATATTATGACAATACAGTCTGACCTCGTTTTTTAGACAACCTTTTATACGAATACTAGGTATCATTCAAAATAAATATCAGGTCCAGATGTCGAATTAAAATAGGCTATTCGAAACCATTTATTTTCATCATAAAATTTCCTGATGAATTTGAATGAACAAGGTCTGCATGTATTTTGTGAATTTCGGGTTAAATTTGATTAAAAGTGTATTTTATCATCTTATCAGGTTGTGAAGCAGTTACGATTTATCAAGTTTATGTATGTGTATGAGCAGACGTTAAGCAAAGCTGTCGGACACTTACTGGGAAGTGCTTTAATCTTCGTGATATTACTGTTTGTGTACGCACAAGTCGGGTACTTGGTAAGTATTCTGGATTGTCTGCTATTATCCATGTTATGATATATCTATATAATGGCATTAGAATATTATATCTACTCTTAATTTTTGAATGTTCTTGCCCATTTGATCTTTAACGTCACAAAGACGGTTGTTTTTAAGTCAGTGTTGTTGGTTGTTTTAGTGTAGATATCAACAGTGCGACCATTTTTCAGTGCAGCCGTACTAACATGGCTTTGGGATTTGCATATCAGTGTAGTGTGAACCAATAAAATCTTACCACTTAACCACTCAACCATTATCTGTTCAACAGAAATACGTTTGTAACATTGACGCAATTGGTTAACCTTTTGATAGGGGGTACGTTACCTTACTGAAATCCTCTGAATTTCGTCGAAATTACCAAACTCCATTTTGGATCTGGAGTGACCAGCAATCGTAACATCTCGGCATTTTTATGTTGCACAACAAATCTTAACCTTCAAACTGCACCGACCATATTTTTCAAGATATTTCTTGTTTCAACTTTTAAGTTTCTCTGTTACAGATGTATGGAAGACTTGTATCTGGCTTTGAATCTGTCGGGCATTCCATCATGACACTGGTTGTTATGATACGAGGACGCTTCGATTTCTGGCCAATGCTTGATCATCATCCAGTATTCAGTCATTTTTACGTGTACTCATACTACGCGTTTGGGTATGGAATTTTCACAGCTCTAGTCATTGCAATCTTAACCAGTACGTACAGGGTTGTGAAATCCCAGATGTATTTCACTTCAACACTGGAGATGCAAGACTATGAAATGATCGAGTTCATGTTGAAACGATTCAAGCTTTGGACGGGAATCCAAAAACCCAAACCAGTAAGTGAAATTGATAAACACGTTGATGAGACACGAGACGGTAGTATACTCTGTTTAGTTATATTGTATGGTTATATTGTATGGTTATATTGTATGGTTATATTGTATGGTTATATTGTATGGTTATATATGACAATGATGCAATATACTGTAACTTATATAAGATAATGTAAATGAAAACATTTGCTATGATCCTCCAAAGTTGGTCCTGTAAATTAAACAGAAATTTATCAAATTATTATATTTTCAACTCAGAACTGTGTTTCTATTGGTTATGAGATATACCATCCTCGGTACCCAGGCTATTCATAACATATATGATACCCTGGGCAAACTGACTGTAAAATTCTTGTACTCGTGAATAATTAATGGGGTGAAATCCAGCCGCTTGATTGGTCGCATGACACACACCTCATGCAATACAGAAATTGCTGAGGAGTTACAGATGAAATCCCGGTTAGACTGAAGGTAGCTCATCTTGAAGGATATTTCTTCTGTTTTGTTATTGTCCATTTCACAGTCAGATTGTTTATCATAGATGCTGTGCATATTTTTCATTCCCATTCTGACAGTATATAGAGGGTTTGACGTATATTTCAGGCTTTCCGACGTGTAAGATTCCCCGGACTTCCATCTATATCTAGTCGTAGCTCATCAAGCTATTCAAACCGTAGTTCAGCATCTTTACAAAGTTCCCAGAGTTTAACTGGGCCACAATATTCCGAAGTTCAGCTTAAATGCATGCTCACTAGATTGCAGCCAACGTGGCAGGCGGTGCTGAAACGTATGGATAAGGTAGGAAATTTATTCTTATTCCTCTTTAGCTTGTGATATGTGCAAAGCTTTTGTCTGTACAGGAAAATTAATATACTGGTACTACCTCGAAATATAGAACACAATTTTCAAGTCCATATTCACTATTTTGCTGTTAAGTCAATCTCATTGTTAAGACCGCCTCAATATTAAGATCAGTTTTCAAGGGTCCCACCCTAACACTGAATTTTCACGTAATGACAGCTCTGCTTTATATGGAAAGTGGCAATAAGATATGTGATGCATATGAACAATTTGCTAGTTCTGTCGCATCTGTTTGGAAGCTATCTGTAATCTTCAGAGCAATTCTTTGTGAGATGCAAATTTCACCTGTTGTTAAAAGGTTATTATACAGAGAGGCTAAATTGGTGGTAATTTTTACGAAGGAAATGGGGGGAAATGTTGTTGAAGAGAGGTGGTTGCTGAAGAGGGCCACTCTGGAGAAGTTGCGCTGTAGTTGCGTACACTTCTGATAAGATTTATAGACATTTGTGGTAAATATTCCAATAGGTTGTATTCGAGTTTGGTCTGTACAATGAAGCTTACAACTGGTGTTATGTAATCCATTTTATCTTCATTGTTGACAGATTGTCGCATTAGACGATGAAGAGGAAAGTCTAGTCACAAGAGCAGAGAATGAAATGAAAGATTTAAATTGGAAATGTAGAATAAATGAACTTGAAAGACAACATAAAGAGTTGTTAAGTTGGAAAAATCAATCAGGGAGTTCAAAACCTCCAGTTGGAGATGCAAAACAAAGACAATCAATTCTAAAAAGACTGTCGAGAAAAGACAATCAAGATAGGAAAGCGCCAGCAACAGTGTCAGGTGCTCAGAGTCGCACAGCAGCATCAACACCTGCTGATGACAGTAAAAGTGGTAAAGCGTCCCAGGGACGGCGGCCGCTCAGTGACCAAGGTGCTCGTGTAGAACCGTCCACTTCAAATGGACAGTCGTCTTCCAGTGAGAAATCTAAACTACAGACATTTTTCAAAAGCATAAAACCATCCAAGTCGGCATGGAATAAGTGAGTGTGTTTCTAGTGAGTTTTTTTGAGCACCTTAATGAAATAACTGAGTTATAAACTCAATGAATCAGTCGACTGTTGTGTATAAATGGCAGTATTACTGTCCAGTATATGTAGCCCTCTATGGAAATTGTTCAAGTATATATTGAAAAAGGAATGCCAAATAAATTCATGTCAATGTCTTTCATCAAGTGTTATATTGTGAGAAAAAAGACTCACTAAGATTTCATATTTTATTGTCCGTAATCGGAACGTATTGTAATAATTTGACGATGTTGGAGGGCATATTTCATTTTGGAAAAGGATTGAAAAAATCAGGGCAAACTGACTTTATTTGCACTTGTTGGAAACAAGATATGGACTTACTTCACTTTGGAGTTGCAGATTTTAATCAAACTTTGTATGTAAACAACACACCAGTGCTTTAACACTATATAGTGATACTGAAGGAATCTAGTGCTTTAACACTATATAGTGATACTGAAGGAATCTATGTGATAAAACATTTATGTATCTTTTTAGTTGTCATGCATCCATTTTACATGTGGGTTTTTTATGTGAAGAAAGTTACGTTTGTGATACGTTATGTGCCAAGTTGTTTTTTAAATCTGATGATTTTTGATGTTGTCATTTCAAAAATAGTGCTCAGTTTGTTTTGTTTTTATGTATATTTATCTGTTTCATCCTGTTTTAGTCATTGACTTGTTATATAAGATGTCTCTAAGTGCACCTATACATAGTTCCCACATCTACAATATTTACCTCCCATGTTCCTAACTGTCGGCCATTTTGATAGGCAAAACTGATAAGCCCATAAAGAAGTAATTTCCAAAAATGTGATAATTGAGAAAATACCAAGAGAATTTACATGTGACAGCCACTTTTTCTTCAACTTACTGAGCCAAATGCCCATATGAGCATATAATGAATAAGAGATTTTTTTATATCAGATTAGTGTATCGTCATTTTCATGATATTCCCCATAAACTTTAAGGAAATTTGCCTATCAATATGGCCAACAATGCAGAACAAGGGAGGTAAATATTGTAGATGTGAGAACTATGTATAGAATATCTGTTTACATTTTCATCCTTATGTTACTATTATTTATCCTAATGATTCTATTGGTTATCATCTACTTATGAATATTCATTATTCCAAAGTGCTAAAAATAACATCCAATCATATTGTAATATGCTGGTGCTGTGAATTGATGTGTGGACTTCCTATTAGTTCACCACTGAATGATATGCATATGTCTGAGAGAAACGTGATCAGTTAAATGATGCGAATGAATTAAGAACAAACAAATTAACTGAACAAAACGTGTATTTTGTTTGAATGTTTGGGGTAGATACAACATTTTAGGGGCACCTTATATATTATGTAATTTTAACATAACACTAATGGAAGCATACAAGAACCTTATATTGAATAATACTTCATATCTACCTCATTACTGCTTTATATTGTGCACAGATATGAAAATGTGTTCATTCATTGTCCTGTTTTACTCCCTGTTTGTCTGCAAGAAAGAATTGAGTATAATAACATCACACTGTTCATGCTGTTGTGGGATCATGTCCCTTGTCCATAAAAATAGAAAAAAATGCATGATTATTATTGAAAAGAATTGCGCTGACTTGATGCATATAGACCAGTACAATCTATAAGAAATCATTTTATATAATTTTGGAAAAATTTCCACGTAGATCTGCATTTTTTCAATGTACCAAGTTTTGTTACAAGTTCATATAATTTCAGGAATTGTCAAAATTGTTAAGACCTTTTCAATTATCAAACTTGTCAATTTTCCCAATTCATTTCTGGATTTTCAGAATTGATCGAGTTTGTGATATCTATAATTGAAATAGTGATAAAATTAAAAACCGTAACAAAGGAACACACAGGAAGGAGTAAAATAGAACAGCTTAATAAATATCAGATGTGCAAAAGTGAATGAATTATATCATTTGCTCACTGTAATTGTCATAAAAGTTCAATTTGCGTCAATGAAATTTATTATTTGTAAGTATTTGGGCATTGTGAGACTTTTCACTTGTTATGGGAAGAATTAAAGTTCATTTTTGTCTACAGGTAATTTTGTCAGTTTGAAAGTTATACAAAACATTCTCACAAGTATAATAACACTATCAGTTACCTAAGAAGGAACACTCATCTTTAATCCTATCATTTATAATTTGCTTATTTCTGAATTAATTCTGATTTGTGAAGTACAAATTTCTGCTTTGTCATTGTTAATTATTTGAAATTCCGTCCATATAATATAGTCGATTTTTGGAAAATTCCGTCCATCCAAAAACAAGACGGGTACATCACTTAAATAGATAAGATTTTCATATATGTGCATTCATGTATTTGTTCTTAATTGTATGAGTTTATAATGTACTTAACAGTTCAATTGTTGCCAAATGTAAATATATAATATTGCTTGTTGGAGGCAGAATTTACAACCAGATCCGTCCTCACTCGTTTTTGTTCCTTTTCCCTAAAACAACTCGCAATATTTTTATGTTGAATCAATTTTATTGTCCCAGGTTCTGTTTGGGATAAATTGATCTTAAATTACTGAATATCATTCAATGACTACTAATTGTACATTTTAGTAATAGCTCAGTTTTTAAAGACAATTTTTATAATTTATTTGTTTACTTCAGACTAAATAACTATTTGTCCTGAATAAATCTTTCTGTCTTTTATACACAGTAGTCGTAATTATGAAAATATCTTCCTGCTTAATACAAATCAGTAGACATTATTTCATTAACGCAGTATTCATTAATAAACTAAATAATGTACTAATTATCAATATCATTTATTGCATAAAACATTTTACAATGTTTATAGCAAACAAGTCTATACATATACTACTATACACTTACAATGTAGAAGAAATACATGGATTGTCAGAGAGCATCACAATTTTTACAACATACATTGGTTTGATTTCTACATAAATTGAAAAAGTAAATAAATTTCACAAGATTACATGTAGTTTTTGGATTTCCTCACATAAGAGTCGTAAATTATTGTATGTTTGGCCAGGTGTAATAATAACGTTTTATAAGTTGTAGTGTATACCATCTTGACATGTGCTTTCTCTATCCTTGTATTAACTCAGAAAACAATATATTCATGAACATTAACAGTATTATATATATAGACTTTATCAACAATGTATAAATGTTCTGTATAATTTAAGCGTTCATCATCTTACGGAGTTATATATTTATATATACCTTGTCTGTTGAGTCTCGGATATATTTAACACATAATACTAGTGCCTTATAATTCTATAACATGGGAATTGATTTATTAGAAGTTTGTGCATTTATATATATTTATTGTGAGGTATTTGGTATGCTATCATGCATATCCTTGACATATTATACATATATTAGTTGACTGCAATATGCCATATAAGGGCATTCTATGGTAAAAACCTGGGTATGAGGCAAATTCAACAATACATAGAAACGCTGGAATGTTTGTAAACAATTGAAACTGTCTGTACTAATGTTTGATTTAAATATCAATTCTAATCATTCTTCAAATTGTTTAGGAACTTTTTATTTCAAAACTTTAAGATAATTATATTTACTTTAAATGTCATTATTGGTAGAATCTTAGATTTGATCCACAGATTTTCTAGTGAATTAGAGATTTAGAAGCTGTTATATAATATATGATCTGTGTTTATTAGTTGAAATGTAGGTTTGTTAATGTTTGACTGTTTTCTATTTTACACCACCATTTCTCAGTGCTGGTATACAATCATTCCATGTAGACACTTTGATTGTTGAGTTTATATATTGGTTGTTTGATAATAGCAATTATTGTTGTGTTTATGATAAAAGATTTGTACATATTTGAAATATATTTTCAAGATAGTTTATTTATTCATATATTTACCATTGTTGAGTGACCAAACCTATTATTTAAGATCTCCAGTACAGATTTTTCCTAAATGAAAAAGCTGATTATTAAAGATCTGGGTGTCGTTTCATTAACCTTCTTAAGAAATTCTTTGCTAAGAAAAGCGTTTCAGTAAACTTTTCTTACTTAAGAATTTCTTAATTTTCTGCGTAACTTTAAGATGTAGTAGCCTACACCTTTTTAACATGAGCATTCTTGTGTTAATATGGCTGCCATTTTTATCTATAATGTAATTAGACGACGGGTACATGAAAATCTTAAGAAAATGAATTTAAGAAATGCTTTCTAAACCGGTTTAGGAAATTCTTATAATTTTTCTTAAATCGAAAATTTAAGATAAGAATGTTAATGAAACGGGAGCCTGTATTGTATACATCTATACGACGGTCATCTGTACTGGTTGCCATGGTTATATTTATGGTCATCTGTACTGGTTGCCATGGTTATATTTATGGTCATCTGTACTGGTTGCCATGGTTATATTTATGGTCATCAACTTTGTTAACTTGTTCTACACCTTGGAAACATTCCATTAGACGACGGTCATGCATTATTTGCTGATTGACTGAATAAACATTTCAAAATATTATCTTTCTTCTGTGTTCTATATATATGTAGAGGCATTTTAAAATGCTTAGGCTATTCAATTTCAATACATTAAATCCTCACTGATAGACCACCTCAAAATTAAGACCACCTCATTAATAAGATTTTTTTGTGGAACAACTTTTAATTTTTGTTCCATAGTTTAATGAGATCATCAGACAACTTGTCAAATGCATGTAGTGCTTTAATGCAACACAAGTTGTCTACATCAATTATTGTGACATCAATATTTTGATATTAATACTACAAATGGTAGCTACTCAAATGTAAGTTCACATCTATAAATCTAGGCATGGGTAGAAGGCAATACATGGCTGGTCTAGATTATCTGAGATTCCAGTTCAGAGATACACATTACGTGTAATAGAGTCTTCATAGAGAACAAGGGTAATACACTCACTGATCCAGAAGGGGAACTAGGGGTCCAGACATCAGCAGATTTTGACAAAATAGCTTTTTCCATACCTAATACTAAGAGTGGGTCCAAACTTCCCATGGCTGACCTGGAGCCACCCCCCCCCCCCCAATCAATGCATTCAGAAATGTTAATCACTCAATTTCACCTAGATATGTCATTTGGGCCAGAACTCTGAGAATGACACAAATATCCCTGCATTCAGAAATGTTAATCACTCAATTTCGCCTAGATATGTCATTTGGGCCAGAACTCTGAGAATGACACAAATATCCCTGCATTCAGAAATGTTAATCACTCAATTTCGCCTAGATATGTCATTTGGGCCAGAACTCTGAGAATGACACAAATATCAAGGCCAGAACTCTGAGAATGACACAAATATCAGTGTATTTACTGCATTCTGATGTAACTGTTCAAGGGAAAACAACACTTACGAGTATACAGGTATTTGTGAATACAAACACAAAACCAATTTTTATATTTTATAATTTTATTTTCACATTTTACATAAACTTAACATATTTTCGAGCTTCTGCTGCAAAAAATAACTTAGGGCCAATACAGAAAACATGCAATATGTTTTAACAGTGAAACGCGCATTCAGTCTATAAAACAGCAACAATTGCTTAAAAACACGTCGCTTTTATAAACAAACCTTTCATACTGTCCTGTCATCTACTTGGCAAGCAATAAAGCTCTGAATATATATTTTCACTGATATATATGATTAAAACCTTTATATAGATATACCTCAAACTATCAATGTTCTAGGAGCAGCCGTACTAACATGGATTTGCATATTTGCTCAACCGAACAACAATTGTAACCTTGACACGGATTGGTTTTGCCAAAATCCTTTTTTAATCTGGAGTGACCAGCAATTGTAGCATCTCTGCAATTTTTTATGTTGCACAACAAATCTTAACCTTCAAATTGCACCGACCATCTTTTTTCAAGATATTTCTTGTTTCCGAATCATTTTGTGGTTTGATGCAAGTAAATCACATTTGACATATGAAAAACATTTGAACATTACACTAAACACACTTATTATAATAAGTATATACATAAATTATGGAGACATAAGTTGACTAATGTTGATCTATATTTGACTATTATAATAAGTGTATAAATAAACAAGAGATGTTTGTAAAACATGCCCCCCTGTGACCTTGACCTTTGACCCCGTTACGCAAAAATCAATAGGTTCCTCTGCTATCCAAGATGAATGTGTGAACCAAGTTTGAGGACGATAGGTCAAGGAGTTCTCGAGTTATTGATCGGAAACGAAAATGTTACAGGGCCGACGGACATACCGACCGAACGACATGTGCAAACCAATATGCCCTCTCTTCTTCGAATGGGGGCATAATAATGAAGACATAAGTTGACTAATGTTAGTTTTATTTGACAACATATGCTGCAATAGAGAGCCAAGTGATGAAATGATTGGCAATTGTTAAATGCTGACATAATTCTAATTATAACAAAACGTTGGGATAATTTAATAATACTTATCCGTTACATGTACAATGTATCCATGTTATTTGTGGAACAACAAAGCCAGTATGGTACAGTATTATATCACAAATAGATCTGGACCAAAATTTACTTTCACATACACAAGTTTTAAACAATTTGTATCAATGTCCTTACTTGATGGATGAAGTTATGAATTCCCTTCACAAAATTGCATTCGGACCGCGTTCATTCACATTCATCGGGTCTGAAATTTTACTTACATCGGGACCTGATATTTATTTTTCGGATTATACCAAATATTTGCATAAAAGGTTGTCGAATAAACGAGGTCTGACTGTATATATAAACAGTTATCACCAAAACCAAACAGTAAATCACAATCAAACACAGGAAAAAGTCAAAAGTCACCGGTTTAAAAATTGAAACAAAATTTCTATCCCGATACTACGGTAACTGCTGATAAACAGACAAACATTCAAATACAAATATTACTATTTAAGTCATGCTAAGAAGCAGTATAAGTAATAAATAGAGTATGAAACAAGAGGTTATCTAGTTTAGTCAAGGGGGCATAACTCCTGAGACGAAATTAAATATCCCAAGTGTTTTCTCTCCATCAATTTTGTACCATAGTCCAATTATTAAAAGTGTGTACAAACAGGTGTTTCACTTCATCATGTGACGTATGCAGATAAGCAGACATGGTATGCATCGTGATTGTGAAATTTAGACCCCAAGAAATTTAACCAATCAAGTAAATGTAGAATGCACTGTGGGAACCAATTGAGATGAAATGTTGCTTTTTGTCGACAGTGCTTTAACTAAAGGTGCCAGTATCTAATTAACACACTGTTAGTTAATGCACTTTGTCCCGTGATAATTTAGTCCCTCCCTTTAGTTAACATTGAATTTAGCTCCTCCTCTTTAGTTAACATTGAATTTAGCTCCTCCTTTCAAGATGTGATACTTCAATGTTCTTAAAAACTTAAGAAACTATGATACAAATAAAACAAAACACCATCGTATAAAATGTTAGACTAACAAGCTGCATTCTAAGTATAGGCTGAACGTTTGAGAATATTTATACAATAATGATGTTTTCATATAAATGTAAATCAGCAGGCAGCCAGCAGTATCACCAAATGATTGTGCAGGACTCTGTGAGAACAGAGGGGTACAGAAGTATAGACCTGTCTCAATAAAGATAAAACATGATCGCCGCTGTACCATTACCAACCTCTCCTTTAAGTGACGTCATTTTGACAAAACAACACATGTGACGTCACCATGTACTAACAGTAAGCAATATTTGCCCCATATGGCATTATGAAAACGAAGGTTCCCTGCTTGCAAATATTGACATTACATGTTGCGTTTTCTTGAAATGAATCCCACAGCAGCGCTCACATGCAAACAAAGTTATTTAAAACAGACAATACCCTATCGTTACAAAAAACTTCATGACAGATTTCTTATGACTAAAGGTAAACTACTCTATCACATACTAATTCAAATCAAAAACATTTGAGCAAAGATTTAATCTAAGTGTAAATATTTTCATACTGAAACCATGTTTATCATTCATCGAAGTCCTTCCAGATTGTTTTATACACTGTAATTCATGACAAAACAAATATTCTGGTATTTTGCTCAGTTTTGTCACTGGACGGTAAATGCTTGAGCAAAGCAAAGATATGTACATGTACAGTGTATTGGCAAGACTTACAAGAGAGGTGTCTGTAATAAAATAACTCCATACATCCCTGAGTTACAATGACATGATAGTATACCTCACTGACACATCCTGATGCACAATGGGCTGAGATGTACATATAAGAACAGATCTTACAATCTTAAACATCGATTCAATTTTGTACAATACAAATCTATTACACGTCACTGTATTCACATGATTCAGTATAGAGAACAGTTTGTGTTGGCAAAGATGGGATAGTCTGTAACATTCTAGTGAAAGAACAACTAATATATAATGGAATAGATAGTTCCCACATTTACAATATTTACCTCCCTTGTTCTGAATAGTCAGCCATATTGATAGGCAAATTTCCTGAAAGTTTATAGGGAATATATTGTAAACAATGATAAAATAAAATCATATATATTTATAAATAACTAATTCATTATGCTCATGTGGGCAGATGGCTCAGAAAATTGAAGAGAAAGTGGTTGACACATGCAAATTCCCTTGGTATTTTTAAAAATTATCACGAATTTGGGATTTACTCCTATAACTGCTTATCAGTTTTGCTTATCAAAATGGCTGATGAATAAGAACAAGGGGGGGGGGGGTTATTGTAGATGTGGGAACTATCTATTGTTAAACTAAGAACACATAATTCAATTTCAGGTAGCAAATAGTTAACACCTTCAAGGCCCATAACATAAAATGTAACAAAAAAACATAGTAGATAAAATCACTCCATTACAAGAAATCATGAAAGTATTGGCAAAGTGCAACATAATTAAACATTAAAATTATATTTCTCACACATAATAACTGGTAATTGTTTAAGATTTTGAGAGGACAAAAGACAGCACTGCTGCCAAAGCTTCCACCACATAGAAACATGTATACCAGCAAGGATTAAATCATTAATACAAGTCAAACAGTAATTTAACAATTACATACACTTTACAAAACTTACGTGCACTTTTTCAATGTCAAATAATGTTTTTATTGATTAACATTTCTACCTTAGTAACTAACTATCATATTGACTGTTCTGTCCACATCTTCCTGAATTGTGTTAAAGTAAAATGTTACTTTGTGAGACAATTGTACAGTGTAACATGGGCATACTCTCCAAATTTCAACTTGACATCCATAACAATGATTTTCTTTTAAATGCAAACGACGGTCGGTTTGACCATGAGAATTATGACGTCACCTGATTTTCAAAACACTGCACTATTGTATTTATCTTTCTGAGAGAAACTTCATAATATGCACATAAAAACTAATTCATAGCTAGAATAAGCAACAATACCATCACAGGCAATTATATTATAGTGACTTTAAGAATAAGTGTTGGTTAAAATAGCTTTCAAATTTTGCTGGAATGACAGTGGAAAACAAGGGAACCACCAACTAAGTATTAATCTGTTTTTGACCGCCACCAACAGATTTGACCCCCACTTAAGGTAATTTTAATTGGTTGTCCCTCCTACACCTTAGGATCAAAATGTGGCTTTTGGACATTTCAGGGGTTAACGGGTCAACTCCAGGGTGGAACGGAACCCTTGTATACACGTAATACATAAATATTCCTAAAATGCACCAAATCAAATATAGGAATGTAAGCAACAAAATATAACCAAATAACACTAAACAAATCTTCTAAAATCAACGTAGAAGCCAACTGTTACTTTTAAATAATGACTACGCAATGAGATCTAATAGAAAAGCAAACTGTGGCAAGTCAATGAACATATTGCACACAGATTCAAAGAAGAAAACAACTCAACTTCACCTTAAATAATTTGCATATTTTGATTCATATGTATGAAATAAGAATCAAAAGAAAAGTGTAAATCAAAATCTACTTATACTCAACTATGTGGATATCAAACAATTAATACAGAACTTCACACCAGGTGTCAGCAAATATCTGTCATATTTATCGTCATTTTTCATAATAAAAATTCAAAATTCCAATCATACATATTTCAAGATTCAATCTTGCATTTCTATGAAAAACATACTAAAAACATCAAATCTTCATACCTCAAAAAATTTAAAGAACTATGAAACAAGACACTGGACAATTTAAGATAAAGCTTTTTAACTGGCAGTGATCAAACTGAGCTTTACTATGATTGCGTACAATGTATATAAAGTACATATTATACATATGTACACCTTTAAAAAAAGGCTTCGGTAGTATTCAATAAACTGAAACTGCCCAGCAGTTGATTAAAAACTAACAAGCAATAGGATAAAATTAGCTGATCGAAATTTGTATAACCAAATCAATATATGCAGTAAAAACATAGCTAACATGAATGTCACATATAAAAACATAGCTAACATGAATGTCACATATAAAAACATAGCTAACATGAATGTCACATATAAAAATAATTGTGATATAAAAGTAACAAATGATAAGAACTTCAAAATGCACACAAAGGCTCATAACTAATTCCCCGATACCTTAAAGCCCCTAATAGCTCCCGAATAGATAAGTACTTATGTAAAAACTCCTTCTAACACACAGCTAGGTACGCCTATATATTGCCAAAAATCTAAATTGTTATTCCATCATTGTCTTGTCCACCCACTTGGTCTTCATATCAACTTCTTTGTTTCTTGACGCAGAATAATGTGCCGGTTTATTCTTTAGGTTTCGGGTCATCTCCAAAGTTCATTCTAATCTGCTCCAAAAACATGAAGGTCAATATTGTATGCGGCCCAAGTCGGACAAAGGCTGGAATAAAACCCTGCAAATAATAAAACAGATGTTAAAACAATAAATAAGATTGTATTACACGACAACACTACGGTCACAAAGCAAACTCTATCCTGATTACTTAAAGTGAGATAAAAACAACAGCCAGATTTTGTAAAGAAACTCAAACAATTATAATATTCATCAGTACTCATAAAATACCAGTTACAGGTTGGCATTACTAAAATGATATCCTCATTCCAAGCATTAAATTCCACACATGTATTGACAATATTAGTCTAGAATAATAGACCTGAAACAATTTGACAACTTCTCTATGCACTTTGTTATTTTGAACAAATGAACATGCTTAACAAAAGGAGTGGCGTTTCTGGGATTATATTAGGGTGCAATGATGGTTACTAAGGAATGTTATGAATAAACAGTTGAGGAAGTCAGTGGATTTATTAAACAAAATTCGAGGTTTCAGTGCAAGACTCCTGTAGTATTTATATAGGAGTTAGGATAGTCTTGCACAGAACCCTCAAAATACACTGATAAATAGCTTGATAGGTAAAAAAAACATACATAGACAATATTTTGATATTGTCACCAGGAGCCCTACTGGTATGACAAATAGAAAGAATTCAGAACAAAACTTTGAAGAGATTATTAAGACAAGTTAAATATCCTGTGATACCTAGCAAACCCTACTGTCATAGCTCTAACTTATAGTACTTATAAACTCAAACTTGTCATAATGGTGAGACTATCATCTAATTGGTTGTATAATACAGTGGACAGAAGTAGGTCATACAACTGACCAGTAATCCAAGCCAGTCAATCCAGATTGAAAAATCATTCAACATTTATTGGACAACATTATCTAGCGCTATTGCATTTGAATCTCACTTATATACATGTATAATACTGGAAATAACTAGTAATATTGACTAAGGTAGATTATATAATGTAAGGAGGCAACAGGGTGGGGGGAATAATAAAAGTTATTAACAATCCATTTAGTTTTTGGGATCATCTCCAAAATGCATTCTGATCTGTTCTAGGAACATGAAAATAAGAATTGTATGGGGTCCAAGTCTGACAAAAGCTGGTACAAAGCCCTGAAATAAACATGTATACACACATAAACCAAGCCGGGGATTTGTACAACATTATCTCTATGGTGATGTCCGGCACCACACATGCAAACCAACAGAGATTACATTGGGTTTATTGCCCGCAGTAACAAAGTAACTTTTGAGGCCATTTTGAAACAACTTTCTTTCACAAAAGAGATAAAATTAAAAAAAAATTATTGTTTTTCATAAAATGTACAATAAGAAATAAGAAAATCATGTAGACAAATCTTATGTACTATCATACAAGGTAATTTGTTCAAATCCAAGAGCAGTTTTTTAACTACGAGGTAAAAATCAGTTTACTACCAACAACAGCATGTAAATTTTTGTTACAAAACAGCTGTAAAGATAGCAAATATAAAATACAATACTAAAGAAATAACATGCAAATGGAATAAATTTACTCCAAAATTATTTTATATATAAAGTTCTATTGATCAGACCAATGTATGTGATGATTGTATATTAAGTGTTTGATGCCATTAAATTTCAATTACCCTTGTGCCTGTTTCCTAGGAGAAAACTATTTCTGATGCTTATAAGGAGAACATAATTAAGGGATTGAGAAAGGTTTAACAAATCACAGTCTTCACAGTAACTCACTAACCCAAAGCCTGGGGATAGTAACTTTAATTTCACGCAAGCAGAAATTTCTGAGTGCAAGCCAAAACAAGACAAGTGCTTAATTTTAGTGAATCTACTTTTTTGGAAATAGAGAAAAGAATAAAATCCATCGATGATTTTAACAAACTGTATACAAACATAATTGTAGCTTTTTTCTTTTTATACAAGTTCAGGCTAGTAAGAATTATTTGGGGCAAGTGGTTTGGCTGAGCAACTTGCCCAAACGGGCTAGCTAGTGCTCTGGAAAAATTAAGACAAAGCCTGAAATCGAGTTGCAAATATAATCTCCACTACACAATCCCTCCTTCTGACATTGTATGTGTAAATTCAATTAATTGAAAACAGGTTCATTAACTACAAAAAGAATGTCACTTCAAAAACCTCAAATAAAACCAGGTATGAAAATATTTGTTCATAAAATATTCCCCTCACTAACCTTGAAAAATCCTTGAGGTCCATTCTTGCCAATATCTACAGCACAAGCTAGTATATTCTGGAATTAAAAAATGTTCAGCGATTACTCAAAAATATAATAATTAAAATATTTGAAACCAAGTAGACGATGGACTCGTCAAACTGATGACACATGGGAGCATGAAATGAATCATTTTACCCAGACACAAGGCTTTTGACATCCGTTGTCAGACATTTAATTCACCCGTCTCTAATTTGAATATTTTATACAATAAATTGGCAGCAAGATCCCACAAAAAAAAGATGTGTAACAAATACAATTCTTACACGGGAATATATTTTTGATGCCACCAATCTCACTACATAGAATCTTACCTTATATGTACCAGGTGGGGCATTCATCATTCTAGTTTTCATCACATCTAATGGCATCGTTAATAGTGTTGCTATGGCACCCTAAAATGTATTATACATGTAATAACATTGCTCAAATATAGTTCTTGTAGAAGTACAGTTGGACCTTGTTTATATGACAACCTTCTATCCTAATACTTGGTATCATCGCAAATAAATATTAGGTTCCGATGTATATTCTTAGGCAAAACAAATTGAAATGCTAATGAATATTCATGCATTACGAAGTTTCGCTTGCCATCTAAAAGACTAAAGTACTGCTCAGTATAAAATACATCAAGTTCTGGCGTTTTATGTCACCATGTAGGTTTACTAAAAATATGACAGAATAGAGGTTACCAATTAGAAGATTATTTGAGAGTACATGTATATTCAACATTTAACACTTTTTCTAATTCCCTACAAGATAACACAAGTTTATCTGTAATTACAAATGGTGAGTTGATGCAATTTTACTGAGTTTGCTGTATAATTTCAATCCTACTTTGGTGCCATCATTCTTACATATTCACAGGGCTAGCTAAATAAACCAGATCACTTAAAATGGTACGTCAAGGAAATACTGCAAAACATGGTACTCCAACTCAAATACAGTAAAACCTCACTTAAAGACCACCTCAATAGTAAGACCACCTCAATAGTAAGGCCACCTCATATTAAGAATACAATTTTCAAGTCCATTTTCACTGTTTTGCTATTTCATCAACCTCAATAAGAAGACCAGTTCACAAGGGTCCCAAGTATGGTCTTATTATTGAGGTTTTACTATAACAGAATACACTTTTATATAAAGGCTACTTACAGCACAGAAGCTTGAGGTAAAATGTAATATTTCATTATCTTTCTTGAACATTGAGGTCCCTAATAAGGATCCTTTGATCTGATCATAGAATGCAATCTGTCCTATAGTAACCAGTACAGCACGAGACGTTGCCATGGTAGCGCCATTAAACAATTTAACAGGTCCTTCCTGCTTCAAAACACGATATAAACCATCTCCAGCATGTTTGTAGCTGAAAACAAAAGTAAACAGTGCCTCAGGATTGAAATATTACAACTTAAACAATGTAGCTCTTTGGCTTTTCTTAGTATTAGTTGAAAGTGAAATGCTGGTATCAGGGATGTCAATAAGAGCCAGGAGCCGGTAAAATTACCCGGTAACTTAAGCATCGTCACCTGGCTACTTTTCTTGTATGAGTGATCATAATTAAGGGGAGTACCCCCATACCCCCGCCTACTTTTGATGATTTCCCTGCTAATTAAAAAGAGGGCCATAATGGCAAAATTACGAGAACAAAATTTTCTGTTCCATAGAGTAGGCGGGAAAAATTTGTAAGTCACACTTTTAGAACTTTTTCCCACAAAGAGAATACAGGCTAACCTTATAAACAAACAACAACACAGAAATAATGGAATCAAATAAATTCACAACACAGAAATAATGAAACCAAATACATTAATGCATGAATGAATGAATGGATTCAAGCTAATAATACCAGAGGCTCTCAAAAACCCATAAATGCTTTATGAGAATATTATCATATAATATTAGAGCAGATCTGTGGTCCAATGGGAATGCACTGGACTAGTAACCGCTTACAGTGCTAACAGTCTTTCGGATGCGACAAAAACCGAGGTTCCGTGTACACTTTACATCGGGCATGTAAAAGAACCAGGGTCGCAGGGTCGATCCCCCGCTCCACCGCTTACAGTGCTAACAGTTTTTCGAATGAGACAAAAACAGAGGTCCCGTGTACGATGCTTTACATTGGGCATGCAAAAGAACCAGGGGTGCTTCTGGTACTGGGACATCTTCTGTATCATTCACTATCCTCCAAAAATCTAAAATGACTAACATTCTTTCTGACACATCGCGCATATTGGAAACCTATAAATAACTATAATATTCCAACTATACTTGGAGACATTACCTAGGTAATCTTTCGTATAAGGTTATCATAATTTTCCATGTGGTGATTTTTAGATTTGACCAATCAAAAAGTGCAATTTACTATGGCAATAATATTGAATATTAGAACAGGACCTAACATGGCCCTTTAGGCAAGGTGAGCTAAAAACTTACTTTCTTCTTTGGTCTGGAGGTAATTTCACATCATTCTGCATTCTGAAATAGGAACAGAAAACAACTTAATATTACAGTAACCAAGGGCTAAGCTTGTTATGCAGCAAGAGACCCATCATGGGGCCAGACACTCTACTGACAACACTGAAATAGAATTTCAAAGATTTTCCCAAATAAGTCTAAAGAAAACAAGTGACCAGTTTTAACCCCAGGGACAGGATTTGAACAATCTTGGTAGAGGACCACTAGACAATGCTTTATATTAAATATGAAAGCTTTAGGTTTTTTTGGTTCTGGACAAGAAGATTGTCAAGGATATGTAAAACATGTGACCCTAGGGACATGATTTGAACAATCTTGGTAGAGGACCAATTAAAATACTACATACTAAATATGAGTGTTCTGGGCCTTATGGTTCTGGACAAGAAGATTTTTAAAGTTTTCAATTTGAAAATGTATTAGATCCTGCAACTTACTCATGCAACAGACCGTAACCATTTAAACAACTTTGAAAGAGAACCACCCAAGAAAAAAAATAGACCAAGCTTTTTAGGAGGATATGTCGTTTGAATGAGAAGTAAACAGACTGGTAGACAGACAGTGGGACACACACACATAACTGACAATTCGTCATAACATAAGTCTGCTGGCCTTTGGCCAGTAGAGCTAAAAACTAATAAGAACTTCCTTCCATTCAAAGTCAGATTCTCATAAGCAATGTTTTCACTAACAAACATTCCATAAATAATAGGACGTGATACTCAGTGATAGAACAATGTAATTTTGAAAATGAAATTCATCTTATGAGATCATGTTTAGTGATGTTTAAATAGCAATAACCTAAATGTCCTGAATGATAGGCACGGATCGCTCAATCTAAATTTAAGATACAAGCTGCCGGATACTGTAATTCCAAACTGTCCATACAAATTACAAATGTCTATAAAATTCAGTTGGAGAACACAAAGAATTGATCAATATTTCAGCTCAGCGAGGCATATTGGTTGAGGAGTAAAGCACCTGACAATCCGAAGGTTGCGAAATAGAATCCCAGCTACGGCAAGAAAGCATTGCAAATTTCACAACCTCTAAATTTGTCGCCAGTACTGGTTATTGACAGTAGCCGAATACCTTATTTCACATTCAAAAATAAACGAGCGAAAACTTATTATTACAGTTGTATAGCCTTCCTGAAAGACTTAAAGTCTGTCAATGTGTTTTATATAACAAAATAGGAAAGTATTGTCCTACCTAACATTGACCATATCAGCAGGTGTACCAATAAATCCACCCATCGCTCCAGCACCACCGGCCAACAATACTTTCTCATAGAATGGCATTTGTCTTCCATCCTTAGTTAAAGCTTTACGTCCTACATCGTACACAGCAAATCTTGTCATTGAGTAGGTCAGCTGTAATTATAATCAATTCATACATTAGTTGTTGTTATTGTTGCTGCTGGTGATGTTGTTATTGGTGCTGCAGTTGCTGTTGTTATTTTAGTTGCTGTTGCAGTTGCTGATGCTGTTGTTGTTGTTGCAGTTGCTGCTGTTGTTATTGCTGCTGCTGTTGGTGCTGTTGTTGTTCCTGTTGTTATTGTTGTTACTGTAGCATTTTAACAGTATTGTTGATAATATTTAACAGTCAGATCTAACCAGCTTTACTGAGTATCTATCAATTAAACTAACGAATTTGTCACATGACCAGAAGGTGAAAAACAAATGACTTTAGACAATATCAAACCTTCCATCCAATCATCATGGATCATATAACTTATCAAAGTATGTTTATAAGCATCACCTTCAGTCTGGTAGTTTTATATTATCACAAATCTTACACTGTCAAGTATAAGACACAGAAAAGAAATTATCACCAGAAAGTTTATCATAAATTGTGCAATGAAATATTCTACAGACATGAGAAAATTTGTCCCATTATTCTTCTGCTGTATTTACCAAATATGTTCTATGATATCCTTTTGTTATTATAGATAGTTTATTCCCAAATATTAGGCATACTGCCCATGATTTCATATAAACAAACAATGCAAATATATATACAAAAATAACAAAATATTATACATTGGTCAATGGCAATAATTTCATTTAACATGCACAATAGTATGGTTGATTAACATAATATAAATCATAATATAGTAATCATTACATTTTCATTGAAACAATGTGAAGAATCATTGAATAGCGAGGAGAAAATACAATTCAAATGTTTTACTTATTTATAATACAACATATTTATCATAAAGCTTTATGAATAAACAATGACAGATTTTTAACATCAGTCTTAATTTCTGAGCTTAATAAATTTTGGTGTATTGTATTTTTTCTGTATTACTGTTTTATATATTGTTTACACATTTCATGGTACAGTGGACATTCAAACAAAAAACGAAATTCATCTTCAATAACATTGCATTATGTTATATATAAAATATCTGAAATCCACCACTTACCTGTCTAAGTACAGAAGCTGAAAGTCCATTGTAAAAGCCCAACACTCCATCAGATTTGAACAATGTCTTGGCCATGAAAAATATGCTTACTTTGCCTTGTTGTGTTTGCATATGTACCTAAAAATACAGAAATAGATATTGCTAGATGATACCATTTGTAAAATGTTCATACAAGTGGATGGAAACAAATAATACCAATACAGCTTGACTCAAAGCAGTACTGCAAAACCTCTCCAAAGAGGCCATCTCTTGAGCAACATCCAGTTTCTCTAAAACAACAACCTCTCAACAACAGTATCAATATTTCATGTAGTACGAATTTACCATCAGTTTAACCTCTCTAGAACAACAACCTCTCAACAACAGTATCAATATTTCATGTAGTACAAATTTACCACCTGCAGTTTAACCTCTCTAAAACAACAACCTCTCAAAAACAGTATCAATATTTCATGTAGTACAAATTTACCACAAGTTTAAACTCTCTAAAACAACAACCTCTCAACAACAGTATCAATATTTCATGTAGTACAAATTTACCATCAGTTTAAACTCTCTAAAACAACAACCCCTCAACAACAGTATCAATATTTCATGTAGTACAAATTTACCACAAGTTTAAACTCTCTAAAACAACAACCTCTCAACAACAGTATCAATATTTCATGTAGTACAAATTTACCATCAGTTTAACCTCTCTAAAACAACAACCCCTCAACAACAGTATCAATATTTCATGTAGTACGAATTTACTACCAGTTTAACCTCTCTAAAACAACAACCTCTCAACAACAGTATCAATATTTCATGTAGTACAAATTTACTACCAGTTTAACCTCTCTAAAACAACAACCTCTCAACAACAGTATCAATATTTCATGTAGTACAAATTTACCATCAGTTTAACCTCTCTAAAACAACAACCTCTCAACAACAGTATCAATATTTCATGTAGGACGAATTTACAACCAGTTTAACCTCTCTAAAACAACAACCTCTCAACAACAGTATCAATATTTCATGTAGTATGAATTTACTACCAGTTTAACCTCTCTAGAACAACAACCTCTCAACAACAGTATCAATATTTCATGTAGTACAAATTTACCACGAGTTTAACCTCTCTAAAACAACAACCTCTCAACAACAGTATCAATATTTCCAGTAGGATTTACCATCAGTTTAACCTCTCTAGAACAACAACCTCTCTTCAACAAACAGTATCAATATTTCATGTAGTACAAATTTACATTCAATTTAACTTCTGTAGAACAACAACCTCTCCACAACAGACAACATCAGCATTTTCCTAAGGGTTTTGCCCTGGAAAGGTCACATTGTACATTTATTTGAGTAACATGCAAAGACCCAACTCACTAAATGAGTGCTGCTATGGGATTTACAACCTCTTCTGTTAGTGACATTATTTCAAGAAAACGCAACATGTGACGTCTCTAAGCAGGAAACAATATTGCTTACTGTCAGTACATGGTGATGTCACATGTGACGTTTTTCTGGAAATTACATCACTTAAGCCCCACTCCAAACAATTGGAATCGCAGGCAAATCGTAGAAAGAGTGCACGACTGGTCGCAGAGGTCGTGGGTGATCGCCAGAGCAAAATCAGTCTCAGCAAGGTGGATGGTAATGTTCAAAACTTCTGACCAGCGATTCCAAATCGTAAGAGGTCGCAGATAGGTCTTACATGGTTGTACCAGCAGTCGCGCAAGGACGCACCAAAAGTTGTGCAGGATGGTGGGTAGTACCACTAGTCTTTAACTAGCAGACCAGTATATTTGGAGTGGCTTCTGGGGTTCAGATGACTCTCCATAAGACAATAGAAGAGAGAATCTCAGTCAAAATCGTCCTGACATCAGATTTTGGCTCTGGCTGGTTTCTCTTCCCACGTACCTTCTTGGGAGGCATTATGAATTATAAAATGCTGAAATTTTCTGCAAAGTGTACACCTTGAAAGCAAGGCGACTACTGATGCTGACACATGATCATGAGCTGATCGAGGGACCCATCTCACGCCTTGCTGTACTGGCCGCCATCGATCGTGCGAGTGGTCGCAGGTCGGCACGATTGATCATACAATCGTTCGATGATCGTCAACACTAGTCATTACTATTACCACGCATGCCACCTATCATACGATGACCTACCACCAGTCTTAAGAGCAAACGCAGTATGCAATCGCAAATAGAGATCGTAGCAAACATTATCGATAGGTAGTACCTTGGCCAAATTGCCACCAATGACACAATCCAGAAAACGCAGAATCTGGTGTGACTGAGGCATTAAAGAAGAGGTTGGAAATTGTACAGCAGCGCTCAAATACACAACATATACGGGTATAAGAATGAATATAGAAGTTCTGCTGGAAATGCCACAGGAAGTATCGTATATCGCATATGAGACATATGATATAATCAGATATACAGTCATGATAAAGTACATTGTTTCTCCTTGGTCTTATTCATGTAAAATCTACAGAGGAGTATTGAGAAATGTCGATGAAATAGGGAGAAGTCCTTTATGTAATTGTTACACCAGTGATTTTTTTGAAAATAATTTTACTGCCTGTGCCTTTTCAATTGGGAAAATATGCGCGACAAGTCCCCAAATTTGGGGAAATAATAGCATGGTTATTTTACTTATAAATGTTGTAATTTCCTGCTTTTGCTGAATGCATTATTACTCTTTCCACTTTTTTGGGGAAGAAAGGATACTTTTTTCGGAAAATGGAGGCTTTTTTTCTAGGGTAAATTGAACAAAGAAAATCACTGTACACATATTGGTATGAAATAGGAATCTACCAAACAGAGGAATGAATTCTGGACCCCCAAATTGGAATCTCCTGAGGACCCTGAATTATCGCTCTATTCAACTCATAAATTGTGTGAGATTGTTTATATTCCCATGAAATTGATTCACTTTTCCTTAAATCTTATTGAAGTTAATGAACTCAAGAAAAAAGTAACAGTGTGTAAAATATATAAGTGTGACATTCAGTCAAGAAATTTTAACAAATTTGGTAAAAAAGTAAATTTACCAATCAGTAAATGGTTGAGCTGCCAAGCATATGTGACATAAATCAGACAGAAATATGGTAATAATTATGAACAAATGTTACTGAATTTTTAGGGGGTCTGAGAATTTAATTAAAATATAAAAGAAAAATTTAATACTTGTTCTTGAAAATATGGTATTATAGGAAGGTGGATTTTATTTTGAGGTGGTCTTTTCACGATGTTTACAGCTATATCTTGAAGTGACATAAGGTCAATATTCAGACTACGAACACATACACACTATATCAGGTCATTATATAGTGTGCGACTTATATACACTATCTGGCCTAAGACTTCACACCGAAGTCCCAAAGACAAAGATTAAGTCCCGTTCAACGTTCATATTTAGAACAAATACAATGAAACAGTCCAGAGTATACCAGTGTACAGCAATTATATTTATTTTAAACATACTATATTCATTTTACATCAATTGTGAAACAAGTTTTTATAACTATGCATTTACTTATTCTGTAAATATACAAAAATGTATAATGTGCCTTGTTTGCTACATGTATTAATGTTCAATGTCACAACCAGTCTGCTTGGTTTCACTATCAAGACTGACTCGATAATAAGACCACTTTATGTCGGACCCATGGGTAGTCTTAAAATAGCGGAACTAATACAAATCATTGTCTATGTCTGCTTCCTGAGTTATCGGCCAGTACAAATTGTACTGGCCGATATTTAATTAAGGGATAGTAAAGTTTGTGATAACCCCAGCCCCTCAATGCAGGGCTCAAACTAATAACCTTATGATAAGGAGTAAGGCACTCTTGCCCCTCAACCACAACACAAGGAAAGTTTTGCTGCAGAATTAGTAAAATTAACAGTAAGTTTTGAACACTTTTCCTATTTAAATTTTACAATAAAAAACATGAGCTATAAAAAAGACTGGAAGGTCGAAAAGTTCACAAAGTTTCTGACAGACTAATGATTTAGGGATGGAGATCGAATTCAAGGGAAAGTACAACCATAGCACATAGAACATTTTGTAAACAGGCATGTCATTGAGTATTACTGTCATGTTTAATATCACTTTGTTTATCGATAATGGAATTCTTTTTCAAACACATTAATACGTTTATCACATACAGGTCATTTTATATTAAATATCAGCTGCTTAATAAAACCACACAAATGTAATTCATTCAGCACTTTAGACAGTGCACACAATCTTTAACAATGACATCCATCATATGTTAATGCAAATAAACAGGTAAGAAGTTTATCTGTAGATATAGCAAGCAGTCAAGGCTAGATATGTTTACAACTCAAACAAGTCGGTCAGCAGCAATAGTGAATACATACCTATTGTTAATTTGTTTGTACAAATCTGACTTTAAATACATTTTGTATAGTAATGTTGTATTGTATGCAAGGTAGTCTCTTTTACAAGTGTAAAAAAAATGTAAACTGGTTTTTATAAGTAACAAACATAACAAGCTGATGTACAATGTCATTTTTAGCTTTTAAAATTTTATTGTAACTATGAAACCAAAAGCCTAGGTCACAATGAAACCCACGACAATTTTGTCCTACGAAATATAATTTTTTCTGTCATGATTATATTTCGTACAACATGAACAATGTTATGGAAGTGGTCAAATGAAATTTTAGATGCTTTCACGACAGGAACAGACAGAGAAAGTAGACATTGCGAACAAACCTTCGGCTGTCGTGACTCATTATCGCATGAACATGTCGTGAGACTGCTGTGAGACTGCCGTGATACACTCGGGCGACAGTCGGGCGAAATTCGTACGAATTAGTTGATTTCATATTAATTTCGCACGACTATCTCACAATAATCTCATGAATATCGTAACATTGTCGTGAGATCTCAAAAATTACATCAAATCCAGTAAGACATGTTTGTTTCATCGGGTTTTACGCCGTTTCTCAACGATATTTCAGTTATATACGGCGGCCGGTTCACCTAACCAGTTTTTCCTGGACTGAAATCTAACCAGTACTAACTTACCCTTCCACAAGGAGCCGGCAACTTCTCCACATGAGGAGGAAAATCGACATTTTTATCAAATTTTCATGGAAGGGTATGACCTGCTGCGACCGGGAATCAAACCCGGAAAATCGATGAATCTGTCATGGCATAAAATAGAGTAGTCCGAATTTCAAGTCATGACAGATTTTTTGTGAACCTGCATATTCCTGTCTAGGTTCCATTGTGACCTAGGCAGTACTGTGTACGAAGGCTGTCCTGTCATAAGACTTTGCCTCCTGTACAGAAACAAATCAACGAATTTCATCCAAAGTTTTAAAAGGATTTAATACATCATTTATACATCAAGTTCCTTCATAGCACCTGTAGGACATGTAACATAGTACTACCATTACAGAATAAATCACAAACACAAATACAACTTTTTTTCCATCCTATTTTTAACAAAAAATAATCACATTTTCAATTATAGTGTTCTCAGAAACTCCTTACTTGGATTTCTGAGCTTCTTCTAATCTGCAGATTCCAAATTGCTGGCAAAGCATGGTGTTTTTGAATTACCTTTAAAATCGCATGAACACTGGTGGCCAACAACATATAACTATGAGTTGTTACCTATAATATTGATACCATTTCAAAGATGAACTTTGCTCTACACAAATCTGCCATCTAACACATATTTGTCATATAGGGTAATGTGTAGACACAGTATCATTAGGTTAGGCTGCCAGTTGATAATTTTAGCCTTACTGAAATTGTGAAACTAAAAATGTAGAAATCGTTGCATCTGCATCTTTTACTTTTCAACGAACGAAAATCAACGGACTGCAGATTTGATAATGGGAGCGTGGGACGTCACTCCGTGTGAAGAACTCGGAACAAGGCAATGTAACAGTCGATATTGACAGGCCATGCTGTTTGAGCCATATTGAATATTTATTTCTTTATAGTCCATATCATGGACGGGTAGATACTGGAAGTGCATCAGCAGTAAGTATGGTCGACCAACAGGTTTTCGTGGAATGTCAAGACATCATGGTATGCATTCATAAGCACTGTTTGCACATGAGCATGTTAAATTTGATGAAACCAAATCTTCTCTAGACAATCAGGTTTGAAATATCTCATTTTTCTAATTTTCTACTAAAAATAACAAAAGGCAGTCATAAAATACGCTAAATTTACTTTCTAGGATACGCACCAGCTACCTAGTTGTAAATATCACGGATTTGAAAAAGAAGAATTTCACATCGAAACAGGCTTTAGCGAGTAGCATTATGATTATTACAAACAATTTTGTATGTTTTTTATGTCCGAGTCTTACTTCGATAATTCACAATATCAGCTGATATTGTTAGTACCACGAAACTGGGTGGACCATCATAGATACACTCTTCATACCAATATTGTCTCTTTTTGCAGTTTTTCGCAGAGAACGAGAGTTGCAATTCAGTCCCCTGATGATATGTGTTGCTTTCCTCCATAATTATCTTACTAAGATTCTGAAGTAAAGGAACCTACAATAGGCATTGCGAAAAAATAACATATCTGGTCGCAGATTGATTGAAGGCGGTCCACTTTCAACAGATGTGAGAACATCGTGGCCTAAATCATCAGTGATATCATCATAAAATCGTGAACAATTTAATGACAATGACTGAACTTGAACTCAAGTTGAAGGCCTCATAGTCTTAACTGACTAGAGTAGCAGACGAAATACAGCAGACAAAATTAGCACATTGGAATATATACATTACCTTCAACAAGTCCAAAGGATGGGTGCAGCACGCCGCCATCGCGCTCGCAACTCCACCGAAATACCATCTTCCAATTCGTTTGGTCTTGTCAACTGTCGTAGTCATTTTCTGTCCTTTCAAAGAAGAACTGAAAACGTGAGAATCATCCGAAAGTATACACAGGTCAATAAAGAAGGTCAAGGTTAATGAAGAGCGGTATGACTAAAGTACGCATTGGAGATTTTACGGCGCATTGGGCGCATTGGGCGCATTGGAGATTTAAAAAAATGTTTTATGTGATTTTTAGCCCGATCATTAGCAATTTCTTTCTTTATCGTAGTATAATATCACGTATTATTAACAATTAATGAAAAATACTATTAAACGTTGAATTTGCTGTCTTAAATTACTTTGTAAAGTAAAAAATCTTCAATTTGCGTACAGTTTAGAAGGCGCATTGGAGATAAAAAATATACTCTGTCATTTATTTTGCAACGAATAGCAACACAATATTGCGGTATTTTAGCATAAAATAACATATTTGTGCAAGTGCAGAAAAAATGGTAGTTACAACATTTTGAATTCTATTTGGTATATACCATTGGGAAATGGAAAATCTCCAATGCGTCATTATAGATCAGACAGCGCATTGGAGATTGCCTAAGTAGACACGAATTATTTATTTCATTTTCTTTTCTTCCAAAAGGAATATTGTAATATTTCAGAATGAAATTACATATTTTTGCACGGATACGTTAAAATAGCTTTGCATTTTGACTTTGATGCTAGATAATCCATAGTGAATTGAAAAATCTCCAATGCGCCGTCTTATCTATTGGCGCATTGGAGATTATATCTACATGGAAAGATCAGACGGCGCATTGGAGATGAAAATGTATTTCATGTCATCAGGGAAATATTTATAGATTTATAATATTTTGACTTCTATGCTAGATATTCCAATGTGAATTGAAAAATATGATAAGTGGTAAATTTGGAATTAGATGCTGGATGTGTTTTATTGTGAATTGGAATTCAATAGATCAGATGGTGCATTGGAGATTAGATATACATGAAAATATCATTGGAGAAGAAAATATATTTCATGTAATTTTTTTCTTTCAAAAGCTATATCGTGTAAATAATATATTGGTGTATGTAAATGTCCAATGGTTGTGGAAAATGAAAAATTCTTCATTCTACAAAATGTGTCTTTATTTACTATAACGTTGTATTTTATGCAATAAATTACACTGCATTGTTTGTGTAAACATACTCATCACAGTTGATATGATATAAGTTCATATCATCCCTAGATATATTGTTCAGTCCATTCCAACCTATGTCAAATTCATGTGCATGTAATTAATGGATGTCGGTATCTTTTTTCGGCGAAACAAAGCTTTTCGTTCGCTGAAGAGGGACAAATTAAGATTTGCGCTAATTGATCATTGCACCTTCAGTATGTGTAATTATGCGCATTTATGCACCTGTTGATTGTCTAAATCTAATAAAGTAGGGAAGTGCGAAACTAATATCACACCCGCATCAATAATTAAGTGACCATATTGTTCCGGGTGAAATATTGATCGTTAAAGGCGTGAAATATATCATGATAGCACTTGATTATAGTTAACAGAAATCAGACGATAGTGTTATTAATATCTTCTCCTAATTATAATGTCATTGCAATTGTTTAAATGTATGTCTTTACCGAAACTTGAGACAATTGGTGTGGCCTGGATATCATTCATCACATGCATGATTTATATAATTAGTAATATATTTCTAAAAATTATATTTCTTATAACTCAATTCGTACTCAAATAAAAATATGATGGATGGTTACCGAACGCTCTTTTTACTATTAACATCTAACTATGTTATCACCGCAAAATTGCTAATGTACACAAAAACAGCAAATATTGTTCATAGCACCACAAATCTCCAATGCGCCGGGAATCTCCAATGCGCCGATAATCTCCAATGCGCATGTGATTTTCACATACTGAATTAAAAATTTAAAAGGCATGATTATATTGTTTGTCCCGACAATTTTGATGAAATAATTTCGAAAACTTTTCACCACTAATAACAAACAATATGACATCTGAAATTTGGACTATCATCTCCAATGCGCTGGGAATCTCCAATGCGCCGAGTCAGGTGGCGCATTGGAGAATTTTTTAGATTTTGTGTAATTTATCTTGAACAATAACAATTTTTTGTATGAAGTGTTTTAAACACTTATGAATTACTTCTAATATTAATATTTTTCATCCATATATCAGTAAATAACACTTCATATTACATAAAATAAAATCGGAAATCTCCAATGCGTCGTCAAATCTCCAATGCGCCGAGTCAAGTGGCGCATTGGAGATTTCTTTAGATTTTGTGTAATTTATCTTGAACAATAACAATGTTTTTGTATGAACTGTTTTAAACACTTATGAATTACTTCTAATATTAATATTTTTCATCCATATATCAGTAAATAACACTTCATATTACATAAAATAAAATCGGAAATCTCCAATGCGCCGTCAAATCTCCAATGCGCCGAGTCAAGTGGCGCATTGGAGATTTCTTTAGATTTTGTGTAATTTATCTTGAACAATAACAATGTTTTTGTATGAACTGTTTTAAACACTTATGAATTACTTCTAATATTAATATTTTTCATCCATACATAATTAAATAACACTTCATATAACATAAAATAAAATCGGAAATCTCCAATGCGCCCAATGCGCCCAATGCGCCGTAAAATCTCCAATGCGTACTTTAGTCATACCCAATGAAGAGTTCTTCAATCGTCGGATGATCCGGATCGAGAAGGTGCGCGTTGTCAACCTAAACAATTATCGAGAAAGAGCAACTATGTAATAAAACAATCGTTAATCACTTTTTACAATGCATACGACATTGCGTAAATGAAGTTGCAACTATATGGAAATGATTTGATCGATGTGAATGTGGATAACACTTCTTATGAAAGCGCATTTTAATGCAATCTAACAATTGTGAGTATTTCGGATATTGACTTTTTCGGATAGTTAGCCGGTTTTTATAGTTCTTATCTCCCCTTAATACATGAATAATATATTGTTAAAATTCAAGACCAGTTTGAATGAATATTTTCATGTATTTTTTGTAAATATTGCTCAGTTGCAACCCCTTTCATTACAACAATCACTGCAACAACACATTGACTTTATTACTTTGTGTAGAAAGTTCTATCGAATACATGTATACCGTAGGCACTGCATACCAGCCTTGCGTTCAGTTACAGCTAACGCAAAACGCTCGAAGTTAGCGTAACAAATAATTGTATTGAACGCCTAGTTTTTATTCTGGTTCCCTGCCTCAAAAACAGTAAAGGCAGGGAACCAGCCTAGCATTCATTTGGCAATTTGGTTCCCTGTGTGCAGTCATTGTGATATGGTGGGGCAGGGATACAAAACAAAATCTGAGTGACTGTTAGCCGTATCTGAACGCAGTGATAGGCTCAAATATTCGCGTGCTACCTCCGAGTTGCGATAGCCAGTGATATGAAACGTTTTTCGCTAACACGCCGGTCAATAGCAATACTCGCTCACTGTTTCGCAACGTTTTGGAACGATAGCCGTAACTGAACGCAAGGCAGCCTTGCGTTCAATAAAGGCTATCAGTCCAAAACGTTACAAACAGCGTGCTTGTTTTACTATTGACCAGCGTGTTAGAGAAAAAGTTTCATATCTCTCGCTATCGCAGCTCGGAGGTAGCATGCAAATATTTGAGCCTAACGCTGCGTTCAGTTACGGCTAACAGTCGCACACATTTTGTTTTGTATTCCTGGCCCACCGTATCACAATGACTGCATACAGGGAACCAAATTGCCAAATGATCACAGGGCTGGTTCCCTGCCTTTACTGTTTTTGAGGCAGGGAACCAGAATAAAAACGAGGCGGTCAGTACACTTGATAGGTCCTGAACAGTGAGCGGACTATCGTTCGCCGTAACTGAACGCAAGGCAATACGCACTGAACACTGGTGGAACCCGAAAATGTCAGATTACTATGTTAGTTTTAGTCGCATATTTGTTTACATATTGTGTTAAGCAATTTTTAGTTCTTCCAGTCGAAAATGTCGTTTTTGCAGGTAAAATATGCACTTAACAAAAGTTATAAGTACTCCGATAACATATTTAGGATATTGTAATTAAATATGAATATATAAAAAAAAAATTAAGACATTTAAAAGTTCAATCTGTCTGTAATGTTCCTACTGATTTTCAGCCCAAATTATGGCAAATTAATTGAAATCAAGCCAATTAATACCACCACACAGAAATAAAAAGTCGCACATTAACTCATTATCAAGTGAGATCGCCGTTTGACTGGGTAATGTTTGCCAGTCAAAATCTTTCAAAATCGTGTCCATGAAGAGTTAACCTACCGCAGAACAGGCCCCAAACAATATTTATAGAAGTGTAAAATATTTCCCAGAATTGTATTTGTAAATTCATTATGTCCACGCAAACGGCGGTCACAATCGGTAAAGACCAATTCAATTAATTTGTCAACAGAAATATTTATTGATTTGTGTACTAAGTTATATTTACTTATTTCATGAAAGAGATTTATAGGTCCATTGGGCTGGGTGATTATATTGATTTATGTATACATGTCTTAAATTTGTATCTCATGAATATCACATGTCACTATAATAAATAAATTTCTTATCTTATCAAAATTGTCATTTGTTAACTCATTTTTTAAAACGAGCTTGTTGTGAAGGGTTAATTTTGTCTGAGTTGCTTTCCATTTTCTTGTATGTTCAGACAGGTGCTTGTTAGTGTCTAGAGTCTAGACAGGCACCTTATTGGGAAAAACACTCATGAAATTCAAAATTCAATAGTTCTGTGTGTCCTGTAATCAACGCACTGTAGATGTGTACATGATTAATGTTATTCATGTTGTATACTTGTAACTGTCATTTTGTCACTTTATATTTTCTTTATTGCTGGCAAAATTTTCATGTTAGATAAAGTAAGCAACTTGCACAAAATTGTGTTATCTAAATGTAAACAAACCAGTTGTCAACTGAGTGTGATAAGAATTTACCAGGCCATCCTTAACAAATTGTTTGTTTGCGGTGACGTGACCCGGAATTATAACAGAGGGTAGGTTGGTAGGGGTTTTGTTTAGTTTAGTACTGCAAGGGCTAGACCGGGGGGAAAAAATTCATCCTTAAACCGGAAAAAATAAATTGGGTGTCTGCAGTAACACCGAAACAAATATACTCATATATACAATTCTGTACATATGAATATTTGTTAAGTTAAAATTATTGAAATTAATTGCATTCTTAATTTATAAAATTGAACAGAAATATTAAAAGCAAAAATATGTATATATGCCATGATCAAGTTTTAAGCTTTTGAAGTAAATCTATGAAGCATCAATGACTGGGAATATAAAAGCATGAACGGTTGTGTCATTAAAGGTTATTTGAATATAAATACCTGTTTGCAATGATGAGTCACAAACGTTACATAAACCTCATTAAAATTCAAGCAATCTTAATGAAACTAATTGCTTGTTTCTGAGATTCTTATACTTTCAAAGTGAATCCACCGGTATACGTATTAAGTGACTTGAATCCACCGGTATACGCATTAAGTGACTTGAATCCACCGGTATACGTATTAAGTGACTTGAATCCACCGGTATACGTATTAAGTGACTTGAATCCACCGGTATACGTATTAAGTGACTTGAATCCACCGGTATACGTATTAAGTGACTTGAATCAGTGTTTATGTCACATATATTGAAAGAAAATGATTACAAATATGGATTTAAATATCAGTTGCAAGTTAAAATATCACTGTTTAAACTTTTGCTTTGCAGCTAACCAACAGTAATAAACTTCACACTTGGCTTTCAGATTGTTGACTCTTAAAATACGGTGGAAAACGATTTTCAAAATGTCTTCAAAAGGTAACAATACATTTTCTTATATAATGACAATACTTACTGGTATTGAACCTGTTTGAATATACATACTGATAATTTATGTATGAAACTTCATGTATAATTTCATTTTACTAGTATAATATTAGTTGATAGAATGTTTACAGTGTTTGTTAGAAAAATATAGATATATTCAGTATAAGTAATTCACAAGTTAATACAGTGACAATGATAATGATGAATATATGTTAATACATGCATGTGTTAAGATCAATATTGCTTTATAATGAACCAGTTTATTATTATATACATTTTAGATACATCAGACAGTTCTGCCAAAAAGGCTTCATTTCAGAGGAAATCAAGCTTTCCTACAAGTAACCTTGAGGTTGCAGGAAAAGAAAAGGTCTGTCAAATGTCATGTACTTATCTGATTAAACTGTTTGTCTTTAGAATCATGAATTTTAAGTCAAAATATGTTGTCTTGTTGAATTCAATTCTCTATCTTTTAGTTCACTGTTCAATTCTCTATCTTTTAGTTCACTGTTCAATTCTCTATCTTTTAGTTCACTGTTCAATTCTCTATCTTTTAGTTCACTGTTCAATTCTCTATCTTTTAGTTCACTGTTCAATTCTCTATCTTTTAGTTCACTGTTCAATTCTCTATCTTTTAGTTCACTGTTCAATTCTCTATCTTTTAGTTCACTGTTCAATTCTCTATCTTTTAGTTCACTGTTCAGGTATCTGAAATTTTAGTCCTGATGTTCTACTGTCTATAAATCTCAGAACAAAAAATACTGCAGGGTATGTCCTATTTAATGTGCTGGGCATGCCGCAAAAGGCTAACCCGGCTTCCGAAAGTAACGCAAATTTCTTTACTTTTACGATTTTAGAAATAATGACAATTCAAACCTTTTCAAATCCAATGAACAGTTTTACCGTTTGATTATAATTACATGTATTATTATCGTCTATAATGCTGAATGTCTGACAATGTATGATACATATGAAAATATTATGTTATCAAAATTACATAAAATAAAAAGCTAGCTGTCTGTGTAGAAAGATTAGATAGCGGTTTGACACCAAGTTACGTGGTAATTTCAACAGAAAATGGATAAAATATTAATTTTGGCTGGAGCATTAAATAGGACATATACATGTATGATATTTGCATGACTATCCAATCAATTACGGGAATTATAATGACATTCTAATTGCATGCCTGTAAAACAAATACTTCGGAAAGGTAAATGCAAATTGGGTTCTACTTTAATCAGAATCTATGATAGTTTTCATTGATGTCTCGAACTTTGCCATTTCCCTGTGTCTGTGTATTGTATGTCTCAACTACGGAAAAGTGTCTAACTTTATCGTCTTGACTTTAGAAAGACATTCCTTCATTTTTCTATCTGCTGCCTTGAGACAATCTTATAGTGGAAATAAGACAAATATTTACAGCCACCTTTGTAGCTTAGGACAATATTAATTATTATATTATTATATATTTTTAATAATCACATCCAAACAGGTCAAAATGCACCAATGGCAAAATCTCATATACCACTGACTGGCCTTGAGCATGTGTAGTTCAATATTGGCTGCTATAATTCTATGGTGTTTTGTTTGTTTCAGCGATCTATGGGAGTAAAGAAGAATGGAAAAAGACCAGCAAAATCTAAAGTGTAAGTTGAGTTTCTGTCAAATTGATTTTCTCTGAATCAACAGTTCTGTTGGAAATCTCTTTACTCATTGCTATCACCATCAATCAGATGGTCTACTCGAAGTACCGCCATATTCATCGCCTCAAGGAAACAGTACATGTAAAGTCCTCTGATTTTATTATAGATTTGATGAGTATATAATGGCTGATTTGTCCGGGATATATCAATTGTGGAGTGGCAGAAGTCTTGATATAAACAGCTTTTCTGGATTATTTGTGTCATTTTTGGCGAATGAGTTTAGACCAATAGTCGTGTATCAATTTCTAATACGATGATATGGAAACTGTGCAGTCTTGCCTTGGAAGCATTTCCCAGGACCTTCAGTCCTTTGATTCTTAACTGAAAAGTATTTAATTCATCTAAACAATTATCACAGAAATATCAAGTAAACTGCATGGAAAAAAATTGTGCAGACTACAGCCTGAAAATATATGAACGTATCTAGTCATGAAAACCTCATATTAGCCAAAATTTTATTATTTTTGTGCCTTTAATTACAGAAATACTGGCATAGGGACTAAGGAGATCTCCACAAAGAAAGGTAAGAAAGTTTGTTATGTCGAGATAAGTTGCATCATCAACTAAACAATAGTTAGACATATGATTATTTCACCAGTACTGTAAATCTTCTTTCGCGAATGACTTAGTTATAATTTGAGTTTAAAAGTAATTATTTATCAGTAAGACTCAAAAGGGCACCTTTGTATGTATTCATATTTTTTCATCATTCAAACTTGACAGAATACAATTTGCAGTATTTTCCAGGCATTGAAATAATTTGGTTTTGATCTTTTTTTGTTTTTATTATTATTACTATTATGATAATCATTTGTCTGTTTTGTGCTGATTTTTGCAGAAAAGTCAAAGTTTGACAAAGATGCTACAAAGAAATTCAATGAAATGATAGATGGGAAACTATCAAATTTACCTCCCCTGCCAAAAACTATGGTGAAAATATTCCTTAGCTCGACATTTTCTGGTAAGGCATTAATGTCGTATATCTCACATACCTATACATGAGCTTTGATGTCTAATAGTGCTAAGACGTACCGCTACACACCGAAACGATCAGAAGTGACCTTGAGTCAGGATCTTTTACATCAAGTGATGCTGACGTGTCTACTCCATAATTGTTCCATCATTAATTTAAACTTCAAGATTTTGTGATATTTGTTGTTTGAACTTAAGCAAGCCGTTATGTTTCAATGTATGGTGCCTGTACAGTGCTATGGAGGTATACATGTATATCCATTAGTATAGTAGACCCCGTTTATGACATGGACCCTATTGTTGTATGAAGATTTCCCTCAGTTACTGCTTACAATGACAGCAAGCATCTGTTCATGTCAGAAATTGACATGCATTCTTGGTTAAGTAATATTTATGTCACCCTCTTTCCGAGGGATATTGTTTTTGTCTACGACATTTGACCGCCCGATTGTATGTCTGTCTGTCCACATTTAGCTTGTCCATGCTTCATCTCCAATATTGCTGGCTGGATATCAGCCAAACTTTATAGGATTGATCAACATCAAGTGTAATTGTGCATCCTTGTTGTTCCGTTCTGCTCAGAAATGTTTCAAACATAAGCATGCAAATATAAAGTTTGTAAGCAATGGAAATTTCTTTGAAATTGTCTTTCATATACTGGTACTGCCAACTACAAAAGCAATTTTGTTTCCTTAAATCCTAACAAATAACTGGGGAGACATATGTTTTTGTGTAAAAAAGAATATATTTCTTATTTAACTACAAACAGGGATATATAGATCTTGCTGATAAGCCATTTTTCTGCTGACTCATTCTATGTTTCATGTGATGAACTAGACACCCTCTTTAGTGAACAGGAATGGCATTTGTTACTGTATTTATATCAATATGATTTTTTAGATTTGGATGTGAAAAGCTGAACATCTGATTTTGCTAACTACATATTATTCTTGTCATTTCAATATAACGAATCATTATTGCAGACATGCGAGAAGAAAGAAACATTTTGGCACGAGAAGTGTATCCGTATTTACGTGCATACTGTGCAGGGTTGGGACTTGACTTCCAAGTTGTAGATATGAGATGGGGTATTACTGATGACAGTATCAACGATCATTCCGTGGAGAAGCTTTGTCTACTAGAAGTTGCTAATTGTCAGAAAACATCAATTGGACCAAACTTCATTGTTAGTTTTCCATTTTACTGCATCGTATGATTCTGATTTTAAAGTTCGCAAATTAGTGCTTTAAACCTTCTGTTAGCTCAAATGTTTGTGAATCATTGAAATTAGTATTGCTACATACTTGACGTAACTATGTAAAAGAAAACTATTGAGAATTAAGAAATTGATGCTGGCTGATATTTTGACTCTTGATTTTGCAGAATCCGCTTCATGTCGCAAACTTATACAGTGGTCTGAATGTGTATGTAAGATGAAAATTCTTATAAGAAAAAATTATGCATGTAATGAACTAAAACATAGAAACTTGCATTTGCTTGATGAATTAAAAACTTGGGTATGTTTTGTTTGTTCCAGGTATTGTCTGGACAGAGATATGGTTTCCGACCAATACCTGTTGAAATGACGGTTAATCAATTTGAACTGCTACGAAATAAAGCTGATCAGCTCAAACTGAACAACAGAGAATTACTGAGTGAATGGTATAAACTAGATGAAAATGTCGTTCCTCCTATGTATATATTGCAGGTAAACATTTATCACAGACTGATAGAACTAGTATGTCTGAAAGTTAGTCAGCAGTTCCTCCTATGTATATACTGCAGGTAAACATTTATCACAGACTGATAGAACTAGTATGTCTGAAAGTTAGTCAGCAGTTCCTCCTATGTATATACTGCAGGTAAACATTTATCACAGACTGATAGAACTAGTATGTCTGAAAGTTAGTCAGCAGTTCCTCCTATGTATATATTGCAGGTAAACATTTATCACAGACTGATAGAACTAGTATGTCTCAAAGTTAGTCAGCAGTTCCTCCTATGTATATATTGCAGGTAAACATTTATCACAGACTGATAGAACTAGTATGTCTGAAAGTTAGTCAGCAGTTCCTCCTATGTATATACTGCAGGTAAACATTTATCACAGACTGATAGAACTAGTATGTCTGAAAGTTAGTCAGTAGTCCCTCCTATGTATATATTGCAGGTAAACATTTATCACAGACTGATAGAACTAGTATGTCTCAAAGTTAGTCAGCAGTTCCTCCTATGTATATATTGCAGGTAAACATTTATCACAGACTGATAGAACTAGTGTGTCTGAAAGTTAGTCAGCAGTCCCTCCTATGTATATATTGCAGGTAAACATTTATCACAGACTGATAGAACTAGTGTGTCTGAAAGTTAGTCAGCAGTTCCTCCTATGTATATATTGCAGGTAAACATTTATCACAGACTGATAGAACTAGTATGTCTCAAAGTTAGTCAGTAGTCCCTCCTATGTATATATTGCAGGTAAACATTTGTCACAGACTGATAGAACTAGTATGTCTTAAAGTTAGTCAGCAGTTCCTCCTATGTATATATTGCAGGTAAACATTTATCACAGACTGATAGAATAGTATGTCTGAAAGTTAGTCAGCAGTTCCTCCTATGTATATATTGCAGGTAAACATTTGTCACAGACTGATAGAACTAGTATGTCTGAAAGTTAGTCAGTGGTCCCTCCTATGTATATATTGCAGGTAAACATTTATCACAGACTGATAGAACTAGTATGTCTGAAAGTTAGTCAGCAGTTCCTCCTATGTATATATTGCAGGTAAACATTTATCACAGACTGATAGAACTAGTATGTCTGAAAGTTAGTCAGCAGTTCCTCCTATGTATATATTGCAGGTAAACATTTGTCACAGACTGATAGAACTAGTATGTCTGAAAGTTAGTCAGCAGTTCCTCCTATGTATATCTTGCAGGTAAACATTTATCACAGACTGATAGAACTAGTATGTCTGAAAGTTAGTCAGCAGTTCCTCCTATGTATATATTGCAGGTAAACATTTGTCACAGACTGATAGAACTAGTATGTCTGAAAGTTAGTCAGCAGTTCCTCCTATGTATATATTGCAGGTAAACATTTATCACAGACTGATAGAACTAGTATGTCTGAAAGTTAGTCAGTAGTTCCTCCTATGTATATATTGCAGGTAAACATTTATCACAGACTGATAGAACTAGTATGTCTGAAAGTTATTCAGTAGTCCCTCCTATGTATATATTGCAGGTAAACATTTATCACAGACTGATAGAACTAGTATGTCTGAAAGTTAGTCAGCAGTTCCTCCTATGTATATATTGCAGGTAAACATTTATCACAGACTGATAGAACTAGTATGTCTGAAAGTTAGTCAGCAGTTCCTCCTATGTATATATTGCAGGTAAACATTTATCACAGACTGATAGAACTAGTATGTCTGAAAGTTAGTCAGTAGTTCCTCCTATGTATATATTGCAGGTAAACATTTATCACAGACTGATAGAACTAGTATGTCTGAAAGTTAGTCAGCAGTTCCTCCTATGTATATATTGCAGGTAAACATTTATCACAGACTGATAGAACTAGTATGTCTCAAAGTTAGTCAGCAGTTCCTCCTATGTATATATTGCAGGTAAACATTTATCACAGACTGATAGAACTAGTATGTCTGAAAGTTAGTCAGCAGTTCCTCCTATGTATATATTGCAGGTAAACATTTGTCACAGACTGATAGAACTAGTATGTCTGAAAGTTAGTCAGCAGTTCCTCCTATGTATATATTGCAGGTAAACATTTATCACAGACTGATAGAACTAGTATGTCTGAAAGTTAGTCAGCAGTTCCTCCTATGTATATATTGCAGGTAAACATTTATCACAGACTGATAGAACTAGTATGTCTGAAAGTTAGTCAGCAGTTCCTCCTATGTATATATTGCAGGTAAACATTTATCACAGACTGATAGAACTAGTATGTCTGAAAGTTAGTCAGTAGTTCCTCCTATGTATATATTGCAGGTAAACATTTGTCACAGACTGATAGAACTAGTATGTCTGAAAGTTAGTCAGCAGTTCCTCCTATGTATATATTGCAGGTAAACATTTATCACAGACTGATAGAACTAGTATGTCTGAAAGTTAGTCAGCAGTTCCTCCTATGTATATATTGCAGGTAAACATTTGTCACAGACTGATAGAACTAGTATGTCTGAAAGTTAGTCAGCAGTTCCTCCTATGTATATATTGCAGGTAAACATTTATCACAGACTGATAGAACTAGTATGTCTGAAAGTTAGTCAGCAGTTCCTCCTATGTATATATTGCAGGTAAACATTTGTCACAGACTGATAGAACTAGTATGTCTGAAAGTTAGTCAGCAGTTCCTCCTATGTATATATTGCAGGTAAACATTTATCACAGACTGATAGAACTAGTATGTCTGAAAGTTAGTCAGCAGTTCCTCCTATGTATATATTGCAGGTAAACATTTATCACAGACTGATAGAACTAGTATGTCTTAAAGTTAGTCAGCAGTGATGGTCATAAATTTATATTTCTCCTATGAAGCTATTGATGTATATAAGTAGATCTTTTTGACAAGAACTGCAGGTGTTATTTATTCAGAAAAAATGTATTTACGCCATTACAACTTCTCAATCCATTCATTTACTAGATGAAATGAATTATATGTGTGCTGCCATGACAAAACCTGTGTTAGTAACATTGATTATGATGTCAACTATAAATAATAAGGATAAATACTTCACATTTAAAGTTTTGACATCACCAACTAAGCGCTTTGTCTGAAGATGTTTTGGAGGCTTAATTGTAATTTATAGAATTAAACGAACAAGTAAATATTTAAATGTATTGCATAATTATGCACATTCTGACACAACAACATCATTTTGTAGCTTACTCTTGCATCAGGTTCTTAATATTGGAATTGCTATAAAAAGAAACGTAGAGGTTTTATTTTTTAATACTTTTGGTATCAATAAAAGTTGAAATAAACTTCTGTTAGAAACTGTAAAAGCTTGAGAGAGAACCTCTTGGTCACTAATACAGGTTTGTCATGAATTCCAGGCTAGCGATGTCAACATTGTTAAATATTACAGCATTATCACTTTTCCCGTGTGTATCATGGCTTAATGTGGCATATCGGTCATGAAGGATATTTACACCAATTTTGATGGCATAAAAGTCTAACGCTCAAATGACGTCAAAATTGTAGATTACGTCATTGAATTCATACTTGACGTTCTGGCGATTTTATTGACCGCACATGCAATCACAAACAGATTCTGAGATATTAAATAGCGCACATGTTGGACTTTGGACGTGCTGCGCCGGGTCCTTGTTACCATGGTATTTCAGTGGGTCATTATACATGTATACAACATCAACATGTCACAATTACATTCCTATTACGAATCGTTTAGTAAGTTTGGTAAAATGTCAATAATTAAAAAAGTTAGAGTGCTGGTCTTAAAACTTTTTGAACAAACCTGACTCCTGATACGTAGGTCGTGAGTACGAGTTCTGCATAGATTGGGTTTGATCACAAATTTCTCAATCCCTGAAATTGTTGAGTGCTGGTTACCGTAGTAACCCTGGAAGAAGTCATCGAGATTGTTTTGTTTAAAATGGCGACAAAGTGTAAACCTAATAAATCTTTTCAATTTTATTTCAGCCAATCAAATCAAAGTTTACATTTTTTGGAGACTACTCTCCGGGATGTGATGATCTAAGACAGAAGGACTCTGCTGGTTGGTGGAAAACATTAGAAGCCATTCAAGGAGTTACACGTAGAGCTGCAAAATCTGCTTTTGATGAGAAAAAGATTACAGCAGATGAATTACACCAATACTTCTTAGCAGGTTAAAATTTGTTTAATTTGAAATTATTCAAGATGCAATTGACATCATGTGCAGAATGAGATTTAAAACTAAGTCTGAATTTGTAGTTTTACATTTTCCTACAAAATTTTCATTTATTTCATTAACTGTTGATGTTACCAACAGACTAGCTGTGTAAGTGGATACTTTCACAAGTCAGAGAGTTCAGGGCTCGTATTCACAAACGTTTTAAGACTTAATCTCAGACTTAGACTTTAAAATGGTAAATTTTCATTTTGTTCCTACATTATTGTAACACAATATATTTTGATAAAACATTACAAAAGTGAAGAGTTGTTAACTAGAAATATTGTGGCAAAATTTTTTTTTATAATGAAATCAAAATGCTTGTAAATTTAATTTGTGCAATTTTAAAGTCTAAGTCTAAAGTTCAGTCTTAAACCGTTTGTGAATACGGGCCCAGGAATCAGGAATCGGTGATCAAAGACGTTTGTGAATACGGGCCGAGGAATCGGTTATTAAAGATGTTTCATGAGCTGAAATGGTTGTGTATCTCTGAAATAAATATTGTTACATTTCATGGAGAAGAATATTGAGTTATACTTCTTTGAAAAAGAAAATTTATGCTGGCTGGTAATTTCGTGACTTACTTAATTTAAAAGATATTGAAAGGCGCTATCATTTCCATGTTGCAATTTTGACACTTATATTTTTATGCGTGTATTTTCATAATTCATTATTATGCCGCCGTTCGAAGAATTGGTTCACACATGTTGGTCCGTCCGTCCGTCCGTAACCTTTTCTTTCTGATCAATAACTCAAGAACTTCGTGAACTATCATCCTCAGACTTGGTCCACACATTCATCTTGGGTAGCAGAGGAAACCTATAGATTTTGAGGTCACAGGCTCAAAGTTCAAGGTCACAGGGGGGCATAATGTTTTACAAACATTTTGTTTTCTTTTTCATGAATACATCCATCTACAAGCAGAAACAGTAACTGTAATCATGTTCTTCCTGTTTCAGTGACTGAATGTGAAATACAAGATGGAATATTAAAAGCTGAAGATGTAGCCGCCCACTGTTTGGTTTACATCAGAGAACTGGCACAGCTGGATAAAGATGGAATCAATGAAACTGATGCTCATAGACACATTGATGTCATAAAAACTGCAACAGTAAGTATTGTTGTTTTTTGCATGTCTGTTTGAAAAATAAAAAATCCATTATTGTACAGTAAAACCTCAATATTAAGACCACCCTTGTACACTATCTACCGATGTATAACAACAGATAGTTCTCACATGTACACTATCTACCGATGTATAACAACAGATAGTTCTCACATGTACACTATCTACCGATGTATAACAACAAATAGTTCTCACATGTACACTATCTACCGATGTATAACAACAGATAGTTCTCACATGTACACTATCTACCGATGTATAACAACAGATAGTTCTCACATGTACACTATCTACCGATGTATAACAACAGATAGTTCTCACATGTACACTATCTACCGATGTATAACAACAAATAGTTCTCACATGTACACTATCTACTGATGTATAACAACAGATAGTTCTCACATGTACACTATCTACCGACATATAACAACAGATAGTTCTCACATGTACACTATCTACTGATGTATAACAACAGATAGTTCTCACATGTACACTATCTACCGATGTATAACAACAGATAGTTCTCACATGTACACTATCTACTGATGTATAACAACAGATAGTTCTCACATGTACACTATCTACCGATGTATAACAACAGATAGTTCTCACATGTACACTATCTACCGATGTATAACAACAGATAGTTCTCACATGTACACTATCTACCGATGTATAACAACAAATAGTTCTCACATGTACACTATCTACTGATGTATAACAACAGATAGTTCTCACATGTACACTATCTACCGATGTATAACAACAGATAGTTCTCACATGTACACTATCTGCCGATGTATAACAACAAATAGTTCTCACATGTACACTATCTACTGATGTATAACAACAAATAGTTCTCACATGTACACTATCTACCGATGTATAACAACAAATAGTTCTCACATGTACACTATCTACCGATGTATAACAACAGATAGTTCTCACATGTACACTATCTACCGATGTATAACAACAGATAGTTCTCACATGTACACTATCTACTGATGTATAACAACAGATAGTTCTCACATGTACACTATCTACCTCCCTTGTTGTTAATTATCCGCCATTTTGATAGGCAAAACTGATGTAGAAGTAATTTCCAAATATGTGATAATTGAGAATTTGCATGTGACAACCACTTTTTCTTCAACCTTCTGAGCCTTCTGCCCACATGAGCATAAAGAATTAATAAGTTATTTTTATATATCTGATTACTTTATCATCGTTTACATTATATTCCCTTTAAACTTTAAAGAAATTTGCCTATCAATATGGCCGACTATTCAAAACAAGGGAGGTAAATGTTGTAAATGTGGGAACTATCAATATGGCTGACTATTCAGAACAAGGGAGGTAAATATTGTAAATGTGGGAACTTATCAATATGGCCGACTATTCAAAACAAGAGAGGTAAATATTGTTAATGTGGGAACTATCAATATGGCTGACTATTCAGAACAAGGGAGGTAAATATTGTAAATGTGGAAACTATCTATATGGCTGACTATTCAGAACAAGGGAGGTAAATATTGTAAATGTGGGAACTATCAATATGGCTGACTATTCAAAACAAGGGAGGTAAATATTGTAAATGTGGGAACTATCAATATGGCTGACTATTCAGAACAAGGGAGGTAAATATTGTAAATGTGGGAACTATCTATATGGCTGACTATTCAGATCAAGGGAGGTAAATATTGTAAATGTGGGAACTATCTGTATGGCTGACTATTCAGAACAAGGGAGGTAAATATTGTAAATGTGGGAACTATCAATATGGCTGACTATTCAGAACAAGGGAGGTAAATATTGTAAATGTGGGAACTATCTATATGGCTGACTATTCAGAACAAGGGAGGTAAATATTGTAAATGTGGGAACTATCTATATGGCTGACTATTCAGAACAAGGGAGGTAAATATTGTAAATGTGGGAACTGTCAATATGGCTGACTATTCAGAACAAGGGAGGTAAATATTGTAAATGTGGGAACTATCAGTATGGCTGACTATACCAAACAAGGGAGGTAAATATTGTAAATGTGGGAACTATCTATACTCTGTTACTACAAGTGACTGTATGTGAGTTTAAAAAAACATTAGAAGACAACCAATCAACTGGCTTAGAGTTCAATACAAGGCGGCCCTTGGCTCGGTGGTTATTTGCTCTGGATGATATATCTTATTGCTAGGAATAATTAATTATCCTGACACTTTTGTAAGGTTTGCTATATTTCTGACCAAACTATGCAATCTTAGACTACATGTTTGTAATGTAAAATTCCCATTTGATATAATTCAGGAAAGTGGTGAATCTATAAATACAGTAGACAAAGAAATTGAACAATTAAGAAATAGTTTACGTGAAAAGAAAATGAAGAAGTGTTTGCCCGCATCGAACATAAAGGAATACGCTGTCAGCTGGATTCCTGGCGGCATTGACCCCAAGACTGAGGAACATTCCCATTACCTCCGAACGTTTTGTGTAGATTTTATAGAAGACTGCATGAAACTCATTGAAAAAGCTGAGACTGAGAAAGAAGCTTTAATCGACACCAGAAACTATTATACGTATTATGATGAAACTATTCACCATCTAAATTTCTGCCTGTCTAAGTGTGAATCATTCTGTGGACAAGAACAAGTGAGTATATTGCAGCTTGATTATCACATGTATTACTTTCAAGTTTGAGATTGGTGCAGCTCTGACATAATTGTTTTTTTGTTCATTTTTATGACAGTAACACTTGTTAGCTAATAGTGTTTTGACTTAAACATGTATCTGACTCATCTGAGCATAAAATGTTTTAATTGACTTCATCCAGTATTGTTGTTATATTGGCTCTCATAAGAACCATTGCAATGTATAGCCGATTTAAAATATTTTTTACCATATTACTAACGGACGAAACTTGTAAAATAGATTGTTTGTTGCACAATTCACAATTTTCTGTATTCTAGAAATGAAATATTTGACCTGACCTCTCAGTTTGAGAAGTTCTGTGAAAGTGGGCCGGTGTATGAGGCATGTGTTCTATATTGCCTGCTGTTTTTATGTCAAGTCCATGGTATTTATTTTAAACATGATTTCTCTGTTTACAATTATGATAATCCAACAATTGGTTTGTTAAATTTTATTTTTTCATTTTCCTATAGGTTTTGTCAGCAGCCAAGGAATACATATTGAACAAATCTGGGAGAAAGCCACTGGTTATACATGCTGAATCAGGACTGGGTAAAACTTCTATCATGGCAATGATAATGAAAAGTATTCCGAAATGGCTCGGTAACCAGTCACACGTCAGACTCATACGGTTCCTAGGCACTACACCAATGACCAATGATATCTTTGACGTTATGTATGGCATACTGGGACAACTTTCTGATGCTTACAAACAAATCATGCCACCATATTTGTACTCATCCATGAAAAAAATAGTTGAATGCACTCCTGGTTACATCAGACAAATCGCTAATCTAGCGAAAGAACCGGTGATTATATTGCTGGATTCCATTGACCAGTTATACCCTCACAATAATGCCTATGCTATGGAATGGATGCCTTTAATGCTCCCAACGAATGTCAAATTAGTTGTTTCTACTCTGCCTAATGAACATGGCATCTTGAACAATTTGAAAAAGCTCCTACCTGACCCAGCTTGCTATGTTGATGTTCCAACATTGAATGAATCTACTGCCAAACTTATAGTTGAGACTTACCTCAAGAGATGCAACAGAACACTTCAACCTTTTCAAACACAGGTTTTGTTATCCGCGTTCAGCCAGACTCAAAGTCCATTGTTTTTGAAATTGGTTCTTGATGAAGCCAAAATGTGGAACTCCTACACTAACAAAGAAGAGCTTGAGTTGCCTCTAACTGTGAAAGCTGTAATAAACAAGCTTTTTGAGAAGTTAGAGAACAAATTTGGTTACGCTCTTGTCAGTCACGCCCTTGGATACATAACAATAGGCCTTAATGGCCTTACTGAGTTTGAAATAGAAGATGTTTTGTCTTGTGATGATGACGTTTTGAATGAAGTTTACAAATACCATGACCCTCCTGTTCCTGGCATTGTACGTATACCACTGGTTCTGTGGGCCAGGATTAGGTATGATATTCAGAATTACTTGGTAGAAAGAATGTCTCAAGGAAAGCATACCTTGTATTGGTACCATCGACAGTTTATTGAGACGGCTAGAGAGAGGTATACAGATTCTGGTAAGGCCGTACTGCTTCATAAGAACCTGGCTACAATATACATGCAAGAAAATGGTGTGAAATGCTCTATTACACTGAAAAATAGGAAGAATATGTTGGTTGAAAATGCTGACAGACAAGTTACTCCACAGCCATTTAAAGCAAACAATAAACGTAAACTTGCTTGTCTACCCTTTCATACACTGGGCGGATACAAATTAATTGGTTTGGACAAGGCTAAAAGCGCTGTATACTGTAATTTCAAATTCCTTTGCACTAGAATAGCTGGATTCTCAGCTTCTGTTTTAATCAATGATTTGAATGATTTTGTTGAAGAGTCCAAAGATGAGGAAGTTAAGATTCTGTTGAACTTCCTTACTGGTAATAAAAGTGACTTTTCTCAGCAAACCTATTTTGCTTTCTGTTTGTTGGCGTATATCAAGCCTGGAGCAGAGCATAGACATCTGAATGAGCTGCAAATTCAAGCCAAAGAATTTCTTATCTGCGAAAAGAAACCTATGTGTATTCCAGAATACGCTTTCCTTGCTCCTAGGACTGATATATCAAGTGCTTGCCAGACAACTCTTCAAGGATTTTCGAACATTGTTTCCTCATCTAGCTCTAGTTTACTTCTTAGAAGACAATCAGATAAGAACAGTGAAGTATCCAGTAAGTCTGAGGATGCTACGTCTGGGACAGACTATGGAGTTTGGAGTTCTGATAGTTTTGAAGTAACTGATATTGATGTACCTGATATTACTGGACCATTGGAACATTGTTTACTTGGAAATGAGAATTTACTTTATATACACAAAAACTCTCTTGTAGACTATAACTTCATCAACAAGAAAAGCAGAAATTTAGATCTCAGTTCAATACAAAACTTAGATTTGTCCAAAGGTGTAGTGAAACTCGTGGCTAATGCAGACAGGAACATAGCCTTTGTTTCAGTGTCCAGTACTGTTGCTCACATAGATGTTTTAGATTGGAACGTGGTAGATGCATTTACAATTACAGAAAAACCTTCGGTGATAGAAAATGTACTTGTGATAGAACATGGAGACCAGTGTGTGGCTGTTGGCAAGGTGATTCATTCATCAAAGGAAGATCAACCACAAGGTCCGGAGAATCAAAGTTTTGTTACCATTTTTAAAGCAGGAAATGGAAGTTCCACTAAATTCTGGGCATCTGATAAAAAGTTTAACTCGGAGCTCATCACTTTAGCTTGCAAGGATCAATGGTTATGTGTTGGGACTCCGGCTGATTGTGGTGGCTCTGTTTCTAATGAAGTGGAAGGGAAGGAAGTAGTAGAAACCAGTGGATGTCACTTGATTATGTACAATTTGGTGGATGCAAACTATGGAGTAGAGGAGGTGGAGATAGCAGGTTCTATAGCACAGTTACATGGTCACCCTTACCAAACCAGAGTGATCGTACGAACACAAGATGGATGTGTTTATTGTGTACATGTTATGGATTCATCATCCAAACCACAAATGGAAAAGATAAATGTAGAATTGGCTGTGACAAACATGACAGTCGCATGGGAGAATGAAATGGCTTTTTTCAGTTCTCTCAGCGGTAGTGTGGTTCTATATAATTTCGAGGCTTGTAGCAGAATGTCTACATTTACAGCTCATCCTGCCAATATACACGATTTACGCGTGCTCGATGAACAGTTTATCACTTTTGGTGAAAACATGGAGATGAAGGTGTGGTCAGTGAATGCACTTCTGCAAGATTCTGCTTCAGAAAAGAAAACCGAAGTTGATGTCAAGGAACAGTTATTGGACCAGGTTGATGTTATTGCTGTTGCCTGTACTGAAGACAGTGATAAAATACTAACTTGCCATGATTGTGGTGTGGTCAAATTATGGAAGCTGAAGACGCAAGATTATATTGGCAGCTACAGCATACAAATAGCAGCAAATGTTATTCATGTGATTTCGGATACAATTGTTGCATTCCACGACACCACTCGTGGTATGATGATGATACTTGATATCGTCACTGGGAAAGAAGTTATCAAGATTCCACCAACCATCACCAACATTCTGCATTCAACAATGAACTCAGACAGGGATTCTATTTATCTGCTTAGTGCTGCAAAGAAAGGAAAAGAACAGGTTGATGTTATCAGTATGAAATTGCAAAAGATTTCAAAAACAATTCATCTAAAAAGTGGCTTGACATACGAAGATCTGACAATATTTCTGTCAGGGAATGAACGGTACCTTGTGATAAGACACAAAGTATCTGAGAAGGAATATGAACAGATAAAGGCAATGTGGAAAAGTGGGGGGTTCTCCACGCAGGATCACAGATACAGGTTTACTGCAATAGATTTGTCACAAGGCTCGGGGGCTTTAATTCCCTGTAATCGACAAATGTCAAAAATACCAACCCTGGGTTTAGGTGCTCAAGCATACAGAGGAAACACTATCCTAATTGCTTCAAGGAGGTAAGAAATAAGACAAAATAAAAAAAAGTAATATAAAACATTTTATTATTTCTGTCTTCATCCTATTATCTGTTAAATTTCTTACGTTTTTCATTGTCTGATTTTTATTTTGTGTGATTTTCTATGTTCTAATGGGTGTTGTTTTACGATATTTTTGTAGAGTTCTTACTCTTTTGTTATATTTTGATTTTCTGAGACATTTGTTGGTACTCAAGTATTCAACATTTTTCAAAATTTAGCATGAACCCATTACATGTAGTATGTGTAATATATACAGTGGTGCATGCTTATAATGTACTCAGTTATAACGATAAATTGAATAGTACGTAGTAATTTTTATTCCCCGACCGAGCTCTTCTATATTTCATAGTATAGCTGCTTGGTTATAGTGAATTTGGATATAGCATGATTGGTAATGTTTGAATTGGACAAGTGAAAATTAACTGTTTTGTCTGTTTAGTATCACTGTTTCAATATTTTTTATATATAACATGTTATTTCAACAACAACAATTATTGTTATTTTTTTCATCCATTAATAAACTAAATACAATGCATGTTCTGTATCACTACACACACATCTAGTTCAGGTGTAAACAAGCAACAAGTAGACAGTAATGGATGCTGTATCACTACACACACATCTAGTTCAGGTGTAAACAAGCAACACGTAGACAGTAATGGATGCTGTATCACTACACACACATCTAGTTCAGGTGTAAACAAGCAACAAGTTGACAGTAATGGATGCTGTATCACTACACACACATCTAGTTCAGGTGTAAACAAGCAACAAGTGGACAGTAATGGATGCTGTATCACTACACACACATCTAGTTCAGGTGTAACCAAGCAACACGTAGACAGTAATGGATGCTGTATCACTACACACACATCTAGTTCAGGTGTAAACAAGCAACAAGTAGACAGTAATGGATGCTGTATCACTACACACACATCTAGTTCAGGTGTAAACAAGCAACAAGTAGACAGTAATGGATGCTGTATCACTACACACACATCTAGTTCAGGTGTAAACAAGCAACAAGTTGACAGTAATGGATGCTGTATCACTACACACACATCTAGTTCAGGTGTAAACAAGCAACAAGTAGACAGTAATGGATGCTGTATCACTACACACACATCTAGTTCAGGTGTAAACAAGCAACAAGTAGACAGTAATGGATGCTGTATCACTACACACACATCTAGTTCAGGTGTAAACAAGCAACAAGTAGACAGTAATGGATGCTGTATCACTACACACACATCTAGTTCAGGTGTAAACAAGCAACAAGTAGACAGTAATGGATGCTGTATCACTACACACACATCTAGTTCAGGTGTAAACAAGCAACAAGTAGACAGTAATGGATGCTGTATCACTACACACACATCTAGTTCAGGTGTAAACAAGCAACAAGTTGACAGTAATGGATGCTATGTAACAAAGTTTGTTATATCCATACATTTATATCGAAATTTCGTTGTATGGATGTAACAATGTTTGGATAAAACGAAGAAAATCTCAAGGTCCCCAGATATTCATTATAAGTGTGCACCACTGTAGATGATGCAATAGATGCAATACAGATTCAGTTGTTAACTTTGGTAACTTATGATGGATGTTTTCATAACTGCATTCTTGTTTTTTCTAACCACAAAACATAACAAAACTTACAGTGATATGGTGTAAATATGTACCAATGTCTTACTATAGGATTATAATGTTGTGGGACGTACCAACTGGACGCTGTGATTCGATGCCATCTAAAGGCTTGAAAGTTGGAATGTTTTATCGACCCGAGTATTGTGGACAGAGCTGTGTCGGAGGGAACACACACTTCCTGCAGTCACTAGACCAGACATTTGTTGTCACAGGTTGTGAAGACGGATACTTGATGGTTTACAATGCAGACACTGGAATTCCAAGAGGAGGAGTAAAGCCAGCAACAAAACACAACTCAGGGGTATAATACACTACAGTAAAACCTCGATAATATGACCCCCCCTTGGGACCCTTGAAAATTGGGCTAATCGTTGAGGTGGTCTTAATATTAAGGTTGAATAAAAGAGCAAAATAGGGACAATAGACTTGAAAATTGTATTTTTAATTGTGAGATGGCCTTATTATTGAGGTGGTCATATTATTGAGATGGTCTTATTATTGAGGTGGTCATATTATTGAGGTGGTCATATTATTGAGATGGTCATATTATTGAGATGGTCATATTATTGAGGTGGTCCTTAGTGAGGTTATTACTGTATTTTACAATTACATCTATCATCATCGATATGCTTTTATAATTATAATGGTTTCTAAACTTTTGCTGAGATGGTGCTTTGAAAATTATGGCAACTTTTTATGCCAGGTGGGCATATTAAAATAACGCCATCTGTCCGTCCTGATTTTTGTGTCTGGGCTGTAACTTTGTCATGTACTGACGAATTTAAAAATAGCTTGGCATATAAAGGTGATTTGTCACGTGCAAGACCCATGTCCCTACCACAAAAGTCAAGGTCACACTTTGATCGTTATGGAAAGCTGCATATATGCTCATAATGTATTTGTATGTTCAGAGGGAATTTAATATAACAAGAGCAGCTGTCACTGTAAGTGACGAATGCCCCCAAAGTGGTATTTGAAGTATGATGCAAAGATCAATAAGTAAGGGGAGGAACTGGTGATTAAATGTGCCTAAGGTGCAAATTTTTAAATATTACTTATTGCAAAGCCACATTGTATTCCAATTTTTGTGGAAATTTAATCAATATTTATATGTGCCAAGTTATTTTAAATCCGTCATTATATGACAAAGTTACAGCCAGACTCAACCACCTTTACTCTATGTGCACAATTATATGTCACATGCAAGACCCACGTCCCTACCTCAAAGGTCAAGCCACATCTAATTATCAGTTCCTTCACTTAATTATTGATCTTTCCATCTTACAAGTACCACTTCGGGGCATTATTCACTTACAGTGACAGCTTTTGTTCAAGATGATGTTGTCGATTTTGATGATAATAATCAAATATGCGACTGGCATTTGATGAGTGGTCCTTAACATGAATGGTTTTATGATTTGTGATGCTAAGAAATGACGTAATTAATAATTGCAATTATCAGTTATGTTCCATATTTTGTGTTGGTGACTTTAACATATTTAGTATCATCTAAATTTATGATGATTAGCATATGTCGATATAACTGAAGACAAAGATGATATCTTGTCATACAATTATAATGTATGAAAGTAGGGAATGTAACTCTTGTTGACACTCTCTATCAATATATCGTACTTACCTCCCTTTATATGATTCCTTGTGTAAAGGATATTTCTGTATGTTTAGGTCCAAGCAATCTCCATCTCTCCAGACAATCAATGGATCGTGTCTACCAGCAAGAACTACATCCTCAAACTCTGGGACTCACAGACTGGAACAGAAAAATTCTCGGTCCGTCTTGATGCCGGAATCAAGAGTCTCAGTTTTTCACCTAACTCTGACTATGTTGTATTCTATACAGGAACTACCACTACTAGAGTGGGAATATTTTCAGTACCCACTGGGAAGTAAAACAATGTTAAGAATGGTAATATATGGTGGGAAAACACAAATATTACTGTACATTGTTACATCAGCATTTCCTGTGTTAATCATAGACATCAACTACACACAGGGCGGGTGAACCCATAGACATCAACTACACACAGGGCGGGTGAACACATAGACATCAACTACACACAGGGCGGGTGAACACATAGACATCAACTACACACAGGGCGGGTGAACACATAGACATCAACTACACACAGGGCGGGTGAACACATAGACATCAACTACACACAGGGCGGTGAACACATAGACATCAACTACACACAGGGCGGGTGAACACATAGACATCAACTACACACAGGGCGGGTGAACACATAGACATCAACTACACACAGGGCGGGTGAACACATAGACATCAACTACACACAGGGCGGGTGAACACATAGACATCAACTACACACAGGGCGGGTGAACACATAGACATCAACTACACACAGGGCGGGTGAACACATAGACATCAACTACACACAGGGCGGGTGAAGGTGAACACAGGACTTTTTTGTTAACTACGCAGCACAAAAAGCTAGCGGCCAATCACAAAACTACAGAGATCTATGTGTTGATATGGGCATCGAAGCAATCAGATTTTGTAAGACCAGGTTTAAGGCTTTTAAAAACTATTTCTAACAAACAAAAACTGCCAAAATTTTTGTGATCGGCAGCCAGCTTTTCGTGCCGTGTAGTAAACAAAAAAGTCACTCGTTCACCAACCCTGACACAATTCATATAAAGCTTTATGACATCATAATGTTGGGATGTCGATTTCAATATTTGCTTTTAAGATATGTACTTTAAGATAATGATACTGTTCTTATCAGCAAAATATATCGAGAGATTGTGTTCAAACTTTCTTTATTGGTACAAGCAGTGTAGAAAAAGTTTTGTCTCTGTTTTCCCGGGATGATTTTTGCTTTGTTTTTTAATTAGTTCAGTTTTCACCAACTGCACACAATTAGAATTTGATGCCACACTAAACTTCATCATACAATATTATGTATGTATTGGATGTATTTTATGGTTTGATTTTTATGACATTTGTCTAAATTACATGGACAGTAAAACCTCAATAAACTAACCACCCTTGGGACCTTTGAAAACTGGTCTTATTATTGAGGTGATCTTTATATTGAGGTCGAATAAAGAGCAAAACAGTGACAATGGACTTGAAACTTGTCTTCTTAATTTTGGGATGGTCCTATTCATGATGTGGTCTTTAAGTGAGGTTTTACTGTACAATAATTCTGTTTATTCTGAAGTCTTACTTGTCTCACTGTAGGTTTATTTCTTGTTATGAAGACAGGTGATAATGATCTTATATATTTCAATATATGATACTTGGTGACCCCTTATTCCAATCCCTAATCCTGTCAAACTATTTCATGACCCTTAATAGAGCCTCAGGTTCCATTTCATCACACTACCAAATTGTTATGGCATCCTTGACAGATGCCAGTTATACCGTGTGAGACCCCTGATCCGTTATACCCTGACCCCGTCAGGTCCCTTTCTAGTTCATCATCCTTACAGAAATAAGGGTTGTTTGAGGACAAGTTTGATATATTGTAAACTGTACTTTGTGGAGTATTACAGAAATAAGGGTTGTTTGAGGACAAGTTTGATATATTGTAAACTGTACTTTGTGGAGTATTACAGAAATAACGGTTGTATGAGGACAAGTTTGATATATTGTAAACTGTACTTTGTGGAGTATTACAGAAATAAGGGTTGTTTGAGGACAAGTTTGATATATTGTAAACTGTACTTTGTGGAGTATTACAGATTGTCAAGGTTCAACGATACAAAATTGTTATCTTGCAGTTATGGAAATCCTGAAATACAGTCCGACCTCGTTTATTCGACAACCTTCTATACAAAGACTTGGTATCATCCGAAATTGATATATGGTTCCGATGTATCTACTTAGGCACATCAAATTGAAGTTGAAGTGGGCTATTTGAAACCATGTATTATTTGAAATAGAATTCCGGGGCTGTTAAATTCGAACGAACGAGGTGGGACTGTATACAATGTTTATGTAGTATGTTGCATTGTATACTTTGATACGTGTACTATTTCATCATTATTTATTCTACGTCTGGTCATAGACTGCTAAGTTATCACAGTTGTCTGTCTGCCTGTATGTCTGTATGTATCTATATTTGTGTGAGGACATAGTCCTGATTTTTGTACCAATCTCTGTTTTGGTTGGTTAGTTCCTTTGTGTACAATGTATGTCCATTTCTTATTCATAAATTGTTACATGTAATTGTATTTGAGTGCTGCTATGGGATTTTCAACCTCTTCCGTAAGTGACGTTATTTCAAGAAAACGCAACATGTGATTTCACTATTTGCAAGCAGGAAACAGTATTTTGTTTTCCATATGGGGAAATATAGCTTACTGTCAGTACATGGTGACGTCACATGTGATGTTTTCTGGAAATGTGCGGAAATCCAAAAACTACATGTAATCTTGCGAACTTTATTTACTTTGCCAATTTATGTAGAAATCAAACCAATGTATGAAAATGATGTAAAATTGAGATGCTCTTTGAAAATCTGTGTATTTCTTCTACATATTGCATAGTGTATTGACTTTTGTTTGCTATAATCATTGTAACATGTTTTATGCAATTAAATGATATTGTATATTGTATCATTACCTGACGTAAACTTGTACTCCGGAATGCCTTCACCTTGATACTTATGGTATAGAAACCCAAAGTTTCATGGAATAATAATAAACATTCTTGTGATGTTATGTTTACATTCCTTCTCCCAAACTGCAGAAAAGTTTGTTTGATCCCTGGTCACTTTTCCTAAAATTTCACAACAAATTTATTTTTCTTGTTGGTATTATTTTGTGCTGTTATTTTATATTAATAATTCGCCTAATTTACTTTGATGATAGTTTATTGGATTCCTTTGTGAGAGTTGGAATATCTGTACATGATTACAACTTGCCTGGATTGTGTCCGATATTTTATAAGGCACATATTAATCTGTTTAAGCTTGTTACTTCTCCATATAAAGTCTGATTATTTATTGCTTGAATACTTGTGAGAGTTATAAATGTTGAAGCTGTTGTTGTCATATATAGTTAGCATGTCTGTTTAAATATGCATTCAAATATGTAGTTTATTTTTCATAATGATATATTCATGTATGTATTGATACACAAATTTTCTGATAAGTTGCAATTATTGTACAGGGTGATATTGTTATTTATATGTTGTGTTGATAGAGTTGTTTCCCTTTGTTTTTGCATTGTCAATGTAGAATTGTTTCCCTTTAATGTTATGCTGTTTTTATAGAGTTGTCTCACTTCAGATGTTACACAGCCCTTGTCATAGTATAACCTTCATCTGTTTTTCTGTCTAAGTCTGTGTAGAGTTGTTTCCCTTTGTATGTGATACTGTCTGTGTAGAGTTATTTCCCTTCAATTGTAATACGGTCTGTGTAGATTTATTTCCCTTTGTATGTGATACTGTCTGTGTAGAGTTATTTCCCTTTGTATGTGATACTGTCTGTGTAGAGTTGTTTCCCTTTGTATGTGATACTGCCTGTGTAGAGTTATTTCCCTTTGTATGTGATACTGTCTGTGTAGAGTTATTTCCCTTTGTATGTGATACTGTCTATGTAGAGTTGTTTCCCTTTGTATGTGATACTGTCTGTGTAGAGTTATTTCCCTTTGTATGTGATACTGTCTGTGTAGAGTTATTTCCCTTTATTTGTTATGCTGTCTGTGTAGAGTTGTTTCCCTTTGTTCGCGATAGTGTCTGTGTCGAGTTAATTCCCTTTGTTTGTGATACTGTATGTGAAGAGTGATTTCCCTTTGTTTGTTACACTGTCTTCGTAGAGTTATTTGCATTTATTTGTTAAGCTGTCTTTGTAGAGTTATTTCCCTTCGTTTGTGATACTGTCTGTGTAGAGTTATTTCTCTTTATTTGTTATGCTGTCTTGGTAGAGTTATTTCCCTTTGTTTGTTATGCTGTCTTTGTAGAGTTATTTCCCTTTGTTTGTTATGCTGTCTTTTTAGAGTTATTTCCCTTTGTTTATTATGCTGTCTTGGTAGAGTTGTTTCCCTTTATTTATTAAGCTGTCTTTTGTAGAGTTATTTCCCTTTGTTTGTTATGCTGTCTTTGTAGAGTTATTTCCCTTTGTTTGTTATGCTGTCTTTGTAGAGTTATTTCCCTTTGTTTATTATGCTGTCTTGGTAGAGTTATTTACCTTTGTTTGTAATGCTGTCTTGGTAGAGTTGTTTCCCTTTAATTTGTTAAGCTGTCTTTGTAGAGTTATTTCCCTTTGTTTGTAATGCTGTCTTGGTAGAGTTATTTCCCTTTGTTTGTAATGCTGTCTTGGTAGATTTATTTCCTTTGTTTGTAATGCTGTCTTGGTAGAGTTGTTTCCCTTTATTTGTTAAGCTGTCTTTGTAGAGTTATTTCCCTTTGTTTGTTATGCTGTCTTTGTAGAGTTATTTCCCTTTGTTTATTATGCTGTCTTGGTAGAGTTATTTACCTTTGTTTGTAATGCTGTCTTGGTAGAGTTGTTTCCCTTTAATTTGTTAAGCTGTCTTTGTAGAGTTATTTCCCTTTGTTTGTAATGCTGTCTTGGTAGAGTTATTTCCCTTTGTTTGTAATGCTGTCTTGGTAGATTTATTTCCTTTGTTTGTAATGCTGTCTTGGTAGAGTTGTTTCCCTTTATTTGTTAAGCTGTCTTTGTAGAGTTATTTCCCTTTGTTTGTAATGCTGTCTTTGTAGAGTTATTTCCCTTTTTTGTAATGCTCTCTTGGCAGAGTTATTTCCCTTTGTTTGTAATGCTGTCTTGGTAGAGTTATTTCCCTTTGTTTTTAATGCTGTCTTGGTAGAATTATTTGCATTTATTTGTTAAGCTGTCTTGGTAGAGTTATTTCCCTTTATTTGTTAAGCTGTATTTGTGTATTTATAATGCATATGATTGTATTCTATATTTTGCCTGTTGTACATCATTTATTTAACACAACTAATTCATGTGAGACAATGCAATCAGCTCAACTGATTAAAAGTGCTTAAACGTGCATTGTGCTTTACTTTGTTTCTAACAATTTCTATTTTACAATTTTCTCTTGATCTTCACTTTGTACCTAAAATCCTATTATAGTTGCTTTTGTAGTTGAAAATGAATTTGGTTCTGGCGCATGTCATTAGAATTATTCAATCTTTGAACTTAATTAAGTTAATTAATACGTCTTGTTTATATGTATATCTTTGATTGTTGGAATGTCTTCGTCTGTCACTATATTGATTCAGTTTTTAATATAGATATTTAAGTGTCTGATTTTCTCTCAAAATATGCTACATCATAATTTTGAGAAATTTGCATGTTTATGCCTTCACACAGACCTACGCTTAAACATTGCATCATATGTTTGCTTAAAACATTTCCTAGAAATGCAAAACATGAGCTCGATATTTCCTCTAACTCAATGCCATAAGTCAGGATAGAAATACCGATATTCGACGCTTGAATTTGTGGTTTTGGTACACACGTAAGAAAAGTGACAATGCAGTGTTGTAGAGTACATCTGTATGAAGTAAATTACCACCAATGTTCTCATATTTATCATTAAGGCCATGTTGTCATCAAAATCAGACTATGTACATCTCAGAGAAATATCAAGTATGTTTACTCCTGTTTGAAGTTATATTGTGTTATTAATGGCAGAAAATGTTCTTCTTACTAGCGTGTCTTTATAGCAGGTTTGACTTTGTTAGCACCAATATTCTGTAAGTTTTCTTCTGCATTTTGTTTCGGTGCTGTCGTTCTAACATGGTTTTGCTATTTGCATATCAGTGTTGTGTAAACCAATCAAATCTACGTTAACCACCAAGGCAATTTCTCGTCAACTGAACGTTTGTAACCTTGACATGGTTTGGTTAACCTTTCGATAAAGGGAACGTTACATTACTGAACTCCACTGAATTTTGGTGAATTAACCTAAATCCATTTTGGAAATGGAGTGACCAGCAATCGTAACATCTCACCATTTTTTTATATTGCAAAACAAATCTTAACCTTCAAATTGTGCCGACCATCTTTTTTCAAGATATTTCTTATTTATAATTGTTGTTGTTTTATTTACACTGATATTTGTATTGCCATTATACAGATCACTTTTGTGATATTTACACTTACATTTGAATTACTTGTGTTTTGTATTTATTTATATTGTATTGGTATTGTACAGAAAATAATATACAATTTATAACAATTATTTAAAAGTCAAATAATAAAATAACCAGAAGAAAATGTTTTGTTTGAATTCATTTCCAAGGAAATGCGTTAGGTTTACCATTGTAGGGATACAGTATGAATTGTCCTTTGTTAGGTTTACCATTGTAGGGATACAGTATGAATTGTCCTTCTTCAGGTTTACCATTGTAGGGATACAGGTTGTATGGTCCTTTGTTAGGTTTACCATTGTAGGGATACAGGTTGTATGTTCCTTCTTTAGGTTTACCATTGTAGGGATACAGGTTGTATGGTCCTTCTTTAGGTTTACCATTGTAGGGAAACAGTATGAATTGTCCTTTGTTAGGTTTACCATTGTAGGGATACAGTATGAATTGTCCTTCTTTAGGTTTACCATTGTAGGGATACAGGTTGTATGGTCCTTTGTTAGGTTTACCATTGTAGGGATACAGGTTGTATGTTCCTTCTTTAGGTTTACCATTGTAGGGATACAGTATGAATTGTCCTTTGTTAGGTTTACCATTGTAGGGATACAGGTTGTATTGTCCTTTGTTAGGTTTACCATTGTAGGGATACAGGTTGTATTGTCCTTTGTTAGGTTTACCATTGTAGGGATACAGGTTGTATTGTCCTTTGTTAGGTTTACCATTGTAGGGATACAGTATGAATTGTCCTTTGTTAGGTGTACCATTGTAGGGATACAGGTTGTATGGTCCTTTGTTAGGTTTACCATTGTAGGGATACAGGTTGTATGGTCCTTTGTTAGGTTTACCATTGTAGGGATACAGGTTGTATGGTCCTTCTTTAGGTTTACCATTGTAGGGATACAGGTTGTATGGTCCTTCTTTAGGTTTACCATTGTAGGGATACAGGTTGTATGGTCCTTCTTTAGGTTTACCATTGTAGGGATACAGGTTGTATGGTCCTTCTTTAGGTTTACCATTGTAGGGATACAGTATGAATTGTCCTTTGTTAGGTTTACCATTGTAGGGATACAGTATGAATTGTCCTTCTTTAGGTTTACCATTGTAGGGATACAGGCTGTATGGTCCTTTGTTAGGTTTACCATTGTAGGGATACAGGTTGTATGGTCCTTCTTTAGGTTTACCATTGTAGGGATACAGTATGAATTGTCCTTTGTTAGGTTTACCATTGTAGGGATACAGTATGAATTGTCCTTTGTTAGGTGTACCATTGTAGGGATACAGGCTGTATGGTCCTTTGTTAGGTTTACCATTGTAGGGATACAGGTTGTATGGTCCTTTGTTAGGTTTACCATTGTAGGGATACAGGTTGAATTGTCCTTTGTTAGGTTTACCATTGTAGGGATACAGTATGAATTGTCCTTTGTTAGGTGTACCATTGTAGGGATACAGGTTGTATGGTCCTTTGTTAGGTTTACCATTGTAGGGATACAGGTTGTATGGTCCTTTGTTAGGTTAACCATTGTAGGGATACAGGTTGTATGGTCCTTCGTTAGGTTTACCATTGTAGGGATACAGTATGAATTGTCTATTGTTAGGTTTACCATTGTAGGGATACAGGTTGTATTGTCCTTTGTTAGGTTTACCATTGTAGGGATACAGGTTGAATTGTCCTTTGTTAGGTTTACCATTGTAGGGATACAGGTTGTATGGTCCTTTGTTAGGTTTACCATTGTAGGGATACAGGCTGTATGGTCCTTTGTTAGGTTTACCATTGTAGGGATACAGGCTGTATGGTCCTTCGTTAGGTTTACCATTGTAGGGATACAGGTTGTATGGTCCTTCGTTAGGTTTACCATTGTAGGGATACAGGTTGAATTGTCCTTTGTTAGGTGTACCATTGTAGGGATACAGGTTGAGTTGTCCTTTGTTAGGTGTACCATTGTAGGGATACAGGTTGAATTGTCCTTTGTTAGGTTTACCATTGTAGGGATACAGGTTGAATTGTCCTTTGTTAGGTGTACCATTGTAGGGATACAGGTTGAATTGTCCTTTGTTAGGTTTACCATTGTAGGGATACAGGTTGAATTGTCCTTTGTTAGGTTTACCATTGTAGGGATACAGGTTGTATTGTCCTTTGTTAGGTTTACCATTGTAGGGATACAGGTTGTATTGTCCTTTGTTAGGTTTACCATTGTAGGGATACAGGTTGTATTGTCCTTTGTTAGGTTTAACATTGTAGGGATACAGGTTGTATGGTCCTTTGTTAGATTTACCATTGTAGGGATACAGGTTGTATTGTCCTTTGTTAGGTTTACCATTGTAGGGATACAGGTTGACTTGTCCTTTGTTAGGTTTACCATTGTAGGGATACAGGTTGTATGGTCCTTTGTTAGGTTTACCATTGTAGGGATACAGGCTGTATGGTCCTTTGTTAGGTTTACCATTGTAGGGATACAGGCTGTATGGTCCTTTGTTAGGTTTACCATTGTAGGGATACAGGTTGAATGGTCCTTCTTTAGGTTTACCATTGTAGGGATACAGTATGAATTGTCCTTTGTTAGGTTTACCATTGTAGGGATACAGGTTGTATGGTCCTTTGTTAGGTTTACCATTGTAGGGATACAGGTTGAATTGTCCTTTGTTAGGTTTACCATTGTAGGGATACAGTATGAATTGTCCTTTGTTAGGTGTACCATTGTAGGGATACAGGTTGTATGGTCCTTTGTTAGGTTTACCATTGTAGGGATACAGGTTGTATGGTCCTTTGTTAGGTTAACCATTGTAGGGATACAGGTTGTATGGTCCTTTGTTAGGTTTACCATTGTAGGGATACAGGTTGTATTGTCCTTTGTTAGGTTTACCATTGTAGGGATACAGGTTGTATTGTCCTTTGTTAGGTTTACCATTGTAGGGATACAGGTTGAATTGTCCTTTGTTAGGTTTACCATTGTAGGGATACAGTATGAATTGTCCTTTGTTAGGTTTACCATTGTAGGGATACATGTTGTATTGTCCTTTGTTAGGTTTACCATTGTAGGGATACAGTATGAATTGTCTATTGTTAGGTTTACCATTGTAGGGATACAGGTTGTATTGTCCTTTGTTAGGTTTACCATTGTAGGGATACAGGTTGTATTGTCCTTTGTTAGGTTTACCATTGTAGGGATACAGGTTGTATTGTCCTTTGTTAGGTTTACCATTGTAGGGATACAGGTTGTATTGTCCTTTGTTAGGTTTACCATTGTAGGGATACAGGTTGTATTGTCCTTTGTTAGGTTTACCATTGTAGGGATACAGGTTGTATTGTCCTTTGTTAGGTTTACCATTGTAGGGATACAGGTTGTATTGTCCTTTGTTAGGTTTACCATTGTAGGGATACAGGTTGTATTGTCCTTTGTTAGGTTTAACATTGTAGGGATACAGGTTGAATTGTCCTTTGTTAGGTTTACCATTGTAGGGATACAGGTTGAATTGTCCTTTGTTAGGTTTAACATTGTAGGGATACAGGTTGAATTGTCCTTTGTTAGGTTTACCATTGTAGGGATACAGGTTGTATTGTCCTTTGTTAGGTTTACCATTGTAGGGATACAGGTTGAATTGTCCTTTGTTAGGTTTACCATTGTAGGGATACAGTATGAATTGTCCTTTGTTAGGTTTACCATTGTAGGGATACATGTTGTATTGTCCTTTGTTAGGTTTACCATTGTAGGGATACAGCCTTCAGTTTTTATTGCATTTTTGGAACTTTTATTTTTTCACTTTTTCTGACGAATGGTACGCATTGGCGTATGTGCGTGTGCCCCTGGATACGCGCCTGCCAGTAACCCATGAAGCAGTGATCAGTACCAGTTGTAAGAACTTGTTTTCACAATCAAGGTACAGCGAATAAGCTGAAACAGAAATCAACTGATTGGTTCAGTTAAGTTTTATTGTAATAAATTATGGAATGATTTACATTTCTCGTAGATTTTAATTAGAGGCTCACAGTGAAGACTGGGTTTGCCCAACTGTGTTTTCTGTTTAAATGAAGTCATTATTATTACAATCGAACCTCAATATTAAGACCACCCTTGGGATACTTGAAACTGGTTTTAATATTGAGGTGGTCTTAATATTGAGGTTGTATAAAAAACAAAACAGTGAATATTGACTTGAAAATTGTGTTCTTAATTTGAAGTTGGTGAGGTGGTATTTAGGTGAGGTTTTACTGTAAAAGGGCAGTCACTGTGTCAAATAATAGTGTATGTTCATTTCATACAATTATTGGTGTAACGGTCCTGAATTTAATTAATTAAACTACAGGCGTACATTACAGTATACATAGGAACATAGGAAGATATCAACAATAAGTTTGATTCTTTACATTTACTTGATGGATATGCTCAATAAAATATCACGAGTAAATATATAATATGACAATAATCACATAACTTCCTACCCCCCCCCCCCCCCAACTCCTTTTCTCTAAGTGTGATGTGAAAACTACTTAACGGCACTTCAATAACAAATTGATGCACATAAAGTGAAATGATACGTAACCATTATAGCATGTAACATTAAAATTGGAAGTGCTCTTAAAAATGAAATATTGCAAAATTTCGCTTTTAATTCTGTTCAGTTTAATACACCGATGTTCTGATCAAATATCAATCAAAATACAATTTTACTGAAGCACTTTCCAAATGTTAGTCGTTTTCATGATACAGCAAGGTGTTTTATCTTTTAAGTTCGTTTCCTTAAATGCCGAACAAATACATATATAGGAGACGCAATGGTCTAGAGGTTGAGAGCCGGATCCGAAGGTCATGAGTCCGAGCGTCGCGATGAGCGGAAGTTGATCACGAACTTCACAATTCCTGAATTTGGCGCCAGTACTGGGTCCGTATTCACAAAGACTGAATCTCAGACTAAGACTTTAAAGTGATAAATGTTCATTTTGTTCCTACGTTATTGTTACACAATATATTTTGATAAAACATGGCAAAAGTGTGGAGTGAGTAACAAGAAATATTCAGACAAAAAAGTATCCGTTTAAATATAAAGAAAACGAAATGATTGTAAATTTAATTTTCGCAATTTTAAAGTCGGAGTCTGAGATTAAGTCTTAAAACGTTTGTGAACACGGGCCCTGGTTGGTACAACACCGGAAGTAGTCATCGAGACTGATTAAATACAATTTGTTTCACAACACCAAAATAAACGTAAAATAAACACGTTAAACAAACATAATATTATACACGATACGTTCTCACCAATAAATACAATAAGCGAAGTCACTGAGCGCAAAGTTTTTAATTATTCATGATGAACATTCATTGCTCGTGATTGTATGTTTGTTGTTCACGTGACCCCACTTTGTATCCATATATCGTCGTATATTTATGCATTAGTTCGATGTAAAGCACAAATACTTATTTGCCGGGAATATTTTATCTTTTTAACAAATGCATGTTATGACGAGCAAGAAATGAACAGCTATTTCGCGCGAAAAAAATGCCGATGATTTTATATATTACTTAAAACTGCATCTCACGACCGTCCATCATTGCGCTTATATCAACATGCACCCCGAGGAGCCCATGCAAGACGGAGTGCGGAGTTTTTACATCCCCTATATAAAGATAATTAAGAGGTTAAGATAGAGGCATTTTCGAAATTAAAACGTAAAACCCACCGCTAATCATTTTATGGAAAAAAGATCACAGAAAATTATAAAAGTTGTAAATTTTCAATAAAGGTTTGCTGCAAAATTGAGGATATATTTTATCGTCTTCAATAGAAAGATCAAAGGGGCCGCGGATGATCAAACAGGTAATATTGTTGGGACGATGATTCTTTAGTTTATATACATTAGATGTGTTTACATACTGAAAGTTATTTCACTGTTTTCCTTTCATCTTTATCGACCGGGTTTTTTTGTTGATTTTTTTCGTATTTCTTCGTATTTCTATTCTGTATGTGATTGTTCACTTTCAGTGTGACGTCTGTATTTTTGCGTATCGTTCAATCATGATGTTGCATGAAATGACTTCAGTCTGTAGGTAATGAACTTTGCAGATCAACTAGTACGTATCATTATAAATCCCTAAATAAATGTTGGTGATTCTTTTACTAAAACTTTGCATCATTTAAGTCCCACACTTATATAGTATCATCTCAGATTGTATGTTTTACATTTGTTGAATTGTCATTTCTTTGTTAAAGACTGAAAACGAGCTGACTTGCCGGCGATATATACATGTGTATCACTTCCCGGCGATATATAGCCTACATGTATACATTTCTTTATGTCGGTCTCATCATGTATTGATCAACCAAGTTGTGTAAACAATCTCACTTTCTTCAAAAGACTTAACACAATTTCTCCGGGAGAACATTCTGAAAATCATCAAAAAATATTACAAAATATTGCATCAGGCATATATTAAATCAAAACTTCCCTTGTTTAAACGAAAAACGTACATGTTATATGGAATAAAAGAGAAGAAGATTCATAGATATTTTAGACAAAACAATATATTGATCCACTAAATGTCATTCACATTCAACCTTTACGTCGTATGACAAGCAACCTTCCCATCTTTTACTTGATTCTATTCTTGGAGTTCCTTTGTTGTTAATAATCACGTAATGGACATAAATAAAACATAATTCCACGAAAATAGTGTTCAAGCTTTCAAGATGACGTCGATTCAATTTTTCTATAATTTTATTCCCCGTTGTGTTATCGTATTTCCGCGGTTTAAGTTTTAATACCGCAGTCTTTTTATGATAAAATGAAAATACTCAATAATTTATTTGTATTTACTCGTTTGATTGAATTTAAGTTAAAACGAAAAGATTTTTGTTTATAAAAAAATATACATTGATTTACATTTTGGTCGATTGCGCGTAACGTGTGCTTTTCGCTAGTTTTCTTTATACAGATAGCGGATATTTTATATTGAAACAAATACCTAAATACTGGTATTTAGGTCTTTGATTGAAGTAAATCGATCACATGATCAAATATGTTGTATTGACATTGTATTAAAATAACCTTGTATTCTATTCATGCATCAGTCAATGTCCGAATAAAAGCTATGTAATTCAAGTAATTGGATAGTTTTGAAATTTGAATTCTTCACAATGTTCAGTTTTTGCTGTGTTTGACTTGTTAAATGGGAAATATCTCGCTCACATCACATTCTCGTCACTAAGTGCACTGAATACATAGAATTATAATAAAATACAGGTTAAATTTTACCAGACATGTAACATGGCCAGACACAAATGGCGACCTCTGAAAATACTGATATACTATGACGATAAACTGGTAATAAATAATATATAATTTTAAATAATTATATACGCCACATTTAATGTTATGATTACAACATTTTAAATTTTAATACGCGTGTTTTTTTTTTAATTTATATAATAAATAAATACATTTAATACCTAAATAAACATAATTACGGAATCGACTAATACAGTTAATGGTTCATTATCAAATACATGTAGAATATGATTTAAAAAAATTATAACAATCATTATATATGTTAATATGCACAGCCGATCAATAAAATGACCATACATACGAAAATCAATATCTACGAACGCGATTAAAAATACTAATAAATATTTTTTTAATTATATCACTTTTTCTAGAGGGAACACCGGGTTTTAAAAGTACGTCAGTAATTCGTTTAAAACACTTGTGCTTACAAAATAAATTGTTTACATAAATAGCGTAGGGCGTCACCTCTAAAACAATTCAAGCAAAATACTCGGTAAGTGAAATTACAAAAATATTTGAGACTAATTGTCTAATCACTAATCACGATAATTCATCAGCAAAATATGCAAAAAAATGTGTTGTAAACTGCGTACAGGAAACCTTTGTTGATCAAAGTGCTTTTATGTTTTGTTTTCAGACAATAAATTTGAAGGCCTGTGAATTTAAATGCATGCGTTTTGTTTCTGAAAGTCTAACACAAATGTCTGAAAATGCGAAGATAAGTAAATTTTGCACGAAATATTATTAATTTTGTCACATTTAGTAAAGTCAAACTTTGAATGTAATTGTGAGAGTAAACCACATGAAAATCACGCTGATTCAACGCAAACGAATTGAATTAAAAAATGAATTCGGTCTTTGTTCTGTGAGTTTAGGAATTTAGGACTGAGATGCGTAAACATGGTAATATAACAGTGAGACAATGTTTCATACAAGACAACTACATGTCACTACAATCCTTCCATTCAGTACGTGTTGTAGGCCTACTTTGATTAGTTTCAAACTTTTATATGTATTTTTTTCAAACATTGTTGTAATAATAAAAGGCCAACTTATGTAATCTGATTTCATGTCCACGCGAAGAATATTGGATTGAGATCGTTTTATCTGTCGCATTATAATGTAATGTGTTCAAATTATTAGTTTTGTTAAGGTAATTTGTTCAGGATTATGTATATAATTCACATACCGGTTCGGGCGTGTTGCTGTGGAAGAATTTGTATCTGCGGCATTAGTTTATAACTTTTTCCTGCAAGAAACCGACCGAAATATGAATTTTAAAGACAGTGACAAGTATCTATGAATTGTTTGTGATCTAGAATATGGTGAAAGAAAAGAAAACATTCTCGTGATCCGATTTTGATTTATTGCTGTCGATATATGTTTTGTTCACTAAAATACAGTGAATAAACGCAGAATGGTATAAACAATCAAGTCACTTTTATATCTCCGGACTGACCGAGTCATGATTTACGTGTACCAGACCGCGCATTCTTTTCGTTTATGTTTATAATAAAATATGAATTATATTTCAGTACAAACAAATTATGCACATTAACCTTCTTGTCGGCCAATAGAACGTTTCCTTACATCTACTTAGATCAAATTGAACAACCATTCAGACATAAAACACATAAATAAAACACCGAATTCCTCCGATATCTTCCAATATCCGACTTACTCCAACCTGATTATATTCGTTTATTTACTTCTAATAGGTTTAAACGTGATAAAACGGTTATAAAATAAAAATTAATCTTTACCTGATCTCCTTTCCTCTGAATCAAATAATCCAGGATTTATATCATCCATCTTGCAGTTTGATTCAGACGGCGGCATTAAAATTATCCCTTGTCAACTCTTACATGTATTTTTCTTTCTTCACCGGAAGTGCAGTATCTGGGCGCCATTTTGTAAGGCGTTCCTTGCCTTCCTTTGAAGTGCATGAAATAAAACAGAAATACGAGTGTTTTTCAATTTATAAGTTGCACAGTTCTGTTGCAAGTAATCATTCTGAGTGAGAGAAGCTTGTTTGATGAAGAGTTCAAAAGAATTTAACATCAAAGTCGCTATGATACGAATTGTGAAAAAAAGTTCGCGATTACGCTGTAAATACCACAGTTGTCCTTAACGAATGTATTTTAGAAATGGCATTGACAGTATTGTAATCGTATTCGATTAGAACTTGATAAAATCCTCTGTTTGTTCTGTTACATCCATGTATTTATTTTCTGTTCGAATGGTAACAAATTGCATGAAATCGCCCTGAGATTTGTTCTGTTTTTATTCAATGATATACATGTACACCACAATCATGTACTTTGCAACATCATTATGGTTGTATGTTCCTATAGATAGTTCCCACGTTTACAATATTTACCTCCCTTGTTCTGAATTGTCGGCCATATTGATAGGCAAATTTCCTTAGATTTTATAGAGAATATAATGTAAACGTTGATAAACTAGTCAGATATAAAACATAACTTATTAATTATGCTCGTATGGGCATTTGGCTCAGTAAGTTGAAGAAAAATTCTCTTGGTATTTTCTCAATTATCACATAATCAGAAATTCCTCATTTAAGGGCTTATCAGTTTTGCCTATCAAAATGGCTGACGATTAAGAGCAAGGGACGTAAGTATATTGTAGATGTGGGAACTATCTATAGTACCTTCAAACGAAGGTCAAGGACAATATCAGAACCACTGAGTTCATATTAAAAAATATCTGTTTCATACTTTTAATACTTTGAAATACACTGAAAGTTCTAGAGGGGGGGCCTAGATAATGTTGCTAGTACTTTTGGCCCTATCTTTTTGTATGTACAGTAAAACCTCAATAATACGACCAACCTTGGGGCCCTTGAAAACTGGTATTCTTTTGAGGTGGTCCTAATATTGAGGTTGAATAAAGAGCATAACGGTGAAAATGGACTTGAAACATGTGATCTTAATTTTGAGGTTGTCTATTATAATTGAAGTGGTCTTATTATTGAGGTGGTTTTTATTTACTGTATGTATAACTTGGTGGTGTTATAGCAGAGAATGGTGCATGTTTACTCATCGTTTATTTGTAAGGACTCGAGTTTGGTGTGCAGAAAATATTCACTCGTTAAATGCAAAGTTATTGCTGACATGAGTGTCGATTTGATACAGCTTAGGATCTCTGAGTACGAACTCTAGTAAAAGTGCAATTGTACTATTGTGACACTAAGATCATTCATGCAATCACTCGATATAGTGTACACTGTATTAGTAATTAATTGTTTCGTTCCGACGAAACAAAGACTAATTTAACTTTGTGAACACTCGAGGGACCTTCAGTGAAATGCAAGAACAAATAAAACAAATACAAACGAATGTCTTAAAAATTAGACATAATTACACAGAACATTTCATATTCTTCTTAAAACGGTACCATGGTTTTCGACATGAAACGTCCGTAAAATAATTTGCACTTGTCCATGTGGTGATTGGTCGTAACGTAAAACACATTTGTTGTCTTTTTTGTTCTGTTACTAACCGCAACTAACGTGCATGGTTTGTTGATTGTTTTTTGATTTTCTGAACAATATACAAAGGGTATGCATAGTACACAGCTTCTATAATATGCATCACAGCGTTCTACTCTATATATACCAATAAATACTGGAATCAAGTAATAACAACGAACAAGCCACTAACCCTTTGTATCGTCACGCAGAATGTTTTATCATCAAATACCAATGAGGAAATAATAAGTCCATGGAAAGTTGTAAGGTATTTACAACATATAAAAAATCTGTTAGTTCAAACGCATTTCATAACCATACGATTAGAAATATATGATAGAAAAAGGCAGGCGGCGAGACTTCGGCAAGAAACGATATACCGTGTCGAAAATGCCTTTGATATTTTGTTGTGTTGAATATAGGGACGTATTTTATTAGTTTTGTTTGTTTTTGTTTTGAGTTAAGTCTTGTAATAGAACCGTTCCAGGCGCCATTAAAACTGACGTGCGTATAGGCAGTCCTGATTAAAGTAAAATATAAGTATTTAATTATATCTTTCGAAAAATATTCGAAGCGTAGTTGAAGCCTTCAAATGCTAACATTTTGTTCGACAGATTCGAAATGCATCTAAGCCTTGGTTTCTTAATCCAGCATCTATAGCGTTATACATGCACGTGTTAATTTGTTTAATTCATTTAAATAGGAATTCATTTCATAATTTCAAACTACTCTTTCGTGTGTTTTAAGAAATTCCAATGAATGAACACACTCAAAATATATAATTTGAGGTGTTAGTATAATTCTGAAAATAGGCTTATTAGGACTAAAATGAAAATAATTAACTTGAAAATACGTCTTTTATTTTGGTTACAATATTGAGTCTCAATTTGAGTGCAGTGTATTGGTAGTCATGTTTGTAGGAAATTTCACTAGTAATTGACGTATTTTGGTAGGGACTAACTTCTTATACCTATATTAGTAAGTTTCTGTTTTATCTTTTTCTAATCACTGAAAATTATGTTCATATTTTTAGTCAACGGACAATATATAATGCTATTCTCTTATTCCATTGGTTTCCTTCAATAATGTTATAATGGTCATACAAACTTGTATCTAAAACTGCATTAACGGATCCGTTTCTGTAAGGGATTCTCGGAGTGTGAAGTTGGCTCCTCAGAATAGCCTATATTCTTCATGCGGGTACGATTCCCTTTTATATAATATTCACGTTCTTTCACCGCCCCTTTCAGCCAATTATTGCTGACTTTCTTGACTTGTTCCGTGACGTATTCCGTGACGTATTCCGTGACGTATTCCGTGACGTAGGCCCTATTCCGTGACGTATTCCGTGACGTAATACATCCATTAAACTGTTCCCCTTTGTTGTCCCCCTAAATTATACATAGTTGTTTTTGATAACCGACCAGGCCATTCCATGCACGCCTTCGTCCCTTTTGTTTTGTATACTATTATTTCCTAGGGGTCTGTCTGTGTGGGGAGGCATTGTCTTATGTATGTGGCGTTCCCTGTAACAACTTAATCCCAATTTCAATATATACAATTTACACACATACATAGAATACAGAATTATATTCACATTCTTTTCATGTTTATACAGGGTGTTAAAAACGTTTGTTCACATAGTTTGAATTTCGATAAGAGGAAAATAATGTTGTGTACACTGGCTTCATTTCGCATAATGAAGCTACTGCTTTTTCAGGAAAATCTCTTTTATATTGAACTCTCATGCAGAAGTTAACTATTGGTAGATATAGCGACACAGATGGAACGAACAATTTAAAATATACTATAATTCCAACTTTGTGAACGAAATGTTTAACACCCTGTGTATATATATTCTGGTTGTCAGTGAATATTTGACCGTGATTTTTGTAAAACCAACATTACCCAGGTTCGTTCGCAATGCCTTAACGGCGAAAACAGCTGCAACACCACTCCATTGCAATTACTCCGGTTTAAGAATCACACAAACTTCCGGTCACAGGAGAACCCTACAGTATATGACGTCTTTAGAACCTGAAAATAGATAACAACTTACTGATTTTCTCTCATTTTTACAAAATATGGAAACTGTCTGCATACAGATCTATCATGTTACTGTCTGCATACAGATCTATCATGTTACTGTCTGCATACAGATCTATCATGTTACTGTCTGCATACAGATCTATCATGTTACTGTCTGCATACAGATCTATCATGTTACTGTCTGCATACAGATCTATCATGTTACTGTCTGCATACAGATCTATCATGTTACTGTCTGCATACAGATCTATCATGTTACTGCCTGCATACAGATCTATCATGTTACTGTCTGCATACAGATCTATCATGTTACCGGTGATGTTCATTCATATGTGATTACCGATATACGAAAATAAGTAAACATTATTATATATCTGTTTTAACAAATGTTCTGTTTGTATAATTCTCTGGATCAATGGCCAACTTCGCACTGATCACGTGGTATATAATTGGATTTTTCCGATCTGAAAATATAATAAAGAAACAGCTCCCAGCTCAAATCCTCCGTTCACACTATTTTCAATAACGTTCAATTTATGGAAGCCAAATTAACGCTATGTAATGGAAAATACAAATGATAACGAAGGCACAAAAATACTTCAAAGAACGTAATTACTCTTTGACGACCTTTATTGACATCTACTGTGTTGCCGACAGAGGGCGCAGCTTGCGTTCTTTGATATTTCAAACTCAACATAGAATTCCCGCCGGGAGTGACGAATCACTTTTTCTTCATTTTTTTCCCTCTTTAAAAAATGGACTGAGTATTTTGCGTTCTGTCAGAAACACTGTATTCTTGTTTGCCGACATCACCGTCTGAACTCGGCGCCAAACTACAACAATTTCTGTAAAATAAACAAAATACAAAATGCTACAATAAATTTGCTCAGGTTTAAATACATGTACATGTGTGTTCACATATTGGAATCTGCAGTCAAATCGGTGATGAAATATCCGAATATATGAGAAATATACTCCGTTACTGCCGCATTGTTGCTGTTGTCATTTAAAGTCTTACCGTTGGCATAGTTGTTGTTGATGATGTTGTTGTAGATGTTGTTGTTGTTTTTGTTGAAGATATTGTTGATGTTGTTGTTGTTGATGATTTAATGGTAAGTGTTTCTCTTTGTTATTGCTGCTGCTGTCGTTAAAAATTACATGTAGTTATTTATGGTGTAAGATGTTGATGTAAAAGTTGTGATAATGTATAAAATGTGTATGTATTTCTATGTAAGCGTGTTCTTTGATTTATTTATTATTTAAAGGTATTTAGAAGTGAGTAGAATGTTTATTTATCCAAAGATTGTGTACTTTATTAATATACCGTCCGAGGGATTTTACTGGTAAATTGTGTATGATAAAGCTGCTCTGGTTACCTTGGTGAGAGTATTCTATTTGTACAAACGCTTCAAAAATAATAATAACATAATTAGAAATGGATGAATAAAATACTTGGAAAGTCTTACTGAAAATTGTTCAAGAAAAAATGCCATAAATTAAGATAATTATATAAAATAAAGAAATGTAGAGGCAAGATGATATGCATCATCACTAAGACAAAAACTTGGAGTAAAATTCAAAGTTTGCATAATTATTTATTTGTTTATAATAAGTTAATAACTGAATAAATGAAAATAACACCATTTTGATTGTCTTAAATGCTGCAAATATTAATAAAGACACATCTTGACAGGAGTATTCTGACGTAACAAGATGCGCCCACTCTATCCTTCGTAATTCGCGTGAAAAATCCATTATAATTTATTTAATCATTCAGGAACTATTAACATTCATTTTCCATCTGTTGCGTAATTATAATTTCGTTTACGTTGAATGTTGTAATGTCATTTAATCAAGTGAAAGTATTCAGATTGTTGAGAGAAATGTTCCGGCAAATGTTTTAACGCCATTTGCCCTTTTGTTGTTTGATGAAGCAGTATCAATAGTGTATATATACACCTGTCCACAAGATGTCTTCATATTTCTACTGTCGTGGAAGAAAATACACGAAGTTCAAGTGCAGTGAAGACAAACCTGTTCAACAACAATGATGTCGTCAGGTTTATTTGTGTATTCCATGATTTTATATTTGTCATGGCAAGTCACGTCATTGAGGCGGCCCTAGAAAATAGCCCTATTTGCTTCTTAGCAATATTTTTTAAACTACAATCATATGATAGCGAGGTGAAATGTACACTGTTTTATTGCTATACAGTCCTTCAACTAATACTGCTACAATTTTGTAAAAATGATGAAGGTATTTGAACCTTTGTACTGTCAAATTGTACATGCTGGACTGGTAAATCAGGCTAATTGCACAAGCGTTAATTCTGCTATCCAGATTTTTTTTAAAAAACCCATAAAAATAAGTTTTTATTCCAAAATAACACCAACAGAATAAAGGAGTGTATGGACAATCTAGCTTGTCATGGCTAGTCACGTGATTAAGGCATGGCTTGTCACGTGATTAAGTGATGGCTAGTCACGTGATTAAGTCATGGCTAGTCACGTGCTTAAGTCATGGCTAGTCACGTGATTAAAACATGCGTCCACTTATAAGTTCGTTTTGCTCACATTGTGTGTCCATTCTGTTGCATGTAGAGACCCATATATATATGGCTAAACCAATACGAAATATCAATTAATTACAACCAATTAAAACAACGAATATTAGATATGTATTATCAAGGTTAGTACTCGTCTATTAATAACTCAGGACGCTTAAATGCATACTATCTCTTTAAACATTCATTTTCGATGGAACTATATTTTAACTTCATTAAAAACAAAAAAAGTCAGAATAGCTTTAACCAAATTTCGAACTTCTTCTCATGACTTGGCAATTGAACGCGGAAGATATCAAAATCAACCTAAAAATCAAATAATTTATAATAATTGCAATTTAAATATGATAGAAAATGAATATCACGTTTTATTTATTTGTCCAAAATACAGAAATCTTAGAATTCAATAATAAAAAGTTTATTTTTTCTTTGACGCAGATGTGTAATTATTCCAGTGTATACTGTATAATGTTTATTTAATTGTAGATATACAAATATGCAATAATTAAACTTTTATTAGAAAAATCAAAAATAGTATTTCGGCTGTGCTCATATCCTAATGTTCTTTTTGCAGATGCCAAATATAATGTATTGTTATATTGTCTTGTTGTAACTGTTTACTTTATGTACAGTGCACCTTGGAATTTGAACTTTACACTTATATGTATTCACCATTCATGTTAGTAAATAGGGATATTTTTGTGATGTTTCATACTTTTCTTCACTTTTCACCGCCTATATGTATACATGTACTCGTATATACATTGTTGTTTTTTGAGTGTGTTTTATTTCTTGTTTATCTTTTTTTTGCAATGAACATTTTTGTTTATCCAAATAAACCTTTGACTTGAATTGACTTGAATGGTGAGTTGTGCATGTTGAAATTCGGACAAGCAGGCCTTCGGACAGATAGGAACCAGTATGGATCAGGAATACGGAGCGGTCACCGCTGGTAGGTATCGGTCAGAACGCAGTAAAGTCAACTGTATTCAAAGAAAGATTGGTCGAAGTCATCTGGTCAATAATGCACGACGGAATCCAACCGACCACGTGTCCACATCAACCAACTATGGCACAATATTGTCCAAGAGTTCATAGTTTTGTTGATATCATCCTTAACTGTACTCACCACGGTCTGATACACAAAGGGTTGGGAACACAAAAAGGAGCAGCATCCCCCACCCAGTTCCAGATGAGTAACTGAACGATATGTTGTAATGCGCATGTGGTTGCCACAAAGTCGCTGAGTTTTATTCGGTTAGAGTAATATTCGCACCTGTTTTCACAAAACGTATAGCAGTTTTCGTACGATAATGTGCTTGAAACGTCGTAATTACGGTCCTATTTCTCACATATACATCATAAATCAGAAGTATAACATGTTTGAACTGTGAACATTCTGTCATACAACAAATGTGCGGGGTGATGCTATACATGGAACACGGTAGCAATCATACAAAGATATACATGTGCATGTTAGTCCATTTCTTATTGGTAGACACGCTGTAAAAGATTCGATGAACAGCCTCGTACAGTGCACATGTTTACAATCAAAATAGGTTGAATTGTAATAGAACTGCTACATTTTTATCAGTGCTGTATTGAAGCATGTGGATATTAGGGCACTTGGCTATTGAAGTAAATTTAAACAGTTATGTAATTATTATGTCATCAAAAGCTCGTGTGTTCTAGAACGAAAGTATATGCACATTGATTCAACATCAAAAACAAATAATGTTTTATTTTAAAAATATTAAACAGTTGCATGAAAAGATTATTGAGAGTTTAATTAACGAATATGACCTGAACATCTTAACACATATAGGGCATAAGAATATTAATGATTTCAAAGTTCTTAAAAGAACCCCTATTCTGTCTCATTACTATTAAAAACAAAGATGCGGTTTCTAACCTCAGTCGCTTATATCTCCGGCATTCTGTTTCGGAAAATTTGATAATTTTGATATAATATCCCTTGCATTCTCTGGTACTCTGAGAATGTTATCATTTAATGGGTCTGAAAGTACTTAATGAAATTTACAAAATGGGACCATCGATGTCTGAGTTTTTTATCACATTGTTTTTTATATTAAATACAAACATCTATTGTCTTGAGATTTCTAATGAAAATTTGTTATTTTTTGCATTTTTTGTTGTTAATTCTTCTGTTGATTTTGAGAATTGTGCTTCAAAGAGATCCCTAAATCATGCTACGTCAAACAGAGTCCCTACACCACGTCTGCTCCCTATACCTTAATTACGAATTAAGGAAACGCACGTGACAAAAGGCAGTATATAAACCGCCCAATTTTGAAATGAAACTTCCATTGATTACCGCAATCCTGGATGCCACACAAATAGACAAATTAACGTTACTAATAACCAATGTACAAAGAGAAATCGTGTGATTTGTTCTCCCGACGGCGTCGTCGTTTCTGTAAACGGCTAACCTCACAAGAAAATGTATGCATGACAAATGGTAATTAACGTCAGTGAAGGGACGACTAATGCATGTCTTGGGCACATCGGCAAGGTCGTGTCCTCGAGCAGTGATGTTTTTTTCGATTTAATTCGTTGTTCGTATTTATGCACGTAGTTCATCACCCCGCGATTTTTGCGTACAGAAGCGCTTGTGGAAATCAATCAATAATCGATTATTTCACACTTTCGTAATCCAGTCATGAAGTAGAAATACAAAATTCGAACAACATATTTTAACACTCGCCGCATAATCCCCTCATTGGTCTTTATCTAAGTGCTTTATCAAATCCAACAATTCAGTTTTAGTAAAAATAATCCACATTTAATCAGATGGAATCTCGGGTATAAATCAAATAAACTGACCTTTCTAAAAATATACTTGTATTTGCACTTTCTGTATATTTGTGGGGTTGAATTTGATTACCCACCCCACCGGGAAATCCTATATGGGCGAGCATTTCTGTATATTTAGGAAGGATCCAAACTTATATGTTGTGTGGTATGCTTTAATGCGTAGCCACTGGACAATGTCACGGTCCCTGATTTTAATATGTCACCAAAATATAAACAGTGCTTATTTATAAGTTTGTTTTCATACATATATGTAGTGGATCCGTGGTCCAGTTGTAACGCGCTGGATAAGTAATCCAGGGGTCCTAGGTTCGATCCACCGCTCCATCACTAGCAGAACTAACAATCTTCCGGATGAGACACAAACCGAGGTCCCGTGTACGATGCTTTACATCGGGTACGTAAAAGAATCAGGGGTGCTTCTGGAACTGGTGCATCTTCTGTATCATCCTCCAAAAATCTAAAAATTACTAACATTCTTCCGGAGGCGTGGGAAACCGGTGGCGACGATAAATAAACGCAAATACACATTTTCATACATTTATTTCAAATTATCGCTAGACGTACATAGACTTCAAATATATCAAAACATCACGTTAATGAATAAAATCGAACATGCGAATGTCAGTCCATACTTTGTTCATGTGTCTGTGGTCGACCTATATCTCATCTACTTATTTATACAAATACACTGCCATCCAAAAGTTTCTTCACACTTGAATATTTTGAATTGTGTTACTTTTTCTTACAGAATTTTAAAAAAAACCTGTATGAACATGAAGCAAACTTATTCATCCCACTTCTGTGATGGATATTTAAAAAAAATGTTTTTGCACATCTCGGCAGCAGCATCAAACGGCCTGAATCCGAAACCAATGTATGTGTGTAACTGATTGATCTGCCACAGAAAATAAGATAATTTGTATCAGAACAGTTTTATAAATACCTCTAAAGAAAACTGTTGCTGTGTTAAGAAGCATTTTCGATTTATTGCATGTGAAACTGCAATGGGAAATTGTCAAAATGTGAAGGAACTTTTGGAGGGCAGAGTATTTCTCAACACTCTAATCAAATAATGAAATTAGTAAAATGAATGATAACGAATAAAATGGTAATATTTCATAACTTATCATCAAGTTCATACAACGAAGTTCAAGCGATGTTCTTATCATTGAATCAGAAAACACAGCCTGTGTCTGATGGTTAAACATTAATCATGTGCCCTGATAGGGATGTACGGATAAATTGTAAATTATATCAAACATCCGCTGATAATCACAATTTCATTAAATTAGATTTAAATTAAAATTCATGACAATATTCGAAATCAACTACAAACAACTGTTAAAAAGCGCGGCAAGATAAAAGCTACTAATTGTGTAATCAGTTGACAGCGTCAGTCATTATTTCATATATCGAGGGTTCAATCCTAACTCCTTTATAAATACATAGGAGTTAGGATAGTCTTGCGCCGAACCCTCGATATATCGTCTTTTCATCCACGTGATAACCACGTGATGACACTTTTCATTCACTAACAGGGTGTAAAAAAATCTTTGAATCATTAAATTTTAAAATTTGACAAATTACAACATGATTGGCACAGCAGTGAGGATAACACGTGTAATCTAGTTTATATCTTAATCACGCTATCGAGTTCACTTTGTGGTGTTTTAAATCAAGCAAATATTAAATGTAGGTAATTATAGCCCTAAGATCCAACAAATCTTTCTTTGATCTTGCATTATTCACGAATCTCATCTGGAGTTTTATGATCTGAATTATGACATAAAAACGTACATTACACCCGGGAAATGAGGAACCAGTTTATATAATGACATTTGTTTTTCGCAAAAAAATGGCAGATTTGCCTCAAAGCTTTTCTTTCAAATCGAAACGGATGGGGAAAAAGGACGGGGTTGTGATAACCCTTACAGGCTAGAATCATATTGAGATTACGTCATATAGACCACCCAGTATGTGTTACAACTTGTGATATATACGTTTCGGAAACATTTTGATGTGGAACTCTGATGGTACATACAGTCTATAAGGCACACATAACTTGTGTTTAGTTTCTTTTTATAGTTTCAAATAGTGTATGAGGACTCCGATGATTCCCTGGAATGCAATTTGGCTCCGATCTCCCAAAGCGTCTCAAATAGAAATGTCAGCTCAATATTGAGTCTTTGCTCAAATCAGAGCCTGCGTTTGAGACAAATCTCATTTGGCATCTCTTGAAAGTTTTCTGGGAAAATACCTCATTGTTTTCTTGTTGTTATACCGATTTTGAGTCCAATCTCAAGGACTTGAGACAATATTTGAGATGAGATTTAACTCAGATGGAAATGCTTCAGGCGGTTAGGGCCTGATGTCTACCCATTCAAGTGCTTTACTAATTGGTAACATCAGACTTTTTTGTTCAAAATTACCAAATACAATGCAATACGTAGAAATGAAATATAAATTTGATTTACTCTCACCTTACCTCATATCTTTTGAAATTCAAAAATTCACTCAAGATGGTAAATTCAGATTTCTATCAAAATTGATAAACAGAAGAAACGTAGCGCGACAGAACAGTGTTTCTATACATGTACCAGTATCCGTTCTTAGATTTATGTGTTTAGTATATTTCATATAAATATATATGCATGACTGTTCTTTATAATTGTTATCGTATTACTAAATCTACTCAGAATTCTAGTGATCAGGAATTGAACGATTTCAAACCCGACGAAAATAAAATATTTTGTAATTTGTACATCCAATCTGTGACAATCCATGTACTTCCATGTAGTAACCAACTCGTATGTCGATATATTATGATGAACATTTCGTTTGAACAGTTGAATTAAAAATTACAAGCTCGTCATACTCTTGTAGTGCTTCATAAATTCTTTTGTGTGTATAACTGTAAAGCTTGTTCGTGCTTAAAACCGGAAAATGATGAGTGGTGTTCGCACAACACGTGGCGACTCACGTGCGCTTTTGTGAGCTCAGTTGGAAAATGAATTCTGTATTAATGCATAATATAACAAACCACACTTGACAGAGCTATATAATTATTTCAAATAAACCACGGGGTTTCGGCATCTATTGACACTGTACAAATTAATTTAGGAGATATCATTTTATATTGTATCACATTTTATCCGTGTGAACGCCATTAAAGATGAAGAAAAACTGTTACACTTACACTGAAGGGAAACTTACTGTTCCTAGTAATGTGTTACTTAACCAGTTTCATTTGAAAATGCAAGTTCAATGCACACATGCATTCGAAACTGAGGCTTGCTCAGTCAGCTAGATGTCCTTGTGGAGAGGGAGACCAGACATCTGAACACTTACTCCTGTCCTACCAGCTGTACAAAGAAACGAGAGAAGAGGTCTGGCCCCAGCCAACAAGCCTTCACCAGAAGCTGCACGGATCTGTGGAGGACCTGAACAAGACTCTAGCGTTTGTTGGTGATGTTGGAGTGACCGTATGGTTCACATAAACAACATGGTTGCTTTGGTTAATATTTTCAAACTGTCCCCAAACGCACCCGTTCACCTACGATAATACTCAGCATGTTGAAACAAGTGGTTAGGATGAACTGCACACTATAATATATGCAGCATCTCGTTTGTCCGTAAAATTGCATCAGGAAAATCACTTCAAATGAAACGGTGTAGTAGTGATAATGTCGTAAAATTGGTCCGAGCAACAACACTCTCTCACACAGCCACAAAGGTGAAGAGTGTGAATCAATAAAATGTAAACAACTCGATGAAAATGTCGGGCATAAATTTTATTGTCCAAATCTTATTAACACCAGAAATTACCAGAAATTACAGACAACATGTTGGCTGACTTGTTGTCGGTGTTTGTTACTATGGCAATGAAGTTTAAGCATGTTGGACGTGGCTAAAATGCTCGTAAATACTGACACCTGAATCCGGAACAAGTCATTGAACGCTTAGAGGAAATGCTTTAAAATACACGTATATGTTTGAACAGGCGAATAGGTTCAGTTCCCGTCAGTGTGAGTGGTGTTGGGGTTGGCAATATGGTAAGGATTCAATGTCGTATTTCATATGACAATGGTCAACAGTCAAACTTCTGTTCTGAATTGTCGTTCATATTGATAGGCAAATTTCCTTAAAGTTCATTGGGAATATAATGTAAATGATGATAAACTAATCAGACATAAAAATAATAACTTATTCATTATCCTCAAGTGGGCAGTTGGCTCAGCAAGTGGAAGAAAAAGTAGTTGTCACATGCAAATTCTCTTGGTATTTTCTCAATTATCACATATTTGGAAATTACTCCTATAAGTGCTTATCAGTTTTGCCTATCAAAATGGCTGATGATTAATAACAAGGGAGGTTAATATTGTAGATGTGGGAACTACCTATATTTACTGATCTCTTCTTTGTTGAAATTCCCAATGGTGACCGTGTTCTAGCACTTAGTATATGAGTGGATATTTCTTCTTCTTGTATAAAGTCAGAGCATGGTTATCACAAGATCTTGAATTAAAAACTTCAAAAGGACTAGCAGGCATGTGATCGTGGTCAATATTACTGTTACATGTCAAATATTGCATGATATGGTACCATCAAAATTGATACGGAGTAAAGTTGAAACTTGGCAGAATGACGTGTAGCTGTAGGGGAGGTGTTCCTGACATTCCGCGGACTAAACCCAGCAGCACGAACAAAGGGAGTTAACTGAGTGTACCCGAACGGCCACTGTCCGCTTTCTGAAGTAGGCCTACTAACGAGTCTCGGGGTCATTCAGTCTTTACACATGAATCAGAAAAAGGGGCATAACAACGAGTTACTATAAACCTATCGGCGTCCAGTCCTACAAGTATGTAAACAGAGCGTGGGTCTATCTTAGATCAATACGACTTTTATGGGGTAACCGCGGTACAATTCAATAATTAAACACCCGTGAGACCTCCACTCAAACAACAGTTAGGCAGATTGTGTTTTTTTAAAGTTCTAATGACATTTTTCTCATCACATTGTTTCATGAATAACGATCAATAATAATTAAATTATCAGTTTATATGGATCCAATGGTCATAACATTTAATGAACAGTGTACGCTATGTAAATGTTCCTATAGCTCAACATCATGCTCACGTCTACCATAATCAACAGCAGTATCAGCAGTATCAGTAACTTAATGATCTTTATCATCAGTAAAACTACAACCACTGTTGTCAGTATGACAGCATATATAACGACCAAGGTATGAAGATAATCATTTTCATCAACAGATGCATTAATTAACCATCAACGACAACATCGTCCTCGTCATCAATATGATCAACAGTAGGAATCTGATACGTGCCACTTTCATCATCTTCTCTATGGTCACTGTGTATTGTTCTATCCATCGCTGTTTGTTTAGTTATACTTTATTTAGAAATTAAGGCATTATGCCCTTGATGCATTATTACAAGTTATATAAATACACGCATTTTGTTAAATCAAGAAATAATACATGTTTTAATTACTGGTACATCATTCTTATAGAAAACACATATGAACATATGCAACACATTTAATTTAGTTACAATTAATGATTACAACTAGGGTTGCTTCAGTAGATATGCGTATAACATTCTCAGGACGTGCGCAGATTGAAGTGAAGAAACCTGTATGTTGATGTCAAAGTTGAATGAATATGTGCATTTAAATCACAATTTAACATATTTAAAATATCATTCATGAAAGAAATGCCAATAGATGGAGAAGTTTGACTTTGTCGTGTCAGATAAGACGACAGTAACAACAATGGTAGCCGCCTTTCCACGGACCATATAGACTAAAAAGGGTTACAGGTGCGTGAAGCATTAACACACAACTTTCGATGTAAACAAACTGAATATTTCATGTCCATCTAAAAATCAAAGTACTCAATTGACTCTCGAAAGGTGATTTTGGCAGATAAATTGACAATTATTAAAACAAGATAATTTCAATATAAAATGATGCAATAATGACAAAACAACAAAAGATCAGCATTCTGTAATAAATACGTTTAAAGTCTGCTAGATACATTATAATTAATGATTAACTGAGTGCTTCAATCTCAACAAAATTACTTATCTACGGACAATTCCTAAACAAGATTACTTGCCAATACCAAAGCCTTACTTCACGGTTTTAGAATTTTTTTGTTGAATTAGAGTAGTCCACTATGTGAGGCTAGTTGTCCTATACAATGTGTTGACAGTTTAAATTGTCATCAATTTCAAGGCATCGAGAAATGCATGGTCTTCGTTTGGTACATAGAATGTCCAATGTTAATTAGCTTTAAAACAGGCTTGTCCTGAACTAACTTCAAATTTCAATTCTGTAAAAAACTAAAATTAAACATTTGCTGATCTAACATTATGAAATCATACATGTATAATGTTTGTGCTTTTTAAGTGGATATTCATAACACTGAAACTAATTGGACAGCGTGAGTATGAATGTGCATGAAGGGGTCATTCAGTGACTGCGGCGTGGTGACGTAAGAAGGTGATTATTAGGAAGGTGAATGTGATATAATCACCTTCCAAAATGGACAAACAATGAGTTTATTCACTATTTAACGATCCGTACAGTTTTATATTTTTAGAATGTACTTAGGTACAGAATATCTTCAAAAATTAAATTCAAAAATAATTATGCTTGTTTTGTTGAGATGCCAGTCTAATATCTTTGAGCAATGATATTGTCACGCAAATCTAATATCTTTGAGCAATGATATTGTCACGCAAATCTAATATCTTCGAGCAATGATATTGTCACGCAAATCAGGACGAGTTTTGGATGTTTATAGTTAAGTTTGCGTTGTGTAATTCCTGTTTCGCCATTGAACTGAATTGAAAAAACAAGATTAAAATATCAAAGTGAACAAGAAGTCTAATATGAGGATAACGCATTTATTCTTCATTAGACTTCAATCGTATTGTTGTTTCCTGACCACGGAACCGTCCAAGCGACCTCTATTTATGCTAGATTACGATGTAAATAGCAATTCCAAATCATAGAACCCCCTTTCTTATCCACACTGAGCCGCGCATGTTCGACCCCACACCGTCTGGATACGCGCGTGATTTATAACCATTGATATTTCATTAAAACCATAACCAACACGGAGGGATTTTGTTTGCTAGCTCTATAACAAACTTATGAAAGTATTATTACTTAAAATGGCGTCCTGTGTATAAATAAATTCATGACTAATATCAAACACATTAGTCGACCATTTTCAAGTGCAGTTGACTAACATCAAAGAGGATTGGGGATAATCATGACCTACTTATTGAAATATACAAACTGCTAGATTGTGAATTAACTGCAAATGTAATTATCGTCTGCTGTTAACTGAAGTCTAGCCTTACTCGTTAGATTAATGTATTTTTCATTTACAAGGTCTAATATTCAATACTTTGATTTTTATTTTATTTCTTCATAATCCGTACGCGCCTATTTTTCTATTTTTCACGAAGTTCAAAGGGAAGGCGCCCGAAGGATATTTCAATCTCTTTGTTTCCAATAAATAAGTGCAATTTAACTGTACGACGCTACGTTTAACCATATTTACAACATATATCGACTACTACATTGTTTCACAGAATCATACGATGTATTTTAACTGCAAATAGACACATGTGCATGTCACAATACCTGTGAAAAATATAATTGTACGGTTATAACCTTGTAAAAAACAAACTCTTTGATCTACTTTGATCTTCGTCACGTGTCCCCACCTTGTACCTCAACCAATTACGTGTGACTTGTAAAACGCGCAGCGATTGGTCAGTTCATCAAGTGCTCGCTGCCAATTGGGCAATCGAATACTGAATGTCTTTACAGAGTATTTTCATGGCGGATTCAAAACGTGTGTGTTAAGATCAGTGTTTTGTGCAAAAAATAACAACAAAAAGAATTTACTTATGACAATGCCGCATGTGAATTCTGGCGGCAGTGATGACATTTATGGAAATAGTGACGAGGTTAAAGTTTATAGAGATGAGGGGGACGAGGAAAATGAAAAAAGATCGTCCGAAAACCTCTCGGAAGATAAGTTAGGACTGGTTACCGAAACCGAAGAGGTGAGAATATTTTACTCAATTTATGATGTTTACATCGTGTCGATTCCTCCATCCTGAGCTTGCGTAAACATAACACTTGTCTAAATTTTCTTTGAATGTGTGTTTGATTGTGTAAAACTCTCTTTTTATGCTTACAGGCGAAAGGAGTCTTCGCCGGAAATGAGAAAACAGATCGTCCAAATGATGAGGGTAAGTTTTTGTTTGAAATCAACATCAAAGGATTTCGCCGACTTTTCAAAATTGGAACTTAACTGTGAGGTCATGATCCGTGAATATCGTGTAATCTGATGCCAAGATAGGGAATAATACATACCATGTCGATGGCTCTCCTACATTGGGTTAACATTTTGTGTTTACACTTGAGCCACTCAAAATATTTACATTGTGTTAAAGTAAAAGTAGAGTGTTATGTATACTGCACTGTACATATAGCCTTTGTTTAAGTCATGCATGAAGTATTCTTACTTACTATGGAGTATATAATGCAGTATTTCACGATAGTGAAGTTTCAGATCACATAGTGTCACCTTACTCAGTTATGTTACATTGCCGGACACTCGATACTGTTGAACTGTGAATTTCTTAAATTGAATCACTGTGCAGAACTGATACGTCTTTCAAAATCTTGATCCGTGTTATCTTAAGTAGGAGATGAACACACGATAATATTGGTGTTTAAAATTTTCGGCATAATTAGGCAAGGTTTTTTTAAAGATGCATTACGTCCTTTTCACAATGGTTGAATTAATTGATTCTAGTATCAGTGTACAATTCTTTATTTTTATATCTGTTGACCCACCGCATGCTGATATTGTGTCGGACTCCATGATATGCGATACAAAAACACAGGTCCCTGTTTGTATATATATCATTTTATGACCTAGTGAACAGAAATTCAATTTCCAAATTTAGTTCATTTGTAATGTTCCAAAGGATACTTTAATATGATTTTTAAAACCAAGGGAGCTTTTTTACTGAAATCCCTGATGTTTTATGTCTGTATATAGAATGCTTGCTGAGATTTTTACTTCCCCAACAATTCAACCATGCTCCCATAAGCTATACTGATTGTCATTTGATTACATCTCACTAATGGGTTCCATTTAGACCTGGTTTTCAGTCATTGGCAGGTTTTGCTAATGGTTTTAATGCTGATTCAAGTGAAAATATTTCATTGATGAACCAAGATAAAAAGAAGTTGTATCATTAATTACCGCTCCTTTCATTGTAATATTTATGATTCTACTCAAATCTACTGTTTAATTGTCTTTTATACTGTTTTCAGACTTTTATAAATTGTGATGTATGGTTTTCTAATAGATAACGTATTGCATCTTCACCTGTGACATGTACACATTAAAATTCTGTTCCCAAGTTTGATAGGTGTCAGATTGGTTCTGTTGGTTATAGTGAGAAAAGGTACATGTGTAAATTGTTTTATTTTATTACTTTGGCATTTGGATGTAATCTCAGACTCTGTGTTGACTCTGCTTTCCATGCTATGTGATAATTGATTCAAGTTACAGACACCTGATTTACTGATAAGCCCAATGTTTCTGGTGTATTTAATGTTTCATCTGATGACTGACAATTCAATTTCCTGCAAAAACTTTTGGTTTTCTTTCACTGGTTGTTTTTGATGAATAATGTTTATAGTGAACTATGTAGTTTTGTTACACACACATACTACATACATTAACAATAGCTGGTAGAATTCTTGGCTTCTGTCTGTGTTATATTGTCTGACCATATGTGAACTCAACATTTATGTGTATTGTTTCCAGTGAAGACAGCCAATTTGATGACTGTGCGGAGACACTGTGCGGAGACAAGGGCTCCAGCGTTGCATTTCATTTGAATATCCCAATTACAACATTTTATGCATGGCAGACAGCATCCTTTGATGTTTCTGCTGTTAAATGATTATTTCTTGTATTGATGGATGATATATAATGTCATCATTGATGGAGGTTTACACTGGGTTGAGGGAGGGCTGTCTGTTCTTCACATTGTGTGTTACGACATGTGCTTTGTTATGTATTTTTGTTGTGTTGTATGGCAAAAAGTTGCTAAGTTGAACATTCAAATAGATTTTTACTTTTAAAGTTGATGACTTTTTGCTAGGAAATATTTCGCGAAATTTGGTTTTGTCCCAAGAACTTCTGTTTTCGTTTAGTTTCAGTCCATGCTGTCCTGAAGTCTACATACTCCAGCTTTTCACTTTTGTTTTTGTTATTTATTTATGCCAATCTTGATGACGCTCTTGTGCTGTTATAAGTTATAGGTTCATCATTTAGGCCGTGGTAATGTTTGTCCGGTGTTACACTGAGAGGTAACTTCTGTTACTGTCTCACAGGGTCGGCTACAAATTATCCATTGTTAAGAGTTTTTAGATTAAAGTGGTGGAGATTAAAAGAGGACCATAAACTTACAATATAAACACTGTTTTTCTTATCTAATGTGACAAGGTTATGTAACCAAACCACCAAATGATGTTGAGAACTTAAATGTTAGAATATTGCTATATCATGTGATCACATTAATTACATATATTTTCATTGCGATTACTGCCCACCCTTTGCTTGACAGGTACAGTTCTTATCATATTCTCCCAGTCATTGGGATTTGCAAGGATTAGAAAAACAAACAATCTCTAATTCATATTAACCCTAAACTCCTCTTTGTAGTGATCAGCTAGGGCAAAGGTCACAACCACATTTTTGTATTACAAACGTTTTAGATTTGCCTAGTGATAAAGATAGATCATTAAAATTGTGAAATTCAGGTAGAAAAGTAGTTTTCTGCTGATCTTATTTTGTGTCTCTATGTCATTCTTATATGAGATTAGATTAACAGGCCTTTTTCTGTCCATTTTGGGAAAAAGACCCTAGATAAATTGGGGAAAGTTTGCATCATAAAATTTGTCCATTTTTGAAAACTTTAATCGCTTCAGCTCCAATTTTGGGAATGTTCATTGTTAAAAGAAGAGGCTTTTCATTTCTACATTTTATATATAAACAAGCAATCTAATCTTCATTTCTTATATCAACAGTCAAAGGACACACAAAATGTCCACCAACAGATAATAATTTCAAGATATACCAGGTCGCTCCAGTAGATGATTTTTCGTTGGTGCTTCTGATTGTGAATTTTTTTTCTGATTGGGAAAAAAACAAATTTGGCTTTGGGAATGGGTCAGATAGTTTGACCCATGGGAACTATAGAAAAAGGCCTGACTACTGTTCAAAGATTTTTGAAGAACTGTTTGTGGAGTGAAAATGAATGGAAAACGCATATTTTATCATTGGAATCTCCTACTGCTCTGTATGGCTGGTGTGTGTAGGTTATGTGACCAGTGTTGTATTTTCTCCTTGAACTATACAGAAGGCTAGAGTCTAGAATCATAAATTGTGTACTTGATGATTAATTGTATCGGGTGTTCTTGTGATGTAGTAATAAGTGGTTGAATCCTAGAATGATATTATAAATGAATAGATATCTCGGACTCTGCAGGTTACAGAGCTCACTGATTCACCATACTGGACATATTACAGTAATGAATATGGACATAATTATAGTTGTTTTAAGAACATTTCGATGAATCAAGTCGTGTTTAAGTTTTGCTGACAATCTACACCCTCCCAAGATTATGTTGTTTGTACATTCTGAATGTATATAAACGGTTTTACACTTGCTATTCCAGCATGGTAGCAGTAGGTCCAATGTTATTTGGTGGGGGGGGGGGGGCTAATATGTTTGTTGTATGCTTTGATCTCTGATTCTAAAATGTATGACAGACATGTCTGTATGGTTGCTTATCTTCATAGATTCAATGTAAACAACAATACATATATTCTGATAGTTGTTGTCTCTGCAAGATATAGTTGTTGTCTCTGCAAGATATAGTTCTGGTTTTGCATAAATATCTACGAAAATGGAAACATATCTTTATTAAATTATTGTTGTGAACTTTTTTTTTGTTATTGGCTTTGATGAAAATTCCTTGGTTTAATGTGTTTGTTTATTTAACCGTATTATTACTATCATAGATTACGTAGTTGTTGCAAATTACATTGAGATATTAAGTCACTTTAAAATGCCATTGTATGTAGTTGATTGTTCAATGATAAATTATTTTAATAACATTGTACAAGTAATTAATTTGCATATCATCCATTCTTGATATTTTCTAGAAACTATATTCTTTAATTTAAAAAAAATACCTATCCAGATTTTAAATCCAAATGTCCATTGAAATACGAAATATTTGCTGATGTTTCTATGAATTAAAGTATTATTTTATTGATGAAAGTTAAGATCTTATACGTATCATGCTCTCGTGACATTCTCGTATTAAAAGGTAAACATGGGTTGTCTGTTTTATAATTAAAAGGAGAATGTGTTACCAGCGATTTAACTCGTTATTTATAAGACACATTCTTAATATTACACAGAACTATCTTTCAATGGCATTTTTTGTCCAATGTATGGCCATTCTATAGCCCCATTCCCCTTTACTATTCATGGTACCGCTCGTCTCTCAAAAGGCCTGCGACCATTCCTCAAAATGTGAATATAACTCTGCATTTAAAGAGAAGTTCAGTCTGTCTGGTTCTATATATTGTTTTCAGTTATTTAAACTTCTTCAAATATTGTGTGTACTTTCAATTCATCAAGAAAAATTAACAAATAGTTAAATGAAGCATTTGACATTCTTTTGATGTTCGGACGTGGGTATTTTCCTCATGAATGAAAACAAGTCGACAATAAAAAAATCTCCAGCCAAATGAATGTTTACATGAATGCGATGATCTTGCCTAAATTATATAAACAACTCTCTTTAACTGTTTCTTCGTAAAAAATGTTTGAAGAATTTTTATGTGTCTTTTAATTCATTGTATATAATCATCACCGTCATCAGCTTTTGTTTTCTTTATTGAAAAATAAGTAATAAAATGACAGTTGTTTGACAGCCAATGTTGAATTATTGCCGTTTGGTATGGCGAGAATGGGAATACTTAACCATTGATCAGATATAAAAGTTAATTTCAAAACAGGCTTATCTTTACCACAATCATAAACTGACCACTTGATAATGTGTGTTTTCTCCCATGATTTTCCCATATCTTGCTGTGGTTAATTGTTGTTTATTGATGACCTCAGGGGCTTCGTGGACAGTTGTTGTAATAAATTACTAGTACTAATTTCTTGTAATATACCTGAGAGGGTTGTGGCCCGAGGAGCATACAAGGTGAAGTAATGTTGTATACTGCTGTTTGATCTATGTCTCTCTGGACCCCCTACTCTTTGTGTGTAGTATCTTTCATACATGTATATTTATTCAGCTCTTCATATAGTTTCTAGCTCTCCTATTTGTATGATTTGAATTCATTGCTGGAATGAAATTTGTCTGTAATGAGATATGCATTTGTTTGTCAATGTATTTGTACCATATTTGGGTATTTTTTTTTTTTTATGAGTTATATTATTATTTATAGTGACTATTGTGATAGGGACTGATATGTTTGTCTTTATCAACTTTATTTATTATTAAATGGTTGTAACTCACCGCACTTCCTCCAAAAATCTGAACAGAATTTTCAAATTATTTCTTTGAAACTATAATGCATTTCACTGGTTAGGGTTCTCGCAAGAATTTGACAATCAGTAGTTTTCAGAAATGTTCTACAAGCTCTTTGGGTCTCCTATACACAAGTAAGAGTTAAAGATTCCAGATCCGTAGTTCCCGAGACAACTGTCAAATATGTATAATATATTGATGCCGAGTTGAGATATTATTTGTAAACATTAGTGCTAGACGATATGGGGAGATTGTTATTGCTACAACGTAATAAAATATACTGCACAATCTGCACCTATCCTATATCTCGGCTTTTATACCCAACCCCTTTTTCTGTATATCATCTTGATGTAAAGTGTATGTTCTGCTAATGTTTATATGATTCACGTAATAATAACAAACACATATATATCGGGCGACCCTATATCAGAGCTTCAATTTGACCCTTTGGCCCCTGGAGTTTCCAAAAAGCTACATTTTGACCCTCAGGATTCTGGCTGAAGGATCAAATTTTCTCTAAATTATAGGTATTGGGGTATAAAATGGTAAAATCCGGTCAAAAATGATCAAAATGAACCCTGATATATGTTTGGAAATCTTCATTATTTTTTATACAAATTTTGTTCAGTGATTTAAAAAAAATTTATTGCCTAAGCTTTTAAAAAAAATCAATTTGGAAAAATAGGCGCGGTTAATCCCAAATTTGGGAAATATGGTTGTTTTGCTTATAAAAAGAATATAAAAATTCACTGGTACATGTGTATATTATACAATACAGTGATGTATATAGTTGAGTTTATAAAGGATAGGTTTTTATTACATATTGATCTATCTGTTCGGTGAAATGAACTTTTAAGTTGGTTGTAATTTTCTACAATCCTCCATCTATAAATAAAATAGGTATAATTTATGTATCATGTTTATAAGGTGTAATTTATGTATCATGTTTATAAGGTGTAATTTATGTATCATGTTTATAAGGTGTAATTTATGTATCATGTTTATAAGGTGTAATTTATGTATCATGTTTATAAGGTGTAATTTATGTATCATGTTTATATGTGCTGTGTTCCTGTTTTTTTCTCTGATTTTAAATAGGGTTGTTACCAAATTTGCTTTCATTATATAATTTATAATACACTGTATGCAATTTTATTGATAGATTTTCCAGAAAAAAATAACACTGATCCTGGTGAAATGTTTCTATATTCTTGACCCCCGTTATTGCACTGGTACCCCTGTTATTACACTGGTACCCCTGTTATTGCACTGGTACCCCTGTTATTACACTGGTACCCCTGTTATTGCACTGGTATCCTCGCATAATTTGTTGGAAAAGTGAAAAATTAATTTTGAGAAGTTTTGGTTTTGTTATCATTTGGTATTTGATGTTCTATTTTTGAACGTGTTACGTGAACTGTCAATTCACGCTCTATTCTTCTGTTGGATTCATGTTCACTTGTTGATGTATTTGTACTTTAAACTTACTGTTGATTCAGAAATATCATTTACTGATGTGTGCACACAGTACTTATTGTTACCTTCAATTTATGAACAATTTGTGTCTAAAATATCATTGTCCATTTGATATATGTGTATTGTTCAATTGAAAAACAATTATTATTATACAAAACACTGTCCACAAAGTTCATTGTATGGTCACATGGAGTATTTTATGTTTTCTGTTTTAAGTAAATCTGACATATTTAATATCAATTAGGACGATAATTAGCTACATTACTACTCATATTTATTTATATATTTATTGTGTCATAATATTGTTTTGAAGTGGACCCATTAAGTCACCTGTTGTCAATGTGTGTATACATGTGTGTATGTATTGTATATTGACCTGGGCCTTTGGCTACTGAAATTGAAAATAAAACTTCATATCTTTATTGTGTTAATGAGCGCCAAGACCATTTTGGAAATTGGAATGCTTAAATCTAGACCAGCTCTTCCTTGTGTTCAGTAAAAGGTGTTTGCGGCTAACATTTCGTAACGTTTGCTATTTGGTTTCCTGTCTGCAGTGAACGTAATACAGTGGGTCAGGGATACATAACCAAACAGTTTCGTAACATTGGCGATTGTTAGCCGTACCTGAACACAGGGCTGGTAGGTAGCCAAATGTCCGCTAGCTATTAAAACTCCAATCTGGCTACTAAAATTTGACAAAATTGTCTCAAGATAGCCGGTTATGTAATTAAATTTGCTGATGTTTATCAAATTAATTACTTATTCATCAATTCTGACAAAGAAACCAAGTTTTGAAGTCAATCTTTGGCCAACATGGTTAAAATAATCAGGGAATCTATTATCTAGGACTTTGCTGAATTCTTGTCTATTATAAACATACATGATGATAATCAAGTGTTTGATATTTTATGCCTCGTTCAAGTTATTGTAGTTATAAAGTTGCTCATCATGATTTGTCATGCGTTTTATTACATGTTCATCATTTGATGCATGAAATTAGGTATGTTGACATAAAGTTTGCCACCAATAAAATATTGTGCTAGCACTTAATTTTTTTTTTATCTGCTCAGAATATTTCATAATTATGTCATTCGCTAGTAATTTTACCGTAGCCGGGATTTTAAATAATGTCTATTACATGTGTAAATAGCTGCGAGTTAATAAAATTTGTTTATTCTTTAGAATAATAATGCATATATTTTATAAGCTTAAATTAGATTTTGTTAAATTATAGTGATAAGTTTTGTATGAGACCTAAACAATTATGTTTTTCCTGTAACCAAACTGTAATATTCAAGTTCCCTCAAACCAATTATTTATGGCAATAATTCTAATAGTCATTATAGTATTCTTTGTCCCCATTCAAATGTATCAAGAAAAAATGTATAAGTATAATTCCTTTCATACCAACTGGATTATTTTTCAGCATGTTACGGAAATAACTATTTTTTTAAGGCCTCATTTAATTAAGAATAAACCCAATAATTTTCTCTGACCACTCAAGGTAGAATTTCTTAGCGCTATTTAAATTGTCTCTTTTTTATACACATGATATCTAGTTCTGTTGGGGTTAGTCTTGTGTGTTTTTAAGACCAAAAATAAATATTTTCTCACTAGGTTAAATATTTCTGAAATTCGTTTAGCAGTTTTACTTGGTTTGAATGAGTCATTAAAACAGTATTTATGAACCAGTGAAGCCTGTTTACATTATGACAGTATAAAAACCAGATTATGTTGGCAAAATATTATTTTTAAAAAATACAGCACACCTGGTGATGTTATTGTGTGTGTCTTATTGTAGGCTGTTAACCTATTGTAATAATCTCCCATCATTTTGTAATTATTTACAAGCGATAAATGAAGTTTATACGTGTTAATTTTCTCTCTTCCTGGTGCTAAAAGGTTGGAGTTAGCCTTTCTATTCAATATTTTGTAATGAAATTCTGAATTTAAAGGTGAAGTGTATCGTCTTTGTATCGTCTTTGTATCCGTAGTGGTCCATTTTGAAATACTGATAGGAAATCCCGCACGCTGAAATTATTCTCGCAATATTTTTTAGTTATCAGTATTTTTCAGCGCAGCCGTACTGACATGGTTTTGCTATTTGCATATCAGTGTTATGTAAACCAATCAAATCTTATGTTAACCACCAATACAATTTCTCTTCAACCGAACAACGTTTGTAACCTTGACACGGATTGGTTAACCTTTCGATAAGGGATATGTTACCTTACCGAAATCCACTGAATTTCAGTGAATTCACCGAAATCCATTTTGGATCTGGAGTGACCAGCAATTGTAACATCTCGCCATTTATTATGTTGCACAACAAATCTTAACATTCAAATTATGCAGACCATCTTTTTTTCAAGATATTTCTTGATAGTTATCAGTATTTTTTGTTATAGGGCTTAAGTCACATGATATATAACATGAGGACAATCCCAGGTGCCCCTTCCAACATAATTTGGGTACTAATAACCATCAGCTTCCGTTAAACAGCTGTATTTTGAGTTTTGTTCAGTGTAAATTTTTAAGATGTATTTTAACTTCTACTTGTATGACATGCAGTTCCAAAACCTGGCTTCTTCCACGTCTGTGCTGACATGCAGTTCCAAAACCTGGCTTCTTCCACGTCTGTGCTGACATCAGTTCCAAAACCTGGCTTCTTCCACGTCTGTGCTGATATGCAGTTCCAAAACCTGGCTTCTTCCACGTCTGTGCTGACATGCAGCTCCAAAACCTGGCTTCTTCCACATCTGTGCTGACATGCAGTTGCAAAACCTGGCGTCTTCCATGTCTGTGCTGACATGCAGCTCCAAAACCTGGCTTCTTCCACGTCTGTGCTGTTACAAAGATGATATATTAAACCTTGTGAAAGTTTGATTGATAAAATTTACTCCTAACTCAGATGTTGGCAATAATTTTAGCTAAATGGTTCAGTTCTTATTTCATGAATTGTGTTGCATGATGTATGGTTTGAATGTAGTGAGCTTGTTTTGCGCTCAGACTTAATAGTATCTATACAGTTCTTTGAAATACTATACTCATAATTTGTTTGGAATAATGAATTATGTTTTAATTTGTAGTGTAAATTCTGTTGCCAGATGTTGGGTGATTTGTGTTCGTTCTGTAAGAAATGAAGTTATTTAATATTCATTCCTGTCTTTGAGTAAAACTTGTCTGATGTTGAACCATGTGTTTTGCTGAGTGTTTGATGTGGACTGTTACTCAAGAAACAGGTGCTTTCATGTCTGCCGACAGAAGTCGGAAATATAGAAAAATATGAAACCTTTAATACGACAACAGCTTACATTTATAGATAGTATATCGCTGTTTGTGTGATGTTATCATCTACAGTGTTTCTCATAGTTTATTATGTTGTTTCTGTTTGTGGTAAAACAAATCATTATGTTGTTTCTGTTGTTTATGGTCAAACTGTTCTGTGTATGTTTGTTTTCCGTTACAAGTTGTTACGACATTGTTGGCTTGTTTAACACAGCTTTTGTCTCCCCCCCCCCCTCAGCTGAGTTTATTTACAGTTTTAAAGGTAACATGATGTTGTGTGTTTATCTTGATCCTGTATTTTCATGTCTTGGATTTATATAAGGTAACACCAGTCCTGGTCTGGACACCAGTCTCGTCTGGTCACAAGTCTCGTCTGGTCACAAGTCTCGTCTGGTCACAAGTCTCGGTCTGGTCAAACGTTAATTACACATCTAGTTTTACTGTTTCAGTGTTTAGTTTCGTACGATATCTAAAGAAATTACTCAATTTTGTCCAAATATAAATGAGGGAGCCACAGTTGTTTATAGTAAATTAATTCATGGTTAGCGAAAACTCTGATTTGCATCAGTCATTTTGTCAAGGGGCTTTGCATAATTGTTGCCTATAAGCTCTTGTCATTTTCTGGCACTATTTTCCAAAACCAAACTGGATGTATCATTTTTGGTCATATTGTCACTGAAGTACATATTCCTCACCAGGGTTTCAAACCCACAACCTCTAGATTACCTATCCAGTGCTCTACTGACCCAGTTAACAGGGCGTGCTTTGTTGCCTGGAGACTGATTTACCGGTGCACCAAACTCCCTTATAGGTCATTGCACCACGACATCTAGGTTTTGTATCAAGTGTCGGGTCATTGCACCACCACATCTAGGTTTCGTATCAAGTGTCAGGTCATTTGCACCACCACATCTAGGTTTCGTATCAAGTGTCGGGTCATTGCACCACCACATCTAGGTTTCGTATCAAGTGTCGGGTCATTGCACCACCACATCTAGGTTTCGTATCAAGTGTCAGGTCATTGCACCACCACATCTAGGTTTTGTATCAAGTGTCGGGTCATTGCACCACCACATCTAGGTTTCGTATCAAGTGTCGGGTCATTGCACCACCACATCTAGGTTTTGTATCAAGTGTCGGGTCATTGCACCACCACATCTAGGTTTCGTATCAAGTGTCGGGTCATTGCACCACCACATCTAGGTTTTGTATCAAGTGTCGGGTCATTGCACCACCACATCTAGGTTTCGTATCAAGTGTCGGGTCATTGCACCACCACATCTAGGTTTTGTATCAAGTGTCGGGTCATTGCACCATGACATCTAGGTTTTGTATCAAGTGTCGGGTCATTGCACCACCACATCTAGGTTTCGTATCAAGTGTCGGGTCATTGCACCACCACATCTAGGTTTCGTATCAAGTGTCGGGTCATTGCACCACCACATCTAGGTTTCGTATCAAGTGTCGGGTCATTGCACCACCACATCTAGGTTTCGTATCAAGTGTCGGGTCATTGCACCACCACATCTAGGTTTCGTATCAAGTGTCGGGTCATTGCACCACCACATCTAGGTTTCGTATCAAGTGTCGGGTCATTGCACCACCACATCTAGGTTTCGTATCAAGTGTCGGGTCATTGCACCACCACATCTAGGTTTCGTATCAAGTGTCGGGTCATTGCACCACCACATCTAGGTTTCGTATCAAGTGTCGGGTCATTGCACCACCACATCTAGGTTTCGTATCAAGTGTCGTGTCATTGCACCACCACATCTAGGTTTTGTATCAAGTGTCGGGTCATTGCACCACCACATCTAGGTTTTGTATCAAGTGTCGGGTCATTGCACCACAACATCTAGGTTTCGTATCAAGTGTCGGGTCATTGCACCACCACATCTAGGTTTCGTATCAAGTGTCGGGTCATTGCACCACCACATCTAGGTTTCGTATCAAGTGTCGGGTCATTGCACCACCACATCTAGGTTTCGTATCAAGTGTCGGGTCATTGCACCACCACATCTAGGTTTCGTATCAAGTGTCGGGTCATTGCACCACCACATCTAGGTTTCGTATCAAGTGTCGGGTCATTGCACCACCACATCTAGGTTTCGTATCAAGTGTCGGGTCATTGCACCACCACATCTAGGTTTCGTATCAAGTGTCGGGTCATTGCACCACCACATCTAGGTTTCGTATCAAGTGTCGGGTCATTGCACCACCACATCTAGGTTTTGTATCAAGTGTCGGGTCATTGCACCACCACATCTAGGTTTTGTATCAAGTGTCGGGTCATTGCACCACCACATCTAGGTTTCGTATCAAGTGTCGGGTCATTGCACCATAAGACAATGAAGGGGAGATGATGGTGCTACTTTACTAACTATGATAGTTGATTGAGGTGTCAAGTTTGGGTTATCAATGATTGCTTATATTGTCACAATTGTCAGCTTGGATGTGAAGATAGACAATCATGTCAACTGGCTACTTAGTGTTAATTACTTACACTGCCCGGCTGCTAATTATTTCATGTATAATTGTCACTCATGTCCACTTACATTTGTCTCAATGTGTCTGCTGTTTGAATCGCTGTACAAATCGGAGATTTTGTTGTTTATGATGTATATGTGTTGATGTGAATCCTGCCTAATATTGGTTGTCTACCATTTTATTGAGTAATTCAACCTAGCTGGGTTTAGGTTTTTTACCTTCAAATATTCTCCCATATTGTTGTTTCTTGTATATGCTTGGATTCAGATTCTTTTTTTGTCAAAAACAATTATTCAGAGTTTTCCCTAGGACTTTTCAGCTAGGGGTCCTTGGACTCTTGTGTTTGTCCAATTTGGGGTCCTTAGTAAATTTGCAGGGTCCCAGATATGCAGTTTATACTTGACAAATTTTATTTTAGGTGTCCCAGGGATGCACAGTAAGTTGAAAATGGGAGTCCATAGAAAGAAAGGGAGTCAGGGACTCAAGATATCTGTGTCAGGGAAATCCCTGATTATTTATTAAAGACAGAATTAATATTTATGGCAGCTGAGAAATTATCTTCATTTGTGGATTTTTTTTTGTGAAATGATGAAAAACTGTTATTTAAAAAATATGTAACCACTTCAATAAGTCCAAGGAAATAATTTATTTTGCAAATAAATTAATTAAGTAGCAGTATATTTATTGTAGATTGATACAAACTAATTATTTATAATTTGATTGGTTAGCAAAGGCCTTGACATTGGTATGATTGGCACAAAGTCTGTATTTTATCACATTATTTTCATTATTTCTGTAAGTGTTTCATGAATTCTTCGGGTAGTCATGGAGTCTTGGAGAACTTAGTTTTACGCCAGAAATCTCAGTAATTTTATGGACACACTCTTGACCAGCAATTTGCTACCTAATTGTTAACTCTTATATGCAAATTTTCTGCTCATTTCCTTTTGATTTGTGTCTTGTACAGCTGCTAGATTGCCTGGTAATTAGTGTGGGAAAACTTGAACGTAGACAACAACAGTTGGACGCCAACTTGAAAAGCGTAAAGGTGGTGGCAAAAATATCAATCAGCTAGAACACTGAAATAAGCAGTTCCCGTTATGTGTCAAGATTAGACTTACAGATCTAGTGCTGTATTAAGACACATTTGAACAAAATGCATAAATACAGGTATTCTTGGTTTTCAAAGACTCATGATACATGTTTCATATGGTCCCTGGTCTGGCATCAGTGAAAAAGTTAATACGGGACATTTTTAAAAAATCTGCATCTCAAGATACACATCTTACAACATTAAAGATAATTTTAATGCACACTTTTCTTTGATGTTTTCTGTTCTTTGATAAATTTGTGCTTTTCTGGAACTGATTTTGCTGAGACTTGCAACTTGTTCTTGGCACAAATGTGGATACAACACACTTTTCATGTTTTTTAATTGATGTGTGGGTTTTTCTGTTCAATGAGAATAGTTTCATTCATTGAGTTATTTTTGTATTGTTTTGAATTAAAAAGGTTTGACCTAGTAATGCGTATTGTTGTATATATTTTGTTTGTCTTTGATAATAAAAACATTTCTACAAAATTTCCTGTTTAATTACTTTGCAAATATTCCATCTTGGAGTCTATGACTGGTTAAAAACTACTTACAGTGTAATTGCGTGTAAAAACTTACTGAAAAATATTTGAATAAAATATTCGGTAACAATCCTTTTTCACCTGGATTGTTATGTAATTACTGCTTTGTGTTGCATGGTAACTCTTTATAAACATAAAAATAACAAATAATGAAATTTAATTACTTTATTTTTATCTTTTCACACAATCGAGTATTTCGACCCATAAAGTATAGATGTTGATAGTGATAGTTTTGATCAGTGCTCATGTGGGGACGATTTAGATGAAATGTTTAGGCACACTTTGATAGCTACGCGGCAGATATCAGATCAAAGTTACATGGGTACCTGGGATTGACTTGATCTTGTGATTGCTTTAATTGAATCCCTATTATCTCAGTGAAGTAACGGATCATCGAACAAAAGCTTACAGTCGACGGAGATGAGCCGAAAGATCACACGGGTGGCTAGTCTTGTAACCTTCGCCTTTGTTTTCATTGTGACATTTGACTTGGTATGAGTAGGATGTCCTTTTGAATGATTTTGTAAGCTTTGTGAAGGGGAATGTAATTGATTAATTAAATATCTATGGACAATTGTCACCATAAATGAAATACAGCTCATGCAATGGTATGGTCATCTGTGTGGCCTTGGTTGAATCGAATGGTTTTACTTCAGTCTGCCAGGAAATCTCGGTATATTTAAAGACAATTAGATTGTCAATTCAGTCATTTTATCAGTCACCTGGCTTGTATTTTTATTTTCCATTCCTAAGATTATCGTAGATGCTTTTTGATATTGTGGCAGTCAATTAGCTGATTTTGATGGTTATTTCATATTAAAATTTATTACTGTGCTGTTTAAGACCGAAGTTATTTTTTTATTTTTAAACTTCTTAACCTTTAAATGTAAACGTCAATTAAAAAGTTATGTTTAGATTTATTGATACTGTATTTTTGACACCTGTGTCTACAATTAGTTACAAGTTTTATGGTCCAGTGATAACTGCAACATAAGTGATGGGAATTTATGGTGAGTAATTGCCTTTGTTTGATAATGTTCATTGATTTTTGAAATATTTTGAAATATAATGGGGAAACTGCATAATTAGCGTGAATTGTTGTCTCACCTGACCGCAAGGTGCTCATGAGTTTTTGTGATCCTCATTCCCCATGTGTGTTTTGTCATGCATTAACAAAATTCTGTTATTACATGTTGTCCTTGCTTTTTAGTGGTTTTCATGAAAGTACATTGATACGGCCATTTCTGTATACATTCTGTATTGGTCACCTGGTTTGAAAATGGTTGGTGATGAATATTTCACATACAAACATACATTGTGATGGTTTGAATTCTAGTATTCAGGGGTGTGATTTTTCCATAGACCACAATTTTAAACAATACCAAGAACGGTTGACAGGATTTTAAACACAGCTGTGTGTTTGCTGTTGTTCTTGTCTGGAATTGAATTGACAATCGGTCCATTTATTGCACAAGGTGAAGGTCATAAAAGAAAAGGGATGTACTGATGCGCTCACATATCAGCTACACTTTGTTTAGGGACTGTTACTGAATATTGGAAGTGATGAAATTATGGTAAAATCATGAACAAAATTCTGAGCAAAAGTACATCTTTGAATTTTGTCTTGGATGAAGATGGCATTTAAAAGCATAACATAACATTCCTAAGATGTTTTCATGAAACGAGATGATCGTTGAGGACACAAAAACACATGAAAATTGTATATATAACCTATAATACGTTTGTTCACTGACTGCTGTTTTCACTCCCTCTGATGTTTCCAACATAAAATTATCATTGCAGCCAGGAAATAAAGACTGAAAAAGGTTGTCAAGCTTCTACACCCATCCCCACTTCACCTGATATTACCTGCTTGAGGGAGGGGAGGATTGACTTCTGATTCATGTCTTTTATTTCAGTAATAGCTGTTCGAAACATTTTCAGGCATGAGTGTGGAGCCTTGTCACTTAGGTACTTCATTTGACCTCTATCAATGAGAAAGTGTTATATCACAGGGGAGGTAAAATGATAGAACAATATTCCCACATTGTAACATGATTGTACAATAAGAATGATAAGGGCATGGAATAAATTATGAAAGTTGAAAGTAAGTTGTCTGCTACTCTATACCAGAATGGCATGTGTTTTAGACATCTGAATCATCTGTGTATTACAGCAAAAGCTCCGAGGAAACTTTTCCTTAATAGTACAAAAATGCCCAAAATGTATTTTCTTCCCTTGCTCCATCAGCTCCATAACCTTGACGCGGATTGGTTAACCTTTCGATAAAGGGGAGTTATCTTACAGAAATCCACTGAATTTCGGTGAATTTACCAAAATCCATTTTGGATCTTGGGTGACCAGCAATTGTAACATATCGGCATTTTTTTACGTTGCACAACAAATCTTAGCCTTCAAATTGCGCCGACCATCATTTTTCAAGATATTTCTTGTTTTTTTAATTACTTCTACTCCAGACATGGTATGTTGTATGTTGACGTGGTCCTCTCAAGTGTGTCCACATGCTTGTATTCTACCGCAAGAAGGTGCCACTAAGATAAAAATAGAAAGAAATTTCTGAACTTCTTTGCGATCCAGTCTTTCTGGACTGAGTCACTTAAAACTTGGTCTTCTGTGTCTCTTTAAGTGGTCTCTTGTGTTTGTTAAATGTTTTGTTCTGCCCTATTTTCAGTGATGAGCAAAATCAGGGGCCAAGTTTGCCCTCTGTACTTATTCATAGATGATTTAGCTACATATTCAAATTGGAATGCATCTTCATTTTCACTCAGTGATGTTTCATGATTTATAATGATGTGCTGAAAACATAAATTAAAACAATCTCAATATGATCTATGATTTCATGTGATTTACATTTACTTGAGCAATTGTCAACTTCTCAGGCATGAAAATTTAAGCTATCGTAGATGCTTAAAAGCCAAGAGCTTCAACCCCCTGGACCCCTTGCCGAATTTTCATCTGAGTTTGAAATTTTGCATTCTCATGCCTGCATGCTTCTTCATGTTTGTAAGAGCAGTTGCTTATTTATTTTAGAGGAAAGTAAGTCTGAACATGTCTTTAGATAGAACAAAAGGTTTTGAATATTTTGTATTTTATGTGCTAATCAATAGGTTTTATTGAAAATTGATAGAGTCTGGTACACATTGATATCAGTAATCAAGTATAGTGCATGGTGGTACCCTGTGAACGAGAACTTAAAAGCCAGTTGCAACAAAAATGCCATAATAAACACACAAAGTAGCGTGGTGAGATGGCTGATAGTTTAGCCATGGTCGAATGACCATTGTTTGATGAGTAAACTATGTCAACATACACTGTGACACATACCTCTACCGCTTGTCATTGTTAGTCTAACTTCAAAGGAGAAGATAATACTAAATGTAAACAGTACTACAATCACTCCTACATACACGATACACTGCCATCCAAAAGTTTCTTCACACATAAATATTTTGAATTTCATTACTTTTTTATGCAGAATTTCAAATAAGACATGTATGACCATGAAGTAAAATTTTCATCCCATTTCCGTGATGGATAGTTAAGAATTAACAATTTTTGCACATCTCAGCAGCAGCATCAATCGGCCATCATCCAAAACCAACATTTGTATTAACTGATTGCTCTGACACAATTATGAAAATACATTAATTTATACAATGGGAAATTGTCAAAGTGTACAGGATGTTTTGGAGGGCAGTGTATATGCTGCCAATGTTACTTCTGTACAATGTTTACTGTTCCTATAGCAAGATAAAAACTTTTGCTATGTTAATTGAAGCTTTTCTCTTGGCATTCAAAGCAAATTTTTCTTTCAAAAAATAATGTGTTAGGACGAAGAAAGGATTGGGTGGTAGAAATATTTGAATTTTCAAATGGTCCGATTGCTGTTTTGTTCATATTTTTTGTGGCTGAAATTGAAAGAAAATTAATGCTGCTACGGAACCATTTTCAAAAATATTTTCAGAAATTGCCAGAATCCTTCTTGTTTTCTTCTTGTGCGTTAAATTCTTAAACTTTTTGATTAAAAAAGGCTGACAACAGTTTCTCTGATTACTGTTCAATATTTGCTTCACACAATGGCCGGACTGTTAGTATTCTGGAGAGGCAAATTGAACCATATTTTTCTTACATTCTTTGGAAAGAATCTGTCCATATTAACCAGTCAGACTATTCTGCCATTAATGTGCTATAGGTGTTAATTAAGTCTTACTATTATTATTAAGACATTGCCTAGTTTTGGCAAAGTTTAGAGTCTACAACATGTTTTCTGACGTTGTGAATCTGGCTATAAACGCGCCCCACCAGGGCTATATAAATTTCAGTAATGAAAACCAACTGTTGATGCGGTACTTGGTAGGTGTTAAGGTTTTAGTCACATGGGAAGATGGATAATGATCGTATTAATAATGGCGAACCACCTTGTACTTGCTGCTGGGGCAAGTAATCGGTTCACAAGTTTCCAATTTACTTTATGCCAGTTTGAGTGAATATTGTGCTGTGTAAAACTGTGTTATATATACAACAAAGTGGCTGCCTTTACAGGCTGATCAAGTCATTCTGTAGCAATAGGAGGCAATTTTACAAATTGTTAGAAATAATAAATGGTTGTTAAAAATACAAATGATAGACTATGAGATGGACCTGATTCTAATTATAACAGACACATGGTTAATGGAGATGTTGAAATGGAAGTATTTCACTAGCGATTGGTTCCATATACACTTTGCTTTTGCATTGAAACATGCGAAAATTACAAATTGTTATATCTGCGGTGAAAATTCCCTTTGATCTACGCTTATCGAGTTAAATAAATATGGCAGAACTGGTTTTTTCCCCATTCTCTCTGCAATTGTATTAGCTTAACTTGCCTGATTTAAGATTGAAAATGTTGCAGAAATGGGTTCGAGAGGCCTTATTGATCTCTGTCGTGCTTTTAAGGATATTTTCATGTGATGAGTATGTTGCTGGAAATTGAATACATCTGTTTGAAATGGCAATTATTCTGTTCTATGATTATTGTCATAATGTCGTAAAAAGATTCCTGAATTCTTTTAAATATGCGTTACTTGAACCCTTCACTGCAGCCCTTTTAGTTACTGGAGAGATAATCATTGTATAGATTCATAGTTCCTTGAATATAAATCTTTGTTTTATGTGTCGGTGCAAAACATTGATTTACTATGAAGTAGAATCTCTAATGTGTTACAAAATATATACAAAATATATAAACAAAATTATTCTAACATACTCTGGTGTGCAGAGTACGCTGGGTACCAGACTAGCGATCCTGCGTACAAATTGGACAATGCATTTTTTTTGCAAATAATGTATTTATTGATACCATTGTATTAAGTCACTGAGTTCATTTTATAATTTGCACATGAGTTGCCAAGTGTCAAATAATGGCCTCATTCAAAAAAAGATTTATTTTTAAGAAATGATTCATGAATACTTTGAGTACTTTTAAAGCTTTGTCTTCAGTTTTTGAGATAAACATTTTGGAAAATGTAATTTTTTTTAAATTGTTTACATCTTTTCTTAACCTGTCCACGTATTTTTTGCAACAAAAGAACCAAGAACTAATTCTATGGCCAGTATCGGTTTTATGTAGTCTCTTTATGTAGTAATTGTTGTTAATTAACTGTTTTATATGTGATAGTATTGGGTAAATACTCACTGTTTTATCTCCATAGCTCTTGTATGATGAAGTCTTTGATTATATGTAGAAACTTCAAACGATAAAAATTCTTTGATGTTTTTTGTGATGTTAGAACTGCTGCATTCTTTGCTCTGTTACACATTTCTAACCCTGAACTTTATGTGAATGTGGAAAGTTTTCCAAAATTATATTTGAAAACATTGGAGTGTGTAAAATGTTATAGAATTCACAGTTGTTGTACCAAATGTCCTTGGGGACTTAGTAAACAGTCTTTCTTTAAATTTCAATATTTAATTATTGACTATTTAATTAAGTTAATTGATTTCACATGAAGCAGATGGTTTATAATTGGAATTGAATTTCTGAGACCTGTTGGTATAGTACTTTAATTGAGATATTAAACAATGTTGGTCAATATAACATTGCTGATTATACATTTCTTTGTTTTGCTTTGTACTTAAATAAAACAAGAATACTTCACATAGGGCCAGCCATAAAAACTGTTTGTTTGGCATAACCATACCTAGCATATTTATGTGGGTAGTTAGGTATTCAATTGATTGTTTATCACTTTTATGGTTGTACAAGTTTCGACAATTAATACACAGCCCAGAATGAAGTTCCCCAATCAGACAGGATTTGGGAGTGAGGAGGGGGAGTCGGGAGAGGGGACGTATCTTTTTTTTTCCATTGTTTGATTTTGCTCCAGCCTTATAACAACATTGACTGTGTTTTATTCTTTGTTTTGAAGTTATTGAACATTATATATCAACTCATAAGGACTTTAAACACCATCTTAATAGAATATATGTAATTATTGAGATTTCTGTATATTTTTGTATTTATAGTTATAGTCTTGTACATAATATAATATTATGTATATATGGTTGGGCACGCACCGGGTATGCCCCCCTGGATCCACTAGTGTCGGATACCTCAATAAGATTTTAATAGGGGCCATTTAGCAGGATTTTGTATCGTTGTGTCATATGAAAATATTTTTCACATTATAGTGTAACACCTGTGTAAATTTCAATTTGATTTATTAGCCGGCATAGTTTTTGTTCTAAATTTTCTTTGCTAATTGTTATATAATGGTTGCAGTGAAGTACATTTTTCTCAACATTTTCGTTAGATACAAATGAATAATATGGACTGGATGTCTTTGTAACTGGAACATTTGATTCAAATATGTGTATAGAGAATTTTCACAGAAGCCTGTTATGTTTCTATATTCATTATTTCTTGCTTTGAATAATAATTGATTGAATCAAAGCCATATGATCAATCTAATAAAATAATATCGCCCCATAAACTTGTATGTTCAATTCCATGGGAAAAAACAACAATAACGTTTAATTCTGGGCGAGCCTTCAACTATTGTAAATGTCCGTTTGATGTAGATGCGCTAGCAAGCCTGTATTTATTACATTAAAACCGCGTGGCAACACGAGCAACTCTTTGAAAGAAGTTAGTTACAGTATTTATAAAAAAGAACCGAGTTTATTCTACAATTATGTCAGTTTGTACACTAGAACTAGTTTATTTGCATTATATTAAGTATCAGTGACTAGTATTAATATCAGCATAATGTGTAATTTTCTATTAAATGATGTTATATAATACATTAAATGGTCAAAATAAAGGCTTTTTGGGCTTTTTTTTGTTTTGTATGATTTTTAAATTATTTTGAATTTCATCGTTACCAACATTGAGGAAGGTGGGTAACCAGAACAGATCTTAACTTAAAATTGGTCTCAAATCTTGTATGTGCTCAAAAATGCATGAAAGACAAATGACAATGAGTCGACATTTGCTGCATAATTCTTACAGATGTGCCGACGTCTGCGACATGATTTTAAAACATGAAAATAATTATAAGTTGCGGGAAATCAATGTTTTTGTATGGAAATGACAATAAGTGATAATTAGCCATCGGTGGAAACTCAGTTTCATACGCGTGTGATTTGAGACACATTCGCCCTTAGTAAACACATTGTTCAGTGCAATTCATGCATTTTCAATATCTCTAAAGAGCATGATTTAATCCTATTGAGGATTATTAAAAAAAAATTAGCTCAAATTCTATAGTTATTCCGGGTCTGTAACTACAAAGGTTCATCATACTCATAGTTAGTATTTACATGTATTGTTAATGATAAATAAATTTGAATAAAATATGGTAAAATGTTGACTGATTTTATCTGACTTGATATAAGGGTCCAAATATTTTTAAATGTACTTTGTGACCTATTTTGTCTTAGCGTATGTTGTCACTACATTCACAATGTTTCAATTTTATAAGCTGTTACATAAATTTCGGTTCGGAGTTCATTTGCATTAAGTTAAGTGTAAAATAAGTTTCACTCATCAATATTAGTTTTTTTCGTGAATACTTTCATCAGTAAAAAAAAAATTTGCTCGAAGAAGTTTTATGTAGATGGAAGAAAATGGTAAAGATTGGCTGATGGGGTTTGAAATACTTCAAAGTAAATTCATAAACAAGCACCATTAGTGAATAAATGTTTCATGATAATGAGTCAAGCAAACAGACCCTTCACTGTGACAAATTGTAACAGCATTCTAAGTACCATTTCCCTTCGCATATGCATTCTTTTATCATTTTTTCGAGTGCATAGTGTACATGGGGGAACAAGCTGTAAGATCATAAAAAAAGGAGACAAGTGAGCCCCTCGTAGTGTTATTGTTCATTTCTAATGGGTGGTGCTTGGTACATGACAAATATAATGTTAAGAGTCTGTTTGTGGTAACTGGGCATAAAAGATATGTCTTCTGTAAGCTGAGACCTGGCATCATCCATGTCGAGTGCTGGTGAAAGGGAACATGATACGCTATATTGTTTCTATAACAGCTGATGATTTATTTGGTTACCGTAAGAGCCACTGGAAGCTTATTGACGCCTTGTGGTCTTCAGATGATCTAATTCAACATTCATCTTTAACCTTCACTTGGCTCATTTAGTCTGTCTGAGCCAAAAAACCTGAAAAATACAATTATCTGACAAGCAGACATAAACGCTTTGTTGATGTGAGCAACTTTATGTCTCCCCTGGTTTGATATTAACCTGAAAGTTGTTAATCCCAGTGTGCTTGTAATTGACCCTCTACCAAGGGCTGTAACCCTGTTCCCCCTCTACCAAGGGCTGTAACCCTGTTCCCCCTAAGTAGAGTGTGGCCCTGAAGTCTTAAATACATGGTTATTACATAAAAAAGTAAGCAATGTTAGTGGTCATGGAGTAGAGTTCCTGATTCCCGATCCGAAGCTTGTGACTTTGACCGTCGCTGAGTGGGGTTTGATCGCGAATGTCGTAATCCTGGACACAATTAATACTGGTTAGTAAGCCAGGATGCAAGCTATAGTGATAAGTATTGTATACGTTTTAAGGTTTTAAGAACTTATTTCACAATCATTGTAAAATAAAGTTAATACTTAAATGAAAAATAATTTTTTGTTAAAGTTGCCTGAAGAAAAATCAGAACCTTTAGAAAAAAAACAGAGCATTTACAAATTTGATAGCTTGGTATAAGAATTGATTTCATCTGTAGTGGAGAAATCATGAGAAATCATGGCTGCCATTATATTTAGATATGTCAGAGATTGTGGACAGATAATGTGATTATTAACCCTCTCTGCAAGATGCCTGTGATGTGAGCAAACTGCTTTACATGTTGTCATATGATAGCCTTGATCTTGGAATGGCTTCGTACAATCTTATAGTACACCACTATGCTATGCTGAGAGAGGACCTCGTATACCCTTCTTAAATGATTTCACATCACTTGTTGTATGACTCAGTTTAATAAATTACATCAGACCACACATATATTCATTTTTTATTGATGAATTTTGGAAATGTACCAAAGTTTACACCTTGTGAAGAGTACTGTATTTTTCTAATCAATAATGGTATTGATGAAGAATATTAGACTGTGTTTGAAATTATTATCTTGGAAGACATTGTTTAGTTGTTTTGTGTGTATCGTAATGTTATCATTGTTGTGTTTTTTGGCGCAGCCGTACTAGCATGGTTTTGCTTTTTGCATATCAGTGTTGTGTAAACCAATCAAATCTTACGTTAACCACTCATAATTTCTCTTCAACCGAACATTGTTTGTAACCTTGATGCGGATTGGTTAACCTTTCAATAAAGAGTATGTTACCTTACTGAAATCAACTGAATTTCAGTGAATTTACCAAATCCATTTTATATCTGGAGTGACCAGCAATCGTTACATCTCGGCTTTTTTATATGTTGCACAACAAATCTTCAAATTGTGCCGACCATCTTTTTCAAGATATTTCTTGTTTATTTTATGCAAGTATTTCTTCCAAGTACTGTTGGCAACAAATCCTAACTTGCCAGTTGTCTATGAAACCTGACTGAAGATGAATATTATTGGTCAAAAGTCAGTCTGCATGCTTTGCCCAGGACCCTAATTGCAACCTCCAAGACCCTTGGCCCATGTTTTGCTTCACACTCGTGTTATCCTTTACCTCAACAGTGATTGACTACCCTTCAGTTGACTATAACTGCATGATGAACTACATGGCAAGTTAATGTACAAATATATCACAGAAAATCCACTATAGTCATAAACATGGTCTTTCTGCGTTAAGTGTGACTTAAATTTTGTGGTGACATTCCATTTGTGTCAAACATATTGTTGCATAAGTACCTTCAATTTCCATCCATCATGGTATTTTTTGTTTTGCCATCATTTGAAGCCCGCACTCGTTCACACAATGTCAATGAGTTTAATGATTTGATTTTCAATTTGAAGTTAAGATTTATATAGTGAGATTACACTGTTTATTGTACAGCTGGTGTATAGCGTTTGTTGTGTTGGTATAGATTTCAAAGTGTCCGGGAGTGAACGTTTCCTCAAATTCATCACCATTCACCATAGTGTCATTACTTTAAAGTGTTCCCGGCCATACTTGTAGAGATGGAGTCATGTGTGGTATAAAGTCTGCCAGTGCTTACTGTCTACCATGTAATCCACTGGCTTCACTTCCTCGGCATGTTAAATGTATTTCTGACCAGCAGTTGTAGGGTTGTCTGAATGGACAAGAATATTTTTTTTCGGCACAGCCGTACTAAAATGGGTTTGCTATTTGCCTATCAGTCTTGTGTAAACCAATCAAATCTTACGTTAACCACCAAACCAACTTCTCTTCAACGAACAACGTTTGTAACCTTAACGCAGATTGGTTGACCGTTCGATAAGGGGTATGTTACCTTAAATTCAGATGTGCTTCTGTAAATTCCTGTAAACAATATAAATATTCATCAAAGCACAAGTATTGATGATGTAAAACTACTACAACTAACAATATTTAAAACTGCTGTCATGTGATGTGACATCAATTATTTATGTGCAGCTACAAGAGACAAATAGACAAATGGTTGACAGCAAGTGTAAACAAAAACATAACAAACTAGGTTAAAGTATAAACTGGTTGTCACATTAAGAAATTATTGCATTTTGTATTATCAAATTTTCAGAATTACAATGGGCCATCATTGGGACATCAATCAGTAAGTTTTAGAGTCTACTGAAGTATGGTAATATTCTAGATAATGCAGATGTTTGAAATAAATTTGATTATTGGGACTTTAAGAAGCAGATTTGTATTAACAAGCCTTAATTATTGGGACTTTAAGAAGCAGATTTGTATTAACAAGCCTTAATTATTTTGACTTTAAGAAGCAGATTTGTATTAACAAGCCTTAATTATTGGGACTTTAAGAAGCAGATTTGTATTAACAAGCCTTAATTATTGGGACTTTAAGAAGCAGATTTGTATTAACAAGCCTTAATTATTGGGAGTTTAAGAAGCAGATTTGTATTAACAAACCTTAATTATTGGGAGTTTAAGAAGCAGATTTGTATTAACAAGCCTTAATTATTGGGAGTTTAAGAAGCAGATTTGTATTAACAAGCCTTAATTATTGGGAGTTTAAGAAGCAGATTTGTATTAACAAGCCTTAATTATTGGGAGTTTAAGAAGCAGATTTGTATTAACAAGCCTTAATTATTGGGAGTTTAAGAAGCAGATTTGTATTAACAAGCCTTAATTATTGGGACTTTAAGAAGCAGATTTGTATTAACAAGCCTTAATTATTGGGACTTTAAGAAGCAGATTTGTATTAACAAGCCTTAATTATTGGGACTTTAAGAAGCAGATTTGTATTAACAAGCCTTAATTATTGGGAGTTTAAGAAGCAGATTTGTATTAACAAGCCTTAATTATTGGGAGTTTAAGAAGCAGATTTGTATTAACAAGCCTTAATTATTGGGACTTTAAGAAGCAGATTTGTATTAACAAGCCTTAATTATTGGGACTTTAAGAAGCAGATTTGTATTAACAAGCCTTAATTATTGGGACTTTAAGAAGCAGATTTGTATTAACAAGCCTTAATTATTGGGAGTTTAAGAAGCAGATTTGTATTAACAAGCCTTAATTATTGGGACTTTAAGAAACAGATTTGTATTAACAAGCCTTAATTATTGGGAGTTTAAGAAGCAGATTTGTATTAACAAGCCTTAATTATTGGGACTTTAAGAAGCAGATTTGTATTAACAAACCTTAATTATTGGGACTTTAAGAAGCAGATTTGTATTAACAAGCCTTAATTATTGGGAGTTTAAGAAGCAGATTTGTATTAACAAGCCTTAATTATTGGGAGTTTAAGAAGCAGATTTGTATTAACAAGCCTTAATTATTGGGAGTTTAAGAAGCAGATTTGTATTAACAAGCCTTAATTATTGGGACTTTAAGAAGCTAGATGCATGATTCAGCCTATCTGTGTCAATAAAGATCGACAATCATGGATGACTCAACTAGGTTGGTGTTGTCAATTTATAAGGATTTGCCTGTGGTCAGTGTTCCACAATCAATTTATTTGGTGTTTTTAATTTGTCAATGCAATGGTCATTGTCTGGTGTCACAGTAAGGTAGCACTGTTCAATTTTGCCTCTTACAGAATGCTGGAATAAGAAGTGGTCAGCTTTGTCAGACTTGTATGAATTTGCTGTCTGGTAGAATGTCAAATACTGGTCAGTCTTGAATCTGTCAGATTGTGTTAATTGATGATGAGATACTATTAATTGGTGGTGATATGTTGATTGATATATAGGGTGTACTAGATTTGGCTGCTTGATATATAGATGTAAACAATTGTGTGTACATGTATGTCTTACTGTGGGGAGTGTGGTCCGAGTAATACACCTGTTTCAATAATAATAGTAGTGATTTATATTCACTATGTCTTTGTACTAGATGTTCCAGAATACATGCATGACTTGGTAATTCTGAACTTTCAACTTTTTTTAATTACTTTTCTTTGGGATTAAGTTTTGTTTTTTTTGCTGATCGTGGAACTTAATGTATCTTTCTGATCGTGAAACAAGTTTTGAATATTATTATACTGATTATTCTCAATGACTGCTTCTTGGATTACTAACCAGTACTTGTATCAATGTTGGGGATTGTGAAGTTCTTGATCAAATGCTGGTCACTGGGGGCTTGAATCCTAGTCACTGGGGGCTTGAATCCTGATCACTGGGGGCTTGAATCCTGGTCACTGGGGGCTTGAATCCTGGTCACTGGGGGCTTGAATCCTGGTCACTGGGGGCTTGAATCCTGGTCACTGGGGGCTTGAATCCTGGTCACTGGGGGCTTGAATCCTGGTCACTGGGGGCTTGAACTCCACCCTCGACCTCTACACTTATAAAGAAATATTTTGCCTTTTTTATACAGTGTCTGATAAAATACTTGATGGACATATTTTTATGAGTTCAATTAAAGTCCTTGTTTATTTCATAGACTCTGGATATACATGTATTAATATAAACATAAATATGTGGGCGGGCCGCTCCCTCTTGCTATGGCATGGCATATTAGTGTTATTTCTTCCTGTACAAATTACTACACTACTCATTCCTTTTCTGCCCAAGAATGTCTTTGTACTTGATGTTGTTTCCTGAATCACTTCGGCTTTTATGTATGATCATCTGTCGCATTAAGTCATGAAATTGTTTAAATTCACTCGCCAGCATGTTTACACTTGAGAAATTTTGATATTTACCAAGTCAGTCGTGAAAGAAATATTTGGTAAGCTTTAAAAAAATGCTGGTTTGTTGTCTTACTTTTATTTATATGAATACTATGGAGGAAACCGGTATTTATAATTGATCAGGTAGTGCCAGTAAATCTTGAAGAAAATTCAAATGGCCATGTTTATAATTATATATGCATATTTAATGTTGTTCAACATGGAAACGTTTTTGAAGAAAGTGGATCAATGATAATTTAGTGTTTAACTTCTATTTTCTGTGTCCCCATGTGTACAATAACTATAAATAATGCCGGATAATAGAAGGCTAGAAGAACACTCCCATATGATTGTTTGTCGTCTCGTTTGTCAGAATGAAGGGATATTTATATTATTATCCTCTGATTAGTTTATTATATTAGTTATTATATGAGAAAAAATGATATTTATACAAAGTTTGATGATGGTCAGCTTTTAGTAAGGTTATTATTTTCTTGCTGAACAGAATTATTTATAATAACATACATCTGTCAATGAACAATATGGGGGTCAGTTAGTGCTGTCGATTGGTTGAAGGTGGTCACGATCGAGAGCAAAACTGAACTAAAGTTGTAGGAATAGATTTGTCGCCTTGCACCTCCCACCTCAGCTGTTGTGTCTTATTTTTCTTCGTTAGAAAAATTATTTATTTTTCGTGGCTGTTTTAGTCCAACTTAACTTTTCTATACAGTATCTGGGTAAATAAGAGCAACCATGCTCCCTTTTGAATGGTTTAAACTAATTGTGAGGTGGTCAACTCGTAAACTTGTTATGAAAAATACTAACCAGACAATAATGGTAATTTGAACAAGTCTTCTATACAAAAATATAACACTTAAATGATTGATGTAAAATGTTTTATGGTATTTATTTATGTTGTATTGTTTTGTATTGTTGATTGATGTTTATATTGTATGATTTCAGGAAAGCCGCCACCAGAAACAGGTCGTGAAGTACCTTTTGGTTATATGCCTAACTTTCCACCATATCATAATGGTTCTAGTCCCACCACTATGGTAAGTTACAGCTGTTTGTATATCATCATGCAGTCATCATTATACAGTGAGGACAATCTTCCTCTTTCCTACCGATAACCTCAATTTAGACAAAATGTTGTCCAATTTGGTCAGATGTGTTCAAAAATGATACATTTATTGAGCTTATGTGTTTGGGGGGTAGCTTCTGTGTTTGGGGGTATCCTGCCCCCCTGATTATCTGATAGCAGACTTTCCTGTAAGGATAATAACAGCCAGTTTAATCTTTCATATTTTTATTTTGAACAATTGAACCGTTTCTATTATGGTGTTTAAGATTGGCTGGTGACCTTGAACTTCATATTCAAAACCATTTATTTCTAAACAATTCTTTCATATAAGCTGTCCCAAAGGTATATAAATTTATTACAACATTGACCCATTTTATCATTCATCTTAACTCAGATTTCACTATGATGTTAATTCTGTTCAGTTGATAAAGGGAAGTTACTCTTGGTTTTCTTTGCTATGTAGAGACAGTTATTTTGTTGTGATTTCCACATTCAAACACTTCGATGTTGAAAATTGCTGAGATTATAGCGAGATACGAATGATGTTTTATTCTCCTATATCTGTATTTAGATTTAATCTTTCAACAAACAAAACTCGCGATCAAAGGCATTTCACTTGATCTGTTGTGCTTGAGTGAAAGTTTCTCCCTATTTCCAACATTTGTATAGTAAATTCTATATTTTTTCAGCAAATTAAAGTTTGAAAAAAACAATAAAAAAATCTGGGTTTTTTAAGTAAATTTTTATATACCTTCAAATCCAATCTTTATGGTATTGAGACTTGTAATCATATATGGTGCTTTGCTTATTATCTGTCAGCTTGCCGAATCTCTGTTGTTTTGTTGTTGTTAAATATTGTGATTTTTGTATGATGAAACAATACACTTAAAATGTAATATATTATTCTTTTTATTGTTATATACATTACATTGAATGCTTCAGTAATATGATTTCTGATGCCTGATTTCAATTGAAAACAATAAAAAGTATCTTAGATAATGTGACAATGACAATGACAAACTTTATTTGCTTTTTAGGCCTCCGGCCCATAACAATATATATACAAGTATCAATATACATTTTATCATAACCAGAGATTAATACCAAAGAGAAACCTGTAATCAACAAACATTCATGGAATCGCAATCAATGACTATACATAGTATCAGAAGACATACATGGAAACAACAAACATTCATGGGATAACAAACATACATGTATTAAAAAACAATAATCATGAAAGTAACACACATGCATGAAATCAAACTTACATAAAGAAACGAAACTTAATTTTAAAAATACACATATCATTCTAGTTCAATCAAATATTGTTTTCGTTTTTTAAAAGCATGGTATAAATATGTTGCGAGATCTTTAACAGTTTCTGGAGATTTACTAGTCATTAGTGATTTAAATTTTTGTATATTTGTGTTTTCATAGAAGTGTTCTGGTATATATTTTCTACGAAGATCATGGTAAAAGTCACACATTAAAAGAAAATGATACTCGTCTTCAATGCAATTTACGGAGCACAATTTGCAGAGTCTTAATTCCCTATCCATATTTGAATATCTACCCCTTTCTATTTCAAGATTGTGTGAACTTGTTCTAAATGATACATATATATATCTAAACTTCCTAATATCTAAAATATCTAAATAACTCTCATACATAAAATTTTCTTTACAAAGTCTATAAACGGATAATTTTGAACTATTTACTAATTGGTTATTCCACTCTTGCAGATACATGTCTTTCACTAGTGCGTAACATTAGCGATGATTTACAAAATTGTCTTTTTCTTCAAATATCTTGAAAATTCTGATAGTTTTTAGTTTATTAAGTTCAATATGTAATAGTGTGTACCTTCATAAACATGTCCATATAAATTTTGTATCCTAGTTCCAGAAATTCCATCCAAAAAGCAGGTTTAAAAACGGAGCACAAAATACACAACTGTCTGGTTATAACTCAATATACACATAATGTGTTTTCTTTGAATATGAAATGGCAAGACTTTAGCTATAAACTTACCTTACCTCAAATCTCACCAATCATGTATTTATATTTAAATATCAAGCACAATTTATTTTCATTGCCATGGAATCATTGCAGTTTCATTATTCATTAATGGATTTAGAATAGATAAAAATGTTGTAAAAAAAACATCAGGCTTTCCATTGATATAGATAAGAGTTGACATGTACTCACAATGTGGTCGTTTTATGGACTTTGGTTGATTAGTGTCAACATTGGGTACAAGTGCCTCTTTCCTTTGATCTTCTTGTGTATTGATGTATCATAAATAGGCACTCATTGGATATAATTAGAAATTAAGAATTGATTGAAATCCAATCAGAGACGGACATAACATCTCCAGCTTGTATTTATTGGGGTAAAAAATCAATCAGGGTTGTGAGGAATTATCAATTGTATTTACTTTTTATGAAACACATTGATAATTCAGGGGTTCCATTTGACCCTTGACATTACCCCCTTTTGAATTTCTAAAAAGCGACATTTTGACCCTCAGGATTCTAAACTGTAGGTATTTTGGCTATAAAATGGTAAAATCCGGTCAAAAATTATCAAAATAACCGTCGAGATTTAGCAACTAGTGGAACCCCTGAATATATTACCTTATACTTGTATATTTTCCCATTGTACGTAAGAAGGGATAGGGACATTCGTTCCAGTTGTCATTGTTTATTTATTTCAAATTTGATCATAAAATATGATTAAAAAACTCAAATCTAGTATCATCAGTCATTATTATCGTCTGCTTTGCAAATAATGTGTATTTTGTGTACACAATGGATCTATAATACAAATCTGCACGTTGTTCCCTTCTTAATTACAAAGTTTAACGAGTATTAAAACAACGTCCATTTCATGGTAAAAAATCCCCGCATATCCGACGTCAATTCCAGATCAGTATGGGTGTTGATTTGTTCTTTCAATTGATTCAGACTATGACTTATTCAAAGTTATTCTCTTTTTCTGAAGTATATAAAATTTAAGTTTAATGCCCCTAACACCATCACCACCGTCAACAATATATTGCATGTACTGTGTATGTTTTGAACATTGCTTCGGTATTTGTCTGCTAGAATAGTTATCAGCTGTGATGAACATTAACAGGTGTAATTGTTGCATATATAGCCCTCGTTTTTACTTTCATCTTTTAGTCTGCTGTGATGTTTTAATTAATATAATTACTATTTCGCTTATATCTTCAATGTTTTTTTGTGCCCACAAGTTTTGCTATATGGATTTGGATCTACATATACATAGTGTTGTATTGCGCTTGCCTCGAGTCATGTTTGTTTGAATTGTATAAAATACCCATCAATACATCTTTATGGTGAATAAACATCTTAGACATTGAGTAATGAAATGACAATAGTTTGCCCTACATGCATTGTCCTTATGTTATTGAAGGGATGCGTAGTGGTGGATTGCCTTGCCCCCTGATTTGAAGGTCAAAGGTTTGAATCCCCATGTAGGAGCAGTTGACCAGTGACTTTCAATCTTTGACTAAGGCACAAGCAGTGGTTATAGCAGGGGGTCCACTAGGCGCTGAATCCCAAGGCTCATTTTGATCAATTTTAACTGAATTTAACTACTTCAGGTGAAATGGAAGCCCTGTTATAGAAAGCTTGGAAACAGTCGGCAGGAGTGATTGATATGTTGTAAGAACCCCTGTTATAGAAAGCTTGGAAACAGTTGGCAGGAGTGATTGATATGTTGTAAGAACCCCTGTTATAGAAAGCTTGGAAACAGTCGGCAGGAGTGATTGATATGTTGTAAGAACCCCTGTTATAGAAAGCTTGGAAACAGTCGGCAGGAGTGATTGATATGTTGTAAGAACCCCTGTTATAGAAAGCTTGGAAACAGTGGGCAGGAGTGATTGATATGTTGTAAGAACCCCTGTTATAGAAAGCTTGGAAACAGTGGGCAGGAGTGATTGATATGTTGTAAGAACCCCTGTTATAGAAAGCTTGGAAACAGTTGGCAGGAGTGATTGATATGTTGTAAGAACCCCTGTTATAGAAAGCTTGGAAACAGTCGGCAGGAGTGATTGATATGTTGTAAGAACCCCTGTTATAGAAAGCTTGGAAACAGTCGGCAGGAGTGATTGATATGTTGTAAGAACCCCTGTTATAGAAAGCTTGGAAACAGTGGGCAGGAGTGATTGATATGTTGTAAGAACCCCTGTTATAGAAAGCTTGGAAACAGTGGGCAGGAGTGATTGATATGTTGTAAGAACCCCTGTTATAGAAAGCTTGGAAACAGTTGGCAGGAGTGATTGATATGTTGTAAGCTTGTTACACAATCGTGTCAAATAAATATGTACTAAGTACCGTATTTTAATATGCTTGACATATCAACGGCATTTCATTTTATACTGAAATTGTTTCTATAGACTATAGCATGTTTACTATACAGTGAATTTGTTTTGGGGAAACAGCAGAAATTCGGCAGTAAAATTGAACAAAAAAATTCACTGCTATAGTACTGTATATAGTACATTATCTTCTGTTTGCTATAGTACTGTATATAGTACACTGCTATAGTACTGTATATAGTACATTATCTTCTGTTTGCTATAGTACTGTATATAGTACACTGCTATAGTACTGTATATAGTACATTATCTTCTGTTTGCTATAGTACTGTATATAGTATACTGCTATAGTACTGTATATAGTACACTGCTATAGTACTGTATATAGTACACTGCTATAGTACTGTATATAGTACACTGTTATAGTACTGTATATAGTACACTGCTATAGTACTGTATATAGTACACTGCTATAGTACTGTATATAGTACACTGCTATAGTACTGTATATAGTACACTGCTATAGTACTGTATATAGTACATTATCTTCTGTTTGCTATAGTACTGTATATAGTACACTGCTATAGTACTGTATATAGTACACTGCTATAGTACTGTATATAGTACACTGCTATAGTACTGTATATAGTACACTGCTATAGTACTGTATATAGTACACTGCTATAGTACTGTATATAGTACACTGCTATAGTACTGTATATAGTACACTGCTATAGTACTGTATATAGTACACTGCTATAGTACTGTATATAGTACACTGCTATAGTACTGTATATAGTACACTGCTATAGTACTGTATATAGTACATTATTTTCTGTTTGCTATAGTACTGTATATAGTACACTGCTATAGTACTGTATATAGTACACTGCTATAGTACTGTATATAGTACATTATTTTCTGTTTGCTATAGTACTGTATATAGTACACTGCTATAGTACTGTATATAGTACATTATCTTCTGTTTATTCCATCAGCCCCTTGGTGCTTTTCATCCATATTTACATTTCTGGCAGGTAAGTTTTATACTGTTACAAGGAGTTCGGGAATTAGGGAGTTCAAACTGTTAATTAACAATGTTCATAATGTTACATGATTGACCAATGACATGCTGTAGGGGTTTTCAAACATTGCATTTTGTGACATATATTTAGATGGTTACATCACATGATCACATGGTCTGAAACAATGCGGTACATTCTATACAGATTGGACCGTTAGTACAGACTAAGAAATGGCAAGAGATGACTCGATGTTTATCACTGGTCACATGGTCAACACTGGTCAATTATAGAGTACCCATACTGCATGGCATTGTACAATATTGCATGTTCCATGTCTCACACCACCTTGTTTGCATGATATTGTTTTGTATGTTCTTTAAGTGTGATCTCCAGCGAGTGGAGGGGGGGGGGGGGGGGTGACAATTCGTCCCATGTAAGCAGTTGAAGAAACAATGGAAAGTAAACATTGTCACAGTTATTGTTTACATTCTGCAGGTGTTTATAACCTTGTACTGCCGCCTACTGGATTTTATATCTGGCGAATTGTCGCCGACTGTTAGAAAACATGAGTTAATCTACGTCATGTTGTTTTTATTGACTTGTTAATGGATATAAGTACTTTAAATTAATGAGCTTTAATGAATTACAAAACTTAGACTTTCACACTGTTTTATTTCGATTTAATTGTTGCAATGCAACATGATATGCAAATTTATTCTAATACATCTGTGCACTATTTGACATTTACTTGAATTTAATTAAATTTAATGATAATATTTACACATTAACAATTCTATGGACTAATATTGTAATGTCGAGGAATGTAAACAATATGCTTTATTTTGTGGTTATTGAAAGCATACTTATATTGTTGTTTATATGTTGTTTTAATTTAACTGTTCTCATGTTAATTATGCAATACTTGTAATGAATTAACGAGTCCTAGAGAGATTGAAAAATGATACTTGTTACATGTTGCCTCAGTTGAGTGAATATAAATGCGTATTATGGGCCAAGTGATAATGAATTGCTTAAAAGAAACATTTCTACTAAGTTAGTTGTTCTAGGAATTCGTGTAAACACCTTATTATTGTGTATATCAAGTGTCAATTGGCAACTAATTATAGGAGATCTCAAAAAGTGGGAATAACCATAATACCCATTCTGTTTACCAAATATACTGTAAATATATCCATAAATTTATCCCTGAATTTACATGATAGAAACTTGGTTTGCAAAAAATGTCTGTGTATTTATTCAAAAGGGTTGATTATGTGCATTTGGCACTTGGATGTGCGTAGAAATCCTTTGATTTCAGGAGATTTATATCCCCTCTGTCTACACTAGATTACCAATTGGAATTGCTGGGAAATTAATGATTTGCCTTTGATGATGGCTCGTCCAATGAGAACGTCTCATTATGAGAAACAATAAGCATCACTCCTCCCAATCCTAAAAATGTAGTCCTTATATATTTTTCTCTATTTTTTCTCTGTTGTGTCTGCTGAGTGTTGGGATTGTCTGAACGTTGTTCTGATGTGTATTTAATGCAGAGATGAAACAAATTTTACTGTCAAAGTTACCGAGATTTGGCTGGCTATTGTTAATTGTTATACACCCCTCAATACGTATACCTCTCCCTTCATAGTCTTACTTTAGGTGGGAAATTCATCCTGAAGAATAATTGTTTTGGCAGATTTGAGAAAAAGTTAATTACTGGACATATGTAGATCTTTTGACTTGACTGTCCATCTTGTAATTAAGTTGATACTTACAATTAGGTTGACCGCCCACTAATTTTAGAATCATCTTAGTTATCACTTTATGTGTATTTCCAAGTCTTTGCTAGAAAAAAATATTTAACCCAAAGCTGAGGAAATGTAGATATGAATCTAAAGTTTCATCATTGTTGTACATTTGTCCACGAACATTCTATTCTGGTCAACAAGAATATAGTGTTTGGTGTGTCTGTGTAGGAGGCTTCAGACAGTATGGCCACCCAGTTTGGTTGTACAAACCTGTCATTGAATTTGATTAGTTTCTGGTCACAAATGTTATAAAATGTACTCCAAAGTCTGTCATGTATTTTTGCTAACCATTTCATTTCTGTTCATTTTCCTGTAGAAGGGAGGCATGTAAAAAGGGATTCCAGTGAAACTTTAAACAAGTGTAAGCATTATGTAAAGGATGAAAGTCAGGCCTGTGCCTTTAAGGTCACGTGCAAGGGCTTTGAATGTTCTCTTCCCGGGTTTTACATCACTTTTCACATGCGGAAATATCCAGATAACAATGTTCAGTATTTCAGTATATCACAAACACAAACAATATTATGTTATAAATAGACTGACTTGCATGATATATGGAGCTTGTTATATCATTATACTTGGGTGAATAAATTCTTCATTTTCTTTGATTTTAACTTTTTATTGACAAGAAGATTGGTATGCTTTGGCCACCCATTGTCTGGCAGATGCTGTACTCTGTTGTAATTGCTGTTACCATTTTGTATTTAGTGATTTCTAATAAATTATTATCTTGTTGAAGCCAGCACATAATATTTTGTGACTCTCAACAAGTGTAAGAGTGGGAGAATAATTACTGAATAGGGGCCACAAGAAGCTTTGAGTGATTAGGTCATTAAAAAAAATAGTTCATACCGTTCGGCATGGCTGGTACTGCGTAGCACCAGTTCATCTGTTTTGGGCATTCTGTATGGAAAATTGATTGTTTGAAGTGAGTAGCATTTATTCTTTGATGTGTTTGGTTCACTTACATAAAATTGTTGATCAAACAATGCACCAGTAACAATATGTATTTTGTGTTTTCGATTGGTTAAAAGACTTGCTCAGATGCCTGGGTACTGTATTTGTAGTCCTGTCTAATACAGTTACACATACGCTTAGAATGGAGCATGTATTTTTAATCTGACATAAATAAGACATCAAACATATTTGTAGTTTTTATGTAAGTTCTTCAAGCAAGGATTTCTTTGATCTATCAACATGAAAGGAGAGCACAATGTTTACTATTGCTTTGTTCGGATATGCTTTCCTTAGATCAGTGTTGATTTTTATCCAGTATGGTAGTCGCTGGGGAAACATGAGTTTTCAAATCAAAATACTGGAATTTTGTTATTTTAATTAGACAGGTCAATTGGAGAAAAAATTGAGAATATTCTTGCGAAACTTGGACAGTGATTAGTTCATACAAGTGATTGAAACATAAACGTATTTAATTCTTACCCAAGTAAATAGAAAGGTAATTGGAATTAAGATATTAAGAAAACGTAGCCAAACGCTTCGTAGCGTGAGTGTCGGGTGCCGTTTCTCGGGAATTCGCTCGGGTCATCATGGATAGTTTGCATCTGGAGTTTCCTGACTTCGATCCCATCACATTCAGCGATTATGACGAAAATGTTCAAAACTCTGTTGAGGTAATCCATTTTTTTGCATTATGATTTTCAATACAGATGTAGTTTTGGATTTTGAAGTTTATGTGCACAGAAATTGTTCATAGTTTAACCACTTATTGGTAAACGTTACTGTTGCATAAAATTGTACATTTACTTTGATCACTGAACTTTGGTTATATATCACAGTACACTTAACATTAATTTATTCTAGACACTAAACGACACTTTCTAAATTTTCATATAATTTAATACTTTTATCTTAAGATATTGACTGCGTTTAATGTTCAATTTTAATTTTTTTAGAGATGTAGGCTTCATTTATAAACCCATGATATGTGAATGAGATACCTCTGTGGCTTCAAGGATAAACATTTTCTCACATTTGCTGTTGTAATGAAATTATTGCTGTAATGTATGTCTTTTTTAGTTCGAAAGATTGTATTTAATTTTTTAGAAGTCTGAAGATAACATTTGGTAGGAAAGTAGCGAACATTTTACATCACTCGCTTTCCTAATCACATAATTCAATTATTTATTAAGTACAGTAATTTTATTTCTCAATTGTGCAAATTTTAAATTACATTGTTGTTAAAATCTTATTTCTTTTGAAAAAAGTGATCGTATTCAAATAATGGTATCAACTAAATTATACGGTTTATGTCTAACGCAAAATTCTGCTGCCAATTTTTTACTATTTGTCCGACCACCACCTGTACAATAAGTGACAGAGATTTCCTAAAAATGTCAAAATTTACCAAATCAAGTAGACATTTTAATTAAGGAATTGTGTTTAAAGTGTACGTTTGCTTATCTCACAGAAAACGACTGAGGAAAATGCATTTATTCAAATTTATTATGAACAAATAAATTAATATCTTGACATTTATGACTAAACTGGAAACAAGTGTCGAGGTATTTTGGACAAAGAAAATATGACGGCTTCCTTGTTAAAATATGTTTTTGATGGTAATTTTAGAGAAAACTTGTAAAAACACGGAAATAAAGACTTTGTTATTAGCTTTCTGAACAAGGCTTTTTTTTAAAAAAATTATGAAGAATTAATTATCAAATCTTTAAGTTTGTGTGCGATATTGAACTATTGAGTACCATAAAATGTTGTACTATACATCAGTAAAAGAGAGCATTTTTATTTCATTATTTAATTTGTTTCGCAGCTAAATCACATTTCTGTTCCATAATGTGGAAATAAAACAATTAAATGGCGGTCTCTGTAATTTTTCTGACTATAAAAATTGATTCTATTCAAAGTTAATTAGTTCTGCATCTGTTCAGCCAATATTTACTCTGGATTTTTGTTATACAAGGGAGACAAACCTTGTTGCCCTATTATTGCCAAGGTGGCTGTCTAGTAGACAAGACTGTATGGATTACTTCCCTTGGATGAAATTTTCTGAATGTTCAGTACGGTATTTATTTATAAATTGCTGTACAATCTTACCTTTCATTATTTAATATGCAAGGTTTTATTATTAATTCAGTAATGAAAAATGCTTTCTCTTATAACTGAATAATTAAAATTAAATAACATGATATTTTTGCTTAATTATAGTAATAGTAAACTCATTTTGTTGTTCATTTTTATCTAAATAAACATAAAAACAAGTTTTCATACTATTACAACATCGATAAATATGCGTTAACCAAGAATACGCTGATAATGTTTTCCTCTGTGTTTGTAGAAATAAGAAGTTTGTAATATTGTTTAGTTTAAAAATAAAACTTAACAAGCAGAGATTTTACAATGAATATCCCTGCTTTAACATTATAAAATAAGAATTTTTGGATCGGTATTTCATTATAATTGTCAGCCCTTTTTTCAGACTTTGGGGAAGTATGGTGGGGCCTTTTGAGAATGGAAATTTGCATAGTAAAAATAATTTGACTGATGAGAAAATTTTGACAAAATCTGGAGAAAAATATATACTTAACTCTTTGGTGAGTGGGGCTGAACATCGGCCCCAGCTTTGCCATAAAAAAAGGCTGATTGATCATATTAATGATGACCTAGAACACTGGATGCAGCCTGTTCAGATATTTAACTTTCAACTGGGCCAGACACAGCTTTAAATGTTTCTTGTTTTTGTTAAAATCAATACTTTAAATGATTAAGACCATTTTCAATTAATAATTTTAACAGTAGTACGTTTCAGTGTATTGTACATTTATACCTTGTATACATACTGTGTAGATGTTTTCAGTAGATGTTTAAACATAACATGATTTTTTCTGCCTCGTCAAAACATTGTAGAGAAATTATAATATTGTACGAAATAATAAATAATACAACATTATGTATAGAACATGATAAATTTGGTCAGTGTAGTGACGGTTACAACACACCTTTTTCTTTCATCGTTCATATTTTGTTTCCTGTTAAATTCCCATTATTTTCTAAAGGTTTAAAAGATTGAAACTATTTTGCTGTATAATGTACGAGTCGTCTAAAAATTTGTAATCATCCTGAAAGTTGTGTATTTTTCCCGTGGTACTTGATCATCATGGCCTTTTAATTTAGATTCCACCATTACTTTTGATGAGGAAAAAGTTAATTTCTTTCAGTGTTTATTCTCATTTTAAATGCAAAAACTTATTTATTTATAATAATACCTGCCGGTTGATATTACATAAGTTTGACATTTCGTCAGACCTTATTTATGTTAATAATTACAATGTTTTTTCTCAGTTTATCTTTGGGTATACAGTCTGTTTCGTACGTTTTATCTCTGACACTGTTACTTAACTTAAAGTATTTTACTTGTGCAATAATGGCACAAAAATATATAGCATACATATCTGTACAAAAGTTTTATGAATCTCTTGAACAATACGCCCGACTCCAATTTTGTAGGGATAATATCTAAAATTTCAAAATAAGAAAGATATTTAAATCTACTATTTTGCCCACTGCGATTGAGCCCCCTTTTTTGAGAATGACTCGCCAAATTCGAGAGTCATAAATCTCACGTGTCACAGCGACCACAAAACAAAATCTGTCATGTAAATCTATTGACATGTGATATCAAGTCTGAATTAAGTTTTAGGACCGTTGAAAAGAAATTGCGAGATATTTTGTCACAGAAAACCAAACCATCGAGGTTAATTATGTTCCATTAATATATATATACTGGTGAGGTGGAATGGAAACTTGCAGGATTGTGCAGACGTAAGCCGACGCAAAAAATATTACCATGCATTATGCAGCATATTACCACTTAGTTAATGGATTAAACTTTGTCTCGATTTTCTAATATAGGGAGATTATGTGAAGAAGTTCTCTTGTTTATATTTGTAGTTTTGCATATTGATAATTCATTGATAGTCATCAAATTTTGTATAGCACTTACTGTCTCGAAGTGCCATTGCAGAAATTGGTTTATATTAATTGGCACTGTTTGACTGGTGGCAGTGTAAATTTTGAAATCATAAGACAAGTTTTTTATAATTTTCATTCTACTTTGGATCCTACCATAATTTTTGCCATTATAAAAAAAAGAAAAAAGATGGGGCAACTCATAAGAGGATAAACAAATTCGTCACCCATACAACATTGTCCAAATTTGATCTTATTTTTACCCCTCCTCCTCCTAACCCTTCACGTTTTAAAAAAAAGTCTAGAATTAAACAAACTGACTTTATTTGTATTTATTGATTGTTTGCGGACGTGCTATATTATTGTATAATTTTTTAAAACATTTTTAGCTTGGGTAAGCGAATTTTGTTGTGAGGGATTTTGTCTTCCTATTAAAGTGTTTTGAGGGGGCATTTTGTGTACGCAAAATTGAAAGGTAGGGATCATTGTCTGTAATGAATAATTTACTGATACAACGCAGCTATCAACATTTACTGATACAACACAGCTATCAACATTTTAAATAATTGTTGTACATTTTACAGAAAAAATACTCCACATATAAAAAGGTGGATTATATTAGAATATAAATCATACTGATTTCTCTCTTGTGTTGAATTCATGTCTTCCATGTATTTAATTCTTAGAGCGGTATAATTTGCCTACAATGGTTATTAATAAAAAAAAACCATTTATTATTATGTTCACCAACTTATTTCTGATACAATTATTTACTTGACTTTTTTCCACAGATGATCCATGACATATTTGCCAATACATTGAGTTTCATTTCACAAAAAAAATGGTGGAGACTAAGAATTTCAATGAGTCGTTATCTTATTAAATGTTAATACTTAATAATTATTAAAAAGATAAATATACTTTCTGGAACGTTACTGTAAGGTCATCAGGTAAAAATGATTTAATTTGATATTGTCAGTATTCCATTTTTTCAAAAGTTTATTATTCTTCATGATTTAGTATTCAATTACATGAATTGGTTAGTTTTAACTTATAGATAAAAGTTTAACTATTATGAACTGCATGTAAGATACAAAAAGTTATAAATAAAATTATGCTACATTTTTACCCTCGCTGAGTGCCATTTCAAATATGATAAAAATACAATAAAGTAAATTAACAGTGCACCACACGGATGATTATTATTGGTTTTATTCTAATCCTTAATTTATTGTTGAGAAAAATTCTATAAAGTTCCACCAAAATAAAATATTGGAATATGGCAGTTTCGAGTAAAAATTGTTGTATGTTTTCTACCAATAATTCATGCAGAAATAACAATAACGCCACCTACTCTTCCTTCCTGTAAATCGTTCATAAATAAGCATGAATGTATTGAAGCAAAATAAATCGTGGACCTGTTATACCCATTTAGTATCTCATTTTTCGTTGCATGTCATATCTCTCTCCTCAATGCTGTGGAATGATAGCGCTTGCTTTGTGTATGTGTCAGATAATATTACTGCTATGAAATTCTCGTGTGGAATTCTCTGACAGTCTGGCCCCAATTCATCCCTAATCACAGCCAATCAGTGTCCAAGGGCTATCTCTTGTACAATAATAAACTTACTTGTGGAGGGAAGCCCGGGTCCTGTGTGTTTTGTTCCGTTATTGTAAAGTCGTCTGCCAGCCCCAGTAGTTTTGTGTGTGTGAGCTATCAATCTGTCAAGTGTCATGGCGTTAAACCTGACATGATATATGAGTTAGGCAGGCACTAAACAGGGTCAACCAACTAGTTATTAAATGGGCGATAATAGAATCTGAAAATACCGCCACTAGTACTAGTAAAATGAACACACTTGTGGCTCAAAAATTACATTCCGTGAATCGGTGATCAATTTAACAGTAGAGTTATTAAAGCCAAGAGTAGTTAGCTCAGGTGTATTGGTTTAACACTACCTCTGTGTCGCCCTATCTGCCGTGTGTTTATGAATGGATTGTATAGTACTTTCATTTTACATTGGGACAAGACAAATTGTCCATAGGAATACCTTCAGTATATGGACAGACAAGCATGTGATTGGACATTTTATACTGATTCACTTAATTGTCATAATTTTTTAAAATAAATTCTGGTGTTGTGCTAAACTGTTCTCTATTTAATTGGATTAAGTGGAATCGACCAATCGTTGTCCAGTATTGGAGTTATACATATTTGCTTTAGGTTGGATAAAAGCTGTCCAACATCATTCATACATTGAAGTCTGTGACAGATTCCAAAAGAGGAAAAAATATTAACTCAAATTGTTGAAATTGTGAAATCAATTATCATAGCGATACGTTAATGGACGGTGTTTGCTACCTTTGACATTTGACAGTAATACGTGCTAATCACTTACCTGGCCCTACCTGCGATAGGTGCAAACACATTTTGACACGATTCTGATGAGGACAGCAAATTATTGACTGTCATTCTAATGGCTACCCATTAGTGTCTCGTGAAATGTTCTTATGTTGCAGATGACAGTGTAAATTTTGTTAAAATAGGTGTAACAGTTGTTAAAGGACTCACGAGAAAAGCGTAGTCATGTACTACCGGACACTACATTTGTAATTCCGTGTTAAACTGATATTTCTACATAAAAAATCCAATTCTAGTGATGTGGACCATTATTTCAGTATGAACATAGTTTTTGTAACAATACTTCGTAAACATGTGGGATTCTTTAACCAAAACGTCTGCCGGTGTGGCAGGCTGCAAGGAATGTGAGGCCGCCGCAACCGGTTGTCGGTCAGGTTGTAGTTCGGCTCCTGTTACTGTTGAACGAGATAGGGACTGGTTGTGGATTAGGACCAAAATGCCCGTGTGTATTTGGCCCGAGACGTGTTTGTTAGGTTGTAGTACCTCGCTACATGAACACTTGGTAAGTCCCTCTCTCATTGTTAAATATGGACGGGATTTTTCGTTTTTGCTGACCCTTCTTGTTCTGCTGTCTTGATTTGTCTTCGTGAATATATTTGGTGTACTCGGCTTACAACTCAGAATTCGTGCTGGTCCTGGATTGTGGTAGTTTTTAAAGCCTATGTGGTTATATATTTTGCCTTTCGTGTTTTTCCATTTATTTATCATTTATATGACATGTTTTGTGTGAAAGTTATTCATAAAAAAATGCCGTAATATTACAAAAGGAAGAATAAATAATAGGTATGCTTTATGAAAGTGCGTGTCTATAATACGACTTCCAGAATGGAATTTCAGAAAAATATTACACAGGCTACACTTTTTGATATTATCAATGTTCAAATGTTTATTATAATTACATTGAACCGTACGTGTGTATATAAGGAGCTTTTTTGTACAATATGAGTAGTAGAATAATTAAGTTAGATTCGTTAAATAAGTTTTAGAATTTTTGTTATTAATTGTGATCATTTTGTATGCTTAAAAAAGGCAAAACATTTCATTTTCTGTGTATTTGATTTTATCATATAATTGTGCTTTTTTACATAATTTATACTGGTATAAATCCAATTTTAATTTGAACATCCATTAATTATGTAACAATTTTAAAACCTGCAAAATGAAAATCAGGCCATCTACCTCTCTTTTATTATATTTGTGTAATGATTTACAGTTTTTTATGTCATTTTATGTTACGTGTTCCCTAAAACAATTTGGCTCGAGTTTGTTGTCCTAAAAGAGAGAGAATAAGTTGCTACAGGGTTAACACCACATACAACAGACAGTGCCTCTAAGTTACATACAAATTTGGATTCTGCTAAAGGCTTTATTTATTCTGAAAATCGGTTCTTGAGCCTTCATAGTATATGCAGGGGCCAGAAAGAATATTGAACGGCCCCAGAAGACAAACGTTCTTCAGATGCTGGTCATATATTCAACAGAGCAGCAAATACAGAAAATGAACTCGAAGATGAGCTGAAGCAACTAGAAACAATCTGTACATGAGGTGGGGTACTATAATATATTGTATTTACACGTTGTTATTTTAACATACCAGCCGCAGAGCATACATTAAAATGTATTTTAAAAATGAATGAAGAAATTCAGCAGGAAATGCCACATTCTACATGCCCGGTCACCCTGAAAGCACTTAGATTATTTACTAGAGAAATCAGATCTAGATGACCATCGTGAACAAATCCTTGCGCATAAATCAGACAATGTTTCTAGAGCCTGAACTACAGCTGGTCAAGGCTTGGAACAAAAAAAGTCAGTGATCAAAATATGACTGTGTTCTTCAGGAACAAAGATTAATCTTGCATAATTTATGGTTTTGTCAGTGAAAATATAAATATTTTAAGGAAAATGTTTTCGTCTACTTACATGATTTACACATTTTTTGCATCAGGAGTCTCTGCATGATCTAATGTTCTTGTATTATGATCGGTAAAGTCTGGTTTAGAATCTTGACTTAAAATGTTGACTTGATTTCCTAGACTAAATATTTCAATCAGTCTGATTCATGCCCTCTGATTGGGAAAAGGAACAAATTTACAGCATGTTAAGTGTGTAGTAGAAAAACAACATTCCTCAAAACTTGGAAAGTTTAATAGTATTAAGCATTTTCTCTATTGTACATTTGTATCACACTGAATTGAACAAAGGGAAGATCGTTCTATGTCTTCGGATTGTCGTATGACTTTGAATATATTTTACGTCCCATAATTTTCATGTTGCTGAAGGGTTTTACCTGGATCTGTTAAAAATATATTGGAATATCTTTCGCTCGAACTTGTACCGTTTAGCTAAATTGTTTCAAGTATGGATTGTTCTAATCTTCCGGATACTATAAATATACAGGTGTTTAAATTATAAATCAGGCACATTCATATTTACATGTAAATGACAATAATGCATATTTAATCAGGCTTGTGTAAATTGAAACTCATAGGAAATGAAAATTAAAATATTCCAGACAAAACAAAAGCATGAGTTAACTTATTAATTCATGGGGCATCATTGTATTTGACACAATTCGTACCGAGGCATCTTTACGTCCACAAAGTGCATTCACTCCAGAGACTCGTTATTCAGCGTGAAAATGAATTTGATCTGCATGTGTGAATTACTGTTAATATTTTATAATCAGCAGACTGCATATTTGTTAAAAGTCCATCTAGTTACCGGTACATTGTATTGAGAAGTATGCTGGGACCATAAAGTCCGGTCATGTCAACAAAGGTGTTCAAACCAAGTGATTTCCTGTGAACGCGAGTCCACCTCGTTTGCTCTTGGAAGTTACCGCACATGCAGAATAACAGATATTGATATCTGCATACTATATAATTGCTGTACATCTGCACTGAACCAGTTGTATTTTAATTTTTTAAATATAATTCAAACTAGTCATAGAATGTCTTTTTTGTCTTGTGTGTTGTTGTAGCTTGGTCGTCCTCAGTGTCTGCGATTGTGTCCACCACATCTTGTCCCTTTGTGTTAAGCTCAGTGTCTGTGAGTCTGTTTTACGGGAGCATCTATTATCCTCTTGCAATGCTATTGTCTCTCCCTCTCTGGCTTATATAATATGCAAATAAATTGTTAATATCTGGGTGTTTAGAAGGAATTAACATGCAGTTTGTATTGCCCAAATATTAAATGATGAATGAATGTTTTTTTTCTCTGTTTTCTTAACATTGTTCTGTGGGTGGGATAGTTCTAGTAGAAACTGAACTGTAGATGACAGAATCAACATTTTGGGAGAATAATTAATCATTAGATAAGTAAATGAAATGGAGTAGCCATTAATTACCTCTCTTGTCAGATGCCATGTTAATGTATCAGCGTGGCATTGGTCAATTCTGCTGGTAACTGTAAATCCATGACAGCTTGTGTATGGTAGGCGGCTCAGAGATGTGATAAACGGTGTTAGAATGCTTTTCAATTCTCCAATGTTATATTTATTTTGAAAGATAAAATAATTATGTTGAATTGGAAAGTCAATTATATTTATACTTATTCAAAATTTAATCAAGTTTGAATTCTTGGTTTTAATCTATTGCACACATTTTTGTCCCATTGGCTTATTTATGATAATGTTGATTTATAATGTTTTATGAAGTAATTTTGAAAAAAAATGGACAAAAATTCTGTCTTGAACTTCAATAGTTAAGATATTACATTTGTCGGATTTGGTGAAATAGTGACAACACAAATGATTCTGCTTCTCTTGAGATATAAACATTTAACAAAACATACTGTTTGAGAAAAAAGTTGTGAAGATAAGACAATAAGCATCAAATTCTAAGATTTTGTAACAATTGTTCATTATTGTGAATGTAAATTTTTGCTATTTCGTTTAATTATCAAATCTTATCTTAACACGATGTTTATTCATATTGTTTTGCTGTTCAAACACAAAAAAAGACCGCAAAAATCTTGACTGAATTTTGTTTGTTGGAAACTGAAAAAAACCTACATTTTATAGAAATAGAAGGTGATAACTTAAGAGTGGAGAAAAAACTTGGAGCAACATGTGGTATTGTTGTATCTTCATTAAATTATATCATAGTTGACATTAAGTACTTTTTGACACTTTTATAAAGTCAACAACTATGTTATCATTATGTTGTTAGTTGATAGACTGACTTAAAGTAATGACTACAATCTTTGGGGATCGGCTTTTGTATGTAAAACACGTTGTTTGATAGTGTCACTGTACCTATCGGCTAACAGTTGATGAGACTTTGTTAAATAATTGAACACAAAAATTAATACTCGTGGCAGGGATTTCCCTGATGCAGAGTCCCGACTCCCTTTTCTTTCTGGGGACTCCTATTTTCAACTTACTGTGCATCCCTGAGATCCCTTTAATAAATTTCTGTCAAGTATAAACTGCATATCTGGGATCCTACAAATTTAATAAGGACCCTCAATTTATCCAACACGAGGGTCCAAGGACCTCTATCCTAGGGAAAACCCTGTTATGGTCTCTTCTTTGTTGACTTGGAAATGATGTAAAAAATGTGTTTTAATTTGAAGAAACTTGAAATAGTTATTCACAGAATCTAAATTATATTCCATTGTGTTAAAGTCCTTAATGTAACACAAGTTTTGATTTGTGGAAGATCCGGTTGATAAACCAGACATTTTGTATGAAACTTAGAATTTATGCCCGACTTGTTCAAATGACTAACATTTGCCTGTGCTATAATTTGATTCCTTATGAGACATTTCAGTAGAAATTGGATTTTTTATGACTGGAAATATCAGATAGCATACAACTTGTATTTGATGAAAAACTGGTGACTTGTTGAAACTTGATATGAGTCTCACATCAGGCTGGTCAATGATCAATTTGAAAATTAATGCCACCGTTGTTCCAAATGTATTTGGGACATTCCCGTGAGATTCGTAACTTACATATAAAAGGATAATTATCAGGATACCTGTCATCACATGTAATGTCATATTTATCAAAATACTTTTTATTTGCATTTTGAAAGAGCATTAATTCATCAGGCATGATTACACTATTGTCAGATTGTCCCCCCAACCATTAGCAGGTCCCTAACAATGCCGGGGAGTTGTCATTAGACGTAATTGCCTGCCAATGCATGGCATGGTTTTAGTTTCATTCGGGATTCTTATGGGTGTCATTTAATGAAATGATACCCCGATGTCGAGACATAACCAGCTTGTCATACGTTTCCTAATTCATCATTTAATGGATTATGTTTCACAATTTCTTGTTTTCGACCATGCTGCCTGGTCCTGTAATGTTAATTATTGATATATAACTTTTGTTTGTTTCCTTGTATGTAGTTGTTCAAATTGTTACAATTTTATGCTTGTGTCAGAAAGTGATTTATTCACTTGATTTTATTTTGAAACAAATATATATGGATAATTTGTGGTAATAATCGTTCTTGCCTCGACCTTAAAATTTGCAATTTATATATTTCGAGAAACACTAACCTCGGGGTCGCATTAGGTCATCAATAAATAAAGAAAATTCTGTGTTTGTTCATTCGTTAAAGATCTGGTTTAAGTTTTAACCTCCAACTCAAAACCCTCGTAAACCGCCAATGGTGAATAGTGTATCTGGCGACTATCTTTGTGTGTATTAACATGTAGCGTTACCCCTGTTCATACTGAATTTGATAGACGTGTGTCACATTGGACTAGTCCAATATTGTAGGTTGAGTAGCTAGGCTCAGGTAATCAGCTTATCTTTCTGTGCTTGTGCAAGGTAATTCCTTGCTATTGAAACAGATTGGCTATGCTGGGAAGAAATTAATTAGTTGACTTTTAATAAATACCTAGGTGAGACAATTAAAGCAGGTAGATATGTAATTGTAGTACATATTTCTCTGCACACCCCCTATAAAGGCATAGGCCAAGTGCCAGGCAAGTTTCATTTTTGTCATGCTCTTTGGATCTGACACCTTACATCAATATCTTAAACCTCTCATGATTAATGCCTATCTAGACTGAAAAAGTGAATATTTTGTAAAAGAAGACCATTTCAAATTGAGTTTAAATCAACATAACATTAAAATTCAAAAGTACTATTCTAGTGCATTCCCTCTCCATTGTGATCTGTACTTGAATTGCATAATGTGGATGCGAGTACCTGGCAGACGTTGGGGGAGGGCGATGTTATTATCAATGCATGGTGATTAAAAAATTATACTAGTCCATTCTGATTGTGAATCGAAGAGTTCTGGGAAAAAATTGTATGATGTGTCAAATATTATATCTTACTATTATCAGTACAATATTTATTATTGTATCTTAAATGATTGTAGGACCAAACAAATTTTTAAATAAAAATAGATAACATTCGAATTTTTTTGATTGAAAATATTTATAGTTGCTAGACAGGAGAAACATGTTTGAGATTGAAAAAAACACTTGTTGACATAAAAATTGTACTCTTCTGTCTGAACAGACTGTCGGAAATTGATCTGTTTCCCATATGTGTGGGGGGTTCTATTAACGGATCTCAGTTACATAGATTATTTAATGGGTACCATTTACTACCTCTGGCAGTGCTGTGTACTCGGTGTAGTGCACCAGTTTTATACAGTCATTAAAGTGTCAAGAAGTAATTTCATTACCCCTGGTGCTGACATAGGAAATAAGATCACCAGATTTTGAATCAGTTTTCCTGTTATTGAAGGTTTTTTTTAAACTGGAATGAAAAACATAGTGTTTTATCTGCAGATTAGATTGCCTGGTCACGACATTTGCATCATGTGATGATTTTGTAGATGATGGTATAGTGATATTATTACACAATTTTAACAGAGTGTTGTTGCAAATAGTTACTGATAATGATATAGCTGTATCCATTATACATTATATAAACATTGTATACTGCATGTACATGAATTTTTTTTTCTCTCCATTTTACTGCCGAATTAAGGCGAAAGTCTCCACTTTTTTACTGACTTTTTTTACCATCCTGAAAAGAGCACTTTGAGATGAAAAGGGAAAAGTTATAATGCATTCAGCAAAAGCAGGAAATTAAAACATTTATAAGTAAAATAACCATGCTCTTATTTTCCCAAACTTGGGACTTATCGCGCATTTTATTTTCCCAATTGAAAAGGCACAGGCAGTAAAATTATTTTTAAAAAAATCACTGTATTGTAATACACAAGCACGCAGCTAAAAAAATAAGACTTTATGAATTTGATGGAAACAAATGTTACAAATTGGCAGTTCTCCCCTGCAGTCATTAGTGGTTGGCCCCTTTTATGGATTGAATTATTGCCCCATAGTTCAGAAAGACAATAAGGTGACTCCTTTTGTTAAACAGCTTTTCATACCACATTTTTCATTGCTGCTAATTTGTATTATCTTTAAAGTCATCGCACTTCTCTGACCCAAAAACTGGTTGTGAAAAAATACCAAATCTGATGAAAATTCTTGTTACAATACCTGAATTTAAAGCCACAGAAATTCTATAACCATTGTCATTGCTCCATAAGTATTTATTTTTATAGTGTAACAGTTGTGTGTTGAGTGTGTTCACAGCAATGAATGGTTAATTGTGATAAATGTAGGACTTTATCTACTAATAGCGTGTTTAGAGCAATCAAGTGTATGATACGGTTAGAGACAATGTGGATTATCCCAGGTTTAATTACCTGATTAGAGCACTGATCCTATCATCGTTTTGTGTCATAGGACACATCGTGATCTACCTTGATCCACCGTGATCTACCGCAGTCAGTTACCACCCTGACTACCATATTGTCTGTGACTTGTGTAAACAATAGACTCATCATTTACTTATTTGATATTTAAATAAAAGAATATGACTGTGTTGTTTTCTATACCAGTAATTTTTACCTAATTCTAATTTTGAAATATAGGCGTAAATTGTCCTCTTTAATTTCCTGATAGTCAACAAGTCTAGCCCGTTGATATACTCTCTTCCCCAGATCCGTACGCAAATCTGAATTCAAGTTACTGACCAATCATTTGCCACGTACCTGAAGGAACTTGGTGTTTTGTTTTGATTCCAGTGTTTAGAGAAAGCTTAAATTGCGCTGTAAAATGCATGGGAAAGTTTGGAAGTGTTTTGAACTGAATTTATTTAATTTTATTGGTGTTAGAATTTTGGTAAATAAAGACCTTAATTATCTGTCATAACTCAATACTCCACTGAATATTAGCAGTTTTTTGTGGCTGAAATTTTACATTGACTTCCTTATCTGCCCGCAGCAAATTTTCATTGTACATGTATTTAATCATTAATTGTTGAAATTTATTACCTTTGTCAGTTTTATTTTATATTTAATTATTCATTGCCAAGAAATTATTTTATTAAATTCATTATTGTGTTGTATAATAATTTTGCTACTATTTTGTTCTGCCTTGTATTAATAAGGCATTGTAAACCAAGTTGGCAAGTCATTCGTCTCTTTCAACCACTAAATCTTCACTGTATAGAATAATGATTTTATTTGAAATAAAACCCAACCAAAATTCACTTTACACTGAAGTATGTATCTCTTTTAATACAGAAGAGACAGGATAGGTACTTCATTGCATATTTTAATTTCATTCAAACTTATTATTTAGGATTTCATGGATGATACATATGACTTATTATATTTTTATTCTTAGTTGAATGGTTTTTGAAACTATAAAATACCGTTTTCTAGTATTTTAGCTACACTTGGTGTCGCAGAAATTAGATTCACAACAGTGTGGACATCATTCTATAGAAAACTGATGACTGTTTTGTAAGGAGGCATTAAATAAGATATTTATTTTATATTTTCAGGGGAGCAAGGCTCCAATGTTACAGTCGCCCCTCGGTGTAATGATGGGATATAACAGTGAACCGCCTTTTACATCACCCCCTCCAGCACATATGGGCATTCCACCAGTAACGATAGACCCCAAAACAGGTAAAAAAATCCCTAATACGTCTCCATCGATAATTGTGGCACTTTAATGATGAAGGATAGTTATCATATTTAGTGTTTTCACAGCAGTTAATGCTTCACACAATATTTTTGTGTATATTCACATTTTTTCTGGTTGGGAGGATATTGAACAGAATTTTTGCTGTTTTTATATGGGAATCTCAAAGTATCATGCACATGGCTCAAAGTAGGTTCTCTGAAATTACACATTTGTTTTGTTATATATTATAAGGAATCAAACACAATTTTGTGCTTATCTGAGTCGAACTTTACCTGTCCCAGAGTTTGTGTTAGTGCTTTTGTCGCTATTTTATGTCTTGTTTTTTTTTTAAAGTTTTCAACCCAATTGAATAAAATTGTTGGAATTTAGTAATATATATTTCTTTAAATCAGATGCTTTTAAGTCCTAGTCTAAAGATGCATTTTATGATCTGCAACCTTTTGTTATAGCATTTTTTACAACAACAATATCCTTTACCAATGATATTTTATGGCGTACGATTAGGGTCTTTAATGCACGACCCAGCATCATGCTAAATGTTTCAGCATCATGCTAAAAACTGAGTTTAGACCCTTCCGTACGTAGATGATCATTCAGCATCATGCTGAAACTTTCAGCATCATGCTAAAAACTTTCAGCATCATGCTTAAAACTTTCAGCATCATGCTAAAAACTTTCAGCATCATGCTAAAAACTTTCAGCATCATGCTAAAAACTTTCAGCATCATGCTGAAACTTTCAGCATCATGCTGAAACATTTAGCATGATGCTGAAAAATGATTTTGCACGACCCTGCATCATGCTAAAACTTTCAGCATGATGCTGAAAGTTTTTAGCATGATGCTGAAAGTTTTAGCATGATGCTGGGTCGTGCATTAAAGACCCTAATCGTACGCCATAGATATTTGTTCATATTGTGACACAGATTGAGAAGCAGCTACAGCCACATTATGCCAGACTTAAAGAATTATCTTTTTAATAATATAAATATCGGTTTACTAGGATCATATTTTTATCTTCCGCCAAATGTTGTAAATGGAAACCTTGTCTAGTTATTTCATGGAGCAGAAAATCATAGGATTTTTCTGTCAAACAAAAAGTGCTGGTATCTGGTAGAAGACTCTGTTTCATCTCTGCTTTGTATGCATCGTTAGAGCTATGATACTTGTTTATACAGATGGACAGTTAAATGAATAATGCTTTAAAACAGTATTGACATACTGTCTTGAATTTAAGACATTTTGCAAAAAGACTTATTATGCCCGTTTGAATTGATTTCTAAGTATGCAATAGTTCAGTGTTAGTTAAGACGCTGCATTGTTTATTTTTCAAAACTTGGATAATATTTTTTGTAGTTTACTGATGCAAACAGTCAGAAACAATCTGCAAAGAATACATTCTATATTTATTGTTTTGTTTAATCAGGTATTATATAGTCGTGTTGTTTATGTATGATTCCCTCCAGTTATTCGGTCTGACAAGTCGATTATCTCGTATCTCGTAGGAAGTTACATACAGATCTTAGCTGGTCCACTCAGTCGCAGGTTTCAGTATGATCATATTGCAGTGTACGCATTGAATTCTGAAAAAAACATCTTTCTTTTGTTTAGTAGGAAAGTGCCACAAGGCAGTCTCAATAGCGTACAATACGTTTCTACAAATTGTTTGTTGTACATTTACACAACTGATAAAACCCCTGTTTGTGTAGTTACTGACGACAGATTAGCTATTTTCTGCTCTTCTGATTCCAATTTTTTAATTGCATATGTGGTTGGGTCGATATCGTTTTTTTTTTGTGAAGGTTAATGGAAATACAGAAACATTTTGAGTGATCATTTCTGCTCTATTTGGTTTCTGTGATTGTGCCAAAAGCCATTTTGATGTCCTATATTGTAAAAATAAAATTTATTTATGATTTTTGATAAAATATACCAAGAAAAAAATCGTGTCATTATATTAACTTGGACATAGTGATAGGTACTAGTGAATGGTTGCTTTAACAATAAGTTGCCTCATATATAGTGCCATCTTCAGAAGCTAAGTCTACAATAATGATCAACTAGTCATGTTGCTGTCTGGATGTACGGACACTCCTAGTACTGGGTAACTGTATGCAACATGCAATATCACCTGTCATAGCAACATTTGACGGTTGTATAAAACTACAATATGACGCTACATACTTGTGTCTCGCACTGCTCTATAAAATGCTTTAAACTTTACAAATATGTCTTACATCATGTATAATTGATTTTTATGTTGTTAGATATATCCTTGTAAATTAACTGCTCTCCTGATGGAGGTGCCACATCATTCGGTAAAAACTCAACTTCTGAAATGTATTATTCATTAGCCATCTTTGTAGTTTGGAATTATATTTGGAATGTTTGTACAATTTCTCTGTGCACCAGAGTGCAGAACATTTTATTTCACTTCGAAATTTATTTTTATGTTACTTCATTTTAATATATTGTTAAAGAAGCACAATCAAAGGACATATTTAATGAATATTTAATTGTTTTTCAAACAGTTAAGTTAGAAATATTGGGGTTATAAACGGGCATTTGTCTCAAAAGTGGATTGAGCCTATTTTGTCCCTGTTGAAACTTTTCTCATTGATATATGCTGGAATTTCTACGATAATCTGTCAATAATTACGTAGAATTGAGAGACAGGTGTCGGAATTATTCATATGTGCTTGAAATAAATTGATCTACAGATAGATAGATATTATTTGTTTTAAGTCTGGTATTGTGAACAACATACATTTACATGTATAGTATAATAAAAAGATAATTGTTGCAGTGCCATTCATATTTAAATTATAAGAGACTCTTGACGCGCCCATTCAGTATAGTATCCTTCATGTAGAAAACTCCAATGTCATTGTTCTTAATACATTGTTCTTAAGTAGCATTACAGACAACAATGCAAAAAATACACTACCGGTATGTATATATATTATGTAACAATGCATGTAACAACGTCATCAGTATACATGTAAATCAATGAACATTTAATATATTGATAGATACGGAAATAATAGACATTATCATGATCTATGTTAGGTAATTGTTTATTTAAAAGAAATAGCCATATCTTATGTCATAGAAGGTTGTGGCAAATTAAATTGTCTGAAAAATAAGAAATTTATATTTTCAATGTCACAGAATATTAAAATTATCACAGAAAAAATGATTCCGTTCTTAAAAATCCGTTTCAATCACAATGTTAAACAACTTGCAGTTCAATTTCTGTTCTATCATTTTCTGAAAGTTTCAGGATGAAAATCTTATATCTTGGTTTCTATATTTATTGGTGCTACCCCACATTATCCAGATTTACTATATAGAGATCTGTGATATAATGGTGAAAATATTTTACATGTAGGCAATATAACCGAAAGTCAACAATGAATTTCATGAAAACTTTTTATATTCTTTTAATTATTGTAGATATGAGGCCATTGTGAATTAGTGTTTGTGCAGGTTTATTGACCTTTTGTGTGTTTTGTTAAACCCGTGTTGTTTTATTGTTTCAGGTCTACCACGTCCTGCATTTCCATACCCTGCCACTGCTGGCCAGTTTCCCCCTTCATTATATCCGGACGTCAGTTGGTAAGTAGTGCCTTTATTTCCTTATACATACTTGATAGATTTCCTAGAATGGACATGCCTTGTTTGGCTGTGACCATAGTTCAACATTCCTAGAATGGACATGCCTTGTTTGGCTGTGACCATAGTTCAACATTCCTAGAATGGACATGCCTTGTTTGGCTGTGACCATAGTTCAACATTCCTAGAATGGACATGCCTTGTTTGGCTGTGACCATAGTTCAACATCTTGGTTTTCCGTGTAGTTACTCGTTATTTTTTTCCACAGATTTTGTTCAAACTTACACTAAACAATAGCTGTAGTGAGAAGCTTAATAAACAATGAGGATTTTCACATACTGGTATATTTGTCGATGTTGTAGACCCTTATTTTTAACAAGTTATGCAAATGTTCCAACTTGTGGATGCTTCTGTCCCATAGACTATTTTTTACTAAAATCAAATTTTAGAATGTTCATCTGGAATAACCGACAACCACAAAACGCAAATTACGTAATACAATGGGGAATAATGTGCTGTTAGGGGAAAACATTCCTGTTTATTTTATTACCAATGAAACAACAATACGTTCATTGTTGTTGTTCATATTCAATGCACAATTCTATATGTCTGTTATAATAAAACTACATTCTGATTTTATTCTGCGAAGAATAGCATTGTAAGATATGCATACGAGCCTGCAGCTATGGTTGTACATTATGTTCGTGGCGGTGTTTTTGCTTTATCGCTTCATACCACTAGAATAGGCACTTCATTTTAATATCTGCATACAGTTTTATGTATATTATAGCAATACCCATAAAAGTGTCAACCTGTAATTTTTATACTGTACTTGAGGTGGGGAAATAATGAACTCTACCAACGTAATGTCTGATTTCACGTAGCAGTTAGTGATTAATTTGCCTTAACTCTAGTGGAATGGTTGGTTGTATGAAGTGGAAGCTAATTTAGTCAATTTGTTTTTACTTCTTGCATTATCATATTAAAAGATACATAAAATTTATACACAAATGAAATTAATTCTGGTTTTGTACTTAATGAAAATATCACCTCTTTGTCGATTTCAACTCTTTAGAAAATGAGGTTACCAGAAGAAAACGAAAGAACTAGATAGAAAAATTCATAAAGTTAATTATTATTAAAAGATTATAAAAGTTGTTGAATTCATTCTAGAAAAGTAATAAAAATCTGAAACCATATAATGTAATTGATGATATTTTTCTATTTCAAATATGTTTTACGATTGTTTCTCGTTACTGAATTCAGATACAATGCCAAAATTATCTGAAATAAAATCTCTCTTGTTTTTTTATAACACAGGAACTTGTTTGCTGTAAATACGTGCAAATATTTCCAGTAGATGTATCGGTGATTTTTTATGAAAATAATTTTACTCCTAGTGCTTTTTCAATTGAGAAAATAGACGCGATAAGTTCCAAATTTGGGGAAATAAGAGCTTGGTTTGTTTATTTATAAACGTTTTAATTTCCTGCTTCTGCTAAATATATCATAACTTTCCCTCTTCATCTCAGTGCTCTTTTCAGGATGGTAAAACAAGTCAGTAAAAAATAAAAAATAAATACTTTTTGGGGAAAAAGGACACTTCTTTGGGGGAAATGGAGGCTTTTTTGCTATGGGAAACAGCCGAAATTCGGCAGTAAAATTGAACCAAAAAATCACTGGGTATATATCAGCAAAATTATGATGTTCAAATGATGTGTTGAGTTAACTGGTGTACACAAATATATAACTTGAGGTGAAGTAAAGAACTAAGTTGTATATATCAAATAATCTTGCAACTCTTATCACTTTGTTGATGTGCAACTTATGTTCAGAAACTATTACATATTACTACTCATTTTCTACTTAATCATGATAAAATGATCGAGATTCATGACAAATTTATATCTTTGCTCATATTTAGTGCTCTTAATAAACTGCGAGAATACGCAATGATGCTTCAGTATTAATTATGAACAATGATTACGTTAATGACGATAATTGCTATAACAAGAAGCAGATTCTTCGATTCTTTTCTGCATTTTCTGCATCTGGACTGAAAATCCTGGTATTTTATATCTATGTACTCGTGTTGAGTCATTGAAGTAGAACGAGTTTTGTATCTGTGTAAGTTCGTATAACATCTTGTTACAATTTGTATGTTTGTGACACTTGCCGACAATCAACGTTCTCTGTAATTCTGACACGACATTTCCAAGCTTCTGACTGACACTGGCATGACATGGATTGCACTCGTTACAAATGACTGTCGCATTTTGTTATAGTGAAAAACAAGTTGGGTAAGATGTTAAAAACAAGAGCCGTGTCGTTAACCTTTTTTTCAAATTGAAAGAAAACACGAAAAATGCCTCAAAAGTTGACAAAGGAAATTAATATTGGGAGAAAAATGTAGCTGTACGTCAAAATGTTCCCGGCAAAAATTTGGTCATTTATATAAATGAGTATTTTTGCTGCTGCCATTGCAAGTTAAACAAGTTATCTTTACCACGGTGAAGAGATCTATTTCTTTCTCTTATTGATCCAATTTTTATCTTGAAACCAAAGACATTTTTCAGTGAGTCAAATTGTATTAAAATATTTGAAAATATATGACATAATTATTTATTTATGGAAATTTTTTACTTTAAGGTGAATGATCGTTCTCCATCCATATTTGCTGTCTTGAAAATTAGTGATTTTTTTATTTGCAGTTAAATTAGAGACGTTTTTCTGTAGATAATAACCATCTTTAAAATCAGCTTCAGTATTTAATGAAAATGTCGAGACATCTGGAAATTTGAGGACTGGTTCATTTACACTTGTTTTAAACGAGCAATATTTACTTGATATCATCTAGGTGTCCCCATCATTATGAGTGCTACGTTAATCAATACATATTGTCATGCTCAAGAACTCCATAGATCTGTCTCATTAAGCAAGAAAAAATGATCCAAGAATTTCTAAACGATAGAAAAAATGGGGCTGCTTCATCAGACGCCGACCTGATGAAATTGCAAAATGACGATAAAAATTGAGTTTGCGTAGGTTGACGATATAAAATGAGATATATTGAAAATTGTTGATTTCAGTTTTTCTTAGGATTTGATGATATTTTAAAGATTAAATGACATTAAGGGTTTCTTTAAATATTGTGAAACTATGTCTTTTATTGTTGGGAATGGCATACTGGCGGTAGTTTGATAAATATGTAAAATGTTGACATTATTGCAACAAAAACTGACTATGCAGTATACAATGGCTGATTTAAATTTCATAATCGTCGTGTCAGAAGCCAGACGGAAGCAAATTTCAGAAACGCAAGACTATATTATATTGTTAATGATTTTTCAAATGTGTGTGTAAATGAGGTTTGATTATTGATGTATACAAATGATTTTTCAAATGTGTGTGTAAATGAGGTTTGATTATTGATGTATACAAATGATTTTTCAAATGTGTGTGTAAATGAGGTTTGATTATTGATGTATACAAATGATTTTTCAAATGTGTGTGTAAATGAGGTTTGATTATTGATGTATACAAATGATTTTTCAAATGTGTGTGTAAATGAGGTTTGATTATTGATGTATACAAATGATTTTTCAAATGTGTGTGTAAATGAGGTTTGATTATTGATGTATACAAATGATTTTTCAAATGTGTGTGTAAATGAGGTTTGATTATTGATGTATACAAATGATTTTTCAAATGTGTGTGTAAATGAGGTTTGATTATTGATGTATACAAATGATTTTTCAAATGTGTGTGTAAATGAGGTTTGATTATTGATGTATACAAATGATTTTTCAAATGTGTGTGTAAATGAGGTTTGATTATTGATGTATACAAATGATTTTTCAAATGTGTGTGTAAATGAGGTTTGATTATTGATGTATACAAATGATTTTTCAAATGTGTGTGTAAATGAGGTTTGATTATTGATGTATACAAATGATTTTTCAAATGTGTGTGTAAAAGAGGTTTTATTATTGATGTATACAGTCCGACCTCGTTCATTCCAACTCAGTTGGTCCGAAAGTTTATTTCGAATTATACATGGTTTCGAATAACCCATTTAATTCAATGTGCCCAATAAGATACATCGGTGCTTGATATTTATGTCGGGTGATACCAAGTATTCGGATAGAAGGTTGTGGAATAAAGGAGGTCCGACTGAATATAAATATATATTATAATTTATCAATACATTTTTTCTGAGAATGAAAATATACCTCAATAATTTAGCTATAGATCCTTAATGAATTTGCCTAGGGAGGCGCAGTGGATGAGGGGTAGAGCGCCTGACTCCTGACCCGAAAGTTGTGAGTACTGGTTGGTAGCCAGGAAGCAGTTATCGAGATAGACTAGCATAAGTTGTAAGAATTTGTTTCACAATCAATGTAAAATAAATAAGTTTTAACTAATTTGTGATGTTTTCAGGCAACGACCACCTGGATATCCTATTTCCTCAGGTGCCTTGTGTGGGCCATACCCACAGTCATTTATAAACTCTACAGCCCGGTTTCCACCAGGATTTTTCCCCCATGGTGTACCCCCGGGTATGCCTCATGGTCATTTGGGGGCGGGACCAAAGCAGGAGGGTGGAGTCTCAGACAATCACAGGTATCAAATTATGTTTAATTTTTTAATTGTCAATCATTCTTGCGTAATTACGTTCTTATTAAGATTATAAAAGTTGTGTCCATACTGGAAAGGACTCGCATCTTGTGCCCTAACGCTTTCTATGTTGTTGTTGCATTGTTGTAGGCATAGAATGTTCTGTTCAAAATAGAAAATTAATGTGACTGTTGTAACGTATCTGAACAGAGATATTTTGTGGCCGATTGTTACTTCTAAAAATTCTAAGGAAAACATTGTACTGCTTGGTTGGACTAATTGTTCAATCATTGGGTCATTGTTTGGCTTATCAAGTTAAGGCATTGGGTACTTAGGACATTATTTGTCTAGCTCTTCACACCACTATGTGTTTCTTAGAAAAAAGCTTTTACATTTTGGACACAAAGATCTCGGCACTTATTTAAGAATAGCTTCCTATCCTGTCACACTGATGGTGTTTGATATTTGTTGACTACTCTAGTCAATCAATGGTCATTTGTATTATATGATATCTGAGGTTATAAGTAGCCGAGTCTGTTTTCTCATATTGATTGAATGCTTGATTAATTACTCAAAAGATAATGAAGACATAGCGGTCATTATTGAACATTTAAGATGTACTCAGGAAATTACTGTTATCAAAAAACATGTTTCGGGCTCTTTCAAGGGTTCTTTGGCACTTAAGTGACCATAATTTAACAGAACTGTAATTTTCTATGACTGCCAAGTAGATATTTTATCTTTTCTTGGCTATTAACACATCAATAAATATAACTTGTAGTGTCATGTATGAATATGAAAGCGTGGAAGTCGACTGTCATTTTACATCATAAATAATCACTCTAGTTACCAATGTGGTATATTGTCTCTGGTGTCAATTACTGATTGGTAAATCTTAATGGTTGGTAAGAAAATGTAAAACTAATTGTTGCTATCATATCGTAGTTCAGTAGGGGTGAAATGTTCTACACTTCTCAGAATTAAGTGTTCAAGATATGTATCGTTATCAGTTGATCAATATGTGCAAGATATGTTCCATTGTTATGCAAAATTTATAAACTAATACTGTTTTAAACAAGAAACATTTTATGGTCGGAAAATGCTCCGTAAGGAAGGTATTAAATAAGTAAACTTGTTCCATGTTGAAACTGTTGGTGTTTAGGAATGGAATTTCTGTATAAGAGAAAATGTTTGCAAATTTCACAAATTCGAGAATGTTGCAAAAATACCAGCCAGCGTCAATGTCCTCGTGCACAGAAATAAATGTTTGAATTATTCTCAAAGTGGGAATACTTATTAAGGTGATTTGCAAAAAATTCTGCTCACTAAACAGCTGAAATGCCGATTCACAAGTTTTTGACCTTTAAATGTAACCACTAATACAGCAGTTCTGGCCAGTATTATGTGAGACGATGTGTTATATATATTTATGATTGATATTTCAGACATGGTTATAGTGATGGGAGTGGGCATCAAAGTCCACAGCCTGAAAAGAAAAAGCCTCATATAAAAAAACCTCTCAATGCGTTTATGTTATTTATGAAAGAACAAAGAGCGAAAGTAGTTGCGGAGTGTACATTAAAAGAATCAGCAGCAATAAACCAAATATTAGGCCGACGGGTAAGTTTATCAATTACTTTATTTTCGCAACCATTGTTTTAGTACATGAGGTTAGGTCAGAGCTTTGTGAGATTCTGTATTGTCATTTAATGATTGGACTTGGATAAGAATCATTTTAGTTGTGATGTTGGTATAATGTAAGAAACATGTATTGTCTATTGGACAAACTGTGCCTGAAATACATTCCTTGATCCTATGGTTCAACCTTCTCGGCTCGTAGTCACAAATGTTTTAAGACTGAAATTTTAAAGTCTGAGATTCAGTCTAGAATGTTTGTGAATACGGGCCCTGGCTACAAATATGAAAATTAATGACTTCAGTGATTACAGTTGTCTTTAACATGTTAATTTGGTGGTGTTTGAAAAGTTATGGATAACAATCTTAGAATGAACACAAATTACTCAAGATGGCATATTTGTTTCTGGACTAAATGGCTGGATTTTGAATGGAGATAACTGGACATATTGTAGCCAGGTTGTTGGACCGGTTTCTGTACAAACAGTGGGGGATATATTTATAATTACTGCACAAACTGTGTTACCATGGAATTAGTTGTATCACAGGTGATCTTGTATTTGTGTGAAATCAAACCTGTTGTGAGTGGAAACTTCAGACCACATGAATAATAGTCTTATGCATTCCAATGCATGTGAATTTCATCATCAAAAATTGTGTTTTCTGGTTTCTCTGTGGTACCACAGAGAGGCACAAAGCAGTTATTATCTAACGATTATATGAACCCTTTTATGTTAACCAGTCATAGACTTTAGTAGTACAAATTAGTGGCACATTATGTTGCTGGATGAAAGACTTGCCAGTCCTTTGATTGAGTACTTAAATATTCGTACATAATCAATGTTTGGTACTCCCCACACAGAAGCATTTCAGACCAAATAGCCTTTTGAACGCTCTTCACTTTGAAGCCTTCCTTTGAATTTGTATTTATTTTCAGGAAAATCTACCTATCTATGTTACATAATATAGTTTTTTTATAGTCTTTGATGTAACTTTATAAGAAAACCCAACTTCTTTCTGTTGTTATTTGTTCCTTAGACACATTATGTGGAATTAATAAGACATTTATAACACACTAAACGAGTGTCAAGTCCTTTCTTCGATGAAAAAAAAACGAATTTTATATCACAACTAAGCCATGGTAAACTTGTCTTGCATGTCAGTAATGATTATGAACAAAGACTTCTCGTGTGGGAGTTGTTGCTATCTCCCTTTGTTCATGATTTTGACAAACATGGCATGATTCATTATAGATAAAATAATAGTATTCATAGAACAAAATGTATTCATACCCCTTTTTTGCTATGTTCATTATTAACTGCGAGGAAAGAAATATCTAATTAATTGTACAGGTGAGGATGTGAACATCATTATAATTAACCCAGTTTAAATTGATTTTGTTTCCCATTGATGCAACAAACAAAAGGATACCATGTTTCATTGGTACATGACGGGATAAGCTTTTTAGTTCCAAAATCTGTATCCGATGAATATATGCAAAACTTGATACATTTCAGTGGCATGCGTTAGATCGATCAGAACAAGCGAAATATTATGAAATGGCACGAAAAGAAAAAGAATTACATCTACAACTTTATCCTGGTTGGAGTGCACGAGATAATTATGCTGTACACGCTAAAAAGAAAAAACGAAAGAAGGGTATGATGCCTGGAGAAAAAGGTCCGCGTCCCGATGAACGATTTATGGAGAACCCCGCATTTGGTAAATATTGGGGTAACCCTCAATGCATGACGTGGCATTTAGCAAAAATGACAGATCATTGAAATAAAACAGTTGTTGTTTTTTTCTTGGTCTGTTATGTTTGCGTGTTGTATATTGTTGTACAAACTGTTGTTATAATGATTATGTTGTTTAGTTCACCCTGGTCATGTTTGCGAAGATGGTGAACTCAAGGTTTGGTTTTAACAATTTTACGGTATAAAGTCTCTTGCACTCCACAACACCAGGTTATAATGTGTAAATAATTCATCAGGGGATATTTCGTTGAATCCAACTTCGGTAAGGCTCCGTAAAAACTGGTTTTAAATCAAATTGAACTCTACACTCGATGTGTTCTTCTTTCACCTTTAATCCAAGGGAGACAATTCACCATCAGATAAAAAACTTAAATTTTCTAGTATCATAATTATGCTACTTAAAAAATCCAATATTTCCGAACGACCTCGTTTAAAGTTTCCGAAGGTTTTTGAACTTATTCAAATTATGTTTCTTGAAGTTGGTTACTGGTCTTTGATAATTAAATCTAATCATTTGTATCAACCCAGAAAGTAGGAACATCAGGATCTTGACTTTGTGTGACCCTAAATATAGCCTATCTAAAATCAGTAATTCCTTTTATATTCATTTCTTCCAACAAATATTGTCTAAATTTACCAGGATTAATAAAAAATGTAGTAATTTGAAGGAATATTTACAAAGAAACATAATGTACAAGTTGTAACTCTAGAAAAATTATTTTTTTCTTGCCAGTTATGAGTAATTATTAACACTATGGCAGAGGTTTAAAATGAAATTGAAAATAAAAACAAAGCAGTTAAAAATAATTGCTTGTCACAGGTAGGAGTTAATATTGAAATCTAAAACTCCGGAGTGTAATATTTCAGTGGCATTCATTAAATAAAGACGATCAGGCAAAATATTATGAAATGGCGAGAAAAGAGAAAGAATTACATTTACAATTATTTCCTGGTTTGAGTGCTCCAGACAATTACGGATCTCATGTAAAAAAGAATAAGAGAAAAAAGGAGGCATCACAGGTTTATATGGAATCGGGCGCTTAATGTTTTGGCTAATAAAATCTCCTGTAAAAGGTGACGTCACAAACCTAAAAAGAGTTCATATTGTTGTGGATGTAAGCCGGGTGTTTTCTTTTCAACAGATAATTGGTTATGTTAAAATCCAACACAAATGGAATAATAAAAGTTTTCACCAAAAAAACCACCAAAAGTTCTGATTAATTTAACAAATGCCACTGATGTACTGTTTAATGCAATTAAATAATAGCATTGAAATAAAAGTAATGGTTCTACTATCCAGACGTTGACCAGACGTTGATAAGGAATAATTATTGCCTGTAATGAGGCAGTTTTCTGCTGCAGTAAAATTAAATGACATAAAATTTAAAAAATTAAATCAATTACTGATGAAAGACGAGATCTAAAATATTCCTGATTTTAATATCTTTGTGGAAAGAAATTGGGTTGTAGGAACAATAAACAACGTAAAAAATCAATGAATTTATACAATATTTTACGATATTTGAATGAGGTTGAGTATACTGGAAGTATTTCAGTGGCATTCTCTAGATAGGTCTGAACAATCTAAATAGTATGAAATGGCAAGAAAAGTGAAAAAAATACATTTACAATTATATCCTGGTTGGAGTGCTCGAGACAATTATGCTACACATACTAAAAAAAATAAAGGAGAAGTCGTCTGATTTTGATCCAGAAGGTATGAGCCTGGATACCAGATATACAGATAATCCGACATTTGGTAAATATACAGCCAGATTGTCGTAGCATGCATGGTGGCGATGGCTGTACGTAATGTCATGGTAGCTTTTGTTTATCTATTATGTGGTATCCATTATTTAGATTGATTTATCACAGTTACGTTACTTTCTTAATGTTACCTATTGACAAATCTTTGAAAGTTTATTTTGAAATTTGAAAAAAATATGTTATTGTTTTCCCAACTTTGACCATAGTACTCATTTTGAGGTTTTATGTATTTTTGTCATTGATGTTTCTTATTTTGTGTTGTGTGTTTTAGGTGAATGTACGAGTAGTGCAAAGAAATGTCGAGCACGTTATGGAATGGATCAACAAAAAAATTGGTGCAAACCATGCCGGTATGTATAGATAGTCTCCATTCTTAGCTTCATGTTAACTATGATCTTTTATTGACAATTAATTGGCAAATACTAGGAAATGGACTGTTTAGATTATTGTTAATTACGTTTTATTCTTCAGTATTGTTAAGGGAAACATTAATAAATGTGTCAAGGTGACTGGAAAATGTTAGGCCTGTATTACATCGTCTTCCCAATAGTTGGAAATCAGGGGTGAAAATTGCAGGTCATTCTACTGATGTCCTTGTAAATGTATTACTATTTGACAGTATTTGGTATACAGTTAAACCTCAATAATAAGACCAGCATTGGGACCCTTGTACACTGGTCTTAATATTGAGGTTGATTAAAGAGTGTAACAGTCAATATGGACTTGAAAAGTGTGGTCTTGATTTTGAGGTGGTCTTTAAGTGAGGTTTTACTGTTAAATGGTTTAAGACAATTTTCGCTCCTGAGGAATTGGGAGTTAAATTAATGTTTGTACATATGAATATATTTTGTATTGATTTTCAGGAGTGAACAAACTAGTGATCAAAATATAGATATAAAAATACCTAAATCAGAAAATGAGGTACGCAAATGCCGCATGGTCACTGGTGGCGATACGTAGTTACGCTTATAATGTCTACCGCTTTATGTGCATTTTCAACGGCTGAGTTTAGTTAATAAATCTGCATGGTCGTCTTATACAAGAACCTGAAAACTAATGTGTATTATTTCTGTTCAGTAATAATCTGCCTGACTTGTTTACGTTAAATTCTTTAACAATCGGACGCGTGAGTTAATGAAACTTGCGTCATATTAGAATGTCAAATTATTTTTTTTCCAATTTCTAACTTTTGTTTGAACCAGCCCTGAAAATGATATTTTTAGTAACAAACTGCTTCTTATGTAACAAGCGCATGTAATATATACATTGTACCGCAGTCTGCTTTGTGTATGCTTTGTGTATTTACTTGTATTTTTTACTACAATTTGTGTGTGGCAAACTGAATGGCTTTTCTTGTTGTTACTTTTTATCGGTCTATTTTGTCGCTAGTTTTTGAGTCATCTTAGTATTTCAGTTTTTAGTGTCAAATTAATGAATTATCTGGCATGTTGGCTCGCAATTAAATGGTAATAATGTTTTCGTAATGTTTTGGCTCGGCTGAGTTGATAGGCGATGTCAGATGTATTTTAACTCTACAACTTTTTCTATACAAAATGGTTGAAAAAATTCTCAGCAAAATTTTGATTTCCACCAATCACTAAGTGAAATTGTATTAGATGGATTGTGTTTACTAGCAAAACATAATTCTGTATTAATGAAGCAATACTTGGAACTATGGGTATTGATCCAATTTATTATGGAAACACGGGCTGATGTCTACGACAATTACAAGATTTATAAGACAATTACAAGATAAGAATGTCTATTGTTTTTTATGCAGAAAAATGTCTTACTTACTCCGCTATCATATTTATTTGTTTATTTGCTTGTAATAAATGCTAGTAATGCTGTATATAACACCCTAGTGCTGTAGTATTGACTATTTCATCACATGCACACATGTATATATGTTTTGATTATACTTCCAAGTACAGGCTCGATAAACGTGTGTGGAAGTCATTGAAAGTTCTAGTATTTTATACAGTTACAGGAGTACAAGCTTATCATGAGAAATGCTTCTATAAGAATGATATCATTCATTTTATGATCTTGCTATATATTTTTTCTTACATTTCTCATAATTATGTACGTTAGATTGGAAGTTTTTGTTCACCTAATCAAGGGGCTTTGGTGGCATAGAGGTGACATGTGGGAAAATATTTTTACTCATGGCCACGACTTAGTATGTTGTAGGAATGAGTTAGCAAGTCGTAGCCATGAGATAAAAATAATTTCACACATGTCACCTCTATACCACAGTAAGGGGCTCACCAAGTGGATAAACAATTTGACTGGAAACAGCCCTGTTTCATTTACTTGGAAACAAAGAAGTTACTGTAGATGTAAATGAGTCTATATCCACGGATAGTTTGCACCAATCAAACTACCAGAACTTACATACTGTGGTCTTACTCTAACAACATACTGATACTTGATGCACATAGTATACTACAAGCACTTTGTAGGGCTAATTATTTAATCCTTATTTTTCAGACACTAGTAGCTGCTTTTAATATTTACACCTGACTACATCATGACATTCTTTCTGTAGTATAGAAATATTCACAGATTATTTATGTTGACTTCTTCCTCAGAAAATCTGAAAAATATTTGTTCGTCCCGATTGGTTAATTTGAATGTCCCCAATATTAAACTGTTTGTTGACATTCTTTTTTAACTCACCAAATATTTAAAGTCTTCAATAAAACATAAAAAAATCTGTGAATTTCTTCTATGTACAGAGCGACATGAATTTGTATTTTATGATAAACAGAAAACTGTACTGCTTATAGTGTGCATTATTTTTATGTTGCTTATAATGTGTATGAAAATCAGAGACTTGGTTTCTCGGCCCATCTGCGTGTGAATTGGTGTAATTAGTGGGTGGGGTAATATTAATTGCAAAATTTTGTTACAAGTGTTAAATAGAAATATGTAAGAGGAGGGTTATGAATGTGCCAAAGATTTCAGTCTCTGATTATATGATTGAAGTAGCATTTAGTGCTTGCATGATAAACGTCTGCTTTTATGATGTAACTAATGCAAATATAAAGAGCAACACAAAATCTTTTTGTGATGTTGTTTTGCGAATGTAATTAGTGTAATTATATCACTACGCTAGTCGATGCTTGTATCATTACTTGAAACTTTTGAATTAATACTTCTAATGTTTGAAATCAAATTGAATTCATTTTCTTCCCAATATGTCTTAATATTAGTAATGCAAGTCAATATTGTTTCTTGGATATATTTGAAGTTAACATATAGTATTAAGTAATTAAAACTTAGTTATAAACGTTATTATCATGCATTATACAATAGAATTAAGAGACACTTAGTTAATATGTTTTCATCAGCACTGGTAGAGTAAATGTCAAAAAAGGTCTTTCAACCAGATCTAATTGTCTGCGAATTGTGAATCAAAGTTGATGAAAGGTAAAGCAGGTTGTTAGTTACTTTGACCATTTTTTCGTATACATTGCCACCTCTCTAGAACAACTCCCGTTGGTAGATCCAAATTTTTGGCAGTCACTCGAGATTTCTTCAGAATTTTGCGAATATAATCGCTGTGATTCTCGTTAAAAAGTGGGATGTACTGGAGTGGTTGTTCTGTACAATACAGTTGATGATGTAATGTTTGCGTATTTAATATTCTGTTTCCATGGTTTCAGGAGGAAGAAAAAATGCATTAGGGTTCTTGAAGATGGTGGTGGAACAGACGGAGAGGATGAAGATATGAGTGATAGCCAGATGGGCGGAGACAGTGTACATGACAGTGATTCCATGCTTGGAAGTCCCGCCCCCTCTTCTGCAAGTGATGACCCTTTCTCAACTCCAAGCAAAATGAGACTACACAGTGTTGAGTCACCCCTTGTGCATGACTCGAGTAGAGAATATGCGGATATGGACACAACTATGAAAGCAGCAGACGTCATTCTACCCACTCATCAATCGCCATTCTCCTTGTACAGATATTCTGATCAGGAAAGACATGGTGGTGATCGATACCTGTCGCCACGTTTTAATATCATGCCGGCGTCATCGCCGGCGTCTGTTGGATCTAGATCGAGTGGTCTCAATCGTTCATATAGTATAGAATCTCTTGCTAAGTCTTCTGTTACATCTGATACCAGGGAAAAGGATGCTGTCGATCATAATAAATCATTTGATTACACATTATCTCCCTTGTCAAGTCCCGTGGATTTCAGTCATCAGAACTCGCCAAAGTTTAACATGTCGGCATTCGCAGAAGATATTAACAAAAATCTGAGCCCTAAAAGACAAACAAGTGGTTTAAGTAACAATTTCAGTATATCGACCCTTTCAGTGTCTGCTGTGACACCATCTCGTGTGCATTGTAGTTAAAGTGTGGCTATCAAGTTCTTATGACTTACCGTGCATCATCTACTTGATGAGCGAGATCTACAAATGTTCTACATTCATGTTTAATCGGTCCTGGAAACGATTGATACAAGCATGAGGTAGCAGTCTTGTACAAGAGTGTTGACTGTTTCCCCGTCATTATAGACTGTGCCACTATATGGGAGCAGTCATCTCCTCTCACCTCCATTTTGAACCTTACATGCATGTCGTTTTTTTTCATTCCTCATGGCATAATACAGGGATCTCAAACAACTCCATGTTCTCATGGAAATAGTCCTTAGAAACATCGGAACATTTATATGAACAAATATTTAGTTGTTCACTTCTTCTTTGAATGTACTTTCTGCGATATTTCCTTTTAAAGGAATATAAAGAAAAACTTCAGGTTGAATCTAGAAATATGTGTGCTCTCTACTTGGTGGAGACAAACATTGAGCTTTGCAAGGTGTGTCGTCAAGTTAGGGACACCAAAAGACTTCGATGATGTGTATACAGTGACAGAGAAAATTGACTCTTACTGAATGGAACTGTATATATATACAGGTATCTCAAGACATATGGTGTTGGCAGTTTGCCAAATCTTACTGTGTTCAGAAAAATCAAACCCTCATTTACTAGCTGTTTGTACGGCTTGTGTTTCTATTAATGTTGATAAATTTTCTTTATTTGGAAAGCGATGAATTGTGTTTGTCTGATGTGGTGATCAATGTTGTGACGATTTTTACATCAGCTTGTATTTGTATTTAATACAAATTGTAACCAGTCATTGAGGGAAAGTTCATTTCCCAACAGTTTTGGGGGGCTTACGTTTGGTGCATATTATGTCCTTATATCTAATGCTTTGTAGATCCTAGATCGTTAGGCGATTGTGTGCTAATTCCATATGTGTTTATATGTTGAATAACTACAAAGGTCATGACTACTTATTACTGTGCTGTGTTTTCAAACACAGTCTATATCATGTGGTCAGTGTTTCTCATCAGTCGGAGAAAATAATCAAAATATATCTGGAGTACTTTCCTCAATAAGTTTTCAAAATATTCCATTGTTTTCCTATTTATGTGACCAACTGTTATGTAAGTTATATATTTGTTTTGCTGGTATCTGTTGGATACGTCTTACAATACAGAATGCTTGGCGTCCTATCATAGTGACAAACGTGATCTGTTCTCTCATTACATCATGTAATTTATGTGCCATTATTTTGTATTCACTCATAAGCAGACTAGGTTTGCTGACCGCACTATCCTGCTCAACTTGTGTTATTGTCTACAATGAACTGTTTTATTGACATAATGTGTACATATCGTTACTTAGCTGGAGATCTTGGTACAACATCGTAGTGTTAGATTTCTTCTCTCAGTCAGTGCCTGTGCTTACCTAGTGATAAACTTCTTTGTTTGTTTGCTATTTATTTGTGTAGACATTTCTCTTTCAGCCTCAAACTAGGTATGGTCTAGTGCTGTATGGTCTAGTGCTGTATGGTGAACTAGGCATAAATCATCTGTATTCTCTTCACTGTTATCTGCGGTTAATAATCACTACAGAATTTTCCTTGTACAGAACAATGGAATTAATTTCATGTGGTTCAAACAAAAAGGTTCCAAACTTTGACCTGATTGAAACCTCATAAAATGGTCTTGGTCAAATCAAAGATTCTGTTGATCAAGCAGCGATACATTTTTGTTGACTTAAATAGTGAAGCGAAATTGTTGATGTAGAAAGGAAATTCTTATTTAATAATTTAAAGGTTAATTGCCTGCAGATTATGTATCATACTATAGATCTGCTTGTGTGGAAGGTGACTTGTGACAATAATTCTCTACACAAACTGTATCAGTTTTCCAAACATTAGGTTTTTTTGTCAGTTTCTATGGCGACATTATGATATGTTTACATCACAAACACATACAGTTCACAGAGAGCAGTGAAGTGTTCATTCCATTGTTTTTCTACTTTAACTTCTCTGCTGTATCATTTTGTCTTGTATCTATATTATATATACTATATCATAATTCTATTGTAAAATTAACTTGATCCATTCTGATATTGAGCCCAATTACAAATTTCTTTTATTGACTAAAATTTAAAAATCCTTTGAAATCAGACTGTGCCTCTAGTATGAAATGTACCGGTACTAAATGAAGTCTAATTCAAATTGAAGTATAGTTTGTTGAACCGTTGATCAATTCTGTGGTATATGACTCGAGAGCTTGTTCAATTCTGTGGTATATGACTCGAGAGCTTGTTTGTAGATAAAACTTGGTTGTATCTTTCCGTGGAATGTTGTGGATTTTGACAATTTCTTACATACTTGTGTGTAAGTATTTATACACTATCCATGTATCTCAGTGGTGTGTAAGTATTTATACACTATCCATGTATCTCAGTGGTGTGTAAGTATTTATACACTATCCATGTATCTCAGTGGTGTGTAAGTATTTATACACTATCCATGTATCTCAGTGGTGGATAGTTCAGTTTCTGAAAGTCAATATTTGATGGACCAAATTAATTTTATATTATGTTTTGTAGTGTCTGTGTTATAAGATAATTCAAAGTTTAAAAGAATGAATGTTCATATTTCTTTTTTATACTCGTGTCTGCTTTGTTGTCATGTAAATGCAATGTTTATGTGTTTTTTTCAAATGAATTCTACCTCTTAATCACTTTTAACATGTTTATGTTCAAAATTTCAAAACTTATGAATAAATAAACTCATGCCGAGTTAATCGTGTGTTTTGTAGATTTAGTTATCAACAATGATTTTTTTTGCTTTCACTTCAGTTTCTAGTGTTCTGAGAAAACAAAATATTTCTTTCCTTCCGCTAAAAGTTGCGGACTCGTGATATAGTCTATTTCAGAATTTGACTTCAAGTGTCTTCGTCTCGGCCATACAGGTTATGGAGATGTTGGAACGTTACAATGCCACATTTTGGTCTCCACAGAATATTTTGTAATGTATTCGAGCTCAAGTGTTGTACAATTTTAAGTTAAATGAAATTATCTCGATTTTGCTTTGATAAGTTGATAACATGGTCAGTCCTTCAGTTGACCTTTAAATTTCATAATATCCCCTTAGGTTGCTTCAGCTCTACCCAAATCTGATCTCAGTTTTGTTTTCTCAGAATGTTAAAATCTTTGCTTAGGATAGAACATATCCTTTCTCTAGTCAGATTTGTGTGTACTGCCAATGTATTTAGATATAGAAAGTTAGAAACTACAGCCGTATTGCCCTGAAAATGTTTGTCTGAATAAGAATTCAGCGTATTTAGAGGGTTGAACTAATGCAGATCTGTTGTAACTTTATTTGGAATATATACTTAGTTATGATAGTATTGTATTAATTCTTTTCATCTACTGTGTATGACGGATTTATTTTTTACGGAAGTTTTCCGTGTCGTTACTTATAGTTCAGTAATAATTACAACGGTTCATAGACAAAATTTGTATTTACTATACTTTTGGATTTGAATGTACTTAGAACTGGGGTTCCATTTGACCCTGGAGTTGACCCTTTGACCCCTATAACTTCCAAAGAAGCCATGTTTGTTACCCTGAGGATTCTGGCTGAAGGGTCAATTTTTCTCTGAATCGTAGGTATTAATTTAACTATGGAATGGTATAAAATCTGGTCAAAAATTATGAAGATGACCGTTGAGACTCAGCACCTTGTGAAACCCTTGTAGAATACTCAGCACCTTGTGGAATCATTGTAGAACATTTTTTCTTTTCACATACTTGGGTCTCGTTCCAAACATTAGTTAAACCTCGGTTAATTATTCTTTATTCTACGTTAGCACTAAGACACAGCAGTTTTTTTGCCAGCATTGAAGGCAATAATTTTGTCAGCTGTTTTACCGTCGCTGCTGCTCATTAGAATTCATAACCATTAATTCCTTGATTTAGTTCTAATAATGGTTTAATTATCAAATTGCTAAATTTGCAATTTTGCTATTATATTGATTCATTAAAAACCTCTCAAAGATTGCAGGACAGTTTGGAAGCACAATGATCTTTCAAGGTGCTTAACAAATATAGTCCTGCTGTCTTCAAGCAACCAGTTGAATTTGATGATAAGAGATTATGTATATTCAATACTTCTGATATTTTAGCCGTAGTTCAAATTCATTATTTTTTCTGTAACTTGGGCGACATGGTACCTAGATTTTATGGAGTATGCTTGTTTCATTGAAATACACTTTAATAACTTGGCTGGAAATGATTTTTTTTTGCATAATTTAACATTCAAAATTGATAATTTAATATGTATGCCCCCTTCTGAAGAAAAGAAAGCATATTGGTTTGCACATTTTTGTTTCCGATCAATAACTCGAGAACCCCTTGACATATCATCCTCAAACTTGGTCCACACATTCATCTTGGGTAACAGAGGAACCCTATTGATGTTGGCATCACGGGGTCAAAGGGCAAGGTCATGGGGGGCATAATGTTAACACAGTAAAATGCTTATCTCTATTACTTTCAAATGATTAACAAAAACATCTGTGCCTTTATACCATCAAAAAAGGATTGGTTCTAATTACTGCAAGACTTGATTTCTCAATGTGTGCTTAGAAAATGGTAGCTGTTTCTTCTCCGTATATTTGTGATCAAAATACTATCTACCTGTACTTCATATATACTGCCACTCCTCGGCTAGTCTCGTCATCCGTACTGTGAACTTAGGGAAAATATCGATATAATCAAAATAACTACAAATGCTACAACATGTTACACGTATATGTCTTCCCGCAGAGTTAAGGTTTTATATTATTTAATACTATATCAGTCACTGTTAATGTATCTACTTAATTAAGGATGAAATATTGTCCTGATTTTAGTTAATTTATTTAATTTGGTTGTGATTTTAGTGCTGTATCGATATTTTGCTTGTATATTTGATGGCTTCTTGTTGTCCCCTAAGTTAAATCCCCTATTTGCTTACTTTAGGTCAGTAGCCAATTATTAGCTATGAACTGGTTTCACAAAATCTCTGAAATTTTGATGTTCATATGCAAACTGTGATTTTACATTGAATGCAGTCTGTACAAACACAAGTGTGATTTGTTTAGCAACCATTATTTATCAGCTCTGTGATGTGTCGTACACACAGATGTGTATAAAGTCCAGGTTGTAACACCTGATGTGCATGTTCAGTACTTAGCAATGTACAAAAATAATTTTGTATCTCCTTGGAATCACTAGATATTGTAACTATAACAACTAACAAAATCAGTTCAGACGAATGTTTAATGAGGATTACTTCAGTATTGCTAAGCAAATCACATTTGGCTTTAAGTTCATTTAAATGCAATTCATCAAATAAATATTTATCAATTTTAGATGAAGTGACAATTACTTTCTATTTAAAACGCTTTTTTGAAAATTTTGTTACTGCTGCAAAACCTCGAAATTATAATTAAACTTCCAATTTTGTTTTACAGACGTGTGTTTGTATATTACAAATTTTTATATAAGTTGGCTCGTTTGCTAAACTGTGTCAAGTTTGTTTCTGTAGATTTTTATCCTTTCATTGTTTTTATTGGATATGTACAGGCTATTTTATGTTATTAATTATTGATTTTTGAAGTTTTTAAATGTTTTTCTTCTGTCAGATAGACAACTTGAGTACATTATGAAATCTGCATGTTTCTATTTGTAATCGATAGATTTCATATTGAGCTCCTACTTATTTTGTTGTATGGCATATACGTTCATTAAGTTCCGAAAGCTTGTACTGCAACAGCTTTCAGATTATCATTTCTACTCATTAATGTACTATGACAGTGTATTTTATGTTAACGAATTGTTTCGATAATAAATTTACATTGATTTATAGTGTTTTGTATTATTTATGTTTATGACCGCTTCATGTAACATTGTATACTATCGATTTGCAGACATGTATAGTGCTGTAACATTGACCGCGTACAGGTGTAAGAAACTTTCAGGACCGATCCATGTCCATTTAGGTCAGATGTTCTCGTGAGCTAAACTGATGTTTGCAATACTTTTCTATCATAACACAGCGCAAGTTTTTCTCCGTCAAGCTTACAGAAAAACACTAATATTTTAATACACCTATTTTGAAATGCAATGGTTCAGGTAATATATTCATACGTTCGTGGTTAATAAAATTGCACTATACATAGTACAGATAAATCTATGCATTAAGATTTTTTTAAGATTAATTAATTTGCAAATCGATCAATGCTACCCAAGGATGATGTTACCTGCCTGGCTAGCTCGGTGGTTCGCGTACATGGATCAATGCTACCCAAGGATGATGTTACCTGCCTGGCTAGCTCGGTGGTTCGGTACATGGATCAATGCTACCCAAGGATGATGTTACCTGCCTGGCTAGCTCGGTGGTTCGGGTACATGGATCAATGCTACCCAAGGATGATGTTACCTGCCTGGCTAGCTCGGTGGTTCGGGTACATGGATCAATGCTACCCAAGGATGATGTTACCTGCCTGGCTAGCTTGGTGGTTCAGGTACATGGATCAATGCTACCCAAGGATGATGTTATCTGCCTGGCTAGCTCGGTGGTTCGGGTACAGTGCTGTCCTATCAGAAGGTCTAGGTTCATGCCCTTCAGTGACATTTGACTACAGTCTCTTAATTCATGTGGGGAAGTTGTCGGATGCTTGCGACAGTTGGTACTGGTTGTTAATTAATTCCAGGAAGAGGTTAGGTCAAACTGACCACCGTATATAACTGAAACATTGATGCAAAACCTTGAATTATTCCTGAAAATGAGAGCTCTTATCGCCATTTCTGTTAAGTTTTAAGCATTACAACCAGTTAGGATGCCACTAGTATGAGTTAAGTAATGCAGAATGATCAGCATATATGAAGCAAGAAGATGGTACGCATCAACACTAGCCAGTTGGGATGCCACTAGTATGAGTTAAGTAATGCAGAATGATCAGCATATATGAAGCAAGAAGATGGTATGCATCAACTCTAGCTAGTTAGGATGCCACTAGTATGAGTTAAGTAATGCAGAATGATCAGCATATATGAAGCAAGAAGATGGTACGCATCAACACTAGCCAGTTGGGATGCCACTAGTATGAGTTAAGTAATGCAGAATGATCAGCATATATGAAGCAAGAAGATGGTATGCATCAACTCTAGCTAGTTAGGATGCCACTAGTATGAGTTAAGTAATGCAGAATGATCAGCATATATGAAGCAAGAAGATGGTACGCATCAACTCTAGCTAGTTAGGATGCCACTAGTATGAATTAAGTAATGCAGAATGATCAGTATATATGAAGCAAGAAGATGGTACGCATCAACTCTAGCTAGTTGGGATGCCACTAGTATGAATTAAGTAATGCAGAATGATCAGTATATATGAAGCAAGAAGATGGTACGCATCAACTCTAGCTAGTTGGGATGCCACTAGTATGAATTAAGTAATGCAGAATGATCAGTATATATGAAGCAAGAAGATGGTACGCATCAACTCTAGCTAGTTTGGATGCCACTAGTATGAATTAAGAAATGCAGAATGATCAGTATATATGAAGCAAGAAGATGGTATGCATCAACTCTAGCTAGTTAGGATGCCACTAGTATGAATTAAGTAATGCAGAATGATCAGTATATATGAAGCAAGAAGATGGTACGCATCAACACTAGCCAGTTAGGATGCCACTAGTATGAATTAAGTAATGCAGAATGATCAGTATATATGAAGCAAGAAGATGGTACGCATCAACACTAACCAGTTGGGATGCCACTAGTATGAATTAAGTAATGCAGAATGATCAGCATATATGAAGCAAGAAGATGGTACGCATCAACACTAACCAGTTGGGATGCCACTAGTATGAATTAAGTAATGCAGAATGATCAGCATATATGAAGCAAGAAGATGGTACGCATCAACTCTAGCCAGTTAGGATGCCACTAGTATGAATTAAGTAATGCAGAATGATCAGCATATATGAAGCAAGAAGATGGTACGCATCAACTCTAGCTAGTTAGGATGCCACTAGTACGAGTTATGTAATGCAGAATGATCAGTATATATGAAGCAAGAAGATGGTACGCATCAACACTAACCAGTTGGGATGCCACTAGTATGAGTTATGTAATGCAGAATGATCAGCATATATGAAGCAAGAAGATGGTACGCATCAACACTAGCCAGTTAGGATGCCACTAGTATGAATTAAGTAATGCAGAATGATCAGTATATATGAAGCAAGAAGATGGTACGCATCAACACTAGCCAGTTAGGATGCCACTAGTATGAATTAAGTAATGCAGAATGATCAGTATATATGAAGCAAGAAGATGGTACGCATCAACTCTAGCTAGTTAGGATGCCACTAGTATGAGTTAAGTAATGCAGAATGATCAGTATATATGAAGCAAGAAGATGGTACGCATCAACACTAGCCAGTTAGGATGCCACTAGTATGAGTTAAGTAATGCAGAATGATCAGCATATATGAAGCAAGAAGATGGTACGCATCAACACTAGCCAGTTAGGATGCCACTAGTATGAGTTAAGTAATGCAGAATGATCAGCATATATGAAGCAAGAAGATGGTACGCATCAACACTAACCAGTTGGGATGCCACTAGTATGAGTTATGTTATGCAGAATGATAGCATATATGAAGCAAGAAGATGGTACGCAACAACACTAGCTAAGGTATATAGTTGTACATTTTGTTCAATACAATTTGTACCCATAAACCCATTCAATGGTTGTTTTCATGTTTTATAAGCATTCTGTATTAAAACAGGCATTCCACTATATATACATCATATACCTCGTCCCATCATCCTGCTGTAAGTACTCCGCAAGTTCTACTATACACAAGTAAATTTCACTTATTACAGTTTACTTGCCACACTTTCGTGTTAATAAGTAACAATATTGCAAGCATAAATTCATATGAATTTTAAAATAAAACTTGAAGATAAAGAGACGAGGACAGACATGTTGACTGAACACAGGAAACCAAAACATTTCACCGTCTCTACATCAATTAACCTCCATTACCATTTTTGTTTGTCCATTAGAAAAACAACTTGATTTCACACTGGAAGTTTTTTCTGACAAGGAAATTCTTTGCCAATTAAAGAAGTGACACTTAACTTTCACTATGAAAACATAAACCTGATGAAGATGGCATGCCAAACAATTCAATAAAATACATGTATCTATAAGGATGCTATACCCCAATAATACATGTATCTATAAGGATGCTATAACCCAATAGTACATGTATCTATAAGGATGCTATACCCCAATAATACATGTATCTATAAGGATGCTATACCCCAATAATACATGTATCTATAAGGATGCTATACTCCAATAGTACATGTATCTATAAGGATGCTATACCCCAATAGTACATGTATCTATAAGGATGCTATAACCCAATAGTACATGTATCTATAAGGATGCTATACCCCAATAATACATGTATCTATAAGGATGCTATATCCCAATAATACATGTATCTATAAGGATGCTATAACCCAATAATACATGTATCTATAAGGATGCTATACCCCAATAATACATGTATCTATAAGGATGCTATACTCCAATAATACATGTATCTGCAAGGATGCTATACCCCAATAATACATGTATCTATAAGGATGCTATACCCCAATAATACATGTATCTGCAAGGATGCTATACTCCAATAATACATGTATCTATAAGGATGCTATAACCCAATAATACATGTATCTATAAGGATGCTATATCCCAATAATACATGTATCTATAAGGATGCTATACCCCAATAATACATGTATCTATAAGGATGCTATACCCCAATAATACATGTATCTATAAGGATGCTATACCCCAATAATACATGTATCTATAAGGATGCTATACCCCAATAATACATGTATCTGCAAGGATGCTATAACCCAATAATACATGTATCTGCAAGGATGCTATACCCCAATAATACATGTATCTATAAGGATGCTATACCCCAATAATACATGTATCTGCAAGGATGCTATACTCCAATAATACATGTATCTATAAGGATGCTATAACCCAATAATACATGTATCTATAAGGATGCTATAACCCAATAATACATGTATCTATAAGGATGCTATAACCCAATAATACATGTATCTATAAGGATGCTATACCCCAATAATACATGTATCTATAAGGATGCTATACCCCAATAATACATGTATCTGCAAGGATGCTATACCCCAATAATACATGTATCTATAAGGATGCTATATCCCAATAATACATGTATCTGCAAGGATGCTATACTCCAATAATACATGTATCTATAAGGATGCTATACCCCAATAATACATGTATCTATAAGGATGCTATATCCCAATAATACATGTATCTGCAAGGATGCTATACTCCAATAATACATGTATCTATAAGGATGCTATACTCCAATAATACATGTATCTGCAAGGATGCTATACTCCAGTAATACATGTATCTGCAAGGATGCTATACTCCAATAATACATGTATCTGCAAGGATGCTATACTCCAATAATACATGTATCTATAAGGATGCTATACTCCAATAATACATGTATCTGCAAGGATGCTATACCCCAATAATACATGTATCTATAAGGATGCTATATCCCAATAATACATGTATCTGCAAGGATGCTATACTCCAATAATACATGTATCTATAAGGATGCTATACCCCAATAATACATGTATCTATAAGGATGCTATATCCCAATAATACATGTATCTGCAAGGATGCTATACTCCAATAATACATGTATCTATAAGGATGCTATACTCCAATAATACATGTATCTATAAGGATGCTATACTCCAATAATACATGTATCTATAAGGATGCTATACCCCAATAGTACATGTATCTATAAGGATGCTATACCCCAATAATACATGTATCTATAAGGATGCTATACCCCAATAATACATGTATCTATAAGGATGCTATACCCCAATAATACATGTATCTGCAAGGATGCTATAACCCAATAGTACATGTATCTATAAGGATGCTATACCCCAATAATACATGTATCTATAAGGATGCTATACCCCAATAATACATGTATCTATAAGGATGCTATACCCCAATAATACATGTATCTATAAGGATGCTATACCCCAATAATACATGTATCTGCAAGGATGCTATACCCCAATAATACATGTATCTATAAGGATGCTATACCCCAATAATACATGTATCTATAAGGATGCTATACCCCAATAATACATGTATCTATAAGGATGCTATACCCCAATAATACATGTATCTATAAGGATGCTATACCCCAATAATACATGTATCTATAAGGATGCTATATCCCAATAATACATGTATCTGCAAGGATGCTATACCCCAATAATACATGTATCTATAAGGATGCTATAACCCAATAATACATGTATCTATAAGGATGCTATAACCCAATAATACATGTATCTATAAGGATGCTATATCCCAATAATACATGTATCTGCAAGGATGCTATACCCCAATAATACATGTATCTATAAGGATGCTATAACCCAATAATACATGTATCTATAAGGATGCTATATCCCAATAATACATGTATCTGCAAGGATGCTATATCCCAATAATACATGTATCTATAAGGATGCTATAACCCAATAATACATGTATCTATAAGGATGCTATATCCCAATAATACATGTATCTGCAAGGATGCTATACCCCAATAATACATGTATCTATAAGGATGCTATAACCCAATAATACATGTATCTATAAGGATGCTATACCCCAATAATACATGTATCTATAAGGATGCTATATCCCAATAATACATGTATCTGCAAGGATGCTATACCCCAATAATACATGTATCTATAAGGATGCTATAACCCAATAATACATGTATCTATAAGGATGCTATAACCCAATAATACATGTATCTATAAGGATGCTATACTCCAATAATACATGTATCTATAAGGATGCTATACCCCAATAATACATGTATCTATAAGGATGCTATAACCCAATAATACATGTATCTATAAGGATGCTATAACCCAATAATACATGTATCTATAAGGATGCTATACCCCAATAATACATGTATCTATAAGGATGCTATACCCCAATAATACATGTATCTATAAGGATGCTATACCCCAATAATACATGTATCTATAAGGATGCTATATCCCAATAATACATGTATCTGCAAATATGCTATACCCCAATAATACATGTATCTATAAGGATGCTATACTCCAATAATACATGTATCTATAAGGATGCTATAACCCAATAGTACATGTATCTATAAGGATGCTATACTCCAATAATACATGTATCTATAAGGATGCTATACCCCAATAATACATGTATCTATAAGGATGCTATACCCCAATAATACCTGTATCTATAAGGATGCTATACCCCAATAATACATGTATCTACAAGGATGCTATACCCCAATAATACATGTATCTATAAGGATGCTATACCCCAATAATACATGTATCTACAAGGATGCTATACCCCAATAATACATGTATCTATAAGGATGCTATAACCCAATAATACATGTATCTATAAGGATGCTATACCCCAATAATACATGTATCTATAAGGATGATATACCCCAATAGTACATGTATCTATAAGGATGCTATACTCCAATAATACATGTATCTATAAGGATGCTATACCCCAATAATACATGTATCTATAAGGATGCTATAACCCAATAATACATGTATCTATAAGGATGCTATAACCCAATAATACATGTATCTATAAGGATGCTATACCCCAATAATACATGTATCTATAAGGATGCTATACCCCAATAATACATGTATCTATAAGGATGCTATACCCCAATAATACATGTATCTATAAGGATGCTATATCCCAATAATACATGTATCTGCAAATATGCTATACCCCAATAATACATGTATCTATAAGGATGCTATACTCCAATAATACATGTATCTATAAGGATGCTATAACCCAATAGTACATGTATCTATAAGGATGCTATACTCCAATAATACATGTATCTATAAGGATGCTATACCCCAATAATACATGTATCTATAAGGATGCTATACCCCAATAATACCTGTATCTATAAGGATGCTATACCCCAATAATACATGTATCTACAAGGATGCTATACCCCAATAATACATGTATCTATAAGGATGCTATACCCCAATAATACATGTATCTACAAGGATGCTATACCCCAATAATACATGTATCTATAAGGATGCTATAACCCAATAATACATGTATCTATAAGGATGCTATACCCCAATAATACATGTATCTATAAGGATGATATACCCCAATAGTACATGTATCTATAAGGATGCTATACTCCAATAATACATGTATCTATAAGGATGCTATACCCCAATAATACTTGTATCTATAAGGATGCTATACCCCAATAGTATATGTATCTATAAGGATGCTATACTCCAATAATACATGTATCTATAAGGATGCTATACTCCAATAATACATGTATCTATAAGGATGCTATACCCCAATAGTACATGTATCTATAAGGATGCTATACTCCAATAATACATGTATCTATAAGGATGCTATACTCCAATAATACATGTATCTATAAGGATGCTATACCCCAATAGTACATGTATCTATAAGGATGCTATACCCCAATAATACATGTATCTATAAGGATGCTATAACCCAATAATACATGTATCTGCAAGGATGCTATACCCCAATAATACATGTATCTATAAGGATGCTATAACCCAATAATACATGTATCTGCAAGGATGCTATACCCCAATAATACATGTATCTATAAGGATGCTATACCCCAATAATACATGTATCTATAAGGATGCTATAACCCAATAATACATGTATCTGCAAGGATGCTATAACCCAATAATACATGTATCTGCAAGGATGCTATACCCCAATAATACATTTATCTATAAGGATGCTATACTCCAATAATACATGTATCTGCAAGGATGCTATAACCCAATAATACATGTATCTGCAAGGATGCTATACCCCAATAATACATGTATCTATAAGGATGCTATACTCCAATAATACATGTATCTATAAGGATGCTATAACCCAATAGTACATGTATCTATAAGGATGCTATACCCCAATAATACATGTATCTACAAGGATGCTATACTCCAATAATACATGTATCTATAAGGATGCTATAACCCAATAATACATGTATCTATAAGGATGCTATACCCCAATAATACATGTATCTATAAGGATGCTATACCCCAATAATACATGTATCTATAAGGATGCTATATCCCAATAATACATGCATCTATAAGGATGCTATACCCCAATAATACATGTATCTATAAGGATGCTATACCCCAATAATACATGTATCTATAAGGATGCTATACCCCAATAATACATGTATCTATAAGGATGCTATACCCCAATAATACATGTATCTATAAGGATGCTATACCCCAATAATACATGTATCTATAAGGATGCTATATCCATATACTCACTGAACTTTCATATTGTTTTTATTCTGATCAAATACTATCAAAAGTATTAATTACTCAATGTAATAAAACAAGAGATGTTTGTAAAACATAATGCCCCCCTTTGACCCCAAAAACAATAGGGTTCCTATGCTACCCACAATGAATGTGTGGACCAACTTTGATGATGATAGGTCAAGGGGTTCTGGAGTTATTGATCCGAAATGAAGAGGTTACTGACTGACCGACCGACATGTGCAAATCAAAACCTCTCTTCTTCCAGGAGGGGCATAATAAAACAAGTGCGTGTATAGACTTCACAACAATTGCCTTGGTCAATTTATGTTTCATCACACATTATATCGCTATTATTGCTTAGCTGGAAGGAAGTAGTGGGTATGTGTTCAAAATAGAATATTGAAAAGTTTGACCTGTCATCTTTTCCACTAGGGTAACGGCAACATGGAACACGGAGATATAAGAAAGATAACTCCAACAGTGTTTCATATTTATGAGAACATGCAGTGTGCTCCCTTAGCATTCTCAATCTTTCATTTGTACACCAATCGACTTCTACATGGTTACACTGTTAATGTGTCCAAGTAAATGGTATGACTAAAAATTAGCTCCTGGCTCAAATCAAGTCTACTATTCCATAATAAACATTTTGTGTGAAAACAAAAAATCAAGCTTTTATTCTTGGTTACAAAGAAGAAATACAAAAAACCTAATGTATTAATATCGTTCCGACAATCATTCAATCATTTTATCAAACAATATTTCTTTTCTCATAGCAACCTTTAAATCCCAGTTCTTGTCATGTCGTCAAACCGGCAGCACAAAACATTAACATCTGATAATTGTCTTATTCACATGCATGTTGTAATATTCAACACAGAAATGACCACTTAGTATACAACACAAGTACACATTGACCAATCATTACACACAGACAGAGTAAATCAATTTTCGAGATATGATACATTTACTTTATTATGGGATCAACTGATAAAGACAACAAAAAAATAAGAAATATCAATTTTATTTAGATATTTATTCCGTAAAATAAAGTTTAATACAGGTTATATAATATTCCCCATTCCAGAGTAATGTCCCCTTAATGTTCCCACATTCCATTATAAAGAACACATTTCATTGAACCACATGTATTTGAATGTACATCAACCGACAAAAACACTTAATACTAATTTTGAGGCCAAAAAAGTTGAAAATGCAAATATAAAACCTGTGACATCCTTTTCCTCGATCTATCTCTTACCAGAAATGAAAGTTGTTTAATTCAAGGTATAGGCAAGAACAGCTAGCAGTAACTGTAAGAAACTATCAAAGCATTAATGTGTTAATGTATTGAAGACCCTGTCCGATATCACCTGATCATGGACCCTTATGTCCAGTAAATACTTATATAATCTTTTTATTTTCACATGAAAATCCTCATAATTCAATCAACCAAAGATTGTACAGTAAGGACACATAAATGTCATGAAAAATTTGAGCAACAAAGGAATATTAAGTAGCATCTAAAACATCTCGTAACAAAATATGTCTGGATGAAATATCTAGTATTATACAACTTCACAGATATGTTTTATGTCTTCCAGATACAATTATATGCATAATGTAAATACACCGTATCTATACTCTCGTAGTAGGATTTAAAATGAACGCAAAATCAGAATTACCCCATAACTACAGCAAATAAACAAAAACTACACACATAATAGAGATACTAAGAAAAATGTCCAGATGTTAACCTGTACTAGTTGACTATACTTTAAAAATCAGATATATTTTCAATAATACTAGATTAAAAAGATCAAGGCGTAATAAATACATTGCGTAATTAATCAATATTAATCATAGTAAACAGACAACACTTCCCCTGACAATGTTAAACCACAAATAGGGACAAAAGATCGTTAGTAACGAGATCGTACTGAAACAAATTGATTGTTAGTAACGAGATCGTACTGAAACAAATTGATACCAACATAATGTTGTGTTACCACAATTCTAAAACACAATTCACCAAGGCATGCAAGTTTACTAGTGAATCATTAAATTTGATCAATAAACAAATAACACTATCACATTCCACAATTGAATATTTCACATTTATTGTAGATATACATAAAACCAACACCCACAAGATAGTCATGTTACTATGTGGTCCAGTAAGAAGCGAGGTCCGTGCAAGTATTAAGTAGACAAATTGATTTGTATATGGTCACATGATTATATATATTCTAGATGCTGTTGGAATTCTAAGTATTTCACAGAGCGGATGCTGGAATGTAGTGCCACTTATCCACTGAAAGAGCAAAATCACACAATCAATATTTCTGAAGAAATACATACAGACAATATTCAAGAGATATTATAGTAACCTTATCTTGGTGTTGTGTGGCTGAAAGATTTTGATAGACAGTTTAGTGATAGCAGTCTCCTTCTATATGTCAATTCGTCCATCCAAAATACATGGGGCCTCATCCACTGATTTCAATAAAACACACAACTGTCAAATGTAATGACAGGGCTTGTTGCACACACAAAGTCAGGTCTATACCTCAAAGGTCAAGGTAGGAGCATTCCATTCAAGGACACGAGTTACTTATAAGTAACATAGCTGACAACGCTTCTGGTCTGGAGAAAGGGAGATAAATCTAGATCTATCATTAAAGACTTGTGGTAACATGCCCAGTAATTCAGATGGTTCACTGAACAAATAAGAATATAAATCTTGAATGGTATGTACAACTTATACCTTTTATTTAAAAAAAAAGAAGTACGAATAGTTAGTAATACCAGACATTAAAACATGTTTATTTTTTAAATTTGGAGACAGCAACTTAACCATTTAATAGGCCAGCTAGATGTAATATATCCAACTTACCATCATCAGGTAGACAATCTGGAGCACCTACTGCTGGCGTCTGTAATATATCACAACATTCACTTATAGTACAACTGTAACACTACACTTATAGTACAACTGTAACACTACACTTATAGTACAACTGTAACACCACACTTATAGTACAACTGTAACACCACACTTATAGTACAACTGTAACACCACACTTATAGTACAACTGTAACACTACACTTATAGTATAACTGTAACACCACACTTATAGTACAACTGTAACACCACACTTATAGTATAACTGTAACACTACACTTATAGTATAACTGTAACACCACACTTATAGTACAACTGTAACACCACACTTATAGTATAACTGTAACACCACACTTATAGTACAACTGTAACACCACACTTATAGTATAACTGTAACACCACACTTATAGTACAACTGTAACACCACACTTATAGTATAACTGTAACACCACACTTATAGTACAACAGTAACACCACACTTATAGTACAACAGTAACACCACACTTATAGTACAACTGTAACACCACACTTATAGTACAACTGTAACACCACACTTATAGTACAACTGTAACACCACACTTATAGTACAACTGTAACACCACACTTATAGTACAACTGTAACACCACACTTATAGTACAACTGTAACACCACACTTATAGTACAACTGTAACACTACACTTATAGTATAACTGTAACACCACACTTATAGTACAACTGTAACACCACACTTATAGTACAACTGTAACACCACACTTATAGTATAACTGTAACACCACACTTATAGTACAACTGTAACACCACACTTATAGTATAACTGTAACACCACACTTATAGTACAACTGTAACACCACACTTATAGTACAACTGTAACACTACACTTACAGTACAACTGTAACACCACACTTATAGTACAACTGTAACACCACACTTATAGTACAACTGTAACACCACACTTATAGTACAACTGTAACACCACACTTATAGTACAACTGTAACACCACACTTATAGTACAACTGTAACACTACACTTATAGTATAACTGTAACACCACACTTATAGTACAACTGTAACACCACACTTATAGTACAACTGTAACACCACACTTATAGTACAACTGTAACACCACACTTATAGTATAACTGTAACACCACACTTATAGTATAACTGTAACACCACACTTATAGTACAACTGTAACACCACACTTATAGTACAACTGTAACACTACACTTATAGTACAACTGTAACACCACACTTATAGTACAACTGTAACACCACACTTATAGTACAACTGTAACACCACACTTATAGTACAACTGTAACACCACACTTATAGTACAACTGTAACACCACACTTATAGTACAACTGTAACACCACACTTATAGTACAACTGTAACACTACACTTATAGTATAACTGTAACACCACACTTATAGTACAACTGTAACACCACACTTATAGTACAACTGTAACACCACACTTATAGTACAACTGTAACACCACACTTATAGTACAACTGTAACACCACACTTATAGTACAACTGTAACACCACACTTATAGTACAACTGTAACACCACACTTATAGTACAACTGTAACACCACACTTATAGTACAACTGTAACACCACACTTATAGTTTAACTGTAACACCACACTTATAGTATAACTGTAACACCACACTTATAGTACAACTGTAACACCACACTTATAGTATAACATACACCACACTTATAGTACAACTGTAACACCACACTTATGTAACATACACCACATTAAGTACAGACAAGCATTTCTCAATCCCTAAAATTCACAAATCGTGAGTATCAGACATTGGTGCGAGATGCTGTTATAGAAAATACTTTCGGCATTTGTTTGCCATAAATTTTGTACATTTTACTGGAATAACAAATGTAACAGTCTAGGGAATATGAATATCAAACTCTCAACAACTGTTTATGCGAGGGTACAAACACCACTGGATGTAAGACAATATGTTGAAATGAATTTTTTTATTTTTGGCCTTGATAAAACTGCAAGATCAAACTGTTCTATACTCAAGGCCATTAAAAACCCAACTAAAAATTGTCTGCGTCAATGCGGTAACATTATAAAGAAATAATTATATTTAAATTCTCATACATAACTTCATAAACTTATTGAGTTATTAAAAAGGAATACTAGGACCATAGTTTGAATCTTTCTGATGAATGATTAACACATTTGTACAAATACAACACATTTAACACTTGAAACAAAATTAAGGCTTAAGTGAAATAGTTGTGTTTTTAATGGCTTTAAGTATAGTTACCTCTCCAATCACATCTTTCCCACAGTCTTGATCCATTTTGTATGGGCTACTACACACTGACATATTTTTGCTGAAAATATATGTTGATGATGATCAAAATGGCATATATGGAGTGTTCCGAAGTGAAATAAGGCTTTGTTTATCATATTGGAGATGTGGAAGGACAAAACAAATACAGTAACAGTAGAATTGTGTCCATAGGACATGGCTGCCCCCACTTTCCATCTTGCCACAAAAACACATCAGATTTCTGTAACCATCCTCTTACTGAGTGATGATACAAACATTGTCAAGCTTCATGTTAATTGTACATAAAACTGATTGCAATAAGGAAATAATAATAAAAGAAAGAAATTTGCATTCATTCCATAATATTTAAATTATATGTTTTACGAAACAAAAAGTTACTTTAAAAGCATATCAAATGAAAAAATAAAAAAGGTCACTATTACTGAACTGCTAAACGCATGCAAGAGGTCTACGTAACTTAAAATGTGCAATACATTTCATCAAAATTTGTCATAAATAAGAAAGCTGCATACCAACTGATTTGTCCACGATTTGCAACACCATCACCAACCAACCTTTGCCATTGTTCATGAGTCTCGTTTATCACCTTCAAGGCAAAGTCCTAAAGAAAACTTTCAATTTTAGTGACTCAGTAAGCATTCATTTAGTACATGTATCTCTATATTGAAAAAACAGTAAATCAACCAGTTTCAGCAACAATTATTGTATAAATACTAAGTTTAGAGGGTTTTTATTTTGCCATATCTATGGTCAACATCAACTGCGCCTAATCTAAATGCTGCCATTATAAATCACAGCAGAATTTAGACACTGCAGATACAGAATTAACGCATGTGCTACAATTTTTACGATTTTCATCAGTCGTCAATAAATATTTGACACTGCAGCAGTGCTCCGGGTGAGCTGCGTATTTCACTCACATCAAAACGTGGAAAACGCAAATACTTTTGTTTTTTACGCTATGCAAATACTTTTTCTTTCACTCAAACATAGTTAATACATGCGAATTCAAAACGCTATTTCTGCTTTCCACCTTCCAACATCGGTTAACAGGAAACAGCCAGATAATCTGGTTTATCAGTTCTTTATCACACAGGTTTTTGTATATTATACATAGCTAGTAATGACAGCGTCTACATTATCAATATTACATACTTTACCAAATGTCAAAACGAGGAAGAAAGCTTCAATTTTCAAAAGAATAAAATGTCATCAGGGCTCTAGAATCTATATTTTCAAAGACATTTGTCTCGGACTAATGGAAATGTAAATTTTAACTTGTCCGACATAGGAATCTAGTTGTCAAAGAATATCAGTCAATTTAGTAACAAATAAACATACAAAATGAGAGCTCCACAATCTAAAATTAATAATCACATGTATGTGTTTGTGGGATTCTGAGGTTTGACTTACAACTGAACAGTGGCTGATGTTGACAAGCTTTAAAACAGACTTGTCCGACATTAACTTCAACTTAACTGTTGGTAGCACGATTTAGCATTAGACTAGTCCGGGATGTTGGGCTAGTGGATTTCTAGAGCCCTGGTCATAATGCAAATCAAAGAATCATTTTTAGTTACTTTTCATCCATATCTCAAGTTTCGTCAGTAAGTATTATGAAACCAATATCATTTGACGTTGTCAACAAAATAGTTGACCCAGTATTAGAAAATAAAGAAACATGATGAACAAAGTTGGTGAGAAAACTCATGCAGTCGTGGAAAGAGTCATTTTCCATGTTACACTCAATTATTGTAAACTTTCCGAGTGAAAATCACTCAATTAATTCCTCGAATATACAATTTTACTCAATTATTTTAATTTTGATTTTCACTCAATTCAGTCAATTCATATCTGGAGCACGGTGCAGATTTAAGCACTATTATATACAGTAAGTCTTAATTAGTAACTAAAAATGTTAAACTCAAATCTTACCCTATTTTTCGCATCTCCATTGAATGCAAATTCATTTTTAGATTTTCCATCAGGAATTTTGTAGACAGTAAACCATTCCCTGGTAGCCTACAATAAAACAATCCAAGTATTAGAAGATAATCAGAAACTATGTGAGCGATAGAAGAAGGGACATCTCGATAGAAGAAGGGACATCTCGATAGAAGAAGGGACATCTCGATAGAAGAAGGGACATCTCGATAGAAGAAGGGACATCTCGACAGAAGAAGGGACATCTCGATAGAAGAAGGGACATCTCGATAGAAGAAGGGACATCTCGATAGAAGAAGGGACATCTCGATAGAAGAAGGGACATCTCCATAGAAGAAGGGACATCTCCATAGAAGAAGGGACATCTCCATAGAAGAAGGGACATCTCGATAGAAGAAGGGACATCTCGATAGAAGAAGGGACATCTCGATAGAAGAAGGGACATCTCGATAGAAGAAGGGACATCTCGATAGAAGAAGGGACATCTAGATAAAAGAAGGGACATCTCAATAGAAGAAGGGACATCTCGATAGAAGAAGGGACATCTCAACAGAAGAAGGGACATCTCGATAGAAGAAGGGACATCTCGATAGAAGAAGGGACATCTCGATAGAAGAAGGGACATCTCGATAGAAGAAGGGACATCTCGATAGAAGAAGGGACATCTCGATAGAAGAAGGGACATCTCGATAGAAAAAGAGACATCTCGATAGAAGAAGGGACATCTCGATAGAAGAAGGGACATCTCGATAGAAGAAGGGACATCTCGATAGAAGAAGGGACATCTCGATAGAAGAAGGGACATCTCCATAGAAGAAGGGACATCTCGATAGAAGAAGGGACATCTCGATAGAAGAAGGGACATCTCCATAGAAGAAGGGACATCTCCATAGAAAAAGAGACATCTTGATAGAAGAAGGGACATCTCCATAGAAGAAGGGACATCTCGATAGAAAAAGAGACATCTCGATAGAAGAAGGGACATCTCCATAGAAGAAGGGACATCTCGATAGAAAAAGAGACATCTCAATAGAAGAAGGGACATCTCGATAGAAGAAGGGACATCTCGATAGAAGAAGGGACATCTCGATAGAAGAAGGGACATCTCGATAGAAAAAGGGACATCTCGAGGTAGTGACACCGAATACACAACACTACCATTATCCCTCCATGTACACATTTGCAGGAGGATATAAGCTGTGATTAGTTTATTCAAAGAGAATTTTATATATTTTATATTTTAATCTTTATTTTCATCTCATCTATATACATGTACATACATTTTACAATAACATAAAAACAGAGCCAACTATTAGTATATAACCACTCTTAATAAGAGTTATAAGAGACTAGACATAACAACAAAATACCACATGATACGTTAAGATATTAACGTTATACAATAGTGTGTAATAAATAATTACATATATTCATATAAAACTGAAAAAAGTCTTTAATTGTTACTGAAAATAATAATAAAGCAAAAACCTGTGTAAGAAACTGAATAATTCCGTGCACTATTGCACGTACTTAAACAATAATCCATTTAGGACCACTCAGATTGGTCCCGATTTAATTAACAGCTAAGTTAACCATAAGTTATTTTTGTATAAGTATGTACACAGACTAAAGGACCAGTATATGCAAAACTGGAACCAAGAATGTTACAATAACCGGAAATTGTCTACCTTTTATATCAATTTTAAAACTACATTTGGCACAGAAGCTTATGTTGATGCAGTTGATGTCAAAAAGTTCAGACGAGCACTTGTCAGTTTTCGCTCTTCGTCACATAATTTAATGATAGAAAAGGGTAGACACGTTGGGTTACTGAGACATGAACGTTTATGTAAATATTGTGTCAATGTTGTTGAAGACGAGTACCATTTTCTGCTGATATGTCCTCTTTAAAATGATATAAGAATACAGTACATTTCCAAAAAATATTTTCTATTGCCAACTATCAACAAACTAAATGTATTGATGTCCAAGTCCGACTTAGGAACAATTCAAAAGGTAGCAATGTTCCTTTACTATGCTTTTAAGAAAAGGGATCACTTTCTAACAAACTGTAATTAAATACTTGCATTGTTCAATACGATTATTATTGATAAAACATTTCCATGATTATGTACATGTAAGTATAGGTTGTAGCTCGTATGTTGGAATTATAAGCAAGTTAATTGCAAGGGAGCGTTAGCGAACGCAGCTCTTGATTTGTTTGTAGTTCTAACATGCGAGCTATAGCCGGCTTATAGTTACTGTATAAAAACCGTTATATTATGTACCCTGATGTGGTCATGTATTGTATTTGCATAATAATGTATATATGTTATACTGTGTATGGGCCGGAGGCCATTAACGCAATAAAAAAAACATTGATTGAACAGCTGTTTTTCAGATGGAATAAAAGCTATGACATACAATTACACATAAATTTTATAAGAGTCATAATCTCTAGTCATTACTTCATCAAAAGTGTTGTAACTTATCTTACATTCTATCAACTGCTTAACTTAAAGATGAAACTAAATGATGCAGAAGAGTCAACAGATGGCACACTCTAGCACAAACAAGCTGACATCACATGCACCATATTATATGTAATCCCACAGCAATAGAAGAAAACACCATAATGTGATTTGTTGTTACCTTAATAAATCCCGGCATTTTTCTCTCTACATCATCAATATCTGTAAATGTAAAATGATGTCAAATGATGTCAAATGATGTCAAATGATGTCTTATACTTAAGGGATGTAAATAATTCCTTTCAAATACAAAATGTGTATCAGTAAGTTTAGGTCACATTATTGCTAAAGCATAATCTATCAGACATAAGCACTTAATTTCATTCTTAAAGATGTATCTGGCTTGTCTCAACCTCAATATTTTTAATGGGCTTCATCCAGTATTGTTGTAACATAGTCTAAAACATCATTAATAAGAACCATTGCCATGTATAACCGTTCAAAACAATCTTGTTTTATCACATTACTAACAGACAAATGTCTTTTTTTGACAAATACAGAGAAATATTCTGTATTCTGTGATAATGCATATCTATTGAAGTTTTAACTAGATAAAGTAGTTTTCATGAATGTTTAGATAAACAAATGAACAAAACTAGAAATGTGTCCATAGGACACAGATGCCCCCACTTGCAGCCTTTGTCACAAAAGCAAATGCCATTATTCTGCTCATAGTTTGTGAATGGGTTTCAAAATTACCAAGTGAACAACAGTTACTGTACTGATTATGGTGATCAGTCAAGGGCCATAACTTTGCACTTACTGGGCACAGCCAAACATGAAACCCCAGGTGCACAATTACACATGCTGATGAACATTCCTGTGAAGTTTTATGACTCTTGACTCATTTACTTTTGGAGATATGAGTGAAACAAGATTTTGTGACGGACAAGGGCAAATCTATATCCCTCCCTCAGAGTGGGGGGCATAAAAATGAGCATAATATATATTTAATAGGTTAAGACAAATCTGTCACAATAAAATCTGTCATTGTCAGCATATTTTTATATACATGGACAGAAAGTAAATTGTTTATCATGACGTGTGCATATATATTTACAAACATTTATAACATACAAATAGAGGCACCCACCCAATGGGCCTACAAGTCACTGTAACAATAAGAAGTAATTTTGAACTGCTCACAGGTACATATATATGGTATAACATACAAATAGAGGCACCCACCCAATGGGCCTATAAGTCACTGTAACAATAAGAGGTAATTTTGAACTGCTCACAGGTATATATATATGGTATAACATACAAATAGAGGCACCCACCCAATGGGCCTATAAGTCACTGTAACAATAAGAGGTAATTTTGAACTGCTCACAGGTATATATATATGGTATAACATACAAATAGAGGCACCCACCCAATGGGCCTACAAGTCAGTGTAACAATAAGAGGTAATTTTGAACTGCTCACAGGTATATATATATGGTATAACATACAAATAGAGGCACCCACCCAATGGGCCTATAAGTCACTGTAACAATAAGAGGTAATTTTGAACTGCTCACAGGTATGCATTATCTATATGGTATAACATACAAATAGAGGCACCCACCCAATGGGCCTACAAGTCACTGTAACAATAAGAGGTAATTTTGAACTGCTCACAGGTATGCATGATCTATATGGTATAACATACAAATAGAGGCACCCACCCAATGGGCCTATAAGTCACTGTAACAATAAGAAGTAATTTTGAACTGCTCACAGGTATGCATGATCTATATGGTATAACATACAAATAGAGGCACCCACCCAATGGGCCTATAAGTCACTGTAACAATAAGAGGTAATTTTGAACTGCTCACAGGTATGCATTATCTATATGGTATAACATACAAATAGAGGCACCCACCCAATGGGCCTACAAGTCACTGTAACAATAAGAAGTAATTTTGAACTGCTCACAGGTACATATATATGGTATAACATACAAATAGAGGCACCCACCCAATGGGCCTACAAGTCACTGTAACAATAAGAGGTAATTTTGAACTGCTCACAGGTATATATATATGGTATAACATACAAATAGAGGCACCCACCCAATGGGCCTACAAGTCACTGTAACAATAAGAAGTAATTTTGAACTGCTCACAGGTACATATATATGGTATAACATACAAATAGAGGCACCCACCCAATGGGCCTATAAGTCAGTGTAACAATAAGAAGTAATTTTGAACTGCTCACAGGTACATATATATGGTATAACACACAAATAAAGGCACCCACCCAATGGGCCTACAAGTCACTGTAACAATAAGAAGTAATTTTGAACTGCTCACAGGTACATATATATGGTATAACATACAAATAGAGGCACCCACCCAATGGGCCTACAAGTCACTGTAACAATAAGAGGTAATTTTGAACTGCTCACAGGTATATATATATGGTATAACACACAAATAGAGGCACCCACACAATGGGCCTATAAGTCACTGTAACAATAAGAGGTAATTTTGAACTGCTCACAGGTATGCATGATCTATATGGTATAACATACAAATAGAGGCACCCACCCAATGGGCCTATAAGTCACTGTAACAATAAGAGGTAATTTTGAACTGCTCACAGGTATACATGATCTATATGGTATAACATACAAATAGAGGCACCCACCCAATGGGCCTATAAGTCACTGTAACAATAAGAGGTAATTTTGAACTGCTCACAGGTATGCATTATCTATATGGTATAACATACAAATAGAGGCACCCACCCAATGGGCCTACAAGTCACTGTAACAATAAGAGGTAATTTTGAACTGCTCACAGGTATGCATGATCTATATGGTATAACATACAAATAAAGGCACCCACCCAATGGGCCTACAAGTCACTGTAACAATAAGAGGTAATTTTGAACTGCTCACAGGTATGCATGATCTATATGGTATAACATACAAATAGAGGCACCCACCCAATGGGCCTACAAGTCACTGTAACAATAAGAGGTAATTTTGAACTGCTCACAGGTATGCATGATCTATATGGTATAACATACAAATAGAGGCATCCACCCAATGGGCCTACAAGTCACTGTAACAATAAGAGGTAATTTTGAACTGCTCACAGGTATGCATTATCTATATGGTATAACATACAAATAGAGGCACCCACCCAATGGGCCTACAAGTCACTGTAACAATAAGAGGTAATTTTGAACTGCTCACAGGTATGCATGATCTATATGGTATAACATACAAATAGAGGCACCCACCCAATGGGCCTACAAGTCACTGTAACAATAAGAGGTAATTTTGAACTGCTCACAGGTATGCATGATCTATATGGTATAACATACAAATAGAGGCACCCACCCAATGGGTCTACAAGTCACTGTAACAATAAGAGGTAATTTTGAACTGCTCACAGGTATGCATGATCTATATGGTATAACATACAAATAGAGGCACCCACCCAATGGGCCTACAAGTCACTGTAACAATAAGAGGTAATTTTGAACTGCTCACAGGTATGCATTATCTATATGGTATAACATACAAATAGAGGCACCCACCCAATGGGCCTACAAGTCACTGTAACAATAAGAGGTAATTTTGAACTGCTCACAGGTATGCATGATCTATATGGTATAACATACAAATAGAGGCACCCACCCAATGGGCCTACAAGTCACTGTAACAATAAGAGGTAATTTTGAACTGCTCACAGGTATGCATGATCTATATGGTATAACATACAAATAGAGGCACCCACCCAATGGGCCTACAAGTCACTGTAACAATAAGAGGTAATTTTGAACTGCTCACAGGTATACATGATATATATGGTATAACATACAAATAGAGGCACCCACCCAATGGGCCTATAAGTCACTGTAACAATAAGAGGTAATTCTGAACTGCTCACAGGTATATATATATGGTATAACATACAAATAGAGGCACCCACCCAATGGGCCTATAAGTCACTGTAACAATAAGAGGTAATTTTGAACTGCTCACAGGTATGCATGATCTATATGGTATAACATACAAATAGAGGCACCCACCCAATGGGCCTACAAGTCACTGTAACAATAAGAGGTAATTTTGAACTGCTCACAGGTATATATATGGTATAACATACAAATAGAGGCACCCACCCAATGGGCCTACAAGTCACTGTAACAATAAGAGGTAATTTTGAACTGCTCACAGGTATGCATGATCTATATGGTATAACATACAAATAGAGGCACCCACCCAATGGGCCTATAAGTCACTGTAACAATAAGAGGTAATTTTGAACTGCTCACAGGTATATATATATGGTATAACATACAAATAGAGGCACCCACCCAATGGGCCTATAAGTCACTGTAACAATAAGAAGTAATTTTGAACTGCTCACAGGTATACATGATATATATGGTATAACATACAAATAGAGGCACCCACCCAATGGGCCTATAAGTCAGTGTAACAATAAGAAGTAATTTTGAACTGCTCACAGGTATATATATATGGTATAACATACAAATAGAGGCACCCACCCAATGGGCCTATAAGTCACTGTAACAATAAGAGGTAATTTTGAACTGCTCACAGGTATATATATATGGTATAACATACAAATAGAGGCACCCACACAATGGGCCTACAAGTCACTGTAACAATAAGAGGTAATTTTGAACTGCTCACAGGTATGCATTATCTATATGGTATAACATACAAATAGAGGCACCCACCCAATGGGCCTATAAGTCACTGTAACAATAAGAAGTAATTTTGAACTGCTCACAGGTATATATATATGGTATAACATACAAATAGAGGCACCCACCCAATGGGCCTACAAGTCACTGTAACAATAAGAGGTAATTTTGAACTGCTCACAGGTATATATATATGGTATAACATACAAATAGAGGCACCCACACAATGGGCCTATAAGTCAGTGTAACAATAAGAGGTAATTTTGAACTGCTCACAGGTATATATATATGGTATAACATACAAATAGAGGCACCCACCCAATTGGCCTATAAGTCACTGTAACAATAAGAGGTAATTTTGAACTGCTCACAGGTATATATATATGGTATAACATACAAATAGAGGCACCCACCCAATGGGCCTATAAGTCACTGTAACAATAAGAGGTTATTTTGAACTGCTCACAGGTATATATATATGGTATAACATACAAATAGAGGCACCCACCCAATGGGCCTACAAGTCACTGTAACAATAAGAGGTAATTTTGAACTGCTCACAGGTATGCATGATCTATATGGTATAACATACAAATAGAGGCACCCACCCAATGGGCCTATAAGTCAGTGTAACAATAAGAGGTAATTTTGAACTGCTCACAGGTATATATATATGGTATAACATACAAATAGAGGCACCCACCCAATGGGCCTATAAGTCACTGTAACAATAAGAGGTAATTTTGAACTGCTCACAGATATATATATATGGTATAACATACAAATAAAGGCACCCACACAATGGGCCTATAAGTCACTGTAACAATAAGAGGTAATTTTGAACTGCTCACAGGTATATATATATGGTATAACATACAAATAGAGGCACCCACCCAATGGGCCTATAAGTCACTGTAACAATAAGAGGTAATTTTGAACTGCTCACAGGTATATATATATGGTATAACATACAAATAAAGGCACCCACACAATGGGCCTATAAGTCACTGTAACAATAAGAGGTAATTTTGAACTGCTCACAGGTATATATATATGGTATAACATTAATGGACACTTTAAGCAAATCAGATCCTGTTGAATAGACATTTTAAACAAAATTAACAAAAACTCAAATGTTTTACCAGACATCAATTATGAAATCAACTTACCATTCAATTCTTCAGCTAAGGAATCATTAACATCAATACATATAACTTTCCAATCGGTTTCTCCTAGAAAAAGGCAAATAATAATTATAATACAAGTGAAAACATCTCTAATGCAAGATGCGTCGTTTTAGAAAACGTTTTCCCGAGACAAATAGATAAATTGAGGGTAAAACAATTCAAACATTGATCACAGCCATCAGTACCTAATTGTATTGTAACAGTACCTAATTGTATTGTAACAGTACCTAATTGTATTGTAACAGTACCTAATTGTATTGTAAATCTATTACGTCACGGGTGTAGCTGATGCAGAGTCGTCTAGACACGCCCATGTTCAATTATTCTCCTTACCTTGACAAATTAGATGATCGCAAACCCGCGAGATTTCTTAAATCGAGTGAATGACTGTAGGGCATGTCAATCATGGAAGAAAGCAGTGTTAATCCCCAATATACTAAATAATGACAATGCAAACCTGTTTGCGATATCCAGATGCGCTAATTACAATTAATACAAGACTTGTTGTTCACATAGAATCTACTAGATATGTCGGTCGACTATTACTTAATCTCTCAAAAAAAGTAGCTGTGCATCGGCATGTTAACCTTTTAAGTCAAGGCAAAAGTGGACAAATCTGCACGGAATGTTTGAAGTGCTGCAAGTCAAAAACAATGTTCTGGCAGACTACAATGGTGCGGCGTCTTGTTAGATCAACAGTGTAGTCAGCCAAATATTTGATTCAACGCAGACTTCAAAGGCGCCGCGTTGACTTCTAATTTCCGAGGTCGATCGTCGTGGGTGGTGATTTTGTTAATGATGCACATTTTGATATTATTTGAAATGCTTTATGAGACAAATGTAATATAGATACAACCGGGTGTGGCGCATTTTTCACGCATAATTGGACCAATCAACAGTTTTACACGATGGATTATTCTTTTGTTCTGGTGAATAACGGATAAAAATCGACATGTAAGAAAACATAATCAGAAATAATTATTAAATTAATTGTCATTCGAAATCTGTAATTTTCACATGTATTTTGCGAGTGTCACATGGGGTAATTTTCACGGGTAACAAATTATACAATCGCCACCAAAATATCGCGGTTCCGAAAGAGAAATTACCATATATTAGGTTTGTTTTATATAATTTATGAGTTTTGTTTTGAACTAGTTTTTAATAATAATGCATAGATAAGTTTTATATATTTTCATCTACCTATTTATTAAAACAAATACGAAATTTATGAAACTGTAGTATGCATAACGCTATATTGGGTGCGTGGGGTAAGTTGGTATCCCTTCTCTATGGTTCATATGTCTTTAGATTTTAACGCGGTTGGATATAACGCGAACGCGAGTCTTTGGACCCCCCCGATCGCGTTATAATGGAGTTGCAGTGTATTCAGTAATTGATAGAAATTGCCAACACCAGCACTTGGAATATAAGCTATCATGAAACATGGATTTGTTGATCGCAGAGCTTAATAATATACTTAACGCCATTAAAAATTGTGCATACAGATAAAGTGACATAACAAAGGCAAAACTTGTCTTCATTTCTCAAACATAATTTCATACAATTTATCAATAATGAAATAAAAAATAATTGGTATAGAGTTTAATAACAAGAAATAAAACATAGATAACTGTAACACACTTTTGACAGTTGGTACCCCAAAAACATTACACCTAGTTCAAACAGTTTAATGGCGTCAAGTATACATAGAGTACTATGAAGCCCATCATCTGAGTTTTGCCAAAACTGTGTTTACTGAAAAATAAAAATAAACTAATTTACCTTCATCAATAAGACACATAATTCCTAGCACTTTCACCTGGATGACAGCCCCTCTTTTATGAACCTGTGGGTAAGAATCATAGGCAAGTTTAACACATGTTTACAACATACTGCCCGTAACATTGGACATAAAATGCTATAAACCTTTAGTATTGATGCAAATAAGACTGTTTGCTGCGTCATCTTTTACAGTGCCAAGTTATGTACCTTCCTACCAAAAGCTGTCCAGATTCTAAATCACCAAGTTACTTCTTTCATCCTTTCTTAAACAAATGTATTAAGCTTTACATCCCATCTCTATATAAAAGCAATCTATTAAGTTGTGTGTAAACTACATGTACATACATTCACCCTTGTTTTGGAACATATATACACAATTCATCACCATTTCTAAAACAGTTGTGTATGGTGGCCATTTGGCTTAAGCAATATTCCTGGGTTACCAACCAGTACAAACATGATTTTGGACAGGCAACTGACAACTTCCCACCTGGATCAAAGATGGAGGACATATGACTGTGGAGGTATTGTCTTAGGAGGACATATGACTGTGGAGGTATTGTCTTAGGAGGACATATGACTGTGGAGGTATTGTCTTAGGAGGACATATGACTGTGGAGGTATTGTCTTAGGAGGACATATGACTGTGGAGGTATTGTCTTAGGAGGACATATGACTGTGGAGGTATTGTCTTAGGAGGACATATGACTGTGGAGGTATTGTCTTAGGAGGACATATGACTGTGGAGGTATTGTCTTAGGAGGACATATGACTGTGGAGGTATTGTCTTAGGAGGACATATGACAGTGGAGGTATTGTCTTAGGAGGACATATGACTGTGGAGGTATTGTCTTAGGAGGACATATGACTGTGGAGGTATTGTCTTAAGTCAAATTGACACAGAGAACATACACCTCCCCAGGATCCAAACTTCCAGCTTGACAGGCCAGTGATCTACTTAATGAGCTAACTAACTTTGGGGAAAATGTTTGAATTCCATGTAATTGCTATGTTTTGGAATCACTTTGACAGAACTAGTAGATTCACATTGATATAACAAAAACATGAAAATAAAAGCCAGAATTATATAAACTCTTCTTGTCAGTACAGCAATATTTCAATATGAACTCTTAACTGTTTATCATTTCATGTTGTCATTATAGTTATTTTTATACATAATATTTTCGTGACAAAAAATTCAATTTGCTCTACAATGATTAATTAATTACAACATATGACACAGTAATTAATTCACAGTCATATCTCCTCAACTTATCAATAAGTAAGCAAGTATCTAACATAAATCTACTGTCACAATCTCTCGCAATCATGACATTACCCTTACATGTACTCCCAACAAATGTTTCTAGACACACATTATGCAGTTTGTGTTATTTACAAGGCAATATCTCATACAAAATCTAATTTATATTCAATACAAAAAATAGCCAACAATTACAAGATATCATCAATGAATGTGACAACAAAGGATTTTTATAATTAATTCATGAACAGAAGTCCCTAGGGGAAGCATTTAGGGGACAGTTCTCATTCGCAAATTAGAAAAAATTCACCTGAAGCATTTGAGAAAAATCATTGAAGATGCTTAAATCTATTTGACCTTCTATTAAAAACTGTAAAATTGGTAAAAAAAACGCAAAACTTTTGTATAATAAAAATGTTACTGCTTCGAGTTTTTAGTCTTAGAAGTGAAGTTAGACACAAACATTAGGAAAATGCCCTCTAAGATATGGTTTAGAAACTTACAACTTAAAATATTGTTTATTTTCACCCTTCAATACAATTAATAAAACAAACAACAACTCAGTTCTTTAGAAGTTGTCAAGCAAAATATATATTAGTTTGTCAACATGCCGTGCAAGTAAACCAAAACAAGGACATTTTAAGAAGTTCATGATCTTATTGTGTAATAAACTAATAAATTACAAAATATGCAGGAAAATATAGTTCCTAAAAGTATGGTAAAAATCTACAACATAAATTATCAATATCGGAATATAGAAGTTGGGAGTACAGACAGAGTATATATAAAATGAACTGTAAATTAGAAGAAGAACTTACAGTTTGTCCAATCTCACAGACATCGAGGGGATCATTATCTCCCTTTGTTCCCGTTAATTCATCTGTGTGGTCCACGTCTTCCCAGGTCTGAAAATAAAAAGATACATAGTAATAATACAGTAATAATACATTCAGCAAAACAGGAAAATAAAACATTTATAAGTAAAATCACTGAAATGTGTTTACATAAAGCATAGTATATATGTCACAGCCTCAAGATCATACAAACATGGTGGTTGAGATCCAACAAACAGGTAGAAACAAGTGCATTAAGGTCTTCAAGTGGAATTGAGCAGGTAACATAATATGCTGACATCAGCAAGTTGAATATTTGTAGTAGATAAACATTAATCCTGGTTTGACTGCAGTCCATGATTACAATGTTAACACAAATCAATATTCTTTCATGTATCAGGCAGATATTGTTAATCAGAAATTTCAGTCAGAGGATATTATCCTCATCAATAATTGATAATTAATGAAAATAAAATCGATTGATTCTGATGTCAGCTCAGGATTTACATTCAAACCAACAGATATTGTAATAACAATACAATGGCTACAATCATTTCCATCATTTATTCAAGGAATGCGCATAAACTTGTATATTTTAATTCACAATAACGTTTGCTATAAATTTTATCACCTAATTGAATAACGGTTTTATCAACAGTAATTTTGTCAACATCAAAGAACAAAACAACAACTTTCCCAAACTGACCAAGATTTATAATGATATCAATAATGTATAAATTAAGATTAAGCTCCTGTTACAAAACCAATGTGTAAATACAAGTTCTATCTAATCAATAATTATAGTACACATAGAACAATTAGTCACAATTTGTTTACATTTAAATCTGAAGAAGGAGAACAAACATTTGCAAGATTATGAGTAATCCATTCTTTGAGTAAACAGATTAAATCACTTCAGATATTGAGGCGCAAGATATTTGCAAGAAAAATATTCTACATAATACAAGGAAACAATCAGCTACATTGACCAACATGCCTGCCAAAGCTGACTAATCAGCTACATTGAACAACATGCCTGCCAAAGCTGACCAATCAGCTACATTGACCAATATGCCTGCCAAAGCTGACCAATCAGTTACATTGACCAATATGCCTGCCAAAGCTGACCAATCAGCTACATTGACCAATATGCCTGCCAAAGCTGACCAATCAGCTACATTGACCAACATGCCTGCCAAAGCTGACCAATCAGTTACATTGACCAATATGCCTGCCAAAGCTGACCAATCAGTTACATTGACCAACATGCCTGCAAAAGCTGACCAATCAGCTACATTGACCAATATGCCTGCCAAAGCTGACCAATCAGTTACATTGACCAACATGCCTGCAAAAGCTGACCAATCAGCTACATTGACCAATATGCCTGCAAAAGCTGACCAATCAGTTACATTGACCAATATGCCTGCCAAAGCTGACCAATCAGCTACATTGACCAACATGCCTGCCAAAGCTGACCAATCAGTTACATTGACCAATATGCCTGCCAAAGCTGACCAATCAGTTACATTGACCAACATGCCTGCAAAAGCTGACCAATCAGCTACATTGACCAACATGCCTGCAAAAGCTGACCAATCAGCTACATTGACCGATATGCCTGCCAAAGCTGACCAATCAGCTACATTGACCAACATGCCTGCAAAAGCTGACCAATCAGCTACATTGACCAACATGCCTGCAAAAGCTGACCAATCAGCTACATTGACCGATATGCCTGCCAAAGCTGACCAATCAGCTACATTGACCAACATGCCTGCAAAAGCTGACCAATCAGCTACATTGACCAATATGCCTGCCAAAGCTGACCAATCAGCTACATTGACCAATATGCCTGCCAAAGCTGTCCAATCAGCTACATTGACCAACATGCCTGCAAAAGCTGACCAATCAGCTACATTGACCAATATGCCTGCCAAAGCTGACCAATCAGCTACATTGACCAACATGCCTGCAAAAGCTGACCAATCAGCTACATTGACCAATATGCCTGCAAAAGCTGACCAATCAGCTACATTGACCAATATGCCTGCCAAAGCTGACCAATCAGCTACATTGACCAACATGCCTGCAAAAGCTGACCAATCAGCTACATTGACCAATATGCCTGCAAAAGCTGACCAATCAGCTACATTGACCAACATGCCTGCAAAAGCTGACCAATCAGCTACATTGACCAATATGCCTGCCAAAGCTGACCAATCAGTTACATTGACCAATATGCCTGCCAAAGCTGACCAAATAGCTACATTGACCAATATGCCTGCAAAAGCTGACCAATCAGCTACATTAACCAATATGCCTGCAAAAGCTGACCAATCAGCTACATTGACCAATATGCCTGCAAAAGCTGACCAATCAGCTTCATTGACCAACATGCCTGCCAAAGCTGACCAATCAGCTACATTGACCAATATGCCTGCCAAAGCTGACCAATCAGCTACATTGACCAATATGCCTGCAAAAGCTGACCAATTAGTTACATTGACCAACATGGCTGCAAAAGCTGACCAATCAGCTACATTGACCAACATGGCTGCAAAAGCTGACCAATCAGCTACATTGACCAATATGCCTGCAAAAGCTGACCAATCAGTTACATTGACCAATATGCCTGCAAAAGCTGACCAATCAGCTACATTGACCAACATGCCTGCCAAAGCTGACCAATCAGCTACATTGACCAATATGCCTGCAAAAGCTGACCAATCAGCTACATTGACCAATATGCCTGCCAAAGCTGACCAATCAGCTACATTGACCAATATGCCTGCCAAAGCTGACCAATTAGTTACCGGTAGAATAAAATACTTTTATAAGATATTTTTTCAAGGAGAAAACCTTATAATTGTTATGCTGTATACCATCATACCAGTTCCTTTGTCAGTAATTTAATACATGATAAACAGTAAGAAATAATCATATCACCACCCAGACCTTTTTCTATAGTTCCCATTAGTATCTGACCCATGCCCTAAGTCCAATTTATGTTTTTTCCCCAGAAGCACCTACAAAAATCAGGTACTGGAGTGACCTGGTATATCTTGAAGCTCTTTGAATAACTCTCACCATTATTGTCCCTTGTGGCATAAATGTTTGTGGACATTTTGTGTGTCTGTTTGACAGTTGATTTAAGAAATGCAAATTAGAATGCTTGTTTATATAAAATTTAGATATGAAAAGCAGATTCTTTTAAATATATGAAATTCACAAAAAATTGAAAGTGATTAAAGTTTTTCCAAATTGACAAATTTTCCCAATTTATCTAGCGTCTTTTTCTTAAAATGGACAGAAAAAGGCCTGCCATTCAACAACAACAGTAGAATAATCATCATTTTAATCTGTGTTAATATGCTATATACATGTACTCAGTACATTTAAGAACGCAAAATGAGAGATTTCTCAAATTTCATGAACCAGGGATGCAAGATAAAAAATTACCGCAATATTATTTCATTTTGCGATGTACGCTTAATTTTCTTTCAATTAAAAATTGAATTGTCAAATCAAAATGAATTTTTATACACAATTAAACGACGTACCAGAGGTACAAAAATGTGGGTTTTTAAATGTAGGGAGTATTATAATATTTGAAAATCAGAAATAGAGCAATGATAAATAAATTACCTGAGGCATAGCTCCATAATTCCAGATATAACCATGATGAGGAAAACAATTCTTGACAAAGCGAACCTTGCCTTTCTTCACGTCCTGTTTAATTGGATTTAGAACTTCCTCCTTGCAAATCTGTTTTTACAAATTACAAAAAAAAAAGTATTAATTTTTATAAGTAACTTATGGAAAATGATCTTACAATCTTATTAATAAGTGAACAGTCTGCAAAAACATGTCTATCTTTTGCGATACATAAGCATTTTTTTCTATTAATCATGGAATGTTTTGTACCTGAAATTAAGACAGTGCCAAAATTCAAATAAGCCTGCATTTATGAGTTATGCCTTAGTAAAGGTCAATTATTTTTTAATGATAACCTGATATACAATATATAGGCAATATGTTTACAAGTTGATGTGTTTTCATCACTGCTTCCTCCCAATATTTAAGGATTGCTGACAAACATTTTCAGTAACAATAATTAAGTTTTATCAGCTTGTATACGATAGTATAAATTTTACTGGTCACGTTTTTTTCTTAACTCCATTAACTTATTATTATAAATGCCGCTTTACTTCCGTCATCTATGAAATCTAATCAATGGAATCCATTATTCAATAAAAATTAAGTTTTCCATACCTCCATCTTATGGTTCGTCCATCTTGGAATTTCTACAACCATGTTACAGATTTTATTTTCTACATCAGAATACAATGGGATGTCGTGAAATGGAGAGATAGGCTTGCCATCACTGTTTGCTGTAAAATAATTATAGAATTATATGCCATGGTATAGCCCCTACACCAGACGAGATCACTACACGCCTCCCTATTCCATCCTTGGAGCCCATGGTATAGCCCCTACACCAAAAGAGATCACTACACCCCTCCCTATTCCATCCTTGGAGCCCAGGGTATAGCCCCTACACCAGACGAGATCACTACACCCCTCCCTATTCCATCCTTGGGAGCCCAGGGTATAGCCCCTACACCAGACGAGATCACTACACCCCTCCCTATTCCATCCTTGGAGCCCAGGGTATAGCCCCTACACCAGATGAGATCACTACACCCCTCCCTATTCCATCCTTGGAGCCCAGGGTATAGTCCCTACACCAGACGAGATCGCTACACCCCTCCCTATTCCATCCTTGGAGCCCACGGTATAGCCCCTACACCAGACGAGATCGCTACACCCCTCCCTATTCCATCCTTGGAGCCCATGGTATAGCCCCTACACCAGACGAGATGCCTACACCCCTCCCTATTCCATCATTGGAGCCCATGGTATAGCCCCTACACCAGACGAGATCGCTACACCCCTCCCTATTCCATCCTTGGAGCCCATGGTATAGCCCCTACACCAGACGTGATCGCTACGGATACTAGTAAGTTCGGTAAATAGCAAGTTCGGTAAATTGATTTTAACGTTCATTTCGTTTGGAGGTTTCGGTAAATTGATTTTGTGTTAACATTGAATGTTTCGGTAAATTAATATAATAGTGTTGTTAACACATTTGCAATTAAAAGTTAATGCTAGAAATAAAACAAAACAAACAACCAAACATGTATTTGTATAATTAAAGCTGAACACAGATAGGATTATCAGGCACCAGTATTGATGAATATCATTTCCAAGGCATTTCCATGTCGATCTATAACATATGCTTTAGTATACAGATTAAAGTAATAAAAAGTAATGATAGGTTCGAGTTGACTTGGATAGGTACGAGTTGACTAAAGAAAGGGTACGAGTTGACTTGGATAGGTACGAGTTGACCAAAGAAAGGGTACGAGTTGACTTGGGTAGGTACGAGTTGACCAAAGAAAGGGTATGAGTTGTATTGGGTAGGTACGAGTTGACCAAAGAAAGGGTACGAGTACCGAAACATTCAATGTTAACAAAAAATCAATTTACCAAAACCTCCAAACGAAATGAACGTTAAAATCAATTTACCGAACTTGTCATTTACCGAAACCTCCGTAAATCATCGCTACACCCCTCCCTATTCCATCCTTGGAGCCCAGGGTAAAGCCTCTACACCAGACGAGATCGCTACACCCTCCCTATTCCATCCTTGGAGCCCAGACTTTTTGCCATCATTTTGGTATTGGAGCCTCAGTCAACCAAACCTGTCTTTACCAGCTCCCATGGGTGCATTAGTATATATCTCTACTTCACGAAAAAGGCTTATTGATGATCAACACAAGTGGGGAAATATTGTTGACACTTAAGGAAATTGTTGGAAGATATATTAATTTACTGTTGGAGATAGTAAAAATAGATATCTACTAATCTAGCTGAATGGTCTACAGCTGCAGAAGTAAATGCACTAATGGCTTCTGAAACATTCATTTGATCTTAAGACACATTACTTTCTCTCTCTAAACCAGTTTCAATGAATTCGTCAATGACAACACTGAATTGAATTGACAAAATGAGTGTATGAATTATGTCCAACACCTGAATGTGTATACTGACAATCAATGGAGGGTACGAAACTAGCAAACCCTAGAGGGTACGAAATGACTTGGGTACGACAGAGAGCATAGTTCAGTTAGTTTTACACATTTAGCAAATGTTCTTCTTTCAAAAGAGACAAGCTTCGCTGCTTCAAAATATAGACATGAAACTGAAACGAGTCAAAATTTATCATGAAACATTTAACAAAGTTTGAAGTCTAACTCACTGATGAACACTCGAAAATCCAAGTTATTCAGGCGACCTCTTTCAACTGAGCTGTAAGCCATGGTTGCTTGCAACAGTCGACTATTCCTTAAACAAAATGGACGGATAGAGTTTTGTTTAGCTTTCAGGCACCTATATCCTCTGACTTGCTCAACTGACAACCGGCTAATCACTCTCACTAAACTGATCACACGTTGCATCGATTTGTGTACCGATCGTAACCATGCGCGCGCATACACAAACGTTTCCGGTTGAACAAAAGTCTTCAGTGGTTACCTCCCCTAACACTAAACGCCCACGGACGCGTAACGCGTTTATAAAATTATGCTCGGTGGCGATGGCATCGAAATCTAAATTCCAGACAGTGAATTTACAGTCATCCGCGAACAAAAGTATATGCATGATATTTAGAGGCATAAATTAATTGAGAAAATGACGTTTTAATCCAAATTTGAAGTAGACTAGATCTATGTTTAAGTTAATACATTTCTTATCAAATGTTTAAATTTAGAAACATTTCATTTGGTAAACTTTGATGAAGTTTCATACGCAGAGCATAAAACCTAAAAACAAAATGCACATTATTTTCAGTACAGTAAAATCTCAATATTAAGACCACCTTTGCGACCACTGTAAACTGGTCTTAATATTGAGGTGGTCTTTAAGTGAGGTTTTACTGTATTTCGCATACATGTACAACACGAGCCGCTAAACAGGGAAGACAGGTAGTAGGCCTACAGTAACGATAACAAAGGGTCCATGAACGCTTTACAAGCCCGGAGGTGAGCTGGTGTGCCCGCCATTGACAAGAAATCACAGGAATGCGAGACTTGAATTTTGCAGAACATTTTACCTGCGTGTATTTGTGACTGACATTGCCTCCGTCCCACTGCGGGTATTTGTGACTGACATTGCCTCCGTCCCACTGCGGGTATTTGTGACTGGCATTGCCTCCGTCCCGCTGCGGGTATTTGTGACTGACATTGCCTCCGTCCCACTGCGGGTATTTGTGACTGGCATTGCCTCCGTCCCACTGCGTGTATTTGTGACTGACATTGCCTCCGTCCCACTGCGGGTATTTGTAACTGACATTGCCTCCGTCCCAGCTGCGGGTATTTGTAACTGACATTGCCTCCGTCCCACTGCGGGTATTTGTGACTGACATGACCTCCGTCCCACTGCGGGTATTTCAATGCGTTAATTGTTTGTATAATTATATGCACCTTTTTTCATTGCTTTTGTTACAAATGCATAGAAGAAGTTTTTATTTCACAACATAGTTATATACAATACACTTTTGAAATAGACTGTAATAGTCCATGTTCAAAATAAAGTTATGTACAACATAGTAAGCGACAGTCAGTTTAACATGGATACTTAAATATACTTTAATTCAAATGTGCTCATCAAAGGATGACAGAGAGGAAATAAAGAAAATAGTAAAAATGATCGTTTTAAAATACAGATATCGATATACCTTGTTGAAATAAGTTTTATGCTATAAATGCACATGTTTAGTACATGCTAAAATGCAAGTTCTATAATATTTCAGTTATAACACATTATATCTATTAATATTAATATTTTAAGCATTAACTCTAACGCTGTATTCTTACATGCAAAATATATAAGGACGACAGCTAAGTAACTATGTACAATTGCATAATATAATAATATTGGATTTGTTCTCAATATTATATATAATAAATATTGGAGTACCATATTTAAAAATCAACCCTAACGCCGATTCCTTATCGAAACGAAATACAAGGACACCAGCAGGGTTATAATTCACAATAGCAACAAAAGCGAAAATCCAAATTATCTTATACGCGATATTATATAAATATCGCAACTAAAACCATTCTACTTAACATATTTTACTACATTAATTAATTAAAACATATTCTTTCCTGACATCAAAACTTTTCTCCACATAAACAGCAAGATTGCGAAGTACTTGACAATTGTTAGTGCATGGTTTTAAGTTCAATGGTTTTAAACCTATTTGGCTTCACACGATAGTAAGGTTTGATGTTAATATGTCTGCTAGACTCGTATAGTGTACATTCAAAAAGAAAGTGAAATTCATCTTCTAACTTGTTACATGCAGGACAGTGTCTAAGTTCTCGCCACTGCAAGAAAGGCTTAAACATGTTAAGTTTAAACAATAAGTTACTATTAAGTTGGTGTTGACTAATTAATTATTACTTGGCAAATACTTTTTGTTATTTTATTGTAATATCCCTAACTTTTTGAATAGTATATAAAACATTTTACAAAACTAAATACGCCAGGGGCAATTTCAACACGTAAGCTAAAACGCCGCTGGTTTCTCATTTAATAAATAAAGATTATGTTATATTATAAAGATTTGGTGCACACAAACTAACACGGTGTCTGTTTATGGTAAACAGAAGGGTAATTACGTCATCATGTCACAGACAACTGGCATATATGTGGTTTAATTAAGATCGTTTGTCGCGTTTTTGCAGTGACAAAAGTGGAACATTCTCTGTCGAGTTTAGAGTCACGAATAACCGAACTTGAGAAAAGACGTATGTACAAGTTTGTATAATTCTACAATCTAGCCGGTAAAAAGGAATTCACTCGAATCTTAGTTGAGCAGAAGGTCGCCATATGTTACCACCAATGACCGTCGCTTCAACACTGTGCAAAAATACCGTCAAACGTAACCGGGATTGTCGTCAGGCCTCAGGGTCAGTGATAGTTTTTCACACACATTGTAAATCTTAACAGGTGTAACCACTGTTCCTCTTTCAAAATAATTTAGCTGACACATTTCTTGACCGACACTATCAAAACTATCCAAGCGACCACGATTAGTCAAAACCTGACAATCTGGGCGGGCTCTCCTTGTATGGATGTTGATGGTAAAAAATCTTCTCCGTAACTAATGACTGTATTTCAGTATATGTTTATAAGAACGCTTCTGTGGTATACCTTTTGTTTTGGTATATACAGTTAATCAAGAATCGTCAATAAGCATGAGCGTACTGATTGGACCCAGGTTCTTTCTTATGTGTATATATTCTGTGTTGATACACATAAATTCCATGCGCTTTCAAAGGCTGTTTCTTTTGTAGAGTTTATTGAATGTCCTTCAGTTCCATTCATGGATTGGTGTATTGTGGAAGGCACGCTTGGGAATCGATGAGTCAGCACAATGGCGGTCCCAACATAAAACCAAATGATCAGGCCAATTACTTTATTCAAAATCTACATTGAGATGAATTAATGAAAGTGACGTAATGTGTGCATTCAACGCTATAAACAATTTAGCATTTTTTGTAGAATTCCATAAATAGTGTTAAATTAAGTTTCTTCCTTCACATATGGTTGTATTCCGCCGTATTCTACTTATATGTATGGAATTTTACCTGACAGAGATGTTTTACATACTTGGGTATTACGCCACATTGCCAGAATGTTTTAAGAATTTTACTTGATCGTCTCCCTTGATTATCCTTGATTCTACAAGGTGCGAGACTAATACATAGTTCCCACATCTACAATATTTACCTCCCTTGTTCTTAACTGTCGGCCATTTTGATAGGCAAATTTCCTTAAAGTTTATGGAGAATATAATGTAAACGATGATAAACTAATCCGATATATTAAAAATAACGTATTCATTATGCTCATGTGGGCATTTGGCTCAGTTAGTTGAAGAAAATGTGGTTGTCACATGCAAATTCCCTTGGTATTTTCTTAATTATCACATATTTGGAAATTACTCCTATAAGGGCTTATCAGTTTTGCCTATCAAAATGGCCGACAGTTAAGAACAAGGGAGGTAAATATTGTAGATGTGGGAACTATGTATTGAATTGTCTCCCGTAGACATTGATCGCGGGGAATGCGTTACGACTGGATCGATAAGTTGCAAGATTCCCCAGATCTGATCGATATTGGCTCCATGCTATAACCGATTATATATATGCTACTTTAACGTCTCATGATCATTTTTGTTCGTGACTTGAATAGCCACCCCGCTGTGTTTAGTCAGCATAATGAAATTGCCCCAGGCTGTACTTATTTGTCAGAATGTATTATACATTCATGATACTTATAGTGTAGCCTCTTTCGAAACAAATATATTGAATTATGCGCCATAAGGTTTTGCCTTGTTTTTTCTGCAGATGATAGCTACTTAGCTTTCTAGCATCGCAATGATACATTTGTCTTTTTTCAACAGAAATTACAATGACACTGACAAAATACAACTACTTATTTTGTCTGTTACATTTAAAAACATGATCATGTTTTTTGACGATGGAATGCAATTATTTATACCAGAAGATTAAGTAATAAGACACCATCATAATTGTGGTCCTTTCATACAAGCAAGTTTTGCAATGTGATATGCAAAATACACTGTGTTAAATGTTGGTTTGACAGTTATAAATAAGTGGTAACACGAATCTTAAGTGAAATTCGCGAATTTGAGTTACTAAGTAACATAATAAGTGGACAACTAGATAAGATTCGTGTTACCACTTAAATCTAGTGTAATACATCATAAAAAGGTAAGAGGTGGCAGTTCTGGGCACTTTCAAGCCTGTTTCTAGTTGTATGATATTTATCTTACCGAAAATTTATCACGAATATTAACTAGATAGCCAGATAATTATCGTAATAATTAAGTGGTTAACACGAATTAATTCGCGAACGCTATCATGCTAATTGGTGGCAGTAATATGCCACCATACAATGGTGTTATGTTTGCAACGAAAACATTTTGATCACGATAGAGGCTTTTATTTATCTGATTATTGTAAACATGACAATGTTGTATGAAAGCCAAATGAACATACATTGTTTGCCTTAACAACTGCGTCTGATAGTAGATTTATAGTATGTTTCAAGATTTATCTAGTGAGTAGTGTTCTTAGTCAACCCCATGGTAAATTGCCCGGCGTTAGAATAAAGAAGACAGTCTATGTTTTACCTATCAGTCATGGACATTTATATTGTTTAAATCTGACAAATCCATATGTACAACGAGTGAATTAACATGAATGTGTGATTTCACGACTGGTGCAATAATTATTGGTGAACTATATTGAAACAAACTATACTGTCTATGTATGACTCAGCGCAATACGGAGTTAGTTGTATCCAATCTCATACGCAGTGATCTCCCCTTTCAGGTATCGGAGTTGTAATCGAGTGACCAACAATCGTAACATTTCGGCAATTTTATATGGTGTACAACAAATCTTAACCTTCAGTTTGCAATAAAAATAAAGGTATTTCTTGTTTAGGTCAACATTTACGAGCTAGCTAAGCATTTGATTTTTAATATGTATTCATCGCAGACCCGAGCGAATGTTGATGTCAGTACTAGCTCTTATTTCAACTGTATGTATGAATTGACAATATAGGTCAAATAATGATCTCAGTGCTTGCTTTATATTAAACCTAGATAGTGATTTTATGTTAATCTAAGATGTGCGATTGCTGTGTCAATTTCACTGACCTATTCTGTGTTCAAGTGGCGAAGGCCGCTGGTAGCACATCGATCTTCTACAATGTAGGTTTCGCGTTCAATCCTCGAACTAACACAAACAGGTCACAGGTATCCTCAATACCTTATATAAATCGGAAATCATGAACATATATACCGTGTACATACCACAGGAAGTTGTCGCGAGTCCTTTCCCTTTATCCCATCTATAATACATATGTAGAAGAGGCAAAGGGAGATAACTCTAAACGGGATAAAGGGAATTAACTGATGATAATCTCCTTTAGTTCATACCATCTTGAGATTCAATGACCACTCAGAATCTGTAAGATAGTAATTATACATGTAGCTATCTATAGTCTGTGACTTGTTCAAATCTATCAGCACGATTCATTATTTAAAACTTAATAACAAATGTCGTCACGAACATTGACCTCACACAACGTTCTCACACGTTTCGACCATGTCCTTACTTCTGTATACTAAGTGATACAGTTGCATATTAATACATTATTACAAACACATATTACGACACAAGAACATATATCAGACACTAATTAATTGGTTCCAACTATAGAGGATACTATGCGATGCCGTAACGTGGTCAGTATCATATCTAGGAAACAATAACATGATAACAGGAGGTCAGTCTGGATTGGACATACCAGTCATATATCAGTGGAACCATACAGGAGGTCAGTCTGGATTGGACATGCCAGTCATATATCAGTGGGACCATGTGTTCTATAGTTAGACTCACTTATTAAAGATGTATCTGGCTCATCTGAACATAAACTAGAATTGGCTTCATCCAGTATTGTTGTTACATTGGTGAAATCATGTGTAATTAGAACCATTGCAATGTATAACCGATTGAATTTTTTTTCCATATTCCTAACAGACAAAACTTGTAGCATAGCCCGATTGTTAAAAAACTGGATTGTTTTTAATTGTATGATGCACAAACTTCTTTCTTCTACTAATACGGATCAATACATCATAAGTTCATTCTTCGTTAATGCAAGTTTGTTGATATTTTAACTATAGGAAATATGTTATTCATGCTTGTTTAGGTAAACAAATGAACAAATAAATGAGCGTGATATGACTTTAATAACAGTCAGAAATTATCCATGTTAATTGTTAAATACTATTCGATTTACAGTATACACGTAGTTGTCGATACAGTATACACGTAGTTGTCGATACAGTATACACGTAGTTGTCGATACAGTATACACGTAGTTGTCGATACAGTATACACGTAGTTGTCGATACAGTATACACGTAGTTGTCGATACAGTATACACGTAGTTGTCGATACAGTATACACGTAGTTGTCGATACAGTATACACGTAGTTGTCGATACAGTATACACGTAGTTGTCGATACAGTATACACGTAGTTGTCGATACAGTATACACGTAGTTGTCGATACAGTATACACGTAGTTGTCGATACAGTATACACGTAGTTGTCGATACAGTATACACGTAGTTGTCGATACAGTATACACGTAGTTGTCGATACAGTATACACGTAGTTGTCGATACAGTATACACGTAGTTGTCGATACAGTATACACGTAGTTGTCGATACAGTATACACGTAGTTGTCGATACAGTATACACGTAGTTGTCGATACAGTATACACGTAGTTGTCGATACAGTATACACGTAGTTGTCGATACAGTATACACGTAGTTGTCGATACAGTATACACGTAGTTGTCGATACAGTATACACGTAGTTGTCGATACAGTATACACGTAGTTGTCGATACAGTATACACGTAGTTGTCGATACAGTATACACGTAGTTGTCGATACAGTATACACGTAGTTGTCGATACAGTATACACGTAGTTGTCGATACAGTATACACGTAGTTGTCGATACAGTATACACGTAGTTGTCGATACAGTATACACGTAGTTGTCGATACAGTATACACGTAGTTGTCGATACAGTATACACGTAGTTGTCGATACAGTATACACGTAGTTGTCGATACAGTATACACGTAGTTGTCGATACAGTATACACGTAGTTGTCGATACAGTATACACGTAGTTGTCGATACAGTATACACGTAGTTGTCGATACAGTATACACGTAGTTGTCGATAATATGCATCGAATCAGTTAAAGCAGATTTTTTCATTGCATTAAAATGCATGCATTTCTGAGTGTGAAGCAATGCCAAATAAAAAAAAAGAGAAATTTGCATATCCCTGGATGTGCTGACATCCGTACTGGCCGCTCCTAACCCGGAAGTGGACAAACGTTATCTCAGCCCCGCATATATGTCCCTGTCTCAGCTTGATTCTAACGTTATTCAACTTTGGTGAAGGTACGCACCTGCAGGCATAACCTAATATTATAATTACACATAATATATCAATATTCAAAATTGCATTCAGTTTTATTGATAAACAAAAACAAAATGAGATAAAATTATCACACATTCGCGATTGTTTAGCCTGTCTGGTCATGTGTGATTTCTTACCGGTCCGCGCGAGGTGGGCGTGGCGCTGTCATTAAATATTAAATTAATAATATTGATGGACTGACAGCACGGACATATTGATCGCCACTAGGGCTCTAACTTTGTAGGGCTCTAATTGTTGTTACATAATAAAATCAATGATTTGTATTTACTTAATTGATTAATAATTCATTTGAACAATTAAAGGACAGTTATCAGTCAGTCTGACGGTGTATTAGCGAGCTGGTAAAGTGTTGAAACGAGATACATTTATTTCATATCCGCACGCGCTTTAATCGTCTGCTTTCCCGTTATCATCCAACCACGTGACCTAGTGTGTGCCACGTTAATATATACATTGTGTATTGGTTTTATGTGTGTATATTCCATCCAAAATGATGGAGTAAGGGATTGTGCTGAAACGAAGTAATGTAAGGTTTTCTAGAACTGGACAATTTAAAGAGGAACAGAAGACCTCCACGATGGAAGGAGAATGTGATGAGAGAGAGGAGTGGTACTCGAATGGTATGTTGAAATATTTCACAATTGTGTTGGTTTCATTCATTCAAAATATCGATGGAGTGTAGTTTTCTCACTTAGACACGATACTTCTATACGTTACCCTGCAGATATTGGGGGTTAGTTGTACACGTACATGTATGATTTATTTGCTAAATGTAACGATTGTTCACTAATCTTAGTTTCAGCGATTATTTTGTTTATTATAATCATGTCACAACTGTATGTATTAATTATACACATACAACAAGCTGGCTTGGTCCACTGACATGTATTTATATGTGTGGTGTAAAATTCTCATGAATACGTATAATTATTTACATATGTTTGGAATAAACAGAAGACATATATTGATTGCTTTGCCACATGTATGATATTTTGTTTAATACGTGGAAATATCCTGACCTCACAAAACCTATCCCGGGGTGAAATATGTCAAATATTCATGCAATTTCCTGGTTAATACCGACAATTATTGCTTCGTTTACGTGGTGTGATATTTGGAGTACTTTAACAATCACATGAAATTGAGCTGAACTTTCATGTTTCTGACGATAATGTACATTTAACCACAAACACTACGACCTCATTACCACAGGGGTATCACTGAAATCTGTTAATGGCGTTTACATGAAGTTTTGCTTTAAGAAATTCTTCATTTGATGGAATGAGCGAATCATTGTAACAATAAGATTAGAATGTTATATATTTCGGCAAAGATTGCATCAGCCTGTCTCAGCTTTATGTATCAGGATGGACATGTCTTGTGTTAGCTTCATAAACTTATACAAACTCTTACTGTATGTATGAAATCCCGCTGCAATTCTTAGCGGATCTATAATGACGTCGTGTAATGCATATATTGGTGGCTGTCCCTTATAACTTGGTCACATATTTGTTGTGGGGGTTTCCTCGTCTGTAACAATGTTACGATAACTCGCCATACCGTTACATGCATGGATTTTAGACTTGGCAGTATTGAACAATTCCAGCAGCTTTTTGGAATAATCAATATCAGCATTCATTGAGACTAGAGGATAAATCAATGTTCCATCGCTGAGTCATCGTCTTCTGCCAATATATAGAACAGCAGACGACATCCCGCCATAGGCATATCTTGCCGCAATAAGGCTGGTAATTTATAAATATTATAAATTGGGATTGATACATTTTTACTGAATTGTCGTCTGCAAACCGTCTCTGCTCACGAAATAAATCGTTGTTCTTTTAGAAATAGTGAATGAGGTTGATATAAGTTAATTGTCATAATTTCGTTGGTTTTGTTTGCAAAACATCATTCACACTGTCGTCTGGTTATGTATGTCTCTTAAGAAATCTGAATCTGGGTTCCATCCCTTTATATTTACTGGGACATTTATATACATCCAATGGCTCGTTGAATCCCTCATTGTAACAAAAGCATGTGCGACACACATCGTTGCAGTGACCCAACTCTTCCTTGTAGCAGACGATATATTGCTATCGATCTAAAAACGTACATTCTGAGTTAGATTTGAAATTTGAGTTCAAGGTCATTATAAAATTATATTGATGTTGGATACAATATCACTAACTTTGTTATTTGAGACAATAGTTGAAGTGTATCGGTGAAATAATCAGTATAAAGCGATAATCTTAACACTCGCACAAAACCTGGTCACAAATTATCATGTATCATCGACCCACACGGGACAATCTCCATGCTGATATCCTGTTGTTAACGATTTGAATTAACTCATAGAAGTGACAGCACAGTATTGCTATCTCAGCTATAAGTGACGGATCTCCATGGATACACTTGAAATCACATTTCAAATAATAAAAATCGCTACAAATGAACAGAGTTGAAGTTAAGCTGGTTTCAACAATAGTTTCAATAATATTCTGTCCATCCTGATCAATTTTCAGACCAATTTAGCTCTATGAATATCAGACGGTAGAATGCAAAAAGCAGACGATGTATAAACGAATATTTTATCACCTACTAGAGTGATACAAAACTGCTGTCTATAACTAAGCGCGTTCCTAGTTTCCATACTTATAAATAACATCGATCGTCAGTCTGTGAAACATGGAATAATATTAATCCTACAATATGACTCCCACCAGTATTTTCCTGTCGGAACAAAACCATAGTTTACACAACTTTGAACCTCTGTTTAATGCCAGTATCGTACGTGTATTTAATCCTGAAAAAGATTTGCGTAAACCGATGTACGTTGAACACAATAAGTGTGAAAGTTTATTTTGTATTTAGGATTCTCGTCCATACTCGTATGAGTACAATGCATACACTATTATACAATATTACTTCTAGTAGAGTTCACTGGTTAGAAAATTAAGGGAATTTCAAACATGAAAATGACATGTAATTTAATATAGACCGGAATATGGACTATTTTCTTCTTTACATATTTACATCCGCCTAACATTACCACCTCAGATAATACACCACCCACCCACAAAGCCACCACTGTACATCGTACCCCACCACCCACCGACACAGCCATCACTGTACATCGTACCACACCACCCACCGACACAGCCATCACTGTATACCGTACCACACCACCCACCGACACAGCCACCACTGTACATCGTACCACACCACCCACCGACACAGCCACCACTGTATACCGTACCACACCACCCACCGACACGGCCACCACTGTATACCGTACCACACCACCCACCGACAAAGTCACCACTGTACATCGTACCACACCACCCACCGACACAGCCACCACTGTATACCGTACCACACCACCCACCGACACAGCCACCACTGTACATCGTACCACACCACCCACCGACACAGCCACCACTGTATACCGTACCACACCACCCACCGACACGGCCACCACTGTATACCGTACCACACCACCCACCGACAAAGTCACCACTGTACATCGTACCACACCACCCACCGACACGGCCACCACTGTATACCGTACCACACCACCCACCGACACAGCCACCACTGTACATCGTACCACACCACCCACCGACACAGCCACCACTGTATACCGTACCACACCACCCACCGACACAGCCACCACTGTACATCGTACCACACCACCCACCGACACAGCCACCACTGTATACCGTACCACACCACCCACCGACAGAGCCATCACTGTACATCGTACCACACCACCCACCGACAAAGCCACCACTCTACACCGTACCACACCACCCACCGACAAAGCCACCACTGTACACCGTACCACACCACCCACCGACACAGTCATCACTGTACATCGTACCACACCACCCACCGACAAAGTCATCACTGTGATACAGTCAATGAAACCAGTTCCAACATGTTACCTGCCCACACTGATTGATACAATACAGTCAATGAAACCAGTCCCAACATGTTACCTGCCCACACTGATTGATACAATACAGTCAATGAAACCAGTCCCAACATGTTACCTGCCCACACTGATTGATACAATACAGTCAATGAAACCAGTTCCAACATGTTACCTGCCCACACTGATTGATACAATACAGTCAATGAAACCAGTTCCAACATGTTACCTGCCCACACTGATTGATACAATACAGTCAATGAAACCAGTCCCAACATGTTACCTGCCCACACTGATTGATACAATACAGTCAATGAAACCAGTTCCAACATGTTACCTGCCCACACTGATTGATACAATACAGTCAATGAAACCAGTTCCAACATGTTACCTGCCCACACTGATTGATACAATACAGTCAATGAAACCAGTTCCAACATGTTACCTGCCCACACTGATTGATAAAATACAGTCAATGAAACCAGTTCCAACATGTTACCTGCCCACACTGATAGATACAATACAGTCAATGAAACCAGTTCCAACATGTTACCTGCCCACATTGATTGATAAAATACAGTCAATGAAACCAGTTCCAACATTACCTGCCCACACTGATTGATACAATACAGTCAATGAAACCAGTCCCAACATGTTACCTGCCCACACTGATTGATACAATACAGTCAATGAAACCAGTTCCAACATGTTACCTGCCCACACTGATTGATACAATACAGTCAATGAAACCAGTTCCAACATGTTACCTGCCCACACTGATTGATACAATACAGTCAATGAAACCAGTTCCAACATGTTACCTGCCCACACTGATTGATACAATACAGTCAATGAAACCAGTTCCAACATGTTACCTGCCCACACTGATTGATACAATACAGTCAATGAAACCAGTTCCAACATGTTACCTGCCCACACTGATTGATACAATACAGTCAATGAAACCAGTTCCAACATGTTACCTGCCCACACTGATTGATACAATACAGTCAATGAAACCAGTTCCAACATGTTACCTGCCCACACTGATTGATACAATACAGTCAATGAAACCAGTTCCAACATGTTACCTGCCCACACTGATTGATACAATACAGTCAATGAAACCAGTTCCAACATGTTACCTGCCCACACTGATTGATACAATACAGTCAATGAAACCAGTTCCAACATGTTACCTGCCCACACAGATTGATACAATACAGTCAATGAAACCAGTTCCAACATGTTACACGTCCACACTGATTGATACAATACAGTCAATGAAACCAGTTCCAACATGTTACCTGCCCACACAGATTGAAACAATACAGTCAATGAAACCAGTCCCAACATGTAACCTGTCCACACTGATTGATACAATACAGTCAATGAAACCAGTCCCAACATGTTACACGCACAGTCAATGAGATCATCTTCTGTAGGCGATCACAATTACTGGTATTTAAAGTTTTAACTCAAATCTATAAGATTTAATTCTATTCTGACTTTCAGTGAGGAGGTTGCAAATGGTTGCAATATAATCGATAACCCAAAACACGATCTACGTGAACTGTCTGTGTTTTTTGTAAATCAATGACAATAAGAGGTTGCACCATTGGTGTGTCTGATGCAAGATCTCTCTTGTTCGATGAGACTAAAAGTACTAGTATTATATAAGATGTTATTTAAGAGCGTTTATAATGGTTCAGCATTAGGAAATATGCAATATTTTCTGAGTCAGAAAGATTTACGCATAACCCTTCGTGTATATATTCATATTCACTATAAAGATGTTGCATATTCCGGACAACACAAATGTTTGAACTTTATTTCATTTACTGTCTAGACACTCGCTGGTATTTTGCAAAACCAAAGTTATCTGTCAAGTACAAAAACTTGCAGTCAGTTTTCCGTATGTACGACTTTGGTAATGGATACTGTTCGATCAAGCTTGATATCTCGTCAATGCGTGTAGGTCAGACATGTTCCAGTTAAAGTAGCTATCATTCATCTACATACATTTCTTAACAAACAAACATATCGGAAACATCTTTAACAAATCTAAAACAATGAACTTAAAACACAAAAAAGAAATTGTAATTGATAACCTGCGTTTCAATCATCCGTCTGTTGTCATAGCGACAAGTTCTCAAAATGTTGACATACATGTCAGCAATACAACTGTCATATTTAACAACGATAGTCTGTATACGTAACAAAAGTAACATCAAGGACTTCGTCAAGGACATATCAACAACACTGAAAATAACAACTGTGACAATGTATATTTATATTCTTGCATGACAGATGTTTGCATATTTCCTGTTTGAACGTCTGTGTTTGCATTAAATCTCTCCAACCTCATGTAACACGAACGCATACATCGTTTACCATTCAAACCTTTACATTACATCTCTCCAACCTCCAGTAACACGAACACATACATCGTGTACCATTCAAACCTTTACATTACATTTCTCCAGCCTCCAGTTACATCAAACACATACATCGTGTACAATTCAAACCTTTACATTACATCTCTCCAGCCTCCAGTTACATCGAACACATACATCGTGTACCATTCAAACCTTTACATTACATCTCTCCAACCTCCAGTAACACGAACACATACATCTTGTACCATTCAAACCTTTACATTACATCTCTCCAAACCTCCAATAACACGAACACATACATCGTGTACCATTCAAACCTTTACATTACATCTCTCCAAACCTCCAATAACACGAACACATACATCGTGTACCATTCAAACCTTTACATTACATCTCTCCAACCTCCAGTAACACGAACACATACATCTTGTACCATTCAAACCTTTACATTACATCTCTCCAAGCCTCCAGTAACACGAACACATACATCTTGTACCATTCAAACCTTTACATTACATCTCTCCAAGCCTCCAGTAACATCGAACACATACACCATGTACCATTCAAACCTTTACATTACATCTCTCCAACCTCCAGTAACACGAACACATACACCATGTACCATTCAAACCTTTACATTACATCTCTCCAACCTCCAGTAACACGAACACATACACCATGTACCATTCAAACCTTTACATTACATCTCTCCAACCTCCAGTAACACGAACACATACACCATGTACCATTCAAACCTTTACATTACATCTCTCCAGCCTCCAGTAACATCGAACACATACATCGTGTACCATTCAAACCTTTACATTACATCTCTCCAAGCCTCCAGTAACACGAACACATACATCGTGTACCATTCAAACCTTTACATTACATCTCTCCAAGCCTCCAGTAACACGAACACATACACCGTGTACCATTCAAACCTTTACATTACATCTCTCCAAGCCTCCAGTAACACGAACACATACATCGTGTACCATTCAAACCTTTTCATTTCATCTCTCCAAGCCTCCAGTAACACGAACACATACATCGTGTACCATTCAAACCTTTACATTACATCTCTCCAACCTCCAGTAACACGAACACATACATCGTGTACCATTCAAACCTTTACATTACATCTCTCCAAGCCTCCAGTAACACGAACACATACATCGTGTACCATTCAAACCTTTACATTACATCTCTCCAAGCCTCCAGTAACACGAACACATACATCGTGTACCATTCAAACCTTTACATTACATATCTCCAACCTCCAGTAACACGAACACATACACCATGTACCATTCAAACCTTTACATTACATCTCTCCAAGCCTCCAGTAACACGAACACATACATCGTGTACCATTCAAACCTTTACATTACATCTCTCGAACCTCCAGTAACATCGAACACATACATCGTGTACCATTCAAACCTTTACATTACATATCTCCAACCTCCAGTAACACGAACACATACACCATGTACCATTCAAACCTTTACATTACATCTCTCCAACCTCCAGTAACATCGAACACATACATCGTGTACCATTCAAACCTTTACATTACATCTCTCCAGCCTCCAGTAACATCGAACACATACACCGTGTACCATTCAAACCTTTACATTACCTCTCTCAAGCCTCCAGTTACATCGAACACATTCATCGTGTACCATTCAAACCTTTACATTACATCTCTCCAACCTCCAGTAACACGAACACATACATCGTGTACCATTCAAACCTTTACATTACATCTCTCCAACCTCCAGTTACATCGAACACATACATCGTGTACCATTCAAACCTTTACATTACATCTCTCCAACCTCCAGTAACACGAACACATACATCGTGTACCATTCAAACCTTTACATTACATCTCTCCAACCTCCAGTAACACGAACACATACATATTGTACCATTCAAACCTTTACATTACATCTCTCCAAGCCTCCAGTAACACGAACACATACATCTTGTACCATTCAAACCTTTACATTACATCTCTCCAAACCTCCAATAACACGAACACATACATCTTGTACCATTCAAACCTTTACATTACATCTCTCCAACCTCCAGTAACATCGAACACATACATCTTGTACCATTCAAACCTTTACATTACATCTCTCCAAGCCTCCAGTAACACGAACACATACACCATGTACCATTCAAACCTTTACATTACATCTCTCCAACCTCCAGTAACACGAACACATACATCGTGTACCATTCAAACCTTTACATTACATCTCTCCAAGCCTCCAGTAACACGAACACATACATCGTGTACCATTCAAACCTTTACATTACATCTCTCCAACCTCCAGTAACACGAAAACATACATCTTGTACCATTCAAACCTTTACATTACATCTCTCCAAGCCTCCAGTAACATCAAACACATACATCGTGTACCATTCAAACCTTTACATTACATTTCTCCAACCTCCAGTAACACGAACACATACATCGTGTACCATTCAAACCTTTACATTACATCTCTCCAACCTCCAGTAACACGAACACATACATCGTGTACCATTCAAACCATTACATTACATCTCTCCAACCTCCAGTTACATCGAACACATACATCGTGTACCATTCAAACCTTTACATTACATCTCTCCAACCTCCAGTAACACGAACACATACATCGTGTACCATTCAAACCTTTACATTACATCTCTCCAAGCCTCCAGTAACACGAACACATACATCTTGTACCATTCAAACCTTTACATTACATCTCTCCAAACCTCCAATAACACGAACACATACATCTTGTACCATTCAAACCTTTACATTACATCTCTCCAACCTCCAGTAACATCGAACACATACATCTTGTACCATTCAAACCTTTACATTACATCACTCCAAGCCTCCAGTAACACGAACACATACATCTTGTACCATTCAAACCTTTACATTACATCTCTCCAAACCTCCAATAACACGAACACATACATCTTGTACCATTCAAACCTTTACATTACATCTCTCCAACCTCCAGTAACATCGAACACATACATCTTGTACCATTCAAACCTTTACATTACATCTCTCCAAGCCTCCAGTAACACGAACACATACACCATGTACCATTCAAACCTTTACATTACATCTCTCCAACCAACCTCCAGTAACACGAACACATACACCATGTACCATTCACACCTTTACAATACATCTCTCCAACCTCCAGTAACACGAACACATACATCGTGTACCATTCAAACCTTTACATTACATCTCTCCAAGCCTCCAGTAACACGAACACATACATCGTGTACCATTCAAACCTTTACATTACATCTCTCCAAGCCTCCAGTAACACGAACACATACATCGTGTACCATTCAAACCTTTACATTACATCTCTCCAACCTCCAGTAACACGAAAACATACATCTTGTACCATTCAAACCTTTACATTACATCTCTCCAAGCCTCCAGTAACATCAAACACATACATCGTGTACCATTCAAACCTTTACATTACATCTCTCCAACCTCCAGTAACACGAACACATACATCGTGTACCATTCAAACCTTTACATTACATCTCTCCAACCTCCAGTAACACGAACACATACATCGTGTACCATTCAAACCTTTACATTACATCTCTCCAAGCCTCCAGTAACACGAACACATACACCATGTACCATTCAAACCTTTACATTACATCTCTCCAACCTCCAGTAACACGAACACATACACCATGAACCATTCAAACCTTTACATTACATCTCTCCAACCTCCAGTAACACGAACACATACACCATGTACCATTCAAACCTTTACATTACATCTCTGCAACCTCCAGTAACATCGAACACATTCATCGTGTACCATTCAAACCTTTACATTACATCTCTCCAACCTCCAGTAACATCGAACACATACATCGTGTACCATTCAAACCTTTACATTACATCTCTCCAACCTCCAGTAACATCGAACACATACATCGTGTACCATTCAAACCTTTACATCACATCTCTCCAACCTCCAGTAACATCGAACACATACATCGTGTACCATTCAAACCTTTACATTACATCTCTCCAACCTCCAGTAACATCGAACACATACATCGTGTACCATTCAAACCTTTACATTACATCTCTCCAGCCTCCAGTAACATCGAACACATACACCGTGTACCATTCAAACCTTTACATTACATCTCTCCAACCTCCAGTAACATCGAACACATACATCGTGTACCATTCAAACCTTAACATTACATCTCTCCAAACCTCCAATAACACGAACACATACATCTTGTACCATTCAAACCTTTACATTACATCTCTCCAACCTCCAGTAACATCGAACACATACATCTTGTACCATTCAAACCTTTATATTACATCTCTCCAGCCTCCAGTAACATCGAACACATTCACCATGTACCATTCAAACCTTTACATTACATCTCTCCAGCCTCCAGAAACACGAACACATACACCATGTACCATTCAAACCTTTACATTACATCTCTCCAGCCTCCAGTAACATCGAACACATACACCATGTACCATTCAAACCTTTACATTACATCTCTCAAGCCTCCAGTTACATCGAACACATTCATCGTGTACCATTCAAACCTTTACATTACATCTCTCCAACCTCCAGTAACATCGAACACATACACCTTGTACCATTCAAACCTTTACATTACATCTCTCCAACCTCCAGTTACATCTAACACATACATCGTGTACCATTCAAACCTTTACATTACATCTCTCCAACCTCCAGTAACACGAACACATACATCGTGTACCATTCAAACCTTTACATTACATCTCTCCAACCTCCAGTTACATCGAACACATACATCGTGTACCATTCAAACCTTTACATTACATCTCTCCAACCTCCAGTAACACGAACACATACATCGTGTACCATTCAAACCTTTACATTACATCTCTCCAACCTCCAGTAACACGAACACATACATATTGTACCATTCAAACCTTTACATTACATCTCTCCAAGCCTCCAGTAACACGAACACATACATCTTGTACCATTCAAACCTTTACATTACATCTCTCCAAACCTCCACTAACACGAACACATACATCTTGTACCATTCAAACCTTTACATTACATCTCTCCAACCTCCAATAACACGAACACATACATCTTGTACCATTCAAACCTTTACATTACATCTCTCCAAGCCTCCAGTAACACGAACACATACACCATGTACCATTCAAACCTTTACATTACATCTCTCCAAGCCTCCAGTAACACGAACACATACACCATGTACCATTCAAACCTTTACATTACATCTCTCCAGCCTCCAGTAACACGAACACATACACCATGTACCATTCAAACCTTTACATTACATCTCTCCAAGCCTCCAGTAACACGAACACATACATCGTGTACCATTCAAACCTTTACATTACATCTCTCCAACCTCCAGTAACACGAAAACATACATCTTGTACCATTCAAACCTTTACATTACATCTCTCCAAGCCTCCAGTAACACCAAACACATACATCGTGTACCATTCAAACCTTTACATTACATCTCTCCAACCTCCAGTAACACGAACACATACATCGTGTACCATTCAAACCTTTACATTACATCTCTCCAACCTCCAGTAACACGAACACATACATCGTGTACCATTCAAACCTTTACATTACATCTCTCCAACCTCCAGTTACATCGAACACATACATCGTGTACCATTCAAACCTTTACATTACATCTCTCCAACCTCCAGTAACACGAACACATACATCGTGTACCATTCAAACCTTTACATTACATCTCTCCAACCTCCAGTAACACGAACACATACATATTGTACCATTCAAACCTTTACATTACATCTCTCCAAGCCTCCAGTAACACGAACACATACATCTTGTACCATTCAAACCTTTACATTACATCTCTCCAAACCTCCAATAACACGAACACATACATCTTGTACCATTCAAACCTTTACATTACATCTCTCCAACCTCCAGTAACATCGAACACATACATCTTGTACCATTCAAACCTTTACATTACATCTCTCCAAGCCTCCAGTAACACGAACACATACATCTTGTACCATTCAAACCTTTACATTACATCTCTCCAAACCTCCAATAACACGAACACATACATCTTGTACCATTCAAACCTTTACATTACATCTCTCCAACCTCCAGTAACATCGAACACATACATCTTGTACCATTCAAACCTTTACATTACATCTCTCCAAGCCTCCAGTAACACGAACACATACACCATGTACCATTCAAACCTTTACATTACATCTCTCCAACCAACCTCCAGTAACACGAACACATACACCATGTACCATTCACACCTTTACAATACATCTCTCCAACCTCCAGTAACACGAACACATACATCGTGTACCATTCAAACCTTTACATTACATCTCTCCAAGCCTCCAGTAACACGAACACATACATCTTGTACCATTCAAACCTTTACATTACATCTCTCCAAACCTCCAATAACACGAACACATACATCTTGTACCATTCAAACCTTTACATTACATCTCTCCAACCTCCAGTAACATCGAACACATACATCTTGTACCATTCAAACCTTTACATTACATCTCTCCAAGCCTCCAGTAACACGAACACATACACCATGTACCATTCAAACCTTTACATTACATCTCTCCAACCAACCTCCAGTAACACGAACACATACACCATGTACCATTCACACCTTTACAATACATCTCTCCAACCTCCAGTAACACGAACACATACATCGTGTACCATTCAAACCTTTACATTACATCTCTCCAAGCCTCCAGTAACACGAACACATACATCGTGTACCATTCAAACCTTTACATTACATCTCTCCAACCTCCAGTAACACGAAAACATACATCTTGTACCATTCAAACCTTTACATTACATCTCTCCAAGCCTCCAGTAACATCAAACACATACATCGTGTACCATTCAAACCTTTACATTACATCTCTCCAACCTCCAGTAACACGAACACATACTAGTACATCGTGTACCATTCAAACCTTTACATTACATCTCTCCAACCTCCAGTAACACGAACACATACATCGTGTACCATTCAAACCTTTACATTACATCTCTCCAAGCCTCCAGTAACACGAACACATACACCGTGTACCATTCAAACCTTTACATTACATCTCTCCAAGCCTCCAGTAACACGAACACATACACCATGTACCATTCAAACCTTTACATTACATCTCTCCAAGCCTCCAGTAACACGAACACATACACCATGTACCATTCAAACCTTTACATTACATCTCTCCAAGCCTCCAGTAACACGAACACATACATCGTGTACCATTCAAACCTTTACATTACATCTCTCCAAGCCTCCAGTAACACGAACACATACATCGTGTACCATTCAAACCTTTACATTACATCTCTCCAACCTCCAGTAACACGAACACATACACCATATACCATTCAAACCTTTACATTACATCTCTCCAACCTCCAGTAACATCGAACACATACACCATGTACCATTCACACCTTTACATTACATCTCTCCAACCTCCAGTAACACGAACACATACACCATGTACCATTCACACCTTTACATTACATCTCTCCAACCTCCAGTAACACGAACACATACACCATGTACCATTCAAACCTTTACATTACATCTCTCCAACCTCCAGTAACACGAACACATACACCATGTACCATTCACACCTTTACATTACATCTCTCCAACCTCCAGTAACACGAACACATACACCATGTACCATTCAAACCTTTACATTACATCTCTCCAACCTCCAGTAACACGAACACATACACCATGTACCATTCACACCTTTACATTACATCTCTCCAACCTCCAGTAACACGAACACATACACCATGTACCATTCAAACCTTTACATTACATCTCTCCAACCTCCAGTAACACGAACACATACACCATGTACCATTCAAACCTTTACATTACATCTCTCCAACCTCCAGTAACATCGAACACATACACCATGTACCATTCACACCTTTACATTACATCTCTCCAACCTCCAGTAACATCGAACACATACACCATGTACCATTCAAACCTTTACATTACATCTCTCCAACCTCCAGTAACACGAACACATACACCATGTACCATTCAAACCTTTACATTACATCTCTCCAACCTCCAGTAACACGAACACATACACCATGTACCATTCACACCTTTACAATACATCTCTCCAGCCTCCAGTAACACGAACACATACACCGTGTACCATTCAAACCTTTACATTACATCTCTCCAACCTCCAGTAACATCGAACACATACATCGTGTACCATTCAAACCTTTACATTACATCTCTCCAACCTCCAGTAACATCGAACACATTCATCGTGTACCATTCAAACCTTTATATTACATCTCTCCAGCCTCCAGTAACATCTAACACATACATCGTGTACCATTCAAACCTTTACATTACATCTCTCCAGCCTCCAGTAACACGAACACATACATCGTGTACCATTCAAACCTTTACATTACATCTCTCCAAGCCTCCAGTAACATCGAACACATACATCATGTACCATTCAAACCTTTACATTACATCTCTCCAACCTCCAGTAACATCTAACACATACATCGTGTACCATTCAAACCTTTACATTACATCTCTCCAACCTCCAGTAACACGAACACATACACCATGTACCATTCAAACCTTTACATTACCTCTCTCAAGCCTCCAGTTACATCGAACACATACACCATGTACCATTCAAACCTTTACATTACATCTCTCCAAGCCTCCAGTAACATCGAACACATACACCATGTACCATTCAAACCTTTACATTACATCTCTCCAACCTCCAGTAACACGAACACATACATCTTGTACCATTCAAACCTTTACATTGCATCTCTCCAGCCTCCAGTAACATCGAACACATTCATCGTGTACCATTCAAACCTTTACATTACATCTCTCCAACCTCCAGTAACACGAACACATTCATCGTGTACCATTCAAACCTTTACATTACATCTCTCCAAGCCTCCAGTAACATCGAACACATACACCATGTACCATTCCCACCTTTACATTACATCTCTCCAACCTCCAGTAACACGAACACATTCATCGTGTACCATTCAAACCTTTACATTACATCTCTCCAAGCCTCCAGTAACATCGAACACATACACCATGTACCATTCAAACCTTTACATTACATCTCTCCAGCCTCCAGTAACATCTAACACATACACCATGTACCATTCAAACCTTTACATTGCATCTCTCCAGCCTCCAGTAACACGAACACATACACCATGTACCATTCAAACCTTTACATTGCATCTCTCCAGCCTCCAGTAACACGAACACATACATCGTGTACCATTCAAACCTTTACATTACATCTCTCCAACCTCCAGTAACACGAACACATACACCATGTACCATTCAAACCTTTACATTGCATCTCTCCAGCCTCCAGTAACACGAACACATACATCGTGTACCATTCAAACCTTTACATTACATCTCTCCACCCTCCAGTAACATCGAACACATACATCGTGTACCATTCAAACCTTTACATTACATCTCTCCAGCCTCCAGTAACATCTAACACATACATCGTGTACCATTCAAACCTTTACATTACATCTCTCCAACCTCCAGTAACATCTAACACATACATCGTGTACCATTCAAACCTTTACATTACATCTCTCCAGCCTCCAGTAACATCGAACACATACATCGTGTACCATTCAAACCTTTACATTACATCTCTCCAGCCTCCAGTAACATCTAACACATACATCGTGTACCATTCAAACCTTTACATTACATCTCTCCAACCTCCAGTTACATCTAACACATACACCATGTACCATTCAAACCTTTACATTGCATCTCTCCAACCTCCAGTAACATCGAACACATTCATCGTGTACCATTCAAACCTTTACATTACATCTCTCCAGCCTCCAGTAACACGAACACATACATCGTGTACCATTCAAACCTTTACATTACATCTCTCCAGCCTCCAGTAACACGAACACATACACCATGTACCATTCAAACCTTTACATTACATCTCTCCAGCCTCCAGTAACATCGAACACATACATCGTGTACCATTCAAACCTTTACATTACATCTCTCCAGCCTCCAGTAACACGAACACATACACCATGTACCATTCAAACCTTTACATTACATCTCTCCAGCCTCCAGTAACACGAACACATACATCGTGTACCATTCAAACCTTTACATTACATCTCTCCAGCCTCCAGTAACACGAACACATACACCATGTACCATTCAAACCTTTACATTACATCTCTCCAAGCCTCCAGTAACATCGAACACATTCATCGTGTACCATTCAAACCTTTACATTACATCTCTCCAGCCTCCAGTAACATCTAACACATACATCGTGTACCATTCAAACCTTTACATTACATCTCTCCAGCCTCCAGTAACATCGAACACATACATCGTGTACCATTCAAACCTTTACATTACATCTCTCCAGCCTCCAGTAACATCGAACACATTCATCGTGTACCATTCAAACCTTTACATTACATCTCTCCAACCTCCAGTAACACGAACACATACATCGTGTACCATTCAAACCTTTACATTACATATCTCCAACCTCCAGTAACACGAACACATACATCGTGTACCATTCAAACCTTTACATTACATCTCTCCAACCTCCAGTAACATCGAACACATACATCGTGTACCATTCAAACCTTTACATTACATCTCTCCAGCCTCCAGTAACATCGAACACATACATCGTGTACCATTCAAACCTTTACATTACATCTCTCCAACCTCCAGTAACACGAACACATACATCTTGTACCATTCAAACCTTTACATTACATCTCTCCAACCTCCAGTTACATCTAACACATACATCATGTACCATTCAAACCTTTACATTACATCTCTCCAACCTCCAGTTACATCTAACACATACATCGTGTACCATTCAAACCTTTACATTACATCTCTCCAACCTCCAGTAACACGAACACATACATCTTGTACCATTCAAACCTTTACATTACATCTCTCCAACCTCCAGTTACATCTAACACATACATCATGTACCATTCAAACCTTTACATTACATCTCTCCAACCTCCAGTTACATCTAACACATACATCGTGTACCATTCAAACCTTTGCATTACATCTCTCCAACCTCCAGAAACACGAACACATACATCGTGTACCATTCAAACCTTTGTCTATGTTGAGTATATATACCAGCCACCTCTCCTATCCCGTATGGTATTATGGTGGTTGGACTCACCATGTGCGGATCCAGCAGTTTATGTCAGGGGGGTCGGGTTCAGGTCCTAGTAAGGTAACGGATTGTTAGCGTTTGGAGTCCCTAGATATTTACAATGCCATGCGTTTTCTTGTGAATGTTAAAGCTAATTTTGGACAAAAACAGCGAGGCCCTTGAATTTGAAACCCCCTCTTGATCTAGGATTAGATGAATTAGCCATATTCTCAGCGGGGGTCCGGATCACTGGCCCCCTCTTATTCCTCGCGTATGGGACTGTTTATGTTGTGTTATGTCCATAATAACGGTTCCATTAATATCATGCCAACTTATTTAATGTGCCAATTACGTTAGCATGTATATTTAGTTATTTATTGATAGAGGTGATAAAACAATAGCAGCAAACAAAAAATATCTTGAAGATGGCCGGCGCAATTTGAAGGTTAAGATTTGTTGAGCAACATAAAAAATGCCGAGATTTTGAGATTGCTGGTCACTCCAGATTCAAAATTTCGATACATTCACCGTAATTCAGTGGATTTCAGTTAAGTAACGTACCCTTCATCGAAAAGTTAACCAATCCGCATCAAGGTTTACAAACGTTGTTCGGGTGAAGAGAAATTGTCTGCGTGGTTAACCTAAGATTTGATTGACTTATACAACACTGATATGCAAATAGCAAAACCATGTTAGTACGGCTGCGCCGAAAAAGAACATTATGTTGATTGTTATTTCAAACATGTTTCAGACTTGCAGTTAGCGGCGGAGCTAGGTAAAGCCTTACTGGAAAGGAACAGGGATTTAGAGAGTCAGCTGTATATATCACAACAGACCAATGAAGATCAACAACTTGAGATTGATGTAAGATTTGTTTTATTTCTTATTTGATTAAATGATCTATGGACCGGGGTTGAACGTTACTACTATATTTTCTGATGATGGTAATGATTATGCGTTGAAGATTACGGATTGTTTTATTGCAACTTCCACACTTTAGCTACAGTTCATTTTGTAATGCCTATATTTGACAAGATGATTTAAGTGTAGTGACTGCATGTTCGTATCATGCTGAATGGCTCAGATTTATCCGCGCTGTTACAACAGCTATCAAACACAATCATTGACGCTTAAGTGTCTTAAAAATGCATAGGAGAAGACAAATAATGCAATTTGATGAATTCAGAAAACATTTTAATCGATTTTGGAATGTCTGAGCTGCATTCTATCTTGTTATTGTCGTCTGGTGAATGTTGTATTGCAAACTTGTCCTCGGTATTAATTTATGCAGGGCTAAACTTAGTGCTTCGTTGTCATTTTGTTCAATCATTTATCTTTCTTTGACTTGTGATAGAGGCAATTTCATTTTTTCCGACTGAATCCAAAGTTTGAGAAGTTATTCAGTTATAGATAGTTCCCATATCTACAAAATTTACCTCCCATGTTCGTAATTATCAGCCATTTTGATAGGCAAAACTGATAAGCCCTTATAGGATTAATTTCCAAATATGTGATAATTGAGAAAATACCAAGAGACTTTGCATGTGACGACGCCACTGGCCAAATGAGCATAATGAATAAGTTATTTTTATATCTGATTATTTTATCATCGTTTACATTGTAAACATTCCCTATAAACTTTAAGTTGCATATCCTTATGGCTGACTATTCAGAACAAGGGAGGTAAATATTGTAAATGTGGGAACTATCAATATGGCTGACTATTCAGAACAAGGGAGGTAAATATTGTAAATGTGGGAACTATTAATAAGGCTGACTATTCAGAACAAGGGAGGTAAATATTGTAAATGTGGGAACTATAAATATGGCTGACTATTCAGAACAAGGGAGGTAAATATTGTAAATGTGGGAACTATCAATATGGTTGACTATTCAGAACAAGGGAGGTAAATATTGTAAATGTGGGAACTATCAATATGGTTGACTATTCAGAACAAGAGAGGTAAATGTTGTAAATGTGGGAACTATAAATATGGCTGACTATTCAGAACAAGGGAGGTAAATATTGTAAATGTGGGAACTATCAATATGGTTGACTATTCAGAACAAGGGAGGTAAATATTGTAAATGTGGGAACTATCAATATGGTTGACTATTCAGAACAAGGGAGGTAAATGTTGTAAATGTGGGAACTATCAATATGGTTGACTATTCAGAACAAGGGAGGCAAATGTTGTAAATGTGGGAACTATAAATATGGCTGACTATTCAGAACAAGGGAGGTAAATATTGTAAATGTGGGAACTATAAATATGGCTGACTATTCAGAACAAGGGAGGTAAATATTGTAAATGTGGGAACTATAAATATGGCTGACTTTTCAGAACAAGGGAGGTAAATGTTGTAAATGTGGGAACTATCAATATGGCTGACTATTCAGAACAAGGGAGGTAAATGTTGTAAATGTGGGAACTATCAATATGGCTGACTATACAGAACAAGGGAGGTAAATATTGTAAATGTGGGAACTATCTATATGGCTGACTATTCAGAACAAGGGAGGTAAATATTGTAAATGTGGGAACTATCTATATGGCTGACTATTCAGAACAAGGGAGGTAAATGTTGTAAATGTGGGAACTATCAATATGGTTGACTATTCAGAACAAGGGAGGTAAATATTGTAAATGTGGGAACTATCAATATGGTTGACTATTCAGAACAAGGGAGGTAAATATTGTAAATGTGGGAACTATCAATATGGCTGACTATTCAGAACAAGGGAGGTAAATGTTGTAAATGTGGGAACTATCAATATGGTTGACTATTCAGAACAAGGGAGGTAAATATTGTAAATGTGGGAACTATCTATATGGCTGACTATTCAGAACAAGGGAGGTAAATGTTGTAAATGTGGGAACTATCTATATGGCTGACTGTTCAGAACAAGGGAGGTAAATATTGTCTATCTAATTCTATACCAGCTGTTACCGTCAGTACACACACAGATTGCTTAATGTGATAATGATTTCGTCATTATGTTATGTTGGATACATATGTTGGACACATTGTGTAAGTTCAGGATTGTCCGAGAGTATAATACAATATTCCCCAACCTCCATACGACGTTCATTAGCAACCAATGAACAAAGATTATACCAAATGTTTCGTGTTAAGAAAAAGTTTACAATACGACATTATAACAATGTGAATAGATGAAGTTTATCAAAGGAATGTTGTTAAAAGGCTCAAAAATGTATACATGTATGTCGATCTTGATAAATTGTTGTCATATTTTCAAGTTGTGCAAAAAGACTAACGCTGCTGTAATATTAGATATAAACGATCAATCAGAGCAATAAATCACATCCCAAGGGAGATAACTAGGAACATTTAAATTTTTGATGTTTCAGTGTCGGGATTATTAACACCAAATACACAGTAATCTCCCTTGACTATGATTATCGGTGTTCATAGACCATAAGTGTCAACTAGCGACAATTTATTGGAAATAAATCTTTCGAATGACCTATCCAGACATCGTGTATTGTATTTTTACGCCACAGACACCAGAATAACGAAGTAAACATCAATAGGACTTGTCCACGCTACCACCTTTAATGATGTTTTGTTTCTATAAGATACACTGCGATATTGTACTGGTTACTATATAAATCCAGCTGAGACAAGACATATCTTGAAAAAAGATGGACGGCTCAATTTGACGGTTAAGATGTGTTGTGTAACATAAAAAAGGGCCGAGATGTTATGATTGCTGGTCACTCTAGATCCAAAATGGATTTCGGTAAATTCACCGTAATTCAGTGGATTTCGGTAAGGTAACGTACCTTTATCGAAAGGTTAACCAATCCGCGTCAAATTTACAAGACGTTGTTCGGTTGAAGAGAAATTGCCTTGGTGCTTAACGTAAGATTTGATTGGTTTACATAACACTGATATGCAAAAAGCAAAACCATGTTAGTACGGCTGCGCCGAAAAATCAAAGCGCTGAAAGCACTGCAGTTGTTCGGTATTGAACACTGGTTTTGTGTTTCACAGATTCACAAAAAGTGCAAAGTAAAATACCAAGGTAACGTCTGGTCATTTTGTACAAGTGAAATTCGATTTTAGGGCGAAGTGATTTACTCGAAGATGCTCATTTAAATTAATTGAATTTACACAATGCATTTTAGTATAGAAATACAAAGCCATTGTGAGCATTTAACAATAATCAAGGCATGAAAAGTGTTGACAGCGAGGACAGATCTCAGATGTCACCTGGACATAGATTTACCGATCACAATAGCCTATCAAGAACACTTTGTTATGTCAGCATATTGAATAATATAGGAGTTGTACACATAAGATTGTATTCACATAATTTTTATAGACAGTCAGAATGGTTGATGGGGAAGAAGTAAACAGTACCTTCATGTTAGTTACAGAATAACCTCAATATTAAGACCACCATTGGGACTCATGAAAAACGGTCTTCTTATTGAGGTGATTTTAATATTGAGGTTGAATAAAGAGCAAAACATTGAAAATGAACTTGAATATTTTCTTAATTTTGAGGTGGTCTCATTATTTAGTTCATCTTTAAGTGAGGTTTGAGTGTATATGTCGAGCTTACTAACTAACGTAGTTTGCAACATAAACTACAATGTTATTACGTATGTTCTGAAAGGAGACACAGTTCAAAGGGACATAATACTTAATAAATTTGATGGATGCACAGTAAATGTATGTCTTGTACATCTACAAATCATGTATCATGGTACTTGTATTACCAAAGTTCATTGCAATCCTTTGAAACTGAAGAAGTAGTTAGCCACACAAACTACATATGTTATACATTGGACTGACAAACCAATCGACAGGGTGATTCTAGTATCCACCTTGATAAACATTGTTTGAGGGCGTATAAGTACAAGACATAACAGACTACTAAGACCATTATTTTGTAAAACTTATTTAATTAAACTTTTTAACTATTTAGTAAAACAGTCATCAAGAGTTAAAAGCTTGACTCTACAATTTATGTAAAAGAAGTATGCAAAAACTAACCAGTCTCACAGAAAGAAAAATGCTCAGCAACTTAAGTGAGCAACATCGCTCCACTTTCTTTCAAAACTTTATTAGTTTCTAGAAAATTAGTTTTCAATATAATAAGTTGAAAAAGTTCATGTGTGTACCAAAAAACAGCCCACTTATCAAAGAAAAGTATGTGCAAATGCAGTATCTGCAGTTTTGTGTGAATCATAGACCAATAAAAAATTTAACAGCTAATAACAGATAATAAAGATAAACTCAGTTTAATATAAAAAGTTTTTCGAACTCAATCAGCCGTTATACACAGACACACACAATAGACAATTCCCAATGACATAAGCTCTCTGGAAAGCCAAACATTAGAAAGCTTTACCCCCCAAAACTTGAAAAATTATGTTTCATATTATCATCATCATTAACACAAAATTTTATGTGAGAAAATTAGCTGAATTTCGATATATATAGACTAGAAGTATTATTCTTTAAAAACTTTGGATAAATATTGGGAACTGACAAAATAATTCATATTCAGGATAAAACCTGTAAAACTGAGTTCGGCTCACGACCATTGAAATCCTATTCACTACAGTATGACATAATTCCACATCTACATTTTATTTCATTTGTAAAATTATTATACTTCATTTATGTTTTATTAAGAAGAGAAAATAGCACTTTGATTTAAAAATGTTGCAACAAAATTTGTTTTGTCAATACACTTGTCATTTGTAGAAGAAACACCTTCAGCAATACTACTATATTGTTATCCATGTTAACTGGAACATTCGGTCCCTGATGTTAATAATGAGACGTTTCTTTGACAATGCTTATTTCACAAAAGTTATGACATAACTTACAGAATTTCCATAATATTATCTTTAACCGATCATAACATTCATGCCTTCGGGAGATTGCACCTCGAAAAGCGGGAGATTGAGACTCAAAACGGGAGGTTTTTTTGAGTGGCTGAAATTTTGTCGATATCATGTCTTCATCCGTATCATAAGCCGTTAATAGCAATATTCTACGAATTAACTCGTAATCTGGGGTTCATCCCTTTAATCGAGTCGCCAGTTAACAATTTTATTGCCAATTGTCATATCTGAATGCAATAGAAACATGTGAAACTTGAATAAACAACATAACAAGCGAGGGTCGCATCGTATTATTTTCATAAATGACACACAATAAATGGAAGTCTATAGTAATCTGATTGATTAATTGACTGGTTTCATGATAAATTGATTCATGGTGGTACTTGGCATCAGGGCTGGACGGGGAGGTCTATGTGTTGTTCAGTCAAATTTGGGTAGGATTTAGCGTTGGTTAATGGGTATTTAAATGTTACCTGTCTTTTTCTTTTTATAGTATTTTAATCATCAACTTGAACAATTGAGAGAGACAAGTGAATCAAAGAACAAAATTTACGAAGAAATTGACAAAGCAATACAAGAGCTAGAGAAGAGTAACCAGAAACTGGTGATTGACAGCAAAGCCGATAAACAGAAAATAGACAGGTTGGTTGCATGAACAATGTTACCATCAGTCTCTCACAGCTGACATTACTGCATACACTAGTGAATGAGACACTGTGTGACAAACATCAAACTGGTCATAAAGCATATATGTCGATATTTCTTTAACCTATTTGAACTCAGAAAAAATATAATTCCACGATAATATATTATAATTCACTGTATATTAGTTATATTAATATTTAGCAGATCTTTCAAGTTAAAAAATGTGTCAATAAAGATGTAAATGTGTCTGTTTTAATATATTTTATGTTTGCCAGATGACAATTTCTACTTAGGTTGTGGAAAACTGCTATATTAATCTTATGTACTGAGTCTGTACATATGTTTGTTATACAAAGATTGTTAAAAGACTAGTTTTTACATTACAGATCAACAGACACCATTCGCACATTGGAAGAGAAAAATGAGGAACTTTCTAAGCGTGTTGAAGACCTTAAGGCTGCCGAGCGCGAACGGAAGAAAATGCAACAACAACAGAACAAAGATACCAGAAGAGCAAGAAGTTTGGCCAACCTTCCAGATAATAAAGAAAACCTGCAAATTTGCTATGAAAGAATAGGAAACTGGACATATAATGAAAGGTTTAAACATTCGAATTTACCACTTAATCCTTTTGAAATTGAAATTCGAAATCAACAAGAAATTATCAAAAGGTTGAAAGCTCAGAACATGCTGGACAAACGTAAGAGAGAAGATTATGAAACAGAAGTCGCGCTTCTGTGGGATGAAAATACTTCATTGGAAATTAAAATCAAAAATCTTGAGGAAGATTTGTTTAAGTACAAAAATTTGCAGGATGATATTCAGAAGATCAAGAAGGAGTCGGGGAAGTATTGTATGAATTGTGGAAAGACTCTTGGTTTGATGAAGAAAAACATTCTGCAGACAGAACTAGAAGACGACGAGCCAAAGTTTAATAGTGAAGGAAAGATTGTGAAAATGGAAAGTGGCGGTTCGGTTTATGGAAGCCGAGAATCTTTGGATCAAGTTGCTATGGAAACCAAAGAGACAATGACGTCCATTGACAGTCCGGAAAATCCCGATGATGCGGGTATATCGATTTTGAATGAGTTGGAGCGTCAGTATCAAGCATTGTTTAAGAAATACGAACTTCTGCTTCAGAGAGGCAAGCGTCCAAGCAGTCTTCTACTTGAGGATGATGAGGAGGCTGAGAAGGAGCTTGAAAAGCGTCTATCTAACAAGGCCGTACAGACGACAATCAAACTGACGAAACCGGGAGAAGATTTCGAAAATCCACCATATAAGATGATATTTAGGGACATTTTTGCGACTTTGAAGAAGTCTCGAATAGAAGAAAGTGGCGAAACATCGGGTGTCTCCCCTGACGTGTCGCATGGAAAAACTACCCACAGTTCTAGTCCGGTACCCGACGCACGATAAATTGACTGATGCAAGCGTGCACTCATATTTTCTTAATTGTGTAAAACCAATGTCACGAGAGATTCGTTAGTCAATATTGTTCAAACTCCAAAGCTATTGTTCAAGCATTGTGCTGCATTAGCCAAATGGTGATGACATTTTCCCGCTTTGTGATTATGATTTCCCGCCTTCTTAGTGTTTTTGTATCATTTTTTTAAAGACTGTCTGTTGTGTTACTGTCTTCATTTATTTCCAGTCACTAACATGCAATGTTTGCCTTGAGTATCAAATACCGGAATTTAGAAATTGCGGAAACGGTGGTTATATTAATATATTGTTGTTGTTTAATGCTGTGATGGGTATCACATATTTTACGTGCACGACTTAAATAATACAGATAGCGGCACACTCATTTCATGTCTTTTTTGTTCATCTGTGAAATTTTGTGCAATACGTTAAAGTTATTGTCTTTCATTGTCATATTTACTTAAAATAATGCGGTAGTATGTTCATGATATTTAAATAATCTATTTTACTTTTTGTTATTAAACATGACTCTAGTAGTTTGTGTTCATAGTAATTCTCCATACCTTGTCTTCAAATCCAGTTGTTCTATAGTTATTAGTGTAGATTGTAGTGGCATTTAAATCTTAAATAGATCTTGTCGAGTGTGTGTTTTCTGTCCAAGATAGCAATGTAGGTCATAACGCAGGGGTTGGTGGGTACATGTACAGTAAAACCTCAATAATACGACCACCTTTGGGACCCTTAAAAACTGGTCTTCTTGTTGAGGTGGTCTTAATATTGAGGTTGAATAAAGAGCAAAACAGAGAAAATGGACTTGAAAATATTAATCGTTCTTAATATCGAGGTGGTCTTATTATTGAGGCGGTATTTAAGTGAGGTTTTAATGTACTCAGACTCTGCATTTATTTATTGCAATATGCGGTCATTATGTAAAATCTTGGTTTAGCCTTGAGAAGGTAAAAGGACGTATTTTTATTTGATAATGACTATTTTTGTTTGGACACCCAACAGAGCTATATTTCAGACGTGAAATATTACAACTAAAAGTATGTACTTAACATGTTTTCTTAGTTCCAAGAGGGTAACATTAAACCATATTTTATTATCCTGTGTTTAAAATATGACTGCATCATTGTTATAAGGGTCTGAATTGATAAAATAATCTTCTGTGAACTTTAAATTTTGAAGACCAAATTGATTATTTATGATAAAAGTTATACAACTTATTTGATGTACAGGCCTATTAAATACAGTAAAATGCAACTTGAAGTCTTCAACATACAAATATACGCTGAGCTGTGGACAGTCCGGTCTTTTGCATGAATACATGTTTGTGATATGACTCTTATTTTGATGTATTTTCGTTTTAATATTAAGCCAAGTGAAGAATATTGTAGATGGAAGGCCACATCAGTCAATGTTTACAAAAATGATTTATTAGGTCCGCACGATTGTCTGTTATTGAATGTATTTGTGTGGTCCATTCGAATTGTCTTGATAAAAAAGTGTGTGATTACATTATTTATATTTTGTGTACAGTTCTACTGAACTATTATTGATATTGTGCGAAGTATTTTGTGAACACTCACCGAATGAATGTTGCATTGTATAAAACGAATGTTTCAATAAATTTAACACTGTTTGAGTTCCTCGATTGGTCTTTATACAAAATGGAAAGATAATGTGGAGTGACAGACCTTCTGACAAGCACCAAAAAAGGAACAAACAAAAACAAGAAATATCTTGAAAAAAGATGGTCGGCGCAATTGAAGGTTAAGATTTGTTGTGAAACATAAAAATGCCGAAATGTTATGATTGCTGGTCATTCCAGATCCAAAATGGATTTCAGTAAATTCACCGTAATTCAGTGGCTTTCGGTAAGGTAACGTACCCTTTATCGAAATGTTGACCAATCCACGTCAAGGTTACAAACAATTTTCGATTGAAGAGAAATTGCCTTGGGGGTTAACGTAAGATTTGATTGGGTTACACAACACTGATATGCAAATAGCAAAACCATGTTAGTACGGCTGCGCCGAAAAATAGAAACTGTTGGAAGCGTGGTATTGATTGTCCATAGGACTGTGCGTCTTTAGTTTAATCTTATTAATTTTACATAAACAGTGAAAACAAGTTATAAGAACTCATATCGATACCTTGTATGACAGCTGTCTCGGTTTCTGACCAGTATTCCTGTCTTTGTATGACAGCTGTCTCGGTTTCTGACCAGTATTCCTGTCTTTGTATGACAGCTGTCTCGGTCTCTGACCAGTATTCCTGTCTTTGTATGACAGCTGTCTCGGTTTCTGACCAGTATTCCTGTCTTTGTATGACAGCTGTCTCGGTTTCTGACCAGTATTCCTGTCTTTGTATGACAGCTGTCTCGGTTTCTGACCAGTATTCCTGTCTTAGTATGACAGCTGTCTCGGTGTCTGACCAGTATTCCTGTCTTAGTGTGACAGCTGTCTCGGTTTCTGACCAGTATTCCTGTCTTAGTGTGACAGCTGTCTCGGTTTCTGACCAGTATTCCTGTCTTAGTGTGACAGCTGTCTCGGTGTCTGACCAGTATTCCTGTCTTAGTGTGACAGCTGTCTCGGTTTCTGACCAGTATTCCTGTCTTAGTGTGACAGCTGTCTCGGTTTCTGACCAGTATTCCTGTCTTAGTATGGCAGCTGTCTCGGTTTCTGACCAGTATTCCTGTCTTAGTATGGCAGCTGTCTCGGTTTCTGACCAGTATTCCTGTCTTATTAAGGATATGTGAAGAGCGTGGACGACCCTCACCCAGAGTGGTATTCGGACCTGCGACCTCTACATTTTGTGTTGCCAACAATTTAGAATGGGACGTCTATCTACAGATAGTGCACACTAAATATAAAATCATATACATTTGTCATCTGATTCCTATGGTGGCATATTTCTACCACCAGTTAACTACTTAATTAACTAGTTATGTATGTGGTCAACGCGTTAACGAAACTATATAACTAGTTAATTAACTAGATAATTATGTGGTTAACTAGATAAGTATCGTGATAAATTTTCATACCAGATAAATATCTAAACACGAAAGATTTTCTGATAGTGCCCACAACTGCCACCACTTACCCACTTCATGAACTTAAACCCAGTACGGACAATCTATTTTAGATAAGTGTTAAGTAGTTAACGCGAAAATTATGGCAGAGACACGTACCCGAGTATAGTTGTCGATGAATCACGACGTGACGTCACAATTGCCTTATATGCAGTAATGGCCACAACTAGAAAAATGTTATTTTAACCGATACGATTTGCATTTATAATTATGATATTATAAATAAAATATTACATTACCGATGTTCGTGTTAATCGTTTTCCGAAAACACGTGTAATACATTCTGTTATTTCTGACCATCCATGTAATTGCTCTATCCTAAACATGCAGTTTGGGTAAACATGAACAGAACAGAACAGACATTTTATTTTTGGATTTGAGCAAAGCTCCTCAACTTTACAACATATGTACAACATATGTCAAAGTACAAACAAAATTGCAAATTATAGTTAAGTAAAGCAATGATAAAATAAAAAAATAAACATATACGAAAACATGAGAATGATTCACAATAATTTGTGTGTGTGAGAGTGACAGAATAAATTGAACATTTAAATACAATAAAATAAAACATCACAATTAAACTACAGGTAATTAATTATAATAATTGATGACTTTTATAATCTGTTAAGGTGTGAAATTTAACACAGTAAACCCTATTTACAATACATATAATTTGTGCGAGGGGGGCATATATGAGTCCTTTAGGCCTCGCGGGTGTGGCGTGCAGCGCCAAGTGAGTGGTAGGTAGGGGGATATTCCTGGAAGTTTCTCCCTGCTATATTGTCACCGAATAATTAACAACACCAATATTTTATCTCAATGCTGTTCTATAAAAATTCATATTTCTCCAGATACTTGCCTATAGGTGCTCTGAGATTAGTATGATATAGACATAATAAAGCATACACTGCAATATACTTAGTGTAAATACTTGCCTATAGGTGCTCTGAGATTAGTATGATATAGACATAATAAAGCGTACACTGCAATATACTTAGTGTTTGAAATTATGGGCTAAAAACTAATATTTTTTTCGGAAAAAATTATCGCGGTTTCAAGATATTTTCCTTCTATAATTCAATAGGAAGTCAGTCGGTCCACCGTGATACGAAAGTTGGAAACTTTGCGCAATATGAAGATCTCATGAGACGGTTAAATAATAACTTAAATTATGCATCATAAATTCTCGTAATAAAAGTGTCAAATAATTGTGTGTTTCTTCAAGAAGACCAAAAAGTTTGAAAAAAACATTATCACTTCATAAATGTCTGAAAAGGGGTGTTCAGTTTAAACTAAGGCAAGCCCATATTTGTATCCGTCACATAAAACAAGAATGCGGCAATTACGATCCATAAAGCTTTTAACCTAAGAAATAAGTTGTATTAGAAATTATTAATTCAATTATATTTTCTCCTCATGCAGTATTCTATTATTTTTCACATTGTATCAATGAATTTATATTATGTTAATCAATCATACTATTGCATGTCAAATGACCATTGACTAATGTATCTCATTTCGTTATTATGCCCCCACTCTGAAAGGGGGGATATAGATTTGCCCTCGTCCGTCCGTCTGTCCGTCACAAAATATTGTGTCACTCATATCTCTAAAACAATATGAGCCGGAGTCATTAAACTTTACAGGAATGTTTACCAGCATGTGAAGTTGTGCACCTGGGGTTTCATGTTTGGCTGTGCCCAGTAATTGGAAAGTTATGGCCCTTGACTTAGTTAAAATATAGCCTACAGAGTACGCAATCTTGTGTCACTCATATCTCCAAAAGTATATGAGCCAGAGTCATTAAACTTTACAGGAATGTTCACTAGCATGTGTAGTTGTGCATCTGTGGTTTCATGTTCGGCTGTGACCAGCAAGGGCAGAGTTATGGCCCTTGACTTAGACGGGACCGCAATATTACAGAGAGAAGCGTCTGGTTACTACTGTAGACAATTGTAGACCTATCCTTGGTAGCTGGGACAGAACTGTACGACGTCAGTATACGGAAAAAGCGGAATCTTCTGTTGACAAATTACGCAATCGTATAATTGTGTGTCAAAACCAATGTAATGTTGTAAGTGGAAACCAAGTGGGGAATGTTTATATTAATATCATTGTATCGCATAAAACATGTAAAACATTGTGTATTGTTTTAATCGAGCTACACATACATGATACTTGATAATAGTCTCTAACAATTCTATCATCAGAATGGCTATTTACTGTTGTTTAGATCATGGAGGAAAATAAAGTATATATATATATATGGCGAATTTGCTAGATATCCACTTTCTATTATAAGAAAAACAGAATATTGAAATACTGGTATAAAATTATAAACAATAAAGGTTTTTTGCTTTTCATAATATATAACATGCGTGATGCTTATGGTAATATGATAAATGAATGGTTTTTGTTAGTCAAAAACTTGTTAAATGATTTAGGATTTTCTTATTTGTGTGATATTCAAATGGTTTCTAATCTAGAAATATAACGTGTTATTAGATGTTTATATGATAATTTTTTACAACAATGGTTCTCTGATGTTACCTACAAAACTTTTAAACATGATTTTTTGAAGAAATTATACTTAACTTGCCATGATTGGAAATGATAAACACAGATTAGCTTTAGCCAAATTTAGATGTTCAGCACACCGTTTAAATATAGAAGAAGGTCGTTACAGAAATGTGCCATGAATGCTGTAGAAACTGAATTTCATGTTTTACTTGTCTGTCCACGATATCACGGACCTATATACATACATATACATATAGGTCCGTGACGATATAGAGACCTGAAAATACAATTCTAACTGTTACTGTCATTGGCCTACTCCCCATAAACTTAAACAGCTGTTATAGAGCTCAAATACTGTAATTTGAGGAACACTAGCATCTTTTATTTTTCATGCTAACTTATTGAGAGAATAATTTAATCATCAACCAATTTATTATGTTCGTTAGCCTTATGTTACAACCTCACTGTATGCACGCATTTCCAATATAATTTATGTCAACTATAGTCTTTATCTGTCAATGATTCATACTATATTTATACACACTTTTCTCGTATATAATGTTTGTTTATGTAATTGTGTTCACCTTTCCCATTGTATATACATGTATGTTGTTATCACAATGAACTTGTAAGTTTTTGTCAATGAACTTGTAAGTTTTTGTCAATAAACTTTGAAATTGAAAATAAAAGTAAATCGGCTTAAAGTGTGAAATCACTTTCGCCGTTGAAATTGGCAATTACTCTTTGGTATCAATAAAATGACAAACACCATTGAAGCAACAAGAGACTAATCATCAAGTGCGAAAAACGCGCAAACAAATCAGTTGTCAGTTGTCAACATTAATTTATGGACAAGTGGCATTCACCTGACATGGTCGGGAATAAATACGGGGATTTTCTTGACGGAATACCAAACTTGCATTTGCATTTCATCTGCAACTATCAATCGTACTCAATATTTACATTTCTAAAAATGTCCTCGCAAAAGCTTGATGACGTCATTGTTGAAATGGCTCAGCAGACGCTATCTGACGCGGAAAGAAAGTTTCGGAAGTCATGCATCCAGATAACCTTGTTGAATACACAACTGGAGGATATAAAGAAACGCTACCTAAGTGCGAAAGCAGACGACTTCCACCGCTTCCGGTACAATCTTCGTCTGAAACTTGCTGTGGTCGAGGGAGTAAGAAACATGTACTACGAATACGCTCATATCCAGGCGGAACACGTGGCCGAAATCAGACTACAGCTGTTTGGAGAAGTTGTGCAGATTGTTGATGATCGCCCGAATGAGGTAGAGGCCGAGTAAAACGTCACCTCAATTTCCGGTTTTAAACGGTCCTTGTCAGGGCCAACACATGGTACAATTCTGTACCGCCATTCAACTCGAAAGAATCTTTTTTATGGTTGTCATATTAACGGGAAAATCCGTCAAGTCCTTTGATTGCACGTTTACATGCATGCACAGTCAATTATTCACTTACACGTCAACAATTTATTATTGTAATGCCTGTTGAAATTACTTGATTACTTATTGTGAATTTGCTGATGATCATTGTTTAAATGTATCTAGACATCGGCCGATATTATGTTGTCTTAATGTATGTATTGACTCGATGAATGATAGAGATAATTGTGTATCTAGCAATGTGATTAATTTCAAGTTCAAGTTCAAAGTTTTATTGACAAAAATTCACAAAGTTCATTGTCATAACAACATATATACATAATTGGAAAAGGGCTTGCAGGCACGAGTATGACAATTACTGTACCCGATTACTAAACGATACGAAATAAAGCAATATATGTTGTGCAAATATGGATATTAGTGGCATTGATGATGCGTATCGGACTGTAACGGACAGCTTGGTCAGTAATGCTAGAGCGGCGTTTCCCGTTAAGCGGATTAGACCCCATCTTAAGCCGTACTGTTGTGAAGAGCTTGATAGTCTACACAGTGCGATGAAGAGGTCACGTGAAGTCTGGTGTCGAGCGGGGAGGCCCCGGGGTCATAATTTTATTTGGGATTTGAGCAAAGCTCCTCATCCATACAACATATGTACAACATTTTGTCAAAGTACAAACAAAATAGCAAATTAGTAAAGTAAAATAAAGAGAAAAATAAACCACACGATAGAAAAAACAAACAACAAATACACATATGAAAACATCCAAATGATTCACAACAATATGAGTGTGTGAGAGAGTGAAAGAATAAATTTACATTTCAAATAAAAAAAAATAGTATAAAGGTGATAAGGCTGAGTTTAGAGTTGTTCATAGACGTTGTGTAGAAAATTATTTAACAAGGTTGGACGGGGAGTTGGAAGACGCTGCTTATAACGATCGTGCCAAATTCTGGAAGCAACTTAAGTCTCGTAAAAGTAAATGTTAAAGTGCTATGGGTGCTGGAATAAACTTTGATGGAACGGTTTATAGAAGTAGGTCCGAAGACTTGACGGAGCAATGGGCGAAGTATTTTCAAGACTTATATAATTGCTCAGTCAATACGAACTTTGATAATAAATTTGCGCAGCATGTAAAGTCAGTTGTTACGGAATCATTTGATCAGATTAGCTTAGGTACTGATGTGACTGTGCTACCGGACTTTGTTGGACGTTCTATTCGTACTTTAGCTGGGGGCATGGCCAGTGGTGTCGATGGGGTTTGTCATGAACACTTAATTTTTGCATCGCCTGTTATATCGCCAATATTAGCCAATTTGTTCACGAGCATGTTGCGACGCGGACATATTCCTGTGGATATGAAAAGAGGTGAACTCATTACTCTACATAAGGGCGGGAAGAAGATGAAGGATAATCCTAATAACTACAGGGCGATAACTTTATCGTCTGTCATTCTCAAACTATATGAAACTGTTTTACCAGCACACCGTTTACATATAGAAGAAGGTCGTTACAGAAATGTGCCATGAATGCTGTAGAAACAGAATTTCATTTTTTACTTGTCTGTCCACGATATAGAGACATGAGAAAACAATTCTAACTGTTACTGTCATTGGCATACTCCCCATAAACTTAAACAGCTGTAATAGAGCTAAAATACTGTAATTTGAAGAACACTAGCATCTTTTATTTTTCATGCTAACTTATTGAGAGGACAAGAGTGGCACACTGTCACAAAATACGCCCGTCATAAGTCAGAGCTCAGTCTGAGTTAAAACAAGACAAATTTTATGTAATTTCTAAAATCAAAGGGTGCTAACTCCTGAGTGATTTTAGCGATATGGCTAGTTATCGAACTTGGTCGAGATATTATGCCCATAAGCATTTTCACTAAGTTTGGTAAAGATCGGATGAAAACTCTTTGACTTAGAGGGCGGACAAGGCTAATTTTGTCAATTTTGGATAATTCAAGGGCCATAATTCCGAAGTGCCTCCGTCGATGTGGCTGGTTATCGAACTTGGCCGAGATATCATGCCCACAAGCATCTTCACCAAGTATGGTAAAGATCGGAGGAAAACTCTTTGACGTAGAGAGCGTACAACATGTGGACACCGCTCGCCCGCCCGCCCGCCCGCCCGCCCGCCCGCCGTGGGTGTTCCCATAATACGATCCGTTCTTCGAACGGGCGTATAATAATTTAATCATCAACCAATTTATTATGTTCGTTAGCCTTATGTTACAACCTCACTGAATGCACGCATTTCCAATATAATTTATGTCAACTATAGTCTTTATCTGTCAATGATTCATACTATATTTATACACACTTTTCTCGTATATAATGTTTGTTTATGTAATTGTGTTCACCTTTCCCATTGTATATACATGTATGCTGTAATCACAATGAACTTGTGAGTTTTTGTCAATAAACTTTGAAATTGAAAATAAAAGTAAATCGGCTTAAAGTGCAAAATAATTTGAGCCGTTGAAATTGGCAATTACTCTTTAATTACTCTTTGGTATCAATAAAATGACAAAACCATTGAAGCAATAAGAGACTAATCATCAAGTGCGAAAAACGCGCAAACAAATCAGATGTCAGTTGTCAACATTAATTTATGGACAAGTGGCATACACCTGACATGGTCGGGAATAAATACGGGGATTTTCTTGACGGAATACCAAACTTGCATTTGCATTTCATCTGCAACTATCAATCGTACTCAATATTTACATTTCTAAAAATGTCCTCGCAAAAGCTTGATGACGTCATTGTTGAAATGGCTCAGCAGACGCTATCTGACGCGGAAAGAAAGTTTCGGAAGTCATGCATCCAGATAACCTTGTTGAATACACAACTGGAGGATATAAAGAAACGCTACCTAAGTGCGAAAGCAGACGACTTTCACCGCTTCCGGTACAATCTTCGTCTGAAACTTGCTGTGGTCGAGGGAGTAAGAAACATGTACTACGAATACGCTCATATCCAGGCGGAACACGTGGCCGAAATCAGACTACAGCTGTTTGGAGAAGTTGTGCAGATTGTTGATGATCGCCCGGATGAGGTAGAGGCCGAGTAAAACGTCACCTCAATTTCCGGTTTTAAACGGTCCTTGTCAGGGCCAACACATGGTACAATTATGTACCGCCATTCAACTCGAAAGAATCTTTTTTTATGGTTGTCATAATTACGGGAAAATCCGTCAAGTCATTTGATTGCACGTTTACATGCATGCACAGTCAATTATTCATGGTACCAGCAGGAAAAAACTCATAGTTTGTTTCACGGTGGGGATACAGAAGTCCGTTGTTACACCCCGTTTTGTAATACATGTACCAATTTTCTGGACTCAACCCGTTTTGTAATACATGTACCAATTTTCTGGACTCAACCCGTTTTGTAATCAAATATCAAAATGCACAGACTATGGGTAATTTCAAAATTGTATTACAAGAAACCTGTGAACAAATGTAAAATCAGCCTTGCTTTACATTTGTACATTGGTTCCGTGTAATTTATTGTTGAAATTAAACATTTTATCAATTTTATTACAAAACCGGTTGAGTCTCAAATATGGTATTACAAAACGGGTTGTTTAAAATCATGGTCTTATTGCAAGAATTTCCTATAGCCTTGTGAAATAAGACTCATACCTTATTTGTAGACTGGTTTCCAGTTATTTCTTGATGAAATAATAATTTTCTGTCAACTTTGCAATTTTTATTACAAAACGGGTTGTAACAGTCCATTATTTTTTGTTAGTGTATTTGTTTCTGTCATATCTTTCACGCAAAGTTTCGCGGAATAATTCCCGAATGCTGGGTAAACTGTTAAAAGCCAGCAACTTAGTAAATATATAATTTCTTATTGCGTGGACAATTTTATACCAGTATTTCAATATTCTGTTTTTCTTATAATAGAAAGTGGATATCTAGCAAATTCGCCATAAACAAAAGAATTACTAGTTTGTTGGCGTACACCAAGCAGACGTTTCATTTTTTTACATGTATACGTTCTATTTCCGGGGCTTTATGAAACCCCCATATTTCACATCCGTAATTCAAAATAGAACTAACCATTGAATCAAAAAGTTTCACTTGTTCGTCAACATTTAAAGATACAATATCAAATAAACTATACAGGGAAAAGAGAGCTCTACTTGCTTGCATGGATAGAGACATTTGGGATTGTGCAAAACAATCATTTGATGTCAATGTTACACCTAAGTAAAACGTGATACAGTATTCAGTCTACAATTGTTATATTACAAATTTAGATTATATTATCTATTACCCTTTTTACATACCATTACAACAGTTTTATTTATATTCACTTGTATACCCCAAGAGGAACAATAAACATATAAATTGTTTAAAAGCTTTTGTAAACCATCCTCCGAATATGACGTCAAAACAGCATCATCCGCAAACATAAGCAGAAAAAGTTTGATCTCGTCTATTGTAATAGAATCAATATCATCGGTGAGTAAATGAGTATACATGTCATCAATAAAGCAAAGAAACAACACTGGTGAAAACGGATCACCTTGTTTAACACCTCTGTTACTATAAAAAAAGTTAGAGAGTGAACTATTAGTACGGATACAAGATTTAATGGTGCTATACATTTGCTGTAATATTTTAACAAGTTTTGAATATGCCTATTCTTAAAAGTTTCTCCCAAATGCCGTTCCTATAAACCATATCAAATGCCTTTTGGAAGTCAATAAATGCCAGGTAAAAGTTTCGTTTTTCATCTGATATCACTTTTTGAATTATAAATTTAAAACAAAAATACAATCTACAAAGCTCTTGTCTTTACGATATCCATACTGGAAATCATTTAAATGATTATTAATTTCTGCCTATTTTCTTAACTGTGTGTCTAAAAGTGTAGAACAAATCTTTGAAAATATACTAGAAATAGTTATTCCTCTATAATTATTCACATCGTTGAGGTCGCCCTTTTTAGGGACGGGTACTATCACACCTTTTAGCAAACTTTCTGGATATATACAATTAGTATACATAAAATTAGAAATATCACAAAGTAAAGGCGATAACACAACATAAAAACATCTCAGGTATATAAGCATATCAGTTCCACCACTTTTGCCAGATTTCAAACAAGATATAGCAGACTTTACTTCATCAATACAAATTATACTGTCAAGTATATCAGATTCATTTAATCTAGATTGCGCGTCAGACAGCTTATTTTCAATATCATCTCTGGAAAAAAGATATGCCGTCGGAAAATACTGTTTTAAAATGATTATAAAACTCTTCGGTTGAAATTTTAGAGTTTTGTGGAGATTTACCTTTCAGCCTTTTAATTTCTTTCCAAAACTGTTGTGGTTTGGACGAGGCTAAGTCGTGCAAATATATTTTTTGTTTAGCCTTATACTTTATTAGCACGTGATTTTCGTTTTTATACTATTGTAATGTTTACGTTTGGTGACCAATATTTCACGGTTAGCTATAGTTGTTTTTTTAATTGTTAAACTCACGACGGGCCTGCTCGCATTTATGTGTAAACCAGGGACTTGTAAATTTACGTATATTGTTAGGTTTATTTGAGCGTTTTCTTTTACCGAAAACCTTAAAAGCAGATTGATATAAACTATTTGACCACTGATTTAAACCATCGTCAATATTTATGTTTTTAAAGTTATATCGGAGACAATAGATTGGTCTTGATTAAATTTGCATCTATTAAAGAAATTTATTACCTGATTCCTTATATAAATACAAATCTGTTATTTGTTGCTGTTTTACATGAAAGCTATCAATTTGTCTTGGATTGAACTATTCCCCGGTCAACAGTATGAACTGTTTCCCTCTGGCGCTATGAAGTCATTGGAATTTCCAAATTTTATTTTTAGACGGCATATCATTAACGTTCGGTCGTTTCCGTATTCGATTCGCGATTTTGATGTCGGGTATGACATTCTGAACTGTTGCCCTCGGCCGGTATTCCCGACACCAAGGGACAACAGTTTTGACTGTTACCCAAATAACCATGAAATAACTGTATAATATTCATCGTTTCTTTGAAAATTCCACGTGATTTTTACAAAGAACGTGTCATGATTATCCGACGGGCTAACATTGGCTTTACAATATTTATACTGAGCTGTATTAGAGTATGAGTAGAACATGAATATAAATCATGAACAAAGAAATTGTTTATACAATAAAAAAAATCACCTGACATCAGCACATAATCTATGAGACTATTACCATTACCAGATACAAACAGTTTACCCAACATTCTGGAATTATTCCGCAAAACTTTGCGTGAATGATATGACAGAAACAAATACATTACTGTATCCCCACCGTGAAACAAACTATGAGTTTTCTCTGCTGGTACCATGAATAATTGACTGCGCATGCATGTAAATGTGCAATCAAATGACTTGTCGGATTTTCCCGTAATTATGACAACCATAAAAAAGATTCTTTCGAGTTGAATGGCGGTACAGAATTGTACCATGTGTTGGCCCTGACAAGGGCCGTTTAAAACCGGGAATTGAGGTGACGTTTTACTCGGCCTCTACCTCATCCGGGCGATCATCAACAATCTGCACAACTTCTCCAAACAGCTGTAGTCTGATTTCGGCCACGTGTTCCGCCTGGATATGAGCGTATTCGTAGTACATGTTTCTTACTCCCTCGACCACAGCAAGTTTCAGACGAAGATTGTACCGGAAGCGGTGGAAGTCGTCTGCTTTCGCACTTAGGTAGCGTTTCTTTATATCCTCCAGTTGTGTATTCAACAAGGTTATCTGGATGCATGACTTCCGAAACTTTCTTTCCGCGTCAGATAGCGTCTGCTGAGCCATTTCAACAATGACGTCATCAAGCTTTTGCGAAGACATTTTTAGAAATGTAAATATTGAGTAAGATTGATAGTTGCAGATGAAATGCAAATGCAAGTTTGGTATTCCGTCAAGAAAATCCCCGTATTTATTCCCGACCATGTCAGGTGTATGCCACTTGTCCATAAATTAATGTTGACACCTGACATCTGATTTGTTTGCGCGTTTTTCGCACTTGATGATTAGTCTCTTATTGCTTCAATGGTGTTTGTCATTTTATTGATACCAAAGAGTAATTAAAGAGTAATTGCCAATTTCAACGGCGAAAGTGATTTTGCACTTTAAGCCGATTTATTGGACTTAAATATTTTACCGATACAACAACAAAACACAAGGCATACATATAATGGTACGCCAATTTGCTACTTGACAAATGGCACTGATACAAAATTAGTATAAGTCTGTTAAACCTTCTGTCTGCCAACTATGTTATTTATTATATTTAAATATAAATTAATAAGGCAACTAGAGTACCCCTATTTCTGTTATTTTTAGATACATTTAAATCAAAATGGCACGTGACAATTCAGGCCAAGATAGAGTTCAAGGGTCAAAATGTTGCCTTGGTGAATATAAAGATTATATTATCATAACTCCAACGATCAAAAGTGGAACACACTAAAACAGTTCATATACGGTCACTGTTTTAAACAATTAATAATGACGAATATTGTAGAAAATCTTTTTACATTTAGTGGTATTCTTTTCGGGTACATACTGTGTACTAATTTTGTTCTCAAGATATCTACTAAAACCGGATCCACCTAGGGGGTACCAGGCTTTCGTTAATGGTCAGTTTTAGGACAGGTTATTCCTAAGCCTTTAATTAAATGTTAGACAGATTTCAGGTCCAACCATGATCGCTGGCGTTTGTTTCACTTTGGTGATAGAAGATAAATCTATTTCTTGATGACAGTATATGTGGTCGACTTAATAAAACAGATACTTCATTTCTTAACATATCAATGGTTTTCTGTAATGATTTTAAATTTGCGCTTTCCATATTTGAAGTCTGGTGCAATATCTTGTGTGCACTTACACGAATAATTACATGTAATTTCTCAATTTGATGAAAATCCGAACAATTATTGGAACACGCGATAACGTTCATATACGTTCTCTGGTAATATGGTACATAGCAAAATATGGTTGTTCCACAAATGTTAGACACGTATCAGTTTTGAATTAATGTACTATACATGTATATCATGATGCTCCCATACCCAGCTTTCAATGCGTTTTAGCTGTCTTATCGCAGTGGATTGTCCACCTTGAAAGTGACCCGAAAATCGATATCGAGTTTCCAGCTTTACCAGTTTTGATCGATAGATTATACAGGGACAATATTTTCAAACGTAGATTTAAACGCTTTATCTTATGACTAGAATAATCTAACTTGTTTCGCATACTAAGTTGACTTACGCTCTTAATCCACAAGGGTTGCATGTTGCTTTATGTTGATTGTACTTCTGTATGTTTCAATACGGTCCCTATTTCAATACACACGTTAAACATGTTTTACACTCATAGCTTACAGAAAATAATCCAATATATTTAGTTTGTTTTGAAAATTAGCCATGTCTCCTTATTTAAGTATTTCATCTTGGACCAATATATACATAGTCCCAGATTTCTTATTGGAATATATGGTCGTGATTCTGTTTTTGTTGAGAAGTGATCTAATCCCCCTTAGACGTTTAATGAAATATTTGTTGTTCATAATGACAATAGTCCTGTCTGATGCATACTCCACAAAAGTCACTATTTTGATGCTTTGCCGAATATATTGTACATTTGATAGATCTACATGTATTATGCGTTATGTCACGGACCTATATATATATGGTATATAGGTCCGTGGTTATGTCATATATATGATATATCTACATGTATATTATGCGTAATGTCATATATATCGTATATATGATAGATCTACATGTATTATGCGTTATGTCATGTTAGGATTTTTATTTTACTTTACCGCAGAGCAACCTTATTTGTCAAAACGAACTGTACATTACAAGTATATTAATATGCCAATAAACTATGCAGGACTTTGTACAATTTATCGATAAATACAACAAAACTTATTATTTCAAACATGTTCAGATTTAAAGTATAAAAACACGTTACGACTATAATGCTTTGGGCAAATTATTGTATAATATCAAGTTACAATCTGTGTACAAATATGCCATTTATTTGTTTGCAATATTTCATCAATTGAGCAATTAAACCTGATTAGAGCAAATGGTGTTTGGTATCACGTGAGATCAAAGGTCGGCGTCAGTCAACCATTAAACAAACATGTCAATTTTACGATTGATAATCAAACAATAAAGTCAAGCAAATATGTGTCGATAATACCAGATGTCATAATTTAGACTAAAATGTAGCAAAATATGTCTTAATTTATCTCCAGATTATATAAATACCAGGTAATCAAATCATGCCATTCCATACTTTATGGTATACACATCTCAACCCATTTACTACCTCTCCTTGTAATCATACTGCGAACATGTCGTCTGAGGGAAAGATCTCGAAGCAACATTGCGACCTTGGATTGCTGCGAGAAGCCGAAAGAAAGTTCAAGAAATCGTGTGCTCAAATATGTTTTTTGAACAAACTGTTAGAAGATACGCAAGCACGTTATGGGAAGGCAAAGAGAGAAAACTTCAAGTGTTTCCGTTATAACCTAAGATTGAAGTTAGCCGTCGTGGAGGGCACACGAAACATGTACTACGAGTATGCTTACAAGCAAGCAGAGATTGTTGCCGACTTACGTCTCAAGCTATATGGACAGGAAGTGGAGATTGTTACGTCAGAGGAAGAGAGCGATGCGGAAACAGACGAATATCCTGTTTGAGACGTCACAAAATGTCGATGCGTTTTACCAAAGACCTAAGTACCAGTATTTTGGTATTTGGTTTTACAGAAAACAGCCCTTTTCAGGGCTAAATAATGTCCGTTTTTTTAATGGGACTGAAATAAATCAGAAAGAAGTACACTAATATGATTGTCACCAGAATGATCAGGGTATCTCACGTAGATGTATATACTTACCCTTCAACTTTCGTGCTTATTGGAAACGTACGATATTCAGCACATATATTTTACATTTCTCCCTTAGTTAAATAATATCTGTACCATTGACTGTGACACCCTCACTTTGTGTAATGCAATGTATATAATTCGAAACAAGAACTATCTTGAAAAAAGATGGTCGGCTCAACTTTGAAGGTTAAGATTTTTTATGCAACATGAAAAAAGGCGAGATGTTACGATTCATGGTCACTGCAGATCCAAAATGGGTTTCGGTAAATTAACCGAAATTCAGAGGATTTCGGTAAGGTAACGTTCCCTTATCGAAAGGTTAACCAGTCCGCGTTAAGGTTACACACGTTGTTCGATTGAAGTGAAATTGCCTTGGTGGTTAACGTAAGCTTTGTTTGGTTTACACAACACTGATATGCAAATAGCAAAACCGAGTTAGTACGGCTGCGGCGAAAAATGCTGAAGTAGAGCTATTTCATTACAGATCGAGCGTCTTGGGACTCCTCCAATGGTGTCATAGACATAGCCTCATCTACATCAGTCAAATCTTTGTTTTCACTCTTCACAGTGAGACTAAAATGGTCACTCTTCAATGTGGAGGAAGCCTATGAGATACAGTTGAAATATTACAAAGTAAAGTTTCACCAACTCTTGATTAAGGGAAACAAAATATTATACGAGTACGTAATGCATCATCCATGAAAAAAACCCTATTCAGTTGTATTATCTACACCCTTCCCCACCATTGCCTGCTATTTCTGAACACAGACAAAATCAGGACTTATAGCAGCAGGTAATGCTCTGATCCCCTACAATCTCCTTGGAGAATATTGCAGCTGTCAATGATTCATTGCCGATGATGTGAAGGATCAATATACATGTGTAAGTATCCGATATTTTATACATAAAAACATCCCACTGAAAAACCAAACCAAAAGTCCTAAGTTCCAATGCTGTAAGAAATCTCACATAATGGCATTCTCATACATAAGAAGTCCGAGAGAATTCCTCACAGAAGTTGAATAGTTAGAGAAGGAAAACGAATCAGTTAGAACTCTGGTGCTAGGTCTGTGTGAATGACAACCTAAAATCCACATTTGAATGAAGACAGATATAAGAACATAAGGTCTAACTAGAACATAAGGTCTAACTAGGACATAAGGTCTAACTAGAACTTAAGGTCTAACTAGAACATAAGGTCTAACTAGAACATAAGGTCTAACTAGAACATAAGGTCTAACTAGAACATAAGGTCTAACTAGGACATAAGGTCTAACTAGAACTTAAGGTCTAACTAGAACATAAGGTCTAACTAGAACATAAGGTCTAACTAGAACATAAGGTCTAACTAGAACATAAGGTCTAACTAGAACATAAGGTCTAACTAGAACATAAGGTCTAACTAGGACATAAGGTCTAACTAGGACATAAGGTCTAACTAGAACATAAGGTCTAACTAGAACATAAGGTCTAACTAGAACTTAAGGTCTAACTAGAACATAAGGTCTAACTAGAACATAAGGTCTAACTAGAACATAAGGTCTAACTAGAACATAAGGTCTAACTAGAACATAAGGTCTAACTAGAACATAAGGTCTAACTAGAACATAAGGACACTATGTACAGTCAGTATCAAATATTTATTCAAATTCAACACATTAACAGCACAGTTAGGTAAACATATACTTCATAATAGCTAACAATTGGTAATAAACAAGTTTCTACACAATGTACACACACTTTCAAATCATTATTATCTCCCTTTTTAGGTCAGTCAGTACCACAAAGGCAAACTGAGTTTACAAAAAAACACCAATAAAAACATGAATAACTACACAATTGCTTGTTTTGTCCATAGTTTAAATGTGATAAATGAATTAGATTACAACCTAAAAAGCCATGCATAGTTCTCACATCTACAATATTTACCTCCCTTGTTCTGAATTGATAGGCAAATTTCCTTGAAGTTTATGGGGAATATAATGTAATCGATGATAAACTAATCTGATATATAAAAATAACTCATTCATTATGTAGGCATTCAGCTCAGTAAGTTGAAGAAAAAGTGGTTGTCACATGCAAATTCTCTTGGTATTTTCTAGAAATATAACGTGTTATTAGATGTTTATATGATAATTTTTTACAACAATGGTTCTCTGATGTTACCTACAAAACTTTTAAACATGATTTTTTGAAGAAATTATACTTAACTTGCCATGATTGGAAATGATAAACACAGATTAGCTTTAGCCAAATTTAGATGTTCAGCACACCGTTTAAATATAGAAGAAGGTCGTTACAGAAATGTGCCATGAATGCTGTAGAAACTGAATTTCATGTTTTACTTGTCTGTCCACGATATCACGGACCTATATACATACATATACATATAGGTCCGTGACGATATAGAGACCTGAAAATACAATTCTAACTGTTACTGTCATTGGCCTACTCCCCATAAACTTAAACAGCTGTTATAGAGCTCAAATACTGTAATTTGAGGAACACTAGCATCTTTTATTTTTCATGCTAACTTATTGAGAGAATAATTTAATCATCAACCAATTTATTATGTTCGTTAGCCTTATGTTACAACCTCACTGTATGCACGCATTTCCAATATAATTTATGTCAACTATAGTCTTTATCTGTCAATGATTCATACTATATTTATACACACTTTTCTCGTATATAATGTTTGTTTATGTAATTGTGTTCACCTTTCCCATTGTATATACATGTATGTTGTTATCACAATGAACTTGTAAGTTTTTGTCAATGAACTTGTAAGTTTTTGTCAATAAACTTTGAAATTGAAAATAAAAGTAAATCGGCTTAAAGTGTGAAATCACTTTCGCCGTTGAAATTGGCAATTACTCTTTGGTATCAATAAAATGACAAACACCATTGAAGCAACAAGAGACTAATCATCAAGTGCGAAAAACGCGCAAACAAATCAGTTGTCAGTTGTCAACATTAATTTATGGACAAGTGGCATTCACCTGACATGGTCGGGAATAAATACGGGGATTTTCTTGACGGAATACCAAACTTGCATTTGCATTTCATCTGCAACTATCAATCGTACTCAATATTTACATTTCTAAAAATGTCCTCGCAAAAGCTTGATGACGTCATTGTTGAAATGGCTCAGCAGACGCTATCTGACGCGGAAAGAAAGTTTCGGAAGTCATGCATCCAGATAACCTTGTTGAATACACAACTGGAGGATATAAAGAAACGCTACCTAAGTGCGAAAGCAGACGACTTCCACCGCTTCCGGTACAATCTTCGTCTGAAACTTGCTGTGGTCGAGGGAGTAAGAAACATGTACTACGAATACGCTCATATCCAGGCGGAACACGTGGCCGAAATCAGACTACAGCTGTTTGGAGAAGTTGTGCAGATTGTTGATGATCGCCCGAATGAGGTAGAGGCCGAGTAAAACGTCACCTCAATTTCCGGTTTTAAACGGTCCTTGTCAGGGCCAACACATGGTACAATTCTGTACCGCCATTCAACTCGAAAGAATCTTTTTTATGGTTGTCATATTAACGGGAAAATCCGTCAAGTCCTTTGATTGCACGTTTACATGCATGCACAGTCAATTATTCACTTACACGTCAACAATTTATTATTGTAATGCCTGTTGAAATTACTTGATTACTTATTGTGAATTTGCTGATGATCATTGTTTAAATGTATCTAGACATCGGCCGATATTATGTTGTCTTAATGTATGTATTGACTCGATGAATGATAGAGATAATTGTGTATCTAGCAATGTGATTAATTTCAAGTTCAAGTTCAAAGTTTTATTGACAAAAATTCACAAAGTTCATTGTCATAACAACATATATACATAATTGGAAAAGGGCTTGCAGGCACGAGTATGACAATTACTGTACCCGATTACTAAACGATACGAAATAAAGCAATATATGTTGTGCAAATATGGATATTAGTGGCATTGATGATGCGTATCGGACTGTAACGGACAGCTTGGTCAGTAATGCTAGAGCGGCGTTTCCCGTTAAGCGGATTAGACCCCATCTTAAGCCGTACTGTTGTGAAGAGCTTGATAGTCTACACAGTGCGATGAAGAGGTCACGTGAAGTCTGGTGTCGAGCGGGGAGGCCCCGGGGTCATAATTTTATTTGGGATTTGAGCAAAGCTCCTCATCCATACAACATATGTACAACATTTTGTCAAAGTACAAACAAAATAGCAAATTAGTAAAGTAAAATAAAGAGAAAAATAAACCACACGATAGAAAAAACAAACAACAAATACACATATGAAAACATCCAAATGATTCACAACAATATGAGTGTGTGAGAGAGTGAAAGAATAAATTTACATTTCAAATAAAAAAAAAATAGTATAAAGGTGATAAGGCTGAGTTTAGAGTTGTTCATAGACGTTGTGTAGAAAATTATTTAACAAGGTTGGACGGGGAGTTGGAAGACGCTGCTTATAACGATCGTGCCAAATTCTGGAAGCAACTTAAGTCTCGTAAAAGTAAATGTTAAAGTGCTATGGGTGCTGGAATAAACTTTGATGGAACGGTTTATAGAAGTAGGTCCGAAGACTTGACGGAGCAATGGGCGAAGTATTTTCAAGACTTATATAATTGCTCAGTCAATACGAACTTTGATAATAAATTTGCGCAGCATGTAAAGTCAGTTGTTACGGAATCATTTGATCAGATTAGCTTAGGTACTGATGTGACTGTGCTACCGGACTTTGTTGGACGTTCTATTCGTACTTTAGCTGGGGGCATGGCCAGTGGTGTCGATGGGGTTTGTCATGAACACTTAATTTTTGCATCGCCTGTTATATCGCCAATATTAGCCAATTTGTTCACGAGCATGTTGCGACGCGGACATATTCCTGTGGATATGAAAAGAGGTGAACTCATTACTCTACATAAGGGCGGGAAGAAGATGAAGGATAATCCTAATAACTACAGGGCGATAACTTTATCGTCTGTCATTCTCAAACTATATGAAACTGTTTTACCAGCACACCGTTTACATATAGAAGAAGGTCGTTACAGAAATGTGCCATGAATGCTGTAGAAACAGAATTTCATTTTTTACTTGTCTGTCCACGATATAGAGACATGAGAAAACAATTCTAACTGTTACTGTCATTGGCATACTCCCCATAAACTTAAACAGCTGTAATAGAGCTAAAATACTGTAATTTGAAGAACACTAGCATCTTTTATTTTTCATGCTAACTTATTGAGAGGACAAGAGTGGCACACTGTCACAAAATACGCCCGTCATAAGTCAGAGCTCAGTCTGAGTTAAAACAAGACAAATTTTATGTAATTTCTAAAATCAAAGGGTGCTAACTCCTGAGTGATTTTAGCGATATGGCTAGTTATCGAACTTGGTCGAGATATTATGCCCATAAGCATTTTCACTAAGTTTGGTAAAGATCGGATGAAAACTCTTTGACTTAGAGGGCGGACAAGGCTAATTTTGTCAATTTTGGATAATTCAAGGGCCATAATTCCGAAGTGCCTCCGTCGATGTGGCTGGTTATCGAACTTGGCCGAGATATCATGCCCACAAGCATCTTCACCAAGTATGGTAAAGATCGGAGGAAAACTCTTTGACGTAGAGAGCGTACAACATGTGGACACCGCTCGCCCGCCCGCCCGCCCGCCCGCCCGCCCGCCGTGGGTGTTCCCATAATACGATCCGTTCTTCGAACGGGCGTATAATAATTTAATCATCAACCAATTTATTATGTTCGTTAGCCTTATGTTACAACCTCACTGAATGCACGCATTTCCAATATAATTTATGTCAACTATAGTCTTTATCTGTCAATGATTCATACTATATTTATACACACTTTTCTCGTATATAATGTTTGTTTATGTAATTGTGTTCACCTTTCCCATTGTATATACATGTATGCTGTAATCACAATGAACTTGTGAGTTTTTGTCAATAAACTTTGAAATTGAAAATAAAAGTAAATCGGCTTAAAGTGCAAAATAATTTGAGCCGTTGAAATTGGCAATTACTCTTTAATTACTCTTTGGTATCAATAAAATGACAAAACCATTGAAGCAATAAGAGACTAATCATCAAGTGCGAAAAACGCGCAAACAAATCAGATGTCAGTTGTCAACATTAATTTATGGACAAGTGGCATACACCTGACATGGTCGGGAATAAATACGGGGATTTTCTTGACGGAATACCAAACTTGCATTTGCATTTCATCTGCAACTATCAATCGTACTCAATATTTACATTTCTAAAAATGTCCTCGCAAAAGCTTGATGACGTCATTGTTGAAATGGCTCAGCAGACGCTATCTGACGCGGAAAGAAAGTTTCGGAAGTCATGCATCCAGATAACCTTGTTGAATACACAACTGGAGGATATAAAGAAACGCTACCTAAGTGCGAAAGCAGACGACTTTCACCGCTTCCGGTACAATCTTCGTCTGAAACTTGCTGTGGTCGAGGGAGTAAGAAACATGTACTACGAATACGCTCATATCCAGGCGGAACACGTGGCCGAAATCAGACTACAGCTGTTTGGAGAAGTTGTGCAGATTGTTGATGATCGCCCGGATGAGGTAGAGGCCGAGTAAAACGTCACCTCAATTTCCGGTTTTAAACGGTCCTTGTCAGGGCCAACACATGGTACAATTATGTACCGCCATTCAACTCGAAAGAATCTTTTTTTATGGTTGTCATAATTACGGGAAAATCCGTCAAGTCATTTGATTGCACGTTTACATGCATGCACAGTCAATTATTCATGGTACCAGCAGGAAAAAACTCATAGTTTGTTTCACGGTGGGGATACAGAAGTCCGTTGTTACACCCCGTTTTGTAATACATGTACCAATTTTCTGGACTCAACCCGTTTTGTAATACATGTACCAATTTTCTGGACTCAACCCGTTTTGTAATCAAATATCAAAATGCACAGACTATGGGTAATTTCAAAATTGTATTACAAGAAACCTGTGAACAAATGTAAAATCAGCCTTGCTTTACATTTGTACATTGGTTCCGTGTAATTTATTGTTGAAATTAAACATTTTATCAATTTTATTACAAAACCGGTTGAGTCTCAAATATGGTATTACAAAACGGGTTGTTTAAAATCATGGTCTTATTGCAAGAATTTCCTATAGCCTTGTGAAATAAGACTCATACCTTATTTGTAGACTGGTTTCCAGTTATTTCTTGATGAAATAATAATTTTCTGTCAACTTTGCAATTTTTATTACAAAACGGGTTGTAACAGTCCATTATTTTTTGTTAGTGTATTTGTTTCTGTCATATCTTTCACGCAAAGTTTCGCGGAATAATTCCCGAATGCTGGGTAAACTGTTAAAAGCCAGCAACTTAGTAAATATATAATTTCTTATTGCGTGGACAATTTTATACCAGTATTTCAATATTCTGTTTTTCTTATAATAGAAAGTGGATATCTAGCAAATTCGCCATAAACAAAAGAATTACTAGTTTGTTGGCGTACACCAAGCAGACGTTTCATTTTTTTACATGTATACGTTCTATTTCCGGGGCTTTATGAAACCCCCATATTTCACATCCGTAATTCAAAATAGAACTAACCATTGAATCAAAAAGTTTCACTTGTTCGTCAACATTTAAAGATACAATATCAAATAAACTATACAGGGAAAAGAGAGCTCTACTTGCTTGCATGGATAGAGACATTTGGGATTGTGCAAAACAATCATTTGATGTCAATGTTACACCTAAGTAAAACGTGATACAGTATTCAGTCTACAATTGTTATATTACAAATTTAGATTATATTATCTATTACCCTTTTTACATACCATTACAACAGTTTTATTTATATTCACTTGTATACCCCAAGAGGAACAATAAACATATAAATTGTTTAAAAGCTTTTGTAAACCATCCTCCGAATATGACGTCAAAACAGCATCATCCGCAAACATAAGCAGAAAAAGTTTGATCTCGTCTATTGTAATAGAATCAATATCATCGGTGAGTAAATGAGTATACATGTCATCAATAAAGCAAAGAAACAACACTGGTGAAAACGGATCACCTTGTTTAACACCTCTGTTACTATAAAAAAAGTTAGAGAGTGAACTATTAGTACGGATACAAGATTTAATGGTGCTATACATTTGCTGTAATATTTTAACAAGTTTTGAATATGCCTATTCTTAAAAGTTTCTCCCAAATGCCGTTCCTATAAACCATATCAAATGCCTTTTGGAAGTCAATAAATGCCAGGTAAAAGTTTCGTTTTTCATCTGATATCACTTTTTGAATTATAAATTTAAAACAAAAATACAATCTACAAAGCTCTTGTCTTTACGATATCCATACTGGAAATCATTTAAATGATTATTAATTTCTGCCTATTTTCTTAACTGTGTGTCTAAAAGTGTAGAACAAATCTTTGAAAATATACTAGAAATAGTTATTCCTCTATAATTATTCACATCGTTGAGGTCGCCCTTTTTAGGGACGGGTACTATCACACCTTTTAGCAAACTTTCTGGATATATACAATTAGTATACATAAAATTAGAAATATCACAAAGTAAAGGCGATAACACAACATAAAAACATCTCAGGTATATAAGCATATCAGTTCCACCACTTTTGCCAGATTTCAAACAAGATATAGCAGACTTTACTTCATCAATACAAATTATACTGTCAAGTATATCAGATTCATTTAATCTAGATTGCGCGTCAGACAGCTTATTTTCAATATCATCTCTGGAAAAAAGATATGCCGTCGGAAAATACTGTTTTAAAATGATTATAAAACTCTTCGGTTGAAATTTTAGAGTTTTGTGGAGATTTACCTTTCAGCCTTTTAATTTCTTTCCAAAACTGTTGTGGTTTGGACGAGGCTAAGTCGTGCAAATATATTTTTTGTTTAGCCTTATACTTTATTAGCACGTGATTTTCGTTTTTATACTATTGTAATGTTTACGTTTGGTGACCAATATTTCACGGTTAGCTATAGTTGTTTTTTTAATTGTTAAACTCACGACGGGCCTGCTCGCATTTATGTGTAAACCAGGGACTTGTAAATTTACGTATATTGTTAGGTTTATTTGAGCGTTTTCTTTTACCGAAAACCTTAAAAGCAGATTGATATAAACTATTTGACCACTGATTTAAACCATCGTCAATATTTATGTTTTTAAAGTTATATCGGAGACAATAGATTGGTCTTGATTAAATTTGCATCTATTAAAGAAATTTATTACCTGATTCCTTATATAAATACAAATCTGTTATTTGTTGCTGTTTTACATGAAAGCTATCAATTTGTCTTGGATTGAACTATTCCCCGGTCAACAGTATGAACTGTTTCCCTCTGGCGCTATGAAGTCATTGGAATTTCCAAATTTTATTTTTAGACGGCATATCATTAACGTTCGGTCGTTTCCGTATTCGATTCGCGATTTTGATGTCGGGTATGACATTCTGAACTGTTGCCCTCGGCCGGTATTCCCGACACCAAGGGACAACAGTTTTGACTGTTACCCAAATAACCATGAAATAACTGTATAATATTCATCGTTTCTTTGAAAATTCCACGTGATTTTTACAAAGAACGTGTCATGATTATCCGACGGGCTAACATTGGCTTTACAATATTTATACTGAGCTGTATTAGAGTATGAGTAGAACATGAATATAAATCATGAACAAAGAAATTGTTTATACAATAAAAAAAATCACCTGACATCAGCACATAATCTATGAGACTATTACCATTACCAGATACAAACAGTTTACCCAACATTCTGGAATTATTCCGCAAAACTTTGCGTGAATGATATGACAGAAACAAATACATTACTGTATCCCCACCGTGAAACAAACTATGAGTTTTCTCTGCTGGTACCATGAATAATTGACTGCGCATGCATGTAAATGTGCAATCAAATGACTTGTCGGATTTTCCCGTAATTATGACAACCATAAAAAAGATTCTTTCGAGTTGAATGGCGGTACAGAATTGTACCATGTGTTGGCCCTGACAAGGGCCGTTTAAAACCGGGAATTGAGGTGACGTTTTACTCGGCCTCTACCTCATCCGGGCGATCATCAACAATCTGCACAACTTCTCCAAACAGCTGTAGTCTGATTTCGGCCACGTGTTCCGCCTGGATATGAGCGTATTCGTAGTACATGTTTCTTACTCCCTCGACCACAGCAAGTTTCAGACGAAGATTGTACCGGAAGCGGTGGAAGTCGTCTGCTTTCGCACTTAGGTAGCGTTTCTTTATATCCTCCAGTTGTGTATTCAACAAGGTTATCTGGATGCATGACTTCCGAAACTTTCTTTCCGCGTCAGATAGCGTCTGCTGAGCCATTTCAACAATGACGTCATCAAGCTTTTGCGAAGACATTTTTAGAAATGTAAATATTGAGTAAGATTGATAGTTGCAGATGAAATGCAAATGCAAGTTTGGTATTCCGTCAAGAAAATCCCCGTATTTATTCCCGACCATGTCAGGTGTATGCCACTTGTCCATAAATTAATGTTGACACCTGACATCTGATTTGTTTGCGCGTTTTTCGCACTTGATGATTAGTCTCTTATTGCTTCAATGGTGTTTGTCATTTTATTGATACCAAAGAGTAATTAAAGAGTAATTGCCAATTTCAACGGCGAAAGTGATTTTGCACTTTAAGCCGATTTATTGGACTTAAATATTTTACCGATACAACAACAAAACACAAGGCATACATATAATGGTACGCCAATTTGCTACTTGACAAATGGCACTGATACAAAATTAGTATAAGTCTGTTAAACCTTCTGTCTGCCAACTATGTTATTTATTATATTTAAATATAAATTAATAAGGCAACTAGAGTACCCCTATTTCTGTTATTTTTAGATACATTTAAATCAAAATGGCACGTGACAATTCAGGCCAAGATAGAGTTCAAGGGTCAAAATGTTGCCTTGGTGAATATAAAGATTATATTATCATAACTCCAACGATCAAAAGTGGAACACACTAAAACAGTTCATATACGGTCACTGTTTTAAACAATTAATAATGACGAATATTGTAGAAAATCTTTTTACATTTAGTGGTATTCTTTTCGGGTACATACTGTGTACTAATTTTGTTCTCAAGATATCTACTAAAACCGGATCCACCTAGGGGGTACCAGGCTTTCGTTAATGGTCAGTTTTAGGACAGGTTATTCCTAAGCCTTTAATTAAATGTTAGACAGATTTCAGGTCCAACCATGATCGCTGGCGTTTGTTTCACTTTGGTGATAGAAGATAAATCTATTTCTTGATGACAGTATATGTGGTCGACTTAATAAAACAGATACTTCATTTCTTAACATATCAATGGTTTTCTGTAATGATTTTAAATTTGCGCTTTCCATATTTGAAGTCTGGTGCAATATCTTGTGTGCACTTACACGAATAATTACATGTAATTTCTCAATTTGATGAAAATCCGAACAATTATTGGAACACGCGATAACGTTCATATACGTTCTCTGGTAATATGGTACATAGCAAAATATGGTTGTTCCACAAATGTTAGACACGTATCAGTTTTGAATTAATGTACTATACATGTATATCATGATGCTCCCATACCCAGCTTTCAATGCGTTTTAGCTGTCTTATCGCAGTGGATTGTCCACCTTGAAAGTGACCCGAAAATCGATATCGAGTTTCCAGCTTTACCAGTTTTGATCGATAGATTATACAGGGACAATATTTTCAAACGTAGATTTAAACGCTTTATCTTATGACTAGAATAATCTAACTTGTTTCGCATACTAAGTTGACTTACGCTCTTAATCCACAAGGGTTGCATGTTGCTTTATGTTGATTGTACTTCTGTATGTTTCAATACGGTCCCTATTTCAATACACACGTTAAACATGTTTTACACTCATAGCTTACAGAAAATAATCCAATATATTTAGTTTGTTTTGAAAATTAGCCATGTCTCCTTATTTAAGTATTTCATCTTGGACCAATATATACATAGTCCCAGATTTCTTATTGGAATATATGGTCGTGATTCTGTTTTTGTTGAGAAGTGATCTAATCCCCCTTAGACGTTTAATGAAATATTTGTTGTTCATAATGACAATAGTCCTGTCTGATGCATACTCCACAAAAGTCACTATTTTGATGCTTTGCCGAATATATTGTACATTTGATAGATCTACATGTATTATGCGTTATGTCACGGACCTATATATATATGGTATATAGGTCCGTGGTTATGTCATATATATGATATATCTACATGTATATTATGCGTAATGTCATATATATCGTATATATGATAGATCTACATGTATTATGCGTTATGTCATGTTAGGATTTTTATTTTACTTTACCGCAGAGCAACCTTATTTGTCAAAACGAACTGTACATTACAAGTATATTAATATGCCAATAAACTATGCAGGACTTTGTACAATTTATCGATAAATACAACAAAACTTATTATTTCAAACATGTTCAGATTTAAAGTATAAAAACACGTTACGACTATAATGCTTTGGGCAAATTATTGTATAATATCAAGTTACAATCTGTGTACAAATATGCCATTTATTTGTTTGCAATATTTCATCAATTGAGCAATTAAACCTGATTAGAGCAAATGGTGTTTGGTATCACGTGAGATCAAAGGTCGGCGTCAGTCAACCATTAAACAAACATGTCAATTTTACGATTGATAATCAAACAATAAAGTCAAGCAAATATGTGTCGATAATACCAGATGTCATAATTTAGACTAAAATGTAGCAAAATATGTCTTAATTTATCTCCAGATTATATAAATACCAGGTAATCAAATCATGCCATTCCATACTTTATGGTATACACATCTCAACCCATTTACTACCTCTCCTTGTAATCATACTGCGAACATGTCGTCTGAGGGAAAGATCTCGAAGCAACATTGCGACCTTGGATTGCTGCGAGAAGCCGAAAGAAAGTTCAAGAAATCGTGTGCTCAAATATGTTTTTTGAACAAACTGTTAGAAGATACGCAAGCACGTTATGGGAAGGCAAAGAGAGAAAACTTCAAGTGTTTCCGTTATAACCTAAGATTGAAGTTAGCCGTCGTGGAGGGCACACGAAACATGTACTACGAGTATGCTTACAAGCAAGCAGAGATTGTTGCCGACTTACGTCTCAAGCTATATGGACAGGAAGTGGAGATTGTTACGTCAGAGGAAGAGAGCGATGCGGAAACAGACGAATATCCTGTTTGAGACGTCACAAAATGTCGATGCGTTTTACCAAAGACCTAAGTACCAGTATTTTGGTATTTGGTTTTACAGAAAACAGCCCTTTTCAGGGCTAAATAATGTCCGTTTTTTTAATGGGACTGAAATAAATCAGAAAGAAGTACACTAATATGATTGTCACCAGAATGATCAGGGTATCTCACGTAGATGTATATACTTACCCTTCAACTTTCGTGCTTATTGGAAACGTACGATATTCAGCACATATATTTTACATTTCTCCCTTAGTTAAATAATATCTGTACCATTGACTGTGACACCCTCACTTTGTGTAATGCAATGTATATAATTCGAAACAAGAACTATCTTGAAAAAAGATGGTCGGCTCAACTTTGAAGGTTAAGATTTTTTATGCAACATGAAAAAAGGCGAGATGTTACGATTCATGGTCACTGCAGATCCAAAATGGGTTTCGGTAAATTAACCGAAATTCAGAGGATTTCGGTAAGGTAACGTTCCCTTATCGAAAGGTTAACCAGTCCGCGTTAAGGTTACACACGTTGTTCGATTGAAGTGAAATTGCCTTGGTGGTTAACGTAAGCTTTGTTTGGTTTACACAACACTGATATGCAAATAGCAAAACCGAGTTAGTACGGCTGCGGCGAAAAATGCTGAAGTAGAGCTATTTCATTACAGATCGAGCGTCTTGGGACTCCTCCAATGGTGTCATAGACATAGCCTCATCTACATCAGTCAAATCTTTGTTTTCACTCTTCACAGTGAGACTAAAATGGTCACTCTTCAATGTGGAGGAAGCCTATGAGATACAGTTGAAATATTACAAAGTAAAGTTTCACCAACTCTTGATTAAGGGAAACAAAATATTATACGAGTACGTAATGCATCATCCATGAAAAAAACCCTATTCAGTTGTATTATCTACACCCTTCCCCACCATTGCCTGCTATTTCTGAACACAGACAAAATCAGGACTTATAGCAGCAGGTAATGCTCTGATCCCCTACAATCTCCTTGGAGAATATTGCAGCTGTCAATGATTCATTGCCGATGATGTGAAGGATCAATATACATGTGTAAGTATCCGATATTTTATACATAAAAACATCCCACTGAAAAACCAAACCAAAAGTCCTAAGTTCCAATGCTGTAAGAAATCTCACATAATGGCATTCTCATACATAAGAAGTCCGAGAGAATTCCTCACAGAAGTTGAATAGTTAGAGAAGGAAAACGAATCAGTTAGAACTCTGGTGCTAGGTCTGTGTGAATGACAACCTAAAATCCACATTTGAATGAAGACAGATATAAGAACATAAGGTCTAACTAGAACATAAGGTCTAACTAGGACATAAGGTCTAACTAGAACTTAAGGTCTAACTAGAACATAAGGTCTAACTAGAACATAAGGTCTAACTAGAACATAAGGTCTAACTAGAACATAAGGTCTAACTAGGACATAAGGTCTAACTAGAACTTAAGGTCTAACTAGAACATAAGGTCTAACTAGAACATAAGGTCTAACTAGAACATAAGGTCTAACTAGAACATAAGGTCTAACTAGAACATAAGGTCTAACTAGAACATAAGGTCTAACTAGGACATAAGGTCTAACTAGGACATAAGGTCTAACTAGAACATAAGGTCTAACTAGAACATAAGGTCTAACTAGAACTTAAGGTCTAACTAGAACATAAGGTCTAACTAGAACATAAGGTCTAACTAGAACATAAGGTCTAACTAGAACATAAGGTCTAACTAGAACATAAGGTCTAACTAGAACATAAGGTCTAACTAGAACATAAGGACACTATGTACAGTCAGTATCAAATATTTATTCAAATTCAACACATTAACAGCACAGTTAGGTAAACATATACTTCATAATAGCTAACAATTGGTAATAAACAAGTTTCTACACAATGTACACACACTTTCAAATCATTATTATCTCCCTTTTTAGGTCAGTCAGTACCACAAAGGCAAACTGAGTTTACAAAAAAACACCAATAAAAACATGAATAACTACACAATTGCTTGTTTTGTCCATAGTTTAAATGTGATAAATGAATTAGATTACAACCTAAAAAGCCATGCATAGTTCTCACATCTACAATATTTACCTCCCTTGTTCTGAATTGATAGGCAAATTTCCTTGAAGTTTATGGGGAATATAATGTAATCGATGATAAACTAATCTGATATATAAAAATAACTCATTCATTATGTAGGCATTCAGCTCAGTAAGTTGAAGAAAAAGTGGTTGTCACATGCAAATTCTCTTGGTATTTTCTCAATTATCAGATACATGTATTTGGAAATTACTCCTATAAAGGCTTATCAGTTTTGCCTATCAAAAATGACCTACAGTTTAGAACAAGGGAGGTAAATATTGTAGATGTAGGAACTATGTATTATCTACCCTGATGCTGATAGGATCAATAACTTGTCTAAATTATATGTATAAGAAAGTAAGTGAAATATTCATGATTTGAATTTTAATCAACAATAATGCTGCAAAACATTTACATTCATCAACTTTTAAACAAGTAATATCTATAACAGCCCCTAACACACCGTTAGTCCATAAAGTTTGGCTATACAATATCTATAACAGCCCCTAACACACCGTTAGTCCATAAAGTATGGCTATACAACATCTACAACAACAACTGTATACATTTATGGCTTACAGGTACAAATGTAGTATGTTAGATTTTTGTGAAATTTTATCGGTTAATAAAAAAATTAGCTAGTAATACATGTACAATGACTGGTATTTAAGGGTGCTGCCTCTCATCCAGAATTACACCAGCAGTAATACATGTACAATGACAGGTATTTAAGGGTGTTGCCTCTCATCCAGAATTATACCAGCAGTAATACATGTACAATGACAGGTATTTAAGGGTGTTGCCTCTCATCCAGAATTATACCAGCAGTAATACATGTACAATGACTGGTATTTAAGGGTGTTGCCTCTCATCCAGAATTATACCAGCAGTAATACATGTACAATGACAGGTATTTAAGGGTGTTGCCTCTCATCCAGAATTACACCAGCAGTAATACATGTACAATGACTGGTATTTAAGGGTGCTGCCTCTCATCCAGAATTATACCAGCAGTAATACATGTACAATGACAGGTATTTAAGGGTGTTGCCTCTCATCCAGAATTATACCAGCAGTAATACATGTACAATGACAGGTATTTAAGGGTGTTGCCTCTCATCCAGAATTATACCAGCAGTAATACATGTACAATGACTGGTATTTAAGGGTGCTGCCTCTCATCCAGAATTATACCAGCAGTAATACATGTACAATGACAGGTATTTAAGGGTGCTGCCTCTCATCCAGAATTATACCAGCAGTAATACATGTACAATGACTGGTATTTAAGGGTGCTGCCTCTCATCCAGAATTATACCAGCAGTAATACATGTACAATGACAGGTATTTAAGGGTGCTGCCTCTCATCCAGAATTATACCAGCAGTAATACATGTACAATGACTGGTATTTAAGGGTGCTGCCTCTCATCCAGAATTATACCAGCAGTAATACATGTACAATGACTGGTATTTAAGGGTGCTGCCTCTCATCCAGAATTATACCAGCAGTAATACATGTACAATGACAGGTATTTAAGAGTGCTGCCTCTCATACAGAATTATACCAGCAGTAATACATGTACAATGACTGGTATTTAAGGGTGCTGCCTCTCATCCAGAATTATACCAGCAGTAATACATGTACAATGACTGGTATTTAAGGGTGCTGCCTCTCATCCAGAATTATACCAGCAGTAATACATGTACAATGACTGGTATTTAAGGGTGCTGCCTCTCATCCAGAATTACACCAGCAGTAATACATGTACAATGACTGGTATTTAAGGGTGCTGCCTCTCATCCAGAATTATACCAGCAGTAATACATGTACAATGACTGGTATTTAAGGGTGCTGCCTCTCATCCAGAATTATACCAGCAGTAATACATGTACAATGACTGGTATTTAAGGGTGCTGCCTCTCATCCAGAATTACACCAGCAGTAATACATGTACAATGACTGGTATTTAAGGGTGCTGCCTCTCATCCAGAATTATACCAGCAGTAATACATGTACAATGACTGGTATTTAAGGGTGCTGCCTCTCATCCAGAATTACACCAGCAGTAATACATGTACAATGACTGGTATTTAAGGGTGCTGCCTCTCATCCAGAATTATACCAGCAGTAATACATGTACAATGACTGGTATTTAAGGGTGCTGCCTCTCATCCAGAATTACACCAGCAGTAATACATGTACAATGACTGGTATTTAAGGGTGCTGCCTCTCATCCAGAATTATACCAGCAGTAATACATGTACAATGACTGGTATTTAAGGGTGCTGCCTCTCATCCAGAATTACACCAGCAGTAATACATGTACAATGACGGGTATTTAAGGGTGCTGCCTCTCATCCAGAATTATACCAGCAGTAATACATGTACAATGACTGGTATTTAAGGGTGCTGCCTCTCATCCAGAATTACACCAGCAGTAATACATGTACAATGACTGGTATTTAAGGGTGCTGCCTCTCATCCAGAATTATACCAGCAGTAATACATGTACAATGACTGGTATTTAAGGGTGCTGCCTCTCATCCAGAATTATACCAGCAGTAATACATGTACAATGACTGGTTTTTAAGGGTGCTGCCTCTCATCCAGAATTACACCAGCAGTAATACATGTACAATGACTGGTATTTAAGGGTGCTGCCTCTCATCCAGAATTATACCAGCAGTAATACATGTACAATGACTGGTATTTAAGGGTGCTGCCTCTCATCCAGAATTACACCAGCAGTAATACATGTACAATGACTGGTATTTAAGAGTGCTGCCTCTCATCCAGAATTATACCAGCAGTAATACATGTACAATGACTGGTATTTAAGGGTGCTGCCTCTCATCCAGAATTACACCAGCAGTAATACATGTACAACGACTGGTATTTAAGGGTGCTGCCTCTCATCCAGAATTATACCAGCAGTAATACATGTACAATGACTGGTATTTAAGGGTGCTGCCTCTCATCCAGAATTATACCAGCAGTAATACACGTACAATGACTGGTATTTAAGGGTGCTGCCTCTCATCCAGAATTATACCAGCAGTAATACATGTACAATGACTGGTATTTAAGGGTGCTGCCTCTCATCCAGAATTATACCAGCAGTAATACACGTACAATGACTGGTATTTAAGGGTGCTGCCTCTCATCCAGAATTATACCAGCAGTAATACATGTACAATGACAGGTATTTAAGGGTGCTGGCTCTCATCCAGAATTACACCAGCAGTAATACATGTACAATGACAGGTATTTAAGGGTGCTGCCTCTCATCCAGAATTATACCAGCAGTAATACATGTACAATGACAGGTATTTAAGGGTGCTGCCTCTCATCCAGAATTATACCAGCAGTAATACATGTACAATGACAGGTATTTAAGGGTGCTGCCTCTCATCCAGAATTATACCAGCAGTAATACATGTACAATGACTGGTATTTAAGGGTGCTGCCTCTCATCCAGAATTACACCAGCAGTAATACACCCAGATATTTCTAAATGAACCCCACCAATACTAGGCGTGTAAAAGTTAGCATCATGAATAAAGAGATTTATGGCACCATACCTGTATATTATAATGACACTGTGTTGGGGTGAAATCACAGCATCTGTGTTAAATTAATAGGAGAGTTTGCAGATAAATGGTTCATTTTATGGTTACCTTGATTTGGTTTCTAGGCAACAATAATAAGCAAGAATAATTTACTTGATGTCAGGCTATTTTCAACCCATTAATTACTCCCATATATCATAATCACACTAAAGTTTGCGAAAATGGACCAAAAAGAATATCGAGAATACATTTGACATTATCATGCAATGTCCAGACTGCAATATCAACCATCACACTAACAAGTGTAAATTTTGTGATTTGATTGCCGAGTGTAAGTATTCGCTATAATCCTGGACGCTGGTAATATATCAGCTAGTACTCGAGCAAGTATCAACAAGAAATATCATAAATAAAGATGGTCGGCGCAATTTGAAGGCTAAGATTTGTTGTGCAACATAAAAAATGCCAAGATGTTACGATTGCTGGTCACTCCAGATCCAAAATGGATTTCGGTACAATTTCCTTATTCTAACCGTGATTTTGAACGCTAAAATAGTTTTAATACTGCATGGTTAGCTACCATCTATGTTTAACAGAGTAAGATAGCCAGCAACTTGAAGTTCAAAGGATTTCAATATACTGCCTCATTGGTTGTTAACTAGAGACTACCACAATTTCTATGAAATACTGTAGTTCACATTATACAGAATATGTGACTGAACCACTGTGTTAAATCACACTATATGTAAAAAGTATACAAAAAGCTATAAATTCTAGTATTCTATACATAATTAAATCAGAAAAAAGTCTTGCAAACAAGAGATATTTGTAAAACATTATGCCCCCAGTGACCTTGACCTTTGACCCCAAATTCAATAGGGTTCCTCTGCTACCGAAGATGAATGTGTGGACCAAGTTTGAGGATGATAGGTCAAGGGGTTCTTCAGTTATTGATTGGAAACAAAAAGGTTACAGACTAACATGTGCAAACCAATATGCCCTCTCTTCTTTGAAGGGGGGGGGAATAATAAAAATGAATTATGTAATACAAAGCTTTCCAACCATTTTAACAAACCACACCGGTCTAATACAAGTATACCAAAAAATAAAATTATGTCATTAAAACTTCTTTGTGTCAACGTTTCACTAAGTTAAAACATTATTCACTCAGGGAAAATATGAGTGCACTGTTTCTTGTGAACAAATTTACAAATTAAACCTGCCACAGCACATTCAGGATTAAAAACACTTTCATTCCTTTCAGCACTGCAATTTCAAGAATTGTTTTTATCTTCTCTTGAAAAGTCACCTGAAGATCAACAATACCTTCCTGGTAAACTACATTAGGTAGTTGCAGAATATAAGCACCAATCATCACAGTACATAAACCATGATAGTCTCGTGCCAGTACATGTATAGTACTTGATCTATAGAGTAAGTTAGCTAGCCTTGGCCTTCCCCGACACTTCCTCCTGAGATTTCTTTCTACGTAGAGCAGCAATTGTAAGTTCTGTAGCTAGATTCTTGTGTCCTATCATAACACTGACTGCTGCTATTCTTTGTATACCCTGAAAAAAAGGAGTTTTTATATCAGCTGGTCTTTGTATACCCTGAAAATAGGAACCTTTATATCAGCTGTTCTTTGTACATGTATACACTGAAAAATAGGAGTTTTTATATCAGCTGGTCCATGACAAAAACTATAAATAACCCAAAAATCCATTTTCAGATATGAGCACCGCAGTATGATTTCAAACCTCTTCTATAAGTGACATCATTCCAGAAAACGCCACATGTGACGTCACCATGTACTGACAGTAAGCAATATTTGCTCCATATAGCATTATGAAAAGAAAGTTACAATATGGAGTAAATATTGTTTCCTGCTTGCACATCGTGACATCACATGTGGTGTTTCTTGAAATCATGTCATTTACAGAAGTGGTTGGAAATCCCACAGCAGCATTCATATTTACATTTTCTAATAGATTTATTTTTCTATATATTTAATACCACAACTACTAAAATAAGAAATCCACTTTTCTTTTATAGCAATTATAATATTAAATAACGAAATAGAAAAGTAAACTATGTTCAGTAAACTTATTCTGCCATTATGTAATAAAATAGAATCTTATTTTCGTAGTCATCTTTAATTGAATTCATAAAACTTGTCATTTAAAAGGGATACAAATTTGGTAAAGCCTCGTTTTTAGAAGACTAGTTTAATAAAATAAATAAAAAATGATCACTCATGTATGATTCTCTATATGTATAACAATGATACTGAAAACAATGTAATAACAAGAGATGTTTGTAAAACATTATACATCCCTGTGACGCCAATATCAATAAGGTTCCTCTGCCACCCAAGATGATTGTGTGGACCAAGTTTGAGGATGATAGGTCAAGGGGTTCTTGAGTAATTGATCGGAAACGAAAAGGTTACGGACCGACATGTGCAAACCAATATGCTCTCTCTTCTTCAAGAGGGTTCGAAGGGGGCATACAAATGTAACTCTGTACTACACACAATTTTCATGGTAGGGATTTAGCCATTTGGTGATACCTCAATAATATGACCATCTTCAGGTATGAAGAAAGGTGGTCTCAGTTGAGAGGTGGTTATCAAGGTAAAATGTAGAAGAAAAATTGACTCCTGGTGATAATGTCGTCTTATTAAGGAGATGGTCTTAATTTCATGTTTTTTTTGTTTTTTTACCACATATGCAATGTGCACATTTTGAAGAATATATACACACCTGCGAGACAGCCATCTTCAGTTCAGTGACATCTTGCATCATCAGCAAGTAATCATCCACAATATTCCATTCCTGTATATACACAATATCATTTAACTTAACAGTTGGAAATTACTTCATAGAGCATCAAATATCGTGCCCCTAAGATCATCGTAATTTTTACGATTCTTACATCCCAGTTTCAGGCAAATCAGAATTTATTTTATAATAATAATAATTGCTCCCTGAGATTGAGACTCTGAGTGGGACATTTTTTCTGCGGCTGACATTTAGTCAATATGTCTTAAATTGTATCGAAATAAAGCTTTAATAGTAATTTTCTGCACAATCACCCATGATTTGGGCGGTCATCCAAAGTAAAAGGTGGCAATTAACAAATTATTGCCAATTATCATGTCTGAAAATAATAGAAACATGTGAAGCTGCAATAAACAACATGAGAAGTTGCATCTTGATCAGTGTCACCAAGCGCTTAATTAATTCCATGGTTGAGAGCGTCTATATAACCCCGAAACGTGTATCAATGATTTTTTGATTGGTGCCCCGATTTTACTACTTACGGTCATCAGTTTGACACATAATTTCAGAGAACTAGTCGAGAATTAAATTAAAATACCCCATAACAAAAATTAAAGAAAGCTATCATCAAAATCAGGATATTGCGGCTCCCAGCTGGGAAAACGTGACTGGCCTATCAAACCATGAGCCTCCCATACGGAAATCGAGAGAGTACACATGTATGGATATAATACTTACAATAGCTAGATTCTCCACCTGTATGCATATAATACTTACAATAGCTAGATTCTCCACCTGTAGGCATATAATACTTACAATAGCTAGATTCTCCACATGTATGCATATAATACTTACAATAGCTAGATTCTCCACATGTATGCATATAATACTTACAATAGCTAGATTCTCCACATGTATGCATATAATACTTACAATAGCTAGATTCTCCACATGTATGCATATAATACTTACAATAGCTAGATTCTCCACATGTATGCATATAATACTTACAATAGCTAGATTCTCCACATGTATGCATATAATACTTACAATAGCTAGATTCTCCACATGTATGCATATAATACTTACAATAGCTAGATTCTCCACCTGTAGGAAGAATTCTGTGAGGGCACGAGATACTGGAGGTAAGATTACAGTAGGCTCAGCATCTTGTTTCGTCATATTGTTGTACAGATGCCACAATGCTTTCAGCAGTCCAAGGTTTATATCTAACTTTTCAATGCCAGCATCTCTATATACATGTAAAATAATTAAACCATTTAAGTTATAATTTCTGTACACTATACACAGTAATTCCATTTTTATTATAAAACAAACAATATATCAAAACAACATCATATACAAAGTTTTCATTTTTTTTTATATAAAATCATTTTGCAACACAATGCTTCAAATTGCAGTGTAACTATGTTACAAATCTTCACTGACTTTCCACAACACAATGCTTCAAATTGCAGTGTAACTATGTAACAAATCTTCTCTGACTTGTCTTTCCACAACACAATGCTTCAAATTGCAGTGTAACTATGTAACAAATCTTCACTGACTTGTCTTTCCACAACACAATGCTCCAAATTGCAGTGTAACTATGTTACAAATCTTCACCGTCTTTCCACAACACAATGCTTCAAATTGCAGTGTAACTATGTTACAAATCTTCACTGACTTGTCTTTCCACAACACAATGCTTCAAATTGCAGTGTAACTATGTTACAAATCTTCACCGTCTTTCCACAACACAATGCTTCAAATTGCAGTGTAACTATGTAACAAATCTTCACTGACTTGTCTTTCCACAACACAATGCTTCAAATTGCAGTGTAACTATGTAACAAATCTTCACTGACTTGTCTTTCCACAACACAATGCTTCAAATTGCAGTGTAACTATGTAACAAATCTTCACTGACTTGTCTTTCCACAACACAATGCTTCAAATTGCAGTGTAACTATGTTACACATCTTCACTGTCTTTCCACAACACAATGCTTCAAATTGCAGTGTAACTATGTTACAAATCTTCACTGACTTGTCTTTCCACAACACAATGCTTCAAATTGCAGTGTAACTATGTAACAAATCTTCACTGACTTGTCTTTCCACAACACAATGCTTCAAATTGCAGTGTAACTATGTAACAAATCTTCACTGTCTTTCCACAACACAATGCTTCAAATTGCAGTGTAACTATGTTACACATCTTCACTGACTTGTCTTTCCACAACACAATGCTTCAAATTGCAGTGTAACTATGTAACAAATCTTCACTGACTTGTCTTTCCACAACACAATGCTTCAAATTCCAGTGTAACTATGTTACAAATCTTCACTGACTTGTCTTTCCACAACACAATGCTTCAAATTGCAGTGTAACTATGTAACAAATCTTCACTGACTTGTCTTTCCACAACACAATGCTTCAAATTGCAGTGTAACTATGTAACAAATCTTCACTGACTTGTCTTTCCACAACACAATGCTTCAAATTGCAGTGTAACTATGTAACAAATCTTCACTGACTTGTCTTTCCACAAGCCGATGCTTCAAATTGCAGTGTAACTATGTTACACATCTTCACTGACTTGTCTTTCCACAACACAATGCTTCAAATTGCAGTGTAACTATGTAACAAATCTTCACTGACTTGTCTTTCCACAACACAATGCTTCAAATTCCAGTGTAACTATGTAACAAATCTTCACTGACTTGTCTTTCCACAACACAATGCTTCAAATTGCAGTGTAACTATGTAACAAATCTTCACTGACTTGTCTTTCCACAACACAATGCTTCAAATTGCAGTGTAACTATGTTACACATCTTCACTGTCTTTCCACAACACAATGCTTCAAATTGCAGTGTAACTATGTAACAAATCTTCACTGACTTGTCTTTCCACAAGCCGATGCTTCAAATTGCAGTGTAACTATGTAACAAATCTTCACTGACTTGTCTTTCCACAAGCCGATGCTTCAAATTGCAGTGTAACTATGTAACAAATCTTCACTGACTTGTCTTTCCACAACACAATGCTTCAAATTGCAGTGTAACTATGTAACAAATCTTCACTGACTTTCCACAACACAATGCTTCAAATTGCAGTGTAACTATGTAACAAATCTTCACTGACTTGTCTTTCCACAACACAATGCTTCAAATTGCAGTGTAACTATGTAACAAATCTTCACTGTCTTTCCACAACACAATGCTTCAAATTGCAGTGTAACTATGTAACAAATCTTCACTGACTTGTCTTTCCACAACACAATGCTTCAAATTGCAGTGTAACTATGTAACAAATCTTCACTGACTTGTCTTTCCACAACACAATGCTTCAAATTGCAGTGTAACTATGTTACACATCTTCACTGTCTTTCCACAACACAATGCTTCAAATTGCAGTGTAACTATGTTACAAATCTTCACTGACTTGTCTTTCCACAACACAATGCTTCAAATTGCAGTGTAACTATGTAACAAATCTTCACTGACTTGTCTTTCCACAACACAATGCTTCAAATTGCAGTGTAACTATGTAACAAATCTTCACTGTCTTTCCACAACACAATGCTTCAAATTGCAGTGTAACTATGTTACACATCTTCACTGACTTGTCTTTCCACAACACAATGCTTCAAATTGCAGTGTAACTATGTAACAAATCTTCACTGACTTGTCTTTCCACAACACAATGCTTCAAATTCCAGTGTAACTATGTAACAAATCTTCACTGACTTGTCTTTCCACAACACAATGCTTCAAATTGCAGTGTAACTATGTAACAAATCTTCACTGACTTGTCTTTCCACAACACAATGCTTCAAATTGCAGTGTAACTATGTAACAAATCTTCACTGACTTGTCTTTCCACAACACAATGCTTCAAATTGCAGTGTAACTATGTAACAAATCTTCACTGACTTGTCTTTCCACAAGCCGATGCTTCAAATTGCAGTGTAACTATGTTACACATCTTCACTGACTTGTCTTTCCACAACACAATGCTTCAAATTGCAGTGTAACTATGTAACAAATCTTCACTGACTTGTCTTTCCACAACACAATGCTTCAAATTCCAGTGTAACTATGTAACAAATCTTCACTGACTTGTCTTTCCACAACACAATGCTTCAAATTGCAGTGTAACTATGTAACAAATCTTCACTGACTTGTCTTTCCACAACACAATGCTTCAAATTGCAGTGTAACTATGTTACACATCTTCACTGTCTTTCCAGAACACAATGCTTCAAATTGCAGTGTAACTATGTAACAAATCTTCACTGACTTGTCTTTCCACAAGCCGATGCTTCAAATTGCAGTGTAACTATGTAACAAATCTTCACTGACTTGTCTTTCCACAAGCCGATGCTTCAAATTGCAGTGTAACTATGTAACAAATCTTCACTGACTTGTCTTTCCACAACACAATGCTTCAAATTGCAGTGTAACTATGTAACAAATCTTCACTGACTTTCCACAACACAATGCTTCAAATTGCAGTGTAACTATGTAACAAATCTTCACTGACTTGTCTTTCCACAACACAATGCTTCAAATTGCAGTGTAACTATGTAACAAATCTTCACTGACTTGTCTTTCCACAAGCCGATGCTTCAAATTGCAGTGTAACTATGTTACACATCTTCACTGACTTGTCTTTCCACAACACAATGCTTCAAATTGCAGTGTAACTATGTAACAAATCTTCACTGACTTGTCTTTCCACAACACAATGCTTCAAATTGCAGTGTAACTATGTAACAAATCTTCACTGACTTGTCTTTCCACAAGCCGATTCTTCAAATTGCAGTGTAACTATGTTACAAATCTTCACTGACTTGTCTTTCCACAACACAATGCTTCAAATTGCAGTGTAACTATGTAACAAATCTTCACTGACTTGTCTTTCCACAACACAATGCTTCAAATTGCAGTGTAACTATGTAACAAATCTTCACTGACTTGTCTTTCCACAACACAATGCTTCAAATTGCAGTGTAACTATGTAACAAATCTTCACTGACTTGTCTTTCCACAACACAATGCTTCAAATTGCAGTGTAACTATGTAACAAATCTTCACTGACTTGTCTTTCCACAACACAATGCTTCAAATTGCAGTGTAACTATGTAACACATCTTCACTGACTTGTCTTTCCACAACACAATGCTTCAAATTGCAGTGTAACTATGTAACAAATCTTCACTGACTTGTCTTTCCACAACACAATGCTTCAAATTGCAGTGTAACTATGTAACAAATCTTCACTGACTTGTCTTTCCACAACATAATGCTTCAAATTGCAGTGTAACTATGTTACAAATCTTCACTGACTTGTCTTTCCACAACACAATGCTTCAAATTGCAGTGTAACTATGTAACAAATCTTCACTGACTTGTCTTTCCACAACACAATGCTTCAAATTGCAGTGTAACTATGTAACAAATCTTCACTGACTTGTCTTTCCACAACACAATGCTTCAAATTGCAGTGTAACTATGTAACAAATCTTCACTGACTTGTCTTTCCACAACACAATGCTTCAAATTGCAGTGTAACTATGTAACAAATCTTCACTGACTTGTCTTTCCACAACACAATGCTTCAAATTGCAGTGTAACTATGTTACACATCTTCACTGTCTTTCCACAACACAATGCTTCAAATTGCAGTGTAACTATGTTACAAATCTTCACTGACTTGTCTTTCCACAACACAATGCTTCAAATTGCAGTGTAACTATGTTACACATCTTCACTGACTTGTCTTTCCACAACACAATGCTTCAAATTGCAGTGTAACTATGTTACAAATCTTCACTGACTTGTCTTTCCACAACACAATGCTTCAAATTCCAGTGTAACTATGTAACAAATCTTCACTGACTTGTCTTTCCACAACACAATGCTTCAAATTGCAGTGTAACTATGTAACAAATCTTCACTGACTTGTCTTTCCACAAGCCGATGCTTCAAATTGCAGTGTAACTATGTTACACATCTTCACTGACTTGTCTTTCCACAACACAATGCTTCAAATTGCAGTGTAACTATGTAACAAATCTTCACTGACTTGTCTTTCCACAACACAATGCTTCAAATTCCAGTGTAACTATGTAACAAATCTTCACTGACTTGTCTTTCCACAACACAATGCTTCAAATTGCAGTGTAACTATGTAACAAATCTTCACTGACTTGTCTTTCCACAACACAATGCTTCAAATTGCAGTGTAACTATGTTACACATCTTCACTGTCTTTCCACAACACAATGCTTCAAATTGCAGTGTAACTATGTAACAAATCTTCACTGACTTGTCTTTCCACAAGCCGATGCTTCAAATTGCAGTGTAACTATGTAACAAATCTTCACTGACTTGTCTTTCCACAAGCCGATGCTTCAAATTGCAGTGTAACTATGTAACAAATCTTCACTGACTTGTCTTTCCACAACACAATGCTTCAAATTGCAGTGTAACTATGTAACAAATCTTCACTGACTTTCCACAACACAATGCTTCAAATTGCAGTGTAACTATGTAACAAATCTTCACTGACTTGTCTTTCCACAACACAATGCTTCAAATTGCAGTGTAACTATGTAACAAATCTTCACTGACTTGTCTTTCCACAAGCCGATGCTTCAAATTGCAGTGTAACTATGTTACACATCTTCACTGACTTGTCTTTCCACAACACAATGCTTCAAATTCCAGTGTAACTATGTAACAAATCTTCACTGACTTGTCTTTCCACAACACAATGCTTCAAATTGCAGTGTAACTATGTAACAAATCTTCACTGACTTGTCTTTCCACAAGCCGATGCTTCAAATTGCAGTGTAACTATGTTACAAATCTTCACTGACTTGTCTTTCCACAACACAATGCTTCAAATTGCAGTGTAACTATGTAACAAATCTTCACTGACTTGTCTTTCCACAACACAATGCTTCAAATTGCAGTGTAACTATGTAACAAATCTTCACTGACTTGTCTTTCCACAACACAATGCTTCAAATTGCAGTGTAACTATGTAACAAATCTTCACTGACTTGTCTTTCCACAACACAATGCTTCAAATTGCAGTGTAACTATGTAACAAATCTTCACTGACTTGTCTTTCCACAACACAATGCTTCAAATTGCAGTGTAACTATGTAACACATCTTCACTGACTTGTCTTTCCACAACACAATGCTTCAAATTGCAGTGTAACTATGTAACAAATCTTCACTGACTTGTCTTTCCACAACACAATGCTTCAAATTGCAGTGTAACTATGTAACAAATCTTCACTGACTTGTCTTTCCACAACATAATGCTTCAAATTGCAGTGTAACTATGTTACAAATCTTCACTGACTTGTCTTTCCACAACACAATGCTTCAAATTGCAGTGTAACTATGTAACAAATCTTCACTGACTTGTCTTTCCACAACACAATGCTTCAAATTGCAGTGTAACTATGTAACAAATCTTCACTGACTTGTCTTTCCACAACACAATGCTTCAAATTGCAGTGTAACTATGTAACAAATCTTCACTGACTTGTCTTTCCACAACACAATGCTTCAAATTGCAGTGTAACTATGTAACAAATCTTCACTGACTTGTCTTTCCACAACACAATGCTTCAAATTGCAGTGTAACTATGTTACACATCTTCACTGTCTTTCCACAACACAATGCTTCAAATTGCAGTGTAACTATGTTACAAATCTTCACTGACTTGTCTTTCCACAACACAATGCTTCAAATTGCAGTGTAACTATGTTACACATCTTCACTGACTTGTCTTTCCACAACACAATGCTTCAAATTGCAGTGTAACTATGTTACAAATCTTCACTGACTTGTCTTTCCACAACACAATGCTTCAAATTCCAGTGTAACTATGTAACAAATCTTCACTGACTTGTCTTTCAACAACACAATGCTTCAAATTCCAGTGTAACTATGTAACAAATCTTCACTGACTTGTCTTTCCACAACACAATGCTTCAAATTGCAGTGTAACTATGTAACAAATCTTCACTGACTTGTCTTTCCACAACACAATGCTTCAAATTCCAGTGTAACTATGTTACAAATCTTCACCGTCTTTCCACAACACAATGCTTCAAATTGCAGTGTAACTATGTTACAAATCTTCACTGACTTGTCTTTCCACAACACAATGCTTCAAATTGCAGTGTAACTATGTAACAAATCTTCACTGACTTGTCTTTCCACAACACAATGCTTCAAATTGCAGTGTAACTATGTAACAAATCTTCACTGACTTGTCTTTCCACAACACAATGCTTCAAATTGCAGTGTAACTATGTAACAAATCTTCACTGACTTGTCTTTCCACAACACAATGCTTCAAATTCCAGTGTAACTATGTAACAAATCTTCACTGACTTGTCTTTCCACAACACAATGCTTCAAATTGCAGTGTAACTATGTAACAAATCTTCACTGACTTGTCTTTCCACAACACAATGCTTCAAATTGCAGTGTAACTATGTAACAAATCTTCACTGACTTGTCTTTCCACAACACAATGCTTCAAATTCCAGTGTAACTATGTTACAAATCTTCACTGACTTGTCTTTCCACAAGCCGATGCCATTTTCCCCATCAAGCAGAGACGGAGGTTAAATGACTATATTGTATTACTTTTATTTGTAAAAGCAAACTTTTGCCATATCTCGGAATCTTTAGATTTGCAGCTGTGTACCAGATTGACTGAACATACTCGGTATGTCACCTGATCGATAGCCATAAATAAGATTTTGACAGTAGAATACCAGTATATATACTTAAAGTTATTAAAAATGCAACCGAAAAGTATGTGCTTTAAAACATGACATAAAGAAGAAATCATTCTATATTAATTCACTAACACAATTTCCTAAACTTATTCAATCCTGAAATATGAACTATTGGTCCAAAGTTTCAATACTTTTTGAACAATATTTTAAACATTGGTAACAGTTTTAACACTATGTACCAAATGAAGTCTAATTAAAACAGTTGTGTTTTTAATAGTGTTAAGTATATACATTGTATATATGTTATTACCTGTGTTGTGTCTGGATAATCTTCAATAACAGCTGTAGCGTTTTCAATCTCTGAGTACCAGTTTGTTTACTAGACACATAAACCAACGATGTCCATAGCTCACTCAATGGTAAACTTCTGAAATAATCATAATAATAAGACTTTCATTATACCAGCTTTCAAAACACGCTTCATTTTTGACAAATTACAAATGCGTTTTCTTCCCCAGCCTTCATACAGTAATGCATACACAAATGACAAATGTCACGGAAGGACATGACCTGCCCAGCCTGGGAAATTGAACCCTGACCTCACGGATGACAGCCCAGTGCTCTATCCACCGAGTTAACTGGCCAGGTACATGCTAATTCAACAACACTGTATACATTATTTGATGTGATATTTAAATAGCCTATAGATAAATGATTCAAATTTGTAATTTAACAGTTCCAAATAATTCATCTTCTTGTATGTAGTAATACTGATGGTAACCAGTAAAAAGCAAATATTCAACAAAAAAACAAATTATGTACACCAAAGTAAGGATGCAAATTATAACAAGGCATGTTTGTAAAACATTATGCCCCCTGTGACCTTGACCTTTGATCCAAAAATTAATAGGGTTCCTCTGCTACCCAAGTTAAATGTGTGGACCAAGTTTGAGGATGATAGGTCAAGGGGTTCTTGAGTTATTGATAGGAAACGAAAAGGTTACGGACCAACCGACCGACCGACATGTGCAAACCAATATTCCCTCTCTTCTTCGAAGGGGGGCATAAACATTTGAGGACATGTGTGCAGTAACATGGCACTAGAGTTAGTACATATAAGAGAAAAAGGAATGTTCAAACACTGCATAGCTACCTTCAACATTCATGGGAAATACAATTTAATTTGTTCTGTTTGTTTGAAGTCCTTAAAATTGTTATAATCAAATTGTGTATAATGTTGAAATTTATAATAGACAGGAAACAATGTGGCAGTCAGAAAGTGGCACACACAATGTAACTTACCTTGCCAAATGTGAAGATAGAACATCATTTAAGATAATATAACCTGTCTCAAAACTGTCCCTGAGTCCAGCAGTGACAGTGAACTTGTATCCCCAATGTGTGTCATGTTCCGAGAACTCACTATCAAACTCGTAGTATAGAGTGTCCCCTACAATACAAGGCAGACGTTAACAGTCCAGAAAATGTGCAGCTAACAAAGGGCAATGTTTTAGTAAAACATTGGAACCTCTCTAGAGCCGCCCTCTCTTGAGCAACAACCTCTTTTCAACAACATAATCAATTTGCCCAGTAATCCTTTACAACCAATTAACCTCTCTATAGCAACACTCTCACAACAACAACAACCAATTACGGTAACCTCTCTATAGCAACGATCTCACAACAACAACAACCAATTATGGTAACCTCTCTATAGCAACACTCTCACAACAACAACAACCAATTACGGTAACCTCTCTATAGCAACACTCTCACAACAACAACAACAACCAATTACGGTAACCTCTCTATAGCAACACTCTCACAACAACAATAACAAATTTCATCTCCCAAAGGATATTGTTTTGGAGAAGTTGCACTGCGCTGTAAACAAATTCAATATTATAGGTCCGTGCTTCCAGTGAGTACTGGACATGTTCATAATATCATGTATCTTCATTACTAGAAGTCAAGCAAAGAATTTTTACGCAAAGGGCTACAGAGAATATATTTTCTCTTGTATAGGAGAATTCCTCTCAACATCCGGCCTTATTTACTTACAAACAATGCCTGAAAACTTAAAATAAATTTCAAGGGGTTAAAGCAAAACAAGCCTATCTACTTCTTTAATTATATGCAGATTGATCAGTTTTGTATTCACTCATTAAATTGTCAAATGAAATGTGAAAACTGCAACATAAAAGAGTCAAGAGGTGGCATGATACAGTAAAACCTCAATGATAAGACCACCCTTAAGTTCCTTAAACAATGGTCTTCTTATTGAGGTGGTCTTAATATTGAGGTTGAATAACAGTGAAAAAACAGTGAAAATGGACTTGAAAATTAGGCTCTTAATACATGTATTGAGGTGGTCTTTAAGTGTGGTTTTACAGTATATAATAGATATACATGTACCCAAAATTCAGAACAGGTTCATTAATATTGTGACTGGTATGAGTACAATTATAGTTCTGAAAATGTAGCTGTACCTGGGACTTGAAAACTGTTCCATGTACCACGTGAAGATCCATACATCTTGTATTCATTCTGTTTCATATCACTCGATGTACTAAATACAAGCTCATCGTGTGTACGTGTAGAACATCTGTATATAGATATAGTCCACATATTATACACATATACTTCCCCATACCTATCCTTCAATGCCAGGCAACAGGCAGGTAGGCACACGGTAACCATTATTTAACTAGTTGGCAGCTCACCAACTGGCCATATCAGAATAGACCGCTACTGGGATTCGAACCTTCGACCTCTTGGCAGATGCCTTAACCACTTGGCCCTGGGAGAAGGTATATTTAGAATAAAAAGCTAGAAGGTTAAGGGTGGTAATATATGATACAATGCCTCAATAGCTCAGTTGATAGAGTGCCCCCTTTGAGTGCGGAATGTCGTGGGTTCGATCCCTAGCCGCATCATACAAAAGATATGAAAAATGGTACTGGTAGCTCCCTTGCTAGGCACTCAGTATATAAAGGGTAGTATCAGGAGATAAATAAGCCCAGGTAAGTATCTGTTAGTGGATACCTTGTTGGTCGCATACGAGATTTGTAGCTCATGTTACTTGTTGATCATATGCCACGTTAAAGAAAGCTTATCATTATCTGTCTTTTTATCTTTTATCATGATTTTTGCAGACCCATTTACATGTAATCCATGCATCTTTATGCAGACCCATTTACATGTAATCCATGCATCTTAATGCAGACCCATTTACATGTAATCCATGCATCTTAATGCAGACCCATTTACATGTAATCCATGCATCTTAATGCAGACCCATTTACATGTAATCCATGCATCTTTATGCAGACCCATTTACATGTAATCCATGCATCTTAATGCAGACCCATTTACATGTAATCCATGCATCTTAATGCAGACCCATTTACATGTAATCCATGCATCTTTATGCAGACCCATTTACATGTAATCCATGCATCTTAATGCAGACCCATTTACATGTAATCCATGCATCTTAATGCAGACCCATTTACATGTAATCCATGCATCTTTATGCAGACCCATTTACATGTAATCCATGCATCTTAATGCAGACCCATTTACATGTAATCCATGCATCTTAATACAGACCCATTTACATGTAATCCATGCATCTTAATGCAGACCCATTTACATGTAATCCATGCATCTTTATGCAGACCCATTTACATGTAATCCATGCATCTTAATGCAGACCCATTTACATGTAATCCATGCATCTTAATGATTCACTCAGTTTTGTCTCTATATTTAAGGTATTTATACCCAAACTGCTATGGTCTTTTCTATTAAGGTCTACACAATGTTCACACTGGCGTTACGCAGTGAACTTGGATACAGCTATAGAATGGAGACAACAATTATAACTTTTGATGCATGACAGGGACATTATTTCATTGTGTAGGAAACTTAATAATTTAGTAACACAACTCAATGATCTGTTAAAACTGTAATTTTTATAATAAATGTATGGAATACTTATTTACTTGGAATCGAAGGCTACAGTCAGGAAGGATGCACCAGGCAGTTGTATTTTCTCCTTCACCGAGACAGACTGGTAATTATGTGGAGATTCTTTGGTAACCACGGACATGGTCACTTCCTCCATGAACTGACACGCTGTACAAGCTATCGGTATGAGACTTTCCTTCTCACAATGTTGTACCAGATTCTGTACAACCTGAAATCATCAAATCATTCTTTGTTTTAGTTCAAATAAACAATGTGGATAACATGGAAGGGATGTAATAATAACTTATTGCATGTGTTACTAAATATAGTAAGACATTTCCACTGTACATGAACGTATAAGGACAACGTGATGCCAATATCTATGATCATGTGACCTGGTGTGCCGAATATCGGATATTTGGCATACCTCCGGGAGTGCCAGATCTCGATATTTGGTATACTTCGGGTGTGACGTCATTGTTTAGCGCGGGAAACGTCGACGTTCAGAAACGAAACATTGAACAGACGGCCGACGTTCAAATGGCTTATCCGTCTGATAAAACTTGACAGTTTGTATTTAAAATTTGTCAAAATCTGTGTGACAGACTTTTAAGAACTTCAAGTTACAATTTTAGACCTATACTCTAGACAAGTTGATTCTAAATCATTTCTAAAATGTTTAATTATTTCCAATATCCATATACAATGTACATTAACTTGTATACTATTGTCTTGTTTTCTGATAACTTTTTGCAACTAAAGCCCTTGGGCCAATATCTTTCCAAGTATGCCAATATCGCTGTAAGGCACACCAGTCCCGTATGATAATTTCTAAATCCAACATTTATGTACCCTTATTAGGATTGAACACACTCGTTTTAAAAAACAACAAATATCTTGCACTTGCATGTTTTTTTAAAGCAATAGAAGTAATACATAGGCTCTCTCAGAATACAGAGATTAAGGAGCAATAATTCATAACTTCATATAATAAAACCTCCCCAGGCATTTTTTGTTGCCAATTTGTTTTTTTACCAGTTTATTGTATTAGCATAAGATTATCAATACAAAGTACATGTACTAATAATTGTGTTTTATCAACGTTGTATTCCTTTAAGTTAAAAGATGCACAAAATGGTTAAACCAATTGGGCAACTAATATTACAGCAATCTTGTACTCGTATGGTTTTGGGTATGTATGGCAAACCCCTACCTTGTTAACTATAACTCTTTTGTTTTATTATTTAAGCAACGATTGATTGACAATTTTATTCAGAGTTGGAGAAGTGATATTTCTATAATAAAGTACTTATTATATATAAACATTTGAAAATCGATTTAGAATATGAGCCATACTTTAACATCATTAGAACTAAGCTGTATATACAATTATTGACCAAATATAGAATATGTACCCATAAATTAAGGATTGAAACTGGCAGATATGGACAAAATAGACTCGAAAGAAATGAACACATTTGTGAAGTATGTTTTAACCTCGACATTGAAGACGAAGTTCATTTTATTCTAATCTGTAATAAATATAGGCTGGTTAGAAAAACATACATAAACTCATATTTTTATATAAGACCAAGTATGTTTAAATTAATTCAATTACTTTCTTCAAAAGATGAGGTTATTTTTAATAATTTATCGTGTTTCATAGACTGAGCAATGAAAATTAGGAAAAATTTACTTCAATAGAGCAATTATTATTATTATATTATTATATGAAATGTTCAATGTATTTACTTCACTCTCACACAAAAAAATTGTTGTGAATCATTATCATGTTTTCATATATGTTTATTTGTTTTTTTTCCATTTTTCCCCATTACTTTACTCTACTAACTTGCTATTTTGTTTGTACTTTGACAATATGCTGTACATATATTGTAAGGATGAGGAGCGTTGCTCAAATCCGAAAGAAAATTTCTGTTCTGTTCTTAAATGCTTTATGAATATGAAAAATGATATTTGTAGATCTGCATGTAATTTATAAACTACCTGGTATACACGTTTTGGTCAATAATTCAATCTACTTTTTGTAGCAAAAATATAGAATTTTCACCCTAACCATCTAACTATCTTCATTGCAGGAAATGTGCATGTATACTCAGTAAACATTTAAAAACGCAAAATGTAAGATTTCTCAAATTTCATGAATTAACCTAGCGATACAAGATAAAAACATAACATGAAATTATTTAGTTTTACTCAAGGATGAATGCTAAATTTTCTTTCATTCAACAAGTATTTTCATATCAAAATGAGTTTAAAAACACAATAAAACGACAATTAAAAGACATACAACAGGTACAAAAATGTAAGTTTTTAAATGGACTGAGTATATATGAATAAACAGAAATACATGTACGGTAGTCCTGTTAGGAATACTGGTACTAACATATACGGTACTTAAATTTATTACGAAGAATACCTTTTACATCCAGAAAACCTAAAACAATAGTTTGTATAAATCCTTGCATCTCCTATCCCCTAACGTAACATAAACATTAAGATGAAATGAATGACTTTTACCTTCTGGAAATTTTCTCTGCTGCCCGTTTTATACAGAAGGTCAAGGACACATGGTATCTGCTGCACTTCTTTGCATCCAAGCAGACGTGAATTGATCACATGACCATAAGCTGGCCAATGAGCAAGCAGACTGGTGAGCACTTGTCTAGCATACAATACACACATAGCCATGTTGACCTGGAATATGAATGATCATGTCTTCAAACTTAAATACCGTAAATAAACAAAAAGAAAAACCAGTGCTTTTACTTACCAAATGTAAGTCGTCATTGTTTATAGTATTTGAAAGGTATGTCTGAAAGCAGCATTATGCATGTTTTATAAAATTCATATATTCTAACTTGCTGCCATCTCATACATACACAACAATGGAAATTACTCACAAAAAAAAAGAACTGTAACAACATTGCTTGAAGACAAATAGGACAAATCAAAATCATAAGCACAACTTAAATGCAGGACTCTAACAATCCACTAGCCTGATGTCCTGGACAAGTCTAATTGCTGATTCAGGCTTCCGACAATTGAGTTGGACTTAGTCTATGACAAGTCTGTTTTAAAGGTCTAGACTGAATGCTATATAAATGACTCCCACAAAATGACAACTAGTCTCCCATGTTGGACAAGTCCAATTTGACATGTACACTAGTCTGGGACAACTGTATTTAAAGAAAATTTCTGAAATGTAGACTTTTATAGAGATCCTAACGACCTGTTACAGCAATGTAAATGTAGACTTTTATAGAGATCCTAACGACGCTGTTACAGCAATGTAAATGTAGACTTTATAGAGATCCTAACGACCTGTTACAGCAATGTAAATGTAGACTTTTATAGAGATCCTAACGACGCTGTTACAGCAATGTAAATGTAGACTTTTATAGAGATCCTAACGACGCTGTTACAGCAATGTAAATGTAGACTTTTATAGAGATCCTAACGACGCTGTTACAGCAATGTAAATGTAGACTTTTATAGAGATCCTAACGACGCTGTTACAGCAATGTAAATGTAGACTTTTATAGAGATCCTAACGACGCTGTTACAGCAATGTAAATGTAGACTTTTATAGAGATCCTAACGCACTGTTACACCAATGTAAATGTAGATTTTATAGAGATCCTAACGACCTGTTACAGCAATGTAAATGTAGACTTTTATAGAGATCCTAACGCACTGTTACACCAATGTAAATGTAGACTTTTATAGAGATCCTAACGCACTGTTACACCAATGTAAATGTAGATTTTATAGAGATCCTAACGACCTGTTACAGCAATGTAAATGTAGACTTTTATAGAGATCCTAACGACGCTGTTACAGCAATGTAAATGTAGACTTTTATAGAGATCCTAACGCACTGTTACACCAATGTAAATGTAGATTTTATAGAGATCCTAACGACCTGTTACAGCAATGTAAATGTAGACTTTTATAGAGATCCTAACGCACTGTTACACCAATGTAAATGTAGACTTTTATAGAGATCCTAACGCACTGTTACACCAATGTAAATGTAGATTTTATAGAGATCCTAACGACCTGTTACAGCAATGTAAATGTAGACTTTTATAGAGATCCTAACGACGCTGTTACAGCAATGTAAATGTAGACTTTTATAGAGATCCTAACGCACTGTTACACCAATGTAAATGTAGATTTTATAGAGATCCTAACAACGCTGTTACAGCAATGTAAATGTAGATTTTATAGAGATCCTAACAACGCTGTTACAGCAATGTAAATGTAGATTTTATAGAGATCCTAACAACGCTGTTACAGCAATGTAAATGTAGATTTTATAGAGATCCTAACAACGCTGTTACAGCAATGTAAATGTAGATTTTATAGAGATCCTAACAACGCTGTTACAGCAATGTAAATGTAGATTTTATAGAGATCCTAACAACGCTGTTACAGCAATGTAAATGTAGATTTTATAGAGATCCTAACAACGCTGTTACAGCAATGTAAATGTAGATTTTATAGAGATCCTAACAACGCTGTTACAGCAATGTACATGTAGATTTTATAGAGATCCTAACAACGCTGTTACAGCAATGTACATGTAGATTTTATAGAGATCCTAACGACCTGTTACAGCAATGTAAATGTAGATTTTATAGAGATCCTAACGACCTGTTACAGCAATGTAAATTTTATAGAGATCCTAACGACCTGTTACAGCAATGTAAATGTAGATTTTATAGAGATCCTAACGACCTGTTACAGAAATGTAAATGTAGATTTTATAGAGATCCTAACGACCTGTTACAGCAATGTAAATGTAGCTTTTATAGAGATCCTAACGCACTGTTTCACCAATGTAAATGTAGATTTTATAGAGATCCTAATGACCTGTTACAGCAATGTAAATGTAGATTTTATAGAGATCCTAACGACCTGTTACAGCAATGTAAATGTAGATTTTATAGAGATCCTAACGACCTGTTACAGCAATGTAAATGTAGATTTTATAGAGATCCTAACGACCTGTTACAGCAATGTAAATGTAGACTTTTATAGAGATCATAACGACGCTGTTACAGCCATGTAAATGTAGATTTTATAGAGATCCTAACGACCTGTTACAGCAATGTAAATGTAGATTTTATAGAGATCCTAACGACCTGTTACAGCAATGTAAATGTAGACTTTTATAGAGATCATAACGACGCTGTTACAGCCATGTAAATGTAGATTTTATAGAGATCCTAACGACCTGTTACAGCAATGTAAATGTAGATTTTATAGAGATCCTAACGACCTGTTACAGCAATGTAAATGTAGACTTTTATAGAGATCATAACGACGCTGTTACAGCCATGTAAATGTAGACTTTTATAGAGATCCTAACAACGCTGTTACAGCAATGTAAATGTAGACTTTTATAGAGATCATAACGACGCTGTTACAGCAATGTAAATGTAGACTTTTATAGAGATCCTAACGACCTGTTACAGCAATGTAAATGTAGACTTTTATAGAGATCCTAACGACGCTGTTACAGCAATGTAAATGTAGACTTTTATAGAGATCCTAATGACGCTGTTACACCAATGTAAATGTAGATTTTATAGAGATCCTAACGACGCTGTTACAGCAATGTAAATGTAGATTTTATAGAGATCCTAATGACGCTGTTACACCAATGTAAATGTAGATTTTATAGAGATCCTAACGACGCTGTTACACCAATGTAAATGTAGATTTTATAGAGATCCTAATGACGCTGTTACACCAATGTAAATGTAGATTTTATAGAGATCCTAATGACGCTGTTACAGCAATGTAAATGTAGATTTTATAGAGATCCTAACAACGCTGTTACAGCAATGTAAATGTAGATTTTATAGAGATCCTAACAACGCTGTTACAGCAATGTAAATGTAGATTTTATAGAGATCCTAACAACGCTGTTACAGCAATGTAAATGTAGATTTTATAGAGATCCTAACAACGCTGTTACAGCAATGTACATGTAGATTTTATAGAGATCCTAACAACGCTGTTACAGCAATGTACATGTAGATTTTATAGAGATCCTAACGACCTGTTACAGCAATGTAAATGTAGATTTTATAGAGATCCTAACGACCTGTTACAGCAATGTAAATTTTATAGAGATCCTAACGACCTGTTACAGCAATGTAAATGTAGATTTTATAGAGATCCTAACGACCTGTTACAGAAATGTAAATGTAGATTTTATAGAGATCCTAACGACCTGTTACAGCAATGTAAATGTAGCTTTTATAGAGATCCTAACGCACTGTTTCACCAATGTAAATGTAGATTTTATAGAGATCCTAACGACCTGTTACAGCAATGTAAATGTAGATTTTATAGAGATCCTAACGACCTGTTACAGCAATGTAAATGTAGATTTTATAGAGATCCTAACGACCTGTTACAGCAATGTAAATGTAGATTTTATAGAGATCCTAACGACCTGTTACAGCAATGTAAATGTAGACTTTTATAGAGATCATAACGACGCTGTTACAGCCATGTAAATGTAGATTTTATAGAGATCCTAACGACCTGTTACAGCAATGTAAATGTAGATTTTATAGAGATCCTAACGACCTGTTACAGCAATGTAAATGTAGACTTTTATAGAGATCATAACGACGCTGTTACAGCCATGTAAATGTAGATTTTATAGAGATCCTAACGACCTGTTACAGCAATGTAAATGTAGATTTTATAGAGATCCTAACGACCTGTTACAGCAATGTAAATGTAGACTTTTATAGAGATCATAACGACGCTGTTACAGCCATGTAAATGTAGACTTTTATAGAGATCCTAACAACGCTGTTACAGCAATGTAAATGTAGACTTTTATAGAGATCATAACAACGCTGTTACAGCAATGTAAATGTAGACTTTTATAGAGATCCTAACAACGCTGTTACAGCAATGTAAATGTAGACTTTTATAGAGATCCTAACGACGCTGTTACAGCAATGTAAATGTAGACTTTTATAGAGATCCTAATGACGCTGTTACACCAATGTAAATGTAGATTTTATAGAGATCCTAACGACGCTGTTACAGCAATGTAAATGTAGATTTTATAGAGATCCTAATGACGCTGTTACACCAATGTAAATGTAGATTTTATAGAGATCCTAACGACGCTGTTACACCAATGTAAATGTAGATTTTATAGAGATCCTAATGACGCTGTTACACCAATGTAAATGTAGATTTTATAGAGATCCTAATGACGCTGTTACACCAATGTAAATGTAGATTTTATAGAGATCCTAATGACGCTGTTACAGCAATGTAAATGTAGATTTTATAGAGATCCTAATGACGCTGTTACACCAATGTAAATGTAGATTTTATAGAGATCCTAATGACGCTGTTACACCAATGTAAATGTAGATTTTATAGAGATCCTAATGACGCTGTTACACCAATGTAAATGTAGATTTTATAGAGATCCTAATGACGCTGTTACAGCAATGTAAATGTAGCAGCTTAAATACAACAGAGACAAAATTAAATTTTATGATTATAGATAATAAATTCTACTGATTACTTGCTACTCACCTTGGCCAGATATTCTACTGATTACTTGCTACTCACCTTGGCCAGATATTCTACTGATTACTTGCTACTCACCTTGGCCAGATATTCTACTGATTACTTGCTACTCACCTTGGCCAGATATTCTCTGGTTCCAGCTTTACCATGTTTCTCTAACTCTTTCTTCAGTAAATCAGCACTTTTTGTTCTACGTTGTTTGAGTATTTCATCTTGAACATCATTATCAGGACACTGTATCAACTTCTGAGTATCGACCGCTGTCTCCTCAGTCGCTTTCTCCACTTTCCTATAATACATATATACATATATAGTTGATCATTGATATGTCACACAGTCAAACTAAAGATAGGGCACCTCCAAATAAAACTGATATACAGCACTTTAAATTTAATACAGCAAATATGTTTTCAGATACAATGATATTTTACAAATAAATGTATATTATTTTTTCCTTAAAAAAAGGGGCCCTCTCAATGTTTACTCATAATTGTTTTGCTTCTGCTCGACCCTGAATCATAAATCTTTTACTGAAATGTTTTAATTAGCTGTTGCAATTAATGTGAAACGATGACGTCATCTTTATTTTGTTTTTCTCAGAAACGAGACTCTGTGAATTTGGGCCAAAAATCTTCAAGACTGCCACATATAAAACATGGCTATGTAAACTATGACAAAACAAACATCAAGAAAGTCAGCATATTCTGGATGATAAGCAAGCGACTAGGATTACTGACAGATTTACATGACCACTCTGCAGTGATTTATATATGTTGTGTTACAATTTGACAACCTGAAAATGCTTGAGAAAGAGTGTAAACACGTATTCAGGAGTTGTCATTGCGCAACTTTTAACGCGCATGTTCTTTTCGATTATTGTAGTGTTTGCATTGGGTTAAAGACGTATAAGGAAGTAGTTAACTTTTTTCTTTAAGATGCAAAGATTTTTTCTGAAATTTGTCACCAAGCACAATACAAATAATGATATTATTATGTTTAATTGAAGGATTTCGTTATATTTTTGCAGTTTTCCTTCTACTTTCTTTTTCTATATACAAAATGTACTGTATTATTAAAAACAGAAAAGTCATTGATATTTAAAATTCTATATTTGAAATTATAAAATGATCTTCAATAAATATTTAAAACAAACGATAATGGGTTACCAAGTGTATTAAGGGTAAAAAATTTCAACTTTCACTTTCCATATATATTACGGTACATTTGAACACACAACAAATCAATCGTTATCTTAAAATCAAGCAAGGTGACCTACTATTTTTATTTCATATTTTCATTCAGACAATGACTCTCATATAGTAAACCAAGTTGTAAGAAAATCGATTTTGCTCTATATTCATATGAAATATTCACGTTTTAAATCTTCATTATCATAAAATCGAGCAATGTGACCTATCATTTTTATTTCATGTTTTGGTTAGATACATTACACTGATCAAATATAAAAAGTTTAAAGGAAATCTCTGCGTTAGAAAAAAACCGGCCTTATTGTAGGATACGCCTTTAACAATAAATGAACTCAAATTCAGACCCCAAACTAAAATAGTTATGTCAACAAATTGTACTGACCTTTCTGTATGTTTGAGAGAGGGGTGATAATGTATTCCCATATCTATGACTTTCTCTGATAAAGCTGTACTCAATATAGCTTCTGGATTCTGTGACTGTAAAATTGTGTCCCTGAAATACACAGCATATCACAAATTGTTGAATTTCAACAGCAGAAAATGCAGAATCATTTTCTGAACAAGTACAGTAAAACCTCAATAATGCAACCACACTTGGGGCTCTTGAAAACTAGTTTTATTATTGAGGTGGTCTTAATATTGAGGTTGAATAAAGAACAAAATAGTGACAAGATGCCCAAGGGCAACATGTCAAGCCCGCCAATTGTCAAGATATAAAGAGAATAAGGTTATATAATGCTATACAGTGCATATCTATTATACTCATTTTTTTCCTTTTGAAGTGTTATTATGACCTTTGAGCTATGTACTGGTAGGGTACAGGTCTTGCACAACACATGAGGTCACCATGGTAAACATTTGTGCCAAGTAATTTGAAAATCCCCAATAGATGCCGGAAAAGATGTTTTTGAATCATTTAACAACAATTGACCTCCAAGTGTGACTTTGACCTTCAAACTATGGACATGGGTCCTGCGCACAACACGCCATCTCATCATGGTGAACATTTGAGCCAATTAATTAAAAAATGCCCCAATACATGACAGTTTTATGGTCCGGACAAGATGTTTTAGATCCATTTTTGATGTGTGACCTTGACCTTTGAGGCTACAGACATGGTTCTTGCGCTCAACACACCGACTCATCATGGTGAACGTTTGTGCCAAGTCATTTGAAAATCCTCTAACACCGGACCGCCATTGTGGCGACTATGTTGAGCTCACCGTAAGCGGGGCTCGACAATAATGGATTTGAAAATTGTGTTCTTAATATTAAGGTGGGCCTTTTATTGAGGTGGTCTTTAAGTGAGGTTTTACTGAATTCAAATTTAAGTACAAGGAAATAATCAAAGATATTTTAAAGAACACATTTCAGATTTCTTATACAATTTTGCTTCATGATATACAAAGTCAAATAATTTGACATGGAAACGAGGAAGAGGAAAAAATCTTCAAATATATTGTAACAATAATTAATTTTTATTCAAGTATACCAAAGAACAAAAAGCTGTGCCTTCAAACGAAGAAAATAATAAGAGAAATACAATGTATAATTAACAGAAGATACAAAATATCTACGGATGAGAATATATCTGCATATGTTACCAATAATTGTTGAGTGCAGAAACAATTTGATACTTACAATATGTATTATAAACAATCATTGGTGACACTGCAAATTTCCTCTCTCAAACACAAATATACGTACGTACATACTCACATATACAGACGAATAACAACATGCTTAACAAACTTAGTTTGTTCACAACATCATAACTTTAAATGAGAACATGGAATGTCAAGGCCACGATAATCTATCAATGTTCAATTAAAATTCAATTATGCTCAATCTTACCATTTCTCTGATAGTTTCTTCACAATTTCTTTCGGGGTTGCATCCACTCCCTCGAAACTATAAAAATGAAAAATATATCAATCTACATTCATCAATTTAGTATTTCAGCATAAAACAAACTTTAATACAGTTTTAGCCTTTTTTGGAACACACATTGACACTGCATTAAAGAATATAGCATTTAAGAAGTGTAACACAAACGTATTCAGGTACAAAAGGAAATTGTATAAAACACGCAACACTGACCATTCTTAGCAAATCATTCCAACACTAGGCTACATATTCCAAACATATTTCAATTTCTTTACAAAACTTAAATACATGTACAGTAAAACCTTAATAAGACGACCACCCCTGGGACCATTGCAAACTGGTCTTCTTATTGAGACGGTCCTAATATTGCGGTTGAATAAAGAGCAAAACAGTGAAAATGGACTTGAAAATTGTGTTCTTAATATTGAGGTGGTCTTATTATTGATGTGGTCTTATTATTGATGAGGTCTTATCATTGAGTTGATCTTATCATTGAGGTGGTCTTATCATTGAGGTGGTCTTATCATTGAGGTGGTCTAATCATTGAGGTGGTCTTATCATTGAGGTGGTCTTATCATTGAGTTGGTCTTATCATTGAGGTGGTCTTATCATTGAGTTGGTCTTATCATTGAGGTGGTCTTATCATTGAGGTGGTCTAATCATTGAGGTGGTCTTATCATTGAGGTGGTCTTATCATTGAGTTGGTCTTATCATTGAGGTGGTCTTATCATTGAGTTGGTCTTATCATTGAGGTGGTCTTATCATTGAGGTGGTCTTATCATTGAGTTGGTCTTATCATTGAGGTGGTCTTATCATTGAGGTGGTCTTATCATTGAGGTGGTCTTATCATTGAGGTGGTCTTATAATTGAGGTGGTCTTATCATTGAGGTGGTCTTATCATTGAGGTGGTCTTATCATTGAGGTGGTCTTATCATTGAGGTGGTCTTATCATTGAGGTGGTCTTATCATTGAGTTGGTCTTATCATTGAGGTGGTCTTATCATTGAGGTGGTCTTATCATTGAGGTGGTCTTATCATTGAGGTGGTCTAATCGTTGAGGTGGTCTTTAAGTGAGGTTTTACTGTATGTTTATAGTTGAACAAGAGATGTTTGTAAAACATAATGCCCCCCTGTGACCTTGACATTTCACCCCAAAATCAATATGGTAATCCTCTGCTACCTAAGATGAATGTATGGACCAAGTTTGAGTATGATAGGTCAAGGGGTTCTAGCGTTATTGATCGGAAACGGTTTGAGAACAATTGACTCCTGTGACCTTGACCTTTGAGCATGTGAACCCAAATAGGTCAAGGGGTTCTTGAGTTAATGAACGGAAACGAAAAGGCTACGGACTGACTGACCGACATACTGATGTGCAAACCAATATGCCCTCTCTTCTTCGAAGGGGGGCATAATAAAGGGTAATTACTGAGCAATATGCAGATACAAATATGGACAAAAAGCAGCAAAGCAATGCGTTACAGATAGCCCGCTAGATATAATGTTTCAGGAAACACCGAGATCCATTTAAAGATATGAAGAAAGTATTATCCACGATTTGAATAGTTGCATGTTTTTAGTTCTAAGTGAAAGGATAGTTGCAAATTGGCTAAAAGTTTGCAAGGGTTTTAAGTATAAAGTCTTTATACCTTCTCAATATGGACCATCTGAAATGTAGCATATGGTTGTCATGTCATCTATATTATTTCATAAGTAAGCTCACAGCTAATATTGTATTTGATTATCAATATGGCAAATTATCTTATGTCAAATTTTCTGTTAGGTCAAAGGCTATTAAAATCTTGAAACCTTGTAAAACTCCGTATTGCAATTTTTGCATCGAAATTTTCATTACATCAAAATATTTCAAGGTACCAATAGACTAGAAATATCTTTTTAAAAAGAAGGTTGGCACAGTTTGAAGGTTAAGATTTGTTGTGCAACATAAAAAATTGCCAAGATGTTACAATTGCTGGTCACTCCAGATCTAAATTGGATTTTGGTAAATTCACCAAAATTCAGTGGATTTCGGTAATGTAACGTACCCCTTATCGAAAGATTAAAACCAATCCACTTCAAGGTTACAAACGATGTTAGGTTGAAGAGAACTTGGTTTGAGATTTGATCGGTTTACACAACACTGATATGCTAATAGCAAAGCCATGTTAGTACGGATACCCCGAAAATGTTTGTATGTTGCATCTATAGTTCATCATAATGCCATCCTCGGTACCCAGGCTATTCTTAACATATATGATACCCTGGGCAAATTGACTGTAAAAATCTTGTACTCATGAATAATTAATGAGGTGATTCCAGCCACTTGATTGGCCGCATGAGACACACCTCAAGCGATACAGAAATTGCCAAGGAGTTACGGATGAAATGGCGGTCCTGAGGGATCCAATAAGCTCGCGGCTTTCAAACTGCAATTGTTTTTGATGGTCGCTGCCATTTTGTCGAATTTGCTGATAGCTCTTCACAAAGGAGATTCTTTTTTGTTATCGTCCATTTCATTGGTTGAGAAATGCTAATGAATATTCATGCATTACAAAGTTTCACTAGCCAATTTGCCCAGGGTATCATATATGTTATGAATAGCCTGGGTACCGAGAATGCATAAAGTCAAACAGTCTATGGGTAACTTTTGAAGTAATACACAGCTCATCCGTATTTTCACACCTCGTTTAATTATCAATTTCTAACATTAAGCCTAGTTTGTTATCCTCTTAACCGTAAACATGCCACTAAAGTGCAGTTATCATGATTTAGTCTTTCTCACAACACCAATATTAAAATGGGAATTATTTAAAAACTCAAACTTCTCCATAGCATGTTTATAGCACAAGCATATAGATTTACACGCAAGTAACTGCTGTTAATTTCAGAATACATGTACAATTATTCACACATTTTACTATGAACAGATGAAACTAAATCTGAAGCACTCCACATAAACAAAAAATCCCTCAACCAGAACTATTCTCCAAGAACAATTGTGAAATAAAATACAAACTTTTCTAAGATGGCTTTTACAACAGCATCTGGATTTCTGTCATTCATATCATAAATGACTTTCAGCACAGATATTGGAAGACTAAGGTCACTTCTCAAGATCTGAAAATATATAGGAAGACATTTTCCCCCTGTTTTTTGTAATGGGGCTTTACTTCACACAAACAGCCATGGTCATGTAGTGACATTTTACAGCTATACAAACAGCCATGGTCATGTAGTGACATTTTACAGCTATACAAACAGCCATGGTCATGTAGTGACATTTTACAGCTATACAAACAGCCATGGTCATGTAGTGACATTTTACAGCTATACAAACAGCCATGGTCATGTAGTGACATTTTACAGCTATACAAACAGCCATGGTCATGTAGTGACATTTTACAGCTATACAAACAGCCATGGTCATGTAGTGACATTTTACAGCTATACAAACAGCCATGGTCATGTAGTGACATTTTACAGCTATACAAACAGCCATGGTCATGTAGTGACATTTTACAGCTATCTGGGTGAAGGAAGACACAAAGTGCCCATTTGGGGGGGGGAGAGGTATTAATTTGGGCTTAGGTTAGCACTTGGGTAGAACCACTGACCTTCTACAAGCCAGCTGGATAGCCTCTTCACATACACATGCTACATCGTGATAGAGATTTGAACCCGCACTAGTGACAGACAAGTGATTTAATATGAGCGACCATAACCACTTGGCCAGGAAGATGAATGAAGACTGAATGATCAAGTCCCCACCCAAAAAACAACAAGCATCATTGACCCGAGTCAAGTTAACGTTGTTAATAATGTTGATCATTTTATACAAGAGACACCTAAATTAAACAGAATATTTATACCAGAGGAACAAAAACTAAGCAAACATAATGCTCGAAGATGTATCTGGCTCATCTGAACATAACATGTTTGAATTGGCTTCATCCAGTATTGTTGTTACACTGGCTAAAACATCTAAAATCCATTGCAATGTCTGACCAATTGAAAATTGATTTTTTTTTACAATTTTACAAGATGTACAAAAATCTTTCTTCAACAAATATGGATCAATACATTATGAGTTCATTCTTTGTTAATGCATGTTTATTGATATTTTAACTATAGGAAACATATTTTTCATGTTTGTGTAGGAGAACAAATGAACAAAAAATGAGCATAAATATCACTTTAAATAAGACAAGAAGTTGAGAAGCACTTACTTTAAACATGAGTTGTGTCTTTTCATCCAATTCATGAAACATATCAAGTTCATCTACAAAGTTGATGTCAGTTTCATTTGACGAATCCGATGATGATGAATCACTGATCAGGCTATCGTCGCTGTTGGAGTCATCATCATCATTTTTTTTACTCAGCTTCGTCTTTTTCAAGACTTCCTTCAATTTGGTTTGTAATTCACTGGCATTGGTGGGTGCTTTCTTCACGTTGGTGGTACAACCTTCGTGCGTGTATAGCATCAGAGAGAGGACCTGTAACAGAGATACGTCACAGATCAATGTTAACACTGTTTCATTGTTTGCTTATTTGGAGCTCCCATTTGAACAATGTGTGAACATGTGTCCTCGAGTTACCAGTTAGCTATTGCGTATAGTTTGTGTACTGGGGACCATTTTATATGAAAGTAGATTCAATAAAGTCCGGGACTCTGCCATTTCCTCGACAAATCCAGGGTTCTCTAGTAGTCGCCTGCTTGAGTTATCGAAGTTTAACTGTACATTATTTCCATTGTATTTGGATTTTTATTCAAAAACTGACTAATAACTTGAGATATAAGTTCAGTATATATTTTGTGTGTTTAATGCAAAACTGTAACAACTGCTTCAAAATAGTGTTAAATACTTGACTGCCGATGTGTTCGACACTCATCTTAAAATTAAGGAAGATGTTAAGGCATCAGAGCAGGAAGTTTGAACAACAGTTAAGATACGTACATGTAAACCTTTCTAAAGGCAAATCGGGAGATTGCACTTCTAAAAGCGGGAGATTGAGTCTCAAAACGGGAGATTTTTATTGCGTGGCTGAAATTTGGTCAATATCATGTCTTCATCAATATCATAAGCTGTTAATAGCAATGGTCTACGAATTAACTCGTAATTAATAAAGTCGCCAATTAACAATTTTCATGTCTGAATACATTAGAAATGTGTAAAACTTGAATAAACAACATGACAAGCGAGGGTCGCATTGTATTTTGATCTGTGTCACCAAGCGCTTGATTACATAGTTGAGAGCGTCTATATAACCCCAAAAAGTGGTATATACGATTTTCCGACTAGTATCATGATTTTACACTTTCGATTATCAGGTTGAGAAGTAATTTCAACGAACCAGTTTGGAATGAACTAAAAAATACCCCATAACAAAAATTTATGATGTTTACTATGAAAATCGTGAGATCGCGGCTCTCGGCCGGGAGAGCGTGAGTTGGCTGTCAAATCAGGGAGTCTCCAGGGGATATCAGGAGAGTTCACAAGTATGCAAGCATATATTTAAAATCTTTAAAAAACATTCACATGTTAAAATTCTACAGTACAGTGGAATCCCGTTGGATCGAACTCGTAGGGACTGACAAAATTTGTTCGAGTAAAAGGTTGTTCTAGTCAACCGTGGTTGTGAAATAATTAACATGTGTGCGTAATATGGCGCTTATATCTTGTCAAAGAGTCTTTAGGTCAATAGTAATGTATACATCTCGCATAAATAATCATAATGCATGATAATAAAGCATACAAAATCGTGTTTTTTATACATTTTATTCAATAACACAACAGAAAAAACACGAATGAATATACACGTATAACCATACATAATCAATAGCAGTTCTACGGTCTCTGGTACTGTAGTATCAAGCTACACGGCATAGAAATTCAATTATACATACGTATGACACATATCAATTATATCAATTATTGCATTAATCAATCTTCAAACAGCTGCAAACAAATTTATCAATGCTGTTTGTTGTTTGCACGCAATTTTCACAAGTATGTGAATAACACCGCCGTGTCACAATTGAGCCCATTCGCCTGTACATCCGTTTATGAGGTGAGAAAATGTATTTTTTGACCGAAAAAAGCGAATAATAGTGCATTTTATGATCAAGGGACCGAATAATTGGTTCGAGAGTTCGAGGCTGGGCAGATTGAACCAAACGTAGTCGAACAATATAGATTATATAGGAAATTCAATTGGGACTGCATAATCAGTTTGAGTCAACAAGGGTGTTCGACGCAACCGAGTTCCAGCCAACGGGATTCTACTGTATATAAAGAGACGCACTTTCACATCTGCGACAATTTCTACTAATAATATAAAAGCCTGTAGGCATATAATGGTGAAAATTCAATGCTCAATATCATTATTATTCTAGAAACTATTTTGAAGACAGTTACAGAGAAAGAAATTGAGAATATCAAACCGATACCAAACTAAAACATATCCAACACATTCTTCGTGCTTTTATCTTACCTCTAAATCCTTGAGAAGCCATTGTTGACTAAAGCCAGTACCCTTACTTGCTGTGGTTACAAGACATTGAATAAAGTCAGGGGCATGTAACTCTTCCATACAACAGTTATCTGCAGTCTGTAGACTGTTGTGTAATAACTTCAATGCAAGGGAGAGAACCCATAAGTTCTCTACACTATCAACTATTTCTGAAAACAAAGTCAGAAACCCAGATAGTATTAAACTGAATGTCTGAAACATGATGCTACTGCATGAAAGTGAAACAGGGGTCAAGGTCATATCGCACAGTAACAGCGGCAGGAATTATAACTTTACTTCAGGTCTCAAAGGTAACTTGGCTGTGTTGGAGGGCTGAGATTTGAATGAGCAAAGTGTATTACATGTACAATGACTACAGTGTGTGAACTCTGAGTAACCTAAGCAATCCATTTGTGAATCAGAGATGTGAGTGCAAACATGGCGTGTTGAGTATTATTCATAGTCCCAAGACCCGACTCTAAATATATCACACAGTGCATGATCAAACCATTTTTAAACAATAAGAATGTAAGATTCTATTTATCACATAACACCATAAATAGATTGTTTTCAATCTTTAAATAGACAGATCTTTCTTCGTCCTCATATACACAGTGACCGAAGTTCACTCCGAAGTTCTAATGCATACTTCCACTCTAAAAAGTAGTCCCTATCAATAACCTTTTGATTTTATACAAAATTAGCAACAAGGCACTTATAACATTTCATTTATCGAGATTTATTCTCTTTCAACAATATTTTTAATAAATGCGAAATTCAGAACAATTGTAAACAATATGCTGTCATTTAAAGTGACGTCACACTGGCTATTTATGTAGCTAGTTACATATGATATTTATGTCACTGCTTTATGCCACTCCTGGAGTGCAAGTTATGTGATAAATATATTTATATATTGAAGAAATTGTTATTTTATACACAGAGAGACATATTTTTCTTCCAGTTTATATACGGATTACCTACCTGAACTTTTCTTCTCTACTATATCCTTAACAATATTCACAAACTTTGTTATATTTGTGGAGTCCCAAACTTCATTATTCAATGTCAAACAGTCAATGTATCTATCTGGTACCTGGAAAAGTTTTAGAAAAAGTAAGTTAGGTTTAAGAATGCTGAAAAAATTACAGATCTCAAAGTGAGTTGATCAACCAAAGTATCTGAAACTTGCTAAAAAAACTAATATCAAATAATACATCTATGTTACTGTAAGAGGCAAAGAGCATCAAAGCATCAAACAATAACATCTATGTACTTTTCTTCATCACCAACTTTCCTGGAATTCGTGTTCATTCCATGCCAAACATGAATGATTTCTTCAAAAAGAACAATACAGTGCAACCCCTCCAGAGTGACCCTCTCTAGAGCAACAGCCTCTACAACAACAATACAGTGCAACCTCTCCAGAGTGACCCTCTCTAGAGCAACAGCCTCTACAACAACAATACAGTGCAACCTCTCCAGAGTGACCCTCTCTAGAGCAACAGCCTCTACAACAACAATACAGTGCAACCTCTCCAGAGTGACCCTCTCTAGAGCAACAGCCTCTACAACAACAATACAGTACAACCTCTCCAGAGAGACCCTCTCTAGAGCAACAGCCTCTACAACAATAATACAGTGCAACCCCTCCAGAGTGACCCTCTCTAGAGCAACAGCCTCTACAACAACAATACAGTGCAACCTCTCCAGAGTGACCCTCTCTAGAGCAACTGCCTCTACAACAACAATACAGTGCAACCTCTCCAGAGTGACCCTCTCTAGAGCAACAGCCTCTACAACAACAGCAACCATTTTTCTTTCTAGCAACAGTCAAACTGTACATCTCCCTACCAGTATCAATCTGGACAGGTTCCACTGTACAATGTTCAAACTGAGATTTATTTCAACCACTAAGTCGAATACCATCCCAATCCATAGTCAGGACCAAAGGTAAGCTTTGTGTTATCACTACAGTAAGTAACCATTGTAGTAAAAATAAGCAAACATTGGCATCAGACTTTGACCCTAATCTAAAAATAAACACTTTTCAGGTGGTCATATCATAGAAGGCCGACACAGTATGGATGAAGGGGGCCCATTGCAGGGAACACAATATTTGGAAGAAGTAAGAAAATGCTTACAGTATGTCTCTTCCTTGACTTGACATCTACAAGTAATGTGGTATGTTTATCTGGATAATGTTTGAGAACAACTCCTCTCTTATGTTCCATACCAATATAATTATACGACACCAATGTACCAGTGGTTAACACCTGAAATATCAACATTGTTACAAGTAGGTAGGCAATATTCTGCACAAGTATAACACAATAATGAATGTGAGAATAGTAATGTGCCAAGAGCAATCTTAACAACTTCTACTTCCTACACTGAGTCACTGACGTAAATAACAGCTACAAAGATAGCAGATCAAGTGATGCCGACGTTATATAACCTATGTATTTAAAGACTGATTTCTGTTTTATTTTCATATTTTGAACGACTATTTCTATGACACTAAACTCTGTTGTTAATGTCAAATACCATATTTCATGATCACATGTGGGTTTTAATTACTGGAAAATTCTTCACAACTCTGGTATGAATATTCTTATACCAATAAGACTTGATAACATACAGAGCACTACGTAGAACATACCTCAGGAAAACCAGCCATGACAAACATTGCAAATATTGAAGACAGTTCAGGCTTCTGTAAGGTAAGAAAAACTCAGTGTAATAATATAACAGAATTTACAATATTAAATTTTCTCTTCTAATGTAGTAAACTGGAAACTACATTACAATGTTACTGAAAATACAACCACATATATCATAGTCAGCCAGCCCCCTTTATAAAAAGATCAACCACTACAACAGATAGGCAATGGTTACTAACATCACCTTGTAAACAGTAATGGCAGGCACAAACAAGATAAAGCAACATATTGGTAGGGTATAATAGTGAAAATATTTCAAGAATCTGCACAGCAGTCTTTCAATGTTAAGATAAACTTAGCAGTTTGCACCATGCAGGTCAAACAACAGTTTGCACTATGCAGGTCAAACAACAGTTTGCACTATGCAGGTCAAACAACAGTTTGCACTATGCAGGTCAAACAACAGTTTGCACTATGCAGGTCAAACAACAGTTTGCACTATGCAGGTCAAACAACAGTTTGCACTATGCAGGTCAAACAACAGTTTGCACTATGCAGGTCAAACAACAGTTTGAGCAACAGTTCAATTCAGAAATAACAACTGAATGATAACATTTAAGAATTGACCGCCTCATTAACTCAGTTGGTGGAGTGCCTGCTTTGAGTGCGGGAGGTCGTGAGTTCGATCCCTGACCGTGTCATACCAAAGACGTCAAAAATGGTACTGGTAGCTCCCTTACTAGCCACTCGTTATATAAAGGGTAGTATCAGGAGATAAATAAGCCCAGGTAAGTATCTGTTAGTGGATACCTTGTTGGTCGCACACGAGATTTGTAGCTCATGTTACTTGTTGATCATTAAAGAAAGCTTATCTCTATCTTTTATCTTTTGAGAATGATTTATTCCCTCATGAGATCTTTTCCCAGAGATATATGAACTTACTTTGGCAATGTTGTATATACAATCAGTGAGGTGAGAATGTAGAACAGTTTTCCAGTCCTGTGAGTTATACAATCTCTGTAGTATACGAGCAACAGAACATGACCATTCCAATCCACTCCTACAAAATGTAAATATGGTACATATACATGTATGTAATAATCCATTTTTGAAATTTATTTACAATAGTGGAAAAAAGAGAGATACGGTAATGGACCATATTTCTGAAGCTTGCATTCCTCAATGTTGTAAACTGTGTCAATTCAGGATACAATCATTAAGTTGGCAATTTAAATTTTGTAAATTTCAACATAGGTAAAACAATTGGGCAATCACACCTAACAAGTTACAGTTAATGATATATTTATAAGCTTCTTGTCAACAGCTTCTGTACACAATAAAGTTTAATACAACTTTAAGATTACCAATGATTTCGAAAGTTCAAGACATTTATATCTATTCTCCAATTTTCAGCCATTCAGTTACTTCATACCATCATAGAGAGTATTGCTGTGACATAAACCTGGCTAGAAATACAATGTGACTCTCATTCTATAGCACAGTACAGTACTCACTTTTCAAGACAAGATGCTCCGAAAGTGAAGAGATATTTAATGGTAGCACAGCCCGCTATCTTATCACTCTCAATCTTTCCATCTACAGAACCATCAGCCACCTGTAACATACAAACAATATGCAATGATCATGTGGTAAAGTATGGATATAGTTAAGATCTTTACATAGAAGATATATATATATACATGTATATGTATATGTACGACATGGTACAACATTATGTTCTGTATTAAAACAAATTCAAAATTTTGAAGGACAATCAATATTAACAATTCACTACATAGTATTTTGCTTATATAAATCAGCCAAATAACTAATGGACAGATATGTGCGTCTTGTTTTTATAAGTCCTCTCGGTGTGTAAACTTACTAAAAATACTTTGTTTACAGGAGAAAACAAAGAAAGCACACAATGCATGAAATGTTGTACATTGCAAAACCATTTCCTGCAAGACTGTGGACACACAGAGTATCATAAAACTGGAAGACTGTGGACACACAGAGCATCATAAAACTGCAAGACTGTGGACACACAGAGCATCATAAAACTGCAAGACTGTGGACACACAGAGCATCATAAAACTGGAAGACTGTGGACACACAGAGCATCATAAAACTGGAAGACTGTGGACACACAGAGCATCATAAAACTGCAAGACTGTGGACACACAGAGCATCATAAAACTGCAAGACTGTGGACACACAGAGCATCATAAAACTGCAAGACTGTGGACACACAGAGCATCATAAAACTGCAAGACTGTGGACACACAGAGCATCATAAAACTGCAAGACTGTGGACACACAGAGCATCATAAAACTGTAAGACTGTGGACACACAGAGCATCATAAAACTGTAAGACTGTGGACACACAGAGCATCATAAAACTGTAAGACTGTGGACACACAGAGCATTATAAAACTGCAAGACTGTGGACACAGAGCATCATAAAACTGGAAGACTGTGGACACACAGAGCATCATAAAACTGCAAGACTGTGGACACACAGAGCATCATAAAACTGCAAGACTGTGGACACACAGAGCATCATAAAACTGGAAGACTGTGGACACACAGAGCATCATAAAACTGCAAGACTGTGGACACACAGAGCATCATAAAACTGCAAGACTGTGGACACACAGAGCATCATAAAACTGCAAGACTGTGGACACACAGAGCATCATAAAACTGCAAGACTGTGGACACACAGAGCATCATAAAACTGCAAGACTGTGGACACACAGAGCATCATAAAACTGCAAGACTGTGGACACACAGAGCATCATAAAACTGCAAGACTGTGGACACACAGAGCATCATAAAACTGCAAGACTGTGGACACACAGAGCATCATAAAACTGCAAGACTGAAATTAAGTCAATTTATTTCCAAATTAAATACAAAGATAATTCAGGGTCTTTCTGGCTGAAGCCTAAATGAATATATTCACACTTTAACATAATTCAAAACAAGTGAGGGAGAGAAAAGATAAACATGTAAATTACAGACTCACATTTACTGGACATTTCATCAGTAATACACCAAGAAGACCCATCGCCAGATGTCGTGTGTTTACTTCATGTCCACTAGCCCCTCTGTAAACAAACAAACAATAGATTGAGAAACAAACATCTATCATGAATGTGCTAATTACTCAATGGTTAACAAAGAAACACATGGTTGAAATATACTTACCGCCATTTAAAACGCAATCAAACATTGTGCATATAGATAAAAGAGAGAGGATCCATAACTACAGGGAACGCCACATACACAAGACAGTGCCTCCCCACGCAGACTTTGTAAGTGACATTACAAAGGCAAAAATATTCTTTATTTCTTAAACATAATATCATAAAAATAATTGGTCTTGAGTATAATCAAATGTTGAAGAAGAATAACACATAGATAACTACAATGTATAACATGCTTTTGACAGTTGGTACAAAATGATGCCTAGTTCAAATAGTTGCATTTTAATGGCGTCAAGTATAGAACAAAACTTTCTTAACTGTAATACTTTCATTGAAGTCAAACATACTGCAAATTCTTCTTCACCATTGGAATAAAAGTAGTGTTGCAACATACTTTTATGGTGTGATAATAAATTGCACAGTAATATTTAAGCCCATTATTTATAAATTTGAATTACTGCACATTTGTCAGTAATAGACATTTTATTTGAATCTTGTAAATTATCTGAGTGATCATTCTATGTGAACACATTTCAATTTACAGTAACCATGGTAACCATGGTAGACATTTATGGTAAAAGGAAGAATTCAAACCTTGATATTTTAAACAGCAGTTTTAAGAATTCAGCAGTCATGAAATTGAAACTTGTTCCACTTGAGACAGCCTAGAAATGAAATAATAGAAGACATGGAATAATATATACAATAATCCACAAAACCATCCCCAACATAATAACTATATATCAATAATATGCACTAATATTCCCTAATAAACGCCTCTGGGGGGTGTTAAATTTTAAGCAGGGGGCATTTAATTAAGATAAAAAAAGCGCTACTAATCACTTATTTTTAAGTCTCATATGCATCTACTAGAACAAGTATGGTAACCCTAACCCCATGGTACAAGTTATGGTAGCTGTACTCTAACCTTAATCTAAGCCAAAGTGTTAAACATGCACTCTCTAGCCTAAAATATCTTCCAAACTAACCCCTTCGATCTGCCTGATGGTATTACGTCACAGATAACATTATTGCGAGTGTTACATGTGCCAATGTCTTTTGGTTTTTTTATTCAAATGAGGAGGGGTTTCTATTATGGGTTTGGCATTTATTAGGGAATATTCGGTAACTGTATTGAATCCAACAATAATTAAGTATCATTTTTAGACCTAGAAAGGGATTCCTACCTGGATATGTACAATACAATGCTAAGATATCTATATCAACCGTACATACATACTACTTGAAAACATCAAAGTTCTTACAAGAAGCATACTTCAGATTGTCTGTTTATCTGATAATATATCAGCATAAATGTTTGTAACTACCACAAGAATACAAATCAATGATCTACTCAAAACTTTATGTAAATGTTTTACTGTTAAGTAACCTACTTTGTCAAGTTTTTATTCTATCAATAACACATGCTTCATACAGAACTTCCCAAAAAGAATTCAAGTACTTTTTCCCAATTTTCAAGGACTAAAAATGTTTATTGTTCATAGAGAAAAAAAGGGATCCAGTGTATATTTCAAGTTCCCCTGAGATGACCAACACTGCATCACTGAAAAATTCACTGTGAGAGAATTGCTTTAAGAGGGCATAAAACCTGTAAACTAGTGTACCATACTGTATTACCATACTATCGCCTACTCGGTGGTAGGCCCTGTCGAAAAAAGGTCAGTTTAATGTTGGTATGTTTGTTATTTCTTGTCCTTTTTCTATTTGCAGTAGAAGAATTCAAGGGCAATGTTCCAAATTTTATTCGTTTTTTTCAAAATTCAAGTACTTTTCAAAGAGTTTTTGGCTGTTACAAATTCAAGTTGTTTTCAAGGAGTAGGCATCAAATTCAAGGATGTTTCAAGACCTGTGCGAACCTTGTAATAAATTAATAAGCAACTAAACTTGAAGTGCCAGGCACTAACTGAAGGTGAATCTGTTTCCTTACTTCGTTTTGACTTCACCACTCAAAATGTTCATGTAATCAGCTGCATAATGTTTGACAGACAAGTAATACTTACACTGATATCATGCGAAATCATAGATAATGTTTGACAGACAAGTAATACTTACACTGATATCATGCGAAATCATAGATAATGTTTGATAGACAAGTAATACTTACACTGATATCATGCGAAATCATAGATAATGTTTGACAGACAAGTAATACTTACACTGATATCATGCGAAATCATAGATAATGTTTGATAGACAAGTAATACTTACACTGATATCATGCGAAATCATAGATAATGTTTGACAGACAAGTAATACTAACACTGATATCATGAGGAATCATAGATAATGTTTGATAGACAAGTAATACTTACACTGATATCATGGGGAATCATAGATAATGTTTGATAGACAAGTAATACTTACACTGATATCATGGGGAATCATAGATAATGTTTGATAGACAAGTAATACTTACACTGATATCATGGGGAATCATAGATAATGTTTGATAGACAAGTAATACTTACACTGATATCATGAGGAATCACAGATAATGTTTGACAGACAAGTAATACTTACACTGATATCATGAGGAATCACAGATAATGTTTGACAGACAATTAATACTAACACTGATATCATGAGGAATCATAGATAATGTTTGATAGACAAGTAATACTTACACTGATGTCATGGGGAATCATAGATAATGTTTGATAGACAAGTAATACTTACACTGATATCATGAGGAATCACAGATAATGTTTGACAGACAAGTAATACTTACACTGATATCATGAGGAATCACAGATAATGTTTGACAGACAATTAATACTAACACTGATATCATGAGGAATCATAGATAATGTTTGATAGACAAGTAATACTTACACTGATATCATGAGGAATCATAGATAATGTTTGATAGACAAGTAATACTTACACTGATGTCATGGGGAATCATAGATAATGTTTGATAGACAAGTAATACTTACACTGATGTCATGAGGAATCATAGATAATGTTTGATAGACAAGTAATACTTACACTGATGTCATGAGGAATCATAGATAATGTTTGATAGACAAGTAATACTTACACTGATATCATGAGGAATCATTGATAATGTTTGATAGACACGTAATACTTACACCGATATCATGAGGAATCATAGATAATGTTTGATAGACACGTAATACTTACACTGATATCATGAGGAATCATAGATAATGTTTGACAGACAAGTAATACTTACACTGATATCATGAGGAATCATAGATAATGTTTGATAGACAAGTAATACTTACACTGATATCATGAGGAATCATAGATAATGTTTGATAGACAAGTAATACTTACACTGATATCATGGGGAATCACAGATAATGTTTGATAGACAAGTAATACTTACACTGATATCATGAGGAATCACAGATAATGTTTGATAGACAAGTAATACTTACACTGATATCATGAGGAATCACAGATAATGTTTGACAGACAAGTAATACTTACACTGATATCATGAGGAATCATAGATAATGTTTGACAGACAAGTAATACTTACACTGATATCATGAGGAATCATAGATAATGTTTGAAAGACAAGTAATACTTACACTGATATCATGGGGAATCATTGCACCCAATAAACCCATAAATCTCTCCTGAGAGTGAATGGAGAAAGCTTCTTCTTGTCGAGTCTCAATACTCCGATCCTCGTATAGGGATATCTGTTTACCTGCTTGTATAAAATAACACATTTAATATAACCTGTACTATTGAAGCTTATGGAAATACAGTAGGAGCTCGTTTTTCAACAACCGTCTTTCCAAATACTTGGTATCATCCGAAATAAATTTCACTCCTAATGTTTCTTCTTATGCACACCAATGTGAAATGGGTTATTTGAAGGTATGTGTAAGAATTTGAATAAATGAGGTCCGACTGTAAGTAAAATATAGTTAAGTGGCCCCTCATTCACATGCATTGTCATGTGGCCCCTCATTCACATGCATTGTCATGTGACACAAATCAGTTCTAAAGCATACTCTTATATATAACAATAAAATCTTTATTCTCCCCATTACCACTATGTTAACTACATTAAGAAACAGGCATCATTATGGTGAATACCAGTAACAGAACAATACTATCACACCTTTCAAATGAGTACCACATTTTCAAGACAACTTTTTATTGAGTTTAAACTCATTTACAAAAATGTACTTGTATTTTACACCGAGTGAAAAAAGTAATCTGGAGTCAGGAGCTCAACCCCTTTACCGCCTACCATTATGCCTCCCTTTTTATTTCAAGAATAATTTCAAGTCTTCCTGCTAATCTCATACTAACTAAGTACTAACTAGGGCTGCAACGATTAACTAAAGTTCGATTATTTTCGGTTCTTTTTTCTCACGGTTCAGTTCTGTCTTATGCATATTCGGTTCGGTATGACACATGAACCAAATAACCGATAACCATATGGGTATTGATCAAAATCGAACTGAGAGACACCTGCCCTGCGTTCAGTTATGGCTAACAGTCGCTTGTGTTTTGTTTTGTATCCCTGGCCAAATGTTTAACATTGACTGTAAACTGGGAACCAAATTGCAAAACGTGAGCCGCAAATGCCTGTATTATTGCAGCCCTAGTACATTGTACTAACACAAACCTAGACTAAAAGCATCTTTCTCCAGATTTTCATCAGTCTTTTCTTCATTATTCCCATCTTTGGGTTTGTCTTCCTCCACCTCGGTTACCTTTCCAATGACGTATGGAATGCCTTTAAGGCTTTCTGCAACTATCAGGGATAGAAGTAGAAAATTCCCCAGTTATATAACATATTTATAATGTACACGTTTTGAAAAATCAGCGCATTCTAAGCAAATAATTAGTCTGAGTTTCTTATACAAATCTTCACTTCAAAGAAATGAAAGAACCTGTTACTGATTACAGTAGCACAATTACAGAATGTATTTACAACTCCTTCAAAATATATCCTCAGCTGGAATACTTCAACATTACCTAATGTACAGCATACTTGTCTGTGTATATATATGTGACCATATCACTAAATTGATCAATATATTCATGCATTCAGTCTTCCACATAACCCACTTACCCGAAGCCCGGGACAAGTAAAATTACCATCAGTCAAGTAAAAAATTCATTTTGTCTGCCTGAACGGGCAAGTCGTGTTTGTCTTTGGTCTGACTAGCTGTTTTCCAAGCTGTCACAAAAAATGATGATGCAGTACTTTTTTTATCAACTATCATAACCAATCTTCGTTTCCAGTTTAACACATCAAAACATCACATTTCTTGGTATTTTGTCTGTGCAAAACCCGACAAAAGAAAGCCAGAACCTAACGTGAAGACCCAGTAAGTTAAATCGGGCAAGTGAAAGTGATTTCGGGCAAGTGGCAATTGCAAGCTGTCTGCCTGAATGGGCAAGTCCTTCAAAATAATTATCATTGAAGACTGTGCTTTTGTCAATTATATTAGAGATCTTCTTTTTCCCACACAAGTTTAACTTTAAACAATCATATCGCATATGAAATCAAGATGGAATATGCTCACGATGCACAAAGTGACGAAAATTTACAATTAAGAGAAAGGGTCATAAGTATGTCTCTTTAAAGATATTTCTCAAATAAGGGGTTACAAGAAGGGATTATTTATACCATCTTCATCATCAGGTACTCGCTGTAGACAATGTGTTGTTATGGCGATACACTGATTCTGTAACTGGGTCGCTAACGATGAATAATCATGATCAAGAACAACATTCTCAGAGCTGTATATTATATCTCCCATTGAGATTGCCAGTAATGTAAATAACATCCAAACATGTTGATGTATGTAAGCTTGAATCAAGGAATCCGTCTCTTGTGCAGTTTTCACTGAAACAATGAAAATACAGCAGATTGGAAGATATACATAATACCTGAATGGTCATACAATTAAGTAGTTACGTCAATGAAATTTGGACGATCATGCATGTGTAAACGCCTCTGTTTAGCCAATCAGAATGCAGGGATTTGCCGAATTTGAAATTATTATAGCCATGAAGGGGCTTTATGTTAAATGTGTGTGTTCTGATCGGCGTTTACACTTGCATGAAAGCCAAGAAATAGTCTTTTAATCTTATAATATACCCTATGTATGATTCTTCCAACATAGAAAAATGTAGAAATGTAAAGCATTGTGTAAACAAAGACTTCATGAACTTACAATTGAGGTATGCCCAAATATGGTAATCAACAGCTAATTGACGTCCCTGTTAATTTCACCAAATGTGTTTTAAAAACCATTCAATCATGAATACAATGAAACGTAAATAATATGACCATCTTTGGGTCGGATAGAAGTTAATTGTAGCTGTGAGGTGGTCTGATTATACAATAATCATATAACAAGAAATGGGCAATGCCCACAAACCAGGTTTTAAACCTAATTATTTGTAACCAAGGCTCTATTTGTATAATGAATACATGATGATCATCAATGCTGCAAAGGTGCCAGAGGTGATACATGCATAAAAACACTCACACTTAGATATATTATATATATATGCAACAACTATACAACAACTTTGATGTCAATACACCCACGAATAGCGAAGATATTAAGTGGAAACTGATTTTTAAATTTTAAGTGACCTTGACCTTGGACGGAACGAACCCAAAAGCAATCCCAAGCGAGATCTTCACATGTTCTTAGTATACACCAAGTTTGATGTCAATATGACCAACGAATCTAAAGTTATTAGCCGGAGAGCAAATTGCAATTTTTAGTAAAGGTGACCTTGACCTTTGACGAAACGATTCCAAAAGCAATCCCAAGCGAGCTCTCCACATGTTCTTACTATACACCAAGTTTGATGTCAATATGATCAATGTAACTCAAGTTATTCGCCTGAAACCAAATTGCTACTTTTAGTAACTGTGACCTTGACCTTTGGCGGAACAAGTCCTAAAGCAACCCCCAAGCGAGCTCTCCACATGTTCTTACTGTACACCAAGTTTGGTTACAATACGATCAACAAAATACGCCCATCATAAGTCAGACCTCAGAGTTAAAACACGACAAATTTTAGGTAATTTCTAAAATCAAAGGGTGATAACTCCCAAGTGACTCGAGTGATATGGCTGATTATCGAACTTGGCCAAGATATCATACCCACAAATATTTTCATCAAGTTTGGTAAAGATCGGATGAAAACTCTTTGACTTAGAGAGCGGACAACGCTAATTTGGCCAATTTTGGATAATTCAAGGGCCATATATATATAATTCCGAAGTGCCTGAGGCGATGTGGCTGGTTATCGAACTTGGCCATGATATTATGCCCACAAACATTTTCACCAAGTTTAGTAAAGATCGGATGAAAACTCTTTGACTTAGAGAGCGGACATGTGGACGCCGCCCGCCCGTCACGGGTGTTCCCATAATATGTCACGTTTTTCAAACGGGTGTATAAAAATAAGCCATACACAATGAGTGCAACAGTAGACCATATACCAGTATGGCACTTCCAATATATGTAGATACAGTCAGCCTTTGGTTATTGGACAATCTTCTTACCGAACACTTGGCATCATCAGCAATAAATATCAGGTTCCAATTCCCTAACCCTGTATCTTCTTAGGCACGTCAAATTGAAATGGGCTGACTTATCCGAAATAAAATTTCGGAGCCGATGAATTCAAATGAATGAAGTTTGACTGTATAAAAATTATGTAACCCTTTACTTACATTTCATTTGATGGAACTTGGAGATAGAATGCTGAGCATTGTGACCAGGTGGTAGAGCTCCTTTATGATGACAACCCAGACATAAATCAAAGTCCTCACAATCGTTACAATGGATACGTGTACCCACAATAAACGCCTGACATTTGTTACATTTGTACCTGTAATATATATAAAACAACTGGGTTCGTATTCACTAACATTTTAAGCCTGAATTTGAGACTTAGTCTTAAACATGTTTCAAAGTGGTTGAACAAGAAGTCACTCCCAAACATCGCTACATGTACTATTGCTTCTGAACCATTTATACCAGCTTTCTTGACGCAACAATTCTCGTGAATTGGAATTTTGATCTAAGTTCATCGAAATAAAAGCTTAAGTCTCAAACCGTTATTTGAGTCTGAAGTCTGAAAATGTTTTAGTGAATACATGCCCTGATGTATGAGAGAATATCTGAGCTAGAGAGCCATGTACGAAAGTTTAATTACTTATCATTAAACAACGGGTCTAACATTTCATCTAAAATCAGGCACAATCAGCCTTGTTCAAAATCAAAGATATGAATGGAATTTCCAAATTATATAATTATGGTATACAGGAATATTTCTGATTGCAGTTTTGAAATAAGTTTTGTCCCAAAGTTGACAAATAGGAAAACAGGTCAGCACTAGTATGTCCATTTTATATTGGATAGTACATTAGTGATATCACAGAACTCGATAGTACATTAGTGATAGCACAGAACTCGATAGTACATTAGTGATATCACAGAACTCGATAGTACATTATTGATATCACAGAACTCAATAGTACATTAGTGATATCACAGAACTCGAACACCAAACAGACCACAGTTTTATAACAAAATGATTCAGAATGCTAATTTATTATGAACAAGGGAGTTAAATATTGTATATGTGGGAACAATGTCTTTGACACATCAGTAAAATAGCTACAACAGAAATGTAACTTACACAAGATGTATAATATCATGTTCATCTGTGTGTTCCTCTGGTTCCACTCCACCTGATCAAATATATATATAAATACACGTCACTATCAGTGATTTTTTGGGTCAATTTTACTGAGGAATTTTGGCCGTTTCCCCTAGCAAAAAAGCCTACAAAAAGTGTCCTTTTTTCCAACAAAAAGTAAAAAAACAAACATATATAATTAAGATAACCATGCTCTTATTTTCCCAAATTTGGGACTTATCGCACATATTTTTCCAAATGAAAAGGCACAGGCAGTAAAATGATTTACAAAAATAGATTACTGACTATATACACAAAATCTTGAATTCACTCAATGAAGTTATGCAAAAACTACAATAAATATAATTGGACTGCTCTCCATGGCAACAGGGCATAATGACAAAATTTACTATTTTCAGGTTTTCACATTTTCTGTTTCCTCAGACTTTAAAAACCATGAAAATGCAAACCGTTTGACTCAAGGCTATTTCGTTTTCATTTTTATAACATTTTAAAAATCGAGCACTGATGACGTAGAACTGATGACGTCACTTTTAACTGAAAATTCCCGATAACGTTACAAGCGTCAATAAGCCCGGTTTTCCTGGAGAACGGTCCATATACACACGCAATTATGAATTCACGCAACAAAGTTAAGCAAAAACTACAATAAACAAGTTGCTGATCTTCATAATAAAATCAACCAAACAATCACTTTAATATCATCATAAACCAGGGGTGAAAATAGTCTATAAAAATACATGCTGTAAGTGTATTTTCATTCGAATGCCTGATGACCAACTATTTTAGTGAAGGATATTAAATGATATTGTCATTTAATAAAATGCTTGAAATTGAATGGATTGTTAATATTTCTTCACCATGTTTACAAAAAGTGCCATATTTTGCTTAAAATTTGGATTTTTTGTAAAATATTTCGAACTTGGTTTGTATGTTCAGAATTTAATAATAACTCAATTTCGTTAAATGTTGTTTGGGCATAAACTCTCCTACTGATAACTTACCAGCATAGCAAGTAGCACATAGATCCATATCTACACATTGTAAACAGCGGTACCGCCGTCCAGGTAATGTTACATTACATCCATCACATGTCACTTCTACTTCCAATAAATCACAGAATCTCGCAACAAACATCTGGACAGCCTGAAAATATTGTAACAATACAATATTGAGAAAAAAAGAAATGAATCCTGATCTGATATGGCTGGTTGGTGAGCAGCCGACTAGTTAAATAAAGGTTATCCTGTGCTTGTTTATCTGAAACCTGATATTATAAGGATAGGAATCAGAAAGTAAAAAAGCTCAGAAAGTAGGTGTCTCATAAGTCAGAAATGGTATACTCTTTTTATTTCAGAATGTTCACAAGAGTTTGTCTGAGTTTACCTTCTTCTCATGATCCTTGTCTTTCTCAGTGTACCAACTACTGAATGTCTTAGAACTACATTCATCAAACCACTTCATATGCTGCGTATATTCCTTTAGCTCTTCCACTTCGTCTAATTTCTCCATTCTACAATCTCTCATCTTTACCGTTTCCTTGGCAACCACAGATAGAAGTTCTGGCAGTCTCACGTCAGAAATAAATGATAAATCGTAAGGCTGAAACAAGTAATGTGTTTATTCATTATTAAGTCTTACTTTACATTATTAAGCCATAGTGTAGTTAACATTAATCAACTATATACGTTAAATTTACACGAAAATGACGTTAAGTCGCTGTGGTGTAGTGGTTAGCATAACTACTGGCAATCCGTAGACCCAGGTTCGAATCCCGGTAGCGCCACTGACCGATTTTTCGTGTTCCTCAAAACATGACTTTATTAGGACCTATAACTTATTACTGTCCTACACTTACAGCACTGATGTGTGGCTGTCAGATTTCAACCTGTTTTGCTTATTCATTTCAATACTTACTTAAAATTCTCAAGAATATTACAGTCAAATACAAGCAGTTTCCGAAATAAGTACATATATTTTTTAGTTAAAACAGAAAGGGTACAAAACGGCTACTTTCACAGAATAAAGCACTCACAAAGTATGTAATGTAAAATCTTCAAAGTATTTTGACTCACTCAAGCAAGTACCAGTATATAAAGTTAAATAAAGTTCTCTTCTATTTTATCAAGGAACGGATAAGTACTAATTGGTAAGGCAGGAACACGTGCTAAAGGACCACTTTACATTAGGCAATAATTTGATTGTTTCAGGATTCATGCCCCCCCCCCAAAAAATAGGGTAGGTAGGTAGGAAAATATAAAAAATATTGAGATTTTTCAATTTTCCAATGAAGCAAATTAAACATTTAAAGATTTAAATGAATATGTTAAAAGACAAATCACCTTTCCCTTTTAACATGGATAATGTCTAATCAAGGTGAATATAACGCTCTATAGCTGAAATACTCTTAATAACTCGGCAGAAATGTGAACTTAAAGAAAAATTAACACAAAGAAATTTTACCAAAATGAAGAAATTTTACAAGAAGAAAAAAACTGTTAACATGCGAAAAAAGGGTCAGGGCAAAAATATAGGGTAGGTCAGGAGACCTGAAACAAACATATTTTTTACGCCTTACTGAACGGGGTAATATCTGGACATAAGACAACAATTGAGTAAGAATAGTGGTTGAGGTTGAACAGAAAAACACGACCCACCTGCCAGTTTATATCCAGTAGATGCAATAATGCTGCTTCAACATAATCATAGGCTGCATGAAGTTTCCTGCAATGTACAAGGGAAAACATGCATACAGATTTACTGCACATCCACTGAGATCTTGTACGATCAACAAGTTGGCAGTCACTTCACAGATATTCCACATACATCTAGAATTGGTTTTGATTTTCTGCCATGCCCCCCACTAACACAGTCGTATATGGAGGCCAATAAATAACAAAATATTTTTCTTAATTTAGCAAAAAATGAACAAAAAACAGAGTGCACAGTGACTCTTCAGTCTTCAACCATACAACACAGTATTGCAATTAAAACAGATCCCACATCTACTATATTTACCTCCCTTGTTCTTAAGCAACAGTCATTTTGATAGACAAAACTGATAAGCACTTATAAGAGTATGTCCCAAATATGTGATAACTGAGAAAATACCGAGAGAATTTGCAAGTGACAACCTTTTTTCTTAAACTTTTTGAGCAATCTGCCCACATGAGCATAATGAAAAAGTTTTTTTATATATCTGATTATATAATCATCGTTACATTCTATTCCCTATAAACTTTAAGGACAATTGCCTATCAATATGGCTGACTATTCAGAACAAGGGAGGTAAATGTTGTAAATGTGGGAACTATCAATATGGCTGACTATTCAGAACAAGGGAGGTAAATGTTGTAAATGTGGGAACTATCAATATGGCTGACTATTCAGAACAAGGGAGGTAAATAGTGTAAATGTGGGAACTATCTATATGGCTGACTATTCAGAACAAGGGAGGTATATATTGTAAATGTGGGAACTATCAATATGGCTGACTATTCAGAACAAGGGAGGTAAATATTGTAAATGTGGGAACAATCTATATGGCTGACTATTCAGACAAGGGAGGTATATATTGTAAATGTGGGAACTATCTATATGGCTGACTATACAGAACAAGGGAGGTAAATATTGTAAATGTGGGAACTATCAATATGGCTGACTATTCAGAACAAGGGAGGTAAATATTGTAAATGTGGGAACTATCAATATGGCTGACTATACAGAACAAGGGAGGTAAATATTGTAAATGTGGGAACTATCAATATGGCTGACTATTCAGAACAAGGGAGATAAATATTGTAAATGTGGGAACTATCAATATGGCTGACTATTCAGAACAAGGGAGATAAATATTGTAAATGTGGGAACTATCAATATGGCTGACTATTCAGAACAAGGGAGATAAATATTGTAAATGTGGGAACTATCAATATGGCTGACTATTCAGAACAAGGGAGGTAAATATTGTAAATGTGGGAACTATCAATATGGCTGACTATTCAGAACAAGGGAGGTAAATATTGTAAATGTGGGAACTATCTATATGGCTGACTATTCAGAACAAGGGAGGTAAATGTTGTAAATGTGGGAACTATCTATATGGCTGACTATTCAGAACAAGGGAGGTAAATATTGTAAATGTGGGAACTATCAATATGGCTGACTATTCAGAACAAGGGAGGTAAATATATTGTAAATTTGGAAACTATCTATATGGCTGACTATACCAAACAAGTGAGGTAAATATTGTAAATATGGGAACTATCTCTATGCAGTTTTTAAACTTTTATGAAGCAATTTGACTCACATACATACTAGGTAGGAATATATCAATAGTTAGAGTGATATTTGACTTACTGATGTAGTTCATGTCTATTATGTTGGTGGAAGGCTTCGGTAAGTCGTCGTATCAATGTATAGAATGATATCCGAACTTTCGCTTCCTGTTCCAAGCCACACCCATCTAAACCTTCAGCATAATGTCTTGCAAACCCACCCTGGAAACTTAACATCTCTTGTAGAAATAACACAACCAGGATCTGCATATAAAGGTAAAAACAATATACAGTATGCATACAGTAACAAGAGTTATTTTGAAAAAAAGATGGTCAGCGCAATTTGAAGGTTAAGATTTGTTGTTCAACATAAAAAATGCCGAGATGTTATGATTGCTGGTCACTTCAGATCAAAAATGGATTTCCGTAAATTTTCCGAAATTCAGTGGATTTCGGTTAGGTAACGTACCCTTTATCGAAAGGTTAACCAATCCGCGTCAAGGTTACAAACGTTGTTTAGTTGAAGAGCAATTGCCTTGGTGGTTATCTTAAGATATGATTGGTTTACACAACACTGATATGCAAATAGCAAAACCATGTTAGTACGGCTGTTTCTCATTGAAAATACATAAATGCGAGAGAATATCGCTTTGGCTTGCAGTTTACGTATTTGTGCCTTTTTGCTGAATTAATGTCTTTTTGCTGAATTGTTTTTAAGCGTTTGGGCATCCCGGAAGAGTCATTGTTTACAAGTGTTTTACACAATGTATTTAATAAGTGTCTATACTATCTGAAGTGAGGCACAATAATGAGATGGGAAGACATTGTCTGCCATACGCATTGTAACATAATCAGTTTAAATAATAATGTAGCATCAGTTTATATCAGTACACAATTTCATTCTAGTCAGTATCTAGTCAATTATTCTGAATTATTTTATTATTGTGTTATCCATTTCTCATTAAAAATCTTGCTGAAATTGAAAACCTTTCAAAATTTTTGGACAAATGGGAGCTATTCTCTCATTGAAAATCTGAGAGAGAATTTACTCTGATAAAGTGAAAAACTGATCTAGTTAATCTAACAGCAAACCTGGAATGGATTATCTTCCGAGAGAGTTCTGATAACTTCAGTACTGATCATATATACATCAGCCACAGCCTGGGCATGTTGACTTCTCTCTTGTAACATATTGTGTACTCTGTAACAAACACGATCATACATATATACAGATAATCCATGTTTCACAATCATAGCCATCCCATAAAATGTTCCTTTAAAGATGAGTCTGACTCATAGGAACATAAAATATTTGTTGTTACATTGGCTAAAACATCTTTAATATGAAAATTGGAACATATAACCAGTTTAAACGTCTTGTTTATCATATATCACTAAAAGAAAGACTGCTGATTAAGATAATACAAACCACTTGTTCGGATAGACAAGGATGAATACACTGTGAGTTTATTCTTTTACAATGCATATTTACTGATATTTGAACTTTATTGTAATATCATTTTCATGCTTGTTTAGTTAAACAAATGAACAAAAACTGAGCATAATATTACTGTAATAGTTAGAGAATTAATCACCAGACAAGCCAATTGAAAAACATAACTCAACGCTGCTATGGGATTTACAACCTCTTCTGTAATTAACATTATATCAAGAAAAATGCAACATGTGATGTCATTATTCGCAAGAAGGAAACAATATTTACTCCATATGGACACTTTGTTTTCATATTGCCATATGGGGCAAATATTGCATACTGTCAGTACATAGTGATGTCACAAGCGACATTTCTGGAAATTATGTCACTTAAAGAAGAGGTTGGAAATCGTACAGCGGCGCTTATTTGCAACATCTGTAACTATCAGAACTTTGTCAATTAAGATTAAACAATACATCTATGTTGTACATACTTGTCTGTATTCCAGGCTTGATCTTGTACAAACTCTAACACAAGTCTAAATGATGGATACTTCTCACAGATATCAAACTGTACATGAGAAAAGATAGTAAAACAAAACAAGAATGAAAGATGGTGATAATTCATCACTGACCATACAACTACACTTCTTGGTTTGTTTGAAGTGTCTTAATTCATGTATGCATTAGGAATGAATAGCCTGTACATTGACATTAGGAATGAATAGCCTGTACATTGACATTAGGAATGAATAGCCTGTACATTGACATTAGGAATGAATAGCCTGTACATTGACATTAGGAATGAATAGCCTGTACATTGACATTAGGAATGAATAGCCTGTACATTGACATTAGGAATGAATAGCCTGTACATTGACATTAGGAATGAATAGCCTGTACATTGACATTAGGAATGAATAGCCTGTACATTGACATTAGGAATGAATAGCCTGTACATTGACATTAGGAATGAATAGCCTGTACATTGACATTAACCACATATATTTCAGTGGTAAATGCGTGCATATTTTAACACACCATTGAAATAAATTGTATTTAATTTCAATTCATTATCTTTACATCAACTGCAAAACTTACACATCATTCTTAATGACTACTTCCTGGGTGACTGACCTGTACTTGCACCTAGTTACTGTGTGACTGACCTGTACTTGCACATATTTCCTGTGTGACTGACCTGTACTTGCACATATTTCCTGTGTGACTGACCTGTACTTGCACCTAGTTACTGTGTGACTGACCTGTACTTGCACATATTTCCTGTGTGACTGACCTGTACTTGCACATATTTCCTGTGTGACTGACCTGTACTTGCACCTAGTTACTGTGTGACTGACCTGTACTTGCACATATTTCCTGTGTGACTGACCTGTACTTGCACATATTTCCTGGGTGACTGACCTGTACTTGCACATATTTCCTGTGTGACTGACCTGTACTTGCACATATTTCCTGGGTGACTGACCTGTACTTGCACCTAGTTCCTGTGTGACTGACCTGTACTTGCACATATTTCCTGGGTGACTGACCTGTACTTGCACATATTTCCTGGGTGACTGACCTGTACTTGCACCTAGTTACTGTGTGACTGACCTGTACTTGCACATATTTCCTGTGTGACTGACCAGTACTTGCACATATTTCCTGGGTGACTGACCTGTACTTGCACATATTTCCTGTGTGACTGACCTGTACTTGCACATATTTCCTGGGTGACTGACCTGTACTTGCACCTAGTTACTGTGTGACTGACCTGTACTTGCACATATTTCCTGTGTGACTGACCAGTACTTGCACCTACTTCCTGGGTGACAGACCTGTACTTGCACCTACTTACTGGGTGACTGACCTGTACTTGCACCTACTTCCTGGGTGACAGACCAGTACTTGCACCTAGTTACTGGGTGACTGACCTGTACTTGCATCTACTTCCTGTGTGACTGACCAGTACTTGCACCTAGTTACTGGGTGACTGACCTGTACTTGCACCTAGTTACTGGGTGACTGACCAGTACTTGCACCTACTTACTGGGTGACTGACCTGTACTTGCACCTAGTTACTGGGTGACTGACCTGTACTTGCACCTAGTTACTGTGTGACTGACCTGTACTTGCACCTAGTTACTGGGTGACTGACCTGTACTTGCACCTACTTACTGGGTGACTGACCAGTACTTGCACCTACTTACTGGGTGACTGACCTGTACTTGCACCTACTTACTGGGTGACTGACCAGTACTTGCACATATTTCCTGGGTGACTGACCTGTACTTGCACCTAGTTACTGGGTGACTGACCTGTACTTGCACCTAGTTACTGGGTGACTGACCAGTACTTGCACCTACTTACTGGGTGACTGACCTGTACTTGCACCTAGTTACTGGGTGACTGACCTGTACTTGCACCTAGTTACTGTGTGACTGACCTGTACTTGCACCTAGTTACTGGGTGACTGACCTGTACTTGCACCTAGTTACTGGGTGACTGACCAGTACTTGCACCTACTTCCTGGGTGACTGACCTGTACTTGCACCTACTTACTGGGTGACTGACCAGTACTTGCACCTAGTTACTGGGTGACTGACCTGTACTTGCACCTAGTTACTGTGTGACTGACCTGTACTTGCACCTACTTACTGGGTGACTGACCTGTACTTGCACCTAGTTACTGTGTGACTGACCTGTACTTGCACCTACTTACTGTGTGACTGACCTGTACTTGCACCTAGTTACTGGGTGACTGACCTGTACTTGCACCTACTTACTGGGTGACTGACCTGTACTTGCACCTACTTACTGGGTGACTGACCTGTACTTGCACATATTTCCTGTGTGACTGACCTGTACTTGCACATATTTCCTGTGTGACTGACCTGTACTTGCACCTAGTTACTGTGTGACTGACCTGTACTTGCACATATTTCCTGTGTGACTGACCTGTACTTGCACATATTTCCTGGGTGACTGACCTGTACTTGCACATATTTCCTGTGTGACTGACCTGTACTTGCACATATTTCCTGGGTGACTGACCTGTACTTGCACCTAGTTCCTGTGTGACTGACCTGTACTTGCACATATTTCCTGGGTGACTGACCTGTACTTGCACATATTTCCTGGGTGACTGACCTGTACTTGCACCTAGTTACTGTGTGACTGACCTGTACTTGCACATATTTCCTGTGTGACTGACCAGTACTTGCACATATTTCCTGGGTGACTGACCTGTACTTGCACATATTTCCTGTGTGACTGACCTGTACTTGCACATATTTCCTGGGTGACTGACCTGTACTTGCACCTAGTTACTGTGTGACTGACCTGTACTTGCACATATTTCCTGTGTGACTGACCAGTACTTGCACCTACTTCCTGGGTGACAGACCTGTACTTGCACCTACTTACTGGGTGACTGACCTGTACTTGCACCTACTTCCTGGGTGACAGACCAGTACTTGCACCTAGTTACTGGGTGACTGACCTGTACTTGCATCTACTTCCTGTGTGACTGACCAGTACTTGCACCTAGTTACTGGGTGACTGACCTGTACTTGCACCTAGTTACTGGGTGACTGACCAGTACTTGCACCTACTTACTGGGTGACTGACCTGTACTTGCACCTAGTTACTGGGTGACTGACCTGTACTTGCACCTAGTTACTGTGTGACTGACCTGTACTTGCACCTAGTTACTGGGTGACTGACCTGTACTTGCACCTACTTACTGGGTGACTGACCAGTACTTGCACCTACTTACTGGGTGACTGACCTGTACTTGCACCTACTTACTGGGTGACTGACCAGTACTTGCACATATTTCCTGGGTGACTGACCTGTACTTGCACCTAGTTACTGGGTGACTGACCTGTACTTGCACCTAGTTACTGGGTGACTGACCAGTACTTGCACCTACTTACTGGGTGACTGACCTGTACTTGCACCTAGTTACTGGGTGACTGACCTGTACTTGCACCTAGTTACTGTGTGACTGACCTGTACTTGCACCTAGTTACTGGGTGACTGACCTGTACTTGCACCTAGTTACTGGGTGACTGACCAGTACTTGCACCTACTTCCTGGGTGACTGACCTGTACTTGCACCTACTTACTGGGTGACTGACCAGTACTTGCACCTAGTTACTGGGTGACTGACCTGTACTTGCACCTAGTTACTGTGTGACTGACCTGTACTTGCACCTACTTACTGGGTGACTGACCTGTACTTGCACCTAGTTACTGTGTGACTGACCTGTACTTGCACCTACTTACTGTGTGACTGACCTGTACTTGCACCTAGTTACTGGGTGACTGACCTGTACTTGCACCTACTTACTGGGTGACTGACCTGTACTTGCACCTACTTACTGGGTGACTGACCTGTACTTGCACATATTTCCTGGGTGACTGACCTGTACTTGCACCTAGTTACTGGGTGACTGACCTGTACTTGCACCTAGTTACTGGGTGACTGACCTGTACTTGCACCTACTTACTGGGTGACTGACCTGTACTTGCACCTAGTTACTGGGTGACTGACCTGTACTTGCACCTAGTTACTGGGTGACTGACCTGTACTTGCACCTAGTTACTGGGTGACTGACCTGTACTTGCACCTAGTTACTGTGTGACTGACCTGTACTTGCACCTAGTTACTGGGTGACTGACCTGTACTTGCACCTAGTTACTGTGTGACTGACCTGTACTTGCACCTAGTTACTGGGTGACTGACCTGTACTTGCACATATTTCCTGTGTGACTGACCAGTACTTGCACATACTTACTGGGTGACTGACCTGTACTTGCACATATTTCCTGTGTGACTGACCAGTACTTGCACATACTTACTGGGTGACTGACCTGTACTTGCACATATTTCCTGTGTGACTGACCAGTACTTGCACCTAGTTACTGGGTGACTGACCTGTACTTGCACATATTTCCTGTGTGACTGACCAGTACTTGCACATACTTACTGGGTGACTGACCAGTACTTGCACCTACTTCCTGTGTGACTGACCAGTACTTGCACATATTTCCTGTGTGACTGACCAGTACTTGCACCTAGTTAAGGGACTGTGAAGATTGCCATCGATCTTGCCCATGACAGGATTTGAAGCTACGACCTCCAGTGCATGACCCATAGACAACCAAGCTTTTACAGAAGTTTTATTTGCACCTGTCATGACCCATAGACAACCAAGCTTTTACAGAAGTTTTATTTGCACCTGTCATGACCCATAGACAACCAAGGTTTTACAGAAGTTTTATTTGCACCTGTCATGACCCATAGACAACCAAGCTTTTACAGAAGTTTTATTTGCACCTGTCATGACCCATAGACAACCAAGCTTTTACAGAAGTTTTATTTGCACCTGTCATGACCCATAGACAACCAAGCTTTTACAGAAGTTTTATTTGCACCTGTCATGACCCATAGACAACCAAGCTTTTACAGAAGTTTTATTTGCACCTGTCATGACCCATAGACAACCAAGCTTTTACAGAAGTTTTATTTGCACCTGTCATGACCCATAGACAACCAAGCTTTTACAGAAGTTTTATTTGCACCTGTCATGACCCATAGACAACCAAGCTTTTACAGAAGTTTTATTTGCACCTGTCAGCATGAGTGTTTTTTTTGGGCTTGACGCCGTTTCTCAACAGTATTTCATTTATATACAGCAAGTTGACCTAACCAGTATGAACAGTCAACTTCTCCACATGTATCAGAGGTGGAGGAAAAATGACTATGGATGCGTTATCTTCAGTCACATCAGCACGGAAGGACATACGCCTTTCTTGGATTTCGAACACCCAACATCTAGATCAGCAGTCGAGCACTATACCAACTAAGCTGACCGAGTGGGCTGTCAGAATAAGACTATGTCAAAGTAGTTTAATTCATGTCCACTATTACATTAGCAAAATGACACTTACTTTATTACCAAACTTGTAGTCAGTACCTCTACGTGATGATTTCTTCAACTGTTTGGACAGTTTCATCTTAGATAACTGTAAATAATACACAAGTTTGCATCATAAACACTTGCACCTTGGTACACCTCTAACTCTGGATTTTACATTTCTTTCAAACCCAGATTTGTCTTAAAACTGTAGAACTGCTGCATAACTATTAAAAACTGTATGTAAAACGACATCCTCGGTACCAAGGCTATTAATAACATATATGATACCCTGGGCAAATTGGCTAGTGAAACTTCATAATGCATGAATATTCATTAGCATTTCTCGACCAATGAAATGGACGATAACAAAAAAAGAAGGAATCTCCTTTGTAAATAGCTATTGCTTAGAACCGCAAGATTTTTACTGTCAGTTTGCCCAGGGTAACATATATACATTGTATTATGAATAACCTGGGTACCAAGGATGGTAAAACAACTGAAAGTTGAAATTACACAAGCTCTAATCAGTGCATCTTTAGTTTCACTTAGTTTATGAAAATACTGATGATAGAGTTGATTGTGTAAAACAGGACGGTATTAAAAGTGTGAGTGACATAAACACAAACCTCTTGTTTTAACTGTGTCTTGGTAAGTCCAGCAAATTTCAGCAAGTACAATGCTTTCTGTTTACATATCACAGCTACACAGAAGAAGAAATAGAAAGTATTCACTACGACTGTGAGCAAACAAACACATACCCAGTACATTACATGAAAAAATTTCATCAATAAAAGAAATTAAAATTTCATGTTAAACAATTTTTAAATGAAAAAGTCTTTCAACTACTTAAAATAGTAAAAAAAATATCCAAGAGAAAGATCCAAACAAAGAATATTTATATCTTAATACATTAAACTATTAAGTCTCTAGGAACAATTTTTACAAACAATTTAAACAGAAAAAATCCTTCTTTGATCACTGACAGTGCTATGTATCATATTATTCTCGTAAGTTGGTAATATAAAATGAAGGAAAAACCTTTCAGATAATAAAATAATTCACTGAACACTATGACATTTTTGATAGTATGACAATTGAAGATTTAATATGAAGCTGTGTACCAGGATTGTCCTCATCCTTAATGGAGCCATCATCAGTTTCAGCAGCAAGTTTCTGTCGTTGTTGTACAAGTAATGGTCTCAATGTCTCGGCTGATGTGTACGCCTGACTGATACCCTCAGATATCGTACCCTCCATGCCACCTTGTACTGAAATATGTCAACACAGTGAAACCTCAACAATGAGATCATCATGGATTCCGATAAGGTGATCTTAGATGTGAAGGTGGAATAATTGTCCATTTAAAGTACAGTAAAACTTCGAAACCTCAAACTGCTGTCGGACCTAGCAATTCGTTTGAACAATCTATTATTCGAGGCATCTACGGTATACGGGTATATGTCCGGACTGACAGTTGCCAGTGCAAGTGTACTTAGGATGTTGAACATATGGCATTTGTTTTCATACTGAATGCCAGTCGATCAATAGTCGCAGCTTTATTCATAATAATAATAATTAAAAAAGAAATGAAAGAAAAGCAAAAACAGATTAAAATAAATGATTCACTGTGGCAACTTATTTTCTCTCATTTATTCTTATACTAATGAATTGTCTGTCACATTGTACATGTACATGTATATCACAACCATCAAGTAATTGCAATGACGTGTGAATAACATGTGTCGCCAATTACCCGTCAACAAACAATAGAATATTAAGTGGTCAATGAAATGTGTCAATTGTTGTATTGTTCGACCTATCTATGGTGAACATTCAATGAAATGATAGCTAGGGAATGCAAATCCTGTTCAAGTGTTTGACCTATCTCTGTTTGAGTGATCTACTGTTAGATAATGTGAAATAAGAAGGGATTTCGCTGGGACTTAAGAACCTGTTTGGGGTATCTACTGTGTTCGACCCAAAACTGTTCAAGGTTCCAAGTTTTACTGTATGGAAGACAAACAGAATACTGGTATTGATTTCAAGGTAGTCTTTAAGTGAGGGTTAAGTGTATAAAATTGTATAAAGAGATTTGCAACAATTTTCAAAACATCCAAGTGTAAATTGACTTTCTTCTGTCATTTTGCCCATGGTGGTAATGCATTTTAAAAAACAAATCTCCCCAATGATCAAATATCCATCAAACTTACTGTATTTGCCCAGGTCATCTCTAAGTTGTTGTGTATGCCAGACAAGAGCACAGAACACGGCGAGTACAGCAGCATTCACACTTTCTCCACCCATATGTAATATCTTACACTGATCCTTACATTTACGCATAAACTCGTGTGTTTTATCTTCTCCATCTTGAACAGACAACAAAAACTCCAACACATCCGTACTATCTTCTGATGCCTGAATAATATAGTCAAAACTTATATCTTCTGATGCCTGAATAATATAGTCAAAACTTATATCTTCTGATGCCTGAATAATATAGTCAAAACTTATATCTTCTGATGCCTGAATAATATAGTCAAAACTTATATCTTCTGATGCCTGAATAATATAGTCAAAACTTATATCTTCTGATGCCTGAATAATATAGTCAAAACTTATATCTTCTGATGCCTGAATAATATAGTCAAAACTTATATCTTCTGATGCCTGAATAATATAGTCAAAACTTATATCTTCTGATGCCTGAATAATATAGTCAAAACTTATATCTTCTGATGCCTGAATAATATAGTCAAAACTTATATCTTCTGATGCCTGAATAATATAGTCAAAACTTATATCTTCTGATGCCTGGATAATATAGTCAAAACTTATATCTTCTGATGCCTGAATAATATAGTCAAAACTTATATCTTCTGATGCCTGAATAATATAGTCAAAACTTATATCTTCTGATGCCTGAATAATATAGTCAAAACTTATATCTTCTGATGCCTGAATAATATAGTCAAAACTTATATCTTCTGATGCCTGAATAATATAGTCAAAACTTATATCTTCTGATGCCTGAATAATATAGTCAAAACTTATATCTTCTGATGCCTGAATAATATAGTCAAAACTTATATCTTCTGATGCCTGAATAATATAGTCAAAACTTATATCTTCTGATGCCTGGATAATATAGTCAAAACTTATATCTTCTGATGCCTGGATAATATAGTCAAAACTTATATCTTCTGATGCCTGGATAATATAGTCAAAACTTATATCTTCTGATGCCTGAATAATATAGTCAAAACTTATATCTTCTGATGCCTGAATAATATAGTCAAAACTTATATCTTCTGATGCCTGAATAATATAGTCAAAACTTATATCTTCTGATGCCTGAATAATATAGTCAAAACTTATATCTTCTGATGCCTGAATAATATAGTCAAAACTTATATCTTCTGATGCCTGAATAATATAGTCAAAACTTATATCTTCTGATGCCTGGATAATATAGTCAAAACTTATATCTTCTGATGCCTGGATAATATAGTCAAAACTTGTCATGAACCGTAACAATTTTGGGAAAGAACAAGAATATTGGATGCTCCCCAAAGTATGAACATCAGGAAAGGGTCATAAGCATGTGAACAATCATTAAACTAGAACCTGCCAACAATATGTGCATCACCTCTTGGTAGTGAAGCATCCCATTAAGTTTCATTAACTATCGGTCAGTGGTTGCCAATAAATAGTGCAGACACCAATGTGCTGGAGACGGATTTGATGTACTAACACATGAATAGACATAGTGGCTGCTATATACATATCCACTGTGAGCATAAACAATTCAATGATTTAAAGCCAAAGAGCAATATCTAAATATAAGCGATACTATGAATTTGAATATACTATAGGGTCAATGGAGTATCTAACCAAACGTTTTCTGAACAGATTCATAAAATCAATACATGTACAATCATAACAATCTGAACAGGACACAGTTAAATAAACCCACATGCTGCAGAAACATAGTTGTACGGGCATTTATATTAGATTATAACACAATGTTTGCAGTACTTACATATTTTCCAGACAGAGATCTCTGTAGTTTACCAATCATATAACCACCACGGAACAATGTTGTCCATAGTTCACTACGGAGTATGTCCTGTTCTGTTACTTCTTGTAGCTCCATCAACTGGTCACGGGGTAATACTGTACAACACACAAACATATATCACCTTACAGCATTGAGAATGTACAACACAAACATATATCACCTTACAGCATTGAGAATGTGCAACACAAACATATATCACCTTACAGCATTGAGAATGTGCAATGGCATAAATAGAGGAAAACTTGCTATAACTAGGTCCGTTATTTTGACATGTGTACATAAGAACTTACAATGACTTCATCTTTGTAAGGTAAAAATCCGTAAAGTTTTATACATGTACACAAGACTTACTGAACTATCAATAATAAGACCATCATTTGCTTTGAAGAGTTTGTCATTGTTGTAAGGTGGTCTTACTATCAAGTTAAAAAATGGAAGACAAATTATTAACTGTTAATGAAAATATGGTTGTATTACTGAGAATGGCTTTAATATCAAGGTGGTCTGTAAGCGAGGTTTTACAGTAATCTAGTGTAATGAGTTACCTGGATTAGCATTCAATGTAGCACCACATAATCTGCCTACTAACTTTGTCAGACCAAGTTGAAGGTCAAAGGGCCATGACAGTTCCATGTCAGGACTACCTCTAGCAGTGACCTTGAACTGATAACCCCATTCAGTATTGCTACTGTCAGAGTGGAAGAGGAAGTGTAAATGTGGACCAACAAAGTGAACCACTAGCGGCCATCTTTGTGTTCCAGTTTTCTGATCAAACCTCATCTGGTGTCCTTGAGCATCAGTGAATACCAAATAATCGTACCTAGAGAAAAGAAAGAAAGTGAAATGTACATATAGAGGATATTACATGGGTGGTAAATTTAGAAATGACCCGGTCAATAAAATATGAAATATGCACAAAATACTATAACTGTGATTTAAAGCAATTAGTAATATGTTATTAAAGATGCAAAATGTATTTCAACAAATGAATATCACTCATTATCTTTACTTATTACCTCAGTCAGTTGACAAACATAGAACTAAAAAATTATATCATTCAGTAAGTAATACATAGTTCCCACATCTACAGTATTTATCTCCCTTGTTCTTAACTGTCGGCCATTTTGATAGGAAAAACTGATAAGTCCTTATAGGAGTAATTTCCAAATATGTGATAATTGAGAAAATACCGAGAGATTGTGCATGTGACAACCACATGAGCATAATGAATAAGATATTTTTTATATCTGATTAGTTTATCATTGTTTTCATTCAATTCCCCATAAACATTAGGAAATTTGCCTATCAAAATGGCCGACAATTCAGAATAAGGGAGGTAAATATTGTAGATGAGAGAACTATGTATAGATACACAATATGTGATGACACTATATAGGTAGCACCTGTAAGATGACACTATATAGGTAGCACCTGTAAGATTAGCTAAAACAAATGAAGTGCACAAAGTACACTGTATACCTTCTCTCAGTCTCACATCTGGCAGTATTGATACACAATATGAGATGACACTATATAGGTAGCACCTGTAAGATTAGCTAAAACAAATGAAGTGCACAAAGTACACTGTATACCTTCTCTCCGTCTCACATCTGGCATCAAACTTGACAATAAATTTGGTAGCACCAGGACAGCTGAATACTTGAGTGTAGTGGTCATTGTTGTCATAGTTATGTGATGATTCTACATCCCAGGTACGTAATACAATATCACTAGAATGTACACTCTGCCAGTGAGGACTAGTGATCTGTAATTTATAAAATAACATACGGTGTAGAGTGGTAATAACACGCATGTATTATTTTGATATTTCACTAGTGAAATAACAAATCACATGCATGTGACATCACAACAAAACAAGCACGACATAGAGGCGCTCAAATAATGTTGACATTGTTAAATATTTATTATGTGCGAAGTATTTTATTTCATTGAAAATTAATCAATAATGTCTTGTTAATTTGAAAATGATATGTGATACAAAATGTATAATCAATTGAACTCGTATCTTGAGGCTGAAAATTAAAAAAGAAAATTGTTGGAACTACTCTTTGATGCGCCGACTTTTGTTTACCAAAGACCAAATTACTAGTGTCATCATTGCTTGTATATAAGGGGGTTAAGGTATTGTTCTGGCGAAATTCAGCCGTTTCTTCTGTTATGTCATAAATAGAATCTTACATTCGTGTTCAGTTTTCATTTATTTTATTAAACTTGTCATCTAAAACCGATAAAAACTTGGTTTAGAATACTTGTTTAATAAATTTAAATAAATAATGACCACTCATATCCTCTATACATACATAGAACTCATGTAAGGATGAAAAATCAATATTATCTATAACAATTTTCAATACGAGATATATTTTCATCACTTATAGAAAATAACGTACTGTACATATTACAGTATCAACCTTCGTAGGAGCAATGCATTTCACAAAAAGGTGGCATATAATCCAAACATAATCAATATGATGAAAACTTACTTTTGGAAATAAATCTGGGATGAATGCTGCAAGTTTCATTAGTTCCAAATTCAGGGGTTTTAGTTCCTTCAGTAAACTGACCCTTGACTGTGAACTAAGGATTGGACACAGGTACGTCATTAACATAATCATCTGTCTCACAACAGAACCAAGAAATGATGTCTCAATCTTTGGCATCAAACTTGTCAGATACTCGAGTGGTTTGGTCTGTAAGAGCTTGCAAGCTTCCATCGCTTTCTGGGCAACGAGGATAGCATCTGTAATATACATATTGTTTTGTAACATCCTGAAGACTATAAACACTCATGCTTGGAAAGTGCACATTCATGAGCTTATAGTATTGCAATATAAATGTTATTAATAATGTAATACATGTACGTGTAAGAGGTGTGTCACAATACATGTACGTGTAAGAGGTGTGTCACAATACATGTACGTGTAAGAGATGTGTCACAATACATGTACGTGTAAGAGATGTGTCACAATACATGTACGTGTAAGAGGTGTGTCACAATACATGAGCGTGTAAGAGGTGTGTCACAATACATGTACGTGTAAGAGGTGTGTCACAATACATGTACATGTAAGAGGTGTGTCACAATACCTGTACGTGTAAGAGGTGTGTCACAATACATGTACGTGTAAGAGGTGTGTCACAATACATGTACGTGTAAGAGGTGTGTCACAATACATGTACATGTAAGGTGTGTCACAATACATGTACGTGTAAGAGGTGTGTCACAATACATGTACGTGTAAGAGGTGTGTCACAATACAGTCAGACCTCTTTCATTCAACAACCTTCTATCCAATACTCAGTATCATCACAACCCAATGAAATCAAAAGAACAAGGAACGACTGTATTTAGAAATGTATTATTTCTAATCAATATGCTTCATAAATGTCTTTCTGCCACAGAAAAAAATCATCAAACAGTGTCTGTCCTGATAGTCTGTGATCTGGTTCAGCTTTAAAACATAGTCATACAAGCCGAGTTGTTTCATATCAATAATAAATAAAAAATTGCCAACAATCTGATTGAAGGTATCTGATGTGTAGTCAACATTTAAAACTAAACTTTTGATGGCAGAAGAACAACAAAGTCAATCTTGTGATTTGTTGATAAATCAATAAAACAATAATCTATTCAAGGAAAGGGCCAGGTCTAATTTGCATTCACTGTGCCATTAAGGAAAGAAATACTTTTTTTACATGTAAGATAGGAGCAGGGATCAAAACACGCCAATTCATTTAGGCAAATATTTTCTGCAGATTATTTGTAGACTGCTCATACAAGTCAGGGTTCCAAACAAGAAAATGCACAAACACATGCATGTTCATTAAACCAAATACTTACAGAGAAAACAAATGGCTAAACAAGAAAATGCCTTCCTAATGAAAATTTAGAAATACCAGCATATCTTCAAGCAAGATAAAACTTACAACCCGTTGCTGTATGCATGGCCTTGACCTTGATGATATCTGACCCTTCAGATATTTGCCACCATGCCCACCCCAGCAAGGACGTCTGCAGGGAACTCACAAGTTGTAGAAGTGGAAGTAACTGATCATTGGCAGCCCCAGATTTCACAACGAGACTGAATTCATGGAAGGTCACCATCACCATGGTTTCCATAACCTCCAGAACAGAAGAGGGGTCAAACGTCTGAAATAAATAACAAATAAGAAAAATCAATTCTTATTTCTTCTATCCATACCTATTGTGTGCAAAAGAATGATCAGACAGTATATGGTAAAGTTTATTTTGAACATTTTCCTAGAAAGATAGATAGATTTTTTTCAACATAAAATGTACAATTTACATGGCAATATAAAATTAAGACATATATTAGTAACAACAATATGTTAGAATCAATAAAGCCATACAAATCAACATTAACCCCTGGATAACATAAAAACATAAATTATAAACAAATAGTTGAAAAGATGAAACAATGAAACAATAAGTTATCATTGACAGGAATAAAGGATTAAAAAGCGAAACAAATAAAATTTAACAATGTTCATGACAGATATAAATCCAGGGAAAGTTTGGAACACAGAAATTTTCGCATATTTCACAAATTCAAAGTTGAAAAATATCAGCAGTGTAAATTTCCCCATTCACAGAAGTACAAGATTATTCACACACGAGACTTCTTAATGCAACAATTCTATTTACTGCAATTTGCAAACATTTCTGTGTGTGTAACTCTTTAAACTTTATGATTTTCGAACTTTTTTACTAAAAAATATCCACATATACAGTAAATCCTTGCAAATAGTGAAATGATCAAAAATATGAACTTTGCATAATCATTGGTTGCAGTCTCTGAGATTTTTGGCCTAAAAGCACTGAGCCTCTTTCTGAGAAAAATGCAATATTAAGATGACGTCATGTTTATACATTATAAAGGAAAACAATAATGCATTGATATATTTATTTGTAACATAATATTGTATCAGAAAACATATTTGCTGTATTAAAGTGAAACTCAGAAATTTTGTAGATCTAGTTTTGATGACCATATTAAAAGTGCTGTAATTCCCTAAACAAATGCTGTTTTGCAATAATTTTTGTTTTGTAGTAACCTACAAATATCCCTTCATTCAGAAATGTTAATTACTCAATTTGCCCAGATATGTCATTTGGGCCAAAAATCTCAGAGAATGACTCAATGTATGATGATAATAGTGTGGCAATACTTACATCAGAGGGATTCCTGGGTAGGTCACACAATGTATGATGATAATAGTGTGGCAATACTTACATCAGAGGGATTCCTGGGTAGGTCACACAATGTATGATGATAATAGTGTAGCAATACTTACATCAGAGGGATTCCTGGGTAGGTCACACAATGTATGATGATAAAAGTGTGGCAATACTTACATCAGTGGGATTCCTGGGTAGGTCACACAATGTATGATGATAATAGTGTAGCAATACTTACATCAGAGGGATTCCTGGGTAGGTCACACAATGTGTGATGATAATAGTGTAGCAATACTTACATCAGAGGGATTCCTGGGTAGGTCACACAATGTGTGATGATAATAGTGTAGCAATACTTACATCAGAGGGATTCCTGGGTAGGTCACACAATGTATGATGATAATAGTGTGGCAATACTTACATCAGAGGGATTCCTGGGTAGGTCACACAATGTATGATGATAATAGTGTGGCAATACTTACATCAGAGGGATTCCTGGGTAGGTCACACAATGTATGATGATAATAGTGTGGCAATACTTACATCAGAGGGATTCCTGGGTAGGTCACACAATGTATGATGATAATAGTGTGGCAATACTTACATCAGAGGGATTCCTGGGTAGGTCACACAATGTATGATGATAATAGTGTGGCAATACTTACATCAGAGGGATTCCTGGGTAGGTCACACAATGTATGATGATAATAGTGTGGCAATACTTACATCAGAGGGATTCCTGGGTAGGTCACACAATGTATGATGATAATAGTGTGGCAATACTTACATCAGAGGGATTCCTGGGTAGGTCACACAATGTATGATGATAATAGTGTAGCAATACTTACATCAGAGGGATTCCTGGGTAGGTCACACAATGTATGATGATAATAGTGTAGCAATACTTACATCAGCGGGATTCCTGGGTAGGTCACACAATGTATGATGATAATAGTGTAGCAATACTTACATCAGCAGGATTCCTGGGTAGGTCACACAATGTATGATGATAATAGTGTAGCAATACTTACATCAGCAGGATTCCTGGGTAGGTCACACAATGTGTGATGATAATAGTGTAGCAATACTTACATCAGCAGGATTCCTGGGTAGGTCACACAATGTATGATGATAATAGTGTGGCAATACTTACATCAGCAGGATTCCTGGGTAGGTCACACAATGTATGATGATAATAGTGTGGCAATACTTACATCAGCGGGATTCCTGGGTAGGTCACACAATGTATGATGATAATAGTGTAGCAATACTTACATCAGTGGGATTCCTGGGTAGGTCACACAATGTATGATGATAATAGTGTGGCAATACTTACATCAGCGGGATTCCTGGGTAGGTCACACAATGTATGATGATAATAGTGTAGCAATACTTACATCAGAGGGATTCCTGGGTAGGTCACACAATGTATGATGATAATAGTGTAGCAATACTTACATCAGCAGGATTCCTGGGTAGGTCACACAATGTATGATGATAATAGTGTGGCAATACTTACATCAGAGGGATTCCTGGGTAGGTCACACAATGTATGATGATAATAGTGTGGCAATACTTACATCAGAGGGATTCCTGGGTAGGTCACACAATGTATGATGATAATAGTGTGGCAATACTTACATCAGCGGGATTCCTGGGTAGGTCACACAATGTATGATGATAATAGTGTAGCAATACTTACATCAGAGGGATTCCTGGGTAGGTCACACAATGTATGATGATAATAGTGTAGCAATACTTACATCAGCGGGATTCCTGGGTAGGTCACACAATGTATGATGATAATAGTGTAGCAATACTTACATCAGAGGGATTCCTGGGTAGGTCACACAATGTATGATGATAATAGTGTAGCAATACTTACATCAGCGGGATTCCTGGGTAGGTCACACAATGTATGATGATAATAGTGTGGCAATACTTACATCAGAGGGATTCCTGGGTAGGTCACACAATGTATGATGATAATAGTGTGGCAATACTTACATCAGAGGGATTCCTGGGTAGGTCACACAATGTATGATGATAATAGTGTGGCAATACTTACATCAGCGGGATTCCTGGGCAGGTCAAGTAGTCCCCTTGGATCCACAGAACTGAAGAACTGACACAGAGATTGGAACACCAACATAACTGAAGGTGTTTCTGACAATGTCTACAAATAGAAAATAATGTAATCTAGTGTTTTGTAACTGTAGAGAACTGTTCGACATGTCTGTTTAGGTAAGTAAATTGGTATTTTTACAATAAACAGAGACAAAAATATTTATTGGTTAGAAACGAAATTGCTGTTATCATCTGTTTACTTTGTTTTACCTGCACAATTAATGAAAACAACTACACAGATTGAGGAAAGGAAACCAAAATGGCTGCCACCAAAGAAGACATCCGATCCTTTCTCACATGGTTTTACTCTGGTGGGAAGCATATTGTTACATTGTGAAGAGCATCATGTCTATTGTTATATACAGTGTATTTATGTATGATCTCATATGTTGCTGTTCTTGTTTTTCAGGTAAAGTTTTAATTGTCTGTATAACTATACCTGCCTATGCATTATTTCTCGTAATCCACTAGTGGATTATTTATGCAAATTAGGGCCGCATCACATATTAATACGTGTTGTCATAAATCCAAACAAACATGGCCGACTTTCGCGTATCGGTCTATGACAAATATGTAGCATTTCGCGATCGTCTAAATGTCAAACAGCTTCATAAACTAAAGTTTATCATAATTCTAACCATTGCGAGCTGAACGCGTACTTCAAATCTGACGAGAGTGCACATTTCAGCTTGTCTGGAGGTATCAACACTTGGTTCGCTGTCCATCATCTGGATCAAGGTGGAATTTTTTTAAGTGAACATAAACAGAATAGACCACACGCTGATGCAATCCATCCTCCGAGAAAACGAGTACGAATGATTGACAGCGACTCACAGTGACATAATTTCAACTGTGTCAACGTAGATTTGTTGATTTACGTTCAGTCAATGATTTTACTTTAGAATGGACTCGTTGACGTCACGGCTTCATGTCGTCACAGCAGCGCATGTGCACTAAATTTTGAACATGTTGTTAATTGTTTGTTTTGTGTTAAGTTTCAACATTCAACATTACATTTGGTTTAGTATCGGTATTAAGCGTCGTTTTTATTCTGTGAAAATCTTCAGAACTATTTTTTCTCGACCAAATCACTAAAGTAGAGACAAAATGCAGGGGCGGCTAGAGAAACAAGTCTGTGTGATTTTGTTTGTTTTAAGCTGTTTACAAGTTATGTGATAAATTGAATCTAGCATTCATGTTAGATCCTCCATATATATCATAGAGGCTCACTGGGAAGACTGGGCTTATAGTTGTTATTATTATTACATCCAAAAAGAGGCTTATTCATTAAAGGATTATAGATGAATTGATTCACCCACCTCCACTTTTTGCATCATAGAAAACAACTGCTTCTTTCTAGCTTCTTTATCCGAGAAGAAAACTGCAGCTCCTGTAATATACAACAGAAATCAAACCGGATAAAATATAGAAATAAAAACAGAGAAATTTAAAGCACTTCACAAAATGTACAAACCACATAAATACCATGAAGTGCATGTAATGTGATGTGTGTAGATCATATACTCAAACAAACAGTATCTCAAATACCAGACTACACTTGACTGCAAATACTAATCTTAACCAAGATATGTCGGTGAATGCTATAGTTTGTACTTCTAATTTACATTCAAACCTCATTCATTAAAATTCATCAGGTTCGAAATTTCATTTAGAATAATACATAGTTTCATATAGCCCATTTCAATTTGACTTGCCTAAGAAGATACATCAGGCTCTGATACATATTTGGGATAATACCAAGTATTTGGATAAAAGGTTGATGAATAAACGAGTTTCCACAGCTAGTATATTTCATGAAATTACTCCACCGGGACTTACAGCTATTCAACTTGATGAAAGTATCCAACCCCAAACACACATACAGTCTACACTGCCTTTGTGACCCTCTGAATTAAGCCACTCCCTGTCATATGCAACTGTAAATGTTGCCCATGATGAGTTTTCCTATATATTAAGATTGAACCAAATGACTCCCTGTCTGACGTGACAAGTGACCATGAAAATTGTCACCCAAACAAACCTGTAGACTGTTTTTAGCGACTTTGAAACGGTCCCTCAAGTTTTTTGACCTCGGAGTTACCTTTCCTGAATCTTGCGTGATGAGATGCAAACAACTGATTATTGTTTATTTTTCAAAATGGCGATGCCGATAAAGCGAACAGTTTTAACGTTAGAACAGCGATTTCCTGCTAAAAACAAATGCTTATTATACACATTGTATATTCTAATTCATATAACACACAGAACTACACACAAGTTTAATACATTCAATCTACATGTATTTGGAAGTGGTTGTAAGTCACTGACAGTATAAACCTGTATTTAGAGACTCCCTGTCATATGTGACCTTATCGGTTGATTCCCAATGAAGGTCTCTTAAAACAGTGTAGACTGTACTTAAATGTCATGAAATGTTTTCCAAGTTTAGAGATTAGACTAAGCATACACATACCATCAATGATAAGTTGTTTGCACAATCTATAATGTCTGGTAGTTTTGTCCATACTCTGACTGTCTACAATCTTACATAGATGTTGGAATAAAGATTCAGCAGCAGTCTGCAATGGAAGTCATAGATTGTCCAAACCTACAAATACTCCACCAACAGTTTTAACAAAAGATACATACAACCAATTTCAGTAAGCACATTTAGACATCAAAGTAACAGTGCTTGTACACACAGTATTTATCAGTAACAGTGCTTGTACACACAGTATTTATCAGTTAAGCTGCTTTATATGTAATGAATCTTAAAAGAATGAATCTAACAACATGTTTAAATGAGGTCCTTAGCAATACTAACTAATACTATAAGATCTATATCGCCAACGTAGTATAATGACTCAATCCAATAGGAAAGCTTTTTGGCAACACACCATTCTAATAAAAAACCCTAAACAATCATAACGCAAATGTTAGCTAGAATTGCTTACCTTGCTGGGCCCGGACAGACCAGTGAAGGAGGGTAGAAGACTGAAGATCAACTGTAGTGTCATCAGTGAACATGTTTGCCATTTCTCTTCCTCTCTGTAATATACAATACATCTCTATTAGAATAGGGTGAAGTGTGGTGTGGGATGTTATACAATACATCTCTATTAGAATAGGGTAAAGTGTGGTGTGGGATGTTATACAATACATCTCTATTAGAATAGGGAGAAGTGTGGCGTGGGATGTTATACAATACATCTCTATTAGAATAGGGTGAAGTGTGGCGTGGGATGTTATACAATACATCTCTATTAGAATAGGGTAAAGTGTGGTGTGGGATGTTATACAATACATCTCTATTAGAATAGGGTAAAGTGTGGCTTGGGATGTTATACAATACATCTCTATTAGAATAGGGTAAAGTGTGGCTTGGGATGTTATACAATACATCTCTATTAGAATAGGGTAAAGTGTGGCGTGGGATGTTATACAATACATCTCTATTAGAATAGGGTAAAGTGTGGTGTGGGATGTTATACAATACATCTCTATTAGAATAGGGTAAAGTGTGGCGTGGGATGTTATACAATACATCTCTATTAGAATAGGGTAAAGTGTGGTGTGGGATGTTATACAATACATCTCTATTAGAATAGGGTAAAGTGTGGCTTGGGATGTTATACAATACATCTCTATTAGAATAGGGTAAAGTGTGGTGTGGGATGTTATACAATACATCTCTATTAGAATAGGGTGAAGTGTGGTGTGGGATGTTATACAATACATCTCTATTAGAATAGGGTAAAGTGTGGTGTGGGATGTTATACAATACATCTCTATTAGAATAGGGTGAAGTGTGGCGTGGGATGTTATACAATACATCTCTATTAGAATAGGGTAAAGTGTGGTGTGGGATGTTATACAATACATCTCTATTAGAATAGGGTAAAGTGTGGCTTGGGATGTTATACAATACATCTCTATTAGAATAGGGTAAAGTGTGGCTTGGGATGTTATACAATACATCTCTATTAGAATAGGGTAAAGTGTGGCGTGGGATGTTATACAATACATCTCTATTAGAATAGGGTAAAGTGTGGTGTGGGATGTTATACAATACATCTCTATTAGAATAGGGTAAAGTGTGGCGTGGGATGTTATACAATACATCTCTATTAGAATAGGGTAAAGTGTGGTGTGGGATGTTATACAATACATCTCTATTAGAATAGGGTAAAGTGTGGCTTGGGATGTTATACAATACATCTCTATTAGAATAGGGTAAAGTGTGGTGTGGGATGTTATACAATACATCTCTATTAGAATAGGGTGAAGTGTGGTGTGGGATGTTATACAATACATCTCTATTAGAATAGGGTAAAGTGTGGTGTGGGATGTTATACAATACATCTCTATTAGAATAGGGTAAAGTGTGGTGTGGGATGTTAATTTTCCACAGTGAATGTGTGTGACCCCCAGTATTTATACTGATAGTTCCAAGGCTGTAATTCGCTGTATGGTTATTATTTCTTTTTGTGTTTTGAATGTATGTTATATTTCCCTTTCCCCTGTGAAATTCTTTCACTTTATATAGATTTCCAGATTAAATTAAAGGCCTTTAAAAACAATTTCTAGAGCCCTATAACATGTGTAAGCGAATAATCTGATAAGCAAAACCACATTAGTATGATATACCTGTTTCTGAATACATGATATATAGCACACAGAGTATCTAGGGGGACGTTGGAGAAGTCTAGGTACTCGTGTCCTGATGTTATTGAACGTCTCTGTGCTAGATCCTGGGATAAGTCTATCAGGAATGACGTCACATATTGTATAATCTCAACGCTTGTACATGTTGGCTTCTTCTCTGCATTGGGAGGATGTCGCACCTATAAATAATACAGAGTTAATTGAAACAAAAAACCCAGTCTTTTGGATAAGACAAACACCGAGGTCCCATGTATAATGCTTTACATTGGACATGTAAAAGTGCCAGTGGTGCTTCTGGAACTGGGGCATCTTCTGTATCATGCACTATCCTCCTAAAATCTAAAATGACTAACATTCTTCCGGGAAACTGGTGGCGACTATGAATAAACGAAAATACAAAAAAAGAAACAAAAAGTGGATTATTTATATAGTACTGCAATATGTACACATAGAATGATACATAAACAAAAATACAAAAAAAAGAAACAAAATGTGGATTATTTATATAGTACTGCAATATGTACATGTAGAAATGATAATGAAATGCATTTTGCAAGCAGGAAACAATATTTACTTCATGTGGTCACTTCGTTTTCATATTGCCATATGAAGCAAATATTGCTTACTGTCAGTACATGGTGATGTCACATGTGACGTTTACTGGAAATGATGTGAACTTAAAGAAGAGATTGGAATGGTACAGCAGAGCTCATATCAAATTGATCAAGACTAGAACAATCTATAGATATGTTAGAGCTACTGACCTATCAATGTGACACACAGTTGAACCTAACATAAAGACCACCTCAATATTAAGACCACATTTTTAAAGTCTATTTTCACTGTTTTGCTCTGTACTCAACTCTGATATTAAGACCACCTTAATAAGAAGACCAGTTTTCAAGCGTCTCAATGGTGGTCTTCTTATTGAGGTTTTACTGCGACATCTCACCAATTTAGTTGTCATGTGACTGCTATTACAAAATGTTCTACAGATTCATCCACAACATGTTAAATATCCAGATCAGTATAAATATTCTCTCTGCATCAAATTGGATGGGGGGTGAAAGTTAAACAAAACTATCTGTTTATTTGTTTATAAGCAGATACACATCTTATGCTTTCATCCCTAGAATCTACTATAAGTCATAACATATTGTATAACAAAATAATTAACAACAATAAGTTATTAAGCCTTCACTAATTCAAATATTCAAATGTCTGCAGACAGCCGTACTTATTTCATTTAATCTCATCAGATATTTGACCATTCTCTCAAGAAATATGTAAAATACCAAGAGTAACAGGCTATCAGAAATATCTTCGAAACATTTAAAAAGGACAAGGTCATTATATCGAGGTGTTGATGCCAGAATCAGCTATCTCCATATAAATGTATCAAGGAGATGGTAGATTCTGGTTCTAAATGATGTCATAGTCAGATTATAACATCCATGTATCAATTTTGTTAATAACAAGCAAAAAAATGAAATGAGATGATGTCACTATTTATTTTCTCTGTTAAAATGTCTACTTGCAATTTATGATATAAATAAAGTATCACATACATGTTCATAAATTACTGAATTTATCAAACTGGTCTTCAGAAAACTTGTATAATAAATTCCATAATTTATGACGTTTCATGTGATATCATGTACTTAAAGATATATTACACTCATTTTTTGTTCATTTGTTTAAAATATATTTCCTATAGTTAAAACATCAAAAAACATGCATAACAAAGAATGAACTCATAATGTATTGATCCATATTTGTTGAAGAAAGATATTTGTACATCATAAAATTAAAAAAAAAATCCATTTTTTTTAACAATCAGGCTATTTTACAAATTTTGTCTGTTAGTAATATGGTAAAAAAATATATTTTTAATCGGTTATACAATGCAATGGTTCTTATTAGAGATGTTTTAGCCAATGTAACAACAATACTGGATGAAGCCATTTCAAACATTTTATGTTTAGATGAGCCAGATATATCTTTAAATACGGCATGGTTAACCTAACTCAACATAGTATAAAACTTACAACAACTTGGTCTTCCACTAGCACAGGTTTTCTTGTAAATCCATAAAATTTCACACCAGTTATACCAATCACAGTGGCCTTCCTGGGCTCCAGGAATTTTACCAGAACATACTGAAATGTATTTCATTAAACATTGTAGTAGGCCAATAAATATGTCAGACTGAGCGTAGAACCCACAACCTATCGTACCAGAGGTAAACACTATATTTAACTTAATACCCTCATATGCTACTAGGCAAAACATTCATATTTGACATAGCATTTGAATGAAATATTTAGATTATCAGAAAAAATGAAAATTATGTTTTAAACAAGAACTATCTTGAAAAATGATGGTCGGCGCAATTTGAAGGTTAAGATTGGTTGTGCAACATATAAAATGCTGAGATGTTACGAATGCTGGTCACTCCAGATCGAAAATGGATTTCCGTAAATTAATCAAAATTCAGTGGATTTCGGTATGGTAACGTACCCTTTATCTAAAGGTTAACCAATCTGTGTCAAGGTTCGAACGTTGTTTGGTTGAAGAGAAGGTGCCTTGGTGGTTAACGTAAGATTTGATTGGTTTACACAACAATGATATGCAAATAGCATAACCATGTTAGTACAGCTGCGCCAAAAAAAAAGCTTAATTAAAAAACTGATAAATCTGTTTGACAAGAAAGCAACAAACCAGTAAGGTGTTGAATACAATCAAACGTATTAATCAAGATTTTTAATAATAGGGTTTATGAGCCATACCCACAAACAGATTAACTCACTAGACTGACATTTCATTTGTGACACAAAACATCTACAAAACAACTGACACATAATTTTAATATCTAAATGAAAGAAAGAATCCTCTTTTGGAATTCAACAATCACTATCAACCTACCTGTCCAACGGGATGCCAATGTACAGGTATGTCTATCTCATCACTGAAACATAGAACAACATTCAGAAAGCACATATTGATAGCTTGTGAATAGACTGTAGTAATACATACAGTTGGACCTTGTTTTTTGACGAACTTCTGTCCAAATGCTTAATGTATCATCCGAAAAAAATATCAGGTCCTGATGTATATTCTTATGCATGTCGAATTGAAATGGGTTATTTAAGACCATGCAAAATTCAAAATAACATTTCGGACCCGACGAATTCCAATGAACGAGGTCTGACTGTAGATAAGTTTTTGTCTTGCTTTAATAAGGACATGATCTGCCCTACCAAGTAATCAAACCCGAACCTCCTGGGTGCTAGCCCAGTGCTATACCAACACAGCTTACCAGGAAGGTTATATAGCTATCAAGATATTGATCATATATTGTAGCATGTAGGAACACTAAAGACACTAGTGAACTAGATGGTTGGTTTTGAAGCAAAAAAATGTCTCCCCGATGGGTCGGACAGATGCCGAAGACAAAAACAATATGTCTCCCTTGGAGAGGCATAATTATAACCATAGACTAAACAGAACATCACACTTTAGATATATTGCAGTGGACATATTATTTATGAATCAGTTCTTTCATATGTGTGTATTCTGTATACTTACCCATCATCTTCCAGAGAAAAGTAAGCAACAGGATTATCTGGCTTGCCAGCAATACCAGCATTTCTGTAATATAACAACATTTACATAGTATACTTAAACTCAGCATTACACAAGTATATCTCCAGCAGGAGTCAAACCTTATATAATATTTGCATCCCAGCATCAGATGTATAATGTGAGAAGTATAATGCTGTCTCAATACAGAACATCATATATTATAGCATTGAGATTTTCCAGAGAGATACTAGACAATGGAATGATATAATGGACCCATCATCATAGTTGTGTCAGTAAGTGATAGTAAATAGTAGTCCACCTTTTTCCTTTGCTGGATGGCAAGAATGTAACTGTTGCTTTAACTGTTTTACTTTTCCTTCATATAATGGAGCTACAATGTTTTTACATAACAGATTTGTGGTCCAGTGGAAGCGCGCTGGACTAGTAATCCAGGGGTTGCAGGTTCGATCCCCTGCTCCACCACTAATAGTGCTAACAGTCTTTCGGATAAGACAAACACTGAGGTCCTGTGTACAATGCTTTACATCGAGCACTTAAAAGAACCAGGGGTGTTCCTGGAACTGGGGCATCTTCTGTATCATGCACTATCCTCAAAAAATCTAAAATGACTAACATTCTTCCAGGGGCGTCGCCCAAATGGGAAACCGGTGGCGATGATAAATAAACGCAAATTCAAAATAATATGTTTTCACATTGCAATATCATCAATGTATTACCTGACTTGTACACTGAACTGATACTCCAGTTTTCCCCAGGAATCATATCCTTCAAAACGTTGAACGTGTTTCTCAAGGTTGAAGTCTCCTCTGAAAATTTAACAATTCCATATCTTGATACGATAGACCACCAACATATAAGCTCACACTGCATTTGTTACAAAAGTTTTGTAAGAACAAATACCAGCCAAATATCATGTCATCGTTCTTAGCCAAATTCAAAAGTAGATTGCTTTATCTTAGCAATATGTATTTCAAATCAAATAATGTTTCAAATAAATGGAAGTGAAAGTTTGACACTCATCAAAATTGCAACTCAATAATCTTCAACTAATTTACTCTGAAGTATTCTTATTAATGAAATAAATTGAGAACAAATGCAAATTACTGTGTATATGAGGTTGACACTTGCCACATACATTTTTCCTTATGCACATTTATGGTATTTCGGTCAACCCGAAATATCCCCGCACACCATAACACGACTTTTTGAAGCCGAAGGAGGATATTTACCTACCAGTAGAGCAGTTTAGACCAAATAAATAATTTTGAATCCTAAGACAGTCAGTGAAAAGTGACCCATTGCACATTTACCATATTCCTGGCATCTAACCAGTAATTTCCTGGTTACATACTTGTACTCTGGCATCTAACCAGTACTTTCCTGGTTACATACTTGTACTCTGGCATCTAACCAGTACTTTCCTGGTTACATACTAGTACTCTGGCATCTAACCAGTACTTTCCTGGTTACATACTTGTACTCTGGCATCTAACCAGTACTTTCCTGGTTACATACTTGTACTCTGGCATCTAACCAGTACTTTCCTGGTTACATACTTGTACTCTGGCATCTAACCAGTACTTTCCTGGTTACATACTTGTACTCTGGCATCTAACCAGTACTTTCCTGGTTACATACTTGTACTCTGGCATCTAACCAGTACTTTCCTGGTTACATACTTGTACTCTGGCATCTAACCAGTACTTTCCTGGTTACATACTTGTACACTGGCATCTAACCAGTAATTTCCTGGTTACATACTTGTACTCTGGCATCTAACCAGTACTTTCCTGGTTACATACTTGTACTCTGGCATCTAACCAGTACTTTCCTGGTTACATACTAGTACTCTGGCATCTAACCAGTACTTTCCTGGTTACATACTTGTACTCTGGCATCTAACCAGTACTTTCCTGGTTACATACTAGTACTCTGGCATCTAACCAGTACTTTCCTGGTTACATACTAGTACTCTGGCATCTAACCAGTACTTTCCTGGTTACATACTTGTACTCTGGCATCTAACCAGTACTTTCCTGGTTACATACTTGTACTATGTTAGATGGGAAACACTGAAAATCATTTCTGTTTTTATCCAGCTGGACAAGGCATCGCACCCACAGCCTTTGGATTTGTAGCCAGCAGTGCTAACCACTGGGCCACCTTATGAAATAAATGGCACATGTTATATGATTTAAATACATACTCATCTCTGTACACAAATACAAGTCCCCTTTTGGCCCCTCTTCCACCAGACACCACCTGTAATGATTTATTCACTTCATGTTACAAGTAAGTCAAAGAAACGTAATAAACACAAAGTGAGCATAAATAAACAAAGTGTCTATCACTGAATATAAAGTGTTCACTAAACTCATTTTTGTGTCTGTAAAATTGTACATGTAGTGTCGAAATGAGTGGAAAATTCCTCATTCCATAATGATGGGGTAAAAATGAATGTTCTTTGTAGTTCACAGCAAGTAAATCATTCAACTTGATACACATTTTCAGCTGTTTTCTAACTATGTATTTATATAAGTCTCCAGGGATGTGAGTGGCTTTACCAAATACACATATTTCTATCATCTATTTTAGCGAGTTCTACTAACCTTCACTTTAAGTCTTGTTATTTGAATTAATTCTGAAGACTTGAAAAACATGTTCACTTTTGTTTCTCCTTCGTGTGTGTAATAAGCTACAACAAAAACAAATAATGCAAGTAGTCATATCATCATGGTAGAAATACTGTGTACATGGATGTGCTAGTTTCACTAACATATTGGTACATCAAGAACAAATATATCTCACAAACTTATAAGATAATGCAGAAATATGAATTTACAAGTTGCCAGAAAATGGAAAAAAAGTTCAATAAACCCAAGGAATTATTTTTCATAAATTTTATTTTGAAACATAGGAATACTTGAAACAAAGTAACTAAATCTGGAATACTACTGTGGAAATAACAGGGAGGACGAATACTAAACATTGAGAGTTACTTACCAGGAGAAGTCTCGGTCCAGTTTGTATTGAGGACATTTTCAGGTTTAGAATCATCTTTATCCTCTGCTTTACCACCATCACAACCAGCCAATGTCAACTGTAACGGATGACCTACAGACATGTCAGATATAACAATTAGTCCTCATAAAGTATAAACCATAAGATATAAATATTTTGAAAAGAGACCAGGAGAGCTGGAAGCTATCCACTGAGGGGAAGTGATCACAGATCACTACTGATCCACCGTCCTCAGTGTCCTGGGCTTAAAGGATCAAAACACTCTGTGATGGACGGAGACCAGCTGATGACCTCATGTGGATGTGCAGCTTATAGCTGTTTCACAAACTCTTTTTATGGATTTTATCTATTGCAAAGATGACCAATCTGTTTTGAATAGAATTAATATGAAGACTTTGTACATGTACATATTTCAATGATTTATACAAAAATGGAGTCAGCCAAGAACTAAATGATTAAGAAAGTGCAAGACACAACAAACTCTGGATTAAAATGTGGAACTGTCAGGGAATTGCTCTCGAAACATCAGAAGGATTCATGGAGATAAATAATATGCATGTTACTCTAATTTCAATATCAGAAACAAATACTAACAGTAACAAGGAAACATCATGAGAGTACAATCAATATATAGCTAAGTGTCACATGAAACATGCTAGACGGGTAATCGTTTATACAGGACAATACAATACACTTTATTTCGGCATTTAAACATTTTACAAAGTTTTTTGCCACATAAATATTTGGTGAGAGAGAAATAATCATCAGAGCATAGTGAAGATTTAAAATGAAATATGATGGTAGTTACAAAAAGTCAGATAAATATTTAACATAAACAGTAATTTAAGTACAGTGTAGTTTTCACAGATCTGTAGAATTTCTTTTTGACATAGCGAAGTAGATATATTTTGCCAAGTGAATTTGGAGGCGTTTTGATTTTGAAGACATGATATTATAATATTTTGTAAGAGTTTGTAATCATTTATACACAGAATAACTATAGATCTGCAACCAGAAAGCCTGTCATTGAATTATCCCAAGTAAGACAGATAATAAACATTAAATTAACATGAAATTCCAGTAACATAAACACAGTTCAGTGAATTGCAACGAAGTATGCATGTTAAATACAGTAAAACCTCACTTAAAGACCACCTCAAAATTAAGATCACCATTTTCAAGTCCTTTTGCACTATTTTGCTCTACTCCACCTCAATATTAAGACCACCTCAATAAGAAGACCAGTTTTCAAGGGTTCCAATGGTGGTCTTATTATTGAGGTTTTACTTACCTGATTTTTCCCAACAAATATCCCGCGATTTATTCATTTTTGCCATCAGCTGTGTACAGGGAAGGGACAAGTCAGCATGATCTGAAATAGAAAGTACACAATCAATACTACAGTCAAAGAGCCAAACTTGGATACGCACAGGTGAGTCTGTTTGAGAAACAACCTTGAACTCACTCTCATGCACATAAAAATGAATTTCAATCTTTACTGAAATTCACATTTACAACATTTACCTCCCTTTTTCTGAATAGTCAGCCATATTGATAGGCAAATTTCTTTAATGTTTATAGGGAATATAACTTAAACAATGATAAAATAATCTGATATATAAAAATTACTTATTCAATATGCTCATGTGGGCATTTGGCTCAGAAAGTTGAAGAAAAAGTGGTTGTCACAGGCAAATTCTCTCGGTATTTTTTCAATTACATCTATCTCATATTGAGAATTTACTATCAAGATTTGCCTATCAAAATGGCTAATGATTAAGAACAAGGGAGTTAAATATTGTAGATGTGGGAACTATCGTAAATTACACTTTTATTGAGAAAGCAAGTTTGAAGTTGATAGCCGATGGATTTACCTCTCCCGTGAGGTGAGCATGGTGTGATCTGGTGAACTGAAAAGCCTTAAAAACCCAGCTCAACCAAAGTAACAAAGAAAAGCTTTATGATTGCGTACCTTGTAGTATATTCAATGTTTGTATCAAACCACCAACATGTCCACGTGCCAAGTTGAAGGCCAGTAGTAAGGGTATTCCCTCAGCCAACATTTCATTGTCTTGTCTGAAATAACAAAATGACAATTGTCATACATATACCGTAAAAATTTCACTTAAGGATCACCTTATAATTAAGAGCATCTCACTAACAAGACTGTATTTATCTGGAACAGTTTTTACTTATTATGTAACTCAATGATCAGATCATATAACAAATTAAAAAAATTCAGAACTATTTTTATTGTAGGTTAAAATCCTCATTAGTTCAGTTGGTAGAGTGTCCGCTTTGAGTGCGGGAGGTCGTGGGTTTGATCCCTGGCTGCGTCATACCAAAGACATGAAAAATTGTATAAGTACTCTTGATACAACATATGTGTATTTTGTTATGTTAAACTACTCCACAATTATTGTTTTTGAACCAGTTTGTTGTCTTTATGCCATTATGTGCATCTGTGTGGAATGTATTACATAGAAAGTAAGAAAGCTTACCACACAGTGTATACATTTATCTTATTATCAATTAAATTACCATTAAATGTTTCTTTTTTTCAGTATTTTAATGAACAATTTGAACATGGGATACACATGTAAGCAAAATACAACGCAGAACATTTAATTGACCATCAAATTCCAGATTCACTCATTATTCTCATCCAACAGTACTTTGAAAACTGGTCTTCTTGCAGTCTGAGGTTGAAAATTAGATATTCACTTCATTGATTCTTAGATGTTATCTTATTTATTTAAAAGCACAACAATTTTTTTTTTTATACAGAATATAAATTGTATGTGATATAACAAAATGCCAAAAAAGAAACTGAACAAAAAACATGTTTTGATCACAAAATGAATAATCCTTTCATAACTTTATTGTTTACATATGTTAATTTTAAAACAATGCATTTTTTACAACATGATCATTAATAAACAAATAATGGCAAACATTAATGGCAAGATATCACTTATTCACACATAACCAATCATTGGTATATATTTTTCACACCTTTGAAACAAACAATCATCCTTTGCAATCAAGGGAGAATCAATCAAGTGTATGAATTAATCACTCATCAGACAAGCCAGTCAATACCATTGATTTACTCATCTATTAATGAAAAGACTGTTGTGCTTCTAGTAAGCTTTGATAACAGGAATCACTAAAACATATGTCACATATATCAACAATATATATAATAAAAAACCCAAATGAAAACCACTAAAGTCAAATGTAACTTTGCAAAAACAATGTGAAATCTTAAAAAAATAAGAGAACAAGATTTTAGCATTTCAATAATTTCTCTAATTTATAATTTCATACGTCAGCAACTGAAATAAATATCTAGCTTTTAAACTCTATATAATGGGTTATTTCATACAACTAGCACTAATCTGTGCTTGGATCAATGGGCAGTTGGCAACAAAGAAGACAGATGAAGACGATGGTTACAGAATACACTGACTCATATTTCTTGGTACATGTTAGTGCTTGTGTTATTTCATACAACACGCACTAGCTTGTGCTTGGATCAATGGGCAGTTAGCAACAAAGAAGATGAAGACGATGGTTTCAGAAAACACGGTCACATATTTCTTGGTACATGTTAGTGCTTGTGTTATTTCATACAACTAGCACTAGCCTGTGCTTGGATCAATGGGCAGTTAGCAACAAAGAAGACAGATGAAGACGATGGTTACAGAATACACTGACTCATATTTCTTGGTACATGTTAGTGCTTGTGTTATTTCATACAACTAGCACTAGCCTGTGCTTGGATCAATGGGCAGTTAGCAACAAAGAAGATGGATGAACATGATGGTTACAGAATACACTGTCTCATATTTCTTGGTACACGTTAGTGCTTGTGTTATTTCAACAAGATGGTTACAGAATACACTGACTCATATTTCTTGGTACACGTTAGTGCTTGTGTTATTTCAACAAGATGGTTACAGAATACACTGTCTCATATTTCTTGGTACACGTTAGTGCTTGTGTTATTTCAACAAGATGGTTACAGAATACACTGTCTCATATTTCTTGGTACACGTTAGTGCTTGTGTTATTTCAACAAGATGGTAACAGAATACACTGTCTCATATTTCTTGGTACACGTTAGTGCTTGTGTTATTTCAAAAAGATGGTTACAGAATACACTGTCTCATATTTCTTGGTACACGTTAGTGCTGTGTTATTTCATACAACTAGCACTAGCCTGTGCTTGGATCAATGGGCAGTTAGCAACAAAGAAGATGGATGAACATGATGGTTACAGAATACACTGACTCATATTTCTTGGTACACGTTAGTGCTTGTGTTATTTCATACAACTAGCACTAGCCTGTGCTTGGATCAATGGGCAGTTAGCAACAAAGAAGATGGATGAACATGATGGTTACAGAATACACTGACTCATATTTCTTGGTACACGTTAGTGCTTGTGTTATTTCATACAACTAGCACTAGCCTGTGCTTGGATCAATGGGCAGTTGGCAACAAAGAAGACAGATGAAGACAATGGTTTCAGAATACACTGTCCCATATTTCTTGGTACATGTTAGTGCTTGTGTTATTTCATACAACTAGCACTAGCCTGTGCTTGGATCAATGGGCAGTTAGCAACAAAGAAGACAGATGAAGACGATGGTTACAGATTACACTGCCCCATATTTCTTGGTACATGTAAGTGCTTATTTCATACAACTAGCACTAGTCTGTGCTTGGATCAATGGGCAGTAAGCAACAAAGAAGACAGATGAAGACGATGGTTACAGATTACACTGCCCCATATTTCTTGGTACATGTAAGTGCTTATTTCATACAACTAGCACTAGCCTGTGCTTGGATCAATAGGCAGTTGGCAACAAAGAAGACAGATGAAGACGATGGTTACAGATTACACTGACTCATATTTCTTGGTACATGTTAGTGCTTGTGTTATTTCATACAACTAGCACTAGCCTGTGCTTGGATCAATGGGCAGTTGGCAACAAAGAAGATTGAGAACACTGGTTACAGAAAAACACAGTCACATATCTCTTGGTACATGTTAGTGCTTGTGTTATTTCATACAACTAGCACTAGCCTGTGCTTGGATCAATGGGCAGTTAGCAACACAGAAGATTGATGAACAAGATGGTTACAGAATACACTGTCTCATATTTCTTGGTACATGTAAGTGCTTATTTCATACAACTAGCACTAGTCTGTGCTTGGATCAATGGGCAGTAAGCAACAAAGAAGACAGATGAAGACGATGGTTACAGATTACACTGCCCCATATTTCCTGGTACATGTTAGTGCTTGTGTTATTTCATACAACTAGCACTAGCCTGTGCTTGGATCAATGGGCAGTTGGCAACAAAGAAGATTGAGAACACTGGTTACAGAAAAACACAGTCACATATCTCTTGGTACATGTTAGTGCTTGTGTTATTTCATACAACTAGCACTAGCCTGTGCTTGGATCAATGGGCAGTTAGCAACAAAGAAGATGGATGAACATGATGGTTACAGAATACACTGTCCCATATTTCTTGGTACATGTTAGTGCTTGTGTTATTTCATACAACTAGCACTAGCCTGTGCTTGGATCAATGGGCAGTTGGCAACAAAGAAGATTGAGAACACTGGTTACAGAAAAACACAGTCACATATCTCTTGGTACATGTTAGTGCTTGTGTTATTTCATACAACTAGCACTAGCCTGTGCTTGGATCAATGGGCAGTTAGCAACAAAGAAGATGGATGAACATGATGGTTACAGAATACACTGACTCATATTTCTTGGTACATGTTAGTGCTTGTGTTATTTCATACAACTAGCACTAGTCTGTGCTTGGATCAATGGGCAGTTAGCAACAAAGAAGACAGATGAAGACGATGGTTACAGAATACACTGACTCATATTTCTTGGTACATGTTAGTGCTTGTGTTATTTCATACAACTAGCACTAGTCTGTGCTTGGACCAATGGACAGTTGGCAACAAAGAAGACAGATGAAGACGATGGTTACAGATTACACTGACTCATATTTCTTGGTACATGTTAGTGCTTGTGTTATTTCATACAACTAGACTAGTCTGTGCTTGGATCAATGGGCAGTTAGCAACAAAGAAGACAGATGAAGACGATGGTTACAGATTACACTGACTCATATTTCTTGGTACATGTTAGTGCTTGTGTTATTTCATACAACTAGCACTAGTCTGTGCTTGGATCAATGGGCAGTTAGCAACAAAGAAGACAGATGAAGACGATGGTTACAGATTACACTGACTCATATTTCTTGGTACATGTTAGTGCTTGTGTTATTTCATACAACTAGCACTAGCCTGTGCTTGGATCAATGGGCAGTTAGCAACAAAGAAGACAGATGAAGACGATGGTTACAGAAAACACTGACTCATATCTCTTGGTACATGTTAGTGCTTGTGTTATTTCATACAACTAGCACTAGCCTGTGCTTGGATCAATGGGCAGTAAGCAACAAAGAAGACAGATGAACATGATGGTTACAGAATACACTGTCCCATATTTCTTGGTACATGTTAGTGCTTGTGTTATTTCATACAACTAGCACTAGCCTGTGCTTGGATCAATGGGCAGTTAGCAACAAAGAAGACAGATGAAGACGATGGTTACAGATTACACTGACTCATATCTCTTGGTACATGTTAGTGCTTGTGTTATTTCATACAACTAGCACTAGCCTGTGCTTGGATCAATGGGCAGTTAGCAACAAAGAAGACAGATGAAGACGATGATTACAGATTACACTGACTCATATCTCTTGGTACATGTTAGTGCTTGTGTTATTTCATACAACTAGCACTAGCCTGTGCTTGGATCAATGGGCAGTTAGCAACAAAGAAGACAGATGAAGACGATGGTTACAGAATACACTGACTCATATTTCTTGGTACATGTTAGTGCGTGTGTTATTTCATACAACTAGCACTAGCCTGTGCTTGGATCAATGGGCAAGTTAACAACAAAGAAAATGGATGAACATGATGGTTACAGAATACACTGACTCATATTTCTTGGTACACGTAAGTGCTTGTGTTATTTCATACAACTAGCACTAGCCTGTGCTTGGATCAATGGGCAGTTGGCAACAAAGAAGACAGATGAAGACGATGGTTTCAGAATACACTGTCCCATATTTCTTGGTACATGTTAGTGCTTGTGTTATTTCATACAACTAGCACTAGCCTGTGCTTGGATCAATAGGCAGTTAGCAACAAAGAAGATTGAGAACACTAGCTACAGAAAACACTGACTCATATTTCTTGGTACATGTAAGTGCTTTTGTTATTTCATAAAACTAGCACTAGCCTGTGCTTGGATCAATGGGCAGTTAGCAACAAAGAAGACTGATGAACATGAAGGTTATAGAAAACACTGCCCCATATTTCTTGGTACATGTAAGTGCTTGTGCTATTTCATAAAACTACCACTAGCCTGTGCTTGGATCAATGGGCAGTTAGCAACAAAGAAGACTGATGAACATGATGGTTACAGAATACACTGCCCCATATTTCTTGGTACATGTTAGTGCTTGTGTTATTTCATACAACTAGCACTAGCCTGTGCTTGGATCAATAGGCAAGTTAACAACAATGAAAATGGATGAACATGATGGTTACAGAATACACTGAGTCATATTTCTTGGTACATGTTAGTGCTTGTGTTATTTCATACAACTAGCACTAGCCAGTGCTTGGATCAATGGGCAGTTAGCAACAAAGAAGACTGATGAAGAAGATGGTTTCAGAATACACTGTCCCATATTTCTTGGTACATGTTAGTGCTTGCGTTATTTCATACAACTAGCACTAGCCTGTGCTTGGATCAATGGGCAGTTAGCAACAAAGAAGATGGATGAACATGATGGTTACAGAATACACTGACTCATATTTCTTGGTACACGTAAGTGCTTGTGTTATTTCATACAACTAGCACTAGCTTGTGCTTGGATCAATGGGCAGTTAGCAACAAAGAAGACAGATGAAGACGATGGTTACAGAATACACTGACTCATATTTCTTGGTACATGTTAGTGCTTGTGTTATTTCATACAACTAGCACTAGCCTGTGCTTGGATCAATGGGCAGTTAGCAACAAAGAAGATGGATGAACATGATGGTTACAGAATACACTGACTCATATTTCTTGGTACATGTTAGTGCTTGTGTTATTTCATACAACTAGCACTAGTCTGTGCTTGGATCAATGGGCAGTTAGCAACAAAGAAGACAGATGAAGACGATGGTTACAGAATACACTGACTCATATTTCTTGGTACATGTTAGTGCTTGTGTTATTTCATACAACTAGCACTAGTCTGTGCTTGGACCAATGGACAGTTGGCAACAAAGAAGACAGATGAAGACGATGGTTACAGATTACACTGACTCATATTTCTTGGTACATGTTAGTGCTTGTGTTATTTCATACAACTAGACTAGTCTGTGCTTGGATCAATGGGCAGTTAGCAACAAAGAAGACAGATGAAGACGATGGTTACAGATTACACTGACTCATATTTCTTGGTACATGTTAGTGCTTGTGTTATTTCATACAACTAGCACTAGTCTGTGCTTGGATCAATGGGCAGTTAGCAACAAAGAAGACAGATGAAGACGATGGTTACAGATTACACTGACTCATATTTTTTGGTACATGTTAGTGCTTGTGTTATTTCATACAACTAGCACTAGCCTGTGCTTGGATCAATGGGCAGTTAGCAACAAAGAAGACAGATGAAGACGATGGTTACAGATTACACTGACTCATATTTCTTGGTACATGTTAGTGCTTGTGTCATTTCATACAACTAGCACTAGCCTGTGCTTGGACCAATGGACAGTTGGCAACAAAGAAGATTGAGAACACTGGTTACAGAAAACACTGACTCATATCTCTTGGTACATGTTAGTGCTTGTGTTATTTCATACAACTAGCACTAGCCTGTGCTTGGATCAATGGGCAGTAAGCAACAAAGAAGACAGATGAACATGATGGTTACAGAATACACTGTCCCATATTTCTTGGTACATGTTAGTGCTTGTGTTATTTCATACAACTAGCACTAGCCTGTGCTTGGATCAATGGGCAGTTAGCAACAAAGAAGACAGATGAAGACGATGGTTACAGATTACACTGACTCATATCTCTTGGTACATGTTAGTGCTTGTGTTATTTCATACAACTAGCACTAGCCTGTGCTTGGATCAATGGGCAGTTAGCAACAAAGAAGACAGATGAAGACGATGGTTACAGATTACACTGACTCATATCTCTTGGTACATGTTAGTGCTTGTGTTATTTCATACAACTAGCACTAGCCTGTGCTTGGATCAATGGGCAGTTAGCAACAAAGAAGACAGATGAAGACGATGGTTACAGAATACACTGACTCATATTTCTTGGTACATGTTAGTGCGTGTGTTATTTCATACAACTAGCACTAGCCTGTGCTTGGATCAATGGGCAAGTTAACAACAAAGAAAATGGATGAACATGATGGTTACAGAATACACTGACTCATATTTCTTGGTACACGTAAGTGCTTGTGTTATTTCATACAACTAGCACTAGCCTGTGCTTGGATCAATGGGCAGTTGGCAACAAAGAAGACAGATGAAGACGATGGTTTCAGAATACACTGTCCCATATTTCTTGGTACATGTTAGTGCTTGTGTTATTTCATACAACTAGCACTAGCCTGTGCTTGGATCAATAGGCAGTTAGCAACAAAGAAGATTGAGAACACTAGCTACAGAAAACACTGACTCATATTTCTTGGTACATGTAAGTGCTTGTGTTATTTCATAAAACTAGCACTAGCCTGTGCTTGGATCAATGGGCAGTTAGCAACAAAGAAGACTGATGAACATGAAGGTTATAGAAAACACTGCCCCATATTTCTTGGTACATGTAAGTGCTTGTGCTATTTCATAAAACTACCACTAGCCTGTGCTTGGATCAATGGGCAGTTAGCAACAAAGAAGACTGATGAACATGATGGTTACAGAATACACTGCCCCATATTTCTTGGTACATGTTAGTGCTTGTGTTATTTCATACAACTAGCACTAGCCTGTGCTTGGATCAATGGGCAAGTTAACAACAATGAAAATGGATGAACATGATGGTTACAGAATACACTGAGTCATATTTCTTGGTACATGTTAGTGCTTGTGTTATTTCATACAACTAGCACTAGCCAGTGCTTGGATCAATGGGCAGTTAGCAACAAAGAAGACTGATGAAGAAGATGGTTTCAGAATACACTGTCCCATATTTCTTGGTACATGTTAGTGCTTGCGTTATTTCATACAACTAGCACTAGCCTGTGCTTGGATCAATGGGCAGTTAGCAACAAAGAAGATGGATGAACATGATGGTTACAGAATACACTGACTCATATTTCTTGGTACACGTAAGTGCTTGTGTTATTTCATACAACTAGCACTAGCTTGTGCTTGGATCAATGGGCAGTTAGCAACAAAGAAGACAGATGAAGACGATGGTCACAGAATACACTGACTCATATTTCTTGGTACATGTTAGTGCTTGTGTTATTTCATACAACTAGCACTAGCCTGTGCTTGGATCAATGGGCAGTTAGCAACAAAGAAGATGGATGAACATGATGGTTACAGAATACACTGACTCATATTTCTTGGTACATGTTAGTGCTTGTGTTATTTCATACAACTAGCACTAGTCTGTGCTTGGATCAATGGGCAGTTAGCAACAAAGAAGACAGATGAAGACGATGGTTACAGAATACACTGACTCATATTTCTTGGTACATGTTAGTGCTTGTGTTATTTCATACAACTAGCACTAGTCTGTGCTTGGACCAATGGACAGTTGGCAACAAAGAAGACAGATGAAGACGATGGTTACAGATTACACTGACTCATATTTCTTGGTACATGTTAGTGCTTGTGTTATTTCATACAACTAGACTAGTCTGTGCTTGGATCAATGGGCAGTTAGCAACAAAGAAGACAGATGAAGACGATGGTTACAGATTACACTGACTCATATTTCTTGGTACATGTTAGTGCTTGTGTTATTTCATACAACTAGCACTAGCCTGTGCTTGGATCAATGGGCAGTTAGCAACAAAGAAGACAGATGAAGACGATGGTTACAGATTACACTGACTCATATTTCTTGGTACATGTTAGTGCTTGTGTTATTTCATACAACTAGCACTAGCCTGTGCTTGGATCAATGGGCAGTTAGCAACAAAGAAGACAGATGAAGACGATGGTTACAGATTACACTGACTCATATTTCTTGGTACATGTTAGTGCTTGTGTCATTTCATACAACTAGCACTAGCCTGTGCTTGGACCAATGGACAGTTGGCAACAAAGAAGATTGAGAACACTGGTTACAGAAAACACTGACTCATATCTCTTGGTACATGTTAGTGCTTGTGTTATTTCATACAACTAGCACTAGCCTGTGCTTGGATCAATGGGCAGTAAGCAACAAAGAAGACAGATGAACATGATGGTTACAGAATACACTGTCCCATATTTCTTGGTACATGTTAGTGCTTGTGTTATTTCATACAACTAGCACTAGCCTGTGCTTGGATCAATGGGCAGTTAGCAACAAAGAAGACAGATGAAGACGATGGTTACAGATAACACTGACTCATATCTCTTGGTACATGTTAGTGCTTGTGTTATTTCATACAACTAGCACTAGCCTGTGCTTGGATCAATGGGCAGTTAGCAACAAAGAAGACAGATGAAGACGATGGTTACAGAATACACTGACTCATATTTCTTGGTACATGTTAGTGCGTGTGTTATTTCATACAACTAGCACTAGCCTGTGCTTGGATCAATGGGCAGTTAGCAACAAAAATGATGAAGACAATGGATACAGAATACACTGACTCATATTTCTTGGTACATGTTAGTGCTTGTGTTATTTCTTACAACTAGTGAATAAAAAATAACTTATGCTCATGTGGGCATTTGGCTCAGTAAGTTGAAGAAAAAGCAGTTTGAACATGCAAAATCTATTGTTATTTCTTAATTATCACATTTGGAAATTACTAAAATAAGGGCTGATCAGTTCTGCCTATCAAAATGGCCGACAAATAATAGCAAGGGAATTAAATATTGTAGATGTGGGAACTATGTATACCGAGGTTGAAAATTAAGATATTCACTTCATTGATTATTCAATGTTTACTTATTTATTTAAAAGCCTTATAATTCATCAAGAAAAATAGAATTATTTTGGATATAAATAGTATATGATAAAAAAAAATGCCAAAAAAAGAAATTAAACCAAAAAAAAGAATTTCATGATCAAAAAATGAATAATCCTTTCATTACTTTGTTTTTTACATTATGTTAATTTTAAAACAATGCTTTTTTAACCACATGAACATTAATAAACAAATAATGGCAAGACATCACTTATTCACACATAACCAATCACTGGTATATATTTTTCACACCTTTGAAACAAACAATCATCCTTTGCAATCAAAGGAGAATCAATCAAGTGTATGAATTAATCACTCATCAGACAAGCCAGTCAATACCATTGATTTACTCATCTATTAATGAAAAGACTGTTGTGCTTCTAGTAAGCTTTGATAACAGGAATCACTAAAACATATGTGACATACATCAACAATATATATAATAAAAAACCCAAATGAAAACCACTAAAGTCAAATGTAACTTTGCAAAAACAATGTGAAATCTTAAAAAAATAAGAGAACAAGATTTAGCATTTCAATAATTTCTCTAATTTATTATTTCATACGTCAGCAACTGAAATAAATATCTAGCTTTTAAACTCTATATAATGTGTCATTTCAAACAACTAGCACTAATCTGTGCTTGGAACAATGGGCAGTTGGCAACAAAGAAGACTGATAAAGACAATGGCTACAGAAAACACTGACTCATATTTCTTGGTACATGTTAGTGCTTGTGTTATTTTATACAACTAGCACTAGCCTGTGCTTGGATCAATAGGCAGTTGGCAACAAAGAAGATTGAGAACACTAGCTACAGAAAACACTGACTCATATTTCTTGGTACATGTTAGTGCTTGTGTTATTTCATACAACTAGCACTAGCCTGTGCTTGGATCAATGGGCAGTTAGCAACAAAGAAGACTGATGAAGACAATGGCTACAGAAAACACTGACTCATATTTCTTTGTACAAGTTAGTGCTTGTGTTATTTCATAAAACTAGCACTAGCCTGTGCTTGGATCAATGGGCAGTGGGCAACAAAGAAGACAGATGAAGACAATGGTTTCAGAATACACTGTCACATATTTCTTGGTACATGTTAGCGCTTGTGTTATTTTATACAACTAGCACTAGCCTGTGCTTGGATCAATAGGCAGTTGGCAACAAAGAAGATTGAGAACACTGGTTACAGAAAACACTGACTCATATTTCTTGGTACAAGTTAGTGCTTGTGTCATTTCATACAACTAGCACTAGCCTGTGCTTGGATCAATGGGCAGTTGGCAACAAAGAAGACTGATGAACATGATGGTTACAGATTACACTGACTCATATTTCTTGGTACATGTTAATGCTTGTGTTATTTCATACAACTAGCACAAGCCTGTGCTTGGATCAATGGGCAGTTAGCAACAAAGAAGACTGATGAACATGATGGTTATAGAATACACTGTCTCATATTTCTTGGTACATGTTAGTGCTTGTGTTATTTCATACAACTAGCACTAGCCTGTGCTTGGATCAATAGGCAGTTGGCAACAAAGAAGATTGAGAACACTAGCTACAGAAAACACTGACTCATATTTCTTGGTACATGTTAGTGCTTGTGTTATTTCATACAACTAGCACTAGCCTGTGCTTGGATCAATGGGCAATTAGCAACAAAGAAGACAGATGAAGACGATGGTTACAGATTACACTGACTCATATTTCTTGGTACATGTTAGTGCTTGTGTTATTTCATACAACTAGCACTAGCCTGTGCTTGGATCAATGGGCAGTTAGCAACAAAGAAGATGGATGAACATGATGGTTTCAGAATACACTGTCCCATATTTCTTGGTACATGTTAGTGCTTGTGTTATTTCATACAACTAGCACTAGCCTGTGCTTGGATCAATGGGAAGTTGGCAACAAAGAAGATTGAGAACACTGGTTACAGAAAACACTGACTCATATTTCTTGGTACAAGTTAGTGCTTGTGTTATTTCATACAACTAGCACTAGCCTGTGCTTGGATCAATGGGCAGTTAGCAACAAAGAAGACTGATAAAGACAATGGCTACAGAAAACACTGACTCATATTTCTTGGTACAAGTTAGTGCTTGTGTTATTTCATACAACTAGCACTAGCCTGTGCTTGGATCAATGGGCAGTTGGCAACAAAGAAGACTGATGAACATGATGGTTACAGATTACACTGACTCATATTTCTTGGTACATGTTAGTGCTTGTGTTAGTTCATACAACTAGCACTAGCCTGTGCTTGGATCAATGGGCAGTTAGCAACAAAGAAGATGGATGAACATGATGGTTACAGATTACACTGACTCATATTTCTTGGTACATGTTAGTGCTTGTGTTATTTCATACAACTAGCACTAGCCTGTGCTTGGATCAATGGGCAGTTAGCAACAAAGAAGACTGATGAACATGATGGTTACAGATTACACTGACTCATATTTCTTGGTACATGTTAGTGCTTGTGTTAGTTCATACAACTAGCACTAGCCTGTGCTTGGATCAATGGGCAGTTGGCAACAAAGAAGACTGATGAACATGATGGTTACAGATTACACTGACTCATATTTCTTGGTACATGTTAGTGCTTGTGTTATTTCATACAACTAGCACTAGCCTGTGCTTGGATCAATAGGCAGTTAGCAACAAAGAAGACTGATGAACATGATGGTTACAGAAAACACTGACTCATATTTCTTGGTACATGTTAGTGCTTGTGTTATTTCATACAACTAGCACTAGCCTGTGCTTGGATCAATGGGCAGTTAGCAACAAAGAAGACTGATGAACATGATGGTTACATGTAACACTGACTCATATTTCTTGGTACATGTTAGTGCTTGTGTTATTTCATACAACTAGCACTAGCCTGTGCTTGAATCAATGGGCAGTTGGCAACAAAGAAGACTGATGAACATGATGGTTACAGAAAACACTGACTCATATTTCTTGGTACATGTTAGTGCTTGTGTTATTTCATACAACTAGCACTAGCCTGTGCTTGGATCAATGGGCAGTTAGCAACAAAGAAGACAGATGAACATGATGGTTACAGAATACACTGACTCATATTTCTTGGTACATGTTAGTGCTTGGGGTATTTCATACAACTAGCACTAGCCTGTGCTTGGATCAATGGGCAGTTAGCAACAAAGAAGACTGATGAACAAGATGGTTACAGAATACACTGACTCATATTTCTTGGTACATGTTAGTGCTTGTGTTATGTCATACAACTAGCACTAGCCTGTGCTTGGATCAATGGGCAGTTAGCAACAAAGAAGACTGATGAACATGATGGTTACAAAATACACTGACTCATATTTCTTGGTACATGTTAGTGCTTGTGTTTTTTCATACAACTAGCACTAGCATGTGCTTGGACCAATGGACAGTTGGCAACAAAGAAGATTGAGAACACTGGTTACAGAATACACTGACTCATATTTCTTGGTACATGTAAGTGCTTGTGTTTTTTCATACAACTAGCACTAGCATGTGCTTGGACCAATGGACAGTTGGCAACAAAGAAGATTGAGAACACTGGTTACAGAATACACTGACTCATATTTCTTGGTACATGTTACTGCTTGTGTTATTTCATACAACTAGCACTAGCCTGTGCTTGGATCAATGGGCAGTTGGCAACAAAGAAGACAGATGAAGACGATGGTTTCAGAATACACTGTCACATATTTCTTTGTACATGTTAGTGCTTGTGTTATTTCATACAACTAGCACTAGCCTGTGCTTGGATCAATAGGCAGTTGGCAACAAAGAAGATTGAGAACACTAGCTACAGAAAACACTGACTCATATTTCTTGGTACATGTTAGTCCTTGTGTTATTTCATACAACTAGCACTAGCCTGTGCTTGGATCAATAGGCAGTTGGCAACACAAAAAATTGAGAACACTAGCCACAGAAAACACTGACTCATATTTCTTGGTACATGTTAGTGCTTGTGTTATTTCATACAACTAGCACTAGCCTGTGCTTGGATCATTGGGCAGTTGGCAACAAAGAAGACAGATGAAGACGATGGTTTCAGAATACACTGTCACATATTTCTTGGTACATGTTAGTGCTTGTGTTATTTCATACAACTAGCACTAGCCTGTGCTTGGATCAATGGGCAGTTAGCAACAAAGAAGACAGATGAAGACGATGGTTACAGATTACACTGACTCATATCTCTTGGTACATGTTAGTGCTTGTGTTATTTCATACAACTAGCACTAGCCTGTGCTTGGATCAATGGGCAGTTAGCAACAAAGAAGACAGATGAAGACGATGGTTACAGAATACACTGACTCATATTTCTTGGTACATGTTAGTGCGTGTGTTATTTCATACAACTAGCACTAGCCTGTGCTTGGATCAATGGGCAAGTTAACAACAAAGAAAATGGATGAACATGATGGTTACAGAATACACTGACTCATATTTCTTGGTACACGTAAGTGCTTGTGTTATTTCATACAACTAGCACTAGCCTGTGCTTGGATCAATGGGCAGTTGGCAACAAAGAAGACAGATGAAGACGATGGTTTCAGAATACACTGTCCCATATTTCTTGGTACATGTTAGTGCTTGTGTTATTTCATACAACTAGCACTAGCCTGTGCTTGGATCAATAGGCAGTTAGCAACAAAGAAGATTGAGAACACTAGCTACAGAAAACACTGACTCATATTTCTTGGTACATGTAAGTGCTTGTGTTATTTCATAAAACTAGCACTAGCCTGTGCTTGGATCAATGGGCAGTTAGCAACAAAGAAGACTGATGAACATGAAGGTTATAGAAAACACTGCCCCATATTTCTTGGTACATGTAAGTGCTTGTGCTATTTCATAAAACTACCACTAGCCTGTGCTTGGATCAATGGGCAGTTAGCAACAAAGAAGACTGATGAACATGATGGTTACAGAATACACTGCCCCATATTTCTTGGTACATGTTAGTGCTTGTGTTATTTCATACAACTAGCACTAGCCTGTGCTTGGATCAATGGGCAAGTTAACAACAATGAAAATGGATGAACATGATGGTTACAGAATACACTGAGTCATATTTCTTGGTACATGTTAGTGCTTGTGTTATTTCATACAACTAGCACTAGCCAGTGCTTGGATCAATGGGCAGTTAGCAACAAAGAAGACTGATGAAGAAGATGGTTTCAGAATACACTGTCCCATATTTCTTGGTACATGTTAGTGCTTGCGATATTTCATACAACTAGCACTAGCCTGTGCTTGGATCAATGGGCAGTTAGCAACAAAGAAGATGGATGAACATGATGGTTACAGAATACACTGACTCATATTTCTTGGTACACGTAAGTGCTTGTGTTATTTCATACAACTAGCACTAGCTTGTGCTTGGATCAATGGGCAGTTAGCAACAAAGAAGACAGATGAAGACGATGGTCACAGAATACACTGACTCATATTTCTTGGTACATGTTAGTGCTTGTGTTATTTCATACAACTAGCACTAGCCTGTGCTTGGATCAATGGGCAGTTAGCAACAAAGAAGATGGATGAACATGATGGTTACAGAATACACTGACTCATATTTCTTGGTACATGTTAGTGCTTGTGTTATTTCATACAACTAGCACTAGTCTGTGCTTGGATCAATGGGCAGTTAGCAACAAAGAAGACAGATGAAGACGATGGTTACAGAATACACTGACTCATATTTCTTGGTACATGTTAGTGCTTGTGTTATTTCATACAACTAGCACTAGTCTGTGCTTGGACCAATGGACAGTTGGCAACAAAGAAGACAGATGAAGACGATGGTTACAGATTACACTGACTCATATTTCTTGGTACATGTTAGTGCTTGTGTTATTTCATACAACTAGACTAGTCTGTGCTTGGATCAATGGGCAGTTAGCAACAAAGAAGACAGATGAAGACGATGGTTACAGATTACACTGACTCATATTTCTTGGTACATGTTAGTGCTTGTGTTATTTCATACAACTAGCACTAGCCTGTGCTTGGATCAATGGGCAGTTAGCAACAAAGAAGACAGATGAAGACGATGGTTACAGATTACACTGACTCATATTTCTTGGTACATGTTAGTGCTTGTGTTATTTCATACAACTAGCACTAGCCTGTGCTTGGATCAATGGGCAGTTAGCAACAAAGAAGACAGATGAAGACGATGGTTACAGATTACACTGACTCATATTTCTTGGTACATGTTAGTGCTTGTGTCATTTCATACAACTAGCACTAGCCTGTGCTTGGACCAATGGACAGTTGGCAACAAAGAAGATTGAGAACACTGGTTACAGAAAACACTGACTCATATCTCTTGGTACATGTTAGTGCTTGTGTTATTTCATACAACTAGCACTAGCCTGTGCTTGGATCAATGGGCAGTAAGCAACAAAGAAGACAGATGAACATGATGGTTACAGAATACACTGTCCCATATTTCTTGGTACATGTTAGTGCTTGTGTTATTTCATACAACTAGCACTAGCCTGTGCTTGGATCAATGGGCAGTTAGCAACAAAGAAGACAGATGAAGACGATGGTTACAGATAACACTGACTCATATCTCTTGGTACATGTTAGTGCTTGTGTTATTTCATACAACTAGCACTAGCCTGTGCTTGGATCAATGGGCAGTTAGCAACAAAGAAGACAGATGAAGACGATGGTTACAGAATACACTGACTCATATTTCTTGGTACATGTTAGTGCGTGTGTTATTTCATACAACTAGCACTAGCCTGTGCTTGGATCAATGGGCAGTTAGCAACAAAAATGATGAAGACAATGGATACAGAATACACTGACTCATATTTCTTGGTACATGTTAGTGCTTGTGTTATTTCTTACAACTAGTGAATAAAAAATAACTTATGCTCATGTGGGCATTTGGCTCAGTAAGTTGAAGAAAAAGCAGTTTGAACATGCAAAATCTATTGTTATTTCTTAATTATCACATTTGGAAATTACTAAAATAAGGGCTGATCAGTTCTGCCTATCAAAATGGCCGACAAATAATAGCAAGGGAATTAAATATTGTAGATGTGGGAACTATGTATACCGAGGTTGAAAATTAAGATATTCACTTCATTGATTATTCAATGTTTACTTATTTATTTAAAAGCCTTATAATTCATCAAGAAAAATAGAATTATTTTGGATATAAATAGTATATGATAAAAAAAAATGCCAAAAAAAGAAATTAAACCAAAAAAAAGAATTTCATGATCAAAAAATGAATAATCCTTTCATTACTTTGTTTTTTACATTATGTTAATTTTAAAACAATGCTTTTTTAACCACATGAACATTAATAAACAAATAATGGCAAACATTAATGGCAAGACATCACTTATTCACACATAACCAATCACTGGTATATATTTTTCACACCTTTGAAACAAACAATCATCCTTTGCAATCAAAGGAGAATCAATCAAGTGTATGAATTAATCACTCATCAGACAAGCCAGTCAATACCATTGATTTACTCATCTATTAATGAAAAGACTGTTGTGCTTCTAGTAAGCTTTGATAACAGGAATCACTAAAACATATGTCACATACATCAACAATATATATAATAAAAAACCCAAATGAAAACCACTAAAGTCAAATGTAACTTTGCAAAAACAATGTGAAATCTTAAAAAAATAAGAGAACAAGATTTAGCATTTCAATAATTTCTCTAATTTATTATTTCATACGTCAGCAACTGAAATAAATATCTAGCTTTTAAACTCTATATAATGTGTCATTTCAAACAACTAGCACTAATCTGTGCTTGGAACAATGGGCAGTTGGCAACAAAGAAGACTGATAAAGACAATGGCTACAGAAAACACTGACTCATATTTCTTGGTACATGTTAGTGCTTGTGTTATTTTATACAACTAGCACTAGCCTGTGCTTGGATCAATAGGCAGTTGGCAACAAAGAAGATTGAGAACACTAGCTACAGAAAACACTGACTCATATTTCTTGGTACATGTTAGTGCTTGTGTTATTTCATACAACTAGCACTAGCCTGTGCTTGGATCAATGGGCAGTTAGCAACAAAGAAGACTGATGAAGACAATGGCTACAGAAAACACTGACTCATATTTCTTTGTACAAGTTAGTGCTTGTGTTATTTCATAAAACTAGCACTAGCCTGTGCTTGGATCAATGGGCAGTGGGCAACAAAGAAGACAGATGAAGACAATGGTTTCAGAATACACTGTCACATATTTCTTGGTACATGTTAGCGCTTGTGTTATTTTATACAACTAGCACTAGCCTGTGCTTGGATCAATAGGCAGTTGGCAACAAAGAAGATTGAGAACACTGGTTACAGAAAACACTGACTCATATTTCTTGGTACAAGTTAGTGCTTGTGTCATTTCATACAACTAGCACTAGCCTGTGCTTGGATCAATGGGCAGTTGGCAACAAAGAAGACTGATGAACATGATGGTTACAGATTACACTGACTCATATTTCTTGGTACATGTTAATGCTTGTGTTATTTCATACAACTAGCACAAGCCTGTGCTTGGATCAATGGGCAGTTAGCAACAAAGAAGACTGATGAACATGATGGTTATAGAATACACTGTCTCATATTTCTTGGTACATGTTAGTGCTTGTGTTATTTCATACAACTAGCACTAGCCTGTGCTTGGATCAATAGGCAGTTGGCAACAAAGAAGATTGAGAACACTAGCTACAGAAAACACTGACTCATATTTCTTGGTACATGTTAGTGCTTGTGTTATTTCATACAACTAGCACTAGCCTGTGCTTGGATCAATGGGCAATTAGCAACAAAGAAGACAGATGAAGATGATGGTTACAGATTACACTGACTCATATTTCTTGGTACATGTTAGTGCTTGTGTTATTTCATACAACTAGCACTAGCCTGTGCTTGGATCAATGGGCAGTTAGCAACAAAGAAGATGGATGAACATGATGGTTTCAGAATACACTGTCCCATATTTCTTGGTACATGTTAGTGCTTGTGTTATTTCATACAACTAGCACTAGCCTGTGCTTGGATCAATGGGAAGTTGGCAACAAAGAAGATTGAGAACACTGGTTACAGAAAACACTGACTCATATTTCTTGGTACAAGTTAGTGCTTGTGTTATTTCATACAACTAGCACTAGCCTGTGCTTGGATCAATGGGCAGTTAGCAACAAAGAAGACTGATAAAGACAATGGCTACAGAAAACACTGACTCATATTTCTTGGTACAAGTTAGTGCTTGTGTTATTTCATACAACTAGCACTAGCCTGTGCTTGGATCAATGGGCAGTTGGCAACAAAGAAGACTGATGAACATGATGGTTACAGATTACACTGACTCATATTTCTTGGTACATGTTAGTGCTTGTGTTAGTTCATACAACTAGCACTAGCCTGTGCTTGGATCAATGGGCAGTTAGCAACAAAGAAGATGGATGAACATGATGGTTACAGATTACACTGACTCATATTTCTTGGTACATGTTAGTGCTTGTGTTATTTCATACAACTAGCACTAGCCTGTGCTTGGATCAATAGGCAGTTGGCAACAAAGAAGACTGATGAACATGATGGTTACAGAAAACACTGACTCATATTTCTTGGTACATGTTAGTGCTTGTGTTATTTCATACAACTAGCACTAGCCTGTGCTTGAATCAATGGGCAGTTAGCAACAAAGAAGACAGATGAACATGATGGTTACAGAATACACTGACTCATATTTCTTGGTACATGTTAGTGCTTGGGGTATTTCATACAACTAGCACTAGCCTGTGCTTGGATCAATGGGCAGTTAGCAACAAAGAAGACTGATGAACAAGATGGTTACAGAATACACTGACTCATATTTCTTGGTACATGTTAGTGCTTGTGTTATGTCATACAACTAGCACTAGCCTGTGCTTGGATCAATGGGCAGTTAGCAACAAAGAAGACTGATGAACATGATGGTTACAAAATACACTGACTCATATTTCTTGGTACATGTTAGTGCTTGTGTTTTTTCATACAACTAGCACTAGCATGTGCTTGGACCAATGGACAGTTGGCAACAAAGAAGATTGAGAACACTGGTTACAGAATACACTGACTCATATTTCTTGGTACATGTAAGTGCTTGTGTTTTTTCATACAACTAGCACTAGCATGTGCTTGGACCAATGGACAGTTGGCAACAAAGAAGATTGAGAACACTGGTTACAGAATACACTGACTCATATTTCTTGGTACATGTTAGTGCTTGTGTTATTTCATACAACTAGCACTAGCCTGTGCTTGGATCAATGGGCAGTTGGCAACAAAGAAGACAGATGAAGACGATGGTTTCAGAATACACTGTCACATATTTCTTTGTACATGTTAGTGCTTGTGTTATTTCATACAACTAGCACTAGCCTGTGCTTGGATCAATAGGCAGTTGGCAACAAAGAAGATTGAGAACACTAGCTACAGAAAACACTGACTCATATTTCTTGGTACATGTTAGTCCTTGTGTTATTTCATACAACTAGCACTAGCCTGTGCTTGGATCAATAGGCAGTTGGCAACACAAAAAATTGAGAACACTAGCTACAGAAAACACTGACTCATATTTCTTGGTACATGTTAGTGCTTGTGTTATTTCATACAACTAGCACTAGCCTGTGCTTGGATCATTGGGCAGTTGGCAACAAAGAAGACAGATGAAGACGATGGTTTCAGAATACACTGTCACATATTTCTTGGTACATGTTAGTGCTTGTGTTATTTCATACAACTAGCACTAGCCTGTGCTTGGATCAATAGGCAGTTGGCAACAAAGAAGATTGAGAACACTGGTTACAGAAAACACTGACTCATATTTCTTGGTACAAGTTAGTGCTTGTGTTATTTCATACAACTAGCACTAGCCTGTGCTTGGATCAATGGGCAGTTAGCAACAAAGAAGACTGATAAAGACAATGGCTACAGAAAACACTGACTCATATTTCTTGGTACAAGTTAGTGCTTGTGTTATTTCATACAACTAGCACTAACCTGTGCTTTGATCAATGGGCAGTTGGCAACAAAGAAGACAGATGAAGATGATGGTTACAGATTACACTGACTCATATTTCTTGGTACATGTTAATGCTTGTGTTATTTCATACAACTAGCACAAGCCTGTGCTTTGATCAATGGGCAGTTAGCAACAAAGAAGACTGATGAACATGATGGTTATAGAATACACTGTCTCATATTTCTTGGTACATGTTAGTGCTTGTGTTATTTCATACAACTAGCACTAGCCTGTGCTTGGATCAATAGGCAGTTGGCAACAAAGAAGATTGAGAACACTAGCTACAGAAAACACTGACTCATATTTCTTGGTACATGTTAGTGCTTGTGTTATTTCATACAACTAGCACTAGCCTGTGCTTGGATCAATGGGCAATTAGCAACAAAGAAGACAGATGAAGACGATGGTTACAGATTACACTGACTCATATTTCTTGGTACATGTTAGTGCTTGTGTTATTTCATACAACTAGCACTAGCCTGTGCTTGGATCAATGGGCAGTTAGCAACAAAGAAGATGGATGAACATGATGGTTTCAGAATACACTGTCCCATATTTCTTGGTACATGTTAGTGCTTGTGTTATTTCATACAACTAGCACTAGCCTGTGCTTGGATCAATGGGCAGTTGGCAACAAAGAAGATTGAGAACACTGGTTACAGAAAACACTGACTCATATTTCTTGGTACAAGTTAGTGCTTGTGTTATTTCATACAACTAGCACTAGCCTGTGCTTGGATCAATGGGCAGTTAGCAACAAAGAAGACTGATAAAGACAATGGCTACAGAAAACACTGACTCATATTTCTTGGTAAAAGTTAGTGCTTGTGTTATTTCATACAACTAGCACTAGCCTGTGCTTGGATCAATGGGCAGTTAGCAACAAAGAAGACTGATGAACATGATGGTTACAGATTACACTGACTCATATTTCTTGGTACATGTTAGTGCTTGTGTTATTTCATACAACTAGCACTAGCCTGTGCTTGGATCAATGGGCAGTTAGCAACAAAGAAGACTGATGAACATGATGGTTACAGATTACACTGACTCATATTTCTTGGTACATGTTAGTGCTTGTGTTAGTTCATACAACTAGCACTAGCCTGTGCTTGGATCAATGGGCAGTTGGCAACAAAGAAGACTGATGAACATGATGGTTACAGATTACACTGACTCATATTTCTTGGTACATGTTAGTGCTTGTGTTATTTCATACAACTAGCACTAGCCTGTGCTTGGATCAATGGGCAGTTGGCAACAAAGAAGACAGATGAAGACGATGGTTACAGATTACACTGACTCATATTTCTTGGTACAAGTTAGAGCTTGTGTTATTTCATACAACTAGCACTAGCCTGTGCTTGGATCAATGGGCAGTTAGCAACAAAGAAGACTGATGAACATGATGGTTACAAAATACACTGACTCATATTTCTTGGTACATGTAAGTGCTTGTGTTTTTTCATACAACTAGCACTAGCATGTGCTTGGACCAATGGACAGTTGGCAACAAAGAAGATTGAGAACACTGGTTACAGAATACACTGACTCATATTTCTTGGTACATGTTAGTGCTTGTGTTATTTCATACAACTAGCACTAGCCTGTGCTTGGATCAATGGGCAATTAGCAACAAAGAAGACAGATGAAGACAGATGAACATGATGGTTACAGAATACACTGACTCATATTTCTTGGTACATGTTAGTGCTTGTGTTATTTCATACAACTAGCACTAGCCTGTGCTTGGATCAATGGGCAGTTAGCAACAAAAATGATGAAGACAATGGATACAGAATACACTGACTCATATTTCTTGGTACATGTTAGTGCTGGTGTTATTTCTTACAACTAGTGAATAAAAAATAACTTATGCTCATGTGGGCATTTGGCTCAGTAAGTTGAAGAAAAAGCAGTTTGAACATGCAAAATCTATTGTTATTTCTTAATTATCACATTTGGAAATTACTAAAATAAGGGCTGATCAGTTCTGCCTATCAAAATGGCCGACAAATAACAGCAAGGGAATTAAATATTGTAGATGTGGGAACTATGTATACCGAGGTTGAAAATTAAGATATTCACTTCATTGATTATTCAATGTTTACTTATTTATTTAAAAGCCTTATAATTCATCAAGAAAAATAGAATTATTTTGGATATAAATAGTATATGATAAAAAAAAATGCCAAAAAAAGAAATTAAACCAAAAAAAGTATTTCATGATCACAAAATGAATAATCCTTTCATTACTTTGTTGTTTACATTATGTTAATTTTAAAACAATGCTTTTTTAACCACATGAACATTAATAAACAAATAATGGCAAACATTAATGGCAAGACATCACTTATTCACACATAATCAATCATTGGTATATATTTTTCACACCTTTGAAACAAACAATCATCCTTTGCAATCAAAGGAGAATCAATCAAGTGTATGAATTAATCACTCATCAGACAAGCCAGTCAATACCATTGATTTACTCATCTATTAATGAAAAGACTGTTGTGCTTCTAGTAAGCTTTGATAACAGGAATCACTAAAACATATGTCACATATATCAACAATATATATAATAAAAAACCCAAATGAAAACCACTAAAGTCAAATGTAACTTTGCAAAAACAATGTGAAATCTTAAAAAAAATAAGAGAACAAGATTTAGCATTTCAATAATTTCTCTAATTTATTATTTCATACGTCAGCAACTGAAATAAATATCTAGCTTTTAAACTCTATATAATGTGTCATTTCAAACAACTAGCACTAATCTGTGCTTGGAACAATGGGCAGTTGGCAACAAAGAAGACTGATAAAGACAATGGCTACAGAAAACACTGACTCATATTTCTTGGTACATGTTAGTGCTTGTGTTATTTTATACAACTAGCACTAGCCTGTGCTTGGATCAATAGGCAGTTGGCAACAAAGAAGATTGAGAACACTAGCTACAGAAAACACTGACTCATATTTCTTGGTACATGTTAGTGCTTGTGTTATTTCATACAACTAGCACTAGCCTGTGCTTGGATCAATGGGCAGTTAGCAACAAAGAAGACTGATGAAGACAATGGCTACAGAAAACACTGACTCATATTTCTTTGTACAAGTTAGTGCTTGTGTTATTTCATACAACTAGCACTAGCCTGTGCTTGGATCAATGGGCAGTGGGCAACAAAGAAGACAGATGAAGACAATGGTTTCAGAATACACTGTCACATATTTCTTGGTACATGTTAGCGCTTGTGTTATTTTATACAACTAGCACTAGCCTGTGCTTGGATCAATAGGCAGTTGGCAACAAAGAAGATTGAGAACACTGGTTACAGAAAACACTGACTCATATTTCTTGGTACAAGTTAGTGCTTGTGTCATTTCATTCAACTAGCACTAGCCTGTGCTTGGATCAATGGGCAGTTGGCAACAAAGAAGACTGATGAACATGATGGTTACAGATTACACTGACTCATATTTCTTGGTACATGTTAGTGCTTGTGTTATTTCATACAACTAGCACTAGCCTGTGCTTCGATCAATGGGCAGTTAGCAACAAAGAAGATGGATGAACATGATGGTTTCAGAATACACTGTCCCATATTTCTTGGTACATGTTAGTGCTTGTGTTATTTCATACAACTAGCACTAGCCTGTGCTTGGATCAATAGGCAGTTGGCAACAAAGAAGATTGAGAACACTGGTTACAGAAAACACTGACTCATATTTCTTGGTACATGTTAGTACTTGTGTTATTTCATACACTAGCACTAGCCTGTGCTTGGATCAATGGGCAGTTGGCAACAAAGAAGACAGATGAAGACGATGGTTTCAGAATACACTGTCACATATTTCTTGGTACATGTTAGTGCTTGTGTTATTTCATACAACTAGCACTAGCCTGTGCTAGGATCAATGGGCAGTTAGCAACAAAGAAGACTGATGAACATGATGGTTACAGATTACACTGACTCATATTTCTTGGTACATGTTAATGCTTGTGTTATTTCATACAACTAGCACTAGCCTGTGCTTGGATCAATGGGCAGTTAGCAACAAAGAAGACTGATGAACATGATGGTTATAAAAAACACTGTCTCATATTTCTTGGTACATGTTAGTGCTTGTGTTATTTCATACAACTAGCACTAGCCTGTGCTTGGATCAATGGGCAGTTAGCAACAAAGAAGACTGATGAAGACAATGGCTACAGAAAACACTGACTCATATTTCTTGGTATAAATTAGTGCTTGTGTTATTTCATACAACTAGCACTAGCCTGTGCTTGGATCAATGGGCAGTTGGCAACAAAGAAGACTGATGAACATGATGGTTACAGATTACACTGTCTCATATTTCTTGGTACATGTTAGTGCTTGTGTTATTTCATACAACTAGCACTAACCTGTGCTTGGATCAATGGGCAGTTGGCAACAAAGAAGACAGATGAACATGATGGTTTCAGAATACACTGACACATATTTCTTGGTACATGTTAGTGCTTGTGTTATTTCATACAACTAGCACTAACCTGTGCTTGGATCAATGGGCAGTTGGCAACAAAGAAGACTGATGAACATGATGGTTACAGATTACACTGACTCATATTTCTTGGTACATGTTAGTGCTTGTGTTAGTTCATACAACTAGCACTAGCCTGTGCTTGGATCAATGGGCAGTTAGCAACAAAGAAGACTGATGAACATGATGGTTACAGATTACACTGACTCATATTTCTTGGTACATGTTAGTGCTTGTGTTATTTCATACAACTAGCACTAGCCTGTGCTTGGATCAATGGGCAGTGGGCAACAAAGAAGACTGATGAACATGATGGTTACAGAATACACTGACTCATATTTCTTGGTACATGTTAGTGCTTGTGTTATTTCATACAACTAGCACTAGCCTGTGCTTGGATCAATGGGCAGTTAGCAACAAAGAAGACAGATGAAGACAATGGTTACAGATTACACTGACTCATATTTCTTGGTACATGTTAGTCCTTGTGTTATTTCATACAACTAGCACTAGCCTGTGCTTGGATCAATGGGCAGTTAGCAACAAAGAAGACACATGAACATGATGGTTACAGAATACACTGACTCATATTTCTTGGTACATGTTAGTGCTTGTGTTATTTCATACAACTAGCACTAGCCTGTGCTTGGATCAATGGGCAGTTAGCAACAAAGAAGACAGATGAAGACGATGGTTACAGATTACACTGACTCATATTTCTTGGTACATGTTAGTCCTTGTGTTATTTTATACAACTAGCACTAGCCTGTGCTTGGATCAATGGGCAGTTAGCAACAAAGAAGATGGACACAGACAATGGTCACAGATTACACTGACTCATATTATGTATTAAATGGTACAACTAGCATGACAAAGCACAACTTATAATAGCCTTTGAGTTGATGGTTGGTCATATTTAAATCATTAAAAGTTGAAGAAAATGATAAGAACATAATACACTATATTTCTTGTTTGTTATTGTATTACTAATTACTACTAGCTCTACTGTGTGGTTGGGTTAGCTGGTGATATGTACCAATCTGAGAGCAAAACAGCCATATAAAATACTTATAACATTGAACAAGTAATACTTATGCAACAAACTGATACCAACCCTGGTGGAGCTGCATTTGTTGGATCATGTTCATTGTAGTAAATCTGATACAGAGGTCCCTCTCTCATGCTTTTTGAATCATTAAAATTCTTTTAGGAAACTTTTTCCCCCATACGTTTTAATTTGGTTCACTGGTTTCATAGATAATTTTAAATGTTTCCCTAAAAAAACTAGCAATATATAAACTGAGCTAACTTACGCAGCTACATCAGTGATGAACTTTTCCACTTCTTGCAATACAAGTTTGGTTAGAAATGCTGGTTTATCTGCACACACAGGGCTCAAAGATAATGGAGGTATATGATCCAATGCCTGTCTGAAATTTATATAAAAGAAACAATGTTCAACTGTAAAATGATTCTCTACAATATTTTGTATTGTTAAGTTCATAATATCCAGTTGTAGGATATTAGAAGTTAGCAAACGAAAAAAAAGGTCGAAAAATGAATTGAATGATTGGCTGTCCGCGCTCAATAAAACAAGTCAAAACTCAAAAGTTGTATGCAAGTGGCGATTCTGGCTCAATGTACAAATACCAGAATAAATTGACAGCTCTTCAATTGCTAAATTGATTGTATAAGGTGTGATGCAATAAAACAAGTCGAAACTAGCAAAAAGAAAAAGCACCAAGCTGTGGTGTCTTCTAAAACTTTTTAGGGGATAATTCAGTCCTTTAGACACAAGTCTAGGGAGTGAAGACTATTTGACACTAAAAATTATCTGGAGCTTCATTCGTCTAATAATGCCAAGAGCCAAGTGGGAAAGATAAGTCATCACAGCAGAATTTGAGAAAGATGAACCTTATAGAAAAATTATTATGCAAAACTCATATTTATAGAACATGGGCAAATTACATTCATAGGTAAAATTGCCATCACATACTTTGAATGTTGTATAATGTTCTTCTGCAAGACAGGTGCCATTGGTATAGAAGATGTTACTGTAGAGGCCAGAACTTGTAGGAACCAAACAGCTGCAGAGTCCGACACACTGATTCCTGGCTCTTTTACTACTCTGAAATGTCAAATTGATTCTACAGTTTTCTTCACAGCAATCAAACATTATTGTAACATATAACCATCAAACACCTTAAAGCACTGCAATATACATTTTCAATTGGTAATTTACACCAAGATATTACTCATTACAAAGGTTCAATATATATGCATAAGCTACATGAATTTATATATAATAACATTTCAAGAAACTGATTTGAACAGGACTCTGAGGAAACAGCATGTGTTACTTATGCATGTATATCCAAATATATACAAGACAAGGATGAACCAAGTTAGAGGAAGCAATGTTTTGTCAATGTGGAATCACATGAAATGTCCACCAATAAACACCAATCTTTACATGCCTCATATATATCTCTAATCCAGTCATAAAGTGAAGGATTGGGCCTCACAATCATTGCAGACAAGTGTTTCACCATTCATCATCATTCTGTACAGGGGCTCTATATAGTCAACAAGACAGACAGAAGCAACCACAATGGAGTTGCAGCTCTAGTATTTCTCATCAGTGAGACATGATTTGTGACACTTTACAATACAGTTCTGGGCTGCGTTTCATCAAAAATCCTAACTATGAAAAGATAGTAGTGAAACTTTCTGGAAGGAATAAGTCATGTTTGCTCAATATGTTTTAGACATTTTGAAGTGTAAATATCTTTAAAAGTTGGTTGAATCTTGCTTTTTTTTTCATGTAACAAAACATGCTTAAATTGGCTTAGGTGCAAAAAGTGTACTTAGTATTGAAAAGCACACCTAGGACTTTTGATTAAATGCACTACTGAATGCTATATTACAATTATAAAGGACACAGTTAGCAACAAAGACAATGGAGAACATGATGGTTGAAGAATACACTGCCTTATAGTTCACCACTTACTTGTATCCAACAGCTTTAACTCCATAAATTCTTGTATCACAGCCATCATTACGACAGCGCTTGATGTTGATTTGAACATCTGCAACAATATAATATCACTATAACACTTTTTCATAGACACAATTCATTTTATTCTTAACTGTTGCAAATATATCAAATTTTACGAAGGTGATACATAAATGAATATTATTTGCAAAAACCTAGTATGTATAAATTGGTTCAATTATTTAGTTCTAATATGATGTAGTTTTAAAAAGATTGTCCATGTACCTACAAAGTGCTATTAAAGTATGTACTAATCTATTACTTCTTGATTGGATGTTATAATTATAATTTGTTTTTCATATTTATTCATATTGTATCACTGTCGTTTGTCATGTGTATTGGAATATTTCAATTGACTATGTTGTATGTAAATAATATGTACATGTACTTACTCTCATAGAGTATGTCAATATTATTATTGTAAACTGTATATATTGGATGATAAGTATTTTACTTAAATCCAGATATTAATATATCATTCTGTTCTGTTCACAAAATCTAACATTAAGACGTTGATCAATTCCATCAGTTTTCTCCAGATCTGCATGTTTTAACACTATCATAAAATGTTGTAACTACTAGTAGTACAGGAATTGTACAAATGCTGTATTATTCAAGCAACCTGGTACCCCACTAACCGTAAAACCTGATAACTTAATCAATTAAATTACTTTCAAAATAGATTCTCTATAATATTATCAACTTACAGCCTCAAATGTACAGTGGTATTTTGTAATGTTTTCAATATAATTACAAAAGAATTGCATCAATCATTTCACTACAGCATTAACAATGGCTTTAAAGCAACTGTTGTACATGGCAAACCCAGTTTGTTTCATATTCAGAAGATAAAGCTAATAATTAGGAAGCATTATACACACAGAAAAAGGCTGGCAAATTGGACAATAATTAAATCTGATTAATTGATACATTTATAATTTCTTACATGGATAGTAACACTTGGCATTCTTCAACAAGACAACATCTCCAGTTGTATTACTGAAAATTGCAAAATCAACAGGTTGAACAAACAACAATCATGAGAGAAAACAAATACAAATATTGATCTCAACTTTCATGAGTTTAGGCAAACAGGTAAGGAGATTTCAACACCAGGATATAATCAGTGATACATGCGATATCCCAGTGGGAACATATCTGTAGGAAAATGAATAATAAAATGCTTTCAAACCTTATAATGATATACCTATGATTATCAATTGATAATGAGCTCAGGAAATAATCACAATGCTGAAAATGTTAAAGGAAATGCTAAATAAAAATAATTATCCTGACAAAAAGACACAGACGCCCCCACTTTGACATCTTTGCAAGATGAACACTGCTTTTACAGTAAGTTCATTGCTTTTTCCTAAGTAGTACAATTGAACATATAGTATGTGCTTAAAGTATATACCACATGCTACAGTATCAAATGGTCACCACTTACAATAGCCAGGGACAAAATTCCTTTACTATGATTTTCACATTCAGGTTGTGAAAGTTATGCACACAAGGATTAGAGCACATAAACTGTTGAACCAGACAGGCAAGAGCAATGTGCTATGTGGGACGATTTGTGGGTACACGACAAAACAATCATGTGATTTATTTCACAGGTACTGAAATCCTACAAATGGTACATGATGTACCTACCTTGGAATCCTGATATCTCTAATTTCTCTAAGATAATGAGGACTCTTGCCAGCTGTAACACTCACATGTTCTGGCATATAACTGCTATCTGCTGAAGCAACAGCTACAGACAAGCTATTTATAACAACATGTGCTTTCATGTGTAACCTGTAATGAAAACGAAAATGTGTTGAAATGTATCCAGATCTCATTACATTTGTTGTTTTGAAGGTCCATTACATGCTGGTACCCAGATTTCTCCTTCACATTTTATACATTATAATCCTTAAATCATAATAGAAAACCGAAATTCATAATATTGGCATTCTGTAAATACCAAACAAAAATCTCGGTCCAGAAATATTCCTTCAAAAAAATTGTACGTCCAGGTGTCTGGTTTTCCCTAAGACCACTGTCCATGTACACTTGAAAGGTGAAAATGTTAAGGAGTTGACAAGCCAAAGTTGTAAAAAGCCAATAAACATTTAGAAACAACAGTTTTTGGGTGATTTTAGCGTTACCATTTCATGTGGATACACCCTAAAATCCTGAAAATAAGCCACATTTTATTTTATAGTTCTGTAAAGAATTGGTGACTGAGATTGGCTAATTATCCACAATGGCTTATTTGCAGGAGTAAAGGATATAGCAGTAATATGCATAACATTCCACAGAATATATGTATGGACATTCATTCAGATAAAAAATGTAGAGTAAGAAAACTTTATCACTATATAAAGTGTAGGTCATGTTAAATCTATCAGTCATGCAGACTGTAACCTACGATATTGTATTTTCTGTTCACAAATATTATCTTTCTCTAACTGTACTTGTACACAAGTTTCCCAATACAAACCTGATAAAGTGTGATCTAGCTGCGCCATCTGATTGCCAAAATGTGTGAGGTAGACCATTTGAAAGTCTGTAAAAAAGCAATCAAGTTACAGAAAAACTGATACTTTTCTTGGTAAAATAATTACATCATCATATGTCTCAGAAAGAGGTTAAATGCACCTTATGATTCATTATACCTCCTTTGATGAATATATAACCTTTCAAGAACTGGTTCAAAATAAATGACATTATATCAGTTAGCATGCAATGTGTCATATTCATTAAGGATTCATACTACTTGTTAAAGTGGCTGTGACCTTTGCATATCCTTCTTTATTCGTTTTTGTAAAAAGATAAATGTAACAAATATACATCATTTTGTTCAAACTATGGTCGAAGTATTCATATTTTGATTAAGTTTAGAAAATTATGTTTGAGAATTAAAATATAATTACTTCTTTATAATGTCACCATGTTGACAGAGACAATTTTAGTTGCGTTTTAATGGCATGGTGTAGAGCTGAATTCTTACCTGTACATATCTGAAGCATTAGATGACACCTCAATGGTACTATAACAAGGATTTAGTAACTTAACTTCTTCACCATCAGATAGTGTTGCTTCAGCAAGTTCACTGCGAGCTAGAATATAACCCGTGTACAACGTAATAGTTATAATTCAACAGATTTATATACAAAGGTGTCATAATTACAGAATAACAGAAATTATGAAACACTTCAGCTGTCCTTTCAAGTGCTTCAGTGAATAAGTTGTAAAACAAATGTTTGTTTCAGGTTTCCTGACCAACCCTTTTTTTGGCCCCGACCCTAGAACATTTTTTGCATGTTAACATTTTTTATCTTTTCGTTGAAATTTCTTCTATTGTTAAAATTTCATATTCCTGCCCAGTTATTAGATGCTTTTCGAGTATTTCAGCTAAAGAGCATTATACTCGCATTGATTAAACATTATCCATGTTAAAAGGGAAATGGGATTTGTTTTTTAAGACATATTCATTTAAATCTATGTTTAATTTGCATTGTTTGAAAATCCAAAACAATAAAATTTCCGATCTACCAACCCTATTTTTTTGGGCCTGAAACAAACATCTTTTTTAAGCCTAAAGGACCATATTGAGAGCCAATCAAATGATTTCTCTTTCATTATTTCATGGTAACAAGGCACTTACCAACATCTTTAAGCTGGTTGAATGTGTTTTTCAGAACAGACAGCCTCATGCTAGATGTGTTGTTGAAGCCATTTAAGAATGGAAACGGTAAACTTCGACTTGGAGCACGATTCCGTAACAAATACTGAAAATGCAAAACAGCAATATGGTGTCAGAGTTATCCTCAAAGTATATATTTAAGAATCATAGATACAAAATATTTCGAGTTCTCTAATAGAGCTAGCATTTACCAGATCAAACTTTTGCCATCTTTGTTCACTGCAAAGTGTCAATTCTTTTACCAGAATGACTGAATTGTTACCCAACAAGTTATATTTTGCAAATTTTGAAAACTTATTGCAAAAGTGCATAAAATATCAATATTAAGGGCTATTCCAGTTAAACATATGTCCCACCCCAGGACGGCAAAATAAAGAAATTCTGTAGGGGGTAGGTCTTTTTCTTAATTTGCTACTGTAGGGGGTGGTGAAAAGTCCAATTTCGCTAGTAAAGGGGGGCATCATTTTCTTTTTTGCTTCTGACCGTATCTGCTCATTTATATTGACTGCCCGATGATGAAATACCGTTTTGTTTTAACCATATAACATTTTTCCCGAACGTCGTGTACAGAATTGGTTTGGTAACAAATTTTCGAGATATGATCGAGTCGGTACGGTACCGGAAATCGGAAAAAGTTACGTCCCTTGACAACAATATGGCGGACTTTGTAAAATCGTGGTCGAAGACCAACATACACTCGCGGTCGGTTATAGCATGATATCCATTATAACGCGATGTCGTCGTGGCTCCCGATTATTTTCATGAAAAATCCTAAAATTTGCAAAAAAGGACGAAAAATTGATAAAAATCGTATTTTTCCACGATTTGCTGTCTGCTCTTTCGCGAAATCACGTGCTGTTAACAAACCGCGATCACAGAGATTACTTAAACTGATTATACGCACCATGAGAGATATATGTCCAATTATGATAACCATCATTATTTACTCAAATGTCACCTTCTAATAGTTTTCAACACATACCATGTAAACATCAACGTAATTTGACCTTGAATTGTGCTGAATCTATGACGTCACGGGAGTAGCTGATGCAGATTTGTCTACACACGCCCACGTTCAATTATTCTCCTTTACTTGACCAATTAGATGATTGCGAAATTTCTTTAATTGAATGAATGACAATCATGGAACAAAGGAGTGTTAATCCTCAATAAACTAAATGACAATGCAAACCTGTTTGCGATATCCGGATGCGCTAATTACGATTAATACAGCACTGTTATTCCCACATATATACTAGATGTGTCGGTCGACTATTTCTCAATTTGTCACAAAAAGTAGCTGTGTATCGACATTTTACCTTTTAAGTCAAGGCAAAAGCGGACAAATCGGCACGGGATGTTTGAAGTGCTGCGAGTCAAAAACAATGTTCTAGCAGACTACAAAGGCGCTGCGGATCAACTTTTTAGATCAAGTAGTCGGCCCAATGTTTGATGCGACGCACGTGGAAAATTTTAGATACGACCGGGCTTGGTGCAAAAACTGTAGGCCATCGATTTTTCACGCGTGATTGTTGGTCCAATCAACAGTTTTACGCGATGGATTATTCTTTTGTTCTGGTGAATATAACGGATAAATATCGATAGGTACGAACATATAATTAGATATAATTATTGAATAAATTCGGCGATGTTCACATGTATTTTGCGGAGTGTCACAGGGGGTAATTTTCACGGGTGACAAATATTACAAATGCCGCCAAAATATCGCGGTTCCGAAAGAGAAATGACTATATTTTAGCTTTGTTTTAAATAATTAATGAGTTTTGTTTTGAAATAGTTTCAAATAATAATGCAAATATACCAAATTGACGACATCTGTCTAGATATTTATTAGAAATACTTCATAATTTGTACGCGTAAATGTTATCCGAATGTTTCGTCCCCTTAACATTTCGACCACAAGTTAATTTTAGGCTGTTGTTTATAATTACATGGGTGAAAGTTTCTTGCCGTTATCCTAAATCGTACATTCTTGGTCAGTTCCGATCTTTTCTATCAACATCATTTTTCAAACATAAGGAAAAGATCTGTCAACATAATCAGTTTAGTTTTTCCGACATTTTTTAATGATTTTTCGAAGTTTCTGAAGTTGCTAATAACTATAGAATGACAGAATAACAGAGATTTACACTAGCAGAAAGTTAAAAACGGAGAATGGTGTCTTGCGGACTGTCAATAATGTATATGTCTGGTGAATTTGTAGAGGCATATGCTTAGGATGTAAAAAATAAAGCAACAAAAAATATAAACTTCTCAAGGGGGTCCGAATTTGCTCAGAAAATATTCTAAAGGGGGTTCTTTTCTCGTCAAATAAACTTTGGGGGTTGGTCCATTTTGAAAGTGCCTTCCTGGGGTGGGACATATGTTTTACTGGAATAGCCCTAACCATCATTTATCGATTATATCTAAATTTAATCAAAGCAAGGATATAACGGACTAAAGAACAATTTTCCAAATTTCTTTTGTGAAATTTACAACAAAATTATGCATGTTGTTACCTTGAGTATTTTATCAGCATGTTGGCTCACAGCATTTTTGTCCTCAGAATAAACATCCACAAAACCTACAGAACACACAATGCAACATGAGAGTCAATCTTAACATACACTGGCCTCCAAAAGTTCCTTCACACTTCAACAATTCCCATTGCAGTTAATGCATTTTCATATTTGTGTCACATGCAATAAATTGAAAATGCTTTTTGACACAGCAAAAAATTTCTGTAGAAGTATTTACAAATTTGTACTGAAACAAATTATCTTATTTTCTGTGTCAGATCAATCAGTTACACACATACATTGGTTTCGGATGCAGTCCAATTGATGATGCTGCTGACATGTGCAAAATGTTAATTCTTAACTATCCTTCACAGAAGTGGGATGAACAATTTTACTTCATGGTCATACATGTCTCATTTGAAATTCTGCATAAAAAAGTATGCAAAATATTCATGTGTAAAGAAAGTTTTGGATGGCAGTGTATATGCGAACACAGCCATTGTTGGCTTGATACTGATCTAACATTTTACAACAATAAGTCTGAAGTGGAAGTACTTGTTCAGACTGAATAGGCAATTTGAACAAGGTAATTTTATACTTCCTGAAACAACAGTACATTAAAACCTCACTTAAAGACCACCTCAATAATTAAGAATACAATTTTCAAGTCCATTTTCACTGTTTTGCTCATTGTTCAACCTCAATATCAAGACCATTCCAATACTAAGACCAGTTTTCAATGGTCCCGAGAGGTTTTACTGTATTGTTTATTTTTGTTTTCAATTACAATAATCACATTTAGTTCAAATTTCAAAACAAAGATAAAAACAAATAGTAATAATTAATTAAGAAGGAGAAGGCTATATACAGTAAAACCTCACCTAACGACCACCTCAATAATAAGACCACCTCAAAATTGAGACCAACATTTTCGTATTCATTTTGACTGTTTTGCTCTTTATTTAACCTCAATATCAAGACCACCTCAATTATAAGACTCCCAATGGTGGTCTTATTATTGAGGTTTTACTGTACTACATAATTATTACATCAATGATAAAACACAAATCAGCCAGTCCTATAATTTACCTGGTGTAAGAGAGCATGCCTGCAACATTCGTATACTTTTGCCAAGTTCACCAATCATAGTATGACCATTACTGTGTTTGAGAGCCGACAGAATCGTGCTTACTTCCACAACACCACTACCATCTGTGTCAAACTGCTGGAAAGCCTAAAAAATAACCTAGTTGAATAACTTTTTTTGGAAATTTTAGTCTTATCTACAACACAAATGATGTCCATGCATGTAAGCTTTAGTAACTTAGATAGATCTATTCTTAAAATTAACACCAATGTTTAAAGGAATAATCAATCCTTATCAACTGATATAAGTGTAAATCATTCTACATGTGGAATGGAAACAAAAATATATATATAATGTTCTATTTATTATAGTATTAAAAGACCATATTTTGGCGTTTACACACGTGTGAACCCCGATCAGTCCGCACACATGTGTGAACCCCGATCAGTCCGCACACATGTGTGAACCCCGATCAGTCCGCACACACGTGTGAACCCCGATCAGTCCGCACACATGTGTAAACCCCGATCAGTCCGCACACACGTGTGAACCCCGATCAGTCCGCACACATGTGTGAACCCCGATCAGTCCGCACACATGTGTGAACCCCGATCAGTCCGCACACATGTGTAAACCCCGATCAGTCCGCACACATGTGTGAACCCCGATCAGTCCGCACACATGTGTGAACCCCGATCAGTCCGCACACATGTGTGAACCCCGATCAGTCCGCACACACGTGTGAACCCCGATCAGTCCGCACACACGTGTGAACCCCGATCAGTCCGCACACACGTGTGAACCCCGATCAGTCCGCACACATGTGTAAACCCCGATCAGTCCGCACACATGTGTGAACCCCGATCAGTCCGCACACATGTGTAAACCCCGATCAGTGCGCACACATTTAACATAAAGCCCCTTCCGTATTATAGTTCAATGAATGTTCTCAAGAAAATGTCGTACCCTGATGGCATCTTCTCTAGCTACACCAGGTTTATTCATCAACATGTCACAGAACTGGGCCAAGGTCACGGTCTCCTCGTTCTTCTCTTCACGGTCATCCAACCATCGTATAATCTGATATCTGTGTTGCTGAATTACATTCTCAGGAATATCTTCTCTGTAAATGATCAAAGTTGTTTTTTGTTAGCAGTAGAATTCAAGAAAATATATCAGACTTAAACAGATCACATGCACTGTAAAATACTGTAGTACAGCATGTATGTAAATAACTGGTAGCAACAATATATGTATTTTAAAAAACAACTCTATCTCTACCTCTTTGCTTAGGGATTCAAATTAGAATCTTTACTGTAGAAACAACACTTTTATTCTTTCATTGATAACTGGCAAAATATTTTGCAACAATATTAACAAAATTATGTGGCAATAACTACTAGAAATACATGGCGTTCACCCTGTTAATTGGACAACCAATGCTAGAAATACATGGCATTCAACCTGTTAATTGGACAACCAATGCTAGAAATACATGGCGTTCACCCTGTTAATTGGACAACCAATGCTAGAAATACATGGCGTTCACCCTGTTAACTGGACAACCAATGCTAGAAATACATGGCGTTCACCCTGTTAATTGGACAACCAATGCTGTTACTGCATTCCTTTGAGTGTAAGCAAAGACTTATCAAGGAAATTCATAATTCCTATTAAAATTTTGCATATATAATTCTACATTAAGAAAATCATGGAAAGGAAAATACACTTACTTGATTTTAGAGGCCAACTCACGAAGTTGATCATGTTTGAAGAGTACACACAAGTCTGTAAGTGCTTGACTTTCTTTCTCTGAAAATGTTTAAGTATTGGTATTGTAAGTCTGGGGCGTTATTCACAAAGCATCTTAGATAAAAATATTTCTCATATCTGCTAGAAAATTCTCAAATGTGACACAATTTGACTTGATTTGAAGTTTAAAATATTTCTTAAAAGCTATTCCACAAAACATCTTTTTGGTCTAAAATAGCCTATTTTAGTCTTAAATATCAGTTTTTCAATAAATAAAATATGTCTATAGGTATCTTATCTACTTGAGAAATTTCTTTAAAATGGCGACGGTACATTCTGTGATTTTAAACATGGTTATTCCCAGCTCTCTCTACGTATGCAAGGTAAGTTTATCATATTATACAAATATATTTATGCAAAGAATCCATTCAGATTAAATCTGTATCTTTTACTTTGTTACATGCACGGAATTCAGCTGTCAAAAAATCAAATCGAGAGGGCGAAAACACGTCCAAGTTTGTGTCGTGTAACAGTGTATTACAGAATACAGATACTAGAAAACTGCTTTTTAGGTATATACATTAATCATAGTTAGTCGTTTTACCATATGCTTTGACTACATGAGGCTTTTACTGAATGTCATAAACATCGTGTTTGTCACATGTATTCGCGATGCGGAAGTAATATTTTGCCTACTTATTTATGTATTTCTGCATTCATATTAGTTTATGTTTGTTGGTTTGAGTATCTTGAATGGATGCTGTCGTAATAATTATGATCATTCTTACCTGATGGTGGCACAGGAATAAAATCATGCTCTCTGATGTGTCAGAAAACATTAATTTATTTAGAGCTGTGCCATTTAAAATTGTTGTATGAACCACTTACAATAGTTTTAGTTAATGGCATACATTTAGTATGTATATTATACATGTTCTATAGTTAATGGCGTACATTTAGTATGTATATTGTACATGTTCTATAGTTAATGGCATACATTTAGTATGCATCTTATACATGTTCTATAGTTAATGGCGTACATTTAGTATGTATATTGTACATGTTCTATAGTTAATGGCATACATTTAGTATGTATATTATACATGTTCTATAGTTAATGGCATACATTTAGTATGTATATTATACATGTTCTATAGTTAATGGCATACATTTGGTATGTATATTATACATGTTCTATAGTTAATGGCATACATTTAGTATGTATATTATACATGTTCTATAGTTAATGGCGTACATTTAGTATGTATATTGTACATGTTCTATAGTTAATGGCATACATTTAGTATGTATATTATACATGTTCTATAGTTAATGGCATACATTTAGTATGTATATTATACATGTTCTATAGTTAATGGCATACATTTAGTATGTATATTATACATGTTCTATAGTTAATGGCATACATTTAGTATGTATATTATACATGTTCTATAGTTAATGGCGTACATTTAGTATGTATATTATACATGTTCTATAGTTAATGGCGTACATTTAGTATGTATATTATACATGTTCTATAGTTAATGGCGTACATTTAGTATGTATATTGTACATGTTCTATAGTTAATGGCATACATTTAGTATGTATATTATACATGTTCTATAGTTAATGCCATACATTTAGTATGTATATTATACATGTTCTATAGTTAATGGCGTACATTTAGTATGTATATTATACATGTTCTATAGTTAATGGCGTACATTTAGTATGTATATTATACATGTTCTATAGTTAATGGCATACATTTAGTATGTATATTGTACATGTTCTATAGTTAATGGCGTACATTTAGTATGTATATTGTACATGTTCTATAGTTAATGGGGTACATTTAGTATGTATATTATACATGTTCTATAGTTAATGGCGTACATTTAGTATGTATATTATACATGTTCTAACAGTTCTATAATTTTGTGAAATCTTTTACAGCCTTACAAATCTATTTGTTTAAATATCTTTTCAGGAAATACTTCATCTTGTTACATGTACTTGAACTATTTTGATGCTATGGTATGAGATGTAGAACTACCCAAGCTAGGACCAATATATACAAATCCCAGATCCATGGTACAACTGTAACAGGAGAGACATATACAGGATTTAAAGATCAGAGTGTGGAGGAAAAATTGATTCAAAAACAGACATCAAGTTACAAGGATCATGAGGGCTCAGATTAACATTGACTGAGTATTATTAATATGATTTAGATATAATGTTAAGATAGGGATCCTGACAAGACTTGTGCTTCATGAAAGATTGAACAAATTCACTGTACTATGCTACAATGAAGATATGAAGGCGCAAAATATTAATTTTACTGTAACATCAATGATTTATCATTATTTGAAACAAAACTGTTTTCTAAAAGTCAAGATGTTTCAAACCTTGAACATTGTGTCATATGTATTTAGTTTTGTCAGCAATTTATTAGCACGTGTGGAAAAATACAGTGTAATTTTCTTTACTGATCAGCTCATTTCATCTGGTTGCTGATAACACACATGCGATTTTGGTAGTTAGTGTGGTAAAAACATAAAAATATGAAAAATCAGTTATATGCAGAGCATGTATGTCATGATTTCATGATTTATTGTTGTATGTAACCTGAATAAAAAATGTAGATCCGGAATTAGTACTGACGATTTTTGCACATAATATATATTTATTTTTTTCCACACACCCCAAAATTATGCAACATGTTACTTTTTTGTATGTCATATATCTAAATGGTATCATTATTTGAACACTCCACATTTACTTGCAAATGAACAAAATTGTATTTGTTCTGTAATCACTTAAAACTAGGAATAGTATTCATAATCATAAATGCCCAATTGCATTTGAGGTGGACTTAATTGTACAAAGTAACAGACTATAATATCAGCAATATATTGACCACTTGAAGACTATAATAACTGTACACTTGAATATGTGTATTGAAATCATCCTTTAAAGGTTTGTAATTGTAATGCTGTAATTCCGATATGTTGTAATTATTATATTGCAATCATTTTGCATTCATGAACACTTACTCAGCTAGGGATGCTGGAAATATTATTCTCTTTAATGGAAACTATACACATGAGTCAAAATAGCAAGTAGGATACATTAACATTTATTTAATAGCTGTATATTTATGCACAGTTAATAAGTATTAACTGAATAATCAATTTTGTCTGTCTGATTAATTATTAAGACAACATGTGTCCTGTAAACAATGCTTGGGTAATTGTAATAAAGTTATATTTGAAGGACTTTCCTTGTACATCCTAGTAAAAGTACATTTTATTGCGTTATATTATAGCAGGCAACACCGTTATAGTGTACAAAAAGCCAATACAATTCACAGCAACACAAACCCAAGTAATTGATAAGTGCATTCTAAAATAGATCATCATGTACTTGTCTAAATGTAATTAGTGTGTAAGACACAGACAGACTCCGGAAATCTCGTTTAATGTCAAGTAATTGGAAGTATTGTAGTATCACTATCAATTTTGTTATTGATAACATATTGATGATATCTTAATTATACAAAATCTTAAGTTAGATAATGTCAAGTAATCGGAAGTACAATGTATTGTAGTATCACTTTCAATTTTGTTATTGATAACATATTGATGATATCTTAATTAAACGAAATGTTAAGTTAGATGTGAAATGCTGCTTCAAGACCATGATAGGTTTGGTACATCTATGCAAATTTCAAGTATCTTGTTCTTTAATGTATATAATTAAAACATGCAGGAACAACAACTCTGAATAGAGATTGTCATTTTCTGTACTGTTGTTTTTACTTCTGTTACTATTTTAAGGATCGGAAATTCCACTTTTACATAGCAGCGACGTTAAGAAAGTTCTTACGACAAAATTGTAATGTAAGATATTTCCTAAACTTATGATAAATTCCTAGCTAAGATATTTCTAAGAGGCTTTATGAATACAACTAAAAAATATTTTACTCTTAACTACAAAATTTCTTATAAAGTTTACGAAAAAATCTAAGATGCTTTATGAATACAATAATTACTAGGGACTTAGGGGGAAAGGCTCTGAGTCATATAGTGATTTTGTTTCGATTATATTGTAAAGATTTAACAAAAGTTTCAACAAATCAAGTAAAATTGTACATTATAACGTTAAATTATGATTGCTACTACTTCAATTTTTTAGTTTTACTGCCTGCAACGATATTGGATAGGGTGAGGGAGCTTCTCAGAGTCAGAGAAATATGCCAAATCAATCTGATTTCCATTGAGACTGGGAAAATGGAGCCTATTTGTCACCCGGAATGGGGCCAATATTCAGTCCTGTGAAATAACTAGAAAAAGTCCTGAACAAAACAATACTAACTGGCTATAACTTCTAGTAAACATTATACAGCAAAGCAAAAAGTGCTGGAGTATCAACCTACCATTCAAATCCTCATTTTCTGAACTAGTTTCATCCATCTGCAAAACATTTAACAATTATATTAATATATTTTAAATTTTTTATGTGAATGATAAATAACATAAATTTATAATATTGATTGCACATAAATAATCTCATGATCTACTAAAGCACTAAAATTAAAAATTAAAGTGAAACTAGTCTGACAAAATGTGGATGGAAGTCTCCTGACAAGATTGGAAATACACTTAAGCATTCAACAACAAACATAACTGACAATGAATATTATAATCCAATTGTCAAAGAATTTCAGAAAGATATATAAATGTATTCACTAGCAAACCCCTAGTCCTAAAACTGAGAGCCGACGTAGCTTGTTTCACATTATGACATTTTCCTATTATATTATGTTACAAGCGAAATGAAGTAAAATAACAATATACTGACTGTTTATGATTAAATGGGCATGTGCGCATCTAAAATGTTTGACTAGTTGAGCAATTTTGCAATCCCAAATATTTCCTATGCTCTACATTCCTTAGTTGTCCCTAAACATGTTGTTTAAGTATTTAACAAGCTCATTTATAGTTTTATTTGGGATAATAAAAAGGAAAAAGACAACATACATTGATAGGAGATAAACTAAATGGTTGACTTAGAGTTTGTACATAATATCTATTAAAATGAAATGGGTGAAAACTATACTACAAGTCAATAACTGTGGACCGAAATAAGGAAATTTAATTTCAAATATAAGCAAAACCATATAATATTATGTGTCAATCAGTTTTGAAGACGATAACTAGTTTAACCAGCCACTTTCATCCGAGTGTATTAGTGTCCGAAATATTGAAAGTTAAATAGAATAGAGTAGTGAGGCGTAGTTAAGACTTACATTCGTAAAATCTCTATCCTCATCTGAATCACCGTTACTTAGATTGTTTCCCATCCTTCATTGCTGGAGCTGTCAAATTTATACAACAAAATTTCTCGATATTTCTTTTCTGTTTCCGTTTCAAGAAGTCGGGAAATACTAGTTTCCATATTCCATCGGCCATAGTCGAGGTTACATACCACTAAATTGGAAAAAGTGTAAAACGCGGCGGCTCCGTAATTTACAACCAATATAGAATGAATCACGGCGGTAGGCTTTAACTTTTTTAATATGTGACACAATAATAATCAAGTGAAAGGTAATGCTCCCAGCGATGTTGTGGTGTACTTGTTTATTATTATCAAATATAATATTTACTGAAACAAAGGATATATAAGAAGAAATGATATTTTCTGACTATGTATATATTTATAAAAAAATTGTTTGACGTTATTAATGTTTGATTTTAATGTAGTGGATTCTACAATCTAAGACCAGGATTTATATTCAAAATAATTTGGCCACAGTAAATTGACCTTTAAATAACACAATATATCATTCCGATAAGTGAACTATGGCCGCAGTAAATTGACCTTCAAATAACACTATATATGATTCCGATAAGTGAACTATGGCCACAGTAAATTGACCTTCAAATGATTCCATATATGTTACAGATAAGTGAACTATGGCCACAGTAAATTGACCTTCAAATAACCCCATATATGATTCCGATAAGTGAACTATGGCCGCAGTAAATTGACCTTCAAATAATTCCATATATAATTTCGATAAGTGAACTATGGCCACAGTAAATTGACCTTCAAATAATTCCCTACATGATTTTGATAAGTGAACTATGGCCACAGTAAATTGACCTTCAAATAACCCCATATATGATTCCGATAAGTGAACTATGGCCGCAGTAAATTGACCTTCAAATAACCCCACATATAATTCCGATAAGTGAACTATGGCCGCAGTAAATTGACCTTTAAATAATTCCATATATGATTTCGATAAGTGAACTATGGCCACAGTAAATTGACCTTCAAATAATTCCATATATGTTACAGATAAGTGAACTATGGCCACAGTAAATTTACCTTCAAATAACACCATATATGAGTTCGATCAGTGAACTATGGCCACAGTAAATTGACCTTTAAATAATTCCATATATGATTTCGATAAGTGAACTATGGCCACAGTAAATTGACCTTCAAATAATTCCATATATGTTACAGATAAGTGAACTATGGCCACAGTAAATTGACCTTCAAATAACACCATATATGAGTTCGATCAGTGAACTATGGCCACAGTAAATTGACCTTCAAATGATTCCATATATGTTACAGATAAGTGAACTATGGCCACAGTAAATTGACCTTCAAATAACCCCATATATGATTCCGATAAGTGAACTATGGCCGCAGTAAATTGACCTTCAAATGATTCCATATATGATTCCGATAAGTGAACTATGGCCGCAGTAAATTGACCTTCAAATAACACAATATATGAGTTCGATCAGTGAACTATGGCCACAGTAAATTGACCTTCAAATGATTCCATATATGTTACAGACAAGTGAACTATGGCCGCAGTAAATTGACCTTCAAATAATTCCGTATATGATTTCGATAAGTGAACTATGGCCGCAGTAAATTGACCTTCAAATAATTCCATATATGTTACAGATAAGTGAACTATGGCCACAGTAAATTGACATTCAAATAATTCCATATATGATTTCGATAAGTGAACTATGGCCACAGTAAATTGACCTTCAAATAATTCCATATATGTTACAGATAAGTGAACTATGGCCACAGTAAATTGACCTTCAAATAACACCATATATGAGTTCGATCAGTGAACTATGGCCACAGTAAATTGACCTTCAAATGATTCCATATATGTTACAGATAAGTGAACTATGCCCACAGTAAATTGACCTTCAAATAACCCCATATATGATTCCGATAAGTGAACTATGGCCGCAGTAAATTGACCTTCAAATGATTCCATATATGATTCCGATAAGTGAACTATGGCCGCAGTAAATTGACCTTCAAATAACACAATATATGAGTTCGATCAGTGAACTATGGCCACAGTAAATTGACCTTCAAATGATTCCATATATGTTACAGATAAGTGAACTATGGCCGCAGTAAATTGACCTTCAAATAATTCCGTATATGATTTCGATAAGTGAACTATGGCCGCAGTAAATTGACCTTCAAATAATTCCATATATGTTACAGATAAGTGAACTATGGCCACAGTAAATTGACATTCAAATAATTCCATATATGATTTCGATAAGTGAACTATGGCCACAGTAAATTGACCTTCAAATAATTCCATATACATGTATGTTACAGATAAGTGAACTATGGCCGCAGTAAATTGACCTTCAAATAATTCCGTATATGATTTCGATAAGTGAACTATGGCCACAGTAAATTGACATTCAAATAATTCCGTATATGATTTCGATAAGTGAACTATGGCCACAGTAAATTGACCTTCAAATAATTCCATATATGTTACAGCTAAGTGAACTATGGCCACAGTAAATTGACCTTCAAATAACCCCACATATGATTCCGATAAGTGAACTATGGCCGCAGTAAATTGACCTTTAAATAACACCATATATGAGTTCGATCAGTGAACTATGGCCACAGTAAATTGACCTTCAAATGATTCCATATATGATTCCGATAAGTGAACTATGGCCGCAGTAAATTGACCTTCAAATAATTCCCTATATGATTTTGATCAGTGAACTATGGCCACAGTAAATTGACCTTCAAATGATTCCATATATGTTACAGATAAGTGAACTATGGCCGCAGTAAATTGACCTTCAAATAATTCCGTATATGATTTCGATAAGTGAACTATGGCCGCAGTAAATTGACCTTCAAATAATTCCATATATGTTACAGATAAGTGAACTATGGCCACAGTAAATTGACATTCAAATAATTCCATATATGATTTCGATAAGTGAACTATGGCCACAGTAAATTGACCTTCAAATAATTCCATATACATGTATGTTACAGATAAGTGAACTATGGCCGCAGTAAATTGACCTTCAAATAATTCCGTATATGATTTCGATAAGTGAACTATGGCCACAGTAAATTGACATTCAAATAATTCCGTATATGATTTCGATAAGTGAACTATGGCCACAGTAAATTGTCCTTCAAATAACACCATATATGTTACAGATAAGTGAACTATGGCCACAGTAAATTGACCTTCAAATAATTCCATATATGATTTCGATAAGTGAACTATGGCCACAGTAAATTGACCTTCAAATAATTCCATATACATGTATGTTACAGATAAGTGAACTATGGCCGCAATAAATTGACCTTCAAATAATTCCGTATATGATTTCGATAAGTGAACTATGGCCGCAGTAAATTGACTTTCAAATAATTCCATATATAATTTCGATAAGTGAACTATGGCCACAGTAAATTGACCTTCAAATAATTCCATATATGTTACAGATAAGTGAACTATGGCCACAGTAAATTGACCTTCAAATAATTCCATATACATGTATGTTACAGATAAGTGAACTATGGCCGCAATAAATTGACCTTCAAATAATTCCGTATATGATTTCGATCAGTGAACTATGGCCGCAGTAAATTGACCTTCAAATAATTCCATATATAATTTCGATAAGTGAACTATGGCCACAGTAAATTGACCTTCAAATAATTCCCTATATGATTTTGATAAGTGAACTATGGCTACAGTAAATTGACCTTCAAATAACCCCATATATGATTCCGATAAGTGAACTATGGCCGCAGTAAATTGACCTTCAAATAACCCCACATATGATTCCGATAATTCAACTATGGCCGCAGTAAATTGACCTTCAAATAATTCCATATATGATTTCGATAAGTGAACTATGGCCACAGTAAATTGACCTTCAAATAATTCCATATATGTTACAGATAAGTGAACTATGGCCGCAGTAAATTGACCTTCAAATTATTCCATATATGTTACAGATAAGTGAACTATGGCCGCAGTAAATTGACCCTCAAATAACTCTATATATGAGTTCGATCAATGAATTATGGCCACAGTAAATTGACCTTCAAATGATTCCATATATGTTACAGATAAGTGAACTATGGCCACAGCAAATTGACCTTCAAATAACACCATATATGAGTTCGATCAGTGAACTATGGCCACAGTAAATTGACCTTCAAATGATTCCATATATGATTCCGATAAGTGAACTATGGCCGCAGTAAATTGACCTTCAAATAACACAATATATGAGTTCGATCAGTGAACTATGGCCACAGTAAATTGACCTTCAAATGATTCCATATATGTTACAGATAAGTGAACTATGGCCGCAGTAAATTGACCTTCAAATAATTCCGTATATGATTTCGATAAGTGAACTATGGCCGCAGTAAATTGACCTTCAAATAATTCCATATATGTTACAGATAAGTGAACTATGGCCACAGTAAATTGACATTCAAATAATTCCATATATGATTCCGATAAGTGAACTATGGCCACAGTAAATTGACCTTCAAATAATTCCATATACATGTATGTTACGGATAAGTGAACTATGGCCGCAGTAAATTGACCTTCAAATAATTCCGTATATGATTTCGATAAGTGAACTATGGCCACAGTAAATTGACATTCAAATAATTCCGTATATGATTTCGATAAGTGAACTATGGCCACAGTAAATTGACCTTCAAATAATTCCATATATGTTACAGATAAGTGAACTATGGCCACAGTAAATTGACCTTCAAATAACCCCACATATGATTCCGATAAGTGAACTATGGCCGCAGTAAATTGACCTTTAAATAACACCATATATGAGTTCGATCAGTGAACTATGGCCACAGTAAATTGACCTTCAAATGATTCCATATATGATTCCGATAAGTGAACTATGGCCGCAGTAAATTGACCTGCAAATAATTCCATATATGATTTCGATAAGTGAACTATGGCCACAGTAAATTGTCCTTCAAATAACACCATATATGTTACAGATAAGTGAACTATGGCCACAGTAAATTGACCTTCAAATAATTCCATATATGATTTAGATAAGTGAACTATGGCCACAGTAAATTGACCTTCAAATAATTCCATATACATGTATGTTACAGATAAGTGAACTATGGCCGCAATAAATTGACCTTCAAATAATCCCGTATATGATTTCGATAAGTGAACTATGGCCGCAGTAAATTGACCTTCAAATAATTCCATATATAATTTCGATAAGTGAACTATGGCCACAGTAAATTGACCTTCAAATAATTCCCTATATGATTTTGATAAGTGAACTATGGCTACAGTAAATTGACCTTCAAATAACCCCATATATGATTCCGATAAGTGAACTATGGCAGCAGTAAATTGACCTTCAAATAACCCCACATATGATTCCGATAATTTAACTATGGCCGCAGTAAATTGACCTTCAAATAATTCCATATATGATTTCGATAAGTGAACTATGGCCACAGTAAATTGACCTTCAAATAATTCCATATATGTTACAGATAAGTGAACTATGGCCGCAGTAAATTGACCTTCAAATGATTCCATATATGTTACAGATAAGTGAACTATGGCCGCAGTAAATTGACCCTCAAATAACACTATATATGAGTTCGATCAGTGAATTATGGCCACAGTAAATTGACCTTCAAATGATTCCATATATGTTACAGATAAGTGAACTATGGCCACAGCAAATTGACCTTCAAATAACACCATATATGAGTTCGATCAGTGAACTATGGCCACAGTAAATTGACCTTCAAATGATTCCATATATGATTCCGATAATGAACTATGGCCGCAGTAAATTGACCTTCAAATAACACAATATATGAGTTCGATCAGTGAACTATGGCCACAGTAAATTGACCTTCAAATGATTCCATATATGTTACAGATAAGTGAACTATGGCCACAGTAAATTGACCTTCAAATAATTCCATATATGATTCCGATAAGTGAACTATGGCCGCAGTAAATTGACCTTCAAATAATTCCATATATGTTACAGATAAGTGAACCATGGCCACAGTAAATTGACCTTCAAATAACCCCATATATGATTCCGATAAGTGAACTATGGCCGCAGTAAATTGACCTTCAAATAATTCCCTATATGATTTTGATAAGTGAACTATGGCCACAGTAAATTGACCTTCAAATAATTCCATATATGTTACAGATAAGTGAACTATGGCCACAGTAAATTGACCTTCAAATAATTCCATATATGATTTCGATAAGTGAACTATGGCCGCAGTAAATTGATCTTCAAATAACACAATATATGTTCCAGATTGGTGAACTATGGTTATAGTAAATTGACTTTCAAATTACACCATATATGTTTCTGATAAGTGAACTATGGGCACAGTAAATTGACCTTCAAACTACACCATATATGTCATATTCAACAGCGTCATCGAGCAATACAGTCTTGTACATTGTATTACGAGGTAAATCGGTTAATATTCCTTACATATACAGTAAAACTTCGAAACCTAGAACTGCCGTTTGACCCAGCAATTGGTTCGAGCCATCTACTGTTCGAGGCATCTACGGTATACGTGTGTATGTACGAACTGGCTGTTCCCGGTACAAGTGTACTAAGCATGCTGAACACTAGGCATTCGTGTGTTGTTTGTGTTTTCATACTGAATGCACGTCGCTTGATAGTCCTTTCATTAATCATAGTTATATTAATTAAAAAGAAATAAGAGGAAAACAAAAAGTGATTTGACTGCATTTAGGACCGAGAATCGTGTTCGAGTGTTCGACCAATCTCTGTTCGAGTGTTCGACCAATCTCTGTTCGAGTGATCTACTGTTAGATCATATGAATTAAGAAGGGATTTCGCAGGGACTTAAGAACATGTTCGAGATATCTACTGTGTTCGAGTCAAAACTGTTCGAGGTTTCGAAGATCTACTGTATCATCAATAATGAATCGAAACTTTATTTTAAGTGTACCATATGGGGTGTTTTTAAAAATTAAACCCGATAGATTTACATTCCTATCATAAATATTTCTAAAACAGGTATTGCTTTTATCTTTTGCAAACACCATCGCATGATATAATCGTAAAACAAAATACTTGACCATTATGTTACTTGAAACACGCCCTTATTTTCGAATTGTGTCACAAAATAAGCTATTTCATTAACAACTAGACACAGATGCACCCACTTGCAGCCTTTGTCACAAAAGCAAATGCTATTATTCTGCTCATAGTTTGTGAATGGATATCAAAATTACCAAGTGAACAATTGTACTGATTATGGTGGTAAGTCAAAGGCCATAACTTTGCACTTACTGGACACAGGCAAATACGAAACCCCAGGTGCACAACTATACAGGTTGGTGAACATTCCTGTACAGTTTGGTGAGTGATATACTATCGGAGATATGCGCGACACAAAATTGCACGCTCTGTATGCTATATTTTCAATGAATCACTTAATAGGCTCACCGAATTATGAATCCCCAGGTGCAATATAACACATACATGTTTACATTTCTGTGAAGTCTTATAACTCTGGCTCATATACTTTTGGAGACATGTGCGACACAATATTGCATACTCTGTAGGCTATATTTTAACTAAGTCAGGGGTCATAACTTTGCACTTACTGGGCACAGCTAAACATGAATCCCCAGGTGCACAACTACACAGGCTGGTGAACATTCCTGCAAAGTGTAATGAATCTGGCTCATATACTTTTGGAGATATGAGTGACACAAGATTGCATACTCTGTAGGCTATATTTTAGCTAAGTCAAGGACCATAACTCTGCACTTACAGGGCACAGCCAAACATGAAACCCCTAGGTGCACAACTTCACATGCTGATGAACATTCTTGTAAAGTTTAATGACTCCGGCTCATATTGTTTTAGAGATATGAGTGACACAAAATTTTGTGACGGACGGACGGACAAGGGCAAATCTATATGCCCCCCCTCCTTTTTCAGAGAGGGGTCCAAACAGATGAAAGTCAGTCTTTGATTTATCAAGTAAAGCCACACTGTAATACAGCATGTAATTCATAATTAAAATGTCAGCAGTCAGATAACTGTTCTCCCCCAGCATGATATATGACCTGTGGCCAGATAAGATATCAGCAGGTGAGGTAAGAAATGAACAGAATGAGATTTTGGGTTTTGTTTGTTAACTTGATTTTATTTTACAGCTTATTCATCGTGGACACAGTGTACGGAAAAGTCCGGTATTCACAGCATTTAATGCAATATTTTTGAAAAAGAATGATTGAGCGTGTTCACAAAACTTGTTCATTTGTAGCCCTGTAATACTACACTTTCTCCAAACATTCGAGAAAAAGGTGTACTCCTAATTATTGTTTTCTCTGATCAATGCGTCTGGTTTCTTGAATGTTTGAAGAAACAGTAGAAATATTTGCCAAAATCGCGTGACTATACGAAACTTCATTGATACTGCGCTCATACTGGCCATATGACTAATTTTAATATGTATACTTTTAATAAAGTACACAGGGTTTCTTTCCACACACAGTGTCCACATTTGATTTTTTTACAGTAAAACATAATAATTAATTAGTAATACTACAGAAACTACTGTTAAGCCATAATACTTGTGACCTTGTCGAAACAAAAATACAAAGACAACATAATGTTGCACTTGCATCAATTATTTTTGTGATTCTTTATTAAAAGTGTTTTTTTAACAAAAACTAATATTACATGTTAACTCTATTATTATGGAGCACATGAGTATTATGTACAAATGTGCATCAGTTAAGCCATAACTGAATTATGCTATTTAAATAATTATAAGACTACAGTTGTTGTATTCAGTGGCGCTTAATACATGTATTATTTTCGCTTTAAATACAATAATTACTGATTAATTATATGACAGTTTAATGGGTCAAACTGCTTCGTTAATGCCCTAGGGGCATCTCAAACTGTTCAAACAGTTTTTCTTCTTCTGTCCACATTGAGATTACATATGGGCAACTTTACTTCAAGTAAACCTATATTGGTTTCTATTTCTGTGAAGAACATGTCACACTTCCTACAGAGGGACATTACTCAATTCTAACCACCACATAAATAGTGTAGAATCCTGAAAAACATGTGGTCGCTAAGTAGGGTGTGTGGATGATGAAGTTAAGATACCTTACACCTGTCAGGCAGTTGTTAGCAATAACAGTACAGCTCTTATCAAGCGACGAACTACTTCCTTTCATCATCATACTGTTCCTGCCTAGGGTCCTAAGTTGGCCCTTACAGGCAATACTCTCCTGTGTACCCGTTAGAACTGCCAATGTGAATCCGGGACTCATCAGCGTACATAATTTCATACGAGGGTCATGCAAAAAGTTCTGTCATTGGGTTCGGATTTCTTAAGTGCTACGTTTTATCAAAATTATTTTTATTACAAAACTTCAAAGTATTCCTCCTTTACCGAAACACATTTTTGTAAACTTTTTACCCAATCGCGAAAAGCAGATAAATAGTCTTCTTTTGGTATCTGCTGGAGACACTGATAAATGGCGCTGCCAAGAGAACTTCTGGACTTATATTTCTTTCCAGAAAGCATTTTCTTAAACCTTGGAAATAAAAAAAAGTCATAAGGACTCAGGTCAGGTGAATAAGGCGGATGGTTTACATCTTCTAACTTTTCAGAAGCCAAAAAAGACTTAACAACCTCGCACTTGTGAGAGGAGGCGTTGTCGTGTATAAAATGGACTCCTGACCATCCTTTGCTTGGACGTTTCTTATTGCAAAACTCTTTCACTTTATTCAGTACAGAGTTATTGTAGAATCGTCCAGTGACTGTATGACCAGATGGACAAGGCAATATATCTTTCACCGACAATCGCGCATCCTGTTCGACCACAACTTTTACAGCAGCTATGTTTGCCTTGGTAACAGAGGTCTTAGGCCTACCAGAATGGGTATCATCTTCGACAGATAATTTCCAAGCTTTAAAAGCTTTAACCCACCTAACAACTGTGCGCATCGAAATGGCATGAGGTCCATATATACCACACAATTCATCAAATATCTATATCATCGCTGGTTGAAAGGGTTTGCGGAGATGCGTTAGTCAAAATTGGTACAGGTAATCCAGTTGTTTTGACCTTACTCGCAATTGTCCAGGCCATCGGTTGTCCCGAGTGTTCCATTTTGTTAGAAACGTGGCAATAGGGACATATGGTGTCTTGGCAGGCACCAATTTGTTCAGCAATCCTATGGTGTACTCTGGTTTTTACATTCTGACGGCATGCAGATGTTTCCCTGATATCTAACCTCTAACCTAATGTCTTATACAGCACATATTGTTTAAGCACTACTACACCAAGTATGCAAACCAATGCACACATGTGTGCTTTGAAAACAGCATCTGACACATGAGTGGCTCTTTTATTTTAGTCAGAAATCAGTGACAGAGTTCTCCGTATATATTAAATTGTGTGATACAGTACACATTATGACGTGGACGGAACAATGACGTATTTGTGCTGACATTCTCCGCATTGTGACGAGGACTAAACAATGTAGTACTCAGCTATGTTACCATCGATGTGACGTGGACTCAACAACGTAATACCTATATTCTGACGTTACCCACGTTGTAATGTAAATTGAACAATGTAGAACGCGCATTTTTATTGATGTTACCCGTGCTGTGACATGGTCTAAGAGTGTAGTACTCACGTTCTGATGTCACAGTCGTTTGGACATGGTATGTACTCTGGTGTTACCTGCATCGCGATGTGGTCTGTAGGATGTAGTACTCACAATCTGATGTTACCATTGTGACGTGGTGTGTACAATGTAGTACTCACAATCAGATGTTACCATTGTGATGTGGTCTGTAGGATGTAGTACTCACAATCTGATGTTACCATCGTGATGGGGTGTGAAGGATGTAGTAATTACAATCTGATGTTACCTGCATCGTAATGCAAACCGTACGACATACATGTGGCCTGATGTTACTTGCATTGTGACGTAGACTGAACAATACAACTTACTCACATTCGGATGTTAGATATGAATATGTTAGGATTGGAGCAGCACGGTTTTAACTGATAGATGGACTTTGTAAAGTGAGACAGTATACTCACTATATTACAAATATGCCGACAAAATTCAACCGTGATATGGATTCAACATTTTTTCGGCGCAGCCGTACTATCAAGGTTTTACTATTTGCATATCAGTGTTGTAAACCAATCATGTCTTACGTTAACCACTTATTGCAATTTCTCTTCACCCGAACAACGTCAGTAACATTGACGCGGATTGGTAAACCTTTCGATAAATGTTACGTAACCTTACCGAAATCCACTGAATTTCGGTGAATTTACTCACATCCATTTAGGATCAGTGACCAGTAATCGTTATATCTCAGTATTGTTATGCTGCAAACAAATCTTAACAGAGGTTCAAATAGCGCCGACCATCTTTTTTCAAGATATTTCTTGTTTACTGCTGGCGTAATGTTACACTGCTGTACTGGCCCCGAGGTTCACAGAACTTCTCAAATTCTGATTTCCCCATATCGTCCGTTACTTATTTTAATTGATATAAAAGGTGAGCGAAAAGAGTTCATGTTAATGCACACTGTAACGGGGACAATACTGTCTCCTTCTGACATTAAATGCATTATTCTGTGGACAAATCGTATCTCGCCAGTTTTAACGTTTATGTGGTTGCTTCAGTTTTTGCCTCACATCGTCTGCCTAACACCCTTTTGGAGATGTTGGCTGTTGTCTAGCGGTTGTTGTAATACAGGGGTTGAATTGATAGTAAATTCTTTCTACAGCTAAAACTATAGAGGGCCGCTGTGGAAAGGTTGCACTGTATTATCCAAAATAATTATGAATACAATACTTGTTTTGCTTGAAAAAGTCTCATCTTCCATAAAATGTTGTAATCCTCTGTATCAGTCCTTGGAATCTTGGTCATTTTCACAGAATTTCTTGGTTTTGCTGCCCAGCATGTTATCTCATTATCAATGACAGGCTAACTGACCACAGTGAATTTATGACCCAGCTCTTGAAATCTGAGCTAATGCAGAACATCTGGGGAGATCTTATCCAAGATGCCATTGTAACTTTTTCCGTACTTTAACTTTCAGTTGATATTCAGTTTAGTCAAAATACAGAAATACTTTGTCTTTTACAAAAAAAATAATTTGATGTCGAATTTAACTGTATACGTTAATCAAAAATATACTATTTTAATTGGATGACATAAATATATCCCACTTAGTATATAAGTGTTAATCTATAACTGTTCTATAGGCTCTAATTGACATTTCTACATTCTATAGAACAGTAATATATACTTAAGATAGGACTAGATTGAGTATTGTATCCCCCCCCGAATGTGGGCATATCAAGACGCACCATCCGTTCTGATTTTCTGTGTCTGGGCTGTAACTTCGTACTGACGGATTTCAAAATAACTTATATAAATATACTATTTTAATTGGATGACATAAATATCTCCCAACTAAGTATATAATTGTTAATCTATAATTGTTCTATATGCTCTAATTGACATTTCTACTTTCTATAGAACAGTAATATATACTTAAGATACTAGTAGGACCAGATTGAGTATTTTATCCGCCACCCACCCCGAATTTGGGGGTCAAAACGCATCGTCCGTCCGTTCTGATTTTTCGTGTCTGGGCTGTAACTTCGTCATGAACTGACAGATTTTAAAATAACATGGCACATTGTGTTTAGCATATAAAGCTGACGTGTCGCGTGCAAGTCCCATGTCCCTACCTCAAAAGTCAATGTCACACTGAGAGTTTGATCATTATTGAATGATGTATACATACACACAGATGATAGGTGTTCGTGTCCGGGCTGTACCTTTGTCATATACTGGTGGAATTTAAAATAACTTAGCACATTTGGCATATAAAAGGAACATGTCGCATGCAAGACCCACGTCCCTACCCCGAATCTCGAAGTCACAGTTTGATCATTATGGAATGCTGCATATGCTAAGTTATTTTAAAATCCGTCTGTACGTCACATGCAAGAACCAAGTCCCTACCTCAAAGGTCAAGCCACATTTAATAATCATTTCCTTCACTTAATTATTGACCTTTCCATCATACTTCGAGGGCATTCGTCACTTACAGCGACAGCTCTTGTTCTTCAATAAAACACCTTTTCATAATATGGGGTTATTTGAAGGTCAATTTACTGTGGCCATAGTTCACTTATCAAAATCATATAGGGAATTATTTGAAGGTCAATTTACTGCGGCCATAGTTCACTTATCGGAATCATATATGGGGATATTTGAAGGTCAAATTACTGTGGCCATAGTTCACTTATCTGTAACATATACGGAATCATTTGAAGGTCAATTTACTGTGGCCATAGTTCACTTATCGAAATCATATATGGAATTATTTGAAAGTCAATTTACTGTGGCCATAGTTCACTTATCGAAATCATATATGGAATTATTTGAAGGACAATTTACTGCGGCCATAGTTCACTTATCGGAATCATATATGGGGTTATTTGTAGGTCAATTTACTGTGGCCATAGTTCACGTATCTTTAACATATATGGAATTATTTGAAGGTCAATTTACTGCGACCCTAGTTCACTTATCGGAATCATATATGGGGTTATTTGAAGGTCAATTTACTGTGGCCATAGTTCACTTTATCTGTAACATATATGGAATTATTTGAAGGTCAATTTACTGTGGCCATAGTTCACTTATCAAAATCATATAGGGAATTATTTGAAGGTCAATTTACTGCGGCCATAGTTCACTTATCGGAATCATATATGGGGTTATTTGAAGGTCAATTTACTGTGGCCATAGTTCACTTATCTGTAACATATATGGAATTACTTGAAGGTCAATTTACTGCGGCCATAGTTCACTTATCGGAATCATATATGGAATTATTTGCAGGTCAATTTACTGTGGCCATAGGTCACTTATCTGTAACATATATGGAATCATTTGAAGGTCAATTTACTGTGGCCATAGTTCACTGATCGAACTCATATATGGTGTTATTTGAAGGTCAATTTACTGCGGCCATAGTTCACTTATCGGAATAATATACGGAAATATTTGAAGGTCAATTTACTGCGGCCATAGTTCACTTATCGGAATCATATATGGTGTTATTTGAAGGTCAATTTACTGTGGCAATAGTTCACTTATCGGAATCATATATGGTGTTTTTTTAATGTCAATTTACTGTGGCCATAGTTCACTTATCGAAATCATATATGGAATTATTTGAAGGTCAATTTACTGCGGCCATAGTTCACTTAACGGAATCATATATAGGGTTATTTGAAGGTCCATTTACTGTGGCCATAGTTCACTTATCTGTAACATATATGGAATTATTTGAAGGTCAATTTACTGCAGCCATAGTTCACTTATCGGAATCATATATGGTTGCACTTAAACGTCAATTTACTGTAGCCATAGTTCACTTATCTGTAACACATATGAAATAATTTGAAGGTCAATTTACTGTGGCCATAGTTCACTTATCTGTAACATATATGGAATCATTTGAAGGTCAATTTACTGTGGCCATAGTTCACTGATCGAACTCATATATGGTGTTACTTGAAGGTCAATTTACTGCGGCCATAGTTCACTTATCGGAACCATATATGGACATATTTGAAGGTCAATTTACTGTGGCCATAGTTCACTTATCGGAATCATATATGGTGTTATTTGAAGGTCAATTTACTGTGGGCATAGTTCACTTATCGGATTCATATATGGAATTATTTGAAGGTCAATTTACTGTGGCCATAGTTCACTTATCGGAATCGTATATGGTGTTTTTTGAAGGTCAATTTACTGTGGCCATAGTTCACTTATCGAAATCATATATGGAATTATTTGAAGGTCAATTTACTGCGGCCATAGTTCACTTAACAGAATCATATATGGGGTTATTTGAAGGTCCATTTACTGTGGCCATATTTCACTTATATGTAACATATATGGAATTATTTGAAGGTCAATTTACTGCGGCCATAGTTCACTTATCTGTAACATATATGGAATTATTTGAAGGTCAATTTACTGCGGCCATAGTTCACTTATCAAAATCATATAGGGAATTATTTGAAGGTCAATTTACTGCGGCCATAGTTCACTTATCTGTAACATATATGGAATTATTTGAAGGTCAATTTACTGCGGCCATAGTTCACTTATCGGAATCATATACATGTATGGAAATATTTGAAGGTCAATTTACTGTTGCCATAGTTCACTTATCTGTAACATATGTGGAATCATTTGAAGGTCAATTTACTGTGGCCATAGTTCACTGATCGAACTCATATATGGTGTTGTTTGAAGGTCAATTTACTGTGGCCATAGTTCACTTATCGGAATCATATATGGTGTTTTTTGAAGGTCAATTTACTGTGGCCATAGTTCACTTATCGGAATGATACATGATGTCATTTGAAGGCCAATTTACTGTGGCCATAGTTCACTTAACGGAATCATATATGGGGTTATTTGAAGGTCCATTTACTGTGGCCATAGTGCACTTATCTGTAACATATATGGAATTATTTGAAGGTCAATTTACTGCGGCCATAGTTTACTTATCGGAATCATATATGGTTGCAATTTAAACGTCAATTTACTGTGGCCATAGTTCACTTATCTGTAACACATATGGAATTATTTGAAGGTCTATTTACTGCGGCCATATTTCACTTATCTGTAACATATATGGAATTATTTGAAGGTCAATTTACTGTGGCCATAGTTGACGTATCGGAATCATATATGGTGTTACTTGAAGGTCAATTTACTGTGGCCGTTGTTCATTTATCAGAAACAGATATGGTGTTATTTAAAGGTCGATTTACTGTGACCATCGTTTACTGATCGGGAACATATGGCTCTTCTCGTTTGTAATTAGTATGTCGTGTTTTACTGACTTTCTTACAAGAATTAGTTGATATTTTTCTGTTTTAACCATGGAAAGTGAATCTCCAGAATATTTTGTAAATTGTTCACTTCGAAAATTTTGACTAATGTGTTGAATTATGAGTTCCATTTTTTAATTAATTAATTGCTTTCGTTAAAAGCTATATAGAAACAGACAAGTAATGACAGAAACACATAGTAGCTTTACTGACTTTCTTATTTTTGCATGTGTTGTTAAGACTGAATTCTAAGTGGAACACACGCATATTGATAAAAATGGCACTAAATTATTTTGAATATAAATCCTGTTCTTAGATTGTAGAATCCAATACATTAAAATCAAACATTAACATTAAAAATATTTTTTTTATAAACATATACATAGTCAGCAAATATCATTTCTTCTTATATATCCTTTGTTTCAGTAAATATAATATTTGACAATAATAAACACCTACACCACATCATCGCTGGTAGCATTACCATTCACTTGATACCAATCTTATTATTGTGTCACATATTAAAAAAGTTAATGTCTACCGCCGTGATTCATTCTATATTGGTTGTAAAGTACGGTGCCGCCGCCTTTTACACTTCCCCAATTTAGTGGTATGTAACCGATGGAATATGGAAACTAGTTTTTGTGAACTATGGAAACTAGGCGTACCCCAAGAAGTCATCCAAATCTAAGGGAGGTAACTACTACACGATGGCTGAACAAGCAGAACTCCCCTTCATCTCGCATAGATCCACATTAGTGTGTACACATGGATGTGTCGCGTCTTCACAACACTTGGCATCTCAAATTGGTATAGGTATGATACTTAATATTGCTTTGGTGTCGGTGGTTTCTTGTTATTTATGCCAAGAAAAACGATACAAAGTTGGTTCGATTCGTCCCCGAGCTGATTCGCCTTTTGGTCTAAGAGGTTAAACGAACTTCATAAATAGTTAATGCAAATTCAGTTCAGACAGCTGTGAAGTTTAAAGACCAATGCTATTAAGTTGAACTTATAATAGGAAAGCACAATGTTACTTAATTTCTTTCTGACATCTATACAAATTCAATGCTAAATTCTACCTGTCTTACTCATTGAAGTTATATACAGCAGACGTTTGACGAAAACTAATTCTCCGGGGTCAACAACCAGTACTAGCCTGCTCCTACTCAAGCACCTGACCAAATCAGAGCTCATTGGTAGTGGGCTAATGACTTTGGATGCATCATCTTCCGTCAAATTGTTAGGAAAGAATATACGCCTCACCGGGTGTTTGAACCCATGACCTCTAGATTAGCATTCAAGTGCTCTATCGACTAAGCTAACTGGGTGGGCTCCAGGACTGCAACACTATTAGATTTAACAGTGATGAGATGCTCTTACTGAACTCCATATATATATGCTAGTTGTTCACAATGTATTACAATGCTGGGACAATACTTGCTTGCTCTATATGTATAGATATACTGAAAGCTGGAGGAAATGCTGCTGATGCTGCTGTAGCTGTTGCTGCTGCCTTAAATCTAACAGAACCTACTAGTACTGGTATTGGTGGGGATGCTTTCTGTTTGTATTATGACAAAAGGACAAAGAAGGTCCATGGAGTGAATGGCAGGTATTACTTATAATCATGTCTTCTAGTGTCCGTTGCAATGAATGATTGAGCACTTATTCTGATGCATTACATTAATCTTCATTAAGTGAATGGAGTCATAGTGCTGTGAGGGGGTTACCATGTACAAAGAATCTTCATTGCTTGAATGAAATTTTTCCAATAAATTTTTCTTCATTTATTTTCAGGACCAATGTTTACAATGTTTGTAAATTTATGCAGTTTAAGTAAAATATGATTAACGATGTCTGCTTGCATTCTGAACTCAAATTTGCAATGTGAATCTTAGAGTAAAATGTGTTTTGTTCTAACAGTGGTAGATGTCCAGAAAAGCTGACCCTTGATTTGTTGAATCAGCAACATTATAATGAAAACAACATGTTTCCCACCAATCATGGACATACTGTTACAGTACCTGGAGCAGCAGCAGCTTGGTGTGATACCGTACAAAAGTTTGGCAGTGGAAAGGTAATAAGAGAGATTAAGACCAAAGAGAAACATTTGAAATACATGTAATTAGTTTTTTAGTAAAAGTATATAATGCTGTCAGTTAAGTTCATTTATACAAGTTTGTTTATCTCTTTGTAACTACATTTAACATCAATGGGGTTTTAAATTATTCTTATATCATAAGAACATTTTATCATTCAATAAATTAATTTATTTTTTTCTGTTTACTTTGTATAGTTGTATTTGACTGAAAAAATTTAAAACAATGATATTTCATTTTGAATGGCAATGTTGGTATTCAAATATTCGGTCAAACTTCCGGTCAAGTATTCGAACATTTGACCTTCTTTTAATATAGAATACATTTGAAATTCAAAGTTTAACTTTATAAGCATCCATTTTAGGCTTTTTATGTTTTCATATGTAAAATTCCCTGCGATTACTAATAATTTCAGGGCCTAATTGTTAATATCTCTCTTGACCACAAATATACAACATGTCATGTCAATTAAAACCTGTAGATATTATTGTCAAGCGTAATATGTCATTCAAAGCAATTACGCCCATCATTGAAATTCAATACACTTGCATTCAGCTTCTATAATGAAAGTATATATTTTATCGAATATTCGAATGCCGAATCAGTATTCGAATATTTGGACATATGAACAAAAGTTCGAATATCCGAATATTCGTTGACATCCCACATGTATTATGATTGCTGAGTGTAGATGTCGGTATTTTAGGGCAGTAAAATGTAAACATGAATCATGATAACACAAGGTGCTGAATGTTGTTAGTTTTATAGTTACACATGTATACATATATATCATTCTGTTCCAGCTGTCTATGTCTGACATCTTACAACCAGCTATTCACCTTGCTGAAACTGGATTTCCTGTACAGAAAATCACTGCACACGCCTGGGAAAAAGGTAAATTCTGCTGTTTTCTTAATTGATTTCTGTATATAAAATGTACACAAATGATGGAATGATCCAACTGAGGTTCAGAAAGACAATTATTATATTCTTCTACACCAGGATAAATACTTTCACAGCAAGGTACTGCATTTAACATTACATTGGTTTTACTATTCTACGCAGTAAAGGCATAATTATAGTTATCATGCTGTATAGTCTGTGTGAGTATTTGTTGGTGTATTGCCTTCCAAAGCACTTTGTGTCTCACCTAACAGTTATCATGCTGTATAGTCTGTGTGAGTATTTGTTGGTGTATTGCCGTCCAAAGCACTTTGTGTCTCACCTAACAGTTATCATACTGTATAGTCTGTGTGAGTATTTGTTGGTGTATTGCCTTCCAAAGCACTTTGTGTCTCACCTAACAGTTATCATACTGTATAGTCTGTGTGAGTATTTGTTGGTGTATTGCCTTCCAAAGCACTTTGTGTCTCACCTAACAGTTATCATACTGTATAGTCTGTGTGAGTATTTGTTGGTGTATTGCCTTCCAAAGCACTTTGTGTCTCACCTAACAGCTATCATGCTGTATAGTGTGTGTGAGTATTTGTTGGTGTATTGCCTTCCAAAGCACTTTGTGTCTCACCTAACAGTTATCATACTGTATAGTCTGTGTGAGTATTTGTTGGTGTATTGCCTTCCAAAGCACTTTGTGTCTCACCTAACAGTTATCATACTGTATAGTCTGTGTGAGTATTTGTTGGTGTATTGCCTTCCAAAGCACTTTGTGTCTCACCTAACAGCTATCATACTGTATAGTCTGTGTGAGTATTTGTTGGTGTATTGCCTTCCAAAGCACTTTGTGTCTCACCTAACAGCTATCATACTGTATAGTCTGTGTGAGTATTTGTTGGTGTATTGCCTTCCTAAGCACTTTGTGTCTCACCTAACAGTTATCATACTGTATTGTCTGTGTGAGTATTTGTTGGTGTATTGCCTTCCAAAGCACTTTGTGTCTCACCTAACAGTTATCATGCTGTATAGTCTGTGTGAGTATTTGTTGGTGTATTGCCTTCCAAAGCACTTTGTGTCTCACCTAACAGTTATCATACTGTATAGTCTGTGTGAGTATTTGTTGGTGTATTGCCTTCCAAAGCACTTTGTGTCTCACCTAACAGTTATCATACTGTATAGTCTGTGTGAGTATGTGTTGGTGTATTGCCTTCCAAAGCACTTTGTGTCTCACCTAACAGCTATCATGCTGTATAGTCTGTGTGAGTATTTGTTGGTGTATTGCCTTCCAAAGCACTTTGTGTCTCACCTAACAGTTATCATACTGTATAGTCTGTGTGAGTATTTGTTGGTGTATTGCCTTCCAAAGCACTTTGTGTCTCACCTAACAGTTATCATACTGTATAGTCTGTGTGAGTATTTGTTGGTGTATTGCCTTCCAAAACACTTTGTGTCTCACCTAACAGTTATCATACTGTATAGTCTGTGTGAGTATTTGTTGGTGTATTGCCTTCCAAAGCTCTTTGTGTCTCACCTAACAGTTATCATACTGTATAGTCTGTGTGAGTATTTGTTGGTGTATTGCCTTCCTAAGCACTGTGTGTCTCACCTAACAGTTATCATACTGTATAGTCTGTGTGAGTATTTGTTGGTGTATTGCCTTCCAAAGCACTTTGTGTCTCACCTAACAGCTATCATACTGTATAGTCTGTGTGAGTATTTGTTGGTGTATTGCCTTCCAAAGCACTTTGTGTCTCACCTAACAGTTATCATACTGTATAGTCTGTTTGAGTATTTGTTGGTGTATTGCCTTCCAAAGCACTTTGTGTCTCACCTAACAGCTATCATACTGTATAGTCTGTGTGAGTATTTGTTGGTGTATTGCCTTCCAAAGCACTTTGTGTCTCACCTAACAGTTATCATACTGTATAGTCTGTGTGAGTATTTGTTGGTGTATTGCCTTCCAAAGCACTTTGTGTCTCACCTAACAGTTATCATACTGTATAGTCTGTGTGAGTATTTGTTGGTGTATTGCCTTCCAAAGCTCTTTGTGTCTCACCTAACAGTTATCATACTGTATAGTCTGTGTGAGTATTTGTTGGTGTATTGCCTTCCAAAGCACTTTGTGTCTCACCTAACAGTTATCATACTGTATAGTCTGTGTGAGTATTTGTTGGTGTATTGCCTTCCAAAGCGCTTTGTGTCTCACCTAACAGTTATCATACTGTATAGTCTGTGTGAGTATTTGTTGGTGTATTGCCTTCCAAAGCACTTTGTGTCTCACCTAACAGCTATCATACTGTATAGTCTGTGTGAGTATTTGTTGGTGTATTGCCTTCCAAAGCACTTTGTGTCTCACCTAACAGTTATCATACTGTATAGTCTGTGTGAGTATTTGTTGGTGTATTGCCTTCCAAAGCTCTTTGTGTCTCACCTAACAGTTATCATGCTGTATAGTCTGTGTGAGTATTTGTTGGTGTATTGCCTTCCAAAGCTCTTTGTGTCTCACCTAACAGTTATCATGCTGTATAGTCTGTGTGAGTATTTGTTGGTGTATTGCCTTCCAAAGCACTTTGTGTCTCACCTAACAGTTATCATACTGTATAGTCTGTGTGAGTATTTGTTGGTGTATTGCCTTCCAAAGCACTTTGTGTCTCACCTAACAGTTATCATACTGTATAGTCTGTGTGAGTATTTGTTGGTGTATTGCCTTCCAAAGCACTTTGTGTCTCACCTAACAGTTATCATACTGTATAGTCTGTGTGAGTATTTGTTGGTGTATTGCCTTCCAAAGCACTTTGTGTCTCACCTAACAGTTATCATACTGTATAGTCTGTGTGAGTGTTTGTTTGTGTATTGCCTTCCAAAGCACTTTGTGTCTCACCTAACAGTTATCATACTGTATAGTCTGTGTGAGTATTTGTTGGTGTATTGCCTTCCAAAGCACTTTGTGTCTCACCTAACAGTTATCATACTGTATAGTGTGTGTGAGTATTTGTTGGTGTATTGCCTTCCAAAGCACTTTGTGTCTCACCTAACAGTTATCATACTGTATAGTCTGTGTGAGTATTTGTTGGTGTATTGCCTTCCAAAGCACTTTGTGTCTCACCTAACAGTTATCATACTGTATAGTCTGTGTGAGTATTTGTTGGTGACTATTGCCTTCCAAAGCACTTTGTGTCTCACTTATTACTTGTAAATGATTTTAGAGACTTCAATGAAACTTAAAACAAACTTTAAATATGATGATGGGTCTCCCGCCATGAGTCAGGTCCTTACCTTCTAGGTCAAGGTCATGCATACCTTCAAGGTCAAGGTCACAGACTAATGACTTATGAATTTAAAGTAAGTATAATTGTTTAGTGTTTCATGTCTAAGACACAATGTTACAACAAAACTTCACACAAATGCTAAGCATGATGAGAAAATAGGCCAGATGCATCAGTTGGGTCTTTACCTCCAAGGTTACACACAAGGGCACTTACTTTGGGTGCATTTGTCTCTTATTAGTGACATCTCTTGTTTCTGTTTTCATTATCACGTTTGTAACATGATTTTATACCTGTTACTAATATTTGTTGATTTATTCCCTTATTCAAAAATGTGTTAATGTCTTGGACTGACAGTTGTTTGAAATTATTCAGTGATGGTGTTTATTTTGTATGTAACTCAGTGAAATGTACGAGGGGTGTTCAAATAGTTCGCGTAAAAGTGCAGTCATGTTTTGATTACTGGTTGAAATTTTATGAAACTATGCATAATGATGTGTTATTATACCGCACACATGAAAATCATAACAAATACAAATCTCTCCAGATAAAATATGAAGGTTTACTAAACGGCATGTCCCATAACACGGCCCAACGTCATGGAGACTGTCTTCGCCATATTTTTCTTGCTAGGACTATCATTTTTCGTACACTAAAACAAAATATCCTGACCAACATAAATTTACATTTTCATCACATTCGAGATTTTTGTAAAAATATAACAGCACTTTTCCGCATAGTTTTTGAACATCCCTCGTAATTGTTGTACTGTTGTATGTACAGTGAGACACATTATATATTGCATCTTTCAGGAAGCCATTTACTGCAGGATTCATTGAACACTCATGGAAGAGATTTACTGATACAAGGGAAGGCTCCTCGTCATGGAGAAATTATGAAAAATCCAAAACTGGCCCAAACATTCAAGGTACTCAGAAAAATGTTATTCTCTTTGCTTCTTATAATCTTTTCTACCCTGGCTTCATTGTCATTGCTGATTTCTAAATAATTCCATTTGATTTAAGATCTTATTGAGTGTCTTCTTAAAGATACCTAGCACTGTGTAGTTTAGATTTATGTCATTTTAAGCAGCCTGTACAGTTAAACCGTAATGATAAGACCACCTTTAGGACCCTAGAAAACGGGTTGCTTTTTGATGTCTTAATTTTAAGGTTGAATAAAGAGCATAACAGTGAAAATGGACTTGAAAGTTGTGTTGTTAAGTTTAAGATGGTCTTAATATTGAGGTGGTCTGCAAGTGAGCTTTTACTGTACTTCCCATTATTTTCGTGTAGGGAACTTTTTGATATAAGAAATTATGTGTCCACAAAACTAGCGACTGATTTTATACTGCAGGATTTGGCCAACAATGGAAAATGTGGATTTTATGAAGGCAGGATAGCACAAGCTATTTGTGATGTTGTAACTAAAGCAGGTGGGGAAATGACTACTGAAGATTTAAAATGTCATGTGACTACATATGAAGAACCAATCAAAACCAACTACAAGGGTCACATGGTATGGGAAATACCTCCTAATGGTCAAGGCATAATAGCCTTGATGGCTTTGAACATTTTGGAAGAGTTTAACCTTCAGGGTAAGACATTTGCATATACAGTGCCATCCATAAGTTTCTTCACACATGAATACTTTGGATGTTATTACTTTTTCATGCAGAATTTCAAATAAGCATGTATGACCATGAAGTAAAATTATTCATCTCACTTCTGTGATGGATAGTTAAGAATTAACAATTTGCACATCTCGACAGCAGCATCAATCGGCCATCATCAGAAACCAACATTTGTATTAACTGATTGATCTGACACAAAAAATGAGATAAATTGTTTCAGTATAAATTTATAAATACTTCTACAGAAAATTATTGCTGTGTCAAAAAGCATTTTTAATTTATTGCATGTGACACAAATATGAAAATACATTAATTGCAATGGGAAATTGTTGAAGTGTACAGGAAGTTTTGGACGGCAGTGTATGATGGGCAGTTACATGCATATTAGGAATTGAAATTGATGTACTTAATTTGATCTTTTGGCATATAACAATGGCTTCTTGAAACGGAAACAAGTATTATTACTCCAGGACATGATATAAAACAAATTGTTCAATTCTCCATCTAAGCATACTAATTGATAGGGTATATACAATGAAATTATGCCAGACATACTTAGCTCTGAATATTGTTCAAAGTTTTTTGAAACAGCTAAGAAATGCTTTATATCAACATTTTGGATGAACTTCTTATCAGGAATGGGACATAACACTGCTGAGTATCTACACATATTGATTGATGCATGTCGACTGAGCTTTGCTGATGCCATCCAGCATTGTGCTGACCCATCAAAAGTTCATGTTCCTGTGGAGAAAATGTTGAGTAAGCAGTATGCTGCAGACAGACGACAACTTATCTATCATGACAGGTAATCAGGTTTTGATGCTATCTAGAATATTTAGAATTATTTCTTATGTCTCAATGGAAGAGGAGTAAGTAAAGAAATACCTCACTTTAAGACTACCTGAGTGATTAGACCACCTGAATGATTAGACCACCTCAATGATTAGACCACCTAAAATTAAGAACACAATTTTCAAGTCCATTTTTTACTGTTTTGCTCTATATTCAACCTCAATATTAAGACCACCTCATTATTAAGACCAATTTTCAAGGGTCCCAAGAGTGGTCTTATTATTGAGGTTTTACTGTATTTTCATTGAGTAGAGTCAACTACAGCTAAGCCTATACATAGGATCAAGTTAATTAAAACTGGTAATCAAAACTAGCCATTTGGAAAGAAAACACACAAAACAGTTAAACAGATTATCCCAACCATCTACACAGCCAAAAGGGAAGCATAGTGGTTGAGGGGTAGAGCCCCTGATCTGGAGATCCTGGGATCTAATCCTGCCTGGGTGACGGTTGAGCCGAAAACCTCATAGTCATTGAAATAATGATGAGTACTGGTAAGTAACCCAGGAAGCTGTCACTGGAATAATCATGAGTACTGGTAAGTAACCCAGGAAGCTGTCATTGAGACAATCATGAGTACTGGTAAGTAACACAGGAAGCTGTCATTGGAATAATGATGAGTACTGGTAAGTAACCCAGGAAGCTGTCATTGGAATAATGATGAGTACTGGTAAGTAACCCAGGAAGCTGTCATTGGAATAATCATGAGTACTGGTAAGTAACCCAGGAAGCTGTCATTGGAATAATGATGAGTACTGGTAAGTAACTCAGGAAGCTGTCATTGGAATAATCATGAGTACTGGTAAGTAACTCAGGAAGCTGTCATTGGAATAATGATGAGTACTGGTAAGTAACCCAGGAAGCTGTCATTGGAATAATGATGAGTACTGGTAAGTAACCCAGGAAGCTGTCATTGGAATAATGATGAGTACTGGTAAGTAACCCAGGAAGCTGTCATTGGAATAATGATGAGTACTGGTAAGTAACCCAGGAAGCTGTCATTGGAATAATCATAAGTACTGGTAAGTAACCCAGGAAGCTGTCATTGGAATAATGATGAGTACTGGTAAGTAACCTAGGAAGCTGTCATTGGAATAATGATGAGTACTGGTAAGTAACTCAGGAAGCTGTCATTGGAATAATGATGAGTACTGGTAAGTAACCCAGGAAGCTGTCATTGGAATAATGATGAGTACTGGTAAGTAACCTAGGAAGCTGTCATTGGAATAATCATGAGTACTGGTAAGTAACTCAGGAAGCTGTCATTGGAATAATCATGAGTACTGGTAAGTAACCCAGGAAGCTGTCATTGAGACAATCATGAGTACTGGTAAGTAACCCAGGAAGCTGTCATTGAAATAATCATGAGTACTGGTAAGTAACCCAGGAAGCTGTCATTGGAATAATGATGAGTACTGGTTAGTAACCCAGGAAGCTGTCATTGGAATAATGATGAGTACTGGTAAGTAACACAGGAAGCTTGTCATTGGAATAATCATGAGTACTGGTAAGTAACTCAGGAAGCTGTCATTGGAATAATCATGAGTACTGGTAAGTAACCCAGGAAGCTGTCATTGGAATAATGATGAGTACTGGTAAGTAACCCAGGAAGCTGTCATTGGAATAATGATGAGTACTGGTAAGTAACCTAGGAAGCTGTCATTGGAATAATCATGAGTACTGGTAAGTAACTCAGGAAGCTGTCATTGGAATAATCATGAGTACTGGTAAGTAACCCAGGAAGCTGTCATTGGAATAATCATGAGTACTGGTAAGTAACCCAGGAAGCTGTCATTGGAATAATGATGAGTACTGGTAAGTAACCCAGGAAGCTGTCATTGAAATAATCATGAGTACTGGTAAGTAACCCAGGAAGCTGTCATTGGAATAATGATGAGTACTGGTAAGTAACCCAGGAAGCTTGTCATTGGAATAATGATGAGTACTGGTAAGTAACCCAGGAAGCTGTCATTGGAATAATCATGAGAACTGGTAAGTAACCCAGGAAGCTGTCATTGGAATAATCATGAGTACTGGTAAGTAACTCAGGAAGCTGTCATTGGAATAATCATGAGTACTGGTAAGTAACCCAGGAAGCTGTCATTGGAATAATCATGAGTACTGGTAAGTAACCCAGGAAGCTGTCATTGGAATAATGATGAGTACTGGTAAGTAACCCAGGAAGCTGTCATTGAAATAATCATGAGTACTGGTAAGTAACCCAGGAAGCTGTCATTGGAATAATGATGAGTACTGGTAAGTAACCCAGGAAGCTTGTCATTGGAATAATGATGAGTACTGGTAAGTAACCCAGGAAGCTGTCATTGGAATAATCATGAGAACTGGTAAGTAACCCAGGAAGCTGTCATTGGAATAATCATGAGTACTGGTAAGTAACCCAGGAAGCTGTCATTGGAATAATCATGAGTACTGGTAAGTAACCCAGGAAGCTGTCATTGGAATAATCATGAGTACTGGTAAGTAACCCAGGAAGCTGTCATTGGAATAATCATGAGTACTGGTAAGTAACACAGGAAGCTGTCATTGGAATAATGATGAGTACTGGTAAGTAACCCAGGAAGCTGTCATTGGAATAATGATGAGTACTGGTAAGTAACCTAGGAAGCTGTCATTGGAATAATCATGAGTACTGGTAAGTAACTCAGGAAGCTGTCATTGGAATAATCATGAGTACTGGTAAGTAACCCAGGAAGCTGTCATTGAGACAATCATGAGTACTGGTAAGTAACTCAGGAAGCTGTCATTGGAATAATCATGAGTACTGGTAAGTAACCCAGGAAGCTGTCATTGAGACAATCATGAGTACTGGTAAGTAACCCAGGAAGCTGTCATTGGAATAATGATGAGTACTGGTAAGTAACCCAGGAAGCTGTCATTGGAATAATGATGAGTACTGGTAAGTAACCCAGGAAGCTGTCATTGGAATAATCATGAGTACTGGTAAGTAACCCAGGAAGCTGTCATTGGAATAATCATGAGTACTGGTAAGTAACCCAGGAAGCTGTCATTGGAATAATCATGAGTACTGGTAAGTAACCCAGGAAGCTGTCATTGGAATAATCATGAGTACTGGTAAGTAACACAGGAAGCTGTCATTGGAATAATCATGAGTACTGGTAAGTAACCCAGGAAGCTGTCATTGGAATAATCATGAGTACTGGTAAGTAACCCAGGAAGCTATCATTGGAATAATGATGAGTACTGGTAAGTACCCCAGGAAGCTGTCATTGGAATAATCATGAGTACTGGTAAGTAACCCAGGAAGCTGTCATTGAGACAATCATGAGTACTGGTAAGTAACCCAGGAAGCTGTCATTGAGTTAATCATGAGTACGGGTAAGTAACCCAGGAAGCTGTCATTGAGATAATCATGAGTACTGGTAAGTAACACAGGAAGCTGTCATTGAGATAATCATGAGTACGGGTAAGTAACCCAGGAAGCTGTCATTGAGATAATCATGAGTACTGGTAAGTAACCCAGGAAGTTGTCATTGAGAGGGATTAATGTAAGTTATAATGATGAGTACTGGTAAGTAACCCAGGAAGCTGTCATTGAGAGGGATTAATGTAAGTTATAATGATGAGTACTGGTAAGTAACCCAGGAAGCTGTCATTGAGATAATCATGAGTACTGGTAAGTAACCCAGGAAGCTGTCATTGAGACAATCATGAGTACTGGTAAGTAACCCAGGAAGCTGTCATTGAGATAATCATGAGTACTGGTAAGTAACACAGGAAGCTGTCATTGAGTTAATCATGAGTATGGGTAAGTAACCCAGGAAGCTGTCATTGAGATAATCATGAGTACTGGTAAGTAACCCAGGAAGCTGTCATTGAGAGGGATTAATGTAAGTTATAATGATGAGTACTGGTAAGTAACCCAGGAAGTTGTCATTGAGAGGGATTAATGTAAGTTATAATGATGAGTACTGGTAAGTAACCCAGGAAGTTGTCATTGAGAGGGATTAATGTAAGTTATAATGATGAGTACTGGTAAGTAACCCAGGAAGCTGTCATTGAAATAATGATGAGTACTGGTAAGTAACTCAGGAAGCTGTCATTGAAATAATGATGAGTACTGGTAAGTAACTCAGGAAGCTGTCATTGAAATAATGATGAGTACTGGTAAGTAACTCAGGAAGCTGTCATTGAGAGGGATTAATGTAAGTTATAATAACTTGTTTCACAATCAATGTAAAATAAAGAAGTATAAACTTAGATCATACCCTTCATTTATTTGTAGGGCATTACCCGCAGTTGCTCCTGGCGAGTACCTCAGTGGTAGTGATACTGTGTATTTCTCGGTGGCTGACCAGGATGGCAATGCTTGCTCATTTATCAACAGTAACTATATGGGATTTGGGAGTGGACTGGTTCCAGAAGGTTGTGGTTTCACTCTACAAAACAGGGGATATAATTTCAACCTGATACCAGACCATCCTAATGTTATATCTCCTGGCAAACGGCCGTACCATACAATCATACCGGCTATGGTTACATCTGCTGACACAGGTAACTCATTGGATTACTGTATTTTTTCTTTGCAGAATACCTAACATATTTTCTTGACAATGATAAAACTGCTCTCACTATCAGCTTTCCATCCTATTATGTTATACTTTAGAGTGAGTTGTTGTAGCAAGACTAGATATTTTCTTCACAGCTTCTTCTTGTCTGGTGCTTTCTTTTATGGCAGCAAAGATACAGGTGTCTCTTGGTTTGGTTTCGATAACTATCTTTTCGGTTTTTAGATATTTGGTTAGATAAATACATGAAATTGTTAATGACTGCTAGTTTAATAACTTGTAATGACCAGACATGAACATTTGACTAGGTAAGTAGAATTAGAATAATGTTGTATAATATAAAATAAAGTAATTGAAATAGAACTTCATGTCAACAGTTACAATATCTGTGTAAGTAGAATATAATGAATTCTCTGACTATAATATTGCTTCATGAATAAAATATCTTCTGACGTTCTGAACTGAATATGTATTAAGACAGTACCGATCGAATTGTGAGAAAAAATAATCAAAATAATCAAACTTTGTTTAATCGTTGCATCCCTACTTTCGTTATGTCAGAATGTATTGACTTAACTTTAAATGTGTCACCATATTTGAAAAGTAAGTAGGATACATAGTATTGGGGGGATATGAAATTAAAGGTGTGTACTAGTATGTATAGGAATGAAAAAAAATACCATTTTAATGATGCAAAATTGAATCTGAGGCCACATATAAAAACTTGTATATTTTCTGTCTCCAAACCCTACCATGTGAACATAGGTAGGTCAGTCAGTATATTTTAAATAGACCCTTCTTGTTGGTGTTTGACTGTATTGCTGTTGATAAAAAATTAAAAACAACTAATTTCCTGCTGATGGCGACTTAATATGATTAGTGCGCAGCAGCTTTAGCGGGTAGGTAGAAAGCCTCACATACGTGTCTCTGTACTCTGTCTTTTACACGCGCCTTTGTACAGCTACAGTATAGAGATGTGACGTCTGTGGCTGGATTAGTAGGAAGACAACAGATAAAAACTTCTACAATTTTAGCCTCATAAGCTGATTTTCGGTGATATTTAAATATCTCAGTATCTAATCTACTAGGTCTATGTGGCTATAACATTTCCTGTATGACTTATATACTGTGTAGTACAGTGCTATATATGTTTTGACTATGACAACATTTGTTTTCGTGTATTTTCCAGGAGAGTTATTGGCTAGTTACGGTGTTATGGGAGGATTTATGCAGCCACAGGGACATGTCCAGGTATTGCTGAACATGCTGGAGTTTGGAATGGACCCACAGCAAGCCTTAGATGTACCGAGATTTTGTGTTGGTCATGGTCATACGTACGTATTTGTTACTCATAAAACAGTTGGATAGTTCAATGAGAAAATCCTAATCACCTCAATACATTATACAGTAGAATGTTGTTTATTTGAATTTGTCAGGTCTGAAATTTTATTTCAAGTAATACAGAGTTTCAAATAACCCATTTCAATTGGAATGTACAAGTATTGTAGTATGCATCTGGTAAGAGTGCAGTGTCATGTTTGATCCTTTGTAAGGGCCTGACAGCATCTGGTAAGAGTGCAGTGTCATGTTTGATCCTTTGTAAGGGCCTGACAGCATCTGGTAAGAGTGCAGTGTCATGTTTGATCCTTTCTAAGGGCCTGACAGCATCTGGTAAGAGTGCAGTGTCATGTTTGATCCTTTGTAAGGGCCTGACAGAATTTGACTCAAATATTGTTGAATGTTTTTGAAGGTTTTAAATATACCAGTATATTTGTCATACTGCAAAATGTATAATTATGAGCAAACTGTATGACCAATTGTAGCTTTGTGTGTCGTAGATTTGTGAGCAGTATCTTGTATCCCATTGTATTCCTGGTATCTGTTTGGATAGTTTAATGTAAGAAGATTAAATCAGTTACATAAAAGTAATAGTTGTCATTGCTTCTGATTTTATATGGTTTCCATTTTGTTGCAAAAGACTTTGATATGTCAGGTTGTTATAAGTTTTGTTGATGGGAATATTATAATGTGCCATTTCAGGATGCAGACAGGAAGTTTAGATCATGTTGCTCTGGAGTATGGTATTTCTGATGCTGTTGTTGATAAACTCAGAGAAATGGGTCACAATGTTACTTCAGACGTAAAGGATTTCCAGAGATCTTTGTTTGGAAGGGGTCAAATAATAGCACGTGGGAAGTGGCCATTCAAACCAGAGAATGAATGTTACTGGGCAGGGTCGGACCCCAGAGCAGACGGAGCTGCCATTGGTTATTAATAGTACAAAACCAATGATGTTAACAAATTCACTCGGGTGATTGTAAATGTCAAGAGGTGTTTGTTGAATCTAGTCAGAAATATTTGTGCCTAATGATATTTTGTTTGATATTCAAGATTAATGCCAAAGCTATCACTGAAATCCTTGATATTTATTTTATTTGGAAACTTTATACATGTATTTGTATCACAATGACTTATTCAGTGTGGTTGTGCTTATCAAATCTGATTCTGCTCAATTTGTCAGTTTATCTAGTCATAGTGAATTGCTCTGAAAGTTTGTTTGCCCCTACAACTGTGTGGTTCCTTGTCCATCAGTCCGTCCCACAAAACCTACGTCATTCATTTCTCAAAAAGCCTTTGATCCAGAGTGACAAAACTTAGTTGGAATATAAGTCATCCCATGAAACTGTGTCCCTTGTTGTCTAGATTGTATTATTGAAGTTCTGTGGACACATTTTTAGGTAGATGTTATGTTACAGACACATACCATACACTCATATACCTTTCTAATGGGTAACTTTTTATTACATTTTTTCAGAAACATCCATTGTAATGTAAATGGACTAAATTTGCGTAAATTCATACTTACCGGGTGTTACCCATTCCTCAAGCCTTCGATACTTCAAGCTTTTGAAACCTCAAATTCATCCATGACTAATTAGGAAACTGGGTATGTGTTGTGCTGGGTGAATGATCGTCTTATTTAGGAACTAGTTTGTTATGTCAGTTACAGCTTTACTATGAAAACATGTATTTTTAAATTCTATTGAATTATGTATTTAGCACAAAAGTTTATACCAAATATTCAAGATGTTGATTTGTAATGTTTTTTTTGTCTGTAGTTGGTTGTTTTGAAATCATTATTTCCTGTTGCTTGGTATCTCGGGTGTTGGTTACTCACAAACACAGGGTTGATCTAGTGCACGGGAGATTGTCACAAGTTCTCTCCCTTTATCTCATCTAGAGGATATGTGATTATATGTGTGTTTGACAATCTCCTGTGATCTAGTGAACTAATCTCATTATGGAAGTAAAATTTATGCGCATCCGTAATAACATGGTTTTGCTATTTGCTTATCAGTGTTGTGTAAACCAATCAAATCTTACTTTAACCACTAAACCAACTTCTCTTTAACCGAACGTTTGCATCCTTGATGCAGATTGGTTAACCTATCGATAAGGGTGAGTTACCTTACCAAAAGCCACTGAATTTCGGTGAATTTATCAAAATCCATTTTGGATCTGGAGTGACCAGCAATCATAACATCTCGGAATTTTTATGTTGCACAACAAATCTTAACTTTCAAATTGTGCCGACCATCTTTTTTCAACATATTTCTTGTTTACATATATTTAAGAATTACTGTGATGATATTCAGATGTTGTACTTACTCTTTTATTGGGTAAACTTCTTTGAGTTTATAGCCATATTTACAAAGTTTTAAAGCAATTCTTACATTATTGATTGTTAATTTGTTATTGATTGTTAATTATTAATTCTATGGGTGAACGGGTATTGTATTGTATATAAATTTCATAGCCATACTGAATCCTGAAATTGCCTATACAAAATTTGATCGATCTATGGGCACTTCATTCCAAATATTTGAGATTTTGATGTATGAATTGTATCATAGTGCCTTATTGCACATGTTGTTAGTGTGTGAATAATCTCTATAACAAGCTTACATTCAGTTAATCCTTTAAGGCATACATTCGGGGCCCTTTATTCTCTGTTAATCCTTTAAGGCATACATTCCGGGCCCTTAATTCTCTGTTTAAGGCATACATTCGGGGCCCTTAATTCTCTGTTATTCCACCAAAACAGTATCTTACTCCCCCTTTCAGTTTTCTGCTCTGAGTAAATAAAAAGAAAATGGAAAATACTGTTTTAACTAGGAACATACAATGTTGTGACCAGCAGACGTTATATAGGAGTCTGTGTTTAGTTTACACATGCATGTAACTGTATGAGGATTATTGTATGCCTACTTCAGTTTGACCTTGACTGGACAGATGTCGAAAAATTCCCTCATTTTGTTTGAAATTCTACTACCAAAAACTACGACCAGGCCTAAACCTAACCCTTCCGCCCCCCAAGTCGAGTCAGGCCCCTGCCTCTTGTGACTGTTGTCAACAGAAAGTAACTCTTTCCTCATTGGATGGCCAGTTAATTATCTCACAAAGTTTCCCTGCAAGTTTATTGCTTAGGAGAGGTAATTTTCTTAGGATAAGAGAGGGTTCTAGAAATTTTCCTCAAATACACTTGTCCCGGACAGGTGTACATGTTGACTTGTCCGACATGGGAAGCCAGTTGTCCGAGAATAGAAACAAGGTCATTCATTATTAGAAATTGGTCAGGATCAACGTAACATATATGTCATCATAACTTGACTGGACAGACACCCTGTATACTATACAGTTAACAACTATTGTTAATTCCATTTTGTGTGTCTCATTTATATAGCATTGACTCCAGCGGACTTGCCCGGGACTGAATTTAACTCAACTGTTGGTAGCCCGGCAATAAGACTTGTCTGGGACCATGGACTAGTGGATCATAGAGCTCTGGTGTTTGGTTGTGTTCTTAGTTCAGCAATGTGTTCAGTTTGTTATTGTACACTAGATAATGGTATCGATAACAGTCAATTGTTAGGCAAATAGTGTCAGGGATCAAGGCACTATAACTGAATGTAAGGCAAATAGTGTCAGGGATCAAGTCACTATAACTGAATGTAAGGCAAATAGTGTCAGGGATCAAGTCACTATAACTGAATGTAAGGCAAGTAGTGTCAGGGATCAAGTCACTATAACTGAATGTAAGGCAAATAGTGTCAGGGATCAAGTCACTATAACTGAATGTAAGGCAAATAGTGTCGGGGATCAAGTCACTATAACTGAATGTAAGGCAAATAGTGTCAGGGATCAAGTCACTATAACTGAATGTAAGGCAAATAGTGTCAGGGATCAAGTCACTATAACTGAATGTAAGGCATGCAATTTACTAACTTATTTTGTAAATGTAGATTGTAAATTAATGTATTAGAAGTATTGATTTAGGTCCATTTTATAATGGACGATACAAGATTGTAAATTGATTCCAGACTGATTCAATATGTTCAACTGTCCGGAGCTTTGCTTCGTGATTGGTCTAGTTCTGGGTTATTAAGTTTTAATCAAAATAAACAGATTATTAAATTTGTAGTGTCATTTAATATTTTATTCTGCTATTAAAAACCTTTCATCATTATATACAATACAGCCTGCAACATCAAATGCTAAACAAAAATGAATATAATTTACCCATAAAATGCAATGTCATACAACAGTGAAGCAGGAAACTAAGATCAAAACAATGATGTGGATTTTTATCTTATCCTTGAAAAAGTAGTGATTACATTATTACAGCTAATCACAATAGTCAGGGCCCTATGAAAACTTCTCCAATAGTAGTGCAGTGAAAGGGTGAGACAACTTCATTATAAATGAATAGAATACTTTCCCCACTGTGTATATGATTTTCCCTCAGAGAAATGCCTGAATTACGAATTAGGTTTTGAGCGGTGTAGTTTTACTGTAACAGTATAGACTGTTAGGCAGTGTCATTGCTACATCACGTTACAGAAAATAATTGTCCCAAATTTTAGCAATATCTTTTACTCCAGCACTCGCCAACAAGCTCACACATACATACCAGTTTATGAACTAAATGTAAACCAGGCTACACAAATGACATCCAAAAAATTTAAATGTACAAGTAAAGGCAAAACTATATAACAAATTTATTTAGACTCTGAAATGCAATTTATAACATTATAACAACACAAGTGTAATACAATAAGAGATATCACAGAGAGTAGTTTATACCAGTATTTATCACATGATAAGAACTCGCAAGTGTAATTATAAGGAGGCAATAATCCAGATATTGCATAGAACCCTAGATGATAAGCTATAGATACAGGAAGCTGGCAAAACTTGTCTGTTCTCACTAATATATACTGTATATAATATGTGATCAGTAACAATATACACTGCCCTCCAAAAGTTCCTTCACACTTTGACATTTTCCCATTATCTTATTTTTTGTGTCGGATCATTTACACATACAATTGTTGGTTTCTGATGATGGCCGATTGATGCTGCTGCCGAGATGTGCAAATTGTTAATTCTAAACTATCCATCACAGAAGTTGGATGAACAATTTTACTTCATTGCCATACATGTTTTATTTGAAATACTGCATAAAAAAGTAATGAAGTTCAAAATATTTATGTGTGAAGAAACTTTTGGATGGAAGTGTACAGTTTAACTACATAATACTTGGTTTGAAAATACTTAAGATAATATAAAAAGTCGACTGTTTGACTATCTATCGTACTTAATAATACAGTTACTTCTTTATCAAACACATAAATGGGATTTGTAATACTTAGTAAAATAGAATATTTTGTCAATAAAAGGTCATGGCTTGCTACAAAACAAGTTGTAAGAAAAGATCAACATATACAAATAATATATACAACTTGTAAACAACATTTGGCACAAAAACACAGGAACAACTTCTAGAAACTTTCTGAGAGGAATGAAAAACTTGACAAACATGATTGACATGAACAAAATATATTCAAAACCACAAATATATGACCAGTAAAGTTACTAAATACAGATAAATGCGCATTCAATTTTCACAATTATCATGTTGACTATTATACCAAATAAAATGAGCACACTAGGAATAAGTAACATCTGTACAGATCAAATATCACACAAATATAGAAGTAAAGGTGGACATGGTGAACAGGAGGTATGTGATAGTGAAGGTTTACTGTATTATATAAAGCTGGAATTATACCAAATCCAATAACAACTGTATTGTTACAAATAATACTTCCAAAAATAGCTAACAAAAATATCTGAAATCTTTGTAGCACACACATTTAAATCAAACAGTTAATACAAACTGATGATTATTGTACAATAATTATGTCATCATATGTCAATATGTCCAATTGTCCTCAACCATTCCTACACTTTAAACACTTGAATCCTTTCCTCATACATTAAAACTTCTGTTTCAATCTAACTGATATCCAATCAACGACAATAATCTCATGCGGTCACTGCTGGAGTGAATCGCGGTGTTGCTCCTCGCGCCGATCCTCGGGAATCCATAGACTTCCGGCCGATAGGTGACATAAGCCGGACCTGTGTCGCCAAGGATTCCAGAACTTTTAATGCTTTCCTTGATTCTCTGTAATAATGCAAGCAAAAATATTCAATGAGAAAGTATATTTACTACAGTGAGATTTGTATGAATTGATCTTTCTGATGGAAAATATTTGGTATAAAAATAATATTGTTTTCAATAAACATCATATGAAGGATTAAATTATACATGTACTTTTACAATTTAATAGTAGAATTAAAAAAGATACAAGCAAGATAATTACAGGGAGAGTAAACCAACATTAATTGACATTAATGTTTTCTCAAATTTAATCTAATGATTTAGAACAGACCTACATTCTGATTTATAGCAATGCTATCGAATAAATCATATAAAAGTATCTTGTATTATTAACTAGACGATTAATTGTTAATATCTATGTAAACAAGAAAGAGTTCAGTAAAAAAAAGTTCATTGCAAGTTGATTAATTGAAAGCAGAGAAGCTGGGGTTCATGTTACAATTTGATGTTCAACACAAAATGAATTTGTACTATAAACTATAAAACAGAACGATTGATATATCACTGATGACTAATCGTTTTTCCCTATTTGTTTTAGTTTGAATAATGTCAATTTCTGCATGAAAATGCAACAAGTATCAATAATGCGTATATTGTGGTTATGGAATCAAATTCAGTGACCAAGATGACACATGAAAGTATGATGCAAAACATATAAAGTTTGATGCTTCTGTAAGTAGAAAGACATCACAAATATATAATTATGTATATGAAGAATTTGAAAGGTCAATTTATCAAGTTTCGACTATACAATTCAATTTATTTTTATCATAATGTTAATGAAAATTTATTTCAGAGAAAGATATGGTAACAAGAGATAGAACTAATCTGTAGATAGAAACAAGTGAATAGAATACAATGCAGAGAAGCACAAAGATTTTATCCTGATATACTTGAATAGTTATGTGAAATCTCAGATTATCCTGTCACAGCAAAGTTCTGTATTCAAACAACACACGTACACCTAACATGGACAGCCATCTTACAACAGCTTGACCTGTATCTACATTCTAATATATCAATGGTTATTCGAACCACACTGATCAAAATATCTACTTGCGTCCATACTATGTTTCTCAACAACCAAACACAACCATTTTTCCAAAGTTTTTAACCTTCCTCAGAAACCTAATGATCTTACAGTCTTTTCACACATTTGTAAGGTAAAACGGAATACAATTGAATGCCACATACAGTATGTAAACCTTGTTTACTAAAAGTACCCGATGTTTTCATAATTTCTTCTGATAAAAGAGAAGGAATAGGTCTCTACAGGGAATATCACATACATAAGACAGTGCCTCCCCAAACAGACCTCAATCCATAAAACATAAGGCACTTGATGAGGTTAAAGGGTATATAAGTTAGGAAACAGAGGTGCAGGGAATGGCCTGACCGACCATAAGGAATAATTAGGAGAATCAAAAAGGACAAACAGTGAAGGTGGGGGATTAATGGATGGAAAAGATCACGTACGTTCGGGAACAGAGGCGCATGATATCAGCATTTAATGACAAGGGTTATAGTGCTGACGAGGAGGCATATCAGTGGGTGGTGAACTGCTGTATTTTATCTTTCTGTTATACAATTATTTTGCTTCAAATTAACAGATAAACAAGACATTAATGTGTGGAAAGTCCTAAGCAAGAAATCTGTTTGCATCTTTGGGTAAAAACTGTAAAATATAGGAGTGTCAAAGCTAAAAAGCAATATATGTGTATAAATAGATTATGTGACAATATATAAATTTGATGTGAATAAATTCCAACAATATAAAAAATGTGACTACAAATGTTTACTTGATAATAAAGTCTACAGTGTTGTCATGGAAAGCCAACCACATAAAACATTATCTCAATCACGATGTTTTAATACATGAGAATTGATCATACAAAATGTCTATCCAAGTCTCCAACAGTGACAGTTTGAAAACAAATGTGCGAATTGTATGATACAGGACTTGGCACAAACAGATATTTTTTCCTACTGTATGTTAGCAGTGTAACAATGGTAACTGAACAAACTGGTCTGTGTAAAGACTTATACATGCAGAAGAACCAATTCCTTCAATTTTTCTTTTTAACAGGGGACCTATTACCTAAACAACTGGAGGGGTAAAGTTAAAATATGGCATCTTCAACAGATTTTCCCTTACATAGTGGTTCAATGTTCCTGGGATACCAACCAGAACTATCCTGTCTTCCACAAGCTACTGATAACATCAATCGGACAATACTATAGGTTCTTCCAAGTTACTAAGCCTGATTGTGAACTAGGAACCAGTAGTTCACTTTGGCATTATTTCAAGTTTTGAAGTGAAGAATGCATTTTTTTAAACTGCAAATAAATAACATTTGGAACTAAATAATAAAGTATTGCTATATCATCAAATAGCAGCATGAATACTTCATAATTATGTTGTCTAGAAATTAGGGTCTTAATGGGGAATTCAAAATACTTACGTCAATTTTCTCAAAATGATCTATGTGAGGCTTAGTTCACTTTGGCATCAGACCACCCAACTAAAGGGATTCAGGGCAATAGGAGTAACAGAAATGGTCTGAATGCTTATAAATAAAGTAACAAAGAAATTTGCACTAAATCTCTTTAGTCAGCAAATTTTCAAAATCTCATACATATTTTAAGAAGTACAGTAGAAAGAGTTGGCTTTACATGACAACAGATAGGATATATAATGATACATAGTCACAACAGCTTCATTTACATATTGCTTTTTGTGATCGGGGTAGTGAGGCACTATGGATGGGATCCTGAGGTGTGCTTTCAGATACATGCACCCTAGAATAAATATGGTACAAATATCACTGGATAAGTTCGCAAAACAAACACATTCACAAACCAGCTCAGTGTCGTATAATACGTGTGTGACATTTCTGTCACTTAATTTTACAAACAAATATTGAGTTAATTCCATTAGAATGACATGTAACAGAATTATGACATTGTTTCTGTGAACTTATTGTCTTCAAAATCTATAGAACTTTTCTTGCAAATTTACATACAAAAACTTTATATCTAAGTGTATTTCAAATACAAAATGTTCTTAATGAGTGTTCGGAACTGATAAGTTCAAGTCTGAGTAAAAGAATTCAAACTACCGATACTGAATTTTTGGTTGGAAAATGAAGAAAGATTAATACAGGAAAATCTACAAGATTCAATAAGGATTGTGAATGTGTATTCAAGATATATATATTTGTACAGGTAAACATGCTTCTATTATAGGAAGTCAACCGCAAACCTTTGTTATAGCTCGAAATTGTGACCTTCAACCATACAATATTAAATAAAGATATTTAGTATCAAACAGAACCTGAAACTATTAAGTCTATATCTCATGACAGTAAAACAAGTCTGTACCAGAAATAAGAGAATTATTCCAATGGGTAAAGCAAGGAGAATGTTGACCTCACTCAATTTGATGCGTCTTAACACCGACACTTGGCAATATTGATGTGTGTATGGGGGTTCAGGGTGTCTCACCTGAGACAATGAAATTTTTTCATTAATTTAAAGCATGCTACATGTATTTTCAGACAGGTAATGGTTCCTTACAACAAAATGTGGGTGTCTTTGACAGGATATAATATGTTAGACTATCGTAACTTCCTGGTATAACTGGGAACACGTAGCTATGCTCCAGGTTTCTGTGGAAATCCTTTGGTGGTGGAAAGAGATAACAACCAGGGTAGATCCGGATGATTGAACTATAGGTTCCCAGTAATCGGGTCAGAGCCTACACTGCATCTTTTCATTAGCCACAACTTCAGAAAAAGGTTTAGTCAGTACAGAAAATTTTAAGTACGGTTTAATCAAACAAGCAAATTTGATGACTATTTAGTCCCTGGCACAAAGACCCAATATTAGGAGTGTATTCAATTCATTACAACAAAATATACCAAAATGAAGAGAGCCCATATTTGGCATAAAAATGTCCAACTTGTTTTACTGCACATGAGATCAGTGAGACAAAGAGACATAATTATACTTCATCATCCTCGGTACCCAGGCTATTCATAACATACATGATACCCTCGGCAAACTGACTGTAAAAATCTCCTACTCATGAATAATTAATGGGGTGAAATCCAGTCGCCTGATTGGCCGCATGACACACACCTTATGTGATACTGAAATTGCTGAGGAGTTACGGTTCTGAGCGATCCAATCAAATCGCGGCTTTCAAAACATGTTCAAGGCAGGACATCAATAGCTCTTCACAAAGGAGATTCATTCTTTTTTGTTATTGTCTATTTCATTGGTCGAGAAATTCTAATGAATATTCAGGCATTGCGAAGTTTTGCTAGCCAATTTGCCCAGGGTATCATATAAGTTATGAATAGCCTGGGTACCGAGGATGATACTTCATTAACATCTACATATTCCTGGTATCATTCATGTGAACAAATGTATTCACTCACAGAACATGCACGGGGGTTTTGATTACAAATTGTCGTGCAAATAAATGTTTTAAAAGTGGTAACAGTTGCCGACCAATGAATGTCTGTAATATGTTCCAATGAAGTTAATGAATTAAAATAAAAGTGGAATGAAATGAAAGAACTTGATTGTGTTATCTTAGACTTTGAGTACTGGTAGTATTAGACTTGACAGAAGAATATATAAGGGGGCATTCCCTTTACCTTCTTTAACCATTGTCTTTAGAACAATAATAAAATATATAATTTAAATAATACAACATAGAGTTAGCCTGTAATCATTGTTCCCCCACCCAAAAAAAAGAAAAACAACTTTTTTTACTTTTTTGTTTAAAGCTAATATGTTCAATATCATTGGAAGCATCTTTTCCACCTGTATATAATACAATTAAACCTGTGTATAGTGGCTGCTCATATGAATGAGCTTGAAGTGACCAATATATCGAGGTGGAAAAGAAAAAGAGATTTTCACAAACCTATAACAATTCAGTTTATACTGGCACAAACATCATAGTATAAGTGGTTCAGTCTACCTGAGGCTCAAATCTTAGACACATAGCTAACACAGCAAGGGCATTATTCATAATTATTATAAGACTGAAACTCATTAAATTTTCTTTTTGCTCCTACATTGTTATAACAAAACAGATTTTAATAAAAAATAGCTAGTGTACAGTAAGTAATTATTCTGACAAAACTTCATTAATTTAGATTCAATGTAAACAAAAGACTGTTGCATACATAAAGTCAACGTTAGAGTTTCATGGTAAATACAACTGTTGCATACATAAAGTCAACGTTAGAGTTTCATGGTAAATACAACTGTTGCATACATAAAGTCAACGTTAGAGTTTCAGTCTTAAAATGTTTCTGAAACCAAACAGGAACATTATTAATGTCACAGGGACACACCTTGTTGTATAACCACATATTAATGTCACAGGGACACACCTTGTTGTATAACCACATATTAATGTCACAGGGACACACCTTGTTGTATAACCACATATTAATGTCACAGGGACACACCTTGTTGTATAACCACATATTAATGTCACAGGGACACACCTTGTGGTATAACCACATATTAATGTCACAGGGACACACCTTGTATAACCACATATTAAAGTCACAGGGACACACCTTGTTGTATAACCACATGTTTGTCACAGGGACACACCTTGTTGTATAACCACATATTAATGTCACAGGGACACACCTTGCTGTATAACCACATATTAATGTCACAGGGACACACCTTGTTGTATAACCACATGTTTGTCACAGGGACACACCTTGTTGTATAACCACATATTAATGTCACAGGGACACACCTTGTTGTATAACCACATGTTTGTCACAGGGACACACCTTGTTGTATAACCACATATTAATGTCACAGGGACACACCTTGTTGTATAACCACATATTAATGTCACAGGGACACACCTTGTTGTATAACCACATGTTTGTGACAGGGACACACCTTGTTGTATAACCACATATTAATGTCACAGGGACACACCTTGTTGTATAACCACATGTTTGTCACAGGGACACACCTTGTTGTATAACCACATATTAATGTCACAGGGACACACCTTGTTGTATAACCACATATTAATGTCACAGGGACACACCTTGTTGTATAACTACATGTTTGTGACAGGGACACACCTTGTTGTATAACCACATATTGATGTCACAGGGACACACCTTGTTGTATAACCACATGTTTGTCACAGAGACACACCTTGTTGTATAACCACATATTAATGTCACAGGGACACACCTTGTCATATAACCACGTGTTTGTCACAGGGACACACCTTGTTGTATAACCACATGTTTGTCACAGAGACACACCTTGTTGTATAACCACATTTTTGTCACAGGGACACACCTTGTTGTATAACCACATATTAATGTCACATGGACACACCTTGTTGTATAACTACATGTTTGTCACAGAGACACACCTTGTTGTATAACCACATTTTTGTCATAGGGACACACCTTGTTGTATAACCACATATTAATGTCACAGGGACACACCTTGTTGTATAACCACATATTAATGTCACAGGGACACACCTTGTTGTATAACCACATATTGATGTCACAGGGACACACCTTGTTGTATAACCACATGTTTGTCACAGAGACACACCTTGTTGTATAACCACATATTAATGTCACAGGGACACACCTTGTCATATAACCACATGTTTGTCACAGGGACACACCTTGTTGTATAACCACATGTTTGTCACAGGGACACACCTTATTGTATAACCACATGTTTGTCACAGGGACACACCTTGTTGTATAACCACATGTTTGTCACAGAGACACACCTTGTTGTATAACCACATATTAATGTCACAGGGACACACCTTGTTGTATAACCACATATTAATGTCACAGGGACACACCTTGTTGTATTACTACATGTTTGTCACAGAGACACACCTTGTTGTATAACCACATTTTTGTCACAGGGACACACCTTGTTGTATAACCACATATTAATGTCACAGGGACACACCTTGTTGTATAACCACATTTTTGAGTTATTAATCACAAAACAAATATGAGCTCGAAACAGTGAATATTAGAACAAAACTTAATATTATGTAACTGTGGTAAAATGTCACTAATTAATGACAGAAAATGTTCAAATGAACTTCTGTCTGAGCTAATCTGTCAGTAGATGAAAGGTGTAAACTGATAGAAGCCTATAGAAGATATATTCATATAACTGTATTGATGGAAGCTTTATTAATTTTGTATAGTATGGAACTGTCTGTTGAGTGTACTAAATACTGCATCTTTGATTTAAGATTGACATATTTTTCTGGAATCCACTGACACCTTTGCATCAATTCATTGAAATAAGTTAAAAGATATATATCATTTCAGTAATTTTAGAGGTATATTTACAGATCGTAAAATCACTTACACAATAGACAATAGTGAAACAACAGATTAGCTCAGACTGATGCTCAGCAGTTAAGGAATAAAACAATCTATTAATATCAACACAAATTGGGATCCTTACCCTTCCACCACAACTTACTACTAACCCAACAATATTAACATCAAACAGAACTCAAACAAGAAACAATCTGTTCAATCAGTAAAGAATGTTGCTAGATACTGTCACATACATACAGTGAATTAAACACAATACATGTACCATTTTACTACTTGCTGGCCTTTATTAAAATTGTAAATTCTAAGAATAACGTCCTGGTATTCTTATTTGGGAGTTCTGAGTTTGTGATTGACAATTCATCTGGTATAACATTAAAGATATATCTGGCTCATCTGAACATCAAATGTTTGAATTCTCTCCATCCAGTATTGTTGTTACATTGGCTAAATCATATCTAATAAGAACCATTGCAATGTATAACCGATTGGAAATATATTCTTTTACCATATTACTAACAAACAAAACTTATAAAAAAATTTATTTTATGATGTACAAACATCTTCTTCAAAAAATACATATCAATACATTATGAGTTCATTCTTTGTTCATCCTACAATAAGGCCGTTTATTTTGTAACGTGGAGATTTCCTTTAAACTTTTTATATTTGATCAGTGTAATGTATCTAACCAAAATATGAAATAAAAATGATAGGTCACCCCGCTTGATTTTATGATAATGAAGATTTAAAACGTGAATATTTCATATGAATATAGAGCAAAATCGATACAAGTTTACTATATTTTTTCTAGCGCAGAGATTTTCTTACAACTTGGAATACTACATGTATATGAGAGTCACTGTCTGAATGAAAATATGAAATAAAAATAATAGGTCACCTTGCTTGATTTTAAGATAAAGATTGTTTTATTGTGTTTCAAATGTAATATATATGGAAAGTGAAAGTTGAAAAATTTTCCCCTTATTACACTTGGTAACCCATTATCGTTTTTTACATTTTCATAAAATGTGTTAGTTTTAAATATTTATTAAAGATCATTTTATAATTTCAAATGTAGAATTTTAAATATCAATGACTTTTCTGTTTTTAATAATACAGTACATTTTGTATATAGAAAAAGAAAGTAGAAGGAAAACTGCAAAACTATAATGAAATCCTTCAATTAAACATAATTAAATCATTATTTGTATTGTGCTTGGTGACTATAAAGTTCAGAAAAATCTTCGCATCGTAAAAGAAAATAGTACACTACTCCCTTATAGTTATACGTCTTTAACCCAATGCAAACAGTACAAATTATAATCAAAAAGAACATGCGCATTAAAGTTGCACAATGGCAACTCCCGAATACATCTTTAATTCCTGTTTATTGATGTTTTAACTATAGGAAATATATTTTTCATGTTTGTTCAGCTAAACAAATGAACAAAAAAATGAGCATAATATATCTTTAAGAAATGTAGTAGTAGTTTTTCAGTTTGTATTCAGCACTCATATTTAATTTGGTTTCCATAGTTTCAAACCACCAACAACAAAATTATCTCAGAATATTGCACATGTTTTAAACTCATTTGTGATAAACACTATAATTATCAACTATAGTATTACTTGCAGCAAAGAAAGAGAATGAAGTTGTTACCCCTAGTCCCAAGCTGGTATAGTGATTCCATAGCAACATTCTTTGTATGATTTGAACATCTTAATCTTTGTTACACATATATATCTATGTACAGTTCCTACCTGGCTAGAGCCCCATCCACTTTGTCCCTTTCCCTGAGAGCTCTCAGCACACGTTTGTCCGTCAGTTTTAATATGGTAAATGTACGTGCAATCTGAAACATTGTATGATTACAAGGAATAAATAAAACTATACATGAACTATACATATACATCAAATTATAATGTGTCCGCAAGACACAGGTGTCCCTACTTTACTCAATCAGGGGGTGTAACTCTATTTGCCTTGATAGAGAGGGACGCAAGACACAGGTGTCCCTACTTTACTCAATCAGGGGGTGTAACTCTATTTCCCTTGTTGGAGAGGGACGCAAGACACAGGTGTCCCTACTTTACTCAATCAGGGGGTGTAACTCTATTTCCCTTGTTGGAGAGGGACGCAAGACACAGGTGTCCCTACTTTACTCAATCAGGGGGTGTAACTCTATTTCCCTTGTTGGAGAGGGACGCAAGACACAGGTGTCCCTACTTTACTCAATCAGGGGGTGTAACTCTATTTCCCTTGATAGAGAGGGACGCAAGACACAGGTGTCCCTACTAACTCAATCAGGGGGTGTAACTCTATTTCCCTTGTTGGAGAGGGACGCAAGACACAGGTGTCCATACTTTACTCAATCAGGGGGTGTAACTCTATTTCCCTTGTTGGAGAGGGACGCAAGACACAGGTGTCCCTACTTTACTCAATCAGGGGGTGTAACTCTATTTCCCTTGTTGGAGAGGGACGCAAGACACAGGTGTCCCTACTTTACTCAATCAGGGGGTGTAACTCTATTTCCCTTGTTGGAGAGGGACGCAAGACACAGGTGTCCCTACTTTACTCAATCAGGGGGTGTAACTCTATTTCCCTTGTTGGAGAGGGACGCAAACCCCAGGTCCACAACATACCATGCTGATACACATTCCTATTAAGTCTGAAGAGTTTATGTCAAACGGTTCAGGAAATATGAATGTCACAATTTAAGCGGAACGGACAAACCGAAGCACTGACGTATGGACAATGATAAATCTAATTGCCAATCAACAATTGTGTTTGGTACAATGCATTATTACCACAAGATCACACAACGCTTACAACGAAATCATACAATCAGTTGGAACTCACCATAAGTCTCACATATTCACTTGCATCCAATTCCAACATTTCAAGTAAAAGTCTGATAATCTTCTCATTCTTCATCTCAAGTGTTCCCTGAAAATAACAACAACAAAATTAGACAACAGTTTCAGATACCCAGAAATATGAGTAACATTTGTATATACATTGTACATGTACCATGATTCCTGTAATGCTACATAATCGTTTAAAATCATTTCAAGTTATCAGATGTTACAAGACAGTTACTGGTTTTCATTAACTGTTACTGATCAGACAAAAAAACTTCTCTGGTTAAAAGGTATTTAGGGTCCATAATATGAATGAAAAGAAGAACATAAAACACACAGTGTAACCTCTCCAGAGTGGCCCTCTCTTAAACAACAACCTCTCCAGAGTGGCCCTCTCTTAAGCAACAACCGCTCCAGAGTGGCCCTCTCTTAAGCAACAACCTCTCCAGAGTGGCCCTCTTTTAAGCAACAACCTTTCCAGAGTGGTCCTCTCTTAAGCAACAACCTCTCCAGAGTGGCCCTCTGTTAAGCAACAACCTCTCCTGAGTGGCCCTCTCTTAAGCAGCAACCTCTCCTTAGTGGCCCTCTCTTAAGCAACAACATCTCCCGAGTGGCCCTCTCTTAAGCAACAACCTCTCCAGAGTGGCACTCTCTTAAGCAACAACCTTTCCAGAGTGACCCTCTCTTAAACAACAACCTCTCCAGAGTGACACTCTCTTAAGCAACAACCTTTCCAGAGTGACCCTCTCTTAAACAACAACCTCTCCAGAGTGGCACTCTCTTAAGCAACAACCTTTCCAGAGTGACCCTCTCTTAAACAACAACCTCTCCAGAGTGACACTCTCTTAAGGAACAACCTTTCCAGAGTGACCCTCTCTTAAACAACAACCTCTTCAGAGTGGCCCTCTCTTCAACAACAGTATCAATTTTTCTTGCAATAAGAATTTACTATCAATTTGACCTGTCTACACGAGCTAAAATGTACATCTACTACAGTGTGTTGCTGTGGAGAGGTTGCACTGTTGTATCCAATGTTTGGTGATATAGAGAAGTTAAGTTTACGTACGACAGAGATCACAGCCTGTGCTCGTATATCCTCGTCTGTGTCCTCCAGTCGTCTACAATCAGATACATAAATATGTAAGTATAGTAAAACCTGCAGACTATTGTCGAGAACACCAGGTGGCTTGGAAACTACTGGTGTGATATCAATGAATTTCCATGGAGTAACCAAAACTGACAGTTTACGTTCAATGACGAAACGATGAAAGCCAATTAGGACTGTATCACATGATTTAGAGATATTTAAAATATGGACAGATGTACATATACAAAATAATGCATACCAAACTCAGATTTTAACTCTCATGTAATAATCTTACTCCTTTAACAAGTTTTCATTGAAATTCAAAGATAAGTAAATATGAAAATATGAGGACTTTGAATAAACCTTACTTTTCAATACGATCACAAGCTTTTCCAAACATGCCCAGGGCAGCAAGAGCTTTAGCAGCCGATACTCTAACATCCTGTAGTAATATATATAATACATCCACGTTGCTCGAGATAAGCATAAATACAACATGTATGAGTTACCATTGAATGGCTTATCTATTAAAGAAACACTTCTGAATCTTAAGAACAATTCTAAACTTCTCCACATAGACATACAAAACATGTTATCCTTCAATTCCTTCATATTTTAATATTAAATAAAATGAAAATCATCACCAATCTATCACCATTAGACCCAGTAATTGATGGTTAAGAACAACAACAGAAATAATGAACACTGACCTTATTTGGATCATCCCAAAGTTTCCTCTCCAAAATCTGATAAATTCTTTCTTCTTCCCCTCTTTTACACACATTGTCTTTTCCTACCAAATAAAACACACAACAATATCAACATGTGATATTTGTAAGTTTCATCCAAACATAAACATACAACAGACAGACAATCAATTCTCAAGCAGAAGTGGTGTGTCAAAGTATTAGGTAGGTTATGTCCCTTTAGTGCCATCGGGAATAAACCATAAACTGTTAGTTTGTTAATTTGATTAATTCTTTCCTAAGATGCCCTCTATCACATACCAGGGGTTTGATTCATAACTCACGTAACTCAGCTTTGGCAAAGAATCAGTTTTGCACTAAACCCTTCAAATCCCAAATATATCATGTTGGAAATGCTTTTGTTTTCATCTGGTTTTATGCCGTTTTTAAACAATTTTCAGCTAGCTGGCCGAAACGAGTTTCCTGGAATTTATTATCGTCCAGTACAAGCTTGCTTGTCTGCAAGTAACTCGCAACTTCTCCACATGTGGAAGACATGAATGTAGTTAATGTCATGGAAGAAATTAACCTGCCCAACCAGGGAATCAAACCTGGATCTACCGGGTGACAGTCTAGCACTCTACCAAATGAGCTAGCAAGGTGGGCTATTTCTTTTCGAAATGCATTATGATATTAATTGATAATTATAAATACCTAAATACTATACTTAATGTGAGTATGAATAACAAAACATACAGTGAGTTTTAGATTTTATGTTGACAAAAAAATATAGTTGTTTGGCAGTACTTCTGCCACCAACATCGTATCGATGCGCCATCTGGTTAACATGCACCTGCTCTTGCAACGAGATTTCGCCGCAAGAGTTTACGATATCTTACCGAGTAGCGCATTTGTGGTATTGAGGTCTTTGATAAATAAAATGTTAACAAAAGCTGATATTTCAGTTCAATGTAAAGTCAAATATCAACAATCACTGATACATACCTAGCACAATCAACAAGTCAGCAGCTAGTGCTCGGTATTTCCACACAGGTGACTGTTGGAACAGAGTCAATAAATGTTGTACCACCTCCCAATGTGTACAATTCAACTGTTTTGTCAACACCTCCAGAGCCTGTGTGAAGTATAGTTAATGTAACTTATTAATAATAATTCATCTAAAAAACACAAGACAGGACAGTATTAAAAAATATAATCAATAAAAAATAAATTAATCTATAGAAAAAAACAGACAGGACAGTATTAAAAAATATAATCAATAAAAAATAAATTAATCTATAGAAAAAAACAGACAGGACAGTATTAAAAAATATAATCAATAAAAAATAAATTAATCTATAGAAAAAAACAGACAGGACAGTATTAAAAAATATAATCAATAAAAAATAAATTAATCTATAGAAAAAAACAGACAGGACAGTATTAAAAAATATAATCAATAAAAAATAAATTAATCTATAGAAAAAAACAGACAGGACAGTATTAAAAAATATAATCAATAAAAAATAAATTAATCTATAGAAAAAAACAGACAGGACAGTATTAAAAAATATAATCAATAAAAAATAAATTAATCTATAGAAAAAAACAGACAGGACAGTATTAAAAAATATAATCAATAAAAAATAAATTAATCTATAGAAAAAAACAGACAGGACAGTATTAAGAAATATAATCAATAAAAAATAAATTAATCCATAGAAAAAATAGACAGGATAGTATTAAGAAATTTCGTCAATAAAAAAGTAATTAATCTATAGAAAACAAGAATTGGGCAATGCCCACAAACCAGGTTTTAAACCTAATTATTTGTAACCAAGGCTCTATTTGTATAATGAATTCATGATGATCATCAACGCTGCAAAGGTGCCAGAGGTGATACATGCATACACACACTCACACTTAGATATATTATATATATATGCAACAACTATACACCAAGTTTGATATCAATACACCCAAGCATAACGAAGATATTTAGTGGAAACTGATTTTTAGATTTTAACTGACCTTGACCTAGACAGAACGAACCCAAAAGCAATCCCAGACGAGCTCTCAACATGTTCTTACTATACACCAAGTTTGATGTCAATATGATCAACGAAACTAAAGTTATCAGCCGGTAAGCAAATTGCTATTTTTAGTAACGGTGACCTTGACCTTTGACGAAAAGAGTCAAAAAGTAATCCCAAGTGAGCTCTCCACATGTTCTAACTATACACCAAGTTTGATATCAATATGATGAACGAAACTAAAGTTATTTGCCGGAAACCAAATTTCTATTTTTAGTAACGGTGATTTTGACCTTTAGCAGAACGAACCAAAAAGCAATCCCAAGCAAACCGTCCACATGTTCTTACTATACACCAAGTTTGGTTACAATATGATCACTAAAAACTCCAGTTATTCGCTGGAAACCAAATTTCTATTTTTAGTAATGGTGACCTTGACCTTTGGCGGAACAAACCCAAAAGCAATCCCAAACGAGCTCTTCATATGTTCTTACTATACACCACGTTTGGTTACAATATGATCAACAGAACTCAAGTTATTTGTTGGAAACCTTCAGTTTGACGCCCGCCCGCCAAATAAAAAATATATTAATCCACAATTAAAAATAGACAGGACAGTATTAAGAAATTTCATCAATAAAAAATAAATTCATCCAAAGTAAAAAAAATAATAACATTTAAAATCACTAGAAGAAAATAGAGACTTCTTCTTATGTGCATTCAGTCTTTTCCTTTTAAATTTTCATGATGTACAATATGAAATAGTTACTCAACTTGACATTGCCTTTCATTTTTTATTTCTGATAAACATTCAGCTGGTTAAAATAAAAGACCAGACTCACATTTGTTTTGATACAGCTTTGTAAATTCAGATGACAATCCTGTAAAACAGATTGTAACAAATGCTGCCATTAAGATATTTTATAAACATACCTTAGCTTTGACATGTGTGTCACGACTATGTTCCAGTGATCTAAGAAGTTTGTCTTTTGCATTCTCATCCATGACACAGAGTTTCCCTAGCAACACAGCCGCATCAAATGCTATAGAATCATCCGGTTCAGGATTGCGACAAAAATGACTTAACACTTTCACTAACTCCGGAAATGTTGGAGTTTTCTGAAAATGATAAAAATCTAAATCAAGGAATGCAATTAATTGATAGACAAATTGTTTGACATAAATATATCTAACATTGAGATACATGAAAGATAGATTTATAGAAATATGTGAATATGTTCACGCTGTTTCTGCTGCATAAGTGCAGACCCCTGTTTTAATGACTACATGTATATTCCCAGATGTTTATCTCTGAAGAAACATTTTAGCATCACCACCATTCTTCTGTTTTGAAGAGGATATTCAAAATCAAAGAGCAAGTATGACCTATTTGTACCGTAGGCTTAAAATATCCCAGGTGTTGGTCACAAGTTTCGTTTTTGATGTAGAATTCTGTTTGAGAAATTTGTTGAAAATTTCAAACATTTGAGTTTTTGTTGTATATTGCTACATTCAAGCAAAAAAGAAAACATTTGGTTATTTCAACGCACAACAAATACATTGGGCCTATTTTTCATTGCAGAATTTAGCAAATGATCAGTAAGACACATACCTTGTTGACATATTGTACATTTTTGCCGTCAATCATATTCAAAATAAGATCTTCTCTGATTTCAGCAGTACCAATCACCAAATACTTCAAGATTACTTGTAAAACATCTTCATCCCAACAACCTAGCAACAAAATATATTCGTACAATAAATGTGGTAATATATTCGTACAATAAATGTGGTAATATATTCGTACAATAAATGTGGTAATATATTCGTACAATAAATGTGGTAATATATTCGTACAATAAATGTGGTAATATATTCGTAGAATAAATGTGGTAATATATTCGTACAATAAATGTGGTAATATATTCGTACAATAAATGTGGTAATATATTCGTACAATAAATGTGGTAATATATTCGTACAATAAATGTGGTAATATATTCGTACAATAAATGTGGTAATATATTCGTACAATAAATGTGGTAATATATCATAACACTGAAGCTTCTTAAGAGGATTGTTCAGTGACATCAAAATATACTGGCAAACACATCTAACCCACAACTTTGTATTTTGAGAATCTTTACTACATTATAACAAGGTGATCTGAATTGATGAATATGACTTGCAGGTTTACAGTTACAGCTTAGTGCATTCACAATGTATTAACAATAGATGTATCCTGTAGCTTTGTAGAAACTATGCGAAATAATCTAGGGAGTTAGCTGTGTTGACCAGTATATATACATGTATAGTCTAGGTTCATGTTTGTCATTGTGTATGAAACAATCTTACCTAGCAATATCAGTGACTTAGCAGCTTCATATTTCACCCTTGAATCTTCATCTACACGTAATCTTTCTTTTAATGCATAAAACACCATAGCATCACCACAGCGTAGTAAACCTAAATGTTTGGCTGCATCTTGTCTCTCCTCAGCACGTTTTGACACAAGATTCACATGCACCATTGTCTGGAATAGAAAATAAGGATGAAAAGTTTACCTAACCATTCTGATCATAAAAAAGCTTGATAAATCAATAAAATCAAATTTGTGTATGAGTTTGGAAACCAATCTCAAAACTACAACATCTGATTGGTTGTTTTGGAGTTCAGTTTTAAAATTGATCAATGACAAGGCTGCATTCCGAGACTGGTCTCCACCCTCTGTTTTTTAACCTTAGACTCTGGATTGCAAATAAACCTAAGCATACTGACTGCCTACCAGGAATAGTTCACACACAATGGTGTGATAACTGATACAATATGGTTCATTTACCTTCACTCGCTCCCATTTCAATCCACCATACTCTTTCCCACGACTGGTTGGTTTTAATCTTGACCAAGTACTTGCTGGAATATACAAATATTGTAGTTTTGACAACTAAGTTTTTATTTCTGATAGGATCATCTTGAGGTCTTCACCATCAAAAGATCAACATGTAGAACTAAGAGAGAACAGCTGAGATATCAATGCTTATCATGTAGAACGGGTCATTTGAATATATCTATGACTAGAATTCAAGGTCATATTATCTATCCAGTTGTTAAGTCTCATTGAAATACAAAAGAATTTTGATAAAAAATAATTTAAATCCTTCGTAACCAGGGTTTTATTTCATAGCTGTAACTTAAAAATATTTTGTTAACAATTCCATCACCAAATAATAGAGAGTACTAAGAAATATTAACAGACAACAATGTCAAAGACTGCTAAGTACAAGTTAAAGATGTATCTGGCTCACCTGAACCTAAAATGTTTTAATGTGCTTCATCCAGTATTGTTGTTACATTGTCTCAAAAATTATTGATAAGAACCATTGCCATGTATAATCATTTTAAACAATTTTCTTTAATCATATTACTAACAGACAAAACTAGTAAAAAACACCCACTTGTTAAAAGACCGGATGTTTTTGTTAATTTTATGATAATACAAACGTCTTTTTTTTGACAAATACAGATAAATGCATTATAAATGATTGTGTGATAATGCATATTTATTGAAGTTTTAATTTGAAGTATATTTTCATGATAGTTTATGTAAACAAATGAACAAAAAATAAGAGCATAATATATCTTTAAGTATTTTTCAAAACAATAAAATACTACAGTAAAATACAATGCAAGCAGTACAACATACACAGAGCAGAATACATACATGTATAAAAGTTGCCATTGCTTTTTCTCCAATATGTAAGTATTTTTTCTTATCTATGATCATTTTTGACAAAACCTTTTGAAACAAACCATTCAGAAAAAAAACACATCTGACTAGCTGACTTTAATAGCAAAGCCTCTCCAGTATAAACTTGTTATATTAGATACATATAAATATCTTTAGTTTAGAACAAAGCTTGACCAATAAATATCATAAGTTAAGAACAAAGCTTTACCAATAAATATCTTTAGTTTAGAACAAAGCTTTACCAATAAATATCTTTAGTTTAGAACAAAGCTTTACCAATAAATATCTTTAGTTTAGAACAAAGCTTGACCAATAAATATCATAAGTTAAGAACAAAGCTTTACCAATAAATATCATAAGTTAAGAACAAAGCTTTACCAATAAATATCTTTAGTTTAGAACAAAGCTTTACCAATAAATATCTTTAGTTAAGAACAAAGCTTTACCAATAAATATCTTTAGTTTAGAACAAAGCTTTACCAATAAATATCTTTAGTTTAGAACAAAGCTTTACCAATAAATATCTTTAGTTTAGAACAAAGCTTTACCAATAAATATCATAAGTATACAGAATTGAGAAAAGGAAAGAATATACATGTAGCTGAATTTTTACAGTATTTCCATTTTAAACAACTGACAGACAGAAAGGCAGATATATTAGAAACAAGAAGCCTAAAAGACAAGACACCAACACCTTCACTTATATCAGAGTTTAGCATCTACAATGTAGTCAGAGAAGAACAAAACATGAATAACATGAAGCAGCAGTATCAGTAAATGTTATACTACATGTATATACCTTCAGCCTCACTCTCAGCTCGATTCTCAGCTATAAATAATAATAGTGGCTAGTAATAAACTGTATATACAGTAAAACCTTAGTAATAAGAACACCTTTGGGACCCTTGAAAACTGGTCCTCTTATTTAGGTGGTTTTAACATTGAGGTTGAATAAAGAGCAAAACAGTGAAACTGGACGTAACATTGTGTTAAGAACACAATTGTAAGGTTTTACTGAACATGCTCGGCAGTGTGTGGCAAATACTGGTAAATGCTCGGCAGTGTGTGGCAAATACTGAACATGCTCGGCAGTGTGTGGCAAATACTGGTAAATGCTCGGCAGTGTGTGGCAAATACTGGTAAATGCTCGGCAGTGTGTGGCAAATACTGGTAAATGCTCGGCAGTGTGTGGCAAATACTGGTAAATGCTCGGCAGTGTGTGGCAAATACTGAACATGCTCGGCAGTGTGTGGCAAATACTGGTAAATGCTCGGCAGTGTGTGGCAAATACTGGTAAATGCTCGGCAGTGTGTGGCAAATACTGGTAAATGCTCGGCAGTGTGTGGCAAATACTGGTAAATGCTCGGCAGTGTGTGGCAAATACTGGTAAATGCTCGGCAGTGTGTGGCAAATACTGGTAAATGCTTGGCAGTGTGTGGCAAATACTGAACATGCTCGGCAGTGTGTGGCAAATACTGGTAAATGCTCGGCAGTGTGTGGCAAATACTGGTAAATGCTCGGCAGTGTGTGGCAAATACTGGTAAATGCAATGATGACACTTCAATTTTTCAATGGTGATTTGATGTACAGACAGACTTCTTTAGAAATATAGGATCATATGAACAATGACTATGCAATTAACACAAAGTTGAATCACCTGCATGCTTCTGTTATGACTTTGTCTGATAATAGCATGCTTAACATATATATATGTACAAACACAATGTGGACATAACAATAAACACTGCAGCTTACAGCATGCAGGAATCATTCATGTGAAGCAATATATTGTATACATTAACAACATTCAAAGTTATGAAATACCAATCTAAAATATTCTGAAATATCAAAACAACACAAAGCAAATTAATAGAAATACAATGTATATGCATTATATAGTATGTAAGCATAGTATACGAATTTACACATCTTGGAGAAATATGAACATTTACTTTCTCTCCCCATGTAAGACATACCAAGCTTAACTAGTCTTTCCACTTCATTATTTATATTCAGATACATTAGTGTCACTTTCACCCCTAGAAATGGTCTTTGGGACTGAATACTGATGATTACTGAGTACTACAGGGCCTGGGATTATAAAAAGTATTCAGCATTCATTTAAAATTAAAACTAAATTTTTGGACGGTACCGCTCAGGTACCATCAAAAGTAGTGTGGTAATTTAAGAGGCATACAACAATTGGTTCCCGTTTTCAAAACAGAAAAAATGCTGAAACTCGGTAAAAAGTCAAAAACGTCTACATCCTAATTACAATGCGACAAGGTAGTTCCAAAGTGCACCAAACGAAATAATAGCTGTTTCTGTGGAGTTCAGATGGGTTTTAAAGCAATGTTAATACACACGAGTTTGTTTACAGTTTTTATTACTCTAAATTAGTGCTGATATAATTTAATATGTCATTTTATAATTAAATATTCACAAACGTTACATAAAGGGTCAGATATTTTTGTATTTCATTTATTTACAATCGTGACAAACATTTCACTTGTTTTACAATTTTAAAGTTCTACCATTATAACTGACCATTTTTCTTTTTTGGTTTGAAAATCTAGCATTTCTAGAACAAGTCGGATTGAAGATCCCTTGGAAAATTTTTTTACTATTTTACTTTTTTGCATTTCTGTCTTATGTTTCAGTTTTATTCCATATTCCATGCAAACCATCTTACCTATTTACACATACTTGGATATTATAAAACTGTTCAGTTACAAAACGGAAACTTGTATGCTACGAGTTGCCAGCTTGGCTACAGAGATGAGTGGTACCGTCCCACAGCACTTATGTGCTTTGATTCAATATCAGTATGAGTCACTTTCAGACTTGTACGGGTAAATTTTGTGCTTTGAGATGTTAAAATATCCAATATAATCCCGTGCCTTGGTCCACTGTACAAATGTAGTGAGAGAAAGTAAATGTACTTCTTCAACGAGAATTGATAAATTTAACAACAAATTCATACTAGCTTCCAATGCGGCAAGGACTATAAAGAGACAATGTAGTAAGAATATAACTGATATATATACGAGGGGTGTTCGAAAAGTTTCGGGAAAAGTGCCATATCTCTTTAAATAATTAATATTTGTAAACAAAATTTTGCCTGTAAAGACATCAAAGTATAGTTCATTAAATGCATTGCTTTATTTTTATGTATTATAAATAATGCACTTTTTATTGTCACTATAGCAACATCATATCGACGTGAGTGGGGCACATTTGCTGTTGCGGTAGCAACTACTCTAGAGGCATAGGGTACAAATGAAATTACAAGCCCACATGACCGTTTAAAATTGCACGAGATTGCACGTTGACGTTTCCTGCATTTCTCGTATAGCGTTTTTGACATCATTTCCGTAGTATGCGATCAACAGGAATAGTTTATCTACCAAGAAGTGAAAATGAACCCAGAGCAAAGATATTCAGTGAAATTGTGTGCAACATGACAACGCTCCACCGCATTCGTCTGTGGTTACCAAGGCAACACTTACAGAGTTGGGAATTGACTTGGTTAGACATGCACCTTATTCCCCGGATCTTGCGCCGTGCGATATATGGCTGTTTCCTACCATCAAAGCAGAGTTAGGAGGATCCAGATTTGAAGACGACGACAACCTACCAGTGGTTGCGCGCGAACGCATAAGGAAAATACCTACTGAACATTACAGGCCATGCTATAACTCATCGGAACATAGATGGGAAAGTGTATTAGGTATGCAGGAGAGTATTTCGAAAAGATCTAAGCATAATACAGTGTTTATTTAACAACTATTATGAGTTTTTAGGAACAATATGCATGTGTTATTTGTAGCTGCCGCGCTCAAACCTACATGACGTTGTTATAGCGACGATAGAATGTGCGATATTTGTACTATTTAAAAAAGTAATGCATTCAATAAATTTTTAATACCAGAAAATTTAAAAATAATGTCAAAAATTTATACAAAGCTTGTTCTTAACATAAATCAATTACATAATAAACTGATAAGCATCTTTCAAAGTACACACTTTTGAGGAAATTGTACAAATGTAGTTACCTTTTGTGAGAGTTCTAGCCATTGACATCCTGGTACCAGTGCCCTTTCCCCTGAAAACATACAGCATATCTGTCATATAATATCATATACCAGTATAAGGACTTTAAGATTACAAACCGCAGCTTTTAAGCATACTACTACCTGTAAGTCTACAATCAGTTTCTCAGAACAGGTGTAGGATGATAAATTATGTTGTTTGCATCAAAAATACATAAATACTGTCAGGGTGGTGAAACATGACTTTTTTGTTTCTATGCGGCACAAACTTCTGGCCGCCAATCACAAAAGGGTACGTATTTTGGCAGTTTTTGTTTGTTAAAAATAGTTTTTAATTAATAGCCTAAAACCTGGTCATCCAAAACCGGTTGCATCGATGCCCATATCAACACACTGATCTCTGTAGATTTGCCGGAATGCGTGCCACAAAATTTTAAGCTCCAACCCTAACCCTTTCAAAATATTTTGAGGCACACATTCTGGCAAATCTACGATAAAAATGTTAACTTTTCTCGATTTAGAAACAATGAGGAGATAAATACACTAAATGGTATAAAATAAACTGTTAAACTTACGTACAGTAAAATTATTATGAAATACAACTTTTATGGACAAAGCTAGCTGAGGCATCATGACACAAAATTGAAACTTTTAAGTACAAGCAAAAATCAAACAAACACAGCAAACTTCTACATCATATAAACTATGTTTCTTCTTTTTGTCCCAACCTTCAATTATCATTTACAGCTCTGTCATTTTTTCGCCTACTTTCAACATTTTTCAACAGATTTGTGATTTTTGTAGTATTTTCTATTTGGAGCAGAAGATTCCAAGGGCAACACACCAAAATATATTTGTTTTATCCAAAATTCAAGTAGTTTTCAAGGAGTTTTTGGCTGTTACAAATTCAAGTAGTTTTCAAGGAGTACCCGGTAGGCATCAAATTCAAGGACTTTTCAAGACCTGTGCGAACCTTGAACTAAAACAAGAATTTTGATGCCCAATGGACAACAACATATGACCCCTTATTTGTTGACAGACTGAAAAGAAACAGGCTCAACAAATCTCTCAAATCCTTTCAAGGAAAGGCACTTGGTCAAACTTGCAACCTTTGAACTACAAAGGCAACAACATTTTCAACAGCATAACTCCATACATGTCAGGGTTACAGTCAGAACATTAGATCACATATGATCTTTGATCCTAAAAGTGTGACCTTGACTTTTAAGATACCCAACTGGGAGCAAACACAGTCAACATTAGACAGGTGCACAATTTGTTTTGGAGATAGTTCCAAGATGCAGGCAATAAGACAAGACATTGCTCAATCATCATTTAACTCTATATCAAATAACAGAAAGCTCTTGTCTTAAGTCAATTAATTGTGATGTTGCATGAGACAAGATAATGAGCTGAAAACAAACTGATTACATGAATGCATCATTATATTCACAGCACTGTCCACACAGTATTTATATCAAAATTTATCAAACAAACACAAATCTCAGCTTCAATTATAAACATAAATAAGCCAGACGTTATGTACTGAGATAAATGGACAGAACAATAAACATTCACAAAGCTAGAGAATTAAATCACACAGCATTATACTTTTAAGAATTTAAAATGTTACGCTTTAGAATGAAATGCAATAATGACAATAAGAGATATCTAAACACAACATAAAATAATTACACTCATCTTTTCACTCCATTTCTATTTAAACAGTTAATGTAATAGAAACAAAGAAATTCGTAGTTATTGCCATCCTGGTAAACAAATATAATTTAAATTGATTAAGTTGGTATCTAAAAACTCATTTTTCTAATGGAGAAACTTAGAATAAAAATGTAAATAAATACACAAGTATTAAATTTTAAACAAAAGATAAAAAAACAAAGTACCCGGTACTTGCAATGCCAACAGTACAAAGAATATCAAATAAGTGCTGCTATGAGATTTACAATCTCTTCTGTAAGTGACATCATTTCAAGAAAACTCAATATGTAATGTCACTAGTTGCAAGCAGGAAACAATATTTACTCCATATGTTCACTTCGTTTTCATATTGCCATATGGGGCAACTATTGCATACTGTCAGTACATGGTGACATCACATGTGACACTTTTCTGGAAATGACGTCACTTAAAGAAGAGGTAGGAAATCGTATAGCGGCGTTCATATACACATTAAACAAAACATAAGATAATTTCATATCTTATAAAACATCACATTTTAAGCTTTATAACAATACAGAGACATCAGCAACATTTAGCCATGTAGCACACTAGCATTGTATATACATACATTATAGACACAGATTTGGATATAGTAGATGACGGAGTAGCCTCCCTGTAATGAACATCATAATGCATGTTTCAAACATTCATTCAAGTAATTCATGGTACAAACCCCTCGCTTGTTTTCATAGATTTGATTTGCTTCAACCAACATTAATAAGTAAACACTAATCAAACCAGATAAATGTACAATTTATATCAAAGATATATCTGGCTCATCTGAACCTCAAACTTTTAATGGGCTTAATTCGTCCAGTTTTGCTGTTACATAGTCTTAAACATCATTAATAAGAACCATTGCCATGTATAACCGTTTAAAACAATATTGTTTACTCATATTACTAACAGACAAAACTAGTAAAATAATTGTATGATAATACAAACGTCTTTTTTCGACAAATACCGAGAAATACATTATAAATGTATTCTGTGATAATGGATATATATGGATATTTTAACTAGATGAAGTATATGTTTCATGCTTGTTTAGGTAACCAAATGAATAAAAAAATGAGCATATTATTTCTTTAACAAGGTCATTTTAAAAAAATTAATAAAGTTAGCTTCAAGAACATAAAATTTGTATAACATATTAGAAAATAGTAATTCTAACAATAAAGTATAATACAGTTTTCTACAAATATCAGATAAATCAAGAACCAGAATTTATAGAAATTAAATTAGACATAATTATTATAATATTTTTTTTAGTTGATTTCAATAAATTGAGGCACCTATAGCTCTAATTAAAGGGATGTTAGTAACTTGAAGGTTCCTTAATACCAACAAGAGGAAGAGAACCCATTATGGCCATACACATTCCAACATTCAGGGAAAGGCTGTGTTTGGTTTGACTCTTTTGGCTTTCAGTAGAGGGACACATTTATGAAATAGGTAAATCACCATAGTTTCTTAACAAAAAACTTCAATGTAATGTTGTATAAGTCAATATTACATAAGAAATGGATTGAAACGTAAAAAATCATCCCTGACATGGTAATCAAACTGTAAGTACTGCATGCCAGCCCTTTTTGGGGTCGATATTGGGCCCCATTCCCCAAAGAAAAAAAGTATATATTTTTTCACTACTGAGAAAGAAAATTCCCCTTAAGTAAAATTATTTTAAATTTTAGACTTACAAATACCCAAATTTGGTGATTAATAATGCAAATTTCCCCTATCAAAAAGACCCGCCATACTTCTACTAAAACTGAAAAAAATGGCTGCATGCTGTAAAGGAATGCTTTTTTCAACAGCAAGTGGATAACGTAATGACATCTGAAATTCCAAACTATGGCATGTAGTACTCACATACATTGTATGTATTATCACTTTATATGGTTGAAAGCTATGTAACTGTTTTAGCATAAACATGAAAATAGAAAGAAGATATTTTAGAATCATCTAGTCAAGAAAACATAAAAGCTATGACGCAAACATATGTTATTATAAAACTGAATGTAATGTTCACATCTGAAGAGCTACTTAAGTATGCCAAAATGTACATGTGCCAATTACAATGATAAATGTGTCATTCTCTGAGATGTTTGGCCCAAATGACATATCTGGGAGAAATGGAGTTATTAACATTTCTGAATGCAAGGATTTTTGTAGGTCACAAAACAAATATTATAAATCTGATTCATAAATCTTTTATAATAAATACTTAAGTTTAAAAATAATTCAATAAAGACAAGAATATGTTTACTAAATAATTATACACGTATATATTATACAGTTTGCACAACATCTTTCAGAAAATCTTTTGTTCCCGAAAAGTTATGTTATCTCTGCTATCAAACATACAAAATACTGTGTCACCAAATTAGTTTTAGACTGAAAAAATAGCAGTTACAATGAGTACTAGCAAGAAACACAAGTGTACCTTATCTTGGCCGACGATGATCTCGACGTTGATGGTCTATAACAGGTATATACAATAATGATAAAAAATACCGAATGCTCTCATTTGATTTTAGATAAACAAAATTATTTTTACAGGGGAAATTGATTGTCATATGATATCATGATATTCAATGAAGAAAGTAATATTGATCTCATTATTGCCATCTTCTGGTGAATATTACATCATATCAACTGGTTTAAGAGACAATAATTGTATATATTGCCATATTTACTTACAAAATAACAATGAAATATTGTAGTTATACATTTATCACTGATCTGCTGATTTACAGAAGATGTATAAGATTTATAAATACATGTATATAAAACAGCTATAACAAGCCTGTATACACTATGATGATCCAATCTACCAGTAAACTTGTACAGATGTAGATATCATAGGATTCATAAATACATGTATATAAAACAGCTGTAACAAGCCTGTATACACTATGATGATCCAATATACCAGTAAACTTGTACAGATGTAGATATCATAGGATTCATAAATACATGTATATAAAACAGCTGTAACAAGCCTGTATACACTATGATGATCCAATATACCAGTAAACTTGTACAGATGTAGATATCATAGGATTCATAAATACATGTATATAAAACAGCTGTAACAAGCCTGTATACACTATGATGATCCAATATACCAGTAAACTTGTACAGATGTAGATATCATAGGATTCATAAATACATGTATATAAAACAGCTGTAACAAGCCTGTATACACTATGATGATCCAATAAACCAGTAAGCTTGTACAGATGTAGATATCATAGGATTCATAAATACATGTATATAAAACAGCTGTAACAAGCCTGTATACACTATGATGATCCAATATACCAGTAAACTTGTACAGATGTAGATATCATAGGATTCATAAATACATGTATATAAAACAGCTGTAACAAGCCTGTATACACTATGATGATCCAATATACCAGTAAGCTTGTACAGATGTAGATATCATAAGATTCATAAATACATGTATATAAAACAGCTGTAACAAGCCTGTATACACTATGATGATCCAATATACCAGTAAGCTTGTACAGATGTAGATATCATAGGATTCAATATCAGATACAAACCAGCACTTTATGTCTGGATAAGAACAATACTACATATGAATCTTTTAAGTAAAATATTAATATTTTTCATCGTAATTTATTGTCATATGATAATGTTTCATTATAACTGACCACTGAGTTACTTGTAAGCAAGGTACATAACTGCTAACTTTAGTATCTGACAATCAATGCAATAAAGTATGCATCACATAGTCAAATAATTAAATATGCATCATTTGTATTTGACAAAATTATTTCCAAGATAATATAAATTAATGTATAGTGCTGTTAGAATGACCGCAAACAGGTGCATGAACATTCAGGACCGATCCAAGTCAACTTAGGTAAGGAAATGCACTCATGCGTAAAACTATAACTGCTGTTTGGATTACTGTTCTTAGGTAAGGAAATGCACTCATGCGTAAAACTATAACTGCTGTTTGGTTTACTTTTCTATCAAAACACAACAGCGGCATTTTCTTTGTCAAGCTTACGGACAAACACGAACATTTCCGTACACCTATTTTGAAATGTAATGGTCCAAGGTAATATATTCATATGTTTGAGGTTAATAAAACCCCACTATACTACTATAATAAATATATATATGCAGAAAGCATCAACAAACTATAGCATTACTTACGTAGTTTGACGAGAGCTTCTTGAACTTCTTGACGCCATACTCTTCTCTTGCTCTAACATCATACGGAACTTTTTCTCCGTCGTACTTGGACCATCCTCATTTCTTTTAGGTTTTTCTCTATAAAGTTTGAGTTTTGTTTCCTTGTACAGATTACGTTGATCTACAATACGTATGGCAGGTTTGTTGACAACTCCATCCGATTCTTCATAGAACAGATTGGACAATCTCGGATACTCTTTGTCCTTACTCTGAAATGCAGATACAAGATACAAATGTTTACTTTAGGTCGGCATTGGTACAAACATTTTTATAGCATTAGCTATGAATAGCTATTGACCGACAAAAGAAATATTATCCATTAAAATAACTTGCACTGTCTTGTAGACCAGACATAATACCTAGATGTTTCACACATTTGATTAAAACATGGCATAATTTCAATAGATATATCAAATAACCCTTGTTTTTACTTTGATATATAATGAACACATTTGTTATGTTAAATGATTTCGTTAGTTACTAAATTCGTTTTTTTCCTTAAACTTAAAGATGTATCTGGCTCATCTGAACATAAAACATTTGAAATGGCTTTATCCAGTATTGTTGTTGCATTGGCTAAAACATCTCTGGTAAGAACCATTGCAATGTGTAACTGATTGAAAATATATTTTTTTACCATATTACTAACAGACAAAACTTGTAAAATAGCCTGATTATTAATTTTTTTAATTTTAAGATGTACAAATATCTTTTTTTCACCAAATATAGATCAATACATTATGAGTTCATTCTTTGTTAATGCTTGTTTATTGATGTTTTAACTTTAGGAATTATATTTTTCATGTGTTTCAGTAAAAAATGAACAACAAGAAATGGGCAATGCCCACAAACCAGGTTTTAAACCTAATTATTTGTAACCAAGGCTCTATTTGTATTATGAATACATGATGATCACCAATGCTGCAAAGGTGCCAGAGGTGATACATGCATACAAACACTCACACTTTGATGTCAATACACCCACGAATAGCGAAGATATTAAGTGGAAACTGATTTTTAAATTTTAAGTGACCTTGACCTTGGACGGAACGAACCCAAAAGCAATTCCAAGCGAGATCTTCACATGTTCTTACTATACACCAAGTCTGATGTCAATATGACCAACAAATCTAAAGTTATTAGCCGGAGAGCAAATTGCAATTTTTAGTAAAGGTGACCTTGACCTTTGACGAAACGATTCCAAAAGCAATCCCAAGCGAGCTCTCCACATGTTCTTACTATACACCAAGTTTGATGTCAATATGACCAACAAATCTGAAGTTAATCGCCGGAAACCAAATTGCTACTTTAAGTAACGGTGACCTTGACCTTTGGCGGAACGAGTCCAAAAGCAATCCCAATAGAGCTCTCCAGATGTTCTTACTATACACCAAGTTTGATGTCAATATGATCAATGTAACTCAAGTTATTCGCCGGAAACCAAATTTCTATTTTTCGTAACGGTGACCTTGACCTTTGTCGGACCGAACCCAAAAGCAATCCCAAGCGAGCTCTCCAGATGTTCTTACTATACACCAAGTTTGATGTCAATATGATCAATGTAACTCAAGTTATTCGCCGGAAACCAAATTTCTATTTTTCGTAACGGTGACCTTGACCTTTGTCGGACCGAACCCAAAAGCAATACCAAGCGAGCTCTCCACATGTTCTTACTATACACCAAGTTTGATGTCAATATGATCAATGTAACTCAAGTTATTCGCCGGAAACCAAATTTCTATTTTTAGTAATGGTGACCTTGACCTTTGTCGGACAGAACCCAAAAGCAATCCCAAGCGAGCTCTCCGCATGTTCTTACTATACACCAAGTTTGATGTCAATATGATCAATGTAACTCAAGTTATTCGCCGGAAACCAAATTTCTATTTTTCGTAACGGTGACCTTGACCTTTGTCGGACCGAACCCAAAAGCAATCCCAAGCGAGCTCTCCACATGTTCTTACTATACACCAAGTTTGTTGTCAATATGATCAATGTAACTCAAGTTATTCGCCGGAAACCAAATTTCTATTTTTAGTAACGGTGACCTTGACCTTTGTCGGACAGAACCCAAAAGCAATCCCAAGCGAGCTCTCCACATGTTCTTACTGTACACCAAGTTTGGTTACAATATGATCAACAGAACTCAAGTTATTCGCCGGAAACCACCCAGTTTGACGCCCGCCCGCCCGCCCGCCCGCCCGCCCGCCCGCCCGCCCAACGACATACACCATTCTAATAACCTGGTTTTTTTCAAAAACCTGGTTAAAAAATGAGCATAATACATCTTCGAACATTCAAAGCACAAAATGTAATATTTGTGGTAATTTGAAGTAGTGTGAACTCGAACATAATCACTTACTTCACTGTGATTCCAGGATTTGGGACAAAACTGCAGTAACTTAGTTCTGGTAAAATAGAGGTTGCGCAATACATGCCAGTAAAACACACAACAAGACAACTTACAGTTCTGGTCAGAGGCAACATTTCTGGTGGTGGTATAGGCTTTGGATGATAAACATTGAGACCAGGTCGTAATTTCAAAGGAACGATTTCCTGGCTTACAGTCTGAGGTCGTGACATGCCGTCTGCTGTTGTAGGTGGTGCTGTTATCATACCAGGCTGAAAATGTATCAAAGACGATAGACCATTATCTCAACAAAATCAGCACATTGATTTTAACCATCATTTAATTACACATTGTTTGATTAAATACAATGTAAGAACAAAGGGTGTGAAAACATTATCTACAAACATGTACAAATCATTGAATATTGGAATAAAAATAGTGTTAATTCTTTGTTTACATAGGCATGAAATATGAGTGTTTATATTGTGGACTTTATTGATCGTTTTGTGTACAAATGTTGACCAAGTTATTGAAGTCAAAAGCCTTTTTCCAAGTATAATTCTTCCACTAACCATGGTTTAAACAAGTTTATCACATAACATACGGCGCGGTAGTGATTATAACCTATGCAATATTTCTTGTATTACACTAGTGTATTATTATGCAAATTAGGGCCGCATCACATATTCATACGCGCTGTCAGAAATCCAAACAAACATGGCCGACTTTCGCGTATCGGTCTACGACAAATATGTAGCATTTCGCGATCGTCTAAATGTCAAACAGCTTCATAAACGAAAGTTTATCAGAATTCTAACCATTGCGAGCTGAACGCGTAGGCTACATCAAATCCGATGCAAGTGCACATTTCAGCTTGTCTGGAGGTATCAACACTTGGTTTGCTGTCCATCATCCGGATCACGGTGGATTTTTTTTATGTGAACATAAACAGAATAGACCACAAGCTGATGCAATCCATCCTCCGAGAAAACGAGTACCAATGATTGACAGCGACTCACAGTGACACATTTTCAACTGTGTTAACGTAGATATGTTGATTTACATTCAGTCAATGATTTTACTTTAGAATGGACTCAGTGATGTCACGGCTTCATGTCATCACAGCAGCGCGTGTGCACTAAATTTTGAACTTCTTCAATGTTTTCCTTTTAAAGTCTTCAGTAAATTATCGATCATGTTGTTAATTGTTTGTTTTGTGTTAAGTTTCAACATTTGACATTACATTTGGTTTAATTATCGGTATTAATCGTCGTTTTTATTCTGTGAAAATCTTTGGAACTATTTTTTCTCGACTGAATCACTAAAGTAGAGATAAAATGCAGGGGCGGCTAGAGAAACGAGTCTGTGTGATTTTTTTGTTTTAAGCCCAAGTTATGTGATAGAATCTAGCATTCAGGTTCATATTGTATTGAATTTATTAAGCTCGTCGGCCAAAAAGATATAATGATATAAAGCCTCGCATTATATCGTTTGACCGACTCGTTTAATAAATTCAATAAAACATGAACACTCATGCTAGATCCTCTATATAATTCTACCACTAACCATGGTTTAAACAAGTATAATTCTTCCACTAACCATGGTTTAAACAAGTATAATTCTTCCACTAACCATGGCTTAAACATGTATAATTCTTCCACTAACCATGGTTTAAACATTGATAATTCTTCCACTAACCATGGTTTAAACATGTATGTTTTCTATTTCAATGCTCTGTTTTATTTAACACTTTCATAAAAATACGGGTATATTATCTTTATAAAAAAACACAATAATAAATTACTCTGAAATATAGATTTGTTTGAGTAACCTCATGTTCAGGTTAATCGTTGAAAGTTTAATCTTTATATTAAAAAAGCCAAAATTTACAATAGTACAAATTATTTTCAGAATTAAAATAATTTCATTTATTTTTCAAAGATACCTCATCTAAGTTACTGCTGTCTACGCTCTAGCATTTAGGATCGTGAAATGTTACGCTTGATTACTTAGCGCTGGTTACCGCATTATACAATGTACGGTGTGGCTTAGACCAGGTCGCAAACGCAAGTTTATATAAAGAGAAACCCGAGGCAGCTCTTACACACGTTCATTTGACACGCCGACAAGTTGGTCATTTGTTAGAAAATTTGTATCAAAAAGAAATGCCACATGAAGGTAGTAGACCACAGCCAGCGGCTAGGAGAGTTCTGCGGAACAGAGTGGTGGAAGAACACCATGTTAACAACGACAGACGTGGCAGGGGAAGAAAAAGGCGAGTGGAAGAAGTTGTCAACAGGGTGGACAAGAGAGTGGAACCAGCTGAAGCAGGTAGGCAGAATGTTATAGATTTTGAACAAATTCTGCAACCAAACGTTAATATGCAATGTGCTAATGCTGATATGTGTATGTCTAACAATGCATTGACGGGGTGTGGCGACGCGAATCAAGCAGTAACGTCTGGGAATTGTTCCCATTGTCATGGTGGGCAACATAATATGTTAAACAATGCTACTATTAACAGCAATCAATTGAACAATATTCGTTTAGCTGATGATGATTTAGCAGCCCGTGTGCCCACATCACTCAAACAAAAAATTTGCAAGGGTGAATACATAAATTTAGCTTTGTTATTGAAAGGAGCGTGTGAATTGTCAGAATTTTGTAAGGGCACGGTTTTCAAATTAAACAGTGATGGGAACATAGAAGCTGTTCAAAAAGAATGTAAAGATCAAATTCAAGGTATTGAAAAATGGACTAACGCTTTCACCATTTATGCTTCAATTTACCTATCTAATCACTCAGACAAAGTTTATGAAATGTTACATTATATGTATAACATAAGAGATTGCGGTGCACGCCAAGGTGGTCTGGCGTGGCGAACCTACCACGAAAAATTTCGTCTGAGGCAAGCCGTCGCCACAGCATCATGGTCGAAAATTAACAACGATTTATGGTGGCGCTGTATACAGGTCAGGTCACCTTCCAGAACCTCAACAAATTCCCCAAAGTTAACGTGTCACGATTTTAACGCGGGTAAATGTGTGTGGCCTAATTGTAGATTTACACATGCTTGTGCGACATGTTCCGGTCCCCATGCAGAGGTTAATTGCCCGGATAATAGCTCACAAAATGAAAAACCTTTGGGGGAACGTTTTCCCACTAGAACACATTCCATTCATAACGGTCCTTGAGCTATTCCCGATATTAGTATCAGTGTTCATTTGGGGATCGGTGTTAATTAACAAGAAAATAAGATTTAATTGTGATAACATGGCAGTGGTAAACATTTTAGAACTATCTGTATTTTTGTCCCTCAGACCTAATGTTCAGGGCCCTTTGTTTATACATGCTAACGGTAGCCCTGTGACTAGAGCTCAATTCTCGGGGGTTTTAGCAAAGTGCGTACAGGGAACCAACTTGCATAATGGTATGTGTTACAAATCACACAGCTTTAGGATTGGTAGAGCTACCGACTTGGCACTACAAGGTTTCTCATCAAGGGTAATAATGGAACTTGGCCTATGGGCTTCTAGTTGTTATAAATTGTATATCCGATAGAGGGCAGTCCCTATTAGGTAACGGACACTGATCAAACACAATAATGAAATAGTCTTTATATTAAGTCGTAGACACGCCATACTTAACTTCAACATAATGTGTCTCTATGTTTAGATGTATGGATTCTGGGAGACTCGATACCGTATTGGGCCGGGGTTCAGGCAGCAGTCACTGGAAAACCCAATCTCAACATTCCAGACAAGTCTATAGCATGGTTGGGTGTGAGAGGGTCAGGTTGGACATCCCTTCGCCAAGAAATAGAGACAAAAGTACTTCTCTCATCTCCTCCCAGTATGATAATTTTCAGTCTTGGGGGGAACAATTTAACAAGTATGTCTAACTTGGAAATAAAAGATGCCATACAACAAGAGTTGTCATACCTGCGCGACGCATTCCCCGATACCACTCTGGTATGACTAGATATACTACAGAGGCGCGTCTGGGGGGTGCGTCGGGCGGGTATAAAGCTACTGAAAACAAAGGCCAACACTTGAATAGGATAGGCCGCCAGTTGGTCGGTGCAACAGGCAAATTTGAAATTGTAAAACCCGATATAGATTGTAAAACAGGATTTTTTCGTGCGAACGGTATCCATCTGAATGAAGTGGGGTTAGAGTTTTATTTGGATTACATTAAAGATGTTATATTAAAAAAGGCAGTTGATGGTCAATAGAACTTTTGGGGAATAAATTTAGCAATTTATCATGGCGGGAAAAATTCTGTCGGCCGGGAGGCGAGTGTATGTAATCAATTTTAGAGGGGTACTAATCCCGTGTCAGTCTTTGGCCTTGCATTGACTCGAATCGTGGTTCTATCCGCTGCTTGGGAACCCAGTAGTGAATGGGATTCACGATTTGACGTTCAATGGACTGACGTGGTATTGTAGTTATCCCAGTGGTGTATGGGATTCACGTGTGACGTTCAATGAACCGAAGTGGTAATTGTAGTTATCCCAGTGGTGTATGGGATTCAAGTTTGACGTTCAATGAACCGAAGTGGTATTGTAGTTATCCCAGTAGTGTATGGGATTTGCGAATGTTGTATTCGTGGTTTACTTGCCTTGCCTTACATCGACGCAGGTTACGGTTTCATTCACTTCTTGGGAACCCAGTAGTGGAGGGAATTTGTAATTTGACGCTCGATCGACCGAGGCTGGTTGGCGGTTATATTGGTGTGATAAATCAACTCGCCTGTGTACGGTTCACGCAGGGATATCCGAAGTGCATAGCAAAGGGGGGGATATATTTGGCATATCATATGACATGGCTTATAAGTAAGTGCGATAGTCCGTTCCTTTCCGGTCGGCAGGGTTTTTCCACATAGACTTAACATGGGTACCCTGTTTAGTCACGAGCGGCCTATATAATCCACCATTAAATGTAATATATGAAAGTATCATATGAAAATATAATTTCCTATGGAAATCAATAAAAGAGGGTATTGTCGAAAGAGTTGTTGTTTTATATATCGCGTAATTAAATAATGAAAAATTATTACATCAATTCCAACAAAAAGTATATTCACTTACTCTGCCATCAGTAGGGGTCACAGATCTAGCTCCATCACGAGCGGCTAAAAATAGATTTAAATCCGTGAGTTATATGGTAACAATAAAGTGGAAAGTCTTATAAAACACATTCAAATGTAACAAAATCAATTCAATTTAAGTACAATTTGTTCAAGCAATGGTATTGTATTGACAAACCTCTCACCAAGAAAAAATACAGAATCTCAAACATTAAAAATACGATCAGATCTATTTCAATTGAAGTATTGGACAATTAATTACATGCCACAAACCACAGGAGGAATCCGATTATTTTCCAATTAGACAGAAACCATAATTTACAAATCTTTTTCAATAATCACACATTATAAAATACTTTCATTTATTGCGAGAACCACTTGAAAATCTGACATTTATAGAAATTTGAGACCTTTGAAACGCAAAATTTAAGGGAAATCAAAGCAGGCATTGTGATAGATAGTTTTCAATTGTGATAATAAATTATGTCTATAGAATTTGTGATGATAAAAATAATTGAAACCAATAAAATGGACGCTTTGATTGTCAACATTTTTCATCAATGGAAGAAATAAAATTTTAAGGCAGTCCTATATTCAATAAAAATTGTTTTGCAGCTGTGTATCTCAAAAGGACTAGATATCAACAATTGTTTCTGTGAAGAGTAAAAGCAACGTTAGACAGAGAAACACTGTTCATAACAAACAAATCATCATTACTGCCTGGTCAAGGTAGAACATCAAGTTACCTATATAAGGGTATCACAGACTGGTCAAGGTAGAACATCAGGTTACCTATATAAGGGTACCACAGACTGGTCAAGGTAGAACATCAAGTTACCTATATAAGGGTACAACAGACTGGTCAAGGTAGAACATCAAGTTACCTATATAAGGGTACCACTGACTGGTCAAGGTAGAACATCAAGTTACCTATATAAGGGTACCACAGACTGGTCAAGGTAGAACATCAAGTTACCTATATAAGGGTACAACAGACTGGTCAAGGTAGAACATCAAGTTACCAATATAAGGGTACCACTGACTGGTCAAGGTAGAACATCAAGTTACCTATATAAGGGTACCACAGACTGGTCAAGGTAGAACATCAAGTTACCTATATAAGGGTACCACAGACTGGTCAAGGTAGAACATCAAGTTACCTATATAAGGGTACCACAGACTGGTCAAGGTAGAACATCAAGTTACCAATATAAGGGTACCACTGACTGGTCAAGGTAGAACATCAAGTTACCTATATAAGGGTACCACAGACTGGTCAAGGTAGAACATCAAGTTACCAATATAAGGGTACCACTGACTGGTCAAGGTAGAACATCAAGTTACCTATATAAGGGTACCACAGACTGGTCAAGGTAGAACATCAAGTTACCTATATAAGGGTACCACAGACTGGTCAAGGTAGAACATCAAGTTACCAATATAAGGGTACCACTGACTGGTCAAGGTAGAACATCAAGTTACCTATATAAGGGTACCACAGACTGGTCAAGGTAGAACATCAAGTTACCTATATAAGGGTACCACTGACTGGTCAAGGTAGAACATCAAGTTACCTATATAAGGGTACCACTGACTGGTCAAGGTAGGACATCAAGTTACCTATATAAGGGTACCACAGACTGGTCAAGGTAGAACATCAAATTACCTATATAAGGGTACCACTGACTGGTCAAGGTAGAACATCAAGTTACCTATATAAGGGTACCACTGACTGGTCAAGGTAGAACATCAAGTTACCTATATAAGGGTACCACAGATTGGTCAAGGTAGAACATCAAGTTACCTATATAAGGGTACCACTGACTGGTCAAGGTAGAACATCAAGTTACCTATATAAGGGTACCACAGACTGGTCAAGGTAGAACATCAAGTTACCTATATAAGGGTACCACAGACTGGTCAAGGTAGAACATCAAGTTACCTATATAAGGGTACCACAGACTGGTCAAGGTAGAACATCAAGTTACCAATATAAGGGTACCACAGACTGGTCAAGGTAGAACATCAAGTTACCTGTATAAGGGTACCACAGACTTCAATATTTCTCACATTTGTTTACTTAAGCCAAGACAGGTCAAGTAACTTGAATAAATCTGATAAATTTGAGACGTATGGACATAATTCGTTGTTCAACTTTTGTAAGATTGGCCAGCAAATATGTGGATTATCATAAGCATTGTGGTCTCAAACGTACAAAATACAGTAATTTAAAACATATTACATACATAATTTAGCACTTGTTAACTAGAAATATCAAACTACATGTAGTAAGCTTTATGTTTAATATTGTCATTATACAGAACAATGGACTACAAGCAGTTTATGTTATTTCATACAAACTAATCATTATTTCTGCAAATTATCTGGTTGAGGGTAGCATTAAAATGTGTCTTATTCAATCAGTGATTGGGATAAAAACCAGTGACACAGGCCAACACATGGTGACAGAGGCCAACACATAGTGACAGACTTACATCAATCAAATTAACATAAATCACAAATCTACTGAACAAAAATAATATAGTATGGTAAAATAAAACCAGGTATCAGCTTGTCTTATTTGTTGTTCGGTAGAAAAATTAGTTCTATGGCAATTTTCAACAGTCGCATCGCCTTAATATGAAAACTGAAGTGGCTGCAAATAACAGATAAGTGAATCGGTTTAAAATAGTTCAACATCTGAGCGTAACCTGCATAACACACTCAATACTAGTAGAAATCTTTACTGTGCAATTAAATTTAGCGGTTCAACAATGGACAATAATGATTCGTACTTGAATCTGAAAGTGTTGAATACAAAACCAGTGTTCAGTACCGAACAACTTCAGTACTTTCAGCTCTTTGATTTTATAATGATGTCCGTAGTATCAACAAGACTGTGCATAAAAATCAACAATGTACTGGTAAAGAAAATGACATTCAAACTGAGTGATAAAAAAGCAAAAAAGGAGACACAAGTTACAATGAAAATGCACTCAATAAGTGTGCTAGGCCAACAGGTATACCCAACTATTGATTATATCAAGTAATCTTTATGTAGGGCTTATGATAGTGGTTTAAGGAATGTGTTTGTGTGTCAATGTTCCTGGGTCAGTGTTCATCAATCAGTGTCGGTATTTGTGTGTCAATGTTCCTGGGTCAGTGTTCATCAATCAGTGTCGGTATTTGTGTGCCAATGTTTCTGGGTCAGTGTTCATCAATCAGTGTCGGTATTTGTGTGTCAATGTTCCTGGGTCAGTGTTCATCAATCAGTGTAGGTGTTTGTGTGTCAATGTTCCTGCGTCAGTGTTCATCAGTCAGTGTCGGTATTTGTGTGTCAATGTTCCTGGGTCAGTGTTCATCAATCAGTGTCGGTATTTGTGTGCCAATGTTCCTGGGTCAGTGTTCATCAATCAGTGTCGGTATTTGTGTGTCAATGTTCCTGGGTCAGTGTTCATCAATCAGTGTAGGTGTTTGTGTGTCAATGTTCCTGGGTCAGTGTTCATCAGTCAGTGTCGGTATTTGTGTGTCAATGTTCCTGGGTCAGTGTTCATCAATCAGTGTCGGTATTTGTGTGTCAATGTTCCTGGGTCAGTGTTCATCAATCAATGTTGGTATTTGTGTGTCAATGTTCCTGGGTCAGTGTTCATCAGTCAGTGTCGGTATTTGTGTGTCAATGTTCCTGGGTCAGTGTTCATCAGTCAGTGTAGGTATTTGTGTGTCAATGTTCCTGGGTCAGTGTTCATCAGTCAGTGTCGGTATTTGTGTGTCAATGTTCCTGGGTCAGTGTTCATCAATCAGTGTCGGTATTTGTGTGTCAATGTTCCTGGGTCAGTGTTCATCAGTCAGTGTCGGTATTTGTGTGTCAATGTTCCTGGGTCAGTGTTCATCAGTCAGTGTCAACCTTTGTGTGTCAATGTTCCTGGGTCAGTGTTCATCAATCAATGTCGGTATTTGTGTGTCAATGTTCCTGGGTCAGTGTTCATAATTCAGTGTAGGTATTTGTGTGTCAATGTTCCTGGGTCAGTGTTCATCAGTCAGTGTAGGTATTTGTGTGTCAATGTTCCTGGGTCAGTGTTCATCAATCAATGTCAACCTTTGTGAGTCAATGTTCCTGGGTCAGTGTTCATAATTCAGTGTAGGTATTTGTGTGTCAATGTTCCTGGGTCAGTGTTCATCAGTCAGTGTAGGTATTTGTGTGTCAATGTTCCTGGGTCAGTGTTCATCAGTCAGTGTCGGTATTTGTGTGTCAATGTTCCTGGGTCAGTGTTCATCAGTCAGTGTAGGTATTTGTATGTCAATGTTCCTGGGTCAGTGTTCATCAGTCAGTGTCAGTATTTGTGTGCCAATGTTCCTGGGTCAGTGTTCATCAATCAGTGTCGGTATTTGTGTGTCAATGTTCCTGGGTCAGTGTTCATCAGTCAGTGTCAACCTTTGTGTGTCAATGTTCCTGGGTCAGTGTTCATCAGTCAGTGTAGGTATTTGTGTGTCAATGTTCCTGGGTCAGTGTTCATCAGTCAGTGTCAACCTTTGTGTGTCAATGTTCCTGGGTCAGTGTTCATCAATCAATGTCGGTATTTGTGTGTCAATGTTCCTGGGTCAGTGTTCATCAGTCAGTGTAGGTATTTGTGTGTCAATGTTCCTGGGTCAGTGTTCATCAGTCTGTGTCGGTATTTGTGTGTCAATGTTCCTGGGTCAGTGTTCATCAGTCAGTGTCGGTATTTGTGTGTCAATGTTCCTGGGTCAGTGTTCATCAGTCAGTGTAGGTATTTGTGTGTCAATGTTCCTGGGTCAGTGTTCATCAGTCAGTGTAGGTATTTGTGTGTCAATGTTCCTGGGTCAGTGTTCATCAGTCAGTGTCGGTATTTGTGTGTCAATGTTCCTGGGTCAGTGTTCATCAGTCAGTGTCAACCTTTGTGTGTCAATGTTCCTGGGTCAGTGTTCATCAGTCAGTGTCAGTATTTGTGTGCCAATGTTCCTGGGTCAGTGTTCATCAATCAGTGTCAACCTTTGTGTGTCAATGTTCCTGGGTCAGTGTTCATCAATCAGTGTCAACCTTTGTGTGTCAATGTTCCTGGGTCAGTGTTCATAATTCAGTGTAGGTATTTGTGTGTCAATGTTCCTGGGTCAGTGTTCATCAGTCAGTGTAGGTATTTGTGTGTCAATGTTCCTGGGTCAGTGTTCATCAGTCAGTGTCGGTATTTGTGTGTCAATGTTCCTGGGTCAGTGTTCATCAATCAGTGTCAACCTTTGTGTGTCAATGTTCCTGGGTCAGTGTTCATCAATCAGTGTCGGTATTTGTGTGTCAATGTTCCTGGGTCAGTGTTCATCAGTCAATGTCGGTATTTGTGTGTCAATGTTCCTGGGTCAGTGTTCATCAGTCAGTGTAGGTATTTGTGTGTCAATGTTCCTGGGTCAGTGTTCATCAATCAGTGTCGGTATTTGTGTGTCAATGTTCCTGGGTCAGTGTTCATCAGTCAATGTCGGTATTTGTGTGTCAATGTTCCTGGGTCAGTGTTCATCAATCAGTGTCAGTATTTGTGTGTCAATTTTCCTGGGTCAGTGTTCATCAGTCAGTGTAGGTATTTGTGTGTCAATGTTCCTGGGTCAGTGTTCATCAGTCAGTGTCGGTATTTGTGTGTCAATGTTCCTGGGTCAGTGTTCATCAATCAGTGTCGGTATTTGTGTGTCAATGTTCTTGGTCAGTGTTCATCAATCAGTGTCGGTATTTGTGTGTCAATGTTCCTGGGTCAGTGTTCATCAATCAGTGTCGGTATTTGTGTGTCAATGTTCCTGGGTCAGTGTTCATCAGTCAGTGTCAACCTTTGTGTGTCAATGTTCCTGGGTCAGTGTTCATCAGTCAGTGTCGGTATTTATGTGTCAATGTTCCTGGGTCAGTGTTCATAATTCAGTGTCAACCTTTGTGTGTCAATGTTCCTGGGTCAACGTTCATCAGTCAGTGTCGGTATTTGTGTGTCAATGTTCCTTGGTCAGTGTTCATCAGTCAGAGTAGGTATTTGTGTGTCAATGTTCCTGGGTCAGTGTTCATCAGTCAGTGTAGGTATTTGTGTGTCAATGTTCCTTGTTCAGTGTTCATCAGTCAGTGTCGGTATTTGTGTGTCAATGTTCCTGGGTCAGTGTTCATCAGTCAGTGTCAGTATTTGTGTGTCAATGTTCCTGGGTCAGTGTTCATCAGTCAATGTCGGTATTTGTGTGTCAATGTTCCTGGGTCAGTGTTCATAATTCAGTGTCAACCTTTGTGTGTCAATGTTCCTGGGTCAGTGTTCATCAGTCAGTGTCGGTATTCACATTGTATAACACGATGTGACTTTCGCGGAGTGATGTGACTTCGACAGAGGGACACGTTCCCAGCAGGTGAGTAGTGGTATTCATTTTCCTGTCCATAATTCGTAATTGCGGTGTTTCTCTATAATCTTTTATCGTCTGAATGATCATGAATGTCTAAATCTACTATAAAACCGATACTGACTGCCTGTATGTGCTTTTCGTCACCTGTTATCATTATATCAGGCACAATTGGTTTAATAAGTTAAATTTAATATTAAATTTAATTAATTGTATGAACATCCGCATTAAGGCCATAAATTCATTGCTAGAGTTTCATCCCTGTCCAACTCTTGTTTTCAATGTCTCTTTTTGTTTCTTACTTTTTTAACCAAAGTAGGCCAAGCATCAGAGTTTCCATGCAATAAAACACACAAGAACTCTATTCCCTGGCCCCTTGTTAGACAATGATGATTCTAGCAATCCATTTATAATGGCCTGCGAGTGTAAGATTATTCCTAAAGTAATAATCACACAACATAATTAACTATATTTGGTTTATCAGGGATTGTGACACCTAACAATACTTTACCCAGTCGGTACATTTCTGTTAAAGAACACATACATGTATACAATTCTTACAAGAATGTAACAAAACGTACAAGAAGGTCAGACTGCACCAAATTATTAAAAAAATGAGTCATGAAAGAGAATACATCAACTGGACTTGTTTCAAAATAGACTAAAATCTTTTTGTACACTTTTCTGTTATATTAATGCATTTGATTTAACTTAACTGAGAATCAGGGATAATACTACATGTATTAAGTAGTGACATCAATTATTCTCTCCATTGTCAACACACTTTTTCGCTGATTTATAAACAATAAATATTGAAATTTATAACAGACATATTTGGCAGAGTTTGACCTAAAACAAAGAAGTGTAACATGTTTCATATATCATGTAACAAATGGAATTACTATATGCAACAACAGCATTTAAAAAGCAACTTCAACTGTTAGATTCAACAATTATTTCACATTTTGTGTTTATAGCTTGCAAACATCACCACTCAACGTGATGGCAAATTGCAACACCAGGGATTTCCCTGACAAAGAAATATTGAGTGACTGGCACCTTTTCTTTATAGGGACTCCCATTTTCCACTCACTGTGAATCCCTGGGACCCCTAAAATAAACTTTTGTAAAGTATAAACTGCATATCTGGGTCCCTATAAATTTACTAAGGACCCCTAGCTGAAAAATCCTAGGGAAAACCCTGAAACACTACATTCCATTTGTTACTGACACAATGAAAACTTTGAAACAAATGATATCAAATTTACAATAACAAACACAGACACATATAGGAATATACATGGGGAAAACGTCATCCTGAGTTGTTAATATAGATATATATATCCCTAGACAAAGTTCTGACACGTGTTAAACCAGTGACAAAAAATAAGGACATAAGTTTAAGATAATTCAAATCATTAAAGAAATACACGATATATGAGCGCTGCTGTGGGATTTATAACCTCTTCTGTAAGTGATGTTGTTTCAAGAAAACGCAACATGTGATGTCACTATTTGCAAGCTCAAATATTCTTACTTACATATGCTTTAGGAACAGTCATTAAATAAGACAATGAGTATAACATAAAGAAACCAAACTTGATCTCCCCTGACAGTAAATGCTGATATAATAACTTACAATTAAAACATGAATACAATAAACCGAGAGTATGACTATTTATATACAATATACATCATTTCAAAATCTGTCTAAAATCTTAAACATACAAATATAATACACAAGCAAAATAGCAAGATATATAAAACTAAAACTTGAAGAAAATGCGCAGTTTTAACTTCTATACAACTTAATTACATAAGAGACAAAATCTAGTTTATGTTAGTAATATGGATACATAAAGATATGTTTAAAACAAGGGAGATAATTACAAATAAGAATGCTTACTATCGATGTTTGAGAACATAGTCGGCTCCCTTACTTGCAGACCTTGTGTTGGTTTGACTGATAGCAAAGCTGCATCATAGAACTTATCATACATTGTATGAACACGTCCAGCCAGTTTGTCTAGGGCAATTTTCTGTAACATAAAAAGAAATAACACAATTGTACAAATAAGATTTTCATACAAATTATTTCATATCTGTAACTGAAATGGTGTCTATGAAGTACTTCAGAGGCTTACAAGAAATTGACAAAATTTACAGCATAGATAAACATTAGCAATCTAGGAACACTTCAGACCCGACATTCTGTATACTACCTGGGTAAAACATTGTCTCAAGTCACCAGTACTTTTGTCATGTATATACAGCAAAGGTAAGCAGATATACATTATTCAATTTATTCAGTTTGCAATCAATTTGTATACCATTTTCCAACGTTTTTCCAGACTAAAAGTAGTCCAAGAAAATGTTTGAAGTAATACCACAATGGCTACTGTAAGGAAACTACCAATATACAGCAAATATTATAGTTGTTTCTATGAGAAAAATCACAGAAAATGTTTGAAGTAATACCACAATGGCTACTGTAAGGAAACTACCAATATACAGCAAATATTATAGTTGTTTCTATGAGAAAAATCACAGAAAATGTTTGAAGTAATACCACAATGGCTACTGTAAGGAAACTACCAATATACAGCAAATATTATAGTTGTTTCTATGAGAAAAATCACAGAAAATGTTTGAAGTAATACCACAATGGCTACTGTAAGGAAACTACCAATATACAGCAAATATTAAAGTTGTTTCTATGAGAAAAATCACACAAATCCATACATCCATACTCAGAATATGAAAAAAAATGTAAAAGACTATTGTATTGTTGCTAAGCAACACTCACATGGATATCATTGATGTCACTTGCTTTTCTTCTCATTCTCCATGGTAACACCTCAAAACCTCTACTTGCTGAAATGACAGACATTATTATATGTTAACTGACATCACAAAAATGTAAGAAAGAATAACAAAACAATCTGTTTATCAGCTTAATCTAAGCAATTAAAACTGCTACAATTCGGTAAAGTTAAATTTTTCAACAGATGAAAAGCTCAAATGGTCAGAGAGTGATACATATGTATTGTTGTCGATAATTCACCGGACAATAACAAAATTTATAACATAATGTCAAATTTAACTTACTGTTACAATGATAATCAGAACTGTTATGGACGAAAATATTTTTTATTGATGTGCATTATAATTCTTAATTTTTTTATATTTTTTTTCAAAATTGATAAAAATGAGCCTTTGGTTAATGTAAATAATCACGCAAGTAGACAACCTACGTTTGTCGATAAATGATCCAGGCATAGCTAGACCCACAGAATGGTACGAGAGAGGATCAAGCTCCAGAAGAACCTCCGAGTATTCCGAGTACTCGAACCTGTGATGCTCAGAGAACCAGTAGTCCCTGGCTTGGTCTATGTCCACCATTTTACCCTCAGCTGTTCCATCTGGTAACTCCATAGACACTTCTGTCTGATCCTTAACTGAAATGTGAAGGTCATTTGCATTTTACAATCCATAAAATCTGTAACACAATATAATATAACTAGTCTAAGACATTGCTTTCTCTTACTAATCTAATGACTGAAAATATCATTCAAATACCAAATTTGCAAATGACTTTAAAGATGGTTTACCTAAGCATCCAACTCAATGGGAAGCATGAAAACCCTGATATGTTTATTGAAATAGTTAGTACAGCAGCTATGATGGATAATTATCGAACCAAAAAATGTTTGTAAAATAAAAAGACTTAATTATCCATATATGAAAGATCATACAAGTTCATTGAAACCAACAAATAATTCAGAATCAAATTCAAATCACTATAAAATCAATTATTCCGATTTTTCTGGAATGTATTATTTACACTGAATTCGTAAGATACATGCACATATTAATTAGTAATAAGTAATACCCCAAAAATAGTACATGGGTCTTTGTGTGACATGTGACCAAACTGATGTATTGGATACATTTCACTGTAATGGGAATACATGTATAATTGCAAGGTTTTTTGTTCTCTAGATCAAATCAGGTGACCAGGTGTAGTAATGTGACATAGCTCGAAGCAAGTGGTCTCTGCATGTGAATATAAAGCCAAGAATAAATAAAATCTTAAGCATGATCAGTGAAATTCTCATTTTTTATAAAATTCAAATGCTTTTTATCATTAGATAGTTCCCACATTTAAAATATATTTACCTCCCTTGTTCTGAATAGTCAGCCATATAGATAGTTCCCACATTTACAACATTTACCTCCCTTGTTCTGAATAGTCAGCCATATTGATAGTTCCCACATTTACAATATTTACCTCCCTTGTTCTGAATAGTCAGCCATATTGATAGTTCCCACATTTACAACATTTACCTCCCTTGTTCTGAATAGTCAGCCATATAGACAGTTCCCACATTTACAATATTTACCTCCCTTGTTCTGAATAGTCAGCCATATTGATAGTTCCCACATTTACAATATTTACCTCCCTTGTTCTGAATAGTCAGCCATATTGATAGTTCCCACATTTACAACATTTACCTCCCTTGTTCTGAATAGTCAGCCATATAGACAGTTCCCACATTTACAATATTTACCTCCCTTGTTCTGAATAGTCAGCCATATTGATAGTTCCCACATTTACAACATTTATTTCCCTTGTTCTGAATAGTCAGCCATATTGATAGTTCCCACATTTACAACATTTACCTCCCTTGTTCTGAATAGTCAGCCATATAGACAGTTCCCACATTTACAATATTTACCTCCCTTGTTCTGAATAGTCAGCCATATTGATAGTTCCCACATTTACAATATTTTCCCCCCTTGTTCTGAATAGTCAGCCATATAGACAGTTCCCACATTTACAATATTTACCTCCCTTGTTCTGAATAGTCAGCCATATAGACAGTTCCCACATTTACAATATTTACCTCCCTTGTTCTGAATAGTCAGCCATATAGACAGTTCCCACATTTACAATATTTACCTCCCTTGTTCTGAATAGTCAGCCATATAGACAGTTCCCACATTTACAATATTTTCCCCCCTTGTTCTGAATAGTCAGCCATATAGACAGTTCCCACATTTACAACATTTACCTCCCTTGTTCTGAATAGTCAGCCATATAGACAGTTCCCACATTTACAATATTTACCTCCCTTGTTCTGAATAGTCAGCCATATAGACAGTTCCCACATTTACAACATTTACCTCCCTTGTTCTGAATAGTCAGCCATATAGACAGTTCCCACATTTACAATATTTTCCCCCCTTGTTCTGAATAGTCAGCCATATTGATAGTTCCCACATTTACAACATTTACCTCCCTTGTTCTGAATAGTCAGCCATATTGATAGTTCCCACATTTACATTATTTACCTCCCTTGTTCTGAATAGTCAGCCATATTTATAGTTCCCACATTTACAACATTTACCTCCTTTGTTCTGAATAGTCAGCCATATAGATAGTTCCCACATTTACAATATTTACCTCCCTTGTTCTGAATAGTCAGCCATATAGACAGTTCCCACATTTACAACATTTACCTCCCTTGTTCTGAATAGTCAGCCATATTGATAGTTCCCACATTTACAATATTTACCTCCCTTGTTCTGAATAGTCAGCCATATTTATAGTTCCCACATTTACAACATTTACCTCCTTTGTTCTGAATAGTCAGCCATATAGATAGTTCCCACATTTACAATATTTACCTCCCTTGTTCTGAATAGTCAGCCATATAGACAGTTCCCACATTTACAATATTTACTTCCCTTGTTCTGAATAGTCAGCCATATTGATAGTTCCCACATTTACAACATTTACCTCCCTTGTTCTGAATAGTCAGCCATATTGATAGTTCCCACATTTACAATATTTACCTCCTTTGTTCTGAATAGTCAGCCATATTTATAGTTCCCACATTTACAACATTTACCTCCTTTGTTCTGAATAGTCAGCCATATTGATAGTTCCCACATTTACAATATTTACTTCCCTTGTTCTGAATAGTCAGCCATATTGATAGTTCCCACATTTACAATATTTACCTCCTTTGTTCTGAATAGTCAGCCATATTGATAGTTCCCACATTTACAACATTTACCTCCCTTGTTCTGAATAGTCAGCCATATTGATAGTTCCCACATTTACAACATTTACCTCCTTTGTTCTGAATAGTCAGCCATATAGATAGTTCCCACATTTACAATATTTACCTCCCTTGTTCTGAATTAGTCAGCCATATTGATAGTTCCCACATTTACAATATTTACCTCCCTTGTTCTGAATTAGTCAGCCATATTGATAGTTCCCACATTTACAATATTTACCTCCCTTGTTCTGAATAGTCAGCCATATAGATAGTTCCCACATTTACACTATTTACCTCCCTTGTTCTGAATAGTCAGCCATATTGATAGTTCCCACATTTACAACATTTACCTCCTTTGTTCTGAATAGTCAGCCATATAGATAGTTCCCACATTTACAATATTTACCTCCCTTGTTCTGAATAGTCAGCCATATTGATAGTTCCCACATTTACAATATTTACCTCCTTTGTTCTGAATAGTCAGCCATATTGATAGTTCCCACATTTACAACATTTACCTCCCTTGTTCTGAATAGTCAGCCATATTGATAGTTCCCACATTTACAATATTTACCTCCCTTGTTCTGAATAGTCAGCCATATTTATAGTTCCCACATTTACAACATTTACCTCCTTTGTTCTGAATAGTCAGCCATATAGATAGTTCCCACATTTACAATATTTACCTCCCTTGTTCTGAATAGTCAGCCATATAGACAGTTCCCACATTTACAATATTTACTTCCCTTGTTCTGAATAGTCAGCCATATTTATAGTTCCCACATTTACAACATTTACCTCCCTTGTTCTGAATAGTCAGCCATATTGATAGTTCCCACATTTACAATATTTACCTCCCTTGTTCTGAATAGTCAGCCATATAGACAGTTCCCACATTTACAATATTTACTTCCCTTGTTCTGAATAGTCAGCCATATTGATAGTTCCCACATTTACAACATTTACCTCCCTTGTTCTGAATAGTCAGCCATATTGATAGTTCCCACATTTACAACATTTACCTCCTTTGTTCTGAATAGTCAGCCATATTTATAGTTCCCACATTTACAACATTTACCTCCTTTGTTCTGAATAGTCAGCCATATTGATAGTTCCCACATTTACAATATTTACCTCCCTTGTTCTGAATAGTCAGCCATATAGATAGTTCCCACATTTACAATATTTACTTCCCTTGTTCTGAATAGTCAGCCATATTGATAGTTCCCACATTTACAATATTTACCTCCTTTGTTCTGAATAGTCAGCCATATTGATAGTTCCCACATTTACAACATTTACCTCCCTTGTTCTGAATAGTCAGCCATATTGATAGTTCCCACATTTACAACATTTACCTCCTTTGTTCTGAATAGTCAGCCATATAGATAGTTCCCACATTTACAATATTTACCTCCCTTGTTCTGAATTAGTCAGCCATATTGATAGTTCCCACATTTACAATATTTACCTCCCTTGTTCTGAATTAGTCAGCCATATTGATAGTTCCCACATTTACAATATTTACCTCCCTTGTTCTGAATAGTCAGCCATATAGATAGTTCCCACATTTACACTATTTACCTCCCTTGTTCTGAATAGTCAGCCATATTGATAGTTCCCACATTTACAACATTTACCTCCTTTGTTCTGAATAGTCAGCCATATAGATAGTTCCCACATTTACAATATTTACCTCCCTTGTTCTGAATAGTCAGCCATATTGATAGTTCCCACATTTACAATATTTACCTCCTTTGTTCTGAATAGTCAGCCATATTGATAGTTCCCACATTTACAACATTTACCTCCCTTGTTCTGAATAGTCAGCCATATTGATAGTTCCCACATTTACAATATTTACCTCCCTTGTTCTGAATAGTCAGCCATATTTATAGTTCCCACATTTACAACATTTACCTCCTTTGTTCTGAATAGTCAGCCATATAGATAGTTCCCACATTTACAATATTTACCTCCCTTGTTCTGAATAGTCAGCCATATAGACAGTTCCCACATTTACAATATTTACTTCCCTTGTTCTGAATAGTCAGCCATATTGATAGTTCCCACATTTACAACATTTACCTCCCTTGTTCTGAATAGTCAGCCATATTGATAGTTCCCACATTTACAATATTTACCTCCTTTGTTCTGAATAGTCAGCCATATTTATAGTTCCCACATTTACAACATTTACCTCCTCTGTTCTGAATAGTCAGCCATATTGATAGTTCCCACATTTACAATATTTACCTCCTTTGTTCTGAATAGTCAGCCATATTGATAGTTCCCACATTTACAACATTTACCTCCCTTGTTCTGAATAGTCAGCCATATTGATAGTTCCCACATTTACAACATTTACCTCCTTTGTTCTGAATAGTCAGCCATATAGATAGTTCCCACATTTACAATATTTACCTCCCTTGTTCTGAATTAGTCAGCCATATTGATAGTTCCCACATTTACAATATTTACCTCCCTTGTTCTGAATTAGTCAGCCATATTGATAGTTCCCACATTTACAATATTTACCTCCCTTGTTCTGAATAGTCAGCCATATAGATAGTTCCCACATTTACACTATTTACCTCCCTTGTTCTGAATAGTCAGCCATATTGATAGTTCCCACATTTACAACATTTACCTCCCTTGTTCTGAATAGTCAGCCATATTGATAGTTCCTACATTTACAACATTTACCTCCTTTGTTCTGAATAGTCAGCCATATAGATAGTTCCCACATTTACAATATTTACCTCCCTTGTTCTGAATTAGTCAGCCATATTGATAGTTCCCACATTTACAATATTTACCTCCCTTGTTCTGAATAGTCAGCCATATAGATAGTTCCCACATTTACACTATTTACCTCCCTTGTTCTGAATAGTCAGCCATATTGATAGTTCCCACATTTACAACATTTACCTCCTTTGTTCTGAATAGTCAGCCATATAGATAGTTCCCACATTTACAATATTTACCTCCCTTGTTCTGAATAGTCAGCCATATAGACAGTTCCCACATTTACAACATTTACCTCCCTTGTTCTGAATAGTCAGCCATATTGATAGTTCCCACATTTACAATATTTACCTCCCTTGTTCTGAATAGTCAGCCATATAGATAGTTCCCACATTTACAATATTTACCTCCCTTGTTCTGAATAGTCAGCCATATAGACAGTTCCCACATTTACAACATTTACCTCCCTTGTTCTGAATAGTCAGCCATATAGATAGTTCCCACATTTACAATATTTACCTCCCTTGTTCTGAATAGTCAGCCATATTGATTGTTCCCACATTTACAATATTTACCTCCCTTGTTCTGAATAGTCAGCCATATTTATAGTTCCCACATTTACAACATTTACCTCCTTTGTTCTGAATAGTCAGCCATATAGATAGTTCCCACATTTACAATATTTACCTCCCTTGTTCTGAATAGTCAGCCATATAGACAGTTCCCACATTTACAATATTTACTTCCCTTGTTCTGAATAGTCAGCCATATTGATAGTTCCCACATTTACAACATTTACCTCCCTTGTTCTGAATAGTCAGCCATATTGATAGTTCCCACATTTACAATATTTACCTCCTTTGTTCTGAATAGTCAGCCATATTTATAGTTCCCACATTTACAACATTTACCTCCTTTGTTCTGAATAGTCAGCCATATTGATAGTTCCCACATTTACAATATTTACCTCCCTTGTTCTGAATAGTCAGCCATATAGATAGTTCCCACATTTACAATATTTACTTCCCTTGTTCTGAATAGTCAGCCATATAGATAGTTCCCACATTTACAATATTTACCTCCCTTGTTCTGAATAGTCAGCCATATTGATTGTTCCCACATTTACAATATTTACCTCCCTTGTTCTGAATAGTCAGCCATATTTATAGTTCCCACATTTACAACATTTACCTCCTTTGTTCTGAATAGTCAGCCATATAGATAGTTCCCACATTTACAATATTTACCTCCCTTGTTCTGAATAGTCAGCCATATAGACAGTTCCCACATTTACAATATTTACTTCCCTTGTTCTGAATAGTCAGCCATATTGATAGTTCCCACATTTACAACATTTACCTCCCTTGTTCTGAATAGTCAGCCATATTGATAGTTCCCACATTTACAATATTTACCTCCTTTGTTCTGAATAGTCAGCCATATTTATAGTTCCCACATTTACAACATTTACCTCCTTTGTTCTGAATAGTCAGCCATATTGATAGTTCCCACATTTACAATATTTACCTCCCTTGTTCTGAATAGTCAGCCATATAGATAGTTCCCACATTTACAATATTTACTTCCCTTGTTCTGAATAGTCAGCCATATTGATAGTTCCCACATTTACAACATTTACATCCCTTGTTCTGAATAGTCAGCCATATAGATAGTTCCCACATTTACAATATTTACCTCCTTTGTTCTGAATAGTCAGCCATATTGATAGTTCCCACATTTACAACATTTACCTCCCTTGTTCTGAATAGTCAGCCATATTGATAGTTCCCACATTTACAACATTTACCTCCTTTGTTCTGAATAGTCAGCCATATAGATAGTTCCCACATTTACAATATTTACCTCCCTTGTTCTGAATAGTCAGCCATATAGATAGTTCCCACATTTACACTATTTACCTCCCTTGTTCTGAATAGTCAGCCATATTGATAGTTCCCACATTTACAACATTTACCTCCTTTGTTCTGAATAGTCAGCCATATAGATAGTTCCCACATTTACAATATTTACCTCCCTTGTTCTGAATAGTCAGCCATATTGATAGTTCCCACATTTACAATATTTACCTCCTTTGTTCTGAATAGTCAGCCATATAGATAGTTCCCACATTTACAATATTTACCTCCTTTGTTCTGAATAGTCAGCCATATTTATAGTTCCCACATTTACAATATTTACCTCCCTTGTTCTGAATAGTCAGCCATATAGATAGTTCCCACATTTACAATATTTACTTCCCTTGTTCTGAATAGTCAGCCATATAGATAGTTCCCACATTTACAATATTTACTTCCCTTGTTCTGAATAGTCAGCCATATAGATAGTTCCCACATTTACAATATTTACCTCCTTTGTTCTGAATAGTCAGCCATATAGATAGTTCCCACATTTACAACATTTACCTCCTTTGTTCTGAATAGTCAGCCATATTGATAGTTCCCACATTTACAACATTTACCTCCCTTGTTCTGAATAGTCAGCCATATTGATAGTTCCCACATTTACAATATTTACCTCCCTTGTTCTGAATAGTCAGCCATATTTATAGTTCCCACATTTACAATATTTACTTCCCTTGTTCTGAATAGTCAGCCATATAGATAGTTCCCACATTTACAATATTTACCTCCTTTGTTCTGAATAGTCAGCCATATAGATAGTTCCCACATTTACAACATTTACCTCCTTTGTTCTGAATAGTCAGCCATATTGATAGTTCCCACATTTACAACATTTACCTCCCTTGTTCTGAATAGTCAGCCATATTGATAGTTCCCACATTTACAATATTTACCTCCCTTGTTCTGAATAGTCAGCCATATTTATAGTTCCCACATTTACAACATTTACCTCCTTTGTTCTGAATAGTCAGCCATATAGACAGTTCCCACATTTACAATATTTACCTCCCTTGCTCTGTATAGTCAGCCATATAGATAGTTCCCACATTTACAATATTTACCTCCCTTGTTCTGAATAGTCAGCCATATAGACAGTTCCCACATTTACAATATTTACTTCCCTTGTTCTGAATAGTCAGCCATATTGATAGTTCCCACATTTACAACATTTACCTCCCTTGTTCTGAATAGTCAGCCATATAGATAGTTCCCACATTTACAATATTTACCTCCTTTGTTCTGAATAGTCAGCCATATAGATAGTTCCCACATTTACAATATTTACCTCCTTTGTTCTGAATAGTCAGCCATATTGATAGTTCCCACATTTACAACATTTACCTCCCTTGTTCTGAATAGTCAGCCATATTGATAGTTCCCACATTTACAACATTTACCTCCTTTGTTCTGAATAGTCAGCCATATAGATAGTTCCCACATTTACAATATTTACCTCCCTTGTTCTGAATTAGTCAGCCATATTGATAGTTCCCACATTTACAATATTTACCTCCCTTGTTCTGAATTAGTCAGCCATATTGATAGTTCCCACATTTACAATATTTACCTCCCTTGTTCTGAATAGTCAGCCATATAGATAGTTCCCACATTTACACTATTTACCTCCCTTGTTCTGAATAGTCAGCCATATTGATAGTTCCCACATTTACAACATTTACCTCCCTTGTTCTGAATAGTCAGCCATATTGATAGTTCCCACATTTACAATATTTACCTCCCTTTGTTCTGAATAGTCAGCCATATAGATAGTTCCCACATTTACAATATTTACCTCCCTTGTTCTGAATTAGTCAGCCATATTGATAGTTCCCACATTTACAATATTTACCTCCCTTGTTCTGAATTAGTCAGCCATATTGATAGTTCCCACATTTACAATATTTACCTCCCTTGTTCTGAATAGTCAGCCATATAGATAGTTCCCACATTTACACTATTTACCTCCCTTGTTCTGAATAGTCAGCCATATTGATAGTTCCCACATTTACAACATTTACCTCCTTTGTTCTGAATAGTCAGCCATATAGATAGTTCCCACATTTACAATATTTACTTCCCTTGTTCTGAATAGTCAGCCATATTGATAGTTCCCACATTTACAATATTTACCTCCTTTGTTCTGAATAGACAGCCATATTGATAGTTCCCACATTTACAACATTTACCTCCCTTGTTCTGAATAGTCAGCCATATTGATAGTTCCCACATTTACAATATTTACCTCCCTTGTTCTGAATAGTCAGCCATATTTATAGTTCCCACATTTACAACATTTACCTCCTTTGTTCTGAATAGTCAGCCATATAGATAGTTCCCACATTTACAATATTTACCTCCCTTGTTCTGAATAGTCAGCCATATAGACAGTTCCCACATTTACAATATTTACTTCCCTTGTTCTGAATAGTCAGCCATATTGATAGTTCCCACATTTACAACATTTACCTCCCTTGTTCTGAATAGTCAGCCATATTGATAGTTCCCACATTTACAATATTTACCTCCTTTGTTCTGAATAGTCAGCCATATTTATAGTTCCCACATTTACAACATTTACCTCCTTTGTTCTGAATAGTCAGCCATATTGATAGTTCCCACATTTACAATATTTACCTCCTTTGTTCTGAATAGTCAGCCATATTGATAGTTCCCACATTTACAACATTTACCTCCCTTGTTCTGAATAGTCAGCCATATTGATAGTTCCCACATTTACAACATTTACCTCCTTTGTTCTGAATAGTCAGCCATATAGATAGTTCCCACATTTACAATATTTACCTCCCTTGTTCTGAATTAGTCAGCCATATTGATAGTTCCCACATTTACAATATTTACCTCCCTTGTTCTGAATTAGTCAGCCATATTGATAGTTCCCACATTTACAATATTTACCTCCCTTGTTCTGAATAGTCAGCCATATAGATAGTTCCCACATTTACACTATTTACCTCCCTTGTTCTGAATAGTCAGCCATATTGATAGTTCCCACATTTACAACATTTACCTCCTTTGTTCTGAATAGTCAGCCATATAGATAGTTCCCACATTTACAATATTTACCTCCCTTGTTCTGAATAGTCAGCCATATTGATAGTTCCCACATTTACAATATTTACCTCCCTTGTTCTGAATAGTCAGCCATAGAGATAGTTCCCACATTTACAACATTTACCTCCCTTGTTCTGAATAGTCAGCCATATTGATAGTTCCCACATTTACAACATTTTCCTCCCTTGTTCTGAATAGTCAGCCATATTGATTGTTCCCACATTTACAATATTTACCTCCCTTGTTCTGAATAGTCAGCCATATTGATAGTTCCCACATTTACAATATTTACCTCCTTTGTTCTGAATAGTCAGCCATATTGATAGTTCCCACATTTACAACATTTTCCTCCCTTGTTCTGAATAGTCAGCCATATTGATTGTTCCCACATTTACAATATTTACCTCCCTTGTTCTGAATAGTCAGCCATATTTATAGTTCCCACATTTACAATATTTACCTCCCTTGTTCTGAATAGTCAGCCATATAGATAGTTCCCACATTTACAATATTTACCTCCCTTGTTCTGAATAGTCAGCCACATAAATAGTTCCCACATTTACAATATTTACCTCCCTTGTTCTGAATAGTCAGCCATATAGATAGTTCCCACATTTACAATATTTACCTCCCTTGTTCTGAATTAGTCAGCCATATTGATAGTTCCCACATTTACAATATTTACCTCCCTTGTTCTGAATAGTCAGCCATATTAATAGTTTCCACATTTACAATATTTACCTCCCTTGTTCTGAATTAGTCAGCCATATTGATAGTTCCCACATTTACAATATTTACCTCCCTTGTTCTGAATAGTCAGCCATATTAATAGTTTCCACATTTACAATATTTACCTCCCTTGTTCTGAATAGTCAGCCATATTGATAGTTCCCACATTTACACTATGTACCTCCCCTGTTCTGAATAGTCAGCCATATAGATAGTTCCCACATTTACACTATTTACCTCCCTTGTTCTGAATAGTCAGCCATATAGATAGTTCCCACATTTACAATATTTACCTCCCCTGTTCTGAATAGTCAGCCATATAGACAGTTCCCACATTTACAATATTTACCTCCCCTGTTCTGAATAGTCAGCCATATAGATAGTTCCCACATTTACAATATTTACCTCCCCTGTTCTGAATAGTCAGCCATATAGACAGTTCCCACATTTACAATATTTACCTCCCCTGTTCTGAATAGTCAGCCATATAGACAGTTCCCACATTTACAATATTTACCTCCCCTGTTCTGAATAGTCAGCCATATAGATAGTTCCCACATTTACACTATTTACCTCCCTTGTTCTGAATAGTCAGACACATAAATAGTTCCCACATTTACAATATTTACCTCCCTTGTTCTGAATAGTCAGCCATATAGATAGTTCCCACATTTACAATATTTACCTCCCTTGTTCTGAATAGTCAGCCATATAGATAGTTCCCACATTTACAACATTTACCTCCCTTGTTCTGAATAGTCAGCCATATAGATAGTTCCCACATTTACAATATTTACCTCCCCTGTTCTGAATAGTCAGCCATATAGATAGTTCCCACATTTACAATATTTACCTCCATTGTTCTGAATAGTCAGCCATATAGATAGTTCCCACATTTACAATATTTACCTCCCTTGTTCTGAATAGTCAGCCATATAGATAGTTCCCACATTTACAATATTTACCTCCCCTGTTCTGAATAGTCAGCCATATAGATAGTTCCCACATTTACAATATTTACCTCCCCTGTTCTGAATAGTCAGCCATATAGATAGTCCCACATTTACACTATTTACCTCCCTTGTTCTGAATAGTCAGCCATATAGATAGTTCCCACATTTACAATATTTACCTCCCTTGTTCTGTATAGTCAGCCATATAGACAGTTCCCACATTTACAATATTTACCTCCCTTGTTCTGAATAGTCAGCCATTTATAACAAGTTTTATTGAACAAGTATTTGTATATTAATGACAAAGTTACTGATATAAACTAAAACACATCAAAGCACAAATGTTTTAACAAAAGCATAATGCACAAAAACAGGACGAGGATCAACATGCACTTAGAACTATATTGTATCAACTCAAAGTCTAAAAATTAAATAAAAAAAGCAACACATAAATTTTGAGATAAAGAAGTGCAGAGTTTAACAGTTTTCCCTTTTTGTGACAATATTGATAGAAACGTATTCCAGCCTGGAATCTCCATACTTCCCTGCACACATCATTAAGATACCTGTGTTCTTTGATTGAATAGCAAAGTTGTTTGAAATCACTAGACTCTAGAAGAGTATATTCACAAAGTTGAAATACCAGTAAAGAACAATATTTGTTCAATTAATAGTTTCCTTCCAATGACAAAAACTTGTATTAAAATACATTGCTGACAAGTTAAAATAGTCCTAATATAAAATACCATGACAATTTATCAAATGTGAGTAAAGCAATATAAAAGCTAAAAGCAACACAATTTTGACAGAAAGATAACATAAAAAGCATGTGTAAGGTCAAGTTTCCCTGCAAGTCAAAGACGTTGGTCAATGCTTTATGTCAGCATTTCATAATGTTTCCAAAGTAGAATTTGCTTGCTGGGCTTTCTTTCTGTTGGTTCAAAGTGAGGATTTTACCCCAAGGTGCGCTTGGGCCCACAGACATGAGAGACAAGGGATTGAAAGACAACAACCGCATCAACAACCTGAAGCCCCTATACTTTGCATAGTTTGTCCCCAGGAGACAAGACCTTCAACATAAGATATATAAACATGCAAACATTCTTAGAAAGGCATAAAACTTCCGATTACATCACACAGTACTTACCCATATCACGAAACGTAACTCTACGATGCCCTATACACATAGCAGTTATAATGGATAAAAGATAGTTTGAAGACTGTTTTTACCATATTACCAAAGTTAATGTGCATGTACATTTCTCTACTAAGTAAGTATGATGCATAGTTGCAGTGTTGATAGGACTGATACACCTCCCCACACAGGTTTCTGTGTCTCTATCTCCCCACACAGATATCTGTGTCTGTACCTCCCCACACATGTTTCTGTACCTCCCCACACAGATATATGCACCTCCCCACACAGATATCTGCATCACCCCACACAAGTTTCTGTACCTCCCCACACATGTTTCTGTACCTCCCCACACATGTTTCTGTACCTACCCACACATATATGTGTCTGTATCTCCCCACACATGTTTCTGTACCTCCCAACACATGTTTCTGTACCTCCCCACACATGTTTCTGTACCTCCCCACACATGTTTCTGTACCTCCCCACACATGTTTCTGTACCTTCCCACACATGTTTCTGTACCTCCCCACACATGTTTCTGTACCTTCCCACACATGTTTCTGTACCTCCCCACACATGTTTCTGTACCTCCCCACACATGTTTCTGTACCTTCCCACACATGTATCTGCATCTCCCCACACAAGTTTCTGTACCTTCCCACACATGTTTCTGCATATCCCCACACAAGTTTCTGTACCTCCCACACATGTTTCTGTACCTCCCCACACATGTTTCTGTACCTCCCCACACATGTTTCTGTACCTCCCCACACATGTTTCTGTACCTTCCCACACATGTATCTGCATCTCCCCACACAAGTTTCTGTACCTCCCACACATGTTTCTGTACCTCCCCACACATGTTCCTGTACCTACCCACACATATATCTGTGTCTGTATCTCCCCACACATGTTTCTGCACCACCCCACACATGCTTTTGTACCTCCACACACATATATCTGTGTCTGTACCTCCCCACACATGTTTCTGTACCTCCCCACACATATATCTGTGTCTGCACCTCCCCACACATGTTTCTGCACCTCCCCAAACACATATATCTGTGTATGTACCTCCCCAAACATGTTTCTGTACCTCCCAACACAGATATTTGTGTCTGCACCTCCCCACACATGTTTCTGTACTTCCCCACACATGTTTCTGTACCTCCCTACATAGATATCTGTGTATGCACCTCCCCACACATGTTTCTGTATCTCAACACAAGTTTCTGTACCTCCTCACACAGATATATGTACCTCCCCACACAGGTTTGTGTCTGTACTCCCCCCCACAAATATCTGCACCTCCCCACACAGATATCTGCACCTCCCCACACAGTTATCTGTGTCTTTACCTCCCAACACAGATATCTGTACCTCCATACTCAGGTTTCTGTACCTCCCCACACAGATATCTGCATCTCCACACACAAATATCTGCATCTCCCCACACAGATATCTGCATCTCCCCACACAGATATCTGCATCTCCCCACACAAATATCTGCATCTCCCCACACAAATATCTGTGACTGTACCTCCCCACACAGTTATCTGCACCTCCCCACAATGGTTTCTGTTCCTACCCACACACATTTCTACACCAACAGAAATGGTTGTATTTTTATTACAAAAACGTCTTCAATTGAAAGGTTGTTTTGTTTAAACAATTGCACTTGCGGGCTACATGCTTCTATTTCTAAATGCACAGAGTAGTCGAAAAAACAATAAAAAAGAAAGAGAATAAAGTGATACACATGAATAATGATTGCTGTTTACAAATACACAAAACAACACTAAATATCAATGCTTACAACACCATGCATACATGTAGACTTAATGCATAAGCATACATCTAGTATTGTACAAAGTGAAAGAAACAAATCGTCAACAAATATTAACTCATATTATCATTTTTAACCAACAATTTTAAGTTTTTCATCCTAAACATTTGTCTGCAAACGCACGAGGTAAGTTCAATGTTATGTTCAATTTCAAATGTTTTGGAATAAACATGTTGACCATGTAAATATGACCCTAAAAATATAAGTATGAACAAATAATAATTGATACAAATATCTTATTTCTCACAAGATTGTTATCATATTAGACAAGTAAAATGGTAAAAATAAGTGCTAAACAGAGATGAAACTATGAGATCAAACTAATACACTGTCAGATGAAATGCAGGGCTCTAGAATATTTTTTCAAAGACACTTGTCCCGGACTAACAGAAAAGAAAAATTTGACTTGTCCAACATAGGATACCAGTTGTCCGAGTAAATATCTGTCAATTTAGTAACAAATTAACATACACAATGATAGCTCCACAATCTAAAATTAATAACCACATGTATGTGATTGCGGGAATCTGAGGTTTGACTTACAATTGGACAATCTGTTTGATGGATACCTCTGACAGTACTGATGTACAGGAGTTGATATTGAGAATAAGAACATGTAGTCCTATGACTATAATATACATACCTCGTCTTACTGGTCTTCTAGGTGTCTGAATGGTAACAGTTCTGTCCTTGAGATATGAAACCTCAGTCATAAATGCTGGATCTGAATCAAGAAAGTATCACTACAATACATACAAACTAACTTCATGATAACTTAATAAAAAATTCATTTCCATATCATTTACTTCAATAGTTATACTGTTTGGCTTAATACATAACTAAAGCATGCGTGGAAAAGAATGACCAGGTCCACTTTATAAACTAACTTTACATGTGACAGTCATATTATCTAGACTTTGTTCTTGATAAAATATTATGAATGAATCTAAATATGTGAACTGATCCAATACAGTAAAACTTCGAAACCTTGAACAGTTTTGGCTCGAACACAATAGATACCTCGAACAGGTTCTTAGGTCCCAGCGAAATCCCTTCTTATTTCATATTATCTAACAGTAGATCGCTCGAACAGAGACAGGTTGAACACTCTAACTCATTTCATTCATTGTTCACCGTAGATAGGTCGAACAATACAATACAATATTTCACACCTTTTATTGACCGCTTAATATTCTATTGTTTGTTGATGGGTAAGATTAGCGACACATGTTATTCGCACGTCGTGATAATTACTTGATGGTTGACAAACAATTCATATGTTTAAGAATAAACAAATCATTTATTTAAATCTGTTTTTGTTTTTGTTTCGTTTATTTTTTTATTATTATTATTTTGAATAATGCTGCGACTATTGATCGAAGTGCATTCAGTATGAAAACACTACAACACACATATGATAGGCATTCAGCATGCTTAGTTCACTGGTACCGGGGACAGTGAGTTCATATATATACAAGTATACCGTAGATGCCTTGAACAGTAGATGGCTCAAACAAATTGCTAGGTCCGATGGCAGTTCGAGGTTTCGAAGTTTTACTGTATTTGTATTTCAGTCTAAGTCTTCCTGTTTATACACAGTGCGTATTGTACATGACCAAACTAATAACAAACATTATGTTTGAGACAATGTGTTTTGCGATCCCAACTAAAGTACCCATTCAGCAGATATACACTGCCCTCCAAAAGTTCTTGCACACTTTGACAATTTCCCATTGCAATTAATGTATTTTACACAGCAATAATTTTCTGTAGAAGTATTTATAAATTTGTACTAAAACAAATTATCTTATTTTCTGTGTCAGATCTATCAGTTACACATATACATTGTTTTCGGATGCAGGCCGATTGATGCTGCTGCCGAGATGTGCAAATTGTTAATTCTAAACTATCCATCACAGAAGTGAGATGAATAAGTTTGCTTCATGGTCATACATGTTTTATTTGAAATTCTGTAAGAAAAACTAACAAAATTCAAAATATTAAAGTGTGAAGAAACTTTTGGATGGCAGTGTATTTAACAGGCAATTGGCTAGAAACATTTTCATCTCCATACTGAACATTACAAAAGGTACATAATCATAAGTGTCACTCATACATTACCTTGTTGAATGTGTGAGTTGTCTCTGCTGACTTCACTATATGTGCTTGTATACTCTGACACCTCACTCGGTTCTCTCTCCAAACCCTCTTCATCCTTATCACCAACCTCTTCTCCCTCCTGTTCATCAGCCATAGTTTTATCTTCCTCTTCTTGTCTGTCATCCACATGATCTTCAGGTAGTTTCCCTGTCTGGTGAGTTTCTTCATCAGCATCAATTATAGTACCTTCAGCCTGTTATACCAAAACAAACAAAAAATAAGTAAGAAAATATCCATACAGTGCAAGGTATGAAACAACAACTTGGTTTATTTGAAACAAGGTAGTTCTCTCATTTATATGGTGGCATATTTCTGCCACCAGTTAACTACTTAATTAACTAGAATAGTATGTGGTTAACTAGATATTTATCGCATTAACTACTTAACACTTCTCAAAATAGATTGGTGGGTAGGTGGTGGCAGCTGTGGGCACTATCAGACAATGTTTCGTGTAAGACATTTATCCGAAAATTTATCACAATACTTATCTTGTTAACCACATAATTTTTAGTTAATTAAGTAGTTAACTGGTGGCAGAAATATGCCACCATACATCCCATAGAGATTGTCTGTATTAGGGGAAAGTCTAAAATTTCAGATGAGAAATAAATCATTGCCAAGTTTACCAATCATGCGACTAATATATACAATCAGGTGTTATTTTTCAGAAATATGTCTTGTTCTGAATAATGCAAGTTGTCTAGCACAATGCATAAATCTAACATTGTCCATTCAACATAGTAGATAGGTTTGTTCATAAGTCATAATTTGTCGTGTTTAAGTTTTATATCATTGTCAACAATGTTGCAGCTATGTATGGTCAATTGTTCCTGGGTTGCCAAGCCTAACAAAACTGTTGTTCGGCCAGCAACAGACAACTTACCAAAGGTGGAGGAGAAATGACTTTGGATATACATGTATTATATTTAATCAAACTGTTATGGAAAGAAAACACCAACCACAGCATTCAACCCAAATGACCAAAATGCCAGTTGTGTGCCCTACCAAATGAAGGAATTTGGAAGGCCATGTAAATTATAAGTACAGAATAAACATTTAACTCTCCCGACATCAGCAAGATTTAACTCTCCCGACATCAGCAAGATTTAACTCTCCCGACATCAGCAAGATTTAACTCTCCCGACATCAGCAAGATTTAACTCTCCCGATATCAGCAAGATTTAACTCTCCCGACATCAGCAAGATTTAACTCTCCCGACATCAGCAAGATTTAACTCTCCCGATATCAGCAAGATTTAACTCTCCCGACATCAGCAAGATTTAACTCTCCCGACATCAGCAAGATTTAACTCTCCCGACATCAGCAAGATTTAACTCTCCCGACATCAGCAAGTACCTCTGTATCATCATGTTTTGTGCTTTCAGCATCCTCGGCTGGTTCTTCTGGCTTCACAACAGAAAAGCCTTCACCATGAGGGCCTGGTACAGGAGGAGGGCCACTAGGGGTCTGTCTACTATACTCAGATTCTGTCTCTGTTCCTGACATGGCTGATCCTTGTCTAACTTGTGGTTGAGGTTTCATAGAAGGGCCAGATATTGGTGGCATACCAGGAATTCCGTGCATCATAGGAGGCATGTCATCTTCTGATTCAGAATCACTATCACCCATACCTGGACCCTGCATCATATGAGGCTTCATTATACCCTTTTGTTGAGCAAGCATGAAGGATTCCCCACCTGTAATAAACACTTCATTAACATTGACAGAACAAATAATGTGATGTTGCTAGACACTTTAGATGTACAAAGCATGTTATTAAAGGATACAAACAATTGATGAACAAACTAGCAATACATCTTGATAATAGATCTTTCAAAAATCACAGTGCCATGAATTATAGTATCACAGTTTATTACTCTCCAGAGCAGTATATGGATAGGTGTAAAGTATGCCTTAATATTGGGCATGTCAATATACAGTTATTTTGCTAACCGGATAACCGTTTAATCTTCCAAACAGTTACCCATTTAACATGACATTTGTTAGGTGTTTTATATTTTGCAGCGAATATTTTCACCATGACACAGGAAAACTAGAGAAATATTCTCACATTCGGATAGTGTTTTATTTCTGCTAGATACAGAACATCAATAATAAAAACAAAAGAAATATCAATCATTTCAATTATTTTGGAACAAACATCTTTTTTATTTCAAACATTGTAATTAAATTTTTTGATCAATTGAATTATTCCAAATCACCTTTAATTGAACAGACAGTTACAATCTTTTTCAATACAGCAATGTTAAAACACAAAGTTCAGTACAACAACAATATCATATATCTGTCAATTTAAACATGTTTTCCGACTGCCATTTGAAATAAACGACAAATAACTGACCATTTCATTAAATATTTGTAGCAAACGCATACATGTCGAACTGTTAGTTACGGATTATCAATTTTGCCCCGTGCGGATTCACACCTTTCAGGGACAAAGTATTGAGATTGTGACAACGGATACCTTGTGAGACTTTGTCGAATTTTTCCAAAAATGAAAAGTAGATTTTTTCATAAAAATAAACGATTAACCGGTTAGTGATTTTACTAACTGATAACCGCAATTTCGAGGTTAACTGATAAATCATGTACATCCCTACTTTACATACAGTACAGAACAGGAGATTTGATTACAGCGAAACTAAATGACGAGATAATAAAACAATTTTGAAACGAAATTGTGATGACATTTTTTCAACATTACAAAATATGGGTAATAGAAAGTATTCATACCAGACGAAGGTGTGTCAGCTAAACCAGGACGAGTTTGTTGCTGGTAAGGGGGATAATCAGATCCTGATTCACTCGGAGAGTACATGCCAGCTCTACGTGTTGTCACAGTACTCACTTCTATAGACTTAGTGCGACCAATAAACTGTGGTCCTCCCCCTCTACCAAAGTCAGCATCACTATTCTCGCTATCGGTTGCACTACCTAGTCGTGATCTGTATGACCTTTCTGGAGACCTGAAACTCTTTGTTCTTTGTTTTTGACTGACCTGTACCTGTTTAGATAAAATGCAAACAATTAAAAGTCAAGTCTCATTAAAATAGCAAACTTTAAAATAAAAAGCACTCATTTGCTGTATATAAATCCAAATAGTTTTATACTTTGACAGCCAATACTTGTACACTTTTGTGAAAAAATGACTTTTACAACACACTTATTACAGTGACAGCACCATCCATCAATGTTCTAACACTTTCAGTGGTCCAAACTTGAATCAGGATTCCATTTTCTTAATGCTATTTCTTCTTTCAGCAATGATATGATTACAGAACAATGTAGACAATCCAACATTAGTATAAACATACTATTACTAATAAATCAAGATTACCCGAAGTCGAGCTTTGCCACAGAGAATTCCCATTCTATCCTCTAACCACATCACCCTCTTTCTTGCTTCATTGATATCACCCTCTTGTTTCTCTAAGGCTTCTTCTAACTCTGCTCTTGCAAACTGAAGTTCTGTATTCACTTTTGTCAACACCTAAACAATAGAAATACCTTCATAACATTATCTACTTTCAAACAAGAGTACCAACATATCTGCATTATTTCCATTCAAACACCTAAAATGGTCAGACTTGTCAATAAACAAGGCAAAATTAGAAAATAAGACATATACCAAGGAGGGTTTTCTCGTCTTTGAATACACAAAACTGCCAACCAAAACACATGCCTATTCTCAAATTTATCGCATTAACAAAGTCTATTTATAAAGCAAAAATAGTTTTGAATAAACTTATTCAACAATCCAGACACCCAAATTTGCGCAATAATCACAAACTGAACTCTGTAATCAAAAATATCTCCCACCTGGAGTACAAGGATGGCTTTCTCTGACTTCTCCTTGGCCTCCTGGACGTTTGTTCTACATTTATCCACATCTTCTTCAGATTTTGCAGTTTCCAGATCAGACAGAGCTCTCTTTAATTCTTCTTGGCCCTTTCTTACAGCTTCAATCTGAAAACATTCATTACTACAAATCACAAACAGAAACATCTACATGTGTACAGTTACCTGTCAAAATGAACATTATTATAATGGTGCACAAAATATAGAAAATAGTGAAACAAGAAAAAACAACAGTGAAAGAAAAATTTACATTCTAGATGAACTGTGTACGTACTGGAGACAGACGGGAGAGAAAGAAAAATTTACATTCTAGATGAACAGTGTACATAACGGAGACAGACGGGAGAGAAAGAAAAATTTACATTCTAGATGAACAGTGTACATACTGTAGACAGACCGGAGAGAAAGAAACATTTACATTCTAGATGAACAGTGTACATAACGGAGACAGACCGGAGAGAAAGAAAAATTTACATTCTAGATGAACAGTGTACATAACGGAGACAGACCGGAGAGAAAGAAAAATGATGAACAGTGTACATAACGGAGACAGACCGGAGAGAAAGAAACATTTACATTCTAGATGAACAGTGTACATAACGGAGACAGACCGGAGAGAAAGAAAAATGATGAACAGTGTACATAACGGAGACAGACCGGAGAGAAAGAAACATTTACATTCTAGATGAACAGTGTACATAACGGAGACAGACCGGAGAGAAAGAAAAATGATGAACAGTGTACATAACGGAGACAGACCGGAGAGAAAGAAAAATGATGAACAGTGTACCTAACGGAGACAGACCGGAGAGAAAGAAAAATGATGAACAGTGTACATAACGGAGACAGACCAGAGAGAAAGAAAAATGATGAACAGTGTACATAACGGAGACAGACCGGAGAGAAAGAAAAATGATGAACAGTGTACATAACGGAGACAGACCGGAGAGAAAGAAAAATGATGAACAGTGTACATAACGGAGACAGACCGGAGAGAAAGAAAAATGATGAACAGTGTACATAATGGAGACAGACCGGAGAGAAAGAAACATTTACATTCTAGATGAACAGTGTACATAACGGAGACAGACCGGAGAGAAAGAAAAATGATGAACAGTGTACATAACGGAGACAGACCGGAGAGAAAGAAACATTTACATTCTAGATGAACAGTGTACATAACGGAGACAGACCGGAGAGAAAGAAACATTTACATTCTAGATGAACAGTGTACATAACGGAGACAGACCGGAGAGAAAGAAACATTTACATTCTAGATGAACAGTGTACATAACGGAGACAGACCGGAGAGAAAGAAACATTTACATTCTAGATGAACAGTGTACATAACGGAGACAGACCGGAGAGAAAGAAACATTTACATTCTAGATGAACAGTGTACATAACGGAGACAGACCGGAGAGAAAGAAAAATGATGAACAGTGTACATAACGGAGACAGACCGGAGAGAAAGAAACATTTACATTCTAGATGAACAGTGTACATACTGTAGACAGACCGGAGAGAAAGAAACATTTACATTCTAGATGAACAGTGTACATACTGTAGACAGACCGGAGAGAAAGAAACATTTACATTCTAGATGAACAGTGTACATAACGGAGACAGACCGGAGAGAAAGAAAAATGATGAACAGTGTACATAACGGAGACAGACCGGAGAGAAAGAAACATTTACATTCTAGATGAACAGTGTACATAACGGAGACAGACGGGAGAGAAAGAAAAATTTACATTCTAGATGAACAGTGTACATACTGTAGACAGACCGGAGAGAAAGAAACATTTACATTCTAGATGAACAGTGTACATACTGTAGACAGACCGGAGAGAAAGAAACATTTACATTCTAGATGAACAGTGTACATACTGTAGACAGACCGGAGAGAAAGAAACATTTACATTCTAGATGAACAGTGTACATACTGTAGACAGACCGGAGAGAAAGAAACATTTACATTCTAGATGAACAGTGTACATACTGTAGACAGACGGGAGAGAAAGAAACATTTACATTCTAGATGAACAGTGTACATAACGGAGACAGACGGGAGAGAAAGAAACATTTACATTCTAGATGAACAGTGTACATACTGTAGACAGACCGGAGAGAAAGAAACATTTACATTCTAGATGAACAGTGTACATAACGGAGACAGACCAGAGAGAAAGAAACATTTACATTCTAGATGAACAGTGTACATAACGGAGACAGACGGGAGAGAAAGAAACATTTACATTCTAGATGAACAGTGTACATAACGGAGACAGACCGGAGAGAAAGAAAAATGATGAACAGTGTACATAACGGAGACAGACCGGAGAGAAAGAAAAATGATGAACAGTGTACATAACGGAGACAGACCGGAGAGAAAGAAAAATGATGAACAGTGTACATAACGGAGACAGACCGGAGAGAAAGAAAAATGATGAACAGTGTACATAACGGAGACAGACCGGAGAGAAAGAAAAATGATGAACAGTGTACATAACGGAGACAGACCAGAGAGAAAGAAAAATGATGAACAGTGTACATAACGGAGACAGACCGGAGAGAAAGAAAAATGATGAACAGTGTACATAACGGAGACAGACCGGAGAGAAAGAAAAATGATGAACAGTGTACATAACGGAGACAGACCGGAGAGAAAGAAAAATGATGAACAGTGTACATAATGGAGACAGACCGGAGAGAAAGAAACATTTACATTCTAGATGAACAGTGTACATAACGGAGACAGACCGGAGAGAAAGAAAAATGATGAACAGTGTACATAACGGAGACAGACGGGAGAGAAAGAAACATTTACATTCTAGATGAACAGTGTACATACTGTAGACAGACGGGAGAGAAAGAAACATTTACATTCTAGATGAACAGTGTACATAACGGAGACAGACCGGAGAGAAAGAAAAATGATGAACAGTGTACATAACGGAGACAGACCGGAGAGAAAGAAAAATGATGAACAGTGTACATAACGGAGACAGACCAGAGAGAAAGAAAAATGATGAACAGTGTACATAACGGAGACAGACCGGAGAGAAAGAAAAATGATGAACAGTGTACATAACGGAGACAGACCGGAGAGAAAGAAAAATGATGAACAGTGTACATAACGGAGACAGACCGGAGAGAAAGAAAAATGATGAACAGTGTACATAATGGAGACAGACCGGAGAGAAAGAAACATTTACATTCTAGATGAACAGTGTACATAACGGAGACAGACCGGAGAGAAAGAAAAATGATGAACAGTGTACATAACGGAGACAGACCGGAGAGAAAGAAACATTTACATTCTAGATGAACAGTGTACATACTGTAGACAGACGGGAGAGAAAGAAACATTTACATTCTAGATGAACAGTGTACATACTGTAGACAGACGGGAGAGAAAGAAACATTTACATTCTAGATGAACAGTGTACATACTGTAGACAGACGGGAGAGAAAGAAACATTTACATTCTAGATGAACAGTGTACATACTGTAGACAGACGGGAGAGAAAGAAACATTTACATTCTAGATGAACAGTGTACATACTGTAGACAGACAGGAGAGAAAGAAACATTTACATTCTAGATGAACAGTGTACATAACGGAGACAGACCGGAGAGAAAGAAACATTTACATTCTAGATGAACAGTGTACATAACGGAGACAGACCGGAGAGAAAGAAACATTTACATTCTAGATGAACAGTGTACATAACGGAGACAGACCGGAGAGAAAGAAACATTTACATTCTAGATGAACAGTGTACATAACGGAGACAGACCGGAGAGAAAGAAACATTTACATTCTAGATGAACAGTGTACATACTGTAGACAGACCGGAGAGAAAGAAACATTTACATTCTAGATGAACAGTGTACATACTGTAGACAGACCGGAGAGAAAGAAACATTTACATTCTAGATGAACAGTGTACATAACGGAGACAGACGGGAGAGAAAGAAACATTTACATTCTAGATGAACAGTGTACATAACGGAGACAGACGGGAGAGAAAGAAACATTTACATTCTAGATGAACAGTGTACATAACGGAGACAGACGGGAGAGAAAGAAACATTTACATTCTAGATGAACAGTGTACATAACGGAGACAGACGGGAGAGAAAGAAACATTTACATTCTAGATGAACAGTGTACATAACGGAGACAGACGGGAGAGAAAGAAACATTTACATTCTAGATGAACAGTGTACATAACGGAGACAGACCGGAGAGAAAGAAACATTTACATTCTAGATGAACAGTGTACATAACGGAGACAGACCGGAGAGAAAGAAACATTTACATTCTAGATGAACAGTGTACATAACGGAGACAGACGGGAGAGAAAGAAACATTTACATTCTAGATGAACAGTGTACATACTGTAGACAGACGGGAGAGAAAGAAACATTTACATTCTAGATGAACAGTGTACATAATGGAGACAGACCGGAGAGAAAGAAACATTTACATTCTAGATGAACAGTGTACATAACGGAGACAGACCGGAGAGAAAGAAACATTTACATTCTAGATGAACAGTGTACATAACGGAGACAGACCGGAGAGAAAGAAACATTTACATTCTAGATGAACAGTGTACATAACGGAGACAGACGGGAGAGAAAGAAACATTTACATTCTAGATGAACAGTGTACATACTGTAGACAGACGGGAGAGAAAGAAACATTTACATTCTAGATGAACAGTGTACATAATGGAGACAGACCGGAGAGAAAGAAACATTTACATTCTAGATGAACAGTGTACATAACGGAGACAGACCAGAGAGAAAGAAAAATGATGAACAGTGTACATAACGGAGACAGACCGGAGAGAAAGAAAAATGATGAACAGTGTACATAACGGAGACAGACCGGAGAGAAAGAAAAATGATGAACAGTGTACATAACGGAGACAGACCGGAGAGAAAGAAAAATGATGAACAGTGTACCTAACGGAGACAGACCGGAGAGAAAGAAAAATGATGAACAGTGTACATAACGGAGACAGACCAGAGAGAAAGAAAAATGATGAACAGTGTACATAACGGAGACAGACCGGAGAGAAAGAAAAATGATGAACAGTGTACATAACGGAGACAGACCGGAGAGAAAGAAAAATGATGAACAGTGTACATAACGGAGACAGACCGGAGAGAAAGAAAAATGATGAACAGTGTACATAACGGAGACAGGAAAAACAATAATCTAAGTTGGGTAAGACAAATGCATTGTAGAAAAGTTTCATTGCATAAAGATTAAAATGAGATTTTATTCTAAGGCACAATTGTTTACAAATTTTTGCCCATTTATATCATGAGTATTTTGTTTTAGGATGATGAAAGATACTTTTAAAAACATTCCACTAAAGCATAGAATATCAATTTCTTTGTAACATGGATGAAATGTTTAATTTTGTAAAATTTAGATAAAGATAGTGAATATTTAAGTGAAAAAATCAAGCCATTTTTTGTAAATCAATGCTTATGGACTACGGTCATTGCAAACATTTTCTGGTAAAGTTGATGATGGTTGTTGGAGCCAATTTTCATTATCTAATAGTGTGGATGCTCATGATAAGGTTGGTTGCTTAGAATGAACATAAAGAGATGTTAAAAGTCACAAGTCTGTTTTAGTGGTGAACATAATTGATATATTACCTGTTCTTCCATGAGAATGTCAGAGCGGTGCTGAACGGAGTAATTGGACTGTAAGGCCACTCCACTTTTTCCACTTTTCCCACTCTTCATGGTGAGTGGCCTATCCATGACTGCTTCCGAACTGTCTATCTGAAATAACCAATACATGTACAGTAAAACCTCACTTGTAATTTAGTTACAACTCACATTCTGATGTGCAAGTTGTCTGACATTACATGTCACCCTATACCAGACAATCCCGTCATTATCACAACTTAGCATACCAATAACCTCATACAACATCTGATTATGTAAAATACTCATTTTCCCCGTACCATCACAGTTTGGAACTCATTACCAGTGCATGTAATTAGTGCTGATTCGGTATTGGCCTTTAACACAGCACTAGCTATAGTGCCTGTTCAACCCTAGACGTCTATATGACCCTTTCTTTTTTCTATTTCTACTAGAGCTTCAATGATTCGATGCGATGCATCGGAATTCAACTACAGAGCTCACAATTCGATTCACAATTCATACCCTGGTAACAGTCAATGCGAATGACCGTCGGACATGTCCGGTATATTTTCATTTTGACTGATGGAATTTCTGTTTTTGTCGGACACATTGTCCGGTGAAAAACTTCAGTCAGCACCATTTATTTTCGGAAAATGGCTGAAGAAAAATCAAATAGTCAAAAAGCTGTCCCGTCGAAAAGTATGAATTTCTAAATTTACCGATGGCAAATGTTTTATTCCACTCAATTTTGATGATAAATGCGGTTAAAAGCGGCTGAGACCAGTTCTTAATGTCTGTGATAACCATGCAATCACTTTCGTTTTCATGTCTAGTATACGATAAAATCCGTACCGTACGGTCCGTAATGCCACCCGCACCGAATTTTACGAGGAAGGAAAATTATTATGATAAATTCAGATAACTATTATTTTTGCCTGTATAAACTGATTATTTATGTCTCATACTCTGTGCTATGACTATTCACATATAATTTACCTCACTGTATGTTAAGTTTATGTTTCATTTGTTGCCTATTTTTTTTAGTACAGCTGTCTATTAATTAATGCAAAAGCCTTAAGATGAATGAGAATGCTGTTATATATACATATACAAAATCGAAAGAAACAAAATCAAATCGAATCGGTTGACAGTTGAATCGTTGAAGCTCTAATTTCTACCAGGTACTGGCCAAATACAACAAGTTGAACATTATTGCCAGGAGGAAGAGCAGTAACATTGTTACTTTCCCCACCATATACATAGTCGCATATGGACCATTTTAAGTTTGAGGGTTCCTGTAGGCATTTTTTATCACATTGTCAAGATTTCTTGGTTGGATTAAGTAGATCGGGAGACTTGACAATCCATCTCTTTTAACGCCCATGCATGGCTATAATATGACAGTTGGCCATAAGCAAAGAAGAATAATGTTTTTATGAGGTTACCGCCATAAATTTTATAACATATTTATAACTATAATATATATCAATCACTGACACTGTTAGTGTTAGAATGTTTGTGGAGTTTTCATTCATTCACTGGTCTGACATTAAGCGGTTGACTTTTTCTTCACTTAATTTTTTCACTGACAATTCACATTTACCAATACGTGATTATGTATAATGAATATAAAAATCGCTAAATAATTAATTTTCCACACCTGAGGAGAGTGTTTTCGACTGTTCAATTCATCTTGCTACATTTTAGGCACCTGCTACTGGTAACAGTTTGTGTATACTTCCGGTGTCCGGTGTTTCATGATATCTACACAAAAGTCAGAAAATGGGGACAGGTGTAAAAGACAGCGGCGCCGTACTTTACAACCAATATTGAATAAAAAACACGGCGGTAGCCATTAACCTTTTTACTATTTCACATATAATAATACTTTTGGTATCAATCGAAAGGTAATGCTCCCAGCTTTCTAAAGAAATAAATATATTTAAAATCGGATATTGTTTTGTTGTTCTATTTTGACTCTGAAAATGGTCGTTTTTCCGTGAAGTTACCATGTATATAACAAAGACAACAACGTGGAATGTTTAATTGTGCATTTATTTGTCTTATCTTAATTTTACATTAAAACATATTCAGTTTTTATTAGCGTCATGCTTGCACGCACATATTAAGACATAGCGTCTCAAAACAATACACATACATCTCATGTTAAACAATTTGTTTTCACATCGTACAACATTTTCAATAACATGTACATACTAATTTTATTGTTTGACACTTTTCTGGTTTACAAGGCATTTTCGACATTTTTACTTTTGGAAAAGGTTCAAATTTTTCATTTTCTAAGCATTTTATGAGATGCAACCTCATAGCGGGAATGTCAAATCGAACATTGGTAATTTCGCAATTAAAGTTACAATTCACAAGTTCTGTAGCATATGCGATTGCAAATACACCACAATCAGTTCATTTGTCTTTGTATATCAGGTATTAACACATTAAGTTTGTTCGAATCGCCATCATATAATTTTGATATGATTCCAACAGTGCAGTACAGGAACGTTCGGCAGAATTTTGTTTATTGCATTGTTTAGCGCTGGTTCGCGATCACAAATTATAGGATATTTCGTAGTCGTAAGATTTGGCACGTGGTCTTTCAAAACATCAAAAAAACGTTCATGAAATTTAGTGTCCCGTTTGTCATGAATCATAAAAGCTAGTGGAATGGGTTTTTTCCTTCATAGGTAACATGTTGAAAACTCAGTATACTAACAAATAATTCTCCGAGTTTATAGGTTGTATCGTAGTTCATTTGTATAGGTGCAGGCAAATCCATTTTTAACAAATCATTAAACTCTTTTAGTATTTCCTCCATTCCTGGAACGCATACAAGCGAAGGATATATGTCTATTTATTTATTGAAATTTTCCAGGTCGTATGAAATCTCGACCAGGTTATGTATATCATCTTTTCCCATCATGTTTTCGTGACGGGCTTTGTAGAGATGATGTTTGACCTGGTTAGTATCTCGAGCAGTTTTAACCCCAATGTCGTGCCCATGTTCAGCTCTACTTTTTAGTTCTTTTTCCACTAAATTGGCGGATGCTGTACTGACATCATCTGCCCTTCGCTTAATTTCATCAATGACGGAATGACATCTCAGAACTAAGAGTTTTTATTTTTTGCATTACCATGTGGCATAGATTCATATACATATTCATCACCTATATAGTGTACGATTGCGTGTTTTGAAAACTTGAAATGTTCGAAAATATGTTTCTGAAATACTGTAGAATGACTTTTATCAGGCAGACGAATTTTACATATTGATTTGAAAATGGTAGGATTTTTAGTTGGGTACTTTTTTCTACCGCCATTGGTCCACATGAATTTATCTACCCTGAGGTCTTTTTTGTTTGGTAGACATTCAAGATCAATCACGTACACCTGTCCACCAGTTGGATTGGAAGGTATAGTTGAACATACTTTGTCAACATGCTGACCGTCTTGAAGCTGACTAAATAGGTCGTTGATCTCAATCACGGAATATGCAGTAAGCCGTTCGTCGAATATCCGCTCTATCCCACCACCACCGACGAGTGTATATCTGTCTGGACTTTGCGCTGTGGGTGTGGCTTCTCGTTTGGGTCGTCAATCCACGCAACAAGCACATCCAACTCGGTAAGAGGCTGCTGACAATGGCTGGTTAATGGACGTATCTGTGGATATTTCTTCTTTGGTGACAATGCAGTAGTACTCATGACAGATGTTGGTCTCTCAACAGACAGTACAGTGAACCGGTTATGCGAAGAAAACTGAGGATGACTGATTGGAGCGACTGTTGGTGACGACATTTTCTTAGCACGGCGCGGTGTGACAGTAACCGAACGTTTAATAGAGTTCTTCTGTTGATTGGTTCTCGTGGCTCTCTGGAGACGTTGGTATGGAACAACAGAAGGCGACGGGTAGGATGATGTCTCTGCTGGTTCGAACGTTGAAACAACCTGGCTGTAGGTAAGTGGCCCGAACACATCGCGGCTTGTACAAATAGGAGGGTATGTCAGTGTGTGCACCATGGGAATTACAATTGACTCTACAACAGCTTCTTGCAGACGATGTGCTAGTGTCTCAGTGCACAATCTACTCAAATGTAAGCCATCTTTGCTGAGATTTTCACGTCGAATGTTGTCATCGTCACGCCGGAAGTCGGTATGATCAACAATACGTTCCGGGATTCTCCGGGATCGATTTTTAAAAATTGTTCGAGTGGAACATATGTTATTAACTGAAGGGATGCGAAAGATAAACAATTTAAGTTTTGTGAAATAAATATAATTTGGATGCTTTTTATATTGTTAATGGGACGTTATTTTAAGAATGTAACATATGTAAATTGAAAGACTGTGAACGATAAACAATTTCAAGTTTGCGAAATAGATATAATTTAAGTTCTTTTTGTGTGTGCATTGTTTAGCAATAAAGATTTAAACTGGTTTGTATTGATAAAAACTTATGCTTTAGTTTAAGTTATGCAGACTGTTTTGTACTTAAATTGTATCAGGGCTAGTAGATCTAGTATCTTATAAGAAATCCGTTATCCGTGATCCGAGATTCTCCGGAATCGATTTTTAAAAAGTGTTCGAGTGGAACATATGTTAACGGAAGGAATGTGAACGATAAACAATTTAAGTTTGTGAAATAAATATAATTTGGATGCTTTTCATATTGTTAATGTGAAGTTATTTTAAGATTGTAACATATGTTTATAGAAGGACGTGAACGAATGTTTCCTTTAAGTCACACGATTATAGTTTAAATTAAATATTTACAAGAAGTCACGGCCTTGATCGCTATTGACCTCAGTGCTGCTTTTGATACCGTTGATCACAACATTTTGGTAGACGTACTTCATAATCAGTATGGTATGTGTGGTACTGCGCTGAATTGGCTAGAGTCGTATCTAAGACCACGGAATTGTAGAGTCAGTGTTAATACGTCTCTATCATCACCCCGTCCATAAGAATGTAGCGCTACCCAAGGAAGCTGTTTGGGTCCCTGGCTATACCTGACCTATGCTGGTACTCTATTTGATGTCATCCCCCCCGTTGATTTCAGTGTACGGGTTCGCTGATGATCATATCGCCCACAAATGCTTTAGTCCGGCGTCTCCCGTGAATACATGAACAACAAAATATTCACGAACTAGAAGCATGTGCAGTTACGATCAACAAGTGGATGAACGCAAACAAACTAAAAATGAACTCTTCCAAAACAGAATTCATTATGTTTGGCAGTAATGCTCAACTTAATAAGTGTGTTACTACAAATATAGATATTGCTGGTGATGCTGTACACCGAGAAAGCTGCATTAGATACTTAGGTGCCTTTCTTGACGAAACCTTATACTTTAAGGAACATGAAGCGTAAATGCCGCACTGCAATGTTGAACTTTTTCAGGGTTAAGTGTATAAGAAAATATTTAACCAGAGCTGCAACCGAAATCCTTGTACTTTCACTTGTTATTTCTCATTTGGACTACTGTAACCTTATATTGTATGGTATTTCTGAGATAGAGTTAACCAAAATGCAGCGCATTCAAAATATGTGCGCAAAATTAGTTCTTAGCCGAGGCAAATATGACGGTGCCAAGCAAGCTCAGTATGATCTGCACTGGCTGCCAATTAAGGCTAGAATCAATTTCAAGATATTGACAGTTATGTTCAACTGTGGTACTGGTCGGGCTCTTGCTTATTTGACTGAGTTATTGTCTGAAAGTGTTAGTCGTAGACAACTGTGGTACTGGTCGGGCTCCTGCTTATTTGACTAAGTTATTGTCTGAAAGTGTTAGTCGTAGACAACTGTGGTACTGGTCAGGCTCCTGCTTATTTGACTGAGTTATTGTCTGAAAGTGTTAGTCGTAGACAAGGATTAAAGGAGTATATCAAAATTGGTTACGCGCAGCCTAATGCGCAATCGCGATTATTTCAGTTAGTGATATTCACAACGCACCGGTAAAGTAGTATGGTATTCCGGGCAAGATTTCCGTTGCCTTTCCGGTCTTTGTTTGAATTTCTGTTTGGTGCGCAATGGAAAAGTTGTAAAACAAACACCTTGATATGTTTAAATTTATTGCTATATCTATTTTTATTTTTTGTTAATGCTCAAAAGGAGACATCTCATATACATGTATACCTGACATGAATGTATTTACATTAAATAAGTAAAGATTTAAACATTGTTTTTTCATTACTGTGGTTTTTATCTGAATTTTACTAGTTTTAGAAAAAAAACATGTTTAGAGTCGAAATTAGCCAATTAAAGGGCCAGTAGTCACTTTGCTCAACGAAGCATAACTTGGAAACAAGCACAGTTAATACTTAACCTGATGATTTCCAGATGTCATTGTAATGACAAAAGCATAATCTTTGTATGTACAAAGTTTTTAAAAAATCACTCCTTTAGAAAAAATTGTGATATACTCCTTTAAGGTCAGCTAGTGACCCTGGTATCAGATATGATGTACCATTTAACAAGAGAACATGGTTTAATGATAGAAGTTTTTGCACAATCGGACCAACATTATGGAATAACCTGCCGTTGTATATTAAGCAGTCAGTGTCTATAGATGTGTTCAAGAAAACCTCAAAACTCACTATTTTACACAGTTTTATGACTTGTTTTAAAATAGACTATGATAAGAAATGTTTGATATTGTATTTTTTAGCCTCTTAGAGCTTTTACATTTTTTTTTTAATCGTTTGCTTAGACCAATTATGATTTTAATTAACGTACATATATAACTACTTCAGTCATCTTTAATCTATTGAATGTTGCAAGTTTTCATATTATGTTGTTTAATTGCTTTCCATTGATTTTATATCCATATATGTTCAAATTATATGTTAGATATATAAGTGTATGCATGTATTGTACAACGCCATTGGATATAATGTATAGAAATAGGCGTTTTATCAAATAAACACGTTTAACGTTTAACGCTTATGTTAATAATTTGGCTATACGGTAGTCTTATATACTCCTTTATAACATACTTAGTATAATACATCCCGGGTCCCGGCTGTCCGTTATTGACCTTGATAACTACGACATAGTCCAAAATATCGATCCCGGACTTTCCCACCAAAGTCCCGGATTTTAAATATAATTTGGATGCTTTTTATATTGTTAATGGGACGTTATTTTAAGAATGTAACATACATGTATGTTAATTGAAGGGCGTGAACGAATGTTTCCTTTAAGTCACACGATTATAGTTTAAATTAAATATTTATGTTAATAATTTGGCTACACGGTAGTCTTATAATATTCCTTTATAACATACTTAGTATAATACATGCCGGGTCCCGGCTATCCGTTATTTACCGTTGATAACTACGATATAGTCCAAAATGTCGATCCCGGATTTTCCCACCAAAGTCCCGGATTTTTTTGAAGTCCCGGATTTTAAATATAATTTGGATGCTTTTTATATTGTTAATGGGACGTTATTTTAAGAATGTAACATATGTTAATTGAAGGGTGTGAACGAATGTTTCCTTTAAGTCACACGATTATAGTTTAAATTAAATATTTATATTAATAGTTTGGCTACACGGTAGTCTTATAATATTCCTTTATAACATACTTAGTATAATACATGCCGGGTCCCGGCTATCCGTTATTGACCGTTGATAACTACGATATAGTCCAAAATATCGATCCCGGATTTTCCCACCAAAGTCCCGGATTTTCTTAAAGTCCCGGATTTTAAATATATTAAGTAATGTAGTCCTTATTTGTTGTATATTGTGGGCAAAGATCAGCATTAAAAATCAATTTTGATATGCTTCATAACAAATACTAACACACATTTACAAATCTAGTCAATACATTTTATTAAGACACAGTTTGTATATAAGTATTACAGAACAGAACTGAACTTTATTTTCACACAGGTATTGGAAATATAAGATACCGGTACACATACATCATTAACAACAGGAGCCATATCCATAAAGCATCTTAGCTAAGTAACTTAAAGCTTTTGACTGAAGTGGACAAAATGACTTCTAAGTTAAATTTTCCAAACACATAACTAAATGTTTCCTCATATCATTCATTATGAAATGACTATTGAAATTGAAATTCAACGGATTTTTGCAAACTTGTCCAACTTTCTCAATGTATCATTTTACTCCAAGAAAACCTCTCAACATTGAGAATGCTGTTACAGTTATATGAATGATGTTTGTCAAATTATCAAGTAATTGCTAGATGGCACAGGCCACTTAGGCACAGCAAGGGAGCCATAAATTACATAAACACTGACCACCAGACTTTGCAGACTCTGTTTATTGTTTCATTGCTGATAAGCCTGAATGTTATATCAATTTCTGAATCCTGAAGATGCACTGTGCAAAAATAAATGCATGCCAGTAGTGAATACAGTTTTTGTGATTGCAATAATATTTTTAATTTTAAAAAGTTACATGTTGTTTGTCTTTCAAGATGAACGGTACTACCTGAACAAACAAATGTATGTGGAACTTATCAAACATGTATACACACCAAAAAGACTTGGGGGTTCTAATATTTCTTATGAGGATATCCGTGCCTTAAGTATAGCCAAAAAAGAAGATACTATTACTAACACAAAGTCAGGTCTTAAGACAGCAGATCCGAGAAAATGGCTACCACCCAAATCAGCAGTTGAAAGAATCTCTGACTTAATTCAATTTCAGATTGAATACTTACAAACAGCAGGGAAGCATGAAAGCAAACCTTTAAATTTCCTTGACTGTAAGTGCTTACATAGAACTATTAATGGAGAAATTGAATACAAATTTGGGCCGCAGGCACAGTTTCTGTGCATTGCTGATTTGCCATCACCTAACACAAAAAGACCAAAACGGCATCTCATAGATACACCACAACAAGGTGCAAGGAGAAAGAGACCAATGACTTCAACCCCTAGGAAATCATAAAAACAAGTTAATACATGTATATAGCGGACTTTGTTTTATTCTGTAGCGATGTTATACGTGATGTGTTGGTTCAAATCATGCCCAGGCAGGGCCCCATGATCGTATAGTGGATTTAATCAAGTTTTTTTTTCTTTGCATAAGTTAAAGGAATTCCTACTTTAAAAACAAACCCAGAATAATTTTAATGATGAAATTAGGAAGTTAACATGTTCATATCTATGACTCTTGAATACAAAGTATAAGTTAACTCTTATAATTATGAAATGCATCTAGTATAATTATTTTGAATAACCAAACTATGTTGTTTCGACTTTCATAACAGTGAACACGAGCCTGTACACGACGATTGGATACTTCTCTCTGTCTGACTTGTTATGTGCATAATATATCAACTAAAAGTAACATATAGATCACAATGGTTATTACATTAATTTATGTGCATAGAATGTAATGTTTAAATACATACTGTTCAGCTGATAGTGAAATTTGTACCATTAATTTAATAAAACATAGCGGAAATCAGTACAGTATGATTATGATTGAAAAAAAAATAAGAAAGGAATTTTGAACCAAGACAGCATCATTGTTACTTTACTGGCAGTTTGATTATACTTTGTTGTTTCTGTGTAAAAGGTGCAGACTTAGATTTTCATTGTATTTTGACTACTCTAGCAGAAACTGATATTAAATAGCACGTTTTTCTGTCTGCAAAAAAGAGAAATAGTTGAATAGTTTAGTACAAATTAATTTTTGCATGTTTTCCTTCATTTCTTGTATAACTTAGTAATCATTACATTAAAGGAAAAAAGAGCTTGAATTCTAATGAAATAAATACTAGTTGTTAACTTCACTTAGACTCTCTTGTGATTCATAGAATAAAGGTTATAATGTAATCATGCCCTGTATCTGATAAGCTTGACCCAACAGATGTGGAAAGATAATACACCATGAAGAATTTGGGGTCACTGTCAGGGTATAATTAGGAATCCTGCCGAGGTGCTAACTATTAGTACAGTTACCTGCTTTTTGTTTTTTCTGGGTTTTCCTGGAGTAAAAGGATACAGTGTTCTGGCTCATCGCAAGATTCCCCAGGTCTGATCGATATTGGCTCCATGCTATAACCGATTATATTACGCCACTTTAACGTCTCATGATCATTATCGTTCGCGACTTAATTAGCACCCCCGCTGTGTTTAGCCTGCATAATGAAATTGCCCCGGGCTGTACTAATTTATCAGAATGTATTATACATTCATGATACTTATATTGTAGCCTCTTTCGAATTATGCACCATAAGGTAATGCCTTGTATTTTGTTTCGACAGAAAGTAGCTACTTAACTTTCTAACATCGCAAAGAAACATTATTCATTTTTCAACACAAATTATAATGACACTGACTAATACAACTACTTATTTTGTCTGTTACATTTAAAAACATGATCTTGTATTTTTTACGATGGAATACAAATTATTTATACCATCATCATATGTGCATTCATGGTACTTATTGCAGTCTCTTCCGAAAAATATATATCGAATAATAATGTAATTATGCACCATAAAATTTTGCCTTGTATTTCGTCTCGACAAGGTAGGCTGTTTAATGGTAGCTATACTTAGCTTTCTAGCATCGATAACATACATTTTTCTCTTTTCAACAGAAAGTATAATGACACTGACTAATACAACTACTTATTTTGTCTGTTACATTTAAAAACATAATATTGTATTTCTGATGATTGATTGGAATTATTTTATATCATCATCATATCTGGGACCAATGTATATACATGATTCTACGGCACGTGCAAAAGCAAACACAATCGTAAGAATTTGGCTGCTGCTGACCTCTTGGTATTTTAATCGTTAACATAGTAGAATCACTTTTGTAAATCTAACTTAGTTGAATCTGTATATTTAATTTTAAGCATTTCAAATTTTCACTTAAACTATCTAGATAATATATACAGTGGATGGTTCTTTGTCTGTTTCTTCTTCTTCTTCTTCCGTGTTATGAGCTGGGATCTTGACAGATCGTATAAAGCTCAGCGAAAATTTAATGCATGGTGACGGTGATCAGATGTTATCGTAAAAGTAATAACATCTTTTCAAATATACAGGTAAAAGTCGTTTAAAATTTTGTACATATAACTTCATAAGGTCTGTAGATCTAATGCCAGACCCTGAGGAGTGACTGGAAGTCCTCGAGGGTTGTCGCTGATGTGATCCTGGTGGGGAGAGTGTTCCATTCCCTCACTGTCCTAGGAAAGAATGTGCCAAGGTAAGTGCTGTCCTTGTGGCGCTCTTGGTAGAATCTGTTTCCTCCTCTGGTTCGTGAGTCACCAGGTTTCAGGTAGTCTGGTGCTGGAATGTCAACTAGACCATTGTTGATCTTGAATAGCATCTGTAGTCTGGATAGTTGTCGTCGCCTTTGGAGCGATTCCCACTGGAGGTCCTCAATTATCTTCGTGACACATCCAGGGGTCTTGCTCCGATAGTCGTTGACAACAAATCTAGCAGCTCGTCGTTGAACTTGTTCAAGATCTCTGATGCTGGTTGATGAAACAGGGTCCCATACACTGGCTGCATATTCCATTGTAGGGCGTGCTAAAGTCTTGTATGCTGCGGCTTTCACTGATTGTGTGCAGTCCCTGAGATTGCGGCGTAAGAAACCTATGGTCCTGTTTCCCTTAGAGATAACGCTCTGGGTATGCGTGTTCCAGCATAGGTCGTCTGTAATGGTCACCCCTAGGTACTTGCTGGCATCCACAACTTCTAGTGTCAGTCCATGGAGCTGATAGTTTGTCTCAATGATTCTTGCTCGCTTGGGTGCTATTCGAAGTACCACACACTTGCTTGGGTTGAAACTCATCAGTTTGTATACTTGTTACCCAATGACTGTCACCATCAAAATGAATTTGCACACTCGGCGCTTTTTGATGAACACATTTTTTATCTGTACTCCATATCTTCAGTTTTATTATGAATAAATGATTGATAAATCGATGCAATTAAAAATTAACATTCTATTTCTTTACTATAGCCTGGGACCAACATCTCTTTTGATGTCCTAAGTTTGACTAGAGTACAGTTACGTGCTTCTTATTCATTTATTTATTTATTTCATCAAACAATAACATACTTAGTATATTACATCCCGGGTCCCGGCTATCGGTTATTGACCGTTGATAACTAGGATATAGTTCAATTTATCGATCCCGGATTTCCCCACCAAAGTCTCGGATTTTCTTAAAGTCCCGGATTTTAGTCCCACCCCAGAAAAACCGCAGGCCCGAAGATATCCGCATGTGGACTTCCTTTTCCGGTTTGATTCACTTCGGGTAAGATTGATAATAAATGGGTTCAAAATATCTTCAAGTATCTCTTCCAACACGACGAATCATGGTTTCTAACTTGGCATTTTTGTTCCATAGAACATCAGATTTCCTTATTATGCATAATTTGGGACATTTGATGGTAGCTTTTTGCAGTAGTACCACTAAAACAATGGTGCTTCTGTGGTATCGAAATATTTCACATGTTCTTCGAGTTATTAAGCATTATACGACCCTGATTGCCCCTTTACATCGTTGTAATACACCTGAAAGACGGATTGAAACTCCAAATGATTTTAGTTTTGGTCATTGAATTCTGCAGTAAGCGAAGTAGAAGGTTTGGGTCGCACAAATATGGATTCTATAATTAATATATTGTTGCCTGTTGGTCTCTGTCACAATTCACTCCTGTCCGGTGTAGTCACTCAGTCATAGACAAATGGATTTGAGAGTTGTCACTCGTCTATTGGTTTTTTCACATCGCAATTGTTTCAGTGAAATATATCATTGTAATGACTCGGTAACTAATGTGTACTTTCAGCGACCAAGATGGTTCGCATGAACGTGCTGGCAGATACCTTGAACACTATTTCTACCGCTGAAAAACGTGGTAAGAGACAAGTACTCATCAGACCATGCTCCAAGGTGGTCGTTCGATTCCTGACCGTGATGATGAAACATGGTAATTACTGTTTTTACTTGTTTATGTTAGTCCAAAATATTAGACGTAAACATACCCATTTAACCATTCACATTCATTATTTTGTTATTTTACTTTCACTTTGTATGTAACGTCTAAACGGGCCCTATGCCATGTCATGTAGCATTTTCGAATCCGCGAATTATATCATTAATTGACGTAGAAACAGTTTAATGCACTGTAGAATTTCGTTTTATACTAACAAATAAATGAAAATCACCTTTAAACGCTTAATTTTCGATAAAATGTTCATCGTGTAATCTTTCCTAGACATGTTGGCAAAATAATATATTATATGAAATCGACGTAGACGCCTGGACGAAATAATTTTCGCATGTGTCATTTATCCCGCTTCAAATGATGCCGGGTTCCGGAATCTGGCTTTTTCGCTATTCAAAAATTTCGTCTAATTTTCGATGTCCTTGACTGATGTACTGTTATTTTGTTTGCCCTACTAGGTGGCATTCTTGCAAGAGACTAAAGAGTTGATCGAAGATATGAATAAGGCCTTGGTTAAAAAATTGTTCGGTTGGCATACCCCTACTTGCCCATGTATGAAAATAGCCCCTACTCGTAACTTCTGGAGGGGTCTGAGAGGGAAATGTTTTAGCAGCATATTAATAGTTCACACTTGTATGACTGTAAAAATAGTCAGTCAAAATAATTACCTACCTACCCCCTTAAATTTAGCAGGGTATGATAGTGACAAACACAATTTTTAAGGTTGGCTAAAAACTAAATTTATTTATAAGGAAAACGGGAAAAATATGATATTAAATTATAATGGCATAATGAAAGATTTTGGATGTATTTGACTGACTATTGGAATTGTCTATATTGATTGATAACCAGACTTGGTGCTTATAAATAGTGGTTACGGTTCATGTTAAGCGGATTTTGCATTTATTACAATTCACTGATTTTTTAAGAAAAATAACAATGCAATATGGATTATTATATATCTAAATGTTCGTCTGAATGAGCAGATACAGATATATTATTTGTTATTGACAAATAATGTAATTGAATATCAAAAATACTCGGAAGACTTTTTAGAAAATATGTAAAAAAATCACTTTTTAAATAATTTCAACTATTTTTTTATCAATAAAACACTATTCTAGGTGATAAGTAGCAACTGCAGATCATTTTCCTAACTTTTCCTAATTATGATACTTTAAACACAAAGAGAAAGAGCTTGAAATAAGCTGCACAGAACAGTTTAAATTTTGAAAATAGCTTTATTCTTTCATAAGTTATTACAATTTGAATATTGTAAATTTTGAAGATTTCGCGGAACTTCTCTTATAGTATTTATTATCAAAAAATATTAAGCGTTCGCGGAACCGATTTTAGCAAATATTTCAATCGAAAGTACATATTTCAGTCATTTCTTATGATAACTTAATAAAATTTTCCAGTTCTATGTAATTTTTCCTGCTCTTTCTGATTATGGTGCTTATTTTAATGTATCTCCTTTATATCTGGCTGTATTGAATGCTAAAAGCATAGAAATGAGAACACCATCTGATAATTATTTTACATTTTTTCGTAAGACATTTCATTCTTGTGAAAAACAAACAGTTACATGCATATATACATACATAAAAACATATCACATTAACATACTCTTTAGCCTCTTGTCTGTGTAAAATAACAGCAGATCAAAATGAGTTACTTCACAGCATTGCTTAAAAGTATATGTCTTTGTACTTCTTGAAAATATTATCCAATATTTGGTGGTCAGGGAAGTACCACTGCCTTCCAGAGTTTCTACATTCAGGCAACATGTTTCTTTTCAACACAAATTGTTTTTCAACCACTTGAATGTCTTTTCTAGCTGGCCACATAAAAGTTCCTTTTTTTCTACAAGGTATCATGAAATTGACCGATGCAGTGTCTGTTGTCAGGACCTTCATTACACACCCAGGATACCATGCATCCTGGTATGCAACCACTAAATATTCATTTTCTATGAAACCACTGTCCAAGTCTGGGAGCATTCCTTTAACTGCAAGTTCAATATTTTCATACTCGTCCTCAGAATCAATGTCTTTTTCCAAAACCTTTCTGCTCTTTGATTTTTTTCCTTTGTCCATTACCTCCAGAATCTCTCGCTGCACTTCTTCCTCCTGATCCCTATGTCGTTTTCTTAATTCACTTCCACCGCGGCGAGCTTTTTGAAGGACCACTTTTTTCTTTTCCTCTGGCATATCGTTTATCCAGGTGATTAACTGCTTTCGATTTCTCTTTAGCATTTGGACTGAGGAATGGTGATGGAATGTCGCATTCGGTCTTCTTTTCTGACTCGAGTCCAAATCACCAAAGTGATGCTCACACGCAAGGTTGGTTACTTGCGCAAATGCTGTCCTATTCAAGTCCTCTTTTGAGGGAACAGTACTGTAGTTGCCACCTGGTAGGAAGTCTGCAAGCTGTTTCTTAATTGTCCTTGAAATTCCTCTACACACAATACTAAGAAACTCATTGAGGAATTTACATTGATTGTCTGGGACAGGGGTTGATAGTTTCTTTAGAAACTTCTGAACATGAGGAATAATCAAGTCTTCTGAAGAGATCCAATCACTTTCTTCACAAAACAACTGGTCAGGATTTTCACTACACTTTTCAACGAATTTGTCAAGCTGTTGTATGTGTGAATGGAGTTCCAGATAGGATACATATCCAGATGTGACAAGCCACCAATAAGGCCCTGTGATCTTCACATATATGATTGCCATTGCACGCAGCATTGTTGTGATTGACTCCGATATGAGATCGGCTTCCACTGACACAACTTTTTGATTTGGAGTTGGAACACTCTTGATCACCTCTAGGAAGTCTTCTTGGTGAACAAATACTTCTGCGGCTGTTTGAAACAGTGCATTGAATCTGTTGTCTTTGTAGTTCCCGATGAGAGATTTTACACCATGTTTTGAACAATACGCTTCCCATCGGTCTCGTAACCCTATGTGGTCTCCTGCAGGTCCAAATAAACCAGATGCAGTGTACGCTACTCTCTGAACTGTTGTTTGTTTTTTTGACCAAAATTTAAACATATCTAAATTGTCTCTGCCAAAGGGTCCCTTTTCTTTTTCGAACTTTTTCAGGTCTGCAACAACGTAATTGTGAAATCCCAACAGCACGTGTGCCATACAATAGAATTTAAATACAGATTTTTTCTCATTTTCAGAGCCACATTTATCCAAAACACTGTCACGCCATTCATTTAAAAGTCGGTTTGCAGCCTTTTCGTTGCTTGCTCTGTCACTCATTGTGAATGATAATTTTTCTAAGGATCGAGCAAGGAATTCATCAGTCAAATCAGTGGAAGAGTCGGTTTCATTTACGATAGTTTCGGCCAGTTCCGTTAATTGTGTTTTTGTTACAGTGGTAATTACTTCCGCTGTCTCACGGGCAACTTTCGAAAATCCCAGGCTCATTACTTCCCCGTTATCCAAAGTTACTGAGGTGTCTACAATTTTTTCTTTTTTGCGAGTGGTTCCATCACGAGAGATTCCTATGTTTTTTGCATTTTTGATTTTGTCCGCAATATAACTTTTGGCTAGATAATGGCCTTCATCCACAATATTTCTAACAGTTGTAAGTGTAGGAAGATCTTTTTGTTGAAATTTGTACTCAAACATATGTTTCCCAACTGTTTCGATAGCACTGGTTATCTTCTCCATTCCAATTTCTAATGCAAACAATTCCATGACACACAACCTTATATTATCACTGTATGATCCATCTTCATTTTTTGTTGTACATTTAAATTCATTGATCTGTTCTTTAAGCGTTTCATATTCATGCTGCAAGTATTCAATCTCAACCTGTTTTTTCTTTAATTCAAATTTCAATGAATCATCAGTTGAATTATCACGCACTTTTTTCACCAAGTTCCTGTAATGACTTGCTTGCTTTTGAGCTTTGGTCTTCTTAACATTTGCCTTTGATAATTTCTCGACATCATTTGTAGTATTAATTTCTCTTAGCTTTTCTCTAAGTTCTATATATTCTGTGCGGATAAAATCTAATTCACAGGTCTGCTTTCCGAAAGCAGTTTTTAGTTCTCTTAGACTTTTCCGTGTTTTTCTAGCATTCTCATCCCGCTTATTTACATTTCGAATTGAATAGTGTCCAGACGCTGATTTCAAATGTTCAATAGTATCTTGTTCAGTCTGTACTAGAGTTTTCAAAGCATTTAGTTTTTTTTGTTCTTTTGACATTTCATACTGAAGCTGATTGAACTCTTTCTTATTTCTTCTCATATTCACAGTTACATCTGACGACACTTTCACTGAATCAGATTGTGGGCCATTTAAAGGAGTCTCTGTCTCATTACGGGGAAGGGGATTTGTTTGTTTTGTTGATGGCACATTTTGTACTTCTGTCTTCTGCACTAGAATTGATGCACTGGGGGGAGTAATATGAGTCACTATCTCGGGGCAAGTAATAGGAGTCACTATCTCGGGGGGAGTAATTGGAGTCACTATCTCGGGGGGAGTAATACGAGTCACTATCTCGGGGGGAGTTATATGAGTCACTATCTCGGGGAGAGTAATATGGGTCACTATCTCGGGAGGAGTAATATGAGACACTATCTCTATCTGGCGAATGGAACCTTTGTGATCAAGCATGTTTACATTTGCCTGAGATGAATTGTCGGCTATGAAGAACCCTTGTTGAAATTCACCCAAATTGTTATACAAAGCATGTTTCTTTTTTTTCTTGAATTTTTTCTCAGTTTCCACAGTTCTACTGATCTTTTTTTCCAGGGATTTTAAGTTTAATTGGAAACATTTTGGAGAGACTGATTGAAGCCATAGTCCAACTGTTCTATTTGGCAATTTGTTTTTCACCGCAAAGTGGAATAGTTCAAGAATTAGTCCATTTTTTGGAAGTTTATTACTTTCACATGAAATCTTTATTTTTAATAAGTCATTTGAAGGATTATTCAGCTCCTTGCAATAAGGTCCTGGATATTCAGAGTCTGACAACATTTTGAATAGGTCTGTGGTGCATAGCTTCAAATGCAATTTACTTCCCGGATCAGCACCATTTCTGTTGAAAATAAAAAAACATAGATATTCATAAGTTTATATTGTAAAGTGTTTTGTAAAACATATAAAAAATGACGAAGCTCGCTGAAAAATTAAAGCGAAACAATGACTTAGCCGAAATATTGACTATCCGAAATGTGTACACTTTTAGCAGGTACTCGCACGTTGCCGCTGACGAAGATCAGAAAAATGATTAAATGTACAAATGTTACCAACCCAATGATGTAAAAGGCTATTTATTTAAGACATATACATAACCAATACGATTATCATCAACAACAAAATGCGTAAATTTGATTTTTATAATGAAAAAACGAGTGTTGAAATTGACATATTTCGATCAGCTGATAATCTAGGTCAATGGCATTTGGTATTCACTTAATTTGTAAAGAAATTGCAAATAAATCAATCAAAGTTTGGCACTATTCCTTTTACTGTACTTTTAAAGAATGGATAGGGACCGATAAATACCTTCTTTGTATCGTAAATATCGAAATATTCAACTTTTTATCGAGTACATGTGATCACAGTAATTTTCAAAATGGCGGCTTGTGGTAAACAATCCCGTGATGCGTGAATTGTCCTGACCTCTGAACTTAAAATTTAAATGCGATCATCATTTCTGGGTGGATTTTAATAATTCATACATCATTTTAAAGGAAATAAAATACATTTTGAGAAGATATATGTCGCTTACCAATATTTCCAGTAGTTTGAAGTTGAAAAATAGCGAACTTTGGGCTTTTTTTACGCAACCAATTTTTTTCGTATTCACAAGCGACACATACCGGAGTGAAGCTTGTTCTATTTTCTGATTGGCTAGATCGGTTTCTTTTGAATATATTACGAAACTGCGTGCGCATTTAAGTTTGTAAACAACACATTCAACAAAACACCGTCCGTTCTACTGACCCGCTCGGGTTTACCTGATCGTCCAATACACAACCCGTTTAACTGTTCATATTGTTTATTGAGAAAATAAAGCTGTAATGATTTATACATCATTTTAAAGACAATTTTATAAGCTTTAAATTGATATAAACTTCAGCTGGGTTGATACGTGATTAATTTGGGAAAAAGGCAAAAAAGTCTACTAGCCTACATAAATCAGCTAAATTCCAATAGACTTATGGGCTTATCTGCAGTTGCTATGATAAGAGACAAAAGAAAGTCTAAAACACTTAGATTAACTCTTAAATGTCAACAAACAAAAAGGGAGGCGCCCGGTGACAATACTTGAACATGTTTGACATCAAATTTCTACTTCGTTGATAAAATCTAGAATAAATAAGTTCTCGTACCATCTTACTATGATAATGGATAATAATGTTGGTATGATATTAAACTTGAAATGTTTTCAGATAACATGTTGGGTATATTTTTAGTGATGGACCCTTTTTTTTACCTGAAATGTCACATAATTTTGGCCTATACAGCTATGGTAGTGCACAAAGGCATAAATTAAACGCCCAATTTATTCTCGTTTCTCTTATCATTTATATTATGCAACTGATTTGAGTTAGAATGTATTGAATTCCCAGAAATTTGTGTTGCATTATTTGTTGCAATGCCAATCCACTTGACATGAAACTTAATGATTTGTCATTTTTTTAAATAATAAGTTGATATCAATGTTGACACATGTGCGTGTTTGGTTCGCCCAGATATAACATTTGTCAAGGTGGCTTATGGGAGCTGAATGTCCAACATTGGACTTGAGGTATATTCCCTTTCCACAACATTGAAGATAAACTGGCAACCTGACTAGAAATAGTTGTGGTATGCTGGCCCTGTATATTCCATAACTTTCCCAGAGTTGCTATGCAACAATGACTGGGGAGACAAACCATACAAGGAACATACGCTGTAGTAACTAGTATGCAGAAGAATCATATTATAATGTCAGTTTGTTATTTACCTTTTGCTAATGCACCAGTCAATTGTAACCCCCCCCCCCCCCCCCCCAGGTCCGGGGGTATACCAGGGATAGTGGGGGAAATGGGTCGTGTTTTTACCTTCCAGGTGGCCCGCAGTGCCGAGTGAATGCGGTGGTTTTGCTGTCGCACCGAAAATAGCGGGGAATGGGCCTTACCTAGGATGTCCCCGGGGTGCAGGGGCTTTTGGCGGGGATTTTACCAGCAGTTTGTCCTCGCAGGGCGGGGATTTTAACTGGGATTGGCTGGACCGAAAGTCAAAGTCCCCACTATTCCCCGGACCTGGGAGGGCCATGGTTACAATTTTACTGGTGCATAACAATATGCAGAAGAATTCATTTTAAAATTAACATGAATTTGAAAGTTTCATTCATTTAAACGCTCATTTATTGCAGGTTATATTGGAGAGTTTGAAATTGTAGATGACCACAGAAACGGCAAAATTGTTGTTAACCTCACTGGAAGACTAAACAAGGTACGATTCCTGTGTGTTTTACTAGTCTTTTGTAACACTCCGGCTACAAATTTACTTTGTAAGAAAGTTTCTTAAAGGTACTCTATTTTATACAATGACTATCAAATATGTAAAAGAATACGTAAAAGATAAAAAAATTGGCAAGTAACTTAAATGTTATTCATGCGCTTTTTTGCAAACTTAATGTTTAACTTGAAAGGTTATGTTCTAATTCAATTTTTATTCTTCAGTGTGGAGTCATCAGTCCTCGATTTGATATTGCTCTCAGAGACATGGAAAGGTGGACAAATAACCTTTTACCATCAAGACAGTTTGGGTAAGACATGGCTTGTAGCTAAACTTAATATTTTTATCAATGTTGACACATGTATGTGTTTGGTCCGCCCAGATATAACGTGTGTCAAGGTGGCTTATGGGAGCTGAATGTCCAACACTGGACTTGAGGTATATTCCCTTTCCACAACATTGAAGATAAACTGGCAACCCAACTAGAAATAGTTGTGGTATGCTAGGCCCTGTATATTCCATAACTTTCCCAGAGTTGCTATGCAACAGTGACTGGGGAGACAAACCATACAGAGAACATTATCCTATTTTCAATATTCATTTAGTCTGAAGTTCTTGTAAAAGGTTTTATTCAAATTTATTTTTACGTAATTATGTATGTTTAGGTTGATCTCTACGGTATGTTGTGGTTAACTTGGTAGCCTTGATGTCTTGTAAAATCTATTGGTTTTGTACTGCCTTCTGTGTTTAGGGTAATTTTGTTCTGCATATTTCACAGTTCAACTTTCTTTTAAAATGGTGATGTTTGTTAGTTTCAATACAACTTAAGGTGTCGACATTTGTTGATAGTGTCTTAATTTACCCTATTCATGGCATTTAAATTCCCCCTGCCTTGGTTCCTTTTGCACATTACAAACCAAACATGTTAGATCCAGCAAGCTTGTCAAACATCAAGTGCAAGTTAGTTCAATTTGATCAGTGTACTGTGCAAGTTAGACATTGTCAATGTTGACACATGTACTTGTTTGGTTCACCCAGATATAACGTGTGTCAAGGTGGCTTATGGGAGCTGAATGTCCAACTTTGGACTTGAGGTATATTCCCTTTCCACAACATTGAAGATAAACTGGCAACCTGACTAGAAATAGTTGTGGTATGCTAGACCCTGTATATTCCATAACTTTCCCAGAGTTGCTATGCAACAGTGACTGGGGAGACAAACCATACAGAGAATATTATCCTATTTTCCATAATTATCTAGTCGGATGGCTTTGTAAAATTTTGTTTGGTCCGTTTCATTTTATATTTCATCCATGTTTTGGGAGGTTTTACTACTAGATTTAGTGGTGAAATGTTTCCATTTTGTTTGTTTCACAGAAAAAGCTATTCAACAAGTTGTAGTTGTTAACCTGAACTTTATGAACCGCCCTTGGTTAGATCAAGCCAGCATCATAAAAATGAAGTGTACACTCAACAAAATTCCTAATCGGTCAGTTTATATTGTATTATTATTTTTCTAATAATGCATATATTCACACAAAATTTCACATACCGATATTTGAACAGGTAATGCAGCGAATTATTGATTTTTTTCAGCCGGCTCGCTATGAAATTAATTGTATTAGGCGTATTGACGTTTAAAGCACGTTTTGCACGTGAGGGGCATGGACACATAATTGCATGTGTTCGTGTACACTTTTGTCATTGCTGATGAAAATCCTTTTTGAAAAACACAAAACATGGTGAGAATGACTGTAGAAGAACGCGCCCGAGCCGTCGGAATGCTACAGGCCGGAATCATTCACGACAGGTGGGTTTTATTTTTTGAAAATTTCTTAAGAATATTGACATTTTTTGTTTGTAGCCGCAGATAGAAGGTTCTTGCCACCTGAAATAAGTTGAAAACGTAAATAACCACCAATATAATGGCTACAAACAAATAATGTCAATATTCTTATGAAATTTCAAAAAATAAAACCCATCTGTCGTAAATGAGTTCCGGCCTGTATCAAACCGACGGCTCGGGCGCGTTCTTCTACAGTCATTCTCACCATGTTTTGTGTTTTTCAAAAAGGATTTTCATCAGCAATGACAAATGTGTACACGAACGCCTGCAAATATGTGTCCATGCCCCGCACATGCAAAACGTGCTATAAACGTCAATACACCTAATACGATAAATATCATAACGTGCCGGCTAAAAAAAATCAATAATTCACTGCATTACCTGTTCAAATATCGGTATGTGAAATTTTGTGTGAATACATGCATTATTAGAAAAATAATAATACAATATAAACTGACCGATTAGGAATTTTGTTGAGTGTATGTCTATTCATCTGCGTTCAGTTTTATGTAAAATTTTGACCATGTCAATGTTGACACATGTATGTGTTTGGTTCGCCCAGATATAACGTGTGTCAAGGTGGCTTATGGGAGCTGAATGTCCAACTCTGGACTTGAGGTATATTCCCTTTCCACAACATTGAAGATAAACTGGCAACCCAACTAGAAATAGTTGTGGTATGCTAGACCCTGTATATTCCATAACTTTCCCAGAGTTGCTATGCAACAGTGACTGGGGAGGCAAACCATATAGGGAACACTTACTACACATTTCTGGTTGAGTGTTTCGCTACTTACTAATTTCTCTAATAGTTTGTTTGATAATGTCAAATGTTGTACGAAGATGAATGTAGGTATAGTGACCTTTACTGTCCGTGTTCAGTCTGTATAAGAACCATCTCCAATAGATCACGGGAGCTAGATTATTATACCCCCACAAACGAAGTTTGAGGGGGTATATAGGAGTGAGCTTGTCGGTCGGTCGGTCTGTCTGTCTGTCGGTCGGTCGGTCTGTCGGTTTTCATGGTTTCCGGACGATAACTCATGAAAGGCTAGACAGATTTGAAAAATTTTTGGTACACAGGTGTAACATCAGAAGATACAGGTCAAGTTCGATATTGGGACTGGTGGGGCCAAGGTCAAGGTCACTGTTACTAAAAATAGTTTCTCTTACTTTCACTTACTGTTTTCATGGTTTCCGGACGATAACTCATGAAAGGCTAGACAGATTTGAAAATTTTTTGGTACACAGGTGTAACATCAGAAGATACAGGTCAAGTTCGATATTGGGGCTGGTGGGGCCAAGGTCAAGGTCACTGTTACTAAAAATAGTTTCTCTTACTTTCACTTACTAGCAAATGGTTTGTTTTTAGTTGTAAACGACTTATCTTTCTGTGAAAATAACTGTTATTTCTAGCATATTGTTTGATATATTTTGCATTGATTTAGTTCCATTTTGCCCAGCTTTTTGTGAGCAATTCTATACAAGTTCAGTTTTTTATTTCACAGGAACTGTTGATTAGTTCTTACTGTTCTGTTGGCAGCATTTTTGGTTTATTACATTCAGATACTAGCAAATGGTTTGTTTTTGTTGTTGAAGACTCGCCTTTCAGTGAAAATAACGGGATTTCTTTTAAAATCCATTGAAATAAGGCATAATATAATGTTATATCCAGGTAGTTTGATTATTTGATTAAATCTGTGAAACTGCAGTCAAGGACAATGGAACAAAATGTCTTGATTGCGAATATAAATTGTATCAATTTAATACGCTTTGTTGCTATATTTGTTCGAATTTGAATGCAAAATGTTCAGATCTTGGGAGTTAAAATCAAATATATTGGTGTTACTAGTTCATACTCTAGTCGAATGTATCATTATATTTCTTTGTGACAAAGTGCTATATATTACTGTTCATTTTTTCTATTTTATTGATTTTGACCTGACTCCCATACTGTGGTATTCATATCACCTCCGAAATATTAAAATGTACACAATTCTTATTATAACCCCACTTCAAAATATGCAATGGGGGCTATATGGGAATCACCACTTGTTCCGTCATGTCACATAACATGGTTTTCCATGAATTATTTCTACCAAGCCTAGTTGTGTATATTGTCGGCACATTCTGATTGTGGTCCTGTAGTGATAGATAGTGATAGATAATTTCATTGTCTTGACTGGCGGCCATCTTTGAATTTATCAAAAATATGTCTGACAAAGCGGTATTGTGGGGGTATTAATCACCTTCAGTGATAGCTCTAGTTATGTATTGGTGAAATGTATTATTCAGATTATTTTACAGTTTGGTAACATATATATCTTATTGCACAAAATTAATATTTTTATCAATGTTGACATATGTACGTGTTTGGTTCGCCCAGATATAACATGTGTCAAGGTGGCTTATGGGAGCTGAATGTCCAACATTGGACTTGAGGTATATTCCCTTTCCACAACATTGAAGATAAACTGGCAACCTGACTAGAAATAGTTGTGGTATGCTAGACCCTGTATATTCCATAACTTTCCCAGAGTTGCTATGCAACAGTGACTGGGGAGACAAACCATACAGAGAATATTATCCTATTTTCCATAATTATCTAGTCGGATGTCTTTGTAAAATGTTGTTTGGTCTGTTTCATTTTATATTTCATCCATGTTTTGGGAGGTTTTACTACTAGATTTAGTGGTGAAATGTTTCCATTTTGTTTGTTTCACAGAAAAAGCTATTCAACAAGTTGTAGTTGTTAACCTGAACTTTATAAACCACCCTTGGTTAGATCAAGCCAGCATCATAAAAATGAAGTGTATGTCTATTCATCTGCGTTCATTTTTTTTGTAAAATTTTGACCATGTCAATGTTGACACATGTACGTGTTTGGTTCGCCCAGACATAACGTGTGTCAAGGTGGCTTATGGGAGCTGAATGTCCAACTCTGGACTTGAGGTATATTCCCTTTCCACAACATTGAAGATAAACTGGCAACCTGACTAGAAATAGTTGTGGTATGCTAGACCCTGTATATTCCATAACTTTCCCAGAGTTGCTATGCAACCGTGACTGGGGAGACAAACCATATAGGGAACATCTCTCCTTGAAGATATCATCTCATGTATCTGTGATGCGTGGATGGGGAGACATATTGATGAGCTGCATTTCTTGGTGTCCCATGTTGTAAAATTTGTACATCCTTGGCCAGTATTTGGATTTTAGTGAAACTTCACATGTGTTATTGTTACCAAGCCTTGTTGTTGATATGGTTTGATAATTTTAAGCATAGCTATGGTCCTTTCGGAGGGACAGTATGTGTTTTTTCTGAAGACAAGCTCGAGTTTCACTTACAGTAGTGTAGTATTTGTGACTCTTTGGAAATGTTGTTTGTGCAGATTAAAATATCATTCTTCTTGGCACAAGTCTATCTGCAATTTTGTGTGTTTAAGTTGGCGAGATTTTGATGTACGGGGTATTTGTTGTTGATATTGACATACAATTGTTATCATACTAGCCTATGAAGCAACTTGCATGTACCATTTAGAGCTGATGTTAATGAACTGATTGTGTATTTTAGATTTTTGGTACTTACGACATCTGGAGGGATCATGGATCACGAAGAGGCCAGAAGAAAACATTTGGGAGGCAAAATTCTCGGCTTCTTTTTCTAATGTAAAAAAAGTAATAAACCTGCCAGGGAACATATTGTGTTTGTTTTTACTTCAACTGCCATATTATATAACATGATGTCTTGTATCAGATACATGGTGAGCAGCCATTCTGTGTCTGAATTCAGAAATGTCACATAAATGGAGCTGCAGTCAAATGTATTGTGGTCTTGCCAATGTAAGACTTTACACAAGTACTCGAGTGTAAGGTCATGTACATACTGCTGGCATTGCTCTAACACTATAATGGTTTGGAATGTTTCTAATAATTAATGCTTTCCTTTGTTCATTCACAGTATGTGCTCGGTATAATTTGACACGTTATATGGTGATCTTATGTCTTGGGCAAGTTATTGTGCCTGTTGCGCTGGAATGACCCCATTCCCAAAATAGCTAATAAAGCTATTTTTTGTATCTATTGTACATACTGCTTAAATGCTTGTATTGTAACCAGTGAAACATCTTGTGCAATAGTTAAATTTGCTGACGTCAACAGGATAATGCTATTGAAACTGACTTTGTTCTGAAGTCGCTGAACTGGTACAAATTGAGCAAGTAAAAGAAGTCCTTTGCTGTGGAAGGCAGCACTCATCTATCAGCAGAATGGCTGTTAAAATGTGCACTACCAATATTATTGTCTAAATATTGCCTAATTCATGCTTCTCATACATGTAACATGCTGAGCATAGAATTGTATTGACCGGGATTTGGTTCAAATACAACAATACATGAATGAATACCAATTTATTCATTTTAAGTGAAATATAATCACAGATCACAACATTAATCACAGACAAAAAGCGTGAATGGATAATTACAGCAATCAAAAGTTTAAAAAACATGACAGAATTTCTTTCTGAGAAAGGCAATGAAAGAGCTGAAAAAATCAACTGCCTAGTAAAAACTCGGTTGATTCTCTTGTTAGAAGTCCAAAGAGCATAACAACCATTAAATGGGGCATTACACTTTGTATTATCCCGATAGTTATATTATAAAATATAATATTAGTTTCAAACTGTTTTCATTGCATTTCATGTTACAAAAATACCTGTTGTTAGGATAATTATTAAAAACCAAAAGTAGCTGATTTCAATCGTCAAAATGGAAGTCTGGATTTCGACAGATCAGAGAGGATTGTGCCTAGTGTTTGAAACTACTAAGGGGAAAGTCGGAAGTAAAATGTGTTATTTATTGCAAAATTATGCCAAATTCAGCGAAATAAAACAGTCGGCAAGAATGTCATCTCTTATTTAAGTTATTAAATATAATTTATATAAAAAGTGTTATATATACATAAATCGCATAAAATGCCACAACGATTTCTTTATATCTGCAGAATTTCTAAATCATTGGGATCATGATAATAAGATGTGTGGTGTAAAGATTTGTATCAATTGTAACAAATGGGACTAGATTCCAATAAATTATGTGTAACTACATTAAGAAATAGAATACTATTTTATACGACCTATTATTTGACAACATTGAACAAGCACTCGTTCACCAGGGGTTCCATTATACCCCGGCAATTTCTTAAAAGCAATTTTTCTCTTAATTATAGGTATTTTGACTGTAAAATGGTAAAATCTGGTCAAAAATTATCAAAATGAGCATCTAGATTCATCCCCTAGTGGAACCCCTGCTTCACCACTCTCCAGGTACTTGGAACCCCTGCTTCACCACTCTCCAGGTACTTGGAACCCCTGCTTCACCACTCTCCAGCTACTTGGAACCCCTGCTTCACCACTCTCCAGCTACTTGGAACCCCTGCTTCACCACTCTCCAGCTACTTGGAACCCCTGCTTCACCACTCTCCAGGTACTTGGAACCCCTGCTTCACCACTCTCCAGGTACTTGGAACCCCTGCTTCACCACTCTCCAGGTACTTGGAACCCCTGCTTCACCACTCTCCAGGTACTTGGAACCCCTGCTTCACCACTCTCCAGCTACTTGGAACCCCTGCTTCACCACTCTCCAGCTACTTGGAACCCCTGCTTCACCACTCTCCAGCTACTTGGAACCCCTGCTTCACCACTCTCCAGCTACTTGGAACCCCTGCTTCACCACTCTCCAGGTATTATCACCGTTCTTCCGTCAAGTAGGCATGGGATAATGATACATATTTAATACTGCTCTTCAAGTTTTGTCAATTATAAATTGTAGATGATTCGCAAGTCGGGTAAACTTTGTCAGACAACAGACGCACCATGACAACAGCTACAACAGTATAAAGCAACTACATGTATTTCTGTGCAAAGTGTGAATTATTTGACTCCAGACAACTTTAAAAACACACAGAACATGAATATAAGTCAGGTGTATAAGAAGCAATGAAAACAAGAACTGTTACTCTGTTGGTAAAATGATCATGAAAAACAGACAAGCTTACAGAAATCGGCAACATTTACAAAAATTCAATGTCTAAAATTGTCTTGCCTACATGTAGCCAATTGTATAAAAATAGGCCAACTTAAACCTGATGATTTATGTCCAATTTTATACAACAACAGCAATAATACAAATTCAAGAAAACGGTTTTATATGCCAACTTAAAATTTGGCATTCAGGTATTATACATAGTTCTCCATAGACTTTCACAAAGAAAATACCTATTTATCGTCATGGTTGACCACGCGTGATGGTGAGTACGATTTTCGGCACGAGAATCACGTGTGCTATGTAGTAAGCGGTGAAATTAATTTCAATGCAATCTACGTTGTATGTCCAACACAAAAAACAGAAAAGATGCCGACAAAGACCACTGAAGAAAGTGCCAGGGTCGTTGGTATGATTGATACTCGTACTCTGATTCGACAAATATGACTTAACTTTATAAATTATTTAATCAATTCAAATAGAATTTGGAAAATAATTATATAAACATATAATTTTGTATTATTTAGCACTTAATTAATATTAATAAGGTTTCCCATCTGTTCAATAGGCACAAATATGTACATTTGTTTCTGTTCTTATAGTACGACGAAATACCTAGTGGACGTTTAGAAATTTTGTTCATTACTAGTCAGTAGTGGACGTTTAGAAATTTTGTTCAATGTATTAATGCTGAACAACAGATAATACAGAATACACTGCAGACTGGATCAAAACCTGGATGTGAAGATGTTACAGACTGTATATATTGAAGATGTTACAGACTGTATATATTGAAGATGTTACAGACTGTATATATTGAAGATGTTACAGACTGTATATATTGAAGATGTTACAGACTGTATATATTGAAGATGTTACAGACTGTATATATTGAAGATGTTACAGACTTTATATATTGAAGATGTTACAGACTGTATATATTGAAGATGTTACAGACTGTATATATTGAAGATGTTACAGACTGTATATATTGAAGATGTTACAGACTGTATATATTGAAGATGTTACAGACTGTATATATTGAAGATGTTACAGACTGTATATATATATTGAAGATGTTACAGACTGTATATATTGCTCTGTCTAAAAGAAGAGTAACACAACAATAATTGACTAAGTGCAAAACAAATGTATAATACGGGTAAACAGCGCATATATTGGGATACAGAACATTGATGTATTATTTTTTGAATTGAACATTAACACTGCACATTCATAAATAAATCCTGTAATCTGAAGGCTGCAGATAAGAAAAATACGGGGTAAATTGTACTTACAAGGCATTATTTGCATTAATTAATTCATGACCAGATTTATTGGACTGAAAATATTGTCTGTTAAGACGAATTTTTGTCTCAAAGTTTTCCATTATGTCGAAGTTTTTTCGAAGTCCCACTTAACAAGTTCGCACCTTTAATCTATTGTTAAACACGAAGTCGGATCGTATCCTGCTGGCAACGGATGTTTTCACACATTGCTGAGATGAAACAGAGATTTACCTGTATATGTTAGACTATTAATGCAAACATGTCAATTTGTAAACATACCAAAATGAGTGATGTAATAATGCTTATATTTTAATTAAAACATGTCATCTTTAACAATTGTTTTATGTCTCAGATGATTACACCATATCATGTTTGAATTAAAAGAGGTATTATTAAACACATCGTTCTTCATAAGTAATACATAATGTGCAATTTAAGCAATTTTCACAAATTGGCCTCCCGACGTTTATGTCGAATTTTCATCAAGACAAACTATTTTCTACAGTCCCGAAAAATTCGACATAACGAGAGGCGACTGTATATCATATTTCATATACACATCATATTTCATATACATCAATATACTTCAAATTTCATATACACATTTGATAATATAGTGAACAATTCAAGGAACAGAAAGGGTACAATATCAATTATGACAACATTTAATAGATTGATGACAATTACAGAAAATTTATACATCCAATAGTTTTAAATAATCTATTCTAGAATTGTTGACACAGAAATCTTACCTCATTCAGGCCTATTTAATTAATTGCTACATTACCATCCATGTATTTCGTAAAATATAGAGTAGTATAAAATCCAACAAAAAAATTTTGGCAACAGAAAAAGACAGAAATGCAAAGGTTGAAAATGACACAACATTGGTATAGACTTTTCCCAAAATTAATGCACACTATGAAGTCAAATTATCTTATATCCAAACTGAAGAATGTTCAGACTGTCAAGCGAACTTCTTTCAAAAAGTAGGAAAAATAAGGAAATTGTTCCAAAAAAGTATGCACTCCCAAATGAAAAGATCCTACGAATATACTACTATTTTCTAACTATTAATATCAGGTCTCTGTGAAGTACACAATTTGAACCCAAAAAGTAGGAAATTTCACGAGTTTTGGACCAAAAAGAAGGGAAAAACAGGAAGAAAAAAAAAAATAAGGGAAAAGTAGGAAAAATAAAGACCACTTGATGGCCTGGATTTTTGATGGCAAGAAAAATAAGACCTGGTTGGGTGATAATCATACAGTTAATTTATAGTAGCCATAGCTCTTGTGTCAAATAAGGTAGATAGATGACTAAATGTTTAACATAGAATAGCTAGTACATGTACCCTAAAAATGAACCTATCTATCATTGTTACCATGTAAAAAAATAAATTAATAATTTGGCATTCATGGATTATCTGCAACATCAGTTTATAGACAGTCATGGCAGTTGTAGGACTGACTCAGCAATACTTAAGCTTTCATTGGCAACTGTGGGAGAGATCTATTGTATTTCATGTCCAAGAAGTAATCTAGCATAGAATCCGGGATGTATGAACGAATTCTGATCAGCCACTGAAATAAAAATCATAAATCTTTTCACTGAAATTGTTTTGAATGAACAAAACATAGATGAAGGGTGAATTCAAACAACAGGCCCATATGGGACTGACACTTGATTAGCTACATTGTGCACATGGACCTTTGATAAGCACTTTTCTGGACCAGACAATCATCGAAGTTATTCTCTATATAGAAAAAAGGTGACCCCTGGGCGAAGTGGTTTTGATCACAGAGGCATACCTTGAAGAATTTCGGTAGGAGACCACTTAACAATGCTACATACCAAATATCAAATCCATGGTTTCGGAGAAGATTTTCGAAAATGTGTGTCCCCAATGGCAGGCCACTTTGACCCCAGAGGTATAATTTGACCAATCTTGGTAGGAGACCACTTAACAATTCTACGTAACAAGTATCCAAACCCTAGGTCTTCTGGTTCTGGACAGGATATTCAAATATATTTGTTTCCCATGGCCTATTGGTGAGGCATCAGCCTTGGGAGCGGGAGGTCCAAGGTTCGAATCCCAGTAGGAGTTTGTTCTGATATGGCCGGTTGGTGAGCCGCCACCTAGTTTAAATAATGGTTATCGTGCGCCTACCTGCCTGGTGCCTGGCATTAAAGGATAGGAATCATGAAGTAAATGTGCTTAGAAAATAGGTGTGTCACAAGTCAGAAATGGCTGGCCCTTTAAAAAGGGGTGACACAATAATAAACTAACACTTTTATATTCCCAATCTACGGCAATGTAAAACACATCTCTGAAAGAGGACCACCCCAGGAATGTTCCTGTGAAATAAAGTCAAAATTCCGATATTTAGGAGAAGATGTCAATTGAATGAAAAGTTAACAGACTGACGCACAGACTCTAGACGGATGGACACAAATTATTTAAGACAATGTACTCACATTATTTAAGTCTATCAATTTACAGCTACCATCCACAAGGTATCGTATATGTGGACTAACATTGGTCACTGAATCTTCCATAGCATCTATAACAGCTCCAGTTGTCTTTGCTGCATCCTTTGCAGCCTCTACAGTTCCTGTATAAATAGCCTCAAAGTATTCCTGACCGTAAGTAGATTTAACCTCAGAAGACGCACTACTCCACATCTTATTCATCTCGTCTCTAAGCCATTGTAGCTGGAGAATAAACCATTTGAATATTATGTAATTAGAAAATATTGTGCAACTGCACATTTCATAAATTATCCTGTGTAATCACTTCCTTCTGTGATTACAACTAGAATAACACCCGTCATCTTTTGTTATAGCAATTTAAAACTGAAGAAGAGTGAGGCACTTAATGCCATATAAACATGACAAGGCTTAAATAATGTAAGGTAAATGATTCCAAATATATTGTAGAAATTTATTTTTAAAAGATCAAACATATTAAACATACTCCTAGTGAATGCATGAATCATATAGATGTCATTCTCTGAGATTTTTGGCCCAAATGACATATCCGGGTGAAATTGAGTTATTTACATTTCTGAATGCAGGGACATTTGTAGGCAACTACAATTTTGGAAAAACAACATTTTGTCAGGGAATAACAGCAATTTAAATATGGTCATCAATGCTTCAAAATTAAATTTCGGAGTTTCACAAATTTAATAAAACATATGTTTTCAGATACAATAATATTTTACAAATATATGTTTATTATTCTTTTCCTTAAGAAAAGGGACCATCTCAATGTTTACTGATAATTGTTTTGCTTCTGCTTGCCGCTAAAGCATAAATCTTTTACTGAAATGTTTCAACTAGCTGTTGCAATTAATGTGAAAACATGACGTCATAATGTGAAAACATGAAGTCATCTTGCGTTTTTCTCAGAAATGAGGCTCAGTGCATTTGGGCCAAAAATCTCAGAGACTGCCACAATTATAGCAAAATGTAAGTAGGAAATGATTGCATACAGACCAGCAATACAACATATACAGATAAATATCAATCAGAGGTTCAAATGTTCCCGATTAATCCGGAAATCCGCATTGAGAGGCTCCAGGGTCATTTTTAGATTGATGTAAATCCGATTTTTTTGGGTGGGTCTAATCGCGACTGATGCGAAACGTTTTGTTTACGAATGCGTTTCAATAGTCTAGATCATCAGATGCCAGCATCTGATAATTCTGGGTCATTGAAGCTTCGATGAGAGCAGCTGAATGATTGAGATCATTTGACATGACTTCCGACCCCCGGCAAATCTTCAGGATTGAGAACATTCAGCTGTTACAACCCGGTCCCCTGATCAATACACAATTTCATTTTCCTCTAAGAAATCCAAGTAATGGTACTGCAACTAAAATTTAACAAACATGAAGTTATAAATGAGCACTTACCGTTTTTGGACTCAACATTCCTGTGGTACCACCGAAATCACCAGGTTCAACAATGACCACTTTTACACCAAACTTTTTCATTTCTAGCCTCAAGCAGTCAGAGAATGATTCGATAGCATATTTGGTAGCACCATACACAGAATTGCTAGGTAAACATACACGACCTTTAGCACTGGTTACGTTTATTACTCTACCTGAAAATAGAAATCCATGAAAAGTACCGTATATACTCGGCCATAAGTTGACTTAAAACAGACCTTGAAATTACCCTGAAAATCTGTCTCGAGTTCAAGGTAAAATCTTAAAGAAGTTTGATTCAAAGCACCCATATATAAGCCCGTGGGTGGGTGGGGAGAGGAGCCGTAATCGTTATAATCAACATAATGATATTATATTTTAATCTAAAAAACAAAGCTCGAAATTAACCCTCGCACACTCGCAAAATGAATGTGAAAATTACAGATTTCGAGTAACAACTAATTTAATAATGTCCTATTATATTTTCGCCAGAGCAAAAGAATAATCCATCGCGTAAAGCGGTTGATTGTGTCAATCACGCGTGAAAAATGCGATGGCCTACAGTTTTTACACCACGCCCGGTCGTACTTATTACATCATTCTCATAAAGTATTTCAAGGCCAATTAAAACAAAATGTGCATCATTGACAAATCACCACCCACGTGGGTCGACCTCGGAAATTAAAAGACGACGCGGCGCCTTTGAAATCTGAGAGTAGAAAATTTCCCACATGCGCATCAAACAATGTGCCGACTTAGTCACTAGCGACTCTATTGATCTAACAAGTCGAGATGCTGCGCCTTTGAAGTCTGCAAGAACTAATTTGACTCTCAGCACTTCACACATTTCGTGCTGATTTGTCCGCTTTTACATTGACTTAAAAGGTAAACATGCCTAAACATCACCCTTCTTTGTTTTGCACACTTTCATGATCAGAATTGTTATTCATGTTGGACTGATTAAGGTCTCTGGAGTGTTATTATTACGCGTTTCACAGGTCATCACAAGTGTCGGGTATACAGGACGTGATCTGATTGGCTGAAAGTGGTTTAGGTGACAAGCGACAAGCACCGCCTCCAATTGTTTTTGGCAATCTGTGTATAATCATGACATTATACACGAACGTGTCATAGACAGGATAGGCTGAGATGTGACTCAAAACACAGGGTATTGTGATGTTTATTTTTTATGTGCACCATAATTGATGACACTAGTTCTTCCCAGCTCAATGGCTGAAATACCCCCTAGACTTATGGAAGGGTTGAAGCAAAAACTTACATTCTTAGCTCTAAAATACCCCCTCGAGTTATGGCAGAGTATATACGATACCTTAGTAATACAAGTAAAGTTCCAACTTATTTCGTCCAGTCTAAAAGAAAATTTGAAGCTTAAAAGCCTGTCTTCGGAGAAATATCTGCGCTGATGTATCAAAGGCTTCTATCATTTCCAACAACTTATATGTGACTTAACAAAGAAGACTATCAACTTCACCCAATTCTTTTTAATAGCAATACAGAAATTATACTGATAGTACTTCTCAGAGCAATGAATCCGTTATTCACCTTTAGCCATTCTTATGTTAGGCAGGAAAGCCTTTGTCAATCTGATAACACCAAACTGGTTTACTTCTGCTATCTGCTTGAACTGATCCATTGTGCTGAACTCTACATCACCAACAAAGTTGACTGCTGCATTGTTTACTAGAGCCCAGACTTCTGAAAAATATAGGACCATTTACTCTTTGTAAAACACAAGTGCAAAATCAGAAAATATATTGATAGGAAGGTAAATCTGCAACACAGATTATGGTGTCTTATTTGTAGCAGGGATAATTCTAGAAGTGAGTTTTGCGATTTCTCGCACAAAAATCATCTAAATCTCATTGAAAATACATAAATGCGAGAAAATATCACACTGGCTTGCAGTTTGTGTATTTTGTCACACAATTTGTGCCTTTTCGCTAATTTAATGTCTTTTCACTCAATTGTTTTCAAGAGTTTAAGCATCCTGGAAGTGTCTTTGTTTAAGAGTGTTTTACACACTGTATTTAATAAGCGTCTATCTATCTGAAATGATGTACAGTAATGAAAAAGGGAAGACATTGTCTGCCATGCAATTTGTAACATAATCAGTTTAAATAATAATGTAGCATCAGTTTATATCAATACGCTTGTAGTCAATATGAAAATTACTATTCAGCATTGTTTCGTAATTGCGTTATCCATTTCTAATTATAAATCTCACTGAAATTGAAATTATCTCACCAATTTTGGACAAATGGGAGCAATTCTCTCATTGAAAATCTGACATAGAATTTAGCCTGCTGTAGTGAAAGAGTTAAGGTAAATACAGTCTCTACATTTTAGTATTCTTCATCAGATGGTACCTAACAAGTTTTTTATACAATTAAAATAGTTTCATCTAGCTTATTGCACTTTTCCATTTGCAAATGTTCTCAAATTCAACTTGGAAAGCCATTTTAACTGTAAGTAACCAATTTGCAAACATCAACACATCCTCTTTTATTTATTAATCTGTTATGGACAACATACTTTTCCCACAATGTTTCTCCACATATTTCACTAAATTTTGGACAGAATCTTCTTTTGTTACATCTAACTGTACAACATGGATCCGTCCAGATTTGCTCCATTCACGTAACACTTCAGCACCGGAACTGTGTTCATCCAGGCATCCAGCAATCACAGTAAACCCTAGATGATCCAGTCGCTTTGTCAAGGCATGCCCAAAACCTGTGCAATGGTCATGACTTTAAGATCAAACAAAGAAACAAAAATATTTGACAAAATGTGATGGTAATTATGACCCTATGGTTTACTGGTTGATTTGATGACTAATGGAAGTACAAATTATACACAATACATACAGAATACTTTACATCAAGACTTTATATTGACTAGTAGACATGTAATGCCACTGATCAAAATTCTATAAATTGTACGACTCAAAATTATATGCAAACAAGCAGAGGTCATAAGAAGAATTCAAACACAGATTAGAAAGGCATTGAATAGATTAATTTTTACAACAATGTGTCTCTCAGAGATAAATATGTGAACTAAATAATGAACTTTTTGGTTACAATTAATCGGGATTTTTAGTTGTCTGTACGGGCAGAGCAAATTTACATTCAATATCACCAAATGCTTACCTGTATCACAACCAGATATCACGACAGTTTGACCTTCCACTTTTATACAGCGCCTCGTAAGTTTTTTGAACAATGAAACTATTCCACAGATAAGCAGGAACGAGATAAGCAACGTTGCCACTATCCTGATTGATGCAATAAATGGCAATACAGCTAGCACACACAGGTAGGCGATTTCAAAGGAGTGAAATGCAACCAAAGTCTTAAGTTTCATCTCCATGGTTAACTGAAAATATGTGAAATTGTTTGAGATAAGTTTATAATTTGTTTGATGAATAGTAAAAAAGTAAGCATTACCATCAAATCTCCTTCATACGTCATGTATTTGCATTACATACATTGCATTTCACTCCAATAATCCTGTGATCCTGATAAATGACATTGACTGTGGCACCCCCTTGTCCTGAGATAGACTTTATTAGCCGGAAGATTATATATTTATGTAAACAATGCACTAAGGAAATCCTGCAAAAATATTGTGAACATGATGTGACAGATGTCACTAGGAAAAACTTTTAATTTTGTTTAACAGCATTAAAGTCAATATTAGAATGGCATGACTTTAAATCATTATTTGAAACGTTTATTTTCTGTGGTTTGTTAAATTCATTTGTATCAATGTTTAGTAGAGAAAAACAGCCATTTTAGCAAATGAACCAACATTCCCATGGAAAGGAAAATCACACTAAATTCCCCGTCGAAGGGTACAGACACACAGAGATCTCCGTCGAATGTTGTGCCGGTAGACCGGAACTCGGTCGGTTCCGGAATGACCGGTTGTTAGTCTGAGGGAAGGAGTATTCGGTGCGCCCTTGTGTTGTTCGTTGGTTCAGAAAACGAGGCTGCAAGGATGGGTGCATAGCAGAAGACAGCCATGAAGGATCGTGCTTAATCTGCATGCAAAAAAGTGCAACAAGCATCCTAGAAGCCAGGGCGAGTCTTTACCCAATTCCTAATGAATTGATAAGATTCAACATGAATGAGATAGTATGACCATAAACATTGTGACCACTTAGAAAGTTAAGGGCAATAACTCTTGGAGTACCTGAGGTGATAGGGCTGGTTATCCAAGTTGAACAATATAATATTATGCCCACGGTCATGAACATTCTGACCAAGTTTGGTGAAGATCCCACAAAAAATGTTGAGGTTTAGAGATCAGTGAACGACTTACAATGATTTAGATTCTAAAATTAAATCCTCCCCCTATAGAAATTGTAAATATCACCTTTACAATGTAGAAATATTAATGTCATTTCAAAAAGTCAACTATCAAGATATCCAAAATTAGCATGTCCGAAAGTCATTCCATTTTTCTAATACAATCCTAAACTCAAAATATTTGTATATTCTAACTGCATTCAGAAAGTGTTGATACAGAATTAAGCGCATACCAGTTAATAAGACAGGAACTCCGTAAGTGTTTGACAGATATTTAACTTTGTTGCGATTTGTTTACCACCTCCACCCCCAACGGTGACATGTAAGATAGACTTATCGTGATAAGTGCTTCAGGCATCACGCAACAATCCAATCTTCCCGTAGGCCTAGCGGTTAAATCCGTCAAGAAGAAAGTTGATGCAAGGAAATTTAGGTCTTTGGTGCAAGGCATCAATGTCGCCGAAAACAATTGTGAAATATTTGAAGGGAATAGATATACCCACTTAAAACCCTATGTGTACCGAAAGGGCAATATATTTTAGATAACTGTTAAGTGTTAACGCCATGAACATCTAGTTAACTCCAGTTAAGTGGTTAACACGTGAAGTATCTAATTAACTACACTATTTCCTTGCTAATTATGTTGGTAACTAGTTAGTTAACATGATAATTTGAGTCTCTATGACTAAATTCTTTGATATTTTGCTGCGCAGTCGTACTAACATATGGCTTTGCTATTTGCATAATGTTGTGTAACCAATGAAATCTTACGTTAACCACTAAACCAACTTCTCTTCAATCGAACAAAGTTTGTATCAGGTTAACCTTTCGGTACGGGGAGCGTTTCCTACCAAAATCCTCTGAATTTCAGTAAATTTCCCGAAATCCACTTCTAATACAACACATGCACTATATAGTGTTATAATATTAAATATTAGATTTATTTAAACGTATAAACAAACTATATAAGGAAAATATTGCATATATATGTATGAAGAAAAATATAGACGAGTACCTCTCCATGATATTTTGGTAAGGTTTATCAAACCTAAAAACAATGCATTGTTTATTGTAATTTATGTTGTCCTCCGAAGTAATGAACACTATTATTGCAATGGTGTTATGTTATTTTTATCGCGGCGATTTCATAGAATCCATACGCAGCTGTCCGTGCATTTTAGCTGGCTTATCGCAGTGGATTGTCTCCCTTGAAAACGATCCGAAAATCGATATCGAGTTTCCAGCTGTACCAGTTTTGATCAATAGATTATAGAGGGAAATTATTTTCATACGTAAATTTAAAAACTTTATATTAATACTTGAATAGTGTCCATTTCCAAAAGTTAAAGGGCTAATAAATCATATTTTCCAATAAGTGGAAACATTTTAGCAGTTATGTCTGTTTTCTTGATTAAATGTACAATATCATGGTTGTTTTTATAGTTTTAAATAATTAATTGTTTCTTGCTTCCATTCTTTGTTAAAGTTAGTAATGTTTCTTTCATTATTCTCGATTTCATAGAATCGGCGTTATTCTTTTTATTGTTAACATGTCAATGTTGTAGAAAACCAGATGAACATACGTAATATTGTTTGCCTTAACAACTGCGTCTGAAAGTAGATCTATAGAATATTTCAAGATTTATCCAGTGAGTAGTATTGTTAGTCAACCCCTCGCGAAAGTGTCCGGCGTGGGAATTAAGAAAATTCTAGGGTTTATGTTCCAGTCACGAACATTTTAATTGTTGTAATCAGATAAATCGATAAGTTTCAAGTTTATTAACATGAATGTGTGATTTCAAGACTGACATAAGTACTGATAAACTAGATTGTAACATATACTGTATATGACTAATCTCACTGCGGAGTTATTTTTATCCAAGTCATCTCCCCTTACATGTATCAGAGTTACTATAGTGTAGCATAATCGAGTGACCAGCAATCGTAACATCTCCGCAATTTTTTTTTGCACAACACTTCAGATTTCATATGGCGGTACAATGCAGTTTGGCTGCATATTGTAATATACCGACATACCGGTATATCGTGACACCCCTAGTTTTCACTGAGCGACTGCGCGGTTGGCCACAGTAACTTTTTAATCTACAACTCTTCATAGTTGTAATTTGTTCACTTTGCACAGTACTACTTGATAAGCTTGTTCATAATTTAACCGCCAAATCACAGAGAAGTGTCTCCAAGCTATGATCTTCATTGATTGTTGGACACCTATGCTAGCTGTCGATGTAGATTCGAATAGCAAACTATATATATATATATATATAACTTTATTGCCTCCATTTTCTGGAGATATATGGTTTAACAATTATTTATGAATATTTACATACATAAAGCAAGAAAAGTAAATACTATATACAGCATATAGAAAGGAAAAAAATGACGAATAAAACATCAAGTCTCTTGCACGTAACTAGTCTCACATTATGTTAACATTTGACCTCACGGAGTATGTTTAGCTTGCACGTAACTAGTCTCACATTATGTTAACATTTGACCTCAGGAGTATGTTTAGCTTGCACGTAACTAGTCTCACATTATGTTAACATTTGACCTCACGCAGTATGTTTAGTTCAAACGAAACCAAAATTTGACACTATACATGTAAGGAAATGGTAATTCGTATTATTGGTAAAGCAGTCTCAGGAATATGCCGTTTTCTATCAAAAAGTCAGTATACGAGCAGTTGTCCATAAATCTCATCAAGTTGTTGTCCTCACGACCCAGTAGGTAAGCGCACAGTCTGTCTCTGGTTACACTGTCCTCACGACCCAGTAGGTAAGCGCACAGTCTGTCTCTGGTTACACTGTGTAAATAATTGCTGAGAGAAACGTTAAAGGTTACACTTATTGACAGAAAATATTTCTAGTTGAAGAGTTTTGTCACTAAATCAGTCGGGTTAGATCTACACGGGGTACCAAAAAATCTCAGCTTTTGTAAGTCTATGTAGGCTTGTAATGACGTAATACCAATGAGACCAGTGCCCATATCGGAACGAGTGCGCTGTGGAAGTCCTTGGATGTGTATGAGACATAAATGATGTGTAGCCTCAAGTTTTCTCATATTTTGACAAAGGTTGTTGGATTAGTTCCATTGTTTCCGCTTATTCTGTTTATGATTGAAAATAGTGTCCCTCTCATAGATTGTCTAATTTCGTCTACATCAAGCGGTTGTTTCCCGTTGGTTGATTGGGTAATACCCAAGTGTTTGTACAACTGTGTAGACGGGATGTCTATGTTACCGTAGTGTAACTGTATTTGTTGGGAAGGACGATTATTTGTCGATGCAGTTTTCATTATCATTGTCGCACATTTTGAAGCATTGTAGTTGTATCTCCACTGTAAAGCATATTTCTTGCAGATCGCTAGCAATTTTTCAAGACCCTTTCTTGTGAATGATAAAAGTACAATATCGTCTGCTTGGGTTGGCGAACTAAGTTTAAGGCCGGCGATTTTTAAACCATAACGTGAAAGCTGTAGCTTGTTTAAGAGTTCGTCAATATATATTGTGTAGTAGAAGGGTGCGCATATGCTACCTTGTCTAGTACCCTGCATGATGTAGAATGTTGTATAGTAGAAGGGTGCGCATATGCTACCTTGTCTAGTACCCTGTATGATGTAGAATGTTGTATAGTAGAAGGGTGCGCATATGCTACCTTGTCTAGTACCCTGTATGATGTAGAATGGTCCGATAGATGTCCATTTATGTACACCCGACTAGAGGAGTCTGTGAATGAGACATGTATTATTCTCAGTAATTTTCCATGTATCCCGAATTTAAACAGTTTGTATAGTAATCCTGATATCCATAATTTGTCGAATGCTGATCTGGCGACTAGAAAACAACAGTATAGTGAACTGTTGCGCTCAGTACAGTAATTGCGCGCTTCTTGGAGGATAAATGAGACCATTTTACAATCTTTTCCTTTCTGAAATCCATGTTGTATGTAGCATTTTCAATGCGAGTAAGTTTAGCTTCGGTAGAAATGTAGCATTTTCAATGCGAGTAAGTTTAGCTTCGGTAGAAATGTAGCATTTTCAATGCGCGTAAGTTTAGCTTCGGTAGAAATGTAGCACTTTCAATGCGCGTAAGTTTAGCTTCGGTAGAAATGTAGCATTTTCAATGCGCGTAAGTTTAGCTTCGGTAGAAATGTAGCACTTTCAATGCGCGTAAGTTTAGCTTCGGTAGAAATGTAGCATTTTCAATGCGAGTAAGTTTAGCTTCGGTAGAAATGTAGCATTTTCAATGCGAGTAAGTTTAGCTTCGGTAGAAATGTAGCATTTTCAATGCGCGTAAGTTTAGCTTCGGTAGAAATGTAGCACTTTCAATGCGCGTAAGTTTAGCTTCGGTAGAAATGTAGCATTTTCAATGCGCGTAAGAATGATTTTTCAAACAGTTTTGAGATCACAGCAGAAGAGAAATTGCACAGTAGCTGTTAGGATTAGAGATATATTTTCCTTTGCCTTTGTGAACTGTAACTGTTAGTCCCTTGTTGACGTTTGAAGGTAGGCATTCTTTCTCGAATATTGCATTGAACAAATTCGCTAACACTTTTAAAAGATGATTCCCGCCAAATTTCAAATGCTCGTATGTAAGGTTATCTTGCGATCCACTTTTGTAATTAGGCAAGGATCGAGCTATTGATTTAATTTCCTCCATTGTTACTTTGAATGGCAGTCGGTTTTCATTTGGATGATCACTGTTGGTAGAAAGGAAGGATGGTACAGAAGATTCAATGTTTCTGTTAAATTCAATATCGAATTCTGGATCATCAGAATAAGAATACAAGGACTGGAAGTAAGTATGCCACCCAGACAAGACACCGCCTACTGTAGTTTGAGATGTACCATTGACAACTATATTACACTGTTTCTTTTTCACAGCTGCCCTTTTAGATTTCAGAACTTTCCAGAATGCATTTTGGTCAATTCTGCTGCTTTGTCAATAAACGAGCTAATTCTTCCGTTTCAAAGCGATGTGCTTCTTCCCGCAGACTACGACGAAATGTACGTTTATGTTGCTTGTAGGTGAGGTATAACCTTCCAGTACGGGGTTTGCCTGCAGAGCACCATGCGTGTCGGGATGTTTTCAATCTTCCATGTAAGTCTTTGAGAGATACTTTTTGAACTTCCGTAAGTGCAGTGTTGACTTTGCGGCGGCGGATATAGTCTCTCGTAACAGCACCTCATAGCATGGGTCTATGTCTATTATTAGATCCGTGCCTACAGACATCATCAATTCATACCAATTATTGCCATATATAAAATACAATTACTATTTTAAACGTAAATTCTAGGTTTCGCCGATTTGTACTTAGTATGATATATTATACAAAATTGACAACGAAGATACCATCAATTAGAATTGTAGAAATTCTGAAAGCACACATCTTTTCGAATCCACCACCTCGGGATAAATGGTTGATATTACCAATACAGTAAAACATCACTTAAAGACCACCTCAAAATTAAGACCACCTCAAAATTAAGACCACCTCAAAATTAAGACCACATCTTTATTCAACTTCAATATTAAGACCACACTTTTCAAGCCGATTTAGTCTGTTCCGCTCTTTATTCAACCTCAATACTAAGACCACCTCAATATTAAGACCAGTTTTCAAGACCTGTATTACTAACTATCTGCTATACCAATTAGTTATCTCGTGTGGTTTTGTATCTGAATTCTAAATATATTTTAACGATTTGGTGATTTATCATCGTTTCGGATCAGAATATGTAATTTTACCTCTTGACTTCAGATGTATCGAATAATAAGAAAAACATCGCCCATAATACAGATTCACCTCGTTGAATATTGACATTAATTCATGTATGTTGTACGTGAACTTGCTAGAGATTTAATTCTGTGAAAGTGATTTCTTGTTTTGAACAATTACAGGAAAAGTGCATGCGTATATTTATAACTTCCGGAGTATTCGTTTATCACACTTAGCATACTAATTGTTTCAATATGATAGTGTTTGAGTTATACAAGTTTTATCAACAATATCAACTAATCAGGAAGATAAATAGATAAATTGATAAATTCGATTGTGAAATATGAACCTAAAGGTAATTTTTCAATAATTGCATTCATTTACGAAGTGTGTTTACTAATATCATCTGTATTCAAATCAACATCAACTCGTTTACATGTGTTTGACATAGAATATAAGAACACATATATTTTATCGACGTTTTTTACTCACAGTTAGCCAAGGATACTTGTTGGTGTAAGGTAATTTTGATTTCAATACTTTATTTTCATGCACCGTAGCAGTTAAATTGGTCAAGTGTTAAGGCTAGCAAGGCTTTTGAGTAAATGTCTTATGTTAAAGCTATATTCATGTTCAACATTACTGGTAAAAGAAAATCTGAACAGACACTTTTATTACGTAAATAACAGAAGCACCACAATCTACCCATTCGCTGCGTTACAAATATATACATATGAAAATGGTGAAATATTTAGTGATGAATAGTCTGTCATATTTAAAACCTTGTAAAACAGTTACGTTATCGTGTTTACACTAGCCAATGACCGTGAGATTGCAGAATTTTAAAATTGTCTTGGGAGCGCCCCGCCCAGCATTTCAAACTCCTGGCTACGGACTTGTTATGACATCTTATTTCATTGAGTAATGTGGAAGATATAACTTTTCACTTGTAGATATTGATGCATGTTTCGTAGATTTGCAACTACATTGCAACATGTTTTTGTCTTTTTCAATCCACACATACGGATTAAGCCATTTCATAATATTGTAAGTTTGTATCAGTATCTGTTGTCTCCCTCATCCTCCTCTCTCTCTCTCTCCCTCTCTCTCCTCCTCTCTCTTCCTCTCTCTCCCCTCTCTCCCCCTCTCCCCCTTTCTCCCCCTCCTCTCTCCCGCATCGTATGAAACGTATGTATACATACATAGAATTAAAATTACTTTGTCGCTTGTCGGTATTTACTTTTATTGAAATCGTATAAGCGTTTACGAAGAAGGCTAGTTGACTGGTTGTGTAATATGTTAATGTGCCCGTTTTGTATATAATGTTGTTCTTCTTTGTTTCTGTTCTCTTATATGCTGCTGTGTAAATATGTAATGCTCTTCATTTATTGAAGGAAATAAAGAATATATTTATTGTGGGTATGGCGAAATGTAGATTATTCCCAACAAGTTACTTTTGTAATGATTTGTAAAACAAACATATAGATCTATCGATCAGTCATTACTTGTAATGTTAATGATAACCATCGGAGCCGAGCCTGATAAACTTTCTAAATCCACGTCACTAACCTATTATTCTATTTATCCTGTCACTTCTTGTGTTACGTAAGGGGGAAATACTTTTGATTCAATATAATACCGAGTTACATCCCCTAAACTGTGACGTCATTAGGTTGTGACGTATTGAATATCTTGTGACGTATTGAATAAGTGTGGTTAGCACCTTACGCCGAGAGAAAAAGTTCTCATGAGTCTGACACATTTTAGTGGCAATATGAATTTATCTGCGTTTGCAAACATCTGATGAGCATTAATAAATAATCAATAACAAATCTAAGAATTTGCAACAATTCAGTAGTACCCTGGTCACATTTACCCTACGAGCTCCGTACGAGTAGGTTTTCAGTCGAAATTTTGCAGAATCGCACGGAGTCCGTACGGACATCGTTGACTCTTGCGAGCATCGCACGGATTTTTTGAACTCGTAGAGGACTTGGGGATTCGGTGAGAATGTTTCACCGAGCTCCCGATCTCTCGCAGAGCTCGTAGAAATTTTTGAAGTCGGGAGCAGCTCGCAAGGCCCCGTACGGGAAGTAGAGCTCGTACGGGCATCGCACGATGTCCGTGCGGATTTGGAACACCGCGAGGCCCGTACGAGCTTGCCAGTGCTCGCACGACTATCGCAGGGGAGTCGCACGGTCAACGTGCGGACACCGTACGGGCTCCGTACGAGCGCCGTACGAACACACATGCATCGTCCGAGTTACGTCCGAGCTCCTTGCGAGTTCCGCACGACTTGTCTGCTATGTCCGTACGGATATCCTACGATTGCATCCTCCGAAAGATCGTACGGGGCCCGTAGGCATGTGACCAGAAGCTACGATTGTACGGAGACCGTACGGATTTTAACAGTTGATGTAATCGTACGATTTTATAAATCGTGCGGACTTCGTACGGATATGTGACCGAGGCATAAGAGTCAAAAAGTGAACAAACCGTTGGAAATTGCGTATTCATGAACTACTTGTATACACGGTTTGTTTACAAAAGATGAGAAATGTCAAGCGCCACAGAACACGTTAAAAAAGAAGTGATATTTACATCTCTTTCATTTAAAAACAAGGAATTAATCTGTGGATTCAGTCTATCAGTGTCATTTACGATTGCAAAGGAATTTTCGGCACAAATCGATTAAACCGGACTGGGATTCTAATATTGAGAAGATGGGTGGGGTACGTACTGCTATTGCTACTGATCAATATGTTACTTTTATGAGAAACTCGACCGTACGGTCACCCCTGATGAGTTCAAACGCAAATTTCCGACATGATGTTCCACTGATGTAAACAGCCGACAATTTGTTTGACTACGTTGTTTAGGCCTACTACATGTTCCAGTTAGCACTTACATTCGGGTCAAAATTCAAACCTAGTTTGTCTAATAACGGCGACATCGGCAGTGAAAGAGTTAAGCACCACTTGAATGAAGTGGGGAAATGAACATTTATTGTATCCAATTGAAAAATCCATTGTTTAAGTGAAGTCCGGAAAAATTATAACATCACGATACTTTACTAAAAATAGTCCGACTAGTCACGTGGTCATGTGACGTGAGATAAAAGTCATGTGCCCAAGTGACCTGATAAAGCAAAAAATATCAGGCACCCTGTTCACAGTGTATAACCCGATGTGACTTCCGCGGAGTGATGTGACTTCGACAGAGGGAAGCGTTCCAGACAGATGAGTAGTGCTGTTCATTTTCTGACCAATAATTCGTTATTTCAATGTTTCTGTAGGATCTTTTATCGTCCTAACGATGGTGAATGTCTAAATTTACTATAAAAACAATAGGCCTACACAGCGATATCGTTGCGGAATAAAGCTAGTATCGTCCGTTTAAATTTGATATATAGAACAAAATGTAAAAAAAATGCCTTAAAATGCTCGATTTAAAACGTTTTTGTGGTATAATTGAATAGTTTTACTCCATATATCTGAACATATATCATTTACGAACAATTGTAGCAAGTTGCAAGTCTGTCGGTGCTCTTAAACCGACGTTTGAGCCTTCCAAAGGGACCCTGGTATGCACACATATGATAGAGGATATTTTGCAATGATGACGTTGCCGGCTGAGGAGAGACAAGTACGGATGACGTTTACGGCTGAGGAAAACGCTTTATAAACAGACGGATTTTTATGTTTAGAAGAATCAATGCTGATCACCAACGATTAATAAAGGCGTTCTTCGACGTCATGCACGTTAGCGATTCATTGACATTCATTTTTGATAGTCTTTCGGTTCAACCAGAAATGGCATGAATACTTAAGAAGTGAATGTATGCATAGCATTTCTTCTAGATGTTCTCCATATACATGTAATATCTGAAGTGGGTCTGTGTTCTTGCAATGATTTATCTAGATATTTCGATATAATTACATCCCCTATTGTATACACGTCATAGTACCAAAAAAGAAACTTTTGCAATTCAACTTGTTGTCCAGATAAAGCAAACCAGCACAATTGTGCTGTTATCGGGTCGAAATTACGGCAAGTGACGGGATAAAAAGTAACATGTGTATATTTAACAGGAGGATTTTTCAAAACACTTCTTTAGATTTGAGTACATGTATTTATGAATGGATTTCGTTGAAATTAGGACTGTCTATAAAGAAATAAGACTTAACAAATTATAAACCTCGCTGTAAGATTGAAAATCACAAAACAACTATGATACATGTACAGTCCAAACAATGTGCTAAGTAATATCATATCACAATAACCCCCCTATTATTTTACCGTGTGCCTGAGTACTTAACAATTCGTGTGTCCTCCATTGGCTCTCACAATGTGCATTCACCGCTGCCTAATAGATATACTTCCTAATGAACCCCTTTCCGATATTCCTCGAGTTGATTATCTACTCGCAGTGATGTCAATAAGAGCTGGGAGCCGGTAAAATTACCCTGTACCCCCAGACCACCGCTTGCTTCTGGTGATATCTCTGCTAGTTCAAGAATTAGTGACACCTCTGTACTCTCTTACTCGCAGAGAAGGATCACAAACTTCAGTATGTTGTCCTGTCTCGTAAACTTGTGCATAAATACTAGTATTTTCAATCTGACTATCTTGTTTGATCGTGTTAGAAATTGATATTATTAATTATTCTTTTACAGACATGACGAAGACGCCTTTTGCATAGATTCTGTACTCGATTTTGTGTCAAAGATACAATTAACTTACAAGACAGAGGTCGTGATGGATAACGTTGAGGTACCACGTGGCCGCACCACATCTATACTCCTACTTGCACTATTGACGTTTGGAACCATTGTATTAATGATAGTACCATTTCTGTCACAACAATCCAAATACCATATCTCATTCCTGATAGTGTTTGTCTGGGAAATCATTCTCTTTGGGTTTGCACTCATTGCTATGGTTTTGATAATCATATTGAGAAAAAACAATGCGCATCTGATATTGACCCAAGGTAATATTAGCAGAAAACAACATGTAACCAGGTGTCTAACATTCGCCATTTTTGGTATGTCGGCATCAATTTTACCCTTTTATGAATGTAAACAAGTTTCAACATGTTTGGATGTGGAAGATAAGACAATCCATGCACTACAATTTGCATCATATCTGTGTATTGGTTTCTATACTATTTTTCAAAGCATATTTGCACTTCTGTGTTACAAGTACAGGTGCAGAAGTTTTGTTACCAGACTATTGGTTGTAGTTATTATTTCAGCCAATGTATCATTGTTAGCTATTTGTGTGCTGAACACCTTTCGTTCATTAAGTACGCAACAAAGTCGAGATCCTTTAAATCACCACAGTTGGGACAAGAACGTGTCGTTTTATGGAGCATTTGCAAACAACTCAACAGGGTCCTATTTCTCACATACTTTGGTGTACTCGGTGTGTGAGAATGGTACAGAAACTATAGATCATTCCGCTACCACTCAGCAAGTTCATAAATACACATACCCATTGATGGCGGAATTCGTGCTCTTCAGTTTAACACTATTAGTACCACTATGGAATATGGTTATCGGCAGACAGACAAATCCAGCTAACATAAATACAGACGTGTTAACACATTCTGATGAACCCACTGAGCAAAATGAAACGCAGCCTCTGTTGTCGTCTGTCTCTGTCTACACACGACGAGGAAGAATTATCAATTCATTGAAGGGGACCAGTCGGTTCATTTCTCAGCATTCAATATTTTTTAGTTCAACTTTCGCGGCGACAGTGTTGGTACTCCATGTGTTCGTAGAAATAGGGAATGAGATACACGACGAGTCCGGAAATGACGTCACGAACAACACTTTAACAATTTATGACGTCGAATATTACTATCTGCAGACTGTTTATACTTACGTCATTTCTTTTGTACCATTCATAGGTTACTTCATAGCCAGACAACAACAAAATCCATCCATGTGGCGTTTTGATGTAGATACTGTTCTGCTCATTGTGAGTGGCTGTGGTCATATTCTTTTGGTTATATTTGAAACTGTTGACACCATTACGGTCTTAATTAATCATCCAAGCACTAGTCACTTGACCGAAGATGTCATGTATTTCATTAAAATATTATTCCATTATGTGGGTATATATTTTCAAATCAAGCTTATACTAAAAACATCATGCCTACGTCTTGGAAGTGAGGGTTTACCAGATCAAAAAGTGCATGTCAAGGGAATTATCATATTTCTTGGTATATGTAATGCAGAACGCTGGCTGGCTGATAGCTTTATGCCACCAACTGTGTTAAAGTATGCCAATGATATTCAAGGTGACGACACATTTGGTCACGTGAACTGGTACGTTATAGTACAAGATCTATTTCCGATCGTTATGTTTTACAGAATTTGGTCAGCATTAATGTGTTTTAAAGCTTTCGATATATTGACAGGATCTACTATCATACACAACTGAGTTATCAGGGTGGGTGAACACGTGACTTTTTGAACTACGCGGCACGAAAAGCTGGCGGCCGACCACAATGGTACGTATTTTGTTTGTAAGAAAACAAAACCTGGTCATCCAAAATCCGGTTGTATCGATGCACATATCGACACATAGATCTCTGTAGATTTGCCGGAATGCTTGTAAGCGAGGCGAAATGTTCTCCGATTTTTTGTGGCACGCATTCCGACAAAATACGTACCGTGTTCACCCACCCTGGTTATTATGACAGAACAGTCGTCTTTGTTCTGGACCCGTATGACAGAAGCATCTAAAGTGAATCTGAACTATTTTCACTTAAGTTTGAAACTTCAAATTGATGTAATTCTAAAACCTCATTAAACGGTTAGGCTTTGTAATGGTAATGACAACATATTAATACTATTCATGTATCACTCTTGATTTGGCCATATAATAGCCTGTATGTTAAATAAACCAGTTTAGGAAACTGATAAATTTTAAGGATTATATTTTACTTAAGATGTTTCTGTAATATTGCCCTGAACTTCAAGATTTTATTTGTAAATTTCTGTGAATGCACATTTTAATAGTAGTAGTTCTACATTAATTTCTAAATAAACCAGTTTCCTCGATTTCCGTCGTTGTAGGTACTGATGTATCGATGCTTGCAGACACATTATATTTGGTAATGTTAGTGACATGGGGAAGGATTAAAATATTATAATATTTATGGTAATCGTCTGTTTCTCTTGTTCTACCACACAGTAAATGCAGACTTCGTGCGTAGTTGTTTGTTTTTAAATCTATTAAACAATGTTAAAATTGTAAGATACTGGCACAGCATAGTCGATAGTATCATCTGGTATTAATGAACACAATATTACAAAGATATTCATACATCCGAAGTACAAGGAGTTGATACGACAAGCTTTCAATTCTGCGCGAGTACAAATAAACATCATTTTAGCAAAATCTGGACAAACTTTGCAATAGACAAATGCGAACAAATTCCGGTAGGAGAAAACCTGCAAGGATCTGTATAATATGTGTGTTTGTATTATCGTATGTCAGATGAACATATATATACATGTACGCTTCTAGCAGCTGTAGTAAGAGATGCATTAGTCAAGAGTTAAGTCAATGGAAACTTCTACTGCGTCTTTCAATATTCCATTTTCAGTGACAACAAGGTTTACTTATATCAGAATTTACACCTTCTAAACCCGCCCTGTATTTCCCCCTCGTGAATTTTGTTTCGTTTTTCGCAAGTCAAATATATTCATAAACTGAACGAGGGAGAATACGAGTAGATTTTAGCAAACAAACATTGTACAAACGAAAAGTACGAAGTATCTTCTAACGTTTAACCTAGAGTTATCTCCATGGCGACAGGACTACCTCCAGTACAATAGAGCTATTTCTTTTAATAGAACATACATATACTAACACGAAAAAGAAAGTGTGCACTTTTATATTGGGCATAACTTTTTTGTTACAAAGTTTAGATATACGGATTTATCATCATGAGTGAAGAAAATAACCCTTTACACATTGCACCCATTTACCCTATATTTAAGCGCATAGACGGCTTTCAAATTGACAGCAGGCTATTATGCAACTTTTCGCTCGTGCTACCCGTGCAACGTGTGTACAGGTACAGGTTGACCCTGACCGATATCTTTACTTGTTATGCAATAATAAATCACAGTTCACTTTTGAATTTCACTCGTAAACAAGATGCCACGGCTTCAAGAAAACGAACGAATTCAGGCACTTCTACAACTCGCAGCCGGCGTCAGCGTTGCTGTTTAACTGCCATAGAAATACCATAATAAAACTCCGACGACGTTACCATCAGAATGGAAGCGTTAGAGATCGTCCACGATCCGGTAGACCGAAGGTGACAACGGCACGTCAGGATAGACATATGACGTTGACGCACTTACGTCATCGGTTCAAAACCGCTACAAGCACTGCCCGAGAGCTTGGCGTATGCAGGGATATGGTTCTAAACCGACTGCGGGCCAATGCAAACCCGTTAAGGGCTAGGAGGCCTTATGTAGGCCAGATCCTTAATAACAGACATCGTGCTCTCAGACTGGTCTGGGCCCGCCGTCATCTCCGTTGGAACCGTGCCATGTTGTCTAGGGTGCTCTTTAGTGATGAGTCGCGATTTAACCTTAGCACTGCTGACGGTAGAGTTTGGGTATTTAGACGTAAAGGGGAACGTTTTGACCAGAACTGTTTATTAGAGCGAGATCGTTTTGGAGGGGGTAGTGTAATGGTCTGGGGAGGTATTATGGGCGGTAGGAAAACAGACCTTGTTGTTATTCATGGTAATTTAAATGCCCAATGTTATGCTGACCAAGTTTTACGCCCAGTTGTTATTCCTTTCCTACAACAGAACCTTGGTTGTTTAATGCATGATAACGCAAGGCCACATACTGCTATACTTACCAGGAATTATCTCGCTAGAAATAACGTTAACGTCTTACCTTGGCCGGCTTGCTCTCCGGACATGAATCCCATTGAACATTTATGGGATTTGCTTGGTTGGAGAGCAAGGAAAAACCATGTTATCAACAATATCAATGACTTGTGTGCAGCCTTAGTTCATGAATGGAACGCCATTTCCGCCGACGTCATAAGACGTTACGTCAGGTCCATGCGATCTAGAATACTTGCGTTGATCCGTAGACGAGGAGGCCACAACAGATACTGATTAATTGTCACGTAACTTGACAAATATCCGAAGGCAAAAAAGCAGTTACAAAACATTACAAATCTGCAACTTTTACTTTTCACCCCTACGTTATTCACACGTAAAACAATGTTCTGATAATTATCAAATTTCACTTAAAAGTATAACATCGTGTTGCCAATACATTTTTGCACATTTTGATACCAAATTTGCCAATATTTTACTTCTATAAGTATAAAACAATTCCCTCTAACCAAGTGCACACTTTCTTTTTCGTTTCAGTATAGTTCGATAGTTTAAAATATGTTCACTTTTATATTGGTTATCACGACAGTAAAAACAATTTTAGGTTTCGCCATTTATCATACTAGATAGACTAGTATAATTGATAGCAGCGTGGCACTTTCGGAACGTATGATACTTTTTTATCCTAATGTCCTTCCATACCAGTGCTGTTCATTTTCTTGTATCAACATATAGAAAATTTCATGTTAAATAAATTCTTGTGGTTTTAACTAAATCTGTCGTATCAAATTGTTTTCATAAATACAGTATATAAGCTAAGGTAGATCTAATATACATGTGTATGCTTGCTTTATACAGTATATAAGCTAAGGTAGATCTAATATACATGTGTATGTGTATGCTTGCTTTATACAGTATATAAGCTAAGGTAGATCTAATATACATGCGTATGTGTATGCTTGCTTTATACAGTATGTAAGCTAAGGTAGATCTAATATACATGTGTATGTGTATGCTTGCTTTATACAGTATGTAAGCTAAGGTAGATCTAATATACATGTGTATGTGTATGCTTGCTTTATACAGTATATAAGCTAAGGTAGATCTAATATACATGTGTATGTGTATGCTTGCTTTATACAGTATGTAAGCTAAGGTAGATCTAATATACATGTGTATGTGTATGCTTGCTTTATACAGTATGTAAGCTAAGGTAGATCTAATATACATGTGTATGTGTATGCTTGCTTTATACAGTATATAAGCTAAGGTAGATCTAATATACATGTGTATGTGTATGCTTGCTTTATACAGTATATAAGCTAAGGTAGATCTAATATACATGTGTATGTGTATGCTTGCTTTATACAGTATGTAAGCTAAGGTAGATCTAATATACATGTGTATGTGTATGCTTGCTTTATACAGTATATAAGCTAAGGTAGATCTAATATACATGCGTATGTGTATGCTTGCTTTATACAGTATATAAGCTAAGGTAGATCTAATATACATGTGTATGTGTATGCTTGCTTTATACAGTATATAAGCTAAGGTAGATCTAATATACATGCGTATGTGTATGCTTGCTTTATACAGTATATAAGCTAAGGTAGATCTAATATACATGCGTATGTGTATGCTTGCTTTATACAGTATGTAAGCTAAGGTAGATCTAATATACATGTGTATGTGTATGCTTGCTTTATACAGTATATAAGGTAAGGTAGATCTAATATACATGTGTATGTGTATGCTTGCTTTATACAGTATATAAGCTAAGGTAGATATAATATACATGTGTATGTGTATGCTTGCTTTATACAGTATATAAGCTAAGGTAGATATAATATACATGTGTATGTGTATGCTTGCTTTATTCAAAGCTTTTGCAGCATCTACTTAGGTCCACTTTATTTCCAGATAAAAAAAACCAGTATCAAGAGATATTTGTATTTGATGACAAATTTACTAAAGTAAAGCTCGCGTACATCTTACGCAAGGTTGTAATAGATCGGTAACCAAAACAGAACATACCAAGCTCTAATATACTAAGCGCGTCCAAGTTTATTTTCGTATGCAGATAACCACCGTCATGAACTATTTGCTAAACTATATATAGATAGATTTAACATTTCACTAGCTTTTTATTATGTAGTATCTAGATATCTAATATTAAGTATCAAAACTAATCGTCGGCTAATTATTTTCATCTGGACACTAGATCTATTACCTGTTAATGGAGTGTTTGTTGATTCATATTCTGTACTCAATCTTTGTACTCCGAGATTTATGTGTTATTGGTAATTTTGTCTTATCAAAATAGATTGTGAATATTTTAGAGATTGGCCATATTGAAATACAATAATTCATCGATACTGTTAACAATTCATCTGCTTCTGCTATACACTCATGATTAAAAAGTACTACATTGTTTACACGGCGTCAATTGTTACGCACATAGTCGAGGAAGCTGTACGAGAAAATTCAATGGAATGGTTATTGCGCGTAAACAATTAGCACATCTTCATGACGCCAAACTTTGTCGTCTGTTTATGACGTGACATCATTTTGACCACTATGTCGAAAATGTCACGACACGGCTCAACGCAAATGAGTAACAAGAGAGTTAGGACTTATATTCTTGATATATTATATTTAAAAAATATATCATCCAGATAAGAGTGAAACACTTGGAATAGGGAAGGACGCATTCACAAATAAGCACTTCCCTAGACAGACCAAAGCAGAAGGAGGCACACAAAGGGAGGGTCACAAAAAATCAAACGGACCAAGGGAGGGAGGATCAGAAAATAACATCGAAATGATGATGGACAAAAAAACCCAAACAACACTACGTAAGAAACTAACACCACAAGATGAGAAAAGAACGCCACAATACAACGCAACTGAGCAACAAGAGAGTTAAGACTTATATTCTGCATATCAGGCTTAGAACGGTCAGAACAATTACTCGGAGTTAGAAACTCAAATACTAGAAAACTAACCCATTCGGTAAGAAACTCCACAAATCGACACACACGCATACAGAAAACAACGACTCGAGCGAAATTAAGATATAAATAAATATTTTCGACGAAGTTACGTGGATATAGAAGTTAAACATGCAGACATGGGAAAGATTGTTACCCTATATAAATAAAATCAAAATAAACAAGACATATTTTTACAAAAGCTGGTCGGCGCAACTTAAAGTTTGCAAATTTGTTGGAATCTGAAGGTTAAAATTTGTTGTACAACATAAAAAATGCATTAATGTTACGTCTGCCGGTCATTCAATTACGCTATATTACAGAAACCCCGATACCTGTAAGGGAAGATCACTGCGTAGGCGGCTGGGTCAATTGTAACTACTCGGCGGTATCCGGCAGAGCTCGGAATACAAACCTCGTAAGTCAATGTTCCAAATGAGACTGGATACAAATAACTCCTTAGTGTGATTAGTCATAAACACATTACAGTCTGTTTCAATACAGTTCAACATTACTTATTTCAAAAGTCGTGAACTCACACATCCATGTTAATAAACTTGTTAAATAGCGACTTATTTGATTAAAACAATATAAATGTTCGCGACTGGTACATAAAACCAAGAAAGTCTTCATAATTCCAACACCGGACAATTCCCCGTGGTGATAAATAACAACACTACTTACTGGATAAATCTTGAAATGCACTATACACAATGTTAACCAATCAGCTTCAAGGTTACACATATTTTTAAATTGAAGAGAAATTGCGCGAAATTGCTTTAGTGGTTAACGTAAGATTTGATTGGTTTACATAACACTGAATATGCAAATAGCAAAACCATGTTTGTACGGCTGCTCCGAAAAATGAACAACATAATAGACATCCAGACATTAAACAATTACTGTGATTAAAAACAATATAGAGAATTCCGAGGGTATCACTGATGTCATGCTGATAAGCCAGAGCCAATGTTTATATAATAGTAAAGTCCCATAACATACAAATAACTAATCATGTATCCTGCATGCAAGACATAGTTGTCAGATTTGAAATGTTATAGTCAATAATCATCAATAACCGGCGTGAAGTTAACAGATAAATGTTGATTTATCAATAAACGATTGTTTCAAATCAAGACGGACAGTAGTTTTTATTATGTTAAGTTTATAACCTCTGCGTTTGAGGTTATTTATTTATTTAGTAAACAACGGATCAGTTAACTTTGGCTGTAGGCTTAACGAAACCTGATAAGAAATATCGTCATAAAATGGTGATGAAATTCCCGTGTCTGACAGATATTTAACATAACAATTACATCTGGCTATTGATGTAGCATTATCCCTGCGTAAGAAATGTGTTTGTTCGATAGTGATAACACTTCAACTAACAACTAGAACGTGCATACCGAATAAGGTAAGGAGAGTATCAACTGCGTAATGGTGATTCCGGTTTATCGCCATTGATCGATAGGAAGCTCATTATGTTGAAATAAAAATAATCGCGTTTATAATGAATCATAGTAGAAATAACACCCTTATTGATAACTCGGTATAAGTCCAGAAGAGAAAAAAACGTTATTAAAATCATTTCCTGAATTGATCAAATCACAGAATCAATTTTTGTTAATTGTTGCAGGTGACAATACTCCGTTACCATTACAGACTCACATACATGTACGTATTAAAGAGCGATTCTTTTTCAATTAATTTGGTAAGTTTATGCTTAATGAAAGCTTTTGGAAGTGTACGAGTAGTATAAAGTCTGATGTTGCAATTTATATAAAACTTCAGCAGTCTTTGTAATGCTCCAATAAGCATTGTGACCGGAATTCTTATGCTGTATATTACAACATCATGTTTAAATTTAGTCAGACAACTAGCAAAAAGTTTGGATATTTAAGTCGTTGAGCAGAAACTAGAATAAGCAATAAATGTGGCTACAGAAGGTGTTTGTGTAATTGTGGTAGCCTGTACATATTTGGTAACATCATTTCATTTAAAATTTCAATATTTATATGTGACTAATCTGAACTGTGTTTCAATGATTTTCAGCATAAGAATTAATTCCTAATAACCTGGTTGCATTTAGTACGTTACACTGTAGCTGCGTTATAAGGCACTTTATCAGATGGTACCATCGCAAATAAATTCTGGAAATTTTAAAACTTTGTGTTCAAAAGACGAAATGGAACATTGAGTTATTTCGGTCCAAGTTATGGATTCCTAGAAATGAATTCTCTGATCAATAATTATACTAAATAGGATTTTCTGGAATAAAGTAAATAAGACTTGGCGTGTCCACTTTTACATCATTTGTAGGCAAAAATGTCAATATATTCAAGAAGATGCGCTTTACATATGTGTACATTTATTTTACTGGGGTACCTATGTTTCAGACCCATTTAAATTATTCTACATTATTCTTTTGAAGCAAATAACATAAAGATTAAAAGATCTACTTTAAACTCGACCCAGGCAATTTAAATAGATATCACAATACAAGATAGCTGCTTAGACAAAGACTGACGCATTAGACAATAATGGTCGTTCTGTATATCAAACCTCTACGTTTGTTGTAAAACATCAATTATATTAAACAGAAATAATTTTATTAAATATCACATTCTGAATTATTTTCGCTTTACATTGAAAATTGTGTAACCATCACGAATTTGATAGTTTGCTAGATCATGTGGTCATTATCTTTTAAAGAAATGATTGGATTCGAGATCAACCACGCTTAGCCATGCCTCCATACAGTCAATGTTAAAATTAAGATAAGTTAATTGATTGTGTATGTCACATTTATATGATGTTTCCTGTGAAGTTTTGAGCGGAAATGGACAAATTGTGTAAGAGACGATATTATACAATGGTGAACAGACGATGAATGATGAACACACCTAATAATGATCGCCTTTGTCTCAGGTGAATAAACTTAGACGAAAACATGATAAACAAGCAGACAATTTAATAACACGACCACCATATGATGGCATTTTAATTATGTGAATTAAATAAAGACACATTTTAATTTTGAAAATGTTTATTTGACAGGGAGCAGCTGCTATATGAAACATTATTGATATTTATATTTTAAGTTTCCATATAAATTTATGAAACTCAAGATTACCGTGATAAAACATTTTCAATTATTGCAACTAACGACTTCAAACAAATTAATTCGTGACATGAACAATATATATTAAGCGATAATTTTAATTTATTGGTTGAACATTAATTTGAGAGATACCGGAATACAATAATTAAATTTTAAATGTGCAGCTGCCAACTATAATTTACGAGATGACTAACGAGATGGAAAGCTATTGGTGATTTCAGTTTGAAAATGAGGAAAGAGCAACACAGGGGATGTCGCATGAACAGAAAACAACAAAAGAGCATTCTTCACAATTTCGGACAACATTCGTATCTATTCATAAGTTCGGAATTTTTTTATTTCGAACATCTCGTCACATCAATGCAGAATAGTCCTTCACATTTTTATACACTTAACAAAACTTACAAGTGTGCACTTTATAATATCGTATAACGATTTTTTGATAAACAATTCTACACGAAATTGTGCATATTGGATAATGGCTATTTGTAGATCGTGATTCTTAGGTTGAATTGTTAGATTAAAATAACACACGAATCTACAAGCGCTATTGAACTCTTTCCAATCACCCAGATCATCTTTAAGTGGGAGCTAAAGTATTGATTTTTCTAGCATCTTCATATTTATTGATTGTATTTGTTCAATCTGTGGATTTAAAATAAAATAGATATTATGCCAGGTATCCACGCTATATATGTTGAAAATTTCATCTAGATCAGAGTAATATTAGCCGAGATACGGTCATATATATTCCTGCACACTTATAATGTTTGTTATGCGTATACGTACAGAAATTACCCTTCTCACCCGAAAACGAGATCATTTTCCACATGTTCTTTAAATATCTGATTGAATACACTGCTGATGCTCTTTGGAGACATACACCCCGTTCTAGGCTCGAGTGCTTTACATCAGACAACTTCATCATATTAATGTGAGAAGTATTCTACCTAAAATTCATGAATTTCATTTATTGCATAGTACACTAACGCTACTTTTAGAGACTTGGCTAGAAAGGACAGTGTTTGATTTTGAATTGCCCCCAGAACTACACAATCACACGTCGAGACAGAAAGCGACAGTGGTGTTTGTATTTACATTCGAAGCGGCTTGGCGTTCAACACCCGTGATGGTTAAGGACACAAGGAACTGTAAGCAATTTGGATCGAACTGTTACTTCCTAAAGCTAAACTGATATTACTGTATGTTATGTATAGACCCCCGAAACAATAATATTTTTGTAATATTTAAGTCAGTGTATGCTAGTTCTTCACGTACCTCACATTATGAAAGAGAGTAAGAGTAAAAGAGTAAGTTGCTACAGGAAACGACACATCCATAAGACAATGCCTCCCCACACAGACGGGAGGTGCATAAATCATCAGACATTTGTGCAATGGTAAATACACACGGTAACAGGGGCGCTAGGAATAGCCTGGCTGACCATAAAAGACAATTAAGGATTATTCATGAAAGCAAGTATAATTGACTAAGTATGCAGAAACTAATCATTAGAAGCAATTAACCATTGCGTACATAACAATAGACACACTATATAATCCCGCACAAAGAAACAAGCAGCCTAATAATAACCTTGCTCTCAGTAACCACTAAACATTATATCAATAACCTAATGTGAAGTCAACCAGAAAATTTAGTTAATAATTAGACATACTCCTAATTACAAATGATAGGGAATTTAAAATAAAACAAATAGAAAAAAAATATTGACAAAACTAAAACAAAATTACGACTGTACCAAATGAGGATTAATTAGTGTTATAAAAAAATACTTTAGAGAGAAAAGTTGCCCTGTCAATACCAAATGACGTCATAAGTACTTTCATTGAATGAAAACAAAATCAAGAATAAGCTTGGTGAAACCTAACTGATAGATATGCCTCAATGCAAAATGGTAAGTATGTAATGCATAGAGAAAAAGTCATTAAATGACTTAACAATAAAGAAAAATTCAACTGATATAATTTTGTTTTTTATATGATAATTGCTATTTTCAAAATATGTTTTTCATGTTTATATTTGAAATGAACGTTTAAAGCTTCCGTTCTATGTAATTGAAATATTTCATTGAGTGGTCAACAACGTGTGTTGATGTTTCTTGTTGCCACTGATTGTTAAATAGTTTGTTTCTTCAAGTAAAATAAGTCTGAAATATGGTTTTATTTATGAGAAAATTACATAATAAAACGTTGATCATCGAGAATAACGAGTTACGAGGTTTTGAAAATTTACGTTCTTGCAAGGTCCGAGCGGTTTCGTATTGAGATACGACGTTTTGGAATCGGAATAAACTAAACATCTTCTATAAGATTACACATCATAGTTTAATTTAAACATAATTAGTTTGCATCGATTACAAGTTCTTACAAGTTAAATTAATCTCGCTCGATTACTACTTTCTGGCGAGATTCGAAACAGCAATCCCCGGATCTACGGGTCATATCATTACATTTTTTGTTTTATTATATTTTCAGGCATGTCTTATTCTGGAGAATCAGACACGGAATCGACTTCTGAGACAAATATCCAAACATACAAGTGCCACCATTGTAACTTTAGACCTGACTTCAACTCATTAATATACATACTCCAACAGATTGTTGACCTTGGACAATTTCTTGTTCGCCTACCAAACGGACAATACTTTGTTCGCTGCAAATTCGAAGGTTGTGCAAGGTATTATCACCTGAACTGTATACATCCGACCTTTCCAGATGAAGCATTAAATGTATCTCATCTAGCAGACCTGAGTGATAACGGTATACATTGCCCATTGTGCGGACCTGGACGTGTCGCTAAAAATTACTGAGACAATGGCACTCTCACGTGGTCAAATGCTTGTTAAGTTGTCACTTGATAAATGTACAGATCCTTTTGTGAAAGATGTTAATAACAATAGTACAAGTGAGTCAGCTGGAGAGTGTAAAGGAGAATCAAATCTTCATACTTCCAGTGATATTGATGTCAACTGTCATGAAACAAACACAATAAATGAAGACCACGTCCGTGATATACCATATATTGCCACCCCCCTTGTAACACTTGAACGGACAGTGTCAGATTCAGGACACAGCATTCAACAGAATGATATAAACCAAGATGAAGATTATTCTGATTATGACGATAGTGTGAAAGATCCAGACTTTGAACCTGAAAAAGAGCAGATTGATACATCAAATAGTGAAGATGAGATTGACACACTTTGGAAAAGATTCTTTAAATAATGTCATTAATGTTGATCATGAAGAGGTAGTAACAGATATCCCTACTAACAAGGGCAAGTCAGTTGTAAAGGGAGAAGAAAACTGGGTAAAAAAGAAGAACAAACGTCTTAGAATGGAGGGCAAGCAGTACAAAGGCATGACCAAGAAAGATGGAAAATGGGGATTCTATGTAGCTAGAAATGAGCACATTCTCGCAGATAGGAGTTGTTCTAAACGATGCGAACAATCTGGAGTGAAGAAATGCTCAAGTATTACGGAAGATGACAGAAACTCTATATTTACTATATTCTGGAATCGGATGACATGGGAAGAACGGAAGGTGTACGTCAATTTGTTAGTGGCAACCTCAGAGGTTGGGGCTCGGACTGCAGGAGAAAACAGCAGAAGAAATAGCAGTTACAAATACTTTCTTAGGAAGAACGATGAAATACTTTGTGTCTGTAAAAGTCTTTTTTTATCTACACTCGGAATCGGAGAGAAAACCGTCTATGGATGGGTTGATCAAGCAAATCACGGTATTCCAAGTAAACCTTTCAATGAAGGTCAGTCATAGTTAGATTTTGTTTGTGTACCTGTTTCTATTTTGTTCCTTAAAACACACATAACTGAGTATTTGATTGATATATTGTATAACCAAGGTAATAACAATATCACAGCTAAAAATTGTTATAATTTGATCAAAAGTATGTAGAATTAAGATAATAACAAAATCACAGCCTTAATATTGTAATTTGGTATATAGGATGTGTAATTAAGATCGTAAGAATATCACAGCATATAACTAGTTGATATATTTCAGGCATAAATGTATAAACGTTATAACAATATCACAAGCGAGTGGTTAATATAATTTGATTTATAAATGTATAAATAATTTTATAACAGTATTGCAGCACAGTCGTTGATAAAATTAGATAAAAATGTTTGTTCAAAAATATAATAAAACATGCAAATCGGCGGGGGATAAAAATATAAAATGAACCTTAAATAAATAATATAAAGATGATGTAGTAAGTTTTTGGTGAGTTCTTTCCCAGATGCTGACAATTGCTCTCGCCAGTAAAACGGGTGGTCAATTTCCGGTGACGGGATTTGAACCAGCGGCATTTCCACGTCATTACTGCGCCTCAATCATAAAAATATGTTCAGAATTTAAAGTATATTTTATGTAGAAATCTTTATATAAATAAGATATTATTTATATTTTTATGAAAAAATGATCAAATCCATTTTCTTTCAGAAACTGATACCCCGAAAAGTCGGAAACATGTCCAATTCAAGAAATCCACAGATTTACGAGATAGTGTCAAGACATTTCTGGAATCCTTGCCAAAACTGGAATCGTATTATTGCTGCTCCTCTAGTTCGAAGTTGTATCTTGAACCAATATTTGAGTCAATGCATTGTCTTTACCAAGAATACAAAAAACAATGTGCTGGTTACAGAGTCGCTTGCAGAAAATTATTTAACGAGGTGTTCTCAACCATGAACCTAGGCCTTTATAGTCCAAAGAAGGATCAATGTGATCTGTGCTGCAGTCAGGAAAATGGCGGCGAGGACAGCAAAAGAGATTGATAAAGCTTATGCACTTGACACAAAATCTACCTAAGTGTTAACAATGGATGTCCAGGCGGTGCTCCTCTCGCCTAAACTTAATGCAAGCGCACTGTACTACAAAACCAAATTAGCTTGCCATAATTTCACAGTTTATGATTTAGCCAGTAAGGACGTGTCCTGCTACGTCTGGCACGAGGGAGAAGGGGACCTAAGCGCTAATTCATTTGCTACATGCATTTCTCACTACATTGAATCCATCGTGGCAACTGAGAAAGAAGCTAAACACTTCATATTGTACAGTGATGGTTGCGGATATCAAAACCGCAATTCCATACTTTCCAGTGCGTTATGCCATCTTTCTGCGAAGCTCAATGTAACCATCACGCAAAAGTACCTAGAAAAAGGGCATACGCAAATGGAAGTGGATTCGGTTCATAGCGCCATCGAGAGAAAAATTAAGAAAAAGAACATTTACGTTCCGCAGAATTACGTTGAAGCTATGCAACAATGCAGGTCAACCCAACCATTTATTGTTAACTATGTTGATCACACATTCTTTAAGAGATACTCTGATATCAACTATTACAATTCCATAAGGCCTGGTACGAAAGTAGGGGACCCGGTTGTTTCAGATTTGCGTGTTATTTCCTATACACCTGACAAAAATATCCAGTATAAACTATGTTATGATGACCAGTTTGTTGATTTGCCACGAAGGGCACGAAACTCCAACGCCGTCTTCGAAGAGCCAAAGCAGCTACATGATGGCCCAACTGCCATAAAAAAGTCAAAATATGACCATCTTCAGGCTTTGAAATCTGTCTTACCAGCAGATTATCATTCGTTTTATGATGTGTTAAAGCATAACTGAATTTTTTGGAGCGATACTACTGACAACGTTTTCTTCACTTCAGTCGAAGTTGGTACATAGACATAGAAAGGGTCTGGTCACATTCGAGAAAGTTGTTTTAGAAACTAAACTGTTCTTTTTTATCAGTTCCACAGTTATTAATTTGTACTGATAACAGACAGTAATGACAAATGTTTGAGAACTGATGCAGGTAGATATGTGCTGTACACATACTCATGTAAAGATATTAAGGAATTTTCTATGATTGTAAACTGTTTTTCTTCAATGTTGAGTCGTTTCTAAGATTAGTTATTTTATCTTGTTAACAGGTAGTTAACAGTAATATAGTTTGATGCGTCTGTTAGAGCCGCTACAACTTCTCAAATGAAAATGCATTTCATGTGTTTATTTCATGTTTTTTGAAATAAAAGTTTTAGGATTTATGTTTTTTCTGGATTTCGAGCAATCTCTTTTTTTATCAAACGTCTATGATAATGACGATGACGATGACTATACGCCACTTACTGTATGACGATGGCAACGATGTTGACATAAACAATGCTAGGGTGCTAAGTTCTTGTGTTTCGTCAAAATCAATTATGTAATGGTCATTCTTTAAACAAAATGTCGTAACTGACCAAAAATTGGTCTAATTTGTCGTATCTGGAGAATTGGAGTAAGTGGGTAAGGTATAGCAAAAATGACTTTACAGGTCTTAAACACATTGGCCAAGACATGTTATGATTAAAATATGCAGCGTTTGTACTTTTCTTTAAACTTCTAGATTTTGTTTTGTTTCTCCTGAAAATTTTCAATAAGTCAGTTACGAGGTCTTGGCAGCCGACCGACGATATACACTTCAATGATAAGTACGTAATGCATAGAGAAGAGGATGGCAGATCAATAAAAGCTCAACATGGTCAACCCAACTTATACTTCGACATACAATGGAAAACACAACATGAAAAAGGTAAAACACCAACGTAAACCCAAAACATTAAAGAAGAGAGAGAATAAGTAGCTACAGGGAACGCCACAAACATAAGGCAGTGCTTCCCCACGCAGACCTCCGGAAAAACAACAATCCATAAAACATAAAACAAGGCACTTGAGGAGGTTAAAGGGCACATATGTTAAGGAACAGAGGCACAAGAAATGGCCTGGCAGACCATAAAGAGTAACTAGGAGGCACTGTCTTATGTATGTGGCGTTTCCTGTGGCAACTTATTCTCTCTTTTTTCATCCAAAATAACTGAAAATTCGTATATAAAAAGTATCATTATTTCATATTTGTGGCTTTATATTCCTTGAACATTTATTTTTGCATTAGTCGAAGAAACTTTCATTGTAGTTTTGAATCGTTTTATACGATATATATTTATAGTTTACATGCTCGCAAGCTTTTATTTTTGCAGGGAATGTTTGCATTTGCCCGTATACATTCAGTTGAAAAGTACTAGTTGGAAGATTTGTCACGAGGTACTAGTCATAAAACATTTTGTATACCGGAATAAATATGGTTTTCAAATAATATGATGATTGAATACATCAGCCGTTTGATCTAAAAGCAATATGTGATGCACCTCTGTAATTAAGCACTTTAATATGCATATACAATACATCTATAAAGTGGAGATGGGCGAATATGATTGATAGTAGAAAGCAACAATGAAATACACTTTGTTTTAATTGTTGACAAAGGAATAATTATAAAATATATTCGAATAGCATCCAGCACTGGAACATTCTAAAGTACCGACAGCATTTATGAATAAACATTATTTTTGAAAAAAACCAACAACTGATTTGAACTTTAGAAGTAAGTTTCGCAGAAAATATGAACGAATCCATTTAGTGATCAGTCGCTATGTGTATGTTAGTTATGCTATCATACATCATTGCTGTATTGAGCATCTGCTTTGATTGGTATACGCATATTAGTCTTTTATTACATGCATGCTACTCAGGAAAGTGTCACGAATTCTTTTCCCTTCTGTTTCCCGTCCCTTGTATATGTGCAAGTACGCTTTTTACACCTGACCTCTTTCCGCGACCGAAATCGCACTTCAAACATCGAAATATATCTAAGAAATACAACGAATTCTAAGCATACATAATCTTTCTAACGACAGGTACTTTATGCAAATCCGTCAAGGCGACATTATATCTACAGAAATATATCAAAATACGCACACGTCAAAAATCTCGAATCATTTGTTTTTACACTTGAAGACTTTCGAAAATGAAGCATTGAATAGACGGCGGATGTTCAATGATTGATCTGCCTGTTGGGATATAGATATCGATGTTTGCAAAAATATTGAAGAACTTTAAAACATTCTTGGCAATTATTTCCAAATTATTATTAAACTAGTTTACTTGTATATTTTCGTTTTGTCTTCTGATAACATTAAGCTGCAATAAAAAAGGTAAAGAAATATGGCTTGTGTGCCTTATGGCGATATCTGCATGTTATAGTGCGGTCAATATCTGATGGCACAATAATATTTACCTATGCTAATTAGGCGACGGTTGCACTTTGCATAAAAAAGGGTGATCATTTATAGTCTCGGTCAATAAACACTTGTGTCGTACAAACGTTTCGAAATATGAACAATTATTCAAGTAGGTACTTACGTGTGCCGCTGTAGCTCAATTAGGTGAGCAGTCACTTAGCAATCTAGAGGTTACTGGTTCAAGCCTCATGTACATGTTTTATTATATTCACAGTCATAAAATATCTTATACTTGCAGATTTCTTTCATTATTTATCCTTCTATAGGTAAATTATTACGTTATATTACATTTCCATTCATATTCTGTTCTTTGTTATCATCATTATATATATATATTTTTTATTTTGAACAATTGAAACAATAACATAAGCATCGCAATATTGAAAAAGCTCTAAAATATTGCTTTAGCTTTAAATACAGTTTAGCAGTGTTTGCAATAGACTTCTTAAAAAGGCTGATTAATCTTGTTTAGAATCAGATCATTGACTGTCTTGCGAACCACAGGGAGATCAAAGCAATCCAATGATATGTTTCTTGTTACTTCTTTTTTTTCTTGAAGCCTTTTAATTTGCGACATCGTCCTTTCCGACACCCCCGTCATAAAAAAATCATTGTAGTCCTTTTTCTTGGGCTAGACAGCGGAATCACAGGCTGTTCCATAGAAGCCTCTTGTACACAGAAGTCGTGCAAATCGCTTTTCAATCTTTCTTGCAAAAATAGTTTTATTTTTACACATATAAAAAGGCACTAATATCAGGAATCGAACCCAGTTGGTCTGCGTTGAGATTCCGATGGGCATCCATTACGCTATGTAATAAACACGCTGATTTAATATCTCTACATTTATATATTCTTTTTCACAATCAGAAAATGCGCCTATATGATCATGATCATTGATTTAACCTTCAATTTCATATGGACTGATCCAAACAATGATGTTTGTCAATGTTGTTGTGCCTTCAGATCTTGGCCACACTTGTCGCCGTTGAGCCACATCATCCCTGAATAATCACCTCTAATTATGTTAGATTGTACATGTTTATAAAAACCTCGTGCATTACCATACTAATCACATCATATTTCTCTCTATATCAGTTAAATAGAAACTAGTTTGTGTCTATTCATGATATTGATGAAAATCTATAATGGCTTCCTATATGTGTTTTATGCAGTAAAATTGATACATTTTTATTATTAACGTTTTTTCAGAATTATCATAAATATTTTGTTTCAATAGCATCTCTTTGTCCATACGTAGGAAGCCAGGTCCGACATAATTAAATAATGACTATTAATCGCTTCCTTTGATAACAAATCGCCATTTGTATAAACTGTTGATTGTTTGTAATTACTATGTAAATAAATGTCTGGCTTATACCATATTTCGGATAGTTTCGAACAAAAGCCCTTTTAGCACCTTTTTTCGGCAAAGCCTTCAGCGTCTCATATTTGGACGGAAGTCGCTCAAAATTTCATTGGCTACAATTCTTGATAAAATTTTGTAACAGAGAATTTCATTGGTCTAGTCCCTTTTTGGCGCTTAGGTAAAAATGTGTCTTTCCTCGGTAAAGTCATTCTTAATATTGACTTTACATGTGTTAGGTTGCGTAAGTTACATTAAACGAGGAAAGGACACATCTTCTTGATTATTTTTATAGGTAAGAATTTTATGTTATTTTTTTGCGTAATTTTGTTAGAATTTGAAGTAAGTTAGGTTTTTATAATATATAAGTTATATTTCTCTTAGCTTAAAACAGATGCACTTTTCGGTAATTTATTCTTTAGGTTAAAATCAGTAGTTTCGATAGATTTTTGTACTTTGGGTAACATGCAGAAAAACGAACCCCGAAGTTTTTGAACGCGAAAGTTTTATTCTAATTTTACAATTATTCTCTGGAATTATGTGTGCAGGTATTGATATTGTATTCTTGATGTATTTTGTGATTGATGTAAAGCATAATTGTTTCAGAAACTGTCTGTTGTAAAATATTTAAATGGTGTTATGTTGTAAGAAATAACTTCTTTAACTAATGTTTTCTGTAGTTTATTTCTCATATGTACTATTCTGTATTCTTTAACTAATGTTTTCTGTAGTTATTTCTCATATTTACTATTCTGTATTCATGCATGTATTCTTAGATTTCTTAATATTGACTTTACATGTGTTAGGTTGCGTAAGTTACATTAAACGAGGAAAGGACACATCTTCTTGATTATTTTTATAGATCTCGGGAGAAACGTCCGTACGTGGAAGTCACGGCACAAAATGTGCATCCGGGCACAATTGTTGTGTGTCCCTCCATATGGGTAACTCTTTCCTTTGTTTTGATCTGTCTAGGGTAGATCTGATTCGTGAATGTGATCCTCCAAGCTACTTTCTTTCTGACCTTTATCAGTTGTGAAAAAAAGTCGAAAGTATCCAGAGTACCGATGCTTAAATCTCATAAAATAATATCCAAAATAAGTTACATACTTGCCGCTGTAATATTCACGGAGGTATGAAAGTTTATACTCGATGCTCCTATGCTAATAATCGTCTGAATCTTGAGATAAACGCACAGTAGTATATAATATAGACATCAACAGTTAATATATATCAAGTGAACGCGTAGCAGAAAAAAGCAGACTCGTGTAGAACAAATACGTCGTAAACAGGATCAATTTCCCTGAGGATAAATTCAACACTTTAATTTTTACATCCTTTAAAAATCGAAATACGTTTTGGTGTCATATTATTTAGCTAACAAGAGTCAATGAATTCACTTTAAATGTTATTCAAGTGGGAGTTAATTAACTGTCTTTGTTGTTTGGCCATGCTCTTAATGACTACATGTTTTGGAAACTCAGTAACCCTTCTAATCAGATGGAACTGGAATCATTGAAATGTCCTCAAAAAGAATTAGTTTCATCTGGTATTATATTTACCGCAATTAGAAGGATGATTAGAGCAACGTGTTTCCGTCATTTTACGACGGGGATGAACATCGTACATGGCTCATCATACTAGCGCCATATGTATTATCATGATCAACTTGATGAATATGAGTGCAACACACATGTGGTACATTTTGCATTTCCTTTATGATTTTTGATCGTGTAATATTAGTTTACATAATTAATAATAAAGCTTAGACTATTCGTTCGCTGACTACAAATAGCCCAACCTTTATTCAGAAGATTCATAATACCTCAGTACAATAACGAATAAATTTCAAACATGTATATATGATATGAGTTATTTAACATTTGTTTGAGTAGAAACGTGTATGCGTAGTTTTACAATGAGAAACGCATTGCCTTCTTTTATTGCTTAGAAGGGGGTTAATGTTTTCTGCGGACAAAAATGGACATTCCTGCTACAGTTACAAGAGTTGTGTCGCTATTCTTCGTTTTGTGAGGAAAACCCTACTTCGAGTTTACCGGAAAATAACACAAGACGTCCAAGTTGTGATTCATGTTCCTGTAAGCCCGGATGTGAAGTATATGGCAATTGCTGTTTTGAATTTGCAAGTCCCGGTAAAACGGAAATAGTGCACAAATGTACATCGCCAGTTTTATCATGTACAAACATCACAACTATAAGTTATTTTATGATATACTCATGCTCGAAAATTCTATACAAACCAGATTATAGTAACAACAAAATGTGCACATTAAACGACACAGATTATAAATCATTTGCGCCAGTCATGTCATGGAAAACATGAGTAATATACGTAAATTCAGAATGTGCATTTTGAAACAAAGTTTACGACATTATTCCTTGGAAGATTGCAGTTAAATGTCAACACGGCAAAAAGTACATAGAATCACAGTTAAGATGAGTGCAGTCCAGCTGAAGCATTTGTGAAATCTTTCAAGGTATATTTTATATTAAGCATTTATATATCATTTTTCTGAATTTTAGCTTTACTGGCCAAATATCAGAGAGCTTATGCCATAGCGATTATTTTTCCATCGTGTCTGCGTGCGTCCGTGCGTACGTCAGTCTGTTAACTTGTCATTCAAACATCTCCTATTAAACCGCTCGGCCCCGACATGGAGTCACATATTTTCTACATATTTATATAGGGAAATCTTCGAAAATCATCTTATCCGAAAACGTACAGCCAAGAGTTTTAATATTTTGTAATTGTGGCGTTGCTCAAATTGAGCATTCCGGATCAAAACCCGCCACGCATAGGGGTCACATGTTTTATGGAATAACCTCGGACATTGTCTGGTCATACTTATCAAAGGTACATTTGCTTCGTGTTTCTAAATGATTACCTTGATTTGTTCATAGTGGAAACGATATTGAAATTATCGTGCTGTACAAAATAATTCATTCACAGTTATAATTTATATTTTGAGACAACGATACGATTTGGAGTGAATAGCACAAAATGAATAAGTCTTACATTGAGCCTGCCACGTGACAGAAATTTCAATCATTGAATGTGAAGAAATTTAATTACTTTAATTTTGGATGTCAATATTAGTCACAATTAGAATGCCCCGGATTAAGTAAGTTTAAAGGTTTGGAGCACATACTTGTGTTCACGCATTCGTGTTTTACTACAATCCTTAATATGTTTTGGTCGGCAAAAACTGTTTTATTGCCGTACTTATTTGTTCCTCCACTTGGTCAACTCCTAGTGGTTTGTGTGCTGATGTTTCCTTGAAATCTGAGCGGGGAGGCAATGTTTTGTGAATATGGCGTTGTCTGTAACGTTGTTATCCTTCATTCAACAAGACGTATCTTATGATATTTTTATGGTGGCGACTTTAAAACGCAGTCATGTAATTTCGAACATGTAATGCAATACTAATTTATTAAACATGCAGATGGCTAGAGCTGAATAGAAAAAAATGTCCGAAAGAAAAAGCAGTAGTAATATCAAAAGAGAGAGAATACGTAGCTACAGGAAACGCCACATACATAAGACAGTGCCTCCCCACGCAGACCTCCGGGAAAACAACAATCCATAAAACACAAGGCACTTGAGCAGGGTAAAGGGTACATATGTTAAGGAATAGAGGCACAGGGAATGGCCTGGCAGACCATATGGAATAACTAGAATAATCAAAGTGGACAGTGAAGGAAGGGGGGGGGGGGGCGGGGGTTTGGCAAGTCATTTAATAAGGTACGACAAAACAGAGAGAATACGTAACTACGGGGAACGCCACATACACAAGACAATACCTCCCCACGCAGACCTCAGGAAAAACAACAATCCACAAAACATAACGCACCACAATTATTTCTTCAAACGCCTTAAATCTAAAAACTGAATGCTATATCTGCTCCGGTCGTCTTTGATCTGGAGTAAAGCTTCGTCACAAGACTTTATTTTACCTATAGGCCGAGTGTCGTCCTGTAGGGTTTAGGACAGTTCAGACTTGGAGGGTTTTTCAGTAAGGAGTGGATCGGTGTACCCTTTACTGCAGTCTTAAAATTAACACTGCTTGACTGGACACGACATATTGACAAAGCTTTGTTAACTAATCTACAACCTGAGCTAAAGCATATAAAGAAAGGCAGATGGTTAAAACGGAATTCCATGAAAGAATGGAATGTTGATACATTATATAAACCTTCAGATGATGTTAAATATGTAGACTATTTGGCTGCAATAGCATCTTATGCGAGCACAACTGTTATTCCATCAAGAATATGTACAATATTGAGACGGACATGGAAAGGAACATGGCTGCTAAATGTTGTGAATAACACATTTCGCCTGCAAGTACAGTTTAATGATTATATAATTGAGATTTATTCGCACAAAAGTGAGTTTTATTGGTAGGTATTATTAACAATGAGGAATATGGATAATTAAACACTGAATTGCATTACCCGGGTCATTACATTTAATCTGCTGAGGCATCTGTTTTCTAAGTTAAATTTTCTTATGCGATCAAATTGAATTTTATCCAGATTAGTATATCACTCGAGTCTATTGTTTAAGGTAACAAACAACACACTGTATCAAACCGAATACAGGGTAATTGATACTGGTGAAGTTTGCGTCTGTTAAAACAGATTTCCGCAGAACCGGGGTTTCAACATGATTAATCATATTGGAATTGTGTGTGTAGCTTTATCACGGATATGTTTTACAAATACAAAAGGCAATATATATTAAATCATGTGGACTTAGCCGTTGATTTGCGTATGACTATGTGAGTCAGTGGCTGATTGATGTCCAGCGCGTAAGTGCTAGAAATAAACATTGATTTAATGTTTTCCCAAAACATCCATGTATGTTACATACTAGCTGTAATAAATTGAAATCAACTTCATATAGATATTTATCATGGAAGCAAAGTATAGGTTGTCATTGTTTTATACGTCATTCGGATACCGAGATGCCGGGGATGGATGATTACATTAATCTATCATTTCATTTAGGTTTCTAGAGAAAAAGACAATATTTAATAGCTTTCGTAACAGGGCAGAAACACTGACGTTTTCAATAATTGTTCTCGGTATTTAGATCATATTTGAATATTAATTATGAAAATGCTCCGTATAAGATAAATCAAATATATTCAATCGTGTAACAACGTTTGAAAACCAACACAATGAAAACGCATGCCTCGTGTATTGTCTTATATAATTCCATAGCTAACGACTTTATTATTACAACACTACGGCAAACGATATTTTTAAAACCTTTCCACCATTTTACGAATATAGTCCTAGATCTACTTATATGGATATTGTTCAACTTGTGCGGTATTGTAGATGTAATAGTCACCAAGAGGACTTCAATAATCGTGACCTCCTTTTTACATGTAAATTTCTTAGACTAGGTTTTCTAATCATGAAAGTTGTAAGACCTTTCGAAAAAATTACAATAAATATCTACCAATTAATTTAAGTTTTTTTTAATATAAATCAACAATCAAAATTTGTTTTTGCATTCTTTTTTACTGCACGCAGGACACTTATGTTGTACGAGTAAATGAAGTAATGTCTGTAAACCTTGGTTGATATGGCAGGTTATGCCTATGAGAAAGTCTTTTGGATTGTGTACGATATTTCGTCGGCAGTAATATTTGCTCTTGGACTAACAGAACGATAACGCTATTACCCAACACTGTTGAAATTGTGTTGTACTGTTGTGTTTAATGTTTTAGATTTATGTTGAACCTTTGTGCCCTGTTCGTGCTGTGATGTCAAGTGTGTGTCCATGGGTATCTGATAATTTAAATATGTTGACCGGCTAGTGTTTTGATTAAGCTGCCTTTCGCTTTATGACATTATGTTCCTGCATACATGAAGTATTGTAGTTGATTGAAGTCTGCGGTTATTTCAGTCTGGAGCAATTCAAACTTTACATGCTTAATTAAGCAAGACAATATAATAAACTAAAACTATGGGTGTCATAAGGAATGTTAAATAATTTACGGCAAATTGAAATATAATCATGCTATGTAAACACAATTTTGAAATTGCATAAAATTTGTTTCACCGCGAATAATTTTCAAGAGTGAATTAGAATGAAAAGGGTCCTATTTGGCAAATATTCCCTTACTTCCTTAACTGATTTTCATAAAATATGTTGAAATGGAGGTGTAAGGGTGTATCTGACAAATAAGTCTTTTTACTATGAACATCACTACGACATAATTATGTTAAATAAACGTCCACAGGTGAGTACATCATTGCAGACAGTTATCGTATTCTAAGAATACAATCAAATTAGTTTGAACATAATACATGTACATGTATATATTATGTAGAGTAGTGAATTTCTGTCATCATATAATTCATTCATGTGTTTCTCTCTGAATCAGTTTATAAAATGATGTATCCATGAAAGTGATCAGGAATGATTCCATTTTCACAAAGATTTATCAAGTCTTTCATTTTGCGTAAACAAGGATACCATGAAGTATAACACATAATAGTCATGTAAGAATCACCAGCTGCCCTAACTTTTGTTGTACTTTTTACACAAGTTGTGGCACGCTGTGTGTTTATCTGCATGAACTCATCAGCTTCAAATATGTAGATCAGAAAGTATGAGGATGCCCTTTTCCACTCGGATCTAGCACACATTCAGGCAGTTAACATTTGATCCAGTAGTACATGTTCGATGATTTAGACTGAGAATCTTCACAAATGCCCTGAAGTCATGACATGGTCTCTTCACACAGGAACGATGAGATATTGGTTGGTTTTCTTCACATGTGTGTCACAGTGCTTCCCTGAGTAGGAACATGCACAGAGCCTCTTTCTTGTTTGTACTATGACTGTGAATGGCCCAGAATCAGTAGAATTAACATATTATTCTATAATACTATAATAATCTTGTTCACTGGCAACATATCCTTTGAACCAAACTCTGATTCTACAACTCTGATTTCTGATTACTCAGATATTCATGAGTACGGAGATTATTTGCAAGCTTATTCACAACACGTTCCTTGAGTGCCGAAATATTGTTAACAAGATTTTAGTTCCTTTTGTGGCAGATACAACTGCTCGTGTGTGGAATTATATACACCATCAGGTGTTGGATTATTAACATTCGTTTTCTCTTGTGTCAGATCTTGTCCTCCTTTAACCACTCGTATTTGATTGGTATCTCATGTAGAATATAATGTAGTGTAACAACTAGAATTCGAATATGACACACGAACATTATTTTTATTATCTATTATTTAAAGTTTTTAATTCGTATCGTATATTTTAACATGATATGATATTTTATTTAGCATATATATATATTTATAGCATATCAGTATTTTTACTGTTTTTCACGCATAGTTTATGGATCAGCATAGTTAATCTCGATACTAATACTAGCATACAACTCATCATCTGAACTCATTTCCCATCAATATAATTAATATGAAACAACATTCAACGTAGTTAAAACAGCATTAATATCACTTAAAGTGTTTGGTTTTAGACTTGTGTTGGTGAAAAATAACCATTAATATTTTCGGTTTACAGCAATTCGTGAACCTAAAAGTATATAAAGTAATGAACCTTCAACACGATATTCTTACTATGCTTAAAATGTAAAAATAAATAATTATTACATATCTTGCTTGCATAAAAATCAGCGATATTTTTTGTCATCAGCAGAGTGCAAAAATGTTCATGATATCTAGTTTGGAACAAAATAATATCATGTCAAAACAATAACAGCTACGCCAAACCTAATAAACCTAAATAAATAAAGGATTCATTAACATCATGTAGGTGTGGATAAACCACATATGATGAAAACGCCTTATATGCCAAATACTTCCTTTTACATACATAGATATGAAAAGTATTGTAAACTGCTACATACATATACGCCCTTTTACCGCCAACTAAGTTATATACAGGTAGATAGGACCTTTGTATGCTGATCATATCTATTAAACATAACAGTTTAGGGTAGATCATTTTATTTGAGAAGCACTTGATAAAATGAGACTAAAATTTTAAGTTTGGTCAAAATGTCAGGTAGACCCTTTTAATAAGGTGGTGATATGTTATTGTAACCGTAATGATTGTTTTTAATGATTAGTTAATGTCCACATATTCAATTTATATGTAGGAGATTGATACGATTCGAGGTTCGGATGACGTTGTATCCCTGTATAATGGTGTCATGCATCCATCACCACTCATAAGACAAAAGAACAATGTAGTGAGTAATGAGGATTGTGAAGTAATTGTATATATTGATTTTCTGAAAATGTTGTGGGTAGATGTACTTGGAGCACACCGTTAATAACAACGCCATGGCGAGTTCATGGGGGCGGAGCATTCTCGGCAGCTCTCGGGTATTTCCGTACCACTTCGTTACTCGGATAACACCCTCGCAAAACTCAACATTTAGTGCGGCCAAGAAAAAGTTCTCGTAAAACGGATTTATAATTTCAATAACTTCGATAAATTCACGTAAGAGATGGATTATCGCTGTCATTTCTAGTTAAAAACTCACATATTCCAGTCTTCATATAGCTTAAATATTACATTCATCAGCACCCCAGCGTTCATGCCGCCAACTTGTTTTCATGACATTCGTACGGTATTTCCGAAAGTAGTGCCTAACGTACATCCGAGGCACTTGTCGTAGTTGGCTGAGGATTTCGGAATGGGGGGGGGGGGGGGGGGGGGCGCTGCTGCGGATATGCATTAATGTTTGTGTCGAGTTGTGATAGATGCCAATAAAAATAAAGACAATTTGAAAAAAAACATAGAGCTCTGGTATATTACTGGCACATGGTTTTCTGAAGATCTGTAAACCTCGGACTATTTTAAAATGTCGATAGACTAACAATTTTTTATCATTGATATGTGTTTAATTCAATAAGTTAGATGTGTCTCCAATTGTAAGGGACATTAAGTGTGTCAAAGTAATTTCAGTGAACTGAATTGAACCTTTTAAAGGCTCTTAGGAGCCTCAACTCTGAACGATGTAGAATTTATAAGAAATATGTAATCAAAACTTGATATGGCAAGATATGATCGACGAAAATGTCTTGTACGATTGTGTTCGGGACTTTGTCGGCATTCACGTTTGCTCTTGAACTAACGCAATGTGTTCCATGGAGTATCTTAAGGCCCAAATCTTACTGGCACATTTATCCGTAACAATAGTCCCACAGCCATTCTTCAAAATTTGATACAATTTCATATATACCGAGTTTTTTACAAATACAACATGTACAATCGTTGTCAAGAACAAAACAAGTATTCATGTTATAAATATAATATTTGTTTAGGTTCACCCATTCATTACAGATGACCTGTTATGTTATGGAGGAGAGAAACATGTTAATTTAGCGTAGCTAAATCTGTTTGGTTCGCAACTTGACCATTTGCTAATATTGTAATGTGCATTCGCTTCACGCATGATTCATCAATGCTTATCATTAATAACACTCGTGTTACGCGTGACCAGAGCCTCGTTTTAAAAAGGACGCTATCTCACAGACATAGGAATCAGGTCAGTCTCGTTTTCATTTAGACGCTTTCTGGATCATAACATATCAGTTCTTTGTGAGAAGACAGTGTGAAGTTGTACAAACTTTTAACTCATGGAACTTCAAAAGTCATAACAATTAGACTGTAAGGATTATGATAAAAGTGTCACTGTTTATAATCATAAGTCATTTGGAGTAGACTCGAAAAACAATGGCATATGAACATTGGGAGTGAGTACATGCGGAATATGGGACATTCATGCACATATTAAGACCATTGATGATATTTGGTTATCTTCCAAAATTTTACTAAAGTCCATAGATTACATGCTGGACTTGTTTGCAAATGATATGAGGGTCTGGCGTCCAGTTTAGAACTTGTTATATAACAAGCAATAAGTGTATTCAATCTTGTTTTATGTTTTTCTATATATGTTCTTTATAGAAATGCCTGCAAAAAGGAAAGGATCTAGTGGAAGGCGTGCTGGAAACAAACAAGCTAGACAGAGTGTTGAGCACGAACATGTCAACAGTGCTGATCCAGCATCATTAGTTTCTGCGGTGGTAGAGGAGTTGATCAAAAGGAAATTGGTAACAGTTCCAGCCGCTGAGAGTGTTGCTGGATCTCTGGATCATGTAGTGCAGGAACACTTCCAACCACAGCCGTCTACATCATCGACCATAGAGGACAGTTGTGTGGAGCAGCCTACACATGTGTTATCTAATGCTTGTTTGCCAGCTGGCGTACCTCATACGTCTACTATAGGTAGTTACAATTTAAGACCTGGTGCTTTGGTTAACGACAAATTAAAACAATCTATTTGGAAGAATGAATTTGTAGAGTTGGCTGAGTTATTGCCAAAAAATAGTCAATTGCATGACGATGTATTAACTGTAAAGCTGTCAACCTCTGGGGGCCAAGACATTTCATTCAAGCCTGCTAAAAGTGGGTACAAGGTTTTGGGTATCAACCAGTGGTTGACAGCATTCCATATATATATGGATATTTATTGCGAAAAGATTTCCGATGAGGTGTCAGGTTTATTAACCTACATTTCAGTTATTCGTGACCTTGAGAGGGCGCGGGGGACGGCAGCCTTTAATTATTACGATATAACTTTTAGAGCGCACCGCCAATCCCAGCAGTTACCTTCGTCGTATATGCATATGGAGCTGTACATTAAGGCAATGTCAATGTTTTCTTCCCCTGTAGAAAAGTCTGCTAAGACACAAGTTGAGGAGAAGATACTGTCTTGTCACCAGTACAACGGCCAAGGCTGCTCATTCAAACAATACAAATATTCGCATGTTTGTAATCATTGTGGCAAAAAAGGCCATCCTCGTTCAAGGTGTTTTTCACTGACTAGAAATTCGACTGCTGTCCCTCGCGTAGTTTCCGGGTCAAATAATGGGCAAAGTGACAGGGGTAAGACTAGTGACTCTCTTTTTCGTCAGGCAAGTGCAAACTCCGGTAAAAAGTGATATATTGAGCACTTACTTGCACAATTATGATCCTCATGAGAAATTGTTTTTACTAAATGGCTTTACCTTAGGTTTTAGGATACCACATGAAGCATTTATTTTAGAACGTTCTTGCAAAAATCACCCTTCAGCTTTAAAAAACGTTGATATTGTTAATAGAAAAAATCAAAATGAATTGGCTAAAGGGAGAATAATAGGTCCATTCTGTTCAAAGCCTCAAGGTTTAATTTGTTCCCCACTTGCTCTTGTTCCTAAAAAAGAACATAATAAGTTCAGACTTATTCATGACTTATCATTTCCTAAGGGTTCGTCTGACAATGCAGCTATTGACAGGGATCACACTAGAGTCACTTATGATTCTATAGATACTGTCATAACAAAAGTTAAACAGTGCGGTAGAGATTGCTTGTTAGCAAAAACAGACATTGAAGATGCATTCAGATTAATTCCAATTCATCCAGATGATAGACATTTGTTAGGTTTTTCTTGGTTTGATGACTATGGGCATACCACTTATTACATGGATGCTTGCTTAGCTATGGGTTTGTCCATTTCATGCCAATTATTTTCTAGATTTTCCACTGCTTTACAATGGGTTATGGAAGACAGTTATAATGCTATTATGAGCCATATCATTGATGACTTTTTGTTTGTCGGTCCAGCACATAATAATGAGTGTGGTAATAATTTGCAAAGGTTTTTGCATATGTGTGAAAATATTAATATTCCAATTAAGCAGGAGAAAACCACTTTACCTAGTACTTGTATTGTAATTTATGGTATTGAAGTAGATTCGTGTGTCATGGAAGTTAGGTTACCACAAGATAAGGTTGATCGTATATGCCAAACTTTGCAGGAATTGAAATGTAGGAAAAAAGTCACGCTTAAATCATTGCAATCTTTGTTAGGTTTATTAAACTTTGCATGCAGTTGCATTGTTCCAGGCAGGACCTTTTTGAGGCGTTTATATGATTTAACAATTGGCATTTCATGGCCGTCGTATTTCATTCGCTTGAATAGTGAGGCTAGGGCTGATTTAGAGATGTGGCATTCATTTTTGTACAAATTCAATGGAAGATGCATGTTTTTACACGATGTTTGGTTATCGTCAGACGTCATGAATTTGTATACAGATGCAGCATCTACGGTTGGTTGTGCTGCTGTTTTTGAAAATAACTGGTTTGCAGGCAAATGGCCAGAAAATTTCTATCAATTTCATATTAACATTTTAGAATTATTTCCCATTGTACTTGCTATAGAAATATGGGGAGAAACCATGAAAAATAAAAAGATTCATTTCTTTTGTGATAATGCAACCACTGTTTATGTTTTAAATAAACAAACTTCGAAGGACAAAATCATGATGAAGTTAGTTAGAAGATTAGTTCTTGCTACTATGACTTATAACATTTTGTTAAGAGCGATTCATTTGCCTGGCCATAGTAATTATCTTGCTGACAAATTGTCTCGCTTTGAATTTCAGAAAGCTTTCCAATGTTGCAAAACCCTATCAAGGGAGCCCATCTAGGTCCCAGATCATCTGTTCAACATTTAAGTGAAGATGCTAAGATGATTGTTGCCACTGCTTTAACAAATAAGTCAAAACAAATTTATCTCAATTATTGGAATCATTACATGCAATATTGTTCAAGCAACCAATTGCAGGTTCAGTTACCTATTAAGGAAATTGCGTTAGTTAATTTTTTAACTCATTTGTTAATTTCAAAGAAATATTGTGTGTCAACAGTTACTTCTCATGTTTCTGCATTATCTTATATATATAAGCTGTTAGGTTTTAATGATTTCAGTGGTAGTTTTTTGATAAAACAATTTTTGAAAGGAGCCAGTAAATTTGCTCCTCGAAAGCCAGATACACGATTACCTATCACGTTGAGTCTTCTTCAAAAAATCCTTGCTTCAGTACATAGTACAATAGGCATACAATTCGAAAGAGTTGTATTTAATTCAATGTGCTTGTTGGTTTTTCATGGGTTTTTGCGCATTGGTGAAATTTGTGTTAAGTCAAAAGGAACGGTAAACAGTGTTTTACAACGTTCAGATGTAAAATTGTTTGATTATTCGATCAAAGGCCATGGTATAGAAATTTGTATTCGTAAATTTAAGCATAGTAAGCACCCTGTCACTTTGTTCATCCAAACAATTGATACAGCACCAGATATCTTCATGTGGTAATGCTAGGGGACCGTTATACCAATTACCTGATGGTACTGGGATAACTTACCAGTTTTTTAGCAACCATTTGAGCAATGTTATCACATTTTTGGGTTATAATCCTAAGTTGATAAAATCACATTCTTTTAGAATAGGTGCTGCAACTTATGCTGCTAGTCTGGGATATTCTGAAGATTCAATAAAAAAGATGGGACGGTGGAAATCTGGTGCTGTATCAAATTATGTTAGGCTACCATGTGTATCTCTGACACAGTCTCAGACTAATTAATAAATGGTTCAGCATAAGGCTGCCATTATGTAGGTATAACACTAACACATTTCATGTAGTAGAGATATTAATAGGACTGTTTAGCCTATTGTTAATTTTTGTTATTGCTTTGTTTTGTTTTTTATTAAAGTCAACAGAAACAGTTGCCTTTGATAGCTGTACATAGTTAGTCGCTTGGAAGTTACATTTCTGAATTCAATAGATATACTTTGTGTGTTTCTTGTTATATTCCTTATTACAAATCGGTCACTTGATACATGTTGTTCATTTGTGACCTATTCTTGGAAGCACATGTCATTACCATGGAGACAAAGTTCAGTATAAGGCTGCTTTGAATCATTGATCTTGTATAGGAACTGCCAACTTGTTTTTTATACATTTCCAGATTGATAACTGACTAATGTTTATTCAATATATATATTTTTATTTTTTTATTTTGTGTTATGTTCAGTCATATGGCATTTGTATTATAGACATAGCAGTATTTATGTTATATTCTTTGATTTTGCTGAATATCACTTGAACATAATAGACTTGACTGTAGTTGAATTACTTTTAAGTTTTAAAATTACTGCAATATGGGAATATGTTAGTGATTTACTTTTAATGTATTATCAAAGGATTGTTTTAGCGTACTGTTGGTCTCTCTAGGTCATGGATAGGAAATTTAATAGGCAAAGTACAGTATAGAATGCCTTGATATAAATAATGCAAGTAAACCACTTTGATTGTGTTGTTGGTGTTTCACTTTTAGACAAAAAGATAGCACTGTTTACGCTGTCTGCGGTAATGACTCATCATGACATAGTGTTATAGTTGCATGCAATATATGGCTTGTATTCTTTTATGTTTAAAACTGTTTCATATTGTTGTATTTTCCATTTCATTTTATGTATTACACTGTTTCATACTTTTGTGTATATTTCGTTCAGTTTATGTATTACCAACACTGACTCTGATCTTGGGGTGGGGTAGAAAAATGTGTGCTAGGCATCAAATTTTTTGTATGGCGGTTTATTACCCACCTTTGCCTCCATATTTAAGATTTTGAGAGTATTTTTATATGTTCCTTGTCTTTTTGTCAAATTGAATTTGTCATTTTGTCAAATAGAAATTTGATCGTCATTTATAAAAATAAATGACATGTACACTAGCTATGTGTTGTTATAACTTAGTCGGCAAATAAAACCAGATCAGTGTCAGTGTCTGTATTGTAGACAAGTGGTGAAGCAAATGTTAATTTAGCGTAGCTAAATCTGTTTGGTTCGCAACTTGACCATTTGCTAATATTGTAATGTGCATTCGCTTCACGCATGATTCATCAATGCTTATCACTAATAACACTCGTGTTACGCGTGACCAGAGCCTCGTTTTAAAAAGGACGCTATCTCACAGACATAGGAATCAGATCAGCCTCGTTTTCATTTAGACGCTTTCTGGATCATAACATGTCAGTTCTTTGTGAGAAGACATTTTCTTAGAAAGTTATGAAACTGCATCTTGCCTTCTTATAAACGTCCATTACCCACCTCCACCCATGCACCTCCATTTGCGTGCTTTGCCTCCATATTTAAGATTTTGAGAGTATTTTAATATGTTCCTTGTCTTTTTGTCAAATTGAAATTTGTCATTTTGTCAAATAGAAATTTGATCGTCATTTATAAAAATAAATGACATGTGGCGGTTTATTACCCACCTTTGCCTCCATATTTAAGATTTTGAGAGTATTTTTATATGTTCCTTGTCTTTTTGTCAAATTGAAATTTGTCATTTTGTCAAATAGAAATTTGATCGTAATTTATAAAAATAAATGACATGTACACTAGCTATGTGTTGTTATAACTTAGTCGGCAACTAAAACCAGATCAGTGTCAGTGTCTGTATTGTAGACAAGTGGTGAAGCAAATAATATTTGCATTTTTCCGTCTAAAATTTGTTGTATAGATGTTCGGATATATATTCGGATACATGTTGGTTATACAATGAAAACATACTTTGTAAATCCATCAGTTGATGCTAAATACTAGCATGGCTTTGTACCGACTAAGCTTACCGGATGACCGCCTAACCCTACAACAGTACACTCATCCCTCTTCCGGCATTTGAGGCTCAATCGTCAGACACTGCTGCCACCATTTAAGTAATTCAAGGGGAAAAAGTGCCCCAAATGTGGGAATTGAAAAACTTTTACACATTTCAATTACATAACAAAAATGTAAATACACTTTATTGTCATATCATTATAAAATAAAATTGTTTTACATCTGCCATTATGTTAAATATTACTTTATCGTTTCAGTTGTGCATGCTATTCACAAGATGCCTCATAAAAGTCAACTTGGGTGCAAAAAGAAATACACTAAACAAACTTTCTAATTGGTCAATAGGGTTTTTATTGATATTCTCCAAGCCGTGAATAAAAATCAAACAACGGAAGAACAATAGTAAACGTAATTTCTTTGCTCAACTTTTCTGAAATATTTAATCCACTTGGACGCTGAGATCAAATTTACCACCGAACAACAACAATAACCCAAAAATTGAAAGTCATGAATCAGTAATATATGGTATGGTATCTTCAATCAAACCGAAGTGGCCAATTAGAACTTTTCCTCGGTGTATGCAGTGAATTTACAAACATTGGTCAATGACTTAATATGAAATTTTTCTTGGAAAATACTCCGGAACTTGTCCTTGTACATGTTTAATCCATTTATCATTTTGTGACGGAAATTAATTCAATCTGTGATTGACAAAGTAAAAAACAATTGTGTAGTATTACATAAACTAGTGGGACTGTGTAGGCATTAACTTTTGCTCTGGAACTAACAGGATGTGTTCCATGGAGTATCGTAAAACTATCGACCAGCCCATTTGGGATTGTGTTGTGTCGTCTAATATATATTGTTTCGGGTTTACGTTGGTGTTGTCCTTGTTTCTTTTTGTTCTGTGGTGTTCTCTGTAACTACTTAATTTGTCTCTCGTATATTTATCAGTTTTATAAGACACTGTCTTGTGTATGTGGCGTTCCCTGTAGCTACGTATTCTCTCTCTTTTATGACGTCATTAACATTTTATGACGTCATATATATTTTATTATACACTACCAAGAAAAGTTTTCTCTCTACAATGCGGTTTTATAACACATCTTAATATTCATTGGGTACAGTCGTTTTTTGTGTTTTTGTTTTATTTTTTTTAATAGACATATTTCTTTTAGTTTTGAATTCCATTTCCCTATCACTAATATCTAAGAATTGTTTAAAAAAGCAAAAAGCACATTCTGAAGTAACGCATATATCTCCTGTTTCCGTGACATTACTGGCGCAAATGATTTATAATCTGTGTCGTTTCAAGTGCACATTGCATTATTGATTTGAAATTTTAGAGTTATTTCACATTCTTATGTTACTAATTTAGTTACAGGGAGCAAGGTCAGAATATGGCTGCTTGTTCCTTCGTGCTGGATTAGTTACAGTATGTCTGTTGTTATGTGCGTGATGGTTGATTGCTTTTAATGATTAGTTACTGCCTACTTAGTCAATTCATGTATATATGTTGGAAATCAATGACCATATAGCGAATAAGTGTGAGGTTAGCTAGCTGTTAAATCGATTTAAACCCCAGTGTTCTTGCTGACAGTTCCAAGGCTGTAATTCGCTGTATGGTTGTTGTTTCTATGTGTGTTTTGAATGTCTTTTGTATTCACCTTTCCTCTGTGCAATTATGTCGCTATATATAGTGTTTAGGTTGTTTCCTGCCCAGTTTCGGACTGTTGCGGCCAGCTGTCTTGACTTGTCATGTGATCTTTTCCATCCAGAAATCCCCCCTCCACCTTTCTTCACTGTCCACTTTGATCCTTGTGGTCTGCCGGGCCATTCATTGTGCCTCTGTTCCTTAACATGTGTACCATTTGACCACCTTAAGTGCCTTGTGTTTTGTAGATTGTCGTTTTTCCGGAGGTCTGCGTGGGGAGGCACTGTCTTGTGGCGTTCCCTGTAGCTAAGTATTCTATCTCTTCTATCGTTGTTGAATATAATGCGTTGAAATGCACAGTTCTTGAAATAAAATTGTAAAAACTGTTATAGTGTGTGTATTTCTTTTTCAACTTAGTTATCTAGATATGGCACAATATGCACTAGTCTAGTATTTATATACTAATTACAAGCCCTTAGAAGCTCTTGTTTCATCTAGATTCGTTGTGCATGCTTTTAAGGAAAATTTAGACCGCTGCAAATGTTGGGTTGAATTTCAAACAAAATGTCTCTCTACATTCTCAGTAAACAACTTATGACTGGACTTGAGAATGAAGCATTTTGTATCTATATTATTGGTATCTATTCAAAAGTGGATGTATTGATGTTTGTGTTGTGTTATTGCCATGTCTTAGGACATGCTGGATTCATTCAGTACTAGTACTTACTCGCCTCAACCATTTTTTAGTAGTATCAATACAATACAATAAGTTTATTGATGACTTAGGCCTCCAGCCCATAACATAATATATTACAATTTATGTGTTATTTTTCAATTGTGCGTACACAGGTAAGTAGTATGGAAAGAACAAAGGTTGTAAATGCAATGACTTTAACATAATTGTACAATTGCAATGTACATATAAACATTTCGATACCATAAACATAATAATAGTCCATATAGTATGAGCTTTACAATCGTATCTACTACAGGTAAGTATAGTAGAGACAAAACAGTTTTTAATTATAATTGCAGTATCATCTTTTTACGCAATGAAGCAAAGTGAATATAAAAAGCCACATTTTTAATAAGGCTCTCATTTCTGATTGATAGCAATGTATGTAGCTTATGACATGACGTATTAACAAAATATTTCTTTGGGATGTATAAACTACGTAAGTCAACATAAACGGGGCAAACTAAAAGAAAATGTAATTCATCCTCCAAAACGTTCATTGAACACACTCTACAGTTGCAATTTTCTTGTATAGCATTATGGTATCTTTTTCTAACAATTTCTAGGTGAGGTAAGCCCGTTCTAAACTGAGCATAGCTATGTCTAAATATTCTAACATTTAGTATTGAAAGATATGATTCCCTTCCATAGTCAGCTTTAATGTTTTTGTATACTTTATAAGACGCTGAAGATTCTAAAGTATTATACCAGCCTTGGAGGTATTTATCTTTCAGTCCTAGAGTAAATGACTCAAGAAATAAGTTTTCATTTTGTACCCCTTGGTTTAACCAGACATAACCAAAACCATTGCTACATAGAAGATACTCAATTTCATTTGCCCAGTTAAAATACTTGGTGCACGACGTAGTTACTAACATATTGTAACATTTCCTAACATATCTTGTATTTAGCATTTTTAGTATTTTGAACCAATATTTAATACAACGTCTAGCAGACTCTATACATATCGGATAACGTCCACAATCCGCAAGTACTGCAGCATTTAAGGAAGATTTGTTAACACACATAAATCGTTTACATGCTAAACGAAGTACAGTTTCACTATTTTCTCTAGACTGAAAGCCCCATATTTCAGCCCCATATAAAACAACAGGTAATATTTTGGTATCAAACAATTTGAAAAATACGTGATAAGGTAGTTGGCCATACTGGTATAATGATGACAACATGGAAAATAGTGTTCGTTTAGCTTTCAATGCAAGCTCGCTAGACATAATGTTTAATGACAAACTCGAGGTAAACGTTACTCCGACATACGTAAATACATTGACAATTTCTGATCACTATAAAAGAATTGTTCATGACGAGCTAATTTACCACCCTTTTTGAAAACCATGACTTTTGTTTTTGATGTATTAACTTTCATGTAACTTGTTTCACAGTACTGATGTAGAACACGCAATTGGTATTGAAGTCCGTTCACCGTATCCGCAATTAAAGCAACATCATCAGCAAACATGAGCAAACAATATTGATAGTTCATTTGGCATAACCTGTATACCTTTTATATTTTCATCATTGTTCATCACTATTGCTAGTTCATTTATGAATAGAGAGAATAATTTAGGCGAAACCAAGCAACCTTGTTTAAGACCCACTGGACAATCAAAATACTCTGATAATTCACCGTTCGCGCGCACACAGGATTTAACATGTTTATACATTCCAACAATAGCACTTAAAAGTTTCCCTCGTAATTCAGCTTTGTATAAAACTGACCTTAATTTATCACGGTGGACTGAATCAAATGCAGTCTTAAAATCAATGAATGCAACATACATTTTTCCTCTCTTTTTTGATAGTAACTTAGAAATGAGAGATTGAAGAACGAACGCATTATCAACTGTAGAATAATTTGATCTGAATCCAGACTGTGATTCGTCGATCTTGTCATATATATGTGCGTAAAATGATAGTCGTCTGTTTATCACATTTGTGTAAATTTTTCCCAGAATATCTAATAGAGAAATTCCACGATAATTAGATGGGGTATTACGGTCACCTTTCTTGTGAAGTGGAATTATTATAGCACTACTCCATGCATCACTAGACCACGACTTACCGACTGCATTATTCATGCATAATGTCATTTCAACCAATAATTTGAAAGCGGTCTAGTCATTTTTCTACCAAAATATCTTTCTTATATTCTTGTTTTAATTAGTTGCAATTCAAATGTATCGCAGCTAAATTTGCATTAAAGGCTTATTTGCGCAACCAAAATCAATTATAACATCAATAACTACCGGCATTAATATTTGATCCAATCATTTTGGCAATATTAGTGAAAAAAAACTTGGGTGACGGGGTTATTTACTTTTGAGTCTATCTTTTAACAGTAATTTAGATTTAGAGGAGTGAGAAAACGTTTTATTTCTTCAGTAAATATTTCATTTGCACTAGGTATTTACAATTTATGCAAGTAGAAAAATGAGTAGTATATCGTATTCAAAGTGTCATCTAATTTTGATATAAAAGTTCGAATGATAAAAAAAATGTCATGATGACATATTGCTCGCGAGATCTACATCCTTTGTTTGGTCGGTCTTTACACCTTTATGAAAAATCGGAATTGACGCGGAAAATTACCAACTTTTTTATCTCATTTGTAAATTACACGACAATTGATCAACAGAGCCCAAAACGGACGAAAATGAACGGAGATTGCCGACTTTCGCCATTCGATAATAATCGGCAATCTACGATACTAACAGAGCGCGCTTAGGATTGTGGGTATTTGCGCGCTAATGATTGTGGGTAATTTTTAAATTCTTATCGTTTCACCGATATCAGCCTGATTCGAATCCATGGTTTATATGTCCGTGATGAAATTAACGGTTATACCGCTACACAACATCGTGTCTGAAAGTCAAAATGAAACTACTGTTTTCTTGCAAAATACAGTACAATTTGGCACAGTATATAGTTTTTTAGGGTTATTAAAGTGTACAATTTCAGGGAGTATGTCTTTTCCGCGCGTTCAGTGCGGTTTGAATCAGCTCGGTATCTCAATATTTGGAGCTTCGCTGGAAAAATAAGTTCAATTTCAATTCCGAAATTTTGCTCCTTGTGTTTATAGAATATATAAATAATATACAAATGAGATAAAATCACTCAAAATGAAAATAACTTATTTTTATGTTTACTTGGTTAAACATTGTTTAAGGGAAAATCTACATGAACACCGGTATGGAGATGTGTTGTTTTCAACGCGTTTTGGTCAGCTGATAGCGATTCAGAAAAGCCTTTTGATTGGCAGGCGCACGCAGAAATTATTACTGAAATACAATTAGTTTAAATGGTTTGCAAATAGAGGAATAAATATTAAACATATTTGAACAATCAGGGCCATTCCAAAAGTATCGAAATCAATTAAAGAAACAACTCATGACTTGTACTATATAAGTTGGTTTCGCAGAAATATCAATTTATTAATGTAGTTGTCCGCACTATGTGTATCTTAGTTATACTATTCTACAATATTGCAGAAACGAGTATTTGTTTAGTTTGGTGAATGCATATGATGTTTCATTGCAAACACGTAGTATGTTCTTAAATATGGTACAAATACGCACTTTATCTAAACAAATATATACATCGTGAGTACATGTGGTGAAGTACCTTGGTATGTCGAATATTCAGCGTAATACGGGTGGTGTAATTGTTTTGCGCCTAAAATATTGACTTTCGATAGTGAAACATTGAATAGAACATTGAATAGACGACTGACGTTCAAATAGTTTTCAATTGCTTTATGTTTCCCTCAACATAGGTGACTCCTCCCTTCGCCTTGAACTGCCTAGGGAATCTGATTTGTGAATGTGCCCCCACCCTGCTCCTCATGGTTTCACATTTATCAAAAGTGCGAAAATGTCCATCTGTATGCATATTATATGTGAATGCTGTAAAAGCAAAAAATGATATCCAAATTACGTTACCTTACATTCCGCTTTAATCTCCCTGGGAACATCGAAGCTGAAACTGATGTAAATTTGATATTCGATGCCCCTATGCAAATCAACCTCTGAATCTTGCAAAAAACATAAATAGTATAATATAGGCATCATTTAAAAAATATATACCAGCGTTTGGACGCGTAGAGGGAATGACAACTCTTGATAAAGATTAGGAAAGAGTAACCAACCTCGTACAGCCTTTATGTTATACAAAACTATTAAAGATAATTTCACACGAACTCGTTACTTTTTCTTCAACCCTCAATTTTTTTTTTCAATTATTGGTGTCATATTAATAGTTAACATAAGTCATTGTCTTCACTGAAATTAGTATAAAACAGAGAATATTGTTTGGAAGATACATTGTAACTTAATTAAAGTAACGATTAAAGAATATATTTCGATTGTGTACATATAGTGTGAGTTATCCAACGTTTTGGTTAAGTAAACACGTGTATGCGTAGTTTGACTATGAGGAACGAATGTGTTTATTTTCTTTTATTGCTTAGCAGGGGATTAATGTTTTCTTCGGACCAAAATTGGACATTCTTGTCACAGTTACAAGAGTTGTGTCCATATTCTTCATTTTGTGAGGAAAACGCTACTTTAAGTTTACCGGAAAATAACACAAGACATCCATGCTGTGAGTCATGTTCCTGCAAGCCCGGATGTGAAGTATATGGCAATTGCTGTTTTGACTTTGCAAGTTCCGGAAAAACGGACATATTGCGAAAATGTACATCCCCAGTTGTATCACGTGCAAACATCCAAACTACAAGTTATATTATGATATACTCATGCTCGAAAATTCTACACCAACCAGATTATAGTAATTACACAATGAGCTCAGTGAACGACTCAGATTATAAATCATTTGCGCCAGTCATGTCAGCGAAGTCAGGAGAAATATACGTAAATTCAGAATGTGCATTTTGCAACGAAGTTTACGACATTATTCCTTGGAAGATTGCAGTTAAATGTCCACGCGGCAAAGACGATCACTCATTTGACACGCTTAAACTATTACAGGGTGAAGATATCGGAAGAACAGGATGTATCATGTCTTACGTTCCTCCACAGAATACAAACCTGGAGTCACGTAAATGCGTAGCTGATGTGATTCGGGAATGCAATGTTACTGGTGAAGCAATGAAATGGGAGCCGCTATGGGATTACTGTCCAATGTTTAACGCTACATATTCGCGAACTGTCAATACATTTTACGGTAATATATTTTGTCTCATGTGTAATAGAAAATCTCAAAATCCACTAAGTACAACATGTACTGACACGGATTACAAACACCCACTTCGCAGTCCGTTCACTGTAATGTTGGATGGCTTCAATTTTGCAGAACTGGATTTCAGTACATCGAACCACAGTAAAGATGAATGCAGTCCAACTGAAGTAATGGTGCAATCGTTCGAGGTATATTTTATATTAAGCATATATCAAACATATCATTATTCTGAGTTTTAGCTTTATTGGCCAAAAGCCAGAGAGCTTATGTCTTGGCGATTTTTCCATCGTGTGTGCAAGCGTGCGTGCGTGCATCAGTCGGTTAACAATTCATTTAAACGACATCTCCCCTTTAACCGTTTGGCCAATATTTCAAAGTTTTTCAATTGGTTACAGTATGTTGCATAAAAAGATCACAGGAGCTAAAAATAGAAAAAATAAAACTTTAAAAATCAGACTGTCAAGAACCATAAGGTACAGAGCTTTACTCTTTAGTAAGTAACAGCGTTTAGTGGTCATCAAGATTGTTGAAATCATGCCCCATTGATTTATATTGTCCCAGTAGTCACATGTTTTACATAGACGTTTATAGGGAATATCTTTGAAAATCTTCACGTCGAGAAACAAAATACCAAGTTTTATAGATTGGGTATATCGCATTGTCGAATGGTCCACTACCAAGATTTTGCATTATGCCCCTAGCGTCCAAACTGTTATATTGGCCCCGCCCTGGGAGTCACATTTTTTGTTCATACTTATATAGGGAAGTCTTCGAAAATCCTTTTCTCCGAAAACGCACAGCCAAGAGATTGGTAATTGTAGAGTTGTTCAGTTGTCTTCTACCAACATTTTTCAAATTGTGCATTTCGGGCCAAAACCCGCCCCGCATAGGGGCCACACGTTTTAAGGAATGACTTCGAACATTGTCTTGTCCAGATTAATACTTAACAGATGTAAATTTGCATCATGTAGCCAGTAGAGCGTTAGGCCCTCAAGGGCATCTTGTTTCTAAAACGTTACATTGATTTGCTCATGATGGAAACGATTTTGAATGTGTCGTGAAGTATAGAAATATTTCCTTTACTGTCTGAATTTATATGTTCAGACAACTATGCCAATTGGAGTGTATAACAGCAAATAAATAACTCTTACATAGAGCCTAACACGATACAAAATTAAAATCATTGAATGAAAAGAACGTTTAATAATTTCAAGTTTTTGATGTCAATATAATGCATAATTAGAATGCCCCGGGTTAAGTAAGTGCAATGGCTAGGAAAGCAAATTTTGTTCATGCATTCATGTTTTTTCTACGATCCTTAATATTTTTTATGGTGGGCCAGAACAGATTGTAGTTCCGCATATTCTTGTCCCTCCACTTGGTCAACTTCTATATATATATGTTGATCTCTTCAAACACGTAAAATATTCTGCTCTTTCTGTTACGTTTAACTTTGATCTGAGTAAAGCTTTGACGCAATACTTTATTTAACCTGCAGTCAGAGTGTCGTCCTGTGATGTGTTCAATGGGACAGTTCCGACTTGGAGGTAAATGTGGGTTTTACAGTAAGGAGTGGATCGGTGGACCATTTACTGCTGTCTTCAAATTAACGCCGCTTGTCAGGACACAGAAGATTGACAGAACTTTGTTAACTGATCTACAGCCTGAGCTAAAATATAGCAAGAAAGCCAGATGGTTAAAACGGAACGCCATGCATGAATGGAATGTTGAAACTTTATATAAACCTTCAGCTGATGGAAAATGTGTAGACTATTTGGTTGCCATAGCATCGTATCCGAGCACAGCTGTGAATCCATCAAGACTAGTGGCAATATTGAGACGTACACTGAAAGAAACATGGCTGCTTAATGTTATGAATAGCACATTTCGCCTGCAAGTACAGTTTAATGATTATAGAAATGATATTTATTCGAAACAGCACAAAAGTCTCTTGTTACGCGGAGGTATTATTATTGATGAGGAATATGGATATATAAACTCTGAATTTGACCTAAATGATCAGAAAGATGGGTATCTCTTTGAATTGCATTACCCGGGTCATATCATTTATTCTGCTAAGGTGTCTGTATTGCTTAATGAAATGTTCTTATGCGATCAAATTGAACTTCATCCAAATGAGTATGAGTTTAATAACTCACGTCTATTGTTTAAGGTAACAAACAAAACACTGTATCAAACCGAATACAGGGTAACTGAGGCAGGTGATGTTTGTGTCTGTTTAAACAGATTTTCGCAGAACCGGGCTTTCAACATGGTTAATCATTTTCGAATTGTGTATGTAGCTTTATCATGGATATGTTTTACAATTACAAAAGGCAAAATATACTAAATCATGTGGACTTGGCCCTAGATTTTCGCATGACTATGTGAGCCATTGGCTGATTGATGTCCTGCGCGTAAGTGCTAGAAATAAACAAAAAAGAGCAAAACACTTTGATTAAAGTTTTCCCCAAAACTCCAATGTGAGTTTGTAAAACCGATTATATTTTATCAGTTCTGTATGTCACATATTAGCTGTACTAAGTTGTAATCAACTTCATGGATATTATAATGAACGCAAAGTATTGGTTGTCATTATTTCATGCGTCATTCGGGTACCGATATGCCGGGGATGGATGAATACATTCATCTATAATTTCATTCTGGGTTTCTTGAGACAACGACAATATAAAATATATTTCGTAACAATACAGAAACATTGACGTTTTCAATAACTTTTCTCGTTATTTGGATAATATTTGAATATTAATGATGACAATGCCCCGTATACGATGAATAAAATGTATTCAAACGAGTTTTTGAAAACCAACCCAATCGACAAACGAGATGAGGATGACGACGATATTAAACACTTTCCATTATTAGACGGAGATAGTCCTAGGTCTACTTATATGGCATATTGTTCAATTTATGCGGTTTTACGCGGTTAAGAGGACTTCAATAAGCGTGAGTAGTAATTTCTTATCTTGTTAGCCGGTTCATTTAACCTAGTTTCTCACCTAATTCCTCGCGTATTTTATTGACACCTAATGTATGCCGTTTTTCCTGATTGCGTCAGACATGTGCAGTGCATATTTATCAATCGGTGACGTTTCATAAGGTTATAAACGGCAAGTATCAAATATGATTGGTTGTTGTTGTCCAAACAATCCTCCTAACTGTAGATTAAGAGCCGTGATCAGTTTCCCTGTACGTAAGTTAACATTGCAGTCTTGAAATACTCGCCAATCGGTTTGTAGATGCCAATTAGCCAAGCCTCATCCTGTCACCAAACTGAAGAATTCCTGGTCTAGTGATGATAAAAAGTTTTAATTGTCTGCATAATTCTGTACTGAGTAGATGAGGACTGTAAGTTTTTACTTGCAATAGTAATTCATCGTTCATGGATCAACCCTCTGTTTTCACTTGAAGATATTTCTGACAATTGACGCAAATATGACGACTGTATCAATTAAAGGGAGGTCATATGTTAGACTTCTGTAAAACAAATATCAGAATAGCCTCCCTTTAATGACCCCCTTTCTAATTGAAAGCATTACATAAACCTATTGTATTTGCTTCTTAAACTTTTCTAAATTCAGAACCAGATATTTGTCACGTGACTAACAAATGAAATGTGACATGTGATAGGTAAATCTTCTGATACCGTCATCATCAGCATTTTATCATCATATCCAATTGCTCGATTGAACGACGCTACAACGAGTGACCACGTGATCTACAGTGGCTGTATTTTTCTTCAGCAAATTGAATTTATATCGAGTGCAAAAACGTTGATAGTGTCGTCAAAAAGGCCTTTCAGAAGGGAATGCTAATCATGGTTTGTTATGTTTTTTCTATCGAAATATGCCAAATATTTACCCATTTTTTACAAACGGTTCTACGGCTACACATCATCTTGTCGGAAAATCGAAAAAAAACCAACTGGTTTCTTGCAAATACTGTACAATATGGCATGGTATACGCTTCACTGATTTTTTGTGTAATACTGCATATTTATTAGCTCTTCAAAAATTGTGAATAAACTGTATTAAAGATTGCTTTGAAGTCTGAAAATTGCAAAGTGTTTCTAAATGTGTACGGATTATAATTTGGAAATATTGGACAAATTTGACATTGGTAAATACTTTATATTTATTGACAACTATTTTTGAATACATGTACCTACACACTGTGTGCATTCAACCGCGTTCATTGTACAAGTATATACTATCAATGAGAGGTCAATAAGTGGAACAAAGTGACCGTTCGATTAATTTTCTACGGAAACGTTTTTTGACCTAAAAACGAAAGCAGCCTATACAAACTTGAATTTTAAATTTATGAGCTAACGATGGGGATTGATATTCCTACATATCGCATATGCATAGGGCTATTTGGTCCTGGTCTTGGGTACCATTCTTCGTCATCAACAGAAAAGTATAGCCCTTACACGCGGGGTACATATATTCACTTCCGCCTTCTACTTTCATTTATGATTTTAATACCAACACTATGGTCGAGTCCATGCATCACAAGGGCACTTATTTATACGGCTACTGAAGCACCAGGACACTTTGCATTGTTGGCGAACGGAGAACCAGTGGAAGTCATATCATCTGTGAGGGGTTCGTCACATCTCATGTATATCTTCAAGTAGGTCAACATAACGTTTATAACATAAGTCGGCTTAAAATCATCGGACATCGAAACTAACCCTGGGCCGTTATCGGATAAAGAATAAATCATGCTGTTAGTTGCTTCATCTCGAGACATGATGATTAGGGAAATGAAATGTTTGCGAACAGATATAAGTACAATAAAATCGGATGTTGAAATGGTAAAACGAGATTGTTCAGAGATGAAATCAAAGGTATTGTCTATTGAAAGAAGGCAAACTGAATTTGAGGTGAGAATGTCGAACTTCGAAGAAACATTGTTGGATTACGGAAGCCAGAACGAGTCATTACAACTTGATGTAGACGTAATGAACGAAATAGTTGAGCAAAAGGTTGAAGTTATGAATAAGTTAGAGCACCAGATTGAACGATTATATATTGAAGGTCGGAAAAATAGTGTAAGAGTATTCGGCCTAAGTGAAACAGAATCTGATCACAATTCTTTAAGAGAAAATATCATTAAAATGTACTAGAGGCTAGTTGTCCACATGAATCTTGGGTTGATGAAGATATAGTTGATGAGTAGGAAAAACATCAAACGGCATTCCTAGTATTCTAATTATTTAGCAAGCTTTAACATTAAAAAGAAGGTATATTCAGGACGAGAAGCACTACGCTTGGCTGGTACAAAGGCTTGGGAATGACTTATCTTTTAAACAACGTCGGAAACTGTCGGATCTAAAATGTCAGGGGGAAACTGGTTACTTCTATAAAGGAGAACTAAAAATCAGACCAAATGTATCCGAAAAACAGTCTCAGGAAGCTAACAATTATCAGTCTCGTTCATTTGTAAGCGCAAAACGCCGTTACCCACAGAAAGAAGATGAACATATGGGCAGAAGACCGCCTAGTGATAAACAAGTACAACAACAAAATGTAACTGATGCCGATGATTGGTCATCAAAATCATTTGAACAATAGCAATCAGGCCTAGGCCCATCAGTTGTTAACATTGACATTCTATCCTGCTTATGTTGGAATATTGACGGGTTAAAAACAAAATTACCTGATTCCTACTTTACTAATTACCTTAAGAGTTTTCATATATTTGGTCTACTACAGACGTGGGAAAATTCTGCAAATGAATTGTCAAAGGTATGGCAGTCACATGAATGTATTTTCTTACCGGCAACTAAACGTGCTAAACATGGTAGATCAATGGGAGGCATAGCTGTATATATTTTGAGAGGTTTAATGCAGTACATAACAAGACTAGGTGCAAGCAGTGACTTTACTATCTTTCTAAGAATTGATACATCCCTATTTGGTCTTAATAAAGATGCCATATTATCATTTATTTATCTACCACCATATAACTCACCCTGTTACCTTACAAAACATGCAAAAGGTATAATGCTTTTCGAGGAAGAATTACTTAATTTAGGCGTTGATTCAAATGAAAGTAATATTGTGTTATTAGGTGACCTTAATGCAAGAACAGGTATCACGAGTGAAACAATTGAATCCGATATAAATATTCCCGCTCTAAATGAATTTCAAGAAATATTTCAACGACCTAGCAAACTTGTAGAACGCAGATCGTGTGATGAAACTTTGAAAGAGAGAGAATACGTAGCTACAGGAAACGCCACATACATAAGACAGTGCCTCCCCACGCAGACCTCCAAGAAAACAACAATCCATAAAACACAAGGCACTTAAGCAGGTTAAAGGGTACACATGTTAAGGAATAGATGCACAGGGAATGGCCTGACAGACCATAAGAAATAACTAGGAGAATCAAAGTGGAACACACAGGGTAGAGATTTGCTAATTTTTTGTGCATCCTATTCTTTAGCTATAATTAATGGCAGGTTAGGTTCTGATAGTACCGTTGGTCACTATACTTACAGAGGACCCAACGGTTGTAGCGTAATTGACTACTGTATTTGTAATTACTAGTATAAAAGCGTTAATCATTTGTGATTTTGAAGTTGAACAGAGATCTGAATCGTGTCATATGCCACTGAGATTAAACTTCAATCTACACAAAATACATGAGTCAGATGGTGCACTATCTCAGCATAAAGCAGAGACAGAAGACGGTAATGAATCATCAGTGTACAAGATAAATGAAAATAATAAGGATGAATTTGTTTTGGTCTTGAAAGAGGTTTTCTCAAATGACGTCGTTTGTAAACTATGCTTAGATATAAAATCCAGTGCTACCATTGATGAAAACATAGTTGACGATATTGTAGAAAACATACTTTCAGCTTGTAACACTTTTACAGATAGTAAGAAACGAACTGCATGTTGTGTACATCATCAACCTAGGTATGACAGAGACTGTAAAAATGTAAAGGTTGAGAGAAATGAAATGCTAAAGAGTTTTAGGCTTTTCAGAAATGATGAAAATTTAAGGCTATATATCGAATCTAGAAACAGTTACAGAGATACAGGTAGACATAAAAAGAGTGCTTATGGTCAAAGAGAACTTAAAAACCTAACTGTCAATATAAACAACGCAAAGTCAGTTTGGTCTGAACTGAAAACGATGTGTGGACAAATCGAAACGAATTGCAAATGGCATTAACACAGACCAGTGGCTAGAACACTTTGAAACACTTTTTAATAGCAATACTACTGAGGAAAACGACCAAGGTATAAATATTGATATTGATCTTGATATTGAACTTGATGAACCTTGTGATGAAATTGAAAAATTATTATTTAATGAAGATATTTCATGTGAAGAGATTGTCTTCGCAATAGAAAATATGAAAGCTGGAAAAGCTAGTGGCTCTGACTCAATTAAATCTGAAGTTGGTGTTGATATCATATTGCCAATTTTACATAGACTGTTTAACAAAATATTTCAAACAGGGATTTTCCCACAGGCTTGGAATGAATCCATAATTGTTACTCTGTATAAAGGTGATAGTATTAACGACACAAACAACTACAGGGGAATAATAGAGAGAGAATACGTAACTACAGGGGACGCCACATACACAAGACAGTGCCTCCCCACGTAGACCTCCGGGAAAACAACAATCCACAAAACATAAGGCACTTAATGAGGTCAAAAGGTACACATGTTAAGGAAAAGAGGCACAAGGAATGGCCCGGCAGACCACAAGAATAACTAGGAGAATCAAAGCTGACAGTGAAGGAAGGGGGAGGGGGAAATTAATAGATGGAAAAGATCACAGGACAAGGCAAGACAACTGGCCGCAATAGGCCGAAAATGGGCAGGAAACAACCTGAACACTGTATAAAGTGACAAAATTGCACAGGGGAAAGGGAAATACAAAACACATTCAAACCACAAACAGAAACAACAATCATATAGCGAATAGCAGCATTGGAACTGTCAGCAAAACATAATTGGGTTTAAATCGATTTAACAGCTAGCTAACCTTACCCTTAATCGCTATATGGTCATTGATTTCCAACATATATACATGAATTGACTAAGTAGGCAGTAACTAATCATTAAAAGCAACCAACCATCACGCACATAACAACAGACACTTTAACTAGTCCAGCACAAAGGAACAAGCAGCCTCAGTCCGACCTTGCTCCCAGTAACTAAACTAGTAACATAAGAATGTGAAATAACCCTAAAATGTCAAATTAATAATGCAATGTCCACATGAAACGACACAGATTATAAATCATTTGCGCCAGTAATGTCACGGAAACAGGAGATATATGCGTTAGTTCAGAATGTGTTTTTTGCAACAAAGTTTACGAAATTATTCCTTGGAAGACTTCAGTTAAATGTCCACACAGCAAAGAGGATCACTCATTTGATACACATAAACTATTACACTGTGAAGATATTGGAAAAATAGGATTTCACCTATCTTACGTTGCTCCACAACATGCAATTCCGGAGTCACGAGAATGCATGCCTGATGTAAATGCAATGTTATTGGTGAAGAAATGGAATGGGAACCGCTGTGGGATTACAGTCCAATGTCTTACGCTACATATGCGGAAACTGTCAATATATTTTACGGTAATATTTTTTGTCTGAGATATGACGTAAACTGTCATTATAGTTTACGGTAATATATTTTATCTCATATATAACGTAAACATTTCTCCAAATGACATAAAGACAACATGCACTGACGGAGAATATATACACCCGATCAGCAGTCCGTTCACTGCGTTGGTGGATGGCTTTAATTTGGCAGTACTGAATTTCATTTCATCGAATCACAGTTAAGATGAGTGAAGTCCAACTGAAGCGTTGGTGCAATCTTTCAAGGTATATTTTGGTATAAACAGTAAATTTCGAAACCTCAAAATGCCGTCGGATCTAGCAATTAGTTCGAGCCATCTAGTGTTCGAGCCATCTAGTGTTCGAGGCATCTATAGTATACATGTGTATGCACGAACTGACTGTCCCGGTATAAGTGTACAAGGCATAATAAATCTTTTCATGATAATAAATGTTGGTTCGATCTTATACCAATTTTGAGACTTCGACGGACTTTACTCAATGAAGTTTGCACTTCTGCTTAAGAGATTTATAAAAGACGACCAATTGTTATTGATTCAGAATTTTATTGACTCTGCAATTCAATAGATAAGTGTTTTTTCCAACATAACGTTTCGTAAAACTTAATAAGTTACCTATAGCAGGATAAATTAAAACAAATATTTTCTAGAAGTATAAATTACTTACAATTGGAATAACGATCTTTTCCTGTCTAGTAGAAAATGCCTTATTCATATACTGACTTTATCACATCATAAAATTAGTTCTTGGTAGTTGTTGGAGGTGAAAATACTTCGGTATCATTAAGAATTTTCCACGAGCGAATTTTTTTTTATTCAATCCATTAGGTAAGTTAAGGCTTTATTTAGGATTTTATTTAAAACTTCAGCAGAATTTGTCATGCACCCATAAGCGTTATGACCGGAATTCTCATGTATAATGTTACTGTATGTAAAACATCAGATTTAATTGTAGTAGACAAGTTGTAAGAAATTTGGATACTTGAATTGCTGAGTATAAACTATAATCAGCTATAAATCTGGCTTTATAAGGTGTTTTGTGTAATTTTGGTAGCCATTTCATAGTTGGCAACATGTCATTTGTACTATTAAGGCATTGGGGTAGTAAGTAAGTCACGATATTGCTGCCATATTAGACACTCTATCAGATAATAAAATGCAAATAAATTCTTGAAATTCTAAAAGTATCAAAATATTCAAGAAGAAGCGCTTTACATTGGTGAAATTTATTCCTGTATTTTTGACAAATTAAAATAAGTGTACACTTTTCTTTTTCGAAAAAAAAAACGATTAACGAACTACTTTAAACTCGAACCCAGAGCTTTCTAAAGCTTTCCTTAGTATCTTTTTTAAATATTGATGACAATAAGTTTTGACATATCTGCAATGTAGATATCACAGTACACGATATCTGCTTTGACAAAGACAAGCGCAATAGACAATAATTGTCGTACAGTATAAAATATATCTACGTTTGTTGCGTGTTGTAAAAAGATAATTATATTAAATAGAAATAATTTCTTTAAAATATCCTTATTGAGCTTACATAGCATATAGTGTCACGATCACGAACGAGAGAAGTTTGATATTTGGATAGATCATAATAATGGTCATTAGCCATAAAGTTTAAAGGTAATGAATGAATTGCAGGTCACCCTGTATCTTGAATATAGAGATTGTTTTTATAAAAATGCGAAGTAATGCTAAGCCATGCCTACTTACAATCCTCGTTAATAGTATGTTACATATTAATGTGATGGTTCCTGCGTTCTGAGTGATAATCTGCATATTGTGTAAGACATGATATTGTACAACGGACAATAATGAACAAACTTTATCAAAATCTCCTTTGTCTCATGTGAATTAACAGAGAAGAAAACGAGATTAACATGAAAACAACATGATAACATGACCATCATATGCGAATGAAACAATGACATAAAGTTTAATTTTCAAAATATTTATGTGACAAGTACAGCTGCTATAAGAAACAGATATAATTGAAATTCATATTTTGAGTAATTTTTGAAACTCGAGCATACGATGAAAAAGACATTTTTCGATTATCGCAACTTACGAGTAAAAACTAATTAATTAGTGACAAGAAGAGGACATATAAAGAGATACCGAAGTACAATAATGAATGTTAATTGTGCATGTGCTACCTATAATTTACAAGATGACAAACGAGATGACCGGTTACTGGTGTTGTAAGTTAAACAATAAGGAAGAACAACACATGGGATGTCGCATTAAAAAACAAACATTCCGCACCATTTCGATTTCCATTGTTTAAAATCATAAAATATAGAATGCGGAGGGAATACAAAACAATACCAAACAACATATAACTGCACAATTATCAATCACCCAGTGAGAGGGGAACGAGAAATAAGGAGGGAGAGAGAGTGAGAGTACAGGGAATGCCACATACACAAGACTATGCCTCCCCACTCATACCCCGGGAATACAACAGTCCACAAAACATCAGGCACTGAGCATTTCAAGGGTAAACATGTATGGGAATAAGGGTGTAAGAAATGGTCTGACCGACCATAAGGAACAACTACGGAGACTTTTGGGGGACCATAAGGTGGACATTAAAAAGAATGGAATACATCACGGAACACGTCAAGAAAGTCAGTAATATTATGCCGAAAGGGGAATAGAACATGAATATTATTTCAAGTGAAAGAATTATACAAAAGCGAGGGGAATTAATAGATCTAAACAGAAATAGAAATGATAACCATACAGCGATCTGTAACTGTCAGTAAAAATACTGGGGGTTTAAATAGATTTAACAGCTTGATTAACTAACACTTAACACCTATTATGATCATTAATTTCCATCATGTACAAACATTACTGAGTATGCAGTAATTCTTATTAAAAGCAATTTACCATTACGTATACAATATAATTTACACTGTATACAATCCAGTACGAAGAAACTGTATGGAAACTATGTACGCACCCAAAACGAGGTGTTTTCAAGATGGTGCAAGTGAAATGTTCAAAAGGTAACTGCCATTTGCTTTTGCTAAGACTTTTTAAGATAGGACGTCTCGACTATAAATTTGGTATGAAATAAAAGAGATTGAAATTGGGTATCAAAGGTAAATTGTCGTTATTTTATCTAAACTTAGGATCTTCATGTAATGTCTATCCAAACAGTACGTCTGAGGAAGTTGAAAAATGAAGTGAGAGAAAGAAAACTGGTAATATTTTATCTGAAACGTATGCCTCGATAATTCTAATAGATATGCATATATATATATGAAAACGAAACAGCCTCCGACACTTTACATTATTTTATCGCATGCACTTGTTTAAATAGATGTTTCGAAGCTTTGAAATTTGGCGTACTGTACGTCACGGAGGTACACGTTAGCAACCACCGTACGTCGTACATGTACTTGTTCATTTGACACGCATTCATGGATCGGAATCTAAATCGAAATTTTTCCGAATGTTTTTCATTTGCTACTACTGCGAACGCACCGAAGAAGAAGAATATATGCAGCTTGCAACCTTGATCATCCGGAAAGTATATTGAAGTTGAGAAAAATACATGAATTGTAATAGAGTGTGGTTCGTGGTAATGGCACCCATCGTGATGTTCAAACTATGAGCTAAGCCAATGTCTGTGATATTTTGATTGTGATAATGATTTATGAATGCTTTTTATGTTACATTTTTGTCAACCTTCTGGTTGAGCCAATTTTGTAATGTATACAATTTCTAGAATAATTGAAATTGCGTCAATAAATAAGAATATTTTCCCATAGCGGCGTTTTCTTTTTAAATTCCTGGTTGACCTTAATCATGCACACAATTGTCTGTGCTCGCCAGACGATTGGAAATCACATGTTTTATTGTTACTTCAGAGTTTACAGCATTCAATGTACAATCAGTGTGAGCGAGGAGGAGACTTTTTAAGATTTCCGTTTAGAAATACCTTCCAACCTAGCTACAGAAATACAATCCGTGGTTGTTGTAAAGAAATAGTTGTTTTAGAGAGGTTTATTTATTAAGTTTCCGAAAGATAACTTTTGTCTTTATAAAGCTGTTTCTCGTCAGGAGCGCATTCAGAGAGTTTAAACTGTGAACAGTTGATTGTTTAAGATATGTGTTTGAAGAAAATGGTTGACAGACGAAAGAGTGACAGAGCATTACCGGTCAAAATAGCTCACCTGATTAAATGCGCAGATGAGCTCAAACCCGATGACCAAACTTAGTCATTTTGATAGTCATGCACATGTAATTTCGATTCCTGGCTTCAGAATTACTTTTCAATTAAAGGGTTACTGGGTGCGATCATGGACTCGATCAACATAGCAATATAATAGCGTTTAAAATCAAGTGATCACATTCAGAAATATCTGGTGGCGGTTGAGCAAGAACAGCAATCAACTGAAGCAATCTTGATAATCTACAGCAACAAGGTGAACGGCCAGTTTTAGATGTTCGAGATGCTGTGGAGGTAGAATTGTCGTCTGGAGAAGACGAAGAGCAATGCCCAGCAAGAGACCAGCCCAGAGGACGCAGGAGAAAGAGGCCCCTATCAGAAATTGCTCGGGAAAGTCATATTCAATACAATAAATTCACGAAGAGCAAAATGCCAAAAATACTTAGAGAATTGGGAATTAGCTCTGGTTACGATTGAAATTCATACAAGTAATAAAATGATTTTAAAGATGTCATTAAAATCTAAAATATCCAGATTATGTATGTTTTGCCTTGTTAATCTTCGTATCCACACCGTATTCAATATGCTTTTGAGACATTCTCAAGAAAGTGTCCGTAATCTGATGTTCACACATGCTCTCCGTCTTACCTCGCAAATGTCTATTTTGACGCAAATACATACCAAATATTTTACAGTTTAAAGGCCGAAGGCCGTTGTTTTGCCTTTCGCTCAAACTTCTCACAGGATTTATTCACCAAATCCTTATCACAATAACCTTCGCCTCATGTGAATTAGCAAGGAGAAAAACAGGAAAACACGTAAACATTATGATCATATGACGATGTCGAGATGTTATGAGTGCTGGTCACGACTGTCCAAATCCAAAATGGATGTCGTTAAATTCACCGAAAATCCGTGGATTTCGGTAAGGTAACGTATTCCTTATCGAAAGGTTAACCAATCCGCGTCAAACGTTGTTCGGTTGAAGCGAAAATGGTTTAGTGGCTAACGTAAGATTTGATTGGATTACACAACACTGATATGCAAAATACCAAAACCATGTTAGAACGGCTGCGCCGAAAAAGTCCACACCACACAAATCCCAAGAGTACAATATAAAATAATTCGATTTGTACATAACCAAAGTATACAGAATGGATATGGGAAACCACAAATAACGGCAATGTTAATAATGTAATTCTCGTGCAATTAAGAATTTTTGTGCGTTGTTTTGCACCGTTTTTTAACAGCATAGCGGTTGTATTTCAATTCAAATGGCTGACGGCGTGCATATTCGACCCTGGATTTGTCGTTTAACTTGTCTATTACTGAATTTTTAACATATTTGAGGACTGCTATGGGATTTACAACCTCTACTGTAAGTGACGTCATTTCAAGAAAACGCAACATGTTATGTCACTATTTGCAAGCAGAAACTTACAATATTTACTTCATATAGTCACTTCGTATTCATATTGCCATATGGTCAGTACAAGGTGACGTCACTAAAAGAAGAGGTTGGAAATCGTACAGCGGCGCTCATATATATAATCAACAATATCTATAACATTAAATCATGCAACTCAGCACAGTATACACCACGTTGCATGTACATTGTATATACTCAATGTACATAACTTACGGAATATTTCTAACATATTGAGGATTTATTCGGTTTTACTATTTTTCTGTGATTACTAAACATGTCCTTTTATTAAGCTGGCTATACCCTCGTTGTTCTACTATGTTCAGTATCAATGCAATCAACTTACATTGTTGGTAGGAAATAAGGTCCTACTCGGCCGTTAATCAGGTAGGTAAATCAATTTCTTCAAGTAGCGCTAGGTGTTGTTTGAAAATATATTTGCTTAAAACCAGGCATTTCAGGAAAGGAAGTGTTTATTCATCCGTCATTTGTACTAAGTTTGAATATATCCGGTCGTGTTCAACAGCAATGGTAAGCCTGTATTCTTTGTTTGTATTAAAACACTGTTTTATCCGGGTACTTTAAGTTGGATCTTGTTTCTAGTTCATGGATAACCTCAGCTCATCCGGTTTTGCTAAGTCAGTAAAGTAATAATGATGCAGTCAATACCAAAACTACTCATTCCTTACTTGGCCAAATTGAAGATGAAACAAAAAACATCAAATGCAAACTGATGAATACATCAGAAAGTCTTCAACGGCGCATTCAGTCAGTGTCTGACGTACTGAAAACCGTAAAAGAAATACGTTATCTAGCAACTACTTCCCTCACCAGAATGCAGAAGTGCCTCGAAATGATGTCGATACGCACCGGAGGTATTCAGATGTATGTTATAATGGCGCAGCGAGACGAAGCGGAAAAATACTAAAAAATTACTCGAGCACGACCGAAGGAAATGGAAATGCATTGCTCTGATGATAATGTGTGCAGAGGAAATACACGATACGAAAGCATGTCAAATTGATATTAAGCATCGCTCAGATGATGAGGATCAGCGTTACAATACGGACCGGGAGGAACGACAGCTTAATGGAAAACCGCACCTAAAGGATATGAAACCTGTCGCTAGAGCACAGTCAACACCTATCAAAGTCAGAAATAATGATTCAGACAGGAAAACGCTTCTCATCGGTGACTCCATTCTACGAGATGTGCAAAAACGTGGACTACATAATTCTGCAGAAATCTTATCGGGCAAAAAAGCTTGGGATGTGTGTACGCCATAGATATTGGGATCTGAGACAGTTTGAGAACATCGTTATATATATCTCTAGGAATGATGCAGCAGGAGGATGTTCGGTAGCGTCGGTGCATAAGGAACTCGCATCAACAGTTGCAGTAGTGAAGCATAATTACCCACAGATAAATTTATACTTCTGTTCAGTGTGTCCTAGACGGGATGTCAATGTTACTGCTATAAATGACATGTTAATACAACTATGTTGCAAGACATCCTCACCATTGGATTTTGCCGAAAGATTTAACGGCACACTTCTAGCGTCTCTTATATCTTTTAAACAGGTGTTCGATTCACTACTTTTTGACAAAACAAGTCATACTAGTATTCAAGAAACTCGTGTTGAAGAAGCAAATAAATCAACGAAAAGCTACAATTTTCTTTCGTACAGTTTTATTGCATGCAAAGCATAAATTTGTTCACGAAAATTAGAGTAAATGCAGTGGAAAGATCGATGCTGTCTGACTTCTATATACTTTTGTAAATGGTTTAGCAGGACGTTGTACAGCGACAGTAAAGATATGTGAAGTCCGTGACTTGACTTAAATTACATAAGGAGGAAATGTTTAATTCTAAAATTGAGTAAATAATTAATTATTATCATGAAATAAAACATATAATTTTATGATGAATAATGATTCTATTTACTATTTGAGCACTGCTATGGGATTTGCAACATATTCTGTAAGTGACGTTATTTCAAGAAAACGCTACATATGATGTCACTATTTATAATATTAATAATAAAAATATTTTGCAGACAGGTTTTGCAATAGTGGTCTTTGTTCGCAGGTGGTCTTTAACACAGGTTTGACTGTATGCTGGGCGGAATCGTAGCTTTCGTAGAAGCGCATGTTCTTGGTCCCCCGTATCGGTAGGTTTGATCCCGAAACAGGCAATTCTATAGAGATCCGAGGGCATAATATACCGGTAAGTATATACTGAATATTATTTTATGGATGTTACGACACTAAACGGTCTAAGCGATACTTTCACAAGGCGTTACGTCAGTAATTCAGCAATTAGTGACGAATGGGATTACATAGAAAGCAATTAGCACATTTTCCTGCGCAATATTTTAGGACAATTTAATAAATAATATTGAGAAATATACAGAAATGTTATGATTTGAAATGTGTATATGTCATTCAGGACTCGACATATCAGTAAGTACTCAAAATTTTAAACAAATCTCCATTTACATACATAATTAGATTCTGGGTTCATAATAAAATCTTATTTTTAGGTCACTAAATTAATTCAAATGCTTTTTCTGTTATTAGATAAGGGAAGGTTATCTCAAATAAACGATATTTAAAAGGAAATTTGAAATAATACGCCACCCACTTTTTAAATCCATGTCTTTGACGAGTCCTGAATATCTCAGACAAGTTCGATTTCAAATACAGTATACAGGATGTAATACTCATATTTCAGTTTGGTGCACTGGGGGATTTATTCTCGTCTTTGTATACAGGATGTAATACTCATATTTCAGTATGCTGCGCTGGGGGATTTATTCTCGTCTTTGTATACAGGATGTAATACTCATATTTCAGTATGCCGCGCTGGGGGATTTATTCTCGTCTTTGTATACAGGATGTAAAACTCATATTTCAGTATGCTGCACTGGGGGATTTATTCTCGTCTTTGTATACAGGATGTAATACTCATATTTCAGTTTGGTGCACTGGGGGATTTATTCTCGTCTTTGTATACAGGATGTAATACTCATATTTCAGTATGCCGCGCTGGGGGATTTATTCTCGTCTTTGTATACCGGATGTAATACTCATATTTCAGTATGCCGCGCTGGGGGATTTATTCTCGTCTTTGTATACAGGATGTAATACTCATATTTCAGTATGCCGCGCTGGGGGATTTATTCTCGTCTTTGTATACAGGATGTAATACTCATATTTCAGTATGCCGCGCTGGGGGATTTATTCTCGTCTTTGTATACAGGATGTAATACTCATATTTCAGTATGCCGCGCTGGGGGATTTATTCTCGTCTTTGTATACAGGATGTAATACTCATATTTCAGTATGCCGCGCTGGGGGGATTTATTCTCGTCTTTGTATACAGGATGTAAAACTCATATTTCAGTATGCTGCACTGGGGGATTTATTCTCGTCTTTGTATACAGGATGTAATACTCATATTTCAGTTTGGTGCACTGGGGGATTTATTCTCGTCTTTGTATACAGGATGTAATACTCATATTTCAGTTTGGTGCACTGGGGGATTTATTCTCGTCTTTGTATACAGGATGTAATACTCATATTTCAGTTTGGTGCACTGGGGGATTTATTCTCGTCTTTGTATACAGGATGTAAAACTCATATTTCAGTATGCTGCACTGGGGGATTTATTCTCGTCTTTGTATACAGGATGTAATACTCATATTTCAGTATGCTGCACTGGGGGATTTATTCTCGTCTTTGTATACAGGATGTAATACTCATATTTCAGTATGCCGTGCTGGGGGATTTATTCTCGTCTTTGTATACAGGATGTAATACTCATATTTCAGTTTGGTGCACTGGGGGATTTATTCTCGTCTTTGTATACAGGATGTAATACTCATATTTCAGTATGCTGCGCTGGGGGATTTATTCTCGTCTTTGTATACAGGATGTAATACTCATATTTCAGTTTGCTGCACTGGGGGATTTATTCTCGTCTTTGTATACAGGATGTAATACTCATATTTCAGTATGCCGCGCTGGGGGGATTTATTCTCGTCTTTGTATACAGGATGTAATACTCATATTTCAGTATGCCGCGCTGGGGGATTTATTCTCGTCTTTGTATACAGGATGTAATACTCATATTTCAGTTTGCTGCGCTGGGGGATTTATTCTCGTCTTTATATACAGGATGTAATACTCATATTTCAGTTTGGTGCACTGGGGGATTTATTCTCGTCTTTGTATACAGGATGTAATACTCATATTTCAGTATGCTGCGCTGGGGGATTTATTCTCGTCTTTGTATACAGGATGTAATACTCATATTTCAGTTTGCTGCGCTGGGGGATTTATTCTCGTCTTTGTATACAGGATGTAATACTCATATTTCAGTTTGGTGCACTGGGGGATTTATTCTCGTCTTTGTATACAGGATGTAATACTCATATTTCAGTATGCTGCGCTGGGGGATTTATTCTCGTCTTTGTATACAGGATGTAATACTCATATTTCAGTTTGGTGCACTGGGGGATTTATTCTCGTCTTTGTATACAGGATGTAATACTCATATTTCAGTTTGGTGCACTGGGGGATTTATTCTCGTCTTTGTATACAGGATGTAATACTCATATTTCAGTATGCTGCGCTGGGGGATTTATTCTCGTCTTTGTATACAGGATGTTATACTCATATTTCAGTTTGCTGCGCTGGGGGATTTATTCTCGTCTTTGTATACAGGATGTAATACTCATATTTCAGTTTGGTGCACTGGGGGATTTATTCTCGTCTTTGTATACAGGATGTAATACTCATATTTCAGTATGCTGCGCTGGGGGATTTATTCTCGTCTTTGTATACAGGATGTTATACTCATATTTCAGTTTGGTGCACTGGGGGATTTATTCTCGTCTTTGTATACAGGATGTAATACTCATATTTCAGTATGCCGCGCTGGGGGGATTATTCTCGTCTTTGTATACAGGATGTAATACTCATATTTCAGTATGCTGCGCTGGGGGATTTATTCTCGTCTTTGTATACAGGATGTAATACTCATATTTCAGTATGCTGCGCTGGGGGATTTATTCTCGTCTTTGTATACAGGATGTAATACTCATATTTCAGTTTGGTGCACTGGGGGATTTATTCTCGTCTTTGTATACAGGATGTAATACTCATATTTCAGTATGCCGCGCTGGGGGGATTATTCTCGTCTTTGTATACAGGATGTTATACTCATATTTCAGTTTGGTGCACTGGGGGATTTATTCTCGTCTTTGTATACAGGATGTAAAACTCATATTTCAGTATGCCGCGCTGGGGGATTTATTCTCGTCTTTGTATACAGGATGTAATACTCATATTTCAGTTTGGTGCACTGGGGGATTTATTCTCGTCTTTGTATACAGGATGTAATACTCATATTTCAGTATGCCGCGCTGGGGGGATTTATTCTCGTCTTTGTATACAGGATGTAATACTCATATTTCAGTTTGGTGCACTGGGGGATTTATTCTCGTCTTTGTATACAGGATGTAATACTCATATTTCAGTTTGGTTCACTGGGGGATTTATTCTCGTCTTTGTATACAGGATGTAATACTCATATTTCAGTATGCCGCGCTGGGGGATTTATTCTCGTCTTTGTATACAGGATGTAATACTCATATTTCAGTTTGGTGCACTGGGGGATTTATTCTCGTCTTTGTATACAGGATGTAATACTCATATTTCAGTTTGCTGCACTGGGGGATTTATTCTCGTCTTTGTATACAGGATGTAAAACTCATATTTCAGTATGCTGCGCTGGGGGATTTATTCTCGTCTTTGTATACAGGATGTAATACTCATATTTTAGTATGCCGCGCTGGGGGATTTATTCTCGTCTTTGTATACAGGATGTAATACTCATATTTCAGTTTGCTGCACTGGGGGATTTATTCTCGTCTTTGTATACAGGATGTAATACTCATATTTCAGTTTGCTGCACTGGGGGATTTATTCTCGTCTTTGTATACAGGATGTAATACTCATATTTCAGTATGCCGCGCTGGGGGATTTATTCTCGTCTTTGTATACAGGATGTAATACTCATATTTCAGTTTGGTGCACTGGGGGATTTATTCTCGTCTTTGTATACAGGATGTAAAACTCATATTTCAGTATGCTGCACTGGGGGATTTATTCTCGTCTTTGTATACAGGATGTAAAACTCATATTTCAGTATGCCGCGCTGGGGGATTTATTCTCGTCTTTGTATACAGGATGTAATACTCATATTTCAGTATGCCGCGCTGGGGGATTTATTCTCGTCTTTGTATACAGGATGTAATACTCATATTTCAGTATGCTGCACTGGGGGATTTATTCTCGTCTTTGTATACAGGATGTAATACTCATATTTCAGTATGCCGCGCTGGGGGATTTATTCTCGTCTTTGTATACAGGATGTAATACTCATATTTCAGTATGCTGCGCTGGGGGATTTATTCTCGTCTTTGGATTCTTTGCATTCAATGGATCGTCGCAAGGTACAATATCCAACCCTGGAGACAGTGGACATGTTTCCCGGCTATCACGATTATAACTATTAACAACGGTACAATTATTGATAAACTCCATGGTTTAACATTTTGTTAGCGTATCGACAGCTTCGGTCATTTAACGTCGACAATTAAGGTCAATTTTGTTAAAAACTCACATTTTTCCTGTGTTAACTCGGCTGAATGTTTAATTTTGTTCGTTTTCTATGAAGCAGTAATGTGAGTATATTTGCATATTGATAGGGGTCAGTGTGGAACATAGACCTCTGGTTCTCCTGCATGGGTTGTACTGTTTGCAAACACGTGAATAATGGTCAGATTATCTTACCGGCGTTTATGTGTCGACTTCTGATTGTAGACCATTGGTGAACTTTCAGGCGTTACTTTGGTCGTAGGCGGGCACCGGGGTTGAACAACCGACCGTCAGTAACCCAGCTGGATAGCTTCCTTTCATACAGATGTTAAATTCCGGTTGGGATTCAAACCAAAGCGGTAAGGGCAGCTGACTTGAAGTCAGCGATCATAACCTAAAAAACACGTCTATTCCCCTAAAAAGTAATTAACCCGCACTTACATATTTATACATTCATAGTGTACGTTGCTGTTTGTGCTGGGTGCAACCAATATAGATCATATATGGGATATATTACTGGAATCATGGGTGAGTTAAGTTACATGACACTGAATTGGCTCGTGTTGAATATAAAGGTGGATGATCCACTCGATGCCACTGCGGGTATGTACCAAATGATTTTCTATAACTACAACTTGAAATATTGTATCACATAGTACCACGTAGCATTAAAACTGGAAATATTGTATCACATAGTACCACGTAGCATTAAAACAGGAAATATTGTATCACATAGTACCACGTAGCATTAAAACAGGAAATATTGTATCACATAGTACCACATAGCATTAAAACAGGAAATATTGTATCACATTGTACCACGTAGCATTAAAACAGGAAATATTGTATCACATTGTACCACATAGCATTAAAACAGGAAATATTGTATCACATTGTACCACGTAGCATTAAAACAGGAAATATTGTATCACATTGTACCACGTAGCATTAAAACAGGAAATATTGTATCACATTGTACCACATAGCATTAAAACAGGAAATATTGTATCACATAGTACCACGTAGCATTAAAACAGGAAATATTGTATCACATAGTACCACGTAGCATTAAAACTGGAAATATTGTATCACATTGTACCACGTAGCATTAAAACAGGAAATATTGTATCACATTGTACCACATAGCATTAAAACAGGAAATATTGTATCACATTGTACCACGTAGCATTAAAACTGGAAATATTGTATCACATAGTACCACGTAGCATTAAAACTGGAAATATTGTATCACATAGTACCACGTAGCATTAAAACTGGAAATATTGTATCACATAGTACCACGTAGCATTAAAACTGGAAATATTGTATCACATAGTACCACGTAGCATTAAAACTGGAAATATTGTATCACATAGTACCACGTAGCATTAAAACTGGAAATATTGTATCACATAGTACCACGTAGCATTAAAACTGGAAATATTGTATCACATAGTACCACATAGCATTAAAACTGGAATTATTGTATCACATAGTACCACGTAGCATTAAAACTGGTATATACATTATACTGACTATAATCTGACAATGCAGGATTCTGACAAAACTAGATTCTGATTATACATGTATTTCGTATTTGTAAGAAAGCTAAGAAATATTAGTACAATGATATGCGTTTAAAGTACTTTAATAAATTACCTACATGTAAAAAAGTAGTGAAATATGAAACATATATTCGAATTTTGTATCATCTGTACAGAATAAACTTTGACAATTTCAGTGCATTTTGGTGGTGGTACATTTTGTATCATCTGTACAGAATAAACTTTTGACAATTTCAGTGCATTTTGGTGGTGGTACATTTTGTATCATCTGTACAGAATAAACTTTGACAATTTCAGTGCATTTTGGTGGTGGTACATTTTGTATCATCTGTACAGAATAAACTTTTGACAATTTCAGTGCATTTTGGTGGTGGTACATTTTGTATCATCTGTACAGAATAAACTTTGACAATTTCAGTGCATTTTGGTGGTGGTACATTTTGTATAGTCAGCGTTCCACCCGTACCTTTTTTCTCCTATAAATTTGAATTGTTCTATTTCTGGGACAAGCGAGCTGGTTTAATAAGTATACAACTAAGCTACCATTACATGATGATGCCTATGATTATAGTAACTGTAAAACGAAGAAATCGGCTTCGCTATGGAAACGCATTTATACTGACAAATATTTATTTTCAAGAAAGTTTATATTTTTATATTTACTCTTCTTCGATCTAGTCTTACTCGAGTTCTATCTAACACATTGTCGCTTAGGAAACTCAGTAGAATGTATTTTAAAATATTAGTTCTCTATATAGTTGTTTTAACAGCATTTTTGTGTTTCAGTATATAGCTAGGCAACTGTTAGGATTACGGTCCATATTTTGCTGGGCAGCATGGTTAAGTGGCATCACATTTTTTTCCTTGAAGAAAGAAAAAATGTTGCGCGTGTCTGAGGAGTTTGAAATAAAAGGTAAACCTTGGTCTGGTTACTGATAACATCTTAAGGTAAACAGTAATTTCCCTTGGTATATATATGGTAACTAAACAAATTAAAATAGTTTAACTTGCATAATGCATGTTAAATTTAATTTCACAGCGGTTCAAATCATGATATACTAGGAAGTCCTTCACTTCATATGTTTTAAATGGTGAATTTATTGGAAAAAAATAAAAAAGTATGTGTTTTTTTAAAAAAAGGGAGGTAATTTACTAAAATACTTCAAAATATTGAAAACAAATTTAGTTTAAGTTTTGGAAGTACATGTAACATAATTTGGCAACAATGTCAATTTTCTTATGTTTACATCTATAATAAACTTCATTTGCCATAAATAAATCATACTTTTGAAAGAAATAAAAGCAAAATTGCGAATTCCAATTAAATCAATGTATGTAAAATTAAGGCAGCAATATGTTCAAAATAAAATTTTGCAAAACCAGCCGGTAAAAGTCTCTAAAATTTGGATATAGTTGATGCTATACATTACAAATAATTTTCATTGAAGACAATATGACGGCCAACTGATATTTGTTTTTTTGACACAGTCAATATTTTGATGTTCGCATGAAATATTCCTTATTTTAAATATTTTCTGACACAAACGTCCCGCCCAAATTTTTATTTTTATTTTTTTTTCGAATATTTCTGACTTTTCTTAAATTTGCAAGTCTGTTTAGTACAAAGGTGGTTTCACTATATGAAAATAGAGAGAAATAAGAAAATAAAAGTGATTTTCCTTTTTCACGGTTTATTTTTAAAGGATTAAGTTGTTTCAGAGAACAAAACGAGCCATTTTTTTTGTGGACCGTTAAAAAAAGATAAAATTTGAAAATTTTAGCCGCATTAATATATAAATTGAAACAACAACTGTTTCATTTATCGCAGACATTAGGCCAATGATGGACTGCTTACCATAAAGAAAATAGTTAAGACAATGCTATGGGATTTACACTCTCTTCTGTAAGTGACGTTATTTCAAGAAAACGCAACATGTGATGTCACTATTTGCAAGCAGGAAACAATATTTACGTCATATGGTCACTCCGTTTTCATATTCCATGACAACAAATTCAATACCGAAAGAATAAAACAATAAAAACAATGTGTACAAACATACCTTCAAAGTCTAATATCTTACACATGTCTAAATAAATAAATGTCTATGGGTAATACTTTTTCCTTGATGGGACAAAATCACCCTTCACTAGAAACATTGATATTCTGTGCAATTACCCCACCCACTTTGAACATACGTGAATTCATTGTTTACGCAATAAAGTCAGTAAAAATAGTGATTTTTGTAGGAAATGGATTACACTTACACCTCAAGTTATATAAATACCAATTGATTCACTGTACACATGGTGACAGGTAAAGATTGTAAGTCGATGTTGTAATTTCGCTATTTTTCCCGCTAGTTTTAAAGCCTTTTTTTTAAAAAAAATCCAGAAAAGATAGGATATGCTCATCAATTTGCGTATTTTTACAATGTCTTACATCCCAGTGATTGTTTATTACGATTTATGAAGAAATATATCCTTTTACATACTCATTTTACACACAACTCAAGAAATTGGTGTTTTTTTCAAATATTTGGCGGCCATCTTGGATTTCTCAAAACGTACCATGATGTCACGTGTCTACCCAATTTTTTTTGAAACTTCAAACATTCAGCTGTACATTGATATCAAACTTATCCGTGGACCTTTTTTGCACACGGGACGTCCTCAGGGACTGGACTATATAGAGCAAATATTGCTTACTGTCAGTATATGGTAACGTCACATGTAACGTTTTCTGAAAATGACGTCACTTGCAGAAGAGGTTGGAAATCGTACAGCGGCGCTCATATCTTATTATGCAGGCCGTTTTATAACCGACTATATACGCTATTTAATTGGGGACTGTGTTTCAAACTGCGGAATTATCCAACTATTATAATGGAATAAATCAAGCGTGGTATTCCCGGCAGAGATAATAAATCTTTCGTGCATTATCACCATATGATATATCCTTTCAAAAAATATGCAAACTTCGTATGGTCTCATTTGTTGCAATAAAAGTCAACGGGCTCTGGGACTATATATATGTCGCAGTTTCTGAGATATTTTTGCCCAAATATACTGAACCTCATTTCTGAGAAAAACGCGATAAAGATGGCGTCATTTTTTGTCATTATGACGTCAAGTTCTCAAACCGTCTCTGTGTTGGTGTACATGTTTGCAGAAACATTATTTTGAATAATGATGTGTACCTACTTTCCGCTTGGACTTACGAAAACGTGGTGAAGCTGCTTACCTGGAGGAGGCATATGGTCATGGCTGGGAAATTTTCGAAGACGTGCTTGGCTAAAAACTCAATAGCCCCTGCAACAAGCATTGTTGTTTCGAATGGTATTTCCCGATTCTAAAAACGTAGATCTACAAAACGTGTGTATTGTTAGCTTTTCGTCAAATTGGTTTTATCATCCAATTTGTATTTAAAATAATAAAGAAGCGATTAAATTTGTAGACCATTTTATAAATACATTTGTGAAATGGAACACGAACAGAAGCTGTGTTTTTAGGGGCTTTAGCGTCTCTTTGCTACCATCGTCTTGATCGGAAGTTCTACTCCAAGTACCGCCCATATTCATCGTCTCAAGAAAATATTACATGTACCTTCCTCTGATTATATTTGCCTTTAGATTGCTAGTTTATGCATTTAGGTTAATCGTAAATCTATGTTTGCTCTCTGTAGATACGGATATAAAGTTGCCAGTAAACGCCACCCACACTAAAAGTCCGGAAGTTGGTGCATATATACGAAACCAGAACAAGTTACACAAAGCGCTAATAAGATATTTACAGTGGAGCAAAAAACGATGGTGGAAGATATTGACATAGAGGAGAGTCCATATAGTCGGTGATAATACATGGAAATGTACAATGTATTTGTGGTTTTTCACGTCAAGTCTTGTGGTTGTATGGATAACTTGTTTTGCTTTATTTTAACAAATCTACGTTGACATTTGCTTCACTTTCTTCTTACTACATGTGCTGCATTTGTCCATGCATGGTTGGCTCCGGGTATATATGTCGGATATTTGGACGTAGGCTAGTGAGTAGCGAATCCTGTTTTTATGCAATGTATAATTATTACATTTTTAATATTGATTGCAGAATACGATGTGATCGAGTATGATTTATTATGTATGTAACTATATATCGTATATTGATATTATACTGTTTATATAACATTTGCAGTATGGAGTGTATCATTTACGTAATTTATTTCCTTTGATATTTGAAATTGAATGTTGATATTTGTCATCGTTAAAAATGTTTATACGCAGTCCGTTTTCAATTTTAGACAGTACATATTCATTATGAATTTAGTGAATGTATTTCAGATTGTTATTGGTTATTTGTTGCATTATATGTGATGTTGTTTATCACTGTGGAGTACACTTTATGCACTCTGTAATCTGTCTCAGCGCAATTGATGGACTAACGTGTGTGTAGCTCTTTTGTAATTTTGACGTGATTCATTTAAGTTGTCTCTTATACCATTGTTTTATTACTTTGTTGGATTTTAAGTTTATTGCACACGTCTTGCACAAAATTCGGTTGCTTGACACGCTTGTATATTATACGAGGATAATGGATTACAACATTCGACGATAACAGCATGTATTGATGTACACAGTTCCTTTTTATAGAATTATATGTATTAATGCTAACATAAAAACGATCGTTTTACTCTGAACATAAGTTTGGCTCCTTTTTTAGGCGCAGCCCATTGTGTTCGTTTTTGCTACTTGAGTGACAGCGGTGTGTAAGCCTATCAAATCAAAAGTTACATGTCGTAGCAAATTGTCTACAGTCAAACTTAGTTTGTAAAATGGGCGCTGATTTGAATAAATCTGCACGTTGTGGTCGCAGTTTTATGCACTTTATGCATCAAATAGAAACAGTGCTCTGTTTATCAATGTTATGTTAATCAGACAAAGACTAAAGTAATTAATATATTTTCTCTAGTTTCGATATTCAAACGGATTCAACAAAAAGTACGTTGATGACTACAGTATAAATATTGTCTAATCCTTTCTCGATTCGTCGATTCGATAGTTTTAATATATTTGATATAGTTTAAAGAAGACAATTTAAAATTTACATTTAATATACCTCGTACCTTATCCTTAATTTAAAACACGAGATGAATGCGTAAATATCGTATCAATGTACTAGTTATACCTAAAATAATACCTAAGATATGGTTTATGGAAAATGGCCAATGCCACAGTGGTTCAACGTAAATTTGCCCAAAATATACAATTTAATATTATTGATGTAACCACAAGCATGGAATCAATTGTTAAACTTGAGCACATAACGGGAATTTTGCATGCAAGTTATAAGAAGAGATAAGCAGTCAGTAATATTTACTCGCAAAGTATCGATACAATTAGGGGAGTGTAGTGTACCTTGGTTTATTAAATTTTATTAATTTGTTTTGAACATGTAACAAACTATTTGTACCACGCATGCTATTATTGTTGAATATATTCATAACCGAGAGAAATTAAGTAGCTAGAGGGAACACCACATACACTTCAAATAAATGAACGGAATCAGAATGCTTGTCCTTATTGATTCTATTACTATGTGTTCGTGCAATAACTCAAAATCTTAACCAATAAAACTACAAAATATTTGATTATTTCAATTTTCACCTATTATTTTTTAAATATGTTTCTTTTTTGGACTTCGTTTTACATCTTTAATGATATACACGACACATATGCGCAGAACGATATACACGACACATATGCGCAGAACGATATACACGACACATATGCGCAGAACGATATACACGACACATATGCGCAGAACGATATACACGACACATATGCGCAGAACGATATACACGACACATATGCGCAGAACGATATACACGACACATATCCGCAGAACGATATACACGACACATATGCGCAGAACGATATACACGACACATATGCGCACAACGATATACACGACACATATGCGCAGAACGATATACACGACACATATGCGCAGAATGATATACACGACACATATGCGCAGAACGATATACACGACACATATGCGCAGAACGATATACACGACACATATGCGCAGAACGATATTATGAAACAAACTTGTATCAATCAGAATTATACACATATTGTGTTCCAGGTAATTAAACATGAAATTTGTCTCATACAGTAGAACTTAGATCATGCACTTATTTAACACGAAAACGCACATAATTATGTAATTAAATTACACATGGAACCAAAATAAGTTGAAGACTAAAATTATCATCGTGCATAGACACTTATCTGATGTTTTATGACCATTGCCAGAAATCTCAAGCAAATCACTGGCTTATTGGTGAAATTGTCTCCCTTGAAAATACGCTATCGGCGGTATCGATTTGTCAGTTCGCTCAATTTGTGGCTATTGAAATATAGAGTAAACAATTTTTTAAATTATCATAATATTTTTGTTATTTAATTCACATAATTTATTCACATATGAGCACAAACTTTAATGTTTCCTTTTTAAAATGATATAAATTATTTTATGATTTATTATTATCTTCATGCTTCCCTGTTTGATTTAAAATTGTTATTATTGATCCTTATTGATCATTATATCTTTAACTAAAAAACACACGAAAAACTATAATTTCATAAAATATATTTTTAGATACATATTTAAAGTATTTATATTTAACGTACAATATTTATTCACAAATGTGCACAAACTACAAAATATAAATATTTTAATGGTGTTTTTAAAAATTAAATCAAATGTGATCTTCATGCTTCCCTGTTTGATTTAAATTAGAAATGTATTTGAAAAAAACTGAAAATACAATTTTTTCCAATAATTTTGAATACACAATATATCGTGGTGTACGCGTGATCGGTATCCAGCAGTGCGTGTACAGCATGCCATCTAACTGAAGTGATCAAGCCGGATGCAGCGATTATACAAGCTGTTAATAACAATTAACAATTAGTGCTCTTTATAGGGAAAAAATTGGGGGGAAATGTGACATTTTATAGAATAGCCTTGAAATAAAATATTTGAGGGGTTAATTATAAATTGACTTTTTAATCTGTAAAGGCGTAAAATTTAAAACAGTATAACACGATTACAATAAATATATTTTTTTATAATGATATTGTTAAACTTGATATTTAAAAGTGAAAATATGATATTAATATTGTAATACAGATGTTACATGTTACAGTTATTTAGACAAATAGCCTGCATAACTTATGTAATGTAAATTTAAAACCATTAGGTTTGATATTCGTGTTATAGCGTTTTTCGAGAAAAGAGTTGAAAGAGAGATCATTCAATGAATAATATATACTAAACACTTTTCGTATGCATAATTTCACTTCAATAGTAAGACAACGTAGCTTGAAGTTTTTTGCAAAAATGATAAAACTTATCACTTATACTTTATTCAAACTACAGGCGTAAATATTATACTTATTGTCCGGCGTACACACTTGTACATAATATATCACAATTATTTCAATTAGATATTATCACCAATGCACATATGATGACGGTATAAATAATTGCATTCCATCGTCAAAATACGAGATCATGTTTTTAAATGTAACATACAAATAAGTAGTTGTATTTTTTCAGTGTCATTACAATTTCTGTTGAAAAAAGACAATTGTAGCTTTGCGATGCTAGAAAGCTAAGTAGCTACCATCTGCAAACTAACAAGACAAAACCTTATGGTGCATAATTCAATTTTAAATTATTTGTTTCGAAAAAGGCTACAATATAAGTATCATAAATGTATAATACATTCTGATAAATTAGTACAGCCCGGGGCAATTTCATTATGCTGATTAAACACAGCGGGGTGGCTAATCAAGGCGCGAACGAGTATCGACCCAGTATTGATTTTTTTATCCGTGACGCATTCCCCGCGATCGATGTCTAAGGGAGACAATTCGTTCAATTCGTCTCGCACCTTGGAGAATCAGGGATAATCAAGGGAGACTATCAAGTAAAATTGATAAATATTTCTGGCAATGGTATCTGTGTATTCAATTATTGCAATGTTCATTGTGTCATTAAAATGATGAAATCAATTTACAACATACTTCTTTTTTGCAGATTTACATCCAGACAGAGCATGCATGCATACTACTATGGTGCAATGTCATACAATGAAATAGAATCAAACACCCACTATGATATGTTTGACTGAACAATATATATGGTAACATTATGCTTGAATGCAATATTTCTTAAAAATAAAATTTAGCATTGATTCTAGTCCATGTATAAAATAAAAATCCTGGATGACAGTTCACTTATTAAGTATATAACTAGACATCAATATATTACTAAATACTTTGTCATTTAGATAGATTGTGGTAATATTTGATATTAATATTGAACAAGTTATTGCTTGATATGAATTAATGAATTGAATTAATTGAATGCAATTTTTTTCAGCATTTTTTGTTTGTGTTGTTAAATGTTTAAACATTTTTAAACAGGTATGTACATAATTGGAATGGACACAGGGAAACATTAATATATTGATGAAATGAAGACGTGTGAATATTTAATAAAAAAGGATGAAACCAGCATCTGTGTTTCTTGTATCATTTCTATGTATATTCCCAAACATTGTTCCAACATCTTACATCTTGTCCTCAACATTTGCACCTAGTAGCATTTAATTGTCATGGACTGGGTTTAGATCAAAATTGAAGTCAACCTCTCGCTCGAGGTAGAGCTCTACTGAAGTCTCATTATATCAACAAATAAAACAGACAATTAGCTACATGGAACACATCAAAATTGAATTTCATCTTTAGACCAGCAAACTAAAATAAGATGGAAGAATATGTAAATGAATACAGAGACATCTATGTTATACAGCTATTGTAGAAAAGGAAATGAGTTCAGGATCTGTCATATAATACATACTTACACAACCCGATTTCTGTTTCATAGAAATTATTGTACACAAACTTCCAATCGTCAACCTAACAATAGAGAGTTGAAGCTTATTAAGTATATAAAGCATGGTTTCTGTACAATGCAGAGACAGGCATGCAAGCTCAACTCCAGTACATCCATACCCCATAGTAAACACCGTGGAATCATGTCTGAATTTACTTCCTACACATATGAAAGCTGCATTGATACTGTGCAATACAATTGGGTGAACAAAATGCATGTAAATACTACCAAGCTGAAACATAGGTACTCTATTGAATACAAAGTGTGGTGTAGTCATTTACATAAAACAAAGACATCGAGAGTGATTAGTATAAGTTGTAAGAACTTGTTTCACAATCGATGTAAAATAAATAAATTAAAACTAAAATAAGACAAAGATTTAATCATTTAGATGTATCTATATTTTATTGCAGAAATTTATGTTGTGCAAATGTATATAGTTAAGGTTGAGTTATGTGGTGACCATTACTATGACCCCTGAGGCTCATATTGATAAAGTAACATAATCACAAGGGCTGAACTATATTGTTAATGTCAGAAATACATCTGTGCATCTGTATAATATTGCTAAAATGAACTCTAGTGACAGGAATAACCTTTATCTAATTGCACCTTATGTACCTTAATTGTTGCATATACACCTTCTGGACACAATTTGATCTCGTATTGACATTGATAAATGATTACAACCACCTGTGTCCTTAGGCATGTAACATTCATTTTCATCAGATATATAACTTGAACCGCTTTAGTTCATTCATATATGCATTGTTTCACACACAATTTAGACATTCTTTAAGTGCTTTGGTTAAAGTGAATCGGCAGTGGTTTTCACGATTTATTCGTCTTATCTGTCGTCATTATAGATTTTTGTTCCATGTTGAATGTATTCTGATAACTTTATAAATGTATCGTCCATCACTTCTCCGATAATCACATATATTAGCGTTTAAATAGTTCGTGCCATGCTAAGTATTTACATTGACGACGCGAATTTGACAGGGGCGTGAGAATGACACACCGGCAGTTCCGTATTCTAGACCGCGCCTCGATTTATCGTCTTACGGCATTTGTCGCAGCTAGTCAATGTATATTCAAGTATTTAGCCATTCAGACAACTTCCGGTGCGCGGTTGTATACAGTGTATTCCATATATCAGGGGAGACAACTACAACTTTACTTAAGCAGATAAATCCTGACACAACTCACATAAAACGACCAATAATCAAAGCACAGAAGATGCTGTGGGACGGTACTACGTGTCTCTGTGTTTAAATAGCTCGTGTCATGCTAAGTATTTACATTGACGACGCGAATTTGACAGGGGCGTGAGAATGACGCACCCGCAGTTCCGTATTCTAGACCGCGCCTCGATTTATCGTCTTACGGCATTTGTCGCAGCTACGACACTCGAGTTACGACACCGTTGATAAAACGGACTGACGATATCTTATTTATTTGTCGTAAGTTCTGGAGTTAATATAAAACATCTGGATAAAAAGCCCCTCCCCCCCTGGACTAATTATTATACAGCACACTAATCGTATATCCTGTCTTGCAGTGACATTAAATATATTAACATGTCCCGCTTCCATCGTAACTTGCCACATCACTTCATACTTGTATATAACTGCTGTGTCTATACCACCAATTTATCTGATGATTAACCCTTGAAAATATTAAATAATTATTTATGTATGATGCCTGCTATGAACACAATCCAACTGCAAACATTTCAAAAGTGATGTCAGCATAACTAAAACTATAATTATTGTAGTTACAATACTTTTGAATGAAACTTCTTATTTTATTATTTGACTGCTCTCTTATATTTTAAGCGATCTGTTTACTATTAGACGTTGATTGCAATTTGCGTTTAATAGAAGAAAGTCTGCACCGGAAATGCAAACTTGCGCCTGCGAATAATTCTTCACCCAAAATTCAATTAATTTCGCACTGGATATTATTTCCGCTAAAATGCTGCTATGACAACGGTACGTACAGTATATATTACAAATACAAGTATTTGAACGATTTGAAATCCTTACAAAGGTAAAACGTAAAACTTTACTAAAACAATATTTATTTCTTGTTACTATAGATAGATATTATTGATTCGCATTGAGTCCGACCGACCTTAGAGGTTAAACATTGTTCTACATACAGAAGAAATTCATGTTTAAAATGCTGATTTTTCTACTTGCAGGTGATTTACTGGCACGAGTCAATGTATATTCGATTATTAGCCATTCAGACAACTTCCGGTGCGCGGTTGTATACAGTGTATTCCATATATCAGGGGAGACAACTACAACTTTACTTAAGCAGATAAATCCCACATAAAACGACCAATAATCAAAGCACAGAAGGTGCTGTGGGACGGTACTACGTTTCTCTGTAGCGAAGCTGGTAACCCGTTTGCATACATCCGTTTTTGTAATTAAACAGTTTTATAATATCAAAGTATGTGTAAATATGTCAGATTGTTTTCATGGAATATGAAATAAAACAAAAACATAAGACAGAAATGCGAAAAAGGATAAAAAAATATTCAAAAAATAGTAAACATTTTTCCAAGAGATCTTCAATCCGACTTGTTCTAGAAATGCTAGATTTTTTAACCGAAATAAAGAGACATGGTCAGTAATAAATGTAGAACCTTAAGATTGTAAAACAAGTAAAATGTTTGTCACGATTGTAAATTGATGAAATACTCAGATATTAGACCCTTCATACAAAGTGTGTGGATATTTAAATATAAAATGACAAATTAAATAACATCAGCTCTAAATTAGAGTAAAATCAGTATGCCCAGACATTTAGTTATGATAACACTAGCTTGCCATAGGTTACGGGTTATTTTGTTGTGGATGGGTATTTTCCAATTAATTTTCAAAGCACAGAGTGAGATGTACATAGAGAGAAGACAACGGTAATTCTCGTAGTCGTGCACAACGAGACCATATATATCTACTTCAAATAGCAACAAGTAAAAAATTGCTGCCTGATGCAGCAAAGGTGGGTGCACGGCATAAACAAAATGAAATAGAACAACTGCAATTTGAACTAACATTATGTGTTTATTATGCTTTAATGTGAAACTATATATTAATGTATAAAAAGTACATTTGTAGTTTTAGTAGTAGGAATTTATTAAGGAACAGACTAGTTTTTGTATGGACAGTTAAACAGAAATAGAAATTGATAGTGCGGAAAACTTTCATGATAATGAACATCATGCATGTAAATTAAGACAACATTATACATCTCAAAATGCAAAACATTGATTGAAACATATTAACATAAATCACAATCATTATCACGGTAGAAATAAATAAAGAAATACCGACAAATGTACATAATTAGTATTTACTAAAAATTAAAAAGAAGAACAATAATCACTAAATGATATTGCATATCATGTCAAAATGTGAGAGCACTACAGTTTAATTAACAACATGTCAGTGGACAAACAGACATCCAGCATCACACACTGAATTAATCAAGCAATGTGTGAATGTAAAATGAGTTTAGACATTTTGAAAGTTAGAAAAATAGTGTAATTTAATGTAAATGATAGCTAAAAAGTGACACATGAGAGAACTATAAAATGCTACCTGAATGAACAAGTGGTAGGAAGTGAAAGCAGGCCGTAGTTTATGAATGACTATTATAATAAGGCAAAGAACATAGCTAAGAGAAATAAAACCGTATTTACTTATATCTCAAACATATTTACAGTGGAAAGAAATAATGCAAAAGTGACCAAAATGCAACACAATAACTCAATACAAAAACATTAATCACTAATGATATAGCACCTTGTCAAAATATTATATCACTTCAGTATGTAACAACCGCATGCTAGAATCACACACTGGATAAGTTATCAAGCAGTGTGAATGTATAATGAGTATAAACTTTGTGGAGGACTGGATAATGGTGAAATTGTATATGTAAATGAAAACTGTAAATGATACCTGAATCTACAAAAGTGATAGGAGGTGTACACAGACGGATTTAGCAGACTTAGTATATGAATGACTAGAGAAGTAAACAAAAAGAACATAGCAAAGAGAAATATAAACGTATTTACATTTATTATACCTCACGTGACTGTTTTCCCTATACATTGCATATAAACCTCAGCGGGCGACATTTTTAACTGTCACCCTGCAATGTCGCCCGCTGTTGACATCGTTTAAAAAACTGCAAACAAAATGGCCGACGGCAATGATGAGCGTGCGGAAGGCCAGCTAGCTTCTATTTCTAGTTTTGAAATAAATTATTTAATACAAGGGGAGTAAGCGGGTAAGCGTTTAACCGCAACGTTACCCGGTATGCATATGATACGGGATTTAGCTTTAAAAGTCTGTGTCTTGTAGAGGATTGTTTACAGTTCGCCATGGCCAGGTTCTTTATTTTTATTTTGTTCGGTATAATAAAATAAATATTGACTGCCTTGAGGGTGACAGTGCATCTCGTCAACCCTCGACAAACACTGTCGACCTCGGCTAAAGCCTCGGTCGACAGTGTTGCCTCGGGTTGACAAGATGCACTGTCACCCTCAAGGCAGTCAATATTTATATAATATCACATACATATTAACAGTAGAAAGAAATAATGCAATAATGACCAAAAAGCAAAAACGATTACTCAATACAATCAAAGCAAACAAATGGGGTGTGGGACAGTACCACTTGTCTATGTAGCCAAGCTTGCAACTCGTTGCATATAAGTTTCTGTTTTGTAACTATAGTCAAACCTGTGTTAAAGACCACCTGCGAACAAAGACCACTATTGCAATACCTGTCTGCAAAGACCATCAATTTTATCTCCCATCAGACCATTTTAAATGATATTTAATATGTTAATAGAGACCACCTGTAAACAAAGACCACATTTTGCTGTTCCCATGGGTGGTCTTTACAGACAGGTTTGACTGTAAACAGTTTTATAATATCAAAGTTTGTGTAACTAAGTAAGAAGGTTTGCATGGAATATGGAATAAAACAAAAACATAAGACATAAATGTGAAAAAGAATAAAAAATTATTGAAGAAAGAATAAACATTTTTTCCAAGAGATCTTCAATCCGACTTGTTCTAGAAATGCTAGATTTTCAATCCAAAATAAAGAAAAATGGTCAGTAATAATGGTAGAACCTTAAGACTGTAAAACAAGTGAAATGTTTGTCACGATTGTAAATAAATGAAATACAAAGATATTAGACCCTTTATGTAACGTTTGTGAATATTTAATTATGAAATGACATATTAAATTCTATCCTCGCTAAATTAGAGTAAAATCAGTATGGCCAGGCATAAAGTTATGATAACACTAGCTTGCCATAGGTTATGAGTTATCTTGTTGCAGTGGGGTATTTTCCAATTAATTTTCAAAGCACAACTTTGATGAAAATGTAACAGGTTTTTTTAGAGATGAACAGCAGACAAGGTTTTCAAGTTTCAGACACCTGTGACCTTGACTTTTAACATTATGACCCCAAATTACAATATGAACTACTAGACTTCATACTGATACTTCCCAGCAAGTTGATGAAAATCTATTACTGGATTTTGGAGATAAAGGGAGAACAAGGCAGACTGGACAGACAAACATACAACATGTGGAGACATAATAAATACAAGATGATGAACACATATGTACAAGCAATAACAAAGTTTATATAATTATACATTGTAGTTAAATATTAGTACTAAACTGTTTACTTCATATGCAGCTTAATTGCAAAAACATCATCTTTTATATAGTTTATACATGAATCCAGGTCAAATCATCCAAGCTTTGTTTTAAAGGAAACTACTTTGAGCTTAGTCAGTAACAAAAAGTATGTTAGACCAGTTGTATCAAAAGTTGAAAGTAGACTGCAGACACAGCATAGGGCTATTCAAGGAACATTTTTACCCGGTTTGGTTTAAACTGCTCTAGCAGCTTTAGATATAATATCCAAAATATGCCAGCGAATCAGATGTTGGATGTAATTTTGGTACAGTACAATCATGTGCCATGTTCATAGCAAATCAGCCAAAGGGTAAATAGATTTTTTTAGAAAAAATGTCTGGCAATCAGAAGCCCAAGTGGCTATTTTGGAATTCGAGTGGGGCTGTGTGACACAATATTTGAGGACAATCATGCAATGAACAAATCTCGAATGAGTTAAATAATTAAAAAATATCAAAGTGAAACAAACAGCAATAAAACACCTGAAGACTGAGGCAAGACATGAATATTGCAAAAGCACATTAATGTAAGAACTGTTACAAGTATCAAAGACAAGCAAAGTCAACTATCAAAACACAGTACAATATATTCAAATAAGAGGCCCAAGCAAAAATTAAATCAAAATAAGGGAGGGCTTGGTTTTTTTAAAACTTTTGAGTGCTGACTGGGTTTTTTTACATGTGGTTTTTTGACATACTTAACTTTTGCCATACAGTAAAAAGGTATGTATGTATAGTATTACTGTGTTTATGAGGTCGCCCGTCGCCGCGCACATTTTATAATGCACATTATGGTAATTTGGTCGACCCGGTATGTCTGCCGCACACCATAAATATACTTTTTTGATGCCAGTAGAGAAGTATAGGTCAAACAGACAATTTTTGAAGCCAAATACGGTCACTGCATAGTGCAAATGAGACCCATCGTACAGTTACCATTTTCCTGGCATCTAACCAGTACTTTCCTGGAATCTACCCAGTACTTTCCTGGTTACATGCCAAGGCGTATGCACAAATATTATAAATATTGTCCCTGAAGTAAATTTCATTGCACTAACAAGCTGATTTTATACATTTAAGAATAAAGGACCAGAAAATACTGCACTCCACAGGATGCAATATATTAACCCCATTACCTACAGAAATAAAGTTACTGCTAATGGTAAATTTCAATTTTTAAAAGCAACCAATGAAGAAAATAATAAAGTGGTGTGTTAGAGGTTGTTGAGGGGAGTTTTTTTTCTCTCTCTGAAACAGTCGTAAATCAAGAATAAAATCCACATTTTTTGTTTCTAGGGTTCCCTCTGTCATTCGCCAATAACATCAAATGTGAAAAAGACAATAATTTGGCAACAGGTTTTCAATTTTGGCAACAAAAATATTTCAAAAGAAATTATACTTGTAAGCAATTGCATAATTTTTCATGCTTTTTACTTTGAATATGCCACAGGGAATCATGTCTTCAAATTAAAAAAAATTAGCACCTTCAATACCGGGATATGAATAAATACCGAATGATATCAGAAATGGAAGTATCTAGTTTTTCGCATAAAGTTGATTGCAGTCTCAGTTGTTCCGAATAGATAAGGGATCACTGTCCTTGTAAGTGCAAGTGACACTTATGTAAGGTTTCCACAAATCAACAATATGAAGCTCTAATGTTCATCTTGCATATCTGGGAACATCTGCTTCACCATTCCTACAGGTACCACAACTACTTTGTCATCTATTGTTAAGAAGGAGAACTCATCTTCTTCCTGACAAACACTATCCACCTCATCAATTACGTCTTCTACTGGAATTTCTGTTTTCTGTTAAAATACAATAGTATAGGTATATTGTAAGGGTATTAATGAAACATATTTAAGAAATATCTGAACAATTTTTGCTATATTTAGGTGTTGAACCTTTCGCCTAGTGTTAAAGCTCTTTTTGATGGAGTGTGAGGATAAGTGACCCAATCGTGTTTATGATAAAAAAAATGTATTACTTTGATCTTGCTGCTGCATATACTCTTTGACGGTTTGTTGTTCTTTAATTGTGTATTTCTTTACTTTTCTGCTTTAACAATGGATTTAGTTACATGTTTATTATAACCATGACATATTAATGTCTCCATGTAAAATTTAATGGTATTAAAAAGCATTAGCCAATAACAATATATTTCAAAAGTATCAGTTGACAGCTGCTAAAATTATTAAACTAAAACTATCTGAATGGACAAAAAAACTTTATGCCTTTTTGATGATATAACTACTGTACTAAAGTACATTCAGAATTTTTTTGCAATATCTTATTTTAGCTTAAGGTAACAGGCGACAGGATTGCAATAATTTGAACTTGCTATTTAAATTTGTATAGCAGAATATCAATGTATCATTTCCTATAATTGCAATAATTAACCTCACAATTTGTCTGTTGTTCAAGACACAACACAAATCAGATTTCCCACCCTTCCCAAAAAAAATTCAAGGCTCTTCAAAGGGTATTTTCACAAAATTCAAAGACCAAAACAGCATTTGTACTGCTATTTTATTCATTCAACATGTCTTTCAAATTAACTTTTTCCATGAACATTTAAGTATTAAACTTCAAATTATGAACTTATATACAAGGAAGTGTTACACGTACTTCAACGCAAGTTTTCCAAGGCTTTCAAAGTCACTATTTTTTATCTGTTTAAAGTGAGTTTATTATACAGTAGGAGAACCATGTGACATACCGTGACTAAGGTCTGGGATGTTGTTGAAAGGGAAACTTCATTTCTGTAGGTATTTGTAACACTGTCTGTTATGACAAGTCTCCAGGTTGAAAGGTTTCATTCACACATTTGCACCATAAGGCCACCTAACATTTGTTTGTTGCATCTTCAAAATATATGTTCTTTATTTTGACATTCTCAGTACCTCACATACAGCTTCTTCGGAACTTCCTGCAATAAAAGGTAAATCAATAAAATACTGCATTAGACTTTCCAATGGATAATAATGCATTTTGCCTTTCATCTCAAATAATGTTTTAGAACAGCCATTCATTTGCTGATCGTGTATCTGAAGACATCAATTTAAAGATGTCATCAGACAATTATCTTAATTGAGATTCTCCATCTATCATTGGCAGTGTTTTCCGTGGACTTTTAAAATTGAAAGTCATTGCAATTTCATATCCGAGGCCAGGGTCATTTCCAAGTATTGGAGGTCATACAGGAATATGCTAAATCGAGTCGACGCTTATGTACTTAGACACATTCAGTCTGCATGTAATAATGAAATTGAAAGTTGAAACTGAAAGTACATTTTCGGAAAATCGCTGTAAGGTTAGAACATGTGATCAGTGTATTTAATACAACCTGCGAGTTTAAACGTTTACATGTTAATTATCACGCATGTTTGAACGATACATGACTTATGATTGAGGGAAAATACTGCAAAATATTAAACAGAGCACAGAGACGAATGCTGGCTGCATCATAACAATAACAAATAAAATGTAGGTCAACCACGCGATGGGTCAACCACAATGTTGAAACGATAAAATTCAATAATTATACAGTTGAAAATATTAGTTAATGACATCAATCATAATATACAACAAAATCACATACCTTAATTTAGCTTTTGTAGCATACAAAATCAATAATGACGTTACAACGTACAATCGTTCGCTTCCCGACATAATTATATTCCCGCCGGTCTGCGCAGGCGCACAATAGGCTCTGGGGTGGGACTGAAACCCGTTATCCGGGATCTGTGATTCTCCGGGATCGATTTTTAAAAATTGTTCGAGTGGAACATATGTTAACTGAAGGGTGTGAACGAATGTCCTCTATCCGTTATTGACCGTTGATACCTACGATATAGTCCAAAATATCGATCCCGGATTTTCCCACCAAAGTCCCGGATTTTTTTAAAGTCCCGGATTTTTTTAAAGTCCCGGATTTTGGTCCCACCCTAGGCTCTGTTCGATTTTCCCCCAAATTTTGTTCTTAACCGAGTCCATTGCAAAACGACGCTAACAGAACTCAATATGCACGGCGTTGACACGCCGTGCAATAAAGAACAACAACAACAGCAATCACTTGTCATCGATGTATATATATCTTTTAAACGCAGTCTGAACCCGAGTAAACTCTTGAGTCTTCTATATGCGTTTGCTTAGCACATTTACCGCGTTTATAACGATAACCTGGCAATTAAGTCTCGAGTACGCTGCATATCACTTTCCATCGGAAGACAATTGAAGAGTCAAATACGCGCACATCAATGGAGGTCGCTACATGCACACCGTTTAAGAATGCACACCACACCATGTATACGCTTGCAACTACATAAAATGACGAATACCATACACGTTTGGTGCCTATTGATGCTTCTTTAGTTGAACTTCTGCCCATATTGATGCACAACATTAAAGCCAGGTGAAATGGAGGTCAAATACACGGTAACAACTAGATAAAATGACGCACACCATACATAAAAGTCCCACCCACCCAGATGTAACTCCGCCTCTCCCATCAATTCTTACATGGTGTGTATGCACATTAATTGGACAACAATGTGGGTTTTAGGCGAGTCTTTTTGGAAATAAGTGAGTTAATAGTGGGTTTTAAAACTCGCTTAAACCAACTTATCAAGAAGTGGGTTTTAAGCGGTTTTTTTCACTCGCTTCTGTGGAAAAAATAGGTATATATGCCTAAAAACTCGCTTTTGCTCATTTCAGGCCAACAAAAAACCAACTTCTGGAGAAGTGTGTTAAAAACCAACATTAACTCAGTAAAAACCCATTAAGTTGGTTAAAACTGTGGTATTTTCCTCTGGAAACCCCACATTTTGCCTAGAAAAAACCCACCCTGAACCCGGTTCCAATACCACCGGGTTTAACTCTTTTTAAACCCTGTTTTAAATCGTGTTTAGCTAGAGGTCTTAATGCATCGATTTGTCTCCCTTGTCAACCCTAATGAAAGTTGGACATGCGTAAATCTAATTTCACTGTACTTTCAAGCTACTTAATAGTTTTGGCAGTCAGTCACTAACTATTTAAAAGGTGTATGTATTGCAATAATTAATATATATACGATTACGCATATTTCTATTTCGATATAGTGGGTGTAATTCATTAAAATACTTCAAAATATAAACAAAATGTTTTCAATAGGAAACTGTAGGTGGGTTTAAACATTGTTTTGCTGATTCACATGTTTGATTCATTCATAAGGGTTTCATTAGCATCTACATCCATTTGATTCAGTAGTTAACCATTTTGAATCCAAACCCAGCTCTGTTATCAATTCATTGTAACTTATTTCATCAGTGTTATCCCAGCTTAATTCAAACGTAGCTGGGCTCCAATAGTCGGACATGGTTTTCAATCAATGTTTTGAACGGCCGACAGCTCGTTTATTACGATGTTTTCTATTAGATTCAGTAGGCGCTACCATTCGGGTCAGAATGCAGACCGATTTTGTCTTAAATAAGACGAAATTAAGCGCCGTTTGAATGAAAACAGAAACATTTTTGAGAAAGGAAGACTTTATTGAATGCATTATTTCAGTCGAAAGAACGGTTGTTTGTGTAAACGCCGGAAAATATGTAACATCGCGACGCTTGACTAAAAATTAGTCCGGCTTGTCACGTGGTTATGTGAAGTGAGATAAAAGTCATGTGACCAAGTGACCTAATAAAGCAAAAAATATCAGACACCCTGTTATCGTGATATCTTATGACATTCCCTCATAGTTCGGCATTAAAACGGTAAATAAGATACTGTATAAGTAGATAATATCGCGTGTCGAAAAGGTCGCGCATTGCCGATTCCAGACGTTTCGTGTACGTAAATGTTTGCGAATCGCCGAAATTACTTTGATTATAATACTAGTATCTACTCGTCGAAACAATCGCTATTATATAATCGATAGTAGGACAGACAGTGCTTTAGATGTGACTCCATGGGGCACCTGACTTTAAATATCGGCTACACGTTGCGTAGATAAAAATATACTTCAGTGCATGTCGACATTTACGCTGTGGAAAATGTTTTCTAATTTTGTGCTATTGTGCATTCGCGAAAGTCGCTAATTTTTCCACCTCGCAAACTTTACCACCTATACAGTATCAAGATTGTTTCTCTCGTTTTAATGACTCAAATAGATTATTATCTGTTTGAAAACTTATATCTACATCTTCATGTAAATGACAATTGGGACAAGAGTCGTGTTTGTTTTTTGCAATATTTCGTTTCGGTGACAATAAAAGTATGATATAATGCAGTATATGTCTTTATTCATGAACTCTTTGTTTGATGTGTGAATCATCTTGATGTAAATTTGAGGTGAAGATATCGTACATCTCGTAATATCTTATGTCAAAGGTTCATTGACAATTGATGTATATTTCCTTCTTACTGTATGGCTACTTAATCATTTCATATTGTGTACTTCATCATTCTATTGTAAAGATTAATTTATTGATTTGAGTACTTTATGTTTTCCTTACTTAAATAACATAAGTAATGTTAGGCCGAACAAATATACTACTGTTATTATGGCGCAGACTCTTAAACAAAAAACATGCAGACAGACAATTATGAACAGTGTGTATTTATGCCAATGAAATACTTTTAAACTACACTCAACAAAATTCCTAATCGGTCAGTTTATATTGTTTTATCATTTTTCTAATAATGCATATATTCACACAAAATTTCACATACCGATATTTGAACAGGTAATGCAGCGAATTAATGATTTTTTTTGCCGGCTCGCTATGAAATTAATCGTATTAGGCGTATTGACGTTTATAGCACGTTTTGCACGTGCGGGGCATGGACACATATTTGCACGTGTTCATGTACACTTTTGTCATTGCTGATGAAAATCCTTTTTGAAAAACACAAAACATGGTGAGAATGACTGAAGAAGAACGCGCCCGAGCCTCGGAATGATACAGGCCGGAACTCATTTACGACAGGTGGGTTTTATTTTTTGAAATTTCATAAGAACATTGACATTATTTGTTTGTAGCCATTATATTGAAGGTTCTTGCCACCTGAAATAAGTTGAAAACGGAAATAACCACCAAAATAATGGCTACAAACAAATAATGTCAATATTCTTATGAAATTTCAAAAAAAATAAAATCCACCTGTCGTAAATGAGTTCCGGCCTGTATCATTTAAAATTCGTCTGTTTTACGGCAACTACCTCCATAACGGAAGAAGGCAGCGATTTATTACGTGTCAATTTCGTATCGACGTCATCTTTAATGACAACCTCCCTGACGTGAATCGAGATGCCGTTACATGCTGTCATTGGCATGTTTATACATTGTGGACGCTTGACGGATAAAAGTGGCTTGTTCTCTATAAATGGATTAAAGTCAGAGCCGGAATTAATCATAAGACAACTTAATGGATTACAACTTCCGGTAGAATAGAGCCTCGTTTTGCAATCCTGGACTTCCGGTTTGGGCAAGTTTCATCATTGCAGTGTTAAATCGATAAATATCTTGTTGTATGATGTTTCGCACGGACAAATATTGTTATATGATGTTTCTCACGGACAAATATTTTTATATGATGTTTCGCACGGACAAATATTGTTATATGATGTTTCTCACGGATAAATATTGTTATATGATGTTTCGCACGGACAAATATTGTTATATGATGTTTCTCACGGACAAATATTGTTATATGATGTTACCCACGGATAAATATTGTTATATGATGTTACTCACGGATAAATATTGTTATATGATGTTACTCACGGATGAATATTGTTATATGGTGTTACTCACGGATAAATATTGTTATATGATGTTACTCACGGACAAATATTGTTATATGATGTTACTCACGGATAAGTATTGTTATATGATGTTACTCACGGACAAATATTGTTATATGATGTTTCTCACGGACAAATATTGTTATATGATGTTACTCACGGACAAATATTGTTATATGATGTTTCTCACGGACAAATCGTGTTTTATGATGTTTCTCACGGACAAATATTGTTATATGATGTTTCGCACTGATAAATATTGTTATATGATGTTACTCACGGACAAATATTGTTATATGATGTTACTCACGGACAAATAGTGTTATATGATGTTTCTCACGGACAAATATTGTTTTATGATGTTTCTCACGGACAAATATTGTTATATGATGTTTTTACGAACACATCTTGTTATATGATGTTTCTCACGGACAAATATTGTTATAGGATGTTTCTCACGGACAAATATTGTTATATGATGTTTCTCACGGACAAATATTGTTATATGATGTTACTCACGGGCAAATATTGTTTTTCTATGTTAATGATATTACAGCTTTCATTGATGTAGCATTCTTCAGCGGATCAACGGCACTAGTAAAACATATTTTAGTACATGCATATTAATTTCAAAATTCATAACAAACAAGCATAGTAAGCAGCATTACCGGGACATCTAAAAAAGAATGATATTTAGTCCCATTCGTTGGTTGATTAGGGATTATCGCATAGTGCAAAAATAAATATCCCAACGCCACCTTTTAATAGAGCGTTCATTGACTCGGAGATATCGATGTATTATATAAGAAATATCGACGATACATCGACCATTTACCAAAATGCTATCTATATACACGCTTGCAGTTCATGATTTCATATATTTTCACTTCTAGTTATGTCTTTTACATGCTTATGTATTACTTTGACCATCTTGTTTACCCGTTGTTATGAATTGGGTGCGTTATTTTAGGAATACTATAGGAAAAATATGAATTATTGTCAATTATTAATTTATCCTTGAACACATTTCATAGGTACAGGCAGTTCCGTTAGCTAGACGAGTTCTAATGAATGAATCAACGTTATATTCCAGTAAGTAAGTGTCAGTCATGATTAAACTTTACATATAAGGTAACTTTATCCAATGAGAGATCAATTACTAGATAAATACAATTCAAAAATTTAGTTCTATCACATACGGATTCATTTGCTATACGGAAATTTTATATACGTATCAAATCTACAAACTGTCTTACAAACTAATACAATATTTCATTTAAGTTTCCGATTAAAATTTGTCTTTAAACATTAGATTTGTTCAACCGGTTCATTTGGATGATTCATTAATTAATCGGAAAGATGCACGAAAAAGTTACAAGACGAAATTCACGGACCAATTTAATTAATTGTTTCTTAGACACATTCGTCGCCCTTTTGTGAAAAACATAGTATTAAAATTTAAAAGTATTAAAAGCATTAGAAGCATTAGAAGCAATAATAAAATGGACCGACGCTGGACGGTTGCAGTGGCAGGTATTTAAAGAAAATCTTAATATGAAGTCGGTATCATTTTAAGTCGAAGGAAATATTTTACCATTTTGATGGCACAATTTCAAATCAATGAAATCTAATAAATATATATTTAGACAATAAAAGTAAATAACTTACTTACGGTAACTTTAATCCTTTTTTATTACACAAAAATGTCACGAGAAATTCACCGTGCAAACATTAAGCTTTTGTAATTGTAAAATACGTGGTTTTAGAAGTAAACAAATGACATCCTGCATGATTTTCCCACATGCCCATAATATAACAATTTGATTGGCTTTCAAATCCGGTATTTTCGCAGACGATAAAATGAAGTGATGAAATGATAAAACAAGAAATATCTTGAAAAAAGATGGTCGGCGCAGTTTGAAGGTTAATATTTGTGGTGCAACATAAAACATGCCGAAATGTTAAGATTGCTTGTAACTCCAGATCTAAAATGGATTTCGGTAAATTCACCGAAATTCAGTGGATTTTGTTATAAGGTAACGTATCCTTTATCGAAAGGTTAACCAATCCGCGTCAAGGTTACAAACGTTGTTCGGTTGCAGAGAAATTGCCTTGGTGGGTAACGTAAGATTTGATTGGTTTGCACAACGTTGATAGGCAAATAGCAAAACCATGTTAATACGGCTGCGCCGAAATAATTAGCAAATTTTGACTGACGAGGTTTTCGAAGAACAACGACGATGTGTATTAAATGTCCATTCAGTAGCATTTAAGCATACATGAAATAAATATTCATGACTAGCCTGACTACTTTGGAACATGAATATTACATTGGGTGTTTAAAAAGCACAGAAAACACATTTTTAAGATACACGAAATGAATCATTCTCCCCCTAATGCTTGATATTGATGCTGCATAATCTTTTCCCAAATCTTCATTTTCAAGAGAGGTAAAGATTTCTATTCTACACATTCTATCTGGTACCATGTTTTCATATTCTATCTGGTACCATGTTTTCATATTCTATCTGGTACCATGTTTTCATATTCTATCTGGTACCATGTTTTCATATTCTATCTGGTACCATGTTTTCATATTCTATCGAGAAAATTATATGATTTTAATTTCATGTAATTGTGAAAGAGTATAATTATTATACATTGTAATTATTGAAAATCATTTTGCATTAACACAGCTAGGGATGCTGGGAATGTAATAACATCTTTCATGTCATAAAAAATAACAAGATTTGTACATCAACATTTATTTAATTGCTGTATATGTATAAACAGTTAAGTGTTAACTCAATACTCATTAAAGTAGAACATTCTTTCAAGTTTGTCTGTCTGATTAATTATGAAGCCAACCTGTGTAGTGTTAACAATGCTTGGGTATTCGGAAAAAATACATTTGATGGATGTTCCATAGTACACCCTAGTAAAATTACATTGTATTGTGTTATATTACAGCAGGCAACAAAACATAGTACAAAAAGCCATAACAATTCACAGCAACACAAAACCAAACAATTGATAAATGCATTATAATATGGATCATCATGTACTACCCTTAATTTTATTTGTGTAAGACACTGACTGAGTTGCTTCCCTTTACCTATAAAATGTAATTTTTTTAGAAGCTCAGATAACTCAAAAATCCTTGTATCAAATCCATAAACATAATGAGTTGCTTCACTTTAACGATTGATTTTAACATTTCAGGTAAAACGCTGCAGAACTGTCGTTAATACGTAGATGTTAAAGAAGGAAGAAACTTGGAAAATATGCACCGAAACCTACATTTCAACGCATGACAATATTCAGCGAATGTTTAGTCGGTATAGAATATACAACTATACCAAAGTGAATTTCGTACAACACATCTACTGTGGCATGATGAATTTAGAACTAGCGAAATCCTTTATGTACAATTATTACTACATCCATCTCAAATACCGAGGTTGACATTATTGACATCAGTCACTGACAGTTTCATGTTTCATGTGGAGACGGAGGAACCCCAAGACATTGGAGAATATTTACACTTGTATGATAGAGGGCTTTAGTGTTGTTACTGTTATCAAGACACAATTGGACAAACTGGAGTAACAGCCACGACATATAGTTAGGTATTGATTGTTTATGTTCAATATGTGTATTTCATGTGTTTAACAACGTTGGTAGGTAAAATTTGGGAACTAATTAAAAAATACATAACAAGGGAAACAGTATACATGTAGTTTATCTTTTAGTTTTATTTGAGTTGGGTTTAATATCTTTGTTCAAGTACAATCAATACTGTTCTACACGTTAATTTGTCAAAATCGTCATAGATCTGAATCCACATTTTAAGAGTTCATTTTTGGACTGGAAGTGTTTAATATTCATCGCCTTCTTCTTCACCTTCACCCTCGACAGAGTCGACACCGACCTCTTCGTAGTCCTTCTCGAGAGCAGCCAAATCTTCACGGGCCTCAGAGAATTCACCCTCTTCCATACCTTCTCCGACGTACCAGTGGACGAAAGCTCTTTTGGCGTACATCAAGTCGAACTTGTGGTCAAGACGAGCCCATGCCTCGGCGATGGCAGTGGTGTTGCTCAACATGCACAGAGCACGCTGGACCTTTGCCAGATCTCCACCTGGTACAACGGTTGGTGGCTGGTAGTTGATACCGACTTTGAAACCGGTTGGACACCAGTCGACGAACTGAATGGTTCTCTTGGTCTTGATAGTGGCAATGGCGGCGTTGACATCCTTTGGAACAACATCACCTCTGTACAACATACAACAGGCCATGTACTTACCGTGACGAGGATCACATTTCACCATCTGGTTGGCTGGCTCGAAGCAAGAGTTGGTGATCTCGGAAACTGAGAGTTGTTCGTGGTAAGCCTTCTCAGCAGAGATGACTGGGGCGTATGTGACCAGAGGGAAGTGGATACGTGGGTATGGTACCAAGTTGGTCTGGAACTCAGTCAAGTCAACGTTGAGGGCACCATCGAATCTGAGGGAGGCAGTGATTGAGGAAACGATCTGACCAATTAATCTGTTCAAGTTAGTGTAAGTTGGTCTTTCAATGTCTAAGTTACGTCTGCAGATATCGAAGATGGCTTCATTGTCGACCATGAAGGCACAATCAGAGTGCTCAAGGGTCGTGTGAGTCGTCAAGATGGAGTTATATGGCTCAACAACAGCGGTGGAGATGTGGGGAGCTGGGTAGATGGCGAATTCCAGCTTAGATTTCTTTCCGTAGTCGACAGAGAGACGTTCCATAAGGAGGGAGGTAAAGCCGGATCCAGTACCACCGCCGAATGAGTGGAAGATAAGGAACCCTTGGAGACCAGTACATTGGTCAGCCAACTTACGAATTCTGTCGAGGACCAAGTCAATGATTTCTTTACCAATGGTGTAGTGACCACGGGCGTAGTTGTTGGCGGCATCTTCCTTGCCGGTGATCATCTGTTCTGGGTGGAACAACTGTCGATATGTACCAGTTCTGACCTCATCTGCAAATATCAAATAAAACGTAAGCATATTGTATAATATGTGCGTAGTTATCTAAACAAACATGAACAATATACTTTATCTAGTTAAAATTTCAATAAATAATTAAATATGCAATACCATAGAATATATTTATAATGCATATCTCTGTATTTGTCGAAAAAAGACATTTGTAATATCATAAAATAAAAACACTTTTTTTAACAATTGAGTGTTTTTTTACGATTTTTGTCAGTTTTATTGTTTTAAACGGTTATACGTGACAATGATTCTTATTAATGATGTTTTTGACTATATAATAACAAAACTGGATGAAGCCCATTAAATGTTTAGGTTCAGATGAGCCAGATACATCTTTAAACGTTTAACAGATGAAGTGATGAAATGTGCCATTTAGCGCATCTTGTCACATTTATTATGTCAGTTTATACAGGATTGTATGTGAGCGTTAAGGATGCTGTGATTATAGATTACAATCGACAATTGATCAAAAATGTGTGAAGTCGCCGACACATGATTCTGGTTTTGAATAATCGATTGTCGCGGCTGCAACGCACAGTGTCGTGTAGCATTATTTTTCGCTCACTCGTTTAGACATGTCATTTGCAGACGATTTTCCTCTCTAGGAGAATGCCTGATCTCTTGTCTAGATATTCTTCGGTTATGGGATGAAAACGGAAGTAGAAGGACCTGCTGTCAAAGCAAACCATCGACATGCAGTCTTGTTTGCCGACTGTGTCGGAAATCCTACGCTAATAAAAGCATTCAAAAGAATTCGATAAGTAATTTATGATTGATCGTAATCCCGTGTCCAATAATGTTCGATGATCGATTACGATAATTGGACCAATTATGCACCCCTAGTAAGCCACTAGTTCAGATGTATCCAGCTCACCAAAATCTGCACGTTGTTACGGTAGAATTGCCTATAATGTAATGCAGATTGTCTAGGCGATGACTCAATGCGATACAGTTCGCTTGCAAGCATTTATCGTTTTCCAATATTCCACAATATTTTCTCACACATATACGCCGTGTATTCAGACCTGGCAAACTATCAACTAATTATACTAAGGGAATGTTATAATAACGACAAAAGCGTCAACTTACCAACTACGGTTGGTTCCAAGTCGACGAAGACGGCACGTGGCACGTGCTTTCCGGCACCAGTCTCGCTGAAGAAAGTGCCGAAGGAATCATCACCACCTCCGATGGTTTTGTCACTTGGCATCTGACCATCAGGCTGGATACCGTGTTCGAGACAGTACAATTCCCAGCAGGCATTACCCATCTGGACACCAGCCTGTCCTACATGGATGGAGATACATTCACGCTGAAAACGAAGAGAAATATTGAAACGATAGGTGAGGTGTAGCATACTATTTATTGCTTATCATCACCAGAATACTTATAAAAAAGAAATGTCCACAATGGGATACACAATTTCATAACTCTTGACTGCATTTTGCCAAATTTATGCCGTCTTTTCACAATTTTTTTGTTAAAGTCCACTTTTTCTCCGAAACTATTCACGGTTGAGCTTTGATACTTAATATAGTTATCTGACTTCATACTAGCAACCACCAGGACAAGTTGCGTAACTCTTGACTACATTTTATCATATTAATACCCCTTTTAACTTAGAAATGTTGTTAAATAAGTGTTCAAGTCCACTTTTCCCAGTTACCATTTAAGGTACAGCTTTGATACTTCAAAAGATTGTTAGACATCATAAAAGCAGCCATACAGGGAAATGTCATAGTTATTTCCCCTTTTCACTTAGAATTGTTAGTTTTTGTTTAAAACCCCCTTTTCTCATAAACTATTTGGGACATAGCTTTGAAACTTCACATACTTGTTTGACATCATAATAGCAACAACACAAAAAAGTTATATTAATCTTGCAAGCATTTTGTTATAGTTATGCCCCTTTTTAGCTTAGAAAGTTGGTTGATTTGTTTGTTCAAGTCCACTATATCAACTCAAAACAACAAAAGTCTTCGGGTTTGTCCCAACAATTTTTTTTAGTTCTTCGAGGAAATGCCCATCCCTCCCCCTTTCTTCATTTTCATTTTATTCATTCCTAAACTCACAACAACAATTTCTTCCGCACCCCCTGCCCCCCAAAATAGTCCACGTTTTCTCAGTTCAAAGTATACCTTTACAACTAAGCAGACGAGCGTCAGGCACCCGCATGCGGTGCTCTTGTTTCAGGCTTTATGGGCTAAAATACCTTAAACTGTTTAGCCTTTAACAAGTAAAAACTACTTCAGTATTCAATACAAACACGACACAATATTCTCAATATAAAATATATAAATATGACAATATGAATTATAAACGTTTAAACGTGGTAAAATCGTGAAAATACATGTTACAAATGTATAATGAATTAGATGAAATAGAATTAAAAATGTGTCATATATTGAAAATCCACTTACCATGGTTGCAGCGAAAAGTAGCCTCACAAATTGACGTGAAGTGTCTTCGTGAGAATACAAGTTTAACGATTACAGGTTGCGTTTCTGCTTTTATAGTCGTCTGCTTCGCAGTTGCATAATAAACGAGGAAAAATAGAATGCCCATTGGCCAATGTATATCACATGACTCACGCTCGCCAACAGCTGGATTTTCATTGATGACTTTCCCAGGTCATTAGTCGGATTGGTTTCCCTTTCGCTGTGCGCCTATCTGACTCATTTAGTAAAATGTGGAACCAGTCTTGTTAACGCGATCATGTGCAGACATATCGATTCAAATCAATGTACAAATGCATCTTACTCATAGGATTTCAGGCCAACACTTTCGTTATCCTTGTTTATTAAATCCTTAAAAACACGTATTTAGACTTAATTAAGCAAAATTAGATTAAACACAAGCATACATTTGTGTGACGAAAATGAAATCAGGGGCGGTATTCACAAAGCATCTTAGATTAAAAAATTGCTTGTATCGGTTAGAAAATTCTCAAATGTGACAAAATATTACTTAAGTTTAATATATTTCTTAAGAGCTTTTCACAAAAATATTACAATTATTTTGGTGTTAAATAGCCCATTATAGTCTTAAATATCCGTTTTCATTTAAGATTTTTCTCAATAAATAAAATACGTCGCTAGGTTTCTTGTCTACTTGAATGTTTTTTACTAAAATGGCGACGGTACATTCTGTGATTGTAAACGGTTATTCCCAGCTCTCTCTTTGTATGCAAGGCAAGTTTATCATATTTTCCTATATATTTATGCAATGATTCCGTTTAGATTAAATCTGTATATTTGTTGAACCCTCGGAAATCAGAGGTGCGTTTTTTAGAAGTAGGAAAGATAGAATTCTACCTAGCGCTACGTAGGGAAAGTAGCGCTGCCGTTTCTTAGACGTAGGAAAAGTAGCCCCTATCTTTAGATAGGTAGCGTGATCTGACAGTGCTAGCTTTGCTAAACAAAATGGCGTCCATGCGGAACAGGGTCGTCTGGTATGTGAGGCGCCATTTTATAGCTAGCGACAGCTACCTTTTCTACATTGGCTAACTTTTCTCGCTTACTTCCCCTACATCTAACAAACGCACCTCAGCTGTCAAAAATCGAATCGAAAGGGCAAACACGTCTAGTTGTGTGTCTTGTAACAATGTATCACTGAATACAGATACTAGAAAACATCTTTTTAGGACTTACATTAATCATAGTTAGTCGTTTTACCATATGCTTTGACTACATGAAGCTTTTACTGAATGTCATTAACAGTGTGTTTGGCACATGCATTCGCGATGCGGAAGTAATATTTTGCTTATTTATTTATATATTTTTGCATACATATTAGTTTGTGTTTGTTAATTTGAGTACTTTGAATGGATGCTGTCGTAACAATTAGGATCATTCTTACCTGATGGTGGCACAGGAATAAAATCATGCTATCTGCTGTGTCAGAATTTGATTTGTCAGCAATTTATAAATACATGTGGAAAAATACAGAGTCATTTTCTTTTCTGATCAACTCATATCATCTGGTTGCTGATAACACACATGAGATTTGGTAGTTATTCTGGTAAAAACACAAAAGTATGAAAAATCAGTTGTATGCAGAGCATGTATGTCATGATCTCATGATTAAGTGTTGTACGTATCATCAATAAAAAATGTGGTTCCTGAACTTATTTGTTTTTGATTTTATTAGTACTAGTGATATTTGAATATAACATAATTATCATTATTCTTATCACCCATCCCACAATTATGCACCATGTTTATTATATTAATTATTTAAACACTCCACATGTACTTGCAAATGAGCAAATTTATATTCGTTTGTAATCATTTACAACTAGGAATGGTATTCATATTGTACAAAGTACCAGACTACAATATCAGCAATTAATTGACCACTTGGAGGCTATATAGTCACAGTACATTTTTATATGTGTATTGAAATACTCCTTTAAAGGTTTGTCACAAGTTTGTTCATTTACACATCCCATAACCATGTAAGTGTCACTTGGTGGATGTTGTGTGATAGAAGATATTACCATCACAACTTTGTAAGTCACTTCAGTCACATTTTATCTGTATACATGTGTATTAAATTTACATTCAGTAGCATTTTAGTATACATTAAATAAATGTTCATGACTGCCCTGACTTCTCTCCAAAATGAATATAATTTTGGGTATTTTAAAAAGTACAGAAAATGTTTATATAATCAAGTTTCATTTAACAGCTTTTACATGTCTTCCGGTCCGAAAGCATTCCGTATACGCCCCACTCTCAAGAGCTGCGCCAATAAACCAAATCGAATGTATTCAATGTTCACGGTACATTCATCAAACCATTGGAGTAAAGTACTGTACAATTCTATTCGAACAGAACCGTCTGTATAGAACTGTATTTTAGCCACATTTAACATACATTGTGTTTTCTCGCTCGTAAAGATGTGTTATAGTCCTTTGAATTCATTGTAGCTATATTGAGTTCTATATTGTGTACAAACATATTTATACTAATGTACAAAAATAGCATCGAATATCCTGCACATGTATATCCTATTCTTATATATGAAGCATTATTATAGTAAAATTATCATCACTTTGTCGCAAAGAAAAGTGGAGAGAAAAAACACCTAATAAATAAGACCAGAACAACGCCGGTGCGATAGAAAATGCATACATGAAAAGTGAATTTTATAAGTAAACGTGGCTCTGATAAAAACTTGTGTGTGGGAAAAAGCAATTGTACAAACTCAAGTTGGTTTTTTAGCACAAGCACAGTCAACAACACTCACTTTATGTGGCTGATGTATACGTAGCTCATTTGACAAGCCGACTATTATTATTATTATAATTTATTACTGAGCCTTCGGTTTGGAGAGTTAACATCGAATACCATCTCCATTGGCCAAGTGGTTAAGCCATCAGCCCTGGGAGCTGGAGGTCTAAGGTTCGAATCCTGGTAGTTGACTGCTCTGATATAGTCAGTTGGTGAGCCGCCAGCAATTTAAATGATAGTTACTGTGTTTCTACGAGCCTGGTGTCTGGCATTAAAGGATAGGAATCGTGATGTTAGGTGGTGATATGAAGTAGGTGTCTAATTAGTCAGAAATGGCTAGCCCTTTAAGTTGGCGTGACAATATAATAAATAAACACTTCAATTTTACGTGTGTTTGTTGCTACCCTTAGCGACTGCTTAATGTATGTTCATTGCAAACACGTACCAAATATTACTTTTTTAACATTCAGGAGCGAAGTCGGAGCTTGTTGAATTTGATGTGTACGCAATAACCAATATTGGCTAACTTAAACTGAGGTTGACCACCATGTGGACACAATATGGTAAAAATTAAAATAATATTGACGATTTTGAGACAACCCCTAGCACCTTAACGATGAAATGTGACACCCTATGACTTGGTATTCACATAAAGGATGTGACATGTCCTTTTTTCAATATAACTTGAACTGAGGTTGACCATTTGTGACCTCCAAGTGGACACATGATTTTAAAAACTGAAACAATATTGATGATTTTGAGACTACCTCTTACCATTTAACGATGAAGCGTGACACCCTATAAAGGGTGTGACCTGTACTTCTAAAAGATAAAAAAATGTCGGCTAACTTGAACTGAGGTTGACCATTTGTGACCTCCAAGTGGACACATGATTTTAAAAACTGAAACAATATTGAAGATTTTGAGACTACCTCTTACCCTTTAACGATGAAGCGTGACACCCTATAAAGGGTGTGACCTGTACTTCTAAAAGATAAAAAAATGTCGGCTAACTTAACTGAGGTTGACCGTTTGTGACCTCAAAGTGGACATAATATAGGAAAACTGAAACAATGTTTACGACTCTGAGACTAATCCTAGCGCCTTAACGACGGCATTGTTTTATCGAGGCCATTTTGTTAGACAAGCGCTACAGTTGTCAACAAATTCGTCTAAGAGTGATAGTTTTCGGGAAAGCAAATTACAGGGTGTTTATTATTGATGTAAGACAATGATGAAAAGGTGTAGCTTCGGGCTGTGTGATAGTGATAATAGATGTCCAGACTGATAGGTGGCGTGAAATTCTTACCTTTTCCAAAACCTAAGACAAATGCATGCGGTGGATTAAGTTGTGCGGCAGACCGCATCACGAGTTAAATCCGTCTAAAATTTACGCAAACAGATATGCCCCATTGATAAAAAGATAATTTTTTGTTTGGTATTTGTTACTTTTACCTTTATATGTCAGTTTGACTGGGAGGTGACAAACATTACAAGTTAATGAAAAGTATGGCCCTAAAACATGAAGAAACACAAATTTACAACTTAAAATGTATTTATCTCACATAATTATCCAAGAAATAACATAATCTTATACTATTAGCTAAAATGTTGCTACATTATGTTATTCCAACCAATCATTTGGAAGTGGTCCACATTTTTTCTCTCGGAAATTCTCGTATTCTGGTTTTAATCAGTTGCAATTTATATGTGAAAATATTTCAAATTAACTATGTTATAGGCCTATCTGCATGTTGAGGGAACATAATTTTATTTTTCTAGACTTAAATAACTGTCAGCATTCATGCAAGTATTTGAACTTTGTTTTGCTTAGGACGGACATTACTTTATAAATTTGTAATACGCCCGAGTTTGTATATAACTAAACATGACCAGAATCAATTCTAAAATCAATAATTATTGCGATTAAAAAAATGCAACTGAAACATGTATTGCTATAAACATATATACGTGGAGAAAAATATCTTAGTTTTTGTAATAATTGATATTGATGAAAAATCTAAATACGGGTGATATACCGGTATTGGTCACTCACTGTCGAGTATTTCTTTCGAAAGTAATTTATAAGTCAGAAAAGTTCTTATTTCAATTGCATTGGGACTAACAACGTATGTAAGTATAGAAATTAGTAATATATCTGGTTTAAAATCCTAAATATCACACCTACGAGTATGTTGATTTTGTTAAATAAATGAATCTATTTTCTAACATTCAACACAAGCCTGATCATTTATTTTTTTATAAATGGTCATTTAGTTAAAGGTTATAAATTTTTTTTACATTTCTCAACGTTGCTGTATATATGTGTCGGATGGTGACATCAAAAACTGATTGGATGCATATAAGACTCCCACTGGGCCAGACTGTGAAATGCTGATTACGGGGCTGGATAAGATTTACGACTAGATAGTGCACACAGGCGACATTATTGTTTATTGCATAACATTATATAATTTGTCCAACCTATAGGCCTACAGGCCTTGTGTCTGTCTGTTTCTATTTTTATCATAGTATCTTTAAAGTATGATTTCTGGAATTCGTAGAAATGTATGTTGCAGGATTTGAAGATTTGAGAAATAATCCTGATATTCTAATGTCCATCCCTTTTTGTAATGTCCATCTCCACACAAAATAAAGGTGTTTTATGTACACAAACATAACTATACCTAATCTTGATGATTAAAATGACTTTCATTCACACTAAATAACATTATACATAAGGGGACGGACATTACACATAACGTTTCATGTTTTTTGGGGGGAAATACTTCCCCTGTAAACCCGCACTAAACTGCAAACATGGACTTACATGGAATAATAATGATCTCATGTAAATGCATTGCATAATAATTGGTTCGAAATGTATTTGATATAAAGGACATTCTAATATAAAATGAAATTCGTCTTCTAAAACATTACATAGTTTCTTTCTGATCGTGGTATATAGCATTTAAGGTTGATTCCATCTTCCTGTTTCAATTTCCAGTCTATGGCTTGAAACTCTTGATCTAGTCAAAGCAAATCTATATTAAGTAATATTTATTTTGTCAAGATATGGTTTAAAGTCGAAATATCATATAATGAGGAAAAATCCGATGGAATACTATCTACATTAGCCCGTTATTGTTCTTTGTTCGACGCCATATTGGACATGGCTTGTCTAACGTGGTTACAGCGAGAACCTGTTACTAAGGGGGGCGTGGCTACGAAGCGTCTGCAGAAAGGTCCATTGATTTGTCTCTCACGTGTTTATTTAACAACATTGTTACTATAAAAAAAACCCAGTTAAGATAAGTCGATAGGGAACAGAATTCTTTTGAAATACTGGGAGTCACTTTATCAACAAATTTAAACGAAATCACATTAATTAATTACACAAAAAAGATCAATGAAATTGAAAAGTTATTTGCATCATGGAATAAAAGAATATTAACCCCTATAGTAAAAATTGTTGTCATAAAAACATTGGCTTTGCCAAAGATTAATCATTTAATTATTAGTCTCCCGGACCCATGTGAAGAAGTAATTAATCGTCTAAAAAATATGTGTTTTAAATTCCTATGGAATGGTGGTCCAGACAAAATTAAGAGAAAATGTATTGTTCAACCATATAGCACAGGGGGGCTTAGAATGTTGGACCTAAAACAATTTATGAGCTCATTTGAAACAACCTGGCTAAGGCAATTAATATCCAAAAGCTCAAAATATTTAAACTCAGTAATACATATGTATCCATTTATAACACTCTTTAGTTCATTTGGTAGTGATTTTATTAAAAGTAAACTTCCTTTAATCTCAAATGTATTCTGGAAGAATGTATTTGAAGGTTACATTATGGTGTCTGATAATATCTCAGTGAATAATGACAATTGTCAGACAGTACCCATATGGTACAACAACTTATTTAAAATAGCAGCACACACTTTCTTTTTTAATAATTATTTTGTTAAAGGAATCAGATTTGTTGCAGATTTGTTGGTCAATAATGGATCCTTTTAACATATGAGGTTTTCTTAGAAAAATGGCAGGTCAGAACTCACTTTCTACAATATAACAGTTTGGTTAATTGCATTAAGAGATCTTTTGAGGGAAAAGGTATTAAAATGCAACAAAGCACATTAGCATACCCAATCCAACCACCCTCAGTTAAACTCATTTGTAGTGCAAACAAAGGATGTCGACATATTTATGATACACTCAATAACAAAATGTTAGAATTAAAATCTCAGACCAAATGGAGAACAGACTCATCACTTCAATGGCTGCAGTATAGAATTAATCACAGCATTCTTGGTACAAACCGCCTTCTATCAAAAATGGGGCGAGTCATTTCTGAAGAGTGTACATTCTGCCATAACCACTCGGAGAGTATTTTACATTTATTTTGGGAGTGTAGACATACACATGCCTTTTGGGGCAAACTGAAAGACTGGATAAACTTTAATGATATCTTTACAGACTGGTCTAAGTGTGATACTATTCTTGGAAATATGAGACTACAGACTGCGTTAAATGTCATGTATTTAGTTGCAAAACAACATATATACCAAAGTAAAATGAATAAATCTCTTCCAAATATAGAAACTTTTAAGAAAAAGTTTAAAACATATATTTTGACACTAAAATGTCAATCTATTCAATCATGAAAAAAATTATGAAAACTTGGATGTGTTTTGCAGCTATCTGGAGGATTGACCTCTAAGGACCTGGCCAGGAATAGCTCATTGACATATACATTAGTTTCTTGCAGAAAATTTTATTTTCTACTTTTTCCTTGTATTCATGCTTTATCGCAATGAAATCTGTATTAGGTAGTGTTAATGTTCCCCATTCTTTGCTGATGGAACATCCACACGAACGCACCTTGTACCTATGTTTTCTTTCCTTTTCTCCTTCTTTTTAGTGCTTTTTTCTCTCTACCTTTTCTTTGTATGGACCTTCTTTCTCATCTCCTATCTATTTTTCTATATACAGGTAAAATGTTTCATTTGTATGGATATTCTTTCTCATTTCCTATCTATTTTTCTATATACATGTAAAATGTTTCATTTGTACAGCAATGCTTTATTTAACATTTGTAAACTATGTAATTCACTTTTTGCAGTTCAGCGAACATAGTGTTGAAGGGAAGGAACTGTAATAATCCAACTAATAACATACTTACCTCCCTTTTAAACACCATGCTTTATGATATTCTTGTTTTTTAGGGTAATGAAATAGATATTGTCTCTGATAAGGGAAAACAAAATAACAATTTTAATTAAGACAGTATATTTCTTGTGAATTGTATTATGTATAATCATGTTGTCACATTTGGTACTATATAATATACTTTTACATTCTATCTTGTACTTCACATATATTTTATTATGAAAAATCTTTGGTCCAACATACAGTTAACTGATTTTCTCTAAAATTACTGTTTAAATATACTATGATCTGACACTGACATTTTAGTAATCATAATTTAAAGCACTGTATGATATATATATAGCAATACCAAAGCGCTCAATATACATTAATAATATATTGTAATATTTTACAACATTACTGTATCTTTCATGTTAACCTAATAACCATTTAATTTATATTAAACAATTCTCTTAAAAAGCAGTCAATAGAAGCCAACACAATTTCAATATATGTTGCCGAACTCTGTACTTTAGCCAAACATTTAAATTTTCCTATTATTATTTTGTTTCTTTCTTTTTTGGTTATTCAATATGTGATGTTACTTAGAAAAATATTTGTGCAAATGTTACTTTTTGCTATGCTGTATGAAAATAAAAAGTTACAAAAAAAAGATAAGTCGATAGTACACACGACTATACCCACTTTCCAATACATGTAAAGCATATAATAATATTTGGTAATATATTGTCGTATTATTTAAATTCTCTTTTGTACTTCCCTGTGGGACAATATAGCAAAGACATACATATACATCACACTGACTTTCGAATAAATCACCTGAAAATTTTAGCCACAAAACATCGTCATTATCATTCTCATATAACTGAACATGTGTACAATATGAATTTTTGATATAACAACATATTCCACATGAGTCTCTTTTGATGATGAATTTTTATCAGTTCTATGTTTTGAATATAATTTAAAGCCAGGAACGTCCATATTAACTAAAGTATTAGACCACATTTCCGTGAAAAATATAAAGTCGTTTGTGGTAAATAAATCAGTAAGTTCTCGCTGTTGAAGTTTATTTACATTTTTTGACACTAATCCCTGAACGTTTAATAGCACAAAGTTTAAAGATTGTCTCTCCCTATTGTACTAGGTGGTGTTATCTCCTGTATGAGTCGATTCCTCGCTGTGTTGTTCATTTGGTGTAGTTTCACTGGATGACGGGTTCTGTTTCCGCTGTTTTGATTTCCTCGGGGGCGGTTTCATTTTCGGTTGTTGTTGTGCTGTTTGTTCATTTTGTTGAGACGATGCACTTTTATTGGACGCACTTTCCTCACTTGTTGAATTAGCTACAGGTGTTGATATGTTATCTACAAATGCACTATTTGTTGTAGCGTATTCGTCTGTGGACATATGTTGGTCGGAGGTTGTCTGCGGTTCGGTTTCTATCGTGACACTGCTAGGACTCAAAGTTTGTTGCGGTTGGATGTTGGTTTTCATTTTATCACTTACAAATGGTGAATTTTCATTACTTTGATCAATTACTGTAGATTTTGAGTACATTTCACTCGTTTTCTGAGATTGGGTCAAATAAGTCATTCTATTCATGTTCAACACTTTATTGCACGGCGTGTCAACGCCGTGCATATTGAGTTCTGTTAGCGTCGTTTTGCAATGGACTCGGTTAAGAACAAAATTTGGGGAAAAATCGAACAGAGCCTAGGGTGGGACTAAAATCCGGGACTTTCAAAAAATCCGGGACTTTGGTGGGAAAATCCGGGATCGATATTTTGGACTATATCGTAGGTATCAACGGTCAATAACGGATAGAGGAACATTCGTTCACACCCTTCAGTTAACATATGTTCCACTCGAACAATTTTTAAAAATCGATCCCGGAGAATCACGGATCCCGGATAACGGGTTTCAGTCCCACCCCAGAGCCTATTGTGCGCCTGCGCAGACCGGCGGGAATATATGTCGGGAAGCGAACGATTGTACGTAGTAACGTCATTATTGATTTTGTATGCTACAAAAGCTAAATTAAGGTATGTGATTTTGTTGTATATTATGATTAATGTCATTAACTAATATTTTCAACTGTATAATTATTGAATGTTATCGTTTCAACATTGTGGTTGACCCATCGCGTGGTTGACCTACATTTTATTTGTTATTGTTATGATGCAGCCAGCATTCGTCTCTGTGCTCTGTTTAATATTTTGCAGTATTTTCCCTCAATCATAAGTCATGTATCGTTCAAACATGCGTGATAATTAACATGTAAACCTTTAAACTCGCAGGTTGTATTAAATACACTGATCACATGTTCTAACCTTACAGCGATTTTCCGAAAATGTACTTTCAGTTTCAACTTTCAATTTCATTATTACATGCAGACTGAATGTGTCTTAGTACATAAGCGTCGACTCGATTAAGCATATTCCTGTATGACCTCCAATACTTGGAAATGACCCTGGCCTCGGATATGAAATTGCAATGACTTTCAATTTTAAAAGTCCACGGAAAACACTGCCAATGATAGATGGAGAATCTCAATTAAGATAATTGTCTGATGACATCTTTAAATTGATGTCTTCAGATACACGATCAGCAAATGAATGGCTGTTCTAAAACATTATTTGAGATGAAAGGCAAAATGCATTATTATCCATTGGAAAGTCTAATGCAGTATTTTATTGATTTACCTTTTATTGCAGGAAGTTCCGAAGAAGCTGTATGTGAGGTACTGAGAATGTCAAAATAAAGAACATATATTTTGAAGATGCAACAAACAAATGTTAGGTGGCCTTATGGTGCAAATGTGTGAATGAAACCTTTCAACCTGGAGACTTGTCATAACAGACAGTGTTACAAATACCTACAGGAATGAAGTTTCCCTTTCAACAACATCCCAGACCTTAGTCACGGTATGTCACATGGTTCTCCTACTGTATAATAAACTCACTTTAAACAGATAAAAAATAGTGACTTTGAAAGCCTTGGAAAACTTGCGTTGAAGTACGTGTAACATTTCCTTGTATATAAGTTCATAATTTGAAGTTTAATACTTAAATGTTCATGGAAAAAGTTAATTTGAAAGACATGTTGAATGAATAAAATAGCAGTACAAATGCTGTTTTGGTCCTTGAATTTTGTGAAAATACCCTTTGAAGAGTCCTTGAATTTTTTTTGGGAAGGGTGGGAAATCTGATTTGTGTTGTGTCTTGAACAACAGACAAATTGTGAGGTTAATTATTGCAATTATAGGAAATGATACATTGATATTCTGCTATACAAATTTAAATAGCAAGTTCAAATTATTGCAATCCTATCGCCTGTTACCTTAAGCTAAAATAAGATATTGCAAAAAAATTCTGAATGTACTTTAGTACAGTAGTTATATCATCAAAAAGGCATAAAGTTTTTTTTGTCCATTCAGATAGTTTTAGTTTAATAATTTTAGCAGCTGTCAACTGATACTTTTGAAATATATTGTTATTGGCTAATGCTTTTTAATACCATTAAATTTTACATGGAGACATTAATATGTCATGGTTATAATAAACATGTAACTAAATCCATTGTTAAAGCAGAAAAGTAAAGAAATACACAATTAAAGAACAACAAACCGTCAAAGAGTATATGCAGCAGCAAGATCAAAGTAATACATTTTTTTTATCATAAACACGATTGGGTCACTTATCCTCACACTCCATCAAAAAGAGCTTTAACACTAGGCGAAAGGTTCAACACCTAAATATAGCAAAAATTGTTCAGATATTTCTTAAATATGTTTCATTTATACCCTTACAATATACCTATACTATTGTATTTTAACAGAAAACAGAATTTCCAGTAGAAGACGTAATTGATGAGGTGGATAGTGTTTGTCAGGAAGAAGATGAGTTCTCCTTCTTAACAATAGATGACAAAGTAGTTGTGGTACCTGTAGGAATGGTGAAGCAGATGTTCCCAGATATGCAAGATGAACATTAGAGCTTCATATTGTTGATTTGTGTAAACCTTACATAAGTGTCACTTGCACTTACAAGGACAGTGATCCCTTATCTATTCGGAACAACTGAGACTGCAATCAAAGTTATGCGAAAAACTAGATACTTCCATTTCTGATATCATTCGGTATTTATTCATGAAAAATTATGCAATTGCTTACAAGTATAATTTCTTTTGGAATATTTTTGTTGCCAAAATTGAAAACCTGTTGCCAAATTATTGTCTTTTTCACATTTGATGTTATTGGCGAATGACAGAGGGAACCCTAGAAACAAAAAATGTGGATTTTATTCTTGATTTACGACTGTTTCAGAGAGAGAAAAAAATCCCCTCAACAACCTCTAACACACCACTTTATTATTTTCTTCATTGGTTGCTTTTAAAAATTGAAATTTACCATTAGCAGTAACTTTATTTCTGTAGGTAATGGGGTTAATATATTGCATCCTGTGGAGTGCAGTATTTTCTGGCCCTTTATTCTTAAATGTATAAAATCAGCTTGTTAGTGCAATGAAATTTACTTCAGGGACAATATTTATAATATTTGTGCATACGCCTTGGCATGTAACCAGGAAAGTACTGGGTAGATTCCAGGAAAGTACTGGTTAGATGCCAGGAAAATGGTAACTGTACGATGGGTCTCATTGGCACTATGCAGTGACCGTATTTGGCTTCAAAAATTGTCTGTTTGACCTATACTTCTCTACTGGCATCAAAAAAGTATATTTATGGTGTGCGGCAGACATATCGGGTCGACCAAATTACCATAATGTGCATTATAAAATGTGCGCGGCGACGGGCGACCTCATAAACACAATAATACTATACATACATACCTTTTTACTGTATGGCAAAAGTTAAGTATGTCAAAAAACCACATGTAAAAAAACCCAGTCAGCACTCAAAAGTTTTAAAAAAACCAAGCCCTCCCTTATTTTGATTTAATTTTTGCTTGGGCCTCTTATTTGAATATATTGTACTGTGTTTTGATAGTTGACTTTGCTTGTCTTTGATACTTGTAACAGTTCTTACATTAATGTGCTTTTGCAATATTCATGTCTTGCCTCAGTCTTCAGGTGTTTTATTGCTGTTTGTTTCACTTTGATATTTTTTAATTATTTAACTCATTCGAGATTTGTTCATTGCATGATTGTCCTCAAATATTGTGTCACACAGCCCCACTCAGCCCCACTCGAATTCCAAAATAGCCACTTGGGCTTCTGATTGCAAGACATTTTTTCTAAAAAAATCTATTTACCCTTTGGCTGATTTGCTATGAACATGGCACATGATTGTACTGTACCAAAATTACATCCAACATCTGATTCGCTGACATATTTTGGATATTATATCTAAAGCTGCTAGAGCAGTTTAAACCAAACCGGGTAAAAATGTTCCTTGAATAGCCCTATGCTGTGTCTGCAGTCTACTTTCAACTTTTGATACAACTGGTCTAACATACTTTTTGTTACTGACTAAGCTCAAAGTAGTTTCCTTTAAAACAAAGCTTGGATGATTTGACCTGGATTCATGTATAAACTATATAAAAGATGATGTTTTTGCAATTAAGCTGCATATGAAGTAAACAGTTTAGTACTAATATTTAACTACAATGTATAATTATATAAACTTTGTTATTGCTTGTACATATGTGTTCATCATCTTGTATTTATTATGTCTCCACATGTTGTATGTTTGTCTGTCCAGTCTGCCTTGTTCTCCCTTTATCTCCAAAATCCAGTAATAGATTTTCATCAACTTGCTGGGAAGTATCAGTATGAAGTCTAGTAGTTCATATTGTAATTTGGGGTCATAATGTTAAAAGTCAAGGTCACAGGTGTCTGAAACTTGAAAACCTTGTCTGCTGTTCATCTCTAAAAAAACCTGTTACATTTTCATCAAAGTTGTGCTTTGAAAATTAATTGGAAAATACCCCACTGCAACAAGATAACTCATAACCTATGGCAAGCTAGTGTTATCATAACTTTATGCCTGGCCATACTGATTTTACTCTAATTTAGCGAGGATAGAATTGAATATGTCATTTCATAATTAAATATTCACAAACGTTACATAAAGGGTCTAATATCTTTGTATTTCATTTATTTACAATCGTGACAAACATTTCACTTGTTTTACAGTCTTAAGGTTCTACCATTATTACTGACCATTTTTCTTTATTTTGGATTGAAAATCTAGCATTTCTAGAACAAGTCGGATTGAAGATCTCTTGGAAAAAATCTTTATTCTTTCTTCAATAATTTTTTATTCTTTTTCACATTTATGTCTTATGTTTTTGTTTTATTCCATATTCAATGCAAACCTTCTTACCTAGTTACACAAACTTTGATATTATAAAACTGTTTACAGTCAAACCTGTCTGTAAAGACCACCCATGGGAACAGCAAAATGTGGTCTTTGTTTACAGGTCGTCTCTATTAACATATTAAATATCATTTAAAATGGTCTGATGGGAGATAAAATTGATGGTCTTTGCAAACAGGTTTTGCAATAGTGGTCTTTGTTCGCAGGTGGTCTTTAACACATGTTTGACTATAGTTACAAAACAGAAACTTCTATGCAACGAGTTGCCAGCTTGGCTACATAGACAAGTGGTACTGTCCCACACCCCATTTGTTTGCTTTGATTGTATTGAGTAATCGTTTTTGCTTTTTGGTCATTATTGCATTATTTCTTTCTACTGTTAATATGTATGTGATATATGTAAATACGTTTATATTTCTCTTTGCTATGTTCTTTTTGTTTACTTCTCTAGTCATTCATATACTAAGTCTGCTAAATCCGTCTGTGTACACCTCCTATCACTTTTGTAGATTCAGGTATCATTTACAGTTTTCATTTACATATACAATTTCACCATTATCCAGTCCTCCACAAAGTTTATACTCATTATACATTCACACTGCTTGATAACTTATCCAGTGTGTGATTCTAGCATGCGGTTGTTACATACTGAAGTGATATCATATTTTGACAAGGTGCTATATCATTTAGTGATTAATGTTTTTGTATTGAGTTATTGTGTTGCATTTTGGCCACTTTTGCATTATTTCTTTCCACTGTAAATATGTTTGAGATATAAGTAAATACGGTTTTATTTCTCTTAGCTATGTTCTTTGCCTTATTATAATAGTCATTCATATACTACGGCCTGCTTTCACTTCCTACCACTTGTTCATTCAGGTAGCATTTTATAGTTTTCTCATGTGTCACTTTTTAGCTATCATTTACATTAAATTACAATATTTTTCTAACTTTCAAAATGTCTAAACTCATTTTACATTCACACATTGCTTGATTAATTCAGTGTGTGATGCTGGATGTCTGTTTGTCCACTGACATGTTGTTAATTAAACTGTAGTGCTCTCACATTTTGACATGATATGCAATATCATTTAGTGATTATTGTTCTTCTTTTTAATTTTTAGTAAATACTAATTATGTAAATTTGTCGGTATTTCTTTATTTATTTCTACCGTGATAATGATTGTGATTTATGTTAATATGTTTCAATCAATGTTTTGCATTTTGAGATGTATAATGTTGTCTTAATTTACATGCATGATGTTCATTATCATGAAAGTTTTCCGCACTATCAATTTCTATTTCTGTTTAACTGTCCATACAAAAACTAGTCTGTTCCTTAATAAATTCCTACTACTAAAACTACAAATGTACTTTTTATACATTAATATATAGTTACACATTAAAGCATAATAAACACATACTGTTAGTTCAAATTGCAGTTGTTCTATTTCATTTTGTTTACGCCGTGCACCCACCTTTGCTGCATCAGGCAGCAATTTTTTACTTGTATATAATGTCTTAGCTGACAACCACGTTTTACATAACAGGATCAGACTGTCCATCTCAATATTGTCCATAACCGTGATAGATTCACACTTTTGCTCGGATACCATGCTATGGCCACCAAATACACATTTGCCATTAAGTAAAGATCTATGTGTTGAAACATTCCATTCTTTCATGGCATTCTGTTTTAACCATCTGGATTTCTTGCTATTTAACTCAGGCTGTAGATCAGTTAACAAAGTTCTGTCAGTATTTTGTGTCCTGTCAAGCGGCGCTAATTTTAAGACTGCAGTAAATGGGTCACCAATCCACTCCTTACTGTAAACCCCAAATATGCATCCAAGTCGGAACTGTCCCATTTTTATAAATTAGGCTTGTCGTACCGTACTATATGATTTTATATTACTATGACTTTTTATAACTGTTTTTTTCCTATTCAGCTTTAATCATCTGCATGTAAAATAAATTAGTATTGCACTAAACTCGCAAAGTTACATGAATGCGTTTTAACGTCGCTACAATAAAACATCCTAAGATAAGTGATGTTGAAGAAAAGGTTAAAAACGTTACAGAGAACGCCGAATTCACAAGACATAGCATCCCCGCATAGACCCTAAGGTAAACATCAGCACAAAAACCACTAGGAGTTGACCAAGTGGAGGGACAAAACAATATTTTCTGGCCAACCATTAATATAATTAAGGATGGTAGAAAAACATGAATGCGTGAACAAAAAAGTGCGCTTCTACCCATTGAACTTACTAAATCCGGGGCATTCTAAACAATGCTAAAGTTACCAAATATTACAATTCTTGGCTGTGTGTTTTCGGAGAAGAAGATTTTCGAAGATTTCACTATTTAAGTCTGTAGAAAAGATGGAACATTAGGGCGGGGTCAATATAACAGTTTGGACACCAGGGCCATAATGCAAAATCTTGGTAGGGATCCATGGGACATGATTTGAAAAGAACTTGGTAGAGGACCCTATAAACAATATTACCTACTATATATTTAAGCTCTGTACTTTATGGTTCTTGTCAGTGATATTTTTTCATTTTTGTATTTTTAGGGCTTATGACCTAAATCTGCAACATACGTAAAGTTTGAACAAAGGAATAGGTTCACTTACCACCCAAATTGGCCCTGTGTCAGAATGTTATTGAATTTACGCTGAACGATTATTTACAAATTGCAGATGCAAAAGTGTGTTTTGAAATCTTTTACGAATAATATAGTTGCCATAGCAACGGAAACACTGCAAAGGACAAATAATTGTAAAAACTCGTTTTTTGCTGTCTTGACATGTTGTTTTCTTACCTAAGAAGAAAGTAGACATGAATTGAATTGCTTTTGTGTTTTTCATTCTTCGGTTGCTATGGTAACAGAGAGGCCATGGATCTACGTGATCTCGTCTGTTTAGCATATTTTATTGATAAAAGTAAACTATTTCATATCGATTGTTTTAACAAATATCTTCCTCATGCAGACATGGGGTCGATTACTTGAAAAAGTAATCGATTAAATTATGATTATTTTGGGTATTTTCAGTAATCGATTACTTCATGATTACTGCATAATTTGCAAGTAATCGATTAATTATGATTATTTTCAAAGAAAGTAATCATGATTAATGATTACTTTCTTATGTAAATGACAGGTTGAAAAACAGGTCCGTGAAACTTATTTATTATTTCAACAGTACAAGGAATGAACTAGTAACATTATTTTTAATTCTCAATGTCACAGTGTCAGTACTATACACAGTTTATATGTTGCACTTAATGATGCATATTTTGAGTTTACTTATTGCATTTAATCATCACTAGATAACCGCTCAACAGGAGCAGATGTGACTGAAATACACAGGTATTTCTTGGCAAGGTTCGCGAGGTTTTGATATTTGTCATTGTGTTGTTCCCAATATTGCAGAGGATTAACCTTGTCGAATGGTTCACTAAGGTAGTTGCTAACTTACATTAAAATACACATGACAATAATAAAGTTATAAACAGGTGTATTTTCAATAATTCTGAACTAGATTTCAAAGGATTTAGCAATGTTAACATTCTTGATCTGTAAGCAGTTTACTCTATTAAATCAGTGTATCATTATAGTTTTACTTATAGTTCACTCCGCCTCTTCCTGTGTCTTATATCCAATGAGCATCCATAATTTTTCTAATTTTTGGCCAACTTATCCATTTATTATGGCATTTTGCACAATATCTATTAAGTGATTTCATTAAGTAAAAATCTGATAATTAAGTGATCAATATGACTGTAAACTATAAGCCGGTTATAACTCACATATGAGAATTGTAAACAAATTAAGTGCTGCAGTCGCTGACGATCCCTTGCACTTAATTTGCTTATAATTCCAATATATGAGCTGCTATAACCTATACTTATTAACATATTAACAAAAACTGTTCTGTTGTGTCATATACTATAGATATACCCTAGGGCTACAACATGACAGTTTTAACCATGAATAGGTGAGAAATAAGTGTATAATTGGTTGTTAACAAAGGAAGTGTCAACCAATGCTTTATACCTTCAACTATTTAATTATGTATCAAATTAATTAAATGTCTACTTGGTAGATAATGGATTGAAAACACAAAAGTAATCTTAAAGTTATCATAAAATAATCATGATTACAGCCCATTTTGGCTGTAATCGAATAAATTATGATAAAGTAGTCAGAAAAATGCATGATTAATAATTAATCGATTAAAAATAATCATTATGATTACTTTTGATGATTACCCCATGTCTGTCCTCATGTACCTTTACAATGATTCTAAAAGAATATTAGCTTGATAACAATGCACGCAATATTATTGAATTTAGGTGACCTGTCAGTGACTTAAACAAACCGTAATTATGTAAAAACATCGCTTGTTGTGAATGTGAAAACAATTTGCATCGCAAAGTTATGGCCCATTATGTACACATTGACCCTTTGGGTTTCTTAATATATATCATCTTTGTGGAAAAGTTCATACAGAAGCAAAACAAAGACTTATTGAACTTACTCCACCACACGAAACATCTTGATATGTGACATTTACGTCATGTAAATCCGATTTCTAGATATGATCTCCCACATGCGACACATAGATATGTTGCGTATATGTTGTTTATCATGTGACTCATGCTTGGTAAAAGTTTGATGGTGTCACATGTGGGAGATCATGGTACAATGAAGACAAATTGAAATGGTACGTCAACTTTCAAAACTGTAGACCTCTACTGCCATATGTAATTATATGTCGTGAGTTTAGTTTATGTATCAAACAAAATAATGCCAACCATAATGTGAAGAACACTAGGATCATTTGAAATCTTATGCGACCTATCGATTAAGTAAATCAAAACGCTGAAAGCGCAGAAAGACAGGGGCAGTCGAAGTTTCTTGTGACCCGTAAAGACTTCTCAGGCAGAGATTGTAGAAGCATTACACTGTCTCGCTCGGGGATTGAAAGAGGGACTGGTTCACTTACAAGCAATTTTAATTTCAAAGCTTGCATGTATGACTATACCCTCCACACAGCGCTTTGATTCCTCTACCGTTACATTCACCCGCTGCTGTATTACCCAGTATGTTTTGATATTTGACCTTACGAAATCACCGTTCGTAATTTATATATTTAACAGGTTGTTGGTGCATTCCCACATTATTAACATTTTTACGTCATTTACTGCTACAAGTAATATATATAATGACAATTTTTGTGGCTGCAAGCATGTATCCTTCAAAGTGTATACTTTGCGGAAAAAAGTTAAAAATTCACCAACGCCGGTCAGTAAACAAACATATTGCCAAATCCTTACAAATGTTTTATGCTGGAATGCACTGACAAAGATTTCATTTGTGGGAAATGTAGTCGACCAGCATACCGTCAGTCAGAAGAAATGACAAACTCTGGTAATTTTTCTGGAGATAGAGATAGTAAATTGTTCAATGTTCTGTTTCAGTCCAAAGCCCGCCGTCTGTTAGACTCAGTATCAAGAGTGCATCAAAAAGTCATGCATATTGTTTCATTTGCAAAAAAACCAGGCTCAAAGTTAGTTAATGCTTCACCAAGACTCAGGACTGATACATTTTTGATCCATAATGTTATTATTTTGAATGTCGTTTGAATGAAAAGTTAACAGACCGACGGACGCACGGACGCATGCATACACGACGGAAAATTTGCCATGACACAAGCTCTCACGCCTTTGGCGATGACTCACCTATATGGAGGGCCACATAAAACAACAACTTTTTGAACATCAGTCGTCTGTTTAATGTTCCATTTCCGAAAGTCTATATTTTACGCGCCAAACAATTACTACCCGTTGTAGACTTAATATTGGTAACACAAAGGCACTTGGCCACATGCTCTTACGATGTATATATACGTTTGTATACAGTGCGAATTTATACTTTATTTAATAATATACATGTATACAGTAAATACCTCATATGCATTCACAAAACTAAGTATATACTCATTACAACAATGATTTTAGATATTATAGCTAAGATACATAAAGTGAATGACTACTAAATTGATAAGTTGATATTTTCAAAGAAACCGACTTATGTTGTACAAGTCATGAGTTGTTTCTTTAAATGATTTCGATACTTTTGGAATGGCCCAGTATCGTACAAATGTGCTGAATATGTATTCCTTTAACTGCAATCAAAACGCGTTAAAACAACACATCTCCATACCGATGTTCATGTAGATTTTTCACTAGACACAATGGGACTACAACAATGTTTAAAAATCAATTATAACATAAAAACATGTCACTGCATGTATTTTCATTTTGAGTGCTTGAGTCTCATTTGTTCGTTACTTTGATTATATAAATACTAGGAGAATAACACGCAAATTGCGGAATTGAAGTTGTACTATTTTTTCTATCGCGTAGCTCCAAATATTTTAAGATATCGAGCTGATTCGTACCACACTGAACGCGCGGAAAAGACGTACTCCCAGAAAACGTACTTTATTAACACTAACAAATGTATACCATGCCATATTGTACAGTATTTGGCAAGAAACCATTTTTTTTCTATTTTCCGACAGGATGATGTGTAGCGATATATCCGTTTGTAAGAAATGGGTCAATATTTGGCATATTTTGATAGAAAAAACATAACAAAATATGATTAGCATTCACTTCTGAAAGGCCTTTCACTATCTACGTTTTTTGCACTCGATATAAATTTAATGTGCTGAAGAAAAATACGGCCACTGTAGATCACGTGGTCACTCGTTGTAGAGTCGTTCAATCGAGCAATTGGAATTGATGACAACATGCTGATGATGACGGTATCAGACGATTTACCTATCAAAGGTCACATTTCATTTGTTAGTCACGTGACAAATATCTGGTTCTGAATTTAGAAAAGTTTAAGAAGCAAATACAATAGGTTTATGTAATGCGTTCAATTAGAAAGGGGGTCATTAAGGGGAGGCTATTCTGATATGTGTTTTACAAAAGTCTAACAAATGACCTCCCTTTAATTGATACAGACGTCATATTTGCGTTAATTGTCAGAAATATCTGAAAGTGAAAACAGAGGGTTGATCCATGAACAGTATGAACGATGAATTACTATTGCAAGTAAAACCTAACAGTCATCATCTACTCAGTACATAATCATTCTAGGCTAATTGGCTTTCTACAAACCGATAGGCGAGTATTTCAAGACTGCAATGTGAATTTACGTACTGGCAAACTGATCATGGCTCTTAATCTACAGTTAGGAGGATTGTTTGGACAACAACTACACTCATATTTGATATGTATATGTATGTGATGTAGAAGTATAGAGTTCAGACGTGTGATTTTGGTGTGACTAAAAACTAGAGATTTCATCCATTTTAAGGACGTTTAACTTGTTAAAATTTATATCAGAGTGAAGTGTTTTATACGGACTTTGAATTTGAGATATGTAATTCATGTAATGCTATGAAATCTATAGTTGGAGGTCGACCCAAGGGTGGTGTTATTGTTGGTGTAAGAAATACCATATCAGCTAAGGTAAAACAGGTATGCGAAGACTTTGAGTTTGGTGTGTAATGTTACTGATCGAGAAGTCATTACTTTAGCTGGATCGCGATGTACTTTATGTTTGCTTATATATACCTCCTAAGCGATCTCCTATATATGATAATGTTAATTTATCTGTGTTGCAACAACTTGAAATTTGCATTGTTGAGAATCGTTTACTGAATGTAGAACGGATATTATGTGGCGACTTCAATGCACGTACGTCACATATGGAGGATTTCATAAGCCATATTGACAATATACCGGAGCTAGGCGAGTTTAACGATATAATTGACGGTGATATCGGTAAAGAAAGAGTAACGTTAGATAAAATAGTCAATAAAACTAGCAAAGAACTTATAGCTTTCTGTAAGTTATATTCATATTATATAGTAAAAGGGCGTATTGGTGAGCGTTGTAATAGTGGTGGTTTTATATATTCAACGTTTAACTGAGAATATTAGTAACGGCTGTTTTAATATAGTGGACACTATGCTTTATGACAATAATGTTGATATAAACAGTGTCATAACGGAAATTGAGTCAGCCGTCATAAAAAGAAGCTCAAAGTTTAAAAAGGCAAGCGAACCCAATTAATTCAACGGAAGAAACCGTGGTCTGACTATCAATGTAGAAATGCTAAAATTGAAACTAGAAAGTGTCTAAAACGATTTCGGTACAGCCGATCTGTAAATGACTTAAATATGTATGTCAACAGTAAACACGTATATAAAAGCATGTGCAAAAATAAAAGGTTGATATATAATAAAGCGTACTTATCAAAACTGGAGTCATCAGCTAATAATCCAAAACTGTTTTGGAAAGAGCTAAACAAATTTACTAACAAACTTAAGTCGGAACCCCATATCTCATTAGACAGTTGGCATGACCATTTTAGTAGATTGTTTTCAGCTAACAATGTTCCTCCGGTCAATAATAACGATGAACCAATTGCTGACAATTGGAATGAAAATTTTGACGAAGTGGAGGAGATCGTTTTTAATTCGACTATATCGGATGGTGAGATTATTGACAATATCAAATTATTAAATCCAAATAAAGCTTCTGGTGGAAACCTCATTTCCCAACAACTGGTATATGGTATAAATGTACTGTTACCTTTTATTCGGAAGTTGTTTAACAGACTTTATGCAAAAGGTGAATTTCCAGACCAATGGAGTCAAACCATTATTATTCCCATATATAAAAAGGGTGATGTTAATAATATGAATAACTATATAGGTATTTCATTACTAGATGTAATAAGCAAGTTGTATATTTCAATAATTACAAAAAGGTTGACATTTTACGTAAATGCCTATTGTAAAATTAGTGAATCTCAGGCAGGCTTTAGAGCCGGATATTCAACAATTGACAATGCTTATATATTATATGCACTTATGTATGAAGAAAAAAAACAATTTATGTAGCTTTTATAGATTTTCAAAAAGCATTCGATAGTGTAGATCGACCTATTCTTTACGATGTTCTAAGAAAATGTGAGAGGTAACCTGTTTAAATCTATACAATATATATATACCTCTGTTAAAGCTTGTGTACGAACCAGTCAGGGTGTAACAGATAATTTCTCATGTCCTATTGGTCTACGTCAGGGTTGTAATTTAAGTCCTATTTGGTTTGTTATGTTTATTGATGAGCTGTACACGTTGCTAAATAACCATGAGGTTCGAGGTATTCAACTATATTCCGTTATTATGGAAATATGTTTACTTATGTTTGCATATGATATTGCCTTACTGTCTGATACTGTTGTTGGTCTGCAAAAGCAATTAAATATTTTAGAGGGGTTATGTGAAAATAACAAGCTTTCTGTCAACATTTCTAAAGCAAAAATACTAGTATTCAAAAGAGGAGGTGCTGTGGCCAGAAGAGAGCAATGGACATATGCCAACCGTAATATAGAAATTGTAAATGGTTTTACATTTGTTGGGATTTATTTTTCGAATAGACTGTCTTTACATAAAATGGCAGAAGTAATGTCTGTTAAAGCGAAGCAATTATTGTTTCAAATCATTGATTATTTGCATGATTTTACAAGTTTGCCATCTAGTACGTTTTTTAAGTTTTTTGACTCAAAGATTGCATCTATCATGTTGTACGGTTCAGGGGCCGTATTCAATAAACTTCTTAGTTTTTTCCTAAACAAAATTCTTAGTAAAATTGTTTTCCTTAGCTAAGAAATTTTTCATAAATCCTTATTCAATATCCAACTTAGAAATTTCTTAGGTAAGAAATTTTCTAAGTTGAAAATATTTCTAAGTTTAAAATTTTCATCTAAGAAAATTTCTTACAATGGCTGTTAGGGATTCTCGGGTGTTTTCCTGTCTATATATAGTAACAGTGCGAGAAATGAGAAATGATAGTTGATAAAACGTGACGTGTTATCGGGAAATACACGGCGTTTTTGTTGAAAATAGAATTCATAATTCAAAATTGTTTTATAGATAATCGTATTGATAAGTAAACAGTGGTCACTTCATTGTTTTCTTATGTTATATTGCAAAATGACAAAATAACTATCACATAAACAGTGGAAGTGTTGTTTAGTATTTTTATCTAAATCAAAACAATGATTTTACTATTCTTGTCAAATTTCAATTGCATTTGAACATTAAGGCATATTTAATACAATGCAGTTTTCATGTTATTCCATTTGTTCATGTTGCTAAAAATACCGGAAACACCATGCTTTTCAGACATTAACATGTTATAATATAGCATAATTGAACTTAAACATGTACATGTATAACCTTAAATATGTCAAACATATTGTATTGGTAAGTTCATAAGTAGAAAGTATAAATGACAATGAGTATAAGTAATATTATTTAGTAACTGTACTTTTGCTAATCAATCCTGTGAAGTTTGGTTGAAGTCCAAACAGCGGTATTGAAGATTAAGCGCAGATAAGCTGAAAGTGGACGGACAGACAGAAGGACGGACATACACCAAAGACAAAAACAATATATCTCCCTTAGAGAGTTAAAGACATAACGCACATGTTTACAACATTATGTGATTTTTGCTGTTGTGTTAATTACGTTATATCCGGAACACTATTGGATATGAATATATGAACCGATCAATTCGGTACAAAATGTTCACGAGTTTTGTTCAGTGTCGCCACTTTACAGGGAAGATAATACATCAAGTTCATCCTTTCCAGCTGCCTGGGGTGCATGACTGCTCATCTTCAGTATCCTATATGAGATGAAAGTCCCTAAAATGAGAAATTTTCAAATTATTATGTAGTGTTTACATGTCAAATATTTGAGTGATGAAATGTTCTACTGACTTTTGAGTGTTGTTTAACTTAAAATGGAATGTGATTTTTATGCTGATAAAAGAAAAATGTTACTTGAATATTTAAATCTTACTGACAATGTGATTTAGTTGAACTTGAAAAACTCCTTTTTTCAATATTGAATATTAATATGTTAATACATTATCTATTGATTTATTAATATGAGTTTGAATGTACATTTTCAGACAGGCAGGTGGGTTACATCACATCAGCAAATAAGCATGTACTGTCAGTGTCAACATAATTATATACATATTATAATTTTATATTCTGTGTATTTAAAATGAAATGCCAATACAAATAAACTATATTTAGTTTCCACTAATGCAATGCTAATAAATTTAACAAATGCCACAATAATTAGAATGTATTTTATAAAAAGTAAGTTGTTTGTGGTCACAGTGACCAATAATTAAGTCAAATTTATGTATTTTTTTGAATTACATGAATTAAGAAATCACTTCCCCTGTAAGAAAAATAATCAAGTCGACAACATCTCATGTTCACTGTAAATTCCAACAACATAGTTCTGCTACTTTGTTAAGGTTATGAAATTATGTCTTTGTAACTTACCATTCTTTCAAATTGATATGAAAACCAATATCATACATTTTATATGTAAATCATTTTTTGTTACAACTTTCAATTTGAACTCACCTTTTTTCGGAACAACACTGAGCTGATGGACTATCGTCAGCTGACCAAATCATACTTAGATGTATCAGGCAAGCAGGGTTTAACATCAAATCTGCAAATAAGCAGGAATCATTAGCGTCAAGACCTTTAAATCATAAACACAGAAGTAATGACAGCACAAACCAAAGAACAGAAATTTTGACCAAGGTGCTTAGTGATAACGTTTTTATTCGGTAAAAAGTGACACACGCTACACTGACAAACAGCCAACCAACTATCAAGCAATATTCCCCAAACTAATATATTACATAAATTCCAAATTATTTCGAGGTACGAAGATGCATTAGGACGAATCACCACCCCAAAAAATATATCCAAATTTACGTCTTTTTCTCGTATCAAATTATTTCTAAAGTAAATTTTGTGACATAAGATTAGCTTTATTTGATATGAACGTGAACAGGAATAGGTACATACCATTTTCAGCATACATTCGACATTTTTCAGAAATATTTCGCCATATTTAAGAAATTTCTTGAAAAGTAAGGTATCTAGGTTGATACCTTAATTTTTAAGGAAAAAATCGACCATTTCACGCCAAATCAGAAAATTTCTTAGTTAAAAAGTTTATTAAATAAGACTTAAGAAAAAAATTAAAAACTAAGTTGAAAATCGGACATTTAAGAAAATTTCTTGTACTTTAAGAAAAAATCTTACAAACTAAGAAATATTTTCAACTAAGATGTATATTGAATACGGCCCCTGATGTATTATGTATTGAAATTTACAAGTTTATGCATGTAAACGATTTTTATCCATACGTACGTATATAATAAGCTTAGAATAAGCACTAATTTTATCTAAATATTTATTTCATACAGTTAACACATCACTTCTATTTGTTATGTAAAAGATTCAAAGAATGCAATTTTAAATATTATTATTTTGCTTTATACAGAGAAGTTGGAACTGGGTCTATAAACAGATTAACTACTGTAATTTAATTTTACTTGATTGGTCCACTAAAGTGTCATGGTCACTAAACATGCAACCTAGTCAATACTCAAATTACAACCTCTAATTATAGGTACATGGTGACTAGAGTTCAACTGTTTATGTGTGTTCATTTAGTAATGTTAATATCGCTGGTTCTGTCATGTGATTGAAGAAATCCAACCAATGTGCTGGACTTCCGCGGGATTTTATTGTTTACATCACTTGAGATCTATTTTCAACTTTCTAAAAATAAACTTTCCGTAGACTGGTTTCAAATATTTTATCAGTCAAAATAGACCTTGACCATTTGAAATCGTGCACCACATGAGGGCATAAATTAAAAGATTTAAAAAAAAAAAAAAAAAAAAAAAAATATTACAAATACTTTTTCTGTAAAACTTTATTGACAAGTTGGTAAAATTATCTTGAATCGAACAATCTTGGGGAAAAAATTAAGTCACGTGCCCCTCCAGGTTCCACGTACAAAAAATATCCCATTCCAGACAATGATCTAAATAACGAGAACAGTTAATGAAAACGTCAACCTTTCTGTACTGTTACGAAACAGATTTGATATTGATGTTGTCTCAAGAAACCCAAAATGAAATTATAGATGTGTAGTGGAAATGGTTCCGCATATACGACCTCTATGCGTCGAGCGATACGTGCGCATGCGCGTTTCGGAACCCTTCCACTGTTATCGTCAGTTCGGACTGAGCCGTCAAACTAGAAGGTTGCTAAAGAGAAAACTACCTCTAAAACTATCACGAAACTCTCTTCTGTACTTGTAAAGGTATATTCCCCAAAGTAATAAGTAGACATTTACTTTACTGGTGGCAGCCGTTGGTGAAGAGTGATTTGCCGGAAGCATTCGACAGTCACTTCCATTGGGACCGACTGCTCATAAAGATCCATGGCACGGAAGATGACTTCCAGGCAATCTGTAACTCCCTCCAGATAAATGAAACCCAGCCTGAGACGTGGGGGCAACAGCAGGTAGTCTTGGACAAAGCCCTAGACTACCTAAAGGCAGACCAAGTACTGGTATTACACAGCAGAGCAAGCAACAACCAAGGCTCTACTAATATTATGCTGCAGCTCATATACCACCTTAAGGGCCGCATCCCGAAACAGTCAATGATCCACCTCCATTGCTTCGTTGGAAATCGAAATGTGATGGAGAAGTGGATTGAATAGTTACCGAATACACATTTCGGGTTTACTCGCATGGTTATCCACTTCACTAAGGAATGTGAAGAGGCCCTTAAGTGGTTGAAGTCGGACAAACTTCTCCTAGAGACGGATTCCCCTTATTTCACGGGTGATCATAGATATAGCTCCCCGGCACTTATAGGGGCAGTGGCTCACCTGGTTGCCAAAATAAGAGGGGCAAACCATGGTTAGAGGTCCTGAAAGTTTCCGTGACTAACGCTGGGTAGACTAACCCTAGTAAAAAATTTGATGGAAAAATACGAAAAACTACGCTATGACAATGTTTCGCAAGTAATGATGAATGAAAGTAAGAATGTTTTAGAATTTGACTTGATGATGATGCCAAAACAACAGACATGCTACATTACATCATACAGATAAATTTTAAGTAAGATTCTGATCTTTATAAGTCGTCCGAGGTTGGATCGAGCGAAATATTCAAAATGCATATCATTATCAAGATGCATGCAAATGACCTTTACAACAGGCTAAATTACTCATTTACTGTGTGGGGGTTAGATGGCCACTCCGTTAGCTGAGTCGGTAAATGGCTGTACCAGTGTTTAGGGGGTTGTGGGTTTCAGCCCAACATCTGGCGCACTTTTCCCTCTTTCTTTACTTCAATAGTGGCAACAGTGTTTGACGGCCCATGGCCATGGTGGTAGAGTCTCTCACGCCGGAAGGAGGAGAAGTGTCGTGTTGTGTGGTTAGACAGCGGCCCAGTTAACTCAGTCGATAGAGCGCTGTACTAGTGTTTAGGGGCTCGTGGGTTCGAAGCCCACATCGAGCACACTTTCCCCTTGATTTGCTTAAACTGCTACAAATTTATGATCAATCAATAGTGTGATATACAGAGCTCATGTGCAATCAAGAGAATATCCACTATCATATACTTATCAGGGCCTATTTATCTCCTGTTTTATCCTTTACAGATATGCTGAATACCAAGTAAGGGAGATATAAATACCATTTGTACATATTGGGCATGATTCGGCCAGGAATTAAACCCATGACATCCAGCGCTCAAACCAGAGTACCTGACGAGTGACTGTGTTCAAACACATTCAGAAGTATTCATTTGGAGTTTACACAATTTTCTTTATTGTACTGTGAACAAGGCACCGGATAATATATATTTTTTGTTGAAAAATATTTTTTAACAGAACTTTACCAGTACCAGAAGTTGATTTTCACAACTTGTTGGCATAGTTCTTATTAGTTCTTTTCTTAAACATAGCTTCAAAGTTCTTAATTGTGATTCTTCTTTGCAGCCAGACTGAGCCATGTTTGACAGATGATGAATTTCAGTCCAGATGAATTATGATCTACATTAAAATTTATATGAGATGCCAAAATCGCATATTAAAAGAGCTTAGAATGGTGTAATGGAACTACTGCTACTGTTCGAAGCCATAATTCTTTGTTGAAACAGCCATGTTGGCAGCAAATGACATATTTCAGGATGGCAATAAGGGTAAGTTTGAACAAAAAGTTGATCAAAATTCAAATATGTATTGAATTAATTTAATGCATGAATCATTTGTTTTCATCATGCCAAAAGTATTAAGCTACACAGCTTATGTTTTCCATTTGCAATTTTGTAAGAAACTGAGAAAAGTGAAATAAATATATGCCTGTATTTATGAACATTACTTTCAACATTGTCTGTTTTCTTGTTATTTAGTGATACTGCTGAAGAAGGATTATTCGACGCTGAGAAGAGTTCCATTTGACTGTTGACCATCTTTGAATAATGTGTTTTCATGAAGTGCAGCAAATAACATCTTGGAGTGACTTATTTAAAAAATGCTGTTAAAATGAATGTTCAAATCTGTTCTCAAAACGGAAACTTAAGTGTGGACTTATGTATGCATTTGTGATTGAATTACTGATGTCTTTTTTTTGGACACAGTATTTTTGTTCATGAATATAATTCTGGCAAACCCTCGAGATTGTCTACCTTTCAGTATGTGTCACTGCCACCTGACAGTGGCAAATTGTGGCTATGTATTGTAAACTATAAACATGTGTCCGAAATCCTTAAATATTTCTATGTTATAATTACAGTCGCTGTTTCTAGACACATATTTATACTTTTTGTAGGAATATATCTTTAAATTTATTTTTCCTGTAGAAAAGTGTTACATTTATGAGTTTATCTCAAATTGATTAGCATGAAAACAATACATTTATGAGTTTATCTCAAAATAATAAGCATGAAAACAATGTACTGATATTACAATGTAGATATATGTAGTCTTCTGGAAATTGCTCTTCAGTCTGGTTGACCAGACATAAAATTGTGTCATGAAGGCATGAATGTTATGATCTGTTAAAGATGATATTATGGAACTTCTGTAATTTATGTCATATCTTTTGTGAAATAAGCATTGTCAAGGAAACGTCTCATTATTAACATGTATAAAAATATAGTAGTATTGCTGAAGGTGTCTCTTCTACAAATGACAAGTGTATTGACAGAACAAATTTTGTTGCAACATTTTTAAATCGAAGTGCTATTTTCTCTTCTTAACGAAACATAAATGAAGTATTATAATTTTACAAATGAAATAAAATGTAGATATGGAATTATGTCATACTGTAGTGAATAGGATTTCAATGGTCGTGAGCCAAACTCAGTTTTACAGGTTTTGTCCTGCATATGAATTATTTTGTCAGTTCCCAATATTTATCCAAAGTTTTTAAAGAATAATACCTCTAGTCTACAGATATTGATATTCACCTAATTTTCTCACATAAAATTTTGTGTTATGAAATTGATGATGGTAAGCTTTCTAATTTTTGGCTTGGCCAGAGAGCTTATGTCATTGTGAATTGTCTATTGTGTGACTGAGTGTGTTCGAAAACTTTATATTTTAAACAGAGTTTGTCTTTATTATCTGTTATTAGCTGTTGAATTTTTTATTGTTCTATGATTCCCACAAAACTGCAGATACTGCATTTGCACATACTTTTCATTGATAAGTGGGCTGTTCTTGGTGCACACTTGCATGAATTTATTCAACTTATTATATTGAAAACTAATTTTCTAGAAACTAATGAAGTTTTGAAAGTTAGTGGAGCGATGTTGCTCACTTAAGTTGCTGAGCATTTCTGTGAGACTGGTTAGTTTATGCATACTTCTTTTACATAAATTGTAGAGTCAAGCTTTTAACTCTTGATGACTGTTTTACTAAATAGTTAAAAAGTTTAATTAAATAAGTTTACAAAATAACAGTCTTAGTAGTCTATTATGCCTTGTATTTATACGCCCTCAAACAATGTTTATCAAGGTGAATACTAGTATCACCCATCAATTGGTTTGTCTGTCCAATGTAAAACATAATGCGTTTGTGTGGTAACTACTTCTTCAGTTTTCAAAGGATTGCAATGAACTTTGGTAATACAAGTACCATGATACATGATTTGTAGATGAACATGACATAAATTGACTGTGCATCCATCAACATTTTTTAGTATTATGTCCCTTTGAATTGTGTCTCCTTTCAGAACATATGTAATAACATTTTAGTTTATGTTGCAAACTACGTTAGTTAGTAAGCTCGACATATACACTCAAACCTCACTTAAAGATGACCTAAATAATGAGACCACCTCAAAATTAAGAACATGTTCAAGTTCGTTTTCAATGTTTTGCTCTTTATTCAACCTCAATATTAAAATCGCCTCAATAAGAAGACCGTTTTTCATGAGTCCCAATGGTGGTCTTAATATTGAGGCTATTCTGTAACTAACATGAAGGTACTGTTTACTTCTTCCCCATCCATTCTTCTGACTGTCAATAACAATTATGTGTATGCAATATTATGTATACAACTCCTATATTATTCAATATACTGACATAACCAAGTGTTCTTGCCAGGCTATTATGATCGGTAAATCTATGTCCAAGTGACATCTGTGATCTGCGGTGAGCCCCTCGCTGTCAGCACTTTCCATGCTTTGATTATTGTTAAATACTCACAATGGCTTTGTTTTTCTATACTAAAATGCATTTGTCTAAAATCAATTAATTTAAATGAGCATCTTCGAGTAAATCACTTCGTCCTAATATCGAATTTCACTTGTACACAATAACCAGACGTTACCTTGGTATTTTACTTTACACTTTCTGTGAATCTGTGAAATACACAACCAGGGTTCAATACCGAACAACTCCACTGCTTTCAGCGCTTATCAGACGCCAATGAGAGGAAAGCCACATACATAAGATAGTGCCTCCCCACGCAGATCTTCGGAAAAACAACAATCCACAAAACATAAGGCTCTAAAGCAGGTCAAACGGTACACATATTAAGGAACTGAGGCACAAGGAATGGCCCAGCAGACCACAAGGAATAACTAGGAGAATCAAAGTGGACAGTAAAGGGAGGGGGAGGTGGGAATAAATGGATGGAAAATATCAAAGGACAGGTCAAGACAACTGCCTATAGACTCAGTTTGAAAGTCTTACGTCAATTATTTCCTTTTGTTGAGCGTAAACTGTTTTCGGTGCATAACGTCACAGTGACATTTGACTTAGTCCCAGTGACTTTACAATAAATAGTAATGTAATGTTATACACGTGACTAGTGTACATTCTTAGTACTTAGTACTAACTGACAACCAGCAGATCTCTACCTCACAGCCATGGAACTGTCAGTATAAGGCATTAAACTAGTTTGAAGTCTTACCAATTACCAATTATATATTTAAAGCGCATCTTACATGATTCAATTGGCATATACTTACACAAATGTGTTGCGTTACATATGGATAAAGTATCTCATTCAAGGGAACACATAACAGAGGAACCCAACAAAACTAGCACAAGACGAATCATTCTGAGGCACACAGGATCAGAACAACAAACAAACCATAAAAACACACGAGGAAGACTACTAAATATCTTACTATCAGTAGTCGGGTTAATAACCATTCCTTAATAATTAAGTTAACAATAACCAACCGATTAAAGTCACTGCAGTTGCTAAGTCTATGCATTTTATCAAATCTCTAGTTAATTCTCGTTTTTACTTCTCATTTAGCATGTTCGCTGTTATCAATCATTGACTTCAACATGTGAAACAAAATTAGAGGTAATTTGAGCCTCAATTTTGAACCAAAATTACTGACTATATGTTAAAATATTTTAATTATTTTAGTCACTATCACTTTCTAATATTATAGGAACACGGACCAACCTGGACCAGAAGGTGACTGTGTACGTATGAGTTTTCATCTAGCAAATCAAAACAATACTTGGGAAGTAGAAGACTGTTATACACAGCTGGCTCAGTATTTTATATGTGAGGAACCTAAAGATCATTTTCCTTTACAAGGTAGGCATACATCGGAATATGGTATATATAAAAAATGGTGTATATAAGAGATGGTGTATATAAGAGATGGTGTATATAAGAAATGGTGTATATAAGAAATGGTGTATATATAAGAAATGGTGTATATATAAGAAATGGTGTATATAAGAAATGGTGTATATATAAGAAATGGTGTATACATAAGAAATGGTGTATATATAAGAAATGGTGTATATATAAGAAATGGTGTATATAAGAAATGGTGTATATAAGAAAAAATTACATTTAATACAGAATGTGTAGATATATTTGTAATCTTACCAGATTTAAACTCATCATCATTTAAGTAGCATGTTACATAATGTACTATCGATCTCGGAAGTTATGTAAGAGTCTGTATGGTTTACTTATATAAAACTCAACAGTATTGATGCATAACGAATTGTAATTTACCAGACACAGAATAAACCAATATCAGTTATGATATAACACATCTATAAATAAAGCATATTAAGGAAAAACTGTGATCAAAGGGGAACAACTCGCCAACGGTGATCAAAGGAAGTAACTCACTCGCTTATACATACACACATACAATTTATAAATTCGTTTTACAAATACCATAAACGGTTTTAGTATTTATCAAATAACTCAACTAATTGGAAATAATGTCTTAAAAAATAAAAGCGAACAAGTTTTGTCTTACTGGTGTCGTGTTAATATCGTACGATATTTGAACGACATTCACACGACATTCGTACGAAACATGACATGTCGTGGATGTCAAAAGTTTGGTGTAATTCTTGCGACAATCTCACGGCAATAGCACGACATTCGTGAAATTGTCGTTAGGTAATCGTGTGAGATGTTTGTACGAAATCAACTAATTCGTGCTAAGTGTATCACGGGTGTCGCAATAGTATCGCAAGACTGTTTAAACAGTCCTGCGACAGTCGTTACAAACCTGCAACATAACCAAGAAATGTTCTGCCTTCTCTGTCTGTTCCTGTCGTGAAAACATCTAAAATTTCATTTGACCACTTCCATAAACATTGATTATGTCCAACGAAATTTAATCACGACAGAAAAATGTTTATTTCGTACGACACAATTATCGTGGGTTCCATTGTGACCGAGGCTTGAGTGAAATCATTTGAAAAAAAAACAGAGAATGAAAAAAAAACGTGCATTTGCGGATTACCTTTATATACATCGTGTAAAGCAGGAAAAATACGGATGCGAAACACGTGTCACATACTGCACGGACTATAATCGATATCGTGGTATGTGCCTTTACACAAAGTCAATCATGTTGGAAAAACACACTCTGTATGTCCATTCATTCACTTAGGTCTTGGTTGGACCACTAGACCAATTTGATGCACACTAACTATTATAATTTTGGTAATAATTAAAAAGGTACTGTTTTGTTTTTAAGAAACAAATATATGTGTAAGGATCGTTAATGGATATGTTTATTAATCTTGTTTTATAGTCCTAATTAAAACAACTATAACATGCCTAATATTTCATGGCCAGAAAATAACATCCAGTGTAATGATGGTATTATTTTCACATTTTCTATCTCTTGTAATGCAATGCTTTCACTTGATACCAAGATTATATTAGATTACCGTGCATCCTAAAGATGAATGGACTACCTTAATAGATATTATCGTACCTTCTAAATATGAAGTTAGAGCAAACTACATGTACTATACACTTTTATGTGTTGTAGAGGCTATGCTCGGTCCAAATATACAATTCAGTACAAGGAATATACTCACCAACGATAGACGCTGCACTCGGGTCTGGATAAACTTGTAGATGAACTCGGGTGCTTAGGCGATGTGTTCACACTTCGTGTTCTCTGTGACGACTGCACTGTAGCCCGGATCTGGGAAGCCGTCAAGCGTCGCTAATCCCAGACTGGTTCTGTAGCGGAAGTGGCGCAATGAGCGGAAAGAGGCCCCAATCACCACACTCCCCCCTGTTCTATTCTGAGGTTCGAACTCCAGGGGTTAGGAATTGCACAGACGCTACAGATGGACTACGGATCTTCTTGGTAGGCACCCCTGCTGGGTCACAGATCCCATGATTTAGAATGGTCACTGTTTAGCAGCAGGGTCCCACGCAGCCTGGTTTCCTGGGTTTCTTACCAGTACTAACCAATGTTTCCTAGGGGTCTAACCAGTACTTTACACAGGTTCATGGGCGCTCAACCAGTACTATATGCTATGGAAAGTGTCCGCTAAAAAGTCAGACCTCTCTACCCCGCGAGGGCCACATACTAAACCCAAGCAGGGGCTGGACCTGGACAGCCTAGGTCCCAGCCGATCCATATAACTTCCGTGCGTTGGTGGTGGCACGGACTAACACGGCTTCCCACTGGACTCCCAGCTTCTCGGCTACTATTGCCGCTGTCACACCAATGTGAGCATCCCGTGGGGGCGAAGTACCCGCAGAAGCAATGCAAATGAATGCGCTGGTCTTTGCTAACAGACTTTTGGGCTTGGACGACATACAGAAGGGTCGTAAGTATCTCATCTGCGTCTTCATCCACGCCGCGCGCGTGGAGAACCAGAATATGCCGCTCTTCCAGGTATGAGAGTACCCTTTCAAGACGGGTTATCTGACTGCCGCCACACATGGGAAATGGACACCTCGGTGCAGGGGCGGGCTCGGACACATTACCTCTCTTTTCTGGCAGTGTGGGCCGGTACCTCTTTCGCTCCCCCTCGTAGGATGGTCCGGATTCCCTGTGGCGATGCCGACAGTCCTCCTTCCTTCCCCTACGAGCAGGAGCCTGGTACGCTCTTGAAGGCTGATCTTCCCTTCTGTTGTACCTCCGTGGCGGAGGTTCTCTCACCGAGCTGCGAGGTGGGCCAGTCGATAAACGGACTGGCCCTCTTGAAAGCACCGCTGCCGCATAAGAGCGTGCAGCAGGATGACTAGCCCTGGTGGGGGCGAAGTAGGGTGCGTCGGTCTCTAACAGCAATCGGTCATCTGCGACCGATTTCAAGGATGTCAACCTACCGGTCTGGTTGATTGTGAAACAAGTTCTTACAACTTATATTAATTACTCTCGACACCTCATTCCTGATGGTATCCATCGCCACGAGGGTATTAGAGAGAAGCCAGTTGTCCCTTTTTATGCAGAGCGTCTAGCAAGGGCATTACTGGTACCATTTTTATTTCGTCTTTGGTATGACGCAGCCTCAGGGATTGAACCAGGAACCTCCAGCACTCGAAGCAGACACTCAATCACTAGGCTATCGAGGCTGAGAAATTACAATGTTTATTTACATCCTGTGTTTGTGCACAGATGGCAGACCTAAATACCACTGTGTAAAGTTACTAATTACAAAGATACAGAATAGATAGTGGTTGTTCACAAAACTTAATCCGTTTTTACCAGTAGTCCAAAATGGCCATACCGGTAATTCATATTCCCATCTTATGTTACTTGATTGTACTAAAATTGAAAGGTGCACATAACTTTTAAGCAAATGTTCTAAATCGGCCATAATTCATGTAAAATAAACTGTATTATCACCCCAGTAAAAAAGTCAGTGGAATACCAGTGGAATACCACTGCATTCCAGTGGTAAGCAAAATTCCACTGGAATTCCACTGCATTCCAGTGGTAAACAAAAATCCATTGGAATGCCAGTGTAACACCAGTGGAATACCACTGGTAAGCAATAATCCAATTGGCATCCCTAATGAAATTTTTTTTTAGAATTTTTCTGATAAAAATGGGGGGAGTGTAGTGCCTTTTGAAACTGTTAACTTGTGTTTTCAAACTGAATATTTCTGAATCAAACTTTACGGGACGGACATTTTTTGAACATTTGCTAAATATTTCTGAATCAAATACGTGTATGATAATTTCTCAAAAACACTGACGGACTTTTTCAGACATTAAATTGATTATTTGTTGCAAAATTTTACTTAATCTTTTAAGGCAAATATTAAATATGTACTAATTGTCGTATTTAATACTCAAATATGATCCGAATAACATCTCATCCTCGTAACGCGTATTATATGTCGTACGTCAAAGAACTGCGTACCGTCCGCTATTCGGTCCGGTATTACTTAGTTTTATACCCGGCGTGTTTACATTTGGTGAGAGAAGCGGGAGAATTGCCCGCCGATAGCTGTTCTAAAATTGACGATCATACCTAATAAAAGGTTCCGCAGAACAAATAAAACCTACCAATGGTGCAGGTAAGTGTAACTGTATGCTTATTTGAACACTGTCGGATATATAACATTGGTGGCAGCGGCGAATTTCAGACTGTTATTTCCCCGACCAAAACGACAAAAGAACTCTGCGTAACCGTCCATTTTTTCGAGTGATTCACTCATGCTAGCTTGAAAACTGTTGAATCGGGTGTTGTGGTTGGTGGCATTTATCGTAATTAATTCCATACGATTGCATAGAATAAATAAGAGCTGAAGTACAGTACCTGTTTCAAGAAAATCGTTTAAAATACGTGTTCTAAGTCTGCACTTACGTCAGGAATGGTTGATTCGTACTCAAGTCATTTCGCCTCTGTTCATTTCGACCAATAGCATTCCTAAACGGTTACTGGTGTCATTCTATTATTTCCTAACATTGAGAATTAATTTTGATGACAATAATTTAATGTGTAGAGCAATTTTATGCATTCCGCTTTTGATTTTGTCACGGTTTACTTACAGTTGTGATTTATTAACGGAGAAGTCGTTAATTTTTACCAAATTGTTTCCTCTTTGGTTTGGCAGCTAGTTTTAATGTGATTTGTTTAATATGTTGTTTGGTATCTTCTCAAGTTAGAAGTAAATTTATGTTTTATATTTCAGACAATTGTATAACTCACGAGGTGATAATATTAAAGATGTGTTTAAAAACACCCTGGTCGTTTAAAGTCTTGGAGGTTTTGTGGTAGCTAGGAAGAGATAGGTGCATCTACCCATAGTGTTTTCCGTTGATGACACTGCAAAAACATGTTGGTGTGGTGATGTAAAAAATGTTGGTGTGGTGATGTTAAAATCACCAATGACTTTCAAAAAACCTTTGTTTCTTAACTCTCATTAGGTTACACACATTCTCTTCAATGCATTTAATTTTGTTCAACTTATACCATGGAAGAAAGAAATTTGTGGAGTGCGTGGATGGACTTCACAGAAAGATCTACTGAATTATGGAAATAGTTTAAAGTGTGAATTTGTAATTCTATTGTTTAATAATGTATCATTTTAAATTCTCTAAGAATTTCAGTTTTCAGTAATGGTCACATGGGTGTGTTCTTACAAAATGTGTTTATTATTGTCACCATTGCATTTTAAGTACCAAGTATTTTTGTTCATGAATGTAGTTTGATTAATATTTAATTGCCAGTTGTGACGTTCTGATCATATGCAAGTATGTGTAAAATTAATTATTTTTTAGGTAAAACTGTTAAACAATGATTTGTCTTATTTTGTTAACTAAGATATGTGTGTATGCTATATTGAGTCAGCTTTATCACAAATATGTAAAATATTTACTATACATGTATCCTTGAATCTGTTGGTCACTTTTTCATACCTCAAGGAAAATCTCCCTGCTGGATAGGAATGACAGTCGAAAAAGTTGACCATCAGTCACCAGAATTGTATTCAGGTTTTGATCCCCACCAAGGAAATTTTAAGTGGTTGTCATTCTTACCACCCCCCTAGGGAGATTGTCCTGGAAAAGTCCTAAGTGACTACCTGTAAGGATGTGTTAGTTTATTTTTAAAATGTAATTATTTTGTTATTCTGGAAGACGTATGGATATAGTATAAGTGTTGCCCTTCCTATGGGGTAAAATAGTATACTTTTGTTGTTTGAATAAGCAATCACAAGATTAATCAGGTCACAAGTTTGTTCTGTTGTTTTAACTCATTATGCTAGGAATATTTGCAGATTCTGTCAATATTTCAGTTGTATACCAGTGGTAAATTTCTCTGGTACTCCAGTGGAATACCACTGAAAGTTTACCGCAGGTATACCAGAGAAAGTTTACCAGTGGTATTCCACTGGAATACCGGCGGTAAACTTTCAGTGGAATACCAGGTAATTTTACCGCCGGTATTCCACTGGAATACCAGCGGTAAACTTTCAGTGGTATTCCACTGGAGTACCAGAGAAATTTACCACTGGTATACTGAAAGTTTACTGCCGGTATTCCACTGGTATTCCACTGGAATACCGGCGGTAAACTTTCGTGGAATACCAGGTAATTTTACCGCCGGTATTCCACTGAATTACCAGGTGGTATTCCAGTGGAATACCGGTGGTATACCGGTGGTATTCCACTGACTTTTTTTGCATGCAGCCATGATAGTCTTGATAGGAGAGTACTCTATAGGATTGACAAAGTATGTACATGTATACAAAGCTTAATTAGCCACATGCTAAGGATAGCTCCCCTATTCTTTGAATAGTAAAGCTACATATTTGCATTACAATTTGAAGAGTCTTAATAAATGCATACTTTTGGAAATCTTTAAGGTCTACTTTAATACAGAATAACCAAAAAGATTTGGCGCTTTTGATATATAACAAACATGACCAACTTTAACAAGAAAAACTTTCTGTGACAGTGTCTCAACAGGTAACAACAAGATTTGGTTTGTTTCTCTCATCAGAAAAACATGACATCCACCACAGGGTAAAAAACTCGGTCACTAGGTTCAAACTTTAGTAAAACCTTGTGAACACAATAGATGTCACAATTTTGGCCTAATCATTATGAAACTTGGTCACAATAACAATCTCTACTAAATTTGGGCCATCGGGGGTGTCAATAACTAGGTCACTAGGCCCATAATATAACCCTGCTACGACATTGATACATGGGCATGATATGGCCATCTTGTAGACCAGTAATGATCACGGTTCAACCACTGTTCAACCATGTTTGTCAAAAGGCCAAAACATAGTCAAAACAGACAATCCATGACCATGACATGACCCTGAAATAGTAGTGAGCCAATTGACAAACGTGGTTGTACCATGGTTTAACCATGGGCATTTTAGAACTATTACATGTACAAATCATGTCCAAAAAGACGGGGTCAAACCATATTCAGAACAGGGAATCCATGACCATGGTATGGCCTTGAAATGGTAGTGTGCCAATTGACAAACCTGGTTATACCATGGTTTAACCATGGTCATTTTTGACATAACATTGCCAAAACAGTCTGATGAGTATCTGATTTGTCTTTGGTTTGGCAGCGAGTTGTTGGACATGATGTGGAAATCATTTGACCATATGCAAAATAAGTCCAAATCATGTCTAAAAAGACAGGGTCAAAATATAGTCAAAACAGAGAATCCATGACCATGGCATGGCCTTGAAATGGTAGTGTGCCAATTGACAAACCTGGTTATACCATGGTTTAACCATGATCATTTTAGATATTACATATCTAGAACATGGTCTTTAAACATGGTTTAAACATGGATTCACCATGGTTAAACCATGGTCTGGATATGATTTTTTCCGCAGGGGAGTACCCTTTCAAGACGTGTTATCTGATTGTACCAGTCGCTGGCGGGAGTGTGTCGGTCCAACCCCACTTCTCCGAGTCCTGCGACTTCAGGCAGTTGTAGGAGTTTGCCCAACACTTTAAACGATTCATCCGAGATGGACTTCTTAGGGTGCAGCCCGATAACGGGGACAACACCCTGGTCGGTCCATCTCTTCAGAGCTTCCACTGTGGGATAAGTGTCAGGGTCACACCATACGCCTACCAGACCTACCAGACTTACTTCATACTTTTCTGGTACCGGCACTTCCTCAGAGATAGTCGCAAGCGAATTGGTTCTTACACTCAATTCGCGCTAAAGCCTATCTAAATGACAATGGCTGTCAAATGCAATCGGTCTTTGAGGGATCAGGGCCATTTCCTCATCAGAGATTCGTATGAGGGTAGCGAATCTTTCCCGTTGGAAAGGCTCCATCATTGCTATAAGAGTGAGGAGCACTCTCCAATACAACAGGGCTGTGATCTCGTTCCCAGATACCTTAATGGACATATCTGTCGGTGTCTGAATCCGAAGGAACTCACACATTTCGGTCATGGCCTGAATCAGTTCAAGCCTTGGGGACTCAATTACCCTGGTGGCCGCTGTACACTCAGCGTATCGCACAAGGTCTTCTAGGGTTGAGACGAGGCCAATGAGGGCGTGCGATATTATTTTAAGGGCTCCCACCCGGCGCGACGCTACTTCCTCCCCGGATAATACCAGGTTAAAAATAAAGGGCAAATGCTTCTCATAAGCATGCCGTTCGGACAGCCTGCCGCCACACATGGGAAATGGACACCTCGGTGCAGGGGCGGGCTCGGACACCTTACCTCTCTTTTCTGGCAGTGTGGGCCGGTACCTCTTTCGCTCCCCCTCGTAGGATGGTCCGGATTCCCTGTGGCGATGCCGACAGTCCTCCTTCCTTCCCCTACGAGCAGGAGCCTGGTACGCTCTTGGAGGCTGATCTTCCCTTCTGTTGTACCTCCGTGGCGGCGGTTCTCTCACCGAGCTGCGAGGTGGGCCAGTCGATAAACGGACTGGCCCTCTTGAAAGCACCGCTGCCGCATAAGAGCGTGCAGCAGGATGACTAGCCCTGGTTACCTCAGGGTTTCGCCTCTGGTGGTCAACTTCCATAGGTTTCACCGGACTTACCGAAGATCGCCGTCCTCCGTACCTTCCTCCATCGTCTCTTCCCCCGATAAATCAAGCAGTTTCGTCTCGGTCTCTGCATCTATCACCGATCGTTCCAGGGAAGGGTCACTGACCATGCGGATGTCCCTAGATATTTCACTAGGGGTGTCCGCCCACTCAATGCGCCTTCCTGGACCGATGTCATGGACATTGGTACGAATCCAGTCCCTGTCCTGGTACTGGATTTTATCCAAGGCTTGGGCCAGCTGCTTTAACCAAGCGTCTCTACCACGTTCCCTGGCCAGCTCCACCTGTGTTAGGAGGCCCTTTTCCGCCTTCTTCTGGTCCATACACAGACCCACGATTTCTGCCAGATCTTGTCCACGCAAAAGGCGTTTCTTCACACTCCACTCCTCCACCTCTTGTATCGTGGTGGGACGTTTAGCTTTCGATGAAGCCATATCTGAAGATATACAGAAATCAAAAGGTTACCACTAAGGTTACTTAATTACCTGCGATATTTTTTCTTGCAATCAGTGCATTTGTATTTGTCGATGTTGAGAGCATCGGTTGGACTGACATCTACACAAGCGCCGTGGTACAGAGCAGAACTCGCATTATATCATAAATCTTCCTTGCCATGGTTTCCTACAAAAACAATAAACTCTATCTACCCCAGTTACCGTCTTCACCATCACCGGGTTACTCTGCCAACTGGTAATCCACTGGGGTACCGTCCTGTCTCTGCATGGCTTGATCCTGTCATGATTTACGACAAATACTGCGTTTCTTAGCTTTACTCTGAAAATATAAGAAGATAATGTTTCGACTATTACCCCAGGGCCCTTCCAGGGAGGGCTATGTTTCTTACATTGACCCTTGATGGACGCTGTGTCAAGCAAATACACTACATCTCCTACCCTGAATTTTCGTTCGATGATACGTACATCGTAGTTACGTTTCATGCGTTTGCTGGATCTCTTCAGGTTGTCTCTGGCAATGTGCCTTCTGCATTTGTTGAGCTAAATCTGCAACATAACTGTCAACATTACAATATTTACCCATTGACTGTGGGAACATTAAATGGGCTGGGATGTTTACTTCTCTCCCCAACATCAGTTTATTGGCAGTGAAGCCAGTGTTTCTATTGACCGACGATCTCAATGCACCGGCAATTTGTGGTATATGTACATCCCACTGGTGTTGGGACTTATTGTAACGTTCTACTTGGCCATTTGAGGAGGCCCTATACGGTGTTGTTCTTGCCTTATGTATCTCTAATACCTTGCAGAGCTCAGTGAATAGCTTTGATTCGAAGTTCCTTCCCTGATCGGTAAAAATCTGGAAAGGTACTCCAAACCTAGCGAAAAATTGGTCAATAGCAGCTTTCGCTGTTACGTCTGCCGTCTGACTAGGTAATGGCACGCACTCAACCCACTTGGTAAATTGATCTACCATCATCAAGATGTATTCGTTACCCCTTGATGTTGTAGGAAGGGGACCTAGGAAATCTAGGTGAACACGCTCCATCGGGGCACCAGCGTGGTACTCGGTCATGGGACACTTACCTTTTCTGTCAACTTTCTTACACTGGTTGCAAGCTTCACATCCTGCAACAAAGTTACTCACGTCTTCCCAAGACCATACCAGGTGTACTTCTCCTTCACGCGTTCCTTGGTGCGTTTGACTCCCTGATGACCGGAGGATGGAAGCTCATGGTTTAGTATCATGGCTTTTTCTCTAAGGCTAACAGGCAACAACATCAACTTATCATCGTAATGAGGGCAATTCATGTACAAAGCGCCATCTATAAACAAGAGTAATTCCTTGTTTAACCAGTATGATTTGGCAGCGGGGCTTGACATGAACAACTCTGATTCTCTAGGCGAATGGTTTTTTTAGCCAATCTATCATCAAAAACAGATCAGGGTCTTGTTCTTGCGCTTTAATAAGCTCGGGTAAACTAATACCCCCAAATACTCTGAGTTACTGGTTCTTGTCCACTAGCATTACGGGATATACTACCCAAAGCTAGTGTGTTATCGGCTTTCTGCACATCAGACTTGCTGCGGGTTACCATACATACCGTAAGATCACCAAGGTTTAAACTTTCCCTTGGATCCCAGGGTATGCTCTCCACTACCTGTCTAAGGTAGTCAACGTCACATTCATCTATCGGACTGGGTCGCCAGACTGGTGCTTCGAGGCAATTAAAAATTGTATCAGACAAAGTATTAACATTCAATACATATGGTTGCTCATGTATTAAATTCGGACTAAAAATAGATTTCTCAGTAAAATGGAATGACTTGTGTACCTCTGCCAATGCCGGCCTGAGTTCTTTGCTGACATGTCTTACTTCGATTTCTTCAGCTCCACTCCTTGCGTCTTACCCCCCTCAGTGTTAACCGAGTTGGGCGAACTCCTAAAACCTGGTATAGATGTAATATCTATACCGAAACCCGGTGACCCCGCCACGATGGTCTGGCCATGCGTAGTGGGACCCCCATACACCAATGGAACTGCTTCGTCCACCTGATCTGTGAACGGTCCCCAATTCTCATGGGCCTTCGTACAATAACGACATCCACCACCGGGTAGTTGTTCCGGTCGGATTCCCACACGATAAGCGTCACACTGACTGTCAGTTGCCCGCAACCGCGACAGTGCATCTGCGTTGTCATGTTTCCGGCCGCTTCGGTGTTGCAGCAACATATTATATTGGGATAGCTCTTCCATCCATCTCGCCAACTGCCCCTGAGGTTCCCGAAATCGTAATAGCCATGTCAAGCTTGAGTGATCAGTTCTGACAGTGAAAGGCCGCCCCAGCAAATAGTGTCGAAATTGCCGAGTAAATCTAACTATTGCCAGGAGTGCCTTCCTCGTTACACAATATCTGCGTTGTTCTTTGGTCATGGAATAGCTGCCATAGGCAACTACCTTTTCTTCCCCATCTTGAATTTGAAGTAATTCAGCCCCAATCGCATAATCTGAGCTATCAGTGTCTAAGATGAATGGATCTGCGGTGTTAGGCAATGCTAACACCGGTGGTTCAGTCAATGCTGATTTAAGACTGTTGAAAGCATCGGCTTGGTTCTCGCCCCAAATGAACTGACCTTTTCTAGTAACTGCGTACAAGGGTTCCGCTAAGCGCGAGAATTCCTTGACGAAGTTCCTATGGTAATTAGCCAAGCCCATGAACCTCTCAACATCTTTCGAACATCTGGGTATCGGCCAGTCAATAACTACCTGGATGTCAGCCTTAGACATCGCCAGGCGGTCATTGCCCACAATACGACCAAGAAACTCAACTTCCTTCTGAAAGAAACAGCATTTCTTGGGTTTGAGCTTAAGTGAATGTTGTCGAAATCTCTTCAATACTTGCTCCAAGTTTTCCATATGATCATTGAAGCTAGTACCTAGCACAACAATGTCATCTAGAAAAGCTAAAACGGTCTCCCAAGTTAAACCACGCATAACTAGATTCATGACCCGAGCATAGGTTGTCGGAGCATTGCATAGACCAAAGCCCATACGAACATGCTCAAACAGTCCATACTTGGTAATGAATGCAGTTTTCTTACGGTCTTCTTCATTGATGCGGACTTGCCAATATGCTGAATTAGCGTCAAGCTTAGAAAACCAAGCCGTTCCTGAGATAGTGTGAAGACAATCGTCCACAAGTGGGAGTGGAAAAACGTCTTTAACAGTTACCTCATTAAGAGCTCGGTAGTCTATGCACCACCTAACTGAACCGTCTCGCTTACGTATCAGCACTGGTGCTGAGCACCATTCTGAAATTGACTCTTGGATTACACCGGCTTGTAGCATTTTCTTGAGGTGAGCCTCTTCCTCCCCTACGAAGCAGGCTGGTGTGCGTCTAATGCGTTGTTTAATCGGTCTTGCACTACCAGTTTCTATGGTGTGTTCAACAGCAGTGAATTCTCCTAGGTCGAACTCACTAGCGGCAAACACATCTTGGTATTCAATAAGGAGTTGGGCTAACTGAATACATTGAGGTTCGGTCAAGTTTTGTTTCGACTCGTCAAACATTTGTTGTAGGTGTGGGGGCATTACAGAAGATGGCGGTGTGTTGTGTTGCTCCGTTACTTCCCGTACCCGTGGCATGGCATAATAGCCATTCTCATCTTGGTTGTCTGCAATAAACTCATCGACAGCATAAGCACGGCCGATATCTGTGCCTTTCTTAAGGGTTCTGTACCTATCGGACGGCTTTACTAAACAGACAACTGGTTCCTGACCCTTCTTCCTAGCGGTTCGTGGGGCCATCAGCCTTATGTTATCGTAAGGTTCAATAACATAATCTCCTCATGTTGGTGTCATTCGACACTTGGCGCGTACAACAGAATTAGGGGGTATTACTAGACGTTTAGCAATTGTAACCCTTGCTACTGAGGGCGAGCTGGTTCCTGAGTCCATGTCTAAGGTAATACTTTGGCCATCAAAGTGCAGTATTCCCCTAGCCATGTCTAGAACAGCTTGTCCTCGGTCCCTTAAAATATCAAAGCCAAGTAACATGTCATGGTCTATGGGTGCGACATGTAGGTTTTCGAAATAAAATTTATCCCCTGTTTTTAATTTAACTGGGCCCACCACCATCCCTTTCATAGGCATTCCCCTCCATGCAGTTAATAGATTAACATCCCTTAACTTGGGTGGTTTTCTGGCAAGTTGGTCATAAACTCTATCTGAAATCAAGGATACCTTGGCCGCGGTATCTACAACAGCTTTTATATTTTTATATATGACTCTAATGTTCATGGTGAATTGAGAGACTGAACTTAGCTGGCATATCCTTACTACCTCAGTTTTATCGTCATCAGCATTCGTCTCGGCCTCTTCACTCACAGACTCAGATTCGCTGGTATCTTCCTCTGAGCGATGTTCTTCTGGGGATGTTTGATCATCGGTGGGTGGCACACCGGATATACCTACTTCATGACTAGGTGGGTGTTGGGTAGAAACTTCGGACAAACCCACAAGTTTCGGCCTGGGTAAGTCTACCTGACTAACTAGGGGGTTAGTAGGCAAACTGACTGTTGGGGTCGGCATGCGACCTAGTTGCCCGACCCGTTCCCGTTTAAACCCTCTTGTGATTGAATGTAGGATCTACAATTACGTTTAATATGGCCTGGTTTACCACAAAAATAGCATTTGAAAGACCACCTTGGTTTCGATTGCCCCTGCATATTCATGGATTGTACCGTCTGTTGAAGTTGATTGATTGTCTCCCTTAAGGTATCGAGATCAGACTTCGGTTGGTAGCTGATGGTCTCTGGTCTTGCGACAGAGAATACCTGTGGCTCGTCACATTCATAGACGGGTTTTGATTCGCTCATACCAAACATTGCATCGTGAGTATGCTGGTACATGCGAACCAATTGCACCGCTTTCTGAATGTTTTTAGGCTGTTTCATGTAAACATGATGACCGGCGGCTCGATCAGTTAAACCCTGACAGAACCTACTAACTACTTGTCTCGTGGCGTAGTCTTCTTGGATGCCTCTAAAGGCTCTGCACCCTAGAGATAATACTCTATCAGCCCAATCTTCTAAGGATTCATTACCCTTCTGCACTGCTTGTTGGAAGAGTGCATGTGCAGCATCAGGCAAGTCTGCTTCCCCAAATCTATCCTCTAATTTTCTAATAAGGTATTTAAATGTTAAATTCTCACGGCTATCCATGATGACAGCCAGGAAATCTGCCGCTTTCCCATCCAACGTCCAACATAAACAGTTTAGTTTTTCCTCTTTAGACCAATCACACGCTTCGGCATAGCGAGTGAACTTATTAACATCGCGTGACGAAGTGCTTAATGTGGATCAGCTTGACTGTCCAATATCTATAGAAGAAATTTCTAAAACAATAAGAACTATGAACCGTTTTAAATCTTGTGATTATGAAAATAATGTTGCCGATTTTTTCATTGAAGCAAATGATATTATTTCGCCTTATCTGTGTGTAATATTCAATCATATTTATGATAAATGTATTTATCCCAAATCATGGACAAAAGGTGTCATAGTACCTATTTTTAAGAAGGGAGATAAATCTAACCCTGCTAACTACAGGGGAATAACGCTAATAAATGTAACTGGTAAAATATTTTCACTTTTATTAAGAAACAGAATTAATAAATGGTTGGAAGAACAAAATGTTTACAATGATTGCCAGTTTGGTTTTCGTGATAATCATTCCACAGAAGATGCTATATTTTTATTACATTCAGTAATTCAAAAGGTATTAAGTAAAAAGGCAAAACTCTGGTGTGCTTTTATTGATTATCAGAGAGCCTTTGATACAGTTAACCGTGATGCACTATGGGTAAAACTAATACAGGCAGGCATTAGCTGTAAAATGACTAGAATGATTAAATGCATATACAATGATGTTCAGTCTTGTGTAAAATTATGTCATTCCAATGGCTCTATTTCGTATTCCGATTTTTTTGATGTCACAATTGGTTTGAAGCAAGGGGAGCCGCTATCGCCGTTATTATTTACACTCTTCATAAATGATGTTATTGAAAATCTTTCCTTTAATGACCTTAAGGATAGTGATATAGAGCTTTTGTCCATGTATATGATTTTATTTGCAGATGATATAGTTTTGTTTACTACCAATCCCACAAGTTTACAAGCACAATTAGATGCCATATTTCGCTATTCGGAAACGTGGGGGCTTAAAATAAACGTTAGTAAAACAAAAATATGTAAATTCGAAAAACGAAAGCAAACATCAAATATAGAGTTTTTCATCAATAATGAAAAAATCGAAATTGTTGATAGTTTTAACTATTTGGGGTTAAATTTTACATATACGGGTAATATGGCACATTCTGCCAAAATCTTACAAGACCAGGCACTACGTGCTTATTATAATCTGCTGTCATTGTTTGATAGAGTTCCATTTGATATCAAAACTAAACTGTCATTATTTGATTCTATGGTGGTGCCAATCTTGCTATATGGAGCTGAAATATGGGGAATATATAATTATAAAGATGTTGATAAACTTCATGTCCGATTTTTGAAATATTTATTAGGAGTTAAATAGGACATAAATGGCCCTGTTGGGCCTCTCGTATGAACTCGGTGATAGATCATCTTGGTTTTAATTTTCTTAGAAATAATTTTGATACAAATATTAACTACTTTCCTCTCCTAAAGAGAAGGATTAGAGACCAGTTTATACAAGAATGGCATGTTAAGATCAATTCAATGCCAAAACTTTCAACATATGTTATTTTTAAAGAACATTTTACCTGTGAAAACTATATTACTAGATTACGCAATGAGAACTTTATTAAAACACTTGCTCGTTTTAGACTGTCATCACACAACCTTGAAATTGAACAAGGTCGATTTAATGGCATTGAACGAGAAAATAGATTCTGCAAATGTTGTAACTTTGATGTTGTTGAGAATGAATACCATTTCCTTATGTGTTGTAATTGTTATAGAAACATACGTACTAAATACCTCGGCCATATCTCTTGGCCAAATATGAATAAATTCAAATCTCTGTTAAACTCCACAAATATGAAGAAAATGTCTAATTTATGTAAATTTATTAAAGAATGTATGTCTATAAGACAAAATACCCTCCAATTAATGACTGCTTCTTGATATTATTGAATGCTACATATGTATTGTGCTAATTTATATTCATGTTATGTTATGTAAATCTCATATTCATTTTGTTTACTTTCTCCATTTTTTTTAATTTTTATTTTATTTTTTTGTTGTTGTGTGCCTCTGCCATAAAGTTTGTAAATGGCCAAAGGCAATTATCTTTGCCGGTATGCCAATAAACTTTGAAACTTGAATTAAGAAAAGTACTCCATCTACCCTTACCATCATAAGTAAGATTCCTAGGCAGAGACTTAATCACCTGGCTGGCCCTAAAAAGCTTGGTAGATTTTTTAGATCTGGACCGTTGGCACTTTTCATCATCAAACTCGGACGAGCTATCTGAACGTTTGGGTTTTTTACATTTTACCTGTTTCTTTGCCTTTACCGGTAACTTCTCCTCTGAAATATCCGAGGGACTAGACATATTTAGTCTCGTTCTAAGCGTATTAGCTGGTGGGGTGGGGGTTTTAGCAATACGTGGCTTAATGTCACCGTATTCCTCGACATGTGGCTTTGTCCTTAGTGAAGTCTATCATTAAGATAGACTCGGTGGGGACTTTGCCTCGGGCCAGGGAAATTAGCAGGTTTTTCGTCATGTTCCCACTGGTTTGGCGTAGTAATAAAATACTCTCAGCTAACTTCTTTCCTATTCCCTTAATCCCTAATAAACTTTCTTTATCTGCAAAATTAATTGCAATTGGCTGTTTTGCTGGTGCTCTGACTTTAGGTATAGAGTCAGACTGTTCATCAGACGTACTGGCCTCAAGGTCAGCCATAATTTATCTAATGAGAATTTAGACAAAAATGGAATCAATCAAATGGCAGCAAATATATAATAATATTTCAGCAAACAACATACACCACAAGCAACAACCGAGTTTTTGGTTTATTCAGCCCGGGCAATATTAGGTCCGGATAAGAATGGCAGCAAACCGTGACCTCAAAAAATTGCGGCTAAAAGAGAGCGTAGAACGAATAAAATTCGTTAAATGCGGTATGCTTCAACTCCAACAATGCTTTGTAGGTGATATCTATCGTCGGTGCTGGTGAATTCGACCTTTCAAATTGTTTTAGAAATTTGCAAAGTTCGAATGACGTGACTGTAAGAGCGGGTAACTATTCCGTTTAAATAACAAAAATAATCACCGCTGCCACCAATGTAGAGGCTATGCTCGGTCCAAATATACAATTCAGTACAATGAATATACTCACCAATGATAGACGCTGCACTCGGGTCTGGATAAACTTGTAGATGAACTCGGGTGCTTAGGCGATGTGTTAACTTCGTGTTCTCTGTGACGACTGCACTGTAGCCCGGATCTGCGGAGCCGTCAAGCGTCGCTAATCCCAGACTGGTTCTGTAGCGGAAGTGGCGCAATGAGCGGAAAGAGGCCCCAATCACCACTATCCCCCCAATTACCACATGTTTATTTTATTTATGTCGTGTCTCTTTGTTATTAACTAGTTCTATGCATGGAGGAAGGAAACACAGCAATTCTATCACAGTGCAACATGATCAGACTCTTTCTGTATTTATACGAGCAGATACGTAATTTATAATGTTTGAGTAATTGGTCATATAGTTCGTCTTCTATGATCATCATATACTTACGAGAAAACTACTTCGCAGTACACTACATCGCACTGGAACCCCTTTAAACCGGAACCCCTTTAATCCGGACAAATCGTCTGGTCCCAACTTTGTTACTATATAAATCCCCCTTTTATCCGGCAACCCCTTAATTCAGTAAACCGGACATGAATTTTGGCCCGAAATGGATATTTCCATTATAAATCACCCCTTTAAACCGGACAAGAATAAAGTCTCAATATTAAATTTCACATTTTGCGCAAAACCTTTTGATGGAAGAGTTTGATATAGAGCACTGTCAGTATCAGAATAAATGATTTGCGAATGCAGTTGGAATGATAAGTTTAAAATACACAGTAAATAAAGTCAGTCATTGTTGTTTTTAACATTTCACACATGATTAGTGTTTGGCTAGAGCATGACAGGTCTGTCATGGTTGGTCTTAATTGTTATGACAACAAATTGATTAATGATACCTGAAGGGTATACATTGCCTGTGTTTTCACAGGTTCTTTGTTTAATTTTGGACCCTGTAGTATTTTAAAATGGACTAGTGTCTCTCAGGGGGTGTCCTCCAACCAGTCAATTATTGTAAATCATTTGAGTAATTGATAATTTGCAAACATTGAAATTGTTTTTTTAATTTTGAAATCATATCTTTAAGAGAAAACGTACATATCACATCATGTTCTTGTAATGTACAACAATGTCTACACCACCGCAAAATACAAACATACTGAACTGGCATTAGATGACAAAGTTGAACTCGTGAAGGTAATTAAATACAGATTATTTAAATGATCAATTTATTCAGCAATTTTGATATTGAAATGATTAGAAGTTTATTAATTTGTAGTCAGATTTTCACATTCAGATTTAATGAATTTGTTATAACAGAACAGATATAACAAAAAACATCTTGGTGCTCAAACAAAAACGATTGGCCTTACCAACAATTTATATGATATAATTTGTTTCGTTTGCGTTTTTGTAGTCGTTTCTTTGCGAAACATCAAGTCAATGTCACATTGCTTATAAGAACAACTTAACGTTAACGTCAAAAGGACGTGAATAACAACGGTGCTCAATAACACTGTAACAAGTGTTCTTGTATGCCATAGCTCTAATTGTACACATGAATGAACTACGGCGACGTGAATTACATGAATTGCTTTTCCTTTTTTTCTCATGAAACATTTCCTTAACGCGCTTTGTATTAATGATATGAAAGAAACGACATCTTTTTATCACATGACACATAAGCAACATGATGGTTTTCAATTTTAAACAGTTTTCCTGCAACTTTGTCTAATATAATAACGACGTCAAGTTATATTAGAAAAAAACCATGTCATAAACAAATATCTTCCATGTTCTCACTATTTCATCTTAATCTCTAAAATAGTGAAGTAAAATTAATGAAATGTTAGTCATGATGCGAGCCATATCTGACATAACTAATAAATACTTGTATTATTTTCAATATTTTTAAGCAACATGAGTAATTAGAGTGACTCTTCACTGCATTAACACTTTCACATTACTGTTACTCTTGTAACCTGGATAAAAACATGAAAAACTATCAAGACATTTAACATATGTGTCTGTATCATTCAACATAAAAATAAATTTAGGACAAAGAATAATGATTTTCTTCTGAATAGTAAAAAACATCTATCTATTATTAAACACATGTACGTTTCTATATCAATTCCTATTCTCGATTAAACGCTTTACATATGCTACATTATCTGGCTGTATTTCAAATATGACTTTCGAATTCGGTCCATTATTGAATGACTAAATCGAAGTTTTCAACATTTTTCATTCACAGTTGCTGCCCATTTTGTTCTCGAACCAGTTATTTCAAAACTGAGAACTTCGTCAAAATTCCCTCCTTCCCCCTCTATCTCTATTCCTCCCTATATCCCTGTCTCTCGTTGTGTTCCTTCCTCTCTCTCTCTCCCTCTATCTCGTTGTCTCCCTTGCTCTCTCTCTCCCTGTCTCTCTCTCTCTCTCACTCTCACTTCCTCTCTCTCCCTGTCTCCCTCCCTCTCTCTCTCCCTCTCTCTCGTTGTATCCCATCGTCTATCTCTCGTTGTCTCCCTCCCTTTCTCTCTCCCGCTCTCCCTCTTTCCCTCTTTCCCTCTCTCCCTCTCTCTTTCAGACTCTCTAATGAACTGAGGTATTTTTTTTTTAAAAATAATGCTGATTTTCATGTAGATACAGTATCAGACAGATGTTATACAACACACTACCCATACACTGGGACATGGAATGTAACATATTCTGGTCGGAAATGTCAACGATGGGATTCAACGTACCCCCATACACCAGGGCTACACACTGATTCAAATTTTCCTAAAGGAAAAAAATCAAACGCTGAAAACTATTGTCGTGACCCGTCTGACGAAGGATATGTATGGTGTTATACGACAGATCCTGACGTCAGGAGGGAAACTTGTTTTGTTCAAGGTAAATATTTATAATTATGTGTTAGACTTTACATGTTTGTGTGGAAGTATGTTCTGAAGTTTAGGTTGTATTGCCATATTATATATCATAGCAATCAATAATCGAATCAAACTATGTATTTACTTATGTTTCGAAAATGAAGTAAAATATGACTTGAACCCCTACACATTTAATATATTAAGAAATAAGTAAATGTTCAATAGGACACCTTCCGTGTGAAGCGCACCAGTATTAACATGAGAACATTATATTACCCGACATACTGCTTACTATAGGACACCTTCCGTGTGAAGCGCACCAGTATTAACATGAGAACATTATATTACCCGACATACTGCTTACTATAGGACACCTTCCGTGTGAAGCGCACCAGTATTAACATGAGAACAATATATTACCCGACATACTGCTTACAATAGGACACCTTCCATGTGAAGCGCACCAGTATTAACATGAGAACATTATATTACCCGACATACTGCTTACAATAGGACACCTTCCGTGTGAAGCGCACCAGTATTAACATGAGAACATTATATTACCCGACATACTGCTTACAATAGGACACCTTCCGTGTGAAGCGCACCAGTATTAACATGAGAACATTATATTACCCGACATACTGCTTACAATAGGACACCTTCCGTGTGAAGCGCACCAGTATTAACATGAGAACATTATATTACCCGACATACTGCTTACAATAGGACACCTTCCATGTGAAGCGCACCAGTATTAACATGAGAACATTATATTACCCGACATACTGCTTACAATAAGACACCTTCCGTGTGAAGCGCACCAGTATTAACATGAGAACATTATATTACCCGACATACTGCTTACAATAGGACACCTTCCGTGTGAAGCGCACCAGTATTATCATGAGCACATTATATTACCCGACATACTGCTAACAATAGAACACCTTCCATGTGAAGCGCACCAGTATTAACATGAGAACATTATATTACCCGACATACTGCTTACAATAGGACACCTTCCATGTGAAGCGCACCAGTGTTAACATGAGAACATTATATTACCCGACATACTGCTTACAATAGGACACCTTCCATGTGAAGCGCACCAGTGTTAACATGAGAACATTATATTACCCGACATACTGCTTACAATAGGACACCTTCCATGTGAAGCGCACCAGTATTAACATGAGAACATTATATTACCCGACATACTGCTTACAATCGGACACCCTCCATGTGAAGCGCACCAGTGTTAACATGAGAACATTATATTACCCGACATACTGCTTACAAAAGGACATCTTCCATGTGAAGCGCACCAGTATTAACATGAGAACATTATATTACCCGACATACTGCTTACAATAGGACACCTTCCATGTGAAGCGCACCAGTATTAACATGAGAACATTATATTACCCGACATACTGCTTACAATAGGACACCTTCCATGTGAAGCGGACCAGTATTAACATGAGAACATTATATTACCCGACATACTGCTTACAATAGGACACCTTCCATGTGAAGCGCACCAGTGTTAACATGAGAACATTATATTACCCGACATACTGCTTACAATAGGACATCTTCCATGTGAAGCGCACCAGTATTAACATGAGAACATTATATTACCCGACATACTGCTTACAATAGGACACCTTCCATGTGAAGCGCTCCAGTATTAACATGAGAACATTATATTACCCGACATACTGCTTACAATAGGACATCTTCCATGTGAAGCGGACCAGTATTAACATGAGAACATTATATTACCCGACATACTGCTTACAATAGGACACCTTCCATGTGAAGCGCACCAGTGTTAACATGAGAACATTATATTACCCGACATACTGCTTACAATAGGACACCTTCCGTGTGAAGCGAACCAGTATTAACATGAGAACATTATATTACCCGACATACTGCTTACAATAGGACACCTTCCATGTGAAGCGCACCAGTATTAACATGAGAACATTATATTACCCGACATACTGCTTACAATAGGACACCTTCCATGCGAAGCGCATCAGTATTAACATGAGAACATTATATTACCCGACATACTGCTTACAATAGGACACCTTACATGTGAAGCGCACCTGTATTAACATGAAAACATTATATTACCCGACATACTGCTTACAATAGGACACCTTCCATGTGAAGCGCACCAGTATTAACATGAGAACATTATATTACCCGACATACTGCTTGCAGTAGGACATCTTCCATGTGAAGCGGACCAGTATTAACATGAGAACATTATATTACCCGACATACTGCTTACAATAGGACACCTTCCATGTGAAGCGCACCAGTATTAACATGAGAACATTATATTACCCGACATACTGCTTACAATAGGACACCTTCCATGTGAAGCGCACCAGTGTTAACATGAGAACATTATATTACCCGACATACTGCTTACAATAGGACACCTTCCATGTGAAGCGCACCAGTATTAACATGAGAACATAATATTACCCGACATACTGCTTACAATAGGACACCTTCCATGTAAAGCGCACCAGTATTAACATGAGAACATTATATTACCCGACATACTGCTTACAATCGGACACCCTCCATGTGAAGTGCACCAGTGTTAACATGAGAACATTATATTACCCGACATACTGCTTACAATAGGACATCTTCCATGTGAAGCGCACCAGTATTAACATGAGAACATTATATTACCCGACATACTGCTTACAATAGGACACCTTCCATGTGAAGCGCACCAGTGTTAACATGAGAACATTATATTACCCGACATACTGCTTACAATAGGACACCTTCCATGTGAAGCGCACCAGTGTTAACATGAGAACATTATATTACCCGACATACTGCTTACAATAGGACACCTTCCATGTGAAGCGCACCAGTGTTTACATGAGAACATTATATTACCCGACATACTGCTTACAATAGGACACCTTCCATGTGAAGCGCACCAGTGTTAACATGAGAACATTATATTACCCGACATACTGCTTACAATAAATACTGCGAATTACAGTTATATGAGTTTTTGTCGTATTAAACAATGAAACATTTAATCATTGTGTGCGTTTTCATCGGGTTTTACGCCGTCTTTCAACAACTGTTCAGTTATATACGGCGGCCTTTTGACCACAACAGTTTTATTTGAATTAATTGTAACCTGTAATAATTTGTTATTCCACAAACAACTGCCAGCTTCTCCACACGTGGAGGACATTACCGTAACCAATGTCACAGAAGAACTTTCCCCGCTCAATGCCCGGGATCGAACCCGGATCGACCGAGTGTCAGTCTAGCGCTCTACCAACCGAGCTAGCAAGCAAGGCCTGGTTATTGTATGACGAATATGTTCTTAAAATACTGAAAAAGTTACACACTTTTCAATTACGTAGATGACAAGCATTCTACAAGTGAAGCTCCTACACATTCAAGGTATACGTGTACGGACGGAAATCAAATATCGTCACAAAAGAGATGTAATGGTATTGTAGATTGTGTTGATGCTCAAGATGAACTCAATTGTGCTTATCAAGGTTAATATGATTTGTATTTGTTATTTTATTTGACAATATACAAGTTTGTTATGTTACCATAATGACCGATAATGTTGCCATATATGTTAATTTCACAAGTAGATTCATTGGGCTAATTAGTTTACCGAAATACAATGTTTACAATTTATATAGTCTAGTATTACTAAAACGAATATTCTAATTGTGTCTTCCTAGTACAAAAACTATTGAAAAGAGATACAGTTACAAACGAAATTGAAGAACGTGTACATACACTGTTTATATGTGGAAGTAATGAAACAATTTCATTCATTGCTGAATGTAACGGTGTTGTTGATTGCATTGATGGTACAGATGAGAAGAATTGCACTAGGGATAAAACAGGTAAATGTAACATGTAAACTGTTATAATGTGTTATCAGATTCATTCTGTACGCATTCTCTCTGGTAAACAGCATGCCATGCAGTAATGTTCAACATGTTGGTTGAACATTTTATTTTCAGTTCAAATATCGTTCTGTTGATACGGATTTCTAATCTGCATTGTGTCTTATTATAGACCACATTGAACCCTGTCTCTTGAACACGATACAGTGATATATAGTGTCCTCATCTTTTCATAGTGTTTTTTGTCAACAGAATGTTCAAATGAAGAAATTCAATGTGGAGATGGTAGTTGTATACATGCAAGTCTTATGTGTGATTTCATCCCTCACTGTACGGACTATTCTGATGAGCATTGCGGTAGGAACACATTTACAGTTGCTCAAAATTAAAAACTATGTAGATGTTACTGGGGTCGGTCTACTGAATACCGTTTCATGGTTTAATCATTATTTAATAGAATTTCTTAAAATTTCACCATGTGCTTTTTCCAATATGCTACACACAAACAAAAGATATGTATACTTCAAACAGCGATTACGTCAATGATACTAAATAGGGAAACATGAATATATCATTTTGCTTGTATTTAAAGATTATCAAGAATGTAATTCTATTGGAGAATTTGAATGTACGAATGGACAATGTATTCCTATTGACTATAGATGTAATGCATATAAAGATTGTGTCGACGGATCAGATGAAAATTCATGTGGTAAGTGATAAATTGAATCTTCCCGAAGTTTTACCTTAATTATTTTACATCAATTGTCAAACAAATGTTTATCAATTATACACGCACTTATCTCTGTGGAAATTAGATTCCTTGGACAATAACGAATACATACACCACATGCAGGAATTGTGAAGTTCTGGGGGGAAAACCGCACTCAAGGAACTCGAACGCACGACCTACGGACCAGGAAATAGGCGCGCTTCCCTTCGACTACTATTCCTCCATCATAGAACGTAAAAGTAACATAACATAAACATAAGACATTCCATAATTAGGAAGTGGAAGGAATGTATACATGCAGCCTTGCGATTCTATATGAGCCATTCTCTGACAAAACCAGTACTAATGACAAAGTCATTATTTTCAATATTTTTTGCCTTTCTTAAAATTCTGTCTGTTCCAGTTTCATTGGTACCAAATTTATTTTATTCTCACAATTGTTTTTGGATTCTGTTAATAATCAAAAGCACCATATACTACAAAGTAAAAATGACTAATTCACATATTCATCAGAATGATGTTATTTTGATGTAGGAGTACTTATTTTATGCTACTATATTTTTTTACGAAAATATCAACAAACCATTATATTTAGTACTTTTACTAAACATTAGATAGTTCTATACATGTTATCCCACAAAATCGACCTATGTTAATGTATTCAAAGATATTGGTTTTCAAAATGTTAATTATGACGTTACTTTGAACGTCATTTCACGACGTCACAATTAGACCGTTGTTTTCCCAGGGTTCTGTGTAAGGATGAATTGTCTTGTGTATGTGGTGTTCCCTATAACATTATATACCGTTGTTTTCCCAGGGTTCTGTGTAAGGATGAATTGTCTTGTGTATGTGGTGTTCCCTATAACATTATAGACTGTTGTTTTCCCAGGGTTCTGTGTAAGGATGTATTGTCTTGTGTATGTGGTGTTCCCTATAACATTATAGACTGTTGTTTTCCCAGGGTTCTGTGTAAGGATGAATTGTCTTGTGTATGTGGTGTTCCCTATAACATTATATGCTGTTGTTTTCCCAGGGTTCTGTGTAAGGATGAATTGTCTTGTGTATGTGGTGTTCCCTATAACATTATAGACTGTTGTTTTCCCAGGGTTCTGTGTAAGGATGAATTGTCTTGTGTATGTGATGTTCCCTACAACATTATAGACTGTTGTTTTCCCAGGGTTCTGTGTAAGGATGAATTGTCTTGTGTATGTGGTGTTCCCTATAACATTATAGACTGTTATTTTCCCAGGGTTCTGTGCAAGGATGAATTGTCTTGTGTATGTGGTGTTCCCTATAACATTATAGACTGTTGTTTCCCAGGGTTCTGTGTAAGGATGAATTGTCTTGTGTATGTGGTGTTCCCTATAACATTTTAATATCTCTTTCATTTATTTTTGTGCAATTAATACTATGTTTGTATCAATGCATAAAATGATGTTAGCTTTTTTACCAGATTCATGCAGAAATGGGACATTCCATTGTGATTTAACGACGTGCATCCCTGAACGACTTGTATGTGACGGGATGTCAGATTGTAGAGATGGAAATGATGAGAAGAAATGTGCGGAAGCTAAGTACTCAACTTGTAACGAAAGATGGATACATGGATTGCGCAGAAATGGAAACTATTTACTAGGTGATATTTATAGTGCGATTGTGTTCTTTACCTTTAAATTAATTATTTAAAATTGAATAAAAAGAAATAAAAAAGTTAGACGTTGATATTTTGCATAATTATATATAATCCACACCTCTTATTGACGAAAACGTTTATTGTGCAATACCTGTTAGCTTACTTTTATATAACGTCCGTTGAATTCCACATCACCTATACTATCTGCCTTATGGTACTAAGCTTTAAAGACGAAATACATAATTATTGAATAAAGTCAAACTTTCTCAAAATGGCAAAAATGAGATTCCGGTTTGTAGTATTGAGACGACGATATGTTCTGTTTTCAGACGACATCATGGCGGAATGTAACTTTGACAACGTTCAAAAAGATGGAAGCGTATCTACAATATTTTACGCAACTACCGAATAGTAAGTCATGATTAGAAAATATTTTGATGATACAGAATATCAAGAATAGCAGTATATTTAAGACGTGTCACAGTTGACATGTCTTTCAATAGTTCACTTCCCTTCAAAATAGCTAAAGAACAAAATACATGTCAAATGTTTAGATAGTTTTGTCTTCCGATAAATCCGGGATTTGATTGTTTCACAGGAACATTTTCTTTCTGTAGATATTCAACGTACTTACTATAAATCATAACTTGAGAACTAGAATGTACTGACATTGTACTGTACATTTGAATATCAATGTTCTGCCTGATTCACATTTTCCTGACTATATTTCACTGAATGTGTATTGCATATATTTTACAGTTATTATGGCAAGTTTTATGTGCAAAAACATGCACAATCCAAAAGCATCAAGTATTTCTCAGATGATGTCTATGACTGCCATCAAACGGTACCAGAACACATTATTTCGTCTTTTATTGATATAAATACATATTATCTTCTTGATATTTCGTATTTAATCTTAATCAAACTTTCTTAATCGCGCAATACAATGCGATGTACAGGTGTTTAAAACCTTAATCAACTTTATATATGTTAAATGTAAACGGAAATGACGTTAGGTCGCTGTGGTGTAGTGGTTAGCATAACGGACCGGGTTCGAATCCCGGAAGCCATTGACCGATTTTTCGTGTTCCTCAAAACTTTATTTCACCATGTCTGTATTTCACTATATAATTATAAATTGTAAATAATTTGGCATAAGTTTCTAGATTTGACATTGACGATTTTGTCATGAAATCATTCTGTATAATTGGTGGTTAAGCTATTGTTTTTTGACAGTTTACTCAGCGCTGTACATTGGCAGTACGAGCTGTTGCTGAAATTGAAGACAGAAACTTTGATAACGAGTATCAACATTGTCGCTGTGTAGCTTTAACAGTCATACCACACAGACTAGAGAGTGGGTAAGTTCATGTGTTTACTCAAATCAAGAATGTCCAATAACCACTACGCGTCAATGTTACAAACGTTGTTCGGTTGAAGATAAATTAGCTTAGCGGGTAACGTAAGATTTGATTGGTTTACACACCACCGATAGCAAAACCATGTTAGTACGACCGCGCCGAAAAAACTTCAACAATACAATAAAAATGACCCCAATAGGAACAGGAACATACTAAAGCCATATCTGTAAACAACATTGACCCGACTTTTGTTGAATCAATTGAATTAACAAGGTGATCGAAAGTCTTTGTTTCAGTTTGGACAAGTTAACGATATTACTCGATATTGAAATTTCTTGATATTGAGAAGTTAATTTAGTGCAAAAAATGGTAACAATTCTGCACCATAAACCATTATTGTCATTTCAATATTTAAATCAAAGCGCTGTCTGTGATGAAGGCCTGGAGATGTAGATTTTCTGGCTTGGTAACCCTATCCAATGTATTGTTTGTACACAAAGAATATATTCATATAGCTCAAACGACCACAAATTACCCCCAAACAAACCATAATCACGCTTAAATGCGTTGCTGTTGCTACATATTCATCTCTGAACAACACTTATTATATTTTGGAATACCCCAGACACCAGTTTTGATAAAGCGTAATAATTAAATGCCCGAATTCACCCCAAACGAACTGTTAGAAACTGCCTCAAACTGTTTTAAAACTTAATTTATTATATATATTTTTAAATACTGCATCCAATTATCCAATTTATGAGTTTTGCGAAATAAGGTTTGCAGAGGCATTTCATTGGCACTAACATTTTCCTTTTAAGCATTATGGTGAATTTCACCCGCCCTTTTCATGGATATTCAAACTCTCGAAAACTTTTACTTCCAGGTTGCCATATTTCTTAAAAGCTTATACATTATTAATATCTATATGATGTTACATTAGATTTGGTTCTCTGAATTCTTTTTGTCTTCGGCGTCCGTCCTTCCGTCCACTTTAGCTTGTCCGCGCTTCATCTCTAATACGGCTGGTTGGATTTCAACCAAACATCACAGGATTGATAAGCATCAAGTCTAGTTATGCATCGTTGTCGTTTCGTTCCGCTCGGATAATTTTTCACTGAGTTGCGGCCCTTGATGTTTTTTAAATGGTGAAGTATGTCCGCGCTTCATCTCAAATATGGTTGGTTGTATTTCAACTAAACTTCTAAGATTGATCAGCATCAAGTGTAGTTATGCATCCTTGTCATTTCTTTCCGCTCAAAGTTATGGCCCATTGATGTTTTATACATATACAGTGCATGGTGGACTGATGAAAGAAAGGTCATATGACTATATTTTTTGTTTGCTCAATATTTTATTCTAACATCCTGTATCAGTATCACAATTACTGACAAACTGCCATCGGGGAGACATATGTTTTTTTTTAAAAACAACATCTAGTTCATATCTGTGTCTCAATTTTTGGAGAAATGTTTTTACTCATCCAATGTATATGCATGTCCTTCGTTGGAGTTAAATTGTTCACAGTATAACATGTGAATCTTATTCTTAAAAATGACAACATATACAGTATATTTGCAATAGGTCGAATTATCATAAGTCTACGGAAAATATTCGAACAATCGTGTTTTCCGAGTTATCTCATCGTAAAAAGAGATACACATGAACAATGATTTTACTTGGTGTAAATTAATGCTGTCGTGAAAGTAACCATAACGTACACATGTTGCAGTGTTTGTAAATTAAGGAAACCAATATATAATTTAGCTGAAACAGTTTAAGTTGATCATATCTTAAAACTCATACATTGTAGTACATTCATGCGCAAGTAAATTGCAGACTTCTCATACAATGCAGTTCTTAAATTACTTTAGACGCATAAAACACACACTATAATTCAAACTGATACTGATTTTTAAACACGGATATTGATTAACTGATACATGTCACATCTTACTTTGATAAGTTCATTAATCGTATCCATTGTTCACATAGCGACACCAAGATGCTATATTTAATTGACTCGATCGTTGATGAGATATATTCGAATTTAACCGTTATTTCAAGCCGTCGCGTTAAAACAAAACGCAATTTGAAATTACATTGGCTCTGATCAATGACAAATGAAGCCCATATAACTCATAACGGTACTCTTGTATTGACCTTACCAAATATTGTGTTTTCATACCAACACACACAAGGGAGACAACTCCGTAACTAACAAAACCGCGATCATGGGTTGAGCTAATCAAGGTCTTTCCATACAAACCCATCGTTGTAAATTGGAAATTGATTATCAGGGATGATACGAATTGAAGTTATCGATGTATTCAGTAGAGTGACGCAAACAGCAAATACAATATCCACATTTTGCTAAGAACAAAGATAAACTGTACAATTTGCCTCTGGTAAAGTAAGAATGATCTTGCGTAAAATTGTTTGTAACGCATCGGGATTACGCCCGTCAACAACGTCATTTCCGCCCAGACGAATAATAACGTTCTCGTATGTTGATAAATCTAACAGACCTCAGCAGTCTAAAACTCGCTCTATTTGCGTTTAGATATTTGTTGGGTTTCCCTTCTTCCCGTGCGGTCACTTTATATAATATTCATGTTATTTCTTCACACTCTCGGCCTATTGTTGCCAGCTGTCTTGACTTATCCTGTGATGAGATTGCATCCATTAAATTTCCTCTGTCTGTCCTCTTCAATTCTCCATAGTAATCTATTGTGGTCGGTCAGGCCATTCCTTGCACACCTGTTCCCTTAATTTCTTGAATATACACATATTTTAACAAAATTAGAATAACAATACCTTCTCCCTGAATATCTGTTTATAATTGTATCTCTTGTGAATGATGCATTCATTTTCTTATTGTAACTGCCTCTTTACCATTGTATTTGTATTTTGTATATTATGTACTCATGTTGTCATGTTTTACATGAACTGAGAAAAATGTAATAAACTTGTAATAAACTTACGGATTAACCCTTGCGCTTCCTCAAATACCTTATGTTTTGTGCACTGTTGGTTTCCCGGAGGTCTGTGTAGAGAGGCAATGTCTTAGTACTTGGAGTTCCCTGTAGCAACTTATTTTCTCTTTTTAAGAGTCATTAAACGATTTGTAAGACATCGACTCACTCATTGACATTTGGTCATGGTGTTGAATATTATTATCGGATTGTCGGAATGCGACCTACATATCTTCAACACTAGTATTCATTAGACTATACTCTAAATGAATGCGATCTAGTATGTGTGGTAGATCCATTTCACCATTCCATTTACTAAAGCTGAACATTTATGTAATATTGTGCAGATTAAGGGTATAAAAATGTACCTTTACATTGCATATTGTGCAATTTTGTCTCTACTATATTACTTCTAGTATCACACGCTAATGTGTGCGTACAACAATAACTCAGAGCTCCCTGCTGAAATAACTTCTAGTATCACACACTAATGTGTGCGTACAACAATAACTCTGAGCTCCCCTGCTGAAATAACTTCTAGTATCACACACACTAATGTGTGCGTACAACAATAACTCAGAGCTCCCCTGCTGAAATAACTTCTCGCTCCTTCCTTCACAGCATCGTAAGTGTCAGCATTCGGTACAATGTGTGCGTACAACAATAACTCTGAGCTCCCCTGCTGAAATAACTTCTCGCTCCTTCCTTCACAGCATCGTAAGTGTCAGCATTCGGTACAATGTGTGCGTACAGCAATAACTCTGAGCTCCCCTGCTGAAATAACTTCTCGCCCCTTCCTTCACAGCATCGTAAGTGTCAGCATTCGGTACAATGTGTGCGTACAACAATAACTCTGAGCTCCCCTCCTGAAATAACTTCTCGCTCCTTCCTTCACAGCATCGTAAGTGTCAGCATTCGGTACAATGTGTGCGTACAACAATAACTCTGAGCTCCCCTGCTGAAATAACTTCTCGCTCCTTCCTTCACAGCATCGTTAGTGTCAGCATTCGGTACAATGTGTGCGTACAACAATAACTCTGAGCTCCCCTGCTGAAATAACTTCTCGCTCCTTCCTTCACAGCATCGTAAGTGTCAGCATTCCGTACAATGTGTGCGTACAACAATAACTCTGAGCTCCCCTGCTGAAATAACTTCTCGCTCCTTCCTTCACAGCATCGTAAGTGTCAGCATTCCGTACAATGTGTGCGTACAACAATAACTCTGAGCTCCCCTGCTGAAATAACTTCTCGCTCCTTCCTTCATAGCATCGTTAGTGTCAGCATTCCGTACAAGTTTCAATTATCTGAATTTCAACCTCTCTTTGCTGCCGTTTGCTTATTTTGTTCTGATTCAAGATATATTTGTTTTATTTCATAATTACTGTATTATATAGTTCGTTCAACTTCCTGTATATTCACTGACGACATCAATGGACTGATTATTGCAATTTCCCAACGAAATGTTGTTATGCAACTTGTATTAAATTGACGAACGTATCAATTGAGTTCTTTCGAAATATGTCATACACAACAATATCGCTCATCAGATAAATTCAGTCGATGCAGATCGATATCGATGGGGCTAATGGTCAGCAGTCACTGCGTCTGTTGGTAGTTTCCGTAAATGATCGTCAATTTTCCGATGATAACTGGTATAGGACATTAACATGTAGCCTCGGGCTATCTTAGATCTATATATCCGAAGAAGCTTAAACATATAATTGTTTTATGCACATAAAATGAAAACGATTGGAGTTCAATTTTGTTGATGAAGCACGAGTCTGATTATTCTATTATTGAGAATGAACTATGTGATAGGCAAATGTTTAGCTCGAGAAACAAAAAATAGAAAACAATATGGAATTCGTTTCACTTAGTATTTGTAATAAACACTTGGTCATTTCTAGTTCAAATTGCAACTACAAATAATGTTGGGTACTATTTTAAATACGAAAGATACTGTGGTACCCACAAATAACACGCAGAATATATATTACTATTCCACATTGCCAACGCATTGCGAATGTGTATACTAATTTACATTTACATTAAAATATTTGGTTTTCATCTATGTAATATATTCGCCATTATTGACAGTTTAACAACAATACAATAAATAGTATTTATCTTCACAGTTGTCTTAGGATTTTGTAGCAAGACCTCCTGTTGGTGTTAACGGGTCTGCCGGATAATTGTACGAGAATAATTATACTACCCGGGCATGTGAAGTGACCAGACTACTATTCTTATAGCACTTTATATACTACACATCAATTTATTATCGAATGCCCCATTACTACAAGTATAAGCGGAATCAAGTGCAATCAAACTTGACCCCCTGATGTGCACCTTAGCCTTTTGTGACCGTCTAGTAAAATCGTATGCGTTTCATTCAACATCAGCCAGGCGCTTTGAAATTACGTATCATTTACATATATATACTCAAACGCAGTTTTGATTTGTTTATTATTTTAATTCTACAAGGTATAAAGTTGTCAAATTTAAAACATACGAATATCGGTCGTTATGGTTTATAGCAACAACGAAAATTCAGTCAAACTATGGCTAGTCATTACGTAATAGCCCGAATTGCGAATTTGCAGGATTTCCTCGTGGAACATGTATACACAAGTACAAGTAGCTTCTTTACATTCTTTCACACATGTATAGTGCGAATATCACTGTAGATTTAGAAAATTTATAACAGAGAAAATACTATCAGAACGTCGGCGTATTGACGCGTTAATGATGCTGGTCAGAGGTGACTCAGTCGCTTCAGTTTCAAGGGCACTTAAATGCCATAGAAACACTATAATCAAGTTACGTGATAGGTTTATTTAAATGGGAGCTGTTGCTGACCGTCCCCGATATGGCAGGCCACGCTAGACTGGCTTCATACTGGACCGTTACATTCAGTTCACGCACATGAGACGTCGGTACCAGGCCGCCTCTGCTACATAGTTATTTGACGGAATGGCTGTCATACCAGATTAATGCAACATTAACATCATTTTGCAACAAACTACAGTTAATCTACGCAAGAAAACATCTCTTTGGCTATTTGTGTATTTTTGATTTTGACCCCTACTGCATGTAGACGCGTCGTACGTTTTAACGAAATTCAAAACAATAAAATAAACACATTGGTTAGAAGGGTAATTGAATAAGCTAAAAACCGATACCACACATGATAATATTAAATCATTGGATTATCAGAAAATCAAAAAAATCAAAAGTGCACACTTTCTTTTGCGTTTGAGTATATGTATATTGAAGGCGTCAGTAAAACACGGAGATCTGTCGTGGTGATAAACAATGAAAGTGGTAGTTGGGAAATTTAACATCTTTTATTACTGAATTCGTTAAAATAATTGTATTCAATTCAAAAATTTATGGAAGGGATTTTAATATTTAAGGCCTATTGTTTTCCAGATACAGCCTACATTCATATTTTCTCATTTTCCTTAAAATGTGTTTAAAACATAATGCTTATAATAAAAGTACAATAAGAAATGTGATCCATTCCAATAGGAAACGATTACCTAATGACTAGCCAGCTCTTAACTCTGTTCACAAAACGTGTGTATGACCACTAGGACCACCGAAAGTTTCTACAAGTTTTATTTATCATTTTAAACTACCGGTGTCTATAAATATAAAATTCCTATGGAACTTATGTATACCACCATAACTGATTCAATATTTAATCATACAATAGTAAATTAGCCTTTAAAATACTAATTGAAACATTTAATGTTCAATTATCATAATAATATTATCATAGCTAATATTTTACACTGATTCCAATTGTTTTTGCATTAAACAACAGCAACGCATGCATTGCATACCATCACGGACATATAGACTATGTCCGTGGTATCGTAAAGGGCTATACAATGATGACACATCCAACTAAATAGAACACTCGTCCGGGCGCTGACGGAAATTTCGAAAGTTCGGTATTCTCCGTCAATTTCCGTATAGAATGCCGAACGGGCAAATAATTGATGGGGACTTTATTTAATTCAAAATCCCCCTGCCTTAATTTCAATTGAAATTTTATATAAAGATATCTTTGAAATAAAAATATTTTGTATTGTTAATTCCGGCCTGTATGTTTCATTTGTGTTTTCAAGCATATTTCTTCAGCTTTTAAGTTAAACCAGAGCGTTGTATGTACGAAATGTATTGCTATTGCAATTGCTCATACGTTTAGCTTTCGAAAGAAATGTTTGATATATCATCCAGTATATGTGTTTACACTGTACATACACTGTAACGGTGTGTTGCTCTTTCGCAACAATGATCGTTTGCAAATGTATGTAATGGGGCTTTTATTCACATAAACAGCCACAGTGACAAAGTTGTTTTTCTGGCTATTAGTGTGGATGAAGACTTTAATCGAAGACAATGGTTGAACTACCAATGTTACGTTAGCCAACTGAATGACTACCTCAAACACTACATTCTGTATCACAGGTAGGATTTGAACCCGCAATGGTACGAGGCAAATCATTTAAAGTCGGAAACCTAACACATTGGCCACGAAGGCCCATTATCGCATATACATATTTCTCAGTCATTTACAAATAATTATCAAGCGGCATTGTAAAACAACAATACATTCAATACTTATTAAACTCAATAATAAATGAGCTTCATATATTTTTGAAACATGCATTATGGTTATTTCAGAACTGTACATGCGTGCGACAACAATTCACACATGTTAAATGAATCACTCATGTTTATAACATATGGTGTTTTCAATTGGTATGGACCCTTTTTGGCGAGAAAGGAACCGTATAACAATGATATTGAGATAAACATTGGACCAATCACTTGCAAGAATGGTTTGTGCAAAGGAATTTATTTATACAACTAACTAATGTTTTCAATATTGCGCATATCTTCATATATCATTATTTATACCCTAATGTATAGCATGTAAATATAATCTGATTCTGACCGTAATGCATTTTATTTAATATATTAAACCGTTTTTACGCAGAATATATCAATATCCTCGAGATGTTCGGTGATTGTCGGTGTCTATACATCGTCTGACAAAATAGTTCGTAATACTTCTCACGTAGACAGTCGGAGATAAGTATAGACAATAAATCACCTGTGAAATAATGCTAATATATGTCAAAGGAATCCAGTAAATTTTAAGAAGCTTTAAAATACGTTTAGTTTTGTATACATGAACCGTACTTAATCCATGAAACTTACCTCGAGACATCTGATAAGAATACTGCTCTATTCGACACACATCATTCACATATAGTATAGTTGTCCTGCTGTACAGTCGATCCATTGACTCGATGGCAGCATTTTCGCATTGATGATACAATGTAATAGCCAATCTAATAGCTGTACTGTTAAGTATATGGTAAACATCAGTCATAATATGTGGAAGATTCGCTTGGTTAAACATAATAATGACATGAACTTATTCTGACAATGTACCTTTCATTTAAGAGCTCACAAATGATGTTACAACGCTTCCTTGTGATGTACCCAGCCAGTAGAAGGTGTATATACGATACTGATAATGCAGGTTACATACTCGGATGTAGGAGTGGTTCTCATCTTCAAGATTGCTGTAAGTTTGTATGCAAATATATGTTATTAAAATCTTATATGATAAATAAATTTCTATCACGATACTGTATGGAGCATGAACTTTAATGCATGTTATATTTATTTTTGGTTAGACGGTCCAAATGTTTAAGTCTATATCTATATGTATTATCAGATTTGAAAACGTATGTATGTAGTACAAATGAACACCTTACACCAGAAGGTTTTCTGATTAGGCCTACCTATTGTAAAACAATCTGCATCTTTAGATTCTTAAATCTCCATTTTCGAATAGCTGCATAAAATTACTCGGTCCTTTGTTACCAACATCCTAGTCCAGCCACGAACGTCACATCTCTATACTGTCGCTGTACAACGTCCTGCTAAACCATTCATAAAAGTAAATAGAAGTTGGACACCGCCTTTTCGTGAACAGATATATGCTTTGCGTGCAATAAAAAACTGTACGACATAAAATTGTAGCTTTTCGTTGATTTATTTGTCTTTTCGACACAAAATTTTCATGGATACGACTTGTTTTGTAAAAAATAGTGAATCAATCACCTGTTAAATAAGAAGATGGGAGAGTTGCTATGGAGGCGGTGCGCACATAGTTATTACCCTACTAAGATCATTGTCGATATTGCTGTTATTTGCTTCTTCTTGAGCCAAAACTGAAATTCGATCAAAAGTTGTGTCAACGATAAAATCCATCTTGTATTGCTACTTTGACGGGCGAAATTGGCGAGAGCGCGAATGTCAACATACAGTTTGTAAGGTGAATAGTTTACTTGCGCACCGTGGGCGGAGTTACGTTTGATTGACAGATATTTTAGCGACAATGTTTGCAGTCATAAACATTTGATCCCTGTCTTCTTGTCGAAGTGATTGTGAGGCATAATCCCAGGTTTTTACTATAGGCTTGTGTGTGGCTCTGTTACGAACGACGCGTGTAAAAGTCGGAGTACAGAGACATGTATGCGGGGCTAGCAACATCCCAATTGTTTTCTTTCTTTGAATCGTGCTACTTACGAACATGTCGTTCAGCAAAGATCCAACCCACTACCTGGTACTATCCAGTAGATAAAAAAGTTTCGTTGTAGTGATTTGTGGCAGTCTCTGAGATTTTTGGCCCAAATGACATTTCTTGGAGAAATTGAGTTATCAAAATTTCTGAATACAGGGAAGTTTGTAGGTCACTACAAAACAAAAATTAATGGCCCAATCAACCCGCAAACGTGTTTGAGACATTTCGGGGATGCTGTTAATTAGCGTAATTTTACTTGACATATTAAAATGCAAATTCGTTTCATGACGCGTGATGATCTTGTTTTATTTTGACAGTATGAAATACGATGCTTTGTATCAATATTTTCTTCTAACAATATATTGTAGCCGCATTTATCTGTCCAGATGGGACGATCAAATGTCCAGGACATTACTGTGTCCCCTTGAATTACATATGTGATGGAATAAATCAATGTCCTGATAGTGCGGACGAACATGGATGTGGTAAGTTAGTAGCTGAAGTAGTGTAAAATGTTCAATTTAACACACAAGGCACATATTTCTACATGTAATAACGTAAAACTGTTGTGAATTTTCATCTTGTTTCCGTTGAGTTCAGTGATTGTATCTCGTTAGTGATGTTCTTCGACATACGAGTGAGAAGATCATTTCGTTGTCACATGTTTTGTCATTTGAATGTAAATTCGACTCACAAGATACCAGGTTATCTACGGGCAATATTGGTCACTTGATTAATTTATTATAAATCATTGGCAAAATGTTTGAGATCGCATTTTCTATCTAAACGATGTGAAACCTTGACCGAATTATTGTTTGAATACATTTTGATCCAGTTTCAGTTTGGGTGATGTGGGGTCAAAATCTAGGTCATTATGTTATATTGTAATAAAAGCTTACACACACTTTAACGCATTCTTACGAAACATAATAATAGTTCTAAATGAATACTAGTGAATGTGATATATTGTGCCATCTGGGTTCGAAGACAATATGAGTTCGTGAAGCCATATGGACATATTATTTACACTCTAGAAATCACATTATTACTTGACCTATGAATTATATTAGAATGCCTATCGTTATAGATGATCTATAGCTTCTCAGGTACTCTGATGATCGACAGATTCAGAACCCTCTTTGTATTTAGTAGTTTTCTTGATACAGAACAATCATTTGCATTTAGTATGACTATGCCCCTTATTAAATTCAAAGTTAAATGTTTTTCGTGCGATATAGATACATTTGTAAGCTTTATTTCAGGTTGCAACAATGATGATCTAGAGTTGATACTGTTAGTATATATAGAAGATTTTGTTGACAGTAACCAAAAGTTACGGCAAATAGTTGGTCAGTTCAACAACCCTGGGACAATTGTTCGTATCGTGAGCTATGATGTAGATCCATCAAGATATGAAGACATGATCCCATTTGAACATAAAATGTTGTTCATAGAGGACACAGATGTCAACAATAAGACTGTAATTAGAAGAGAAGATAAATGCTCGTATCGTATACTAGCATCAGATTATATTGACCGTGTTAGATTCACAAAAAATGCTACATCAACACGTGGTGTTATAATCCTACAAAATGGAACAGAATCAGAATCCGTTGCACAACACATCTTGCAGAATATGTCAAAACCAGACTTCGATGTTTAAAGAATTGTAATAAGGTCTTCAAGTAATTTGGAACAAGTAGAAGATAATGAATACAACTATGTCACAGATATTACCATGAATAGTTTGGACATTCTCTCATCAATGGGAAGTAAAATATTTCCTTCTCTGTGCAAAGGTAAATAAATTTGTAATGACCAAAAATGAATATTTGAATAGGTAATTAGAATTGTAACAATTTCGTAAACATGTAATATAAAAATACAGGAGAGCAATGACCAAAAATGGAACTTTATGTCCGTAATTAAGTAAACTGTTGAAAAGGGTGTGTAATTAAAAGATAATGAGTATAAACACGAGATTTCTGACTAGAATATTGCTTCAGCCATTCAGGAATAAGATGTTATCTGTCGTAACGCCTGAGAAAGACAACACTACCATCGATACCTAATTACACAGAAACCATGAAAGAGATACCATTATAAAGCCCGGTTAAATTAAAGGCAATGTATCTGCTGAATACATGTTGAACATAACCCGGTCTGCTAAGAATTCACCGAAATAGTTCTTATATCAGAGGAGGTGCAGTTTGTAAAATACTTAGCTTAAAAGTTAAAACTTCCACTATAGTATATGAATAGTGACAATATGTCACCTCTGCACACTAGGTCCCTCATCTAAAGAGAAATGGAAAATATACAAATATGGCACCCTAAAATTACTATCCTCCCACATTCGTTTTTGCCTGAGAAACTAAACATTAGTTTTTATGGCCTTAAACATCTCCTGTAATTTGATTCAAATAGTATGAATCCTTCCGTATACTGATTTATATATTTTTGGATATAAAATTATACTTGTATTATAAATCATAAGTCTTGTCATATTGCATTTAATATTGCCATATTTGGAGATTTTCATACTGACTTTAGATTTTGTTGCAGATTCTTCATCAACCTTATGTCAGAACAACTACAAATGTTCATCATCGAAGTTATGTATCACACTTGATAAAGTATGTGATGGACATGTACACTGCCCGTTTGCTGACGATGAGATGTTTTGTGATTTTGTTTGTCCATCTAACTGTTCATGTTCCGGTTACAATGTACATTGTACATCTGCACACTTTGACAATTCTACTGATTACCGTAACCTCATGGATAGAAGATTACGAGTACTTGATTTGAGTAAAAACATACGCATTGGAGAATTTCTTTTTACAAAGGAAAAAATGGTCCCGGAATTTCCTCATATGATCAGATTAAACTTATCAGAATGTAACATAAAAAAGTTGGGAACGAACTATTTTACAGATTTGCCCAATTTGAGAAGCTTAGACTTGGGCCGTAATAAAATATCAAGTATTCCTCGCCGAACATTTTATGGACTGACTAAACTTGTTTATCTGAACTTGTACGGTAATGAAGGTTTCATAGCATATGAATCATTTGCTTTCTCTGGACTTGCTAGTCTAAGAGATTTAATCATCATGGATTCTGACATTACGTCTATTGCACCCAAGGCGTTTTCTGGCCTCTACCTAGATGTACTACAAGTATGCAATAACCAAATACAGGACATTAGGGACAATGCCTTTGGTGGTCTTACTGTAAATAAGATCATCTTCGAATCGAACTCTATCACAAAATTTGATAGAGGATTGTTCAATGGAATATTAAATATCACGTCCTTGAAAACATCATTGTATAAATATTGCTGTATTCGTCCAGATTATCTACCAGAATCTGCATGTTTGCCTGAAAGAGACGAATTCTCATCTTGTGACGACTTGATGAGGAACTCTGCACTACAGACACTGTTATGGTTAATGGGAATATGTGCATTGTTGGGTAACATACTCGCGATTGTATACCGCATTGTGTATGACAGACAGAGACTTAAACTAGGATTTGGAATCTTTGTCACCAATCTTGCTGTTGCTGACTTATTAATGGGAATATATCTTTTAATCATTGCCGCTGCTGATGCTTCATTCAGGAAAAGGTAAGGGGCAATTTTATTTTTATTATTATGATACTTAGATTCTGATAGAAAAAATGTTGGCAGGATGAGGTAAAAGAATGAAGGTAAGGTTTTGGAAGAGGGATTATATTTTGCTTTATTAAGATGCCGATAGTAAAAATAAGGACTAGAGTGGCACTTTAACACAACGGCAAAAAATGAACAAGTGCATGTACTATGTTATTTAAATAAATCATTGAATACATAGTAGAGATGTAATATGGCAAGTTTACTCCCTTGCGTATCAGTTAGCTTTGTAGTAACGTGGATGAGTGACTGCTAAGGCAAAGGGACATTGCACTTTTACATTTTGCCACCCACTGGTCACCAAATGAAACAATGAAAAATCCCTTGGCTCAGAGTAGAAATCGAACTCGGAACCTTCGTTGTACATTGTACTTAGCAGACATTACTAACTGTAAAACAAGGAGGACATTTAATGTATGTTAGACATCATTGAGTTAGCAATAATAGACCGACAGTGAGTAGAAAAAAAACATGAACATTGAACACTTCATCAAGTGGAAGAATTACACATGAGGAAATGGGAATTTAACATACATCTGAAAAAATATAAAATTACTGAAAATGAACACTTATCCGAAAATAAGCATTTCCGAAATAAGTGCCCATGGTTGCTAATGCATTTTTCAAGTATTTTTACCTTCATTTTGCAGAATCATTTGTTTATGTATTCAAGTTTTTTTTAAATTTAAGAAATAATGGGGAATTATGTTAACATAGTTAAGATGCCGTGTAACGAAAACATAACGCATTGTGTGGAATATTATGACGTGTCGATACTAACAATGTTGGTGTCATGAAGGCTGTCTATTAGTTATTATAGCTATTCCTTTACCGATAACAATCAACAAAACGAAATATGTAAGAAGCTGAGATGTAATTATAAAACAATTTGTATAATGCATACTATATACTCGCTGTGTCATGATGCATACATATATTTTTCAGATATATCTTTATGGACGAGTACTGGCGAAATAGTGTTTGGTGCACATTGGCGGGTGTCCTGTCTACCATATCTTCTGAAGCAAGTGTCTTGTTTCTGTGTTTAATCACGCTTGACCGTTTCATTGTCATTAAGTATCCATACAGTCGACTACGTTTTAGACCAAAAAGCGCAAGTGTTGTCGCATCAGTAGCCTGGATCCTTTCTGTCAGTATCTCTGTCATACCACTTATTGCCAAGGATCATTTCCAGAACAAGTTCTACGCAAAATCTGGTGTTTGCATTGCTTTACCTCTTACACGTGACAGACCACCTGGTTGGCTTTATTCCGTCATCGTTTTTATCGGGGTTAATTTCGTCACGTTTATTGGAATTGCATTTGGGCAACTTTCGATTTATCTCGAAATCAAGAATGTTTCATCGAAGGTAAAACAGAATCGAGGTGGAAAGTCGAAGGCGGCCAGTAGACGTAAGGAGCTCATAATTGCAAGAAACCTTTTATTGGTGGTTGCTACCGATTTTCTCTGCTGGTTCCCGATTGGTTGCATGGGTAGTTATATTTATGTCATATATACCTATTTACCTTTATTACCGTCATCATAACATCACTGATAGTTCCTTGTGTTAACCAACACTTATAGTGGCACATGCTCTCTCTCTCTTAAGTATTACCTCAGTCGTCCTCTGCTGTCCATCATCATACCACATATCATCTACCAAAATAGCTACATTAATGTTACAATGCTTTGTGTATGACATACGATACATTATTTTAAAGCATGTTTTCAATGAGACCAGGATCGATAATTATAATTATTATACTTAACCTGAAACAATGGCTGATGTTACTTGAATCAGTTTTATTTAAAAATAATCTTAAAATGTTACTCAGATCAGATTAAAAGCAGGAGTTGAATTTTTCGTCTTAAGTAATGTCTTATTTTTTGTAGGAAGTATAGTAACATAGGTTTAACGATATTAACATATGTGGTATGAACAGTAGTGTCGAAACCACTGTCGATGAAATTGAGAGTGTTTGAAAGAATCTTGTTAATTATATATGTTAAAGCTACATTTGGTTGTCTGCTGTTGAGTTGAAAATTAAGATATATTTGCGACTTTTAAGTATGACTTCAATTGTGTTCGACCAACTGAGTTGAATTATAAGTAAAAAGAGACAGTCGCACAGTGATATATTTTTTAATTAAAACGTTTATAAATACCGAGTCAGATGATTTATCTTGTTGTGATAGGTATGATGGCAATGTCTGGTTATGTCATACCGGGAGAAGTATATGCTTGGGTAGCTGTATTCGTTCTTCCTGTAAACTCTGCACTAAATCCAGTCCTGTATACATTAACAGCTATTCTCGGAAATAGGGTACGTATGTTTTCACTGAAGCCTTAGTTTATTGGTTGTATATTTAATATGTTGTCTAACTAAAAAAGACATTCCCAACTGAAATCATCGTTATTCGTTTGCTATGTTGCGCAATATTTGTTTTGAACTTGGTATATCTGTATATATATATATCTTGACTGTGCCGGTATATCCATATACCTGTATGTACTGATATTTAAGGACGCATCACACAGTTTTTTCTAGCGGACAGATACTTTTGTTATCAAAGTACTGCTCAGTAAGACAAGCAAATAAGCGTTTTAAAAGTTATGGGTTACCACGCTTGTTTCCGAGATATACGCATTTGACGATGACCACTATTGCCGACTGTATCAACAAGTAATTGCGATTTTAGACAACACAAATAAGCAGCTTTATTTCACTAATTAGCACCCGTACCATAACAAATTCTTTCATACAACAAAACTGTATTGTGATGACACATTATGAAAGTACTAATTATCAGTCCCAATACGGACAGTGTAGTGGGGGAAAATGCATTTTCTTAACTTGAATGTTTACCTATAATGACAAGTCTACAATGTAAAACATATTTATAAAACTATATAAGCATTCACATGAAAAATGACAGTTTAGAAAGAGTCTGATCAAATCATCACTATGATTGTACATGGGAGCCAAGCAGCATCAGGCATTGAACCCATGTTCGAGAATCTAAATCGTTACTGACTGTACTACCATGACTGCTACCTAAATGCATTTAAGACCGTGAAAAATGTGTACACAGATCCAATTATTCCTTTCATATGTTTCACCTTTGGCTTTCCATCAACATGTTTTCCTTAAATAACTGAGTCAACCCAACAAAGCTGTTTTGAGCTATTGCAAGTTTCAACTGTGCCAAGTGTAGTCCACTGCTAGGTATCTCTTTGCAAAAACAAAAGAAATCGCTTTATAAATGATCACTTTCATTCAAAGTACTAATATTTGTATCTCATTGTTCAGAATACAGATGAATACACGTTCCCGTCTTGTGAATATTGTGTTATTTGTCCGAAAATTGTTCATGTCATCATTGAACCAAAAGCACACGCTAAATGAAGCCAAATAGATCAAAGCGCGAGTCGATGCGAAGTTGCCTTTAAAACAATATCGGTCCTCCATAATTTGTAAAATGTATATGAGCGTGCATTTGTATTCTTGATTTTAACTTTCTACAATTATGCATGATGCTTAGAATAATTCACACACAGTTATATCTAGTAGGATACTAACTAAAGAAATAAAAGCATCATGCCTGTACGTCACCAGACCCTTTAAGCACAAAATAAAAATGTGCAATAAGTCTCAGGAAAACCTCGTGCTGTTTAGTAAGTGACATCAATAATACAATCAAACTAATTTTGTATATATTGAGTCAAGGGTTAACAGTAAATAAATACAATTAAAGAAGACGAAATGGACATAATATGTACAATATTCACAGCAAAAGCAGATGGCACGTATGTTTACAGTTACCTGTTCGTATTTACAAAAGTAGAAGAAACACAAAAATAAAGTTGTAAATGCATGTACGAGTATACTTACCTTAGTGTTTAGTGTAGCACTTCAAACACTAGCCGTTTAGTCAATACAAATATATTACTGACTTCATGTCGGAATGCAGAGTCTCAATCCCGATAAACATGTAACAATCGAGCAGAATGAATGGATCCGTACCGGATGACTCGGATAAATTTATGTTCTCAAACTCATCGTGTATTGTTCTTTTCAGAAACAACAAGATACAAATTCGACAGGCAGACGAAATATCACGAGTAGAAAATGTAATGTTGAATGTTTTTTCTCTAAGATCTACTGTTGATATATGAACCATTTTTTTCATAATATTGATTTTATTTTAAAATATAATCTACCGCTAAAATATTGATAATGAGCATCTTGACTCTAAGAGATTTATTTACCTCATTTTGAATGGATTTCCTGCCGCGCTCCATAGATTATTGTGTGTGTTTGTTTCCATCTGAATGTGTCGCTGTTTTAACAATTTGTCATAAACGAAAGCCTTTTGACCTTACCATTTTTCCTGGAATTAATTTCTAACTTGCTATTCCACAAGCAACTGACAACTTCTCCACATGTGAAGGACATGAACGTAGACAATGTCACGGAAGAACATAACCTGCCAAACCCGGGAATAGAACCCAGATCTGCCGGGTGACAGTCTATCGCTCTACTAATTGAGCTAGTGGAGTTGGCTGCTCCTCAGATTAAAACCCACTCGAACAATCGTAATTAATGGTTTAGACAGCATTATTCACCCCGTGGGATCGACCGTTGACCATGGTTGAACTAAGTGTAGAGTGGGACTATACTTGAATCCCAGAATGGCATCTATAGGCTTATATATATACTTATATGCTCAAATTTCCATTCCCATCAATCGAATTATCCATGTAAATATAACTATTGTCATCATCATTGTGTGAGATGAACATACATACCTGATTTGTACTAATAATTTACTAGCATTCTACGTATTTGTATTTTTGAAGAACATCTTGTATTATTTTGAAGCGTATATACACGATGTTTATGTACGGTGGTATAAAACGTGAGATGTATCAACATGTTACAAATTTGTCTTCACGTGTAGTACACGGAGGATGAGTTTGCTAGATAATTGACAGCCGCTTAGACGATACTATGTATGTATTTCAGTCATGAAGAAAGTTGACAACGAAAAAATATTGTCCATGTTCTTGCCCAAAACAGGGAAGTATAGTTTTACAATGATTAGTGTGGAACGCGTACTACGACAGAACAAAGAAATTACGCTGGATAATTTACTGACGTTTACCACACAGCTGACGAAATGTTTGCATCTGTTGCATAAAAATTCGATGGCACTGGAAAGCTTAGATGCCAGCTGCGTGTTTGTTACAATAGAACATGGAAAGGTTATATCTTTTTATATGTATGCGGTATATAACAATCTCCCTTTACTGTATCCAAAATGCTGGACAGGTTATGGCTAAGTTGGATTCCATGTACTCTATGGTCAGTTGAACATATATCAAGTTTCTGGTTGAATGTACCTGTCATAATTCAATCATTCTAAGTGAGAGTAAACACACCCAACCACCAAGCTGTGTTTCAGAAATATTAGTGTCTGGTTGAATATATATGTCATGATTCAATCATTCTCAGTGAGGGAAAACAAACCCAACCATCAAGCTGTGTTTCAGAAATATTAGTGTCTGGTTGAATATATCTGTAATGATTCAATCATTCTCAGTGAGAGAAAACAAACCCAACCATCAAGCTGTGTTTCAGAAATATTAGTGTCTGGTTGAATGTATCTGTAATGATTCAATCATTCTAAGTGAGAGTAAACACACCCAACCATCAAGCTGTGTTTCAGAAATATTAGTGTCTGGTTGAATGTATCTGTCATAATTCAATCATTCTAAGTGAGAGTAAACACACCCAACCATCAAGCTGTGTTTCAGAAATATTAGTGTCTGGTTGAATGTATCTGTAATGATTCAATCATTCTAAGTGAGAGAAAACACACCCAACCGTCAATCTGTGTTCCAGAAATATTACTGTCTGGTTGAATGTATCTGTCATGATTCAATCATTCTAAGTGAGAGAAAACACACCCAACCGTCAATCTGAGTTCCAGAAATATTACTGTCTGGTTGAATGTATCTGTCATGATTCAATCATTCTAAGTGAGAGTAAACACACCCAACCATCAAGCTGTGTTTCAGAAATATTAGTGTCTGGTTGAATGTATCTGTAATGATTCAATCATTCTCAGTGAGAGAAAACAAACCCAACCATCAATCTGTGTTCCAGAAATATTAGTGTCTGGTTGAATGTATCTGTAATGATTCAATCATTCTAAGTGAGAGTAAACACACCCAACCATCAAGCTGTGTTTCAGAAATATTAGTGTCTGGTTGAATGTATCTGTAATGATTCAATCATTCTAAGTGAGAGTAAACACGCCCAACCATCAAGCTGTGTTTCAGAAATATTACTGTCTGGTTGAATGTATCTGTAATGATTCAATCATTCTAAGCGAGAGAAAACACACCCACTCGTCAATCTGTGTTCCAGAAATATTAGTATCTGGTTGAATGTATCTGTCATGATTCAATCATTCTAAGTGAGAGAAAACACACCCACTCGTCAATCTGTGTTCCAGCAATATTAGTGTCTGGTTGAATGTATCTGTCATGATTCAATCATTCTAAGCGAGAGAAAACACACCCAACCGTCAATCTGTGTTCCAGAAATATTACTGTCTGGTTGAATGTATCTGTCATGATTCAATCATTCTAAGTGAGAGAAAACACACCCACTCGTCAATCTGTGTTAAAGAAATATTAGTGTCTGGTTGAATGTATCTGTCATGATTCAATCAATCTAAGCGAGAGAAAACACACCCACTCGTCAAACTGTGTTCCAGAAATATTACTGTCTGGTTGAATGTATCTGTCATGATTCAATCATTCTAAGTGAGACGAAACCCATCCACTCGTCAATATGTGTTCCAGAAATATTACTGTCTGGTTGAATGTATCTGTCATGATTAAATCATTCTAAGTGAGAGAAAACACACCCAACCATCAATCTGTGTTCCAGAAATATTAGTGTCTGGTTGAATGTATCTGTCACGATTCAATCATTCTAAGCGAGAGGAAACACACCCACTCGTCAATCAGTGTTAGAGAAATATTACTGTCTGGTTGAATGTATCTGTCATGATTCAATCCTTCTAAGTGAGAGAAAGTGTTCAAGAAATATTAGTGTCTGGTTGAATTTATCTGTCATAATTATTTCATTCTAAGTGAGAAAAAACACACCCACTCGTCAATCTGTGTTCCAGAAATATTAGTGTCTTGTTGAATGTATCTGTCATGATTCAATCATTCTCAGTGAGAGAAAACACACCCACTCGTCAATCTGTGTTCCAGAAATATTACTGTCTGGTTGAATGTATCTGTCATAATTATTTCATTCTAAGTGAGAGAAAACACACCCACTCGTCAATATGTGTTCCAGAAATATTACTGTCTGGTTGAATGTATCTGTCATGATTCAATCATTCTAAGTGAGAGAAACACACCCAACCATCAATCTGTGTTACAGAAATATTACTGTCTGGTTGAATGTATCTGTCATGATTCAATCATTCTCAGTGAGAGAAAACACACCCACTCGTCAATCTGTGTTCCAGAAATATTACTGTCTGGTTGAATGTATCTGTCATAATTATTTCATTCTAAGTGAGAGAAAACACACCCACTCGTCAATATGTGTTCCAGAAATATTACTGTCTGGTTGAATGTATCTGTCATGATTCAATCATTCTAAGTGAGAGAAAACACACCCAACCATCAATCTGTGTTCCAGAAATATTACTGTCTGGTTGAATGTATCTGTCATGATTCAATCATTCTCAGTGAGAGAAAACACACCCACTCGCCAATCTGTGTTCCAGAAATATTACTGTCTGGTTGAATGTATCTGTCATAATTATTTCATTCTAAGTGAGAGAAAACACACCCACTCGTCAATATGTGTTCCAGAAATATTACTGTCTGGTTGAATGTATCTGTCATGATTAAATCATTCTAAGTGAGAGAAAACAAACCCAACCATCAATCTGTGTTCCAGAAATATTAGTGTCTGGTTGAATGTATCTGTCACGATTCAATCATTCTAAGCGAGAGGAAACACACCCACTCGTCAATCAGTGTTAGAGAAATATTACTGTCTGGTTGAATGTATCTGTCATGATTCAATCCTTCTAAGTGAGAGAAAGTGTTCAAGAAATATTAGTGTCTGGTTGAATTTATCTGTCATAATTATTTCATTCTAAGTGAGAAAAAACACACCCACTCGTCAATCTGTGTTCCAGAAATATTAGTGTCTTGTTGAATGTATCTGTCATGATTCAATCATTCTCAGTGAGAGAAAACACACCCACTCGTCAATCTGTGTTCCAGAAATATTACTGTCTGGTTGAATGTATCTGTCATAATTATTTCATTCTAAGTGAGAGAAAACACACCCACTCGTCAATATGTGTTCCAGAAATATTAGTGTCTGGTTGAATGTATCTGTCATGATTCAATCATTCTAAGTGAGAGAAACACACCCAACCATCAATCTGTGTTACAGAAATATTACTGTCTGGTTGAATGTATCTGTCATGATTCAATCATTCTCAGTGAGAGAAAACACACCCACTCGTCAATCTGTGTTCCAGAAATATTACTGTCTGGTTGAATGTATCTGTCATAATTATTTCATTCTAAGTGAGAGAAAACACACCCACTCGTCAATATGTGTTCCAGAAATATTACTGTCTGGTTGAATGTATCTGTCATGATTCAATCATTCTAAGTGAGAGAAAACACACCCAACCATCAATCTGTGTTACAGAAATATTACTGTCTGGTTGAATGTATCTGTCATGATTCAATCCTTCTAAGCGAGAGGAAACACACCCACTCGTCAATCAGTGTTACAGAAATATTAGTGTCTGGTTGAATGTATCTGTCAGATTCAATCATTCTAAGTGAGAGAAAACACACCCAACCATCAATCTGTGTTCCAGAAATATTACTGTCTAGTTGAATGTATCTGTCATGATTCAATCATTCTAAGCGAGAGGAAACACACCCACTCGTCAATCAGTGTTACAGAAATATTAGTGTCTGGTTGAATGTATCTGTCATGATTCAATCCTTCTAAGTGAGAGAACGTGTTCCAGAAATATTAGTGTCCGGTTGAATGTATCTGTCATAATTATTTCATTCTAAGTGAGAAAAAACACACCCACTCGTCAATCTGTGTTCCAGAAATATTACTGTCTGGTTGAATGTATCTGTCATGATTCAATCATTCTAAGTGAGAGGAAACACATCCACTCGTCAATATGTGTTCCAGAAATATTACTGTCTGGTTGAATGTATCTGTCATGATTCAATCATTCTAAGTAAGAGAAAACACACCCAACCATCAATCTGTGTTCCAGAAATATTAGTGTCTGGTTGAATGTATCTGTCACGATTCAATCATTCGAAGCGAGAGGAAACACACCCACTCGTCAATCAGTGTTAGAGAAATATTACTGTCTGGTTGAATGTATCTGTCATGATTCAATCCTTCTAAGTGAGAGAAAACACACCCAACCGTCAATCTGTGTTCCAGAAATATTACTGTCTGGTTGAATGTATCTGTCATGATTCAATCATTCTAAGTGAGAGAAAACACACCCAACCATCAATCTGTGTTCCAGAAATATTAGTGTCTGGTTGAATGTATCTGTCATGATTCAATCATTCTAAGCGAGAGAAAATACACCCAACCGTCAATCTGTGTTCCTGAAATATTAGTGTCTGGTTGAATGTATCTGTCATAATTCAATCATTCTAAGTGAGAAAAAACACACCCACTCGTCAATCAGTGTTCCAGAAATATTAGTGTCTTGTTGAATGTATCTGTCATGATTCAATCATTCTAAGTGAGAGAAAACACACCCACTCGTCAATCTGTGTTCCAGAAATATTACTGTCTGGTTGAATGTATCTGTCATGATTCAATCATTCTAAGTCAGAGAAAACACACCCAATCGTCAATCTGTGTTACAGAAATATTACTGTCTAGTTGAATGTATCTGTCATGATTCAATCATTATAAGTGAGAGAAAACACACCCAACCATCAATCTGTGTTCCAGAAATATTAGTGTCTGGTTGAATGTATCTGTCATGATTCAATCATTCTAAGCGAGAGAAAACACACCCAACCGTCAATCTGTGTTCCAGAAATATTACTGTCTGGTTGAATGTATCTGTCATGATTCAATCATTCTAAGTGAGAGAAAACACACCCAACCGTCAATCTGTGTTCCAGAAATATTACTGTCTGGTTGAATGTATCTGTCATGATTCAATCATTCTAAGTGAGAGAAAACACACCCAACCGTCAATCTGTGTTCCAGAAATATTACTGTCTGGTTGAATGTATCTGTCATGATTCAATCATTCTAAGTGAGAGAAAACACACCCACTCGTCAATCTGTGTTCCAGAAATATTAGTGTCTGGTTGAATGTATCTGTCATGATTCAATCATTCTAAGCGAGAGAAAACACACCCAACCGTCAATCTGTGTTCCAGAAATATTAGTGTCTGGTTGAATGTATCTGTCATGATTCAATCATTCTAAGTGAGAGAAAACACACCCAACCGTCAATCTGTGTTACAGAAACATTAGTGTCTGGTTGAATGTATCTGTCATGATTCAATCATTCTAAGTGAGAGAAAACACACCCACTCGTCAATCTGTTTTCCAGAAATATTACTGTTTGGTTGAATGTATCTGTCATGATTCAATCATTCTAAGCGAGAGAAAACACACCCAACCGTCAATCTGTGTTCCAGAAATAGTGGTGTCTGGTTGAATATATCTGTCATGATTCAATCATTCTAAGCGAGAGAAAACACACCCACTCGTCAATCTGTGTTAAAGAAATATTAGTGTCTGGTTGAATATATCTGTCATGATTAAATCATTCTAAGTGAGAGGAAACACATCCACTCGTCAATATGTGTTCCAGAAATATTACTGTCTGGTTGAATGTATCTGTCATGATTCAATCATTCTAAGTAAGAGAAAACACACCCAACCATCAATCTGTGTTCCAGAAATATTAGTGTCTGGTTGAATGTATCTGTCACGATTCAATCATTCGAAGCGAGAGGAAACACACCCACTCGTCAATCAGTGTTGGAGAAATATTACTGTCTGGTTGAATGTATCTGTCATGATTCAATCCTTCTAAGTGAGAGAAAGTGTTCCTGAAATATTAGTGTCTGGTTGAATGTATCTGTCATAATTATTTCATTCTAAGTGAGAAAAAACACACCCACTCGTCAATCAGTGTTCCAGAAATATTAGTGTCTTGTTGAATGTATCTGTCATGATTCAATCATTCTAAGTGAGAGAAAACACACCCACTCGTCAATCTGTGTTCCAGAAATATTACTGTCTGGTTGAATGTATCTGTCATGATTCAATCATTCTAAGTGAGAGAAAACACACCCAATCGTCAATCTGTGTTACAGAAATATTACTGTCTAGTTGAATGTATCTGTCATGATTCAATCATTCTAAGTGAGAGAAAACACACCCAACCATCAATCTGTGTTCCAGAAATATTAGTGTCTGGTTGAATGTATCTGTCATGATTCAATCATTCTAAGCGAGAGAAAACACACCCAACCGTCAATCTGTGTTCCAGAAATATTACTGTCTGGTTGAATGTATCTGTCATGATTCAATCATTCTAAGTGAGAGAAAACACACCCACTCGTCAATCTGTGTTCCAGCAATATTAGTGTCTGGTTGAATGTATCTGTCATGATTCAATCATTCTATGCGAGAGAAAACACACCCAACCGTCAATCTGTGTTCCAGAAATATTACTGTCTGGTTGAATGTATCTGTCATGATTCAATCATTCTAAGTGAGAGAAAACACACCCACTCGTCAATCTGTGTTAAAGAAATATTAGTGTCTGGTTGAATGTATCTGTCATGATTCAATCAATCTAAGCGAGAGAAAACACACCCACTCGTCAAACTGTGTTCCAGAAATATTACTGTCTGGTTGAATGTATCTGTCATGATTCAATCATTCTAAGTGAGAGAAAACACACCCACTCGTCAATCTGTGTTAAAGAAATATTAGTGTCTGGTTGAATGTATCTGTCATGATTCAATCAATCTAAGCGAGAGAAAACACACCCACTCGTCAAACTGTGTTCCAGAAATATTACTGTCTGGTTGAATGTATCTGTCATGATTCAATCATTCTAAGTGAGACGAAACCCATCCACTCGTCAATATGTGTTCCAGAAATATTACTGTCTGGTTGAATGTATCTGTCATGATTAAATCATTCTAAGTGAGAGAAAACACACCCAACCATCAATCTGTGTTCCAGAAATATTAGTGTCTGGTTGAATGTATCTGTCACGATTCAATCATTCTAAGCGAGAGGAAACACACCCACTCGTCAATCAGTGTTAGAGAAATATTACTGTCTGGTTGAATGTATCTGTCATGATTCAATCCTTCTAAGTGAGAGAAAGTGTTCAAGAAATATTAGTGTCTGGTTGAATTTATCTGTCATAATTATTTCATTCTAAGTGAGAAAAAACACACCCACTCGTCAATCTGTGTTCCAGAAATATTAGTGTCTTGTTGAATGTATCTGTCATGATTCAATCATTCTCAGTGAGAGAAAACACACCCACTCGTCAATCTGTGTTCCAGAAATATTACTGTCTGGTTGAATGTATCTGTCATAATTATTTCATTCTAAGTGAGAGAAAACACACCCACTCGTCAATATGTGTTCCAGAAATATTACTGTCTGGTTGAATGTATCTGTCATGATTCAATCATTCTAAGTGAGAGAAACACACCCAACCATCAATCTGTGTTACAGAAATATTACTGTCTGGTTGAATGTATCTGTCATGATTCAATCATTCTCAGTGAGAGAAAACACACCCACTCGTCAATCTGTGTTCCAGAAATATTACTGTCTGGTTGAATGTATCTGTCATAATTATTTCATTCTAAGTGAGAGAAAACACACCCACTCGTCAATATGTGTTCCAGAAATATTACTGTCTGGTTGAATGTATCTGTCATGATTCAATCATTCTAAGTGAGAGAAAACACACCCAACCATCAATCTGTGTTCCAGAAATATTACTGTCTGGTTGAATGTATCTGTCATGATTCAATCATTCTCAGTGAGAGAAAACACACCCACTCGCCAATCTGTGTTCCAGAAATATTACTGTCTGGTTGAATGTATCTGTCATAATTATTTCATTCTAAGTGAGAGAAAACACACCCACTCGTCAATATGTGTTCCAGAAATATTACTGTCTGGTTGAATGTATCTGTCATGATTAAATCATTCTAAGTGAGAGAAAACACACCCAACCATCAATCTGTGTTCCAGAAATATTAGTGTCTGGTTGAATGTATCTGTCACGATTCAATCATTCTAAGCGAGAGGAAACACACCCACTCGTCAATCAGTGTTAGAGAAATATTACTGTCTGGTTGAATGTATCTGTCATGATTCAATCCTTCTAAGTGAGAGAAAGTGTTCAAGAAATATTAGTGTCTGGTTGAATTTATCTGTCATAATTATTTCATTCTAAGTGAGAAAAAACACACCCACTCGTCAATCTGTGTTCCAGAAATATTAGTGTCTTGTTGAATGTATCTGTCATGATTCAATCATTCTCAGTGAGAGAAAACACACCCACTCGTCAATCTGTGTTCCAGAAATATTACTGTCTGGTTGAATGTATCTGTCATAATTATTTCATTCTAAGTGAGAGAAAACACACCCACTCGTCAATATGTGTTCCAGAAATATTACTGTCTGGTTGAATGTATCTGTCATGATTCAATCATTCTAAGTGAGAGAAACACACCCAACCATCAATCTGTGTTACAGAAATATTACTGTCTGGTTGAATGTATCTGTCATGATTCAATCATTCTCAGTGAGAGAAAACACACCCACTCGTCAATCTGTGTTCCAGAAATATTACTGTCTGGTTGAATGTATCTGTCATAATTATTTCATTCTAAGTGAGAGAAAACACACCCACTCGTCAATATGTGTTCCAGAAATATTACTGTCTGGTTGAATGTATCTGTCATGATTCAATCATTCTAAGTGAGAGAAAACACACCCAACCATCAATCTGTGTTCCAGAAATATTACTGTCTGGTTGAATGTATCTGTCATGATTCAATCATTCTCAGTGAGAGAAAACACACCCACTCGCCAATCTGTGTTCCAGAAATATTACTGTCTGGTTGAATGTATCTGTCATAATTATTTCATTCTAAGTGAGAGAAAACACACCCACTCGTCAATATGTGTTCCAGAAATATTACTGTCTGGTTGAATGTATCTGTCATGATTAAATCATTCTAAGTGAGAGAAAACACACCCAACCATCAATCTGTGTTCCAGAAATATTAGTGTCTGGTTGAATGTATCTGTCACGATTCAATCATTCTAAGCGAGAGGAAACACACCCACTCGTCAATCAGTGTTAGAGAAATATTACTGTCTGGTTGAATGTATCTGTCATGATTCAATCCTTCTAAGTGAGAGAAAGTGTTCAAGAAATATTAGTGTCTGGTTGAATTTATCTGTCATAATTATTTCATTCTAAGTGAGAAAAAACACACCCACTCGTCAATCTGTGTTCCAGAAATATTAGTGTCTTGTTGAATGTATCTGTCATGATTCAATCATTCTCAGTGAGAGAAAACACACCCACTCGTCAATCTGTGTTCCAGAAATATTACTGTCTGGTTGAATGTATCTGTCATAATTATTTCATTCTAAGTGAGAGAAAACACACCCACTCGTCAATATGTGTTCCAGAAATATTAGTGTCTGGTTGAATGTATCTGTCATGATTCAATCATTCTAAGTGAGAGAAACACACCCAACCATCAATCTGTGTTACAGAAATATTACTGTCTGGTTGAATGTATCTGTCATGATTCAATCATTCTCAGTGAGAGAAAACACACCCACTCGTCAATATGTGTTCCAGAAATATTACTGTCTGGTTGAATGTATCTGTCATGATTCAATCATTCTAAGTGAGAGAAAACACACCCAACCATCAATCTGTGTTACAGAAATATTACTGTCTGGTTGAATGTATCTGTCATGATTCAATCCTTCTAAGCGAGAGGAAACACACCCACTCGTCAATCAGTGTTACAGAAATATTAGTGTCTGGTTGAATGTATCTGTCAGATTCAATCATTCTAAGTGAGAGAAAACACACCCAACCATCAATCTGTGTTCCAGAAATATTACTGTCTAGTTGAATGTATCTGTCATGATTCAATCATTCTAAGCGAGAGGAAACACACCCACTCGTCAATCAGTGTTACAGAAATATTAGTGTCTGGTTGAATGTATCTGTCATGATTCAATCCTTCTAAGTGAGAGAACGTGTTCCAGAAATATTAGTGTCCGGTTGAATGTATCTGTCATAATTATTTCATTCTAAGTGAGAAAAAACACACCCACTCGTCAATCTGTGTTCCAGAAATATTAGTGTCTTGTTGAATGTATCTGTCATGATTCAATCATTCTAAGTGAGAGAAAACACACCCACTCGTCAATCTGTGTTCCAGAAATATTACTGTCTGGTTGAATGTATCTGTCATAATTATTTCATTCTAAGTGAGAGAAAACACACCCACTCGTCAATCTGTGTTCCAGAAATATTAGTGTCTGGTTGAATGTATCTGTCAGATTCAATCATTCTAAGTGAGAGAAAACACACCCACTCGTCAATCTGTGTTCCAGAAATATTAGTGTCTGGTTGAATGTATCTGTCATGATTCAATCATTCTAAGTGAGAGAAAACACACCCAACCATCAATCTGTGTTCCAGAAATATTACTGTCTGGTTGAATGTATCTGTCATGATTCAATCATTCTAAGCGAGAGTAAACACACCCAACCGTCAATCTGTGTTACAGAAATATTAGTGTCTGGTTGAATGTATCTGTCATGATTCAATCATTCTAAGTGAGAGAAAACACACCCAACCATCAATCTGTGTTCCAGAAATATTACTGTCTGGTTGAATGTATATGTCATGATTCAATCATTCTAAGTAAGATAAAACACACACAACCATCAATCTGTGTTCCAGAAATATTAGTGTCTGGTGGAATGTATCTGTCATGATTCAATCATTCTAAGTGAGAGGAAACACACCCACTCGTCAATCAGTGTTACAGAAATATTACTGTCTGGTTGAATGTATCTGTCATGATTCAATCAATCTAAGCGAGAGAAAACACACCCACTCGTCAAACTGTGTTCCAGAAATATTACTGTCTGGTTGAATGTATCTGTCATGATTCAATCATTCTAAGTGAGAGGAAACACATCCACTCGTCAATATGTGTTCCAGAAATATTACTGTCTGGTTGAATGTATCTGTCATGATTCAATCATTCTAAGTAAGAGAAAACACACCCAACCATCAATCTGTGTTCCAGAAATATTAGTGTCTGGTTGAATGTATCTGTCACGATTCAATCATTCGAAGCGAGAGGAAACACACCCACTCGTCAATCAGTGTTAGAGAAATATTACTGTCTGGTTGAATGTATCTGTCATGATTCAATCCTTCTAAGTGAGAGAAAACACACCCAACCGTCAATCTGTGTTCCAGAAATATTACTGTCTGGTTGAATGTATCTGTCATGATTCAATCATTCTAAGTGAGAGAAAACACACCCAACCATCAATCTGTGTTCCAGAAATATTACTGTCTGGTTGAATGTATCTGTCATAATTATTTCATTCTAAGTGAGAGAAAACACACCCACTCGTCAATATGTGTTCCAGAAATATTACTGTCTGGTTGAATGTATCTGTCATGATTCAATCATTCTAAGTGAGAGAAAACACACCCAACCATCAATCTGTGTTCCAGAAATATTACTGTCTGGTTGAATGTATCTGTCATGATTCAATCATTCTCAGTGAGAGAAAACACACCCACTCGCCAATCTGTGTTCCAGAAATATTACTGTCTGGTTGAATGTATCTGTCATAATTATTTCATTCTAAGTGAGAGAAAACACACCCACTCGTCAATATGTGTTCCAGAAATATTACTGTCTGGTTGAATGTATCTGTCATGATTAAATCATTCTAAGTGAGAGAAAACACACCCAACCATCAATCTGTGTTCCAGAAATATTAGTGTCTGGTTGAATGTATCTGTCACGATTCAATCATTCTAAGCGAGAGGAAACACACCCACTCGTCAATCAGTGTTAGAGAAATATTACTGTCTGGTTGAATGTATCTGTCATGATTCAATCCTTCTAAGTGAGAGAAAGTGTTCAAGAAATATTAGTGTCTGGTTGAATTTATCTGTCATAATTATTTCATTCTAAGTGAGAAAAAACACACCCACTCGTCAATCTGTGTTCCAGAAATATTAGTGTCTTGTTGAATGTATCTGTCATGATTCAATCATTCTCAGTGAGAGAAAACACACCCACTCGTCAATCTGTGTTCCAGAAATATTACTGTCTGGTTGAATGTATCTGTCATAATTATTTCATTCTAAGTGAGAGAAAACACACCCACTCGTCAATATGTGTTCCAGAAATATTAGTGTCTGGTTGAATGTATCTGTCATGATTCAATCATTCTAAGTGAGAGAAACACACCCAACCATCAATCTGTGTTACAGAAATATTACTGTCTGGTTGAATGTATCTGTCATGATTCAATCATTCTCAGTGAGAGAAAACACACCCACTCGTCAATCTGTGTTCCAGAAATATTACTGTCTGGTTGAATGTATCTGTCATAATTATTTCATTCTAAGTGAGAGAAAACACACCCACTCGTCAATATGTGTTCCAGAAATATTACTGTCTGGTTGAATGTATCTGTCATGATTCAATCATTCTAAGTGAGAGAAAACACACCCAACCATCAATCTGTGTTACAGAAATATTACTGTCTGGTTGAATGTATCTGTCATGATTCAATCCTTCTAAGCGAGAGGAAACACACCCACTCGTCAATCAGTGTTACAGAAATATTAGTGTCTGGTTGAATGTATCTGTCAGATTCAATCATTCTAAGTGAGAGAAAACACACCCAACCATCAATCTGTGTTCCAGAAATATTACTGTCTAGTTGAATGTATCTGTCATGATTCAATCATTCTAAGCGAGAGGAAACACACCCACTCGTCAATCAGTGTTACAGAAATATTAGTGTCTGGTTGAATGTATCTGTCATGATTCAATCCTTCTAAGTGAGAGAACGTGTTCCAGAAATATTAGTGTCCGGTTGAATGTATCTGTCATAATTATTTCATTCTAAGTGAGAAAAAACACACCCACTCGTCAATCTGTGTTCCAGAAATATTAGTGTCTTGTTGAATGTATCTGTCATGATTCAATCATTCTAAGTGAGAGAAAACACACCCACTCGTCAATCTGTGTTCCAGAAATATTACTGTCTGGTTGAATGTATCTGTCATAATTATTTCATTCTAAGTGAGAGAAAACACACCCACTCGTCAATCTGTGTTCCAGAAATATTACTGTCTGGTTGAATGTATCTGTCAGATTCAATCATTCTAAGTGAGAGAAAACACACCCACTCGTCAATCTGTGTTCCAGAAATATTAGTGTCTGGTTGAATGTATCTGTCATGATTCAATCATTCTAAGTGAGAGAAAACACACCCAACCATCAATCTGTGTTCCAGAAATATTACTGTCTGGTTGAATGTATCTGTCATGATTCAATCATTCTAAGCGAGAGTAAACACACCCAACCGTCAATCTGTGTTACAGAAATATTAGTGTCTGGTTGAATGTATCTGTCATGATTCAATTATTCTAAGTGAGAGAAAACACACCCAACCATCAATCTGTGTTCCAGAAATATTACTGTCTGGTTGAATGTATATGTCATGATTCAATCATTCTAAGTAAGAGAAAACACACACAACCATCAATCTGTGTTCCAGAAATATTAGTGTCTGGTGGAATGTATCTGTCATGATTCAATCATTCTAAGTGAGAGGAAACACACCCACTCGTCAATCAGTGTTACAGAAATATTACTGTCTGGTTGAATGTATCTGTCATGATTCAATCAATCTAAGCGAGAGAAAACACACCCACTCGTCAAACTGTGTTCCAGAAATATTACTGTCTGGTTGAATGTATCTGTCATGATTCAATCATTCTAAGTGAGAGGAAACACATCCACTCGTCAATATGTGTTCCAGAAATATTACTGTCTGGTTGAATGTATCTGTCATGATTCAATCATTCTAAGTAAGAGAAAACACACCCAACCATCAATCTGTGTTCCAGAAATATTAGTGTCTGGTTGAATGTATCTGTCACGATTCAATCATTCGAAGCGAGAGGAAACACACCCACTCGTCAATCAGTGTTAGAGAAATATTACTGTCTGGTTGAATGTATCTGTCATGATTCAATCCTTCTAAGTGAGAGAAAACACACCCAACCGTCAATCTGTGTTCCAGAAATATTACTGTCTGGTTGAATGTATCTGTCATGATTCAATCATTCTAAGTGAGAGAAAACACACCCAACCATCAATCTGTGTTCCAGAAATATTAGTGTCTGGTTGAATGTATCTGTCATGATTCAATCATTCTAAGCGAGAGAAAACACACCCAACCGTCAATCTGTGTTCCTGAAATATTAGTGTCTGGTTGAATGTATCTGTCATAATTCAATCATTCTAAGTGAGAAAAAACACACCCACTCGTCAATCAGTGTTCCAGAAATATTAGTGTCTTGTTGAATGTATCTGTCATGATTCAATCATTCTAAGTGAGAGAAAACACACCCACTCGTCAATCTGTGTTCCAGAAATATTACTGTCTGGTTGAATGTATCTGTCATGATTCAATCATTCTAAGTGAGAGAAAACACACCCAATCGTCAATCTGTGTTACAGAAATATTACTGTCTAGTTGAATGTATCTGTCATGATTCAATCATTCTAAGTGAGAGAAAACACACCCACTCGTCAATCTGTGTTCCAGAAATATTACTGTCTGGTTGAATGTATCTGTCATGATTCAATCATTCTAAGTGAGAGAAAACACACCCAATCGTCAATCTGTGTTACAGAAATATTACTGTCTAGTTGAATGTATCTGTCATGATTCAATCATTCTAAGTGAGAGAAAACACACCCAACCATCAATCTGTGTTCCAGAAATATTAGTGTCTGGTTGAATGTATCTGTCATGATTCAATCATTTGAAGCGAGAGAAAACACACCCAACCGTCAATCTGTGTTCCAGAAATATTACTGTCTGGTTGAATGTATCTGTCATGATTCAATCATTCTAAGTGAGAGAAAACACACCCAACCGTCAATCTGTGTTCCAGAAATATTACTGTCTGGTTGAATGTATCTGTCATGATTCAATCATTCTAAGTGAGAGAAAACACACCCAACCGTCAATCTGTGTTCCAGAAATATTACTGTCTGGTTGAATGTATCTGTCATGATTCAATCATTCTAAGTGAGAGAAAACACACCCACTCGTCAATCTGTGTTCCAGAAATATTAGTGTCTGGTTGAATGTATCTGTCATGATTCAATCATTCTAAGCGAGAGAAAACACACCCAACCGTCAATCTGTGTTCCAGAAATATTAGTGTCTGGTTGAATGTATCTGTCATGATTCAATCATTCTAAGTGAGAGAAAACACACCCAACCGTCAATCTGTGTTACAGAAACATTAGTGTCTGGTTGAATGTATCTGTCATGATTCAATCATTCTAAGTGAGAGAAAACACACCCACTCGTCAATCTGTTTTCCAGAAATATTACTGTTTGGTTGAATGTATCTGTCATGATTCAATCATTCTAAGCGAGAGAAAACACACCCAACCGTCAATCTGTGTTCCAGAAATAGTGGTGTCTGGTTGAATGTATCTGTCATGATTCAATCATTCTAAGCGAGAGAAAACACACCCACTCGTCAATCTGTGTTAAAGAAATATTAGTGTCTGGGTGAATATATCTGTCATGATTAAATCATTCTAAGTGAGAGGAAACACATCCACTCGTCAATATGTGTTCCAGAAATATTACTGTCTGGTTGAATGTATCTGTCATGATTCAATCATTCTAAGTAAGAGAAAACACACCCAACCATCAATCTGTGTTCCAGAAATATTAGTGTCTGGTTGAATGTATCTGTCACGATTCAATCATTCGAAGCGAGAGGAAACACACCCACTCGTCAATCAGTGTAAGAGAAATATTACTGTCTGGTTGAATGTATCTGTCATGATTCAATCCTTCTAAGTGAGAGAAAGTGTTCCTGAAATATTAGTGTCTGGTTGAATGTATCTGTCATAATTATTTCATTCTAAGTGAGAAAAAACACACCCACTCGTCAATCAGTGTTCCAGAAATATTAGTGTCTTGTTGAATGTATCTGTCATGATTCAATCATTCTAAGTGAGAGAAAACACACCCACTCGTCAATCTGTGTTCCAGAAATATTACTGTCTGGTTGAATGTATCTGTCATAATTATTTCATTCTAAGTGAGAGAAAACACACCCACTCGTCAATATGTGTTCCAGAAATATTACTGTCTGGTTGAATGTATCTGTCATGATTCAATCATTCTAAGTGAGAGAAAACACACCCAACCATCAATCTGTGTTCCAGAAATATTACTGTCTGGTTGAATGTATCTGTCATGATTCAATCATTCTCAGTGAGAGAAAACACACCCACTCGCCAATCTGTGTTCCAGAAATATTACTGTCTGGTTGAATGTATCTGTCATAATTATTTCATTCTAAGTGAGAGAAAACACACCCACTCGTCAATATGTGTTCCAGAAATATTACTGTCTGGTTGAATGTATCTGTCATGATTAAATCATTCTAAGTGAGAGAAAACACACCCAACCATCAATCTGTGTTCCAGAAATATTAGTGTCTGGTTGAATGTATCTGTCACGATTCAATCATTCTAAGCGAGAGGAAACACACCCACTCGTCAATCAGTGTTAGAGAAATATTACTGTCTGGTTGAATGTATCTGTCATGATTCAATCCTTCTAAGTGAGAGAAAGTGTTCAAGAAATATTAGTGTCTGGTTGAATTTATCTGTCATAATTATTTCATTCTAAGTGAGAAAAAACACACCCACTCGTCAATCTGTGTTCCAGAAATATTAGTGTCTTGTTGAATGTATCTGTCATGATTCAATCATTCTCAGTGAGAGAAAACACACCCACTCGTCAATCTGTGTTCCAGAAATATTACTGTCTGGTTGAATGTATCTGTCATAATTATTTCATTCTAAGTGAGAGAAAACACACCCACTCGTCAATATGTGTTCCAGAAATATTAGTGTCTGGTTGAATGTATCTGTCATGATTCAATCATTCTAAGTGAGAGAAACACACCCAACCATCAATCTGTGTTACAGAAATATTACTGTCTGGTTGAATGTATCTGTCATGATTCAATCCTTCTAAGTGAGAGAAAACACACCCACTCGTCAATATGTGTTCCAGAAATATTACTGTCTGGTTGAATGTATCTGTCATGATTAAATCATTCTAAGTGAGAGAAAACACACCCAACCATCAATCTGTGTTCCAGAAATATTAGTGTCTGGTTGAATGTATCTGTCACGATTCAATCATTCGAAGCGAGAGGAAACACACCCACTCGTCAATCAGTGTAAGAGAAATATTACTGTCTGGTTGAATGTATCTGTCATGATTCAATCCTTCTAAGTGAGAGAAAGTGTTCCTGAAATATTAGTGTCTGGTTGAATGTATCTGTCATAATTATTTCATTCTAAGTGAGAAAAAACACACCCACTCGTCAATCAGTGTTCCAGAAATATTAGTGTCTTGTTGAATGTATCTGTCATGATTCAATCATTCTAAGTGAGAGAAAACACACCCACTCGTCAATCTGTGTTCCAGAAATATTACTGTCTGGTTGAATGTATCTGTCATAATTATTTCATTCTAAGTGAGAGAAAACACACCCACTCGTCAATATGTGTTCCAGAAATATTACTGTCTGGTTGAATGTATCTGTCATGATTCAATCATTCTAAGTGAGAGAAAACACACCCAACCATCAATCTGTGTTCCAGAAATATTACTGTCTGGTTGAATGTATCTGTCATGATTCAATCATTCTCAGTGAGAGAAAACACACCCACTCGCCAATCTGTGTTCCAGAAATATTACTGTCTGGTTGAATGTATCTGTCATAATTATTTCATTCTAAGTGAGAGAAAACACACCCACTCGTCAATATGTGTTCCAGAAATATTACTGTCTGGTTGAATGTATCTGTCATGATTAAATCATTCTAAGTGAGAGAAAACACACCCAACCATCAATCTGTGTTCCAGAAATATTAGGGTCTGGTTGAATGTATCTGTCACGATTCAATCATTCTAAGCGAGAGGAAACACACCCACTCGTCAATCAGTGTTAGAGAAATATTACTGTCTGGTTGAATGTATCTGTCATGATTCAATCATTCTAAGTGAGAGAAAACACACCCACTCGTCAATCTGTGTTCCAGAAATATTACTGTCTGGTTGAATGTATCTGTCATGATTCAATCATTCTAAGTGAGAGAAAACACACCCAATCGTCAATCTGTGTTACAGAAATATTACTGTCTAGTTGAATGTATCTGTCATGATTCAATCATTCTAAGTGAGAGAAAACACACCCACTCGTCAATCTGTGTTCCAGAAATATTACTGTCTGGTTGAATGTATCTGTCATGATTCAATCATTCTAAGTGAGAGAAAACACACCCAATCGTCAATCTGTGTTACAGAAATATTACTGTCTAGTTGAATGTATCTGTCATGATTCAATCATTCTAAGTGAGAGAAAACACACCCAACCATCAATCTGTGTTCCAGAAATATTAGTGTCTGGTTGAATGTATCTGTCATGATTCAATCATTCTAAGCGAGAGAAAACACACCCAACCGTCAATCTGTGTTCCAGAAATATTACTGTCTGGTTGAATGTATCTGTCATGATTCAATCATTCTAAGTGAGAGAAAACACACCCAACCGTCAATCTGTGTTCCAGAAATATTACTGTCTGGTTGAATGTATCTGTCATGATTCAATCATTCTAAGTGAGAGAAAACACACCCAACCGTCAATCTGTGTTCCAGAAATATTACTGTCTGGTTGAATGTATCTGTCATGATTCAATCATTCTAAGTGAGAGAAAACACACCCACTCGTCAATCTGTGTTCCAGAAATATTAGTGTCTGGTTGAATGTATCTGTCATGATTCAATCATTCTAAGCGAGAGAAAACACACCCAACCGTCAATCTGTGTTCCAGAAATATTAGTGTCTGGTTGAATGTATCTGTCATGATTCAATCATTCTAAGTGAGAGAAAACACACCCAACCGTCAATCTGTGTTACAGAAACATTAGTGTCTGGTTGAATGTATCTGTCATGATTCAATCATTCTAAGTGAGAGAAAACACACCCACTCGTCAATCTGTTTTCCAGAAATATTACTGTTTGGTTGAATGTATCTGTCATGATTCAATCATTCTAAGCGAGAGAAAACACACCCAACCGTCAATCTGTGTTCCAGAAATAGTGGTGTCTGGTTGAATGTATCTGTCATGATTCAATCATTCTAAGCGAGAGAAAACACACCCACTCGTCAATCTGTGTTAAAGAAATATTAGTGTCTGGGTGAATATATCTGTCATGATTAAATCATTCTAAGTGAGAGGAAACACATCCACTCGTCAATATGTGTTCCAGAAATATTACTGTCTGGTTGAATGTATCTGTCATGATTCAATCATTCTAAGTAAGAGAAAACACACCCAACCATCAATCTGTGTTCCAGAAATATTAGTGTCTGGTTGAATGTATCTGTCACGATTCAATCATTCGAAGCGAGAGGAAACACACCCACTCGTCAATCAGTGTAAGAGAAATATTACTGTCTGGTTGAATGTATCTGTCATGATTCAATCCTTCTAAGTGAGAGAAAGTGTTCCTGAAATATTAGTGTCTGGTTGAATGTATCTGTCATAATTATTTCATTCTAAGTGAGAAAAAACACACCCACTCGTCAATCAGTGTTCCAGAAATATTAGTGTCTTGTTGAATGTATCTGTCATGATTCAATCATTCTAAGTGAGAGAAAACACACCCACTCGTCAATCTGTGTTCCAGAAATATTACTGTCTGGTTGAATGTATCTGTCATAATTATTTCATTCTAAGTGAGAGAAAACACACCCACTCGTCAATATGTGTTCCAGAAATATTACTGTCTGGTTGAATGTATCTGTCATGATTCAATCATTCTAAGTGAGAGAAAACACACCCAACCATCAATCTGTGTTCCAGAAATATTACTGTCTGGTTGAATGTATCTGTCATGATTCAATCATTCTCAGTGAGAGAAAACACACCCACTCGCCAATCTGTGTTCCAGAAATATTACTGTCTGGTTGAATGTATCTGTCATAATTATTTCATTCTAAGTGAGAGAAAACACACCCACTCGTCAATATGTGTTCCAGAAATATTACTGTCTGGTTGAATGTATCTGTCATGATTAAATCATTCTAAGTGAGAGAAAACACACCCAACCATCAATCTGTGTTCCAGAAATATTAGTGTCTGGTTGAATGTATCTGTCACGATTCAATCATTCTAAGCGAGAGGAAACACACCCACTCGTCAATCAGTGTTAGAGAAATATTACTGTCTGGTTGAATGTATCTGTCATGATTCAATCCTTCTAAGTGAGAGAAAGTGTTCAAGAAATATTAGTGTCTGGTTGAATTTATCTGTCATAATTATTTCATTCTAAGTGAGAAAAAACACACCCACTCGTCAATCTGTGTTCCAGAAATATTAGTGTCTTGTTGAATGTATCTGTCATGATTCAATCATTCTCAGTGAGAGAAAACACACCCACTCGTCAATCTGTGTTCCAGAAATATTACTGTCTGGTTGAATGTATCTGTCATAATTATTTCATTCTAAGTGAGAGAAAACACACCCACTCGTCAATATGTGTTCCAGAAATATTAGTGTCTGGTTGAATGTATCTGTCATGATTCAATCATTCTAAGTGAGAGAAACACACCCAACCATCAATCTGTGTTACAGAAATATTACTGTCTGGTTGAATGTATCTGTCATGATTCAATCCTTCTAAGTGAGAGAAAACACACCCACTCGTCAATATGTGTTCCAGAAATATTACTGTCTGGTTGAATGTATCTGTCATGATTAAATCATTCTAAGTGAGAGAAAACACACCCAACCATCAATCTGTGTTCCAGAAATATTAGTGTCTGGTTGAATGTATCTGTCACGATTCAATCATTCGAAGCGAGAGGAAACACACCCACTCGTCAATCAGTGTAAGAGAAATATTACTGTCTGGTTGAATGTATCTGTCATGATTCAATCCTTCTAAGTGAGAGAAAGTGTTCCTGAAATATTAGTGTCTGGTTGAATGTATCTGTCATAATTATTTCATTCTAAGTGAGAAAAAACACACCCACTCGTCAATCAGTGTTCCAGAAATATTAGTGTCTTGTTGAATGTATCTGTCATGATTCAATCATTCTAAGTGAGAGAAAACACACCCACTCGTCAATCTGTGTTCCAGAAATATTACTGTCTGGTTGAATGTATCTGTCATAATTATTTCATTCTAAGTGAGAGAAAACACACCCACTCGTCAATATGTGTTCCAGAAATATTACTGTCTGGTTGAATGTATCTGTCATGATTCAATCATTCTAAGTGAGAGAAAACACACCCAACCATCAATCTGTGTTCCAGAAATATTACTGTCTGGTTGAATGTATCTGTCATGATTCAATCATTCTCAGTGAGAGAAAACACACCCACTCGCCAATCTGTGTTCCAGAAATATTACTGTCTGGTTGAATGTATCTGTCATAATTATTTCATTCTAAGTGAGAGAAAACACACCCACTCGTCAATATGTGTTCCAGAAATATTACTGTCTGGTTGAATGTATCTGTCATGATTAAATCATTCTAAGTGAGAGAAAACACACCCAACCATCAATCTGTGTTCCAGAAATATTAGGGTCTGGTTGAATGTATCTGTCACGATTCAATCATTCTAAGCGAGAGGAAACACACCCACTCGTCAATCAGTGTTAGAGAAATATTACTGTCTGGTTGAATGTATCTGTCATGATTCAATCCTTCTAAGTGAGAGAAAGTGTTCAAGAAATATTAGTGTCTGGTTGAATTTATCTGTCATAATTATTTCATTCTAAGTGAGAAAAAACACACCCACTCGTCAATCTGTGTTCCAGAAATATTAGTGTCTTGTTGAATGTATCTGTCATGATTCAATCATTCTCAGTGAGAGAAAACACACCCACTCGTCAATCTGTGTTCCAGAAATATTACTGTCTGGTTGAATGTATCTGTCATAATTATTTCATTCTAAGTGAGAGAAAACACACCCACTCGTCAATATGTGTTCCAGAAATATTAGTGTCTGGTTGAATGTATCTGTCATGATTCAATCATTCTAAGTGAGAGAAACACACCCAACCATCAATCTGTGTTACAGAAATATTACTGTCTGGTTGAATGTATCTGTCATGATTCAATCATTCTCAGTGAGAGAAAACACACCCACTCGTCAATCTGTGTTCCAGAAATATTACTGTCTGGTTGAATGTATCTGTCATAATTATTTCATTCTAAGTGAGAGAAAACACACCCACTCGTCATTATGTGTTCCAGAAATATTACTGTCTGGTTGAATGTATCTGTCATGATTCAATCATTCTAAGTGAGAGAAAACACACCCAACCATCAATCTGTGTTACAGAAATATTACTGTCTGGTTGAATGTATCTGTCATGATTCAATCCTTCTAAGCGAGAGGAAACACACCCACTCGTCAATCAGTGTTACAGAAATATTAGTGTCTGGTTGAATGTATCTGTCAGATTCAATCATTCTAAGTGAGAGAAAACACACCCAACCATCAATCTGTGTTCCAGAAATATTACTGTCTAGTTGAATGTATCTGTCATGATTCAATCATTCTAAGCGAGAGGAAACACACCCACTCGTCAATCAGTGTTACAGAAATATTAGTGTCTGGTTGAATGTATCTGTCATGATTCAATCCTTCTAAGTGAGAGAACGTGTTCCAAAAATATTAGTGTCCGGTTGAATGTATCTGTCATAATTATTTCATTCTAAGTGAGAAAAAACACACCCACTCGTCAAACTGTGTTCCAGAAATATTAGTGTCTTGTTGAATGTATCTGTCATGATTCAATCATTCTAAGTGAGAGAAAACACACCCACTCGTCAATCTGTGTTCCAGAAATATTACTGTCTGGTTGAATGTATCTGTCATAATTATTTCATTCTAAGTGAGAGAAAACACACCCACTCGTCAATCTGTGTTCCAGAAATATTAGTGTCTGGTTGAATGTATCTGTCAGATTCAATCATTCTAAGTGAGAGAAAACACACCCACTCGTCAATCTGTGTTCCAGAAATATTAGTGTCTGGTTGAATGTATCTGTCATGATTCAATCATTCTAAGTGAGAGAAAACACACCCAACCATCAATCTGTGTTCCAGAAATATTACTGTCTGGTTGAATGTATCTGTCATGATTCAATCATTCTAAGCGAGAGTAAACACAACCAACCGTCAATCTGTGTTACAGAAATATTAGTGTCTGGTTGAATGTATCTGTCATGATTCAATCATTCTAAGTGAGAGAAAACACACCCAACCATCAATCTGTGTTCCAGAAATATTACTGTCTGGTTGAATGTATATGTCATGATTCAATCATTCTAAGTAAGAGAAAACACACACAACCATCAATCTGTGTTCCAGAAATATTAGTGTCTGGTGGAATGTATCTGTCATGATTCAATCATTCTAAGTGAGAGGAAACACACCCACTCGTCAATCAGTGTTACAGAAATATTACTGTCTGGTTGAATGTATCTGTCATGATTCAATCAATCTAAGCGAGAGAAAACACACCCACTCGTCAAACTGTGTTCCAGAAATATTACTGTCTGGTTGAATGTATCTGTCATGATTCAATCATTCTAAGTGAGAGGAAACACATCCACTCGTCAATATGTGTTCCAGAAATATTACTGTCTGGTTGAATGTATCTGTCATGATTCAATCATTCTAAGTAAGAGAAAACACACCCAACCATCAATCTGTGTTCCAGAAATATTAGTGTCTGGTTGAATGTATCTGTCACGATTCAATCATTCGAAGCGAGAGGAAACACACCCACTCGTCAATCAGTGTTAGAGAAATATTACTGTCTGGTTGAATGTATCTGTCATGATTCAATCCTTCTAAGTGAGAGAAAACACACCCAACCGTCAATCTGTGTTCCAGAAATATTACTGTCTGGTTGAATGTATCTGTCATGATTCAATCATTCTAAGTGAGAGAAAACACACCCAACCATCAATCTGTGTTCCAGAAATATTACTGTCTGGTTGAATGTATCTGTCATAATTATTTCATTCTAAGTGAGAGAAAACACACCCACTCGTCAATATGTGTTCCAGAAATATTACTGTCTGGTTGAATGTATCTGTCATGATTCAATCATTCTAAGTGAGAGAAAACACACCCAACCATCAATCTGTGTTCCAGAAATATTACTGTCTGGTTGAATGTATCTGTCATGATTCAATCATTCTCAGTGAGAGAAAACACACCCACTCGCCAATCTGTGTTCCAGAAATATTACTGTCTGGTTGAATGTATCTGTCATAATTATTTCATTCTAAGTGAGAGAAAACACACCCACTCGTCAATATGTGTTCCAGAAATATTACTGTCTGGTTGAATGTATCTGTCATGATTAAATCATTCTAAGTGAGAGAAAACACACCCAACCATCAATCTGTGTTCCAGAAATATTAGTGTCTGGTTGAATGTATCTGTCACGATTCAATCATTCTAAGCGAGAGGAAACACACCCACTCGTCAATCAGTGTTAGAGAAATATTACTGTCTGGTTGAATGTATCTGTCATGATTCAATCCTTCTAAGTGAGAGAAAGTGTTCAAGAAATATTAGTGTCTGGTTGAATGTATCTGTCATAATTATTTCATTCTAAGTGAGAGAAAACACACCCACTCGTCAATATGTGTTCCAGAAATATTAGTGTCTGGTTGAATGTATCTGTCATGATTCAATCATTCTAAGTGAGAGAAACACACCCAACCATCAATCTGTGTTACAGAAATATTACTGTCTGGTTGAATGTATCTGTCATGATTCAATCATTCTCAGTGAGAGAAAACACACCCACTCGTCAATCTGTGTTCCAGAAATATTACTGTCTGGTTGAATGTATCTGTCATAATTATTTCATTCTAAGTGAGAGAAAACACACCCACTCGTCAATATGTGTTCCAGAAATATTACTGTCTGGTTGAATGTATCTGTCATGATTCAATCATTCTAAGTGAGAGAAAACACACCCAACCATCAATCTGTGTTACAGAAATATTACTGTCTGGTTGAATGTATCTGTCATGATTCAATCCTTCTAAGCGAGAGGAAACACACCCACTCGTCAATCAGTGTTACAGAAATATTAGTGTCTGGTTGAATGTATCTGTCAGATTCAATCATTCTAAGTGAGAGAAAACACACCCAACCATCAATCTGTGTTCCAGAAATATTACTGTCTAGTTGAATGTATCTGTCATGATTCAATCATTCTAAGCGAGAGGAAACACACCCACTCGTCAATCAGTGTTACAGAAATATTAGTGTCTGGTTGAATGTATCTGTCATGATTCAATCCTTCTAAGTGAGAGAACGTGTTCCAGAAATATTAGTGTCCGGTTGAATGTATCTGTCATAATTATTTCATTCTAAGTGAGAAAAAACACACCCACTCGTCAATCTGTGTTCCAGAAATATTAGTGTCTTGTTGAATGTATCTGTCATGATTCAATCATTCTAAGTGAGAGAAAACACACCCACTCGTCAATCTGTGTTCCAGAAATATTACTGTCTGGTTGAATGTATCTGTCATAATTATTTCATTCTAAGTGAGAGAAAACACACCCACTCGTCAATCTGTGTTCCAGAAATATTAGTGTCTGGTTGAATGTATCTGTCAGATTCAATCATTCTAAGTGAGAGAAAACACACCCACTCGTCAATCTGTGTTCCAGAAATATTAGTGTCTGGCTGAATGTATCTGTCATGATTCAATCATTCTAAGTGAGAGAAAACACACCCAACCATCAATCTGTGTTCCAGAAATATTACTGTCTGGTTGAATGTATCTGTCATGATTCAATCATTCTAAGCGAGAGTAAACACACCCAACCGTCAATCTGTGTTACAGAAATATTAGTGTCTGGTTGAATGTATCTGTCATGATTCAATCATTCTAAGTGAGAGAAAACACACCCAACCATCAATCTGTGTTCCAGAAATATTACTGTCTGGTTGAATGTATATGTCATGATTCAATCATTCTAAGTAAGAGAAAACACACACAACCATCAATCTGTGTTCCAGAAATATTAGTGTCTGGTGGAATGTATCTGTCATGATTCAATCATTCTAAGTGAGAGGAAACACACCCACTCGTCAATCAGTGTTACAGAAATATTACTGTCTGGTTGAATGTATCTGTCATGATTCAATCAATCTAAGCGAGAGAAAACACACCCACTCGTCAAACTGTGTTCCAGAAATATTACTGTCTGGTTGAATGTATCTGTCATGATTCAATCATTCTAAGTGAGAGGAAACACATCCACTCGTCAATATGTGTTCCAGAAATATTACTGTCTGGTTGAATGTATCTGTCATGATTCAATCATTCTAAGTAAGAGAAAACACACCCAACCATCAATCTGTGTTCCAGAAATATTAGTGTCTGGTTGAATGTATCTGTCACGATTCAATCATTCGAAGCGAGAGGAAACACACCCACTCGTCAATCAGTGTTAGAGAAATATTACTGTCTGGTTGAATGTATCTGTCATGATTCAATCCTTCTTAGTGAGAGAAAACACACCCAACCGTCAATCTGTGTTCCTGAAATATTACTGTCTGGTTGAATGTATCTGTCATGATTCAATCATTCTAAGTGAGAGAAAACACACCCAACCATCAATCTGTGTTCCAGAAATATTAGTGTCTGGTTGAATGTATCTGTCATGATTCAATCATTCTAAGCGAGAGAAAACACACCCAACCGTCAATCTGTGTTCCTGAAATATTAGTGTCTGGTTGAATGTATCTGTCATAATTCAATCATTCTAAGTGAGAAAAAACACACCCACTCGTCAATCAGTGTTCCAGAAATATTAGTGTCTTGTTGAATGTATCTGTCATGATTCAATCATTCTAAGTGAGAGAAAACACACCCACTCGTCAATCTGTGTTCCAGAAATATTACTGTCTGGTTGAATGTATCTGTCATGATTCAATCATTCTAAGTGAGAGAAAACACACCCAATCGTCAATCTGTGTTACAGAAATATTACTGTCTAGTTGAATGTATCTGTCATGATTCAATCATTCTAAGTGAGAGAAAACACACCCAACCATCAATCTGTGTTCCAGAAATATTAGTGTCTGGTTGAATGTATCTGTCATGATTCAATCATTCTAAGCGAGAGAAAACACACCCAACCGTCAATCTGTGTTCCAGAAATATTACTGTCTGGTTGAATGTATCTGTCATGATTCAATCATTCTAAGTGAGAGAAAACACACCCAACCGTCAATCTGTGTTCCAGAAATATTACTGTCTGGTTGAATGTATCTGTCATGATTCAATCATTCTAAGTGAGAGAAAACACACCCAACCGTCAATCTGTGTTCCAGAAATATTACTGTCTGGTTGAATGTATCTGTCATGATTCAATCATTCTAAGTGAGAGAAAACACACCCACTCGTCAATCTGTGTTCCAGAAATATTAGTGTCTGGTTGAATGTATCTGTCATGATTCAATCATTCTAAGCGAGAGAAAACACACCCAACCGTCAATCTGTGTTCCAGAAATATTAGTGTCTGGTTGAATGTATCTGTCATGATTCAATCATTCTAAGTGAGAGAAAACACACCCAACCGTCAATCTGTGTTACAGAAACATTAGTGTCTGGTTGAATGTATCTGTCATGATTCAATCATTCTAAGTGAGAGAAAACACACCCACTCGTCAATCTGTTTTCCAGAAATATTACTGTTTGGTTGAATGTATCTGTCATGATTCAATCATTCTAAGCGAGAGAAAACACACCCAACCGTCAATCTGTGTTCCAGAAATAGTGGTGTCTGGTTGAATGTATCTGTCATGATTCAATCATTCTAAGCGAGAGAAAACACACCCACTCGTCAATCTGTGTTAAAGAAATATTAGTGTCTGGGTGAATATATCTGTCATGATTAAATCATTCTAAGTGAGAGGAAACACATCCACTCGTCAATATGTGTTCTAGAAATATTACTGTCTGGTTGAATGTATCTGTCATGATTCAGTCATTCTAAGTAAGAGAAAACACACCCAACCATCAATCTGTGTTCCAGAAATATTAGTGTCTGGTTGAATGTATCTGTCACGATTCAATCATTCGAAGCGAGAGGAAACACACCCACTCGTCAATCAGTGTAAGAGAAATATTACTGTCTGGTTGAATGTATCTGTCATGATTCAATCCTTCTAAGTGAGAGAAAGTGTTCCTGAAATATTAGTGTCTGGTTGAATGTATCTGTCATAATTATTTCATTCTAAGTGAGAAAAAACACACCCACTCGTCAATCAGTGTTCCAGAAATATTAGTGTCTTGTTGAATGTATCTGTCATGATTCAATCATTCTAAGTGAGAGAAAACACACCCACTCGTCAATCTGTGTTCCAGAAATATTACTGTCTGGTTGAATGTATCTGTCATGATTCAATCATTCTAAGTGAGAGAAAACACACCCAATCGTCAATCTGTGTTACAGAAATATTACTGTCTAGTTGAATGTATCTGTCATGATTCAATCATTCTAAGTGAGAGAAAACACACCCAACCATCAATCTGTGTTCCAGAAATATTAGTGTCTGGTTGAATGTATCTGTCATGATTCAATCATTCTAAGCGAGAGAAAACACACCCAACCGTCAATCTGTGTTCCAGAAATATTACTGTCTGGTTGAATGTATCTGTCATGATTCAATCATTCTAAGTGAGAGAAAACACACCCAACCGTCAATCTGTGTTCCAGAAATATTACTGTCTGGTTGAATGTATCTGTCATGATTCAATCATTCTAAGTGAGAGAAAACACACCCAACCGTCAATCTGTGTTCCAGAAATATTAGTGTCTGGTTGAATGTATCTGTCATGATTCAATCATTCTAAGTGAGAGAAAACACACCCAACCGTCAATCTGTGTTACAGAAACATTAGTGTCTGGTTGAATGTATGTGTCATGATTCAATCATTCTAAGTGAGAGAAAACACACCCACTCGTCAATCTGTTTTCCAGAAATATTACTGTTTGGTTGAATGTATCTGTCATGATTCAATCATTCTAAGCGAGAGAAAACACACCCAACCGTCAATCTGTGTTCCAGAAATATTAGTGTCTGGTTGAATGTATCTGTCATGATTCAATCATTCTAAGCTGGAGAAAACACACCCACTCGTCAATCTGTGTTAAAGAAATATTAGTGTCTGGTTGAATATATCTGTCATGATTAAATCATTCTAAGTGAGAGAAAACACACCCAACCGTCAATCTGTGTTCCAGAAATATTAGTGTCTGGTTGAATGTATCTGTCATGATTCAATCATTCTAAGTGAGAGAAAACACACCCAATCGTCAATCTGTGTTCCAGAAATATTAGTGTCTGGTTGAATGTATCTGTCATGATTCAATCATTCTAAGTGAGAGAAAACACACCCACTCGTCAAGCTGTGTTCCAGAAATATAACTGTCTGGTTGAATGTATCTGTCATGATGCAATCATTCTAAGCGAGAGAAAACACACCCACTCGTCAATCTGTGTTCCAGAAATATTACTGTCTGGTTGAATGTATCTGTCATGATTCATTCATTCTAAGTGAGAGAAAACACACCCACTCGTCAATATATGTTCCAGAAATATTAGTGTCTGGTTGAATTTATCTGTCATGATTCAATCATTCTAAGCGAGAGGAAACACACCCTCTCGTCAAGCTGTGTTCCAGAAATATTACTGTCTGGTTGAATGTATCTGTAATGATTCAATCATTCTAAGCGAGAGGAAACACACCCTCTCGTCAAGCTGTGTTCCAGAAACATTACTGTCTGGTTGAATGTATCTGTCATGATTCAATCATTCTAAGTGAGAGAAAACACACCCACTCGTCAATCTGTGTTACAGAAATATTAGTGTCTGGTTGAATGTATCTGTCATGATTCAATCATTCTAAGTGAGAGAAAACACACCCACTCGTCAATCTGTGTTCCAGAAATATTACTGTCTGGTTGAATGTATCTGTCATGATTCAATCATTCTAAGTGAGAGAAAACACACCCACTCGTCAATCTGTGTTACAGAAATATTACTGTCTAGTTGAATGTATCTGTCATGATTCAATCATTCTAAGTGAGAGAAAACACACCCAACCATCAATCTGTGTTCCAGAAATATTAGTGTCTGGTTGAATGTATCTGTCAGGATTCAATCATTCTAAGCGAGAGAAAACACACCCAACCATCAATCTGTGTTCCAGAAATATTAGTGTCTAGTTGAATGTATCTGTCATGATTCAATCATTCTAAGCGAGAGGAAACACACCCACTCGTCAATCTGTGTTAAAGAAATATTAGTGTCTGGTTGAATGTATCTGTCATGATTCAATCATTCTAATTGAGAGAAAACACACCCAACCGTCAATCTGTGTTACAGAAACCTTAGTGTCTGGTTGAATGTATCTGTCATGATTCAATCATTCTAAGTGAGAGAAAACACACCCACTCGTCAATCTGTGTTCCAGAAATATTAGTGTCTGGTTGAATGTATCTGTCATGATTCAATCATTCTAAGCGAGAGAAAACACACCCACTCGTCAATCTGTGTTCCAGAAATATTAGTGTCTGGTTGAATGTATCTGTCATGATTCAATCATTCTAAGCGAGAGAAAACACACCCAACCATCAATCTGTGTTAAAGAAATATTAGTGTCTTGTTGAATGTATCTGTCATGATTCAATCATTCTAAGCGAGATGAAAGACACCCACTCGTCAATCTGTGTTAAAGATATATTAGTGTCTGGTTGAATGTATCTGTCATGATTCAATCATTCTAAGTGAGAGAAAACACACCCAACCGTCAATCTGTGTTCCAGAAATATTACTGTCTGGTTGAATGTATATGTCATGATTCAATCATTCTAAGTGAGAGGCAACACACCCACTCGTCAATATGTGTTCCAGAAATATTACTGTCTGGTTGAATGTATCTGTCATGATTCAATCATTCTAAGTGAGAGGAAACACACCACTCGTAAATATGTGTTCCAGAAATATTACTGTCTGGTTGAATGTATATGTCATAATTATTTCATTCTAAGTGAGAGAAAACACACCCACTCGTCAATCTGTGTTCCAGAAATATTAGTGTCTGGTTGAATGAATCTGTCAGATTCAATCATTCTAAGTGAGAGAAAACACACCCACTCGTCAATCTGTGTTCCAGAAATATTAGTGTGTGGTTGAATGTATCTGTCATGATTCAATCATTCTAAGTGAGAGAAAACACACCCAACCATCAATCTGTGTTCCAGAAATATTACTGTCTGGTTGAATGTATCTGTCATGATTCAATCATTCTAAGCGAGAGTAAACACACCCAACCGTCAATCTGTGTTACAGAAATATTAGTGTCTGGTTGAATGTATCTGTCATGATTCAATCATTCTAAGTGAGAGAAAACACACCCAACCATCAATCTGTGTTCCAGAAATATTACTGTCTGGTTGAATGTATATGTCATGATTCAATCATTCTAAGTGAGAGGAAACACACCCACTCGTCAATCAGTGTTACAGAAATATTACTGTCTGGTTGAATGTATCTGTCATGATTCAATCAATCTAAGCGAGAGAAAACACACCCACTCGTTAAACTGTGTTCCAGAAATATTACTGTCTGGTTGAATGTATCTGTCATGATTCAATCATTCTAAGTGAGAGGAAACACATCAACTCGTCAATATGTGTTCCAGAAATATTACTGTCTGGTTGAATGTATCTGTCATGATTCAATCATTCTAAGTGAGAGAAAACACACCCAACCATCAATCTGTGTTTCAGAAATATAAGTGTCTGGTTGAATGTATCTGTCACGATTCAATCATTCTAAGCGAGAGGAAACACACCCACTCGTCAATCAGTGTTAGAGAAATATTACTGTCTGGTTGAATGTATCTGTCATGATTCAATCATTCTAAGTGAGAGAAAGTGTTCCTGAAATATTAGTGTCTGGTTGAATGTATCTGTCATAATTATTTCATTCTAAGTGAGAAAAAACACACCCACTCGTCAATCTGTGTTCCAGAAATATTAGTGTCTTGTTGAATGTATCTGTCATGATTCAATCATTCTAAGTGAGAGAAAACACACCCACTCGTCAATCTGTGTTCCAGAAATATTACTGTCTGGTTGAATGTATCTGTCATGATTCAATCATTCTAAGTGAGAGAAAACACACCCAATCGTCAATCTGTGTTACAGAAATATTACTGTCTAGTTGAATGTATCTGTCATGATTCAATCATTCTAAGTGAGAGAAAACACACCCAACCATCAATCTGTGTTCCAGAAATATTAGTGTCTGGTTGAATGTATCTGTCATGATTCAATCATTCTAAGCGAGAGAAAACACACCCAACCGTCAATCTGTGTTCCAGAAATATTACTGTCTGGTTGAATGTATCTGTCATGATTCAATCATTCTAAGTGAGAGAAAACACACCCAACCGTCAATCTGTGTTCCAGAAATATTAGTGTCTGGTTGAATGTATCTGTCATGATTCAATCATTCTAAGTGAGAGAAAACACACCCAACCGTCAATCTGTGTTCCAGAAATATTAGTGTCTGGTTGAATGTATCTGTCATGATTCAATCATTCTAAGTGAGAGAAAACACACCCACTCGTCAATCTGTGTTACAGAAACATTAGTGTCTGGTTGAATGTATCTGTCATGATTCAATCATTCTAAGTGAGAGAAAACACACCCACTCGTCAATCTGTTTTCCAGAAATATTACTGTTTGGTTGAATGTATCTGTCATGATTCAATCATTCTAAGTGAGAGAAAACACACCCTCTCGTCAAGCTGTGTTCCAGAAATATTACTTTCTGGTTGAATGTATCTGTCATGATTCAATCATTCTAAGTGAGAGAAAACACACCCACTCGTCAATCTGTGTTACAGAAATATTAGTGTCTGGTTGAATGTATCTGTCATGATTCAATCATTCTAAGCGAGAGAAAACACACCCACTCGTCAATCTGTGTTACAGAAATATTAGTGTCTGGTTGAATGTATCTGTCATGATTCAATCATTCTAAGTGAGAGAAAACACACCCACTCGTCAATCTGTGTTACAGAAATATTAGTGTCTGGTTGAATGTATCTGTCATGATTCAATCATTCTAAGTGAGAGAAAACACACCCACTCGTCAATCTGTGTTACAGAAATATTAGTGTCTGGTTGAATGTATCTGTCATGATGCAATCATTCTCAGCGAGAGAAAACACACCCACTCGTCAATCTGTGTTCCAGAAATATTAGTGTCTGGTTGAATGTATCTGTCATGATTCAATCATTCTAAGTGAGAGAAAACACACCCACTCGTCAATCTGTGTTCCAGAAATATTACTGTCTGGTTGAATGTATCTGTCATGATTCAATCATTCTAAGTGAGAGAAAACACACCCACTCGTCAATCTGTGTTACAGAAATATTTCTGTCTAGTTGAATGTATCTGTCATGATTCAATCATTCTAAGTGAGAGAAAACACACCCAACCATCAATCTGTGTTCCAGAAATATTACTGTCTGGTTGAATGTATCTGTAATGATTCAATCATTCTAAGCGAGAGAAAACACACCCACTCGTCAATCTGTGTTCCAGAAATATTAGTATCTGGTTGTATGTATCTGTCATGATTCAATCATTCTAAGTGAGAGAAAACACACCCACTCGTCAATCTGTGTTCCAGCAATATTACTGTCTGGTTGAATGTATCTGTCATGATTCAATCATTCTAATTGAGAGAAAACACACCCAACCGTCAATCTGTGTTACAGAAACCTTAGTGTCTTGTTGAATGTATCTGTCATGATTCAATCATTCTAAGTGAGAGAAAACACACCCAACCGTCAATCTGTGTTCCAGAAATATTACTGTCTGTTTGAATGTATATGTCATGATTCAATCATTCTAAGTGAGAGGAAACACACCCACTCGTCAATATGTGTTCCAGAAATATTAGTGTCTGGTTGAATGTATCTGTCATGATTCAATCATTCTAAGCGAGAGAAAACACACCCACTCGTCAATATGTGTTCCAGAAATATTACTGTCTGTTTGAATGTATCTGTCATGACTCAATCATTCTAAGTGAGAGGAAACACACCCACTCGTCAATATGTGTTCCAGAAATATTACTGTCTGGTTGAATGTATCTGTCATGATTCAATCATTCTAAGTGAGAGGAAACACACCCACTCGTCAATATGTGTTCCAGAAATATTACTGTCTGGTTGAATGTATCTGTCATGATTCAATCATTCTAAGTGAGAGGAAACACACCCACTCGTCAATATGTGTTCCAGAAATATTACTGTCTGGTTGAATGTATCTGTCATGATTCAATCATTCTAAGCGAGAGAAAACACACCCAACCATCAATCTGTGTTCCAGAAATATTACTGTCTGGTTGAATGTATCTGTCATGATTCAATCATTCTAAGCGAGAGGAAACACACCCAACCGTCAATCTGTGTTAAAGAAATATTAGTGTCTGGTTGAATGTATCTGTCATGATTCAATCATTCTAATTGAGAGAAAACACACCCAACCGTCAATCTGTGTTACAGAAACCTTAGTGTCTGGTTGAATGTATCTGTCATGATTCAATCATTCTAAGTGAGAGAAAACACACCCACTCGTCAATCTGTGTTCCAGAAATATTAGTGTCTGGTTGAATGTATCTGTCATGATTCAATCATTCTAAGCGAGAGAAAACACACCCACTCGTCAATCTGTGTTCCAGAAATATTACTGCCTGGTTGAATGTATCTGTCATGATTCAATCATTCTAAGCGAGAGAAAACACACCCACTCGTCAATATGTGTTCCAGAAATATTACTGTCTGTTTGAATGTATATGTCATGATTCAATCATTCTAAGTGAGAGAAAACACACCCAACCGTCAATCTGTGTTCCAGAAATATTACTGTCTGTTTGAATGTATATGTCATGATTCAATCATTCTAAGTGAGAGGAAACACACCCACTCGTCAATATGTGTTCCAGAAATATTAGTGTCTGGTTGAATGTATCTGTCATGATTCAATCATTCTAAGTGAGAGGAAACACACCCACTCGTCAATATGTGTTCCAGAAATATTACTGTCTGGTTGAATGTATCTGTCATGATTCAATCATTCTAAGTGAGAGGAAACACACCCACTCGTCAATATGTGTTCCAGAAATATTACTGTCTGGTTGAATGTATCTGTCATGATTCAATCATTCTAAGTGAGAGGAAACACACCCACTCGTCAATATGTGTTCCAGAAATATTACTGTCTGGTTGAATGTATCTGTCATGATTCAATCATTCTAAGTGAGAGGAAACACACACACTCGTCAATATGTGTTCCAGAAATATTACTGTCTGGTTGAATGTATCTGTCATGATTCAATCATTCTAAGCGAGAGAAAACACACCCAACCATCAATCTGTGTTCCAGAAATATTACTGTCTGGTTGAATGTATCTGTCATGATTCAATCATTCTAAGCGAGAGAAAACACACCCAACCATCAATCTGTGTTCCAGAAATATTACTGTCTAGTTGAATGTATCTGTCATGATTCAATCATTCTAAGCGAGAGAAAACACACCCACTCGTCAATCTGTGTTACAGAAATATTAGTGTCTGCAACAACAGCTTTATGTATAAGTTATATTTGTATACGCCAATCGAAATTTAAACTTTGGAGATAATTCGTATTATGTAATGTTTAATATGTTATGTTGTATTTTGTATTAAAGTATATAAGACAGGTATTGTATCTCCCTGTTTTATAACAGAGCATCAATCTGATCTTTCTACTTCAGATAACTGGTGATATTCAAATTAGACAACAACCAAAACAAAGAGCTTCGTTCGAAGAGAAGACGGACAATATGAACCAGCTGGGATCTATTCTACATCGTCTAATGGAGTGTAACTCGAAACAAAACTAATCATAACTGTTATACTTGAAGATACAATTTAAAGCTAAAATGTGACTCCATATTAAAACCATATGAAACTGTTTATGGAAAATATTTGTATTTTCATTCATTTACTTTACAAAACCCTGTATAATACGTAAAAGGTTTTACGTTTTTCATAAACTTTGAAACTTGAAGCTACGTTATTCGTGGACTGGCATTATGTTTTCAATTAACTGAAATGATACATATTTACATACATTTTACATCTATTGCTTGTTTTAAACGTCTGAACGTTTGATTCAAAAATTAAGAATATCTAGATTATATTACGTACCGGTAAAATAAATCATTTCCATTTATTAACAACCGTTGTCTGGTACTACTAGTATGATATATAACAATTTTCAACATTTTAATAGTTGCTTAGTAAACCTGAATTAATAGTAATACTGTATTAACATGTATATATTTGCTTGCTTATATATTTTTTCCATTGATGTTGTTACTATTGTACTGAAATTGTTGTGATTATATTGAAATCGTACATTGTACATACCGCGGGATTAAATTGCTATCTTGGCAAACAAGTCAGTTGGACTTTATCAGTAGCCAATTAGCTACTGTTGTGAGCAGTTTGTGCTTCTTGCAATTAATGAAACAGTTCATATGGCTGACGTCAATCACAAGTTTATAAGTGTCATTATGTTTGATCATGTTGTTAATAATTTTTATATGCAAATATTTTACATTGTTGTCTTCGCTTGTGTCCACGCTTGTGTATTAACAGATTATTTAATAATAATAATAATAATATATATAAACAGTAATCAGACTATTAGTGAATGATAAGCATACCCTACAACCAGCTGTATCAATGACAGCTGTGTTGATTGATGGCTGCGTTTTGTTATAGCATGTTATACCATCGATACAGCTGGTTGTACAGTGCGATAATTATTCGGTTAAATTACATCTATTTTAATTTTATTGTCATTAACCCAAGTATGTTCTCTAGAGGAGGAATTATGGGTATCGGTAATGGCGGTCGTGTTTAAGCGCGGTCATAAGTAAATTGAGCTTTTTCAACAAGAACGGACATATTTCGTGTGTGTTAGAGTTTTATTAAGTGCACATTTGGACATTGGAACTAACTATGCCGTACGCAGGTAAATTTGCTTCCCTAGACCCGGACTTTATACAAAGTAAGAAACGACAGCGCCGAACTTCAAGTGCCACGTCATCGCACGAGTCACCCCACCCACCAACAATGTACGAACAATTTTCCGCACCATCAAAGGAACAATTTACAAACTTGACGATGGATGAAAAATGAATAATATTTTCGATATTATGGTGCAATTTGTTCCACTGAATTATAAAATTGATTGCATGACAAAACACATGTATTTATCCGCATCCAACCATGAAGTCACAGATTCGAGACTCAGGTTACTAGAGTATTAGAGTATAGATATGGAAGCCCGTATGCTACGAGCTAACTTATTATTCTACGGTCTTACTGAACCTGAAACCAGTGAAAATTGTTTCCAAACCGTAGCTGAACTCTTGGAACAGCATCTTCACATGAACAAAGATTCGTTTAACATTATAAAAACCTACAGAATAGCGAAACGCAACTCCACGAAAACAACACACGAGAGGCCACGTTATCGCCCCATCCTCGTAACTTTCAATAACCCAGTTACCGCTGATACGATCATTGAAAACGCCACCCTACTTAAAGGCACCGAGTTTAGCATATCACGTGACTATCCCAGAGAGATACGTGAAGCCAGACAAGACTTGTGGTCGGAATTCAAGGATGCTAAGATCAAATATGGCGCAAAACATGTTAAACTCCTATATCCGGCTGCATTACTAATCAAAGGCGACGTCGTCCAAGATTATTTTCCTGATTGGCATAAAATTCTACGTGGTTCACGCAATTCTGATGTAAAGTCTCGCATCCATGAGCGGTACCAACGCTCGACCGAAGCGTCTATGTTGGCTACCTCAAATACATCCGCTACAGTAGAGGAAGCTAGTTCCGAGGAGGAATCCATGCAGGATGATGACAAAGTCCCCATGGAAACCACAATTAATAACAAATCAAAGAAGTCATCCCCTCCACGCAAAACCAGATCACCAAAGCCCCCCAAATCTAAACCAGGTTATCTATTGGAGGTCCACAAGCCTCTCAGAGACTCAAGAACCAACTCACCAAGGCGTGACGATTCATCCATGACCAACGACCCCGATACGCGAAGGTAGGAAATCCCGGGGACTGTATTCTTCTGCGAGGATTGTGTGAATTTACCGTGCTGTTCCAGTAAAAAAGTTTGTGTTCATTTACAAAGTATTTATGGCGAATCTGGTGATGTGTTAACTAATTGCGATAAAAGTGTACATTTGGATTCTATTAACGAAATTCGTTCGGATAACATCACGAGAACAAACGAGGATATAAATATTTCTACAAACTCTACTCATGTTGAACAATTTGTAAAAATTGGAACTCTTAATGTTTGTGGTTTAAAAACAAGACTATTGTATCCAGAATTTAGATCTTTGATCGAAACATATTCAATTCTTTGCGTAACCGAAACAAATCTCGATCAGTATGATGTAATAAACATCCCCAATGACACATTTTTCTCAAAACCTAGACTCGAAAAATATAAACGCAAGTCTGGTGGAATAGGTTTCTTTATTCATAATTCTATTGTTGACAAAGCTAAAATAGTCGAATCAAATTGTGAATATATTTACTGGTTTACTATTGAGTCATTTTTTAATAACAAAAAATTATTAATAGGTGTAATATATATTCCGCCTGATAGGTCACGTTTTTATAACGAAGACGAATTTTTCTCCCTCCAAACAGAAATTGCTTTAAAAAGTAGTTCGCATGATTTTATGATCCTTACTGGTGATACTAATGGTCACACCTCAAATATTCCTGATTATGTTGAGGTCGATGAATATTTGTCTAACGCCTTGGATTTAGATGAAAATACAATCCACTCATTTAATATAGTTAATAAACTAATTGAGCTAAATATTCCACGTGATCAAAATGTACAAAAACGAATAATATTGGGCGCAAGTTATTAGAAATTTGTAGAAACAATAATCTATTCATTTTGAATGGACGAATAGGAAATGACAAATTAAATGGCAATTTTACCTTTAGACATAAATCTGTTATTGACTACACAATTTCTTCAATTAGTTGTTTGTCTTACATAACAAATTTTAATGTAATAGAACTTGATTCATTATTTTCAGACGGTCATTGCCTCCTTGATTTTGACATAACTATTCCTAGTGTGGAATATATCGCCCACCAATCTAATCCAAAAGTTGATATAATTAAGCGAAATCCAATATGGAAAGACGAGAAAAAATCAGAATTTGTAGAAAACTTGAATTCTCAATCTATTCAAGAACTTAAAGATCTACTAAATATGCCCCCTGAAAGAAACATTGATTCGTACATAAATAATGTCACAGGCAAAATATCTGAGATATTTTCGGTTTCGGCCAAAAACACATTCCAAGATATTAATAAAAATAGACATAAATACACCAGTCGACCTTACAACGTAAATTCTCAACCATGGTTTGGGCCTCAATGTAGACAAGCTAGAAAAAAATATCATGCTGCACGTAAATCATACCATTCAAATAAAAGTAACGTAAACAAGTCCCGATTAAAAACTGCTAGTACACATTACAAGCAGACCATGAATGGATTTATCGCTAAACATAAACACAGTTCAGAACGAAAATTACGTGGTTTATGTTCGAAAAACCCGAAGGATTATTGGAAATATTTAAATAGTTTATCCACGAAGAAAATTGACAAAACGCCGCCACTATTAGATTTCTACAATTATTTTAAGGATGCTAATTCCGTCCAGTTAGACAATAATGTTGATTCTAATATAGATGATCACGGGATAGTCATTGAAAATAATGATGCCCTAAATCGGAAAATCTCAGAATCCGAAGTCCTCAAAGTTATTTCAAATCTCAAGAGCGGCAAATCGTCTTCCGTATTTGACAATATAAGTAACGAGTACATAAAATCTACAAAATCAATAATGCTACCCCTATACACTTCGCTATTTAATATCATATTAGAAACTGGTGTCCTTCCGGAATCATGGCTTATTGGAATGATAAAACCAATTTTTAAAAACAAAGGCTCTCCTTTGGATCCAGCCAATTATCGTCCTATAACAATACTTAGTTGTTTAGGTAAGGTTTTCACATCAATATTAAATAACCGTTTACACGAATTCCTTTCAGCCAATAATCTTTTAAATGAAAATCAAGCCGGTTTTAGAACCGGTTATTCTACCAATGATCACATATTTACTTTGCACTTCTTAATTGAAAAACTCAGAGCTGAAAAAAAGAAATTGTTTTGTTCATTTATAGATTTTTCAGCTGCCTTTGATTCGGTGTGGAGAGCAGGGTTATGGAGTAAATTATCTAAAACTGGAATTAGTGGTAAAATCTTAACAATTATCAAAAATATGTACTCAAATATTAAATCCTGTATAAACGTAAATGGTCAAACGTCCGCATTCTTTAGTAGCTTCACTGGAGTCAGACAAGGCGAAAATCTCTCGCCGGTGCTTTTCTCTCTATATTTGAACGATCTCGAAAGTAACCTCACACGTGATGACAATGGTATCATTATAGATCTCGACATAAATGAAGCTCAGAAATTTATAAAAATACTACTGCTACTTTATGCGGACGACACGATTATAATCGGGGATAATCATGATACTTTTCAATCAACATTAAACCAATTTCACGACTACTGTCAAAGATGGAAACTAAAAACAAATTTCACAAAAACCAAAGTAATTGTTTTTGGTACCAATAAACCGAGTAAATACCGCTTCAATATTAATCACCAGCCGATAGAAACAGTTAACGAATATAAATATCTTGGAGTCATATTTTCGAGCTCAGGTTCATTCCTTTCATGCAGAAAACATATTGTAACACAAGCTAATAAAGCAATGCACTTGCTACGTCTAAGAATCACTAACCTTGACTTGCCTATTGACTTGCAGTTAAAATTGTTTGATCATACTGTGCTGCCCATATTAACCTACGGATCTGAAATTTGGGGCTTTGAAAATTTGGATATAATAGAACAAGTTCATACAAATTTTTTACGCTATATTACTAAGACCCGAAAGAGTACTCCTCGATATATGTTATACGCGGAGCTTGGACGCTATCCTATCGAAATTATCATTAAGTCCCGGATGATTGGGTTCTGGAAAAAATTAATCTCTAGTAATTCAAAAATTTCGTTTTTGTGTTATCAGTATATGCTACAAAATACACACAACTTTAAATGGGGAGCACATATAAAACACATCTTAGACTCAACAGGAAATTCGCAAGTATGGATAAACCAAAATATTGTTATAAGCAATCATATACGTAAAGTTGTTAAACAAACTTTAATAGACCAATTCATGCAAGACTGGTCAACAAAACTTGATACTTCTAGTAAAGGTAATATCTATCGTAGCTTTAAAGACAGCGTTGTTTTTGAAGATTATCTCAATTTACTCCCTACCTCTCAACGTATTTCTTTAATTCATTTTCGTACAGGGAACCATAGATTTCCAATAGAAACTGGTCGATGGAGACAATCATTCATACCCCACGCGGACCGTAAATGTCCACTATGCTGTACAAATGCCATAGGTAACGAATTTCATTATTTACTAGTTTGTACTAATTTCACGGATTTGCGAGTCCAATTTATCCCAAAGAAATATTTTGAAAGACCTAATATATTCAAATTAAACAACTACTTTCCTAAAAAAATGAGCCTCTACTAAACAGACTTGCGAAATACGTTAGTAATGAACGCCTTTAAGCGGATTTAAATAACCGTAGCCCAGACTACACAAATAAATTAATACACGTGGTAATACTTAAATCTATTAAACAAAACTTTAAAGCTTACTTCATCTAAAATCCCAGCTGTACCATAAATCCACATTTTTACAATCATCAACAGTTTTCTATACTATGTTACATTAATATTATTGTAAAATGTGTTCCACGTGCAATGTTTCAAAATAGTTCGTTCATAAAATTGGTAAAATCACCAGGCCATACCAATTGTTTATGTAAGGTTGATCTTATGCAGTGGATCCACGTGCTACATGGAACCTGTTGTATATACAATAAATATGTTATATTGTTTGAAGTACAAACTGTATATATGTCCCATAGATACCTGCCAAATGATTTTCATAATGCTTTTTCATACACACTCTTATTTTTTATTATAATTATTTATTTTTTGTTTGTTAAATTCAAGTTTCAAGTTTGTATATGGAATCGCAATCCCCACCAAGTAAAAAACAAAAACAACAACAACAAAACCCCAAATTTAATCACCATCCAATAAACAAACATTGTAACGCCATTACCTATACCATTATGTAATTATGTTATTTTATGTACACATGTCATTACATTTGTAATCTGTGTGAAATGTAAAAATAAAGGAATTGTTCTGTTCTGTTCTGTTCTGTTCTAAATCTTGTATTTCGTTACGACAAGGTGAAAATGCACAACAGATGTAAAAGGCAATTATTTTTGCATTCCACGTTACTTAATTAAAAACAGATGTTTGCAATACACAGCAATTATTTTGCACTGAATATTCATCAATCAGTGAAGCATCATTGTGTTTATAAGTTCACATTATGTCCTGTTTTTATACATGTATATGCGGTGGTGGTTTGTCATGGTTTTGTTATTTGTATTCCAATACATGTTTTGTTGTAAATAAGTTATAATCTTGAACCATGGAGGTTAATAAAGTATCTATATATCTAGTGGTAATTGACGGAGAAAAGTGAACACTTGTAATTAGATGTCTCTTAATGCCTCAGTCAGTTGATGACACATGTCACATGAAACACGTAAGGACCAAAACCCCGTGTCATTCGATTTTGAACCCGCAGTGTCGCCTTGTAGCCCATGGCTGAATGTTTAGAATTCACCACTTAGATATAATTTATATTGTAATGATTTTATCATATATTGATTTAGTCGATGAAATTTACACTGTCAAATACCTAACGCGGTAATTGGACACTTTCTATAGTGTTACATTATACTTAGTATATACATGTATACAGTGTATCTTCAGTGTATTTTTTAATATATGTCTACATATTACAATTTTCACTTTTTTCCATTAGGGTTTGTATTATTATTGTTGACATTTTTGTTTCAAGTTTATTACTATTGTATTTATGTGTTGTATTTGTTCGATATATATAAGTATATCATCTCAGATGTGCCCCTATTTTATATTTTGAAAATATATTCATTGTTCTCCATATTGCTTTTAGGATTTGATTTTTAGAAGTGTACATATTAAAAGTTATGTTCGTGTTATAATAACAGTACCTTCGTGCCAGATATTTCTATCCGTACTGTGAGCCAGTGATAGATTATTACAATCCTGCCGATAAAATACGTACATAAAAGCAATAAGTTATAAATATAAAAGTTTGATATAAAGGTGATGTATGTGCCCATATTTGTCTTTTGAAAATACAGTAAAACTTCGTAACCTCGAACTGCCGTCGGACCTAGCAATGAGTTCGAGCCATCTATTGTTCGAGGCATCAACGGTATACGTGTATATGTCCGAACTGACAGTCGCCGTTGCAAGTGTACCTGGGACCAATATCCCAGAGTGTACTAAGATTGTTGAACACATGTCATTTGTTTTCATACTGAATGCACATCGATCAATAGTCGCAGCATTATTCATTATAATAATAATTAAAATATAAATGAAATAAAAGCAAAAACAGATTTAAATAAATGATTCCCTGTGGCAACTTATTCTCTCTCGTTTATTCTTATACACAGGAATTGTCTGTTACATAGTGCATGTATCTGTATATCGTACAACCATCATGTAATTAACACGACGTACGAATAGCATGTTTCGCCAATTGCCCGTCAACATACAATATAATATTAAGAGGTCAATGAAAGGTGTGAATTATTGTATTTTTCGACCTCTCATGGTGTACAATGAATGAAATGGTAGCTAGGGACCACAAATCCTGTTCGAGTGTTCGACCTATCACTGTTCGAGTGATCTACTGTTAATTAATATGAAATAAGAAGGGATTTCGCCGGTACATAAGAACCGGTTCGAGGTATCTACTGTGTTCGAGCAAAAACTGTTCGAGGTTTCGAAGTTTTACTGTATATTGAATTTCTTTGTTCTCCATATTGCTTTTTTATATTTGTTATTTAGAAGTGTACTTTCTTAACATTTGTGTTCGTGTTGTGGTTGTATAAGTATTGTGTCAAAAATAAAAATTATAACCCAATATCTAGACTTATTTTCATATTTCATCCCTGTTAAGAAGTTTGATATATAGGTGATGTATACACATGGGAAGAAACATTGCAACATCTTTGAACGTTTGTCTTTGTGTATCAATATTATTAGTGTGTTTGTTTGTGTAATAAGTTTGACATTTACGGTGCATCGCTCGATAAGTTTAGGTGATCACGTGTTTCCGAGCGTTTCTTATTGAATCTGACAAACACAAATTATAACAGTTACCGGAAAAGACATGATACAATAAACGGTCAATACAAATGATAATATAATGTACAAATTTCACGCTGGACAATTTGTCCGCGTGATTGACGTAAACAAGCAACATATGAGAATACAAGAGTCAATGGATAATATGACGTCAATCAGTCTACCAATTGCTGATCGTAATTAATGGTAACGTCGTTTCATAGTATAATATGCACGACCCGGTACCAGCAATGGGGAAGTTCTACCCCTTCAACACTGACCAAAGTGAAGGAAAGGTACCAGTATGTAACAATATCAACTATAAAATACGAATGACGTATGTGACGTGGTATTGAAACTTAAGAAAGACACGACAGTTATGAACATACACTGCATGTAAAACCACATTCCCAGTACGCACTCGTTTTAATAATATAAAGTCCAACGAAGTGATTACATCAACGATCAGGGTAAGTGTGGCGATGTTGAACAATCTGAACATTGAAGTCACGTGGGTGGATGGAAAATCACATGACTATTCTATTTATAATTTAAATACCACGTGGTTTTATTAACCAATGATAATTGTTTGTATGTTATTTTTGAATATAAAACGTTAGTTGTGATGCAGATATCGTTCAGCACGGACGTGGACTATAAATATCATTGATTTCAAAATAAATCATGGATTGTTATGATGATGATGATGATTAGTCATAAGTATGGGTAAATTTCACCATAAATACAGCTACCAAACCTCCTAGTAAATGCTATAATGAACTCCAAACGCATCATAAAGTTATATACCTGGTTTCATTTAATAGCTAGAATATATATAAATACACACATGTATAGTTGATGTATATAAAATGGGTTCCGATAAACTTATGGGGTCGGGTTTAGTCACAATAGCCAAACATTGACACGGTGTTATACCAGGGTTAACATTGAGTGACTTCGTTGTTTCACCAGTGTTACCCCGGAGTGACCTCGTTGTTTCACCAGTGTTACCCCGGAGTGACCTCGGTGTTTCACCAGTGTTACCCCGGAGTGACCTCAGTGTTACACCAGTGTTACACCGGAGTGACCTCGTTGTTTCACCAGAGTTACCCCGGAGTGACCTCAGTGTTACACCAGTGTTACCCCGGAGTGACCTCGGTGTTTCATCAGTGTTACCCCGGAGTGACCTCGTTGTTTCACCAGTGTTACCTCGGTGTTACCTCGTTGTTTCATCAGTGTTACCCCGGAGTGACCTCGTTGTTTCACCAGTGTTACCTCGGTGTTACCCCGTTGTTTCATCAGTGTTAGTGACCTCGTTGTTTCACCAGTGTTACCCCGGAGTGACCTCAGTGTTACACCAGTGTTACCCCGGAGTGACCTCGTTGTTTCACCAGTGTTACCCCGGAGTGACCTCGTTGTTTCACCAGTGTTACCCCGGAGTGACCTCGTTGTTTCACCAGTGTTATCCCGGAGTGACCTCAGTGTTACACTGGTGTTACCCCGGAGTGACCTCAGTGTTACACCAGTGTTATCCCGGAGTGACCTCGTTGTTTCACCAGTGTTACCCCGGAGTGACCTCGTTGTTTCACCAGTGTTACCTCGGTGTTACCTCAGTTTTTCACCAGTGTTACCCCGGAGTGACCTCGTTGTTTCACCAGTGTTACCCCGGAGTGACCTCGTTGTATTACCAGTGTTACCCCGGAGTGACCTCAGTGTTACCCCAGTGTTACCCCGGAATGACCTTAGTGTTACACCAGTGTTACCCCGGAGTGACCTCGGTGTTTCACCAGTGTTACCCCGGAGTGACCTCAGTGTTTCACCAGTGTTACCTCGGAGTGACCTCAGTGTTACACCAGTGTTACCTCGGAGTGACCTCAGTGTTTCACCAGTGTTACCTCGGAGTGACCTCAGTGTTACACCAGTGTTACCCCGGAGTGACCTCGTTGTTTCACCAGTGTTACCCCGGAGTGACCTCAGTGTTACACCAGTGTTTCCCCGGAGTGACCTCGTTGTATTAAAGCAAGTGTCGAGGGAAATAGAAATTTTGAACAAATATGTCAACTCTGACTCCATGCCTACGGATTCCTCGACGTGAAGGCTATGTCTGAATATATATAATCTGTAAACAGCAGGTGCTAATTCATATCCAACGTGTTTCTATATCAATTTGAAGTCGCTAAAAATAGCTAAAATTGCGCAGTTACCACTTTATTGCACGGCGTGTCAACGCTGGGCATATTGAATTATGTTAGCCTCGTCGTGCAATGGACTCGGTTTAGAAAAAAATGGGGAAAAAATCGAACAGAGCCTATTGCATGCGCAGGCCGGCGGGAATCTATGTCGAGAAACGAACGATTGTGGGTTAAAACTACGACCAATTGTTTTCTTTGTTAGCTTTACTGTTTGATTCATTAACGAACATTGGTAGATTTTAGCGACAATAATATACCCAAATGACGCCTAAGTTAGAAGCCGTGCCACCTCGGGTCAAGAGACAATATTTATAGCTTAATTGTACACTCCATATATACACCTACACGAACATGTATTGTTCGTTTGTACATCTTATTGCAATGAGGAACTGTAAGCGATTAATATGTTAAAAAACTGCGTTTTACTAGTTCGTTTTGTCGCTATGTCAGAAAGGGGTGTAACTCGTGAGGGTCATACGGACTTTAGTAAAAACGCAGTTGTTGTCCATTGTAAAAGTATAGGAAAGCAGGAAGAAATTCGGCAAGTTTTTGTAATTGTTTTGAAGTATTTTCTGACATTTAATTGATATTATGTATATAGGTAAATATAGTTAGTTAAGCGCTTTCATACATAATACGTTGTCCTTTCGTCCGTGCGCGTACGTCAAACGTGCTCTGTTAGCTATGCGAAAATAAGCAAATATAGCGATTTGACAAATCAAACTATTCGTCTGTACGAACGGAGCGAAATAAGCGGTATATTCGGTCAATTTTGAACCAAAATCGCTATACTTGTTCTGATGTTAATTGGCTTGTTGGTTGAGTGGTCTGATGTTCCATGTTAATTGACATGTTGGTTGAGTGGTCTGAGGTTCTATGTTAATTGACATGTTGGTTGAGTGGTCTGATGTTCCATGTTAATTGACATGTTGGTTGAGTGGTCTGATGTTCCATGTTAATTGACATGTTGGTTGAGTGGTCTGAGGTTCTATGTTAATTGACGTGTTGGTTGAGTGTTCTTATGTTCCATGTTAATTGACGTGTTGGTTGAGTGGTCTGATGTTCCATGTTAATTGACGTGTTGGTTGAATGGTCTGAGGTTCTATGTTAATTGCCATGTTTGATGAGTGTTCTTATGTTCTATGTTAATTGACGTGTTGGTTGAGTGTTCTTATGTTCCATGTTAATTGACATGTTGGTTGAGTGGTCTGAGGTTCTATGTTAATTGCCATGTTTGATGAGTGTTCTTATGTTCCATGTTAATTGACGTGTTGGTTGAATGGTCTGATGTTCCATGTTAATTGACTTGACGTGTTGGTTGAATGGTCTGATGTTCTATGTTAATTGACGTGTTGGTTGAGTGTTCTTATGTTCCATGTTAATTGACGTGTTGGTTGAATGGTCTGATGTTCCATGTTAATTGACGCGTTGGTTGAGTGTTCTTATGTTCTATGTTAATTGACGTGTTGGTTGAGTGGTCTGATGTTACATGTTAATTGACGTGTTAGTTGAGTGGTCTGATGTTCAATGTTAATTGACTTGTTGGTTGAGTGGTCTGATGTTCTATGTTAATTGACGTGTTGGTTGAGTGTTCTTATGTTCCATGTTAATTGACGTGTTGGTTGAGTGGTCTGATGTTCCATGTTAATTGACGTGTTGGTTGAATGGTCTGAGGTTCTATGTTAATTGCCATGTTTGATGAGTGTTCTTATGTTCTATGTTAATTGACGTGTTGGTTGAGTGTTCTTATGTTCCATGTTAATTGACATGTTGGTTGAGTGGTCTGAGGTTCTATGTTAATTGGCATGTTTGATGAGTGTTCTTATGTTCCATGTTAATTGACGTGTTGGTTGAATGGTCTGATGTTCTATGTTAATTGACGTGTTGGTTGAGTGTTCTTATGTTCCATGTTAATTGACATGTTGGTTGAATGGTCTGATGTTCCATGTTAATTGACGTGTTGGTTGAGTGGTCTGATGTTCTATGTTAATTGACTTGTTGGTTGAGTGGTCTGAGGTTCTATGTTAATTGGCTTGTTGGTTGAGTGGTCTGATGTTTCATGTTAATTGACTTGTTGGTTGAGTGGTCTGATGTTCTATGTTAATTGACGTGTTGGTTGAGTGGTCTGATGTTCCATGTTAATTGACTTGTTGGTTGAGTGGTCTGAGGTTCTATGTTAATTGGCTTGTTGGTTGAGTGGTCTGATGTTCCATGTTAATTGGCTTGTTGGTTGAGTGGTCTGAGGTTCTATGTTAATTGACGTGTTGGTTTAGTGGTCTGATGTTCCATGTTAATTGGCTTGTTGGTTGAGTGGTCTGAGGTTCTATGTTAATTGACATGTTGGTTGAGTGGTCTGATGTTCCATGTTAATTGGCTTGTTGGTTGAGTGGTCTGAGGTTCTATGTTAATTGACGTGTTGGTTTAGTGGTCTGATGTTCCATGATAATTGACTTGTTGGTTGAGTGGTCTGATGTTCTATGTTAATTGACTTGTTGGTTGAGTGGTCTGATGTTCCATGTTAATTGACTTGTTGGTTTAGTGGTCTGATGTTCTATGTTACTTGACTTGTTGGTTTAGTGGTCTGATGTTCCATGTTAATTGACTTGTTGGTTGAGTGGTCTGAGGTTCTATGTTAATTGACGTGTTGGTTGAGTGTTCTTATGTTACATGTTAATTGACTTGTTGGTTGAGTGGTCTGATGTTCTATCTTAATTGACTTGTTGGTTGAGTGGTCTGATGTTCTATGTTAATTGACTTGTTGGTTGAGTGGTCTGATGTTCCATGTTAATTGACGTGTTGTTTGAGTGGTCTGATGTTCCATGTTAATTGACGTGTTGTTTGAGTGGTCTGATGTTCTATGTTAATTGACGTGTTGTTTGAGTGGTCTGATGTTCCATGTTAATTGACGTGTTGGTTGAGTGGTCTGATGTTCCATGTTAATTGACGTGTTGGTTTAGTGGTCTGATGTTCCATGATAATTGACTTGTTGGTTGAGTGGTCTGATGTTCTATGTTAATTGACTTGTTGGTTGAGTGGTCTGATGTTCCATGTTAATTGACTTGTTGGTTTAGTGGTCTGATGTTCTATGTTACTTGACTTGTTGGTTTAGTGGTCTGATGTTCCATGTTAATTGACATGTTGTTTGAGTGGTCTGATGTTCTATGTTAATTGCCATGTTTGATGAGTGTTCTTATGTTGCATGTTAATTGACGTGTTGGTTGAGTGGTCTGATGTTCTATGTTAATTGGCTTGATGGTTGAGTGGTCTGATGTTCCATGTTAATTGACGTGTTGGTTGAGTGGTCTGATATTCCATGTTAACTGACTTGTTGGTTGAGTGGTCAGATGTTCTATGTTAATTTACATGTTGGATGTGTGTTCTGATGTTCCAAGTTAATTGACTTGTTGGTTGAGTGGTCTGATGTTCTATGTTAATTGACGTGTTGGTTGAGTGGTTTGATGTTCTATGTTAATAGGCTTGTTGGTTGAATGGTCTGATGTTCCATGTTAATTGACTTGTTGGTTGAGTGGTCTGATGTTCCATGTTAACTGACGTGTCGGTTGAGTGGTCGGATGTTCCATGTTAATTGACTTGTTGGTTGAGTGGTCAGATGTTCTATGTTAATTGACTTGTTGGTTGAGTGGTCAGATGTTCCATGTTAATTGACTTGTTGGATGTGTGTTCTGATGCTCCACGTTAATTGACTTTTTGGGTGAGTGGTCTGATGTTCTATGTTAATTACAATGTTGGATGAGTGTTCTTATGTTCCATGTTAATTGACGTGTTGGTTGAGTGTTCTTATGTTACATGTTAATTGACTTGTTGGTTGAGTGGTCTGATGTTCTATCTTAATTGACTTGTTGGTTGAGTGGTCTGATGTTCTATCTTAATTGACTTGTTGGTTGAGTGGTCTGATGTTCTATGTTAATTGACTTGTTGGTTGAGTGGTCTGATGTTCTATGTTAATTGACGTGTTGGTTGAGTGTTCTTATGTTCCATGTTAATTGACTTGTTGGTTGAGTTGTCTGATGTTCTATGTTAATTGACATGTTGGTTGAGTGGTCTGATGTTCCATGTTAATTGGCTTGTTGGTTGAGTGGTCTGAGGTTCTATGTTAATTGACGTGTTGGTTTAGTGGTCTGATGTTCCATGATAATTGACTTGTTGGTTGAGTGGTCTGATGTTCTATGTTAATTGACTTGTTGGTTGAGTGGTCTGATGTTCCATGTTAATTGACTTGTTGGTTTAGTGGTCTGATGTTCTATGTTACTTGACTTGTTGGTTTAGTGGTCTGATGTTCCATGTTAATTGACTTGTTGGTTGAGTGGTCTGAGGTTCTATGTTAATTGACGTGTTGGTTGAGTGGTTTGATGTTCTATGTTAATAGGCTTGTTGGTTGAATGGTCTGATGTTCCATGTTAATTGACTTGTTGGTTGAGTGGTCTGATGTTCCATGTTAACTGACGTGTCGGTTGAGTGGTCGGATGTTCCATGTTAATTGACTTGTTGGTTGAGTGGTCAGATGTTCTATGTTAATTGACTTGTTGGTTGAGTGGTCAGATGTTCCATGTTAATTGACTTGTTGGATGTGTGTTCTGATGCTCCACGTTAATTGACTTTTTGGGTGAGTGGTCTGATGTTCTATGTTAATTACAATGTTGGATGAGTGTTCTTATGTTCCATGTTAATTGACGTGTTGGTTGAGTGTTCTTATGTTACATGTTAATTGACTTGTTGGTTGAGTGGTCTGATGTTCTATCTTAATTGACTTGTTGGTTGAGTGGTCTGATGTTCTATCTTAATTGACTTGTTGGTTGAGTGGTCTGATGTTCTATGTTAATTGACTTGTTGGTTGAGTGGTCTGATGTTCTATGTTAATTGACGTGTTGGTTGAGTGTTCTTATGTTCCATGTTAATTGACTTGTTGGTTGAGTTGTCTGATGTTCTATCTTAATTGACTTGTTGGTTGAGTGGTCTGATGTTCTATGTTAATTGACTTGTTGGTTGAGTGGTCTGATGTTCTATCTTAATTGACGTGTTGGTTGAGTGGTCTGATGTTCCATATTAATTGACTTGTTGGTTGAGTGGTCTGATGTTCTATGTTAATTGACGTGTTGGTTGAGTGGTCTGATGTTCCATGTTAATTGACGTGTTGGTTGAGTGGTCTGATATTACATGTTAATTGACGTGTTGGTTGAGTGGTCTGATGTTCTATGTTAATTGACGTGTTGGTTGAGTGGTCTGATGTTCTATGTTAATTGACGTGTTGGTTGAGTGGTCTGATGTTACATGTTAATTGACGTGTTGGTTGAGTGGTCTGATGTTCTATGTTAATTGACGTGTTGGTTGAGTGGTCTGATGTTACATGTTAATTGACGTGTTAGTTGAGTGGTCTGATGTTCAATGTTAATTGACTTGTTGGTTGAGTGGTCTGATGTTCCATGTTAATTGACGTGTTGGTTGAGTGGTCTGATGTTCTATGTTAATTGACTTGTTGGTTGAGTGGTCTGATGTTCTATGTTAATTGACATGTTGGTTGAGTGGTCTGATGTTCTATGTTAATTGACTTGTTGGTTGAGTGGTCTGATGTTCTATGTTAATTGACGTGTTGGTTGAGTGGTCTGACGTTGCATGTTAATTGACTTGTTGGTTGAGAGGTCTGCTGTTCTATGTTAATTGACGTGTTGGTTGAGCGGTCTGATGTTCTATGTTAATTACAATGTTGGATGAGTGTTCTGCTGTTCTATGTTACATGTAGTGGTTCCCTTGTCTACGCACGATATTACACTGCAATATGTGGACAATGTGAGTCACACATAGTGGTTCCCTTGTCTACGCACGGTATTACACTGCAATATGTGGACAATGTGAGTCACACATAGTGGTTCCCTTGTCTACGCACGGTATTACACTGCAATATGTGGACAATGTGAGTCACACATAGTGGTTCCCTTGTCTACGCACGGTATTACACTGCAATATGTGGACAATGTGAGTCACACATAGTGGTTCCCTTGTCTACGCACGGTATTACACTGCAATATGTGGACAATGTGAGTCACACATAGTGGTTCCCTTGTCTACGCACGGTATTACACTGCAATATGTGGACAATGTGAGTCACACATAGTGGTTCCCTTGTCTACGCACGGTATTACACTGCAATATGTGGACAATGTGAGTCACACATAGTGGTTCCCTTGTCTACGCACGGTATTACACTGCAATATGTGGACAATGTGAGTCACACATAGTGGTTCCCTTGTCTACGCACGGTATTACACTGCAATATGTGGACAATGTGAGTCGCACATAGTGGTTCCCTTGTCTACGCACGGTATTACTCTGCAATATGTGCAAAATGTTCTGATAAAAGAGATTTCTAGCAATTTTGATTGTAATATCTTAATTTAATTGTCAAAATATCATATGCGGGCAAATGCTGCGAAATGTAGCTAATACCTGAAATTCGTAAAGGAGTGAAAAGTAGTATAGTTACAATTAAAGTGCAAACTGTGGAGATATTTGTCAAATTTGAGAATTGTGCAATGTAATGTATATTAAGAAGATGTGGATCAATAGTGGACAATATTGGATAAATAATAAATAATTGTGTATATTGTGTTAACAGGTGCCGTTTGTTTGTGTATGTATATATTGATACTATCTGAAATTGTAAACTGTTCAGTTGATCAACTAATCCCCAGACAAATCATTGTAGTGTACAAACATGATTAGAGAGTGTTGAGTATTGAAATTACGGAAGCCAGTTTAAGCCATGGGTATAGAAATATCTGCATACAGAACACGGATTGTGCCATTTAATGGTGGTGGCAGTGTCAGAAAAAGAACTAAACAATTATATAATCCGTATACAAAGTATCTCTTCATGTGTAGTCAGTATCATGATTCTACTTGTATTTAAATATAATATGCTTTGTATTGTGTTGTCTATATGTGTATGGATATAATTGATAGTATTAGAACATGTATGAAGTGTGTTTGTATTTATATGTGTACTGTCATATGTGGCTTGTTTGTATTTGTATGTATATATGATCCTTGCTGATGTATGGGCTCGGTGGCCTGAATCATCGAAATAAAGAATAGAATAAAATTGGTAATCATTAAATGAAGTTTAAAATGTACGCCAATGAATTACAAACATTTACATGTGGAAATTAACCGAATACATTGCTATCTTGAATATAAATAGTTTAAGCAGACACATAGAAGAAAATTTTGTATTAATCAAAGTTTACAAGATACCAAACCAGTCACAATTAAAGTAAAAGCCTAAAACTGTAAACGAATATTTTAATTTGGAAAGCGGTATCTCAAGTTACATAACGGAAGGTCAGTAACAACAGTAAATACAAGTTATGAAGTACATGGCCATACATTGTCCGGTCGTTTATACTACACGTATGTCATTTACCAAAATGAACAATAAGTTCACTATATGTTTACAATCACTATTGGAAACCGAACCCTGCTTGGGTGTGATGCACGTGATCACCGACTTAGCTGTCATTATGAAGTGTCTGTAAAGAAGATTAGGATTTTCAGGATCTATCTCAACTGTTTTCCTTCTTCTACTTGGAAATAGTCATGTCTTGGTGCAACGTCCCTTGAGTTCAGAATATCAAAGCACTGCGAGAACTAATGTGAACGGTCAATACATTGGTGGGAGGAATGTTTGGCTATCACTTCAAAATACATGTACAGTCGTTAAGTCTTACATACACGAAACATGTAGTTCCAAACTAATGTCTCTCACTCTATTTTAAATGAAACATATTCTCCCTGTCGAGACAGGACTACTGCTACGATATTATAACGGTCTGGTTGTAACATAACTCCATTTGCACTAATGCGGTGAACTCAAGCGACCTCACCTGGTCCAGATGGAATGAAGGTGGTACGCATCATGTTATAATATGGCAGCTTGTCCCGGATTTATATCCAGAATATCTGATCACTTTGATCGTTGCATATCAGCCATGTTTTATAGTTGAAATCGAAACTAGTCTATCTGCATATACAGAAAGCAGCAGATAGAAGTGTTTCATCACCACCTCTCGTCATTGAACGGGTAAGATCCATACGGCAATTTGGAATAAGTTATATATATGAAAACATAAACTATGTGACTATATTTTGACTAAAGTTGACATTATGCGTAAATACTTCTGTATTCGCAGTATAAGCATGAACATAGCCAGCTTGACCGTCATCCAAACACTGCCTCCTGCTCCGTACACTGTCTCCGGCTCCGTACACTGCATCCTGCTCCGTACACTGCTGCTCCATATAATGTCTCCTGCTCCGTACACTGCCTGCTGCTCAATACACTGCCTCCTGCTCCGTACACTGTCTCCTGCTCCGTACACTGCCTGCTGCTCAATACACTGCCTCCTGCTCCGTACACTGTCTCCTGCTCCGTACACTGCATCCTGCTCCGTACACTGCCTGCTGCTTAATACACTGCCTGCTGCTCCGTACACTGTCTCCTGCTCCGTACACTGCCTGCTGCTCAATACACTGCCTCCTGCTCGGTACACTGCATCCTGCTCCGTACACTGCCTGCTGCTCAATACACTGTCTCCTGCTCCGTACACTGTCTCCTGCTCCGTACACTGCCTGCTGCTCAATACACTGCCTCCTGCTCCGTACACTGCATCCTGCTCCGAACACTGCTGCTCCGTACACTGCCTCCTGCTCCGTACACTGCCTCCTGCTCAATGCACTGCCTCCTGCTCCGTACACTGTCTCCTACTCCGTACACTGCATCCTGCTCCGAACACTGCTGCTCCGTACACTGTCTCCTACTCCGTACACTGCATCCTGCTCCAAACACTGCTGCTCCGTACACTGCCTCCTGCTCAGTACACTGCCTCCTGCTCAGTACACTGCCTCCTGCTCCGAACACTGCTGCTCCGTAAACTGCCTCCTGCTCCGTACACTGTCTCATGCTCCGTACACTGCCGGTAATCTACAACGAGAGCGAAATAATTTTTTAATACATGTTGATAATGTATTCAAACAAAAATATAATCACCAAATTTGTCTGAATGTTTTAGCTTCCATTGATTCAACAATGCTAGTTGTAATTATTGTGTTCATTATTTTAAAATAAATGTTTATCGAATTGTCCTTTCATATACCAATGATGATTATAAACAAAAAAAACACTGCTTAGTTTCATATCATGAACATAACATAATGGAGCATTCATTGATAATATGTGACGTCCGTTGTAAGTATAAAGAACTGGATTGTTTGAATAGCAAGGCTCTCACATTTCAAATTGTTAATTAGAATAATGCGCGGTTTTGAATAACCAAACTCAATTCGACGTGCATAGAAGAAGACGATACATCGGGACCTGATATATATTTCAAGTCACGATTTCAGCTTAACGAAGTTACGATTTCAACTTAACTTCATGAAGCTGAATTTGAAATTTCTTGAAGCCGAAATATCACCATCAGGCTTTTGTAAATACAAACTCACTTAGGCCACTACTTTTATATAAATTGGTTTACAAAACCGGCGGGTCTTATTTTCCGAAAAGTAGAAAAAAATAATTTCACATTTTTATCAAAATTATTTTCCCGACCGTATTGATTTTGGTGCCAAACGAAAAAAAAAACGATCAGAAACCATAAGTTGAATGTCTTAGCTTTAAAATGGTATATAAATCAAAGAAATTAAATGCGATTTACCCTGCATATGGAATTTAAATTTGGTAGGTCGCAATTTTCAAGCAAGTTATGCGCGACGATGTCGGCCGCCATTTTTAAAAATCTGATAAACTGTATCAGTGATGTAAAACTCAATTATTCTACCAATATGCACAAAGAATGTGAGATGAAATCTTTATTTAGAGTTAATTTAGTCTTCTTACGACTTTTGTAATGGATATAAATGCAAATATTTAGTTAAATTTGTCATTTACAAATTCAAATTTTTCGGCAAATTTGGTCATCAAAACATTGTACATCTTAACTATTTTACATAATTTCGACGTTTTTTCCTAAATTTGAGATTTGTATTAATAAACAAATGATTTAGAAATGTTTTGCCACAGACAACTGAATAACAACAGTTAAAATACTCGAAATATACGACAATGACCATGGCGAGTAACTGCGAAGGTGCATACATTTCGGATACGCTTATTTTCGGATAAGTGTTCGTTTTTAGAGTTTAATGTCAAATTGATAGTACGTAAGCTTGTAATAAGAGTCTTAAAGGTTTTCTTTTGTATTTTTGTTTACTGTTGTCAGTAGATATAAAGAATTTTCTTGTTATGTAAACAGTGCACCCAGTGACTTGCCCAGAAAATTTCAGTTACAGAATATCAATTTATCATGTGTCTCAATATGTTATCTATTGCTTCAAGTGACTCCCCTAGAATAATATGGCAATTTTATTTGGCTGGTAAGAAAAGACATTTGCTCTTAATCAAGTCTGTTTTTCAATTTGTATTTGACTGCTTGAACTCGGGTTGACATTGGCAATTTTTTATAACATTTTGTTATAACTTACTGTTGCTATTCCCGGGCTACATATATATTCTCAATACCTTATATATCAGAGATTTTTTGTTATAATTTACAGTGGTTATCTCCAAGTTACATAATTATATACTCAATACCTTAAATATCAGAGAAGTTTTTGTTTTAATTTCATACTTCATACGTACTCATAGCTACCGTGTATTAGAAGCGTCTCCAGAAAATATTCCCCATGTGCCTCTCCCTCTCTTTCCTTGCCATCTAATACATTTGAAAGATTTTTTAATTTGATTTGTTATTTTAAACATAAATCAAAATGTCAATACATAAATTATGTTCTAAAAGGAGACGTAGGTTCAAAAATACTAAAAAATAAAAGGAAAATACTAAAACATTTTGATGTCATGTCTTGCACATCTACAAAGCGCGTATCATGGTACTTGTATTACCACATTTCATTGCAAGCCCTTCAATCTGATGAAGTTGTTATCCACACAAACTACATATGTTATATATTGGACAGACAAACCAATGACAGGGTGATTCTAGTCTTCACCTTGATAAACATTGTTTGAGGGAGTATAAATACAAGGCATCAAGTACTGCCAACACCATTATTTTGTAAACATTATTTAATTCAACTTCTATCTATTTAGTAATGCTGTCTAGGAAGCAGTCATCAAGCGTTAAAAGTGTAACTCTACAATTAATGTGTTGTACATGTATAAACATGCTCAGCAACTTAAAGTGAGCAACATCGATCCACTTTTCTTTCAAAACTGCAGTTATGTGTCAATCATAGACCAATAAAAATCTCACAGCTATAATAACAAATAATAATGACAAAATCAGTTTAATATAACTTTATTTTAATATAAAAGTTTTCTAACATATTCCGTTATACACAGACACACGCACACACAATATACAATTCGCCATGACATAAGCTCTCTGGCCAAGCTAAAAATGAGGAAGTTTTACCACGCAAAACCTGCAAAAATTCAAGTTTCGTATTATCATCATCAATTTCATAATATGAAATTTTAAGTGCTAAATGAACTAAATTTCAATAGCTGTGGACTAGAGGTATTATTATTCTTTGAAAACTTTGGATACATATTGGGAACTGACAAAATAATTCATATTCTGGATAAAACCAGTAAAATAGTGTTTGGCTCATGACCATTGAATCCTAGTCACTACAGTATGACGATATTTCACAGCTACACTTCATTGCATTTGTAATTATAATACTTCATTTCTTTATGTTTTATTAAGAAGAAGAGAAAATAGCACTTTGATTTAAAATGTTGCAACTAAATATATTTGTCAATACACTGGTCTTTTCTAGAACAATCACCTTCATCTATACTACTGTATTTTTATCCATGTTATTGTTAATAAATAGATGTTAACTTGACAATGCTTATTGCACAAATAATACATTTATGACATAAATTACAAAAGTTCCATACTTTTAACAGATCATTACATCCGTGCTTTCATGACACAATTTTATGAGAAAATGTACTATGTCTGGTCAACCAGACTGAACAGCAATTTGCAGAAAACTGCACAAATCTACATTGTATTATCAATACATTACCAAAATATGATGTCCAGGAAGTTTGGTTACATCTTGAAAATCTTGTTCAAGGTTTTTTGGTTAAATGTGGAAATCATGTTGTTCAATGTTTTTTATATCTTTAAATTTCTCCTTACAACATTGGTAGTTACATGATTATTATCATAAAATGTATTCATTTCAATGAAGGCAAGATAAAAACAAGAGGGCCATGGTGGCCCTTTATCGCTCACCTGAGTTAATTGCCATGTTGGCTTTAAGAGAGTCCAAGAGGATTTTCAATGATTTGACCTTGTGATCTACTTTTTGACCCAACAGGACCCAGTACCACATTTTCAATCATTTGATCCTGTGACCTAGTTTTTGACCTCAGATGACCCAGTTTCAATATTGAGGTAGATCTTATTAAGGCAAATATTTTGACCAATCTCATGTAGATAAAATAAAAAAATGTGACCACTGGAAGGTTAACAAGGTTTACTATGATTTGACATAGTGACCTAGTTTTGACCCCACATAACCCAGTTTTAAACTTGATCTAGATTTCATTAAGGCAAACATTCTGACCATGTCTCATATGTTCTTTAGCTGACAGTACCCACTGCCTTGTCTCCGATTTCTTGAATGGTGAATAGCTGAAAACCTGTGCCAGGCAGTTAACACCTGTAATAAAAGTGTTTGAATAACCACTCATGTCACAATATTTATAATCCATACCACATTCACAGTTCTATTTTTTCAGCTTCCTTAACAGTCCTTACTATACTTAATGCCATTAAAATGCAACTAGTTTACTCCGCCTTCATTTTGTTCCAAGTGTTAAACTCATTTTATTGTTAAAAATGTGTAAATCATTCATCAAAAAGAAATCACACTAAGGCCCTTGTATTCTTAATTCATAATAGATTAAGCTCAGTAAATTATGATGGAGAATTAAAATATAATTATTTCTTTATAATGTCACCATGTTGACAATGACATTTTTTATTTGTGTTTTTAATGGAGTGGAGTATATTTATGACCAAAGGAACAGATTGCTATAATGGAGTGGAGTATATTTATGGCCAAAGGCACAGATTGCTTTAATGGAGTGGAGTATATTTATGGCCAAAGGCACATATTGCTTTAATGGAGTGGAGTATATTTATGGCCAAAGGTACAGATTGCTTTAATGGAGTGGAGTATATTTATGGCCAAAGGAACAGATTGCTATAATGGAGTGGAGTATATTTATGGCCAAAGGTACAGATTGCTTTAATGGAGTGGAGTATATTTATGGCCAAAGAACCAGATTGCTATAATGGAGTGGAGTATATTTATGACCAAAGGTACAGTTTGCTTTAATGGAGTGGAGTATATTTATGGCCAAAGGCACAGATTGCTTTAATGGAGTGGAGTATATTTATGGCCAAAGGCACAGATTGCTTTAATGGAGTGGAGTATATTTATGGCCAAAGGCACATATTGCTTTAATGGAGTGGAGTATATTTATGGCCAAAGGTACAGATTGCTTTAATGGAGTGGAGTATATTTATGGCCAAAGGAACAGATTGCTATAATGGAGTGGAGTATATTTATGGCCAAAGGTACAGATTGCTTTAATGGAGTGGAGTATATTTATGGCCAAAGAACCAGATTGCTATAATGGAGTGGAGTATATTTATGACCAAAGGTACAGTTTGCTTTAATGGAGTGGAGTATATTTATGGCCAAAGGTACAGATTGCTTTAATGGAGTGGAGTATATTTATGGCTAAAGGACCAGATTGCTATAATGGAGTGGAGTATATTTATGACCAAAGGTACAGTTTGCTTTAATGGAGTGGAGTATATTTATGGCCAAATGACCAGATTGCTATAATGTAGTGGAGTATTTTTATGACCAAAGGTACATATTGCTTTAATGAAGTGGAGTATATTTATGGCCAAAGGTACATATTGCTTTAATGAAGTGGAGTATATTTATGGCCAAAGGTACAGATTGCTTTAATGGAGTGGAGTATATTTATGGCCAAAGGAACAGATTGCTATAATGGAGTGGAGTATATTTATGGCCAAAGGTACAGATTGCTTTAATGGAGTGGAGTATATTTATGGCCAAAGAACCAGATTGCTATAATGGAGTGGAGTATATTTATGACCAAAGGTACAGTTTGCTTTAATGGAGTGGAGTATATTTATGGCCAAAGGTACAGATTGCTTTAATGGAGTGGAGTATATTTATGGCTAAAGGACCAGATTGCTATAATGGAGTGGAGTATATTTATGACCAAAGGTACAGTTTGCTTTAATGGAGTGGAGTATATTTATGGCCAAATGACCAGATTGCTATAATGTAGTGGAGTATTTTTATGACCAAAGGTACATATTTCTTTAATGAAGTGGAGTATATTTATGGCCAAAGGTACATATTGCTTTAATGAAGTGGAGTATATTTATGGCCAAAGGCACAGACTGCTTTAATGGAGTGGAGTATATTTATGCCCAAAGGTACAGATTGCTTTAATGGAATGGAGTATATTTATGGCCAAATGACCAGATTGCTATAATGGAGTGGAGTATATTTATGGCCAATGGTACAGATTGCTTTAATGGAATGGAGTATATTTATGACCAAAGGTACAGATTGCTTTAATGGAGTGGAGTATATTTATGACCAAAGGTACAGATTGCTTTAATGGAATGGAGTATATTTATGACCAAAGGTACAGATTGCTTTAATGGAATGGAGTATATTTATGACCAAAGGTACAGATTGCTTTAATGGAGTGGAGTATATTTATGACCAAAGGTACAGATTGCTTTAATGGAATGGAGTATATTTATGACCAAAGGCACAGATTGCTTTAATGAAGTGGAGTATATTTATGACCAATGGTACATATTGCTTTAATGGAGTGGAGTATATTTATGGCCAAAGGTACAGATTGCTTTAATGGAGTGGAGTATATTTATGGCCAATGGTACAGATTGCTTTAATGGAGTGGAGTATATTTATGACCAATGGTACATATTGCTTTAATGGAGTGGAGTATATTTATGACCAATGGTACATATTGCTTTAATTGAGTGGAGTATATTTATGGCCAAAGGTACATATTGCTATAATGGAGTTGAGTATATTTATGACCAAAGGTACATATTGCTTTAATGGAGTGGAGTATATTTATGGCCAAAGGTACATATTGCTTTAATGGAATGGAGTATATTTATGGCCAAAGGTACATATTGCTTTAATGGAGTGGAGTATATTTATGGCCAAAGGTACATATTGCTATAATGTAGTGGAGTATATTTATGGCCAAAGGAACAGATTGCTTTAATGGAGTGGAGTATATTTATGGCCAAAGGCACAGATTGCTTTAATGGAATGGAGTATATTTATGGCCAAAGGTACATATTGCTTTAATGGAGTGGAGTATATTTATGGCCAAAGGAACAGATTGCTTTAATGGAATGGAGTATATTTATGGCCAAAGGTACATATTGCTTTAATGGAATGGAGTATATTTATGGCCAAAGGTACATATTGCTTTAATGGAGTGGAGTATATTTATGGCCAAAGGTACATATTGCTATAATGTAGTGGAGTATATTTATGGCCAAAGGAACAGATTGCTTTAATGGAGTGGAGTATATTTATGGCCAAAGGCACAGATTGCTTTAATGGAATGGAGTATATTTATGGCCAAAGGTACAGATTGCTTTAATGGAGTGGAGTATATTTATGGCCAAAGGAACATATTGCTTTAATGGAATGGAGTATATTTATGGCCAAAGGCACAGATTGCTTTAATGGAATGGAGGATATTTATGGCCAAATGTACAGATTGCTTTAATGAAGTGGAGTATATTTATGACCAATGGTACAGATTGCTTTAATGGAGTGGAGTATATTTATGGCCAAAGGTACAGATTGTTTTTTTAATGTAGTGGAGTATAATTATGGCCAAAGGTAAAGATTGCTTTAATGGAGTGGAGTATATTTATGACCAAAGGTACAGATTGCTATAATGTAGTGGACTATATTTATCGCCAAAGGTACAGATCGCTATAATGTAGTGGAGTATATTTATGACCAAAGGTACATATTGCTTTAATGGAGTGGAGTATATTTATGGCGAAAGGTACAGATTGCTTTAATGGAGTGGAGTATATTTATGGCCAAAGGACCTGATTGCTATAATGGAGTGGAGTATATTTATGGCCAAAGGTACATATTGCTATAATGTAGTGGAGTATATTTATGGCCAAAGGTACAGATTGCTTTAATGGAGTGGAGTATATTTATGGCCAAAGGTACAGATTCCTTTAATGGAGTGGAGTATATTTATGACCAAAGGTACAGATTGCTTTAATGGAGTGGAGTATATTTATGGCCAAATGACCAGATTGCTATAATGTAGTGGAGTATTTTTATGACCAAAGGTACATATTGCTTTAATGAAGTGGAGTATATTTATGGCCAAAGGTACATATTGCTTTAATGAAGTGGAGTATATTTATGGCCAAAGGCACAGACTGCTTTAATGGAGTGGAGTATATTTATGCCCAAAGGTACAGATTGCTTTAATGGAATGGAGTATATTTATGGCCAAATGACCAGATTGCTATAATGGAGTGGAGTATATTTATGGCCAATGGTACAGATTGCTTTAATGGAATGGAGTATATTTATGACCAAAGGTACAGATTGCTTTAATGGAATGGAGTATATTTATGGCCAAATGACCAGATTGCTATAATGGAGTGGAGTATATTTATGGCCAATGGTACAGATTGCTTTAATGGAATGGAGTATATTTATGACCAAAGGAACAGATTGCTATAATGGAGTGGAGTATATTTATGGCCAAAGGCACAGATTGCTTTAATGGAGTGGAGTATATTTATGGCCAAAGGCACAGATTGCTTTAATGGAGTGGAGTATATTTATGGCCAAAGGCACAGATTGCTTTAATGGAGTGGAGTATATTTATGGCCAAAGGCACAGATTGCTTAAATGGAGTGGAGTATATTTATGGCCAAAGGCACATATTGCTTTAATGGAGTGGAGTATATTTATGGCCAAAGGTACAGATTGCTTTAATGGAGTGGAGTATATTTATGGCCAAAGAACCAGATTGCTATAATGGAGTGGAGTATATTTATGACCAAAGGTACAGTTTGCTTTAATGGAGTGGAGTATATTTATGGCCAAAGGTACAGATTGCTTTAATGGAGTGGAGTATATTTATGGCTAAAGGACCAGATTGCTATAATGGAGTGGAGTATATTTATGACCAAAGGTACAGTTTGCTTTAATGGAGTGGAGTATATTTATGGCCAAATGACCAGATTGCTATAATGTAGTGGAGTATTTTTATGACCAAAGGTACATATTGCTTTAATGAAGTGGAGTATATTTATGGCCAAAGGTACATATTGCTTTAATGAAGTGGAGTATATTTATGGCCAAAGGTACAGATTGCTTTAATGGAGTGGAGTATATTTATGGCCAAAGGAACAGATTGCTATAATGGAGTGGAGTATATTTATGGCCAAAGGTACAGATTGCTTTAATGGAGTGGAGTATATTTATGGCCAAAGAACCAGATTGCTATAATGGAGTGGAGTATATTTATGACCAAAGGTACAGTTTGCTTTAATGGAGTGGAGTATATTTATGGCCAAAGGTACAGATTGCTTTAATGGAGTGGAGTATATTTATGGCTAAAGGACCAGATTGCTATAATGGAGTGGAGTATATTTATGACCAAAGGTACAGTTTGCTTTAATGGAGTGGAGTATATTTATGGCCAAATGACCAGATTGCTATAATGTAGTGGAGTATTTTTATGACCAAAGGTACATATTGCTTTAATGAAGTGGAGTATATTTATGGCCAAAGGTACATATTGCTTTAATGAAGTGGAGTATATTTATGGCCAAAGGCACAGACTGCTTTAATGGAGTGGAGTATATTTATGCCCAAAGGTACAGATTGCTTTAATGGAATGGAGTATATTTATGGCCAAATGACCAGATTGCTATAATGGAGTGGAGTATATTTATGGCCAATGGTACAGATTGCTTTAATGGAATGGAGTATATTTATGACCAAAGGTACAGATTGCTTTAATGGAGTGGAGTATATTTATGACCAAAGGTACAGATTGCTTTAATGGAATGGAGTATATTTATGACCAAAGGTACAGATTGCTTTAATGGAATGGTGTATATTTATGACCAAAGGTACAGATTGCTTTAATGGAGTGGAGTATATTTATGACCAAAGGTACAGATTGCTTTAATGGAATGGAGTATATTTATGACCAAAGGCACAGATTGCTTTAATGGAGTGGAGTATATTTATGACCAATGGTACAGATTGCTTTAATGGAGTGGAGTATATTTATGACCAATGGTACAGATTGCTTTAATGGAATGGAGTATATTTATGACCAAAGGTACAGATTGCTTTAATGGAATGGAGTATATTTATGACCAAAGGTACAGATTGCTTTAATGGAATGGAGTATATTTATGACCAAAGGCACAGATTGCTTTAATGGAGTGGAGTATATTTATGACCAATGGTACAGATTGCTTTAATGGAGTGGAGTATATTTATGACCAATGGTACAGATTGCTTTAATGGAATGGAGTATATTTATGGCCAATGGTACATATTGCTTTAATGAAGTGGAGTATATTTATGGCCAAAGGCACAGATTGCGTTAATGAAGTGGAGTATATTTATGACCAATGGTACATATTGCTTTAATGGAGTGGAGTATATTTATGGCCAAAGGTACAGATTGCTTTAATGGAGTGGAGTATATTTATGGCCAATGGTACAGATTGCTTTAATGGAGTGGAGTATATTTATGACCAATGGTACATATTGCTTTAATGGAGTTGAGTATATTTATGACCAATGGTACATATTGCTTTAATTGAGTGGAGTATATTTATGGCCAAAGGTACATATTGCTATAATGGAGTTGAGTATATTTATGACCAAAGGTACATATTGCTTTAATGGAGTGGAGTATATTTATGGCCAAAGGAACATATTGCTTTAATGGAATGGAGTATATTTATGGCCAAAGGTACATATTGCTTTAATGGAATGGAGGATATTTATGGCCAAATGTACAGATTGCTTTAATGAAGTGGAGTATATTTATGACCAATGGTACAGATTGCTTTAATGGAGTGGAGTATATTTATGGCCAAAGGTACAGATTTTTTTTTTAATGTAGTGGAGTATAATTATGGCCAAAGGTAAAGATTGCTTTAATGGAGTGGAGTATATTTATGACCAAAGGTACAGATTGCTATAATGTAGTGGACTATATTTATCGCCAAAGGTACAGATCGCTATAATGTAGTGGAGTATATTTATGACCAAAGGTACATATTGCTTTAATGGAGTGGAGTATATTTATGGCGAAAGGTACAGATTGCTTTAATGGAGTGGAGTATATTTATGGCCAAAGGAACAGATTGCTTTAATGGAATGGAGTATATTTATGGCCAAAGGTACATATTGCTTTAATGGAATGGAGTATATTTATGGCCAAAGGTACATATTGCTTTAATGGAGTGGAGTATATTTATGGCCAAAGGTACATATTGCTATAATGTAGTGGAGTATATTTATGGCCAAAGGAACAGATTGCTTTAATGGAGTGGAGTATATTTATGGCCAAAGGCACAGATTGCTTTAATGGAATGGAGTATATTTATGGCCAAAGGTACAGATTGCTTTAATGGAGTGGAGTATATTTATGGCCAAAGGAACATATTGCTTTAATGGAATGGAGTATATTTATGGCCAAAGGCACAGATTGCTTTAATGGAATGGAGGATATTTATGGCCAAATGTACAGATTGCTTTAATGAAGTGGAGTATATTTATGACCAATGGTACAGATTGCTTTAATGGAGTGGAGTATATTTATGGCCAAAGGTACAGATATTTTTTTTAATGTAGTGGAGTATAATTATGGCCAAAGGTAAAGATTGCTTTAATGGAGTGGAGTATATTTATGACCAAAGGTACAGATTGCTATAATGTAGTGGACTATATTTATCGCCAAAGGTACAGATCGCTATAATGTAGTGGAGTATATTTATGACCAAAGGTACATATTGCTTTAATGGAGTGGAGTATATTTATGGCGAAAGGTACAGATTGCTTTAATGGAGTGGAGTATATTTATGGCCAAAGGACCTGATTGCTATAATGGAGTGGAGTATATTTATGGCCAAAGGTACATATTGCTATAATGTAGTGGAGTATATTTATGGCCAAAGGTACAGATTGCTTTAATGGAGTGGAGTATATTTATGGCCAAAGGTACAGATTCCTTTAATGGAGTGGAGTATATTTATGACCAAAGGTACAGATTGCTTTAATGGAGTGGAGTATATTTATGGCCAAAGGTACATATTGCTATAATGGAGTGGAGTATATTTATGACCAAAGGTACAGATTGCTTTAATGTAGTGGAGTATATTTATGACCAAAGGTACAGATTGCTTTAATGGAGTGGAGTATATTTATGGCCAAAGGTACAGATTGCTATAATGTAGTGGAGTATATGTATGGCCAAAGGTACAGATTGCTATAATGTAGTGGAGTATATTTATGGCTGGCCAAAGGTACAGATTGCTATAATGGAGTGGAGTATATTTATGACCAAAGGTACAGATTGCTTTAATGGAGTGGAGTATATTTATGGCCAAAGGAACAGATTGCTATAATGGAGTGGAGTATATTTATGACCAAAGGTACATATTGCTTTAATGGAGTGGAGTATATTTATGACCAAAGGAACAGATTGCTATAAATTATGTCTGCTCTACTGCCCACTTCTTATTTCTCTCATTCACTTTTGTCAAATCACATGACCAGTCAAGATGGAATAAAACTAAACTAGAAGTGTTTTACAGTAGAATTTTGTCCATAAGTAGTCAAAAAACTCCTCAAGAAATAGGCCAATTGAGACCAATATCAAACTTGACCTATATTTTATAACCCTATACATAAATGCCCAATATGAATTGAATCCATCCATCCTTCCATGAGTTATTGATCGGAAATCAATTTTTGCATGGACAGAGAGAAGGATGGACTGACAGGGGTAACACTTTCGGCCCCTCCACCATAAGAATACATTGTCATCACTGTTAAACAGTATCACAAACAACATACATACTTTGTTTGTGATGATGAAACCAATCTAGGTGTCAATCTGACAACAGGATAATTTCAAGTGCATCCACACATAACTGGTCATATTGTCATCAAACTTTGAGTGCAGAAGAAAAGTGTTAGCATCATAATTAAGCTACAGAGCATCAGCAAGTAAGATACATAGGCCAATACATGCCATCACATTTTCCCTCCACAAGTACCAAGACTCATAGAGTCTACTGGTAGCAGACATATTACAGCTGTGCCAAGGATAAATTATTACAACCAAAGTAACATTGACTCAGGGTCTATCAGTTCTTGCACTAGCTGAATAATGTTGAATATGCAATGGAGTTAATTCATAAGCATCTCTAAGATGAATTTCACATGCCTCCGACTAGAAGAGATAACAGAGCAATAGTTAAACAAGTAGGCAATAATGATCCTATATACCTCAACCAAGTATAATACTAGTGTGATACTTTGTGGTGCTAGCAAGCAAGGACAAGACAAACTGAAATTACTAGCCTAGTGTATACCTCCGAGAGTCAATAATTAGCAGAATGAGAAATCATTTTACAAAAAGGTTTATTGTAAATATCCTAGGGATGTCAACGAATATTCGAATATTGCTTGTATGTCCGAATATTATATTACTGATTCAGCCATCAAATATTTGATAAAATATATATTTTCACTATAAAAGCAAGTGTATTAAATTTCAATGATGTTCATTATCTCATTGAATGACAATAAAATGAAAATAATATCTACGGGTGTTAATTGACAGGTCATTTAGAATATTTGGGTGCAAGAGAAGTAACACTCTGGTGATGACACTTATGTCCTGAAATATTTAGTAATTGTGGGGATATTTGCAACTTGAGAGGTCAGTTTAAAACACAAAATTGATAATGTATTATTATTAAATAAAAAGGTCGAATGTTCGAATATTCGTTCGAAGGGTTGACGTCTACCCATTGTTTTCTAGGACTATATAAAATGTTGCATACTCAGCATAATCTGCTTACCCAAGAAATTGCAGACATTTCTTTCCATATAAAATTTCTACTGTTGCTTTTATAGCTCTCTGTGTATCTACGTAGTGCAACCACATAGCAATCATACCTGACAAGCACGACGACGATCATGATTTGTCTTTGTCTTGTATACTGTAAGTATTAAGATATGGAATGGTATGTAAAAATCTACTTGAACAAGTAGATACAAAGTTTATCGTGTATTGTATAATCTGGGAAAGAATGGAAAGCAATTTTCTGTATATAAATGTAAATATTAAAGCTGCATATCATTTTTATGTAATTAATGTTTGTAAAAACTTTTATACATTTGATATGGAATGACATCAATGCCAATGAAAATATGAATCAAATAGCTAAATTTGTCATACTTGGCAAGAAAGAAGACCATTAACTCTTAATTCACTGGCAATACCATTTTACAGTTCAAATAATTATAGATTTGACTCAATGAAAATTATCAAGTGAAATATTTCATAAGGGTTACCTTTAACCAAGCATGTATACAGATCTTCATGTTCCTTCTACAATAACAATGTGTTGCTTCAATATCTTGTCTCTGGCTGAAGTGTATATGTGGTTTAATTGCAACATGAAGTATGAACTTACATTTTTGAGTTGTGATAACACAACATGGCAATGGTGGCCCTTATTTGCCCATCTGAGTTACCTAGGAGAGTGTGCATTAGCCTATATTTCATACATTTATAAAGACAAACATTCTGAACCTATATTAGAAGATTAGATAGAAATTGGAACCGGTGCAACATGGCCCTCTGCTGTTAACATGACTGACTTACAACTTTCAATAACATATTACTCGTTGGTCATGGCACAATGAAAATGTGTACTCTATTTGTTTTGCTGATCGGACATATTAAGCTGAAATACATATAAGTGTGATATGTTTGTTAAAATCTGAGTCTGCCATATGTGCTTCACAAACAGTCAGGTAAAATTTCATTCAGCTATAATCTTACAATAAACAGAAAGGGAAGTATTTTTTCGGCTTTAATTGATCAACTATGTGACGAGGGAAGTTGATACTATCTGAACTAATCACTAATACAGAATGTGTTGCCATATATATCTGAAATTCTATTGAAAACGTATTGTGAACCAAACATATTATGTAATAATAATAATGTATACCTTTTCTTCAGGTCATGAATATAATTCCGCCATGTTTGCAAATGATTCCTACATAATACTTCATTGTAGTGTTGCTGGGCTATCACATATACAATACAATCAGTGTTGCTGGGCTATCACCTATACAATACAACCAGTGTTGCTTGGCTATCACCTATACAATACAATCAGTGTTGCTGGGATATCACCTATACAATACAACCAGTGTTGCTGGGCTATCACCTATACAATACAACCAGTGTTGCTTGGCTATCACCTATACAATACAATCAGTGTTGCTGGGATATCACCTATACAATACAACCAGTGTTGCTTGGCTATCACCTATACAATACAATCAGTGTTGCTGGGCTATCACCTATACAATACAACCAGTGTTGCTTGGCTATCACCTATACAATACAATCAGTGTTGCTGGGATATCACCTATACAATACAATCAGTGTTGCTGGGATATCACCTATACAATACAACCAGTGTTGCTGGGATATCACCTATACAATACAATCAGTGTTGCTGGGCTATCACCTATACAATACAATCAGTGTTGCTGGGATATCACATATACAATACAATCAGTGTTGCTGGGCTATCACCTATACAATACAATCAGTGTTGCTGGGCTATCACCTATACAATACAATCAGTGTTGCTGGGCTATCACCTATACAATACAATCAGTGTTGCTGGGATATCACATATACAATACAATCAGTGTTGCTGGGCTATCACCTATACAATACAATCAGTGTTGCTGGGATATCACCTATACAATACAATCAGTGTTGCTGGGCTATCACCTATACAATACAATCAGTGTTGCTGGGATATCACCTATACAATACAATCAGTGTTGCTGGGCTATCACCTATACAATACAACCAGTGTTGCTGGGCTATCACCTATACAATACAATCAGTGTTGCTGGGATATCACATATACAATACAATCAGTGTTGCTGGGCTATCACCTATACAATACAATCAGTGTTGCTGGGCTATCACCTATACAATACAATCAGTGTTGCTGGGATATCACCTATACAATACAATCAGTGTTGCTGGGATATCACATATACAATACAATCAGTGTTGCTGGGATATCACATATACAATACAATCAGTGTTGCTGGGCTATCACCTATACAATACAATCAGTGTTGCTGGGATATCACCTATACAATACAATCAGTGTTGCTGGGATATCACCTATACAATACAATCAGTGTTGCTGGGATATCACATATACAATACAATCAGTGTTGCTGGGATATCACATATACAATACAATCAGTGTTGAGATAAAAAAAGAAGCACAAATTTCATACAAAAAAGTTGTAAAGAAATCAGATCAGTACATCTAAAATGTGTTTCTGTTACATATGTAAAACATGAGCACTGTCTGTAGGGAAAGCAAATACTATGCCAGGTACAGTGATGGTTCTTAGTCGATTTACCCATCCAATGACTATAAACAAGTGTGCAAAGTATCAAAGCTCTTTCAGTTTTCAAGTAAATAGTACCTGAATAAAAATTTAACTGAGAACTACAGATTTTCTAACAATAAAATGGGTCATGCTGAAAAAATGCAAGAGTTATGCTTCTTGGTCTACATACACACAATGATGATGAAAAACTTTACAAAGTTTCAAATCTATAGCTGTAATAGTATTAGAGTTGACCAAAACCAAAAACTAGAGCCAATGATCAAATATCAACAAGACCAGTATGATTGTTTTATCACTTACATGTAGATGTGCTATACATGAAAATCACGATATTAACTAGATGTTTAAACTTTAATGTGCTGGGTAGTTTCAATAGTCAAAAAGTTAATATATTAGCATTTTTAGATGATTCACATGCAGAAATGTTTGAGAATCAATGAAATTATTGTAGTTATAATCCAAATGTGCTATGTTAACATTTGTTGATTGTCGCCGCACTGAAGTGCGGCGTACTGTATGGAATGGGATATTTTTTTGTACATGGAGGGACACGTGACTTATTTTTTCCCAAGATTATTCGATTCAAGATAATTTTACCCACTGACAATAAAGTTTTACAGAAAAAGTATTTGTACTATCTTTTTATTGTTTTATTTTATTTCATTTTAAAATCTTTTAATTTATTCCCTCATGTGGTGCAGGATTTCAAATGGTCAAGGTCTATTTTGACTGATAAAATATTTGAAACCAGTCTACGGAAAGTTTATTTTTAGATTCCCTCATGTGGTGCACGATTTCAGAAAATGCTCAGTTAGCACCGTTTATTTTCGGAAATTGCTCAAGAAAAATCAAATAATCGAAAAGCGGTCCCGTCGAAAAGTATGACTTTCTAATTTGGGCGAAATATTTACCGTTTGCAAATGTTTTATTCCACTCAATTTCTATGATAAACGCGGTTAAAAGCAATGTATGTGATAACCATGCAATCACTTTCGTTTTCGGGTCTATTATACGATAAAATCCGTACCGTACGGTCCGTAATGCCGCCCGCTCCGTATTTTACGAGGAATGAAAATTATTATAGTAAATTCAGAATACTATTATTTTCGCAAGTATATACTGATGGTTTATGTCTCATAGTCTGTGCTATGACTATTCACATACAATTTACCTCACTGTATGTTTAGTTTATGTTTCATTTGTGACCTAGTTTTTATGTACAGCCGACTGTTTGAAACATGTATTGCTTTTTGCACTTGATTGACTTGTGTTTGGGAGTATACATTGTCTTCATCTTTCAATTTGAATAATTAATAATTGATAGTGAGATGTTTGTTTAAACTTGAATAACAAGAATAAAATAGACAAGAAATAAGATAACAGTGCTACATTGAATCATCCCACAAGCTCAATTAGGAATGATTTGAAGACTATTAAAAGCAATTTCAAAGAAACACTAAAAAGGATTACATTGAAATAACAAAGTCCTATGCTGTAGAATATTGGGGATTGAGGGGACAAACTGCACTAAATATTTGTTGATCGCGTGCTGTGATGTAGCCCCCAAATGACTGAAACCGTCTGGTTCCAAAATTGGCTCAAGAAAAAAAGCCAGCGCAAGCCAAGATTGCCAAATTCATCTAGTGAGCAAAAGACGAGACTTCCAGTTGATGAAGGTAGGCCATGGCTAGTATTTAATGATGATGAGATAGTCATGACCTTTACTTGAACAATAAAACTGAGAAATCTTGCTTAATTATAATGGCTATACATAAAACAACATTTAAAATAAGGATTTTAAGTTGTTAATCCTGTTCAAAACATTGCGACAGGTAAGAAATTGGTGTGACAGGTAAAACATTGTTGCAACAGGTAAAACATTGTTGCAACAGGTAAAACATTGTTGCGACGGGTAAAAAATGTGTCTTTGCCTGTCGTTATGTCCTGTGAAGGAGAAAAAGTATTCGTGTTGACTGTTTTACCTGTATTTCACATGTGCTATTGAAATTTTCTTGAAGTGGGCAGTTCATAATTATAATATTATATGAAATAGTCATCGCTGATAATTTCTCCTTGCATGTACTAACGGAGAAGAAACTGCAGTAAGAAGGAATTTGTTACGGTGATACGCTGTTTATTCATAGTTTAGGGTGGTGTTAGCAACTACAGTTTTCAGCTTCATACTGATACCATAACATACTCTTTTTTTCGCTCGCTCGCTTTAATAAATGACAGTTGGGGGGAAAATCCTAAGAACAAACAAATAATTTGTTGTGGCCTAATAATAATTAAAATTGCATTCTTTGAATCTTTTACATAACAAATTATAACAAATAGAAGTGATGCGTTAACTGTATGAAATAAATATTTAGATAAAAGTAGTGCTTATTCTAAGCTTATTGTTTACGTACGTTTGGATCAGAAAAGAAAATGTGTTCCGGTGATAAATTTTGAGTGTCATGATAGTCTGAGATAATTATTTAGAAACTTAATGAGAATTTATGTAAAAGATTCAAAGAATATAATTTTAAATATTATTATTTTTGTGAACAAAGACCTTGCTATATACAGAGAAGTTGGAACTGGGTCTGTAAACAGATTAATATTTTTTGTTTACGTGTTTGATACTACTAAAATGGAGTGTAATACTTAGTTACATGTTTTTTGTACAAAAGAATGTAAATAACAAAATATCATTCAATTCTTTAGCGGCGACCTTTGATGCTTTGCATCAATGATTTTCTTGTATACAAACTGTAATCATTTATATTTAGGTTATGGATTAAAATCAGGGACCGTGACATGGGCTTGAGAATGCATTAAAGTATATTGTACTAAGGAAACTTCATTTGCAGTTGTAGAAAGTTGTGTTTATCTATTTCGGTTTATACATTGAACAGTGAAGTACAAAAATACACTTCTGAGAACAAGGAAATTGGCTGATAGTTTTGCAACTTTCTTGAATATTTGAAATACTAATCTCTGGGTTGCTCTCACCACTTACACAGTACAGTAAAACCTCGATAATAAGACCATCATTGGGACCCTTGAAAACTGGTCTTCTTATTGAGCTTGAATAAAGAACAAAACAGTGAAAATTTACTTGAAAATAGTGTCCTTAATTTTGAGGTGGTCTTAAAGTGAGGTTCTACTGTATTTATAAAATAACTATCTCAAATCTACTTGCTTTTAGACATTTAGACCATATGTGTACAAGTGAGTAAGACACAAAAATATTAAAATAATAAATACAACAGAACAGTATAAGAATTTCACTACAAACCTCCTTTTCATTTTCCTCGATTGTTTCCACCAATTTATAATTCCATGATATAAAGTATTTCTTCACCAGCTTGCCATCATAATGCAGAATTGCCTACAAACAACCAAATTGGAGTAAGTGTATGCAGAATAGCATGTTTGTGCCATTGTTTATATTCATGTCAGAGAGTGATGTTAAGTTACCATTACCATTTATACAGTAGGGACAATAAATAGTCGACTCTCAATAAGATCAAATTGAAAAATGGTGATTTACAACACGGTCCACATCTTTCTGACTAGAGTACAGTCTTAAAAGTTTAACTTTTACTTATCATTCTCTCATTCATTCTCTTTTCCTTACTTAACTCATGCCGATTAATCCATTGGTAGAAAAAGTTAGCATGTGTAGTTTCCCTGAAAATAATATATTTTTCAATCATATGTATATGTAATTGCTATTTAAAGGTGAAACATGCTTGCTCAATAGTTAAATACAACAAAACTGTTGTTTTACAACCCAATTTATCATAACAAATACGTAGTTTTTGTAAACATTTTCCTCTTTATCGACCATTCAGACATTTGATCTTACAGTGAACCATGACAAGACACACACAGTTATGTCTTCAACACACATTTGTATTGTATCGCGGGAGATATTCATGGAACAGATTAACATCTTGTTTATTGAGTATGCAACCAACAGTCTCACCACTAATAGTGATGATAGCATGTCTAACTTCTCATTCAGTTTTTTTTGTCACAAAATGTTCGAAAGATCTGTGTTGAAATTTGTATCAAACTAAAAGACTTAAGCACAATCTCATCATTGAGCTGAGATTTCTATCTTAGATGCTTTTGGAGACTCGGGCCAGGGTATTGATTGATCATGTATTCTATAACTGAAAATGTAAGTTCTAGATAGACTGCACTTATGATCTTAAGTGAAATTATGACAAGATACATTTTTGTGATAAACAGACAAAACACTAGTTACAAAATCTTCCATAGAATTTGGGAGAGTTATAAATGACAAAAATCACCAATATAGCAGATATTTTCCTAGATGAATATTTATTTTCAAACATACCTTCTAAACTCAACAGCATTCAGTCCATTCTCCCGACTCTTTTTCATTAATTGGACGAACATTTTTAATCTATGCATGTACTGTGGCATCACTTGCATGTAAGAATGAGCATCTGCTCTCATGTACTGTGTCTGAAAAAGGGCATTTGGTCATTACAAGTAGATGAACATTCAGGCAGCCTGATCAACTAATAATTCTTCAAATTAAAGCAAAAAGGAGCCATAGCAGTCGACCAGTAGAGTGCCTGACCCCTGATCTGATGGTCCCAAGTTACAACAATATAAATACAACTGTACTGATTACAAGTCTGATTTTCCAGGCCAATTCCGGTTCTTATTTGTGACCAATATGTAACTTTCCCCAATTCTATATCAAAATTCCCCTCTAGCAAAATTGCTAATATTTTCAATCAGAAAATGAGAAATATCTCTCATATCACATTACACAGTTTAGTGATGTAGATGGATGTTCCATTGACATGTAATAAATTCCAGGTCTGGAAACAGCAATGTATATTATGCAATGTACATTCTTCTCCCTACTTTTCTTCTATGATGATATTTTTCCCCGCCTCCATTCCCCTATAAGGAGAATGTTGAACTTTCTGTATACTTTTACATTTGACCTCAATCTTTGAGCTATGGACATGACAAACGTAATATTGCATTTACTAAGAAACAACATATTTAACTAGATACGCAGAAACTATTAGCATTGCTTAGTATTTCAATTCAAAAATCGGATAATTACACTGTAGTCAATGGATTAAAGACATATTTACCTGTTTGTATCTAATCTGATCAGCCAATTGTTTTCTCATGATTTTCAAATGTTTCTGGTAAACACTGAGACGAAATGCTGAAAATCCAATTCTCTGAAAAATAGTAACAAAATTGAGAAGGTAATTAAATGCTAAATAGAAGATATGGCTTTATAATACATTAAAATATATATTCAGTAATGTGGGCACAAGATTTTAACCTGGCAACTCAAATTCACAAAAATTGTCTAGAAGTAGCTAATTTTATAATTAATTGCCTAAGTTTATCAAATTAATTTATCAAATCTGGGTCCGTATTCACTAACATTCCTAAGCCTGAAATTGAGAGACTTAGACTTTAAAATGTTAAATGTTCTTTTTGGTCCCAGGTTGCTAGTACAGTATAGATTTCAATAAGACCTGGCTAAAGTTATTAGAAAAACTTTCGATCATTTAGAATTAATGAAAACGAAAGAATGGTAAATATTAATTTTGCAAATTTAAAGTCTGAGTCTGATTTTCAGTCTTATATGGACATAAATGACAGATTAATATTTTCAAATCAGAGTAAATTCTATGTCGGATTTTCAATGAGAGAATTACTCCCCTTTGTCCAAAATTGGTGAGAGAATTTCAATTTCAGTGAGAGTTTTACTGAGAAATGGATAACGCAATAATAAAACAATGCTGACGAGTAGTTTTATTCATATTGACAAGAATGAAACACTTGATATAAACTGATGCTACATCATTAATTAAACTGATTATGTTACAATGCCTATGGCCATCTCATTACTGTGCATCACTTCAGATAGTATAGATGCTTATTAAGTACAGTGTGTAAACAAGGACTGCTTCGGATGCAAACTGCGAGCCAGCGTGATATTCTCTTGCATTTATGTATTTTTAATGAGATTTAGAAGATTTTTGTGCGAGAAAAATCGCAAAAATCGCTAGCTAGAATTTTCCCTGTCAAATTTAAACATACCAGTAACTTGGTCCTGTAGTGGTTTTCAGCATCTGCGATTTGTTCATAGTTCTGTCTCTGTAGTGCAATGTCTAAGTATTAAGTCAAGGAATAATTAATAACATCATGGCAATAGGTTTCTTGTGTGTTGTGCAAATTTGTTGGAATTCAATAAAACAGTTCAATTAAAACTTTACTAGTATTATATGAACTTGATTCAACAAATTTGTGTCTTAAAATAGGAACTGTGCTGAAAAAGCAAAATTTCACTCCTAAATAATGTAAGTGAAGAAATGCTTATGCTTAATTTAACAATGCAAATTTTAGATTTGAAAAATACCAAAAAAGTCAGCTTTTCGTGCAAAACAAAATACGAGCTTAACTTTGGACTGATTTAAAACTTGAAAAATGGTGATTTACAACACTGTCAAATAAAACAAGAACATGTCAATTTCATACAAGGATACAATGTTTCCAATGACAGAATGATCGTCTTTTCTGAATGTTTTAGCGAGGGATGTAATTCTGTCTTGACTTCATGACCACGAAGTCTGTAATGGTAAGCTTCAAGCCATGCAGTGTATGTTCTCTGTTGTAGATTGTATTTGTACATCTTCTCACAGCTAACTGTAACAGAATATTGATTTGTAAGCATACTTTATGATTTATGACAACTAATTGACACCAAAATCAACATCTGCTGGTCATAAGTGCTAACCACGGCCTTTTTCTATAGTTCCCACGGGTCAGCTAGACTATCTGACCCATTCCCAAATATATGTGTATGTTTTTTCCCCAATCAGAAGCACCAACAAAAATCGTCTACTGGAGCGACCTGGCATATCTTGAAGCTCTTTGAATAACTAAGGCTATTATTGTCCCTTGTGTCATAAATGTCTGTGGACATTTTGTGTGTCTTTTTGACAGTTTACATAAGAAATGTAAAATAAAATGCTTGTTTATATGAAATTTAGATATGAAATGCCTGTTCTTTTAACAATTAAAATTCCCAAAATTGGATTTAAAGCTATTAAAGTTTTCCCAAATTGGCAAATTTTATGACGCAAATTCTTACAATTTATCAAGGGTCTTTTTCCCGAAATGGACAGAAAAGGCCCGTAACCAACACAGTGCTATTCTATAAAACTACAGCATACATCTTCTGTTCATTTTAATTGATTAAGCTTTAACATCTAATCATCTATGTTTCAAACATATAGGACAATCAAATGAGTCAGTGTAAACCTGTCAAAATCATATTCATCATTTCAGATCAATTTGTTATAATGTAGTGACGATTCTCAAAATAGAGGACAAGTTTATACATACACACTTGCATCTAACACATGTTTCATGAATCAAACTATTATGGTCTATGGACAACAAAGTTAATGCACAAATATTCAACACTTTGTTTCAGTTTTTATTCTGCAAAGGTATTGCGAAAAAAGAACCTATTTTAAAACGGATGCCAAGAAGTACGCAATTTGATTGCTCAATTCAAGGATTTGTCATGAACTATTGCAACCCAGTTTTAGTAAACTAGATGTGTCCATTATGAGGACAAGTATTCCCCAGTTATTGACTTTTCATGCAAATATTTTGTGTGTAAAGGCTACATAAATTTGAGGCAATATGAAATGAATTCCTCCACCCTTTCAAGCATTACTGATTGAAAACCACTTACTGAAGTCAATAAAGGGCTGTAACTCATCCACCCTTTCAAGCATTACTGATTGGAAACCAATTACTGAAGTCAATAAAGGGCTGTAACTCATCCACCCTTTCAAGCATTACTGATTGGAAACCACTTACATAAGTCAAAAAAGGGCTGTAACTCATCCACCCTTTCAAGCATTACTGATTGGAAACCACTTACATAAGTCAATAAAGGGCTGTAACTCATCCACCCTTTCAATCATTACTGATTGGAAACCAATTACTGAAGTCAATAAAGGGCAGTAACTCATCCACCCTTTCAAGCATTACTGATTGGAAACCAATTACTGAAGTCAATAAAGGGCTGTTACTCATCCACCCTTTCAAACATTACTGATTGGAAACCAATTACTGAAGTCAATAAAGGGCTGTAACTCATCCACCCTTTCAAGCATTACTGATTGGAAACCAATTACTGAAGTCAATAAAGGGCTGTAACTCATCCACCCTTTCAAGCATTACTGATTGGAAACCAATTACTTCAAGTCAATAAAGGGCTGTAACTCATCCACCCTTTCAAGCATTACTGATTGGAAACCAATTACTGAAGTCAATAAAGGGCTGTAACTCATCCACCCTTTCAAACATTACTGATTGGAAACCAATTACTGAAGTCAATAAAGGGCTGTAACTCATCCACCCTTTCAAACATTACTGATTGGAAACCAATTACTGAAGTCAATAAAGGGCAGTAACTCATCCACCCTTTCAATCATTACTGATTGGAAACCAATTACATAAGTCAATAAAGGGCAGTAACTCATCCACCCTTTCAATCATTACTGATTGGAAACCAATTACTAAAGTCAATAAAGGGCAGTAACTCATCCACCCTTTCAATCATTACTGATTGGAAACCAATTACATAAGTCAATAAAGGGCAGTAACTCATCCACCCTTTCAATCATTACTGATTGGAAACCAATTACTGAAGTCAATAAAGGGCTGTAACTCATCCACCCTTTCAAGCATTACTGATTGGAAACCAATTACTGAAGTCAATAAAGGGCTGTAAATTATCCAAACATTGACAGATTATAACCGCAATCAAAGCTGACCGGTACTTTATTATCCTAGGTCGATGTGACCAATATGAATCGAATCATCTATCCTTTCAAGAGTTATTGATCGGAAACCAATTCAATAAGTCGAAAAAGGGCCATAACTCCTCCAAGAATTGGAAGGGGGGGCATAAAAAGCAGTTATAATTGTTTTGTGACATGTACTCTTAATTTCTTCAACATAGATCATCCTGCATATAATTGCTAGTCTACAAACAGTAAATATCACAGAAATTGTACTACTTCTTGGAATAATACCTTTAATGTTTTATTAAAATTATAAACACTTCATTTTGAACTATGCTGATTTTAAGATATATCTTTAAGACATGACACCACATTAAATTCCTCAAAGTAAAACATGCATTGTGAACATGGTGTGTCAACTTGCCTAATGAGGACAAAGGTTCATGTAAATTTCAATCCAATTCATGCATATATTGCAGAGATATTGAAAAAAACCCACAATCATGGGACATTTTCTAAGTTGATAAAGAGTGATCATGGCTTAACCTACATGTTGTAACACATCTAATTACCTGTTTACAGACTTCCATCAACCTGTGAACTTTAAAAAATGATCATTTACCATTCACAATCTTATAAAAATGGCTTTCCTACCTTTCGCTTTATAGCCCCTTTGGACAGCCCCTGATTGGAGAAGTACTTTGATTTGATATTATGAATACTTTCTTCAATTTGTGACACTGAAATAAGAAGAGATGTTTGTTAAACACATATGACACTCTAATAAAGGGATTAAGATTGACCTTAAATACAAGGGTCCACTTGGGCTCTTGGTACAAAACATTCAGGGGCCCAGTCTAAATCCCTGGAGCGTAATAAGTAAAGTGTATAGCAGAATGAACTATGCAAGTCAAATATGTACTAGCACTGCCTGCGCAATTAGGTCCCTGCTTATCTAAATCCCTGTAACTGCTTTTTAAAAGTGTAAACCAATTTATTTTAGTTTGATTGCGAAGAGAGCTGAAAGCTGATATTAATCACTCTCGAATCAATTCCTGGATGGAAACCAGTACTAGTGTCCATTTTGACACGAGAATGTACCCACTGGTGTGGCTCGAATCCATTCCTGGATGGAAACCAGTACTAGTGTCCATTTTGACATGAGAATGTACCCACTGGTGTGGCTCGAATCCATTCCTGGATGGAAACCAGTACTAGTGTCCATTTTGACACGAGAATGTACCCACGGGTGTGGCTCGAATCCATTCCTGGATGGAAACCAGTACTAGTGTCCATTTTGACACGAGAATGTACCCACTGGTGTGGCTCGAATCCATTCCTGGATGGAAACCAGTACTAATGTCCATTTTGACACGAGGATGTACCCACTGGTGTGGCTCGAATCCATTCCTGGATGGAAACCAGTACTAATGTCCATTTTGACACGAGGATGTACCCACTGGTGTGGCTCGAATCCATTCCTGGATGGAAACCAGTACTAGTGTCCATTTTGACACGAGAATGTACCCACTGGTGTGGCTCGAATCCATTCCTGGATGGAAACCAGTACTAGTGTCCATTTTGACATGAGAATGTACCCACTGGTGTGGCTCGAATCCATTCCTGGATGGAAACCAGTACTAGTGTCCATTTTGACATGAGAATGTACCCACTGGTGTGGCTCGAATCCATTCCTGGATGGAAACCAGTACTAGTGTCCATTTTGACATGAGAATGTACCCACTGGTGTGGCTCGAATCCATTCCTGGATGGAAACCAGTACTAGTGTCCATTTTGACATGAGAATGTACCCACTGGTGTGGCTCGAATCCATTCCTGGATGGAAACCAGTACTAGTGTTCATTTTGACATGAGAATGTACCCACTGGTGTGGCTCGAATCCATTCCTGGATGGAAACCAGTACTAGTGTCCATTTTGACACGAGAATGTACCCACTGGTGTGGCTCGAATCCATTCCTGGATGGAAACCAGTACTAGTGTCCATTTTGACATGAGAATGTACCCACTGGTGTGGCTCGAATCCATTCCTGGATGGAAACCAGTACTAGTGTCCATTTTGACATGAGAATGTACCCACTGGTGTGGCTCCAATCCATTCCTGGATGGAAACCAGTACTAGTGTCCATTTTGACACGAGAATGTACCCCCTGGTGTGGCTCAAATCCATTCCTGTATTATGCGCGAACCTCAGAGAACAATTGGTGTTCACTATCAGTGACCTATATATCGGAGCTGGGAAATGCAGCTCGGCTGGAAATCGAAACGAAGACAAATTAAACTTTACATCCTTTATTTTTGGCTACCAGCAATTGAATGTTCATACATTGTATAATATACAAAACATCACAAATTTCATACATAGTAAAATAGAAAGAGTAATCAAGATGTATAATACAAATAAGTGTTCAAGCAAATTATGTTTAAATATAATATTTTATGGGGAGCTTGGATTGTGGGAGGATACTTTAACATAATTTCTAGATACTTATTTTAGGTACAACATTTCCAAATACAATTCACTTGGAATGTAAAGTTGCTTGAAAACTCATTTCATTTGTTAACATTTACTAACAATATAATACTTGTACATTTATTTATTATGTAACTTAACATAAATATAAACTTGAGTCTAACAAAACTTTCTAAATTAAAACCTTACTGAAATAGTCTATTACAAAATAAACATGAAAATACAACATACCTGGAAATCGAAACGAAGACAAATTAAACTTTACATCCTTTATTTTTGGCTACCAGCAATTGAATGTTGCTTGGGCCTTTACTCAAGGATCCTTAAATGTCTTCGTGTTTCCATGGTTACGAATTTTCATTGGTCAAACAATAACCAAGCTTTACCCTAAGACATATGATTGGTCCAGCCAATTGATTACTTAGCCAATGGCTGGTCAGATGCCATAGGGCAAAGCCACAAATCTCAACTTAGACAGCTTTTGAAGATAATAGATAATAATCAAGTTTGCCAATATCAAAGAGATTTAGGTGACAAGCTGTCTCAACTGGACAATAGGTGATAATGTAAAGCCATAAGCCAAAAACACCTGATTTGGCTTGTATGATTTTAACAAAGTTTGTTTTTAAAACAATTTAAATTTATAAAAAGGTTAAACAATTTTGACAAAAAGTTAACACTTACTATTTAAAAATATGAAATTCATATTCCACATTTAACAACAATTATTTTGATATTAAATATGTCTATAAAATATCAAATTTAAATTAATATGTATTTTGTTTAGTTGGGAGATTTGAAAATATATTTCTGTATTATGATGCATTATGTAATAAGAAATTGAGCAAAAATATGCATCATAATACCTGGATGGAAACCAGTACTAGTGTCCATTTTGACACGAGAATGTACCCACTGGTGTGGCTCGAATCCATTCCTGGATGGAAACCAGTACTAGTGTCCATTTTGACACGAGGATGTACCCACTGGTGTGGCTCAAATCCATTCCTGGATGGAAACCAGTACTAGTGTCCATTTTGACATGAGAATGTACCCACTGGTGTGGCTCAAATCCATTCCTGGATGGAAACCAGTACTAGTGTCCATTTTGACACGAGAATGTACCCACTGGTGTGGCTCGAATCCATTCCTGGATGGAAACCAGTACTAGTGTCCATTTTGACACGAGAATGTACCCACTGGTGTGGCTCGAATCCATTCCTGGATGGAAACCAGTACTAGTGTCCATTTTGACACGAGAATGTACCCACTGGTGTGGCTCGAATCCATTCCTGGATGGAAACCAGTACTAGTGTTCATTTTGACACGAGAATGTACCCACTGGTGTGGCTCGAATCCATTCCTGGATGGAAACCAGTACTAGTGTCCATTTTGACACGAGAATGTACCCACTGGTGTGGCTCGAATCCATTCCTGGATGGAAACCAGTACTAGTGTCCATTTTGACACGAGAATGTACCCACTGGTGTGGCTCGAATCCATTCCTGGATGGAAACCAGTACTAGTGTTCATTTTGACACGAGAATGTACCCACTGGTGTGGCTCGAATCCATTCCTGGATGGAAACCAGTACTAGTGTCCATTTTGACATGAGAATGTACCCACTGGTGTGGCTCAAATCCATTCCTGGATGGAAACCAGTACTAGTGTTCATTTTGACACGAGAATGCACCCACTGGTGTGGCTCGAATCCACAACCTCTTCAGTGAGAGACAGACACCTTAGCCATTAGACCTGATGCTCACTCTCACTTGTATGTAATTACTTTTGAAAAATAAAAGGCTGTTAAACAATTCAGTTATCTTGACTTTGGCTGTCATGTCAGTCATGGTTTCATATAATTCAGACCAGGTGTGTCATGATACAGCTCAGAGCCATTGGAGAAATATTTAATTATTAAATTTTGAAGAAAAAAAACATCTTGCATTGACTAAAAGACGGTTACACTGACAAGGCAAATATCCTAAATCATTAAATTGCATTTCAATCTGCTTTTACTCCATTTAATCCTGTTTCTCCAACAGTCCTGTCTGCATAGTATTAGGGACAAATAACATGGCCTGGAACTCTCCACTCATCTACAAAGTAAATATCCCTCCATGGTAGACATCTCAATTTCGTGTAAAACCTCGATACAGAATAAGTAGCGCAGTACTCTGGTTACGCGCAGGACTTGTGATGCAAGTTCAAACCAGTGATGGATTGTTGATTTGTTTCTCAGTTATATATTTTGATATTATCTGTTACATCATTTTCTTGTTATTTTTTCATTTATATATAAAAATTTATTGAATACAAATTCAAAACAAAAAATCAGTTATATCTTCATATGTGACCCAGGCTGTGTCGATCTTCGGTAGCAACAACTTAGAAATAATGATTTGAATTACAAATGATCTCAGAATGTTTGATGACTCTACTCACAATTTTGTTTAATTTGCATGGGCATTTGTGACATAATTTTAAATTATGGCATGAAAAATCTCACAGAATTCCAACTCTCAACCATAATATCCTTATGATTAGAAAACCATGGCCTTACTGCCGCGGCCATGACAGCTTGTAAGTATTTGATTTATCTTGACCATTATGGGCTATCAGGGTTGTCAAATAACAACTGCATGGCTGCCAGCTGAAATCAACAGTTCATTTAAAATGACTAATGAATTCTAAGAAAAATATTTTGAATAAAGAAGTTTGATGCTTTACTCAGGACTGACCCTCGGTAATCTAATCATGTATGAAGCAAACACAACATTTCTAAACCAAATATTCACTGCAGACAGTTTCTGCACACTTCACAGTCATGATCCTTAGACAGACCGGAACAGTACGCGGACACTACCAGTACGCGGACACCTGAATATTTATCGTTTCGTAAAAGATTTAAACTTTCTTGCATGAAGTCGATATTACTCACAATTATTTGCACGTTACTTGTTCTTATTCCGGTATCAAACGCGTATGTGTAAGCTCCCGGTTTTTTAGCTGTCGGGCAGACAAACTCGGATCAACAAACGTATACGAACATTGTTGTCGCAATAAACCGGTAAATAAATTATGAATGTCTGTTTAAATCATATTCAAATCAATAAAAGAGAAAGCACATTCAAGGGTTTTATAAATAGAAAGCCGTTTTACAAAATCTCACCAAAATATTCAACACGAAGCCTGAAATATATCACCGGTACGTTTCGTTACAATTCCTGAACTACATCCTATTCATTTGGGCGCATGCATCATGTGACGCGATATGTACAGGTATGCGCCAAATGTTTTTTTCTTACTATTGACATCCATTGCATAGTTCCAGTTTATGATTTGTTTTTATATATGGTCATTTTAAAGTTCCTTTTAGTGTCCATTTTTTGTTCACCGTAGTTCACACGTATACTACACACGTTGTTAATGTTTGTTTATTACATGATTGTGGCTATTAAAAGTCAAATGAATAAAATTTAATAAATCTTTCATTCTTTCAGGTTTTAACATATTGAAATAAAATCATCAAAGAAACTTCTCTGAAGCTGATTCCTCATTAGAGTATTTCTTCTTCAGTAAATATTCGTGTCCGCGTACTGGTTAAATAGCACAAATTATTTTGGCCGCGACTGTAGCACGTGCAATCGAGACTTGCCGCAAATTTTAGAGCAAGGATTTTTTTGAAAAGCTGCGAAGACCAGATGATTTGAAACACAGCCAAATTTACACAGGTTAGAAAATGCGATAAACAGTGTCCGCGTACTGTTTCCGTCTGTCTAGTTAAACAGTTTCACACCGTCTTTTGAATTGCCAGCTACAACTCTCCAGCTCACTGAATTGTGTGCTAGCTGCAAGCATATATACAGTTTATACATGTAATTGTCAGCTACAACTCTCCAGCTCACTGAGGTGTGTGCTAGCTGCAAGTATATATACAGTTTATACATGTAATTGTCAGCTACAACTCTCCAGCTCACTGAATTGTGTGCTAGCTGCAAGTATATATACAGTTTATACATGTAATTGTCAGCTACAACTCTCCAGCTCACTGAGTTGTGTGCTAGCTGCAAGCATATATACAGTTTATACATGTAATTGTCAGCTACAACTCTCCAGCTCACTGAATTGTGTGCTAGCTGCAAGCATATATACAGTTTATACATGTAATTGTCAGCCACAACTCTCCAGCTCACTGAATTGTGTGCTAGCTGCAAGCATATATACAGTTTATACATGTAATTGTCAGCTACAACTCTCCAGCTCACTGAGTTGTGTGCTAGCTGCAAGCATATATACAGTTTATACATGTAATTGTCAGCTACAACTCTCCAGCTCACTGAATTGTGTGCTAGCTGCAAGCATATATACAGTTTATACATGTAATTGTCAGCTACAACTCTCCAGCTCACTGAATTGTGTGCTAGCTGCAAGCATATATACAGTTTATACATGTAATTGTCAGCTACAACTCTCCAGCTCACTGAATTGTGTGCTAGCTGCAAGCATATATACAGTTTATACATGTAATTGTCAGCCACAACTCTCCAGCTCACTGAATTGTGTGCTAGCTGCAAGCATATATACAGTTTATACATGTAATTGTCAGCTACAACTCTCCAGCTCACTGAGTTGTGTGCTAGCTGCAAGCATATATACAGTTTATACATGTAATTGTCAGCCACAACTCTCCAGCTCACTGAGTTGTGTGCTAGCTGCAAGCATATATACAGTTTATACATGTAATTGTCAGCTACAACTCTCCAGCTCACTGAATTGTGTGCTAGCTGCAAGCATATATACAGTTTATACATGTAATTGTCAGCTACAACTCTCCAGCTCACTGAATTGTGTGCTAGCTGCAAGCATATATACAGTTTATACATGTAATTGTCAGCTACAACTCTCCAGCTCACTGAATTGTGTGCTAGCTGCAAGCATATATACAGTTTATACATGTAATTGTCAGCTACAACTCTCCAGCTCACTGAATTGTGTGCTAGCTGCAAGTATATATACAGTTTATACATGTAATTGTCAGCCACAACTCTCCAGCTCACTGAGTTGTGTGCTAGCTGCAAGCATATATACAGTTTATACATGTAATTGTCAGCTACAACTCTCCAGCTCACTGAATTGTGTGCTAGCTGCAAGCATATATACAGTTTATACATGTAATTGTCAGCCACAACTCTCCAGCTCACTGAGTTGTGTGCTAGCTGCAAGTATATATACAGTTTATACATGTAATTGTCAGCTACAACTCTCCAGCTCACTGAATTGTGTGCTAGCTGCAAGCATATATACAGTTTATACATGTAATTGTCAGCTACAACGATCCAGCTCACTGAATTGTGTGCTAGCTGCAAGCATATATACAGTTTATACATGTAATTGTCAGCCACAACTCTCCAGCTCACTGAATTGTGTGCTAGCTGCAAGCATATATACAGTTTATACATGTAATTGTCAGCCACAACTCTCCAGCTCACTGAATTGTGTGCTAGCTGCAAGCATATATACAGTTTATACATGTAATTGTCAGCTACAACTCTCCAGCTCACTGAATTGTGTGCTAGCTGCAAGCATATATACAGTTTATACATGTTATTGTCAGCTACAACTCTCCAGCTCACTGAATTGTGTGCTAGCTGCAAGCATATATACAGTTTATACATGTAATTGTCAGCTACAACTCTCCAGCTCACTGAATTGTGTGCTAGCTGCAAGCATATATACAGTTTATACATGTAATTGTCAGCTACAACTCTCCAGCTCACTGAATTGTGTGCTAGCTGCAAGTATATATACAGTTTATACATGTAATTGTCAGCCACAACTCTCCAGCTCACTGAATTGTGTGCTAGCTGCAAGTATATATACAGTTTATACATGTAATTGTCAGCCACAACTCTCCAGCTCACTGAATTGTGTGCTAGCTGCAAGCATATATACAGTTTATACATGTAATTGTCAGCTACAACTCTCCAGCTCACTGAATTGTGTGCTAGCTGCAAGCATATATACAGTTTATACATGTAATTGTCAGCCACAACTCTCCAGCTCACTGAATTGTGTGCTAGCTGCAAGCATATATACAGTTTATACATGTAATTGTCAGCCACAACTCTCCAGCTCACTGAGTTGTGTGCTAGCTGCAAGTATATATACAGTTTATACAGGTAATTGTCAGCTACAACTCTCCAGCTCACTGAATTGTGTGCTAGCTGCAAGTATATATACAGTTTATACATGTAATTGTCAGCTACAACTCTCCAGCTCACTGAATTGTGTGCTAGCTGCAAGCATATATACAGTTTATACATGTAATTGTCAGCCACAACTCTCCAGTTCACTGAGTTGTGTGCTAGCTGCAAGCATATATACAGTTTATACATGTAATTGTCAGCTACAACTCTCCAGCTCACTGAATTGTGTGCTAGCTGCAAGCATATATACAGTTTATACATGTAATTGTCAGCTACAACTCTCCAGCTCACTGAATTGTGTGCTAGCTGCAAGTATATATACAGTTTATACATGTAATTGTCAGCTACAACTCTCCAGCTCACTGAATTGTGTGCTAGCTGCAAGCATATATACAGTTTATACATGTAATTGTCAGCAACAACTCTCCAGCTCACTGAATTGTGTGCTAGCTGCAAGCATATATACAGTTTATACATGTAATTGTCAGCCACAACTCTCCAGCTCATTGAGTTGTGTGCTAGCTGCAAGCATATATACAGTTTATACATGTAATTGTCAGCTACAACGATCAAGCTCACTGAATTGTGTGCTAGCTGCAAGCATATATACAGTTTATACATGTAATTGTCAGCTACAACTCTCCAGCTCACTGAATTGTGTGCTAGCTGCAAGCATATATACAGTTTATACATGTAATTGTCAGCTACAACGATCCAGCTCACTGAATTGTGTGCTAGCTGCAAGCATATATACAGTTTATACATGTAATTGTCAGCTACAACTCTCCAGCTCACTGAATTGTGTGCTAGCTGCAAGCATATATACAGTTTATACATGTAATTGTCAGCTTCAACGATCCAGCTCACTGAATTGTGTGCTAGCTGCAAGCATATATACAGTTTATACATGTAATTGAACACAGACAGCATAAATACTCTACCTAGTGTGTGTTCCTCCGCAAATTGATCACAAGTGCAAATGGAGAATTTGTAACAAAGGGACGTAACTGGATTACTGAAGATACATATTGCAGTAACGGCCAGCCTCTCATTGCTCCACAACGATTTCTTAATCTAATTTAAAGTCGTCGAAGTAACTCCAAACACAATATTTAGCCCAACACATATCATGAACAATACGGTATAGAGATAGACGGCTATCGCCTGTGTACTGTACTATAATGCTGGAATAATGCAAACTTACAGAATCATGCATAGTGTCGGCCTCAAACAAAATAGACACCTAAGAACCGTGGGGTGCACACGTCGGGACAGTTCCTACCCTCGATAATTTCCTTACATATGATTGTGTGTGCACATCATTGAAAGTTTGAAAGAAGATTTCTACGTTCCATCCATTCTGAAAATGATTCCTACGGGCCAGCAAAGGCTGACGGTAGACCTGAATCTGAATCTGAATGGTATACGTGGTAGAATCCAATACTGGCTTTAACACCACGGGGGCTTAATCACTTTGTGTCAATGCTGATTTGAAAGAGATCACTGAGTCTGAGTTAACTATATTATCACTGAGCTTGTTCCAATCAACACCCAAATTCAATAGTAGGCCTAAGGCACATGTATATATTGCCGGATAAAAAATGATCATTTGAAACTATTCAACTGCTGTATGAACAAAAGTGTATTTAATGCATTAACATGTCTGAAATATTCGTGCAAAATTTCAACTGCGGCAAATGAATACTTTCATCATAACATCAAGTTTATTAATACCTCTCATTAGCTATTTGTGTTGTAACAAATACATACGCGACTGTTGATAAGTACTGTAGAATGTGTGCCCCGTGAATATCATTTTAATATCACATGGCAAGTAATATGTTCAATTATTACCTTAATGTTTCCCAAAACTGAAAAATACGTAAGATGAATATTTATGTTTGTTTTAACAAAAAACAAACGGGATCAAGAAGAACTATATAATATATCATGTGTTGAAAGCGCTGTTCTCACAAAGGATGAATTTTTGTTTAAGTCACTTTTAGCCCGTATTGGCACCAACAATTTTGTATCGTTATTTACAGTTTTCAACAACGTTTGTTTTGACGTGGAGTGGATCGAGTGACCTTTTTTCTATATTCCTAATATAACATTACATCCACTGATTAGGTCTTAAGGTTACTATTCTTTTAGCACTTTAAATAAAATACATTGATTTATGGACGATTTCCTCTTGTATACTACTAGTATACCGGAAGCATGTGCTATAAAAGTTGGCCCCCTGTTGTGCTCATCGATCTTGAGACCGTCTAGAAGAATCGTATGCTTTTCACTCTACATCAGACAGGCGCTTTCAATTTCCTTATCATGTTGTGACAAAGGGTTTTACTGAAGGCTGTCTGGGAGTAGGTACATGGGGGGGGCTGTTCCCTGGAAAATTGTTAAAATGTTGGTACTTGTATGATTTGGTCGTTCTGTATAATTAACCAGCGCGCCTAAGCGCGTCTGGTTTTAGTACTCATACAGTTTTCGAACACTGCCACCCTAAATAGTCCGTTTTCACTCAAACCCCACAACTCAAGAAAAAAAGTTAAATAGTCCGACGATTTCGATGATACTACACGCGGTATAAGATAACACAAAGGCTTTTTGCTTTGTTTTGTTTAGAAAATAGTCTATTCTCAATATACTTTTATAATTAAATTATTGTATTGTATGTTCGGGAATGTTGATGTAGTTTTGTGTGCGTATAAATATACCAGTTTTGGCGGTGACCCCATAACTCCAGGGAAAAAAACCAAAACAACAAGAAATAGTCCGACGATTTCGATGATGAAACACCCGATATAAGATAACACATCGGCATTTTGCTTTGTTTTGTATAGAAAATATTCTTTACTATATTCCTCATATTTCTAAAATGTTGATTTGTTATTAGTACGTGCGTATGAATCTAGCTTCCGTGACCTTCACAGCTCGAAAAGCCGGTCGTTATCACTCGCCGATGCAAGAAAATTCAACGGTAAGTGTCTGTTCTATTTAATTAGTCTGGTATTTTATATTATACACGTGGATGTTTAAGGGTTATAGCCTAGGATAATCATCGCATTTATTGATGCATCAATTTGTCGTAAATCGAAGGCGTAAAATATCATTACATTGTCGGGAATCAAACAGCTAAGTCCCGCCCTTACAGATGTAACTCCGCCTCTCCCACCTTATATAGTGTGCATTCTTAAAATTGCGTCGAGCCCCTCTTTCTGCAACTTTAATATTTATTGCATCATCATTGCATACATGTGAAGTCTGGGGTTTTGACAGCTGATTTTTAAAGTAAACATCGTGACTTTTTATGACGGCGTATTTTTAGCCGAGAGAGTAAAATCTGAATACCAGTCCGTAATCATGGAATCAAGCGCTTGGTGACACGGATCAGAATACGAAACGACTCACGCTTGTCATGTTGTTTATTACTCGTTTCTGCTGTATTCAGATATGACAATCGGTAATAAAATTGTTAATTGGCCCAGATCACGAGTTAATTCGCAAAGTATAGGTATTAACAGCTTATGATACGGTTGAAGACATGATATTTACAAAGTTTCAGCCACACAAAAAAATCTCTCGTTTTGAGTCTCAATCTCCCGATTTGCCCTCAGAAAAGGTTCACATGCAGCATGTACTCTTAATAAGTAAGAATGGTATTATTTTTAGTCGATACATTGTTATTTCAATACTTCGGAAGCTATTTCGTATGTTTAAACTTGCAGTTTCAACGATATAATTATTGACCTACTTATTATTTTGTTTATTCGGCCCCGGTTTCTTTCGAACTATTGACTTTCTGTTACAATTACATTATTGGTTCGTGACAAAAAATGATTGGTTATGATATTCAAATCTGTTCTGTTAATTGCTTGGTTATCTGACCTGTTGTTGATTTGGTTTATTTTCCAGTGCACTTCACATGGAGGGAGGCCACCTCAGTTGAATGTAGGCCATGTCACCATAACTGATGTCATGACCAATGTTAATTAGGATGGAAGTGAAACAAGCCTTCAGACAAACATATGGTCTGAGGTCAAGGTAATAATGTTAAGAACTTAAAAAACTTATTAGATAAACTGCATGTTGCACATGTACATCGCATATTTTAAATCTTATGATAATTGTCCGTATTAATATTAACTTTACAACAAAACGTTTATGTATGGTATTCTCACTGTTTATGCCGGTAGGGGATTACCATATTGCTTGCGATACTTAGAGACTTTTTGTATCTGGTGTTGTTGTTCTTTGACTCCATGATTTTACATATATAATGACGAACATATATTATAATATTAATAAGAAATGTCCACAATCAATGAAAATGTATTGGTCACAAGATCCTGCCTTATGGAACGAAGTTCAAAGTAACTTTTACTCAAAAAATGCAATAAACCATGTTGGGAGAGTTTGATTTGTAACTGCTTATGGAGGTTCACCAAATTTCACACACTTGTTACCCTACTTATTCTGACCTAATTTGCCCGGTATCCATTTGTTTTCCCCACAAGTCATTTCCTCCCCTAGATGTTTCCTCCACACTACTGTTTCCACCCCTATATTTATATATTTAATAAAAAGGAAGGTGGAACAGATTTATGGAAAGGTGTTATGACAATTTTTACTTGAATACTGAGGGTGGCATTTTTTCATTTGTATGTTTTGGTATTCAATCTTCTGCTATACATAATATATATATAGATATTTATTATTTAATTTCAAGCTTGTTGTGATTGTTTTAAAAAATAAAACTTATCATGATTATATATTTATAAAAGAATATCAATTTTATTGTAATCTCTTGCTATTATCTCAAATATTTAATTTCCTTTTATTCATATTAATGTGAACAATGTGTTAACTTATATAAGTATAGGTTATACCTCATATATTGGAATTATAAGCAAATTATGTGCAAGGGAGAGTCTGCAATCGCAGCTCTTCATTTGTTTATAATTCTAATATGTTGTAGTATATATGCTTTTATTTATCGTCGCCACCGGTTTCCCACATGGGCGACGCCTCCGGAAGAATGTTAGTCATATTAGATTTGGAGGATAGTGTATGATACAGAAGATGCCCCAGTTCCAGAAGCACCCCTTGTTCTTTTACGTGCTCGATGTAAAGCATCATACACGGGACCTCGGTTTTTAAAGTCTCTTCCGAAAGACTGTTAGTACGGTCAGTGATGGAGCGGGGAATCGAACCAGCGATCCCTGGATTACAAGTCCAGCGTTTTACCACTGGACCACTGATCCGCTACAGTCTAATCTAATATGTGAGTTATAACCAGCTTATAGTTAGCTCCATATTAATCACTTACCAGATTAACTTAATGATATCACTTAATAGATATTGTGTGAAATGCCATAATAAATGGATAAGTTGGCCAAAAATTTGAACAATTCTGGATGCTCATTGGATGTAAGACACAGGAAGAGGCGGAGTGAACTATACATGTAAAAGAAAACATTAAATTAAACCTGCATTACACTGAGTCATATGTGTGAATAACCTTTTGCAAACTGTTATTTTATTATACTGGACAAAGGCAATAAACAGGATCTGGCTGGTGTGAAATGCACTGAATAGGTATATGACACATTTTAGTTCACTTTGTACCATTTCTTTTCCCTAAGGAAAGACCCAGTGTATAAAATAAATGAAGGCATAACAAAGCTACCTGGATAAACTTTGTATTTTTATTATGAGATCTTAAATCATAAACATAAACTCAGGATAACGGAACATAAACTCAGCATGTGTACATCTCATCATGAATCAAGTGTCAATTTTTTAGTGCATTCATCAAGTTATATAAATTCACTAATAAAACTCACCATATGTATACACCTCACCATTAACCAAACATCTATTTTGTAATTCATACACTAACATAATATTGTTATAAAGCATAAAACAAAACAAATTCAGTTCTGATATTTTCATACTTTAATCATAGTCTATCACAAGTAGAACACAAAATGTCAAAGTTCTTTTGGGATTCTACAAGCCACTGTAAAAACACAATTTCAATATAACCATATTTTGTTAGTTTACTTCATTTTTATATACATTAACAGATGGGCTATAAATATTAACAATTTGAACACTTATAAAAAATTAAAATCCAACACAATTAATAATCTTATGTCTTATAGTTAAGTATAAAATTCAGTGAAATACATGTAGATGTACTATATAATCTAATAACACTATAATTTATGTATGTATGTAAGAACTATGATGTCTGAAATGCTCATTTATATTGATTACAACCACAGTTTGCAGAAATTGTAAAAAATAAACTTCTTTAAGAACAATTGATAACCTTTAATTGAAACTTTTAACTTTAATGTTCAAAGAACAGCACATGCTGATTATAGGTATTTAGGATACTCAATTCAATTCCGTGTATTTATGATAAATATTCAGGTTTGATTGAATACAATTTCCTACACCTTTAACACATTAATTATATTCCGACAAAGAATTAGGACTAACTTTGAAATAGGTTTTTCACACCATTATATATAGGTAAATGATTACCGGTTCCGGTCAAGAATGGAATAGACGTCAATTTATACCTCCTGTTAAAAACAAGATAAATCTACGTTTTAATGAAGATTAAAGTCATCGGTAACGCATACAAGTAAATATACTTTCAACACTTTATGTGAAATGTCTACAAACAACAATACAACTTATGTGAATGAATCAGTAATGTCAGATAATCCATTTGAACCGCTGACCTCCGGCGAAAATGGCGACATCAACAACTGGACTAAGGTCATTCAGGATAGAAAACGCCAACGTACTAGCACTGGAAGTAATACAGGTAACCAAATACCCACGGACGCCAATGAATTTAAAAATCTCTCGGTTGACGATAAACTCTCAGTTGTGTTCCATGAAATAGGAAGTATCGGCAGTAAAGTTGACCAATGTCTAGGCATACATGATAAAGTCCATGCTCTTGAAAAACAGGTTAGTGAACAAATGGACAGACTGACTCTACTAGAGTATAAATCTTTAGATCTGGAAGCGCGTAGCAGACGAAATAACCTGATATTTGGTGACATCGCTGAAATTACAAACGAAAACTGCTTCACATCCATTTCAAATTTTTTGAAGGATCATCTAGATTTTGAACTTTGCCCCCCTATCTCAAGAGCGCATAGATTGGGGCGCTTCAAAAGGGGTTCAACACGACCATTAATCGTCTGCTTCAACGACTCGAGGGACACTGAATCTGTTATCTCCGTCGCATACAAACTGAAAAACACTCTCTATAATATCAACAGGGATTTCCCGAAAGAAATTGCGGGCGCCAGGAAAGTTCTTTGGCCTGACTACAAAAGGCTCCGGCATGATTACCCGCTCCGCAAAATCAGCATAGTCTACCCTGCTAAAATTATTATGGACGGCAAGGTCTATGCGGACATGTTCCCCAATTGGAACCTCGTGATGCAAGGTGACCGTCTCACTAATAGTAATCCGTTGTATACAAACAACCGAACCATATCATCCCGTGATTCACGTGCAAATATCGACAACGCTGCAAATCGTACAGGGCGTAGCTTGAGTAGGCCCTCTGATGCTACCCAATCTAATCGCTCAAGGAAGCAGTCCTCTTCCCCACGGTCGAACAGTCGGGGTTCTCGTGGCCGTGCCCCCCGAAGACGTTCCTCTCCAAGAAGACAGTCTCCGTCGACATCAGGACCATCACATGAACATCATGAGACTGCTGATCGTGAAATTCGACGCCCTTGGATTTCGAACTCTGGACCTCCACACCGACCCGTGTCTCATTAGGACATTAGGGGGGATTTTATCCCATCTGAAACGAAGACGCATGTTCTTAATATATGTTCTTTAAATGTAAACGGTTTGAAAAGACGTATTGAATATCCGGACTTTACGGAGTTCGTGAACAATTTTGATATATTTTTTGTCTCCGAAACACATACTGATAATACTGATATTGTTGATATCCCAGGATATATATTTATTCCAAAACATAGATTGCAATCATACAAACGGAAGTCTGGAGGTATTGGTATTTATATTAGAGAAATAATTGCGCCATATATTCATGTTATTGATAACAGCTCAGAGTATATTCTGTGGATCTCAATTAAGAAAAATTGTATTAGCTTGGACGAAGATGTTATTCTCGGAGCTATATACCTGCCCCCGGAAAGTTCCCGTTTTCTCAATGAAGATTATCTTTCAACTTTTGAGAATGAAATTACTGAAAAATGTTCTATGTATAAATATGTATATTTAGCCGGAGATACGAATGGTAGAACTGGTAACTTGAGAGATTTCATACCGGCAGACACTTATTTTAATGAATACTTCGATATCGACGAAGACTTACAAGCGCATTTTAGTAAATATACGATACTCGAAAAGTTATCTGTTCCGCTCGAAAGGCACTCTCGTGACAGCAGAACTAATACACATGGCATAAGGCTTATTGATATGTGTAGGAACAATAATCTCTTTATTCTTAATGGTAGACTATTTCAAGATGCCAGTTTTGGTGCATTTACGTTTAGAGAAAAATCTGTGATAGATTATGTTATGGCTTCAGCCGAATGTTTTAAGTATATAACTGATTTTAGTATTCTGCAAACAGACTCCTTATTCTCCGACGGTCACAATGCACTCCAATTTCAAGTATCTTTTCCTGAGGTAAGATTCAATACAGTACAACCACCTTAGTGCGCATGCGTGACAAGATGGACGCGGAATTTTGAATCTGTGTAAAATTTCTAGTTTTTGGTAGATTTAGCGTAATTTACGGGTGTTTCATTGACAATAAATTAGTGTAAAGTGTGACTTGGATACATATATATGATGTCGGAACCACGGAACCAAGCCAGCACCCCAATCTACGGAGCGACAATTAGAAATAGGTATAACACTTTACGTTTGGAAGATCAATGGGCTACCTGCAATCAAACACCTATAGGTCACTCGGACAATGTGAAACGTAATAATAAAGACATTTCGGCCGACATAAATAGCACTGTTTCTTTCTCGGCTCTTTCTGTCGATGAAAAATTATCGATAATGTGTTTAAAACTGGACAAGCTAGAACAAAATGATGAACGGCTAATTCAAATGTCCTCAAATTTGAACCAAACTATGTGTAAAGTGGACGCTCTAGCTGACCATGTTGACAAACATAAGCTTTATTTGAAGCAATTAGCATACCATGCGATAGACCAGAGTGCACGATCTAGGCGAAATAACTTGATATTTTACGGATTAGCCGACACAAAACACGAGAATACTTATGATATCATGACTCAGTTTATGTTGGATCGTCTACATATTGATCTGCCCGAAATGTGTATTCAGAGAATCCATCGTTTAGGATCGATCGCCATGGCTCGCAAGTACACACAAACCCCCAGACGTCCCATTATCATTGCTTTCAGAGATTATTGTGACACTGAATATATAATGAGAAACGTCCAAAGGCTGAGTGGAACACGGTTTGGCGTTGATCGGGATTTCCCGAAGGAGATAGCAGTCGCCCGGAAGAAAGCGTATGACTATCAGCGAGCAAACTACACCAAAGCGGACAAGTGTAATATTGTATATCCGGCCAAACTAATTATGAACGGAAAACTCGTACTGGACGAATTCCCAGACTGGCACCAAGTCCTGAACATGAATCTGCTTGATTTTTTCGAGGAAATGGCACCCGACAGTGTTTATTCTCGGTCTACTGCGGTTGATTCACAGAATAGAACCGATAGTGCTATGTGTAGTAATTCTCAGGCGAGGGAAATGCCTGTACCCACACCATCACCAAACAGAAAAGTGAATACATGTTCTGAGAACATGTCCACCAATACTACGTCCCTGTGTGCAGAAGTATCATACGAAACCCAGGTTAAATCTCGACCGTTGATTACTATCATGGGTGAAACCTCGTCGAACAATACGACTCCTCGTCTATCGTCGGAAACTACCGAAGGCAAACAGCGGAACATCAGTGACCAGCAGAGTGTGACTAGTGACCGCGGTAATATTCAATAGGAAAGCGGGGAGAGTCAGTCCTGTTCATTGAACTGTGTTTTATTAAACGTTCAGGGCTTAATTACTCGTAATGTAAATAAACTTGACCATGAAGAAATTACGGCATTATTCGAAACAAACGATTTACTTTTTTTCACAGAGACCTGGTCTAATGAATTAATTGATATGTCAGTACCAGGATTTAAACTGCATGCACTACACAGAACTGATAAATCTTTAAATAGTAAAAGGGACTCGGGAGGAATTTGTTGTTACATCAGAGACAATTTTGGTGATAATGTTGTACTATATAAAAGTGACAGTGATGATATTTTATGGTTGAAATTGTCTAATGTATTATCTGAAAGTCAATGTGATTTATATGTATGTTTATGCTATGTTATTCCACAGGGCAGTAGCCGCGAACTTTTACCTGATACACCAGTATATGATAGAATTATGTCTGATATGGTAAAAATCTCCGCAGAAACAGGTGATAATTGTATGTATTTGGTATTAGGAGATATGAACAGCAGGATCGGACGTTTAAATGATTTTGTACAAAATGACGAAATAGACCCAAATGTAAACTATTTACCTGATGTTTATTATACAGATGTTGCTTTAAATAGATCGACGGAAGACGATGTTGTTAATAGAAATGGTCGCAATTTAATCGATTTCTGTAGAGAAAGTGGATTACGGATTATGAATGGCCGTGTATGTAATGACCCAGGCAATTATACATTTATTGGTCACACTGGTAAAAGTTTGATAGACTATGTTATAGCTAGTTCTTCCATGATAGATATGTTTCAACATTTTGTTGTAGAGACGCCTAATTTGTTGTCTGATCATTGTACTGTTTCTTTCAGTTTAAAATGTAACGGTAACCTGACGGATCAGTATATCACAAACGATAGTAGAAGTAAAATTAACTTCGTTTACAAATGGGACCCAACGAAAGCAGATATATATAAACAAACGTTAAATGATGTATTTTTTCAAACGTCGATACAATCTTTGCAAAATGATTTAGACATTACATGTAACCCAGCAGACATTGATTTAAATGTTGAGAAATTTTCTGATGTTATGAGTACTGTTTGTTCACCTTTATTTGGTAAGCGTATTTTTGATAATCCTGATTCGAAGAATAAAACTCCGAATAAACCATGGTTTGATAGTGAATGTACGGATAAAAGGAAACAGTTTTACATCGATGTAAATATTTATAACCAAAATAAAACAGATAATAATTGTAACAAGATGACACATTCTAGGAAAGATTATAAACATATGATTAGAAGTAAAAAATATTTACATAGAAAAACCAATACTGAAAAATTCGTAAATGCTAGGTATAAAAACGCAAAATTATACTGGAAGATGCTCAAGGACTCTGTCTGCAATACTAGTCCGCCAAATATAAGTGTTGATACATTTGCTCGTTATTTTAAAGCAATTAACAATCCAGAGAGTCAATTTTATCAAGCTGATGATGATGTGTTGTATTTTAATGAACGATATTTAAACGGAGATATACAAATTATGTTCAATGAATTGAACGAAGAAATTTCACTTTTAGAAATTAAGAAAGCTACTAAGCAGGTAAAATGTAATACCGCTAGCGGTCCAGATTTGTTTCTGAACGAATTTTTCTTACATGGTGCAGACCAACTAAACAGTTATTTTTATGTTTTATTCAATAGTTGTTTAAACAAAGGTTATTTCCCTGAGCAGTGGAGCCAGGGTTTTGTTGTTCCAATTCATAAGTCAGGGTCTACAAACGACCCAGCTAATTATCGTGGCATTACACTACTTAGTACTTTGGGAAAACTTTTCACCCGAATTTTAAACAACAGACTCGATAATTGGGCTGAGCAATACTCCGTTTACATTGAGGCTCAGGCAGGTTTTAGGAAAAACATGGGTACGACCGATAACATTTTTGTTCTAAATAGTCTGATAACTCATTGTTTAAACAATAATCATAAACTGTATTGTGCGTTCGTTGATTTTCAAAAAGCTTTCGATTTTGTGGTTAGAGATGTTTTATGGTTTAAATTATTGCAATGCGGAGTAAGAGGAAATATTTTAGACGTAATTAAATCTATGTATAATAATGTTAAATCACAAATGAAAAGTAAGAATAATTTAAGTGACTCATTTTCTTGTAATTTAGGAGTACGACAAGGCGAAAGCCTCTCACCTTTTCTTTTCAGCATATATTTAAACGATTTGGAACAAACTTTTATTGATAAAGGAATAGAAGGTATTGATATGGGAATGATAAAGATATGTCTTTTATTATATGCAGATGATATTATAATTTTTGCGAAAAGTGCAGATGAATTGCAACATTCTTTAAATATTTTATCAGATTACTGCAATAGATGGAAACTTAGAGTTAATCCAAGTAAAACGAAAGTTATGGTTTTCAGAAAAGCTGGTAGATTGCCACACAATTTATGTTTTATGTATAATGATCATGAGTTAGAAATTGTTACAAGCTTTACATATTTGGGTGTATTATTTACTTCAGGGGGTTCGTTTTATGAGCATGACAAGTTATTAGCTGGACAAGCTTTAAAGGCGATTTTTAAAATGAATAAATATCTGTATAAGTTCACTGATCTGTCACCTAAACATACATTAGAACTATTTGATAAATTAATCATGCCAATTTTAACCTACTCTTCAGAAGTTTGGGGCTTCCATAAGGCTCTTCAAACAGAACGGACTTATTTAAGTTTTTGTAAGAGATTATTGGGCGTTAAAGCAACCACTCAAAATGATTTTGTATATGGTGAACTAGGGAAACAAAGTATTGATTCACTCAAAATTTTTAGTATAATAAAATACTGGTTAAAAATCTGTACATGTGTAGAATCAAAATATATTAAACATGCATACTTAATGCTGCAAAACGACATTGTAAGTAGACCAACTAAAATTAACTGGGTAACAAATGTTAAAACAATTCTGACTAAACTAGGTTTCGAACACGTGTGGCTTAACCAAGGTGTTGAAAACAAGGAATATTTTCTTTTACTTTTAAAGCAAAGAATAAGAGATATATGGTTGATCGATTATAACAATAGGTTAGATGATTCCACGAGAGCTTTATTCTTTAGAACAATAGTTAGTACAAATTTTAGCAAATATCTAGATGTTATCACAATCCGTAAATACAGAATAGCATTATCACGCTTGAGAATGTCATCACATAGACTAGCCGTTGAATCTGGTAGATGGAGAAAACCTTTAAGTGTCCCGTTAAATGAACGTATATGTCCATTCTGTAACATCCTAGAGGATGAATACCATTTTGTTCTTGTATGTAACATTTTGAGAGAATTGCGCATAAAATACATAAAATCATATTATTGGAACCGTCCCAGTACTTTTAAGTTCATCGCATTAATGACGACAAAAAATGCATCAGAAATACGAAATTTAAGTGTATTTGCACATCATGGATTTATTAAGCGCCAACAACTTCATAACGAGTTGTAATAGTATTAGTAATTTGTTTTAAAAATGTTTAAATGGTTACACCAAAATTGCCGATATTGAATATACTACTGTCTGTTATATTTAAAATTGTATAATTATTATAATATAAGAAATGTATTTATATATGTGAATGTATGTAAATGTGTATGTATAATTCTTTGTTTCATATAAGTGATAACGTCGATGGAAACTACTAATATGTACATTTTATGTATATTTAATGATTGTTTCATGTACATGATCACCGTGCGATGCTTTACAATTTCGTTTCGGTAGAGCACACATGCAATTGGTGACTGTACATTTTAAAATTGCTCGATCATTATAGGTTATGCGCTCTTTGTAAGGGCCATTTCCTTGATTATCTATTTAGATGATCTAGGAGTTACCATTGACGTTAAATTATTTTATATAATTATGTAATTATGTATATGAATTGGATGCTTTGTTTTTAACATGTATTTATCATTTAAATTATTCTGCCTCCCCCAACAGAGATGAACCTAATTTATTTACCATTTCATTGTATTTTCTTGTCACGTATTGCTATGTATTATTTTCTATGTTATATTGATGTTTTGTCAATAACCTTTTATGGGTTTAAGTACAAATAAAAGTTATTCTTCTTCTTCTTCCTTATCGGGCCGATGTCCCAACCTGGAACAATAACTTCGCACATAGGTTTACAGAAAATATAAACACGGAACAGCTCGATTTACTTACTGATCAATTAAGCTCTGCACCATGTTCCTCACAAACAATAGAATATGCAACCAGCAAAATCTCAGATATATTCCGCGAAGCAGCCGATAGTAGCTTCCCTGGAAGTACAAAAACATTTAATAGCAATAATCATACTAACAACAAGCCTTGGTTTGGTCCAAAATGTCATCAAGCAAGAACAAATTATCATACTGCCAAAGAAAGTTTTAGGAAAACCCCAAACTCAGATAACAAACTAAGACTACAAAATGCTAGCAAAAACTATAAAAGAACTATGAACTTTTACATAAAAAAGCATAAACAAGCTAACCAGTCTAAACTTAGACAGTTAAATGATTCAAACCCCAAAAAATATTGGAAATTTTTGAATAGCCTTAAGTCAAAGAAAAAACAAACCTCTTCACCCTCCATACAAGAATTTTATCAACATTTCAAACAGATTAACGAAAACAGTGTTGATGACCAGACATTCGATAACGAAATCCATCTAGCGCAATAGTCAAACGCTTGCCTTAATGCTCGTATTACCGAGGCGGAGATTACCAAATGTATATCTACCCTTCAAAACTCAAAAGCATCGAGCCCCTTTGACAATATTATCAACGAATACATTAAGTCCACAAAGGATATAGCTCTCCAATTTTACCTCCATCTCTTTAACGCAATTTTAGACTCTGGTTTTATACCAAAATCCTGACTGGAAGGAATAATATTCCCTATATACAAAAACAAAGGTGATCCTAAGGACCCAAACAACTATAGACCAATCACAATTCTAAGTTGTTTAGGAAAACTCTTTACTTCTATCCTTAATCAAAGGTTAACGAAATTTCTGGAAGAAAATAATATCCTTGATGAAAACCAAGCTGGTTTCAGGAAGGGTTATTCATGTTCTGATCACATATTTACTTTACACTCACTTATTGAAATTGCTAAAAAAAGAAAGCAAAAACTTTTTTGTGCTTTCATTGATTTCTCACAGGCTTTTGACAAGGTTTGGCGAGCAGGTTTATGGTATAAACTTTTGCAGAATTCCATAGACGGAAAATTGTTCACGGTCATAAACAACATGTACAAAAATATCAAGTCGAGTGTTTCATGCAATGGGTCATTATCCGAATCTTTCATGTCCGAAATTGGAGTCAGGCAAGGTGAAAATCTCTCACCTGTCCTATTTTCCCTGTTTTTAAACGACCTTCAGTCATATATGCAATTAAACGGTTCAGTCGGCGTTGAGCTTAAAGACACATTAGATCTTACACTTTGGCTTAAACTATTGATTTTACTCTACGCAGACGACACCATTATATTCTCCGACTCACAGGCTGATTTTCAACGAAGCTTAGATATTTTTAATAATTACTGCAAAAACTGGCATCTAAATGTAAATCGGACTAAGACAAAAATTATTATCTTTGGTGCAAGGCAAGTGCAAAATTATGATTTTAAGCTTGGTGACGATCGAATTGAAATTACTGATCAGTACCAATATCTTGGTGTAACATTCTCCAGTAACGGTTCGTTTTTAAAAGCCAGAAAACATGTAGTCGAGCAAGCTACTAAAGCAATGTTTATCCTTTTCACGCGATCTAGTAATGCAAATCTGCCAATTGATCTTATTCTGAAATTGTTCGATCATACAGTTCTCCCGATATTATGTTATGGTAGTGAAATCTTCGGTTTTGAAAACTTGGATCTTTTAGAAAAAGTGCATAATGATTTTCTAAGAAAAATTACCAGAGCCAGACGCTCAACCCCAATTGCATTTTTGTATGGTGAGCTTGGAAGATATCCTATTTCTCTAATAGTTAAAAGTCGTATGATCTCCTATTGGAATCGCCTCCTTACCGGTAAAGAAAACAAAATAGCACTCCAGCTTTATATATATATGTTAAATCAACCTAATACAACCTATAAATGGATGAATAGCATAAAAGATATCCTCACATCGGTTGGGCGCCCAGACCTGTGGGAAAATCAATTTCAAATAACCCAGAAAAATATCCATAAAGAAATAAAACGTACTCTAGTTGATCAATTTAAACAGGAATGGCACGATAAGCTTCAGCAGTCAAATAAAGGCCTCATTTATTCTAGCTTCAAAGACACTCACCAGCTCGAAACTTATTTTCTTAATCTTGATGAACGCGACTATCTTAATTTATTCAAATTCAGAACCGCGAACCACTTATTACCCATTGAAACCGGTCGATATGATAGAACCCCTGTTCATGACAGGATGTGTAGCCTATGTAATAGTGGCCAAGTCGGTTCAGAGAAACATTATTTATTAGAGTGCGAATATTTCCAACCTGAGAGAGAATCATTCCTTGGCCAAACGTTAACACACATACGTTTTTATAATATATCGCTCGAATCACTGCTCTCATCGAAAAGCGATGCAATCTTGAGAAACGTCAGTAAGTTTGCCGCATTTATTATGCAAAAGTTCAGCCGTCTATAATACCAATGCCTCCATCTCCTGTGACCCATATATGCGGCGGTCAAATAGGCCGTGCACGTGCGGATATCAATGCCCTCTAATTTAGTTTTCCATATGTGTATAGATACTTTATTATAAAAACATCTGCGTATTTATTTGACTTATAACTATTACTTACCTTACTCACTCATATCCGAAGGCGTGTAACGCTTCTGCTTCCCCATTCACAAAAATGTACTCGTGCATAAAAATAATCCTTTCATTGACTATGTTCTACATAACGTCTTTCGTTGGGATATAAACCGTTACAATCCAGGTGTGTAGATGTGCGGTAAGCTAGCATGCTTGAGCCACACATTTGTTCACCTTTATTATTATTCCTATTATTAATGTTATTAATATTTGACCATGTTGTAAAATGCTCATATCTATTGTTATCTCTTTTTTGTATGTGTGTAAATTCTATTCTTTATACTTTATACTGTCCCCCCTCTCATCAATCCATCCCTTAATTGTGTAAATAATAATAATGCAAACTTACTCAAACAAAATATTTAATGTTAACTTGACCAGAACTAACCAAATTATAATAACAACGATAAATGTCATAACCCCATGTTGTAACATGTGTACCTGGGTGTAATAAAGATATGTTCTGTTCTGTTCTGTTCTGATTAATTAAGTTGTTTAAAATCTTTTTATTTTATGGTATCATTGCATATTACGGAAATATGAATAGTTATATTTATCTAGTTCAATTCCATTGTAAACACTTACACAATAGAAAATTGTAGTACAATATGATTTATAAAAGAAATTACATGATAGATCTACCCCAACAAACAACACGTTTTGAGTATTTCCCTTTACAATTTTTTTTTGGTCATCATGATATTAAATGACAAATAAAGATAGTTTTAAAATATTTTATAAAGAATCTTCATATCATTATAAAATATATATAAAGGGCAGGAAACATCCTGGAGAAATAGTGTGGGGGAAACGACAAAACCATTTTTCAAATAAAAAATATGCATGTGTTTGTCAGATCATGGCGATGAAAAGTATTTTGTAAAATGTTATGGAATCGGTACCTTGGGAAAGGTTGGAGATTGCTCAATTTTGGAAACAGTGAAAACCAGAAAATAGAACTATTTTGCCAGAAATCCTATTTTGCTATATGCAGCTCATACTAATATATGTTACAAAATACAGTAGGGGACTTATGGTACTTCTTCAGCAATATATTTTGTTGGTTATAATCCTTGACATTTTGTTAATTGCAGAAGACTGATACACAAACTGCTGTTACAAAGGTTGTACTTGTTGGTGTTTCTGTTGAGGAGGCCGACAAAGAGCTACTGATTGACAATGACAGCATCATCTTGGTGCAGTACAAGCAGGTGCTGGCTGCTGCTGTCAGCAACAATGGCCCGTCAACATTGTGATGATGACAGCAGATGGACCCCCTTCCCTGGTCATTACACGTAATGGTAGTGACATCATGAACATTACCTTAGATGAATAAACATATTGTTTGTTGTAGAAATTAACTGAATATTTTTATCTTTTACATTTTGTAAGAGAATTATTTGGAAATTGGGTATCTGTGCACAGACTGGAAGATTTCGGTTTTCTTGATTCAAAAGTATAGAGCTACCATAGTTTTATTTTGTAATGTATACAATGTACTGTTTGCAGTACATTGTGTTATACTTTTTTTCTTTACTTTTCTTATAGATTATTTTTTCATAAATGTTCATGTACTGTCAATTGCTGACTCCCTGTTTTGCTTCTAAAAACAAATCGTCTGAAACCACTTCGTGGAATACCACAAAATTTAAGCGAAATGTTACTAGGGTGACACTTCAAAATACGAGGGGTTTGGATTCGTCATAAAAACTTGGCCACCAGGGATGGAGTCTATTTTCCTATATGTATGAAGTTGAAACTTCGAAAAATCCTCTTGTTGAAATGTTGTGACCCGTTTTTGATATAACTTTATACAAATGTACTTGTTTGACTGGCTACCAAAATTGTTCAAATTTTTCGGATTCATTAAAAAAAATCCATGACTACCAGGGGACTGTGCCATTTTTCCTGTATGTATATAATGGAAAATTTTCTATACAAAATTACAGGTCCAAATTTTGATACAACTTCACACAGATGGTCATTAGGAAGAGGTGACCTTTTACCAAGATTGTACAAATTACATGTACATTAACTTAGATTCATAAAAAAACATGGCGACCAGGGGCAAAGCCACCTTTTATATATGTATTTTAGCTTTAACTTCAAAAGTCTACTTGACAAAAAGTACAGGCCCTATTTCGATATAATTTCACCTGAATGATCAATAGGTGATCTTCTACAAAAACTGTGTATACTATTTTTATTCATAAAACATTACTGCCAGGAGACGGAGCCACTTTTCCTACATATGTTTACATGTTTTCCGATACAGATTTCGATATTTATATATATGTGGTGCCCACTGTGATAATTAGGTTTAAGGACATCAGTGAACTGACGTCCGAAACGTCACATTTCGTCGTCATTGTAATCATGTTATATGCCTTAGCAGTGGCAAAAAGATTTCTGAGTCCTTATTTTTAAAGGCTCAAACATTTAGAATTGTAAAAAATTTAAAATAAGGTTCCTAGGCCGGGTTTCTCATGGCGCTTCTCATATGTACACCCTATAATTATGTGTCATGACTAACATATTATGCTTTCAATTATATCATTAAACACTAATGTTTATAGATTTTATGTGGAAAGTAAGCCAGGACTTAACCACCAGTGTCATATGGCTGTGAATTTGGAAGTATTCATAATGTGTAGCAATAGGAAACTTTAAGGTGTCTATTTGCTGAACACACCAAATTTTGTATCCTTCAATTAATGTAGATTATTATAAAGAAGACTAATGGCTGTGTTATTACATATGTATATACTGTATGTTTTCCTTGCCTTTCATGTTCTCATCACAATTGATTTGTTCTTTAAAATACACAGCATAAAGTATGTCATCCATTTCTTTACAAGTATTGAATGTGTAGCATAAAACCCCAAAACATATTTTACAGTAACAAGATTTTAGATACACTTTGTATCATTATTATATGTATAGTTTCATATTGTACTACTAGTCATCATCATTTATTGGACAAATTTATGAAGCATTTGTAATAGATAGTTCCCATATTTACCTCCCATGTTCATAATACAATTTTCAGCCATATTGATCTATAGGCAAAATTCCTTAAAGTGTATAGGGAACATAATTGTAAGGATGATAAACTAATCGGATATAAAAAATAATTTGTACATTACGCTGATGTGGACAGTTGGCTCTGTATTTTAAAGTTGGAGAAAAAGTGGTTGTCACATTTTTTGGTATTTTCTCAATTATCTTGTATATGGAAAATACCCCTATAAGGGCTAATCAAGAACAAGGGAGGTATATATTGTAGATGTTGGAACTATATATTGTTGTTTAGTGTGTATTCTGTGTTACTTTATTCATGATCTCAGTTATTTTTATTAAATTTTTGAAATTCTACACAATTGTGTTGCCTTTTCCTTTGTAGAATATTCGAATGTTCTTGTTTTTAAGCCATCATGTTTGTCAAGTCTCTCAAACTTTTTATGCCCCTCCCGAAGTAGACGGCATATTGTTTTGCACATGTCGGTCGGTCGGTATGTCGGTTGTTCTGTCCATAACCTTTTAGTTTCTTATCAATAACTCATGAACCCCCTGACCTATCGTACCCAAACACGGTCCATACAATCATCTTGGGTAGCAGAGGAACCCTATTGATTTTTGGGTCACAGGCTCAAAAGATGAAGGTCATGGGTCAGTTTCCGATTAATAACTCAAGAACCCCTTGACCTATCATACTCAAACTTGGTCCATGCATTCATCTTGGGTAGCAGAGGAACCCTATCGATTTTGGAGTCAAAGGTCAAGGTCACAGGGGGGGGGGGGCATAATGTTTTACAAACATCTTGTTACTGCCGATATGCAGTAAAAAAATAGCCTTATTATGTTTTGGTTTTGTCGGGTTTACGACCTTGACAACAGGTTTGGTCATTATAGGCATTGCCAGCCTATACATGATCTACCTGGGCTCGATAACGGGTGCTTCCTCAGTTTCACTGCAAGCAACTGACAGCTTTCTCACTTGAATAAGTGGTATGGTGCAGATTACCTTGGAAAGATCAAAATCACCACTGACCAGAGTAGGTACGACCAAGGATCAAACCCAGGACCTACGGACGGATAGTCAAGCGCGTTACCAACTGCGTTAGCCAATGCCAGTTTATGTTATTGTGGATATTACATGTTAAGATTTCCAAGGAATGCTACAATAAAATGATAACAAGTTGGCTGCATCTCAATGCAATATTTTATTGATCTAAATATTTACCACTCAAAACTAAGCAGAACTAGTGCAGCAAGGTTACTTCACCTGTGGTTATATTTAGTTGGCTCAGTGCATGAATCTGTAACGTTTGGTTAAGTACTGTTGGGTTTAATAATCAACAGCTTTGGTCATTTAAATGTGTTGTCAGTCTATACACGATCTACCTGGTCTACATAACTAGTGCATTCCTTAGTTTCACTGCAAGCGACTGATAGCTTTCCAACTTAAGTCAGCAGTGGGAGGCAATGACATCGGAAAGATTCTTTGATCAAATCACCATTATGTCTGTAGCTTTATACATGTAAAAATGAAGAGTGGTGTGCATTGTGCGTCTGACTGTTAACAATTAATGTTCATACCAGATTCATCGTTTTGGATTATTTGGATGCCATTAAATCAAAACTAAGATGTATGTATCTATATACAAGTAACATATTGGTTCCGTTCAAAAATCGGCAAGCTATGTCCCAACATCACTGGAAAATAACATATTTTTCCAATATGGCTATAACCAAGTTTTTGAACACAGATGGACCTAAGATCCACGAAGTTGACTACATTATTTCAGAAAAAGTAACAGATGTTGAAATTGACAGCTGTTAAACTTATAAGCTTTCTTCTAAGAATGGCTGCAAAATTACAATAATTAATAAGTCCAAGACAGATAGGTAAGCACGTCCAAAACAGCCTGGACTCGTCCTTTTTCTACCTTTGAAATTTTGCCTTACTGAACGTTACTTGTCCACGAAACGCCATGTTAATGCACTCTTAGTTCATGCCTCACAGTTCCTTTACAGTACACTATTTTCCACCTATTATTCACTTATATTTGGTTACACCGCGCTGGTTTTCAGGACTCTCAGTCCTTTGATTTACCAGATAGTACTAGTGCAATAAGTGCAATTCACATGAAAGAGTCCTCAAAATTTAGACCCCGAAATGCACCAGAAGCCATCATTTCATATATATATATATTTTCATCATGTTTGGCCCCCAGTCGGGAATGTCTGGATCCGGGCCTGTTAAGAGTGTTCAAGTGCTGGCTGACTGGTACATTTCACGCCCAATCTCTTTTTGGGTAGCTTGCCCTTGCCTCGCACCATGACTATATAGTGTTCAATTCACAACAAAAATCTCGATGTTGTCAATTCGAAAACTCTCGGCAAACTGACGGCATCGCTTCTGCTGTCGCTCTTTTATAGTTCGGGGAATACGGCTCCTGCTCGGCATCCTTTCTGCGACGATTCGGCATCTTTTCATTACATGATCGGCATAGCTTCCGTGTGTATACGCAGCTTTCGGCATCGATTCAACTTCCTTCAGGGACCGCTCGGGATGGCTAAAAAATTACGAAGCCTCGCAGAAGGCTTTCCGAAGACGCCGAGTTAATGGCGATGGGTTCCCGAACGTCCCGAATGGTTGCAGATGGTTTGCCGAAGATCCCGAAGCCGTCCCGAATAAAACATTCGGCGTCCAAATTTTAAAAGTTTTAAAATTTGGATGCCGAAGTTTTTTCGATCCCGATTTGGCCCGAAGTGCCGAGAAGGTTTCCAGAAGTGTTAAGGAAGGACACGGAAGGGTTCCAGAACATCGCGAAGACATGCCGAAACATCCCGATTTTGTGAAATCCGCTTTCGGGAACCCTTCGGGGGCCTAGTGGACGGCAGGTCTAAAGCACGCACGTTCGCGCAAGGCCGAGAAATTGGCGAAATTTACTGCGTTTCTAATCCGTCTCTATTTAATTTTGGAACTAAATATTCATTTGTTTGCTTCCTTTGATTTGTCTTCAGTATGACTTAAAATGTCAAATTGATATGAATAACTGAATCACAAAATGGAAACATAAAACATCGAAAAGAGTGGAATAAGTTTACATCGCCATAGAAAAATCAAACAATCATATGTATTGAACTCGTATTAGATTGTTGAAATTGTCAAAATCAGTCTCATGATCGCTGAGGCGATATTTATGGTGGCATATTACTGCCACCAGTTAGCATGATAGCGTTCGTGAATTGTTTCGTGTTAACCACTTAATTATTGCGATAATTATCTAGCTATCACATACGATTCGTGTTACCACTTACATCTAGAAGCCAAAAATGCATTTATAAATAAGTGGTAACACGAATCAATCGTAAGTGAAATTTGCGAATTTGAGTTATTAAGTTACATAATATGTGGTCAACTAGATAAGATTTGTGTTACCACTTACATCTAGAAGCCAAACATGCATTTATAAATAAGTGGTAACACGAATCATAAGTGAAATTCGCGAACATTGACTAGATAACCAGTTGTATAAATCTATTTATATATAACTGGCAACACGAATCTTATCTAGTTGGCTACTTAATTTTTATGTTACATATAAAGTGAAATTCGCAAACCATATAACTAGATAACCCGTTACTGTAATACATCATAAAAAGGTAAGAGGTGGCAGTTTTGTGCACTGTCAAGCCTGTTTCTAGTCTTATGATGTTTATCTTACCGAAAATGTATCACGAATGTTAACTAGATAGCTAGATAAATATCGCAATAATTAAGTGGTTAACACGAAACATTTCGCGAACGCTAGATCGTGCTAACTAGTGGCAGTAATATGCCACCATAGATATCACCGGGCCGAAGCACTGTAACATATTTGTTCAAGTTACGCTTGTCACCTGACTTACCTGTATTTGGAGATTTTATTGGTTATTTTTGGACAGGTGAAATTGCATGTTTAGGTGCACTTGACTTAATCTCTCTATCAATCTGCTGGTACCCGACTGATTGTTTACACTCACGTTTATGTTTATACAAACTACAGTACCGCTAGAGGGAGTAGCGCTCCAGTTCACGTGACCGGGAATCATATGACATATGCAGACGGACTGTCGAAGGAGGAGAAAATCTCAAAGTTAAAGGTTGGTTGATTGTATCTCTACTATTTGTATTTACTCTGCTTTAACAGTAGTGTGTATATCGTAATATATCTCTGACGTACAAGTTGACAGACTGAGAACATCTTTCCAGTTTCCATCAATTTATCCACCCGGATTTCTTCTCACATAATTTTATATTCTTTTCTCTCTGTTCATTTGTGAACGGTAGTTAACTTGGAAACTCGCCTCCGTCTAATCTATCTTCAAATAATCTTATTACTGACCAGGATTCTTCGAACTCGTTGGAAATAACAAAATTTACGATGTTTACTTTAAAAATCGGGAGATCGCGGATCCCGGTCGAGACATTGAAAATCGGGAGATCGCGGATCCCGGTCGAGACATCGTAATTACACGGTCATAGACCGTCGTATATTTATTTAAACACACTAAGAAATTAAATTGAAAAAGGCACGTTAATGCCTTCATACAGACATACGCTAAACCACTGCATTATACTATTTGTTAATACATTCCCAGAAATTCAAAACAGATATTTCCTATGCAAGAGCTAACTCGGCGCGTACATCTGATAAAAGCTTTTGTATCAGACTCGTGTATTTGTGTTTTTGGAAACGTGTACTAAATAAATCACAATGCAGTTTTATAGAGTACAATTGTATTGAGGCATTTTGTCATGTTTTCGGCTAAGCATATTTTTCAAGAAAATGACCTCCATTAGTTTTACCTTTAAATAATATACAGAAACTGATCGTAAAATTATCATAATTCGAGATTTTATGGTAGTTTCGAGGTTAGAGCGATACCTGGACAAAAATATCAACCAACATTTAACAAAGTATGTATTTTGCATATCGCACTGAAAATTTTCAAGTTTGCATATTTTATGAAAGTTTCCTTATGACTTTGTAAAGTAGAAATAAAAAATGAATACAGGTTTAATGTTGCGTCGCGTTTATGCAAACATCCTCTAGTGAACGTATTCAAATTACTGAAAAGAATCCCCCCGTCCGTTTCAGTTTGATGCACATTCTTTATAACGATTGAAAAGTGTATTTTAAAGCTTAAACCATTTTGAAATGCAATTATTCCATCACAAAAACGACAAAGTATTTGAAATATGTTTTAACTATTTATTCATTAACGTATGGCGATATTTTGTCAATGGCTGGTGAAATAGATATAATTATAATAGCATTAAATTGTTTAGGTGTAAGTTACATGTATGTCCCGGCATCGGCCACATACTGTTATGATAGAATACGCCAAAAAGGTTCAGAAGCGAAGCAGAGCTGAGAGAATGGACCTTCCGCCAACTAGCGGTCTATCATAACGACGGACCCAGCCAAGAAACGCAAAATATCGCCAAATAAATGTAATACTATATTACCCAGCAAGAAGTGAACGAAATGCAGAGACTATGACATATCCATTATTTACTTTTTGCCGGAAAAATAACATCTGTACTATTTAAGAAAGTATATACTGCCCCAGACATGGTGTTCAACATTAAATCACACCCAAGAACAGACAAGTGAACACCATCCACCTGAAAGATTCTAATATCGTTTTTAATATCACAATATTTTATCGAACGACCTCCATTCTTTATTAAAAATGTGCTAAGACAGCTGTTTATTCATTTTCCTTGTTTTATCAGCGACAATGTTACAAGGAATGTAACGCCATGCTTGCCTTGGTAAAATTTGCGGAATCAAGGCCTGAAGCTGTCCAAAAATATCATTCGCCTCCCATGTTAATTCTACACTTGGTTTGAAACCAACATCGTTTCCACCACAATGTAAAATAATAAGGTCAGGAATTGGATATAATGTGAGCATGTACAATGTATGTGACCGTGTCTAAAATCTGAAAAAGTCTCATACGGCTTTGGTATTCCAAATACACGTGTACACAGAACCGTGCCAGACCAAGAACAGGACCGTCCGGGCGCTGTAAAGACCTCTGGTAGGCATCTCTCACTATGGATGAGCCAATAATCCATACAGTCGACCCTGAAACTACTCCTATGTTAGTAAGCGAATTAATAAGAACAAACAAACAAACAAAAACATGTATAAAACTAATGAAACAACGCGAACTTTGAAATCTTAACAACATATTCTAATCATTTTCATTAATAGCGGCGACACTGTCCTTATTTCTAAATAATTAACACACCCAGACACAGAAACGAATGTAATACGTCCTATGAAAACGCGTAATATACAAGTGCTACTGAAAAAACGCCCGCCAAATTAAAACTTTACTGGACACTGATGAAAAATATATGGCCCTTTAATTGCCACTTCCACTAGCATCACACGGACCCGACAACGGATTCCGTGTGAATCTGGATTAATAAACGCCAAAAGCGGATCGCCGGGCCCAAATTGGCAATGACGAATCCTAATATATACCATTTTTTGAAAACATTAAACTGAATAAATTATGAGGTTGCACTTTAATAATTCAACAGTATAAATTGTACCAACACCAGTAATGCATAATACCATATGCTTCTTTCGTTTTTAAATTCATAAAGCACACACATAATTATCTTAAATGCATGATACCACATGCTTTTTAACAACTGACATAAAGCATAATACCGTATGCTTAGATACATATACCAACTATCATTGGTAGCATAATACCATATGCTTTGTTCACTTTTTGTGTGCATAATAGCGACCATAAATAACATTTTCGCATGATACCACATGCTTTCATGTTTTACTTAAACCAATCGGCGGGCGCACAGTAGCACCTGTTTTCAGACATTTGTTGTAATGGCATTTACAGATCTAAGACCTTATATAAGACCTGTAAGCATTCGATCGCCAACGGCCCATTCTTTTAATCTCTTCAATCGGACAACCATGTTTATACAAACTCGTGGCACCACAAATTCTAAATGAATGTGATTTAAAAAATACATCCTTCAAACCAACACATTTTAAAGCCTTTTTGAGCACCGCGTTGAATTGGTACGCGGTCAACGGACCACCATCCACATGACAAAATAGAGGTCCAGACAATTTAGGCCTATAAGTGAGGTACGTATATAAATTATCATAACAAAATTTGTTCTGACTATCAATACCTATGTCAATATGAGTCCCTATGCCTTTTTGATCCGTTTTTGACGAACCGTCGTACAGTCGAATAACATTTGCCCCAAGTATAATGTTATCGTAGGAAAGTACCGATTTTGTTATGCCAACCTTAGCTACCGTAAATTCACTTATTCTAAGTAATGCTATGTGTGCTAAGGAAAATGCAGCTGAAAACAGCACTGTTTCATATTGCGAACAACACACATGGGGGAGCGACTTAAGCATTTTTACAAGTATTTCCTGTGTAATAGGGTGTCTATTGTCATGCACCCGTCGTGTTCTGCGCAAACCTTCAAGCAATGATTTGATCAGAAATTGCTTAGTATTATCTTTTAGCCCATTAAGTTTGCATCGATAACTTATGGCAGACACATGACCACTTACAGTTGAGTACGAGTACTTTTTAAGCGACAAGAAGGCAATGTATTCAGAAATTGCAGCAGTGGTAGGTGGCCAACTTAACCCTTGCTTGGTTTGCATACAAAAACGCTCAAAAGAAGAAATTCCGAAATTGTATTTCTTGAATGTTATCTCCGCTAGTGATGCTTGCAAGAGTCTATCTACCTCGGGCTGAAAAGTTGCAAAAACTGCTGTGGGACCGGACTGGGCTGTTTTGCTGCATGTATCGGAAGTGACTGGTAGAGACGTGACCACTGAAAACGACTAATAGAATCACAAATCGTATTCCGCTTACCGGCAATATGCACTGCTTTAATTCGGATATTGTTCTTTAAAGTCAACAAGACTAAAAATCTTAACAAATGCATAACTCTTTTATTCTTAGAAGACTTTTTGTTTAAAATATCAACCAAAGACTTGTTATCCGATCTCAGTACAATTTTTTTACAGGACAATTCGTGGCCCCAGACAGAAAAAGCCAAACATATTGGCACTAACTCTAAATAGGTAATATCTGAAACTGCATCGTCCCAGTTATTAGGCCAGCAGAAAACAGACCAACGACCTTGAAAATAACAGCCACAACCCAACTTTCTATTTCCGGATGCGTCGGTGTAAAGCTCTACCGAAGAGTCTTCAGTCCAGCTTAAATAATTAAATGTACATGAACCATTGAACTGCTCCAGGAAGTGGAGCCAGACCCAGGCATCATCTATTAGACCAGCATTTACCCTGATATAATGATGTGGCTTTTTTGATTTTGACATGGCGTCATAGAATCTGCGGTTAAAAGCACGACCTGCTGGAATAGCTTTACATATAAAATTGAGCACACCAACTATGGACTGCAACTGCTTTAATCTCATTTTTTTACTACCGATTAAAGAGAGTAATTCATCGCGGACTTTTTTTACCTTCTCTTCGGGAATCTTTATTGTTTGGCTAACCGAGTCTATCTCTAGACCCAAAAACGTTAATTTTGTGACCGGTCCTACCTTTTTTTCCTTGCTAATGGGGAATTCCCAATTCCGAGCAAACCGATTCAAATACGTTAATAAGTTGCAAGCATTCAACATATGAACCCCCTGCCATGAAGAAGTCATCCAACAAATGATCTATATTGTTAGATCTTGCTTCTTTAGTTACTAACCATTGAATAAAAGTAGCAAATTTCTCGAAAATGAAACATGAGCAGGAAGCGCCCATTGGAAGCATTTTTTGGATCCAGTAACCTTCGCCCGTCTTAATACCCATCAGATCAAAATCACCTGGCCAGATCGGACAAAGATTAAAAGCTGATTGTATGTCAGCCTTTGCCATATAAGCTGAACTACCTATACGCTGCAAGATGTTGACAGCGTTGTCAAACTTTGAATATTGGACGTGACAAAAAGCTGGGTCGATAAAATCATTAACGCTAAAACCCATCGGAAAGGACAAGTTAGTAATTAATCGCCAACCACCAGTGTTTTTCGGTACCAAACCAACAGGATTTACCCGCAGGTTAGATACTGGAGGAAAAGGAAATGGCCCAATAACTCTACCTAACGAACGATACTCGTACAGCTTTGACGTTAGAATTGCGCTTTCACGTCTTGCCGAAATTAAATTGTTTGACCGAACTGGCAACCTTGGACCATCATAGTTAAGTTTAAAACCTGTCAAAAAACCTAAGTTTAAGAATTTAGCGTCTTCTGTGTTGGGATAATTCGCCAAATGCACCCCAGTGCATATATATTAATAGGTGTTTTTCCCATGGCCCATAAATCTGCCATTCGGAATTTGACCCCCGAAGGATCGTGGTACGTTGTGTTGCGACCTGAAACGTATACCAGGATAACGTGGTCTTAAAAATTGCTGGCTCAAATTTCTTTGAGCAAACGGGCGCTGAAAACGAGAACTAGTTTCACCATTAAGAGAGTTACAAGTTACAGCCGAGTGATGTCCTTGACATTTAATACAAAAATGCGTATATTTACAATTTTTTTCCGCACAGTAGCCTCTCTGATTGAAAGTAAAACAAGGTTTGTTAGCGGAGGAAACAGGAATAGAAACACCTAAATGGTGCAAAGGCTGCATGAACAACATCCATAATTCTGGATCTACGGTTTTCCAAGACATGTTAGCAAATATAGATTTTTTTCAAACGAAATTGACTATCGTAGTTTGTCCAACCTGAAAACTTTGTAGCTGCTAGCCTGATATTATGGAAATACTGCAAGAGACTTTGCGCTTCCGCATGGTGTCTTTCAACATACACCGACATGAATATAATGAATGCATCGGACCAAGGTTCGATCATCTCCGAGAGCTTTGGTAATTCGTCTTTTGACGACACCACAAGTTCTCCTCTTACCAACTGAATGTTTTGCCTTTGAACTTCTCCCGGATTATTTTTCAATAAGGCACTAAATTCTACAAATACATTTGCCCAAATTGTGTCCTTGATCGCAACTGGGACATGTGCTGTTAGCATAACTCCGGTACAAGTAGCAGTCATGCCATTATCAATTAAATTTAAAATGTTGATAGAGTTGTCACTTGTACCTGACTGAATATTGTCCGACAGTTGAAATGTGTCTGGCGTCCCCCTGTCACATGCCTCCTGGTTAGATCCCGAGGGAAACACGTCACCGGATTCCCCACCTCGCCTGACTCGCTTGGGAGGAACTGTTTGCTTCGGCGTCTCTAGCGGGCGCCGACTTTTTCTTGGCATCTTTTGCACGGTTGTGTTGATTGTTGATGATATGTAAATAAACCAAATGAGCTAAATTAGAAAAAATGTTTTAAAATTAACTACGAAACTACAAACACATCACTTGATTCTACCGCGCAGAAAATGAACAACGGTTCAATTATTTATTTTTAATTAAGTTATGCAGATCAAATACTTTTATTTATATCCATGATTAATATACTAATTCATAGCTCATCGTTCAAGTGTACTTTAAAAATCTGCACAGGCACGACACGTGTTTCTTTTTAAAACACCAGTTTAAATAGCTATTTATCTAGTTTTTAAAACAAACAAATTACACAAATCAAACTCTTATTATAATGTCATGATTTATGATACTAAATCAAGCTTCTAGGGTCTAGTGTAACTTTAAAATTTACACAGCACGCCACCTTTTTAGTTTTTCCCGTTAAATTATACGATTAAGATGACGTGTTACCTTGGGGCTTGCTGTTAGTTTTTCCGTTAAGTTATACGATTAAGATGACGTGTTACCTTGGGGCTTGCTGTTAGTTTTTTCCGTTAAATTATACGATTAAGATGACGTGTTACCTTGGGGCTTGCTGTTAGTTTTTCCGTTAAATTATACGATTAAGATGACGTGTTACCTTGGGGCTTGCTGTTAGTTTTTCCGTTAAATTATACGATTAAGATGACGTGTTACCTTGGGGCTTGCTGTTCGAAGAAAGAAAGATTCCAAGCTGTGCAGCTTCTTATATAGCGTGCTAAAGATAGCTCGCTGGATAATAACCAATCGTCGCGTAGTATTGATTTACCTCGTTTCTGGATGGAATAAATAGTTTAACATTGAGCGATTAAACTCGGTATTCTATACGGAAGTAAACTGAAATGTTTGCAATGAAATAATTTTCATATGATGGGGAATACAAAGCAACTTGTTAACAAGTGCTTGCAGTAAATTAAATAATGTTTTCCAATAGTTAAATTCAAATTTTCATATTGTGACATGAAATTTGAGAAACAAATTGCAATTTTCATAAGGAAGCCTTTCTCAGCCCGCTATTATTTTCATGTCTTCATTATAGTACAAGATTTATTTCAATAGTACTAAATAACATGAAATTGTATACTTAATCAACCATGTTAGTTTTTGTCGCGTCATTTATTTAAAAAAAAACCTATACCACCTCACGTTTTTAATTTTGTTTCGCGTCATTTAGTTCAAAGGCTTTAAAATGACATAGCAATTTCATGTAAAATATGTGTTGAATAGTTTTATAAGGTATGACATTCCTGTGAAGGAAAATATATTTCACTTCGCTCTATTTGATTCTACATGTATATTACTGATTTATTGTTCGCACTGCGAAGTTCTGCTGTTTTTGTGATGTTAGCCGGATACATTATAGGTTGTATGCCATAATATTATACTTGAGAGTTCGTTTTGACGTATATCGCCTTACTCACGACTTCATGTTACCCAGCATTCATTGTTTCTTGAGTGGAGTGGAGTAAGATGGACACTCGGTTAGCTCAGTCGGTGGCCCAGTCGGTAGCTCAATAGGTAGCTTAGTCGGTAGCCCAGTCGGTAGCTCAGTCGGTAGCCAAGTCGGTAGCTCAGTCGGTAGCTCAGTCGGTAGCTCACCCGGTAGCTCAGTCGGTAGCTCAGTCGGTAGCTCACCCGGCAGCTCAGTCGGTGGCCCAGTCGGTAGCCCAGTCGGTAGCTCAGTCGGTAGCCCAATCGGTAGCTCAGTCGGTAGCTGAGTCGGTAGCTCACCCGGTAGCTGAGTCGGTGACCCAGTCGGTAGCTCAGTAGGTAGCTCAGTCGGTAGCTCAGTCGGTAGCTTAGTCGGTAGCTCAGTCAGTAGCTCAGTCGGTAGGCCAGTCGGTAGCTCAGTCGGTAGGTCAGTATGTAGCTCAGTCGGTAGCTCAGTCGGTCGCTCAGCCGGTAGCTCAGTCGGTGGCGCAGTCGGTAGCTCATTCGGTAGCTCTGTCGGTAGCTCTGTTGGTAGCTCAGTCGGTAGCTCAGTCGGTAGCTCAGTCGGTAGCTCAGTCGGTAGCCCAGTCGGTAGCTCAGTCGGTTGCTCAGTCAGTAGCTTAGTCGGTAGGCCAGCCGGTAGCTCAGTCGGTATGTCAGTATGTAGCCCAGTCGGTAGCTCAGTCTGTAGCGCAGTCGGTAGAGCGTCGTACCAGTGTTTAGGGGGTCGTTCGTGAGTTTGAACCACACATCGGACGCACTTTTTGCCTTAGGTTAATTTACTTTATACTTTATTCCCTTCCATCTATGACAATTTCTAGGAATACTGATTGGGTGTAAGGTTTACAGTTGATTCTGACCCTAGTCATTTCACTCCAAGGATGTTTATCCCCAATATTATGACAATAGTATTTTAATTCATGATACATGCTTATTTGTATGTGAAGAGGGTATTACAAACGCAATTGTTCATGACTTAAATTAACATTTCTTTACAATATTTAATTTCAAAGATAAGGTGAATAGAATTTCAAACACAATACATAATACCAAAGAATGATCCCAATATTCATTATCTCAAATAAGATCTCAATTGAATATTTACGACGTAACTTTACACCTGCATTGATACATGTATGATTTGTCGTTGCCATATCTTAGGAAAATAAAAGTTTTCTATCTGAAATACTTAAAATTGCAGATTTAAACTTGTTATGAAAAACGTCTGTAGCATGAAACCAACATGTCTGCTCATTTGACACACGGGTGATTGGAGTATGTATTCTATCGTAAACATATATATACGCAAAACTAATTGGTTGCGTTCAATGTTCGTTCAAATTTAAATTAAAGTATAAATTCAACCTCGAATCTACCAGAAATGATAATTTCATTGTATATTTATTAAAATATGTAATGCATTGATAAATGATACTTTAAATGCATTGATAAATGATACTTTAAATGCATTGATAAATGATACTTTAAATGCATTGATAAATGATACTTTAAATGCATTGATAAATGACAAATGTGTATCAAAATATAATACAGAAATGAAATTTATTTACCAAAATGTCTAGAATCACTCTCTCACTTCTAGTTTGTGGTTTCTTTGTCAGCATATATATTGTGATTTATGTTGTATATATTTATTTTCAGGTACTAACAATGGGTGTTGACATCAGTACTTACCGATGTAGAGTTGGACGGTTTGTTCCACATCATGGCACGGGTGCGATATGTTTACCAATCAACTTTAGTCAATTGATCACAATAATAGGGGCCGTTTCCTTTGTTAGAATATTACTTGTTATGGCAGGTATTGAAGAGAACCCTGGACCCCAAGGTAGGCATTTTCTGTTTTGTATTATTGTTCTATAATAATTTTTCTTGTGACAAAAAGTCAGAAATTACAGGTGTATTAAAACAATGAAATGGTGACCAGAACAGCTATTCAGCATTGTGTTTGTGTGAAAACTCAATCTCATTAAAATCAGCTCCAGTCGCACGCTCCTATACTATACTCTAACTGGATCTGATGACTGCACAATACAGGTCACGTTCATGTGACCTTTGAGTAGCCAATCAAATCGTCGACTGCAAAATGCTGTGGTATAGAGTTATGAATATTCGTTGATCTCCGACGAGCTCCGTTAATTCTATTTGAGCGTAGATCACCAAGGCGTTCCGATTAGGCCAATAATAAAATATTGTTTGTTTCCCCTCCCACGACCGACCGTTGTAAATTACCCCTACCGTAAATATTTTATTGAGGTCAGCAAATTTTATTTATTATTTCGCTAAATTTGCCGGGTCTGAATATTCCCACTGTTCAATAGCTATTGGGTACGAAAAACCTGGAATCGCTCAAACCAGTCAGTTGAGTAGCCATTTCATCAATAAATCTATGAAGCAGGGATAAATAGATTTTAGCTTCAAGTATCATATTTTTACTTACCCCAATGAAAATAAATCTATTAAGATGTTAAATCTATACCGAACACATTTTAAGCTTGCGTAAATTTTTTTATAAAAGCAATCTGCCCTGCCTACCTACCTACCCTACCGTGATGGGCATGGGTCGCGGGAGGGGAAACTAACATATTTTTAATATCGGCCTTACATGTTTTCATCAATTTCAATATGGCTGCGCCCGTGGACACAACCGCACCTCATACACGGCAACATTCTTTGGTTGAACGGTGTTGTTTGTGTGGTGTTCCGTTTTTATGCTCCCGTTTGAAAAACGGGACGTATTATGGGAACACCCGCAGCGGGCGGCATCCACATGGTTTCCGCTCTCTTAGTCAAAGAGTTTTCATCCGATCTTTACCAACCTTGGTGAAAATGTTTATGGGCATAATATCTCGGCCAAGTTTGATAACCAGCCACATCGCCCAAGGCACTTCTGAATTATGGCCCATGAATTATCCAAAATCGGCCAAATTAGCCTTGTCCGCTCTCTAAGTCAAAAGAGTTTTCATCCCATCTTTACCAAACTTTGTGAAAATGTTTATGGGCATAATATCTCGGCCAAGTTAGATAACCAGTCATATCACTTGTGTCACCCGGGAATTATCACCCTTTGATTTCAGAAATTACCTAAAATTTGTCTTGTTTTAACTCTGAGCTCTGACTTATGACGGGCGTATTTTGTGACAGTTTGGCACTCTTGTTGGAAATATTTATAACCGGAAGCGACAGGAAGGACGTTAAAAACAGTATAAACTGAAACTCCGAATAAACGATAAAGCCATTTTGAGAAAGACGACAAACACGGTTTTGTAAGAAGAAATTTCATTGGTCCACAAATGAGCACCTGGTTACGCATATCTATTTTGAGAGAGGTTATATGAACTTGACCTCTTACGGAGTGTAGTCAGATCCTAACAGCGGAAAGTAATGGAGCTAAAGTTAGGGGCTGATTTCAATGAGATTGATGACAACTTAACTAGGATTAAGTACATTTTAATATAAGATACAGAAGAAAGTGATGGACAAAATCACAAGCGGTAGTATTAATGCTGTGTAATATTTCAACAGGCATCCATCTATTGCTTTATAATGACATCATGCATGTATGTTGTGGTATAAATAGTTAGAATTTCCTTGTTTAATTTTGGGTTTTTATCATGATTTCAGATCGATATCTGTTTAGATATCAATATCTTCTCATTGAGATTGGTACTAAAGTTCTGAGAGAAATATTCGATGTACATGTTGGTCATGACTTTGCCGCTTACTTGAATTCAAACAGCGCTGCAAGTAAAACACTAACTTCTTTGATGACTGGCAAGAATCGTAAAATTACTGCTGACCAGGAAAAATTGCTTCCCCCGAAAGAGAAAAAACCAAATTCATCTATGTACGATGTAACCTTGTTGTCCTGTCTACTGAGAAATGTTTGTGGTTTAAGTCCTGCTGGAGATCAAGTATGGATGAATCCTTTACCTACAGACCATAGCATAGAAGCAGATATTACACGATTGAGGAAATGCAGAAACGGGGTGTGTACAGTTATCAGTGTGTACAGTTTCTCCTCAAAAGTTATATAGACATGTTTATCATCATTAGTAGAATAACTACATGAAAACTTACAACCAGAAATATCCCAACTATATAAATGTGTGTTGTTTGGTTAAAATATTTGCCACAATTACTTTCAGTTGTACATGTTCAGATTTATGGTTATTTGAAAGATATAAAGGCAACAAATCTATCAATTTTCGCACTGTTTGAAATATTGAACACTTGAAAAAATGCCTTTAATTCTTAACTTCCACAATTTGTACTTTGACTTCTGCTGAATATGATTATTTTATAATCGCCTAATATTGTCAGCATGTTATTGTTTCAATACCTTGCAAAATTGAATGGTGGCAAAATTACAATGATTCAACGTTCTGTTTCTAATCAGTGTTTAACAAAGTCTTACATTTAAAGGTGATGAGGGTTCGGGTTATGGTTATGATGATTTAATGAAGTGATTGTATAGATCTGTCTTTGTCTTTTTACTGGAAGTTTTGTAGGTTTATTAGAAAATGACGAAAATAAGTTCTGTTTTTTTTCAGATGATGCATATCGATACATTACGCATATCGGAGAAGGACTTAAATGATAAATGGCAAGAATTGGTGGAGGTAAATACCTTATGAAATTCTAACGAGTTTTAGGAATTAAAACAATATTTTATTCACATGTAATTATGATTGATAATGATAAAAAATACATGTGCTGATTATCGTCACTTTTGGGTTCCTGGTTTCAGTAAGTAAAACAGTAAATGGGGAATGTCACATTCACAGTACAGTGCCTCCCCATACACACACAATCAGGGTATGAACCGAAATCCAAGATGTGGAAGGTGTATGATTCAAAGTTACTAAACTAACAATGATCAGGAAACAGGATTTGGGTATGAGATATAACAGTAAATGGGAGGGAAATGAGAAATAGTATTATATATATCTAAAAACATGTGTACTGGGTATAATTAAATGTTGATGAATTATTGCATACAAAACTGGGATTTCCTTCGTTTCCACCGGTGCTGGGAAACTAATATTTTATACCCCAAAGTAAGATGAGTCTCGTGCTGATGACGTCACCGTAATGATGTCACATAACATTGAATAATAACTAGATTGAATTAGTAAAATGATATGTTACTATAATAATAAGCAAAAATCCTTCGAAACTTCAGTTGTTTTATTCATTCTCGTCTTTTACTTCTTGAAAAAGGTATGCACTAAAAAGAATCTTTCACTGAGCTAACCAGTCGCTCCACTTTGTTTTTACTGAAGACGGTGTTTAAATACTAATAATGTACATCACAAAGCAACAAACTGTTATTCACTGAATTTCTGTAAATAATGCAGAATTGATGTAATTTATTAGAGAACCAAAATTTTTAATTGGCTCAAGAGTTTTCGTACAGGTGGCTTCATGTGCAGATGGAAATATCTGCCACGCGGGTAACTGATTTCGTGGAACCTCATCAGAGCCTCGTTCCCGCCTGTCTGTAGACAAAATATTTCTGTGCTATTTCTCGGTTACCATTTGTTTGATTTTAGTGAAATTTCACAAGACTTCTTAGTACCAAGCCTACTTGTGCATATCGTGGCACATCACATTTGGATAAAATTTCACCGAGTAATGGGTCTTTGCTCATTTTCCTATACTTCAACTGTGTCAAGACTATCATTGACATGGTTACAGTTACTGTGTCAAGGCAGTATCTGGTTGTTTTTTTCATCATCTTCAGTGATAGCTCTTGTAGAGCTCTGGAATTGAATTAATATATGAAGATGTTAAAATAAAGTCATAAATAGACATGGAATAATTAATTAGTACAGAGTGATCAAATTGTTTTTGAAATTCCTACAGCAATTCTTCCAAAATGAGTTGAGAAAGGTACTGTATTGTCCAGAAGTATATATGATAACAAAATAATGGAAGAGGTCACAGTTCCATGGGTTTAAACATATTGATTTTACATTTATTTTGAAACAAAATATTCATTCATGCTTTTGCTAGTACTCTTATATCCTATGAATACCATTCCAACCTTTACATTTATATCTGCAGATTTTAAACAGGCTCAATGGTGCTGCTGGAATAGGGAACTTGTCGAAATTGATAAGTGATGCCAGTTTCATGGATATCGATGAAGAGCTAAAACAACGGTATCTTGAAACAATTAAAGCATGGGTTACAATGGATTGTTCAGTGGACAAAATACAACAAGATGTAGCAGGTCTTAATACTCGTGTAGAACATGTGGAAAAAAAACTTAAAACACAACATTATTCAACTGAGCTTGAAGGTAACATATATTATATTGAGATAAACTACTACATCTTGTTTTTATGCCTGGCCATGCTAGCACAGACGGAATGTCACATGCAAAACCCATGTCCTTAGGTCAAGGTCACACTTAGAGGTCAAATGTCAAAAATGGGCGTAAAACATCTTGTACAGAACATTACACTTTCATTTTTTGAGGAATTTTCAAATTACTTGTTACATATGTTAACCATGATGAGATGGTGTGTTACGTGCAAGACTTATGTCCGTAGCTTAAAGTTCAAGGTCACTATTGGAGGTCAAATGCCAAAAATGGGTGTAAAACATCTTGTCCGGACCATAAAACTGTCATCTATAGGGACATTTTCCATTTACTTGGCACAAATATTCATCATGATGAGACGTCATGGCGCAAGCAGGACCCATGTCCGTAGGTCAAAGGTCAAGGTCACACTTGGAGGTCAAACTTCAAACAAATGAGTCAAAAACATCTTGTACGGAATATATCACCGTGATTCATTGGGGGATTTTCAAATTCCTTGCCTCAAGTGTTCACTTTGGTGACCTCATGTGTCGTGCAAAACCCATAACCTACCAGTACATATCTCAAAGGTCAAGATCACACTTAAAAGTAAAAAATGGGCGTAATAGATATGCACTGTATAGCATTATATAACCATATTCTCTTAATCTCTTGACAATTGGCGGGCTCGACATGTTGCCCTTGGGCATCTTATTATTCCTTCACAACTGTCTTATTTTAACTAAACGTTGCTAATTCATTTAAATGCAATTAAAAGTTGTGAATATTAGGTTTAAAATGTGGCATCAAAATGCCCCACACACCCAATATAGCGTTGTGCATAGTTCGTTTTCATAAATTTCGTATTTTGTTTTAAATAATATGTAGATAAAAAAATCGAAAACCTATTATGATCTCAATTATTTAATAGCACGTTATTTCGCGAAACGGCAGATCGGGAAAATAGACGATTTTAAAGAAGTTTTCTTCTTTTTTAGCAAATTTTAGGATTTTTCATGAAAAAAATCGGGAGCAACGACAACATTATAATGTAGCTGAAGTGTATTGATATATTTGCAAAGTGTAAAGATGAAATGCTTCCCTGTTGAACATACTGATAAAAAATATTATACTTAAAATTGCACATGATTTATGTCTGGCCACCGCTGGTAATAGATTAATTCACATGATATTTAAATGTAATATTCTGACATTTCCAAAAAAAATCCCTACCTACCGACCCATCTTTTTTGAAGCATGTTACAGGAAACATACATATTTTTGTTTAGGCCTTATTGTTGCTGACTTCAAATCCCTCTCGCCTATTTGCTGAGGTTTCGAATACCTAAAGGCATACATAATTTGTAATCGAGGAAGCCATCTAGCTTACGGAAGGTGGGTGGTTCTACCTAGGTGTCAACCTTAGGTCGTCCTTCACATAAATAGCTGCAGGCCTTGAAAATTCCACTCGCATTTGCAAGTGAATATCGAGGTCGGGCGAGTATAATTTTAATTATACTCGTCCGTCTGGGCGAGTAACATTATCCAGATCCAAATATCAACCCATTTTATTTTTCGAAACGAAGATTGCGAAATACGATCAAACTAAAATCACGACTAACCGGAATACTACCGAAATACCAGAATAATGTAAATTTTACATAGAAAAAAATCGATACTTAAAGGCAATACTAAACCTGTAAATTAATACTTTATTGAAGTGTTGTATCATATGACAAAATAACTGATTAAAGCAGCTAAATAATATTGTGCGAGTGTATTAGTCGTGGTTGAAATAAAATTAATTGTAATGTCGTGAAAATTTGCCATACTTTATCTAATAAGACATTGTTGACGTTTTCTTTGAATACGCGTAGTTGCCTCGTGCATATAATTCAAGAACTATCTTATCACACACGCAAGAAAATAAAAGGCAAAACACAGACGCACACATTTACACACATCCATATTTAAGAACTTTTAGTCTATAGATAAATAATCATCACAGTAACACGTATCCGCACGTGGCGTGATATCATGATTGTAGTAATGACGCAGTATTGACAGCTATTAACTTGAATATTACTCAGATTCATTCGAAGTGCATATTTAAAGCAGGCGGACAGTAATAAGGTTATACAAAACTAAGTACATGTTTACACAATTCAATTGTCACATTCATAATTTTGAACCCAGAGTTAAATTATTCAATGTTGTTTGCTATTTTCATTCTCTCAGTGAGAATTAAGAAGTTTATAAACATGGCGATTTATCAAGTATCTTTCATGCGGACGATTTGGCACAAACATTACATCATGCATATTTCTTGTCGTGGCATCGAAATGTACAATCTTGCTGATCACAAACAATGTTACTTACTTAGGTCGCTTAGCAACGACGTTACATGAGCTCGATTATTGTGCAAAATAAATGATTAAGTTAAATTTAGACTCGCACTCAATCGGACACGCTGAGTATTTACCTGGTCGTATTTATCACGCCGTATTGATTACTCGATTGTTTAAAGGATAAATGAATGAATGCAGCCGTAAATTACGCGGATGTGAAATGACCGATGGAGTTATCAAGTGTAAGCAGTCATTTAATGAATTATTTAAATATAGATCTACAATATCCAAAATTAATTTGACAATATCATATTTACGGTTTAATTATGGCCTTAACATATTGATTTCCTATATAAAATCATTAATGTACGGGTATTCCGGTATTTCGATCGGTAGTATTTCGGTATTGTGTTTAGTCGTGTATCTGGTTAAAATATAGGGCAAGTAATTTTTGTGCAGGGCGAGTAGATTTTCACGGTCACTGGGCGAGAGACCCTAAGAAAATTGTTCGAGGCCTGTAGCTGCAATAGTCGTTACATATCACCAGCTGTACATGAAACCATATTACAAATCAAAGCACTAAAGGTGCTGTGAGACGGTACCACTCGTCTCTGTAGCCAAGCTGGCAACTCTGTGCATACTTACGTTTTGTAACTAAACAGTTTTATAATATCAAAAGTGTGTAAATATGTCTGATGGTTTGCATGGAATATGGAGTAAAGCAAAAACATAAGAAAGAAATGCAAAAAAGAATAAAAAATTATTGAAAAACATTTTTTCCTTGGGAGATCTTCAATCCGACTTGTTCAATAAATGTTTGATTTTCAAACCGAAATAAAGAAAAAAATGATTGTAGAACAAGTGAAATGTTTGTCACAATTAAAAATACAAGAAAAGCAAAGATATCAGACCCTTTATGTAACGTTTGTGGGTATTTAATTATAAAAAAAATGACAAATTAAATAATATCAGCTCTAAATTAGATAAAATATGTATGCCCAAGCCTGAATGTATGATAACAATAGCCTGCCATAGATTATGGGTTATCTTCTTGTGTTGGGGTACTTTCAAATTAATTTTCCAAGCACAAGAGTGAAATGTACATAGATATAGGACAACGATAATTTTCGTAGTCGTGCACAACGAGACCATAGCTACTATAAACAGCCATAAAGAACAACAACAACAACAATTAGTATTACTTGTCATCGATTAATAATTACGTCTTCTCTCCGGGGGAGACATATTGTTTCTGTTTGCGTCTGTCCGTCCGTCCACTTTTAGCTTGTCCGCACTTCATCTCCAATACTGCTTGTTGGATTTCAGCCATACTTCATAGGATTGATCCAACATCAAATGTAGCTGTGCATCTTTGTTGTTTTATTCCGCTCGGATAAGTTTTCACTGAGGTATGGCCCTATGATGTTTTTTATACAGATGGAGATTGTCCGCCACTCATCACCAATACTGCTGGTTGGATTGCAGCAAAATTCATAGGATTGATCAACTTCAAGTGTAGTTGTGCATCTTTGTTGTTTTGTTCCGCTTGGATAATTTTTCACTGAGTTTTATTAAACTCTGCATGCCACACATTCTGTTTGATTTACATATATGAAACATTGTAACAGGGTATGTTATTGTTTGGTCTTGGCAGGGGTCGATGTTGGGTCATGAGGGTTAAAAACGAGGTAATTAGATCAAATCATAGAAATGTATTGAAACATTACATAGGCCATATTTCATATCTGATCCATTTGGAACCTGACAAGCATGTTAGTGGTCTTAAAATCTTGGTCAAAATTGAAACAGTGTTATGCCTAGTTAACAACTGGGTCATGTTATCAAATCATATAAAATTTGCTTTAACAACCCTCGGCCACATTTTGTGTCTGAGTTATACAAAACATGATCAGTATGTTCGTCTTTGTGAATGAAATCTGGATAAAATTTTCTAAGGTACTAGGATGAGCAATAAAGTACCACCACGACCCTCTTGTGAGTTTTGGACAATACAAATGTATTGAATATGTCTTCAATGACATTGGTCTGTAATGGGGGAAAGATTAATTCTTGTGCTAATCCATTTTAAGTGAATTTATGTATTATGTATTTAAACATAGGGTTATATTTTCAGTTATTCAAGAAAAGCTTGTAACCATCTACCAGCGTGATTGTTGTTTGTTGCAAGTGTCACCGTTCATTGAAGACGACAATGAAGATCTAATGAGTATTTACCAAAGTCCAACACTGCAACATACAGTATATGATAGTGACCAAACAAAAGGCAAACAAGAAACAATTTCATCTTATGAAGAAATATTCTGTAAGGACGATAAAACATTCAAGCGTGTGTACATCACTGGTGATGCTGGTGTTGGTAAAACATCGTTGTGTAGGCGTATGTGTTTGTTGTGGAGCACGTCGAGGTCGGGTGATTATGCTGGGAATGATGAGGGTACAAAGAGGGACATAAAGTCTTTGAAGAAATTTGACTTTTTATTTTATGTGTCTCTAGGTGCTACTGATAGGAGAGATATGATTATGATGATTGTTGACCAGTTGTTTTACACTGAATGTGTGATGATGAAAGGACAGACATGTATAAATTGATTAAAAGCATTCTTAATCAACATGATTCTCTTATTGTGTTAGATGGATTTGATGAATGGAATCCTAAAACAAGTGGTAAACATGACTGTAAGACACCTAAAGGGATATAATCAGAGAAATGTGTGTTTCTGACTTTGTGCAGACCTTATAAACTTGAAAATGTTCGACTTTCAGGGAACGATATTGACCACCAAGTTGAAATTTCGGGAATTCACGGATTGTCATCTGAATATTATGTTACAGAAGTGGTGAAATACATGAATAAAAAAATCACGATAACAAGAATGCGGACCAATTCTTAGAAGAAATCAAGCGATGTGAACTTTATGACCAATTATGTATACCAATGATATCTTCTCATCTGGTTGTGGTATGGTGGTTTAACCAAAAACTGACTCATTTTTCTAAAGCATTTTTGTATGGTAAAATTTTAGAAATGCTGTTCAAAAGAGCAGATAGAAAAGTTGAATTTCTTTCATTACCACCATCAGACCTGAAGCTTCCCAACTGTTTCTCACAGCTGGATTATGTCAATGAACATGTTTTATTATTGCAGAAAGTATGTTTACTGTCATTTAACTCATTGTTTAAACAAGATGATTGTGCATCAACCCTTGTATTTACCAAGAAACAGTTAATGACGCTGCCATATTTGTTTACCACTGATGAAATTGATTTTCTCTGTAAAATTGGCATCATATCCAAGAATAAAGTTATTGGTTGTTTTGAAGACCAACAACTAATATTATCCTTTGTGCACAAAAGTTATATTGAATTTTTTAGTGCATTATATTTTTCATCATTTGAAGCATGTAACATGATTGATAGTGTTGTTAAGAATTGGAACACCTTAGATGATGTATTACAATATCAAAACTTCTTCCAGTTCCTTGCAGGATTGTCTGGTCAAAAACTCATTTTTTTACTTGAAAATATTTATTCTTTATTATCAGATCATTTAAAATTATGGAGGAAATATGCTGCTGTAAACTATAAGGATGCCTACCCTAATTCGTACAGGGAGCAATTAAAGTTATTGCAAACTTCTGTGATCAATTGTTTCATTGAATGCAGAAGATTTATTGATCCAAATATTGTACTAAAACTTGAAGATTTCATTTTTGATGACAATTATAATGTTGACATTTTGAAACAACTTTTATTGTTTAATACAACATGTGTAAAATCAATACATTCTGTTAAAGGTAAATATTATGATGAGTTTGATCAGATCAAAAATCTACAATTTTTACATGTTGGTGACAGGAGGTCACTGAGTGCATGTTACAGAATCAATCCACACTGCACACTGTTTGTATTGAAGGTGGTTATACATTGATAGCAGAATTACCTGTGAGAAGTCTCCAACATCTGACATCATTGTCTCTGTCTGGTGTTAAAATGCAACATAACAGTTTACATAATCTGGTGAAATTTCTGTCTGACAATGTTCTCATTGAAAATATCAAATTGTCCTTTGTGGATTGTGATAATCACAGCATGTATACTAGTGACTGTACATTTACTCTAAATCTTCCACATCATACAAAACTCACTTCATTATGTCTGGAGGGTTTTAATATTTTATGTAATAATGTAAACCATTCTAGTTTAAAGTCCATCACATTGTGTACATTATCTGAGAGGATTAGTAGTTGTTATATTGATGTATTTAACTGTATTAAGTATTCACAACTTGAACATCTTTATATCTCTGGATCTCCCATGTACTGGTTAGATTACAATACAATGAAAACATTGGCACATACAGTGAAAACTCTTCTATATATCAAGTCACTAACTCTGAATAACATGAAATTACCTGATGATGTTTTATTACAACTACATCCTGATGTAACACAAGTGAAGATAGAGCTGAGGTTTGTCACAATGAGTCGTCAATGTTTTCATTGTTTCATTGAAAGTCGTGTAAACAATAAATCTGTGATAAAAGTTGAGTTATGTTGGTGTAATATTACATCAGTTGATGGAGAAACTCACAGAGAACTGTCAGAGGAGGAGTCGGTGGAGTATATGTCTGAGTATCATACATCAATACCTACAGTAAACATCACATGTAAATATGATGCATGGTTACACTTTGAAACAGGAAGTTGTCAGTAATTGTTTGTTTCTGTAAACATTTTATATAAAATTATCATTTTATAGACAAACGTTGATGAATGCATCAACAAAATATGCAGATGTTATGTGGACTAAAATGGCTGTAACTTTTTTATTACTGAACGGAAACATGTCATGTGACCATGTATTCTCTACATTAGATCATTTCCTACAAAATGAATCGCGTTTCAATATGAAAGTCCAAAAAAAGTATTTTTTTGCATTTTTTGAAGATTTTGATAATTTGTCACAAAGCTTAATTGATTTATTTGTTGTACTGCATGAAACAAGGTGAACAAATCATAATGTATTTGTATAACAGATTGTTTACATAGAATTTGATGAATGATATTTTTGTACATTAAAATGTAAGTGTAAATGTTCTAGAGGTGATGGAATGAGTTACTGGAATATATTTGTGAAAGATTCGAACAGATTTAGAGAACTCCATTCTATAACATCTCATTACAATTGTACACTCAGTAGCTATAACTTCATTATGAGTGGTGGGATATCTACTCTTTTATATACAATGTATGGTGACATTTGTGTTGCTGTGAAGTCATTGTTTCACAAAATTTAAAGCTGCATTACATATTGTTTGTAATACAAACTTTCTGACATATTTGGTAAGGAATGACAGCCATTCTTGCTGGTGAAATTATTTTTATTTCACTGATTTTGACATAAATTGCTATGAATAAAGGCCTTTAACTCCACACATTCTATTCTGACTGAGTCCTATGTTTATTAATGTATTATTTCTGTATGACACTGACAATCTTGTCTACATGTATAATCAGTTCAGTGTTTTAGATATTTAATATGTGAATAAAGAAAATTTAATCATTATACAATAAAATAGTTAAACCATTTTGTGTTGTATTTGTTTTTCACTGTTTTAAGATTGGTGCAAAAATGTTAAGAGCATCGTCTATTTTGTACATTTATAACCTTTATGTGCGCAATATCCAACCAAACAGTTTATTCTTGAAAATGGCGTCATTAAATCCACCAGACATATTATCGTACAACCTCTCCAGAAGAAATCCTTGTTCAGATGTGAACTCTGGCTTTTGTCGAGAGGTATTTGCTGTAGGGAGGTTATTGCTGTAGGGAGGTTATTACTCTAGAGAGGTTATTGCTGTAGGGAGGTTATTGCTCCTACAGAGGTTATTACTCTAGAGAGGTTATTGCTGTAGGGAGGTTATTACTCTAGAGGTTACTGCTGTAGGGAGGTTATTGCTGTTGGGAGGTTATTACTCTAGAAAGGTTATTACTCTAGAGAGGTTACTGCTGTAGGGAGGTTATTACTCTAGGGGTTATTGCTGTAGAGAGGGTATTGCTGTAGAGAGGTTATTGCTGTAGGGAGGTTATTGCTGTAGAGAGGTTACTGCTGTAGGGAGGTTATTGCTGTAGAGAGGTTATTGCTGTAGAGAGGTTATTGCTGTAGGGAGGTTATTGCTGTAGAGAGGTTATTGCTGTAGAGAGGTTATTGCTGTAGGGAGGTTATTGCTGTAGAGAGGTTATTGCTGTAGAGAGGTTATTGCTGTAGGGAGGTTATTGCTGCATAGAGGTAATTGCTCCTACAGAGGTTATTACTCTAGAGAGGTTATTGCTGTATAGAGGTTATTGCTCTAGGGAGGTTATTGCTGTAGAGAGGTTATTGCTCCTACAGAGGTTATTGCTGTATAGAGGTTATTGCTCCTACAGAGGTTATTACTCTAGAGAGGTTATTGCTGTATAGAGGTTATTACTCTAGAGAGGTTATTGCTGTATAGAGGTTATTGCTCCTACAGAGGTTATTGCTGTAGAGAGGATATTGCTTTAGGGAGGTTATTGCTGTAGAGAGGATATTGCTGTATAGAGGTTATTGCTCTAGGGAGGTTATATTTGATAGTACAATATACAACAGGAACATTGATAATGTAGTTATAGTGTGGATATTGCACACAAGACGCCCCATTCTGGTCGATCTACACACTTATGGACCAACATAAAGGGTAATCTTCATCTATATAATTAGAGAATCTTCATCTCGGTGGATCTACATCATGTTGGATACACATAATGGTGAATCTACATCATGTCGGATATACTTGATGATGAATCTACATCATGCCGGATATACATAATGGTGAATCTACATGCTGGATAAACATTATGTTGAATCTACATCATGCTGGGTATACATAATGGTGAATCTACATCTTGCTGGATAAACATTATTGTGAATCTACATCATGCTGGATCTACATTATGGTGAATCTACATCATGCTGGGTATACATAATGGTGAATCTACATCTTGCTGGATATACATAATGGTGAATCTACATTATGGTGAATTCGTGTTTCAGACGACATCAACACATCATCAGTGTACACAGGAACTTGAATCAACATATTTATCTTTGTTGGAAGAGCTCAGTCCTAAATCAATCAAAATTGACTAGATTCCACACACATCATAGCGATTTGAGTCGGAGAGATGTAAGGGACTCACTTAACGCATGTATGCTGAATGACGTCAGATACTTGTATATGTGATGACGTCATTAAACATATTTAATCGATAACATTTTGAGAGAAAAGGTTTTCCTTAATTTACGCTTTACGGTTTAATACATTTGATATTAGCGCATTGTTAGCTATATTTAATCAACTAGAACATTATAAAATATTAATAGTTCTATGGATAATTTTAGAAATAATGATTGTGTGAATGGGCCTACTTTCCGGCTCTTTTATTCAATTACTTTCGCGACGCTGCTGTCTATATTAACAAGGTCAAGTATGGATGTGTGTTTTTATCTCATTGTGTCGGGTATCTGATAAATAGAATAATTAATTCCGTTGTTTAGTATTCAATTTATTCAACTCCTTCAATAAATTCAATACTAATACAACACTCATTCAATATCCTCTATATGTGTGTAATATATCCAAACAAACAGTTTATTCTAGAAAATGGCCTCATTAAATCCACCAGACATATTACAGTGCTACATCTCCAAAACAACATTCTTGTTCAGATGTAACCTCTGGCTTTTGTTGAGAGGATATTGCTGTACATGGGTTATTGCTATGCAGGGAAGTTATTGCAGCAGGGAGGTTATTGCTGAAGAGAGGTTTTTGCTGTAGGGAGGTTATTGCTGTAGGGAGGTTATTGCTGAAGAGAGGTTTTTGCTGTAGGGAGGTTATTGCTGAATAGAGGTTATTGTTGTAGGGAGGTTATAGCTGAAGAGAGGTTTTTGCTGTAAGGAGGTTATTGCTGAAGAGAGGTTATTGCTGAAGAGAGGTTATTACTGTAGGGAGGTTATTACTGTACGGAGGTTATTGCTGTAGAGAGGCTATTGCTGTAGGGAAGTTATTGCTGAATAGAGGTTATTGCTTTAGGGAGGTTATTACTGTAGGGAGGTTGTTGCTGAAGAGAGGTAATTGTTGTAGCGAGGTTATTGCTGTAGAGAGGTTATTGCTGTAGGAAGGTTATTGCTGTTGGGAGTTTATTGCTGTAGAGAGGTTATTGCTGTAGGTAGATTATTGCTGTAGAAAGGTAATTGCTCTAAGGAGGTAATTGCTGAAGGGAGGTTATTACTATTGACATGTTATTGCTGTAGGGAGGTTATTGCTGTAGAGAGGTTATTGCTGTAGGGAGCTTATTGCTCCACGGAGGTTATTGCTGTGGAGTGGTTATTACTCTAGGGAGGGTATTACTCTAGGGAGGGTATTACTCTAGAGAGGTTATTGATCTTTGGAGGTTTTTGCTGTAGGGAGGTTATTGCTGTAGATAGGTTATTGTTCGGGAGAGGCTATTGCTGTAGGAAGGTTATTGCTTTATGTAGGTTATTGCTCTAGGGAGGTTATTGCTCTAGGGAGGTTATTGCTCTAGAGAGGTAATTACTCTATGGAGGTTATTGCTCTAGGGAATTGGTTGCTGTAGGGAGGTGATATTTTTGATAATACAATTTACACCATGGACATTGATATGTTGTTGAAGGATGGATATTGCACACAAGACGACCTCTCGAACGGTTACACTGTACATGTGATTTTCTTTATTTACCTGTTTGTGTATGATGAATTTGACGTGATGTAACCACTTGATCTACATCAAGGAAGATTTACATCCTGGTGGAACTACATTATGATGGATCTACATAATTGGGAATCTACATCCTGGTGGATCTACATAATGTGGAATCTACATCCTGGTGGATCTTCATAAAGGTGCATCTACATCCTGGTATCTCTACATAATGATTGATCTACATGATGTGGAATCTATATAATAGTGGATCTACATAATGTGGAAATCTATATAATGGTGAATCTACATAATGGGGATTCTACATCCTGGTGGATCTACATCATGGAGTTTGTACATCTTCATGGATCTACATCCTGGTGGATCAACATAATTGGGAATCTATGTCCTGGTGGTTCTACTTCAATGTAGGTTTACATCCTAGTGGATCTACATCCTGGTGGATCTACATCATGATGGATCTACATCATGGTGGATCTACATCATGGTGGATCTACATTATGACGGATCTACATCATGACATATTTACATCATGGTGGATCTACATCATGGTGGATCTACATCATGGTGAATCTGCATCCTGGTGGATCTACATCCTGGTGGATCTACATCATGATGGATCTACATTATGACGGATCTACATCATGGTGGATCTACATCATGGTGGATCTACATCATGGTGGATCTACATCATGACGGATCTACATCATTGTGGATCTACATCATGACGGATCTTCATCATGGTGGATCTACACCGAAGGGGATCTAAATCATGACGGATCTTCATCATTGTGGATCTACATCCTGACGGATCTTCATCATGGTGGATCTACACAGAAGGGGATCTACATCATGACGGATCTGCATCATGGTGGATCTACATCATGGTGGATCTACATCATGGTGGATCTTCATCATGGTGGATCTACATCATGGTGGATCTTCATCATGGTGGATCTACATCATGGTGGATCTACATCATGGTGGATCTACATCATGGTGGATCTACATCATGGTGGATCTTCATCATGGTTGATCTACATCATGGTGGATCTTCATCATGGTGGATCTACATCATGGTGGATCTTCATCATGGTGGATCTACATCATGGTGGATCTACATCATGGTGGATCTACATCATGGTGGATCTTCATCATGGTGGATCTACATCATGGTGGATCTTCATCATGGTGGATCTACATCATGACGGATCTACATCATTGTGGATATACATCATGGTGGATCTACATCATGGTGGATCTACATCATGGTGGATCTACATCATGACGGATCTGCATCATGGTGGATCTACATCATGGTGGATCTACATCATGGTGGATCTACATCATGGTGGATCTACATCATGACGGATCTACATCATTGTGGATCTACATCATGACGGATTTGCATGGTGGATCTACATCATGGTGAATCTACATCATGGTGAATCTACATCAGGGTGGATCTACATCCTGGTGGATCTACATCATGGTGATCTACATCATGGTGAATCTACATCATGGTGGATCTACATCATGACGGATTTGCATGGTGGATCTACATCATGGTGGATCTACATCATGGTGGATCTACATCATGACGGATCTACATCATGGTGGATCTACATCATGACGGATCTACATCATGGTGGATCTACATCATGACGGATTTGCATGGTGGATCTACATCATGGTGAATCTACATCATGGTGAATCTACATCATGGTGGATCTACACCGAAGGGGATCTACATCAGACCATGATTTCTCTTCAGTTTTTGGAACACTTATATATCTCTTTACACACAGTATCTATCTCTTTGGGTAAGTGCTTGATTTCAAAATTATTTTTGGAATTTGTTGAGTTCAGTCAAAATCATCTCATATTTATTCAATCAAGGGAGCTCAAAACAATACTCGACCGGAATATACTATAGCCCCAAAAGTACTAAAATAAATTCGGCATTGGAATGATGGGGTTTTTCGGTGCTGCCGTTCTAACATGGCTTTGCTATTTGCAAAATTAGAAGCCTATATTACATCAGGTGTTGATAAATTGCTCATTTCTAATTATAATATCGTATTGTAATGATGATTTCATTGCACCCGTATATTCTCCTCTGTTGATTCAATCCTAAAACGGAAGACGTTTGTCCGAATGAACGATATCCGACTGTAAGTATACTCAAACGCAAAAGAAAGTGCACTTCTTATTTTTTGCATATTTTAATTCTACAAGGTATAATAATGTCGGAATATAAAACTATCGGTCGTTGACGAATTTCCATGTGGAACATGTATACACAAGTACAAGTGGCCAAACCAGTTTTCTCTACATTCTTTCACACATGTATACTATATACATATATACAGGCGCTGCAGTTTCACGGGCACTTAATTGCTATAGAAACACTATAATTTTACTTGATAGGTTTATGCAAACGGGTACTGTTGCCAACCGACCCGATCCAGCAGGCCACGTGTGACTGGCATCAGACTGGACCGTCACATTGAGTTGACACACTTGAGACGTCGGTACTAAACCGCCTCTGCTTCAGCGAGGCAAAACGGTATAATCCGAGACACGAGACGACTTCGTCAAAGTGATATGCCTATTCGACCGAGACGTCATTATATTGGCCATATACTGTCCCAACGTCATCGCACAGCGCGTTTGAACTGGGCACAGCTTGGTTATCGATGGCAAAGGGCGCAGTGGAACAGAATAGTATTTACTGACAAATACCGTTTAACTAGGGCCACCTCGATGGTAGGGTTACAGTGTACAGACGTAGGGGGGAGCGATTTGCGGACGCATGTGTCCTTCTGAGGAATGAATTGAGTGGGGACAGCGTCATAGTGTGGGGAGGGATCAGGTCAAACAGAAAGACGGATACAGTCTTCGTTTAGAGCAACCTTAATACCCTGAGTTACATTAATCAAGTGCAGAGAAATGTAGCCGTCCCTTTTTTTACGGTCTCGCAACACTGCAGCATGATAATGCAAGGCCACACACGGCAAGGCTTACACAGCAATTCCAGATATTCTAAATGGGAATGTAGTTAACATCTTGCTTTGGCCTGCCCTATCACCAGATCTCAATCCCATTGAGCATATTTGGGATGCTCTTGGTCGTAGGGTGAGGTCAAGGCATGATGTTAACATTTTTGATGAGCTACGCAAAGCCTTGCAGATGGAATGGAATACTATTCCTGCAGACGTCATACAACGTTACGTGAATTCCATGCGGCGACGTATTTTAGAAGTTATTAGACGGAATTGCAGTCATACCAGATATTAATGCAACATTGGCATCTTTTTGCAACAAATTACAATGCATCTACGCACGAAAAAATACATTGGTTAGAAAGGTAATTTAATAAGATAACAAAATATGATTATAGTCCGTCATTGGAATTTCAGAAAATCAAAAGTGCACACTTTCTTTTGCGTATATATTATCGGGCGAAATACTTGATATATTTATGGTCCTTTCTATTTTCTCATGTTTACACTAATCCCCCGACATAAAAAGCACCGACTTGAGTTAAACAGTTATCTCCTGTGTACTTACTTCACCGAATGATTTTGATAGAAAAATTCAAGTTTATTTAAAATGGTGATCAAAGTATCAATGTAGGGATTTACGTCACGTGCCGAAACATTGAATATTCAATACAAAATAACAAAATAACCTTTCAGTACTTTAACAAACTTTGTTGAAAATGAATTTGTCATTTAGATATATACTACCCGCCATTAAAAAAGCAACTAAAATGGTTCGCGTCAACTCTATGACATTATAAAGAAATAACTATATTTTTAATTCTCAAATATAATTTCGTAAACTTAATAACTTATGAAATATGAATACTAGGACCATAGTTTTTATTTCTTTTTGATGAACAATTTACATATTTGTAACAATCAACGCGTTTAACACATGAAACAACGTGGAGGCTAAATGAAATAGTTGCGTTTTTTATATCATTAAGTAATATTAGCGTTCCAAATTGCTGTTGGATACTTAATTGTTAAACGGACCTGAACATTGCATTTATTCAAAGATACATGTATATGGTTTCCCTGTACGAGATACATGTATATGGTCTCCCTGTACGAGATACATGTATATGGTTTCCCTGTACGAGATACATGTATATGGTTCCCTGTACGAGATACATTTATATGGTCTCACTGTACGAGATACATGTATATGGTCTCCCTGTACGAGATACATGTATATGGTCTCCCTCTACAAGATACATGTATATGGTTTACCTCTACGAGATACATGTATATGATTCCCTCTACAATATAAATGTATATGATTCCCTCTACAAGATACATGTATATGATTCCCTCTACAAGATAAATGTATATGATTCCCTCTACAAGATACATGTATATGATTCCCTCTACAAGATACATGTATATGGTTTACCTCTACGAGATACATGTATATGGTTTCCCTCTACAAGATACATGTATATGGTTTCCCTCTACAAGATACATGTATATGGTTTACCTCTACGAGATACATGTATAATTATGGTTTCCCTCTACAAGATACATGTATATGGTTTCCCTCAACAAGATACATGTATATGGTCTCCCTCTACGAGATACATGTATATGGTTTCCCTCTACAAGATACATGTATATGGTTTCCCTCTACAAGATACATGTATATGGTCTCCCTCTACAAGATACATGTATATGGTCTCCCTCTACAAGATACATGCATATGGTCTCCCTCTTCGAGATACATGTATATGGTCTCCCTCTACGAGGTACATGTATATGGTTTGCCTCTACGAGATACATGTATATGGTTTGCCTCTACGAGATACATGTATATGATTCCCTCTACACGATACATGCATATGGTTTCCCTCTACGAGATACATGTATATGGTTTCCCTCAACAAGATACATGTATATGGTCTCCCTCTACGAGATACATGTATATGGTTTCCCTCTACAAGATACATGTATATGGTTTCCCTCTACAAGATACATGTATATGGTCTCCCTCTACAAGATACATGTATATGGTCTCCCTCTACAAGATACATGCATATGGTCTCCCTCTTCGAGATACATGTATATGGTCTCCCTCTACGAGATACATGTATATGGTTTGCCTCTACGAGATACATGCATATGGTTTGCCTCTACGAGATACATGCATATGATTCCCTCTACAAGATACATGCATATGGTTTCCCTCTACGAGATACATGTGTATGGTTTCCCTATACAAGATACATGTATATGGTTTCCCTCAACAATATACATGTATATGGTCTCCCTCTACAAGATTCAGGTATATGGTCTCCCTGTACGAGATACATGTATATGGTCTCCCTGTACGAGATACATGTATATGGTCTCCCTGTACGAGATACATGTATATGGTCTCCCTGTACGAGATACATGTATATGGTCTCTCTGTACGAGATACATGTATATGGTCTCCCTGTACGAGATACATGTATATGGTCTCCCTGTACGAGATACATGTATATTGTCTCCCTGTACGAGATACATGTATATGGTCTTTCCTCTACGAGATACATGTATATGGTCTCCCTGTACGAGATACATGTATATGGTCTCCCTGTACGAAATACATGTATATGGTCTTTCCTCTACGAGATAAATTTAGTTGTGAAGTATTTATTGACTAGTCTTTGTTTTTGTTCAAATACACGACACTATCCGCTTATATTGACTATTGTTATTTGATCATGAGTTCAAGGTATTGTCTTTTGTTATTTGATCATGCCTTCAAGATATTGACTATTGTTATTTTATCAAGTGTTCAAAATATTGACTATTGTTATTTTATCATGTGTTCAAGATATTGACTTTTGTTATTTGATCATGTCTTCAAGATATTGACTATTGTTATTTTATCATATGTTCAAGATATTGACTATTGTTATTTGATCATGTGTTCAAGATATTGTCTATTTTTATTTGATCATGTGTTCAATGTATTGTCTATTGTTATTTGATCATGCCTTCAAGATATGGACTATTGTTATTTTATCATATGTTCAAGATATTGACTATTGTTATTTGATCATGCCTTCAAGATATGGACTATTGTTATTTTATCATATGTTCAAGATATTGACTATTGTTATTTGATCATGCCTTCAAGATATGGACTATTGTTATTTTATCATATGTTCAAGATATTGACTATTGTTATTTGATCATGCCTTCAGGATATGGACTATTGTTATTTTATCATATGTTCAAGATATTGACTATTGTTATTTGATCATGTGTTCAAGATATTGTCTTTTGTTATTTTATCATATGTACAAGATATTGACTATTTTTATTTGATCATGTGTTCAAGATATTAACTATTGTTATTTGATCATGTGTTCAAGATATTGTCTATTGTTATTTGATATTGTGATGTTTTTAGTCATCAACACGGTAGTAGGGACTTCTGACCAACCTAAGAGGAAAGTCTTCTGAATCACATGAAAACAAAATTAAAACCTGTTTATATCGTCTAGAATGATTCAGTGACAGCGAAATTTCTTCGAAGAAAGTCAGGAGTTAAATGTCTTATATATTGCAAGAATGTCAATCCTCTGATTGATTGTATTTTATTTAGGTAAAATAGACATATATTAAAGAGCTCTGTTACAGAATAAGTTTAGTCTTTTGAACCTAATATGAATAACGTCACTTAAGAGGAAAAATCATATTGCATGCACTAAGTATTTCACCTTAATCAAGATAAAGTGGAGAGAAAAGGCTACGCCACATTCAGCCAGAATCATGTATTAGTTCCTAGGTCAAAACAATGTTCAAGTTCCGCACTGACCAACGTTTTTGCCAGACCTGAGCATTTTTGGAACCAGCTTGTCTGAAATGTTCAACTACAATACCGTTAGATAAAGCATGGAGAAAAAGGTGCTCATTAATAAATGGTTATTTGATATGATTCCAAATCAAATACGTACATCCGATGGGATATTCGCAGGCCTAATGTATGGGTTCGTCATAAACGTCCCATGGGGAAATTCCACATTTGAAATGCTTATATTGTGTCCCGTCCGGTGGTAGTACCACTAATACGCATAGTCGTATGAGATGTTTTTGAATCTTTTTTTCGGAGTCATACTATCGGTTTGGATGTATGGTACACGCCACTGCTTTCATTTCCCACCTAATATAAGCACATAATACGGTTAGGTCTAGGACTTTCAATGGAAATGTATATTTGCAGTTATATATTATATGACAATTGAATAATAATATTGAAGAAGGGAAATTTATAAAAAAATATTGAGTGTATTTACCTTTCAAAGTTTGCTAATGATATGCTAGATCTTTGATACAAACTTGATATAATATTCACAGAATTAACCGATGCAGTAATTAGAAATACAGTTGCTACTAGTTTATTCGACAACCTTCCGGTATCATCCCAAATAAATATTAGGTCCAGATGTATCTTCTTATGCACGTCGAATTGAAATGGGCAAGTCGAAACCACATACTCGACGCTCTCCGATGAAAAACTTGATTATACAAGCTCTCTCCACATCTGTCTGAAAACATCACACGCATGAGATTGTCTAGACGCCACGGTTTTAGTGTAATATATGGATCATATTCGTGTATCAATATATCAACGTCCATGGCGGTTATTATCTGTAGCGACATCTTTTATATTTCATTTATATTTATTTTCTCTTTTGATACAAATGTTAACGGAGAATCTTTCCATTACAGCGTATTGATACTGTTTATTTTAAAGTTTTTACTTATAAAGTCGATCGGTTAGTTTAACGTTGTCTTTCGTCTGTTTGTTTACATTCACGATCAGCCGATAAATCGGTGACGTACATTATTCAGCAGCATTAAAAGTATTTATCATGAAACTATTTTTGTTCAGCGTATGTATCCGTTATGCAAGCACCAAAGCTGATCCAATAGTTCGTATCGTGTGTGAATTAACAAAATGATTGAGAAAATAAATGTAAATATCAGTAAGAAACTGCATAAATATGTTGAAATTTACTGGTGTTTGGATTACAATGAGACAAATAGATACAAAAATAATCACAACTTTCCAGTTTATTTGAAGTATTCACGTTTTCGGAAGTGGATATTTAAAATACAAATAATTTTTTGGACGATAAAAGTTATAAACTTCATCCGTCATTGCACGGCGTTTGCACGGCGTGTCAACGCCGTGCATATTGAGTTCTGTTAGCGTCGTTTTGCAATGGACTCGGTTTTGAAATAAATGGGAACAAAAATCGAACAGGGCCTATTGTGCGCATGCGCAGACCGGCGGAATCTATGTCGAAAGACGAACGATTGTGCGTTGTAACGTAATTATTGCTGTTGTAAGCTACAAAAGCTAAATTAAGGTATGTGATTTTGTTGTATATTATGCTTTATGTCATTAACTAATCTTTCCAACTGTATAATTATTCAATTTTATCGTTTCAACGTTGTGGTTGACCCATAGCGTGGTTGACCTACATTTTATTTGTTAGTCTATTGTTATGCACAGGTGGCCGGTGCGTAGCCATGACATTTAAAACCCGCATTGAAAAAAAACCCTTACAAATCGATATACAGACGCGGAGATCGTTATTTTTCACTCGTAGTGTTCCTTTCACGCGAATGTTGCCTTTTTGACAGGTGGTACCCGGCTCTGCGTAGGAACACATTTGTAAGCCGAAAACCATGTTTTTTGGTTTTCGGCTTCCGAAATGTGTTCTTACTCAGAGCCGGGTACCACCTTTCAAAATGGCTGCGTTCGCGTAAAACGAAAGTTGAGAGCGAAAAAAATAGCGATCTCCGCGTCTGTGTGTTGATTTGTAAGTTGTTTGATATTGAAATATACTTTTTTAAATGTTTCTTATTGAAATCAGAAGTCGTTCCTCAGGTGAATAGCGATTTATAGTAGTTTTGTCCTGAAAATACCGACTCGGTCTAACGGTAGGAAGTTGTCCGACCTAGCCACTCTTGATGTTTGACGTTAAAAAAACAGTCTATTCTGTTTGTGAATATTTTTTGAGTATATACACTGTCGACATAAATCCCTTGTGTGTATTTTAAGACATCAGTGATAAAAATCGGTTGAGAAATGGCTTCGAAAAGTACGTCAAAGCAAATGTGTGTATATATTTTCATTGTAAATACGTATGAAGTTGGACACCTTTATCTTACTCACGGACCTATATACCATAGGTCCGTGTCTTACTATAAGAACAGATTGAAAAATAATTTTTTTCAATTCGAGTTTTAAATGTCATGGCTACGCACCGGCCACCTGTGTTGTTATGATGCAGCCAGCATTCGTCTCTGTGCTCTGTTTAATATTTTGCAGTATTATCCCTCATTAATAAGTCATGTTTCGTTAAAACATACATTATAATTAACATGTAAACGTTTAAATTCTCAGGTTATATTAAATACACCGATCACATGTTCTAACCTTACAGCGATTTTCCAACAATGTATCAGTTTCAACTTTCACTTTCATTATTACATGCATACTGAATGTGTCATTCACTCATTGATTAAGTACATAAGCGTCGACTCGATTTAGCATATTCCTGTATGACCTCCAATATTTGGAAATGACCCTCGGATATGAAATTGCAATGACCTTCAATTTTAAAAGTCCACGGAAAACACTGCCAATGATAGATGGAGAATCTAAATTAAGATAATTGTCTGATGACAACTTCAAATTGATGTCTTCAGATACACGATCAGCAAATTAATGGCTGTTTTAACACATTAATTGAGATGAAAGGCAAAATTCATCATTATCCATTGGAAAGTCTAATGCAGTATTTTATTGATTTACCTTTTATTGCAGGAAGAAGCTGTATGTGAAGTACTGAGAATGTCAAAATAAAGACAATATATTTTGAAGATGCAACAAACTAATGTTAGGTGGCCTTATGGTGCAAATGTGTGAATGAAACCTTTCAACCTGGAGACTCGTCATAACAGACAGTGTTACAAACACCTACAGAAATGATGTTTCCCTTTCAACAACATCCAATACCTTAATCACGGTATGTCACATGGTTCTCCTACTGTATAAATTAACTCACTTTAAACAGATAAAAAATAGTGTTTGCAAGCCTTGGAAAACTCTTGGTGAAGTGAGTGTAACATTTCCTTGTATATAAGTTCATAATTTGAAGTTTAATACTTAAATTTTCTTGGAAAAAGTTAATTTGAAAGACATGTTGAATGAATAAAATAGCAGTACCAATGCTGTTTTGGTCCTTGAATTTTGCGAAAAATACCCTTTGAAGAGTCCTTGAATTTTTTCTTGGAAGAGTGGGAACCCTGATTTGTGTCTTGAACAAGAGACAAATTGTGAGTTTAATTATTGCAATTATAGGAAATGATACATTGATATTCTGCTATTCAAATTTAAATAGCAAGTTCAAATTATTGCAATCCTGTCGCACGTTAACTTAAGGTAAAAGAAATATTGTAAACACATTCTGAATAGACTGTAGTACAGTATTTATATCATCAAAAAAGGCATAAAGATTTTTTTGTCACTTCAGATAGTTTTAGTTTAATAATTTTAGCAGCTGTCAACTGATTCTTTTGAAATACATTGTTATTAGCTAATCGTTTTAATACCATTAGATTTTACATGGAGACATTAATATGTCATGGTTATAATAAACATGTAACTAAATCCATTGTTAAAGCAGAAAAGTAAAGAAATACACAATTAAAGAACGACAAACCGTCATAGGGTCGATATGCAGCAGCAAGATTCAAGTAATAATTTTTTTTTATCATAAACATGAATCGGTCACTCATCCTTACTTCATCAGAATACACTAGGTGAAAGGTTCAACACCTAAATATAGCAAACATTGTTCAGATATTTCTTAAATATGTTTCATTAATACCCTTACAATATACCTATACTATTGTATTTTAACAGAAAACAGAATTTCCACTAGAAGAAGTAATTGATCAGGTGGATAGTGTTTGTCAGGAAGAAGTTCTCCTTCTTAACAATAGATGACAAAATAGTTGCGGTACCTGTAGGAATGGTGAAGCAAATGTTCCCAGATATGCAAGATGAACATTTAGAGCTTCATATTTTGCCTTGTGTAAACCGTAAATAAGTGTCACCTGCACTTACAAGGGCAGTGAACCCTTATCTATTCGAAACAACTGACACTGCAATCAAAGTTATGTGAAAAACTAGATACTTCCATTTCTGATATCATTCGGTATTTATTCATATCCCGGTATTGAAGGTGCTAATTTGTTTTAATTTGAAAACATGATTCCCTGTGGCATATTCAAAGTACACACCAATTTTGATAAAAAGCATGAACAATTATGCAGTTGCTTACAAATATGTTTTTCTTTTGGAATATTTTTGTTGCCAAAATTGAAAAACTGTTGCCAATTTATTGTTTTTTTTTCACATTTGATGTTATTGGTGAATGGCAGAGGGAACCCTGGAAACAAAATTTTGGATTTTATTCTTGCTTTCAACTGTTTTAGAGAGAGAAAAAACTCCCCTTAACAACCTCTAACATGCCACTTTATTATTTTCTTCATTAGTGGCTTTTAAAAATTGAAATTTACCATTAGCAGTAAATTTATTTCTGTAGGTAATGGGGGTAATATATTGCATCCTGTGGAGTGGAGTATTTTCTGGAACAGACATTTAATCTTAAATGTATCAAATCAGCTTGTTTTTAGTGCAATGAAATGTACTTGAGGGACAATCTTTATAATATTTGTGCATAAGCCTTTTTACTGTATGGCAAAAGTTAAATATGACAAAATACCACATGTAAAAAAAACATTTTGCACTCAAAGTTAAAAAACAAAAACCCAGCCCTCCCTTATTTTGATTTAGATTTTGCTTGGGCCTCTTACTTGAATATATTGAATATAGATAGTTTGTAAGATATCTAGTCTTAGGATTAATGTGTTAATGTGCTTTTGCAATATTCATGTCTTGTCTCAGTCTTCCGGTGTTTTATAGCTGTTTGTTTCACTTTGATATTTAAAAAAACAGGTTATTAGAATGGTGTATGTCGTATGGCGGGCGGGCGGCTGGGTTGGCGTCAAACTGGGTGGTTTCCGGCAAATAACTTGAGTTCTGTTGATCATATTGTAACCAAACTTGGTGTACAGTAAGAACATATGGAAAGCTCGCTTGGGATTGCTTTTGGGTTCGGTCCGACAAAGGTCAAGGTCACCGTTACTAAAAATAATAATTTGGTTTCCGATGAATAACTTGAGTTACATTGATCATATTGACATCAAACTTGGTGTATAGTAAGAACATGTGGAGAGCTCGCTTGGGATTGCTTTTGGGTTCTGTCCGACAAAGGTCAAGGTCACCGTTACTAAAAATAGAAATTTGCTTTCCGGCGAATAACTTGAGTTACATTGATCATATTGACATCAAACTTGGTGTACAGTAAGAACATGTGGAGAGCTTGCTTGGGATGCTTTTGGACCCGTTCTGACGAAGGTCAAGGTCACCATTACTAAAAATAGCAGTTTGGTTTCCGGCGAATAACTTGAGTTTCGTTGAACATATTGCCATCAAACTTGGTGTACAATAAGAACATGTGGAGAGCTCGATTGGGATTACTTTTGGGTTCGGTCCGTCAAAGGTCAAGGTCACCATTACTAAAAATAGAAATTTGGTTTCCGGCCAATAACTTTTGTTTTGTTGGTCATATTGACATCAAACTTGGTGTAAAGTAAGAAAATGGGAAAGCATGCTTGGGGTTGCTTTTGGACTCGTTCCGCCAAAGGTCAAGGTCACCTTTACTTAAAGTAGCAATTTGGTTTCCGGCGAATAACTTTAGATTTGTTGGTCATATTGACATCAAACTTGGTGTAAAGTAAGAACATGTGGAGAGCTTTTGGAATCGTTTCGTTAAAGGTCACCTTTACTAAAAATTGCAATTTGCTCTCCGGCTAATAACTTTAGATTTGTTGGTCATATTGACATCAAACTTGGTGTATAGAAGAACATGTGAAGATCTCGCTTGGGATTGCTTTTGGGTTCGTTCCGTCCAAGGTCAAGGTCACTTAAAATTTAAAAAATCAGTTTCCACTTAATATCTTCGCTATTCGTGGGTGTATTGACATCAAAGTGTGAGTGTTTGTATGCATGTATCACCTCTGGCACCTTTGCAGCATTGATGATCATCATGTATTCATTATACAAATCTTCGCTATTCGTGGGTGTATTGACATCACAGTGTGAGTGTTTGTATGCATGTATCACCTCTGGCACCTTTGCAGCATTGATGATCATCATGTATTCATTATACAAATAGAGCCTTGGTTACAAATAATTAGGTTTAAAACCTGGTTTGTGGGCATTGCCCATTTCTTGTTTATTATTTAACTCATTCGAAATGACCCCCCCCCCCCCCGGCAGACAAATCATGACTACTTTCGACATATCACTATCCCAATTGAAATATTATCATGTATATTGCAATATCTCAGTAATGTTCTTCATATTAATATGAACCTCATTAAGGCTTCATTTCTCCGTTTAACACTGCATATGCAATTATACATATATGTGTATATGTAAGAAATGGAACAATGTTTTTGTTGAATTAAGTATTATAGTGCACATGTAAAAATATGTTTTTTCTGTATCAATGTACATGTCTTTTATTAGTAGAATATTGATTTAGTAACACTTTTCAGACAAATCTGCTTGAATATTTCATTGTACCTTACAGAAGTGTAAGCTGAATTCCATGTCTTTTGCTCACCTGAACCAAATTACCTATTGCCATCACTAACCATCTGTTGCCCACTGCGACAGCATTGTCGTAAACGTTTACATTTCCAAAACCACTTGGGCAATTTGAATCAAATTTGGTAGATTTGTTCATTAGAGGATTGTCCTCAAATATTGTATCACACAGTCCCACTCAGCCCCACTCAAATTCCAAAATAGTCACTAGGGCTTCTGATTCCCAGACATTTTTTCTTAAAAAATCTATTTACCCTTTGGCTGATTTGCTTTGAACATAGCACATGATTGTACTGTACCAAAATTACATCCAACATCTGATTCGCTGACACATTTTGGATATTATATCTAAAGCTGCTAGACCAGTTTAAATCAAACCTGGTAAAAATGTTCCTTGGATAGCCCTATACTGTGTCCCCAATCTACTTTCAACTTTTAATAGAACTGGTCTAACATACTTTCAACATACTTTCAACATTTTTTACAGATTGAACTCAAAAGAGTTTCTTTTAAAACAAAGCTTGAATGCTTTGACCTGGTTTCATGTATATACTATAAAAGATGGTGTTTTTGCAATTAAGCTGCATATGAAGTAAACAGTTTAGTAATAATATTTAACTACAATGTATAATTATAAAAGTGTTGTTATTGCTTGTACATTTGTGTTCATCATGTTGTATTTATTATGTCTCCCCATGTTGTATTTTTGTCTGTCCAGTTTGCCTTGTTCTCCCTTTATCTCCAAAACCCAGTGTTAGATTTTCATTAACTTGCTGGGAAGTATCAGTATGAAGTCTAGTAGTTCATATTGTAATTTGGGGTCATAATGTTAAAGGTCAAGGTCACAGGTGTCTGAAACTTGAAAACCTTGTCTGCTGTTCATCTCTAAAAAACACTGTTAGATTTTCATCAAAGTTGTGCATAATTAAATATTCACAAACGTTACATAAAGCCTCTGATATCTTTGTATTTCATTCATTTACAATCGTGACAAACATTTCACTTGTTTTATAGTCTTAAGGTTCTACCATTATTACTGACCATTTTTCTTTATTTTGGATTGAAAATCTAGCATTTCTAGAACAAGTCGGATTGAAGATCTCTTTTATTTTTTTCACATTTCTGTCTTATGTTTTTGTTTAATTCCATATTCCATGCAAACCTTCTTACCTATTTACACAAACTTTGATATTATAAAACTGTTTAGTAACAAAACTGAAACTTATATGCAACGAGTTGCCAGCTTGGCTACAGAGACAAGTGGTACCGTCCCACACCCCATTTGTTTGCTTTGATTGTATTGAGTAATCGTTTTTGGTCAGTATTGCATTATTTCTTTCTACTGTTAATATGTATGTGATATATGTAAATGTGTTCTTTTTGTTCACTTCACTAGTCATTCATATGCTTAGTCTGCTAAACGAGTATGGTACACCTATCACTTTTGTAGATTCAGGTATCATTTATAGTTTTCATTTACATACACAATTAGCCATTATCCAGTCATCCACAAAGTTTATACTCATTATACATTCACCTACTTGATAACTTATCCAGTGTGTGATGCTAGCATGCAGTTGTTAGGTACTGAAGTGATCTCACATTTTGACAAGGTGCTATATCATTTAGTGATTAATGTTTTTGTATTGAGTTATTGTGTTGCATGTTGGTCATTTTTGCATTATTTCTTTCCACTGTAAATATGTTTGAGATATAAGTAAATATGGTTTTATTTCTCTTTAATGATAATAATAATAAACTTTATTTATTGAAAGTAACTCCTTAAGCTATGAACATAAAAACATACATACATAAACATCTTTGCTATGTTCTTTGCCTTATTATAATAGTCATTCATATACTATGGCCTGGTTACACTTCCTACCACTTGTTCATTCGGGTAGCATTTTATAGTTATCTCAGGTGTCACTTTTTAGCTATCATTTACATCAAATTACACTATTTTTCTAACTTTCAAAATGTCTAAACTCATTTTACATTCACACATTGCTTGATTAATTCAGTGTGTGATGCTGAACGTCTGTTTGTCCACTGACATGTAATTACACTGAAGTGATCTCACATTTTGACATGATATGCAAAATCATTTAGTGATTATTGTCATTTTTAATTTTTAGTAAATACTAATTATGTTAATTTGTCGGTATTTCATTATTTATTTCTATCGTGATAATGATTGTGATTTATATAAATATGTTTAAATCAATGTTTGCATTTTCAGATGCATAATGTTGTCATGCATGATGTTTTTTATCATGAAAGTTTTCCAGACTATCAATTTCTATTTATATTTTACTGTCCATACAAAAACTAGTCTGTTCCTTATTTAATTCCTCATAAACTACTAATAAAACTACAAATGTACTTCATATACATTAATATATAGTTGCACATTACAGCATAATAAACACATACTGTTAGTTCACATAAGTGTTTGTTCTATTTCATTTTGTTCACGCCGTGCACACATCTTTGCTGCATCAGGCAGCAATTTTTTACTTGTACTATTATTGTCTTATCTGTGTGTCCTTTGGGATGCGCTGTGGAAAATTGTCTATTTTCTAATCTTATACTGAAGTGTCTATTTTCTTCAAAAGAATACACTTTCAGAAGAAAAAGCACAAATATAGCTATTTGCATTTTGTTTATAAGCAAAATCACTAAGTCATTTTTTACTATGAAGTTTTTGCAACTACTTGATGGTAAATTTCTCTGAACTTTAAATACACGTATGCGTTAAATGTGGCGAGTAATTTTCATTTTTAAATTAATTAAAATCAATTTTATAGTTCATGTTCTGCTGCGCTGGTAACGAAGATAGTTCATGTTCTGCTGCGCTGGTAACGAAGATAGTTCATGTTCTGCTGTGCTGGTAACGAAGATAGTTCATGTTCGGCTGCGCTGGTAACGAAGACAGTTCATGTTCTGCTGCGCTGGTAACGAAGATAGTTCACGTTCTACTGCGCTGGTAACGAAGATAGTTCATGTTCTGCTACGCTGGTAACGAAGATAGTTCTTGTTCGGCTGCGCTGGTAACGAAGATAGTTCATGTTCGGCTGCGCTGGTAACGAAGATAGTTCAGGTTTTTCGATTACTTTAAAGAGAATTTTTCTAACTCCTCAAATAAGTTGTGCAACAATGTCCTGAACAAGGTATATAGCTCCTCAAATAAGTTGTGCAACAATGTCCTGAACAAGGTATCTAGCTCCTCAAATAAGTTGTGCAACAATGTCCTGAACAAGGTATCTAACTCCTCAAATAAGTTGTGCAACAATGTCCTGAACAAGGTATCTAGCTCCTCAAATAAGTTGTGCAACAATGTCATGAACAAGGTATCTAGCTCCTCAAATAAGTTGTGCAACAATGTCCTGAACAAGGTATCTAACTCCTCAAATAAGTTGTGCAACAATGTCCTGAACAAGGTATCTAGCTCCTCAAATAAGTTGTGCAACAATGTCCTGAACAAGGTATCTAGCTCCTCAAATAAGTTGTGCAACAATGTCCTGAACAAGGTATCTAGCTCCTCAAATAAGTTGTGCAACAATGTCATGAACAAGGTATCTAGCTCCTCAAATAAGTTGTGCAACAATGTCCTGAACAAGGTATCTAGCTCCTCAAATAAGTTGTGCAACAATGTCATGAACAAGGTATCTAACTCCTCAAATAAGTTGTGCAACAATGTCATGAACAAGGTATCTAACTCCTCAAATAAGTTGTGCAACAATGTCCTGAACAAGGTATCTAACTCCTCAAATAAGTTGTGCAACAATGTCCTGAACAAGGTATCTAACTCCTCAAATAAGTTGTGCAACAATGTCATGAACAAGGTATCTAACTCCTCAAATAAGTTGTGCAACAATGTCATGAACAAGGTATCTAACTCCTCAAATAAGTTGTGCAACAATGTCATGAACAAGGTATCTAACTCCTCAAATAAGTTGTGCAACAATGTCCTGAACAAGGTATCTAACTCCTCAAATAAGTTGTGCAACAATGTCCTGAACAAGGTATCTAACTCCTCAAATAAGTTGTGCAACAATGTCCTGAACAAGGTATATTGAGAAGTGCATGATACATTTATTGTCCGTTTTTCTTTCGAGGAAAACCTGTCTGTAATGTAAATTAATGGTTTGCTTTTCAACAAATGTATACAGACAAAACATAAAAATAACGTTTTTAATGCATTAGTTCATTTTAAATGTATTCACGTTTTTTAGAAGGGCGTTTACATAGCAGATGTTGTATTACTTTTGAACATTTGGAGCAGTGAATAAGAATCAATTCCTGATTTAACGTATGCAAAATAAATGATCGTTGCTATTGGATTGACAACCTCTGTAACTGACATCATTGCAAGAAAACGCTACATGTGATGTCACTGTTTGAAAGCAGGAAACGATAAATGATCGTTGCTATTGGATTGACAACCTCTGTAACTGACATCATTTCAAGAAAACGCTACATGTGATGTCACTGTTTGAAAGCAGGAAACAATAAATGATCGTTGCTATTGGATTGACAACCTCTGTAACTGACATCATTTCAAGAAAACGCTACATGTGATGTCACTGTTTGAAAGCAGGAAACAATAAATGATCGTTGCTATTGGATTGACAACCTCTGTAACTGACATCATTTCAAGAAAGCGCTACATGTGATGTCACTGTTTGAAAGCAGGAAACAATAAATGATCGTTGCTATTGGATTGACAACCTCTGTAACTGACATCATTGCAAGAAAACGCTACATGTGATGTCACTGTTTGAAAGCAGGAAACAATAAATGATCGTTGCTATTGGATTGACAACCTCTGTAACTGACATCATTTCAAGAAAACGCTACATGTGATGTCACTGTTTGAAAGCAGGAAACAATAAATGATCGTTGCTATTGGATTGACAACCTCTGTAACTGACATCATTTCAAGAAAGCGCTACATGTGATGTCACTGTTTGAAAGCAGGAAACAATAAATGATCGTTGCTATTGGATTGACAACCTCTGTAACTGACATCATTGCAAGAAAACGCTACATGTGATGTCACTGTTTGAAAGCAGGAAACAATAAATGATCGTTGCTATTGGATTGACAACCTCTGTAACTGACATCATTGCAAGAAAACGATGTCACTGTTTGAAAGCAGGAAACAATAAATGATCGCTGCTATTGGATTGACAACCTCTGTAACTGACATCATTTCAAGAAAACGCTACATGTGATGTCACTGTTTGAAAGCAGGAAACAATATTGACTCCATATTGTCTCTTCCTTTTTCATATTGCCATATAGTGCAAAAATTGCTTATCGTAAGTAATGGTGACGTAATATGTGACGTTCTCTGGAAATGACGAGGTTGGAAATCGTACAGCGGTGCTCAAATATTAGTTCATTAGGAATGATGTAAATTACGGATCAGCAACATTTAGAATGGATATCAATTATTCAAATTGAAAAGTAGCTAAGAATACTACTTCATACTCTGTATGCAAAGCATCTAAATATTTGTCATATACATGTTTATACTAAGTATGTGTAATGGCAGTAACATTAAACACGTACATCAAAACAGCGCAGGGAAACCGCGTAGTCTGTTACGTCATTGCTACGGCAGACATCATACATCCCTGCATTTCGAACTTCAATTCGATGCATTTTTTGTATTTCCTTACTGATTTTACGAACAAAGCTTAGTGTTTGTGGCGCATTTTGTCCTTCCCGTGCTCAGCATCCATATATTATACGGTGTCTTCTCTTTTCAAACACTTCGAAAAGCTTTGTTGACGAATGTTCTCAGACTGTTTTAAGACGGAAACAATCTGTAAATACATGGAGGCTGACCGGGCATTGAACTAAGTCAGCTGCGCAGAGTACGCCATGTTTCGTAAATATCGGTACAGAAATAAAACAAATACCTTGACTTGGTATTCGATTGTAGCACAATTGGCTGTTGCAGGAGCAATAATGACGCCTAAAAGAAAATCGTATTCCATACACTTCAGCTAAACACTGTCGAATATTAGAAAAATATTTTCAGCATATATTTATAACAAGTTCTATGCTGTTCTGAAATAAACAATTGTAATATTTAGTGACATTAAACAATTAATTCAACATTTTGATAACTTGGGAAGAAATACGTTATTCAGGTGATCAGGAAGGTACAAAGTGTCAATAGAACAAATACTTACGCTAAAGTTTCTTTTATACCATTACATTCGGCACCTCTCCTGTCCTAGAAAAGAAGATTATATTTTGCGCTATAGACTGGTTCAAAGTCATATAACGTTACGTTATCATCATCAGGAGTATGTACGTCACAGTCTGATCCATCCGGACACGTGGTATACATTAAGTAATTATGACTTGTGCACGGTGTCTTCCCAATGCTTAACCTGCGGCCTGAAACCAGATCTATTGTAATATCCTGGACTGCACTTGGTCGTAAAATGCAAATTAGAACATTCTGAATTACACATACAAGGCATACAACATGTTGACGGGGATACTGATCCATCATACTGCACTCCTCCCACGATACAGTAGTTACACATACAAGGCATACAACATGTTGACGGGGATACTGATCCATCATACTGCACTCCTCCCACGATACAGCAGTTACACATACAAGGCATACAACATGTTGACGGGGATACTGTTCCATCATACTGAACTCCTCCCACGATACAGTAGTTACACATACAAGGCATACAACATGTTGACGGGGATACTGATCCATCATACTGAACTCCTCCCACGATACAGCAGTTACACATACAAGGAATACAATATGTTGACGGGGATACTGATCCATCATACTGAACTCCTCCCACGATACAGCAGTTACACATACAAGGAATACAACATGTTGACGGGGATACTGATCCATCATACTGAACTCCTCCCACGATACAGCAGTTACACATACAAGGAATACAATATGTTGACGGGGATACTGATCCATCATACTGCACTCCTCCCACGATACAGCAGTTACACATACAAGGCATACAACATGTTGACGGGGATACTGATCCATCATACTGAACTCCTCCCACGATACAGTAGTTACACATACAAGGCATACAACATGTTGACGGGGATACTGATCCATCATACTGCACTCCTCCCACGATACAGCAGTTACACATACAAGGCATACAACATGTTGACGGGGATACTGATCCATCATACTGAACTCCTCCCGCGATACAGTAGTTACACATACAAGGCATACAACATGTTGACGGGGATACTGATCCATCATACTGAACTCCTCCCGCGATACAGTAGGAAACGAAAGGACATTATGTCAGTCCCAGTTCAATAAATTCGTTTGGGATGATGGTTGTTACATTTGTTGCGTTGTCAAAACGATCTTCAGCCAAATTAACAGAATGTACTTCGAAGTGTGCTTCATATTTAGAATATTGATAAATATTATTCTGAAATGAAAAACTGACATGTAGTTTATTTGTTTCCTTGTAAATTTGAAACATCAAAAGGTGATCGATTTTCAAAAATTGACAATCAACAATTGTGTAATTACGGTGTATAACCCGATCAGTATTCCGCCGAGTGATGTGTTTCGACAGAGGGAAGCGTTTCAGACAGATGAGTAGTGGTGTTCATTTTCTGACTAATAATTCCTAATTTCGATGATTCTGTAGGATCTTTTATCGTCTGAGCGACGGTGAATGTCTACATTTACTATAAAAAACAAGCGATATCTTTGCGGAATAAAGCTTGTATCGTCCCATTAAAATTGACATATAGAAAAAAATGTAAAAAATCGGCCTCAATTTTAATCGTTTTGTTATAGAATTGGATAGTTTTATTCCACATATCAAGACATATATCATTTACGAACAATTCTAGCAAGTTGCAAGTCTGTCGGTTCTATTTAACCGACGCTTGATCCTTTCAAAGGGACCCTGATATGTACAAATATGATGACGTTTACCGCAAAGGGTATTTTGCAATGATGACGTTGCCGGCTGAGGAGATACAAGTACGGTTGACGTTTTCGGCCGAGGAAACATTTTATGTTAGGAAACAGTCAAGTTTCTTTCTGATGCTGGCTCCACTATGAGTATGACGTTATCAATATTGGCTATCGTCTGTGTTTTTGTGCTCATAATCTCATTCCAGTGTTCTTATGTCTACAATTTGATATTTCTATATTTTGCTAACTTTGCTATAGTAGGGCCAAGATCTGATGGCACAATAATATTAACTTATGCAAATTAGCCGACGGTTGCATAAAAAGGGATGAACATTTAGTCTCGGTCAATAAACGCTTGTGTCGTGCAAATATTTCGAAACATGAACAATTATACAAATTTGTACTTCCGTGTGCCTCTGTAGCTCAATTAGTTGAGTAGTCACTTAGCAATCTAGAGGTTACTGGTTCGAGCCTCACATATATGTTGTATTTTTATTCACAGTGATAAAGTATTTTTATACTTCGAGAATTTGTTTTCTTTATTGATCCTTCTATAGGTTAATTATTTAGTTATATTTTATTTCCATTCATATTCTGTTCTTTGTTATCATCATCGTTTTATTTTGAAACAATTAAAACAATAACATAGGCATAGCAATATTGAACACACTGTATATACAGTTTAGCATGGCTCATCAGCAGTGTCTGTGCTGGACTTGTTAAAAAATGCTGATGAATCTTGTTTCAAATCATATCATTTACTGTCTTGCGAACCACAGCGAGATCAAACAATCCAACGATGTGTTACTTGTTATTTTTTGTTTTTCTTAAAACGTTTTTCGCTGCCGTCCTATAATTCGCGACACGGTCCTTTCTGACACCCCAGTCATAAAAAAGTAATTGCAGTTCTATTTCGTTGACAAGACGACGGAATCACAGGCTGCTTCATAGAAGCCTCTTGTACACAGAAGTCGTGAACTTTTGAAACAATGTCCCCGTCTTGCTGGGACATCACGAACGCTTTTCAAGATTTTGGCAAAAACAGCTTACAGTTAACACATATACAATTTATCTAGTTACTGCGATACACCCACACATATTTCGTGAAAAGAATGATAATTTCGCGCTGAAAAAATAATAAAAAGCATGAATGTCAGGATTTGAACCCAGATAGTCTGCGTTGAGATTCTGATGCGCATCCATTACGCTATGTAATAAAAACGCTGATTTTTTATCTATGCATTTATAATTATATTCTTTTTCAAAATCAGAAAATGCGTCTTCTAGTATATGATCATTGAACTTACCTACAATTTGATATGGACTGATCCAACCAATGACATTTAGTTAATGTTATTGTGCCTACAGATCTTGGCCGCACTATAACAATTTGTTTTAGTGACGTCTTCAATAAAGTCTATCGTATGCGTTTAGGAGATTATTACATTATTAGAATGCTCTAAATGTATATTTTTGCAAATTGAAACAAATGGGTTTAGTGACGTCATCAATATTCATCGTCTGAGCGCAGGTGATTATAAAACGATGACTTTGGAATATTCTAGTTTTTATATTTTATTGATATGATTTAGAAAAAAACTCGATTGCATAATCTAGTATAATTACTCTCCTTTCCAAAAATACTTGGATATTTTGATATTAAAAAATACTTAACAGAATTGTGCATTTACCAAAATGTTAAATATCATCAAAAGTCATTCTACATGTACAACGGAGTAGGTTCACTTGACACCAAAATCGGCCCTGTGTCAAATTCTTTTGAAAACGTTGTTGTGATAACACCCTTTCATGAAATTTACAAAACAGCTTTTTTTTAACTTTAGACAACAAACGATGTTTGTACACTTTCACGGCTTTTCTGAGCCAATGAGAGGATAACATAATTCAATAATATGGGAATGAAGCGCGTTGTTATAAAGATTATGTTTCAGTAGCGTTGTAAATTGAAATTGTGAAGATTTTTGTCCGAAAAAATATACATGAAATTAAGTACTTTTCTCAATAAAAACTTGTTAAACACACAAGTTCACTTACATCCATGACCTCATTGTTACCATAGCAACAGAAGAATGAAAATCACCAAAACAATTCAATATATTTCTACTTTCATCCGGAATAGTCCAAAATTGACTGTACAGTCACGGCGCAATTCTCGATTTCTATCTATATAATATATCTTGAATTTTGTTGATATCTTAATACAATGAATGTTTATATTTAGGTTACGGATTAAAATCATGGACCGTGGCATCGTCGTATAAACACATTATTACATACCGAACAATATATAAGTTTGAATTGTTCCTAGATAGAATATCACAAATATCGGAGAAACTGTAATTGTAAACAGGTCAGTTTATCGCTTAACATGATTTCCTTGTTCTGCACGAGATTCTCGATGTCCGTGTTTTGTTTCGTCGTAGGACAAGGGAAGTAATATATCGGTCAAACTTGGAAATGGTAAGACTGCAGGAGTTGTCTTATCTTGTTGATCACTGTATTTCAGAGACAAGTACTGATATGTTCGTAGGTGTATTTCAACAACTGGTTGCATTATTTCTCTCAGTGCATTACTTAAGTTCAATACGTATGCAACACCCTAGACTGTATCTATCTGTTTAGTTACAACAAGTGGTGCCTCTTACCTTGTTTCCTAAATATATTTCCTAAGTATAATTCCGTCATACCACATTATGGTGATGGCTGTACATAGTATAATCCCGTCATACCACATTATGGTGATAGCTGTACATAGTGTAATCCCGTCATACCACATTATGGTGATAGCTGTGCACAGTATAATCCCGTCAAAACACATTATGGTGATAGCTGTACATAGTATAATCCCGTCATACCACATTATGGTGATGGCTGTACATAGTATAATCCCGTCATACCACATTATGGTGATAGCTGTACATAGTATAATCCCGTCATACCACATTATGGTGATAGCTGTGCAAAGTATAATCCCGTCATACCACATTATGGTGATGGCTGTTCATAGTATAATCCCGTCATACCACATTATGGTGATAGCTGTGCATAGTATAATCCCGTCATACCACATTATGGTGATAGCTGTGCATAGTATAATCCCGTCATACCACATTATGGTGATAGCTGTGCATAGTATAATCCAGTCATACCACATTATGGTGATAGCTGTGCATAGTATAATCCCGTCATACCACATTGTTGTGATAGCTGTGCATAGTATAATCCTGTCATACCACATTATGGTGATAGCTGTGTATAGTATAATCCCGTCATACAACATTATGGTGATAGCTGTGTATAGTATAATCCCGTCATACCACATTATGGTGATAGCTGTGTATAGTATAATCCTGTCATACCACATTATGGTGATAGCTGTGTATAGTATAATCCCGTCATACCACATTATGGTGATAGCTGTGCATAGTATAATCTTAGTCAACGAAACGTTTGTACACGTTGCAGTTGTATCGTTTGTAATCATGATTACTTCTCTGCACGAGTTTTCGAGCAGTTTGAGATGGTAATAAACTGTATTTTGTACAAATGACAGACACACACATATATATACATGATCTTGTTTAACAGATTATTTTTGCAAAGATTTCCCAGTTATATCACGGACATATATAGGTCCGTGGTTATATATATGTTTTCTCTATAAACTGTAATTACTTTCATCCCATTGTCGCACGAGTACATCCTTGCAATGACAATCAATATCGTCAACAGAAAATATTTACAAAAGTGGTCACGGAGCTTTGATAAGTGAAACGTTCAGGCAGTGGAAGTTCAGTATCTGTCAGTATGGTTGTGGTTTTTTACGATTATGATGCAATGTCTATTTTTATCCGTCCCGCAGCGGTTACTTCCCTTTACAGTACTGTAATCACAATTTTTTAAACCCAAGTTGGTTTCTTATTTCCTCAGTTTTCTCTATCGAAACTAATAAAATTACATTATGTGTACTATTCCAATAAATGGTAATGGAAAGATTTTCGGTTAAACTTCGTTTCATAAGAGCCGGTCTGTCGTAATTACTAGATACATTGCGATACAACATATACATTTGTTTCGGAATAGGAGACACTAGGTGAGGTAATTCAGTAATATGCAATGTTAAGTTGACAAAATGATTGTATGGATTACTTCCCTTCTATATGTTAAAACAATAATGTACTTAATCAAAGCGCTGTTAGCGCTGAAGGCCTGGGGCTGCAGTTAGCTGAATCGTGGATTTGCTTGCCCTGTGTACATCTAGTCACTTGTTTGTAAACAAATTATCATTTTTACTACTGTATTTCCATATTAAGTTACCAGTATTTTTCCATTAGTTATTGTGTGCAATACCTATACAAGAGAGAGAATACGTAACTACAGGGAAAGCCACATACATAAGACAATGCCTCCCCACGCAGATCTCCGGAAAAACAACAATCCACAAAACATAAGGTACTAAAGGAGGTCAAACGGTACACATATCAAGGAACCGAAGCGCAAGGAATGGCCCAGCAGACCACCAGGAATAACCAGGAGAATCAAAATGGACAGTAAGGGAAGGGGAGGTGGGATTTAATGGATGGAAAAGATCACAGGACAAGTCAAGACAACTGGTCTTAATAGGCCAAAAATGGGCAGGAAACAATCTGAACACTGTATAATGTGACAGAATTGCACAGGGGAGAGGGAAATACAAAACACATTCATAACATAAACAGAAACAACAATCATATAGCGAATTACAGCCTTGGAACTGGGGGTTTAAATCGATTTAACAGCTAGCTAACCTCACACCTTATCGCTATATGGTCATTGATTTCCAACATATATACATAAATCGACTAAGTAGGCAGTAACTAATCATTAAAAACAACCAACCATCACGTACATATCAACAGACATACAGTAACTAATCCAGCACGGAGGAACAAGCAGCCTTATACTGACCTTGCTCACCGTAACTAAAATAGTAACATCATAATAGAAGTAACCTTAAAATGTCAAATTAAAAATGCAATTTAAAATAAAGTCAACTTGATAAAGTATTTACTAATTAAACAATTCTTAGATATTATTGATAGGGAAATGGAATTTATAACTAAAAGAAATATGTCTAATAAGAGAACTAAAACACAAAAACACGACTGCACTCAACGAATATTAAGTAATAGTTAGTAGATTTTAAGTAAAATCTTATTGATTAAGAAGGGGCGGAGCGAGCGTAGCGAGCGAGCCCTCTTCTTGACCAATAAGATTTTACTTAATATCTACTAACTGACTTAGAATGTAACCTACATTTTGATTGGCTGATACGCATGCAAATTTCAGATAAAAGCTATAACGGACAAGAATAGTAAATTTCCAAATATAATAACGCTCACACAGATTCGCAGTAGGCGGAGCTTAAAAAGCCCGCGAAAAGTCGAAATTCTTAATGAATAAGCGTAGTACTTAACGGGAGCCGTTCTGTCATTTCATTGGCTGAAAATGTTGGTTTCATTCTAAGAAGTTTTCTTGGTATTGTCAAATGACGTCATAAAATGTAAATCGCATTGTAGATAGAAAAATAAAAAATCATTGACGTCATACAATTTTAATGACGCCATAAAAGATAGAGTAAACGCGGCGGGACGTTATTTACACAAGACTGTGCCTTATACACAGATAATATACAAGAAAGAAAAATAAAGTAAGCAGCCACAGAGAACATCACAAAACAACAAGAAACACGGACAACACCAACGTAAATTCGAACAAATATATATATATTAGACGACACAACACAATCACAAATGGGCTGGTCGATAGTTTTAAGATACTCCATGGAACACGTCATGTTAGTTCCAGAGTATATATTGAGCATCAGTTCAGTTCAGTTCAAACTTATTTATTTTACATCGATTGTGAAACAAGTTCTTACAACTTATACTAATCACTCTTGATGACTGCTTCCTGGCTACCAAACAGTACTCACGCCAAATTTAGGGATTGTGAAGTTCGTGATCAATCTCCTCTCATCTCTATGTGCATCAGTGATAACCCTAACCCTGGTTTAAATGTCCAGAAAGTTGGCAATTTGAAGAAACAAAAAATATGACAAGCAGTCACACATGTATCCGGTGTGGCTAATAGTTTCAATGTTCAAGTTTCCGTTTGATTATCTCCATTTATCAAGGTTTAATAGTGAGAATTGCATGTTTGCTAATCGGACATTTTTATTTCTATTACTACCCAGATATCATACTCCGGATTAGTATAAATATGGGTATTTCCCTTTAACCCAGTGGTACAAAAAAAATACCGGGGAAAAAAATATACCGCTAGAGGATAGGCTTGCCATGTGTTTTGACAAGTTTATCAATATACACATTTATGGATTAACTCTTTACACTGTATAGTAAATTTGTACATGTAGAATGACTTTTGATGATGTTTTACATTCCGGTAAATACTGGAATATACGGTCCCTGGGTAAATGCACACACAATTCTGATTAGTATTTTTTTTAAAACAAAAGTATTTTTGGAAAGGAGAGAAAGTAGACTAGCTTATGCTATCTAGTTTTTTCAAAATTATATCAATACAAATATAAAAAACTTAGATTTTCCGTACTCACAAAATACACAAAACTTCAAAGTCTATATTTCAAACTTAAGACATATGACTGCAAGTTTGAAATCCTAATTCTACTTTTTGTAGATTTATAAATAAGGTTATAGATTAATAAGGTTGCCGTCTTAGTACAGACGACAATATTCATAGCAAGAATATCGCTGAAATTGTTCATGTATGCTACTATTTAGAATTGAAATGAATAATTAAATGTAAACAAGACAACCGCTGTTTAAATCCAGTGGGTGGGGTATGGTTCCGATCGTAGTTTTATCTGTCAGTTTAAACTGTATCTACAACGTTAAAAGTAGGGTTTTTGCATGCATTATGATGGACTTTACGCATAATATATCATAATGATTACCTATATATGTCAAGCTTAACCGTGAGCGCTCATTCTACCTCGGATTCGTCCACATGTTATATGTAGTCAAAGTGAAAGTACTGTGATGACGCCACATTCCGCGTGCGGGTTATGCAAAATCTTAGACTCAAGTTGCAAGTACCTAAAATATGATGGCGACCGACAGCGTGGACCATGACTTTTTAAGACTTATTTGGAGCCCCTTTCTTGTATGCGAGCAGCTATTTTCATGAATGAATTCCATCGTAGATCCAAGTGCGCTATATACGGCGAGTTATTTTCATGATTGAAATTGTAGTAGAGGCTAACAGCAGCGCATAAGTATCACTGTATCGGAATGAAATATATATAAACCAACGTACTATAAAGGATTAGAAATTCTTAAATATTGACTCAATATGCTTTTCTAATATATTTCAACACTGTTCAACGTTTTTATTATGCGATGTAAAGAGACATGTGCTGAACTTCTAACTACCCGCGCATGGCACTGTGTACTTCGCACTTTGGGAAATAAGGTCAAATGGACAGCATCTGGAATGTAGCATAGTTACTATGGCCTTTGGCTAACGCCCCAGGCCAAAAACGTATTTATTTTATGTACTAAAGCATTTCATAACGCATTCTTGGACAAACATAAAGACAGGCTCCAATTTAACAAACTATTCTCTTACGAAAATTCTTAACAGTATGATTTACTTTCTCATTTTGCTTATCTGCACATACTCAAAAACGCAAACTACTATATTAGACATTGTTCATGTAATGTACAGTAAAACCTCAATAATAAGACCGCCATTGGGACTCTTGAACACGGGTCGTCATAATGAGGTGGTCTTAATATTGAGGTTACATAAAAGCAAAACAAGGAAAATAGACTTGAAATTGTGTTCTTAATTTCGAGGTGGTTTTATTTCTGAAGTGGTCTTTAAGTGAGGTTTAATTTAAGTACAGTATACCTCACCTACAGACCACCTCAATAATAAGACCAACTCAATATTAAGACCACCTCAAAATTAAGACCACAATTTTTAAGTCCATGTTCACTGTTTTGCTCTTTATTCAACCTCAATAAGAAGACCGCCTCAAAATTAAGAACACAATTTTCAAGTCCAAGTTCACTGTTTTTGCTCTTTATTCAACCTCAATATTAAGACAACCTCAATAAGAAGACCAGTTTTCAAGGGTCCCAATGGTGGTCTTTTTATTAAGATTTAACGGTTTTACAAATGTAGGATACTTAAGAACATAAATTAACTTATAAGAAGTGTCGTAAAAACGAGGTCTGCATGATTACACATGGGTACATGGCTTAAGATAATTGCTGTTCGTCTACATTGTCAATAATGATAATTAGAAATAAATTGTTTAGCTGTATATTGAAATACAATCGGACCTCGTTTATTCGACAATATTCAAACACTTGGTATCATCCGAAATAAATATAAGGTACAGAAGTATCTTCTTAGGAACGTCAAATTAAATTAGGTAATTCAAAACCAGGTATTATTCGAATTCGAATGATCGAGGTCCGACTGTATTTTGTTTTAAACGGCAATTTTGTTTCATAGAGTGTATGATTGTATGGAATATTATGCAAACAAAAGTTGAAAACACAATTTTACTAAGTTAACTATGGAAACACATTTGATGAAATAAATGAATGGAATAATACTGGAAACACAATAAAATAACAATAATCCATCAAACGTTTGGCATACGATATATCTATTTGTAAGCGAAGTGTTTTCAAGTTATTCATCAAAGTTTAAAGTCCTTCCTTGTTTGTACAATATCCGTAATAAATGATTTTAGAGAGGTTTTTATTGTCCACGCATGCGCTCTTAAGCGCACTGTCCACTTCCGCTTGTTTCGACTTTGACAATGGTTTTGTATTTCTCTGAATGACCGCGGCGTACGTCTGAGCTGCCTCACACTGACCATCCGCCTCTTCCTTCCAGCATCAATATAACAGCATAACTGAAATATAAGTTCAATCAAAGGACTGAAGGTTCTGGGAGGGGCTTCCGAGGCAACACTGCACGTTTTCCATATTATCGTACTAGAAATTAATACGCGACTATTCGGGTAAACTCATTCGCCAAAAATGACACAAAAATCCAGAAAAAACGTTTATATCAAAACTCCGCCATTCCACAATTGATATATCTCCGACAAATCAGTCATTATACTCATCAAATCTATAATTAAATCAGAATAATTTACATGTACTCTTTTCTTGAGACGATAAATATGACAGTACTTCGAGTAGACCATCCGGTTGACGATTTAAGCGCCTCAAATCTGTTAAAACTATCAATGAACAAAAGTACGGAAGCCAAAAAATGACACTATTCTTCAAGAATTTGCTTTTCTTTGATTACGTAATAAGGACCCAACCGACATAAGGAAGAAATATTACATAACTGATGTGAAATCAATTTTCCATGTTATTTTATCTAATTCTCTGCGAATAAGGCCTTTGTTTGGTATAAAGCGACTGAAACCCACATAAACTACATACGCAGAAAGTTTTGCCAACAACACCATCATGGAGGTATCATACGGTATCAGAAAAAGTTTTACAACCCGCTTGTCATTAATCATTCACGATCGCACGTCCTCCTTACATCGCTACCCGACATTGGGTCAACCAAAACGTTGGAAGACGCATTATACAACCCGCTTGTCGTGAATCATTCACCATCGTACGTCCTCCTTACATCGTCACCCGACATTGGGTCAACCAAAATGTTGGAAGACGCATTATACAACCCGCTTGTCGTGAATCATTCACCATCGTACGTCCTCCTTACATCGCTACCCAACATTGGGCCAACCAAAACGTTGGAAGACGCATTATACAAGACATTGTAATACAATACTTACTTATTGTAGTCTGTTTTCAGAATCAATCCAGGCTTCATACCAATTTTCCTACCGATGGTAGTGTCGAAGAACATCGTCATTCTTGCTGGGGTGTTTTTCTCGAGTATCACAGCTGTTCATTTGCCCTTTGGGCACCAGCCCCCATAAAACTTAGATCAGGCTGGAGACAAAGAGAATGCATACATATGAATTTGTATACAGTCGGACACCGAGTTAACTCTGCGTGTAGGTCAGCATAGCAATTAATGGTATAAGCAAAGTGGCAATACAGTGTTGTAGAGTACATCTGTATGATGGCAATTACCACCAATCTTCTCATATTTACGAAGAAGCAAATGTTGACAATACAGTGTTGTAGAGTACATCTGTATGATGGCAATTACCACCAAACTTCTCATATTTACAATGTAGCAAATGTTGACAATACAGTGTTGTAGAGTACATCTGTATGATGGCAATTACCACCAATCTTCTCATATTTACGATGTAGCAAATGTTGACAATACAGTGTTGTAGAGTACATCTGTATGATGGCAATTACCACCAATCTTCTCATATTTACGATGTAGCAAATGTTGTCAATACAGTGTTGTAGAGTACATCTGTATGATGTCAATTACCACCAATCTTCTCATATTTACGATGTAGCAAATGTTGACAATACATTGTTGTAGAGTACATCTGTATGATGTCAATTACCACCAATCTTCTCATATTTACAATGTAGCAAATGTTGACAATACAGTGTTGTAGAGTACATCTGTATGATGGCAATTACCACCAATCTTCTCATATTTACGATGTAGCAAATGTTGACAATACAGTGTTGTAGAGTACATCTGTATGATGTCAATTACCACCAATCTTCTCATATTTACGATGAAGCAAATGTTGACAATACAGTGTTGTAGAGTACATCTGTATGATGTCAATTACCACCAATCTTCTCATATTTACGAGGTAGCAAATGTTGTCAATACAGTGTTGTAGAGTACATCTGTATGATGGCAATTACCACCAATCTTCTCATATTTACGATGTAGCAAATGTTGACAATACAGTGTTGTAGAGTACATCTGTATGATGGCAATTACCACCAATCTTCTCATATTTACGATGAAGCAAATGTTGACAATACAGTGTTGTAGAGTACATCTGTATGATGTCAATTACCACCAATCTTCTCATATTTACGATGTAGCAAATGTTGACAATACAGTGTTGTAGAGTACATCTGTATGATGGCAATTACCACCAATCTTCTCATATTTACAATGTAGCAAATGTTGACAATACAGTGTTGTAGAGTACATCTGTATGATGGCAATTACCACCAATCTTCTCATATTTACGATGTAGCAAATGTTGACAATACAGTGTTGTAGAGTACATCTGTATGATGGCAATTACCACCAATCTTCTCATATTTACGATGAAGCAAATGTTGACAATACAGTGTTGTAGAGTACATCTGTATGATGTCAATTACCACCAATCTTCTCATATTTACGATGTAGCAAATGTTGACAATACAGTGTTGTAGAGTACATCTGTATGATGGCAATTACCACCAATCTTCTCATATTTACAATGTAGCAAATGTTGACAATACAGTGTTGTAGAGTACATCTGTATGATGGCAATTACCACCAATCTTCTCATATTTACAATGAAGCAAATGTTGACAATACAGTGTTGTAGAGTACATCTGTATGATGGCAATTACCACCAATCTTCTCATATTTACGATGTAGCAAATGTTGACAATACAGTGTTGTAGAGTACATCTGTATGATGGCAATTACCACCAATCTTCTCATATTTACAATGAAGCAAATGTTGACAATACAGTGTTGTAGAGTACATCTGTATGATGGCAATTACCACCAATCTTCTCATATTTACGATGTAGCAAATGTTGACAATACAGAGTTGTAGAGTACATCTGTATGATGGCAATTACCACCAATCTTCTCATATTTACAATGTAGCAAATGTTGACAATACAGTGTTGTAGAGTACATCTGTATGATGGCAATTACCACCAATCTTCTCATATTTACGATGTAGCAAATGTTGACAATACAGTGTTGTAGAGTACATCTGTATGATGTCAATTACCACCAATCTTCTCATATTTACAATGTAGCAAATGTTGACAATACAGTGTTGTAGAGTACATCTGTATGATGGCAATTACCACCAATCTTCTCATATTTACAATGTAGCAAATGTTGACAATACAGTGTTGTAGAGTACATCTGTATGATGGCAATTACCACCAATCTTCTCATATTTACGATGTAGCAAATGTTGACAATACAGTGTTGTAGAGTACATCTGTATGATGGCAATTACCACCAATCTTCTCATATTTACAATGTAGCAAATGTTGACAATACAGTGTTGTAGAGTACATCTGTATGATGGCAATTACCACCAATCTTCTCATATTTACAATGTAGCAAATGTTGACAATACAGTGTTGTAGAGTACATCTGTATGATGTCAGTTACCACCAATCTTCTCATATTTACGAAGAAGCAAATGTTGACAATACAGTGTTGTAGAGTACATCTGTATGATGTCAATTACCACCAATCTTCTCATATTTACGAAGAAGCAAATGTTGACAATACAGTGTTGTAGAGTACATCTGTATGATGTCAATTACCACCAATCTTCTCATATTTACGAAGAAGCAAATGTTGACAATACAGTGTTGTAGACTACATCTGTATGATGTCAATTACCACCAATCTTCTCATATTTACGAAGAAGCAAATGTTGACAATACAGTGTTGTAGAGTACATCTGTATGATGTCAATTACCACCAATCTTCTCATATTTACGATGTAGCAAATGTTGACAATACAGTGTTGTAGAGTACATCTGTATGATGTCAATTACCACCAATCTTCTCATATTTACGATGTAGCAAATGTTGACAATACAGTGTTGTAGAGTACATCTGTATGATGTCAATTACCACCAATCTTCTCATATTTACGAAGAAGCAAATGTTGACAATACAGTGTTGTAGAGTACATCTGTATGATGTCAATTACCACCAATCTTCTCATATTTACGAAGAAGCAAATGTTGACAATACAGTGTTGTAGAGTACATCTGTATGATGTCAATTACCACCAATCTTCTCATATTTACGAAGAAGCAAATGTTGACAATACAGTGTTGTAGAGTACATCTGTATGATGTCAATTACCACCAATCTTCTCATATTTACGAAGAAGCAAATGTTGACAATACAGTGTTGTAGAGTTCATCTGTATGATGTCAATTACCACCAATCTTCTCATATTTACGATGTAGCAAATGTTGACAATATGCCGTGTTGTAGAGTACATCTGTATGATGGCAATTACCACCAATCTTCTCATATTTACGATGTAGCAAATGTTGACGACAAATCAAGACTCTGTGCCTTTGAATACGTATATTGTTGCACATTTAAATCTTATATATACATTATCTTAATCTTACCAGCTTTCATGTCAAAACCGCCCTCGGTATTCATTTTAAAATGAATTCTGGCGTCAAATATCTCCGTGAAGTATGATAGCATTGAATCTCCCATCCCGGTTTTCATCGTACCGTACCATTATCCTGTAAAACATAATAATTATATATACTTTTATAATAATAGGAGAGACAGTGATCTATAAGCGACGGGTTTCTGATCAAGAGATCTTGAATTAAAACCCTATTAGTAAAACCTCAATAATGCGACCCTTGAAAACTGGTCTTACTATTGAGGTGGTCCTAATATTGAGGTTGAATGAAGAGCAAAACAGTGAAAATTGACTTAATAATGTTCTTAATTTCGAGGTGGTCTTATTATTGAGGTGGTCTTTAAGTGAGGTTTTACTGTACGTCCGCCAAATCTGATTCAATAAAAAGAAGATCGTATACATGAGCCAGTTCGATATTGATCTAAAAAAATCAGTAAGCCACCATCAAGCGTAATTGATATACAGTCGGACCTCATTTATTTGAAAACCTTCTATCCGAATATTCGGTATCAACCGAAATAAATGTAAGGTCCCATTGTAGCTTCTTAGGTATGTCGAGTTGAAACGGGCCAGTAAAACCTTGTATTATTCCAAATAAAATTTCGGACCTGAATAATTCGAATGAACGAGGTCCGACTGTAATATTTTGTTGTAACAACTTGTTTAAAAGTCATTGTTAACTAAATATTCTTAAAATAATATATATAGTGATACTACACATGTATATGGATTTAACTTGGCGGTGTAAGACACACATATTATTATTTTCTCGGATACGTGCCAATCGCCAATTTATAGACCGAGCCAATGTAAGGATATCGAAAAAGTCGCCAAATTTTGTGCACGCCAATTTACAGGCGTGTACAATACATACATGTACATTTACTATCGAATACGCTGAGTAACGTACAGTTGCCAAAAAAATCGACTTTTAAGATGTGTTATCTTTTATCAGGCGCGGTTCTAGGATTAAGGGTTCGAGACTTTTGAAGGGTGTGGGTTCTTTATTGTTATGTTTGCTTGTATTACATATATCAAGTTTAGTAAATCATATCTCTCTGCTCATCTACTCTGGTATAGAAAGCACTGACTTATTGCTTCAACGAAATGTATTTCTCATGCTTTTAAGTTTTCAAATGCATGAAACAAATTGCGATATTTTAAAGGGAGCACCTAGTCTGTCCCTGCCTCTGACCCAATAGTAAAACAATAGTAAAAATTAAACAATTTAGCATATTTTATCAATACCACACGAGACGGCCGTCACTGTAATGTACAGAAATACCGCCTGTTAGTAAGGTATAGAGTAGTCACAGCCGTATTACTGTCAGCAACAGTCAAACTTCACACCGATTGTTTGCAGAAATTCCAACAGTGAACATTAAGTATAAAGAAAGAAACGGAACAAAATATCTCACCTTCAAATTTCTTTCAATCTAATTTCTCTTCTAATGGTAATTCCAACAGACGACATGATCCCCGGCTAGTTCCGAAAGGTATTTTTTAAAACTTTTCGCAGACGACAATTCCAAAATCGCGATTAAGAGGCTAAGGCCCAATATAAGTTTCATCTTGACAAAATTGCGACTCAAATTTACGCACAAACTACTCGTTCACTCCGATCGAATATAAGACTTGTTTCATACTATGACACATTCGGACTATTTCATGTAACAAATTGATTACACACGCGAATTGATCTATGAACGCAGGGGCGTACTTAGGCCGCGCAATGTGACTGCGCAGGTTATATCAGTAAGCATAAATGCATGTCAACGGTCAGTGTGATCGACCAATCGTAAACATGTTCCGATCAAGGATAAAGTTTACATAGCTTCATGACTCATCATATTTATAACCTAATTAACTAATTAAATGCAAATTATTATAAAAAAATATGTTTCGCTATTTCTACTGGTCAAAAGTGTTAAACCGCCACTATTAGTTCACATACAGTCGAAACCTCGTTTAATCGAATTCATCGGGTTCGAAATTTAACTTCGAATAATACATGGTTTCGAATAACCCATTTCAATTCGACAGGCATAAGAAGATACATCGGTACCTGATATTTATTTCGAATGATACCAAGTATTCGGATAGAAGGTTGTCAAATAAACGAGGTTTATTAAAAACAACTTGACATATTTACTGATCAGTTTTGACTGTGTGCAGTTACGCATTTGATTTTGCACAAACTGTTCCACTACCACACCATTCTCGTCAGATGGGTCCTTTCTACTTACAGACACACAAACTGTTCCACTACCACACCACTCTCGTCAGATGGGTCCTTTCTACTTACAGACACACAAACTGTTCCACTACCACACCACTCTCGTCAGATGGGTCCTTTCTACTTACAGACACACAAACTGTTCCACTACCACACCACTCTCGTCAGATGGGTCCTTTCTACTTACAGACACACAAACTGTTCCACTACCACACCACTCTCGTCAGATGGGTCCTTTCTACTTACAGACACACAAACTGTTCCGCTACCACACCACTCTCGTCAGATGGGTCCTTTCTACTTACAGACACACAAACTGTTCCGCTACCACACCACTCTCGTCAGATGGGTCCTTTCTACTTACAGACACACAAACTGTTCCGCTACCACACCACTCTCGTCAGATGGGTCCTTTCTACTTACAGACACACAAACTGTTCCACTACCACACCACTCTCGTCAGATGGGTCCTTTCTACTTACAGACACACAAACTGTTCCACTACCACACCATTCTGGTCAGATGGGTCCTTTCTACTTACAGACACACAAACTGTTCCACTACCACTCCATTCTCGTCAGATGGGTCCTTTCTACTTACAGACACACAAACTGTTCCACTACCACACCACTCTCGTCAGATGGGTCCTTTCTACTTACAGACACACAAACTGTTCCACTACCACACCATTCTGGTCAGATGGGTCCTTTCTACTTACAGACACACAAACTGTTCCACTACCACTCCATTCTCGTCAGATGGGTCCTTTCTACTTACAGACACACAAACTGTTCCACTACCACACCACTCTCGTCAGATGGGTCCTTTCTACTTACATACACACAAACTGTTCCACTACCACACCATTCTCGTCAGATGGGTCCTTTCTACTTACATACACACAAACTGTTCCACTACCACACCATTCTCGCCAGATGGGTCCTTTCTACTTACATACTTACACCCCCCCCCCCCCTGATGAAGAATTATTATTCAAATTATTAGTCGATAGTTTGAAAACGTCGTAACGTCAATGTCACGACGGCGTGTAATAAATTGTTACTAGCGTACTGGTTGTGTTCTTATTCATATTTAACCCATTTATACTCGTCAGAAATTCATGAAATTGGTTTTAATAAATTTCTAAACTATTGAATTTAATTAAAATTTGACCACTAGGTCGGAAATCTCACGACGCGGCTCAGTTGTATTAGAAATAAGTAATTCAACTGTTTTTTCTCCTCATAATTATATTAGTTTTCACTGTATCAATGAAAATGTAATACATGTATATTAAGTTTTATATACTGAGCCAAATAAGATAGTACCCACTTTTTATATGTACATGTATTCCTTGGAGTACCTGTCAATAATCACCCAAGCGCTTAGCCGAGAAGCCCGATTAACTTGTTTTACACGTGGTCTCCGTGCAGCGACGGTCGATATCCGATGGTGGTATCTGACTGCACTTATTGACCAGAAATTAGGCACAATACAAAAAGATCACATAAAATCAAGTCAAATTGCAACGCCAAGTCTAAATAACGACCAACGAAATCAGGCGATCGGGATGCTGAATGCTGGCTCTACAGTAGCCGAAGTACCCCGGCTGTTTGGCTGCACGAGGAAGACAATTGAGCGTTTGCGAAGACGTTTCCAGATCAAGGGAAACGTTCGGGACCGTCCCAGAAGCGGTCGGCCACGTGTGACGACTGCGGCCGATGATCGGTACATAACGGTTTAACACTTACGTAACCGACGTCTGTCGGCATCAGCAACAGGGCGACGGCATGGAATCAGTGCAAATTTTAGCCAGACGTAATCGGGCTGCGATACTCGACTGGTGCCGACGTCGCCGGCGTTTCCGACGTGCTGATTGGACATCAGTATTGTTTTCGGACGAGTCTCGATTCAATTTGAGTCATGCCGACGGACGTGAGAGGATTTACCGTCGTCTGGGGAAGCGTTACATTGAGAGAGACCGCTTCGGGGGAGGTTCAGTATTAGTCTGGGGTGGAATTATGGATGTACACAAGACCCGCCTACTCGTTATTGAAGGAAACATCAATGCCCAGACCTACGTCAATAATGTTCTTGAACCAGAAGTTGTTCCTTTTATTCAGCGCCACGGACCGAACGTCACACTTATGCGTGAGAACGCCCGTCCCATACAGCTGCACTTAGTCGACGTTTTTTTTGGCGGATAATAACTTCAATGTTCTAGACTAGCTGGCGAATAGTCCTGACTTAAATCCCATCGAACACATATGGGATGAGTTAGGTGCCGTGTTAGAACAAAGTATGCAATCAACACGGTGCGGACCTTTCAGCAGCCCTACAGGCTGAATGGGACAATTTACATGCGCCGTATGTACAACGTTACGTCGACAGCACGCGACGGCGGCTCATGACGTGCATTGGGCAACACGGCGGACACATGAGATATTAAATATTTTACTGCAACCAACACCACATTTTCGCTGCAGAAAAATCCCATAAAATTGAGTTTTAAACTTTCCCGATTACAAGTGCAGATTTATCAAAACAGTTGTTACTTCGGAAATCGACCCCTAAGTCATATTGGTCCATTTGTTTCGATGAAAGACATATCGCAGCTGCTTCAAAATTTCACAGGACTTCAAGAATAAATTGTGTTTTACTTCAATAAAAAAATTAATTCAAAATGTATACTCCTTATCTTTATAATGATAGATATATAGAGTGGGTACTTTCTTTTTTGGCTCAGTATAGATTTGGTACTCAAGTAAGATTGTTTTTGTATAAACACAATATGTCTACACTATACGCGGTACTCATTCAATTACTGGCGTCAAGCGTCGGGTTGCGTCACATCAACGCGTATTGTATCGTCTAGCGTCGCGTTGCGGAGTATCGAAGCGTGTTGTATCGTCTAGCGTCGGGTTGCGTAACATTAAAGCGTATTGTATCGTCTAGCGTCGAGTTGCGGAGTATCGAAGCGTGTTGTATCGTCTAGCGTCGGGTTGCGGAGTATCGAAGCGTATTGTATTGTCTAGCGTCGCGTTGCGGAGTATCGAAGCGTATTGTATTGTCCAGCGTCGCGTTGCGGAGTATCGAAGCGTATTGTATTTTCCAGCGTCGCGTTGCGGAGTATCGAAGCGTGTTGTATCGTCTAGCGTCGCGTTGCGGAGTATCGAAGCGTATTGTATTGTCCAGCGTGGCATTGCGGAGTATTGAAGCGTGTTGTATCGTCTAGCGTCGCGTTGCGTCACATCAACGCGTATTGTATCGTCTAGCGTCGCGTTGCGGAGTATCGAAGCGTGTTGTATCGTCTAGCGTCGGGTTGCGTAACATTAAAGCGTATTGTATCGTCTAGCGTCGAGTTGCGGAGTATCGAAGCGTGTTGTATCGTCTAGCGTCGGGTTGCGGAGTATCGAAGCGTATTGTATCGTCAAGCGTCGCGTTGTGGAGACTCGAAGCGTATTGTATCGTCAAGCGTCGCGTTGTGGAGTATCGAAGCATATTGTATCGTCAAGCGTCGCGTTGTGGAGACTCGAAGCGTATTGTATCGTCAAGCGTCGCGTTGTGGAGACTCGAAGCGTATTGTATCGTCTAGCGTCGCGTTGTGGAGTATAGAAGTGTATTGTATCGTCTAGCGTCGCGTTGCGGAGTATCGAAGCGTATTGTATTGTCCAGCGTCGCGTTGCGGAGTATCGAAGCGTATTGTATTGTCTGGCGTCGCGATGTGGAGTATCGAAGCGTATTGTATTGTCCAGCGTCGCGTTGCGGAGTATCGAAGCGTGTTGTATCGTCTAGCGTCGCGTTGCGGAGTGTCGAAGCGTATTGTATTTTCCAGCGTCGCGTTGCGGAGTATCGAAGCGTGTTGTATCGTCTAGCGTCGCGTTGCGGAGTATCGAAGCGTATTGTATTGTCCAGCGTGGCGTTGCGGTGTATTGAAGCGTGTTGTATCGTCTAGCGTCGCGTTGCGTCACATCAAAGCGTATTGTATCGTCTAGCATCGCGTTGCGGAGTATCGAAGCTTATCGCACAAGTCAAGCGTCGTGTTGCTGAGTATCGAAGCGTGTTGTATCGTCTAGCGTCGCGTTGCGGAGTATTTAAGCGTGTTGTATCGTCTAGCGTTGGGTGTATCCATCCACTTACTTACGAGGTATGTATTCCGAGCTCTGCCGGATACCGCTGAGTAGTTACGATTGTATCGAAGCGCGTTGTATCGTCTAGCGTCGCGGAGAATCGAAGCGTATTGTATCGTCTACCGTTGCGTTGTGGAGTATCGAAGCGTATTGTATCGTCTAGCGTCGCGTTGTGGAGTATCGAAGTGTATTGTATCGTCTAGCGTCGCGTTGTGGAGTATCGAAGTGTATTGTATCGTCTAGCGTCGCGTTGCGGAGTATCGAAGCGTATTGTATCGTCTAGCGTCGCGTTGTGGAGTATCTAAGTGTATTGTATCGTCTAGCGTCGCGTTGCGGAGTATCGAAGCGTATTGTATTGTCTAGCGTCGCGTTACGGAGTATCGAAGTGTATTTTTTCGGCTAGCGTCGCGTTGCGGAGTATCGAAGTGTATTGTATCGGCTAGCGTCGCGTTGTGGAGTATTGAAGTGTATTGTATCGTCTAGCGTCGCGTTGTGGAGTATCGAAGCGTGTTGTATCGTCTTATGTCGCGACTATGCTACACAACACGGGGACCACAATAAGACGTTGCGGAGACTCGAAGCGTATTGTATCGTCAAGCGTCGCGTTGTGGAGACTCGAAGCGTATTGTATCGTCAAGCGTCGCGTTGTGGAGACTCGAAGCGTATTGTATCGTCAAGCGTCGCGTTGTGGAGACTCGAAGCGTATTGTATCGTCAAGCGTCGCGTTGTGGAGACTCGAAGCGTATTGTATCGTCAAGCGTCGCGTTGTGGAGACTCGAAGCGTATTGTATCGTCAAGCGTCGCGTTGTGGAGACTCGAAGCGTATTGTATCGTCAAGCGTCGCGTTGTGGAGACTCGAAGCGTATTGTATCGTCAAGCGTCGCGTTGTGGAGACTCGAAGCGTATTGTATCGTCTAGCGTCGCGTTGTGGAGTATCGAAGCGTGTTGTATCGTCTTATGTCGCGACTATGCTACACAACACGGGGACCACAATAAGACGTTGTGGAGACTCGAAGCGTATTGTATCGTCAAGCGTCGCGTTGTGGAGACTCGAAGCGTATTGTATCGTCAAGCGTCGCGTTGCGGAGACTCGAAGCGTATTATATCGTCAAGCGTCGCGATGTGGAGACTCGAAGCGTATTGTTTTGTCTAGCGTCGCGTTGTGGAGTATCGAAGCGTATTGTATCGTCAAGCGTCGAGTTGCGGAGTATCGAAGCGTATTGTATCGTCAAGCGTCGCTGCGGAGTATCGAAGCGTATTGTATCGTCTAGCGTCGCGTTGCGGAGTATCGAAGCGTATTGTATTGTCTAGCGTCGCGTTGCGGAGTATCGAAGCGTATTGTATTGTCTAGCGTCGCGTTGCGGAGTATCGAAGCGTATTGTATTGTCTAGCGTCGCGTTGCGGAGTATCGAAGCGTATTGTATTTTTTAGCGTCGCGTTGCGGAGTATCGAAGCGTATTGTATCGTCTAGCGTCGCGTTGCGGAGACTCGAAGCGTATTGTATCGTCTAGCGTCGCGTTGCGGAGTATCGAAGCGTATTGTATCGTCTAGCGTTGCACTGCGGCATGTCGAATTGTATAGTACCATCTCGCACCTCGGTGAATCGAATAGAATAGTACTGTATTGTACCACCATGAAGTCATGATGGTCTTATTAGGATTCCGTAATAAAACAAAAATGAAAGGTCCGATGCTTTGATGTCATCAATATAAAGTGAGCTCGATTGCCACGTACAATTATCGAGTACACCTATATAAATCTTACATTACATACTTGAATACTGTAAGTATTGTATACATGGATTATATTGTTGTAGTTTTACACTGATTGCGGTATATCACATAATCTAAAGGTACATGCACTCGCAGTGTTACACACATATACGATCAATTTAAAACCAAGTTTTTGGTTTTATCCACAAACTTATCACAGTTGCGAGAAAAGTGGTCTGACAATAACTGTACATAGCTTATGGTATACATGTAACGTATTTGCGACAATTAATAAATAAATAATTGATGGACTAATTCAATGATTAGCTTTAAATGTAACGTATACAATAAATATACTGTAAATCCGCACTTGTATTTTAAAATATGATTGACATAACTTCGCCTGCTCAATTAAACTTTTTATATTTCATTATGTAAATCGACTGTTAATCCCGTGATTTATTTGATCCATGATGCACGTGAATTTCGTGTTTTTCCTGTATGTGAACTTGCACATTTCATACATTTATAGTTCAACAAACTTGACAAAATATGAAATCTCTGGTAATTGACACGTGGAAAGATGATAACATTGAACCGTTTATGATGTCATACGTCCAATTACAACAGACGGAATCGGGCGTCTTGTGGAAATCATTCAAAGTGGGTTCTCACACAGACAGATTTATAAGCATTGCATTCAATTTCATAACTTCAAGTCTTTTCAAACTGTATTCATATCAAGGTAACGTTTAGCTGTGTCCTCTTAAAGTAGAGATAAAAGAGAGAGAATACGTAACTACAGGGAACGCCACATACACCGCATGTACAGCTTTCTGGGATAAATATCAAGAATGGTCTCCCTTGATTATCGGCCTCGTTTTTAAAAGCCATTTCCTTTGACTTGGATTGCCTCCCTTCCCCGCGAAAATGACAACTGTCAAACTGATCAATAATCAATAATCGATATTGGCTCCATGCTATAACCAAAAATACCCGAATTTAACGTCCCTTGATCATAATGATCATGATATAGAAGATGAATACCACTTTATATGTATATGTAATTGTTATAATGATATAAGACACAAATATATTAAACGACAGTATTACGTCAGACCGTCAGTATTCAAATTTTTGAATTTGTTAAAAATTGTAAACAAAACTGAACTTATTAAGATATCCTTTTATGTAAAAGAAGCATTGGGTAAACGTTCTTCAATTTTGAACATTGTTTAAATTTTATTCATCTCCACATAATGTTACTTTTTCATAATTATTCTACTATAATAATTCAGATTTTTGATTAATTAACACTTTGATGTGTGTTTCTTCACAATGTATATAGCTCACTTGTTTAAAAAATATTGTATGTAAATTCACGTTGACACTTTATGTAAATGATATGTATTTATTGACTATGTACTATGTATAAGTCTAAATAAAACTTCTGTCTCTCTCTCTGTCTCTCATAATCAATAGCGATTAACTTAGCCACCCTACTGCGTTTTGACAGCATGTTGAAATTGCATAGGTCAATAGTTTGACTTTATATGGGGAGTATAGAACAACAATGACTTGAACATGATGTTAGAAATAAATCTTTAATCACGGCAACAACTAAAATGTTAATCTTAAATGGAACCAGAAAATGTGTTGCTTATTCGTAAAAATGAGTTATACATATTTGTAAGTAAGTTTGTATCTCGAAGGTATGTAAAAATTGGATACCGGTAAATTGTCGCAGACTGTTTAAAGATGATTTTCTAAGATCAGAAAACTAGCTTATAAGAACAACGAGAGTAGTTTTATAATCTGTCGTAGTGGACATTTAAATAATTATACATGGCTTTCAAACTAAAATAGCAATTGATGTACTTACATGATAACGATTGTCGTCTGTGAATAATTAAAAAACAGGATTTGGCTTTAATCCTGATCATTCTATGAATACTGTGTATATATGTAGAAAAATGTCAAATCTCGTGCTTTTATTTTGTTCCCGTTATACAGGTTATATAGGTCCTTTGTCTGAATAATTGCAGCATCTCTATTACAATATATATACATATAGGGATCGAATTTAGCGTGTTCCATATAAATAGCATCACTTTAAATTATTTCACTTTAGTATAAAGTTAAACAGAATCATCGCTAAATTGTATTAATCAAGTTTTACTGTGTTAAAGTTCACACCTTTACAGATCAAAACGTCAAGCTGTATATTGCCACCCAATATAATTGACCATACCAATATTTCATTTCGAGGCTATTCTATAAAAGTTCTATTATTTCCCCACATTCCCCCCTAAAAGCGTGTTCGGTGTTAATTAACAGTTTGTATAATCGCTACATCAGGATGTATTACTTTAATCTCTTTAATCAGATGCCGTGTTCGGACGCCGATAAAGCGTACACGACAATATCTCGTGTATTCGAAATTAAAACAGAATGGAACAGAACTAAACCTGACTACGCTCAACAAAATTCGTTAAAAACTAAAAGGCTTAAATGAAAGATAATCCACATTACAGCAAAAAAGTGCCATTGCAAGGACATATTTATATTTGAACGCTTATATATATATATGTGCACACTGTATCTACTTCTATTGGAAAGTGTATACATTAAAATATACATTACTGTTTTAGCCGTTCCTAATTTCAATGTGATGAAGTGACCATAACAACTTAAAGAAGGACAATGAGGAAAAAGGAAATCACAGAAACATAATATTTACATCAGGGTCAAGTTTAGAAAGTTAAGTCTGTTACGTTTGTTTGCGCACGAAAGTTGACTTATCACGGTTTGAAATGATTTTTCCCTTCATAATTCAATAATTTTAAATAATTCAATAATAATTATATTCCGCCGTGACAAGAACGGTTCTAAATTATAGATAGATAGATAGTTTATTTCAAATTCAATAGGCCATAGGCCCATGTGAACATAATAATGACACAATACAATTTCCATATGACAGTAACAAGAGGCAATAATTGGTTTTAGTAACAACTTGTACATTGTTATAAAGAATATATAGGTTAGTCAGTTTAGATAATGTATTTATAAGTTATGTTTAAGGAAACATGATATATTAAAGACAGTACAAGAAAGGACAGAACAGTGTTTGACGGAGAAGGTGTACAAAGTATAGTAAAGTAGTTAAAACAACATACAACACATTTTAAATACATGTATGATTTGTGCATAGCAAAAACGGAAGTAATATATATATATATGTATACACGTATAACACTTAGATGGTAATAGGATACAAACTACTATCGTTTATCTGACAACTATGTATAATGCACTGATATAAACATAAACATAAACATAAATAGCATCATATGAAACCACATGTGTACTGAAAATCTCACTGGAAAAAAACAACAACAACAACAATCTCTTTTACATCTAAGTTATGCATCTCGCTTACATTAGGTCAGCGATTATTTATATAAAATGATTTAAAACCTGTCAATAACAACTGCCAATCAATTGAACACATTGATAGTTACAACAACAACATAGCAGACGAGAATAATGAAAAAAAAATCGAGATTATTTTAGTACAGTACTAACTTTAACAAAGAATGGAAACAAGAAGCAATTAATTATTTAAAATTATAAAAACACCATGATAGTGTTCATTTAAATCAAGAAAACAGACATAACTGCTAAAATGTTTTCACTTATTGGAAAATATAATTTATTAGCCCCTAAACTTTTGGAAATGGACTCTTTTACTGATTTTTACTCTATGTTCCATGTAATAAAAGGCGATATTTAAAATCAAATTGGAAGCAAGCAGATGTTTAGTTTGAATAAATATGTTTACACTTAATGAAGGAGAGGAAATTTAAGAATATTGTCATAACTGCTAAAATATTCTAGTATTAAGATAAATTTACCAATGAAAATAATTTCCCTCTATAATCTATTGATCAAAACTGGTAGAGCTGGAAACTCGATATCGACTTTCGGGTCATTTTCAAGGGAGACAATCCACTGCGGTAAGCCATCTAAAAGGCACGGAAAGCTGCGTATGGGTAAATCGATGTTCAATTATGTTCGTTGATTTCTTTGCTCGGTTCGGTTTTCTGTACTGTTTTGCGAAAATGTTAATTGAATGTATAACGTATTATCAATAACTTGAAACTCATCATAGCAATTTCTATGTAGCCAGCCTGATTTATGCCTCAGTCACACCGGATCGTACGTTTTCTGGATCGTGCGATTGCTGGGAAATTGGCCGACGTACGACCAATCGGCAATGTTTGCTACGATCTCCATTTGCGATCGCATACTGCGATTGCTCTTAAGACTAGTGGTCGGTTACCGTACGATCGGTGGTGCGCGTGGTCGTGCGATCAACAACGATTGGAGAAGATCGATCGCAAGATCAATCTTAGGTAATCATGCGACTAGTGGTGGCGATCAGCGACCGATCGTACGACCGATGGCACGATTTCCTACGATTGATCTTGCGATCGATCTTCTCCAATCGTTGGTGATCGCACGACAACGCGCACAGCCGATCGTACGATGACCAACCACCAATCTTACGGGCAATCGATAGGTGGCACCACCAATCGTCAGGTGGCAGAACCGGTAGCACGATAAATCGTGCGACTACTTGACCCACGATCATGCGCGACTGGTGGTACGACCATGTAAGACCTGTCTGCGACCTCGTACGATTTGGAATCGCTGGTCAGAAGTTTTGAACATGACCATCGACCTTGGTGCGACTGATTTTGCTCTGGCGATCACCCACAACCTCTGAGACCAGTCGTGCACTCTATCTACGATTTGCCCACGATTCCATTTTTTCTCGATCGGAGATAGGTCGTAACCTGGTCGCATGCCCGGTGTGACTGAGCCCTTCAAAGGTGGGCGTTTTTTTGTGTCGTGTTGAACAGGGCAGCTGCTTGCACAAATAACAAGTGAACATTATCATGAACACTACTTGTGTGTAAATTCAGCTTGATATACGTATTTATGAGAAATATTGAAGTCAGCTTACTGTTCCAAGCAAATAACTCTTGCACTTTAAAGCAGGTTTAGACTACATGTATAGCACTACCTGTAATGTTAGACGCGTTCATACTTCATTTGTGTGATTTTGAAGAAAGTGAAGAAAGTATAAACAAATAGTGAATACAAATGTACTAATAATCAAATTCGTGAACATATTACCTGCGATAAATGCTTGATTACAATTACCAACACATTACATTATCATTACTGTATTGTGTTTGATATCTAAAATAGTTCAATTTAAACAATCGTCGGAACTATGACGCTGAATTTATGTCGCATTTCATTTCATGATTTGCCGGAATCCTGAGAAAATATTCAAAGAACAAAATGTGAACTGGTGATTTCCGAGTGGAACAAGAACATAATTTCATGGCAGGCATTTGTTGGCGTCGTTACTGCAGCATCGGAATGATACAAAGAACTTTTGTTTTTGTAATTAGTTATTTTTACTTCTAGATTTTGCGTTCAAAACTTCATCTTTTATAAGTTGTTTTGACACAGCACAAATGGTTTGAGATATATTGACTAGTTCAGCAACTCTGTAGTTGTATCAAATAAACTGTTAAACATGTTAATTGATAGCTTGGGTAAAATCTGTTCTCAATTGATATTACATCAAACTGTTTGCGCAACAATCTGCAAACTTCCTTTTAAGGTGTGAAACAGGATGGCTTGATCACGATTTCTCGAACATTTCAAAGGAAATTTTAATTATATCTTTATTATATTTGTTTTGAGATTATGACGCTTATGTGGCCATTTTTGCTATATAATCTGGAGCAAATCCAAAGACAATTAGACAATGTAGCGGATCCGTACTCCAGTGGTAACGCGCTGGACTAGTAATCCAGGGATCGCAGGTTCGATTCCCCGCTCCATCACTGACAGTACTAACAGTCTTTCGGAAGAGACTTTGAAAAACCGAGATCCCGTGTATGATGCTTTACATCGAGCACGTAAAAGAACCAGGGATGCTTCTGGAACTGGGGTATCTCCTGTATCATGCACTATCCTCCAAAAATCTAAAATGACTAACATTCATCCGGAGGCGTCGCCCATGTGGGAAACCGGTGGCGACGATAAATCATAGAAAATGTTTCTAGTTACTAATTATTTGAACTTCGTTCATGCCAACTGAATTTTAATAAATTTGGTCAAAGCTAATCTTACATTATAAACAGCCAGTTTGTAAATAACTGTTGCATCTAAGGGCTGTATCAATTGGCTCATTTGACAAAAGTAACTGGTATAAAGTATTTGACTAATTTGGTTGAAACTGCATACAACTCGTTTTATTACCAACCATGTACATTGTTAATAATTTTGGTAGTGTTATGTATTAAACAGTTTTATAGAAGGTCATATATTCTAATTATGATATTTGAGTTTAGCTCTATATGTACTAATGTTAAAATTATTGTTGTCAATGACAATCTCTCTCATGCAAATTTAAGCGAGTTAATTTTCAAATTGAATTATTCCCCACATATTTCTATATGCAATGTTGATACGTATTACATATTTGTATTCATTGTGATATAACGATCTACATGTTCTTTAGATAAACTATTCTTGCTCCTTATTTACAGACTCAGTTTGCTAGAGAGCGTGTTTCTCCACGTTGCCCGGCTCGCGTTCAGCCGTACGTTCTTACTAGAATGGCATATTTTATCCTATGTAATTGATAATGTTTTGTATACATGTATATATATGATGAGACGTTAATAAACTAATAATAACGTTCGCGGCATTAAATATGCAATGTAATGGTTTTATATTCATACATAAATGTACATATTACACTCGTGTTGTCTTGTATTCATACATAAATGTACATATTACACTCGTGTTGTCTTGTATTCATACATGAATGTACCTATTACACTCGTGTTGTCTTGTATTTATTGCTTTTATAATAATGTATTGCCTCCCGAGACGTGTCTCCTCCGTGTAACCATCTTGTGTAAATAGCAGAATGAACTTTATACTGCTTTTACTTGAAATATAAGTCATAAATATATTTGTATGATTTCAAGACGTTATACCGTTCTTATCACGAGAGCAGGACTTGACAGAAAACTGTCCGTTATTTCAGAATATGGAAAATGTTGAGGAGACATATTCCAATCTATTCCAGAAACAAAACTATAATTCTGTCCATAGAGTGTGGATTTCCCCATTTTCCATCTTGTCACAATAACAAGAGCAGATATCCATTAATTTGTTCTTACTGAGCAGTGATGATGATACAAACACAACCTTATCAAACTTGATGTAAATGTACATACAATGTGGGTCTATATGCTCCACTGATTGTTCTTACTGAGCAATGATGATGATACAAACACAACCTTATCAAACTTGATGTAAATGTACATACAATGTGGGCCTATATGCTCCACTGATTGTTCTTACTGAGCAATGATGATGATACAAACACAACCTTATCAAACTTGATGTAAATGTACATACAATGTGGACCTATATGCTCCACTGATTGTTCTTACTGAGCAATGATGATGATACAAACACAACCTTATCAAACTTGATGTAAATGTACATACAATGTGGGCCTATATGCTCCACTGATTGTTCTTACTGAGCAATGATGATGATACAAACACAACCTTATCAAACTTGATGTAAATGTACATACAATGTGGGTCTATATGCTCCACTGATTGTTCTTACTGAGCAATGATGATGATACAAACACAACCTTATCAAACTTGATGTAAATGTAAATACAATGTGGGCCTATATGCTCCACTGATTGTTCTTACTGAGCAATGATGATGATACAAACACAACCTTATCAAACTTGATGTAAATGTACATACAATGTGGACCTATATGCTCCACTGATTGTTCTTACTGAGCAATGATGATGATACAAACACAACCTTATCAAACTTGATATAAATGTACATACAATGTGGGTCTATATTCTCCACTGATTGTTCTTACTGAGCAATGATGATGATACAAACACAACCTTATCAAACTTGATGTAAATGTACATACAATGTGGGTCTATATGCTCCACTGATTGTTCTTACTGAGCAATGATGATGATACAAACACAACCTTATCAAACTTGATGTAAATGTACATACAATGTGGGTCTATATGCTCCACTGATTGTTCTTACTGAGCAATGATGATGATACAAACACAACCTTATCAAACTTGATGTAAATGTACATACAATGTGGGTCTATATGCTCCACTGATTGTTCTTACTGAGCAATGATGATGATACAAACACAACCTTATCAAACTTGATATAAATGTACATACAATGTGGACCTATATGCTCCACTGATTGTTCTTACTGAGCAATGATGATGATACAAACACAACCTTATCAAACTTGATGTAAATGTACATACAATGTGGACCTATATGCTCCACTGATTGTTCTTACTGTGCAATGATGATGATACAAACACAACCTTATCAAACTTGATGTAAATGTACATACAATGTGGGTCTATATGCTCCACTGATTGTTCTTACTGAGCAATGATGATGATACAAACACAACCTTATCAAACTTGATGTAAATGTACATACAATGTGGGCCTATATGCTCCACTGATTGTTCTTACTGAGCAATGATGATGATACAAACACAACCTTATCAAACTTGATATAAATGTACATACAATGTGGGCCTATATGCTCCACTGATTGTTCTTACTGAGCAATGATGATGATACAAACACAACCTTATCAAACTTGATGTAAATGTACATACAATGTGGACCTATATGCTCCACTGATTGTTCTTACTGAGCAATGATGATGATACAAACACAACCTTATCAAACTTGATGTAAATGTACATACAATGTGGGCCTATATGCTCCACTGATTGTTCTTACTGAGCAATGATGATGATACAAACACAACCTTATCAAACTTGATGTAAATGTACATACAATGTGGGTCTATATGCTCCACTGATTGTTCTTACTGAGCAATGATGATGATACAAACACAACCTTATCAAACTTGATGTAAATGTACATACAATGTGGACCTATATGCTCAACTGATTGTTCTTACTGAGCAATGATGATGATACAAACACAACCTTATCAAACTTGATGTAAATGTACATACAATGTGGGTCTATATGCTCCACTGATTGTTCTTACTGAGCAATGATGATGATACAAACACAACCTTATCAAACTTGATATAAATGTACATACAATGTGGACAAATATGCTCCACTGATTGTTCTTACTGAGCAATGATGATGATACAAACACAACCTTATCAAACTTGATGTAAATGTACATACAATGTGGACCTATATGCTCCACTGATTGTTCTTACTGAGCAATGATGATGATACAAACACAATCTTATCAAACTTGATGTAAATGTACATACAATGTGGGTCTATATGCTCCACTGATTGTTCTTACTGAGCAATGATGATGATACAAACACAACCTTATCAAACTTGATGTAAATGTACATACAATGTGGGTCTATATGCTCCACTGATTGTTCTTACTGAGCAATGATGATGATACAAACACAACCTTATCAAACTTGATGTAAATGTACATACAATGTGGACCTATATGCTCCACTGATTGTTCTTACTGAGCAATGATGATGATACAAACACAACCTTATCAAACTTGATGTAAATGTACATACAATGTGGGTCTATATGCTCCACTGATTGTTCTTACAGTTTAACTAGGCCATATACCAACATAACATATACACACTATTCAACGCTTGTCTCAATCTTACATAATACACTCTATAATGTGACCACGAGTACCGGTAGTATGAAACAATGCAATCATATACAGTTTAACTAGGCCATATACCAACATAACATATACACACTATTCAACGCTTGTCTCAATCTTACATAATACACTCTATAATGTGACCACGAGTACCGGTAGTATGAAACAATGCAATCATATACAGTTTAACTAGGCCATATACCAACATAACATATACACACTATTCAACGCTTGTCTGAATCTTACATAATACACTCTATAATGTGACCACGAGTACCGGTAGTATGAAACAATGCAATCATATACAGTTTAACTAGGCCATATACCAACATAACATATACACACTATTCAACACTTGTCTGAATCTTACATAATACACTCTATAATGTGACCACGAGTACCGGTAGTATGAAACAATGCAATCATATACAGTTTAACTAGGCCATATACCAACATAACATATACACACTATTCAACGCTTGTCTCAATCTTACATAATACACTCTATAATGTGACCACGAGTACCGGTAGTATGAAACAATGCAATCATATACAGTTTAACTAGGCCATATACCAACATAACATATACACACTATCCAACACTTGTCTCAATCTTAGAATAATACATTCTATAATGTAACCACGAGTACCGGTAGTATGAAACAATGCAATCATATACAGTTTAACTAGGCCATATACCAACATAACATATACACACTATTCAACACTTGTCTCAATCTTACATAATACACTCTATAATGTGACCACGAGTACCGGTAGTATGAAACAATCCAATCATATACAGTTTAACTAGGCCATATACCAACATAACATATAAACACTATTCAACGCTTGTCTGAATCTTACATAATACACTCTATAATGTGACCACAAGTACCGGTAGTATGAAACAATCCAATCATATACAGTTTAACTAGGCCATATACCAACATAACATATACACACTATCCAACGCTTGTCTGAATCTTACATAATACACTCTATAATGTAACCACGAGTACCGGTAGTATGAACCAATGCAATCATATACAGTTTAACTAGGCCATATACCAACATAACATATACACACTATTCAACGCTTGTCTGAATCTTACATAATACACTCTATAATGTGACCACAAGTACCGGTAGTATGAAACAATCCAATCATATACAGTTTAACTAGGCCATATACCAACATAACATATACACACTATTCAACACTTGTCTGAATCTTACATAATACACTCTATAATGTGACCACAAGTACCGGTAGTATGAAACAATGCAATCATATACAGTTTAACTAGGCCATATACCAACATAACATATACACACTATTCAACACTTGTCTCAATCTTACATAATACACTCTATAATGTGATCACGAGTACCGGTAGTATGAAACAATGCAATCATATACAGTTTAACTAGGCCATATACCAACATAACATATAAACACTATCCAACACTTGTCTCAATCTTACATAATACACTCTATAATGTGACCGCGAGTACCGGTAGTATGAAACAATGCAATCATATTCAGTTTAACTAGGCCATATACCAACATAAAATATAAACACTATTCAACGCTTGTCTGAATCTTACATAATACACTCTATAATGTGACCACGAGTACCGGTAGTATGAAACAATCCAATCATATACAGTTTAACTAGGCCATATACCAACATAACATATACACACTATTCAACGCTTGTCTGAATCTTATATAATACACTCTGTAATGTAACCACGAGTACCGGTAGTATGAAACAATCCAATCATATACAGTTTAACTAGGCCATATACCAGCATAACATATAAACACTATTCAACGCTTGTCTGAACCTTACATAATACACTCTATAATGTGACCACGAGTACCGGTAGTATGAAACAATCCAATCATATACAGTTTAACTAGGCCATATACCAACATAACATATAAACACTATTCAACGCTTGTCTGAACCTTACATAATACACTCTATAATGTGACCACGAGTACCGGTAGTATGAAACAATGCAATCATATACAGTTTAACTAGGCCATATACCAACATAACATATACACACTATTCAACGCTTGTCTCAATCTTACATAATACACTCTATAATGTGACCGCGAGTACCGGTAGTATGAAACAATCCAATCATATACAGTTTAACTAGGCCATATACCAACATAACATATAAACACTATTCAACGCTTGTCTGAATCTTACATAATACACTCTATAATGTGACCACGAGTACCGGTAGTATGAAACAATCCAATCATATACAGTTTAACTAGGCCATATACCAACATAACATATAAACACTATTCAACGCTTGTCTGAATCTTACATAATACACTCTATAATGTGACCACAAGTACTGGTAGTATGAAACAATGCAATCATATACAGTTTAACTAGGCCATATACCAACATAACATATACACACTATTCAACGCTTGTCTGAATCTTATATAATACACTATATAATAAAAAAGTAAGAGCCAAAACTGTTTTGAGAATGTTTGCACACATATTGGACAGTTTGAGATATCAAATATACCAGTATACCAAATAGCCAATATTTATATACAGTACAGATGCAGCACTTGGCAAAATAATACCAAATATAAAATATTAAAGTGATCTACAGCCAAGGACAATAACTCTGTCATTGTTGATGTACACATGTTAACACATTCACTTCCCAATGAACTTTTCTACAACAAATAGTGAGTGCAGGTTCATCATGTAGAATTGTCTAAATCAAGGGCCATAACTCAGCTGTTACTGACCAAATATGAAAACTAAATTCCAGCAGCACAACTTCTGATCCCAATACGCATTTGTTTAAAGTTTTTGTTGACTCTATGTCAATTACTTAGGACCAGTGCGAGCCACAATCTGTCATGTAGAATGCATTGAGTATGACTATATCAAAAGTGATAACTCTAGTGTTACTTGTCTGATACAAAAACTAAATCAAGGTGCTGCAGACATACTTTAGTTTAGTGACGCTAGGTTAAGGAGCAGAGTGTGTCACAAACTTGTCTTATACAATAGTTTGATATTAACTACATAGTGCTCAGGTTAGCGAGTACTGCTCAGGTTAGATGGTAGGTAAGTGGGCAGTACTCAGGTAAGTGGGCAGTACTCAGGTGAGTGGGTAGTACTCAAGTGAGTGGGCAGTAATCAGGTAAGTGGGCAGTACTCAGGTGAGTGGGCAGTACTCAGGTAAGTGGGCAGTACTCAGGTAAGTGGGCAGTACTCAGGTGAGTGGGCAGTACTCAGGTGAGTGGGTAGTACTCAGGTGAGTGGGGAGTACTCAGGTGAGTGGGTAGTAGTCAGGTGAGTGGGTAGTACTCAGGTAAGAGGGTAGTACTCAGGTAAGAGGGTAGTATTCAGATGAGTGGGTAGTATTCAGGTGAGTGGGTAGTTCTCAGGTGAGTGCGTAGTGGGTAGTACTAAGGTGAGTGGGTAGTGGGTAGTACTGAGGTGAGTGGGTAGTACTGAGGTGAGTGGGTAGTACTGAGGTGAGTGGGTAGTACTGAGGTGAGTGGGTAGTACTGAGGTGAGTGGGTAGTACTGAGGTGAGTGGGTAGTACTGAGGTGAGTGGGTAGTACTGAGGTGAGTAGGTAGTACTGAGGTGAGTGGGTAGTACTGAGGTGAGTGGGTAGTACTGAGGTGAGTGGGTAGTACTGAGGTGAGTAGGTAGTACTGAGGTGAGTGGGTAGTACTGAGGTGAGTAGGTAGTACTGAGGTGAGTGGGTAGTACTGAGGTGAGTGGGTAGTACTGAGGTGAGTGGGTAGTACTGAGGTGAGTAGGTAGTACTGAGGTGAGTGGGTAGTACTGAGGTGAGTGGGTATTACTGAGGTGAGTGGGTAGTGGGTAGTACTGAGGTGAGTGCGTAGTGGGTAGTACTAAGGTGAGTGGGTAGTGGGTAGTACTGAGGTGAGTGGGTAGTACTGAGATGAGTGGGTAGTACTGAGTTGAGTGGGTATTACTGAGGTGAGTGGGTAGTGGGTAGTACTGAGGTGAGTGGGTAGTACTGGGGTGAGTAGGTAGTACTGAGGTGAGTGGGTAGTACTGAGGTGTGTGGGTTGTGGGTAGTACTGAGGTGAGCGGGTAGTACTGAGGTGAGTGGGTAGTGGGTAGTACTGAGGTGAGTGGGTAGTACTGAGGTGAGTGGGTAGTACTGAGGTGAGAGGGTAGTACTGAGGTGAGTGGGTAGTACTGAGGTGAGTGGGTAGTACTGAGGTGAGTGGGTAGTACTGAGGTGAGTGGGTAGTACTAAGGTGAGTGGGTAGTACTGAGGTGAGTGGGTAGTACTGAGGTGAGTGGGTAGTACTGAGGTGAGTGGGTAGTACTGAGGTGAGTGGGTAGTACTAAGGTGAGTGGGTAGTGGGTAGTACTCAGAGTGGGTAGTGGGTAGTACTGAGGTGAGTGGGTAGTACTGAGGTGATTGGGTAGTACTAAGGTGAGTGGGTAGTACTCAGAGTTGGTAGTGGGTAGTACTGAGGTGAGTGGGTAGTACTGAGGTGATTGGGTAGTACTTAGGTGAGTGGGTAGTACTCAGGTGAGTGGGTAGTTCTCAGGTAAGTGGGTAGTACTTAGGTGATTTGGTATTACTCAGGTGAGTGGGGAGTGGGTAGTGAGTGGGTTGTACTCAGGTGAGTGGGTAGTACTCAGGTGATTTGGTAGTTTTGAAGTGAGTGGGTAGTACTTTTCAGTGACGCCTGTGTTGTACAACGTCGTTCTTTAAGTGGTGGTAGTGTAATGGTGTGGGGAGGAATTACAGAACATGACAAAACTCCACTTGTATTCATTCCAACGACATTGACGTGTGTTCTCTATAGGGACTTCATTATATGTGATCATGGTGGCCCTCTATTATGCATTTATAAATAAGTGGTAACACGAATCTTAAGTGAAATTCGCGAATTTGAGTTATTAAGTAACATAACATGTGGTCAACTAGATAATATTCGTGTTACCACTTACATCTAGAAGCCGAACATGCATTTATAAATAAGTGGATCAAACGAATCTTAAGTGAAATTCGCGAACATTAACCAGTTGTATGAATCTAGTGGTCATAAAAGGTAAGAGGTGGCAGTTCTGTGCACTGTCAAGCCTGTTTCTAGTCTTATGATGTTTATCTTACCGAAAATGTATCACGAATGTTAACAAGATAGCTAGATGAATATCGCAATAAATAAGTGGTTAAAACGAAACAATTCGCGAACGCTATCATGCTAACTGGTGGCAGTAATATGCCACCATAGATATCACCGGGCCTACGCACTGTAACATATTTGTTCAAGTTACGCTTGTCACCTGACTTACCTGTTATTTTTTGACAGGTGAAATTGCATATTTAGGTACACTTGACTTAATCTCTCTATCAATATGCTGGTACCCGACTGATTGTTTACACTCACGTTTATGCTTATACAAACTATGATACCACTAGAGGAAGTGGCGCTCCAGTTCACGTGACAGGGAATCATATGACATATACAGACGGACTGTCGAAGGTGGAGAACTTGCCAAAGTTAAAGGTTGGTAGTTTATATCTCTACTATTTGTATTTACTCTGCTTTAACAGTAGTGTGTATATCGTAATATATCTCTGACGTACAAGTTGACAGACTGAGAACATATTTCCAGTTTCCATCAATTTATCCACCCGGATTTCTTCTCACAGAATTTTATATTCTTTTCTCTCTGTTCATTTGTGAACGGTAGTACTTGGAAACTCGCCTCCGCCTAATCTATCTTCAAATAATCTTATTACTGTCCAGGATTCTTCGAACTCGTTGGAAATAACAAAATTTACGATGTTTACTTTGAAAATCGGGAGATCGCGGATCCCGGTCGAGACATTGAAAATCGGGAGATCGCGGATCCCGGTCGAGACATTGAAAATCGGGAGATCGCGGATCCCGGTCGAGACATCGTAATTACACGGTCATAGACAGTCGTATATTTATTTAAACACACTAAGAAATAAAATTGAAAAAGGCACGTTAATGCCTTCATACAGACATACGCTAAACCACTGCATTATACTATTTGTTATTACATTCCCAAAAATTCAAAACAGATATTTCCTATGCAAGAGCTAACTCGGCGCGTACATCTGATAAAAGCTTTTGTATCAGACTCGTGTATTTGTGTTTTTGGAAACGTGTACTAAATAAATCACAATGCAGTTTTATAGAGTACAAATGTATTGAGGCATTTTGTCATGTTTTCGGCTAAGCATATTTTTCAAGAAAATGACCTCCACTAGTTTTACCTTTAAATAATATACAGAAACTGATCGTAAAATTATCATAATTCGAGATTTTATGGTAGTTTCGAGGTTAGAGCGATACCTGGACAAAAATATCACCCAACATTTAACAAAGTATGTATTTTGCATATCGCACTGAAAATTGTATTTGTATGAAAGGAGCACAATTGTGTTGGTGTCTGGTAACTCATTATTTAATTTTCAAGTTTGCATATTTTATGAAAGTTTCCTTATGACTTTGTAAAGTAGAAATAAAAAATGAATACAGGTTTAATGTTGCGTCGCGTTTATGCAAACATCCTCTAGTGAACGTATTCAAATTACTGAAAAGAATCCCCCCGTCCGTTTCAGTTTGATGCACATTCTTTATAACGATTGAAAAGTGCATTTTAAAGCTTAAACCATTTTGAAATGCAATTATTCCATCACAAAAACGACAAAGTATTTGAAATATGTTTTAACTATTTATTCATTAACGTATGGCGATATTTTGTCAATGGCTGGTGAAATAGATATAATTATAATATCATTAAATTGTTTAGGTGTAAGTTACATGTATGTCCCGGCATCGGCCACTTACTGTTATGATAGAATACGCCTAAATAAACGGCAAATTGTAGCATCAATAAAAATAACAAACGACATGAAAACAACTAAGAAAAATCAGCTCTGACAACAGCCGCTGAAAAATGTCTTGGACTTTTCAGATAACCGCATGGTATTGTGGTGTATAAACACGATCCTCCATGGAAATGCATCGTCTATTTGCTTTCCAGCCATGACGAGAGTCTTCTAAGTGTCTCTACGTGACTATAACATGGACGGATGACATCAAAACGTTGCTATTCTGCAAAATTCAAAAGAAACTTTCGGCAGCAAACAATATTTCTGGGAAGGTAGTGGGCTTTTTAGTTTTTCCGTTAAATTATACGATTAAGCTGACGTGTTACCTTGGGGCTTGCTGTTCGAAGAAAGAAAGATTCCAAGCTGTGCAGCCTCTTATATAGCGTGCTAAAGATAGCTCGCTGGATAATAACCAATCGTCGCGTAGTATTGATTTACCTCGTTTCTGGATGGAATAAATAGTTTAACCTTGAGCGATTAAACTCGGTATTATTCCATCACAAAAACGACAAAGTATTTGAAATATGTTTTAACTATTTATTCATTAACGTATGGCGATATTTTGTCAATGGCTGGTGAAATAGATATAATTATAATAGCATTAAATTGTTTAGGTGTAAGTTACATGTATGTCCCGGCATCGGCCACATACTGTTATGATAGAATACGCCAAAAAGGTTCAGAAGCGAAGCAGAGCTGAGAGAATGGACCTTCCGCCAACTAGCGGTCTATCATAACGACGGACCCAGCCAAGAAACGCAAAATATCGCAAAATAAATGTAATACTATATTACCCAGCAAGAAGTGAACGAAATGCAGAGACTATGACATATCCATTATTTACTTTTTGCCGGAAAAATAACATCTGGACTATTCAATAAAGCATATACTGCCCCAGACATGGTGTTCAACATTAAATCACACCCAAGAACAGACAAGTGAACACCATCCGCCTGAAAGATTCTAATATCGTTTTTAATATCACAATATTTTATCGAACGACCTCCATTCTTTATTAAAAATGTGCTAAGACAGCTGTTTATTCATTTTCCTTGTTTTATCAGCGACAATGTTACAAGGAATGTAACACCATGCTTGCCTTGGTAAAATTTGAGACCATGCAAGTAAAGTACGCGGAATCAAGGCCTGAAGCTGTCCAAAAATATCCTTCGCCTCCCATGTTAATTCTACACTTGGTTTGAAACCAACATCGTTTCCACCACAATGTTAAATAATAAGGTCAGGAATTGGATATAATGTGAGCATGTATGTGACCGTGTCTAAAATCTGAAAAAGCCTCATACGGCTTTGGTATTCCAAATACACGTGTACACAGAACCGTGCCAGACCAAGAACAGGACCGTCCGGGCGCTGTAAAGACCTCTGGCAGGCAATTCTCACTATGGATGAGCCAATAATCCATACAGTCGACCCACATTAATAGCGGCGAAACTGTCCTTATTTCTAAATAATTAACACACCCAGACACAGAAACGAATGTAATACGTCCTATGAAAACGCGTAATATACAAGTGCTACTGAAAACACGCCCGCCAAATTAAAACTTTACTGGACACTGATGAAAAATATATGGCCCTTTAATTGCCACTTCCACTAGCATCACACGGACCCGACAACGGATTCCGTGTGAATCTGGATTAATAAACGCCAAAAGCGGATCGCCGGGCCCAAATTGACAATGGCGAATCCTATATATACCATTTTTTGAAAACATTAAACTGAATAAATTATGAGGTTGCACTTTAATAATTCAACAGTATAAATTGTACCAACACCAGTAATGCATAATACCATATGCTTCTTTCGTTTTTAAATTCATAAAGCACACACATAATTATCTTAAATGCATGATACCACATGCTTTTTAACAACTGACATAAAGCATAATACCGTATGCTTAGATACATATACCAAATATCATTGGTAACATAATACCATATGCTTTGTTCACTTTGTGTGTGCATAATAGCCACCATAAATAACATTTTCGCATGATACCACATGCTTTCATGTTTTACTTAAACAAATCGGCGGGCGCACAGTAGCACCTGTTTTCAGACATTTGTTGTAATGGCATTTACAGATCTAAGACCTTATATAAGATCTGTAAGCATTCGATCGCCAACGGCCCATTTTTTTTATCTCTTCAATCGGACAACCATGTTTATACAAACTCGTGGCACTACAAATTCTAAATGAATGTGATTTAAAAAATACATCCTTCAAACCAACACATTTTAAAGCCTTTTTGAGCACCACGTTGAATTGGTACGCGGTCAACGGACCACCATCCACATGACAAAATAGAGGTCCAGACAATTTAGGCCTATAAGTGAGGTACGTATATAAATGATCATAACAAAATTTGTTCTGACTATCAATACCTATGTCAATATGAGTCCCTATCCCTTTTTGATCCGTTTTTGACGAACCGTCGTACAGTCGAATAACATTTGCCCCAAGTATAATGTTATCGTAGGAAAGTACCGATTTTGTTATGCCAACCTTAGCTACCGTAAATTCACTTATTCTAAGTAATGCTATGTGTGCTAAGGAAAATGCAGCTGAAAACAGCACTGTTTCATATTGCGAACAACACACATTGGGGAGCGACTTAAGCATTTTTACAAGTATTTCCTGTGTAATAGGGTGTCTATTGTCATGCACCCGTCGTGTTCTGCGCAAACCTTCAAGCAATGATTTGATCAGAAATTGCTTAGTATTATATTTTAGCCCATTAAGTTTGCATCGATAACTTATGGCAGACACATGACAAGAAGGCAATGTATTCAGAAATTGCAGCAGTGGTAGGTGGCCAACTTAACCCTTGCTTGGTTTGCATACAAAAACGCTCAAAAGAAGAAATTCCGAAATTGTATTTCTTGAATGTTATCTCCGCTAGTGATGCTTGCAAGAGTCTATCTACCTCGGGCTGAAAAGTTGCAAAAACTGCTGTGGGACCGGACTGGGCTGTTTTGCTGCATGTATCGGAAGTGACTGGTAGAGACGTGACCACTGAAAACGACTAATAGAATCACAAATCGTATTCCGCTTACCGGCAATATGCACTGCTTTAATTGTGATATTATTCTTTAAAGTCAACAAGACAAAAAATCTTAACAAATGCATAACTCTTTTATTCTTAGAAGACTTTTTGTTTAAAATATCAACCAAAGACTTGTTATCCGATCTCAGTACAATTTTTTTACAGGACAATTCGTGGCCCCAGACAGAAAAAGCCAAACATATTGGCACTAACTCTAAATAGGTAATATCTGAAACTGTATCGTCCCAGTTATTAGGCCAGCAGAAAACAGACCAACGACCTTGAAAATAACAGCCACAACCCAACTTTCTATTTCCGGATGCGTCGGTGTAAAGCTCTACCGAAGAGTCTTCAGTCCAGCTTAAATCATTAAATGTACATGAACCATTGAACTGCTCCAGGAAGTGGAGCCAGACCCAGGCATCATCTATTAGACCAGCATTTACCCTGATATAATGATGTGGCTTTTTTGATTTTGACATGGCGTCATAGAATCTGCGGTTAAAAGCACGACCTGCTGGAATAGCTTTACATATAAAATTGAGCAAACCAACTATGGACTGCAACTGCTTTAATCTCATTTTTTTACTACCGATTAAAGAGAGTAATTCATCGCGGACTTTTTTTACCTTCTCTTCGGGAATCTTGATTGTTTGGCTAACCGAGTCTATCTCTAGACCCAAAAACGTTAATTTTGTGACCGGTCCTACCCTTTTTTCCTTGCTAATGGGGAATTCCCAATTCCGAGCAAACCGATTCAAATACGTTAATAAGTTGCAAGCATTCAACATATGAACCCCCTGCCATGAAGAAGTCATCCAACAAATGATCTATATTGTTAGATCTTGCTTCTTTAGTTACTAACCATTGAATAAAAGTAGCAAATTTCTCGAAAATGAAACATGAGCAGGAAGCGCCCATTGGAAGCATTTTTTGGATCCAGTAACCTTCGCCCGTCTTAATACCCATCAGATCAAAATCACCTGGCCAGATCGGACAAAGATTAAAAGCTGATTGTATGTCAGCCTTTGCCATATAAGCTGAACTACCTATACGCTGCAAGATGTTGACAGCGTTGTCAAACTTTGAATATTGGACGTGACAAAAAGCTGGGTCGATAAAATCATTAACGCTAAAACCCATCGGAAAGGACAAGTTAGTAATTAATCGCCAACCACCAGTGTTTTTCGGTACCAAACCAACAGGATTTACCCGCAGGTTAGATACTGGAGGAAAAGGAAATGGCCCAATAACTCTACCTAACGAACGATACTTGTACAGCTTTGACGTTAGAATTGCGCTTTCACGTCTTGCCGAAATTAAATTGTTTGACCGAACTGGCAACCTTGGACCATCATAGTTAAGTTTAAAACCTGTCAAAAAACCTAAGTTTAAGAATTTAGCGTCTTCTGTGTTGGGATAATTCGCCAAATGCACCCCAGTGCATATATATTAATAGGTGTTTTTCCCATGGCCCATAAATCTGCCATTCGGAATTTGACCCCCGAAGGATCGTGGTACGTTGTGTTGCGACCTGAAACGTATACCAGGATAACGTGGTCTTAAAAATTGCTGGCTCAAATTTCTTTGAGCAAACGGGCGCTGAAAACGAGAACTAGTTTCACCATTAAGAGAGTTACAAGTTACAGCCGAGTGATGTCCTTGACATTAAATACAAAAATGAGTATATTTACAATTTTTTTCCGCACAGTAGCCTCTCTGATTGAAAGTAAAACAAGGTTTGTTAGCGGAGGAAACAGGAATAGAAACACCTAAATGGTGCAAAGGCTGCATGAACAACATCCATAATTCTGGATCTACGGTTTTCCAAGACATGTTAGCAAATATAGATTTTTTTCAAACGAAATTGACTATCGTAGTTTGTCCAACCTGAAAACTTTGTAGCTGCTAGCCTGATATTATGGAAATACTGTAAGAGACTTTGCGCTTCCGCATGGTGTCTTTCAACATACACCGACATGCATATAATGAATGCATCGGACCAAGGTTCGATCATCTCCGAGAGCTTTGGAAATTCGTCTTTTGACGACACCACAAGTTCTCCTCTTACCAACTGAATGTTTTGCCTTTGAACTTCTCCCGGATTATTTTTCAATAAGGCACTAAATTCTATAAATACATTTGCCCAAATTGTGTCCTTGATCGCAACTGGGACATGTGCTGTTAGCATAACTCCGGTACAAGTAGCAGTCATGCCATTATCAATTAAATTTAAAATGTTGATAGAGTTATCACTTGTACCTGACTGAATATTGTCCGACAGTTGAAATGTGTCTGGCGTCCCCCTGTCACATGCCTCCTGGTTAGATCCCGAGGGAAACACGTCACCGGATTCCCAACCTCGCCTGACTCGCTTGGGAGGAACTGTTTGCTTCGGCGTCTCTAGCGGGCGCCGACTTTTTCTTGGCATCTTTTGCACGGTTGTGTTGATTGTTGATGATATGTAAATAAACCAAATGAGCTAAATTAGAAAAAATGTTTTAAAATTAACTACGAAACTACAAACACATCACTTGATTCTACCGCGCAGAAAATGAACAACGGTTCAATTATTTATTTTTAATTAAGTTATGCAGATCAAATACTTTTATTTATATCCATGATTAATATACTAATTCATAGCTCATCGTTCAAGTGTACTTTAAAAATCTGCACAGGCACGACACGTGTTTCTTTTTAAAACACCAGTTTAAATAGCTATTTATCTAGTTTTTAAAACAAACAAATTACACAAATCAAACTCTTATTATAATGTCATGATTTATAATACTACATCAAGCTTCTAGGGTCTAGTGTAACTTTAAAATTTACACAGCACGCCACCTTTTTAGTTTTTCCCGTTAAATTATACGATTAAGATGACGTATTACCTTGGGGCTTGCTGTTATTTTTTCCGTTAAGTTATACGATTAAGATGACGTGTTACCTTTGGGCTTGCTGTTAGTTTTTTCCGTTAAATTATACGATTAAGATGACGTGTTACCTTGGGGCTTGCTGTTAGTTTTTCCGTTAAATTATACGATTAAGATGACGTGTTACCTTGGGGCTTGCTGTTAGTTTTTCCGTTAAATTATACGATTAAGATGACGTGTTACCTTGGGGCTTGCTGTTCGAAGAAAGAAAGATTCCAAGCTGTGCAGCTTCTTATATAGCGTGCTAAAGATAGCTCGCTTGATAATAACCAATCGTCGCGTAGTATTGATTTACCTCGTTTCTGGATGGAATAAATAGTTTAACATTGAGCGATTAAACTCGGTATTCTATACGGAAGTAAACTGAAATGTTTGCAATGAAATAATTTTCATATGATGGGGAATACAAAGCAACTTGTTAACAAGTGCTTGCAGTAAATTAAATAATGTTTTCCAATAGTTAAATTCAAATTTTCATATTGTGACATGAAATTTGAGAAACAAATTGTAATTTTCATAAGGAAGCCTTTCTCAGCCCGCTATTATTTTCATGTCTTCATTATAGTACAAGATTTATTTCAATAGTACTAAATAACATGAAATTGTATACTTAATCAACCATGTTAGTTTTTGTCGCGTCATTTATTTAAAAAAAAACCTATACCACCTCACGTTTTTAATTTTGTTTCGCGTCATTTAGTTCAAAGGCTTTAAAATGACATAGCAATTTCATGTAAAATATGTGTTAAATAGTTTTATAAGGTATGACATTCCTGTGAAGGAAAATATATTTCACTTCGCTCTATTTGATTCTACATGTATATTACTGATTTATTGTTCGCACTGCGAAGTTCTGCTGTTTTTGTGATGTTAGCCGGATACATTATAGGTTGTATGCCATAATATTATACTTGAGAGCTCGTTTTGACGTATATCGCCTTACTCACGACTTCATATTACCCAGCATTCATTGTTTCTTGAGTGGAGTGGAGTAAGATGGACACTCGGTTAGCTCAGTCGGTTGCTCAGTCGGTAGCTCAGCCGGTATCTCAGTCGGTATCCCAGTCGGTAGCTCAGTCGATATCCCAGTCGGTAGCTCAGTCGGTAGCTCAGTCGGTAGCTCAGTCAGTAGCTCGCTCGGTAGCTCAGTCGGTGGCCCAGTCGGTAGCTCAATAGGTAGCTTAGTCGGTAGCCCAGTCGGTAGCTCAGTCGGTAGCCAAATCGGTAGCTCAGTCGGTAGCTCAGTCGGTAGCTCAGTCGGTAGCTCACCCGGTAGCTCAGTCGGTAGCTCAGTCGGTAGCTCACCCGGCAGCTCAGTCGGTGGCCCAGTCGGTAGCCCAGTCGGTAGCCCAATCGGTAGCTCAGTCGGTAGCTGAGTCGGTAGCTCACCCGGTAGCTGAGTCGGTGACCCAGTCGGTAGCTCAGTAGGTAGCTCAGTCGGTAGCTCAGTCGGTAGCTCAGTCGGTAGCTTAGTCGGTAGCTCAGTCAGTAGCTCAGTCGGTAGGCCAGTCGGTAGCTCAGTCGGTAGGTCAGTATGTAGCTCAGTCGGTAGCTCAGTCGGTCGCTCAGCCGGTAGCTCAGTCGGTGACGCAGTCGGTAGCTCATTCGGTAGCTCTGTCGGTAGCTCTGTTGGTAGCTCAGTCGGTAGCTCAGTCGGTAGCTCAGTCGGTAGCTCAGTCGGTAGCCCAGTCGGTAGCTCAGTCGGTTGCTCAGTCAGTAGCTTAGTCGGTAGGCCAGCCGGTAGCTCAGTCGGTATGTCAGTATGTAGCCCAGTCGGTAGCTCAGTCTGTAGCGCAGTCGGTAGAGCGTCGTACCAGTGTTTAGGGGGTCGTTCGTGAGTTTGAACCACACATCGGACGCACTTTTTGCCTTATGTTAATTTACTTTATGCTTTATTCCCTTCCATCTATGACAATTTCTAGGAACAGTGATTGGGTGTAAGGTTTACAGTTGATTCTGACCCTAGTCATTTCACTCCAAGGATGTTTATCCCCAATATTATGACAATAGTATTTTAATTCATGATACATGCTTATTTGTATGTGAAGAGGGTATTACAAACGCAATTGTTCATGACTTAAATTAACATTTCTTTACAATATTTAATTTCAAAGATAAGGTGAATAGAATTTCAAACACAATACATAATACCAAAGAATGATCCCAATATTCATTATCTCAAATAAGATCTCAATTGAATATTTACGACGTAACTTTACACCTGCATTGATACATGTATGATTTGTCGTTGCCATATCTTAGGAAAATAAAAGTTTTCTATCTGAAATACTTAAAATTGCAGATTTAAACTTGTTATGAAAAACGTCTGTAGCATGAAACCAACATGTCTGCTCATTTGACACACGGGTGATTGGAGTATGTATTCTATCGTAAACATATATATACGCAAAACTAATTGGTTGCGTTCAATATTCGTTCAAATTTAAATTCAAGTATAAATTCAACCTCGAATCTACCAGAAATGATAATTTCATTGTATATTTATTAAAATATGTAATACATTGATAAATGATACTTTAAATGCATTGATAAATGATACTTTAAATGCATTGATAAATGATACTTTAAATGCATTGATAAATGATACTTTAAATGCATTGATAAATGACAAATGTGTATCAAAATATAATACAGAAATGAAATTTATTTACCAAAATGTCTAGAATCACTCTCTCACTTCTAGTTTGTGGTTTCTTTGTCAGCATATATATTGTGATTTATGTTGTATATATTTATTTTCAGGTACTAACAATGGGTGTTGACATCAGTACTTACCGATGTAGAGTTGGACGGTTTGTTCCACATCATGGCACGGGTGCGATATGTTTACCAATCAACTTTAGTCAATTGATCACAATAATAGGGGCCGTTTCCTTTGTTAGAATATTACTTGTTATGGCAGGTATTGAAGAGAACCCTGGACCCCAAGGTAGGCATTTTTTGTTTTGTATTATTGTTCTATAATAATTTTTCTTGTGACAAAAAGTCAGAAATTACAGGTGTATTAAAACAATGAAATGGTGACCAGAACAGCTATTCAGCATTGTGTTTGTGTGAAAACTCAATCTCATTAAAATCAGCTCCAGTCGCACGCTCCTATACTATACTCTAACTGGATCTGATGACTGCACAATACAGGTCACGTTCATGTGACCTTTGAGTAGCCAATCAAATCGTCGACTGCAAAATGCTGTGGTATAGAGTTATGAATATTCGTTGATCTCCGACGAGCTCCGTTAATTCTATTTGAGCGTAGATCACCAAGGCGTTCCGATTAGGCCAATAATAAAATATTGTTTGTTTCCCCTCCCACGACCGACCGTTGTAAATTACCCCTACCGTAAATATTTTATTGAGGTCAGCAAATTTTATTTATTATTTCGCTAAATTTGCCGGGTCTGAATATTCCCACTGTTCAATAGCTATTGGGTACGAAAAACATGGAATCGCTCAAACCAGTCAGTTGAGTAGCCACATCATCAATAAATCTATGAAGCAGGGATAAATAGATTTTAGCTTCAAGTATCATATTTTTACTTACCCCAATGAAAATAAATCTATTAAGATGTTAAATCTATACCGAACACATTTTAAGCTTGCGTAAATTTTTTTATAAAAGCAATCTGCCCTGCCTACCTACCTACCCTACCGTGATGGGCATGGGTCGCGGGAGGGGAAACTAACATATTTTTAATATCGGCCTTACATGTTTTCATCAATTTCAATATGGCTGCGCCCGTGGACACAACCGCACCTCATACACGGCAACATTCTTTGGTTGAACGGTGTTGTTTGTGTGGTGTTCCGTTTTTATGCTCCCGTTTGAAAAACGGGACGTATTATGGGAACACCCGCAGCGGGCGGCATCCACATGGTTTCCGCTCTCTTAGTCAAAGAGTTTTCATCCGATCTTTATCAACCTTGGTGAAAATGTTTATGGGCATAATATCTCGGCCAAGTTTGATAACCAGCCACATCGCCCAAGGCACTTCTGAATTATGGCCCATGAATTATCCAAAATCGGCCAAATTAGCCTTGTCCGCTCTCTAAGTCAAAAGAGTTTTCATCCCATCTTTACCAAACTTTGTGAAAATGTTTATGGGCATAATATCTCGGCCAAGTTAGATAACCAGTCATATCACTTGTGTCACTCGGGAATTATCACCCTTTGATTTCAGAAATTACCTAAAATTTGTCTTGTTTTAACTCTGAGCTCTGACTTATGACGGGCGTATTTTGTGACAGTTTGGCACTCTTGTTGGAAATATTTATAACCGGAAGCGACAGGAAGGACGTTAAAAACAGTATAAACTGAAACTCCGAATAAACGATAAAGCCATTTTGAGAAAGACGACAAACACGGTTTTGTAAGAAGAAATTTCATTGGTCCACAAATGAGCACCTGGTTACGCATATCTATTTTGAGAGAGGTTATATGAACTTGACCTCTTACGGAGTGTAGTCAGATCCTAACAGCGGAAAGTAATGGAGCTAAAGTTAGGGGCTGATTTCAATGAGATTGATGACAACTTAACTAGGATTAAGTACATTTTAATATAAGATACAGAAGAAAGTAATGGACAAAATCACAAGCGGTAGTATTAATGCTGTGTAATATTTCAACAGGCATCCATCTATTGCTTTATAATGACATCATGCATGTATTTTGTGGTATAAATAGTTAGAATTTCCTTGTTTAATTTTGGGTTTTTATCATGATTTCAGATCGATATCTGTTTAGATATCAATATCTTCTCATTGAGATTGGTACTAAAGTTCTGAGAGAAATATTCGATGTACATGTTGGTCATGACTTTGCCGCTTACTTGAATTCAAACAGCGCTGCAAGTAAAACACTAACTTCTTTGATGACTGGCAAGAATCGTAAAATTACTGCTGACCAGGAAAAGCGAAAGAGAAAAAACCAAATTCATCTATGTACGATGTAACCTTGTTGTCCTGTCTACTGAGAAATGTTTGTGGTTTAAGTCCTGCTGGAGATCAAGTATGGATGAATCCTTTACCTACAGACCATAGCACAGAAGCAGATATTACACGATTGAGGAAATGCAGAAACGGGGTGTGTACAGTTATCAGTGTGTACAGTTTCTCCTCAAAAGTTATATAGACATGTTTATCATCATTAGTAGAATAACTACATGAAAATTTACAACCAGAAATATCCCAACTATATAAATGTGTGTTGTTTGGTTAAAATATTTGCCACAATTACTTTCAGTTGTACATGTTCAGATTTATGGTTATTTGAAAGATATAAAGGCAACAAATCTATCAATTTTCGCACTGTTTGAAATATTGAACACTTGAAAAAATGCCTTTAATTCTTAACTTCCACAATTTGTACTTTGACTTCTGCTGAATATGATTATTTTATAATCGCCTAATATTGTCAGCATGTTATTGTTTCAATACCTTGCATATTGAATGGTGGCAAAATTACAATGATTCAACGTTCTGTTTCTAATCAGTGTTTAACAAAGTCTTACATTTAAAGGTGATGAGGGTTCGGGTTATGGTTATGATGATTTAATGAAGTGATTGTATAGATCTGTCTTTGTCTTTTTACTGGAAGTTTTGTAGGTTTATTAGAAAATGACGAAAATAAGTTCTGTTTTTTTCAGATGATGCATATCGATACATTACGCATATCGGAGAAGGACTTAAATGATAAATGGCAAGAATTGGTGGAGGTAAATACCTTATGAAATTCTAACGAGTTTTAGGAATTAAAACAATATTTTATTCACATGTAATTATGATTGATAATGATAAAAAATACATGTGCTGATTATCGTCACTTTTGGGTTCCTGGTTTCAGTAAGTAAACAGTAAATGGGGAATGTCACATTCACAGTACAGTGCCTCCCCATACACACACAATCAGGGTATGAACCGAAATCCAAGATGTGGAAGGTGTATGATTCAAAGTTACTAAACTAACAATGATCAGGAAACAGGATTTGGGTATGAGATATAACAGTAAATGGGAGGGAAATGAGAAATAGTATTATATATATCTAAAAACATGTGTACTGGGTATAATTAAATGTTGATGAATTATTGCATACAAAACTGGGATTTCCCTCGTTTCCACCGGTGCTGGGAAACTAATATTTTATACCCCAAAGTAAGATGAGTCTCGTGCTGATGACGTCACCGTAATGATGTCACATAACATTGAATAATAACTAGATTGAATTAGTAAAATGATATGTTACTATAATAATAAGCAAAAATCCTTCGAAACTTCAGTTGTTTTATTCATTCTCGTCTTTTACTTCTTGAAAAAGGTATGCACTAAAAAGAATCTTTCACTGAGCTAACCAGTCGCTCCACTTTGTTTTTACTGAAGACGGTGTTTAAATACTAATAATGTACATCACAAAGCAACAAACTGTTATTCACTGAATTTCTGTAAATAATGCAGAATTGATGTAATTTATTAGAGAACCAAAATTTTTAATTGGCTCAAGAGTTTTCGTACAGGTGGCTTCATGTGCAGATGGAAATATCTGCCACGCGGGTAACTGATTTCGTGGAACCTCATCAGAGCCTCGTTCCCGCCTGTCTGTAGACAAAATATTTCTGTGCTATTTCTCGGTTACCATTTGTTTGATTTTAGTGAAATTTCACAAGACTTCTTAGTACCAAGCCTACTTGTGCATATCGTGGCACATCACATTTGGATAAAATTTCACCGAGTAATGGGTCTTTGCTCATTTTCCTATACTTTAACTGTGTCAAGACTATCATTGACATGGTTACAGTTACTGTGTCAAGGCAGTATCTGGGGTTTTTTTTCATCATCTTCAGTGATAGCTCTTGTAGAGCTCTGGAATTGAATTAATATATGAAGATGTTAAAATAAAGTCATAAATAGACATGGAATAATTAATTAGTACAGAGTGATCAAATTGTTTTTGAAATTCCTACAGCAATTCTTCCAAAATGAGTTGAGAAAGGTACTGTATTGTCCAGAAGTATATATGATAACAAAATAATGGAAGAGGTCACAGTTCCATGAGTTTAAACATATTGATTTTACATTTATTTTGAAACAAAATATTCATTCATGCTTTTGCTAGTACTCTTATATCCTATGAATACCATTCCAACCTTTACATTTATATCTGCAGATTTTAAACAGGCTCAATGGTGCTGCTGGAATAGGGAACTTGTCGAAATTGATAAGTGATGCCAGTTTCATGGATATCGATGAAGAGCTAAAACAACGGTATCTTGAAACAATTAAAGCATGGGTTACAATGGATTGTTCAGTGGACAAAATACAACAAGATGTAGCAGGTCTTAATACTCGTGTAGAACATGTGGAAAAAAAACTTAAAACACAACATTATTCAACTGAGCTTGAAGGTAACATATATTATATTGAGATAAACTACTACATCTTGTTTTTATGCCTGGCCATGCTAGCACAGACGGAATGTCACATGCAAAACCCATGTCCTTAGGTCAAGGTCACACTTAGAGGTCAAATGTAAAAAATGGGCGTAAAACATCTTGTACAGAACATTACACTTTCATTTTTTGAGGAATTTTCAAATTACTTGTTACATATGTTAACCATGATGAGATGGTGTGTTACGTGCAAGACTTATGTCCGTAGCTTAAAGTTCAAGGTCACTATTGGAGGTCAAATGCCAAAAATGGGTCTAAAACATCTTGTCCGGACCATAAAACTGTCATCTATAGGGACATTTTCCATTTACTTGGCACAAATATTCATCATGATGAGACGTCATGGCGCAAGCAGGACCCATGTCCGTAGGTCAAAGGTCAAGGTCACACTTGGAGGTCAAACTTCAAAAAAATGAGTCAAAAACATCTTGTACGGAATATATCACCGTGATTCATTGGGGGATTTTCAAATTCCTTGCCTCAAGTGTTCACTTTGGTGACCTCATGTGTCGTGCAAAACCCATAACCTACCAGTACATATCTCAAAGGTCAAGATCACACTTAAAAGTAAAAAATGGGCGTAATAGATATGCACTGTATAGCATTATATAACCATATTCTCTTAATCTCTTGACAATTGGCGGGCTCGACATGTTGCCCTTGGGCATCTTGTTATTCCTTCACAACTGTTTTATTTTAACTAAACGTTGCTAATTCATTTAAATGCAATTAAAAGTTGTGAATATTAGGTTTAAAATGTGGCATCAAAATGCCCCACACACCCAATATAGCGTTGTGCATAGTTCGTTTTCATAAATTTCGTATTTTGTTTTAAATAATATGTAGATAAAAAAATCGAAAACCTATTATGATCTCAATTATTTAATAGCACGTTATTTCGCGAAACGGCAGATCGGGAAAATAGACGATTTTAAAGAAGTTTTCTTCTTTTTTAGCAAATTTTAGGATTTTTCATGAAAAAAATCGGGAGCAACGACAACATTATAATGTAGCTGAAGTGTATTGATATATTTGCAAAGTGTAAAGATGAAATGCTTCCCTGTTGAACATACTGATAAAAAATATTATACTTAAAATTGCACATGATTTATGTCTGGCCACCGCTGGTAATAGATTAATTCACATGATATTTAAATGTAATATTCTGACATTTCCAAAAAAAAATCCCTACCTACCGACCCATCTTTTTTGAAGCATGTTACAGGAAACATACATATTTTTGTTTAGGCCTTATTGTTGCTGACTTCAAATCCCTCTCGCCTATTTGCTGAGGTTTCGAATACCTAAAGGCATACATAATTTGTTATCGAGGAAGCCATCTAGCTTACGGAAGGTGGGTGGTTCTACCTAGGTGTCAACCTTAGGTCGTCCTTCACATAAATAGCTGCAGGCCTTGAAAATTCCACTCGCATTTGCAAGTGAATATCGAGGTCGGGCGAGTATAATTTTAATTATACTCGTCCGTCTGGGCGAGTAACATTATCCAGATCCAAATATCAACCCATTTTATTTTTCGAAACGAAGATTACGAAATACGATCAAACTAAAATCACGACTAACCGGAATACTACCGAAATACCAGAATAATGTAAATTTTACATAGAAAAAAATCGATACTTAAAGGCAATACTAAACCTGTAAATTAATACTTTATTGAAGTGTTGTATCATATGACAAAATAACTGATTAAAGCAGCTAAATAATATTGTGCGAGTGTATTAGTCGTGGTTGAAATAAAATTAATTGTAATGTCGTGAAAATTTGCCATACTTTATCTAATAAGACATTGTTGACGTTTTCTTTGAATACGCGTAGTTGCCTCGTGCATATAATTCAAGAACTATCTTATCACACACGCAAGAAAATAAAAGGCAAAACACAGACGCACACAGACGCACACATTTACACACATCCATATTTAAGAACTTTTAGTCTATAGATAAATAATCATCACAGTAACACGTATCCGCACGTGGCGTGATATCATGATTGTAGTAATGACGCAGTATTGACAGCTATTAACTTGAATATTACTCAGATTCATTCGAAGTGCATATTTAAAGCAGGCGGACAGTAATAAGGTTATACAAAACTAAGTACATGTTTACACAATTCAATTGTCACATTCATAATTTTGAACCCAGAGTTAAATTATTCAATGTTGTTTGCTATTTTCATTCTCTCAGTGAGAATTAAGAAGTTTATAAACATGGCGATTTATCAAGCATCTTTCATGCGGACGATTTGGCACAAACATTACATCATGCATATTTCTTGTCGTGGCATCGAAATGTACAATCTTGCTGATCACAAACAATGTTACTTACTTAGGTCGCTTGGCAACGACGTTACATGAGCTCGATTATTGTGCAAAATAAATGATTAAGTTAAATTTAGACTCGCACTCAATCGGACACGCTGAGTATTTACCTGGTCGTATTTATCACGCCGTATTGATTACTCGATTGTTTAAAGGATAAATGAATGAATGCACCCGTAAATTACGCGGATGTGAAATGACCGATGGAGTTATCAAGTGTAAGCAGTCATTTAATGAATTATTTAAATATAGATCTACAATATCCAAAATTAATTTGACAATATCATATTTACGGTTTAATTATGGCCTTAACATATTGATTTCCTATATAAAATCATTAATGTACGGGTATTCCGGTATTTCGATCGGTAGTATTTCGGTATTTTGTTTAGTCGTGTATCTGGTTAAAATATAGGGCAAGTAATTTTTGTGCAGGGCGAGTAGATTTTCACGGTCACTGGGCGAGAGACCCTAAGAAAATTGTTCGAGGCCTGTAGCTGCAATAGTCGTTACATATCACCAGCTGTACATGAAACCATATTACAAATCAAAGCACTAAAGGTGCTGTGAGACGGTACCACTCGTCTCTGTAGCCAAGCTGGCAACTCTGTGCATACTTACGTTTTGTAACTAAACAGTTTTATAATATCAAAAGTGTGTAAATATGTCTGATGGTTTGCATGGAATATGGAATAAAGCAAAAACATAAGAAAGAAATGCAAAAAAGAATAAAAAATTATTGAAAAACATTTTTTCCTTGGGAGATCTTCAATCCGACTTGTTCAATAAATGTTTGATTTTCAAACCGAAATAAAGAAAAAAATGATTGTAGAAGAAGTGAAATGTTTGTCACAATTAAAAATACAAGAAAAGCAAAGATATCAGACCCTTTATGTAACGTTTGTGGGTATTTAATTATAAAAAAATGACAAATTAAATAATATCAGCTCTAAATTAGAGTAAAATATGTATGCCAAAGCCTGAATGTATGATAACAATAGCCTGCCATAGATTATGGGTTATCTTCTTGTGTTGGGGTACTTTCAAATTAATTTTCCAAGCACAAGAGTGAAATGTACATAGATATAGGACAACGATACTTTTCGTAGTCGTGCACAACGAGACCATAGCTACTATAAACAGCCATAAAGAACAACAACAACAACAATTAGTATTACTTGTCATCGATTTATAATAACGTCTTCTCTCCGGGGGAGACATATTGTTTCTGTTTGCGTCTGTCCGTCCGTCCACTTTTAGCTTGTCCGCACTTCATCTCCAATACTGCTTGTTGGATTTCAGCCATACTTCATAGGATTGATCCAACATCAAATGTAGCTGTGCATCTTTGTTGTTTTATTCCGCTCGGATAAGTTTTCACTGAGTTATGGCCCTATGATGTTTTTATACAGATGGAGATTGTCCGCCACTCATCACCAATACTGCTGGTTGGATTGCAGCAAAATTCATAGGATTGATCAACTTCAAGTGTAGTTGTGCATCTTTGTTGTTTTGTTCCGCTTGGATAATTTTTCACTGAGTTTTATTAAACTCTGCATGCCACACATTCTGTTTGATTTACATATATGAAACATTGTAACAGGGTATGTTATTGTTTGGTCTTGGCAGGGGTCGATGTTGGGTCATGAGGGTTATAAACGAGGTAATTAGATCAAATCATAGAAATGTATTGAAACATTACATAGGCCATATTTCATATCTGATCCATTTGGAACCTGACAAGCATGTTAGTGGTCTTAAAATCTTGGTCAAAATTGAAACAGTGTTATGCCTAGTTAACAACTGGGTCATGTTATCAAATCATATAAAATTTGCTTTAACAACCCTCGGCCACATTTTGTGTCTGAGTTATACAAAACATGATCAGTATGTTCGTCTTTGTGAATGAAATCTGGATAAAATTGTCTAAGGTACTAGGATGAGCAATAAAGTACCACCACGACCCTCTTGTGAGTTTTGGACAATACAAATGTATTGAATATGTCTTCAATGACATTGGTTTGTAATGGGGGAAAGATTAATTCTTGTGCTAATCCATTTTAAGTGAATTTATGTATTATGTATTTAAACATAGGGTTATATTTTCAGTTATTCAAGAAAAGCTTGTAACCATCTACCAGCGTGATTGTTGTTTGTTGCAAGTGTCACCGTTCATTGAAGACGACAATGAAGATCTAATGAGTATTTACCAAAGTCCAACACTGCAACATACAGTATATGATAGTGACCAAACAAAAGGCAAACAAGAAACAATTTCATCTTATGAAGAAATATTCTGTAAGGACGATAAAACATTCAAGCGTGTGTACATCACTGGTGATGCTGATGTTGGTAAAACATCGTTGTGTAGGCGTATGTGTTTGTTGTGGAGCACGTCGAGGTCGGGTGATTATGCTGGGAATGATGAGGGTACAAAGAGGGACATAAAGTCTTTGAAGAAATTTGACTTTTTATTTTATGTGTCTCTAGGTGCTACTGATAGGAGAGATATGATTATGATGATTGTTGACCAGTTGTTTTACACTGAATGTGATGATGAAAGGACAGACATGTATAAATTGATTAAAAGCATTCTTAATCAACATGATTCTCTTATTGTGTTAGATGGATTTGATGAATGGAATCCTAAAACAAGTGGTAAACATGACTGTAAGACACCTAAAGGGATAGAATCAGAGAAATGTGTGTTTCTGACTTTGTGCAGACCTTATAAACTTGAAAATGTTCGACTTTCAGGGAACGATATTGACCACCAAGTTGAAATTTCGGGAATTCACGGATTGTCATCTGAACATTATGTTACAGAAGTGGTGAAATACATGAATAAAAAAAATCACGATAACAAGAATGCCGACCAATTCTTAGAAGAAATCAAGCGATGTGAACTTTATGACCAATTATGTATACCAATGATATCTTCTCATCTGGTTGTGGTATGGTGGTTTAACCAAAAACTGACTCATTTTTCTAAAGCATTTTTGTATGGTAAAATTTTAGAAATGCTGTTCAAAAGGGCAGATAGAAAAGTTGAATTTCTTTCATTACCACCATCAGACCTGAAGCTTCCCAACTGTTTCTCACAGCTGGATTATGTCAATGAACATGTTTTATTATTGCAGAAAGTATGTTTACTGTCATTTAACTCATTGTTTAAACAAGATGATTGTGCATCAACCCTTGTATTTACCAAGAAACAGTTAATGACGCTGCCATATTTGTTTACCACTGATGAAATTGATTTTCTCTGTAAAATTGGCATCATATCCAAGAATAAAGTTATTGGTTGTTTTGAAGACCAACAACTAATATTATCCTTTGTGCACAAAAGTTATATTGAATTTTTTAGTGCATTATATTTTTCATCATTTGAAGCATGTAACATGATTGATAGTGTTGTTAAGAATTGGAACACCTTAGATGATGTATTACAATATCAAAACTTCTTCCAGTTCCTTGCAGGATTGTCTGGTCAAAAACTCATTTTTTTACTTGAAAATATTTATTCTTTATTATCAGATCATTTAAAATTATGGAGGAAATATGCTGCTGTAAACTATAAGGATGCCTACCCTAATTCGTACAGGGAGCAATTAAAGTTATTGCAAACTTCTGTGATCAATTGTTTCATTGAATGCAGTAGATTTATTGATCCAAATATTGTACTAAAACTTGAAGATTTCATTTTTGATGACAATTCTAATGTTGACATTTTGAAACAACTTTTATTGTTTAATACAACATGTGTAAAATCAATACATTCTGTTAAAGGTAAATATTATGATGAGTTTGATCAGATCAAAAATCTACAATTTTTACATGTTGGTGACAGGAGGTCTGGTGATTATGTATATGATGTAAAGTTCACTGAGTGCATGTTACAGAATCAATCCACACTGCACACTGTTTGTATTGAAGGTGGTTATACATTGATAGCAGAATTACCTGTGAGAAGTCTCCAACATCTGACATCATTGTCTCTGTCTGGTGTTAAGATGCAACATAACAGTTTACATAATCTGGTGAAATTTCTGTCTGACAATGTTCTCATTGAAAATATCAAATTGTCCTTTGTGGATTGTGATAATCACAGCATGTATACTAGTGACTGTACATTTACTCTAAATCTTCCACATCATACAAAACTCACTTCATTATGTCTGGAGGGTTTTAATATTTTATGTAATAATGTAAACCATTCTAGTTTAAAGTCCATCACATTGTGTACATTATCTCAGAGGATTAGTAGTTGTTATATTGATGTATTTAACTGTATTAAGTATTCACAACTTGAACATCTTTATATCTCTGGATCTCCCATGTACTGGTTAGATTACAATACAATGAAAACATTGGCACATACAGTGAAAACTCTTCCATATATCAAGTCACTAACTCTGAATAACATGAAATTACCTGATGATGTTTTATTACAACTACATCCTGATGTAACACAAGTGAAGATAGAGCTGAGGTTTGTCACAATGAGTCGTCAATGTTTTCATTGTTTCATTGAAAGTCGTGTAAACAATAAATCTGTGATAAAAGTTGAGTTATGTTGGTGTAATATTACATCAGTTGATGGAGAAACTCACAGAGAACTGTCAGAGGAGGAGTCGGTGGAGTATATGTCTGAGTATCTTACATCAATACCTACAGTAAACATCACATGTAAATATGATGCATGGTTACACTTTGAAACAGGAAGTTGTCAGTAATTGTTTGTTTCTGTAAACATTTTATATAAAATTATCATTTTATAGACAAACGTTGATGAATGCATCAACAAAATATGCAGATGTTATGTGGACTAAAATGGCTGTAACTTTTTTATTACTGAACGGAAACATGTCATGTGACCATGTATTCTCTACATTAGATCATTTCCTACAAAAGGAATCGCGTTTCAATATGAAAGTCCAAAAAAAGTATTTTTTTGCATTTTTTGGAGATTTTGATAATTTGTCACAAAGCTTAATTGATTTATTTGTTGTACTGCATGAAACAAGGTGAACAAATCATAATGTATTTGTATAACAGATTGTTTACATAGAATTTGATGAATGATATTTTTGTACATTAAAATGTAAGTGTAAATGTTCTAGAGGTGATGGAATGAGTTACTGGAATATATTTGTGAAAAATTGGAACAGATTTAGAGAACTCCATTCTATAACATCTCATTACAATTGTACACTCAGTAGCTATAACTTCATTATGAGTGGTGGGATATCTACTCTTTTATATACAATGTATGGTGACATTTGTGTTGCTGTGAAGTCATTGTTTCACAAAATTTAAAGTTGCATTACATATTGTTTGTAATACAAACTTTCTGACATATTTGGTAAGGAATGACAGCCATTCTTGCTGGTGAAATTATTTTTATTTCACTGATTTTGACATAAATTGCTATGAATAAAGGCCTTTAACTCCACACATTCTATTCTGACTGAGTCCTATGTTTATTAATGTATTATTTCTGTATGACACTGACAATCTTGTCTACATGTATAATCAGTTCAGTGTTTTAGATATTTAATATGTGAATAAAGAAAATTTAATCATTATACAATAAAATAGTTAAACCATTTTGTGTTGTATTTGTTTTTCACTGTTTTAAGATTGGTGCAAAAATGTTGAGAGCATCTTCTATTTTGTACATTTATAACCTTTATGTGCGCAATATCCAACCAAACAGTTTATTCTTGAAAATGGCGTCATTAAATCCACCAGACATATTATCGTACAACCTCTCCAGAAGAAATCCTTGTTCAGATGTGAACTCTGGCTTTTGTCGAGAGGTAATTGCTGTAGGGAGGTTATTGCTGTAGGGAGGTTATTACTCTAGAGAGGTTATTGCTGTAGGGAGGTTATTGCTCCTACAGAGGTTATTACTCTAGAGAGGTTATTGCTGTAGGGAGGTTATTACTCTAGAGGTTACTGCTGTAGGGAGGTTATTGCTGTTGGGAGGTTATTACTCTAGAAAGGTTATTACTCTAGAGAGGTTACTGCTGTAGGGAGGTTATTACTCTAGGGGTTACTGCTGTAGGGAGGTTATTGCTGTATAGAGGTTATTGCTGTAGGGAAGTTATTGCTGTATAGAGGTTATTGCTCCTACAGAGGTTATTACTCTAGAGAGGTTACTGCTGTAGGGAAGTTATTGCTGTATAGAGGTTATTGCTCCTACAGAGGTTATTACTCTAGAGAGGTTATTACTGTAGGGAAGTTATTGCTGTAAAGAGGTTATGGCGTATCTACATCCTGGGGTATCTACATCCTGGTGTATCTACATCCTGGTGTATCTACATCATGGTGTATCTACATCCTGGTGTATCTACATCATGGTGTATCTACATCCTAGTGGATCTACATCCTGGTGTATCTACATCCTGGTGTATCTACATCCTGGTGTATCTACATCATGGTGTATCTACATCCTGGTGTATCTACATCCTGGTGTATCTACATCCTGGTGTATCTACATCCTAGTGTATCTACAACCTGGTGTATCTACATACTGGCGTATCTACATCCTGGGGTATCTACATCCTGGTGTATCTACATCCTGGTGTATCTACATCCTGGTGTATCTACATCATGGTGTATCTACATCCTGGTGGATCTACATCCTGGTGTATCTACATCCTGGTGTATCTACATCCTGGTGGATCTACATCCTGGTGTATCTTCATCCTGGTGTATATACATCGTGGTGTATCTACATCCTGGTGTATCTACATCCTGGTGTATCTACATCATGGTGTATCTACATCCTGGTGTATCTACATCCTGGTGTTTCTACATCCTAGTGTATCTACATCATGGTGTATCTACATACTGGCGTATCTACATCCTGGGGTATCTACATCCTGGTGTATCTACATCCTGGTGTATCTACATCGTGGTGTATCTACATCCTGGTGTATCTACATCCTGGTGTATCTACATCATGGTGTATCTTCATCCTGGTGTATCTAAATCGTGGTGTATCTACATCCTGGTGTATCTACATCCTGGTGTATCTACATCATGGTGTATCTTCATCCTGGTGTATCTACATCATGGTGTATCTACATCGTGGTGTATCTACATCGTGGTGTATCTACATCCTGGTGTATCTACATCCTGGTGTATCTACATCCTTGTGTATCTACATCATGGTGTATCTACATCGTGGTGTATCTACATCCTGGTGTATCTACATCCTGGTGTATCTACATCATGGTGTATCTTCATCCTGGTGTATCTAAATCGTGGTGTATCTACATCCTGGTGTATCTACATCCTGGTGTATCTACATCATGGTGTATCTTCATCCTGGTGTATCTACATCCTGGTGTATCTACATCCTGGTGTATCTACATCATGGTGTATCTACATCCTGGTGAATCTTCATCCTGGTGTATCTACATCGTGGTGTATCTACATCCTGGTGGATCTACATCCTGGTGAATCTTCATCCTGGTGTATCTACATCGTGGTGTAATTTCATCCTGGTGTATCTACATCCTGGTGTATCTACATCCTGGTGGATCTACATCCTGGTGTATCTTCATCCTGGTGTATCTACATCGTGGTGTAATTTCATCCTGGTGTATCTACATCCTGGTGTATCTACATAATGATGGATCTACATCCTGGTGTATCTACATCCTGGTGTATCTACATCCTGGTGGATCTACATCCTGGTGTATCTTCATCCTGGTGTATCTACATCGTGGTGTAATTTCATCCTGGTGTATCTACATCCTGTCGTATCTACATAATGATGGATCTACATCATGGTGTATCTACATCCTGGTGGATCTACATCATGGTGTATCTACATAATGATGGATCTACATCCTGGTGTATCTACATCCTGGTGTATCTACATAATGATGGATCTACATCCTGGTGTATCTACATCCTGGTGTATCTACATCCTGGTGTATCTTCATCCTGGTGTATATACATCCTGGTGTATCTACATAATGATGGATTTACATCCTGGTGTATCTACATCCTGGTGTATCTACATCCTGGTGTATCTACATCCTGGTGGATCTACATCCTGGTGTATCTACATCCTGGTGTATCTACATAATGATGGATCTACATCCTGGAGTATCTACATAATGATGGATCTACATCCTGGTGTATCTACATAATGATGGATCTACATCCTGGTGTATCTTCATCATGACGTATCTTCATCATGGTGGATCTACACCAAAGGGGATCTACATCAGAGAATGATTTCTCTTCAGTATTTTGAACACGTATACATGTATATCTCTTTACACACAGTATTTATCTCTTTGGGTAAGTGTTTGATTTCAAAATTATTTTGGGAATTTGTTGAGTTCAGTGAAAATCAAATCATATTTAATCAATCAAGGGCGCTCAAAACAATTCTCGACCGGAATATACTATAGCCCCAAAAGTACTAATATACATTCGGCATTGGAATGACGAGGTTTTTGGGTGCAGCCGTACTAGCATGGCTTTGCTATTTGCAAAGGACGAAGGTTATTTAAATTACACCAGGTGTTGATAAATTGCTCATTTCTGATTTAATATCGTATTGTAATGATGATTTCATTGCACCCGTATATTCCCCTCTGTTGATTCAATCCTAAAACGGATGATGTTCGTCCGCCTGTCCGTCCGCCTGTCCGTCCGCCTGTCTGCTCATTTATTTATTAGTTTTAGAGTTTAACAATAAGAGGATATATAATAAATACTAACTTTTATACATTATAATTTATAATTCAATAAAATATTAGTGAATTCAACAAAACATTAATTGAACCCAACCTGAGAGATGATAAGTCCATATATTTCTGACTTGATTTTGTGTTCCATTCCGTATTCAAATTATATTACAAAAGCAACATACGGAAAGTTTAAAACCAGTTTTTACTGCGCTCATGTTTCTTTCACATATCCACGAGATTATAGTTTTAATAACTACAATGTATGTACATATTGAATAGACAATTGTATAAAACACTAGTTTATATACGTAAAACATATCCTTAAAGAAATTTAAACGCCTGCTTAAGATAAGGGTAAAGACAATACAGTCGGACCACTTTTATTCGACAATCTTCTATCCGAATTTATGGTATCATCTGACATAGATACAGTAAAACCTTACTTAAAGACCACCTCAATTATAGGACCACCTCGAAATAAGGCCCACACTTTTCAAGTCTATTACACGTATCACTGTTTTGCTCTTTATTCAACCTCAGCATTAGGACCACCACACTACGAAGACCAGTTTTCAAGGGTCCCAAGGGTGGTCTTATTATTGAGGTTTCACTCAATCTCCCGATATATCTTCTAAGATACTTAATAATAAACTTTCGGATCCGATGAATTTGAATGAACGATATCCGACTCAAACGCAAAAGAAAGTGTGCACTTTTTATTTTTGATTATTTTAATTCTGCAAGGTATAATAATGTCAAATTTGGAATGTAAAACTATCGGTCGTTGTCGGATTTCCAAGTACAAGTGACCAAACTTGTTTTCTCTACATTCTTTCACACATGTATACTATAGTGCGAATATCACTGTAGAATTTCAAACATTTATAACTGCGAATATGCCACGACTATCGGAACGTCAGCGTATTGACGCCTTAAT